>OX941082.1:1407500-4274008 GCA_954870635.1 Arctium minus
AGCAACTTTAAATCAATTTCAATACACCATCATGACTATTAATCTTAGGCACCAAAACCATTTATGGAGAATACAACAAAAAGCAATACAGAAACCATAACGGATGCTAAAGAAGTGGGTGCTTCATGCTTGAATCCATATGAGTCGGATGTCGATCGAGATGACGCCGTTCCTCCTGTTGTCGGAGAAGTAGTGGTTGAACCATTATTCTTGAAGATTGCAGCTTCAGGTGAATTTGGTGGCAAGTTTAAGAGTTCTGTAATATAATGAAATCGAAAGTTGTCAATCATACTTAATTTTTTACATAATGTTACATCAAGGAAATTTTGTTTATAATTATAGGTATCAAACCAACTTATGTTGCAACAAACAATAGAAAGCCATTTTTTAAACTATGCCATAATTGTATACCAAAAAAATTCAATTTTTTTTTTGTTTTAACAGATTTTTCAAAACATTTTCCAAAATGAAAAAGTATGAACAAAGAAATGAAATTATCCAAATTTGGAGAACTCTAAAAAAATAATCGTTTGGGAAAGAAAATGATTTTTTATTGTTTCTACCAATGAGAAAATTCTTGAAATTAAATGTTTAGGTGAGAAAATTATATTTTATGGATTGTATTGAATATTTTAATAACATATAAAAACTGTAATCTCCAAAATGAAGAATATGTTGGAAATAGAACATAAATTTTTTCTCTTTTGAAATTTTGATGGAGAATTTATTAGAGATGTATCTCAAAATTATTATTATTTTTAAATAGTAATCATTTTGATTTTTTAAAATAAAAAATTTACTAGAATTATAGTAAAATCATATTATACCAATGAAAATTCTAGTAAAATCATATTCTACCAATATATAAGAATTCTGGTAAAATAATATTCTATCAAAATTTTACTAGAATGCTGTAATATTTAAAATCAAAAATTTACTAGAATCGAAGCATTGATCTGTTCATAATTTTCAAATTGATAAATTGAATTGAGATATGAATCTATGATTATATCTTATTTTGTTGTTGTTCTTCTTATACTATATGTCCAATTATAATTTCTTTGATCAATCAGATGCTCAATTTAAAATCGATTGTAAAAAAAAAAAAAAAAAAGTAGATAAGAAGAGATATCTTACTTGGACAATCACTGATGCTTGCATCAGCGATTTTACAAGCAGAAGGCAGCTGAAGAAGCCGACTCTCTTGAATATTCATCTTCTGAAGCGCCGGATTCGTTCCGTTATGGATCTGCTGAATCAAAAAACACAAACAAGCCGGATTGCTTTTCTTCATATCCGTCACCGAATCACAACATTTCTGCTGCGGCGTCGCCTCTTTGCCTGACGCAAACGGTACACACATCATCACCTCCGGTAGCTTCGCCGCGCACTGTTCCGCCAAGGATTCCGCCGAACCACCGGTTGCGCAGCCGCATAGCAGGATACAAGCCACCCAGAGCAGTATCAAAGTATAATTTCTGATCGCCATTATCAAAATTCAAAACAGCGCTTGATGATGAAGGAGGATAACCGTTTTTGAAGGATTTATAGAGAAATTGGGGATAGGATTGGGGTGGAGTGTGGGGCCGGGGGATTGATGAGAGGCGGTTGGGTGTGAAGATGGAGTTAATGTGTGATGAAAAGAATGGCAATGGCAGCTGCGTGCAGGGGGAGGTGTAGTCGTCTTGTTGTGTTTAATGAGTTTGATTTCATAAAATTACAACCTCAAAAGTTAGAAAGAAAAAAAAAAAATATATATATATATATATATATATATATATATATATATATAGACGGAGGTTCAAGGGAAAACCTCAAATAAATGAAAAACTAAAAAACACCTTCTGATGGATATGATTAAAAGGGCGGTTACATCAATATTTTTTTAATTAAAAAAACCTCCACCCCCCTATTTTTTATTCGAAAAATACGAAAAATGAACAAAATTCGAGCAAAATAAATTACACCAAATAAACGATCATATTTTTCTTGTTAATTTGACATCCATATTCATATACTTTTTCATTCGTTTTTTCGTGGTTTTTCGGTTTTCCATTTATTTAGAGTTTTCCCTTGAACTCTAAATAAATATATATATATATATATATATATAGGGGTTGTTTAATTTGCAATCCTTAAAAAGGTTGCAACCCTTGCAACCCACATCTTAACCGTCGGATTCATGATCGGCGGTTACAAAAGGGGCCCAATATTTTTAATTAAAAAAAAAGAGAAGAATAAAAATAAAATAACTGTCGGTCATGAATCCAACGGTTAAGATGTGGGTTGCAAAGGTTGCAACCTTTTTAAGGGTTGCAAAATATCCTTCCACTAAAGAGAGAGAGAGAGAGGTGAATTATTGTGCAACCCTTTTAATGGTGCAACTCATGCAACTCACATATCTATCACTCATTTTATTTTTACTTTTTTTAATAAAAAAGATGAAAATAAAATGAGTGGTAGATAGGTGGGTTGCATGGGGTTGCACCATTAAAAAATGTTGCATTTGAACACCCCTCTCTCTATATATATATAGGAAGATGTTCATTTAAGAAATGGTAAATGTATGAGAAATAAAAAGGTAATCTTAGTCATTCATCTGGTCAACATTTACGGCTTTGACTGTGAAGCACCGGATAATTCCTTGCATGGTCTATAGAAGATAGAGAGATAGTTTCGTAAAATACGCGGGACGAGTTCATATATGAATATGTATAATTCACATATGAACTATACGTTCATATATGAATCAGTTAATTAGTTCATATATGAATTACAAATGTTCATATATGAATTTGTTAATTAGTTCAACTGATTCACATATGAACCTACAGTTAAGTGGTTTATATGTGAATCAGTTAATTAGTTCATATATGAATTAACTGATTCAAATATGAACATACAGTTCATATGTGAATCATACAGATTCATATATAAACTCAACCCGTTTATTTTGTAAAAATTACGAAACTGTTCTTCTAAACAAAATGAATTAGAAAAAACGGTAGTAGGGGTTTTCATGCCTCCTTAATCATAATTAACACTTAGCCCCTCACACCTAAGGCCTACAACCACAACTCATCCACACAACTTTATTACCTTTGGTCACGATTATTACAAAAGGGTTGGAAAAATGATGAAAGCTAAAAAACTGTGTTCTCAAAACTTTTCTATGAGATAAAGAAATGGGATCTCGGAACTTTTTTCCCAAATATGGTGTGAAAAGAAAGGAAGGAAAAGAAATTAAAACATTTTAAATAGATTATTAAAATTATAAAGAGTAAACTACGATTTTCATCCCTGTGGTTTGTTATCTATAACTACTTTCGTCCCTGGTTTTTAAAAAATGCTTTTTTCGTCCTTGTGGTTTCCATTTCACTTCTATTTTCGTCCTTAGACCTAACTCTGTTAAAATAAATCTATTAATTGAAGGACATTTTTGTCTTTTTATCATTCCATCTGATTTTCTATTTATAATTTTAGAATTGACTGCTAATAACAAAATCCATGTAAGCTATTCCATTAAAAATTAAAAGAAACCATCCCTTTATCACAACGTGAATCAGAGATTATTTCACTTTAATATGAAATTGAGAAATCAAACTAACCACAAATTAAGAACATTCAACCAAAAAACGAAAGGATCTGTAATCAGTAAAAAAAGGTTAACTCCAATCTTGAGAGGTTATAAGTCAAATTCAAAAAAAACAAAGAAAGCACAAATTAAGAACATTCAGTGTAACACCCGGAAATTCGCAAGGTAAGTATTTTGTCTTCTTAAATGCAGTTATTTCGCTTATGTGAGAATATGTGTCTTGGTGTACATTTCATGATCATTATTACGTCTAAATGTCGTATAATTAATTTACCTTCGTTAATCGTTCAAACCTGGTGCTCATTATCGTTTTCGGTTGAGTTTTGGACTGTTTTGAGTGCCTCGCGATTGTGCCTTGGCACTATCGCGGAGGGCACTATCGCCGAACATGTACCGAGGGTACGGGTTGGCTCGCGATTGTGCCCCGCGATTGTGCCTTGGCACTATCGCGGAGGGTACTATCGCCGAACATGTACCAAGAGGTCGGAGTGGGCCGCGATTGTGACTCACGATAGTGCCATTGGCACTATCGCCCGCATGGTCCAGTCTGTTGTTTTTATAAGAGTTAATACCTCATTTCTCACTATCATTTTACAAAAAAACGGGAGAACTTTCTTGGAGGCGATTTTTAGGGTTTCATCACCTACCTCATTTACTTCCTAGGGTTTGGGTTGTTAGGATCATTTATTGATCATTAAAGCTCCATCCAAGCTTATCTAGTGAAGATTCTCAAGCTACTCCTCTTCACTTCAAGTCTCATCTTCTCCAAAAGCTAGGGTTTCATCTTTTATAGGTTTTGGTCAAAAACCTAGATTGTGAGTTTACTAATCTTTTATTAAAACTAGATACACATCATTATCTTCTACTTGTTAATGTCAAAGCATATCTCAAACGTTCATATTTAATGTTTCAAGTATTTTGGGGGGTTTTACCCATGGATTATGTATGTGAAAGTTACCATGTTTTATATTAGCATAACTTGGTATGTTGATGATTCCTTCTTGGAATGCCTCCTTGGCGACCTTATATTCTCACGAAGTATTTGGATGGATATTATGTTGTATGTTGGATTTACATGAGTAGGATGGTAATAGTGTGTTCCTAGTGGATATCCGAAATGTTACGGGTGGAATTACATCTTGAGACCTCCTAAATGCATTATGTGGACGAACCAAGTCTGTGATTCACTATAGAAATGTAGGTGGGTGACATTTGGGGAATTTCCTAAGGCGGTAGTCTCCTATGTACCTAGACCTCCGCCGCCGGGGAATTTCCAAAGGCGGTAGTCCCCGGTGCGTGTCGGACCTTTGGGTTGCCAGAGAAAGTGGCTTCAAGGTGCATTGCCTCTTTGGGTGAACCGGATTGGAGATATGGGTCGCTTCCGTTGACTCCACATCTACGTGATTAATTGTTAACTGCTGATAAGAACTGTAACTGTTTATGGCATGATTTTACTTGTTCAACTCACTAGGCTTTTTGGCCTAACACTTGTTTGGTGTCGATGTGTATCTCAGGTGTTAGCAGCGCGGCTCCTAGGCAAGTATAGATGCTTTGGGCGAGAGCTTGGGGATACGGCACTTGGACTATTTTGAGAAGCCTTGGGTTTATAGATGACACCCCTTTTTGTAATCTCTTTTCTAGATGTAGAAATTAGATTAGTTGGTTGTTGTTTATCTATCCGTTAAATTACAATTGTGATTAAACAGGTTTAATTGTATTATTCCCCATTTTGGGAGGCTCTTGCTATGGCAATTTTAGTATACCTCATGTCCGTTTTTCGGATTTTGTTATCCCTATTTTTAGGGTGTTACATTCAGCCAAAAAAATTAAGAAATATTTGATTCATAAAGTTGGGCATTTTAGTTTCTACAAATAACATTTGAAAAACAGGAAAAACTTAAAATCTATACTAATGTAGGGGTAACTGGTTTGGTTTGTTCTCGATAGCCTTTTCCAATTACCTGATCTGTAAACTTTAATCCCTAGATTTTCAGAGGAACTTATTGTTCTCCTTACCCAAATTCCTTCTCTCGACCTTGTTGCATCACTGTAATAATCAGGAAACCTTCCCCTATCATCACCAGTGTCAAAATCTGCATCAAGAACACCTTCATTATACTAACGTCCCTGCAAAATAAAAAAAACCCAGAACTTTAACATTGCAATTTTCAAATAGAATCTGGAAGTATATATAAGAACTAAAAGAGAAGATATTGTAATTTGGTAGTTTATCAGGGGTGAGGGGATACCGGGAGGGTTGAACATCGATAACAAAAACCAAACATAAAATCGAGAAAAGGCTTGAACATCGAGATCATAGAGGTCAGAGCAGGGGGAGGGAAATAATGGGTCGAGATAGTTGCTTTCGTGTTAACGCCAGTTAACCAATTAGTTAGAACACTGTGGTGGTGGGGTGGCAGATTTGGGATTTTTAGCACTCTGTTTGGTGTCATCCTTAGTGCGACCATCCGTTTGGATTGAAATTTTGGGTGGGATGTCCACGTTTTTGAGGTCACCGTTTAGTCCTAGGTGTCGACTTGTTTTCTTGAAGTCAAAAGATCTTGGAATGATCGGAAGTATCCCGGTTGGATCATGGGAAATGATGACCTTACGGTGATGGAAATTTGAAAGAAGATTAGGTGTTGATGAGCGAGTACCGAAGTGTTTAAGCATTCCTGTGGTGGTAAAGATTTTATTATGGGAATGTTGTGAGTTGGGATTGGAACGAAGTTGAGTGTTAGCCGAATCTGGGTTAGCCAGTTACCTGATGGACACATTGGTGCGCCTTGGAAGGATATCTTTATCGATATTGGGAATGGATCGGTAAGAATCGGAGGACTCATGGGAATGTGGTGGCGATCTTTGGCTTCGGGTTCGGAACTGTGATCATCCGAAAGGATTTGATTGGTGAAATGTCGAGGACACAAACTACCCTAGAGGCAGTAATTGTCATTCTAAGGTTGGGAGGCGACTGTAATCTTGTAGGTAAATGTTACTTTGGTGAGTTAAGTGTTCGCTCAGTCATGAGTGTAATGTGCCCATGAGGGGCGGTTGACGTGTGTAGCAGTGCAAGGGACATGATAGTGGTGCTGGAAGAAGGGTTAAGGGAAATCCTTCCGCATACAAGGTTCATGGGAATCTAGATTTCGAGGACGAAATCATTCTAAGGTTGGGAGGATTGTAACACCCGGTTTTTCGTAAGTAAGTTTCCGTCCTTCGTTGGTAATATCTCCGCCTTTCGCCTAGCTTTTTGGATGGAAAATGTTGTGCTTTCGAACCTTGAGTTGACCCATGCGAGAATCTCGAGTTTTGACCTTTTTCTGGTTTCGGTACGAGTGGCGCGATTGTGCCACACGATAGTGACATGACTCGTGATAGTGGCATATGTCACTATCGCGTGGCACAATCGTCGGGGGTGTACCACCCGCGGTACAATCTTCGCGATAGTGCCCTCGCGATAGTGACAATGTCACTATCGTGTGGCAAGGTCGCCCGCGGCCCCTGTCTCCTAAAATGTCCGAATTTTCACCCAATCTTCTCATTTGTCACTTCTAATTCCTTCCCATTCTCTCCCAAACCATTTCCTCTCTTCCCCACAAACCCTAACCCATTTTGAGGGTTTTCCCCCTTGAACCACATGATTCTTCATCATTTAGCTAGTGGGATCTTGAACCCCAAAACCTCCATCTTCATCTTCCTCATCAAGTTCAACGATTGGGAGCTCGGGTTGAAGAGTTGGAATGGGTGTCCTCGAAATGTCTCATCATCTAGAATGGTAAGCCTTCTTGAAATAAGTTATAAATGCTCCATTGATGATTTCCTTAGTGTTTGGTTTCTCAAATCTCGGATTTGATAGTTTTGAAGAAACTAGGGTTTTGACCCCGTTTGGGGATTTTGGTATATAATGTTTGAGGAATGTTTCTAAATGGTTTGGTATGTATGGATCTAGATTTTGGAAGTCTTCGGCTTCAAGTGCCCTTAAAAAGAGCTCGTTGGGTGAAATCTAGATTTAGCCTAAATCTAGCAAGGTGAGTTCAAGTTGATTTGTGAAAACGGTGTACATGCCAAAATGTTTATTTTAAAGTGTTTTGTGTTTTACATGAAATGGTTAACTGCTGATAAGTTTTGTGTATTTTTGAAGTGAAAATATGTTTTACTTGATTATATGTCAAAGAGTGAGCATTTTGATAAATTTTCATATTTAGTAAACTTGAGTTGTGTTAACCTCTTAAAATGCTTATATTGGGTTTTGAACATTTCAACAACTAAATAGTATGATTTACGTATTCTTGGTGATTTTGTATAAGTAAGATCTATTTAATGATTTATGCATCTTTGATGATTTTGTACAAATGAAGTCTATTTCATGTTATATGCATGTTGGTGTATTTGCATTCATAAACCCTTTGGATAACCTTTGGTCCCATTATGTGTTGAGTTTTGGGTTAATCTCGTCTTTGAGGTATGTGTCATCGTAAACGTTGTTTAAAGACATTTCATTACTTGCGGGACCGGTAATTGTTGATCAAATGGATTTTGAGCATTTTATCTCGGTGTTGGCTTAAAAGAGTCTTGAGGACATTTGTCCGGTTTTAATGGCTCGATGTAGAGTCCAATTTATGATTTACATCTTAATGCGTTTAAATTGCATATTTATAATCATTACAGGCTCGAGTGCTTTTGTCATTCATGTGTAGTCGTGTATCTTTAGATTGTGTTGCATTGGATCCATAGGCACGTAAGTCAGTCTTATTTGATGGTCAAATGGGTGGTACGGGGTTGGACTCCGGGACTCATGTTTTATGACCAAAACTTGACAAGTAGGCACTAGGAGGATGTAGTCTTGGGCGCCACTATGTGGGTGTGTGCCTAGACCTCCGCCGTCGGGGAATTTCCTTAGTTGTAGTCCCCGGGTGTGTCGGGCCTTTCGGGTGTCCTTTTTGGCATCAAGGTACCTCGTCTTTTTGGGTGAAACTTGTTAAGGATTCGTAGGGACACTTGGGCTTTGATGTCGTTAGGTGTCATGCGATGAACGTTGTAGGAGTGACATACTTTGTGTTCTTCCGCTCTCAACGGATACGGGTATCCCCCGTTGTCGGCCCGCTGTATTTTGGATATTTGATTGTCCATGCTTTAATATTTGGATTTCATTCCATTTTATGGTCACGTGAGTATTAAGTTTCAGTTCCACGTTTTAATGGCGTATCATATTTATATGGATTGTCTTCCGTTATTTAAGGGTCGAGTATTATGTCCCACCCGAGGTTATTCGACGTCGTGTCCAATGTAAATTTTGTTGAAAAGTGTCACTTTACCTTTCGTTGCAATAAAAAGAGAAAACTCTTAGAAGTTTAATATTTTAGACATATTGTCGTCTTATGCTATTTGTTGAGAAATGAAAATTTTGACACCACATGATTTTAGCGTTAATGAGTTTTACGAAAATTCAGTTGGGTTTATGGTGTCTCATCTTACGTCATTTTGCGCCACGTAAATAGTTTTGGGAACACGTGCATATGCATTATTGCGTGCGTCAAATTATGGGCTTTATACAAATGCCAATCGTTGCATACTATTTGCATGGGGATTAAGGTATAACGTTGGTGTGAGTAATTGTATAAAAGATTTACGCCATTTCAAATAGAGCTTTTGTTCTGAGCATATTTCAATCATTAACTTTTACTGTTAGATATTTCCGCAATGCATTTAACAAAGTAGCAGTACTCATGTCATTATAATTTCTATTTTGGTCAAGTGTGTTTATCTCTACGACCTGAAGCTTTAAACTCTATTTGAAATTTTATTTGTATTTCCACCATTTTACTGTACTTTGGGGATTAAATTGTCGCTTATGGGGTTGTTGAAAATTCTTTTGCCACAACGTCCTTTGGTTAAAGAGGAAGAATTTTAAAGTTAAAATTGCGAACTTATCTTTTGGAATGTACAAACATTTACTGCACGTGTTGTAATACAGGAACCTATTTTCACGTATAGTGTAAATTGTTGCGCCTGTTTTATTATTGTCTTTATTAACTTAAGTATTGAACAAACGAGTTTTGGAAATGGTTTCATATGCGCTGTATTTGATGATCAATTTTGAAACCTATCGGATGAACGATAGTGTATTTTCGCCACATGTTTAATCGTTAAAAAACTTATGTATCTGAAAATTTTATAAATTTCAAATTGGCATACTGGTTAAAAAACCTTGAACTCACTAGGCCTATAGATTTAAACCCCCGTCGTGAAAGGAGTTGTAATTAGGGACTAAGGGAGTCCTTAGGAGTTGAGGCGTCGGGTGATCTGACTTACGGTCAGTCTTGAATTTTAGACTTGGGTTTTCGAACCTGTGCGCGTTTGCATGATTGGAATAGTAGATTTAAGTCTTCCCAGTTAATTAAGGGGTGATTTTATACTTCGGTAATTATGCGGGATAAGGTCTTAGGTGATTATCTGCGATTAGATTGGGTTCGTTTTGGTGGATTGCTCGTCAGTGTGACATCATGGTTTATGTGATGGTGTATCGTCCTTGTGGTTTCGCGATCAAGGAAAATTCTTGTGGTCTATTTGTTAGAAATGTAAGATTTGGGATTTTTAGCACTCTGTTTGGTGTCATCCTTAGTGCGACCATCCGTCTGGATTGAAATTTTGGGTGGGATGCCCACGTTTTCGAGGTCACCGTTTAGTCCTAGGTGTCGACTTGTTTTCTTGAAGTCAAAAGATCTTGGAATGATCGGAAGTATCCCGGTTGGATCATGGGAAATGATGACCTTACGGTGATGGAAATTTGAAAGAAGATTAGGTGTTGATGAGCGAGTACCGAAGTGTTTAAGCATTCCTGTGGTGGTAAAGATTTTATTATGGGAATGTTGTGAGGTTGGGATTGGAACGAAGTTGAGTGTTAGCCGAATCTGGGTTAGCCAGTTACCTGAAGGACACATTGGTATCAAGGTACCTCGTCTCTTTGGGTGAAACTTGTTAAGGATTCGTAGGGACACTTGGGCTTTCATGTCGTTAGGTGTCATGCGATGAACGTTGTAGGAGTGACATACTTTGTGTTCTTCCGCTCTCAACGGATACGGGTATCTGTTAACCCAGTTTAATCTAGTTGATAATTAAACACACCACACAATAAAGATCAAGAGATAAAAGATCAGAATAACATACCACAATCCCTTGATTAATCAATGAAAACCTTGTGTGTGTTCTTGATACCTCTTGTGCGTACGATTACAGAGAATTATACGGCTACAACTACTTTAATATCTAATTATGATTATGAGGTATCCTCACCTAAAACCTAATTAACAATATCTATTTATATTTAGGCCTAATGCCTAATGGGCTTGGACCCAACAACTAATAACTATTAACTTATTACAAATCAAACCCTCTAATTAACTTTAACATAATTGCAATTTAAACCCTTAACTTTAACTTTAATCTTGAATACAATTTATGATCCAACAATCTCCCCCTTTGTATTAAAGATTAAAAAAAATTGGCAATTATCTTCGGGTCTTCACTTTTCTTGAAAATTTCAGATATCTTTGGATATGACGTTTGAAAACTGTATCTGATATAACGTTGCAGTCTTGTATCTGATATAACGTTGCAGTCTTCATCTTCCTTTATAAATGAAGTATCCTTCTGACGATCATCTTCAGTCAGACTTCAAATAAACTTCAAATAACCTCAGACACTTTGATATCTTTGAAATTCTTCAGCAGTCTTCAGATTATATTCTCCCCCTTTGTATATTCTCCCTTTTTATTATTCTCCCCCTTTTTGATGAGTGGTGAGAATCATCATCATCAAAAATATCATAACAATCTCCCCTTGTCATTATAGACTTCAATTTAGCACTGTCTTCATGTACGGATCCCTGTGTGGAAATAAGAGCAGTCTCTCCAAATGGAGAAAGTGATTATTTCAATCTATGCAGATTCAAATAAAAAGTAGTAACCATTCGAATCTTTTCAAATTCAAACAGTTTAATAGGTGTAACCCTGAATCAACAAATGACTCAGTTAAAATGTCTGTCAGTAACACAAAGTTACTGAGTAACACAAAGTTACTATATAAGGAGTTGGTTTTGATGTTGGCTCCCCAGGACTTCCATTCAATCATCGAATAACACATGGTTATCTATGAACGTTCTGACAGAAAACAAATTTATGTGTGCTTGTGCATGTGTATGAATGAATTAAGCACAAATGATTGCTTTTCAATATAGGCTCAAAGTATGTAAACTTGTTGAGACAACAACAAATTATACAAAGACTCAATGTGCATGAGAAAGGGTTCGAAGGTGGGGAAACTTTCCTTCTTTTCCAATATTAGTATCTTCCAAATGAAGAACCAATAGCATATGTGCTGCTTCCCCATAAAATGTGAAACATTCTCTTTTTGAGAAAAGAATGAGTAGCTGGTGGGGTTGTATGCAAGAGATGGCATGGGCTAGGTGCCTTTTTCAATGATGGTCACCAAAGAATGTGAAATCAGATAATGTGGTTGCCCGGCTCAGAAAGAAGTTTGGTGCAGAGTCTGATATTCTTTTACTCTGTTCGCTCACCCTCTTTCTTTTAAGTCTCACTTCTAACCAATCTCTCGTTTCCATTTTACCTCTTCACATACCATCACTCAATTCTTTTGACCCCTCTCCCCTCAGTCACTCAAGGAATACTTCCTGGGTAGGAAACACCGGTTATCGTGAATCCATGGAAGTTCTGTTAAGCTCACACACTGAATCCCTTGTATTTTCCTAAAAGAACGTGTTGTTCAACAGTCTTTTGTACATGTAAGCACAAAGGAATCAAACATGAAGAATAATATTTGGAGAAGTCAAAACATATGTGTGTTTGACAATGCAATTCTCCCCCTCAAACTAAAAAGAGTTTGACAGTTAAGCTCTAAAGGAGTTTTTCAATTAAGCTCTTTGACAAATAAGCTCCCCCTTAACTAAAGGATTTTTTTTTTAAATTAAAGCACTGAAGTGCGGGTTCTAATCCGATGTGATTAGAAGCCATTGTCACTTGAACAAACCTGCACATAGAAGAAATCTTGGTAATCATTTGTGAAAATGATTCCTCTATTGTTAGCAACAGTTGTAGAATAAAACACAAGATTAAGAGTCAGAATACTCCCCCTCAAATCATGAGTAAGGTCTAAGATGACATGTTCAACATGCCAAGTTTGCTGATTAGAAAATGGAACCTCTTTTCATCCAACGGCTTGGTGAAAAGATCAGCTAACTGGAAGTCAGTTTGAACAAAGTGCATTTCGATATCACCTTTTTCTACATGATCCTTGATGAAGTGATAACGTACATCTATATGCTTGGTCTTTGAATGTTGAACCGGATTAGCAGTTATGGCGATGGCGCTCTTGGAATCACAATAAATAGGAACACGCTTGTAGTTGTATCCAAAGTCTCGTAACTGTGTCTTCATCCAGAGGACTTGTGAACAGCAGCTAGCAGCAGCTACATATTCAGCCTCGGCAGTGGATGTTGAAACACAATTTTGTTTCTTTGAGGTCCAACTTACAAGTTTATCACCTATAAATTGACATGATCCAGAGGTGCTTTTCCGGTCTAGCTTACATCCTGCATGATCAGCATCTGTAAAGGCAGTTAGTTCAAAATGAGAATCCTTTGGATACCAAAGGCCTAAATTAGGAGTGCCTTTGAGATATCTAAGGATTCGCTTAACAACATTATAATGTGACTCTTTAGGATTAGACTGATATCTCGCACAAAAACATGTGGCAAACATTATATATGGGCGACTGGCAGTCAGATACAGTAAAGAACCAATCATGCTATGATACACCTTTTGATCTATAGGTTTCCCAGAGGGATCTGAGTCTAAGAGTGTACCAGTAGCCATTGGTGTTTTCATGATTGAACTATCTGACATATTGAACTTTCTTAACATGTATTTTATATATTTAGCTTGATTAATGAAAATGCCTTCGGGTAATTGCTTTACTTGTAAACCAAGAAAGAAATTTAATTCACCCATCATCGACATTTCAAACTTTGTTTCCATGATTTTAGAGAAGTTCTTGCAAAATTTCTGATTTGTCGACCCAAATATTATGTCGTCAACATAAATCTGAATGAGAATCAAGTCCTCACCTTGCCTATTAAGAAATAAGGTGGTGTCAACCGTACCTTTCTTGAAACCAGAATCTATGGGAAATTTAGTTAGAATGTCATACCAGGCTCTTGGTGCTTGTTTAAGACCATACAGTGCTTTATCTAGCACGTAGACATGATCAGGGTGATGAGGATAAATGAAACCTTCAGGTTGTGCCACGTAGACCTGCTCATGCAGAACGCCATTCAGGAAGGCTGACTTTACGTCCATTTGATAGACTGTGAAGTTTTTGTGCGCTGCATATGCTAAGAAGATTCTGATGGCTTCGATCCTTGCGACAGGGGAGAATGTTTCATCATAGTCAATACCCTCCTATTGGCAGTACCCTTTTGCAACCAAACGAGCTTTGTTTCTCACTAATACTCCAACCTCGTCTTTCTTGTTTCTGAATACCCACTTTATTCCAATAACAGTTTTACCTTTAGGTAGTGGGATCAAGCGCCATACCTTGTTCCGTTCGAATTGCAGAAGCTCGTCTCGCATAGCAGAAATCCAGAAGGGATCACGTAGAGCTTCTGATGTTTTCTTTGGTTCTAAGGAACTAAGGAAGCTTGAAAACATGCAGAAATTAGCTGATGCGGACCTTGTCGTGACACCAGATTGTACGTCACCGATCACGTTATGCAGGGGATGATCCTTAGTCCAACGATGCGTGCTTGGTAAGAATTCAACTGTTTGTTGCGTATTTGATGCATCGTTCTCATCATGCACGGAAGGTAGCTCCATAGATGTACTCGGGACATCTTGTACTGGAGGTTCTGATACGGAGACTTCTGGAGTAGCAGTTGAAGTACTCGTGACTTCATTTCCAGAAGGACTATCTACGGAGATAGATTCAACATTAGTAGATTCAGAAACTATCGGTTTAGTTGTACTTGATGGAGATGTAGTAGCAGTGACATCTTCGGAAGGTCCAAACATATCTTCAGAAATAGCAGGGACCTCCGGGCTTGTTGTTGATGTAGATATGTCTTTGTCAAAATCTGCACAAATATCATCGAAGGCATCAATAAACAGTAAATCTAACTCAGCTGAAGTAGAGTTAGAGTTAGAAGTAGTAGATCCTTTTGACACTGGTTCTATTCCGAGGTGAATAGAAGCTTTGTTCTTAAGTCCGAGTTCTGAACTGTTGTGTCCAGAAGTCCTAGTAGAATTCTCATCAAAGGAGACATTCATGCTCTCAACAACCGTCTTGGTTCGAATAATGTAAATTCGATAAGCTTTGGATGTTAGAGAGTATCCAACAAGATATCCTTCATCCGCTTTCTTATCAAATTTTGATAGACCTTGACGCTCTTGCAGAATGTAACACCTGCAACCAAAAACACGAAGGAATTTGATGTTAGGTTTACGATTGTTGATTAACTCATATGTTGTTTTATTAAAGCGCTTGACCACAATGGTACGGTTCTAAGTAAAACATGTTGTTGCGACTGCCTCGGCCTAAAGATACATGGGTAGATCAGAATATGCAAGCATAGTACGAGCTGCTTCAACAAGAGTGCGGTTCTTCCGTTCAACAATGTCGTTTTGCTGTGGAGTGTAGGCTGCGGAGAAGTTATGTGAAATGTCCACAGAGATAAGATAACTCTGCAAGGTGTCATTCTTGAACTCCGTGTCGTTGTCACTGTGAAGAGTACGAACTGGCAATTGAAGATGTACTTGAATGCGCTTAATAAAAGCTATGATCAACTCTGGCGCATCCAACTTGTCGCGAAGAAACTCGAGCCATGTATACCTTGAATAGTCATCTATCATTACTAAAACGTACTTCTTGCCGTTGATAGATGTTGTTCGCATTGGGCCACAAAGGTCCATATGAAGAAGTTCCAGTGCAGATGAGGTCGATGATTCAGTCTTGGACTTGAATGAGTTTCGCTTCATTTTGCCCATATCACATGCAGAGCATAGTGAGTCTTTTTCAAACCTCATTTCTGGTAGACCTTTGACCAGACCTTGTCTCTGTAGTTTAGCTATGGATCTGAAATTTTGATGAGACAAGCGGCGATGCCACGTCCACGATTGTGCTTTAGAAGCTTTGACTAGTAGGCATACTGGACGTGTGACAAACAATGTAGGAAAATCTACATAGTATAGATTTCCATGGCGCTCAGCTTTGAAGACTTTGTAACCATCGGGATCCTCAAGATAGCAATGAGTTGTTGTGAAGCGGACTTGATATTTCATGTCACAGAAGTGACTGGTGCTAAACAAGTTATGATCAAGCCCTTCTACATATAACACTCTTTGAATCTTCACAACTCCATTATCCAGCATTCCATATCCTCTGACGTGTCCTTCTACTTCAGAATTTGCAAAACGAACTGCTCTGACAGGCTCCTCCACATAGTTATGCAAGAGGTGCTTGAATCCTGTCATGTGGCGTGAACATTCGGAATCTATCACCCACAGTCGACAGGCTTGCAAAAGAGACAATTAGTTTTGCTTAGGTACCCATATCAAGATGGGTCCTTCGTGGTTAGCTTCACGTAATTCAGGAATATCAGCAGGTTTAACTTTAACTCTTCATTCATAACGGGGTTTTGGAACCCATTTCCAAACCATTTTAACATTTAATTCCTGAAAATGCTTTTTAGATGTAGGATTGGCAACCTTAGCACGAAACACTTTGGGTTGTGTGGAAGAATTAGAATTAGACTAAAGGTTCAGCTTTGCTTTTCTTTTACTCTTTCTGGACTTAGGAGGGGAGTAGTATTTGAATGAATTATCCCAGCAGTGTTTGCAATATAGATTCTTTCGAGCAAAATTCATAAACTTAGATTTATCAGAACAAATCTTACATTCATGTCCATCAAAAGAATTACTTTTCAAAATAACACTGTCTGAAATACAACTATTCGTAACAAAAGATTCACTAGAAGTAAAACTATCATTTTTATTCAAACTAGTATCTTTATTCTTCTTACTCCTCCCAACTCCATTTCCTTTTATATCTAAAACAGAAACAGGAACCTTGTTAGTCTTTATCTTAGAGGGTGGTTCTTTTCTAGCGTTACTTGAAGTCTCACCCTTCTCAAAAATACTAGGTGGATATTCAGGACAATCAGAGTAAACAACTGAAGGTTTTGCAGGAGCATCAAATTCTGGATTAGTTCTTACCTTCCAGCTTGGATCATTGAACATCTGTTTATCATTTGAAGCATTTTTAAACAAAGTAATTTTCAAATCATTGATCTCTGTGCAAAGCTCTTGATTTTCTTTCAAATATTTTTCAAGTTTAAATTTGAGATCAAAGTTTTCATCTTCAACCTCATCAAGAGACTGTTGCAACATATCAATTTGCTTCATCAATTCAGATGTATGATCACGCACAGAATTTGACTCCTTTGCAGTAGAAACAGGATCAGAATCGGAGGCATTCATCATTTCAGAAAACCTTTCCTCAGTCATGTTTTCAATAAACTCCATTTTATCATTTTTAGAACAAGATCCATTCGTGATGACAGTTTCTTCTTCAACCTCTTCAACAAGTAAAGGTTTAGAAGCAATGGGATTTGAGACTGATGGTATAGTAGATGGATCAACATCCGATTTATACTCATCATATTTGCATGCAGTCTCAGGTGGAACCGTGTCATTGCTGACTGATTCTTTTGAAGATGTGGTAAACAGTGAATCAAACTCAGTTAATTCGATCTTTCGAGTTTCATAGCTTTTGTTCAAATCACTGTATTTAAAACCAACTGATTTAAAAGAATTTTGAGAATCAGTTTCATAAGACTTGTCCTTCCCTATTTCTTCTCGACCTTTGGTCTCTGTAAAAGGTTTAGAAGTACTTGCTTCAACAAAGGTTGCACGAATGTTAGGAATGGGTCTGATTGCGGAGCCAAATTTATCAAAATTATATAAGTGCTCCGGTGCCTTTTTCAAAATTTCGTTAGTTGGCACACCCAAACCTGGTTTAAGTTTATAAAACCTTTCATCTTGGAGTTTATTGGTCAACAGATTTAATGTCTGCTCAGTCTGACCTCGTTTCATGTTAATATCCTCCAATTGCTTGATTTTGGTGTAAGCTTCATTTCTTTCTTGAAAACATACTTCAAATTTGATTTTAAACTCACCCTTTTCAGCATTAAGATTTACAAGATCCTTTTCTAAGCCAGATATTTTTCTTTTTAAATATTCTTTTTCAGCTTTTAAACCATCCTTTTCTTTTTCTTTGTCTTCCACAACAACTTTTAACAATGCGTTTTCATCACGAAAACTTAAAACTGATTGATGTGCAGAGCTAAGTTTACCTTTCAATAAAGCAAATTCATCTTTCATACTATCTATTTGGGCCATTAGAGATTCAATAAGGTCAAAACTATCACTTACCTCAGAGTTTGCATCTTCGGAATGTGCCTCAGAAGCTTCATCGTCACCATCCAGTTTTGCCATGTAGGAAACTTGGGTGAAGTGTGTCTGCTCCTCGTCATCAGAACTTTGGAACAGCCAGTTTTCTTCTTCAGCCATCAGCACTTTTCCTTTTTCGTCTTTTTTGGCAATGAGTGACTTACTTGCATAATATTCTGAGTTCTTGACTTTCTTGAATTTGCAATCTCTGGAGAAGTGCCCAAATTTGCCACAGTTGTAGCATTTGCTTGGTTCATCCTTTCTTTCTTCTTTCTTCTCCTCTTTCTTTCCTTCTCTTCTATCTTCCTTCTTGTCTTCTAGTCCCTCCTCTCTTTTTCCATGCCTTTGCTTGTATCGCATCTCAAACTTCTCTTTCTCGTAACCATCATACTTTGGCTTTGAGTAGTACTTTTTCTTGCCAACGCTCTTCTTGAATCGTTGAGTAATTAGAGCCAAGTCCTCAGAGAACTTTTGTATATCCGGATCAGAATCAATCTCCAGTTCCTCATCACTCGAAGCAGAATCAAACTTAGTAAAATCCATAACAAGAGCTTTAGACACCTTTTTCTTTGACCTTGCAGAGGATACAGGACCGTTGCCAGCTATGAGAGCCACTGAATCCTCCAGTTTATTGGACTCATTATTGATGGTTCTCACCTCATCCTCATGCTAAGAAAGAGTAGAGAAGATATCAGTGACGTTTTCTTGAGCCATATTTTTTGACATCTGAAGGTTGATGGCAAAGTTCTTCCATTCAGGATTCAGATTCTTGATGAACTTATAATTTATCTCTGAAGCTGATTTAGAGATATTGTTCCTCCACAAGTCATTGAGAATGATATTATATCTGTTGTAGGTCTCTAGCAGCGTCTCTCCTTCCTTTGCGTGAAATCCCTCATATGCATTTATGCATAGGTTCTGTTTGGCTTAGATGGAGGCTTCACTTCCTTCAAACTGTCTTGATAGTTCATCCCAAACTTCTTTAGCAGAGCTCCGATTGTCTACTCGATTGTAGATGTCATTCGGAATTGCCATTGTCAGATAAATGAGAGCCTCTTCATCTATCTTGTACAACTCTTTCTCCTTTTCACTGAAGTATTGATACGGTTTCGGGACAAATCTATCAGGAATCTCTGGAGAGGTTTCAGTTTCTGCTTGACCAGGTACTCTGATCATTGGATTTACTGGACCATTGATGATTGATTCCATGTATTCTCTGTTCTTGTGATTCAGAAACTGGATCATTCTCTTTTTCCATTGCTGATACTCATCAGCCATGAGGACAGGAGGTTTGGACTGAGAGCCCATTGAGAGAAGTTGGTTCGACATCTTAACTGTATGGTTAGAAATCAAACTAATCTGTACCAAAACAATCAACTAGATGAGATCGTTAGAATCAAGATTAGGATAAAGACTACACTAAAAAATTTTCAGAAAAATAAATTTCCAAAAATAATTAAATGCAGTACACGCACAGTAAAAATACACAAATAAAATAACCACAGAAAATATGGCGTAAAAGTGAGCTAGGACAGTGGCGCAAAAGGACAGTTCGCGCGTGAGACAGGTCGCGCAAAGAGGAGCTTTGCGCGAGTAATTGCTGGCGCAAAGTGAGGTTTGCGTGTGATGTGGGTCGCGCAAAGAGGAGGTTTGCGCGAACCGCAGGTGGCGCAAAGGGTGGTTCTCGCGAAAGGCTTATGACGCAAAAGAGATTAAGTCGACCGGGGTCTTGCTGAACCGGTAACTTGCTTGACCGGGAACACGTCGACCGGTATGTTGCACGACCAGAGAGGTGCTTCGACCGGTATCTTGTCGACCGGACAAGAGTGTCGACCGGTATAGTATGTGGACCGGTATGTGAATTCGACTAATAATGCTTTGACCGGTAAAGGTCTTCGACCGGTAAAGTGATGTGGATCGATAAGGTGTATTTTACCGGTACAAGATGTTGTGAGGAGACCGGTAAGATGTGACCTGATCTATTCGACCGGTATCCTGATCGGTAAAATGACGACCGACATAAGGCGTTCGACCGAAGTAGTGTGTGGCGCAAACCTGGTCGATCAATATTTCGACCGGGACCGGAGTGATGAAAAACAACCGGTGTTCTTATTCGACCCAGAAACTCGATTAACAGCCCAGAAAACACATCAAACACTCAAATTGAACCTAAAATTCAAATCTTTGTGCCCACAAACATGTATCGATCATTATTCAATCAAAGCCAATGATTAAAATCAACTTTCAAACTTCAATTTGATGAACACAGAGTCGATATATATATACGAACCCAGTAGCCAAAAAATTCACAGAAAGTCAATCAATTAATGAATTTAACTGCAATTAATCACTTAGATAATGTTCAATAGCATAAAACGCATCTAATCATATCAATTTTATGCAGAAAAACATATCAATTCAAGAACTCAATTCTCACACAGTACGTTTTATCGATAAGCATGAAGAACACATATTTAATCCTAAAAACTTGATTTTTTAGGCTCTGATACCACTTGTTAACCCAGTTTAATCTAGTTGGTAATTAAACACACCACACAATAAAGATCAAGAGATAAAAGATCATAATAACATACCACAATCCCTTGATTAATCAATGAAAACCTTGTGTGTATTTTTGATACCTTTTGTGCGTACGATTACAGAGAATTATACGGCTACAACTACTTTAATCTCTAATTATGATTATGAGGTATCCTCACCTAAAACCTAATTAACAATATCTATTTATATTTAGGCCTAATGCCTAATGGGCTTGGGCCCAACAACTAATAACTATCAACTTATTACAAATCAAACCCTCTAATTAACTTTAACATAATTGCAATTTAAACTCTTAACTTTAACTTTAATCTTGAATACAATTTATGATCCAACAGTATCCCCCGTTGTCGGCCCGCTGTATTTTGGATATTTGATTGTCCATGCTTTAATATTTGGATTTCATTCCATTTTATGGTTGCGTGAGTATTAAGTTTCAGTTCCACGTTTTAATGGCGTATCATATTTATATGGATTGTCTTCCGTTATTTAAGGGTCGAGTATTATGTCCCACCCGAGTTTTGGGTATTTTGGGATATGAAGCATTATTTACATTTTCACAAATTTGGGTATCGAACTATGACCCCGTTTTGGGTGAGTTACGGGTTGCATCGTTTTATAAGAAATGTGTGTCTGGGAGCATTGTCTTTAAAATTGCATATAATGGAAAAATATGTCGTTTCCATTTTGAAGTATAATATTTTGAAGGATCTTGCTTTAAATTGAATTCCTTTCTTTTAAAGATATATATTCATTCATGCTAAAACTCTTGAGTTCACTAGGCGTTAAACCTAACCTTTTTATTTGTTGGCATGTGCATCAGGTTCCTGTCGGGGGTTCGGTTCTAGCAAGTGTTATGGGGAGTTGAGCCTTAACTTTATACAAGAGTAAGTAGCTGGTGAAGTCTTCCGCAGGTTGGAGATAGTGATTGTTATTGGGTTTAGTAACACCCGTCCGTTTCATAGATGGTATGTATAGGATGAATGTGTGTATTGAGGTTAATTCTCAATTGTGCCTGTAGTCAAAGTAACTATTGATGTATTTAGAAAAGTTTTAATAAGTTGCTATCTTCAGATTTAAGGGTGTTACAAGTTGGTATCAGAGCTTAAGTTTGAGAGAATTAGGTATCGATTTTTAGATGCCTAGACTCAAACTAGCGTTCTTATAAGTGATTGTAAGTGAAGTTGCATATTAGGTATCTTAAGATAAGATATTTTGAGGTTGAGCAAGTCGCTAGAAACGGGAAACTTGTCGAGAGTCGCAAGGATGATCATGTTTGGTACGTTCATAATGGCACCTGACCAGTGTTATGGTGAACCTACATGCTACATGTGTATACTTGAACTACCTTGGTATGATGATCGTTGGGGTAGTGAGAAAGTTTCTAAGCGAGTAAGCTAAGAGAGGATTGATGTGTATAGCAATGTCACTTTGGGGTGGTAGTTAAGTGCGATGAACGCATTAAGTTGATCTTCTTGACTCAGATTTATTGGTTGGATTAGGACTATAAGTTCGTTATACCGTTTCTATTTCAAGGGGAAATCGTAAGTCAACCAAAGTAATGAGATTGTTACTTTAAGATGTTGATGCATCCGGATGACAATAGTATGTCGGGAAGATGGAGGAGTGTAGTCCTAAGATGTGAGTGCCGATCAAAATTCATGCAATAAATTTATTTATAAAATAAGTTTAGGTAAATTGTTTCTCATGTTCTCAAGACATAAAGTGAGTTATATAAACAATTCAAAGGGATAAAAAGATTAGGAATCCGTACCTTAAAACTTCACAGAACTAAATCGATTCGCCGATCGTCTACTCCTTTAATCCCGACCTAAAAATACCCAAAAACTTATAATTAATCCTACTTGACGATAACACGACCAAAATCCACTATCAACGGCCCAAAAACAACAACAAAATCGTCTAATAACCGACTAATAAACAGTTAAAACACTGCAGCAACTTCGACTAAAAACGACCACTAATCGGTCAAAACGCAACAGCAAAATCAACTAAAAATAACTAAAAACGCAACAGCGATTTCGACTAAAATTAACTAAAAACGCAGCAGCAATTTCAAAAAAGAACGACTAATAATTGTCCAAAAAACGTAGCAACTAAACATGGTTCAAACGACTAATAAAACGACCAAACTACAGCAACAAAACTCGACTAAACCAACTAATAAACGGTTAAAAAGACAGCAGCAAATTCGACTAAAAATCCGCCGTTTTGTCCTTTTTTTCGCGCGATTTACAAACTTCTCTTGGCGATACATAACGGTAACTATACGTACCAGCTTTAGGAAAATTTTAGGACAATTTCCGAGATGAAAAGGGGTAGAATTTTGCGGTTCTAAGGACGATTTAGACGTCCCCCCGCTGCTGCCATCACTCTCGACATAATCGGTGACTTTCGAGCCACCGAAATTGATTGGTTCCACCCCAAAACAGTCCCAAACAGTCCCGACAACTTTAATCTAAATACCGATCGTATAACTTCGAGCTGGGGACGAAAACTTACCTCAAAACGACAAGAGAACGACGAGTAATATCCTAGCCTAACTCGAAATCGTTGCTCCTTTTCTTCCTTGCCTTTCGGTCGCTAAACTTTCAAGAACTCGTGGGGTTTTCTGCGATCGGGAAGGGTTTAGGGTGAGATGACGTGGGAAAAAAAAGAAACGATGAAACCAAATGATGAATTTAACCCATCTAAAACTCAAACCTACTTGTGGGCTTTACAAACTAAGCCCTCAATTTTACCCAATCATAAAATAGCCCAACAATCCAACATTTATCTAATTGATTTTATTTACTTAATTGTTTAATTTTTTTTCTTTATCTAACCCACGCATGATCATCCACAAAATTTTATTATTATTATTTTTAACATAAACTAATATATAATTATAATATTACAAATATATATATATATATATATATATATATATATTTACCACGGGTATTATAAACATAATCATCATCCTCAAGATAAGCTTATTCTCTCTCATATATATATATATATATATATATATATATATATATATATATATATATATATTGAAATATATAATATTTATATATAGCAAAAAAAAAAATCAACGACAAGTTAACGCACACACGTTCCAGCGGTATCATACCTCCATTACGGGCAATCCCACTAATCTGCTGCGACCCGGCCCAGCCTTTGACTGAACCCGATCGGCAGGGTAGAGGGTCCCATAGACTGGACCCACCCGAACCGGTCCTGGCCCCGGCCTCGAAGGACCAGACCTAGAGTCTGGATATCTTAGGGAAGTGTCGATCGTGGGAATCGAACCCGGGTAGTGTGGCTTTCATCCCACACCCCTAGGATGTTACCTATCCAACTGAGCTAACCCCCTTTGATAGCAAATGCAACAAATAAACTCACACATCCTTCTCACATTCAGTGAGGTTTGAACTCCTGACCTCCTAGGAGGCCAAGGGCTCTAACTTCATTAATGGAGTTTTGGTTTCTAGTTGGGGATTTTCTAGTTCCTTTGAAGTATTTGATTAAAATCTTGTTGGGTTATTGATTTGATTGATTCATGTTGGATTTCAAAAGATTGTTTTGAGAAAACTCACAATTGTTAATGGTTTCAATAAGGGTTAAAAGGTTTCAAGTTTAAAGGGTAAAATAATGATTTATGGATGAGTTTGGATAGATTGATTTAAGTTTGGCGTTATATTGGTGGTTGTAATGGTTTTAGACATTGATTCTCTCAATTTTGGACCTTTAAATCGATTTGGGAAAGATTGGGACATAGTGGTTATTTGGGATTTTTGGTGTAGAGCTATTGCAACACAAAATAGAAGGGAATGCGACTTTGGTCACATGAAACTCGCATTAGCCACTGCCTTGTGCGATTTCAATTTTGCTTCGTTTCTTGTTTCATGGTAGGTTCAAGGCATCAAGTAAGGGATTGTCCTAGGGATCATATTAGATGGTTTTCAAGATAATCTAGATGGCTTAACACCATTCATGTGTCGTCTATTCAGGTGTTTGGTTTAAGCCTAATTAGCGATTAGGACGTGTGGCGGTGTGCCGAACTTCAGGTGAGTTTTCTTGATCCCTTTTGATAATTGTGAAATCACTTATGCATGTTTGGTTTTATGGTTTGATTTGGTTTATATATGCTGGAGCGTTGGTTGATCAATTGCTTATTTGATGTTTAGCCTTATATACTATGCTTTTTGGCGTTTGGACTGGGATTGCACAGTGAGAATAGTGTATCCTGAGATAGTGGTAATCCCTTGGAAGTTTATTATTCCATGTGCATTGAATTCGTTTCAATAGCACATTGGATGGACATCTTCTTGGGCCTTGATTGTAGAAATCACAATGGAGTGATGGTTGTCTATAAACACTGTGCAAAGCCCGTTGGTTATGTTTGTTATCCATTTGGATATAATTGGGCCATTATTTTCCATTTCATTCGTAACTATTTTATTATGTCAAATTACCTCATGGTCTAACATTTGCTTTTCAAACTTAAACCATTTTTAGGTAAGGGTAATATCGAAAGTTCCTTAAAAGGGAAAGGGAAGATATGATGCTCTCAGAGAAGGCTTAGATTTGAGAGTTTTGCTTAGTTTACCTTTAGTATTGTAATAAATTTCAGCCGTAAATGCGTTTACCCATAACAAACCTTTGAGATGTATCGAATACCTTGGTTTGACCTTATATTGGGGCCATTTTGGCAAGATTTAGACATTAGTGCTATTTTAGAAACTAGGTTGTTACAGTGAGGGCAAATTGGCCCAAACATCCACAGTCAACAAAAAACAACTCACATCAAATAATCCTTTTTTTAAAGGCAACATCAAGGGTGTGTTTGGATTGCTTATTTAAAGTGTTTATTAACTTATTCTGGTGTGATACCGGTAATAAACAGTTTTTAGTGTTTGGAAGTGAAAAAAAAGAAAAATGCTTATACCGATTTGGCACCGGTGATAAGGAGTTTTTGATAAGTCATTCCGTTATAACTTATTAACTTATTTGAGACAACTTGTCACCTTTTTGGTCATTTTACATGTATAAGCAATCCCAAACAACTTATTAACTTATTACGTTTTGATACCACCATAAGCTAATTCAAATACTTTCTATAAAACTCCGATTTAACACCTTAAGTTGATAAACACTTTTAGAAAAAAAAAACATAAATTGTTTTAAATAAACTTAAATTCACTATTTAGGTTATCTTTTACATTCCTTTAATAAGTTTATATCATTAAACTTGATTATATTCCAATTTGCAACACGAGGGGGAAGGAACTTAGGTTTAACCGTTTAAGATCCAATACGACGTCGCACAGAACAAAAACGAAAGGGGTATTTTTGTCTTTTGGAACTGCTGATAGAGTATCAGATTTTCAGGAACAAAGTGGCGCTCAAATCACCGGTCTACACGAAACCCACAAACAAAATTCTTCCAAAATCTCTCCTCCATTCGCATCAACTGATTCAAACCCTCTGATTCATTCAGATTCAGATTGTGTGAAGAACACAGGAGTCCATAAAAATGGCGTGCAGGATAGTATTCCGAACTGTGATGCTCACCGAGCCATGGCGAGCTTCCCCTAATCGCACCTCTTTTTCCTTATCCTTCGCTAATCAGAAATCTAGAACAGCAGTTTCGAATTCAAGATGTGGATTTAGAATCCTTACAAAAGTTAGAGGTATTGGATCGGAAAGACGAATACATCACCGGCTTAATTGCTCTCATGATGAAAACCTATCGTCATCGTCTACTGAGAGTGACCAGGAACCTCCACAAGAAGCCGTTCTCAAAGCTATTTCAGGTTTTATATATGTATCTCCAATTACAATTTTGTTTTTCAATTTGTGTCCGAGTTAGGTGTTAGTTGGAATGAACGATTATGGAGATAGAGTTTGCAAATGAAGGATTCTAATTGTAGTTTGGAAATGCGGAGGATTAAATTTTGGTAGGTGCTTGAAGGATTTTGATATATGTGGTTATGAGTTATAACTTATGAATTAGGGATTAACTGATTTTGATGTTTCATTCTTAAGCTGACTAACTATACTTCATAATCGACTTACCACTGTTTTCAAATGCTGAAGATGATGGATGACATCACTGTTTTCAAATTATGTTGTTGTAATGTTGCTTACTGTTAGTTGATGAAGATGTATATAAGTATATTGCATGAGATACTCCATACTTTTGAAGCAATAGAGTTCATATACCAATTTTTTCATAACTTTAAGGATTTACACCATTGTGACAAGTAAATTTGAGGAGAATGTTTCCTTTTGTACCACATGGGGACTCTTATAGTTCTTCCCGAAGTACATGATAGTTATGGAACGGTGGAGGAAAAGCACATAGGTCGATAATTGGCAATGGGGTGGTGTACAATTGAAAGAAAACAAGTTACGATTGCTTGAATTGAATCGAATGATTTCAAATATACCAGCAGTTCAAGAGGTGGGGTCTCTCCCAAGGCTTAAGCCAGAAAATACAGTAACCAATACCCCCGCTCAATCCCCCCCCCCTTTTCTCACCGTCTCACGTAGCTGGAAATAGATACAACTTCCCTTGTTTACCCTCGTACTATTATTATTACCTTTCAACTACTATTACTAAATACCAAGGTTCTAAATGGCCTGAGACGAGGTGTGGCGGCAAGGCCAAGCCTTGAGCCTTAGGAGCCATGGTGAGGCAACCACATTTTTCAAGGCGTGACTTATGGCATCAAATCTTTATATTATATATAATATTATATTTATCTAAAAACATATGTTTTCTACTGGTACTCGATGAGTCAATGACATTAAACAATTTAAATTAAGTTATATATTAAAAACGCGTATTAGGCCATGACATGCCACAGACTTAACATGGCCTCAGACACAGGCCTTGGGCCACGGCGCGCCATGGCAGCTGTTGGGGCGAGCCTTTTAGAACATTGCTTAATACCCTTTGCCCCTCCTCACATACGTAATATGTTTGCTAAGACTAACTATTGAGTTTGATTCAGAAGTTTCAAAGACTGAAGGTAGAGTTGGACAAACCACAAACATGGTTCTTGGAGGTACAGTCACTGATGATTCAACCGACGAGTGGCTCTCTCTTGATCAGAAGGTAAATGTTACTTTTTCTTATTTTCAACTACAATGAGTTGTAATGCTAAAATCAAATCCATTAGCAACTGATAGAGGTGAAACCATCAAAGCTGTAGACAATTATTAACATCTTCCGGTCTTTCCAGCATTTCCTAAATAACGCCGATTATATGTGTCTGTATTCCAAATTTGCAATATTTTCGAAAATCAAATCTATCTCGACTACCTACTGTTGGATATGGATGGAGTTTGATTAGACTCTACACCAAAGCACTACTACTCTGATCCAACTTTGGCCTAAATTTGTCAGAGCATGGTGATTCTTGATTGTTAAGAAGACAATATATCTGTATTATCTCCTTTTCTATCTCAACTTTCTTCTAAGCAAGATATATGCACTACCCATAATTCATGAGGTATAATAAGAATCATAGCAATAATAATGCAGGCATATTGCTGAACTACATAAATGTGGTATCTTTGATTTATTATATCGTGCATGTGTGATTATTTGGGCAAAAAGTTGATTACCGGCAACCCTAACTGTCCCCAAACGGAACCTGCCTCCAAGGACACCAATGTGAGGGAGCATTTTTTGGCCCACTCAGCGGCTGAGGCTAGTAGGGGGGAGGGGCCTGGGAGCGAACCCGGGACCTATTATGTATTTGGGCAAAGTCGCCCCACCCCTTTGCCAACTGAGCTACACGCCAGAGGCTTGCATGTGTGATTATTGATCTTAACAATCCCCTACATTTTGGTGTACACCCACCTCTCCTTATACAAGTTTACTATTCGCACAGTGCATCCAAACGGTCATCCCAAAGATGTTCATACCATATATGCGTTGCTTCATTAGTTTCTTAGTCAGAGCCATCCCAAAACATCCTCATTTCTAGTCATGTTTTATTGGTCCTCCATTCTTCATTTCCCCTGTAAACATAGTCTTCCTGTTGTCCTATAAATTTACCCTTTTAGTTTTAGTTGGATCCTTTACAACATTGCAAATGCTTTTAGCTACTTAGATTATGAAAATATCAATTAGGTTCTCATCTCATAATAATTTTCACTCATGATTTGTGAATAACCATATGTCCCAAGTAAAATTTATGTAAAGCAGTACTGGTGAACAAGTTATAATCTTAGAAATAGAAAATAAAACCATAGAAATTGTTTTGACCACAAGGAGTTAAACTCCCAAATGGCCAAATCTAAATGCAACTTTGGAAGGAGGTGATAATATTTTAACTTCAACAAGATTGCATGATAAACAGCCAGATTTCCACTACCTACTTAGTGGTTAGGCTAAAAGATTTCCTATCTCTGCGTGCCACGTGTTTAGTTATCGAGTTAAATAACTTTATTTATTCTTATAACAGGTAAACACGTACCCTACGGTAAGAGGGTTTACAGCAATTGGAACTGGAGGTGATGATTTTGTGCAAGCTATGGTAGTTGCTGTTGAGTCGGTCATTCAGCACCCAATTCCACAGGTACATTTTTATAAAACTGCAGCCTGCAACTACATGTTAACTCCTTGTTGATATTAATTATGTAACTGATTGTCATCTTAAAACACAACAGAGCTGATGCTTCATATAAATGAGAAGAGCAACTTAGTATGTAGACGTTCTTTTGTATTTTAAAGAAGTAGAACTAGTGGCGTTTGGCAATTTCTGCATAGAAGCATCACAGATGAACTTGTTTCTTTTTTCTTTTCTGAACAATTCGTTTTTCAAGTGATTACAACGGACAAATATATTGCAGATGAACCTATAATATGAATGTATATAGATTATGCAATTGGCCCATGAGAAGTGCATAACGAGTGAAAGAGATCTCTGAGGTAAAGAGGGGTTGTCTGGTTGGTTTTTCATTAAGTCCTGTGTGTATAAAGTTGTTTGTATGCATTAATCTGTCTGTATAAATTGGGAAGAGTTTATTTGGGAGGGTTTTTTAATAGATGGAAGGAGTGTATTTTTTAATTGGGAGGGGCAGGTTTGGAAATAACTTGGCTTTCTGCATAAAGCTCCCCCCTAGAAACTTACTGAATAAGCCACTTTCTATATCATTAAGCCACTATCAAACAATCATGTATAGCTGACCGAATAAGTTGTGAGTCCCATAGGGGCTGTTTGGTTGGTTTTCCATTAAGTTCTGAATGGATAAAGTTGTCTGTGTGGATTAATCTGTCTGTATAGATTTAGAAGGTTTTTATTTGAGAGAGTTTTTTCATAGATAGAATGAACGTGTTTTTTAATGGGAGAGACTGGTTTGAAAAAAACTTGGCTTTCTGTATAAAGCTCCCCCTTAAAATCTTACTGAATAAGCCACTTTCTATATCATTAAGCCACTACCAAACAGTCATATATATCTGATTGAATAAGCTGTGAGTCTCATTAAGCTCATTAAGCTGCTAACAAACAGACATTAAGTTGCTAACAGAAAGGCCCTTAGTACTTCTCATTTGTATTGGACGGAATTTAAACAAATAAATAACTAAAAGATGATTTTATTTCTCTTAAATCTCTTCATCTAAATCGGTTAATAGAATGCAGGAATGATAATTGTTGCCAATTCATTCATCAGACATATGATGATTAACCTACAAAACAATGGATGCAAGAGAGTTATCCCTTTTGATTCACCTCCAATAAGATAGCAAGTAGAGAGCACCAGTTTATATAAGAACTGGGATTTTCACCTTGGGATCTTGTTTTAGATGTATGATGCAGACATGGGGCGAAAGCCCCGATAAAGTTGGCGTTTTTGTTGTTGGTGGCTCGGTGTTGGCTATGGTAATTGGAGGAAACAGAAAAAATGATTGATAATCACACACACAAACTAAGAATGCAGAAACAAAAATTGAACACAATAGTTATGTGGTTCAACAACTTGTCTACATCCATGGCCGGGTTTTAGGATTTTAATTATACTTTGTGAATTCTTGAATAGTCATATGTAACATCCCACACCAACCATATCATATATTGTCCTCTTTGTCTCACATGTACATCCCAGGCCAACCATATCAGTCCGGTTCCCGGCTCTGATACCATTTGTAACATCCTAGACCAACCGTATCAGATATTGTCCGCTTTACCCACGCAAGAACTCACGGTTTTAAAACACGTCTGATAGAGAGGTATCCAGTCCCTTATAAGACAACCTTAGTTCTCGTCCCCAATCGATATGGGATCTTACAACATATGCTAAGAATATTGATAGAAGGCAATTGCATTGGATGATTGTAGCCTGAGATAGTAAAAAGACACAACTGCCCTTCCCATGGATTTCCGGTACTCTAGTGGACCTTCTAAGGCGTAGTCTTTCGCTTTCCTGTTTGCACTTCTGATATGTCTACTTCTTTTAGAAAATGAACTTAATTGGTTTTAAAATCTTTTGTAACTTCATGCACATTTCCCTGATTTAGGCAAACCCAATTTGTATTTGGACTTGATCCAACTTAGTTATGATTCACAACAGGGCCAGGTGAAGCAGAAAATGTCATCCGGTGGGAAGTATGTCTCGGTGAACATCGGACCCGTTCAAGTTGTTTCTAGCGAGCAGGTCCTCTCTCTCTCTCTCTCTACAATTTAATGAGCTTAATAGTCCGTGAGGCATATTCGCTAATAAAGGAGTATTTCTTTATGGCTTAGGCATTGTTTGGCAAAAATAAGCTAGCTTATAGCTTATAAGCTAGCTTATTTTCTGGGTATATGTTTGGATGAACATAAACTAGTTTATAAGCTAGCTTTTTGATAAGCTACTTGGATTAGCTTATGAGGTGTTTTTGTGATTATTCCAATTATGCTCTCATTAATATTTATTATTATGTATTAACTATTAATTATAAATAAATATTAGTTATTAAAATTTATTATTTATTAATTAATAAATATTAATTAATATTATCTGAAAATTATAACATAAATTTTAATTATACATTGATATTAATTTTTAATATTTTAGAATTATTGATAATTATATCATTTTTTTAAATATTGATCAATATATTTTAGTTATCAATTATTATTATTTGATTATTTTTTCCATATTATATGTAACGATTATTTAAAATCATAAGTTAAGGTAATTTTTTTTTTGAAATTTGGTTTAAAATTCAAAATTTATAATATATATAATAATAAATTTCAAATTCTTTTAATTAACATATTATATTATTTAGTACCTTATTTGTATTAATTAATATATTATATTACTATAAATTTGTTTTAATTATATTATTAAATATTGTAATTGATTATTTTTTCTAGATGTCATTTTTGGTAATTTTACATGCTTATAAGTTAGTTTTGCTGACTTTTTCATCAACTAGCTTACAGGTTTACCAGCTAACTTATCAGCTAGTTTGTCAAACATAGCCTTAATCGATAACCCATGTAGCCACAATGGCTATACGGAATTAGCTAGACCTAGAATCCCTTTCTTGTCCCCATTAAGCCATCTCAAATAAATTAATAACAGAAATGCCCCATAAATAATCCAATCCCTCTCTCTCTCTCTGCCTTTTGCAAACCAACGGTCTCGGTCCCTCAGATAGACAAATTTATCCAGACAGACTACTTAACCCATGTAGGGCTTAATAGAAAAATAAAAAGTAAACAGCCCGGTAACATAATGTTTCTATATTTTTTCAGGTTCAAGCTGTATACAATGCCATGAGGAGAGATGATCGAATGAAATACTTTCTGTAGCACATTTCTCTTCATTTTATGTATGTATTATGGAACACTCAACATCTCATTATGCTCTCATGCTTTTCCTTTTTCTTAACTAATATATGCCTTTTTTGTTTCATTAAGGTGCCGTTTGTTTTTTAAGAGGTCTAAAGTCTGAAATCTTATTTTAGTTTTGATTAATAAGAGGTGGTGTGTAAAAAGGTCTGAACGATTCAGACTTAAGAGCCATTAAGAGGTTTTTTTAAAAAAACAAACAACCCCTAAGTCATCATTGAACCCTCAAAAGTAAGGGATATTTAGTTAAATGACTTCTTCACAAGTGTTCTTTAAAACCACCGCCTTCTAAAAGGTTTCTAGGCATTCATGTGTTAAGCAGTGACATTTTCAAACTTATAATAAAGGTCATAGATTAATAAAAACCTAGCAAAAACTCGTTTAACTAAAGAACCCGTTATTTGAGATTGTTTACATTCCTATAACTTTCTAAGTTTGGAAATTAGATACATTATCATGTATCTGTTATATACATTAAACGAAAACAAACAAAAAACCTTGTGGGTTAGCTTAACTGACAATAAAACTTGGGTCTTTGAAAATTCTCTTCAAAGGTTATCGGTTCAAGTCCTGCAAAACCACTGTGGATTTTCTTGTCTGACCACTGGGATTAGTCAAGGTACGTGTACGACCGTTAAAAAAGATGAAAACAAGCAAACCCATTGTAACACCCAAAAGTTTCAACCTAAATAAATAAATAATTGGTTATAACTAAGGAGGCGGACTATTCTTGTAAAAACTCTAAACTATGAGGAGATTTTGCATCCTAATAGTTGAGGGTTGGGGATATAACAAGTTGAATTTAACCCTCTCGTTCAAGTTAGAACGTGGGAGAGTAGGGCTACGATTTTGAAGGGGGGGGGGGGGGGAACGGTTGAAATCCAGTAGTCAGCGGATGGAGGGGTTAAGACCCCATTTACGCTCAAATTGGGAGAGACAAAAACCACATCGAAGGAGTGAGACAAGGAGAGAGAGAGAGAGAGGCTGGAGAATTTCTTAGAGAATAGAGCAAGGTTTGGGCTGCCATATTGAAGACGAGATCTGCAAATCAAGGTTAGAAACTCACGCATTATCTGATTTAGTATTTGATTACTTGTTGCAAAGTGTGGGTAGAGGTTTTTACGTTATGAATTAAAGTAAGAAATGGCTACTTTGTGCAAGAAGTACTGAAATTATGCAATTGGGTTTGGGTCGAAACTTACGCAAAGTTCTATGACCTTGGGGAGGATAAGTGACTGCTTGAGTTCAAAAAAAAAAAAAAAAAAAGAAACACACAACACAGTCAAATGGAAGTATTGTTTATGTGGATTAAATAAGAATTATTGTTCTGTGGTTAAATAAAGTGTATGTAGTTGAGGAGATTAAAATAATGATGAATGGATTGAAAACCCACTGGCATGTTTGATGTCTAGATGATATTATTTATATATATATACACACATATATATATATACATATATATATATATAAAGAGGACATAATTAGTTGTCCTTTGTGTAATAGTCTCTCTAAATGTAGGTGATGGGTCCAGTGGTATGCCTACATATGTTATATATTTGGTGTACTTTATATGAGTTTAAATATATACATATATGTGTATATATAGGTATGACAGAGAAATCTAGAGGCTGTTTGGCAGTTGCTGAATGGTTTAGTGCAGAATGATTAAGTGATCTGAATGATTAAGAGGTTTTTATGATATAGTGTAAAATGAAATATGGTTGTTTGCTAATTGTTCATAATGAAATCAGGGCTCTTAATGGTTAAGGAAGGTTCATGATACAAAATCATTAAGAGGGTTTTGGAACCATTAAGAGGCAACCCTTTTTTTTGCCAAACAGGATTTACCTCTTAGCGATTCAGATGTTGCCTCTTAATGTAACCATTAAGAGGTAAACAAACAACCCCTAGCCATGGATTTAATCTAGTGGTTGTGATAAACATTTCAACTAAATGGTTTATTTTAGTAATATAAATAAGTGTATTCATGTAAATAGCAATTGCCATGGATGTAGTGGACCCAACTCTAATGAGCCACGGGACGGTCATAAAGAAAAGGGGGTTTGATGGACTATATATATATATATATATATATATATATATATATATATATATATATATAGAAGTATGTGTGGGTACTTTGCTTTTGAAAATAAAATAAGTGGGTTTATATGTGACGAGATAGGGGATGAAAGATGGGGATGTCTTGTTTGTCGATTTAATAATAATAATGTGTCGAGTTTTAGGAAGACGTTATAAGTTTGATAATTGAACGATTGTTTACGGAAAGTGTATAATCAGAGAAAACGTTGTGATTCCGTGTAGGATTGGGAGCTACCAAGTAGCGAGTATATTGACACAAATCGAGGTGAGTTCCATGTGACTTTTAACTGGGATACACGCATGTACAAAAGTATGTTCTTTTTATAATGATGATGATTTTTTTTGAGCATGCTATAATCTTTTAAATATGAAAAACATGCTAGTTTTTGGATGATGCATGGAATGACGATCACATGAATGTGTTACATTTTGTTGTGACCGATATGCATACAAAGTTTATTTATATGTTTGTGCATGTATGGTGATGTTATCTGGGTATGCCATTATTCTAAATATTGGACGAAATGCATGCTACGTACGATGTATGTTGTGATTGATTAAATTGAACTGATGTGATGTGGCTATAAGTGTGGGGCTCATTACCGGGACGCCAGTAAGGGACGACGGGAAACCGCAAATGACGAATATAGTCAGTACATGTGTCGGAAGGGGCACCTATGGACTGCACTATGGGTGGACTGCACTATGGGACGGTAGTCAAGACATATGCTTGAGAGCACCTCTGAGCTTGACTATAGATGGACGGGATGACAAAGCCCCACCATGCCAATGGACGTAAATATATAAAGTGATGGCACGCTGCATTTTTCTTATAACTGCAAGATATGTTTTAAAATGCATGATACGTTGTGAGTAAATTATGATATGGCTATTTGTATCTGAATTATTTTCATGATTGATGGATGACGATGCGAAAACCATGAACTCACTTAGCGTAAAGCTAACTTTAGCGTGTATCTCAGGATCAGGAAAGGTCGGAGTCGATAAGGGCAAAGGTCTGGCATGAGGCTGGTTATGTAGCAGACTGCTTGAATTTGATTTTAAGTTTATGTTCTTAAGTTGTTGATTAGTATTTCGTATGTTTCTTAAGGGTGCGTTTGGTATGCAGACTGGGTGAGACGGGACGGGACAAAAAAAAATAGTCCCATGTTTGGTAAGCCATGGGACAAAACTGAGATGGGACAACATGGGACAAAATTGAGTTTTCATGGGACAAAAGTTAAAAATTTTTGTTCCACCAAAAAGGGTGGAACAACATGGGACTATTTTCAAGATTACCATTCTACCCTTAAAATTGATTAGACTAAACCTAAACCTAAACCAAAAACACAAAACGTGTCTGTAGCCTCCATCCTCTCTCCATCAACTCTAACATCTTCCATCAAAACATCAAGGTATGAACTCTTTTACCAAATCGATTTTGTCTTCTGCAGAAATGGAGTTCTTTATCCCAGAAAATCGAGTTTATTTTTTCCAGAAATCGATTTTTTGTTTTCTAATTTCAGAAATCGATTTTTCGTCCTCAAATCGATTTTTCATCCTCAAATCGATTTTTCATTTTCTAATTTGAGTAATCGAGTTCTAATTTCGTCCTCAAATCGATTTTGATTTCTTATTTGAGTTCATCGATTTCTGGAAGAAGAAGAATCTAAGAGAAGACCTTGGAAAGAAGAAGAAGAATATGGAAAAAGAAGTTGGAACGGGAAGAAGAAGATGGAACGAGAAGAAGAGGATGGAACGAGGAGTCTGGAGAGAGAGATTTGAAGAAGAAGAAGAAGAAGAAGAAGGAACTAGAAGAAGAAATGGAAGAGCTTGAAGATGGAACGAGTCTTGAAGAAAAAGAAGAACCTGATTTGGTCTTCTTTGATTTATTGTTTTTTTTAAATGGGTTATAAATATGTTTAAATAATTTTATGTTAATAAAATTATAAATGTTAAAATCATTTAAATATATTGGTAATCTAAGTCATTTATAATTATTATATAATAAAAAGACATTAAAACTCATGTTAGGGGTAATCTGGTCATTTAACTGTTTTGTCCCGTCCTGTCCAGTTTACCAAACACAAAATAGTCAATTAGTCCTGTCTTGTTCTAGTCGTACCAAACGCAGAACAGACAATTAGTCCAGTCCCGTCCCGTCCTGTCCAGTCCCGTCCTGTCCCGTCCCATCCAGTCTGCGTACCAAACGCTACCTAAAAGACAATCTGATGTAATGTTAAATATTCCGCTGCAACTTATTTTACAAGACGTATGTTTTAACTATTGACGTTTCGTTACGACCCGGTTGGTTTTAGGGGTGTAACACCCATGATTAATAAGTTAAAGAAAAGGGAATGTGTTTTGATGAATTACAATGCCTACCATTTTTTTTAAAATTTTCAAGATGTTATGGTCGTTTGATACATTCAAACAAAAAATAATAATAGTAAGGTGCCGTTTGTTTTTTAAGAGGTCTAAAGTCTGAAGTCTTATTTTAGTTATGATTAATAAGAGGTGGTGTGTAAAAAGGTCTGAACGATTCAGACTTAAGAGTCATTAAGAGGTTTTAAAAAAAAAAAAAACAACCCCTAAATGTTGTACACTTTCTTTGGGTAACTGTAAGGTAGACTTTTGTTTTTTAAGAGGTTTGAATTCTTATTTTACTTCTGATTAATAAGAGGTGGTGTTGAAGTTTGAAATCTGAATCAACAAGGTTGTATGTTTCTGTAATGTCTGGAGGCCTCTTGAGAGAAAGAAGAACATATGAATTGTGGTGGCGATAAGAGGTTTCAAGAAGTTAGGTCACCACTTCTTATTTCAGACGTATTCAAGATTTAAGAGGTTCTAAAAACTGGAAAAAAAAACAAACAGTCTAAATATAAAAAAGTCTGAATGATTTAGACTTATGAACCATTAAGAGGTTTTAAAAAACAAACAAACAACCCCTAAGTCTCGGACTACCTTATATGTATCAACTAATCAGGCCCGTTCCTAACATTTTATGAGCCCTATGCGAGATGTAGAAAAAGGGCCCCTCGATAATTATGAAAAGAAAAATATTTGATATTTTTTATTATATGAAATAAAATTGAATTCAAAAATACTAATAATCGTATAAATTCGTTTTTCCTAGTATTCCTATACGCAAAATCAATGAATAATTATTTCTAAATTAAATTAATGTTATCTGCCATATCAATTTTACATAGCATCATTAATTTGTTCTACCGTCAAAAACATCCTTATGATGTACATTTAATATATAAAATGACATATTTTTGGGTCAAAATGTTGACTATTCGAAGTAATACTCTATGTCTATGTAAATCATTATAAAAACAGTTGGATTTCCATCTCACCGTAGGTTAATGTTTGTCATCCCCATTTTAAATTTGTAGGGTTGAAATAAACTTTTTCAGAACCGTCAATCTTAGAATCAAAACCCATTTTGGTTATAGCTTAAGATTTAATTATTGTTTTATAGATAGGATATACTTAAGATTAATACACTCAATATTATGTAATAAATATTCAATGATGTTTGAAAAAATAAGGATATATATATAAGTAGAACCATCTCATATGGTTGATTTTTTTTTTTTCAAAAGGTAAGAGCGGGTTCTCTTAGTTAATAACAAGAAATCTACTAGTATATTCTAATACAAATATATAATGCAGGTGGAATTATTAAAACATTTAGTATGAGATGAATGATGGATAATATATCAATATTTTCTAGGTTAGTAGTTTTAGACTTTGATACTAGATAAAAAAATCATAGAGAAACAATAGGCAATAATATAAAATGAATGATCAATTAACTTTTTACATATTCTCTTTTCCAATGTAATTAATCAATACATGTTTGGGTCCTTAATATAATACCAAATTATTTGGGTCCCATTAATTAGACTTTGAATTTTTAACAGGACGAGTGAAAAATGAAGATGGAAGATATATCAAAGTTTTTTAGGTAAGTAGTTTTAGACTTTAATACTAGATAAAAAACTTAGAGAAATAATAAACAATACAATAAAATGTACGACCAATTAACTTTTAACATTTTTTTTCTTTTTAAATGTAATTAATTAATATATGTTTGGGCTCTAATATAATACAAAATATTGTAGGTTCTATGAGATACTAAAAAAAATTATCTCTTTTATTTACTACTTATTAGGCCCCTATTTCTCGTGGGTCCTGGACGTACGCCCGGCCCGGCCCGCCCTCCCCAGGCCCGGCCCTGCAACTAATCCTCAAGGTGCTCACAAATGGGGAAGGTAAAATTTGCTATATATCACCTATGTCTTAACCAATAGGTCACAAACTAAATGGTTAAATCTTACACCGTTCTAGGTAATTATCAACTCCATGAAACGATAAAAACATTTTATATAATTTTAATTTAGAAAATATAAAAAACATGAATAACATCTTATTCTAAGGCATTGTTTGGCAAAAAAAAAAAGTTAACTTATAAATGTTTAGATGACTATAAACTAGCTTATAAGCTAGTTTATTGAAAACCTACTAATAGTAGCGTTTTGAAAACCTAGCTTATCACCTATCTTATAAGATAGTTTGCGCCTAAGTTGTATGTGCAAGTTTTAAAACATAACAATAATTTGTCTTTCTAAAAAGGGAATTTAATTAAAATGCCCTAAGTTGAAAAATCAGTACCCAATATACCCTAAATCTTGTTATTTTTGCCAAAATACCCCTTATGTCTGCGGTTTTTGCTTGAAACGAGGCCTTGGTCCACGTTTTGTCCTCGTTTCACGGTTACACGCGGCCTTGGTCCGCGTTTCACTGTTACACGAGGGCCTCGTCCGCGTTTTTGGCTTGACACGAGGGTTGGGGCCGCGTTTTGTGCAATTCACGGCGGACATGGTCCGCGTTTTGTGTGTGCAATTCAATTCATTGAATTGTGATATTTATTATATATTTACAGTTTATACCTCTATAATTATTTAGTTAGTTTACTTTATACCTTTTACTTTTCTATTATTCATTTTATACGTTTATCATATTAACACACATAATCGTATATTAACTAAAATACGTTAAAAAAATACGTTTTAATTTTAACAAGTTATACCATTATAATCGTCTCTTCGATACCTTCGAAATGAGCCAAATATTGAATATTTTTTGATTTAATTATTTTATTATATATCATATATATTAAAATTTCATACACCTATAATTATTTAGTTAGTTTACTTTATACTTTATACTTTTCTATTTTTTATTTTACACTTTCATCATATTAACACATATAATCGTATATTAACTAAAATACGTTAAGTAATTTTATGATATATAAAAACGTATTTTTAATATATATGATATAATAAAACATATAACGTATTATATATCATATATACTACATATTTTTGGACAAATTATTCATAATTTATGTTATTCTTCTTTCTACCATTTTACTAATAACGATATTTTAGTAATAACGTTATCGTAAAAATAATCGTTATTCTACTAAAAATATCGTTATTCTAGCATTTTAGTAAAAATAACGATATTATACCATTGGACTAAAAATAACGATATTTTAGTAAAAATAACGATATTCTACCATTTTACTAATAACGATATTTTAGTAAAAATAACGATATTCTACCATTGGACTAAAAATATCGTTATTAGTAAAATGATAAAAAGAAGAATAACATAAATTATGAATAATTTGTCCAAAAATATGTAGTATATATGATATATAATACGTTGTATGTTTTATGGTAAAAAGAAAAATAGCATATGCATACGTTTCATACGTTTTATGTAGTACATATGATATATAATTAAATAATTAAATCCAAAAGTATTCAATATTGGGCTCATTTCGAAGGTTTCGAAGAGACGATTATAATGGTGTAACTTGTTAAAATTAAAACGTATTCTTTTAATGTATTTTAATTAATATACGATTTTATGTGTTAATATGATGAAAATGAAAAATAGAAAAGTGAAAGGTATAAAGTAAACTAACTAAATAACTATAGGGGTATAAAATGTAAATATATATTACATATCACAATTCAAATTAACAAATTCGAGCCATGTCCGCGTTTTATCACCACATGTCCGCGTTTTAGCACCATGTCCGCGTTCAACAGTGGAAACGCGGATCTAACCCGCGTTTTGACCCACACGCGGACCCAAACAGTACCAGTCCGCGTTTTTTGGAAAAACGCGGCCAAAAACGCAGACCTAGGGGGTATTTTGGCAAAAATGACAAGATTTGAGGCACTTTGGGTACTGATTTTTCAAAAAAGGGTATTTTAATTAAATTCACTTCTAAAAAACCTAAAAACAAATACAAGCGATTTTAGTCACTATTTCCGTAACCAAAACACTCGTAAACCACCATAGTTCCGCCGACGCCGAGTCCGTACGTAACCCTAACAAAACCTTCCGCCACCGCCGGTAACATTCTCCGCCGGCGGTATCTCAAAATGCCACAGCCTTCCGACACCTTTCTTCAAATACTTCCGACACAAAAACTCCTCGGCGTATTCCTTCTCCACTTTCCGATCGACATCATGCAAAAACACATGCGTCACTCCAGGTTTCTTCCGATTCCTCGCCATCACGGCGGCGGAGTAAATCGCCCCCATTCTTCCCGGCGCCTCGTTGTAATACCCCCTCGGTGCATCGATCATGATGATATCCCACTCAGTTTCGTAAACCTCATCTGGTAGATCCGTAATCGCTAACCTACACCGTGCGTTACCTCGAATAAAAGCCCTAGACGGCGTACATTCCGGTTCGGAGTGGTACGATTTCAGGAGATCGTCGGCGTCGGAGAGTTTCGTTCGGTAATCGACGGTGACGGCGTTTAGATCTGGAGCGGTTTTGAGGACGTTAAGCACCCATTTTGCGTCCTCTTCAAGGAACAGCGTTTTTCCGTTTGGATTAAACGACGCCCACATTAACGAGTCGTGACCGAGTCCGAAAACGAGGAAATTGCAAGGGGAGATGGAGAGGAGGACGTTGAAGGAGATCGTGATCTCGGCGAGAGATTGTTGAGGTACGACTAAGGCGGTGGCGTAGTGGAAGATTGCGTCGAGTTGAAGCGGTGTGGTGGTGGTGGAATGGAATTCGTCGGAGATGGATTCGGTGCAGAAGAGAGCGGTGTTGCCGGCGTTGAGGAGAGTTGAGATGATGAGGAAGAAGCCGATGAGAGCGATCACGGTGAACAAGGTGAAGAGTCTCCGGTCAGGGAGCGGCGGTAGGTTGTTTATCATTTTTGATTTTTTGAGTTTTTCCGGTGGAAGGGAAACTTTTCCGGTGGAAGGGAAACGGGAAACGACACCGAAATGGGGGTTTTCGTTGGTTGCATTGAACAAAATCTCTGATGCGTTATGAAACACCCACCAAACAATTCGCGGAAAATTTTATGATTTAATTGGCACAAACATGTTTTAAATCTTTTTTTTTTTTTTTTTTGAGTAAAATACGATTTTCGTCCTTGTTGTTTGTTGTTTATAACCATTTTCGTCCCTGATTTAAAGTTGCTTTTTTTGGTCATTCTAGTTTGCAATTCCTTTCCATTTTTATCTTTAAAAACTAATATTTTTAGGGACTAAAAACAAAAAGAGTTAAAAACCACTATGACCAAAAAAGCATTTTTTAAAGATTTAGAGACGAAAATAGTTATAAATAACAAACCACGTGGACGAAAATAGTAGTTTACTCTATTTTTTTTAGGAGGGGGGGGGACTAGGATTTTCGTTCATGTGATATTGTGATCTGTTAATAAATTTTTTTTTTTTATCTTTGTGATTTAAAAATTACAATTTTGGTTTTTGAAATTTGCAATTTGTTATTATTTTTGTCACTAGATTAATTACTATCCTTGAGTACTAGTTTCGTATCCGCACGTAATGTTGAGCGAAACATCTCAAAATCGAAACTGTGAACTCGAAATGGCAATCATGTTTCGTTTTTTGTTCTATTTAAATTCCTTCTCGATGTTGATTTTATGGGTCTATATGGCTTTATATCACATATTGGATAGTATGTAAATTGAATGTTAACATAATCAACCTGTCGAAATGGAATTGTAAACCACAACGACTGAAACAACAATAAATTGTAAATTATAAGGACAAAAATAGTAATGAATTACAAACCATAGGAATGAAAGCCGTAATTTCTAAATTACAAAGACAAAAATCACAATTTTTTGATAAACCATAAAGACGAAAAACATAATTTACTCTTACTTTTTTATTTATGAACATTATTGATAGGGTTATTTTATTAACCCTATTTATACCTTTTTTTTTGTAATTTTGAGCTAGTTTTTTATTTTCCCATTGAGTATTTTAGTATGTTTTTATGGTTTATTTGCATAAATAAAGGTTTAATACCTTCGGTATTAAATTGGTTTGTTTTGTATGAAAAAACGCAACAAAAATCTAATTTTAATATATGCATGTTTCAGGTTCGAGAAAAAAGCCGTTTGAAGTCCAATATAATCGAGAAGCAGTGAAAAAGCGTGGACTGCAACTTTTGGGCTTACAACGAGGACTTCAATTTTTGGGACGATTTCATAATATTCGGTTGGGCTCGTTTCAAACTCGATTTTTGGACTATATGATGGAGCCGATTTTGGGCATTGGATAAACCGATTGGGCCGATTTTTATGGACTTAATTTTAAGCTTGTTAAAAACTACATTTTGGGTTTACTCTAGTTGATGTGTTGGACCCCCATTGTTAAACTTGGGCCCCAAGACTTCCTATTGCTATATATATATATATATATGTATGCTTAGTTAGTGTAGGAGGCATCCCATATCTCATTTTTCACTAGTTACTTTCTCAATTAGGAGCAAGGTTCATCATTATAGTGAGCTCCAAGCTCACGGTGGGGAGCCGAGCTTGAGTTCACGGTTCGATCCCCTTCCGGTTCAACCCAACCTTGGTTTAATTCAATATATCGATTTCATCTCATTTCAAGGCTACTTGAAATATTTTCTCGTTACATTCTCGCAATAATTCTTCATCTTTTACGGCTCGATTTACCCACGGTTTTTATTCACATTTGGTTTCATTTACAATTTTAGTTCTATTACAAACCGGAAGTCCGATTAATCGTTTCGGGTTCCCAATCCTCTTTGGTTCACGGTTTGTTGTAGCTTATTAAAATCGTTTTGTGTTTCCAAGTTTATAAAAACCCATTTACTCGTTACGTAATTCCGTTTTATAATTCATCTCGATCGTCTTTAAGTCATTAAAAGTGCCATGATTTCTTCACGTAATTTATGTTTTGATTTTACATTTGAAATAAGATTTTCCATGCAAGTTTCTAATTACGTCGTTAATTTCTAGTTTTATAATTCTTGCTTTACTTTACTGTTATTTATTTAACGCAATTTAATTTCTGCATTTTATTTTATGTTATTTAATTATTGTCTTTTACTTTCCGAAATTTAATTTATGCATTTTAATTTTCTGTCTTTTACTTTCTGTCATTTAAATTCTGCAATTAACTTTACGTCATCTACTTTAAGTCTTTTATTTCACGCAACTTTATTTCTTCGTCTAAATAGAGGTTACCGGCACAACACTCCTACGATTTTTATAGTTGATTGTTTGAAAACGTCAACCATCTATTTTAGTTAAACATTACATTTCCATTTCTTTTATAATTAGATTCCAAACTATGATGGGCTAACCGTCTTAGTTCGGGGTACACAGTTAAGTTGGGACCGAGACTGATAAAAAGATAAAACGGTGTATCGTATCGCATGATTGTCTGACGTTGTTTAAATTAAAGTTATATTTTATGTCGGATGACAATTAATCAATTGACAATTGGTTCGTTGTATGCCGGCTTATTTTAAGTTACATAAAATATCGAGTTTAAGATAACGAAGGAATGCGGTCTCATCATTTTAACCAATTATTCATCTTATCCCAACAGAGCATTGTACCGTGTACTTCTTTTTAATTAATTGTTCAATTAGTGTTAATCAAAACCCCCCATCAAAAATATTGTTTTCGAAATCGCCATCTGAGACTCGGTTTTACAAACCCGACTTTCGAGGAGAACTTTTCCACGCTTCCCTGTGGGATCGATATTCGGTACTTTGTACCATTATTACTTGTTAACAGACGACAGTAGATTAAGATGTATACTTGTGTCGAGATATATTTTCTTGCATTTTAAAAAGGTGTAAACACGAAAAGCCGCGAACAATTATCAAATTAAATATAGTGATTCTTTATTTGATATTTTAAAAATATTTAAAAACCCGATCGTTAAATAATTAAAAAAAATTAAATATCGGATGGGATCAGTGTTACCCACGCCACGTGTCATTATTTGATTGATTTGTTTTTTTTATTTTCTTGACAAAAATAAAGATACTTTAAAAAATAACTCGAAGAATATTGAAGTCCATTATTTTATACCTTCAAAACAAAATGTCGGCTTAAAAAAAAAAGAATAAAAGATCTAAAAAAACACAAAAAAGAAGTCAAATGCCATGTATGACCCTGTCAAAGTTCAACCAAAGTTTGCAAAAACATGAAAATCACGTTCTGTATCCTCTCAACCCTTGATTTCGTCAAAAATCTGTTTAACTAGTCTGTATTATCTTGTAAATTTTGTCTTTTAGGTAGCATTTGATACGCATACTGGATGGGACGGGACGGGACAGGACGGAACTAACTGTCTGTCTGTCCCACGTTCAGTTTAGGTTTAAAATCATATGTTTGAAAGAGCGTAATATTGTAATTTTACATTTAGTCCCATGTTGTTCCACCTATTTTGGTGGAACTAAAACACTTAAGTTTTGTCCCATGAAATTTGATTTTTGTCCCATATTGTCCCATGACATATCAAACATGGGACTATTTTTTTTGTCACGTCCTGTTCACTCAGTCTGCGTACCAAACGCACCCTTAGTTTTAAACTTTTAATTCCATAACGACTTTCCATTTTAGCCACCTCATTATTATGCAATTTGTTATGCCACCCTTAGCCTCGTCCTCCATTTGAATCATGATGTTTATATATTTGAAATTGTTGTTTTGGATTTGCTCCCTAATGTTGACTTCCATCCATTTGTTAATAATATACTTGATGATAAAATTGCACCATACGTATCTGATATTCATATGATTAATGCGCATGATGTGTGTTTCTAATGCCACCCTCCATTGCTCCAAGGTGTTGTTCATATGCACATAATGTTGTACATAAATAACATATATCATCCAAAATTACAACAAAATGGAATGAATTAGAAACTGATTTTGGATATGGTCATATCTTTATTGAAATGGTAAGAACGGTAAAATTACACAATAAATGAGAGAATACAACCAATTGAATAAGAATCTGACCACTAAGAAACTACTCAATTGACCACATTTAAAATCAAAAATATCAATACTATCTAACTGATAAATTCTAAAATTTAAATTATCATAACAATATTGAAAATGAAAATTCCCAAAATAACTTTAGGTTAATAAAAGAAAGTTGCAACTATAATTATTAAAAGAACCACCACAGTAATGTTAAGATTAGTTAAAATTAGGAGTCGTTTACCAAGCTTTTGTTGGACAAGCTCTTGTGTCACTTGTCTTACTGAACATAACGATTGGCAAGAATCTTACCTAGTAAGAGACGTAACAAACACCGAAAATCTTACCAAGTGATAGAGAAAAACTCTTACCCAGTTAAACACCTACCAACATTTCATTTTAATAACCGAAAATATCGCCCGATAAGGTAAGTGAGGATGATAACTTTTACCCATGTTTGGTAAATTAACGAGTTAGAGTCTATTTATTAGCATCTTAATGAGCTATAAGATTCACAACTTATTCAGTTAGTTATACATGACTATTTGGTAGTAGTTTAATGATACATAAAATGACTTATTCAATAAGCTTCTAGAGAAAACTTTATACAAAAACATAAATTATTTCCAAACATGTCCCCTCAATTAAAAATCACGTTCCTTCAATCTATAAAAAAAAAACTCTTCTTTTAATAACTTTTTTTCAACCTATACGACAGTTTTATTCGCAGATATGTCACGGAAAATATAACAAGAGGATGAGCAAGTGGAAGAAGCGAAGTAAACCATTTGCGTCCATAAACAAAATCCCCAAATCCGCAAACCTCCAAATTTCACACGCTTCTACGTGTACAATTCCATCACCACTTCAATTTATCCCAAATCTGTGTGAACTGTATATTACTAATACAAATCGCATCCAAATATCAACTCAATTCACCCATAAAAAATCTCCATAATCTTCATCATCAATCCTATACTTCATCTACATCCCTCAATTCCTCAATAACCCAAATCATGGGTCCAATCGTCTTGACTCAAATCGCAACGGGTCTCAGCGTCTTAGCCGGAGCGGCCCTGTTGAAATCGGTGATGGATCAGAACCCGATGATGGGTCCGGGTTCGGATCCAAGGTGTTCTCGTTGCAATGGAACCGGTAGGGTTACTTGTCTTTGTAATCGGTGGTCCGACGGTGACCGTGGGTGTCGGACTTGTGCTGGTTCGGGTCGGATGATGTGTAGTAGCTGTGGAGGTTCGGGTACGGGTCGTCCGCTTCCTGTTCGGATCTCGGTTCGTCCTCCAAATCAACCGTATTAACCCGGTTTGTGTAATTCGTGATGTTTTTGAGTAAATTGTTAGTTCTTTTGAATGATGGAAACAAAATTCAGATGTAAAATACTTTTTTCTATTCATTCAATTACTCTCTAATTACGTATATAAATCATGTATTATAAGTTGAGTAATGAGTATACTACTTGATTCAGATGTTTGTGATCAGATTTTGAGGAATTCTATCAATATACATATATATATATATATATATATATATATATATGTGTGTGTGTGCTATAAAATACAATTTTATGGATGAGTAGAAGCTGCTTATTGGTTGAGTTAATCTTTATGAAATTCATGTTTCATGAAGAAATTGTGGTTTTAATTTATGAATGAGCTTTCAGAAGTGCATATTTAGGGTTCTATTGAACTGTATGCAATTGGATTAGAGGTGTAATCTGTGCAATTTCATGTTTAAGTTGAGTATGTGTTTAATAACTCCTTGCTTATGTGTTTTGAGATATGAACTTGGCAATTTCAATGAATTTTTTTTGATTATTGAGTAAAAACTTTGTACATAACTTGTTGATTAGTGTAATCGAGCTGCGAAAATTCTTGATTATGGTTTGCATCGCAACAAATTATGTTTGACTTAATTGATTCATATGTGAATGCACCTCTTTCTGTGATTTTTAGGTAATTGCCGTAAATATTGTCTTCGTTTTTTTTGAATGATTTCCTTAACGATGAGCTTCATAAGAGCTTTCGTAAAGCACATAAAGATGGAAGATTATTCCTTTCTTCTGTAAGATCATAGGTTTGAGTATCACTTCTTTTCCCTTTCCCTTAAAAATAACATAGAAATTGAAGAAGAATTGATGTAATGAATTCGTAGGAAAGGTTGCAATACGAAGTTAAGAACCGAACATGTAGCCATATGGAGAAAAAAATGGTGTCTTCATGGTTCATGGTTGAGTGTAACATCCTCAGACAAGCTTTATTCACACTTGGACTCACAATTTTAAAATGTGTCTGATTATCCAATCCCTTATAAGGCAACCTTTGTTTCCCGCCCCAACCAATGTGGGATCTCACATTGAGGCGGGAGCACCCCTCAACTCGTGCAAAAGGGCGTTTTACCCCTTCAACGCTCATTTGGCATGAGAACTAGTAGAAGGAACTATATGATAGGTTAAACATATACCATATGTGTAAAATGTGGTCGATGGTCCCGTTGGTTACCTTATTTCACTATTTATAGGTTCTGGTATGTGTTTCTTGAATCCCGTCTGCTCCAAAGCAATTTCTTTATCAGAAATGATCGGATCCTCGTAGCAGACGTAGGATTTTCTGAATGGTTGGTCTCTTTGTAAAGTACTCTGCATATAAAAACAAAAAGAATTTGAATAGAGAAAGCACACAATGATACTACAAATTTACAGGTTCAGGGGAAAACCGTAAAAAAATAAAAACTGAAGAACACCCTGGTAGCCAATCGTTCATCTGGACAGTATGCACATCTACATTCAAGTAATTTATAAGCAATTTGTCCGGTATGCACACGTGCATAACATGCACACGTGCATAAAAACCAGAAAACAACTTCAATTACTTGTATGCACACGTGTATGTGAATGGTTACCAAGGTGATCCTCAGTTTTTCATTTTTTGAGGGTTTCTCTCTCTCTTTATATATATATATATATACACTTAGTTTAGGAGGAAAATGGCTCCTTTTATGGAAGAGTGGGAGAACAACTAGTCCTTGATATTTGAATGTGGGAGTTTCAATTTTTTGTTGTTATAAAAACGACTTCTTTAACCCAATAATGATTTGCAATTGTGGTAGGGAGGATGGTCTCTTCTTTTTTTTTTGGGGGGGGGGGGGGGTAATTACTAAAGTTTCACCTACCTCTATTAGTTTCCTTGTTGATGAATGGTCCAATGGCGATGTTTTGCAACTGTAAGCTAACTTATTTTTTGAGCTTAGTGAAAAAGCCTCATTTTGTAAGCCGTAAACTAGCTTTTTGAAAAGCTACTTCGGATAGCTTATTGGGTTTTTTTCCTCTTTTTTCTAATTATGCCCATTGTATTTTTTAGGCCATTTTACATTGTCATCTAAATTGTCAGCTATTTTTACCAAACATGACTAGTTTCAACCAACCTCTATCCTCTCAGCTAGTTTGCCTAATATAACCCGTATACTATCGTCTTATATGGTCATTGTGCGTTTTGTACTACGATGGGGCCGACAAAATAAAGAACGAGCATAAATGGTGTAAATGAACTGAAACCATCTTTTTTTGATCAAGAATGCCACCATCATGATCGATCTCTTTCTTGGCTTTTGTTCAACAAATTCACATATTTTACAGTTCCTTTTTAGCATACTTTAACTTCCATGAGAGCATATTTACGACAAAATAAACTCCAGCACCAGATTACAGAAATTTGCAGTCGGTATTTTGGCATATTTGTGTTGTACTCGCCAACGTTGCCAGATAGACAAGGCCACGTTCATTATTGCTCGTGCATCTGAGTCTCTGCTGATGGCTCGGGTCTATTGAAACTGAAGCCGGTCCTTGAGGTATGGCCTTACACATCCTTTTCACCATTGATATGGTTATTCATTTTATGATTTCTCTATTAGCATGCGTTCTTTATATTAAGTATACATAAAAGGGTATTTTGGAGGTCACGTCTGCTTACATCCCCCCAGTTGGATGTACTGGGCTCGTTTGGTTTGGTTTGGTTTATAAAGGGCATTTTGGACCTTTCATATCCTACTCTTACCCTCGTTGCTTACAATTTGACTTTTGGGTTGCAGCACACGGACATCCTCCAAGGTGTTCCCTCGGCGGATGACCAGGTAACTAGATAGTAGATGTTACTAATATACATGATTTTCCTCATTTCATTCTCGTATAAATGGGACCCACATCACAAAAAAGGTTTGAATGGCCTGGAGTACCTCCATGGCCACAAAGGCTTTGGCAGCGCCTGGATTCGAACCCAAGGGTATTTGTAGGTTTCTCGAGCTCTTCTACGGTGACTTCCATAACAACGATGTTGGTTATTAAAAATTTATAGCTGCTACTTATAGCGAAAATGGTGGCATGACCCGGATCAGCGAAGTGAGCCAAAAGGTTGTCGATAGGTCCAGTCCGTACAACCATCATTGCTAACCTCCCATTTTGACAATCCAAGCCGAGCTCGAGCTTAGTATCTCTCAGCTCAACAGCTTGGGTGAGGACTACAAGATTCAAGTTGGCTCGTCCAACAAGCCGAGCCAACTTTGTGCCTAGAAGCTAGAATGGCTTAGGCTTAGCCGGCTCAAACGAGCTTAAGTGAGCCGAACCCCAAGGCTATACAAGCCATATGGTGGTGCAATTTCTATGGTTGTAACTAACTGCAACATTTATAGGGTTTAATCGTAATGTTGTACCATGACATATAACGGTATTTGCTAAGGGGGCGTTTGGTTCGCAGATTCTGATGGAATCTGATGGAATTGGAATGTCCAATTCCTTTGATCAAATTCAATTCCCTTGATTGGTTCATTCTTTTCTATGGAAGGAATGTGTGAATTCCACCAAATTCCGCAAATGAAGGATTTGAACATTCCATCCTAAAACCCAAGGATTTCAATGGAATGAAATCTTATATTTTGATAATTCCAAAGTTACCTTTTACTCCAAACTAAACCCTACTAATATTGATTATCAGCAAACACCAACTAGGGGTGTTAGCGGTCCGGTTTGGGCGGTTTAACCCCCCAAACCACAAACCAAACCGCTAGTGGTGGTTTGTTGATTTTTCAAACCGAGCAGTTTGACATCAAGTGCCCAGACCGGTCAAGTCGGACCGCGGTTTAGGCGGTTTGGTCGACCGGTTTAGGCGGTTTAGGTCTTTTAGTAGGTTTTAAAGTTTAAACATAAAAAACATATAAAAATTTAAACTTTAAAGGTTCATTAGCTTGAGTTCATTTGAAATAAATAAAAGTCTACAACAATGTTAACAAAGTCCACAAAAGTTAACAAAATATCTCAAGACAAAAATAAAGTAATATGCAAAGTAGAAATAAAATCCACGGTGATTTAAAATTATCTTTAGGCCTTTTTGTATATATTTATGTCTAAAGATAAATTCGATATTTGGGCTAAACAATAGATGATATAAAGATGTATATAAAAAATATATATATATATATATATATATAGATATTTGGCGGTCGGTTTGGTCCAAACCGCCCAAAAAAACCTCCAAACCGCATACCAGACCGGACCGCCCGGTTTGGCGATTTTTCAGACTAGACCGCCACACCGCCAAAAGCGGTCCGGTTTGACTTGGTTCGACCGGTATTGAAACCTTCCTTTTTTCTTGGAACCTCCTTTCATTGGAGGGGGCATGTCTAGCCTTCATTATAATGCAATATTTGATCTTTTTTACATTTATAGTGTCTTACTTGTTAGTTTTTAATTTATAACCTAATTTAGTTTGTTTAAATATTATTGATCCATTGAGTAATAGGAGAAAACATATGTTGATATATATATAGGCGAATGATCGTGTGAGAAGTTGAGTTAACGGTAAGAAGCGTGAGAAGTGAAATCTTTTTTAATTTCAAGCCCTCCCATGAATTGCTGTTTATAAGATAATTGATCTGGTGCATTTCAATGCATCTTATCTCGGTGCATTTCATTCTAATGTGCGTCTATTTCTCATCCAACGGTCGATAACCACTTCTCATGTTTCTCACTATTAACTCAACTTCTCACCGGAACCCAATTCTCTCTCTCTCTCTCTCTCTCTCTCTCTCTATATATATATATATATATATATATATATATGGGAGCGATCAAATGGAAAACACTCTAATTTTGAAAACCGTGGAAACCCTCGATTTCATTGGTTAAGTTAATGAACTTGTTTCATGAACTTGTTTAATTTGATGAAATTGTTTCATATAATTCTTTTATTGATGAAATCGTTGCATATATTTGTGTTTTTTTATGTAAAAATGAAAAAGTTTCATCAGATCGCAAAAATAAATGAAACAATTTCATTACAATGAGAAAAATAGATGAAACTACATAAAAAACATAAATATATGAAACAATTTCATTAACAAAAAAATTATATGAAACAACTTGATCATATTAAACAACTTTATGAACCAATTTCATTAATTTAACCAATGAAATTGACGGTTTCCAAAGTTTCCAACCTAATATAGTTTCCAATTGAAACCACCTCTATATATATAATATTATATATGATATATGATATAAAGATTTGTTGTCATAAACCATGCATTGAAAAGCATCGTGACCTTGTCGTGACTCGTAATGCTTGAAGCTTGGTCTCGCTGCCATGCCTAAAAAGGCCATTTCGAATCTTGGTTATGTCCTAGTCTAACTATCACACCAAATGTGTTTTTATTTTGGCATATACCATCTTGTTCCACGTATCAAATGCACTGGAGGGATTTCCAGTCCTATGTTTGGTTTGAAGAATGTCTAGATTTGAAATCATTAAAATCTCATGGGGACTGCAGTAGTTGGTATTTCATGGGATTTCATAAAATTGGTTTGCATTAATGAATTAAAATATGTTAAAAACACTTGTTTTATAATAATTAAAATAAAAAATAATTTAATTATTTTTATAATTTTTTATAATTTGTTTTTATGAATTATTTATAAAAAATAAAATTCAATTCCCTTTTAAATTGTACAAACCAAAAAGATCAAAAATTCCATATCATTCCATTCAAGATTCTCTCAATTTCAAATCTTTCTATGAAATATGAATCCTTTAAAAACATTTTGTCAAACCAAACGGGTCTTTTATCATGTTAAATTTTTACAATCTTTAATGGCAAAATGGAAAGGACGATTAGATCCAATATAATTAATGTTGGAGGTTTTGGGGGCAAAAATAAGAAAATAATTAATGGTAAGAGGCCTACCAAAAGCAGTAATAACTAGAAATGTGATGTTAAACAAGACTTAGAAAAATGGCAACAAATAATGTTTGTGGTTTGATGAGCATCATCAAACACCATGTGCTTACTGCTATCCTTACTTACTACCACACCTTTCCAATTATACTTTCTTAAAGTTAACATCTTTATATATAAATATATTTTTTTCTCTCATTATTATCATAATAGAGTCGGGTTCAAACGAGAACAATAATTATTTAAAATAAACACGAGAACTAACAAAATCATTAGTGATTTTATGTTAACACACGAAAAAAAAGACTTTGGCCACGGCTTCATGTCCCCGTGGCTTTTTTGCGTGTTAATGTAAAATCATTAATGATTTTGTTAGTTATCGTGTTCTTTTAAATAATTATTGTTCTCGTTTGATCCTCTCTCTATCATAATATTATTTAATTTTCACATTTCCGTATTTTGTTTCTACTTATATGCTGATAGATTCAGGAAAAATTATATTAACATAAATGGTATATTTTTTTTAAATGTTTGCAGTTATTAAAGGTATTTAACAAATTTAGTACTTCTTTCATTTCAGAATATGTGTCAACAATAAAAATGACAGTTTTAGATATACATAATAATTACATATAGTTATCTAATTTTGAAACTATACATTTATTTTGGACAAACAAATATATAAATAAGAGCATCACTAACAAATTCTCTATAATTTTCTTAATAGAGAACGTAAAGTATTTAGCAAGTAATTATATTCAATTTCAACATATTCTATGTTTTGAAAATTTAAACAATAATTATATTATGAAAATATTATATAATTTTTGTCATCAAAATACACTTTCTTAAAAAGGTATATAAAATAATAGTAATTTTATTTTATTGGTGAAAAAAATAAAAATAAATTGTTTCTTATTTTTTACATTAAAATTTTAGACAATTTTATATATTTGTTTTAAAAAGGTGAATTCTAAACATACCCCCTCCTATAGGGAGTATGTGAGTGAGGTAGGAGGAGGTATGTGAGTGAGGAGGGGGTAGGAATAGCAATGCCCTTTAAAAAAAAATGGATTGGATAATAAATGTTAAATATTTTAATAATATAATGAATGTTGAAAATTTTAAAATAAATAATATGTTAAGATAAATGTAATTTAAAAAAAAATATTAGAAAAATCATTAAAAAATGTTAAAAATATTGTTATTTTTTCACATGGAGAAATGATTACAGGATTGAAAAAAGCAAAGGTCAAAACAAGAAGAGAAAAGGTCAACCTATACCTACCAATGGCTTGACTAGATCTTGTCTACTTTTTTAGATTCCCAACATCATAATTAATCTAATTTCATATTTGTTTCACTAATTATTCTTTGTAATCTTAATACAATGATTACTGCAATAGTTTATCTTTGGTATAACAAATAGTTTTCTTTTTCAATCAATTTAAAAAACTTATTTTCTTTCTTCTTCTTTCATTTGGTTTTCAATTTATGTAATATCAAGTTTATACTAACGTGACATTTTTTTTAATACTCTATGTTGTCCAATTCCCTCTATCTTATTTTGTTCTTTTTCTTCATGATAATAAAAACGAAAAATTCTGGTCCCTGTCAATGGTTGTAAACTCAAGTTGCATTATATACTCATCACTAATACATCACATGATTCATCATGACAGGAATAACTAGTTATGGTAAGCATGAAAGAACTTACCATAACTAGTAGAATAAAAAGAGAGAGATGAGAAAGAGTGTTAGAGAGAGAGAGAGAGAAAAGGGGGGGGGGGGGTGAGGAGAGGAGAGGGGGCTCGATCATGGGAGAAAGACATCAACGGTTACACAATCGACTGTAGAATAAGGTCATAATCTAACCCGAAACAAGTTTCGTATATGTTCTTCAACTTCCCGGAAAGTATGGAGGTGGGAAGCTTGAGGAAGATTTTCAGAAGATACAGTGTTGTAACAGACATGTACATGGCTAGGAAAAGACTACGATGCGGAAGGAAGTTCGGTTTTGTTCGGTTTCGAAAGGAAAGCGGAAATATGTCTTTGGAGAATCGTCTAAATAACGTGTGGATTGGTTCGTTTAAAGTAAGAGTCTTCAAAGCATTTGAAGACGGAGATAAAATTGAGCAAGAAATAAGACCGAAAAAAGATCGAAAGGTGGAGAGAGTCAATAGTAGGAGTCACCAATCAAAGGTACACCTACAGCAAGGAGAGAGGGGACCTGAAACGAAGGAAGGCCAACAACCATTTGGTCAACGAACGTACACAACAGCAGTGATAGGGAGTAAAGGAGGAGGGGAGAAGAGCGAGAAATCTGGTGAGAGGGATGAGGAAGTAATAGGTGAATGGACGCCGGACGAAAAATCGGGAAGTTATCTTAGAGATTGCCTTATAGGGGAAGTATACTCCTTAGATAACATCGAAACAATAAAGACGCAGGTGAAAGAAAAAACAATTGGAGTAGCGGAGTTGAAAATGTTGGGAGGCCGACAAATCCTACTGAAATTAGACAACGAATCAGTCCTTACCGGCATGTTGAAGAACAAAACCCATGGGCTGCATTATTGGGTAAAGGATTTTGGAGATGGACGGAAGGTTACCGAAATTCGGAGAGGCTCATATGATTAAAAATAACCGGAGTAGCGTTACATGGGTGGAACGAAAAAATATTCACGGAGATAGCAAGTAAATGGGGAAAAGTTTTGAGGACCCATAATTGTCAAATTGAGGATAGTAACATCTTATTTTGGGGGAAAGTATTGATCAGCACATCGATTATATCCCTGATCAACGAATTGAAATGTATGAAGGTGGGAAAATTCTATTATCGTATTTCGATAGATGAAGAAGAAAGTAGCCTAATGGGGCTGTTGGAGGCAGAGGATGTCGATCGATCGATGGAAGATTCTGAGTACGGAAATGACGAAGAGGAGGGAGGCTCGTAGGTCCCGTCTATCTGGTCGGAAGACAGAGAAAGGTGCAATGGGGAATGAGGAATCGAGGATACTTGGGAGGAAGAAAAGGTAGAGAAGGAACAAGAAAACCATAGTCATATGGCAGTCAAAAAAACTTCCCAACCCACCGACGATCTTCAGGCCGAAACTTCGACCGGAATATCGATCGAAAAAATGAAGCAAAATACGATCACTGGACAGGGAGGCGAAGGGTCATGTTGCATAGGGAAAAGGAAAATTTAAAACTCCCTAATCATGACCCTATGGCGGCTGACATTCCTAGTGGTTCTCTTACCTCGTGGGTCGAAATTCTCAATCATGGAAAAGGGGAGGGTGGCAGAGAAGCCCCTGGCGTGGATTCCTTATGTAAAATTAATTCTGTTGGGCCATCAGACCTAGGGCCCATGGAGGATAACATCACTGACAGTAGGAAAAATAAACAATAGGGTATTGGGCTATCGAATAGAGTCAGACACACGGAAGAGTTTGGGCCTGTAGTCAAAGAGGATAATTCAAAAAAAAATGGGAGTTAGGACGATATTGGGGAATCCTAACCCAATGGCTTTGCATGGTCCTAACTGTCAAACTACCCGATCGGAAGAGGAACCGGATAGTGCAAACAAGTGGCCTGTCGATGAAGATTAGGAAGAGGAATTGGTGAGAAAAGTGTAGATCGGGAGGCTGAAAGGAAAAAGAGGTGACAACATCATATTAGGGGCGGAAAGGTTAGTTTCCACATAATCAAAACAATGGCAAGGAAGAATTGCAAGAAATTGGATATGAAAAGAGGGAAAAGTGGCGTCGTTTCAAAGAAATCAGTAGCTAGTAGTTCGGGGAGACGAGGTTCGGTGAATTCTGCAATCCAAGCAGCGTTATCAAATGATTTAGGGAGCAAAGAATCAGTGGAAGGCTTGGAAACCTTTGGGAGCATGTTGGGGATGGAATGGAAAAGACCGAAAGAGGATGTGCAGGAAGCTTTTCAATCGATCGAAGACGTAAGCGGTAACGAAACAGTAAGTAAGTCTCAATCTATTCCAATTATCTAATGAATATAGTCTCCTTGAATATACGAGGATTAGGGTTGTGGAAAAAAAAGAAATAGGTACAGAAACTGTACGGGAAGGCAAAACCGTCAGTCCCGGGAATTCAAGAGACGAAAATAATAAACTGGACTTGTAACCAGGTTGCTAATTTATGGGGTGATGACAACTTCAATTTTGCATATTGTGAGACGTCGGGGACATCCGGGGGTATAATTACTATATGGGACAAGAAGACTTTCAAAAGCGAGTTTGTGATAAAGGTTGTTTCCTTTCTAGCGGTAATTGGTGATTGGGAAGGAACGAAATGGTCTTGTGGGTTTGATCAATGTATATGGCCCAAGAGACCTAAAAGAAAGAGTGGAAGTTTGGAAGAAACTAGAGTTGATGGTTGATAAAGATGAGGTGAGTTGGTGTGTTTTCGGGGACTTTAACGAAGTGAGAGAAGAAAGCGAAAGAATTAACTCGATCACGAATACTAAAGGATCGGAGGAATTCAACGACTTCATTAATAGGAGCAACCTTACAGAGGTCCTGATGATAGGTAGAAGATTCACAAGAATTAGTGACGATGGACTTAAATTCAGCAAATTGGACCGTTTTTTGATGACGAACGAATTTGGGTCTAAATGGAAGAAATAGGGGGTAAAAGTATTGGAAAGGACGTGGTCGGATCATATGCCGATTCTTCTCTTTGAAGATAAAAAGGATTTCGGCCATAAACCTTTTAAGTTCTTCGACTTATGGTTAAAGGAAGAAGGGTTGGAAGAAGTGGTTGTCGTCGCTTGGAACTTGGAATTCCGGTCAAGTAGACCGGATGGAATTTTTCGTGACAAGATGAAAAACGTAAAAAAATTAGTAAAGGATTGGGCTAAGAAAAGATTCAGGAACTTGGAATCGGATTTGGGGATAGCGAAAGAAGAGGCTACCAAAAGAGAAGTGGAAGCGGAAGAAAAAGGGTGGAACGACTTGGATAAAGAAAGATGGGTTCAAGCAAGAAACAAGTGGTTGGATTTAGAGAGTAAAAAACTAGAAATGGATAGACAAAAATTAAAAGCGAAATGGGTTAAGGAAGGAGATTAAAACTCAAAAATGTTCCATGCAGTAATCAAACAAAGGGAGAGAAAAAATGCGGTAAGAGGTTTACAAACACCCACGGGATGGACGGATGATCCGGAGAAAATTAAAGAATTTGTATTCGAATTCTTTAAAGGTAAATTCTCTTCTCAATATGATAATAGACCGACCTTAAACGCGGATCTCTTGTCTAAAATCTCGGCGGACGATGCAATTGACTTGGAGAAACCTTTTGAGGAAGATGAAATTATTGGATTTAGTGTCCAAGGTCATTAACTATTGGTAATATTTCTAATAATAACAGGGTCCTTTTGGGTTGCCCTTAAGACCCAAATAAACAATCAGAAGGATAAAGGGAAACAATTAGTTTATTAATTTGTCATTTGATGATAAATTAATTGTAAGCTAAAAAATAATTAATTAGATTAATTATATAAAGGGATAAATGATAATTGGTTAAAATAGTTTTAACGAGCTTATCTGTTTAAGGGGGCTAAGTGTAAAATAGAGAAGCAGGAGAGGGGTATAAATAAACTACTAGGGATCAAAACCTAATCAATTTTTTTTCTCTCTCTAGTAGTCGTCGACCCCCCCTCTCTCTCTCCCAAAATCGTGAACCCTAATAAGGATTTAGGGTTTAAGCCTCTTCTTGATTGTTGGTATTTGGTGTTCTTAATTGTGAGCCACTAGAGGGATTCATACTATTGGTCCTTAACATCCAAGAAGCGAGATCAAAGGTTTGATTTATCATTGTGGTTTTCGACAATCACAATCAACAAGTAAGTTATCTTGGTTCATTCTTTTGTAGTTAATTATCTAGAACATATGTATCCTGAAAAGTTGTTAGTTTGTATTGCTACACATGATAATTTTAAATATGCTTCCGTTGTCTATATCATGTGGTAGTAGGTTTGTTCAAAGCCTTTCAGAAATTTGGCGTGCGGTTAATAGTTGCGAGAGTAATAAATCTCCGGGTTTGGACGGATTCACATTTGGATTTTTGAAAAAATATTAGGAGGTAGTGAAAAACAATCTAATCCGGGCGATGTTGTGGTTTTAGAAGAAAGGTGAAATTAGTCGAGGATGTAATTCCACTTTTTTTACCTTAATCCTGAAGGTCGATACCCCAATAAACCTTGGAGACTTCCATCCAATAAGTCTCATCGGCATTTTCTACAAAACGGTCGCAAAGGTATTGACGGCTAGATTGAAAAGTGTGATGGGGAAAATCATTAGAAACACCCAAAGTGCGTTCATAAAAGGACGCTATATCTTGGATGGAGTCTTGGTGGCCAACGAAATCATCGACCACGTCCGAAAGAAAAAAGAAAATTGGCTTGATTTTCAAAGTAGACTTCGAAAAGGCGTACGATAGCATCGAGTGGTCGTTCTTACTTGATTGCTTAAGTAAGACGGGATTCGGTCAAAGATGGGTAAAGTGGACTGAATCTTGCCTAAAAACAGCAACTTTGTCGGTTTTGGTAAATGGGGCCCCTACCAAGGAATTCCCAATGCGAAAAGGATTTGCGGCAAGGTGACCCGCTTGCCCCCTTCCTTTTCCTTATCGTAGCCGAGAGCCTCCATATCTTAATGAATGAAGCGGAGAAGAAAGGGCTATTTGTTGGTATTAAAGTAGACAAGCTTGAAGTGTCGGTTTCTCACTTGCAATATGCGGACGACGCATATTCTTCGGCTATTGGAGCATCTCGAATTTTAAAAATATCTTGAAGATCCTATCTTGCTTCCAAAAAATGTCCGTATTGAAGATAAACTTGGGGAAAAGTAAAAAAAATTTCGTGGGAGTATCGGAGGAGGAGATATCGAATTGGGCGAGAAGTTTAGGATGCGGTCATGGTATGATGTCGTTCACATACCTAGGACTTCCGGTAGGCGCATCTATGAAGAGATCGGAGCATTGGAGACCGACGATTGATAAAAAAAAGAAAAGAATCGCGTCGTGGAAATCGAGACTTGTATCATTTGGTGGGAGACTAACCTTAGTCAAATCGGTGTTGGGGAGTATCCCGTTGTACTTTTTCTCCTTGTTTCGAGCCCCGAGTAGTGTGGTGAAGGAATGTGAGAGAGTAAGATGCAAATTTTGTAACACCCCGAATTCTGAGAACCGTGTATTATTCTTTCTCATTTTGGAACCTTCTAATTTTATGAATTTATCAGTTTTATTTCAAGCTTATCTGATTTAAGCATCATGGGAATTAAAGTATCAAAATTTGGAAGTTTGGGCTGCTCGCGACAGTGCCTGCGAGAGTGACAGGGTGTCACTCTCGCGAAGGCACAATCGCCGGAGGGAGATTTGGGTCTCGGTACATTTGGGGTGAAAGTGCCCGGCGATTGTGACAATTGTCACTTTCGCCAAGGCACTCTCGCGGAAGCCTTGTTGAGTCGCGGTACATTTTCGGCGAATATGCCCCGCGATAGTGACAAATGTCACTATCGCTATGTCACTCTCGCCGAAACCCGTCTGGGTATAAATTAGACAAGTCACGATTTTCAGTCATTTTTATCTGAGTTCTAGGGTTTGGGTGCGATTCTCTCTGCTAAAATCAGTAAGTGTTCCCTCCTTATAACCTCTTTCATCATTTATGATGATTCTAGGTCATTAATGGTGATCCTTAACACTTTTCGGAAGTGTTGATAAGAAGCTCTCAAGTGGTTAATCAACTCATCTTCATCCCCTTCTTTTCTAGTGCTTGGTTTTCTTTAAAGGAAACTACTGATAACTCTCATTTTGAGTGTTATTTACACATTGTTTGTGTGTGTTTTTCTTTAATTTTAGTGTGTGTTTTCCCTTTACGTGTTCAAGTTTCTCTTATTTATTTATTTATTTTCATTTGGAGGTGTTGAGGATAAAAGTTTGTGTTTTGATGGTTGAAAACATCATTTTTGGGCTAAATGTTGGACTGCAGAAAGTGGCCACTTTGTCGCCACGTTGGTGAACGATGTAAAGCCGAGGACAACTGAAAAATATCATATTGTTATTATTACCATTATTGTTGTTGTATAAAAAGAAACTCTTTTACTCACTTTTATGTTTGATTTCTTAAACTACAAATGTTTGATCTCACTAGGCTATAGCCTAACACTTTTTCTTAAAATGACATGTATAACAGGTCAGGTTTCCGGTGGGGTTCGTCGGGACTGAGTGGATGGCCTTAGGATCCAGAGCGGTCTTTTTGGGAGATGTTTAGACCGGTGTTTTTGGATAGCAGACATACTTTTTGGAAGAGCAACACCCGATGTTAATCTTTCTTATTTAAGTTAGATTATTAGGTTGTTAGTGTATTCTTCATTTAATCATTTGTAAAGGTCTTAACTTGTTTCCCCGTTTCATCGGGAGGATACTATGGGATTAATTATAGCAGGTTTTATACCCAGGTTTTATCTATTTATAGCCGTCATATTGCAGAAATTTCGAATTTTTATTTCTCTAAGATTTAGGGTGTTACAAGTTGGTATCAAAGCATTAGTTTAAGTGAACTAGGTATGGACGTAGGGTACCTAGACTTAAGCTGTGGATTTAGTCAATGATTTTGTGAGATTGGGTAGAACTCTTAAGATAAGATAGTCTTAGAGTTGACGGAAGCTACACAAGTTAAGAGTTATGGTAATGGGAATGAAAATTTTTATGTATCGCATGTTCATAATTTCGCCTAGCTAACGTTATTATGAAGATGTTTTACGTGATTATGCTTGTTTTCCGTTGTTATGATGATTAATGAATGTGGTAGTACGTTTCCTTGCTTATATCTATATAGTCTTATCTTATCTATATTCTCGTGTGTGTGGCAGACTATGGTTAATACACGTAATCGGCCAGAAGGGCTAATACGATAACGTCTACGGCCGATCAACCGAGAGTAACGAATAACGATTTACCCCCACCGCTTATAAATGCGTTGGGTGGAGGACCGGAGCATATACTTCGACGTAACATAGCTGCAACTCATCCGATTATGGAAGAGGTAACTCCGGAAACTAGAATGATGGAGCGGATGATGCAAGCAATGAATGCAGCTATGGCTCAGCAGCAAGAGGCTTTCCTGAAGCTATTGGATGACCGAGATACTAACCGCCGTAGGCCTGAGACGGTGGCGGAAAATGTGATTGTGGCGGGATCCGGAGGTTCGGTACCCGTTGTCCCTTCTAATGAAACTCCTCCTCCCGAATTGAGACAACCGCCTAAAGCTTGTTCCTTCAAGGCATTCCTCGGATGCCGACCACCGGAATTCAAGGGCACTGACGACCCGGTGGCATGCATGAACTGGATTAGAGAAATGGAGCAAGCCTTCCGATCAAGCGAGTGCGAGGAGAACCAAAATGCCGTATTTGGATCTCAAATGCTTAGAGGGGCGACCCTCACATGGTGGAACGTATATTCCACTTCTATTGAGGCCACCGTTTTCGCCCAACTGAGCTGGGAGACCTTCAAGAAGAAGGTTATGGAAGAATTCTGCAACGAGCGAGTTATGGATCGGATCATCGATGAGTTCCGAGGTTTGAAAAAGGGAAATTTATTGGTGAAGGAGTACAACAAGTTGTTTATGGACAATCTGGGCTTGGTAGGACATCTGGTCCCCACATAGAGAGAAAATCAAGGCGTATATCAAAGGTTTGCCTACGGAAATGATGAATATGGTTCGGGTATCAAAGGCCTCTACTCTTCGAGAGGCAATAGAAGACTCTTACGGCTCGAATAAGGGGGAGCGGAGTGGAGTAGTCGAGAAAAGGAAGTGGGAAGGGGGTCCCACATCTTCAAAGAGGCCAAACCACTTCAACAACAATCAACGGGGGAATGGTCCGAGACGGGATTCCCCGTGGTGTTCTAAATGCCGAAGTAAACACATCGACCCTTGCAATTCGGGGTCCAGTCCGTGTTTTAAATGTGGAAAACTTGGCCACTGTTTCAGTGAATGTACAATCAAGGAGCGGATTTGTTTCGAGTGTAAAGAGCCGGGCCATATTAGAAATGAATGCCCGAAGGCAAAGACGAACTTTAGCGGAGGCAAAAAGGTGGACACTCCTAAAACAACAGGGAGAGCTTTTCAGATGACCACCGAAGAGGCGAAGGCGTCAACAGACGTAGTTTCGGGTACGTTTCTCCTAAACTCCGTACCTACGTATGTACTATTTGATTCGGGAGCTAGTTTTTCGTTTGTATCAAGTTCGTTTTGCCCAAAACTATCCATGCCCATTACTAGTTTAGAAGAGACGTTAGTGGTAGAGCTAGCCGATGGTGATCATGTAGTGGTTCGGAATATTCTAAGAAATTGCAAGCTTGAAATCGAAGGGAGAGAGTTCCCAATTGATCTAATGCCTATGGTCATCGGAGGATTTGATGTTGTAGTCGGTATGGATTGGTTGTCGACTAATCATGCTGAGATTCTTTGTGCAAAGAAGTTAATCCGAATTTCGGGTTCGGATGGTCACGCGGTGACCGTGTATGGGGAGAGACGAAAGGGTGAAGTTGCAATTATTAGCATGGAGAAGGCACAAAAGTGTTTGGTGAAAGGATGCTCATCTTTTTTGTCATATGTGATAGATGCCAAACTTGAGAAGAATAAGCTAGAAGATGTCGAAGTGGTAAAGGAGTTTTCTGATGTTTTCCCAAACGACTTGCCTGGGTTACCACCCGACCGTCAAGTAGAGTTCAAGATCGATCTGACGCCAGGAGCGGCTCCTATAGCCCGAGCTCCATACCGTTTGGCCCCGTCAGAGATGAAGGAAATAATGAGCCAACTGCAAGATCTTTTGGAGAAGGGGTTCGTAAGGCCGAGTTCCTCACCTTGGGGAGCGTCGGTCTTTTTCGTGAAGAAGAAGGACGGTACCATGCGAATGTGTATCGACTATAGGGAGTTGAATAAGGTAACCGTGAAGAACAAATATCCACTCCCTAGGATTGATGATCTATTCGACTAACTTTAAGGAGCGGGTTACTTTTCCAATATCGATCTCTGTTCGGGTTATCACCAAGTGAAAGTTAAAGAGGAAGACATTCCTAAAACTGCTTTTAGGACACGTTACGGTCATTATGAATTCCTAGTGATGCCCTTTGGATTGACGAACACCCCAGCGGTGTTTATGGATTTAATGAATCGCGTGTGCCGACCCTATTTAGATAAGTCGGTCATCGTGTTTATTGACGACATTCTTATCTACTCGAAGGATAAAGTCGATCATGCTCGACACCTTCGGGACGTCTTAGAGATCTTGAGGAAGGAGAAACTCTATGCAAAGTTTTCCAAGTGCGAGTTCTGGCTGAAGGAAGTGCAGTTTTTGGGGCATGTAGTTTCGAAAGACGGAGTGAAGGTAGATCCGGCCAAGGTTGAAGCCATGATGAATTGGGAACCTCCCAAAAGTCCATCCGATATTCGAAGTTTTCTAGGCTTGGCGGGGTATTACCGAAGGTTCATACAAGACTTCTCCAAGATTGCTTCTTCGTTGACGATGTTGACCAAGAAGAATGTAAAGTTTATGTGGACCGAAGAACAAGAAAGGGAATTTAGGACCTTGCAAAGGAAATTATGTGAAGCTCCGATCTTATCCTTGCCGGAGGGATCGGAGGATTTTGTGGTCTTTAGCGATGCGTCCAAAATGGGACTTGGATGTGTACTTATGCAAAGAGGAAAAGTGATCGCATACGCATCCAGACAATTGAAGGTGTATGAGAATAACTACCCCACTCATGACTTGGAATTGGCGGCGGTAGTGTTTGCATTAAAGTTATGGCGACATTACCTTTACGACACGAAGTGTACCTTGTACACGGATCATAAGAGCCTGAAGTATGTTTTTGATCAGAAAGAACTCAACATGAGGCAACGAAGGTGGATGGAGTTACTTAAGGATTACGACTGTGAATTATTCTACCACCCGGGTAAAGCAAACGTGGTGGCCGACGCCTTGAGTCGGAAAGAGTATAGCGGGAGACTTCAAGCCAAACTTACAAGGATCGAGCTAGTATCGAGCCTCATGGAAAGGATTAAAGGGGTGCAAACTGAAGCATTAAAAGAAGAAAACCTCAAGGAGGAAGTGATGACCAAACAACGTTTACTGTTGACCGAAGATAGCCAAGGGATCAAGTGCTTCAATGGGCGAGTTTGGGTACCAAAGTTTGGTGGTTGCCGAGAGCTACTTTTGGAGGACGCGCATAAATCCAAGTATTCTATCCACCCGGGAAGCACCAAGATGTACCGGGATTTGAAACTACATTTTTGGTGGCCAATCATGAAATTGGATGTAGCACATTATGTGGAGCGATGCGTAACTTTTTCACAAGTGAAAACCGAGCATCAACGACCCTATGGAAGTCTTCAATCGCTTGAAATACCCGAGTGGAAATGGGACAAGATTACCATGGACTTCGTGACCAAACTACCGAAGACCTTGAGAGGCAACGACACTATTTGGGTTATTGTCGACCGTTTGACTAAGAGTGCTCACTTTCTAGCCATGCGGGAAACCTTGCCGATGGATAAGTTGGCGAAGCTTTACATAGACGAGGTAGTATCTAGACACGGTATACCCTTGTCGATAATTTATGATCGTGATAGCCGATTTACGTCGAGATTTTGGGGAGCTTTACACCAAGAGTTGGGTACACGGGTGAATTTGAGCACGACTTATCACCCACAAACAGACGGACAAAGTGAAAGGACGATTCAAACGCTTGAAGACATGATTAGATCATGCGTGATCGACTTTGGAGGTAGTTGGGATACTCATGTACCTTTGGTGGAATTTGCGTACAACAACAGTTACCACTCAAGTCTTGGGATGGAACCATTTGAAGCTTTGTAGGGGCGGAAGTGTAGAACCCCCCGTGTGTTGGCTAGAGGCAGGAGAGAAGCAGTTTGCCGGACCGAAAATTGTGCAAGAGACGGCCGACAAAGTTAAATCTATTCGGGAACGGTTGAAAGTAGCGCAAGATCGTCAGAAAAGTTACGCCGACAAAAAGAGGAGACCGGTAGAGTTTCAAGTGGGAGATCGTGTGATGTTAAAGGTGTCCCCTTGGAAGGGATTGATTCGGTTTGGGAAGCGCGGGAAGCTAAGTCCCCGTTTCCTAGGACCGTTTACTATTCTCGAGCGCATCGGACTCCAAGCTTACAGATTGGATTTACCGTCGGAGATGGATGGGATTCACCCCACATTTCACGTGTGTTATTTACGGAAGTGCTTAGCGGAAGAAGAAAGTGTCATACCTTTGTCCGAAATTCGAGTGGAAGATAACCGTTGCATCGAAGAGCCCGAGTCCATTTTGGAAAGGGTGATCAAGAAGCTCCGACATAAAGAGGTAGCAATGGTAAAGGTCCAATGGAGACATCACCGTGGCACCAATGTGACTTGGGAGGCGGAGGAAGACATGAGGCGTAGGTACCCTCATTTGTTTAGTTAGTAGGATTTCGGGGACGAAATAATTCCCAAGTTGGGGAGGATTGTAACACCTCGAATTCTGAGAACCGTGTATTATTCTTTCTCATTTTGGAACCTTCTAATTTTATGGATTTATCAGTTTTATTTCAAGCTTATCTGATTTAAGCATCGTGGGAATTAAAGTACCAAAATTTGGAAGTTTGGGCTGCTCGCGACAGTGCCCGCGAGAGTGACAGGGTGTCACTCTCGCGAAGGCACAATCGCCGGAGGGAGATTTGGGTCTCGGTACATTTGGGGCGAAAGTGCCCGACGATTGTGACAATTGTCACTTTCGCCAAGGCACTCTCGCGGAAGCCTTGTTGAGTCGTGGTACATTTTCGGCGAATATGCCCCGCGATAGTGACAAATGTCACTATCGCTATGTCACTCTCGCCGAAACCCGTCTGGGTATAAATTAGACAAGTCACGATTTTCAGTCATTTTTATCTGAGTTCTAGGGTTTGGGTGCGATTCTCTCTGCTAAAATCAGTAAGTGTTCCCTCCTTATAACCTCTTTCATCATTTATGATGATTCTAGGTCATTAATGGTGATCCTTAACACTTTTAGGAAGTGTTGATAAGAAGCTCTCAAGTGGTTAATCAACTCATCTTCATCCCCTTCTTTTCTAGTGCTTGGTTTTCTTTAAAGGAAACTACTGATAACTCTCATTTTGAGTGTTATTTACACATTGTTTGTGTGTGTTTTCCTTTAATTTTAGTGTGTGTTTTCCCTTTACGTGTTCATGTTTCTCTTATTTATTTATTTATTTATTTTCATTTGGAGGTGTTGAGGATAAAAGTTTGTGTTTTGATGGTTGAAAGCATCATTTTTGGGCTAAATGTTGGACTGCAGAAAGTGGCCACTTTGTCGCCACGTTGGTGAACGATGTAAATCCGAGGACAGCTGAAAAACATCATATTTTGCATGTATTTTTATGTCCATTTCAGCTGCATAAAGGCTTTCTTAAAGGCTAGGCTTTAGAAACTAAGGGGATGAAGAGAAGACAAAAGTTAAAAGCAAAATTTTGGTGGAAAGATTTCAATGCCAAAAATGCCTATCTAAAATCCTAAATGAGATAAAGAAAAAGATGAGCTTTCATGAGAAAATAGATGAAAAAGGCAAGGAGCCTTTGGGTCAAAGAAGGCTTGAACTCATTGAAAGGTTTTGTGGGTAAAATTCTCCACCACCTTTTTTATCTTCCACTATAAATTGAAGCCATGGATGTCATTTGAAGAAGAGCTCCAACATGTAGCATAATTCAGCTATTGTTCTTTCTTTTTTCTCTTAGATAGTTGTAGTTGTAATTTATTTTCTAGTATTTAATTTCCAGCTGTCGCCAAAGTGGCCACGTTGTCACCACGTTGGCAGCAACTTTTAAGTTTCATTTATGCAATTTAAGTTTGTGTTCTCTCCTTCTTCTTTCATGTATTTTACTGTTATTATGAACTAAACACCCCTTTGGGTGTGGGTGTGTGCCAAATCTAAGACTAGTAGGCAACACTTGGGCGTTGCCATCTTTGCTAACTCTTAGACTTGGTCGCTCGAGTCGGGACTTCAACTCAACGCGGACAAGACGATCACTTGTTAGTGTTAATATTAGATCTTAGACCTTGAGAGGGGCGGATCCGAAATACGGCTTGAGTGATGCAAAGAAGATTTGAGAAAGTCTTTTATAACCACGTAGAGATACGGGTTTTTGCATGACTTTAACTAAGGTTCAAAATGTCGGTCTATATAGATGTCACAAAGAGATTTGGGCTTCTATATCCATACTGGTGGAACTGAAATCCTTAGAGGTTTACTTAGTTAAGTCGGCAAGTCTTGAGTTGGCGAAAGTGGTGACTTTGTGGGTGCAACATGGCCACGTTCTGAGGAAGTTCACTTTCGAGAGAAAAGGATTTTTTTTAGATGTTTTTGTGATACTTTGTTTCTGACCACGAGGTTACTACAAATGTCTTAGATAAAGCCTACACCCATACCCTTTTCTTTAAACTTTGAATTCTATATAAATTCTATACTTTGTTTTTGTGATACTTTGTTTCTGACCACGAGGTTACTACAAACTTTTCGTTCAAAGATATTTTCTTCTTCTATAATTGAAACCATTGTATTCTCGACCTACTACTCGAAACTTTGAAGTCTGATCCCTGTGGATACGATCTCGGTATTTTTACCACTTTATTACTTATAGCGATCATAGTGGCCACGTTGTGGACCTATACGACTTTCCGCTATCAACTACTAAGGTGAGTTCTTACACTTTTATAAACTTTATACATGTAAAAGGTGGATTTTGAATACCTAAATATCTCCCCTTTCATATATTTTATTTATGAGACTTTGTACCAAACTTAACTTTTGGGGATTTTAGGGTTTATGATGATTTGGGGAAATGGAGATTCATACGTGTTAATAATGTTCTAATAGCTTACAAATACTTGGGAGTTCATTTAAATGGCTAACATTTACCATGTAAACTTATGGTTTTGAGAATTTTGGTTTTGTGGTTAACTGTTGATAAGTTTGCATATTAGCTAATGCCATATGTTGGGGTTTGAAAATGTAAGAAAGACCCGTTATATTTTGACTAATGACATTTTGGTAAACAACGGGAATGGTTTTGATGGAAATCACCCTTTAAATCATTTATGCATATTTACCATTGTTGAGATTATTTGTTGGGCCTTATGCGCATTATTTGGCTTGATTGATGCATTGGGAGTCATGACCCCATATTTGATTTATTATTGTTCTGGCGTTGGGACGACTAGTTTTCCACGTCGAGGCACGTTAGGTACCGGATGAGGTATAAGTCCTTCGTGCTCAAGTATTATGATATTGGATGAGGAGATCGACGTAGGAACCCTTCGGGGTTGAACTTGAGTTTCCGTGGGTGTACGTTTAAAGCCACTGAGCCTGACATCCCTTGCGTGTACTTTCTTTGTTTATTGGCTTTACTAACTCATCGAATGGCTTACTTTTGTGTTCCGTCATTCGTGTTAGTAAGCGGGTCTCCCCCGTTAACCCAAGAGGTATTTGTTATATTTCAAATAGCATTATTGTTATTATTACCATTATTGTTGTTGTATAAAAATAAACTCTTTTACTCACTTTTATGTTTGATTTCTTAAACTGCAAATGTTTGATCTCACTATGCTTTAGCCTAACACTTTTTCTTAAAATGACATTTATTACAGGTCAGGTTTCCGGTAGGGTTCGTCGGGACTGAGTGGATGGCCTTAGGGTCTAGAGCGGTCTTTTTGGGAGATGTATAGATCGGTGTTTTTGGATAGCAGACATACTTTTTGGAAGAATAGCAACACCCGATGTTAATCTTTCTTATTTAAGTTAGATTATTAGGTTGTTAGTGTATTCTTCATTTAATCATTTGTAAAGGTCTTAACTTGTTTCCCCGTTTCATCGGGAGGATACTATAGGATTAATTATAGCAGGTTTTATACCCAAGTTTTATCTATTTATAGCCGTCATATTGCAGAAATTTCGAATTTTTATTTCTCTAAGATTTAGGGTGTTACAAATTTTTTTTTTGGGGGGGGGGGGGTAGATGATAACATAAAAAAGGGTACGGTTTGGGTCAAATGGGAAATCACTCTAAAAAATTTCGAGAAAGGGGGTCTTAACATCGGGTCACTAGTCTCGATTAATAGGGGCCTTGTGGGTAAATGGTGGTGGTGCTTTCTTGTTGAAAGGAACGTCCTTTGGGTTCGGGTTATAAAAAGCCTCTATGGGGAATGGGGGGCCTTTGGGGTAACTCGTTTGGATTTGACGGTGCAGGTAACACATGGACGAACATAATACGACTTGGTGTTGAACTGGATAGCAAGGGGCTGAATTTTTCAAGCTCTTTCAGCAAGAAGATCGACGATGGAAAGGACACACAATTATGGAAGGAAAAGTGGTGCGGTTCTGCGATTCTCCAAGAGAAGTACCGAAGATTATTTCGATTGGAGGTAGAGAAGGAAATGACTATCGCGGAGAGAGGTGAATGGGTGGACGGAGAATGGCATTGGAAATGGAAATTGAGACGCATGCCACATGGTAGAAAAAACGGCGAGCTAGACAATCTCATGACTTGGTTGACCGACGTTACACCGATACAAGATAAGGCGGACAAGGTGGAATGGTTGCTAGACGAATTGAAGGAATATACAGTTAAGAGGTTGCAGGAGCTACTAGAAGAGATCGTGAAGAATCTAAACGACTCGATCCAAACAAATTGGTAAACATAATCCCAAAGAAGGTATGTGGTAGCTAAATAACGTGCACTCAAAGCGTGGACATTGAGTTTCCCAGCGTGGACACAAGTATATATCAACATTGGGATCGCTACAAGTAATAAAATGGTACAAGTACCGAGTATCGTACCCAAAGGGACTGGACTTACTGAGAATTGCTGACTTTCATGAACTTCTTGCACAAGTTTCGAGTTGGGAAAAATATTTGTTTGGTTGGTAAATTAATTCTAAGAAAATACGAAATGAACTTTTTATAATTAAAGAATGGGTATGGGTATAAACGTTCCTTGAGACAAACGTAGTAACACTCAGGAATGAGGGTTATCACATCCTCAAACTTGAACTGTTACTTGTCCTCAAGTAACCAAAAACTAAGAAAAGAGATTTTACGGAAAAGGAAAGAACGAAAAATAATAAAAAAATATTTACCACACGGAGGGACTATTGATCTTTGTCTAGCGGGAATGATGTGCATTCTTCAATCCTTGACTTAGGTTCTGATGAAATTAATCAGTAGGACTTGAGGGTTAGTGTTTGATGGGTACGAATTTTTACTAGCTTCCTCAAACTTGAGCAATACTACAAAAGGATTTTATGTCTCTCTTTATTTTTCACTTTTGCGTATATTTTTTTTTTCAATCGCATCTCCCAAGACTTGTGATGTTTCATAAGTTCTATGTCTTTGGGTTATGCGTGTCTCCCAATTTTCCGAAGACATATTTCATCCCCCCACCCTTTATAATTTTTTTTTAAATGATCAAGCAATAGCGAATGATCATTACGAACCCCCCTCCTCAAACTTGAGATCTTCGATGTCCCCATCGATTTTCAAAAGTTATAGATATATATGGTTTGGCGAGGCATCAAAGGGTAACTGTATGGGCTTGGAATGAAGGGATGGACTATATCATTTTAATCGCATCAGAAACAACAGTCATGAATGTAGAAATGCACCTGAAAAAGAACATGCTAGAGACAACAATGATTGATCAACATCCACAAATTAAAACAAACGCCATAAAGTTTAAGCAAGACACAAAAATGGCGCTACCAAAAGTTTGACAGCTCAAAAGTACCCAAAAGAGATAACACAAGAGATAATCAAAGCAAGAGCATGATAATAACATCAAAAGATTCACCGAGGAAATGGAGCGAGTACAACGGCTGGGAATCGAGGCAATGAAACTGTCACCGTGGGGTTAATGTTATGCAGGATCCTTTGGAATGCCGAGTTCCACTCCCTTTGATATGTCCATATCCGAATCTCTCGTTCATGGAACTCGCGTTGTTGCTCTTCAAAACCCATGGAGGATCCGGCTAAGTTCTGAACACCGGTTAGTACGCTTTCCCGCCCAACACTTCCAGTGGGCACTCCGAATCTCAAGTGGATACTGCGATTTTTTTTTTTGAATTTTATTTTATTTTCTTTTTTTTGATTTTTTTTTTGAATTTTTTTTTAATTCTAAGAAAAAAAATTTTGAATTTTTTTTTAAAAACCGGTTGGCAAAAGAAAACCACCTGGTGGTTTGGATTTTAAAAAAAATTGAATTCCAAAAATAAACTTTAAAAATACAAAAACAATCTTTTAAAAAGATTCCAAACCACCATATTTTGCCAAATGTTCATTTTGTACCAGGGGTAATGATTGTTGCCAGAAAGTAAGATTTTCAAATCTTACCTGGTACGTTTTCCCGCCAAAAGTTCCCGGTGGGCACTCCCGACCTACAGTGGGCACTCTGCGAAATTTTTCAAAAACAACATAAATTAAACTGTACAATTTATTTACAAACCGAACTTTATTCACTAAACTTCTGGATCGGTCGAGGACAAGTTCACCGTGTTGTAGCCGTGACATACAACACGATAAATGCTTTGAAAGTGAAACAAGTGACACAGGCTCGAACAAAAATCAGTATCTCATGATGTAAAATCGTGTCAGTCCCCGGCAACGGCGCCAAAAACTTGGTAGCTAAATAACGTGCACTCAAAGCGTGGACATTGAGTTTCCCAGCGTGGACACAAGTATATATCAACATTGGGATCGCTACAAGTAATAAAATGGTACAAGTACCGAGTATCGTACCCACAGGGACTGGACTTACTGAGAATTGCTGACTTTCATGAACTTCTTGCACAAGTTTCGAGTTGGGAAAAATATTTGTTTGGTTGGTAAATTAATTCTAAGAAAATGCGAAATGAACTTTTTATAATTAAAGAATGGGTATGGGTATAAACGTTCCTTGAGACAAACGTAGTAACAAAATGGTCGGGCGCTTTGTAGTACGGAAAATCTATAAAAAGCCCGATCTCTCGAAAGTGGATTTTTAAAGACCGGTCCTACAAGATGCTCGCAAAGTGTCCATCGTTACCAACTCTTAATCTTGCCGATTTATCTAAGTTTGACTCTAAACGTCAAGTTCCACCGGTATGGAGATTTATACCCAAATCTCTTTGTGATTACTCGACCGGCATCCCGAACCTTAGTAAATCATATAAAACCCGCATCTCTACGTGGTTATCAAAGACTTTCTCAAATCCTTGTTGCATCACTTAAGCCGTATTTTGGATCCGCCCCTCTCGAGGTCTAAGATCTAATATTAACACTTCAAAGTGATCGGCTTATCCGCATTGAGTTATGTCCCGACTCAAGTGACCAAACTTAAGAGTTAGTAATAATGGCCACACCCAAGTGTTGCCTACTAGTCCCAAGTTAGCTCACACCCACACCCAAGAGGTGCTTAACTCATAATTAAAGTAAGAGACATAAGAATAAAAGACAAGAAATAACTAAGAACTACTTGCATAAACTTAAATTACGGAAATGGAAATTAAGTACTTGAAATAAATTACAAGGAAAAGTAAAGTACTAGAAATGTAAAGTGTTAGAAAGTAAAGGACTTGAAATTAAAATTACCATCTTCAAGTTAACAAGTAACTTGAAGATGAACTAAAACTAGAGCATTGTTGGTGACTTTCTTGGTGTTGGATGTTGTGGATTAGAATATATGGATGTGAAGAACCAAAGCCTCCTTTATATAGGAGGTGAGAGAGAGAAAACCCCTTGTGAAGCAAGTGACCACTGGATCTTCGGGTGTCCACCGCGGGCACTCACTGCCCTCCCCGACAGTTTTCCCAAATTCTGCACAAAAATTACTTTTGATGTCATTATCATAACTTGCTTTAATTAAAGACCAAAAGAGGATAGAAAGGAACAAAAGTGGGTATAAATAGGAAATAAGACACGGAAAAGAGTGATAAATAACACTAAGGAATGAGGGTTATCAGTATGCATGTTCGTATGGAGGGTACGTTTGGGCCATATTCCATGTAGGTACACCTTAGATAAAATGGGTATAGACATGGATACGACGCTCTGTCCGAGATGTGGTGATATAGTGGAAACTTTGGATCATGCCCTAGTCGCGTGCCCAGAAGTGAAGAAATTATGGAGTCTTACAGGTAGATGGTGGAAAAAAGACCTTGACGGGGTGGAATCTATCCAAGATATTCTTCAAGAAAATGAAATCATAGTGGCAAATGTGAATCGAGAAACGGTGTTATCCCAGATTGTGCAAGTATATCAAGATGAACAAAGAATTCCTCAATAAAATCTCATATTCATTGATTCAAACTTCACATATTACAATCTTTCTCTCTCTAAGATTCTCTCACTAGATAGGCAATTGTACGCACACAACTAAGCTCTCTACCCTATTTCTTTTTTACAAAATACAAAGACAAAAGGTATTATACCTAAGATCTATTACAAGGAACACACAACTATACAACCTAACATGCTTTGGCAAATGTTGACTTTGACTTCCCACTTTAAGTGACTTTGACTTTACAATATTTAAGGCTTTGACTTGAGCTTTTGACTTTCCATCTAGATGATCTTGAAGACAACAATCTGTGCTCTAACATTCTCCCCCTTTGGATTAAAGATTATCTCCAAAAAGATATGCATTGAAACTCCCCCTTTGGATTCAGATTAAATTTGAGCATCAAAGAACAATCTCCCCCTTCGGATAAACGTGTACTTCTTTTCAAATGAATTTCATCTTAAAAGCACGTTCTCCCATTTTCAAGAACATTCTCCCTTTTAGGATAAAAACTGATCTTCTCAGGTAATCAACATTCTTGTAACACCCTAAAAATAGGGATAACAAAAATCCGAAAAATGGACATGCGGTATTTAAAATTGTCAAAGCAAGAGCCTCCCAAAAATGGGGAAAATACACAAACCTGTTTAAATACAATCGTAATTAAACGGATAATAAATAACAATCAACTAATCTAATTTCTATAACCAGAAAAGAGATTACAATCAAGGGTGTCATTTATAGACCCAAAGGATTCTCTACCAATAGTAAGTCCAAAAGCGATATTCCCAAATCTCTCACCCAAGCACTACGCCAGCTTAGGACCGATGTCGCTAAAACCTGAGATACACATCGACACCAAGCAAGTGTTAGGCCAAAAAGCCTAGTGAGTTGAACAATAATAAGCATGCATGAACAGTTACAATTCTTATCAGCAGTTAACCAGAGTTCAACAATGTGGAGTCAATAGGGGAGACCCATAGCACCAATCAAGTCCCACCCAAGAGTCGATATACCTTGATGCCCTTAACAAGGAACACCCCAAAGGCCCGACCCACCCGAAGACTATCGCTCAGAAAATTCCCCGAGTGGCGGAGGTCTAGGAACATACCATCACAGTGGCGCCCAAGACTATATTCTCCTAGTGTACTGACTTGGTTCGTCCACATAACTTTTATAAGGGGTCCTTTAGATATATTTCAATCCACATAATTCAATACCAACTATAGGTATAATATTACCACCTTATCCTTGTGATTGTCTAACAAATGACCCAATGTAAATCATGCTCATAATGCATATAAACATATCACCAAAACGGTGTCCCAACTAGAATCATCATAATGCCCATATATGTATACATTTAACATATCAAGGTACCCACATTTTGTATCTATGAGACAAATCCCAAATAATGATACATATAACAATAATCATGGCAAATCACCCATATATATACATCTTCCAACTATTTTCATAAAGAAATCCCAAATAATTACACAAAATAGAATAATTCATGGGATGATACTTATAAAGCATATTTCTCACATAATCTCATGAAAATACCATCAAATACTTGAACCCGTAAGGATGAACATTTTGAGCAATTATGTGGTAATAACAACAAATAAGTAAATATGATGTGTATCCAGTTTTAACAAAAGTTTAGTAAACTCACCTTGCTAGATTTAGACTAAATCTAGATTTTACCCACTTAGAACTTTCCTTGAAGATCTTGATTCTTCAAATCAAATCTTCCAAAACCTAGATCCACAAGGTTCCAACCATAAATATACATATTATACCATAAACAATCATTTCCCAAACCATATACATGGATACCTCAACTAATACCGAAACCCTAACTTCCATAACCGAAGAGAATAGAAGATTACCTTAACCCAAGCTTGAATTCACCAACCAAAACACTTCTAGTTCAACAAAATGATCACAAACCTTCAATCTATGAAAGGGAGAACAAGGGGTGGATGAAACCCTAGAATATTTTGGGGAAGAAGATGAATAGGGAGAGATGAGAAGCTTACCACCACAAAATTCTCTAGTATACTTCAATAGACTTCCAATATCTTGCTAGATCCTTGAAAAGCTCTCAAAAACGAAACCGTAGCACTTTGAATCACCCAAATCGGAGCTAGGATGAAGGAGATATGAAGGAATGAAGTTTGGGGCTGAAAATTGCGATTTAAGCTCGATCCAGTGGATTTCGCGACTTGTGCCGCGACCTTAAGTCGCGGCATAAGTCGCCCGCTTCCCTGGTTTTCTTCTCGATACTGTTTTGGCCATAACTTCTTCGTTATAGCTCCGTTTTTGCTCCGGAAAGAACCGTTGGACTCGTAATTGAATCCTTCATCCACCTAGACTATAAAATCAAGGATTCAAGTCCAAAATCAATAATTTTATTTTTCCTTAATATCTCGGTTTCTGTATTAACTTGGATCGATATCTTTCGAAAATCGGGGTGTTACAATTCTCCCCCTATTGAGATGAAAATTGATAATCTTCTCTTGAATATCGATCTCCCCTTCTTGTGATCTTTAATATTCTCCCCCAAAGACTTTGATAAACATCATCATCTCTAGCAAGGAAATTATCTTCGGTTGTAGTTCACTTTTCTCTTTCCAAAATAATCTTTAAAGAAAAATTTCCTGAACTTTTTTGACTTCTTAAAACTTCTCCTCATATATCTGAAAATGAACTTTCATTTCTTGACAATTTCTCCCATATATAACATTTCTTGAATATTTCTCCCCCTTTTTGATGATGAAGCATAGAAATCATCAAAACCTGCTCAAGAAATGTCATGAATCTTTCTGACCATTGATCTTTGTCACTGAGCCACTGAACATCCGTCAATTCATAATATATTCATCCGAATCTTTGGAAATTCAGACAAATAAGAATGTAACACCTGATTCAAGAAAAACGAATTTTTCGTGTGTACGTGCTTGTGTATGAAAAAATTAAGCATAAGATTGCTTTAAATCAACGCTTCGTTAAGGTCGGGTTTTCATAGATACCTGCCCCTATAAGTAAAATTTTCCTCTTTAAATATAAGAATGTTTCATAGCCGACAATCCTAATCGGTCTCATCGAAACAAGTATTTTTATGATCTAGTTTGTTTAAATTAAAATTTTAATTACATTAAAACAATAAAACCATATTTTTTTCCACCATTACAATAAAATAATAAAATTAAATCATATTTAATATAATTAATTTTTTTAAAAATGTAAAGAATCAAGTCATACAATAACATCATATTTTATTTATTTTGATATATATATATATATATGTGTGTGTGTGTGTGTGTGTGTGTTAAAAATATATTTTTTATTTTTCTTATCATAATAAGACACAAATTAGGCAAAATGACTAAAATGGTCCCCGATTTAATGGAGTTAACGGATGCGTTAGTTAGAGGGATCATGACCAAAATAAATTGAATACCACAGGGACCAAATCCACAATAAACATACTATAGGGACCGTAGTCAAAGAAAGTAACAAAGCACAAGGACCAAATTCACACTTCACTCTATTATTTTATTAAAATAAAAAGATTGAAAGAGAGGTTGCTTGTTAAATTAGGCATTGTTTTGAGGTCTTTTTTGGGTACTGGAAACCAACATGTTGGTGATTAGGGCGGCCAGATATTTGTCATTATGTTGCTTGATTTTCCATTAATTAATCATCACTTAAAAATAATTTTGCCTACCATTTTCCATCCACCTTCCTATTTATTTCTATATTCTAACTCAAATCAACTATAGTTTTCCAAAATCAATAACTTTTTTTTTATTTTGCTAATATTCAAAATATCACAATGACAGACATTTAATAATGTATGAAAATGAAACTAAAAAATTGATTGGAAAAAACCAACAATACACTAAGCAAAACAAAATATTGTAAAAGATTTAGGTGCGGTTTGTTTTTTAAGATGTCTAAAGTCTGAAATCTTATTTTAGTTATGATTAATAAGATGTGGTGTGTAAAAAGATCTGAACGATTCAGACTTAAGAGCCATTAAGAGTTTTTTTTTTTAAAAACAAACAACCCCTTAGTTACCGATAATCAACTATCACCCAGAAAAGGGGTGGCAAGCAACTCGAAGGGATGTTGCACCACCCCTTTTCTCCTAGACCTGACAAAAATTGACACAACACGCTAATCCGACACGAACTCGCCACGAAATAAGTGGGTTTGGGTAATACATTTCAACACGACACGAAAATTAAACGGGTAAGGTCAGTGTCAAAAGTTTCAACTCGAAAATGACCTGAATAACTCGTTTATATATATGTGTATGTATATCTATATTATATTATAAAGAATGCATAAAAAACTCTTAAAAACAAGTCTTAAAGCTTAATGTATCGCCATTTAATGCTAATTACTTAAAAAACAACCATTAAAGCTATATGTACTACATTTAATGTTATTTATTAATTTTCAATCATTATCTCTAACCATTTTAACTCCCCTAAAATCATTTCCCACTTTAACTTTCCTAAAATAATTCTCAACATAATTAAATATAGAATAAAAATCAAGTTTTAAATATAAAAAATATAAAATATAATTAAAAAAATCTAACATAATCTTTTATAAAAAAAATTATATTATGAAACCAAAATAAATTACATCATATTATTAAGTCTAAATTAAACAAATTTATATAAAAAAAACATTATCACTCTCTCACAACCATCCAAAATCGTAATGTAAATCGACAAAAAACAGAAAATAAAATGAAACATTAAAATCGTGATGTATCTAGCAGCATTGCGCGAGTACACTTCTAGTATATATATATAGAGAGAGTCAGGTTCAAACGAGAACAATATCTATTTAAAAGAACATTATATAGATAGGGGTGAGTTCAAACGAGAACATAGTGTATTTAAAAGAATAAAGGGACGATTCTCAGTCAATCATTTTTTAAATTAATTCCGAAAATAATAGTTTCTAAAATTAAGAGTAAAAGCGCAATAAAGTCATATTATGCTATGGATAATTTAGGATAGTATTAACTTCCAAAAAACATGGATTATAATATTGTTATCCCAGATTTAATCTAGTTGGTAAACAATCAATCAAGTAATCAAGCAACACAATAATAATCAAGAGATATAAAGATTAATAATAACGTACCAATCCCTTGAATAAACTGTTAAACCTTGAGTGTTCTTGATACCCTTTGAATACAGAGAAAACTTACAGCGACTATTTAGAAAATTATCAGAGTTCTTACAAGGTTAACCTAAAACTAAACTAATCAAAACTTTAAATACCCAGGTCATATGGGCTTTAACCTTAATGGGCTTTCTAATGGGCTTGGGCCCAATAGCTTAATAACTATTAACTTATTACATAATAAACCCTCTAATTAACTTTAGCACAATTGCAGTTTAAACCCTTAACTTTAACTTTAATCTTGAATACAATTTATAATCCAACAATCTCCCCCTTTGGATTCAAGATTAAAAAAATTTTGCAATTGTCTTCAAGTCTTCACTTGTATTCTCTTATCTTCAGATATGTCATTGATAGCTTCAGAACTTGTAGCTTTAAAATCTTCAGATCTTCAGATTATATTCTCCCTTTTTGTATCTTCTCCCCCTTTTTATATCTTCTTCCCCTTTTTGATGAGTGGTGAGAATCAACATCATCAAAACTTGGCAAAACAATCTCCCCCTTTTGAAGACAATCTCCCCCTTTGTGTATGATCATCATGTAAGCACAGTCTTCATCATGTAACGAGCCCTGTATGAAATAAGAGCAGTCTCTCCAAATGGAAAGAGTGATTATCTCAATCTTTTCAGATTCAAATAAAAAGTAGGAACCATTCAAATTTTTTCAAATTCAAACAGTTAATAAGTGTAACCCTGAGTCAACAAATGACTCAGTTAGAATGCCTGTCAATGACACAAAGTCACTGAGTAACACAAAGTTACTATATAAGGAGCTGGTTTGATGTAGACTCCCCAGGTCTTCCATTCAATCATCGAAAAACACATGGTTATCTATGAACGTTCTGACAGAAAACATATTTCTGTGTGCTTGTGCATGTGTATGAAAGAATTAAGCATAGATGATTGCTTTTCAATAAAGGCTCAAAGTATGTAAACTTGTTGAGACAACAACAAATTGTACAAAGACTCAATGTGCATGAGAAAGGTTCGAAGGTGGGGCAACTTTCCTTCTTTTTCAATATTAGTATCTTCCAAATGAAGAACCAATAGCGTATGTGATGCGTCCCCAGAAAATGTGAAACATTCTCTTTTTGAGAAAAGAATGAGTAGCTGGTGAGGTTGTATGCAAGAGATGGCATGGGCTAGGTGCCTATTTCAATGATGGTCACCAAAGAATGTGAACCAATCAGATTATGTGGCTGCCCGGCTCAGAAAGAAGTTTGGTGCAGAGTTTAATATTCTTTTACTCTGTTCTCTCACCCTCTTTCTTTTAATGCTCACGTCTAACCAATCTCTCTTTTTCATTTTACCTCTTTTCACACACCAACACTCAAATCTTTTGACCCTTCTCCCCTCAATCACTCAGGGAATACTTCCTGGGTAGGAAACACTGGTTATCGTGAATCCATGGAAGCTCTGTTAAGCTCACACACTGAATCCCATGTATTATCCTAAAAATACATGTTGTTCAACAAGAGTTATGAAGAATAAAATATTCGGAGATGTCAAAACAGAAGATGTTTGACGATGCAATTCTCCCCCTCAAACTAAAAGAGTTTGACAATTAAGCTCATATCATTTTGTCATGAAGAATAAGATTTTGGAGAATCAAAAACGAATGTTGTTTATATGAACAATATATAAACATATGTTCAATGAAAACATATGAACTCAGTAAACATATGTTTATATGAACTCAGTAAATTCGATCTTTCGAGTTGCATAGTTTTCGTTCAAATCACCATATGTAAAACCAACAGATTTAAAAAGATTTTGAGAATCAGTGTCACCAGACTTGTTCTTTCTTATTTCTTCTTGACCTTTGGTCTCTTCAGAAGGTTTAGGAGAACTTGCTTCAACAAAAGTAGCGCGAATGTCAGGAATGGGTTTTATTGCGGAGCCAAATTTATCAAAATTATATAGGTGCTCCGGTGCCTTTTTCAAAATTTCATTAATTGGCACACCCAAACCTGGTTTAAGTTTGTAAAACCTTTCGTCTTGGAGTTTATTGGTCAACAGATTTAATGTTTGTTCAGTCTGACCTCGTTTCATGTTAATGTCCTCCAGTTGCTTTATTTTGGTGTAAGCTTCATTTCTTTCTTTATAACAAACTTCAAATTTGATTTGAAACTCACCCTTTTCAGCATTAAGATTCACAAGATCTGTTTCTAAACCAGATATTTTTTCTTTTAAAGACTCTTTTTCAGCTTTTAAATCATCTTTTTCCTTTTCCTTTTCTTCCACAACAACTTTTAAAATAGCATTTTTATCACGAAAGCTTAAAACAGATTGATGTGCAGAGCTAAGTTTGCCTTTCAGTAAAGCAAATTCATCTTTCATGCCATGTATTTGGGCCATTAAAGATTCAATAAGTTCAGAATTTTCACTTACCTCAGAGTTTGCTTCTTCGGATTGTGTCTCAGAGTCTTCATCGTCACCTTCCAGCTAGGGGTGTTAGCGAGTCGAGCTTTTAACGAGCTACTCGAGCTCGAGCTCGTTTAACTCGAGCTCGAGCTTTATTATTGTCGAGCTCGAGTCGATCTCGAACACAAAATAAAACTCGTTTAACTTATCGAGCCGAGCTTTATAACACCAATGTTCGACTCGGCTCGTTCGAGAACTCGATTCAACTTTACGAGTCGAGTCGAGCCGAGTCGATCCATTCGAGCATACCCTTTTTCGATCCAAACATGCTCATATATTTATTAAGCATAAAATAAAAATATACAAATTATCGAGCTCAAGCCGATAAACGAGTTAATCGATCGCGAGTTCGAACCCATAAACGAGCTTCGAGCTCGAGCTCGATAACTCAAAATATATTCGAGCTCGAGCTCGAGCCCTACATTGAAAAGTTAATCGAGCTCGAGTCGAGCTCGAGCCCAGTATTAATTTTTTGAGCTCGGCTCGATTAACCTCCTACTCGACTCGACTCGGCTCGTTTACACCCCTACTTCCAGCTTTGCCATGTAAGAAACTTGGGTGAAATGTGCTTGCTCCTCGTCATCAGAACTTTGGAACAGCCAGTTCTCTTCTTCAGCCATTAGTACTTTTCCTTCTTCAGCTTTCTTGGCAATTAGTGACTTTCTTGAGTAGTACTCTGAGTTCTTCACTTTCTTGAATTTGCAGTCCCTTGAGAAGTGCCCAAATTTGCCACAGTTGTAGCATCTTCCTGGTTCATCCTTTCGCTCTTCTCGCTTCTCCTCTCTCTTTCCTTCTCTTCTATCTTCCTTCCGATCTTCTCGTCCTTCCTCTCTCTTTCCATGCCTCGGCTTGTATCGCATCTCAGACTTCTCTTTCTTGTATCCATCATACTCTGGCTTTGAGTAAAATTTTTTCTTGCCAAAGCTCTTCTTGAATCGTCGCGTAATGAGAGCCAAGTCTTCAGAGAACTTTTGAATATCCGGATCAGAATCAACTTCCATTTCTTCATCGCTTGAATCAGAGTCAGAGTCAGTAACTTCGGTAACTAAAGCTTTGGACGCCTTTTTCTTCGACCTTGCAGAGGATACAGAACCTTTGCCGGCTATGAGAGCCACAGAATCCTTCAGATGATTAGACTCATTATTCATAGATCTCACCTCATCCTCATGTTGAGCAAGAGTAGAGAAGATATCGGTGACATTTTCTCGAGCCATATTCTTCGACATCTGGAGGTTGATAGCAAAGTTCTTCCATTCTGGATTCAGATTCTTGATGAACTTGTAGTTTATCTCAGAAGCAGATTTGGCGATTTTGTTCCTCCGCAAGTCATTGAGAATAATGTTGTACCTATTATAGGTATCTAAAAGTAGCTCTCCTTCTTTGGCATGAAATCCCTCGTAAGCATTTATGCACAGATTCTGCTTAGCTTGAATAGAAGCTTCACTTCCTTCAAACTGCCTTGCTAGTTCATCCCAGATTCCTTTAGCAGTACTCTGACTGTCGACACGATTGTAGATGTCGTTTGGAATTGCCATCGTCAGATAGATTAGAGCTTCTTCTTCTAACTTGAGTTGGTCTTTCTGCTTTTCAGTGAAGAACTGAACAGGTTTAGGAATATCTCTGTCAGGGATTTCAGGAGAGGAATCTGTAGCAGGTTGACCCTTTACTGTGATCATTGGAGTTTTGGGACCTTCAATGATTATTGTCATGAACTCTCTGTTCTTGTGATTCAGAAACTGAATCATTCTTGTCTTCCACTGCTGATACTCATTTGCCACGAGGACAGGAGGTTTGACTTGAGAACCCATCGAGAGAAGCTGATTCGACATCTTAGCTGTACGGTTAGTAAATAGACTTTTCTGTACCAAGACAACCAACTAGATGAGATCGTTAGAATCAAAAGTAAAGACTACACTCAAAAAATTTCAGAAAAAATGAATTTCCAAAAATAATCAAATGCAGTCCTCGCACACAGTATAAAACACTAATATCTATGAATAAAATACTGAAAAATTAAGAAGATTTTGATCAAGAGCAAATCTTTGTCCCCCTTCGCAGACTTAGCACGGGGGTCCCGCTAAAAATCGATCGGGGATGTGCTTCGAAGAATGAACTGTACCGGTCGAAGGAAAGACCGGAGTATGCAAGTACCCGGTCGAATGGCAAGACCGGAGTAACAATTATCCGGTCGAATGGGAAGACCAGAGAAACAATTATCCGGTCGAATGGGAAGACCGGAGTAACAAGTATCCGGTCGAAGGTGCAAGACCGGATTAACAAGTATCCGGTCGAAGGTGCAAGACCGGATTAACAAGTATCCGGTCGAAGGACGAAGACCGAAGTAACAAAGTATCGGTCGAATACTAGACCGGAAACCACTAAGGTCCGGTCGATACTCCTATTCGGTCGAAGGAAAGACCGGGGAATACTAAGGTCCGGTCGAAGGAATGACCGGAGATCACAACTATTCGGTCGAAGTAAGGACCGGTGTTTACAAACACTCGGTCGAAGGCTAAGGTCGAATAGGTATCGGTCAAACAATAATATCGATAAACACGATGAATGACCGAAGAACACGATGAATAACTGGTATTAGACCGAAACCAAACCCAGAAAATTAATTCGACCGATAAACACAATTAAACCAACAAATAAGCAATCCTTCGATCGAATGTAACCTAAAAACACAAATAATCAAATACTAATCGACCGGATTCGATAACAGATTCATGAAATAGGATGAACAGTACTTCGCATGAATAGTAACTCGATGAACAGTGATTTTCGATGAACAGTATTTTTCGATGAATAGTAAAAAAATTTTGATTCTTTTGGCTCTGATACCAATTGTTATCCCAGATTTAATCTAGTTGGTAAACAATCAATCAAGTAATCAAGCAACACAATAATAATCAAGAGATATAAAGATTAATAATAACGTACCAATCCCTTGAATAAACTGTTAAACCTTGAGTGTTCTTGATACCCTTTGAATACAGAGAAAACTTACAGCGACTATTTAGAAAATTATCAGAGTTCTTACAAGGTTAACCTAAAACTAAACTAATCAAAACTTTAAATACCCAGGCCATATGGGCTTTAACCTTAATGGGCTTTCTAATGGGCTTGGGCCCAATAGCTTAATAACTATTAACTTATTACATAATAAACCCTCTAATTAACTTTAGCACAATTGCAGTTTAAACCCTTAACTTTAACTTTAATCTTGAATACAATTTATGATCCAACAAATATTTAATTCAAATCAAAAACGTATTTATCCTTTTCCTTTATTAAAGCAAATCCGGTTAATCCATTGTGGTAGTTTACCTGGTCTGTTTGTTTTTTCAAGCCAAACCCGAATATGTATCCTAAATCACAGATGATTATATGGTGTACAATATGCAATCCAAAATCATTTATGATTATATTGTAAAGAAATTTGACAGATTGTTTAAGTGTAGTATGTATCACATGTGATTATATCTTATAGTAAATGATGTTATTAGTTTGCAACCCTAAATCACATGTGATTTTGTTCTAAATATTTAACACCAAATTCATACTTAACACCAAAATCATATATGATTTTGTACTAAATAACTTGGCTATAATACTTGACACCAAAATCAATGTGATTTTGTTCTAAATACGTGACACCAAATTCATACTTAACACCAAAATCATATATGATTTTGTACAAAATAACTTGGCTATAATACTTGACACTAAAATCACATGTGATTTTGTTCTAAATACTTAACACCAAATTCATACTTAACACCAAAATCATATATGTTTTTGTACTAAATAACTTGGCTATAATACTTAACACCAAAATCATATGTGATTTTGTTCTAAATAACTTAAACAAAATGTTTCTATATAAATTGGATATGAAAAACAGAATAGTCGATGTTTCCATATAAATTGAAAAATACAAACCCTAACTCACGTCCTCAAATGCACAAAAACAGAAAAATACAAACCCTAGAATGCATCCTTTCTTTCTTTTGACTTTTTTTGACTTCCTTTCTTGCTTTTGACTTTTTCTTGAGCAGAAGCATCGATGAAGCATATTAATGAAGAACATCAGCAGAAGAACGGAAAGAAGCAGATCATTGAAGAACAGTTGCAGAAAATCAATGAAGAACAGTTGCAGAAAATCGATGAAGAATGTAACACCCTCAAATCTGGAAATAGCATCTAATTTAAAATTTTCTAAATACATCAATAAATGATTCATCTACAATCACAATTTAAGATTTAACCTCCATACACACATTCATTATATACATACAATCTATAATAAGGACAGGTGTTACTAAAACCCAATAAATGTCGCTATCTCCAAACTGCGGAAGAATTCACCAAGCACTTACACTTGTGGACACTAAGGCACATATCTTCAATACTGCTAGAACCATACCCCCAACTGTAACCTGATGCACATGCCGACAAATAAAAGGTTAGGCTAACGCCTACTGAGTTCAAGAGTTTTACATGAGTAGATATACCTTTAGAAGAATGAACCTCATTCGAAACCATGACCAGTCAATTGGTGTCCTTTAAAACGTGGAAACGACTCTTTTCCAAAATCATGCACTTTCAAAGATGGACGCCTCATTTAAAACTTGGTTCATAAATTGATGCAACTTAAACTAACTCGAAACATGGACCATCATCAAACTAACAAACCATGTATACCGTACGCCCGAAAACATGGACACTAGGTCCAATACTCACACGACCATAAACGAACACTTTAATTACCAAAACACGGAGTTGACATAATTCATTCAAACCTTTAATATACGAGGAGGATGGTCCAATATTAAGGTCCTCATTCACTGTCGACCATATAGACCCAATGACAATAAAGTAAAGCATCCTTATATTTAAAAACACTGATAGCCGACAACGGGGGAAACCCGTATCCGTTGAGGGTGGAGGGAACACAAAAGTATGCCACCCAAGCAACGTTAATCGCATGATACCTCCCGACATCACAGCCAGGTGTCCCTACGACTTCTTTACAAGCGCACCATAAGTAAAGTTGACCTTAATGACCATCCCGAAGAACTCCACCACAAAGGCCCGATGTAACACCCGTGATTTTTGATAAGTTTTACTGTGGGATTATCGAGGATTGAATCAGGCGAGAAACGGGAATTTTGGGCCATCGCGAGTTGTGACGCGACTTGGGGTCGCGGCACAAGTCGCGAAACTCACTGGATGTGAGTCTCAGGGAAACGGACGACTTATGCCGCGAGTGGAGGTCGCGGCATAACCCGCGTAATCGTCTGTCGTGATTAAAACCGATTTTTCAGCCACCAAACTTCATTCTCTTAACCCAAACCCTAAAACCTTCTTCCCTTTTCTCTCCCAAACCCAAATGTCGAACCCTAACCCATTTTGAAGGGTTTCCTCCTTAAACCAAACGATTCTCCACCATCGAGCTTGGGAGATCTTGAACCACAAAACCACCATCTTCATCTTCTTCATCAAGTTCGGTTGGGAGCCCGGGTTGAAGAGTTGGATTGGGTGTTCTCGGAAAGTCTCGTTATCTCTAATGGTAAGCTTTCTTGAATTAATGTTATAAATGCTTCATTGATGGTTTCTTAGTGTTGGTATCTAAAATCTCGGATTTGTTAGTTTTGGGAGAAACTAGGGTTTTGATCTTGTTTAGGAATTTTGGTATGTAATGTTTGAGGAATGTTTCTAAATGTTTAGTTATAGGTATTTATGGTTGGAAATGTATGGATCTAGGTTTTGGAGGGTCTCGGCTTGAGAATTCAAGTGGCCTTCAAAAGAGCTCGTTGGGGGAAAATCTAGATTTAGCCTAAATCTAGCAAGGTGAGTTCAAGTTGATTTGTGAAAACGGTGTACATGGCAAAATGGTTATTTTAAAGTGTTTTATACGAAATGGTTAACTGATGATAAGTTTGGAATATTTTGAAGTAAATTATGTTTTACTTGGTTATTTGTCAAAGGGTGAGTATTTTGATAAGTTTTCATATTTGGTGAACTTTGGGTTGTGTTAACCTCATAAAATACTCATATTTGGGTTTTGAATGTTCTAACGAGTAAATAGCATGGTTTTCACATTCATGGTGATTTTGTACGAATGAAGTCTATTTCATGTTAAATGCATTTCGGGTACTTTTGCATTCATAAACCCTTTGGTAATCTTTGGTCCCATTACGTGTTGAGTTTTGGGTTAAATACGTCTTTGTAGTGTGTGTCTTCATAAACGTTATTTTAAAGACATTTCATTATTGGTCAAATGGATTTTGAGCATCTTAGCTCGGTGTTGGCTTAAACTGAGTCGTGTGGACATTTGTCCGGATTTATAACCAGCGGGGATTTTGAATAAGATGACGATTAATTTCGTATCGTTGGTGAGTTACATGTTTTGAGTGCGTTGGTCATTCAATTGGAGTCATGTAATGTTAGACAGTGTTGTATTGGATCCATATGCACGTAAGTCTGTCGGTTTGGTAAGGCCTGAGGTTTTGGGTTACATTTAGTGACCGCTCGGGTTTGCTAGCAAGTAGGAATATGTGACTCGGGCCACAGAGTTGGAACTCGTCTAGGTTGGATAGGTATCCATGTCTGTAAGCCCTCGAAAGTGGAACTCCGATAGAGTAAGGCCAGAGGCATTAAACGGTCTGTGGGAGATGTCGCGAAGGACATGCGGTCCAGGATATCGGGATGTGTGGTGAAATCCAACAAACATCGCGGGTGGCCCCATTCACGTGTTCTCGCTACCCAAGATGGAAACGTTTAGATTATAAGCAAGGAAGTCGCGTGAACGGCCTACTTGCCTGTTTTCTATTCTCGGTGTATACGGATCTCTTCATCGTTGATTCGTGGTATTTTTCATGGTAATGTGGTAATTTACCAATGTGAGTCTTAGTGGTTGACGGTAAATGTTGGCTCTAATATTGGGTTCTTCCCACGTATATTAAAGTTCGACTGGACCGCGTCGTTTCCACGTTTCGGTATTTGGATTTCATTCTATTTCATGGTCGCGTGAGTATTAATTCGAGCTACATATTTCCAATGGCGCACCATATTTTTATGAATCGTTTTCCTTTACTTAAGGGTCGAGTATCATGTTCCGCCCGTGTTTTGGGTGTTTTCGGATATAAGGTATTATTTACACTTCCATGAATTGGAATGTCGAACTATGACCCCATCTTGGAATGTCGAGTATCATATGAAACGTGTGTTTGGGAACATTGTCTTTAAAAGTGCATGTTGTGGGAAAATGTGTCGTTTCCATTTTAAAGTATATTATTTCGAAGGATCTCGCTTTAAACTGGTTTCTTGGCTTTTAAAGATTTATTCAGTCATGTTAAAACTCTTGAGCTCACTAGGCGTTAAGCCTAACCCTTTTTATTGTCGGCATGTGCATCAGGTTCCCGTTGGGGTTTGGTTCTAGCAGCTATGAAGAGTTGAGCCTTAGCTTGTGCAAGTATAAGTATTTGGTGAAGCCTTCCGCAGTTTGGAGATAGTGACTTTATTGGGTTTTAGTAGCACCAGCCCTTATTATAGACTATATGTATAGAATGAATGTGTGTGTATTGAGGTTAAATCTTAACTTGTGATTATAGACGAATCATTTATCGATGTAATTAGAAAATTTTAAATAAGTTGCTATTTCCAGAATTAAGGGTGTTACAAGTTGGTATCAGAGCTTAAGTTTGAGAGATTTAGGTATTGATTTTTGGATGCCTAGACTCAAACTAGCGTTCTTATAAGTGTTGGTAAGTGAAGTTACACATTAGGAACCTTAAGATAAGATGTTTTGAGGTTGACCAAGTCGTAGAAACGGGAAACTTGTCGAGGGTCACAAGAACGATTATGTACGGTACGTTCATAAGGGCACCTGGACAGTGTCATGGTGAACCTACATGCTACATATGTACACTTGAACTACCTTGGTATGATGACCGTTGGGGTAGTGAGGAAGTTTCTACGCGAGTAAGCTAAGGGTGAATTGATGTCTATAGCGATGTCACTTTGGGATGATAGTTAAGTGCGATGGATGCATTAAGTTGACCATCGTGAAACAAATTTATTGGTTGGGTTAGAACTATAAGCTCGTCAAATCTTTCTATTTCGAGGAGAAATTGTAAGTCAACCAAATCTGTGGGTTTGTGACTCTAAGATGTCTGATGCATCCGGATGACAATAGTATGTCGGGTTTTGGGAAGTGTAGTCCTATGATGCCAAGTGCCGACCAAATTCTTGCACTAAATTTATTTCCGAAATAAATTTGCATAAATTGTTTCTTATGTTCGTAAAACAAAAAGTGGTTTATATTATAAAGTTTTGATAGAGCATTTAACACGCATCAGATTTGAAACTTTGAGCTTAAGCATACTTGAAATCTTTTTGTTGCACGTAATTGCAAATTGTTATCGAAAGTCTCCTTATTTATGTCTCGTGTTTAACGCTATTTGCGGATATTGTAATGTCCATGTTTTAATGTCATTGAGTATTGGGCAAGTAGCTATGAGATTTTAACCTAGGCATTGGATCTCCTCCACATATGTCAATGGTTTTAAAGGAAAAGTTATCCCCACGCGTTGAGCCTGAATTTCTTGAGAATTTCAGTTTGTGTGAGTTTTGTTGAAATTTCATGGAGTATTGTTTTATACGATGTCTTTTTATGCGTGAGTTTTAATTTTTCTTTTTTTAAGCTTGCGAGTTATTTCGCGTCGAGTCCCGTGTAAATTTTGTAAAGCGCTATTTTACGTTCACTTTAGTGAATGGAGGAAACTCCTAAAAGTTTAATATTTTAAACGTGTTGTCGTTTTACACTTTTGTCGAGTAATGGAAGTTTGACGCCGATTGGTTTACACGATAGTAAGTCTTACGAAAATTCAGTTGGGTTTAGGGTGTCTCGTCTTACGTCATTTTGCGTTGCATGAATAATTTTGAGAACAAGTGCATATGTATCATTGTGTGCGTTAAATGTTGAGTTTTATACAAATGTCATTCGTTGCATGCTTTTGCATTTGGATTTAATTATAACGTCGGTGTGTGTAAACATGAAAAAGATCTTCGTTATTTCAAACAGAACTTTTGTCCTGTTCATATTTCAATCAATTAACTTTTACTGTTAGAAATTTCCGAAATGCATTTAGCGAGTTAACGATACTTATATCGTTGCAGTTTCTGTTTTGACCAAATGTATTTATTTGTTCGGCTCAAAGCTTTAAACTCGATTTGAAACTTATCTGCATTCCCATCATTCTACCGAGCCTTGGGAAATAAATTGATACTTATGGGGTTGTTGGTGATTTTATGCCACAACGTCTTTTGGTTAAAGAGGAAGAATTCTTAAAGTTAAAATTGTGAACTTCTCTTTTGGAGTAGTACAAATATTTATTGCACGTGTTGTGGTGCACGAACCTATTTTTCATGTTTATAGTGTAAATTTTGCGACACACCTTTTGTTACCGTTTTATTTACGTAAATATTGATCAAAGGAATTTTGGAAATGGTTTTATATGTGTAGCGTCGGTGCTCAATTTTCAACCTATCGAGTCATCGGTAGTGGATTTTACCGCACAATCAATTGCTATAAAGCTTATGTATTTGAAAGTTTTATAAATCTCAAATTTGCGTACTGGTGGAAAAACCTTGAACTCATTAGGCCTATAGATTTTAACCCTGGCATAAGAGCAGTTGTAATTAGGAACTAAGGGAGTCCTTGGAATTGGAGGCGTCGGATGTTCCGACTTGCGGTCATTCGGGAAAGTTTGAGTTTCATTTTTAAGTCTGTGCGCTTTTGTTTTATGGAGATAGTAGATTTAAGTCTTCTCAGCTAGTTAAAGGGTGAATTTATGCTTCGATGATCACGCGAGTTAAAGTTTTGGGTAATTTTTGGCGGTTAGATTGGGTTTCGTTGTGGTGGTTGCTCGTCGGTGTGACACCATGGCTTATATGGTTGATATACCGTCTTAGCGGGCTCCGTGATTAAAGGAAATTTTGGGTGATCTGTCTGCTAGAGATGTAAGATTTGAAATTTTAGCTCTCTGTTAGGTGTCAACCTTAGTGCGACAACCCGTCTGGAATGAAATTTTGGGCGAGATGTCCATATTTTCGAGGTCACCGTTTAGTCTTAGGTGTCGACTTGTTTTCTTGAGGTCAATGGATCTTGGAATGGGTGGATGTAACCCGGTTGGATTATGGAAAATAGCGAACATTTTGGATTGTACAATGTTTTCACAAATCAACTTGAACTCACCTTGCTAGATTTTGGCTAAATTTAGGTTTTACCCCAAAAACTTGAATCACCATTGATGAAGTCTTGAAATCTCCAAGCAATCTCCCTAGAGCTTATATCCAACACATCTACAAGGTCACCTTCACCACACAAGTCATCAAAATCACACCCAAGATGAAGGATGAAAGGAAGAAGGGTGAAACCATCAAACCCTAGCTTAACATTGAGAGAGATAAGGAACTTACCACCACAAAATACCCTTGGATCTTCCAATAGACTTCCAATCTCTTGCTAAATCCTTGTAGAGCTCTCAAAAATGAAACCATGACAACTTGAATCACCCAAATCGGAGTTGTGATGAAGAAATGAAGTTTGGTGGCTGAAAATCGGGTTTTAAGCTCGACCAGGGGGTTTCACGACTTACCTCGTGACCTTAAGTCGCGGCATAAGTCGCCCGCTTCCCCTGGTTTTCTTCTCGTTCACTGTTTTGACCGTAACTTCTTCGTTATAGCTCCGTTTTTGCTCCGGAAAGAACTGTTGGACTCGTAATTGAATCATTTATCCATCAAGACTATAAAATCTAGGATTCAAGTCCGAAATCATATATATTATTTTTCCCTTTAAATCTACTGATATCTGTAATAACTTGAAACGATACCTTTTCGACGTCGGGCTGTTACAAAGAAGCAAATCGATGAATATCAGTTGCAGAAGCAATGCAAAAGCAAATCGATGAACAACAACAGGAAAATCGATGAAGAAGAATAAAATCAAAGAAAAAGAAGAAGAAGAAAATCGATTTAAGGGTATCTGTATTTTGGAATAGATTCCACAGGAAGAAGAAAATCGATGAAGAAGAAGAGGATCGATTAGAATCCCATGAATTTAGGATGTGATATACTATCCTAAATTATCCAGGAATGAAATATGACATTTATACCCTTTTTTATTAAAATAAACAATTATTAATTTCTTAATTATGATTGGTCCAGAATTGTCCCTTTATTTTTTTAAATCGTTACCATTCTCGTATGAACTTATCTCTCTCTCTCTCTCTCTCTCTCTCTCTCTATATATATATATATATATATATATATATATTAAGTTTCTTTTTAAAGTTTTGGATTTTTAACGTTTTAGATTTGGTTAGAACTTATAAGTCTGAACTATAAAATTTGGATTTCAAATGCTTTCATTTGAATTTTGGATTTATACTGTTTTGTGAATTTTTGATTTTTACTTTTATAAATGTTAAACGGGTTAGGCGGGTCGTGCCAAGTTAGGAAGGCGGGTTAGGGCTGTGATTTTCTGACCCGTTTATTAAACAGATCGGGTTAGGGTTGGGATTTTCTGACCCGTTTAACTTTGAACCCGACACGACACGTTTGCCAGGTTTATACCTTTCTCCCTCATTCGATCGCTCCAGAGCATTTGGTTTCAGAATACATTATTTTTTCTTAGCCGAACTAGTGGGAGACTATCTGAAAACATACTAAAAATTTCTTTTTATCTCTACTAAGAAACTAAAAGACAATGACTAAATTAAAAGTAATAGAAAAAGACTACAAGTGTAGGGAAGAAGGAAGAGGGAAGCAGGGTGATAGCTAGTTGCTTTATGGTGAGTTGCTATTTGATGACTTTTGAGCGTGAGCTACCACTAATGCCCTAGGATCGGATCATCTGCCTTTGATTGAAACTTTCACTAAAAACAAGCTCTGTAAATCAATTCAAATATATATAGGGGAGTTCCGAACCAACAACCACACCATAGGCCCATGACCCAATCTTTAACATTTAATATGAATATATTTATGTCAATTAGAGCCCACCAAGAACACTAAGTTCCAACAAAGAGTGTCAAGTTGTTTTTACTGTTGCTTCAATACCAATGTATGTCTTCCTCAAAGGCAACACAATCTCTACTCGCAATTTTCTTATTGATACCAAATTGTACAACGTGTAAGGTTTAGGTTATGAGTTTACTCCAATCTTTGACATTTGACATGAATATATTTATGTCAATTAGAGTCCACCAAGAACACCACACTCCAAGGCTCAAACAATTAAATGATTCATTTAATGTTCAATGGTTGGAATTTATTAAGTGGTCTAAACTTTATCTTGGCTTTTATGTGGGACAAGGTTCCTCTATTCTACACTAAGTTCCAACAAAGATTGTCAAGTTGTTTTTACTGTTGCTCCAATACCAATGTATGTCTTCCTCAAAGGCAACATAGTCTCTACTCGCAATTTTCTTATTGAAACCAAATCGTACAACATGTAAGGTTTAGGTTATGAGTTTACTCCGAGTAAAACACATTTGAGGCTTTATACTCTAGTGTGATTCCTGTAATTATGAAGAAAGAAAAACTCTTTTTGTCTCAAAATAAGTGTACACAATTGACGTGTCACGTAAAACTAGTTTTAAACACACATAATTATCACACATTTTTATTACCAAATGATATTTTTATCATTTTTTATTTTTTCCTCTCTTTTCATCACTCATATACATTAGTGTATTGATTAAGATTGAATCTGAGAATTTAGTTATCGATTTAAAAAAAATGAACACTTATTTTAGAAACAGAGTAATTATTCTCGTCAATTTTCCAAAATATTATCGGGGGGAGTATTTAAACCTTTTCTACGAGCGGCACAAAGGTTGTTACACGGTTGTCAGGTGGCCGCCGTCATGAAACACGTGAGTTGTTGGAAGCCGCCAAAAACGACCTAACAAATCCTACGTCAGAATAGTTGACTTACAATGTACGTACGGTACCTCAACTACGCATGCTTTCCCTCTACTACACTCTACTTTACTACTACTGCTCACGTGGCATCCGCATGCCATTGCCACAACTTTGCTGATTCAGAACGATTCCATCCACGTGTCATCTCATCTAAGATGCCGTGCTCCACTCACAGGGAACAAATCCATCTGTTTCCTATCTTCGTAACAATACCTGGGTGGGACCCACTTATATTTGTTAAATTAAAATTAAGGGAGATTGAAACAAATAGTGATATTACATCTCTATTTTCACCTCCTAACCATGTCTCTCCCGTATTTGCAGAGTTGTCTCTAGGTCCGCAATTGCGGACCTAGGTCCCGAGGACAACTAAAAGTAAAAAAAAATCACGGATTGCGGCAGGTCCGCAATCCGCAATATCCTGACACGTGACATCCTCATAACAAACATTAATATAAGTCTACAATCAGACCTAGGTCCTCCATTGCGGACCTAGACCAAATCTGCAAATACAGGAGAGACATGACTAAAAGGTGAAATTGGAGGTGTAATATGACTATTTGTGTCAATTTTCCTAAAAGTAAACTATTATATGTATTTTTTTAAAGAATATATATATATATATATATATATATATATATATATATGTTAAGTTAACATTAAAGTTTTAGCCGTAATAGATACATTAAAACGAAGCACAAATCTACCAATAATTTATTGGACTAATCTAAAATGTTGCTTTCTTAAAATACTTTAAATTAAGGGTTATTTACTAAACGTTTACCTTGTAAATTTTTATCGACTTACTTATCTTATTGAATAAACATGACAAGAATTGAGAATCTTACCCGGTAAAAACGATAACAAGGACCAAGAGTGCCTTATCCGATAAACATTTATTAAATAAAAATGAATAATATAATACGAGTTAATGGACCAAATTCTTGTCCGGTAAGTTAAACCAAAGTGTTTGACTATTACTTGTAAAAATTTATCGGATAAATATTAAATAAACGGTCCTTAATTCAATAAACGATTAATATAAATACATGGAATTCAGTTAAATTACTTGTTGGAAATCACAAGAGAAAACAATAAGGGCATGTTTGGTTTGCGGGATTGGAATGGATTTGGAGGGATTTGGATTTCAAATCCATTCCAATCATGCGTTTGGTTTGCAGGAAAGGATTTTGTTTACCGGATTTCAAATCCGTTGACTATTTTAAAATCCCTCATATGATGGATTTGGAAATCCTTGGCTTTGGGCATGGATTTGAAATCCAAATCCGATGGATTCTAAAGCGTGATCCAGACCAATGTTTTAAAACCCGGTTTTTTGATTGACCCGGTGTGGTAACTGGGTCACGGTTCAACCATCGGTTCAACCCGGTTTCAAGAATTTCTATGTATTTTTCATTTTCATGCATATATATATATATATATATATATATATATATATATATACTATAACCAATATATTGATGTCCACAAGTTAAAACATTAGAAAAACACATAACAACAAGTTTTACATCAATCAAAAAACATTAAATAAACACACATAAGTTTTTCATCAATCCAAATACATCAAAACGAAACATAACGATCAAACCTAATCATGGATCTTGAGACATTGGAATGTTGGTTTTTAACGCTAATACATATTGCCTATTGGACTAGTCGTTTTTAACTTTTGTTACCGGGTCAACCGGTTCGTTATGATCGGGTCAACCGGTTTTTTAATAGAACCAACCGGTTCAATCCGGGTCATAAAATAGCATAAACCCGGTCACAATTGACCCGGTCTCTTCACCGGTTCCCGGTTCAACCGACCGGGTCAACCCGATTTTTAAAACATTGATCCAGACTTCAAATTGTATCGATTCAAATCCGACGTTTACCAATAAAAATAAATTATTTATAAAATAAACAAATAATTAAAAAAAAATCAATCCAAATCCAAATCATACAAACCAAACAAGACTTGTAAATGAATGAATTTGAAATCCATTCCAAATCCTACAAACCAAAACATGAAGGGATTTCAAATCCCCCCAAATCCAAATCCCTCATTGAAATCCAATCCATTTCATTCCAATCCCGCAAACCAAACGCGCCCTTAATAATAACAAGAAGATTACTGGAAACTTTGAATTATTTTTCATAAGAAACAGAAGCCTTTTTTTAAATAGGCTAAGAAGCAACAAACTATAACAAAATTAGCTAAAAACTCTTGAAGAACGTATAAGCTTCTGCTTAAAAAATATTTTAGGGTCTTATTTAACAATTAAGTTGGATTAAAAAAAGGTTTTTAGGTATAACAGAGTTTCTAAAGAAATTAAAATATTCTTGACAAAAAACTTGCACCAAACCTAATTATTGACAAATGATACATATAAAAATATGGTGTTTAATTATTTGAGAACTATAAAATTTATAAGATCCATGAGAACTTCTACCTTAAAATTTTGTTTCACATGATATTCTTTTCTTCTAAATATAGTATTTAATGTATCGATTAACATATATTTATTTCACAATATGTTTGTTTCATATGTATTCTATCAACAATGCGAAACTTTTTTAAACAAATCATGCACTAGTTTTCAAAGATTTTAAAATTTAGAGAGTTCTCAAAAGAATATTTCCCAAAAAATTATATGTCAGAAGTATTTATCTCGTTCTTTTAGTAATTATAACTCTTAACAACAACCCATAATGATGACCGGCAACATAAACCCCGATAAAGTAAACGAACCGAAAGTTCAGCGAACCGTTCGACAAGAAATTCGTTTATTTAATAAGCGAACGAATATAAACACATAATTTTGTTTGTTTAGTTAAATGAATGAACATGAAGATTGGTTTCGTTCGTTCATTTATGTTCGTATATGTTTGTTTATAGATAAATATATTTGTATATTATGATATTTATATATAAAACCAGTAACTAAATTATTTTTTTATAATTCCTTTTTTACCCCTTCTAAGTTTACCCGAATTTTCATTTTGTTATGTTATTTTTTATGAATGAAATGATGAGTAATAGTGATTGTTTTTTTTTCATTTATGTTCGTTCGTTCGTTTAGCATCTTAGCGAACGAAAATAAACGATCACAAACAAACCCATTTCTTAACAAAAAATCATGAACACCAAAAGTTCCATTCCTGTTTTTGTTTTTTCGTTTGATCAGTTAAGTTAAAAGAACGAACAAGAATAAACCTTCGTTCGTGTTTGTTCAGTTCTTTTACAGCCCTACTAACTCTTACCTGATAAACGTTTACCCTGTAGACATATGTTAAATTAGGGGTGTTCGCGGTGCGGTTTGATGCAGTTTGGGGCAAAACCGCAAACCGCACCGCATGTGCGGTTTGAGCATTTTCCCAAACCACAAAATGCACCACATATACCTCAAACCGCATCGCGAAATGCGGTGTAGTGCGGTTTATGCGGTTTATCCCTATCGCACTTTATGCGTACAATCCAGAACATTATAAGTTTAAAATACATTAGAAAATCAACGATTTAGTGACCGTAGTCCAAAAAAATAAAGAGTTTGAATACATCAAACTCCAAAATGCCTAATTAAAAATAGTCAAAGAAATAGTCTAAAAAAATAAATTATTTCAATACGATAAACGGATAAAATGACGTCTCCAACTTTTTCTTTCGTCTTCATCTTGACTCCCAATTGTCAATGCCCAAATTTTTTTCATTAGTTGGGCCTTAAACTCTTAAGAAGACTTATACATACTTAATGTTCATAATTAAAATTTAAAAACGAAAGCCCAATTATATAAATATTAAATTATATATATATATGTTTAAAATTATAAATTTAAAAGTAATATAAAAGGTGTGGTGCGGTGCGGTTTGAACCGCGGTTTGAAAACTGAAAACCTTAAACTGCACCGCATAGTGCGGTTTGGTAAAAATGTAAACTGCAAACCACACCGTGAAAGTCCTAAACCACGTATTGCGGTTTGTGCGGTTTGGATGAACACCCCTATGTTAAACGACATCTAAAAATAAAAATATATAAACAATTTGCTTTAAAGGGGTGTGGAAAATGAGAGAGAAAAAGGCAGAAGCATAGAAGGCGTACAAGGGAGGACGATGAAGTAAGACATCGGCGTGTGAATGGTTCTTCTTGGCGTGGTTTGACCAAGATAACGACAAACCAAGGTGAGTTAAGAAGTCAAGGGTATTATTGTAATTTACTCGTTGCTTGAAAAACTTTATAATTTCCTTTTCCTTTCCTTCCAACATTTTTCCCTTGTATATTTTTTATTACTAAAATAAAATATAGAGTAAACTACTATTTTCGTTCCTGTGGTTTGTTGTTTACAACTATTTTCGTCCTTGATCTTTAAAAATTGTTTTTTTGGTCCTTGTAGTTTGTAACTCCTTTCGTTTTTAATCCCTGAGAATATTAGTTTTAGGGACGAAAATGGAAAGGAATTGCAAACCACAATGACTAAAAAAGCAACTTTTAAAGTCAAGGACGAAAATGGTTTTAAGAGCATCTCCAACAGTTATGCTATAATTTTTTTAAAATAGAGTAGAAAAACTTAAAATCTCTAAAAATAAATTACGTCCAACTCCAACAACTACTCTATTTTAGTAATTCTATCATCAATTATATTAATAAAATATTATTTCTCTCTCCTAAACACACAACTTCAATGTTTCCTATTGGTGGAAAAAAATTCCTCTCTTAAATATGGAGTTTTAGAGATTTCTCCAAATTTGGAGATTTTTACTTTCCCTCTCTTCTTTTCTCTATTTTAGCATTCGATATAACATAGCTGTTGGAGCAAAAAAGTTGCAAAAATCTCACTTTTTTCTATTTTAGCATAGCTGTTGGATATGCTCTAAACAACAAACCACAAGGACGAAAATCGTAGTTTACGCTAAAATATATTTCATTAATTAGCTTTGATAAAATACAAAATCTAATTTGATATTTCTTTTAACTGGGGGTGTTCAAACCGACTTACGTGCAACTTGACCAATCTCATGGGCTCTGAAGTTAGGAAAATTCTCAGTGGCCTTGCTGGGCTTGAACCCGTGATCTATGAGGAGAAATTCCAATCGCTTATCGGGTAAGCACTTACCACTAAAAGTCATTATTCTCATTACTTTATCGGATAACATTATCAACCATAAAAATGGATGGTTTGGTAAGTATTTTTTATTTACCAGTAAGCACTTATCAGTTAAGAATCATCTTCATCACTTACCGAGTAATATTCTCGATCCTTGTCATGTTCACCCGGTAAGATAAATGACACCAAATAAGCGATTATCTAGTAAGAGTTTGGTAAATGACCCTAACCCTATTATCAATATATATATATATATATATATATATATATATATATATATATATATATATATAATCTTTACTATCAAGGCGAAGGATCATGTGAGAACTTGAGGTTAACGTGAGAATAATGAGAAGTGAATTTGAACTGTTGATCACTTTTACTCAAATGCCCTCCCATTAATTACGGCTTATAAGGGAATTGATCCAGTGCATTTTGTTGCATCTCATCCTATGTACATCCATTTATAATCCAATAGTTGATAACCACTTTTCACGTTAGCTTCAACTTCTCATCCGAAGCCAACCCTTACTATCAAATGGTAAGAAATCTTTGATTAAAGTTGATTTAAAACCGTTACATTATTTGGACACAATGTTTTAAATGGTATGAATCGTGACGTGGGTGTAAGGACAATCTTTAGGTCTTAAAAGTTACAAGTAAAATACAATATTTTTTTAAGACATGGCTTATGATAAAAAAATTATGTGTATCATATATACAAATATTTATTCTTTTATATTACTCAATAAATTAATCATACTGTACAATTTATATTAGATTATATATTGTAAACAAAAACACTAAAAAAAAGTAACAAAAAGATCAAATTATGTTTTAGAGAAACCACACATCAAACAATGACATGCAATTGGGTTAATTTGACGTTAGATAAGAGCTTTGAGCCATAGCCTGCCACTGTTGTTATCATAACATGTTCTTTATAACACCATCCTAACACAAATGAAGGAAATTCTTTTACTTATTTTCATATCTTATTGATCAAATCACGAATTAAATGCCGACTTTCTAGTTGGTTATGAGCCCTCCTCACGTCATGACTCGAAAAAGTAATTCTCTCGTATATGTATATGTATACGTTATGTAGGGAGATCTTCATTTGAGAATCCATAAAATTATGATAACTTTGAGACCCGGTGCATCATTTGCTATTTCACATGATTTTTTTTACCATATATGGCTTAGATTTAGTGTATTAATTAACATATATTTGTTTCAAGCACAAAGTTGTGACGTACTATTTAAGGCCCTGAGGAATGTGGTGGAATATCACATTTGTTCAGGGTTCGAATTCAGGCGTACACAACAATCGTGACCACTGAGGTTTAATCAGGGCTAATGTCTTACAGTCATAATTTGCCAATAGATTAGTCTAGGCATAGCCTAATACACCGTCCCCCCCCCCCCAAAAAAAAAACATAATTTTGTTTCACAATATGATTTTTTTTCCACACACACACATATATATATATATATATATATATATATATATATATATTGTGTTTGTGAAAACAAAAGATACAATTAAAATGTTTCATATTTTTAAACCGAATACATATGAAACAAATATATGTTAGTCAATATGTTAAATTATAGTCTTAGATGGTAAAAATCACGTGAAATAATACCTTATGATAATAATTCTCACAATTATCACAATATACGAGGTTCTCAAATAATTAAGCCCTAGTATATGTATATGTATATGTATATCTATACTATATTATAAATCACGGATAAAAAACTCTTAAATACAAGTTATTAGGCACAAGGTACCATCATTTTATGCAAGATTTTAAAAATCTCTTAATTTACAAGTATCAAAGCACAATATACATATTACTACTGCAGACTTTTAAAACCCGCCAATTTGGTATATGCAGGGTCTTCCTTTTATGCAGACATTTTCATGTATCACTATTAATTAATATATTATATATATATATATATACTATATTATAAATCATGGATAAAAAACTCTTAAATACAAATTATTAGGCACAAGGTACCATCATTTTATGCAAGATTTTAAAAATCTCTTAATTTACAAGTATAAAAGCATAAGATACATATTACTAATGTAGAATTCTAACACCCACCAATTTGGTATGTACAGGGCCTTCTTTTTATGCAGATCTTTCCATGTATCACAATTAATTAATATATTATATTACTATAAATCTATACTATATTATAAATCAGAGATAAAAAATTCTTAAATACAAATTATTAGGCACAAGATACCATCATTTTATGAAAGATTTTAAAATTCTCTTAATTTACAAGTATCAAAGCACAAGATACATATTACTACTGCAGACTTCTAACACTCACCAATTTGGTATGTGCAAGACCTTTCTTTTACACAGATCTTTCTATATATCACTGTTAATTAGTATATTATATTACTATAAATTTGTTTTAATTTTATTATTAAATATGTAATTGGTTATTTTTTCTAGATGTCATTAAAATATATAAGATAATCATTGAATTATAACAAAATACTTAATTTTTTTTATATAAAAAACATTATATTATTAAGCCTAAATTAAACAAATTTAAAAAAAAAACATTATCACTTTCTCAAAATCATCCAAAATCGTATTGTAAATCGACAAAAAAAAAAACAAAAAAAAAAATGAAACATTAAAATTGTGATGTATCTCGCTGCATTGTGCTAGTACGATTATAATATTACTATAAATTTGTTTTAATTATATTATTAAATATATAATTTGTTACTTTTTCTAGATGACATTAAAATATATAAAATAATCATTGAATTCGAACAAAATATTTTATTTTTTTTATATAAAAAACATTATATTATTAAGCCTAAATTAAACAAATTTATAAAAATATTATTATTTTCTCAAAATAATCCAAAATCGTACTGTAAATCGAGAAAAAAAAACAAATAAAAAAAACATTAAAATCGTGATGTATCTCGCTGTATTACGGGAGTACGCTTATAGTATATGTAAAGGACAAATCAGATACTACAAATTATTAAAATGTTACAAACCATATAAACAAATCAATTAAAATATTTATTGAAATGATGAAATTTTATTTATTATAATTTAAATATTTATAGTAGATGATAATTCATTAATTATGATAAATTTATATTAGGAAACAATGGATAATTAGATATACTTATGAAATCAAATATTCATTAGACTTAATGAAGATAAAACTTTTTTATTTATATGTTTTATTTTGATTTCGTAGAAGAAAATGACGACCTATACATATAAATTGCTGTATCTACACATCTGTCCCACATAAAACCCACACCCCTTTGTGTTGAGAGAGAGAAGAAGAGAGGAATGAGAACAAGACGAGGAATTTGTTATCCGGAAGTCAATACCATGTGTTCTGAGAAGAGAAGGAGAGATGCTAATTTCGCCGGAGCTCAGATGATAATCAGCCGGAAAAGGCTCAAATCGTTATCTGGAACACCGGTTTTAAATGCTTCCGGTCACTGTGATTTCTTCGATTCGCTTCCTGACGACATCGTTTTTGTTATCCTTGCCAAGCTCGGCTCCACCGCCGGTTGTCCTGCTGATTTCATCAGCGTTTTATCAACGTAAGGATCTGGAATTCAGAAAAACAAACTCATGTTTTTGAATCGATTTTGTTAATTGATTGTGTGTTCATGTTTGTGATGAACAGATGCAAGAGATTTAACGGATTAGGTCTTCATTCTCTTGTATTATCTAAGGCTTCTCCTAATTGCTTCGCCGTTAAAGCTAAAAAGTGGTCGGAAACATCTCACCGGTTTCTGAAGCGGTGTTCTGATGCCGGCAATGCTGAAGCTTCTTACACACTCGGCATGGTGAGTTTGAAATTCTCCAATAAGAAAAGGAAATTTTAACTTTCGATTCAAGTATTCATTAGATGTTTCTGGATTTTCAACAGATTCGGTTCTACTGTTTGCAAAATCGAGGAGGCGGAGCATCATTCATGGCGAAGGCGGCGATTAGATCTCACGCTCCGGCGTTATACTCGCTCGCCGTGATTCAGTTCAACGGCAGCGGCGGACTGAAGAACGACAAGGACCTGAGAGCCGGAGTCGCTCTGTGTGCTCGCGCGGCGTTTCTCGGCCACATCGACGCTCTCCGGGAACTCGGACATTGTCTACAAGACGGTTACGGCGTCAGTAAAAACGTCGCCGAAGGCCGCCGGTTGTTGATCCAAGCCAACGCTCGTGAACTCGCCGCCGTCCTCTCAACAACTCCGGCGACATTGTTTTCCGGTAAGCGACTGACTTGGAACCCCCTCCCTCACCTCGTCGGTCCAGGTTGTCCATTACTCAGTGATTTCGGATGTAATGTTCCGGCTCCGACACCTCATACGGCGAATCAATTTCTCGCCGAATGGTTCTCCGGCAAACCGCCGAGTCCGGAGCTTAGGTTATGCTCGCATGGCGGTTGCGGTAGACCGGAGACGAGGAGGCATGAGTTTAGACGGTGTTCGGTGTGTGGAGATGTGAATTACTGTTCACGCGCGTGTCAGGCACTCGACTGGAAATTGCGTCATAAGGCGGTGTGTAGACAAGCTGTCGACAATGGTGAATTTAACGGCAATGTGAATGAAAATGATATTATGGTGGTTGAGAGATGAAACCGGCAACCGGAAAACGGGAAATTATTAATATACCGTAATTTTGACTCAACGTTTTCTGGAGTCTAGATGAAGGAAAGGGCTGCCGGAATTTATTATTCCGGCCGATTATATCACTAGTGCACTCGGAAATTTCAGGGTTAGAAATGATTTTGGACAGCTTAAATTCTAGTTTTTTTTTTTTTTTTGGAAATTAATTACTCTATTCAAAATATTTTATTATATTCCAAAAATAAAATGTTCATTTATTTATTTTGTTATTTTATTCTTGAAAAATTTTACTCCATTTTGTTAAAAGAATAAAATTGTCTTAATTAATTGATAAAATAGGGATTCGTAATTTTAATACGGTATTTTTTTTATAAATTATGAATATTTATTGCAGGAACAGAAGCAGAATTTATTAAAATACAAATAGAATTATATTATTGAGTAACCCTAATACCTCTTAATAGTTTTATTAAAGATGTAACATTCGAATAGTTAAGAGGTAAAACTTTTTTGACTAAAAAAATATGTCTCTTAATAGTATCAAAACTCTTTTAATGATTTTGTATTTTGGGTTTCGTTAATCATTTCATTCCAGACAATTACCAAATAACTATATTTCATTTTGCACTATACCATAAGAGTCCTTTTAATATTCTGACCACTTAATAATTCAAAAACGTCAAACGACCCCTTGTCAAGTCAAATAAAAGTATTTGTAGTTAATTAAAGTTGGTACTATATGTACTTCCTTTTGGGTGAGTTTAAAGCGTATCTTTATATATGCTAAATGCATTTTTATTTTGTAATTTCATTGTATCTATACTATATTATAAAACACGGATAAAAAACTCTTAAATACAAATTATTAGGCATAAGATATCATCATTTTATGCAATATTTTAAAAATCTCTTAATTTACAAACATCAAAGCACAAGATACATATTACTACTGCAGACTTCTAACATCCACCAATTTAGTATGTTCAGGGCCTTCTTTTTATGCAGACATTTCCATGTATCACTATTAATTAATACATTATATTATTATAATTTTGTTTTAATTATATTATTATCTATATCTATAATATAGTATAGATATTAAAACACATATAAAAAACACTTAAATACAAATTATTAGGCACAATATATCATCATTTTATGTAATATTTTTAAAATCTCTTAATTTACAAGTATCAAACCACAAGATACATATTACTACTGCAGACTTCTAACATCCACCAATTTGGTATGTGCATGGTCTTCCTTTTATGCAGACATTTCCATGTATCACTATTAATTAATATATTATATTACTATAATTTTGTTTTAATTATATTATTAAATATGTAATTGGTTATTTTTTTAGATGTCATTAAAATATATAAGATAATCATTGAATTCTAACAAAATACTTAATTTTTTTATATAAAAAACTTTATATTATTAAGCCTAAATTAAACAAATTTATAAAAAAACATTATCACTTTCTCAAAATCATTCAAAATCGTACCGTAAATCGACAAAAAAATAAAATGAAACATTAAAATCGTGATGTATCTCGCTGCATTGCGCGTGTACGCTTCTAGTATATATTAATGTTAAGACTTACTTTTTTACATTACCATATATAAGGGTGCATTTAGCCTATCTTAAAATTAAAAAGTTATACTTTCTTCACCCTAAAATAAAGTTCACAATGAAAAAACTACAACTTTAAAAATATTTAATTATTATACCTTTTAATCAACAAAAAAATAATTTTATCCTTATTTATAGAGAACTTTTTTTCCACCTTATAAGTTATAACTAAGGGTGTATTGAAAAAATAAATATTTATTTTTGAAAGTGGGAATTCATTTGGAACAAACAACAATAGTAAAGTAGACACTTATTTTACGACGAAGATGAAGACAACATATATACATATCTACCTTTCTTTTTTGGGTAATCATGGATATCTACACTAATTTATACACACTGATAATCTCTCGAACGACCATGTATGATTTGGAGTCTTTATATGTGCACTTTTATTCAACTAGTTTGATTAATTGTACTGAATCTAACAATAACAAAAAAAAACTTAATTTTTAAGATAGACTTGAAATTCTTTGGGTTTATAGCATTTCCAACATATTTTCCTAAATGGAGATTTGAAATTTTTTACTAGAACAGATTTTTCAAAACTTTTTTCAAAATAGAGAAAATAGGAGACAAAGAATAAAATTCTTTAAATTTGTAGAACTCCTCAAAAATGATTATTTAGGAAAAAAAGTTTTTTTTTGTTATTCTTACTAATAAGAATTTTTAAAATTAAATGTTTAGAAAAAAAAAAAAATATTATGTAATATAATTAATATTATTCTCTTTAAAATATACAAGCGGTTAAGGATAAATATAATTCTTTTAGAATTATTTTCACTTTTAATTATCATTTTGAAAGATATGTTACAAATGATCTTTATTTGATTTTGTTGGACTATAATAGTTTTTGCTTTATATTGAATAGAATCCACTAGGAGAATATATTTTTTTTTATAAGATGAAGATAAATAGATATATTGAAATTACCATTAAAATATACATCTATTGGTGGGTAAGATTGCACTTTATTTCTTTTTCTTTTTATCATTATTTTCCTTTTCTTTTCTTTTTTAAAATAAAGAAATTTTGAAATTAGAATTCCACAAAAGAAATGAAAATAGGTATATGTATGTTATGATGCTCTAATTCCAATCCATTTATAGCTACATATATCATTGTGTTGTAGATAATTCTAGATGGGATGAGGATATAATTTCATAAATTAATTTTTCCAAAACTACAAGTGATATCTTAAAAATTATGTATTTTTTGAATAATTGTTATACAATAATTATTAATAATTTATAACATTCTTGTAAAGTTATTAGTTATAATAAACTGTTTATATAAAATTACTGTCTCCTCATTAAACTCGACCTTTTTTCTTACGTTAAAATGTGGGTCCAGAAAGTATGTCGGGAAACTAGGTTGCTTCTCAAATGAGGTGTATGTGTACTTTTCTTTTCCCCATAAACATCACCAGTGGATTCACGATGAGGGTATTAGCTAGATCTCGTCTTGTTTTAATTGTGTTGTCTTTATTCTTCCTTTCACATCTGCTTATTTCAGTACAACTAAGACCCAATTACACGTCTTTAATGCATTCATGATCCATAAGCTCTATACTTAACAATAATTGTGCGATTTGTTATAATAAGAATATTTTATTTGCTACCTTTTTACTGTGTTCTTTTTCATTTGTTATCTATACTATATGGATAAAAAACTCTTAAATACAAATTATTAGGCACAATATACCATCATTATATGCAAAATTTTAAAAATCTCTTAATTTACAAGTATCAAAACACAAGATACATATTACTATTGCAGACTTCTAACACCCACCAATTTGGTATGTGCAGGACCTTCCTTTTATGCATATCTTTCCATGTATCACTATTAATTAATATATTATATTACTATAATTTTGTTTTAATTATATTATTAAATATGTAATTGATTATTTTTTTCTATATTTCATTAAAATATATAAGATAATCATTGAATTCTAACAAAATACTTAATTTTTTTATATAAAAAACATTATATTATTAAGTCTAAATTAAACAGATTTATAAAAAAAACATTATCACTTTCTCAAAACTATCCAAAATCGTACTGTAAATCGACAAAAAAATAAAATGAAACATTAAAATCGTGATGTATATCTCGCTGCATTGCTCGAATCCGTTTCTAGTTAACCATGGAAAGGAAAAATGACGATTTTTTAAGAATCTTATAGGGACGTTACACCAAAAATCACATAATTTCAACCAATCCATATCAGGGCTTAATTGGGCATTCAATGTAGGTCGTACATATTCCAAATAATGCATCAACATTATAAACATGACATTTATTTTTGTTCAGTTGATTGTAGTTCAATTATTACACTATGATATGATTAATAAATTACAAAACAAAACACAACAATAGAAAGCGAGATAATACATTAAATACAAATGTCAATATCTTGATAAACGATTTCTAAATTATAATAATTAAATTTAATGTAAATGATAAATTGCTTTTTTTGCATTATGAATGCACATGAAACAAAGGTGAACCTCTATTTGTAACTAATATACTTAGTTGGAACAATAATGATCAAAATGTCGGTGAGGGGCATGTAACATTCAATAGCTGGCCTAGGACTTTTGCCTAACAAAATGTTTTTTTTAAGGTAGATTAAATGTCTGTAAAAGTTGCTGATTGATCATTCGAAAAAGTCAACACGGTTGACTAGGGGAAAAGTCAGGGACGGACTCAGGAACATTTTCATACGGTGGTACCATATTTTTTCATATGGTTTTTATCGTCGTGTATTTTTTTTTCCAACGTTCAATATCGTCCGATGTGTTTTATCCTAATTCCGGTGTTTTGAAGGATTTTAAGTTTTTTTTTATCGATTTCGAGAGATTTTTTCAGTATTTTGGTTGATTTCAAGAGATTTTTTCGGGTTTTTTTTTGTTGATTTCAAGAGTTTTTTGTGGTTGATTACGAGGTACGATTGCACTTCTAAAATAATACGGTTGCATCTTCTAAAACGATACGATTGCACCTTTCACAAACATATTTTTTTTACCTTACGGTGGAGAAACAATACGGTGGCACGTGCCACCGTGGGCACCACTGTAGGTCCGTCCCTGGGAAAAGTCGATTGTGCTGATTCACAGAGTAAAATACATTTTTTCTAAATGGAATCGACCTTTTGAGCAAGACGCAAGACTATGTTTTAGGCGTAAACCCAATGTTTTTCTAGCCAAATTCCACAGTTTTGAGGTATTTTTTCAGTTTTTTGATTGATTTCGAGAGACTTTTTCGGGGTTTTAGTTGATTTCATTAGACTTTTTCGGTTGATTTCGAGGGGCAATTTTCAGTTTTTTGTCTGATGTCCCTTATTTTCTAATATCCCGGAACACCCCTTAAAGTTTAGCATGTGCAACTTTCATACCCTAAAAAGATTATATCAACAAAAATCGGTTAAGCAGATACACAATATTCTATCGGGTCCTTCATAGATCTGCCCCTGGTGACACCACTTAATAGAAGCTCCTACATTTGTTAAGAACATAGACAAAACTTAGTTATAAATATTTAACAATTAATGGTTTCTTTTTCCAAATTGGACAAAATATTAGGTTTGTTTTGTGTTGGACCCTTTCAATAGTCAAAGCATTTGGATTGCCTAGAAGGCACTAGGAAACTTGGATTTCTACCCTCAAGTTGTCCTTTTTTGTAGCACCTAAGATTGTGACTTCCTAACCATGACTCTACTCAATCTTAATATTGATTCCAATAAACCTTCTTTTGAATTCCTATCCATTAATTTACTTTTACACATATAATATATCATATATTTTATATATTTAATTATTTAAATTTATTTCATAACAACACCCTTTGATGGTTTGCAATTATGAGCATATAATTGGCATGCTTTCCCCTTACCAATAGATTTTTTTTATTTTTAATATTAAACTAATGGACAGTTTATTAAACATTTATCAGATAAATGTTTAATGAATGTCAATTTATCTTACTGAGTGAGTATGGTAATGAGCAAGAATCTTACACGGTAAGGAATAACAAGGTTCGAGAATCTTACTCGGTAAATGAGTGAGAACACTCTTACCCAGTAATTACTAACTGAATAAAGTGTTGTTTGGTAGATTTTCCATTAAATCTTGTACGGATAAAGATGTCTGTGTGGATTAATCTGTTTGTATAGATTGGAAAAGTTTTTGCTTGGGAGGTTTTTCTTTTCATAGATGGAAGAAACTTGTTTTTTTAATTGGGAGGGCTAGGTTTGGAAATTTTTTGTATCATTAAGCTACTAATAAAAAATTATGTATAGTTGACCTAATAAGTTCCGAGTCTCATTAAACTCATTAAGTTGCTATCAAACAGGCCATAGGAAACACTTACCAATAACCCATTTTGATGGTTGAAAATGTTACCCAATAAGGAAAGTGAAGTTTTGACCATTGCCAAGCTTTTGATAACTATCGAGTAATTTTTATTAATGAACAAAAATTAATTTGAAGTAAAACTTGTAATTTTTTTTGAATATGTTATAGAACAACCAATATAGAGAGAATAGAAAAGATGTAAGTTCTCACAAATCATTTATATAAGGATGAATTACAAGTAGATAACTAGTAGTTATTTTAGTTATAATATAACTCTGATATATTTTATCTCTCTATCTCTATCGTCATATAATTTAGACGATAACACACTTATCCTATAACAGAATATATTTTTAATCAATTCGGGTAAAATGTTGTATTTGTTTCAAACACCTTTTTTCCATTCAATTTACAAAAATAATTTATGTTGAATTTTTAATCGTTAATAAATTATTTAGTATTTTATTTTGGAAAAATACTAATGTGAAAAACAAAAATAGAAAGCCCATGGGTTCAATCCATTTAAACGGCCCAAATATGATTTTAGGGACCAAAACAATCACATGCTGAGATGAACAAACTGGCTCGAAAATTCTCTTAGTTCTTATTCACAGTTTGATTTCGATCAAGTGATCAGGTAATGAATACTTTGATTAATTTATGATTCGTATGAAGTTCAATTCACACTCAATTGTTGCTTGTTTTCGCTAGAATTTTCATTCGTTTGTTGAGATCTATTGTTACATCGTAATGCTCAAGCTTTTGTCATTGAATTTGTGATTATCTGTTTCATCGAATTCATGTTATGAACGTGTGCTGTTGGAATTTGTGTTGTTTGATTATGTTATCATAGTTTTGATGAATTGGAATGAAAGACCTAGGGTTTTTTTCTTCGATTCGACGCCTGTTTTTTTTATATGAGTTGCAGGCACATTTTTTGCGTTTCTTTTTTTTGTTGATTTATCATCGATTAGTGGTTCGATTGCAATTATGCATCATTTAGTTTCTACCGTATTTCGTTTGAATTGCTGAAATCAATGTTGCATGCAACGACCGCAAGTTCTGCGTTAACTGACAGATTTACGGCTGGTGTGTTGTCAAATTCGTAGTTCGTGTGTGTTTCTGTAGTTTTCGAGTTGGTTATTACTTATAAATTACAATACCACATTTCAAGGTTTGCGTAAGGTCTTGTGTTCAATCCTAAGTCCTAAAATTGTCATTTGTGTAAGGATTTTAATGATTTCATCGTTAGTCCATCTGTTTCATGAATACTTTTTTTTTTCTTTCTTAAAGCTGTTGTCTTAAGATTATATATTGAGCCTGGTGAACTAATTTGTGGAACCTAAGAATTCACTTGTAGTTCAAATTTTGTTTTATGTCATCTTGAAGTTTTAGGCTTCAATGACTTCGTACTTTGTTTGTTCATGTTTGGTGCTTTCTCTGATTATGTATTGAAGGCTTTATAGTGAAATGACTTGGTGAAAATTTTGTTTCATATGTTTTGCTCTGTTTGTCTCTTAAGGAGCTTAAAAAAATGGCTTTTATCTTGGAGTTTGCTGAGAACTTAATTCTGAGGTTGATGGAGGATCCAGTTGAAAGAGATCGCAAATTCAGAGACCATATGTATGATCTAAGGGAACGTTGTGAGAAGGCAAAAGAGATGTGGAGCTACCCTATTCGTCCGTATGGATTCTGGACATTTGACCGCCACAATTCTCAGATTTTCTGGGATGCTCAGATTAGCCATGTCCGAGGTCGTAGGGACCCCTATGATGATCTCCTGCGAGAGCACCAAGTTGGCTCAAACTCCAAATAAATTGTGAGTTCCTATTTTGAAGCTTCTTATATGAATTTAGGGTTGCTATCAACCGAGCTTGATAATGTTTCTTAGCCATGATGATTCAAAGCATCCTCATTATTAATTTTACATCTACTTGATTATGCATTTGATTTCAACTTGTGTGCAACTTATATTGCCTTACCAACATAGTATAAGAACATTAACGGATCAAAAAAGTTATAACCATGCCTTTATTAAAGAGCTCGTTCTTTCTTTTTCCAAGAATTTAAAGTATTTATCTATCTCTATGGTCTTTGTAGAAACTATAGAGATAATCGTTTAAGACTAGATGTCATATGTATAAAATTATATTAGGCAGAAACAAGTCTAAGATGAGGAAACAGAACATTTGGAGGGAGTCAAACAGAACATGATGCAATGTCTCCATATTGCCGACCGAAAAACAAGAGCTCGTATGCTTTGATGAAGGATTATGATTTCAATTTCGCACTATATGGATCTTAAGGTTTGAAATGTGAATAAGAATTTCACTTGATGGTGGATTACAACGTACAATAGGATAGTTTTCAGGTGGTTTCTACTTCTTTAGTGGGTCGACATGTAGTACCCTTTTCAAAATGAGTCAGAAAAATTATTAGGTCTTGTGGCCATTTCAAAATGTACTACCCCTCTCATAATTAGATGTTCAAAAGTTCCGCTTGCAAGGGTAATTACTACAGGATAAGCTTGAAACCCAATACTTTTTAATATCAAACTTGTATCAAGTGTAAAATTTACACTCATAAGTGTAGGTGTTATCAATTCTTTGAAAAATGAGTTTAGTGTTTTGAAGTTATCAGATCGACTGAAAAATTAAAGTTAGTGCCACAATTTTGTTCCGTTTTGTGGGTGTAAAACTGTTTTTGATATGCTATACAAAATGCATCATCCTTGAAACTGATTCATTTTTGGGTTTTACCCTGCAGGAAAGAAGGTTGGTGCAAGCAGGTTATGGCCTCCAGATTCGACAAAATGTTGCGCAACTTCAACTGCAGACGAGACTAATAAAGAAGCGGTTAGATCTTTTATAGCCCTTGAATCGTTGTTATGTTACTGTTCAATAGAGGCTTCGACTTTCCAAATAAAATTTTAATTTGAGAATTATGTGAAATATTTTCTTCTAACCTAGCTAGCGTAATACAACATTAAAACAATGACCGACTTTGATGGTTAGGACTAGGGGCGGAGCCAGGAAAATAAACCTATATTGATTGCAACATTAATCCAAAAAGATTATAGTGATCCTCTTAGTAAATCAAATCATCTGATTATTGTTTTGCTTAAGCGTCCACTTAATTTCTGCTGGAGTGATTATGGTTTTAGGAAGTAGCAAGTCTTTAAGATTAAGCAAAATCTTTTTCGTTTTAGCTTTTACTAACACTAAAAGCTAAGCCAATATAAATAAATAAAAATGCCCAAATTTTGCAGAAATGAGTAAGGGGCTGTTTGGTTAGCTTTCCATTGAGTCAAATATAGACAATGTTATCTGTGTTGATCAATCTGTCTGAATAGATAGGGAAGGTTTTTGTTTGGGAGAGATTTTTCATAGATAGAAGGAGTGTTGTTTATTGGAAGAGAAGGTTCGGAAAAAATTTAGAGTTTCAGCATAAACCTCCCCTAAAAGGTTACTGAATAAAACACTTTTTATATCATTAAGCCACTACCAAACAGTCATGTATAAGTATTGAGTTCTATAAGCTCATTAAGCTATTAAGAAGCAGACCCTAAGTTGGGTTGAGAGAAATCATGATGGCCAGCGTCCAACAATAGAGGTGGTAATAGTGGTGTGGAGAGGCTGGGCCTTCTAAAAACTAAATTATTTGGGCTCTATAGTTTTAGTTTTTCCTTGAACATTCGGGTGAGCCCAGGATAACCTTAGTCCAGTGCTGGCTCCGCCGGTGGTTAGAACCGAACTGGCTTATGACCAATTCAGCTAGGATTAGGGATATTGACGGGCATCGTCAACGCCTCAACGGTCAATCCTTCCCTTTTGTAAATTTATAGATTTATCTCTTTTAAAAAATCTAAGTTATCTTAAATATAATTAACTTTTTTAATTAAAAAAAATTATATAAAAATGAGTATTCTGTTATCTTGGATTTGATACTCATATTGATATACTAGAAGTGTATCCGAGCAAAATATTTAATTAAACAAATTATATTAAAAATCATCTCAATCCAAATTATTAGTCAAGAATCCTACAATTCATGGTCTTCGTCATCAATAACCAAAGCACCAAGAAGTTAGGCGTTTTTAGGAGTCCTCTGATTTTTATTGTTATTTTAGTGTCATCAATCATTTCAAGGGGGCTGAGTCCCATGGCGGTAGTGCCGGTTAGGAATCTTAAGTTTCAGGATAGGACGTTTTGTACGAATTTCAGAAAGTTGTAAACCTTCTTGAAACGATACTGAAAACTTGGTGAAATTTGCCTAAGTATAGTTTAGAGGCATGTGGACGCATAGCCTCAAAGCCTTCTTCTAAGAGCTCCAAGACTTTGCTTAAATTTCCTTCCTAAGTGACGAGAGTCGGAGCCTCTGGACTTCTTCTGATGTGTTGCTTCTAACTCAGAGCCTTGGAGTCAGTTGTAACAGTTCTTTAATCTTATTCGATAACGATTATAACTGTTGTGCAATTATGTCTTAGTCGTCTAACCACTTATAACCGTTGATTTCTCAAATAAATATGTGAGCGAGAATCTGGGTGTATATAAGGACTCAATCGTACAACCGTTAAGGTCATAGTTTCATTTGGTTTATCCCAATAAGAAATTCGTGATATCCAAGGCTAATAAGGGACGGATTATTGTATTCGGAAAGCGACAAATGATTATCCAATGCACTTATCATCTCCAATCCCCACGGTCTAGCGTTCATGTATCTGTTAAGTTATCTGTAAACTTTAATTTGTTTGAATCAATGAATTAAAGATAAATTATGGTTTGATTTTATCATGAATAAATAGTATGAATAACAAAAATTATCATTTTAAGTTTTTGTCTACCTAAATGTTGAACGATTATTTAATTGTTCAATAAATAGTCTGAATGACAAAAATAAAATAAAATAAAATTGTATTAATTATATAAAATAATATAAATATTATAAATCAACAAGTTCATAAAAAAAAAATTTAATAACGACGACTTTAATAGAACCCAACAAGTTCTATCGATGAAACCGAACAACTTAAATGACTCAAAAAGTAATTGTCGTATTTAATTACAGAAATTATTCTATTCAATTTTTTTCTTCATAAAATTCATTTTATAGGATGATTTTTTTTTGAAGGGTGTCCTAGGCTATGCCTAGACTATTCCCTTGACAAATTATGACGGTAAGACATCAACCCTGATTAAATCTTAGTGGTCATAATTGTTGTGTACGTCTGGATTTGAACCCTAAGTAGATGAGATATTTCACCACATCCCTCAGGTCCTTAACCAATACGTCACAACCGTTGTTGTTATTTTATAGGATGCTTTAATAACAACTTGTTGTAACGCTAATGGATATGACAGATAATTGTTGATTTTAAATACTTTATTATGATGTCCAAGGGGACTTGGCGTAGTTGTAATAAAGTTACTAATGGTCGTCCCCGTTCTAATTGACATACGGAATTTGATAACACTTCTTTCACATCACTTTCAATACTGTTCACTCCTCGATTGTACCAAAAGTGCATCGAGGGGTGCAATATTGTCACAAAACATATATTAAGGACGTAAAAGATCTTCTTACGTTATCCTTTTTATTTCGTTCTAAAGACAAAAATCAAAATTACTCAACCAATCAGTTACACAAAAACACATTATATAAACATTTCAACAAGATAATGACACATGTTATCCATATATACCAGGGACGGACCTGTGCTTGTGGCTACGGTAGCACATGCCACCATATTATTTCTCTGACGAAGGGTAAAAAAATTTAAGTTCGTGAAAGGTGCAACGTATCGTTCTGGAAGGTGCTACTGTATTATTTTGAAAACTTCAAGAAGGTACAACCGTACCTCGTAATCAACTAAAAAAATCTCTTGAAATCAACAAAAAAACCGAAAAAAAACTCCTAAAAATCTACCAAAAAAACCGAAAAAATCCCTCGAAATCGACAAAAGCCGGACTTTTTGTAATTATTTTTTATCTATATTATATGGTGTCACCGTATAAATTTTTTTTTTGGGTCGGTCCCTGATATATATCATACACATTTTCAATTCATGAACTAATGCATTGCATCACTCTCTCCATCATCCTTACAATTATCCCAATTTTGCCATTAATTATCAACAATGACTTGGATCATGCATACTAAAAGCTACAAGTAAATGGAGATTGCACTTTAGATAGTGACAACATTTTGCTCAATCCATATTATAATAAATAATATTTAGCAATCAATCAAAGACCTAATCTTTCTTTACATCATGTCTATGGGCATAGATGTACGATCAAACAAAAAGCCAAAACTTTAGGGGTAAACTCCAAAAAATCTTTGTCAAAAAGGGTTTATAGCATTTGATCCATTTAATATCCAAAAGATCTCCTTAGAAAGTTTTTAGTATTAACAAAGTTTTTTTTTTTTTTTTTGACAAAAAACATATGTACGTAGTTTATGTGTTTATTCGAATATGAATGGTTTGATGTACATTGCTCATAAAAATGATTATTCTTCGTGATCTCGAACATATTTTTCGTCTTATCTTTCTTTAGATGTATATATAAAACACATAAATAGTCTCGTAGAAAGATGTGAGAAAAAAAATAGAGTTTAAGTTTATGATAAGATTATGTTATTTCTCGCTCAATGTTAGGTGATAATGACATAATACTTAATAGTTGGTATAATTAAGAAAAACAAGATGTTGTTTTCCGTTGTGCAAAACCATTAATCTTTTTCCATTCAGACGATTGAGAAATCGACACTTTGAAAAGACCGACACTTAATTTTTGGTTAAATGATAAGTAATCCATAACAATCAACTATATCGAATTATACAATACATGAATAAAGTGTAGGTAGATACAATGTAACCATATGATTAAGTGATTAACACTTTAATCATCTAAGTACTTCGAACCAAGTCTAGTTATTTAAACCAATGCATGTACACATACAAGTTATAATTCTTGAGATATATATATATACACACATATAATATGCACCATATATATATATAGAAAGAGGGGATATCGAACAACCTACGTACGTTTGTACGAGCCACGAGTGGCATGCAACTTATTTACGTATTTAAAGGAAATTTTTTAAGTTCCTTAACAATAGTACGTACGCAGAATTATATAACATTTTTCATGAGTACGTATACGTAAGTTCCGATCTACCGTACAATTGCACGACAAGTGAGCGGGGTCTTGAGCTCAAGAGAGAGCTTTAGGCACTCCGAAAGGTCAACCTGCTTCGTTGTTGCAGGAACCCACTTGTATTGCTGGAGAAGTCGAGCAAGCCACAAGTGAACCGTGGCTAGCCCTAGTGACTTCCCCGGGCAAACCCTACGACCAGAACCAAATGGTGCGAGCCTAAGGTCCGAACCCATGATTGGAACATCCTCTTCCATGAACCTTTCGGGCCTGAACTTCCATGGGTTTTTCCATATGGTTGGGTCGTGTGTGATCGCCCACATGTTGACCATGGCTGTGGTTCCGGCTGGGACCATGAACTTACCTAAGTGGACATCATGAGTAGCGAGACGAGCCCACGAGAGTAATGGTCCAGGAGGGTGCAACCGAAGGACTTCTTTGACTATGGCTTGAAGATAAACAAGATTTGGGATATCAGAGTCTTGAACATGTCTATGCTTTCCTACCTGCTTATCGATCTCTTCTTGAGCCTTTGCTTGAATGCCTTGGTGTAAAACCATTCTTGTCATGATCCATTCCAGAAGGATCGCAACTGTATCGGTTCCTCGAAAGATCATCTCCTATATATATATATATATATATACACAATTAATTAAGTACAAATTAACACAAGTTTAATTAACAAAATTATGTAAAAACATTATATATGTTAGGGTTGGGTTTCCGTTAGAAATGTCATTTTCTTGTGAAAGTTGAGAAATGTTACATTCATATAATAGTATAATAATGTAACTTTCACATAATATATATGCGAATGTACCATTATATTGTGTGAAGACATGTGAAAGTGACCGTATTCATGGAACAGGGTGAACAAGGTACACATTCAGTTCTTGTCGCCTTCACCACATTCACAAAATATACGGTAACCACCTCTCGCCAAAAATATTTTTGCCCCAAGTTATATATATATATATATAGAGAGAGAGAGAGAGAGAGGGAGAGGGAGGGAGGGGAGGGGTAGGGAGGTTCAAACAAGAAATGGTCAAAATAATAGAACACGAGAATGTCTATATTACATGATAAGACTAAAAATGACATGTGATTCAGGTTCGGCCAACAGACAGTGGTGTGCGCACACGCCCTTGGTTCGGCGACATAAGAGAGCATTAATTGAATCTGAATTATATTTGATTTGTAATACAAAAACACATGTGATAAAGATATTCTTTTATGCTGACCTCATTTAGGGTTTGAACCCAACCATCCATATATATATATATATATATATAGGGGTAGTTTAATTTGCAACCTATGAAAATCTTGTAACCCATGCAACCCACTTCTTAACTGTTGGATTAATGATCGACGGTAATAATACATGTGGGTCCAATATTTTCAATTAAAAAAATCAAAAAAATAAAAATAAAATAACCGTTTATCATAAATCCAACGGTTAAGATGTGGGTTGCATGGATTATAATATTTACATGAGTTGTAAATTATCCTTGGCCTATATATATTTGTGTGTATATGTTTAGTTATTGGTCTAGATATACATGTACTGTGTATGTACGGATTTAAAGTTATTGTTAGGGTTTACTTGTAACCAAAGTTGAGTCAAAGTTCCTTCAACAAGTCTTTTCATTTTTCATCTCTACCAACCTTAACATACTTTTGACCAAATATATATTTAATAAATGGTTCATAACCAACATTTTGTTGTCAAAAGTGAAGCCAAAATATCTAGATCTAAAATAAATGATTTAAGCCATCTCTAAAATATATATCTTCATCATCAAAAAATACGATTAATCCAATTAGAAAACGTCCAAAATTCGTTTCTAATCAATTATATTAATTAGAAAGATTGGATTTTCTATTTGGAGCATGATTACAAGCGTTTTTGGACAAATTAATTAACTTGTGTAGTCATGTGAAAAACTGACCCCTTTTACGCCTTTTTCTGTTAATTGAATCCACCAAAAATATTTCTTTTGATAGAAAAACATCAAGAAAGGGATTACATCTATCTTTAGCATTTTAAGTGCTATATACTTTTTGATAATTTTGGAGAACAAACATATAGCATTGTAACCCCTTTTGATCATTTATTGATTTAAAGAAATGTATATATGCATATACATACATGTTTTGATTATCGATTGGTTTCAGTACTTGTTTATTTCCGATAATAATTAAGTTTAGATTCATGACATGCAATAATTAAGTTTAGATTTATGAAATACGAAGCTCATCGCTTAACTTAATGTATATACTATATATATATATATATATACATACATGGTGATTAATAATTAATTAACTAAGGAATATGTAATCTTTGCATGTTCATTAAAAAAGTCACGGTAGTTGCTTCATGTTATGCATATGAGAGAGAAAGAGAGAGTAATAGGGTTTAGAGAGAGAGAGAGAGAAATAGGGTTTAGAGAGAGAGAAGGAGGAAGAGAGATCTAGAGAGAGAACGAATGAAAAAAATCTTTATATATAGATGTATTACACATATAATATTTCATTGTTACTATCTCAGTACATACATACATATAATATATATATATATATATATGTGTGTGTGTGTGTGTGTAGAGAGAGAAATAATGAAAGAAATTTATACATATGTGCACACATACATGTGTATATGTATACGTGTTATATATACGTATATATGTGATATATATATATATAGAGAGAGAGAGTATGAGAAAGAGATATTTACCCACAGAACAGCCACCATATCAGCATCACTCAGTTGATCCTCTGTAGGCAAAGACAACAATAGACTAAGAAAATCATTCCTCCCATTATTAATCCCTCCACCATCTCTTCTTCTTTCCTCAACAATTTGACCCACAACCCCTTTGACCTTCAAAGTCAACCTATGACACCTCCTCTTAACCCCTGTAAAGTCCAAAACCCTAATTGGAAAATAATCCCCCCAATGAAATTCCCCTATCAACTCATACCCTTCTTTCACCATAAACCCTAATTCCTCTTCTTTTCCAAACCCTAATCCACTCCCAAACACACTCTCCATCACATTTCTCAAAGAACCCCTTTGCAATATCCCCCTTAACCCCACAATCTTTCTCTCACCCATCTCCTTCGACACCTTTTCCGTCATTTCATCGCACACGCGTTGTCTAAGACACTCGAGGCTCGAAACCCTTTTGGGAGAGAACATGTGGTTCGTAGCGATCCTCCTCAGATGTCTCCAATACTTCCCCGATGGTGCAAACCCAATGGCTCGCTCAAACATCAATAACCTCGCCGATTCCTTCACCGGACGGTCCGAAAACGCACTACCACACAGGATTTCCTTAGCAATCTCTGGGTGACTAGTGATAACCACACGAGTTGAGCCAAGGCTGAACGCCATAAGACGAGTTGCGCCCATCGAACTAGCCATAGAGGCTAGTTTTCGATGAGCGTGAGAACCCATTACAGGTAAGATCCCTAGGAAAGGCCAACCGACCGGACCAGAGATCTTACCAGGGTTTAAATTAGGGTTTCTCCATGCAAACCCGCCTGGGATTAACCATTGGTTAACAAACAAAGGTAGGAGAGATAAAAGTGAAATAAAAAAGAGAAGTGGGAGAGAGAGATTGTAGAAGGCTAATACAAAGCATGGGATTAGAAGAAAGAAATTTGCCCTCATCTTCATTTCTTGAGATTTATGCAATTAACCAAAAGCTTAATGTGTAGTAGATATGTGTGTGGTGAGAAGGATTGCATGTGTGGTGGTTTGTATATATAGTACATGGAAAGTGATTGGCTCATGATTGGGTTTCTTAACCCAACCATGGTTAGTCAAATGTGTATTAATTTGAGTTAATTAATTATCTAGTCTTAATTGGGGTTCCTTTTCTTTTTATTCTTCTATTAATTTTCCTTTTCATTTATTAATTATTAGCATTTTAAAATTTTCTCTTATGTTTGAATTTGGTTTGCTATGATTTATTAGATAAATAAAATATATTTTTTAAAACAAAATATTACAATTAACAACTAACAAATGTCTAACATATTTTTAATCTTTAGAATTAGTAAAAATGATTATAATTCATAAAAAGTATCGATAATAATTACATGAAAAAATGAATAAGCAATATTTTGATATAGAATACTTGGAAGAACTTAGAAAAAGAAATCAAGTTCATTTACAAAAGACCGGGATAGGTGGGCAGTTCCTATAGGTGGACACGTGGAGCTAACACACACACATATATATATATAGATGGAGACGAAGGATCGTATGAGAAATTAAGATTAACGCGAGAAACGTGAGAAGTAGATCTTAACCGTTGATCACTTTTAATCTCATGTCCTCCCATGAATTGCGTTTTAGAAGGTATTTGAACAGGTGCATCTCGGTGCATTTCATTCTAATGTGTATCTATTTCTCATCCAACGGTTAACCACTCCTCACGCTTCTCACGTTAACTTTAACTTCTCACCGGAACCCAATCCTATAAATAGATATATATATATATATATATATAGAGAGAGAGAGAGAGAAAGAGAGAGATGGAGGAGAATCAAAATAAGAGAACATGAAAATGGTCAAATCACCTGTGATTTTGTACTAGAATCACATATATATGATTACGAAACATGGTCAGTTGGGGTGACCAAAAGGGTGTGCATATATGTGATTTTATAAGTGAGTTTAGTGTCAAATTAATTACATGTAATTTTTGGTTGTTCTTGTGTTCTCTTATTTGATTAATTGTTTTATTTTGAATCCGATTCTATATTTGTATATTGATATATAGCTACATAGATACACAGATTATAGATGTACGCTCATAGCTCTTGACGGAACATACATGAAGGAATTTTGTAAAAGCAAATCTGCACCACTAATCTGGTTTAATGATCATAAATATTATATATTTTTTAGAATTGGGGGCAAACTAGCTTATAAGCTAGCTGGTAGCTGATAAGCTAGCTTTTCAAAACGCTACTATGAGTAATTTTTCAATAAGCTAGCTTATGGTTATCCAAACATGTACCCTATGTTTGTTATGGACAATCAACTCTTAAGACAACAACCTAACGAGTCATTACGTACATGTTTCGTCTCTGAAATGATGCTCTTGGCCGAACAAAACAAATTGGTTACTAGTAACGTAAATTTAGGGATATAAAATAAATTAAATAACTAATTGTAAAGGTAATAAACATAACATTTAATTGAATTAGGAAGTGGAACATGGGGGAGAAAATTTTGGCTTTCAAAGGTTTGTAAAAAATTGTATTAGAATTTTTATAATATAGTAGAGATTATAGTGATGTAATTTATAATAAGAATGAAACGTATTTTTAATATATTTTACGATTATGTATTTTTAATGTGCTAACGGTGAAAAAAATAAAACGTATGGATATAAAACAATTTAATTCATAAATATTCATGATATTCAATAGTACGGTTAAATTAAAAAATATTCAATATTGGGCTCGTTTTGAAGGTATTGACGAGACGATTATAATGGTATAATTTGTAGAGAAAGTAACGTATTTTTTCATTGCATTTTTGTTCATATACGATTATTTCTGTTAATATGATAAATGGTGTAAAATGAAAAAGTAAGGGATATAAAATAAATTAAATAAGTAATTGTAAGGGTGATAAATGTAACATTGTAAGAGTGGTAAATATTATTGTACAAAAAATTGTACAATAAGAGTTTTAGAATTTTTATATAGTAGTATAGATTAGATTAAAACAACTAAAGATGAATGGATTATAGGTTTTGTGATGAAGAGAAACTTGTATATGTCGACTTGCAAGATATAATTAAAAGTAATATAAGGGTCGTTTATCGAATGTTTACCTGATAAGTGTTTATCAGGTCACTTAACCTATCAGGTTTATGAGTATAATAAGGACCAAGAATTTGATCCTCTTAGAGGCAAAACAAAGATCAATAGTCTTACTCGGTAAGTGAATGTGGTAACTCTTTAACTTGTAAGCGTTTACAGGGTGATAGACGCAACCAACAATCTATTTCAAGCACAATTTTTATTCACTGCGATAATTAGATCATAGATCAAAATCATTAAGAATTGTAATTCTTCACAATTTAGAAATATTGTTCGTACACGATATAATAAACTTGTCGAATTACCGAAAAGTAATATATACTTGAGCGTTTTTTTTTTTATATAACATGCATTTATTATCGAGAGTCGTAAAACATTCTTATTTGTTTGATTTTATAAAATATCTTTCCGATAATTAAAATAGATCAAAATCATTAAAACTTGTAGTTTTTCACAATTTTAGAAAAACTGCTCGTGATAAACTTGTCAAATTATGAAAAATAACATACATTTCCTTATAATATAGTTATTATCCATTAGTACTCTTCTTTTCTATTTTGAACGTGAAATCTGCATCTAACATAATTATAATTTATATTTTTAACACCATACTTTTTGGTATTTATAATACTTGTAACTTTAATCTAGTTGTTGAGTTTTTTATTTTTATTTTAAAAGTATATTAATTTAGGTCAAATTTCAGAAGAGAAATAATGAAAAGTCGAAAAAGGGGATGAAATTCACATCCTTCCTTACCATAGAAGCTATGTTTTTTTTTTAATAATGAATATATAAAGTATCAAAAGTGTTGATGCTTTTACAAATGGATTCTATCAAATAATTATGTACAATATTAGTGTTAAGATTATATCACCTTTATATATTTCCCATATATTTATTAATTTAATATTTAATTATAATATTTTTTGTGTATATTAGTTTGTTTAAGAAAATTAGTAAAATCTTTGTTTAAATATTTTATTTAACTATAATATTTTTTTGTGTATATTAATTAGTTTTAGTAAATCGAATAAATTTATACTTATGTTTAATTCAGTATTTAGTTTTGCAACTTTTTATTATTATATTAAATTCTCAACCAATTAAAACAAACATGTATGAAAATCAAAATTTTATTTGAGTTAAAATGAGGTTCATCAAAGTGTACTGATGTGCTTCAACATGAGTTATTTTTAACCCACCACCGATTTAGCACAATTAATTTAGCACTTTAGCACATCGATTGAAGATGACTTATTATATTATGACATTTTAGCTATTTAGCACGTTGGTGGAGACCTTAGAGTCTGTTTGTTAACAACTTATTTGGTCAGCTTTATGCCTATAAATGATTGTTTGATAGTAGCTTAATAATACATAAAACAACTTATTCAGTAATCTTCTAGAGGAGAGCTTTACACATATAGCCAAGTTTTTTTCCAAACATGCCCTTTCCAATTGAAAAATACCTTCCTTCCATTTATGAAAAAACTCTATGAAATAAGATATTCTCAATTTATACAGACAACTTTATTCATACATGATTTAATATAAAACCAATTAAACATAGTTTTTCTTCTTTAAAAAAAGAACGTATAATTGAATTGATATTACACGCTTACTATTTTTTTTACATAAAATATGGTCAACAAATTAGTTTTTTAAAACACATGTTTTAAAACATCATTTATTACCTAATTTATTTCTAACTTTCTAATCAAATACCATAAAAACCAAGATGAAGAATAGATTACATTCATGGTTCCAAAAAGCTACAAATAAAAGAGATTTTATAAAATCAAAAGCAAAATCAAATCAAAATGGCCATGAAAAGCCATGTTTATTATGTTAATTGGGAGGAATTAAAGCATGATAATGATGATTCTAACAAAAGTTATGGACCACCTTTGATATAGGCCCAAAAACACTTGTAAATGTTGGTTGCATTATTTTATTTTATTTTTTATAAAAATAAATAAATAAATAATCCTATGAAAAACAAAAATCACAAAAGTTAGAAACATAAATATCACCAACCCATCCGAATGTATGTATGTATGTAAACCCCATCATCCATCAAACAAGAGTTAACAAGCCTAAACCTGCATAGCAAAGCCAATAGCCACCAAACAAGATCAAGTTTCTTTACAAACAAATAATATAATGCATTTAAGCAAAAGGTGGATCACCAGCAACCCTAACGGGACCCACATGCACATGTGGAGAAGCATTTCAGAGCTAATTCAGCAGTTAAGGGACTGTTTCTTTACCTCTTAATGGTTCAATTAAGAGGCAAACTCTGAATCGTTAAAAGGTGAATTTTGTTTGACCAAAAAAAACGTATATCTCTTGATGGTTCTAAAACCCTCTGAATGATTTTGAATCTTGGATCTCCCTTAACCATTAAACGCCCTAATTTCATTCAGAACAATTACAAAACAACACTATTTCACTTTGAACTATATCATAAGTGTCTCTTAATCATTCTGACCACTTGATCATTCTGCACCAAATCATTCAACAACTGCCAAACATACTCTAAGTCTAGCAGATGGGTTCAATCTCGTCTCCCACAAGATTCAAACTTGAAACCTAGTGTATTTGAGCAAAGTAACCTTGACCCCAACCCATATTATATACTTTTGGATTCTTATATTAAACCACAATAAATGACATTATATCATTTTCAAATAAATAAAAACCCAATAACATCCTCACCTTGGATTTCCAGTTCTATCAAACATCCGGTCTTACCAAAGGGTTGATAAGAAGTGTGCATAACGTCCGGTGGTACCAATAGAACCAAACATCCCAGGAGGTCAAGGATTCAACTCTCATCAAAGATGGAAGAGATTGTAATGGTCCAATAGTACCCGGTAGAGCCCACGGGCCACGAGGCCAAGGGTTTCAACCCCCATGCATGATGGTCAAGTGGTACCTGACAGAGCTAGCTTCCCAAAAAGGTCATGGGATCAGACCTCATCAAAGGTGGTGAGTGTGTGCGATTGTCCAATAGTACCCAGTGGAGCCCACGAGGCCAAGAGTTTCAATCCCTCCGTCAAAGGTGAGAAGTGTGTGTGATGTCCAGTGGTACTCAATAGAGCTCAACTTCCCAATGAGGCCAAGGGTCCAAACTTCATCAAAGGTAAGGAGTGTACGTGATGGTTCAATGGCACCCGGATTACCAGTAGAGCCCAACTTCCTAGAAAGTCGTGGTTCAACCCTCATCAAAGATAAGTAGTGCGCATGATGATCAAGTGGTACCCAAGTTACCGGTAGAGCCCAGCTTCTCAAATCCCAGGAGGTGGTACCCGGGTTACCAGTAGAGTCCAACTTCCCAAAAGATCAAGGGTTCAAATCTCATCAAAGTTGATGAGTGTACATGAGTATTTAAATATCATATACTTCAAAAAATCCAGCCTTTTTCCTCCTTGTAACAAAACTCAAGTCCCAGGAGCCCAGACTCCCTCTAAAGTTTAACAAAAGCCATAAAAATCCAATAATACCATCTATTCTGGAATACATTGAATGCTTTCTTTTGCAATGAAGATATAAAAAGATATTGCATAAGCAACTGCTTTTATACAAGAAAACTCCAATATCACAAACATCAAAGGAACAAGAATCAACATGCCTATATCTCATAACATTCAAACCTGTTATTGGTGCTTAAACTAAAAAAGTTAAGACTATAAAACTAAAAAAAAATAAAAAAATAAAAAATAAAAGAACCAATCACTCTACCAATAAGCAGATCTATAAAATATAACAAATTCCACCAAAAAAAAAAGAAACCACCAAGAAAAGCACATTCCAACATGATGTATAGGCATGCGCACACTAGCAATATCCAGCAGAAGAAATAAGCCAATTTTAAGCATGCCCTGCATATACACCTTGGGTGTGGATCTTTTTTGTTTTGAAATCCCAGCATCACCCTCCACCTATTGTGTGTGTGTGTGTGGGGGGGGGGGGGGGGGGGGGGGGATACCTGTTAGGGTCCATCCAATCATGCAAAATCCATTCCACTGCCAACATGCCAGAGTCCTATATGTTGCTCTTACTCAAGAAAGCACCCAACAAAAATTCAAGTCTATGAGATTGACCACTAAAAGCAAAAAACCATATATATCATATATGAATGAAACAACATAGCATAATCTAACACATACAAAAAGGAAAATCTAAAATAAAGTGAAAGCGAAACCTAGCCTTAGACGCGTGGTCCTCCCGCATCCGCATAATAATTAATAACAATAATCTCTCCCACTTTCGATTCCCCCGAATTAAAAGCTTTAATTATGAGAACCCCTCCTTTGCTTTAAAGAAAGAGCAAAAGAAAACACCCACTACCACTCCAAACAAATGCATCAGCAGCCTAATACCTATTAGTGAACCACTTAATGGCACCATTAAAGTAAAACATAATCATATACATATATATATACACACATATATCATGATAAACCTCACACAGACCTAAATCTACCAATAAAATTAGAAATAGATGGATCAACTTAAAAGGAAATCTATAAAGTAAGTAATCTTTGCTGCAAAATAATAGATAAATGGACGAATAAAAGATCGCTAAAGTTTAAAAACTATTTTATGGTACAATGCTTCTGGGAGCATCCCTTGGAAGAGAACCGAGAGAAGTGGAATTATGTGTCCCAAAACTTTTTATCCTCTAATTTAAAAAAAAAAAAAAAAAGACAAGATAAAATCAAAGCAACCACTTCTAGACTCACACATATGAGCTCTAAATGCTAGAAATAATATTTTGGGAATATTGTTGCTCACCCAGTGATGGTTCTTTCCAGCAATGGCAATGTGTGGCCCAGGAATCTGCCAGATTAACAACCACTTCTTACCAAAAAAAGAAATTTACCTGTAGGGACCGCAGCTCAAAACTTTAGCTACCAAAACTGCCTTCCAGTAAGATATCTTATTGATCAAACATAGTGAAAAAAATACTTGTTAGTATCTGTCGTCGTGCTCCAACCATGTTTCAGTGCCCATATAAGTTTTCGTTATTTTAATGGTCATAGGGGGAATGATTTTATTTTCCCACTTGCTATCAGCAACATTTCTAAGCACTAGACAAGATTTAAGATCTACAAGTATGAAAAACTTCAAAATACCCTTCCCATGTTTTTTAATCAGGTTGGTGCAGACATGGGATTATGTAACAGAAAGTCGTAAGACAATTAGGCCATGTTAGTTCAACCTGTACGTGATTTGCATAGGCATACAACTGGTAACTAATTACGTATTATGTTTTAGTCATCATCAAAATTCATATCCTACTCTATAATTCTAGCTAAATACCGGAAAATAAGGTCTTCGAGACATGAATTTATTAAAATGACAAACAATAACCGGAAGCACTATCAAAGATGTCTAAAACTCCCAGATGGCATGGGGATTGCAAGGTCAATTTAAGCAAGAGGATGTTAGCTAATAGCTAGAGGCCAAGAGTGGTTTGATTGAAATAACGACAAGCTTCTCAAGTCTTGTTGGTCAAGATGTAGTATTGAAGCTGAATAGTAAGTTTTATAGGATGTCACTATACCTGTTACAATTTACCGACTATAATGCTTAGTTACCAAAAGACATCACGTACACACAGTTTATGTTGCAAAAATGGAAACATGAAGATGTATCTGTTTTGCCGTACACCGAGGGATAGAGCTAGAAGCGAGAATATATGAGCGAAGGTTGGCATAGCACCCAACTTCGGAGGGGTTCAGATAAAAACATTTGAGATGTTTGGCCATATTTGACGGCCTAAAAACTAAAGATGAGGGGTTCACCTCAAATTGGTATTTTGGTTAGCACCATTAAAATCACATATGGTTTCATTTTAACTTGCCATAAGGGGCTGGGGTTGTTTGTTTGCCTCTTAATAGTTCCATTAAGAGGCAACCCCTGAATCGCTAAGAGGTAAATCTTGTTTGGTAAAAAAAACACAGCCTCTTAATGCTTCCATCAACACCTGAGCGATTTTTAATGTTGGGCCTCCCTAAACCATCTAGCACCCTAAGTTTTCCAAGATTGCCCTTCTCTCTCTCTCGCCGCTCTTCATCTCCTAAAGCCGCTCTCCACGTTCTTCAGGGATCGAAGCCGCTCTCTATCTCCTCAAACATCAGGTACTTTCTGCTATGTGTTTTTACTCTGTTCGATTTTTGCTATCCACAACACCATTTGATTTCTTTGTATGCACGTTCGATTTTCTGCTATACATAACACCATTTGATTTCTTCATATTCGCGTTCGATTTCTGGTTTGAAGCATCTTCAGTTCATAACCTTTTTTCACCATTAGTACCCCACTTTTTCTCTCTCTAAATAGCTATATTATGTGTGTTTGTGTGTGTTTCTTAGTGCATTCACTATGTGTTCTTGAGATCCTGCATAAATCATTGTTGGCTTGCAATCTGTGGTTATAAAGTGATCACAAAATCTGCAATCTAATTTAAATTATATGTTTTGGTATATATTATTTTGTGGATTCTCCCTCTTTTTCCCCAATTTTCTGATCCCCTTGGCACACGACCCAAAAGCAGCTAGTGATGAATACAGTGAACAAGTGGAGGAAAATGGGTTAGTTTTCCTACATCTGCTGCTTCAAGTTCAATTACTTATGGATAGTTCATTTTCCTAGATCCAAAATCTGGACACAACAAAAAGGTATGAATTCCATGGAGTCCTGGGGAAGCTCTAGGAACAGAGTTTCTAATATGGGGTTTGGGCTAAATTGTGTAGTTTTGCTACTTTGGCAAGTTTGGATTCCAAAAATGTAGAAGCCCAAAATAAGAAACGGACAATGGGAAGAAATAGTTGGAAAACTTTGTGAGTTGTTGTACACAGGGCTTCTTAAAATTGATCGGAAAATATCACATTCTAGCTTGTTTGGTTGTTAAGAGAATCATCGTTCTGAATTAGTTCATCTCTAATGGATTTTGGCCTTTTAGTTTGTTTTGTTTTCTGTAGATGCTGAAAGAGGTGGATAAAGAGGGGGAAGGGGCGGAAAAGTTGGGCGAGGGGGGTTCTGGTTCTCAACTTTGATTCTGCATTTTTGTGTTTATACCTTTTTATCTGAACACTTAAGAGACTGCTGAACCTTTTTTCTTCACTAGCACCCAGTTTAGGGGTGAGAAGGTAGAAGTATGGAAGTACAACATCTACTGTTAGGATCTACAACTTGGGTAAAAGAACTATAGAAGAGGTAGTCCGTATGGAGAGGACGAAGCTCCAAATAATAACTCAAAGTAAATTTCTCATATCCAAATAATAAAATAGCTACAATATTTAAAATAAAAGGAAATAGACTCCTAAAACAAAACAAAGATAGACTCCTAAAGCAATACCAAAAAGGAAGCTCAAATAAGGAAAGTAACCAAATATAAATAAGGCGATAAGCAACAATAGATTTATGGAAGATCTTTTCCATGCTTATCATTTCTTTTATTTCTTCTAACATATGTCTTCATAAGTGGATTCGTATCAATGACTCCCCCTTGAAAAGCCGCCTTGTCGTCAAGGCGAAAAGTAAGAAATTGTTGAAGAATGAGGTCATAAGACTCCCAACTTGCCTCTTCAATTGGTCGATCAACCCATTGAACCAATAATTCAAGAGAACAGTCAATGGTCTAGCAATCGAACCATATCCTTTGACAAATCGTCGATAATACCATGTTAACCCTAAGAACCCACGTAGCTCCCTCACATTAGTTGGTTTTGGCCAACTCAAAATGGATTGAATTTTATCATGATCAATACAAACTCCTTTACTGGATATGACATGTCCCAAAAAAGAAACTTCTTGCTGTCCAAACAGACATTTAGATGCCTTGGCATAGTATTGATTGTTCTGGAGTAGCTGTAAAATACTTTCCAAATGTTGGAGTCTTGGAGATGTTGGTCAAGAGATTTGTTGTACACCAGGATGTCATCAAAAAAGACCAATACCCCTTTTCGTAAATAAGGGCGAAATAGATCATTCATAGTCGCTTGGAAGGTTGAGGGGGCGTTGGTAAGGTCAAAAGACATCACCGTAAACTCATAATGACCCAAGTGGGTGCGGAAAGCTGTTTTATGGATATCATCAGGGTGGACACGAATCCGATGGTAACCCGAACGCAAATCAATTTTTGAGAAGATTGAGGCTTCGTGCAATTCATCCAGCAATTCATCCACGTTGGGTATGGGGTATTTGTCAGGTATGGTGATTTGGTTAAGGCGTCTATAATCCACACACATACGCCATGTATTATCTTTCTTTTTCACAAGAATAATAGGGCTTGCAAACGGGCTGGTACGAATGTGAGGGAGCTATGTGGGTTCGATATAGTTGTTGGTTGTTGATTGGATTTGAACGAGTTGTTTCTCGGGGGTATTTGAGAATAACCCATTTTCTGCTCGTATTCGAGAGCCAAACTCATAGCATTGTATACCGAACAAGGCTTCTGGATGCGTACATCAGCCTTGAGGTCGTCTCTTAACCCCTTGAGGAACACACCCAACAAGCAATGTTTCGGCCAGTTCTTAACTCTAGCCGAACGTTTGGCAAACTCCTGGCGGTATTCTTGTACCGTTCCTGTTTGTTTAATCCCACAAAGGTGCTCGTCAGGATTTTGAAATTTTGCTAGCCCGTAATTTTCTTGCAATGCTTTGACAAGTTCTTCCCAATACAAAATGGTTCTCTCATTATTGATCCAAGCAAAGAGGTCAAGAGCATCACCTTCCAAATACATGGCAGCAACATCAACTTTCAGTTCATCGGGTGTCTGGTAATATTGAAAGTATTTTTCGGCCTTCAAAATCCAGCCACGAGGATCTCCTCCCTCAAAACAAAGAAAATCCATCTTGGCATGATGTCTGTGCCGAGGGTTTTTTTAACCACCATGGTTCTTCAGTATAACGCTCGTCATCCCACGAGGATCCCGTATTTTTTGGATGTCCCTTATCTGCCATAGTGTCCATCTCTTTGGATTGAGACTTTATAGTTGCATCCATGGCAGCCAATTTAGACGTAAGTAGGGCTAACTGTTGGAGGATCTCATCATTGGAAGGGTTATTTGATTGGGTTTTGTTTCCAGACTTGGGTGTGGAAGTGTGGAAGTGTGGAAGTGTGGATCTTCGGTGGAGGCCGTAGAACGAGTGTTAACCATTATGGATGAACAACGATTCAGGTGATGAACAGTAACGATGAATAGTAATGATGAACATTAGCGATGAACAGTGGTGTAAGAACAGTGGCGTAAGAACAGTGGCGTATGAACAGTAACGAGGCTCTGATACCAAATTGTTAGGATCTACAACTTGGGTAAAAGAACTATAGAGGAGGTAGTCCGTATGGAGAGGACGAAGCTCCAAATAATAACTCAAAGTAAATTTCTCATATCCAAATAATAGAATAGCTACAATATTTAAAGTAAAAGGAAATAGACTCCTAAAACAAAACAAAGATAGACTCCTAAAGCAACACCAAAAAGGAAATTCAAATAAGGAAAGTGACCAAGGATAATAAGGAAAGTAACCAAATATAAATAAGGCGATAAGCAACAATAGATTTATGGAAGATCTTTTCCATGCTTATCCTTTATTTTATACTTTTTCCATGCTTATCCTTTCTTTTATTTCTTCTAACATATGTCTTCATAAGTGGATTCGTATCATCTTCTCTCAATATATTTGGGGGAAATAAACGGATAGAAATTATTTCAATCTTACTCTTAGTTTAGATGAGAACGTTTCTTTTCCATTATACTTGATTGAATTATTTTCAATTTATATGGAAAGTGCAAGTGTTGGAATTTGATAACTTTATGCTATCTGCTTATATTAATGGGTAAATATGGCTTATTTGTTTTTCTTAGTTCTAACATATGAATGTGATGTAGGGATTAGTTAGTTTCAGCGACAGGGATAGTATTCTTGAAAGGGTAGATTTTGTAGGGAGGACTGACCAAGAAGATGTACACATGAAAGTTGAAGCAGCCCTTACTGATTTGATTGGAGAACCTGCACGAAGCTTCATACTGCTAGGAGTTGAAACGATCAAGTAAAGGAAGGACGACTATGTTATTGTTAAATGCGTCAAATTAAGAATTGTTCAAAAACTATTATGTTGAATTTGATTGTTATGTTTTTTTTTAATCTAGAATGTGAACAAGTAATGTTATGCTTGTTTGGATTCATATAAAATGTTGTTTTAAAATAGTAATATTGAGTATGTAGTTATATTTGCAAAGTAATTGTTTTATTCAGATATTTACCAAACAACTATATTTCATTCTAGGCATAGCCTAGGACACCCTTTCCAAAAAAAACTATATTTCATTCTTAACTAAATCATACAGAGGGTTAAAATGGTAATTTGTTGTCATTCAAACAGTCCATTCAGAACTATTACCAAACAACCATATTTCATTATGCACTACATCATACAAAGTCTCTTTAAGCATTCTGATCACTTAACCATTCTGCATCAAACCATTCACCAACTGCCAAACAACCCCTAACTAGTTTGGGATAAATGACTAGTGGTTATAGTTTACAATGTGTGAACTTATTAACTCAGGGAATTTTGATACAACAAGTTTAAGGAACTAACATGTTGAAAAGAGCTATAAAAATTCATAACCACCAAACTTTCTGACTTCTATCTTTGTCCTTTCAGAATGAAAAATTAAAGCTCAACAACAGGAGATGCAAACCAATTATACACTTGCTTCTATTAGTTGCATTATTTGTGACAAATTGTATTACTAAGAAGTAAGAATGTTCGAATAAAGTGACACTTTACTGCATTCTATTCATGAAGATTGATTTCATCGGTAGGTCCAAGAAAGACATGGGAATTTTGGGAGTATTCTTTTCCTTCTCTTCCAATATTTTTGAGTCACTAAGTAGCCATTTTGGGAGCTGGAGTTCACCAAGAGGTTTTTTTCTCATGTCATTTCGCCTGTGCGTACCTATGATTGATAATTAGGGTTGGTGGCACGGTAGTTGGCTTTAGGTCGGTCGTGTGTTATGTGAATAGATGCAAGTGTCCCAATCATGTTAGTATGTTACTGGAATTGATTGGAACTTTAGTGACGAGTCAAGGGTTGATCCCTGCCAAAGAAGAGCATATTCTCTCTCATTTAGCTTCTACCAGCTACTCTGAGAACCCATTCTACGAGGCTTTGTAGTTGAGCTATACAAAGGTGGCAGAAAAAACAGGCCAACAGCATTCAGTAATGCAAATATTAGAGAAATTCACATGTACAAGTAAGAGTACTTTCAAGTCTTACATGCATTACAAGATGACGGGAAAGGGGGAAGTAACTATCAAATAAAGTACCAATTTGTATTATTAAAATTCACAAAGCAAAATGTGCTTATGAAGAGTTATAGTCAAAATTTGGCAACAAACCAGATGCATATTGCAATTAATGCACTCATAAGCTCACATGGGGTGCTTAGTTGGTACACGTCTAAGCCATGTATATGTAGTGAACATTTGCATCCTCTTATAACAAAATGAGCTTAACTTACTAATGAGCAAACAAATTTCCTCATCTCGGTGGAGGTGGAGGTGGAGGTACATGAGACTTGGCCATCCCTATCCATGCAACAAGCCCAACAGCAAGAATTATCCAACCAAATATATCATACTTTAGATCACTGCTCTTGTTCCTTGCAGCGCCCTACAACACAGAATAGTCAAAATGTTAGAGAAAGCTTTACCATGCATAAATCCCATAAGGCTTTCACTGCATAACTTAAAAAATACTACCAAAAAGAATCGAGGTGAGATGACTGGTTTCAGGAATAGATGTCAAATAAGCAAAAGCAAATGACTTTCCTCTATATATTACAAAATCTGTTGCTGAGACAAAATTAATAAATAAGAACATGCATAACCTTAGCACTTGAAGAGGCAGCAGATCCTCCACCCAATGTCTGTTGAGCTTGACCAAGTCCTCCATGTTGGTGGATCTCCTTGTGCAACTGAGGTGCCTGCAAGAGTGAATTTTAATGTAAAAGATTCAGAAAAGTTTGTTAAGTAAATTTAAACTACATGATTAGTATGGGATCCATTGCCAAATTTTTTAACAAACTATGACAAATAATTCCATATAATTTTCCAGCCATATCACCGACAGGCGTCAAAAAATAAACCCCATCTTTCCATTTATGCAACACAGACGCCTGGAAGAACTGTCAACTGCATCAGCCATTGTGACTATGTAACTTGTCCTATACTTTATCACTTCAATATAAGTGACCAACACTTCTCAGTCATGGCAGATAAGGGACATCCAACAAAAACTTGTCCCATGTTTGGCGCAACATTAGACTGGGACAGGATGGGACAGACTGGGACCAAAAATGCATTTTTTTTGTCCCACCAAAATAGGTGGAACAAAAATAAGAAAGATGAGACAAGATTGGTAAATTACTAAGCTACCCATGTCAAATTAAAACCCTAAAACCTTTCACAATTCATTGACCCGTCTCGCCTGCCCAGTCCAGTCCCATACATTTCTGTCCACATACCAAATGCACCCCTTTAGTATAGTAAAAGTGATGGAGTTGAAGAAGGAATCAATAACTCTGGTCTGCTGTCAAGGGCTAGACCCTGGTCCAGAACTCCTTAAAAAGTCCAGAGAGATGCACAAAGCACAAGACATCACAACATGATTGTTGTGGCAAATGACTAGTTTTGGCCATCGGGGGCATAAGTTATATAAACGTGGATATAGAATAATTATGTTGCAGCCTTGATATACTCATATACAATTTAATTATGTGTGCATATGTGCAGTACACATATAACGTATAATTTGTTGTGCCCAAGTCATGCCAGAAATCAACTTCTTCAAGAAGAGATGTATCAACACGTCCTTGCTACATAGCTTTGCAGAGAAACTTGACCTCAGATAGGAGTTCATGGAGACAGAGGACTAGGGTAGCAGATTTTGTGCAAGGATGGTTACTGGGAATGGAAGAGGTGGAAGGGAGTGGTAGCAGGTGGGTTGGGGAGGGTTAGACAGCCCACAACTAGGTATCGAAGTCCGAGGATAGGTTGGCGGGGTAGTAAGAAGTAGCTTTTATGCAAGTGTGTCAGGAAGGGATCTTTTTTTCGCTCACTCTCTTGTTAGGTTGTTTAGTCGTTTCGTACATCCCTTTTTGCTTTTAAAGCCCCTACTGAGATGAGATGCCATATAAGTTAATCCTCATCTAAGCAATTGCAGTGGGGGATGCTACGTTAGGTGAAGTGAGACACACATATAGTGACAGAGAACCACAAGGGTTGTGGCGTACCGGTTAAGGCCCTAAGGGATGTGGTGGAATATCCCATCTGCCCAGGGTTCGAATCCAGGCGTACACAACAATTGTGGCCACTGAGATTTAATCAGGGCTGATGTTTTACGATCATAATTTTCCAAGGGATTAGTTTAGGCATAGCCTAGGACACCCCCCCCCCCCCCCCACCAAAAAAAAGGAGATTCTTGTCAAGTTGGTGCTGCATTTTGAAATTTCCCACACTAATTAATGCTTTAAATAGTAAATCAAAACACAATGTTGAAATTAGCTAGTGGCTAATAGCAAGTCCACAAAGGATATCCGTCATTTAAGCTTGTTGAAAATTTTGATTACTTCAGCAGAAATGCAGAATGACCAATTTTAGAGTTAACATTGAGCACACAACTTCTTAACTGCCGAATGGGTACTTCTGCCAAGAAATAATTTAAAAATACTGACATATAACAGAATTAGCAAGATACCTAACATAGAGCAACTGATAAGAAACTACAAAGAGAAACAAGTTAATAAATTTAGTTGAATACCTTAGTACAGGATGCCAAAGATTGGAGATAATGTTCATTCCCTGGACACTGAGACAATACATTTCATCACAAAGATTCACAATCAGATCTAATAAGTATGCTGGGAGAATATTGAACTTTTGAAAATTGTAATGAGCAAGCAAAGGAATGATACCTCTTCTACTGCCTTTTGGAAACATTGAGATGCCTGCTCAAACTGAATCTTAGCCACATCAAAGTCTGGGGTTAGAAACGCCGTAGCAGTGTGGGCATTCCCTAAGCACCACAAAGCCTCATGTTTTGCAGGATTGATAGTCAATGCCTCATTCAGTTTTGACACAGCATCTAAATTTTGTGTATTCATTATGAACCAAATATATAAGTTCGCAGCAGATTGATTTAATGTAAAATAAAGATCAAAAACAAATTGCACACTCCTAACAGAAACACCATCATTTTCCGTAGTATAAAGATTTGTTAAATATTAGCAACTGCAATAGTACCTTGAAGCATCTTCCTTGATTCATTGATATCTCCAAATTGGGACAATTCCAGCAAAGCTCCACCCCATCTTGTTAAATTCTGTAATGAACATAAATACATAATGTCATTTCACATCTCTAAGATGCGAATATTTGAATTCTTTGACGAAGATAAAAAGGAGATAATTATCACTTGTGGCCATTCTTTAACGACAGCTAATAATGGAAACCAATTGCTAAAGAGTAATTCACGAATTCATTAGTAGAAGCTACAGTCTCCATTTATTTGCATTACAAATACAACTGTGTACCACTAGATCCTTAACCACTTCAAAAGGTTGGTTTAGTAAAAAGTAGCACCACCTATATTTTGATTTACACCGATGTACTAAAGAAAAATATTTCAAGAGTTAATTTTTCAGTCCTTCGTTGTATAATGAAATTACTTCTGTCCATAATCTTAAGCAGCATGAGGTTGATTGCCTTGGTATATGCAGATTAAGGATTCCAAAAGTATCACATATCGTTTTTTGATCTCCAACTCACCTACTCTTCAAATAATTCCCATTAAATACGCATTAAGAAAACTATTAGTAATATTTTCGTTCTAAATTTCATCAATTCAAAGAAAAATCGTTATAAAGGAACCACCAAAGCTATTATCATTCGCACAGCCCAAAAATCGTTCTTTTGACCATAAACATCTATCTAATTTCAACACTATAGAACGAATTATCATCAAATTATGCAGATATAGATTCGCATGATGTATATACGCAAAGATCGTGTCACTACGGACGACGAAATCAATCAATGTCAACAAGTACATACAGCATCGATTCATAACCAATAATACACACACACACACACACATATATATATATAGAGAGAGAGAGAGACTTACATCTACATCAGTGGGGTTCTTAGCGTATTCTGCTTCGGCATTCATGCGAGCATGTTCGAAGATCATGAGCCTCTCTAAATCATTTTGAGCAGCGTCCATTGTTACTGGAAACTAAATCTGGTAGAATCGTATTTTGCTGTCAAACCGTAGAAGATCCGCTAGGGTTTATGAGAAGCAACGAAGGAGATGGAAAGAGGGGGGGGGTGACGTGGCTTTTAATGAGTTTTGTATTGAAAAAATTGCATCCATCGCATATTTATATGTTGTTTATAACTTTTTTAATTTTCAATTATGTTACATGATTAATAACAATTATATATTATAGCTTGATTAAGTGTAACTTATTAAAATTTTATGTTTAAATTTGTATAAGAGTTGGATTTGGTCTGGTTTTGTGTTTTCTTTGACCATGGTTCACATTCTATGTTTATTGTGGATATAGTCCATGTGGTATGCAATATATTGTAGCTAGGGTCCCTGAACACTAACGCCGTTAACTTTGAAAGGTTAAAGGCATCATGTGTCTTGCACACTATGGGTATAATTTTCAATTTACTTTTCTCTTTCAATTTAACTTATACACCTTTAAAACAAAGAATATTAAATTGTGGATTTGGTCCCTATGCATCACTCGTCATCTTTAAAACTCATCTATCATCTTTCTTAATTCTTTTCATCCATTATTCATTGTCAAAGTACAAGAAAAACTAATTTGTTAAAATGCAAAAAAGTTACTTGCATTTAAAAATAACAATTATTTGAAACCAATACTATATCCCAAAAAAAGACTACCCATCAAAATAACAATTGTTTGAAACCAACATTAAACAACTTGTGGATGCGAGGGACAAACCCATCAGTCATAGTGATGTATTAAACAACATTTTTTAATAGTACAATAGCATCTATTTTTTCCTCTTTTTAATTGTACAGGTATCAGTGATGTATTACTCAACAATATGTGTGAAGTTTCAATAAACAACTTGTGGATGCGAGGGACAAAATGATCACTACTGCCTTGGAGTATATAAGGGAACATCTTATGAAAAGAACTGACAATGTCCAGAAATTAATTGACAAAGCAGACGGGCCACTTACACCAACAACTACAAAAATGCTAAATTCCATCAAGACAAAGGCTTAAAAATACACAGTTATTTGGAATGGAGGAGATAAATGTAACACCCTGAAATCTGGAAATAGCAACTAATTTAAAATTTTCTAAATACACCTATAAATGAATCATCTACAACCACCATTTAATATTTAACCTCAATACACACATTAATTCTATACAAACAGTCTATAATAAGGACGAATGTTACTAAAACCCAATAATGGTCACTACCTCCAATTTGCGGAAGACTTCACCAAATACTTACGCTTGTGAAAAACTAAGCACGTCTCCTCATAGAACTGCTAGAACCAAACCCCCATCTGGAACCTGATGCACATGCCGACAAATAAAAAGGTTAGGCTTACGCCTAGTGAGCTCAAGAGTTTTCAACATAAATAAATAAATCGTTTAAAATGGAAGGATGCAATTAAAATCAAATTCTTTCAAAATGATATGCTTCTCTTATGAAAAATGACTTGTTTACCAATAAACATGCATTGTAAACGAAAAAGACACCACGTTAATCTCTAACCAAACCAAACTGTTTTAAAAGGCGAATATCCCAATAGAAAACGTACTTTCGTAAATTTAGATTTAAACCAAGACTTGCTCAAAATGAGAATAAAGAGGGAACTCCCAATTTTATAAAACGCGGTTAAAATGTTATATCTCGAAATACCCAACACGGAGGGAAACATGTTGCACAACTCATAAACCATAAATGAAAATCTATATAAATAAATATTGTCATGAACACGGACAATAGACCCAAAACTCACGCAGTCATAAAATGGAAAGAAACTAAATACTGGAACGTAGAAATGACGTGTTTCATTCCAACCTTAATATACGTGGGGAAAACCCAATATTAAAGCCATCATTTACCGTCGACCACATAAAAACCAAAGTTGGTAAAATACGACATTGCCATGTAAAATACCACGAATCAACGATGAGGAGATCCGTAAATACTGAGAATAGAGAAACACGCAAGTAGGCCGTTCACGCGACTTCCTTGCATGTCCTCTAAACGTTTCCATCTGGGGTGGCAAGAACACGTGAATGGGGCCACCTGTGATGTTATTGGATTTCACCACACATCCCGACATCCTAGTTCCCATGCCACCACCGACATCACAACCTCGGACCGTTTATGCCTCTGGCCTTACTCCGTCGAGTTCCACTTTCAAGGGCTTACAAACGTGGATGTCTATCCAATCTAGCGAGTTTCAACTCAGCAGCATCAAGCCACCTATTGCCTACTCGCTAGCGAACCCCAAGCGGTCACTAAATGTAACCCAAAACCTTAGGCCTTACAAAACAGACAGACTTACGTGCCTATGGATCCATTACGACACTGTCTAACATTACATGACTCCAATTGAATGACCAAAGCACCCAAAAACATGTAATTCACCAATGACACGAATTAAGCGTCATCATACTCAAAACCCACGTCGGTTATAAATCCGGACAAATATCCACATGACTCATTTAGTCAAGACCGAGCCAAAGGCCCAACACTTTACGTAAATACCCAAATGAAAACCGATATAAACATGGAAACACGCTTGACCAACTATTATGCAAACATGACTAAAAGTGTAATTAACCCAAATCTCATCGTTGGTCGAGACAAACCATTTTTCAATTGAACTTATACCCTTATGTTTTCAAAACGCCTCATAATACAAAATATGCATTTCCTAAAAAGGTTATTACGATCAAATACACAAAATGACGCTTACGTCAATTGAACTCCAAGTTTATATGTGAAATCATCAAAGAAACATTTCAACATGATTTATTTACCAAAATACACAAAGATCCCAAAATGGGTGTCTCAACATGTTTATAAAACTAAACATTTCAAATTAACTAAAACGTATCAGCAGTTAACCATTTGAGGTAAAACACAAACATTTTAAAATAAACATTTTGGCATGTACAACGTTTTCACAAATCAACTTGAACTCACCTTGCTAGATTTAGGCTAAATCTAGATTTTACCCCAACTTGAGCTCCTTTGAAGAAACTTGAATCCTCCAAGCCAAAAGTCTCCAAAAACCTATATCCATACATTTCCAACCGTAAATAACCACATTCAACCATATAGAAACGTTTCCCAAATATTACGCATCAAAATCTCCATTTTGGTCCCAACCCAAATTTCGACCTAGATTTCTCCAAAACCATCAAACCCGAAATTGAGATATCAAACACTAAGAAATCATCAATTGAGCATTTATAACTTATGTTAAGGTTTAGAAATGGAAGGGATACACTTACCACTTAGATTTTGATGAAAATCTAGAGAACCCAAAATAAGCTTGAGGTTGAAGATGAAGATGGAGATGGTGAATCCTTGATCATAGCTTTCAATCCTACCACTTGTTGATGTTTTACCTCCACAAAATCCAAGGATTTGAGCCAAAATAAGTTAGGGTTTGAAGGGGAAAGAATGAAATCGGTTTGGGAGAGAGTAGAAGAAGTTTGGATGAAGAGAAATGAGAAAATAGGCTGAAATCCCGAACTTAACAGCCTCTGGACATTTTGGGCGACATTGCCCATGCGACATTGCCCAGGGGGCAATGTCGCCGGTCATAGTCGCAACCAACTTTCTTCTCGTTCACTGTTTTGGCCGTAAGTTCCTCGTTATAGCTCCGTTTTCGCTCCGGAAAGAACCGTTGGACTCGTAATTGAATCATTTATCCATCAAGACTATAAAATCTAGGATTTAAGTCCAAAATCATATATCTTATTTTTCCCTTAAAGTTATTGTTTTCTGTATTAACTTGAAATGATGTTCTTCGAAATTCGGGGTGTTACAATAAATACTAGGTAAGTGGCCCTTAAATGGACCAATGTGTGGTTGATGTCAACAAAAAAAAGTTTGTTATTGTAGGTGTTGGGAGTTAACCGATATGTCGTCTAAACATGCATTGGCTACAATATGGAACATGGCAGTAAATGGTTGAGACATGTTACTTGAAGAATGGGTTCATCCTGTATATAGGCTAGATACATGGAAGGCCATGTATAGTTTCAAAGTAATTTATATAAGGGCGCGTTTGGTATGCAGAACAGAGTGGAACAGGACAAAACAGAACAGGCTTGTCCCCTGTTTGGCGTGACCATATGTGGGACAGGCTAGAACTAAGTGGAACAAGCATGGGACACACTTGTCCCACTCCACCCCCTGGAACTAAGTAGAACATCAACATTTTGACTAATATACCCTTTGTTAAAAACAAAAACATAAAACATGTCTTCTCATCATCCACACCTCCAAGTTAGGGGTGTGCAAAACCCGAATAGTCCGAAATCTGAATCCGCATCCGAACCGAAAATAAGATGTTTTTTGCAAAACCCGAATACTCCGAAATCCGATAATCCGAAACCCGACATTTGGGAGGATATATGGGTTCGGATTGGGTTTAATCGTTGGCCACCCAACCCTTCCGAAAACCCGAAATAACATAAATCTATATTTTAAATATATATATATATATATTTATCTAATTATTTTTTAAAAATCGTAAATCATAGTCTGTTGAAATATTTTCTAAATTTTAAAATTACTATCGATTTTATCATTCTTTCAATCGATTGTATTCATCCTAAAAAACAATTGAATTTATATATAACTTTTGCATTATATAATACTCGAACCCCACCGACATCAATCCGAAACCCGACCAACCCAAACCCGAAACAACCTAAAATTCGAAACTTAAAATTTGGGTTTTGATTTCCATATCCAAAATCGAATCGTGATAAATTAGTTTTATGTTTTTGATAATCCATTGCACTATGTATTAGTGATGTAAATTAGTTGTATGTGATGTAATCTATGATTTTTCATCAGGGGTAAATTTGTCATTTAACCAGTCTAGTCTTGTTATGTCAAGTTCTGTCATGTCTTGCCAAACGCTGGACAACTGTCCTGTTCTGTTTTGTCCTGTCTGCGTACCAAACACACCCTAAAAAGTAGATTGATTAGGCTAAAGTCTGGTTGTCCCTCTACACTAACTCCACCGAAACATCAGATACAAGTAGGAAAACCAAGGAAAAAAAAGAAGAAAGACAGCAAAAGAGTTGAGATAAACAATTAGGAAATGAAGTAAACTATCAAGGCTTAGGAAGACGTGAAATGTGTAAAATGCAAAAAACAAGGTTACACCTCAAGAAATTCTAAGGGACAGACAAGTGGGAGCTAAATTAGTTTTTTTTTTTATGTTATGTTGATATCAAACAATTGTTATTTTAATGAGTTGTTTTTTTTCGGGATGTTATGTTGATATCAAACAATTGTCATTTTGATGGGTTGTCTTTTTTGGGATTTAATGTTGGTTTCAAACAATTGTTATTTGATGGGTTGTCTTTTTTGGGATGTAAAGTTGGTTTCAAACAATTGTTTTTTAAATGCAAATAACTTTTTTGCACTTTAACAGATTAGTTTTGTACTTTGACAATGAAAGATGGATGAAAAAAAATAAGAGAGATGATAGATGGGTTTTAAAGATGATGAGTGATGCATAGGGACCAAGTCCACAATTTAGTATTCTTTGTTTTAAAGGTGTATATGTTAAATTGAAAGGTAAAAGTAAATTGACAATTATACCCATAGTGTGCAAGACACATGATCCCTTTAACATTTCAAAGTTAACAGTGTTAGTGTCCAGGGACTCTGACCACAATATATTGCATACCACAAGTACTATATCCACAATAAACATAGAATGTGGATTATGGTCAAAGAAAACTCAAAACCGCAGGACCAAATCCACAATTCCTCTTTGTATAATTAACTATAGATAAAAATAATAATTATTGGATAAATATTATGTGATAAGACATTTATTTTATTTTCTATTAAAATATGTTAACAATTTATTTTTAAATGTAGTTAATATTTGTTCCCTAACAAAATACTTTATAATATATTTATAAAAAATTATCATTATTTTTATAAAAATATCATCTCTTTAACTTTAAATACAAAATATCTTAAATATAGTTATTATTTAAATTAAGTCTGACAAAATTCTATTATCTTTAATTTTATAAAAAAAAATCATGATTGAACTAAAATAAATTATATTTTTATTTTAAATCAAAACTATAATAAAACTTAAATTAAATACATTAAACCAAAAAATTAGAATTTTATAATATTTAATTTGAAAGTATATTTTAAGATAAAATAATAATCAACCTATATATAGCTTTCTCAACCCACATCTCATCTACCCTGGTTCAAATTTAGATGTTGACAAAGCCTTTAGGGTGCGGTTGGTATCAGGATAGGATAAGACAGGACAATTGTTCAACGTTTGGTAAGACATAATAAAACGGGACAGGACAGAACAAGACCAATTAAATGACCAATTTACCCCCAGTGTTTTTTTACCAAACCAAATCGATTCAACCAAATCGAAAATCGACTAACCAAACGATTCAACCTAACCACTCCTCTAACCACACAAGCCTGCGACCAAAATCGAAAATCGACTTTTAGAAACCAAATCGATTCAACCTTGATACATAAACCAAATCGATTCAATCGATTCAAAAACCCAATCGATTTTCAGAAACCAAATCGATTCAACCTTGATACAGAAACCAAATCGATTCAATCGATTCAGAAACCAAATCGATTTTCAGAAACCACTCCTCTTGGGTTTACAGAAATCGATTCAACCTTGGTACAAATCGATTTTCAGAAATAGAAATCGATTCAGAAACGGAAATTAGAGGGAGTAATTGATTTTTCATATGGATGATGTCGATGTGGATGGAAGCTCTCGATTTACAGGGGACGATTGTGAGAAACGAACTAGATGAAGGACACGATGATGGTGAGAAAGAAATCAGGCGACAATGTGATTTGTCAGAAAAAAATCAGATTAGGGGTATATTGGACATAATTTCCTTGTTCTGCTTAGTTCCAGGGTAGGAGAACGCGTGTTCCATGTTTGTCCAAGTTAGTTCCAGTCTGTTCCACACAAAGACATGTTAAACATGGGACAAACCTGTTCTGTCCTGTTCTGCGTACCAAACGTTATAGCCATGGAGCTTCACCTGCAATGACTACAGCTCATTCGTTGTAGCCCGTTGGCCCGAAAACTCATGGTTACCCAAAAAAAACATAAAATAAAATAGAGAAAGATAAATAACAGAACAAAGTATGAATCATGACTGAGGGTTCGAGTTTTAGATTTGAGAAGTGATGTATAATATTTTTAGTTTTGAACTTCGTAGCAATCCAAAATGGTGTTAAGTTTATTATACAAGTAATGGCGAATCCAGAATTTTTGCAGAACGGATGCACATTTAAGGTGGATCAAAGAAATTAGTCAAAATGGATTGTAAATAGATCCGCTCACAAGTATTTATTACGCCATTGTGTAATGCAAAAAAGTAGTCGTCAAAATGGATTATAAATTATTTATTTTTCAAAAACAGTGAAATAGTCGAAGCAAAACCCATAATCGAGCCCTGTTCACCTTGCATGATTGTATCAGCATTTAGCATGGTCGTGTAGGCACGACCACGTGATTTATATGAGGCATTTGGCACGACCGTGTGAATCTACCAATTGGCACAACCTCATGAGATCCAAATAGCTCGTTGAGTTCTTTGGTAGGTGTTAGCACGACCATGTTATGTACAAGTTGTACAAGCATCCCATGAATAGTACATATGAGCTATATGATTGGTTTTTTTATTAAATCTTGTATACATAAAGATGTCTGTGTGGATTAATATGTTTGTATAGATTGAGAAAGTTTTGTTTTGAAAGGTTTTTTCATAGATGGAATGAACGTCTTTTTTTAATTGGAAGGGACAAGTTTGGAAAAAACTTGGGTTTCTGCATAAAGTTATCTCCTAGAAACTTACTGAATAAACCATTTTCTATATCATTGAGCCACTACCAAATAGTCATGTATAGTTGACTGCTGACTAAACAAGTTATGAATCTCATTAAGCTGCTAACAAACAGGCCCTTAGATGCATATATGTGATGTTTCTATAGGTTGTGAGCAAGCAAGAACCACATAAACCTACACTAATCCAATTTTCATGTGACTTTTTGTACTGAAAGCACATATATGCATGTTTTCTAAAATATGGTTATGATGATTATCTGAGCATGCTATTTTTTTTATGTTTCAAATACAAATCATGCTAAATACATTGTACGTTTCACGAAACAATGTTATGAATGAAGAGAATACGGTTACGAATGTGGGGTTGTATCGGGACGATGGTAAAGTGATGACGAGAAACCGCATAATATGTATGACCAAACAAAAAACAACATTAATCCACATAAAAGAAGATCTTCTCAAATTGTACAACACAAACTACCAAACCAAAAACTAGACCACATTCTCAAGTAATGTGTAACACCCCCTTCCCGAGATGGAAAAGGAGGTTACGCTTGAACTTAAAATAAGCTGCTAACAGAAACATACAGAGCATTATTAAACCTTAATTAAACTAAGCACCATCAAAAATAACAATTGTCTCGAACAATACATTTTTTTTCTTTTCTAATACTTGCTTCAAAATATTAACAAAACCTACAAATGCAAATCAACAAACCTCTTAGATACTTGGATCCCTTACTCCTTAGTTTATCCTTGGATACCTGCCGCGAAGAAAGAAAACGGCTGAGCCAAACGCTCAGTGCACGGATACAACAGATAACAAACGGATAACCGAACTCAAAAGCGAATACAATAAAAATCTAGATTTTGGACACGAGACTCGAATTTTTGAGTGTTCATGAAAGTTAGATCGAGTATTAATTCATTCAACCTCTAACTTCAACAACAGACCAAAATATCCCAAACAAAGAAAGAAACCAAAAGAAATTAGACCAAAAGACTCAAATTTAATTGCTTAATCAAAAGTCATAACAAATGAATAAATCCAAATTCATATATCGATACAGTAATTTTGTCAAAGTTCAAGACTGTCAAATCAAAACAAATATTGTCAACTAAATACCAAACTAATCTGAGAAACTTAAATCAAAATCATATCATAAGATTGCATAACGAGCTCGAACAAATAAACGCATACACTTGAGTTTCGTGTCACACATAAACAGATACAACAAGTATCAGACATAAGCCACATAGGCACGTACGTTGGATATTCTCATCCAACTGTACTAAATAATGTGAGATGCGGTGTTGGGCACTACACCGTCATCCACCCTACAACGCCTCCCATCACACCACGCCAGCTCTCATCAGAGCACACAAAATCAAAAGGAGACGTCGTGGACTGATCACACCGCCACGGGTGGTGTCACGCCATCGGTGCCACAATGACGTGCCTATGGTACCCCCATAGGTGGTTAGTAGCTCGATACACCTTAACGTATAAACTTCAAAAGTATGTCACAACACATGTGATCATACTAAATGAATATCAAATCATACTAATTACAAAACAAATCAAAAAGGTATTTGACTATATAAAAGTATTGACCGCTCCCCTTGAACGCTTTATAATTTCAAACACACTTTTTGGAACGACATACGAATCGAAAAGAAGTTTAAATGCTACGAGTGTCGTAAACCATTAACATAACTTTATGTATGACCCATCACAAAAGATTAAAAAAAAACGTATGGCGAAGCAAATCCGAACGTAGACTAGGAAATTCACACTCACAACTTCTTTAAATTAATGCTTACTTATTTTAGCACTTTACACGTTTAAAAATCAAATATTTTCTCATACTTCAAAGAGGTTTTAGAAAACTATATCCAAACAAAAGTTTTGAATAAACGTCTTAGGATTCCAGCGAATCAAGAGTGGGCTGAATCGGATTTAAAATAGATTTTATACGATTTTCCGATAACAGTTGCGCTGTTCTCGTCTAAAACGAGACCAGTTTTGGAAAACCCAAATTTTAGACACCTTAACATAAGAATCTCAGTTTGCTCGTGTGACAGTAAATCGTAGAAGACATCTCCAACTTTTCAAAACCTTATCGTATGCCTTAATCCAATAAACGAGTGATTTGTTATGATTTTTACAAATAAGACGAAATTTTCAGAGTGAAATTCAGCGGATTTATAAATTGAATTTGACGTTTTTAACATATGCAAACCTCGATTTATTGCATGAAAAATAAAAACCAAAAGAAGACTCACCCGGGAATTCACATGATCAACCGATCGACTAACCCATGATCAAACAAACAACTGATCAAACGGAAACACAAAAATATTTTGGTGGAAGTAACAACACATTATTTAGCAAACCGAACGGCACGACTCGAAAGAACTAACAAAGAAACCGCACGGATTCAACGAATCAAAGAAATACAATTGGAATTAGTATATTCGTATACATAAATAACCGATCAAATAAACACAACGGAAGGAAATATAACGAATCCGTACACACATATATAACGACTCACATAAACGCAGGTTAATGAGGGAAGAGTAAGGAATCCGTACCTTAACCAATGGTAGATCTCTTAAACATCTTTCAATGAACGAAAATATTTCACGATCAAAACTTCAAACACGAACCCACCCTCAAACGTAAAGATTGATGCTTGGAACTTCATATATTGTTTTTTTTTTTTTCTTGCTTCCCTAGATGATTATGGCGATAAAAATAATAAAAAAGCTACCAAATCACAAAACCCTAATTTGAAACAAAACCACGCCGTGACACACCCAAATCTTATTTATTTATCATTTTTTTTAATTTGCCTACTACAAATCTAATCCCTCAACTTTCATAAGATGGCAAAACTTGACATATTTAGCATTATTAATTCACTTATCATCTTATTTTAAACACCAAATTATTAATCTATAAATATATTAAAATTTAAGGATATTACATAATGAGATCAACATTAACCTAAAAAATAACAGTGTTCCACTTTTCGTCGTTCATGGGTTGACGTCATATGACATTTTCACTAACAATTCAGAACGAACGTAAATGTAGCAGAGAAACAAGCCAAACAAGGGCAAGATCCTGACCATGGCGACGACATCCATAGAAATCAGAGAGCTGCTGATTGAAGAAAAGATCGGATTCTTTGCAATAGTTCGGCTTTTACTGAATCAGGAACAGCAGCTGCATAATATACCATTGGGAAAGAGGGTGTTAGTTTTCTGAGGGTCATTTCCACTTGCATTATATGTTTTACCTGATTACATTATCTGCTTGCACACCATTGATTCATTATTCTCCCTCTTATATTTCCCCGATTACCTGTTATAGTACACCTACCTTAGAGGTTGTTTGGTTAGTTTATCATTAAATACTGTATGGATAAAGTTGTCTGTGTGGATTAATATACCTGTATAGATTGAGATGGTTTTTCATAGTTGGAAGAAACGTGTTTTTTAATTGGGAGAGACGGGTTTGGAAAAAACTTGACTTTTTGCATAAAGCTCTCTGTAGAAGTTTGAATAAGTCACTTTCTATATCATTAAGTCACTACCAAACAATCATGTATATCTGACCGAATATGATACGAGTCCTATTAAGCTCATTAAGCTGCTAACAGGCAATTATTGTCTACTTGCAAGAGCCTTTGTTTCATGCACAAGTCGGGGGTCTTCACGGAAAACAGTCTCTTGATCGTAGTGGTCGAGTAAGGTTTGCACACATCCTACCACTCCCGAACCCTACTTTTGAGTGGGATATACTAGGTTCGTTTGGTTGGTTTTATGATCTAAACCTTTTTGCCCGAGCGTCCTACTTTCCAACCCAAAAAAAACGAAAATTGAATGCAAATGAAGAAGGTCATCAACATCCACATATAGTAACCAACAATATCTTTTCCGAGCAACTAAAATTAAATGGTAATGAAAGGTATAAGACTATAAGTATAAACACACCTCTGCCCTTGGGGGTAATGAGATGAACAAGGTCATCAACGGTTACGTTATTCCTTCCTTTCTTCCTTGTAAACGATCTGTCAAGGGGTAATTTATCAATATCGGATGGCAGAATATGAGAAAGATAGCATGCAATACAGACCAACCGAGTGATCCAGCAATGTGTTCAGATTCTGTTACCAGAATACAAATTTCTGGCCATATACAAAACTACGTCAATGAAGATATAGGTTAAAGATATCTAAGCTGATTAGCTGAAGGGGGCAAGAAATATGAAGGATTTCTCTCACTACGGATGGTTGATGTTGTCAAGTGGCATCTATTCCCCTTGGGCTGCTTAGGGGATGTTTGGTTGGTTTTTTATTAAGCCCTATTTGGATAAAGTTGTTTGTGTGGATTAATCTGTCTATATAGCGTGGAAGGTTTTTGTTTGGGAGAGCTTTTTAATAGATGGAAGGAGCATGTTTTTTAATTGAGAATAACATGTTTGGAAGAAGAAAAAAAAAACTTGGATTTCTGCATAAAACTCCCCTCACTTTCTATATCATTAAGCCATTATCAAACAGCCATGTATAGTTGGGCGAATAAACTGTGAATCTCATTAAGCCCATTAAGTTGCTAACAAATAGACCCTTAGTTATCCCTGAACTTGATAAGATAGACAGATGAGATCTTATTATTGTGTGTTGGAGTCCCATGTCGGCTAGACTTCGATCATTTCTCTTCAACATACGTTGAAACCTCCTTTTTCCCCCTCAATAGCACTTTTGGAGGGTAATCCAATGGGGATCCACTTATTCTTAAAGGGGATCAGAGTCGAGATGAACCACCCTAGAGACTCGACACTCTCGGAAAATCTGTGCCAACGAAGGTGTCTTGGAGTCCCACGTCAGCTAAACTTAGACCATTTCTCCTCGATATATCTTGAAACCTCAATTCTCTCCTCAAATGTTCTTTTAGAGGGTAATCTAATGGGGTTCCATGTATTCTTACAATGTGGTGAAATCTCTTTTTCTTAAAGATGATATGTTGCTTATTCTAAGACTTATGAATGATTCAATTAGGTTGTGGCTCATAGTTACCCATCCACATTCCTATACAGAGGGAGGTTCAAATGAGAACAGTAACTAAATAAGATAATATGAAAACGGCCAAATCATGTGCAAAATCACATATGATTTTACACTAACTATCAATGCAAGGGTATGTGGGTGACCTGGCCCACAACCTTACGTTGCGATCAAAGTCCCCAATAAGTCCAACATTTATTCCTTCACATGTGTCAATTGGGCAAATACGCCCATAGTTACTAGGATGAATACCTCGTATTAGAAAAGTAACAATTCGTGCAGCGTAATTTGTGATTCGATTGTTATCTTATTCTCTTATTTAGAGGATCTCCAACAACTATGCTAAAGTTTTTCTAAAACAGAGTAAAAAAAGTCAAAATTTCTAAAAAAGTTTGCATCCAACTCCAACAACTATTCTATTTTAGCAACTCTAAGCATTAATTATCTTATTAAAATATTCAATTTATTTAATTATATTATTAAAATATTCAATATATGGAAAGTTGGAAGAGGAAAAAATTGTTTTTTAGGGGTAATAATTAGTTTTGGGAGAAAACTATCTATTTAGATATTTCTCTAAATTTAGAGCTTTTTACAATCTCTATCCTCTTTTTTCTATTTTAGCATAGAGGATAGCATAGTTGTTGGAGCAGCAAAAATGCTAAAATTCCAATTTTTTCTATTTTAGCATAGCTGTTGGAGATGCTCTTACCTCTTAGTTACTATTCATGTTTGAACCTGACTCTCTCTCTATATGTGTGTGTATATATATATATATATATATATATATATATACATAATTGCCAATTCAACAAAAATGCAACTATTAGAAGAGAAACATGACCTGGTTGGTGATTGCAGACTGAACAAAGAACTCAAAGGTTTCATTAATATACATACATACATATATATGGAGAGAGAGAGAGAGAGAGAGGAGAACCTGCAAAGGGACTTCATTTCATCTTTCCAACCACACTCAGTAAGTCTTTCCCTCAAAAGCTCCTTCAATCGTTCTTTCTCTCCACTCTCAATCAACTAAAACAATTGAATCAAACCATAAGCACAACACTTTGCCCCAAATTGATGAACTAAGCAATCAAATCTCCAATTCAACAACTTGAAACAAACACAACAATAACAAACAAAAAACTGTGCCCTAATTAACAGTATATCCAACAAAATCGTACTTTGATGTTGATAATTTCTTGAAGAGTTGGCTCTCGATCTTGATCTTCGTCTTCTGCATCTGGCGTAGGCGGACGTTTGATTGAAGCCCTCCTAGATTCATACATACAAAAGGTTAATCAATTTTATGAAATTGAAACACAGAAAACCAAATCTGAATCGAGCTGATTCCAATTCAAACTTACATTCTTCCCTTTGAAAATGAAAGCTATAGGGATTTTTGGATTAAGAAGCTACAATCCACCGCCAATAGTGTAAAGGGTGAAATTTCAATGGACCGTTTTCGACAAAGTATCCATAGCTTACTTTTTTTTAGCCATGGCGGATTAATGGTCGTGTTTATATAGGTAGGTTTTCAAAAAAGTTTATTACTTAGTTATTTTGATTTTAACAATTATGGCGAAGCATCATGTGATAAGTTGAGTTATTGTGAGAAGTGTGATAAATCGATCTGGCCCTTATCACTTATAATCTCAAACTCATCTATGAATTGTGTTTCATAAAGAAATTGATCTTATATATCTTATCTCGGTGTATCTCATTCTAATATTTCAACAGTTGATAATTTAGCTCAATTTTTCACCGGAACTCATCCATTAAATTATAGTATCTAATTTGGTTACTTAAAATTTAAGTAATTAATATAATATCAGCTATAATAAGATTATTATAAAGGGAATGCAATTTCTTTTTGTTAATTTAAGGTGGCGTTTGTTTTTTTAAGAGGTGCGAAAGTCTTAAGTCTAATTTCACTTCTGATTTTTAAGAGGTGGTGCTGAAATCTGAATCAACAAGACTGTTTGTTTTTGTAAACTAACAAACGTCTGAATATGTACAATTGTCTATTTTATCTTTAAAAAATTCAACATAAATACGTCAATTGAAGTGAGCATCGATGATCGAAGGACGGGACGAAAAACAAAAACAAAAGAAGGATGCTAACAGATTTGCGAGGTTGTAGAGTTTTAATCATATTTCAAACACCGAAGCGTCAATTTAAGCAATTCAAGATGTTTCGAAGAGCAAACACACAAATCTACAATATTCATGTTTTGCGTTTTGCAAATTCAGATGCATTTGGGCTAAAACCGATGTTGAAATCGAAAAAATGATGTTGGACGGAAATAAGAGGTAATTAAGTGGCTGAGTTATCACTTAATTATTCAGAGAACATTAAGAGTTAAGAGACTCTGAAAAGAAAGAAAAAACAAACAGTCTGAATTATCTTATGTCTGACCGAATCAAACATAAGTGGTAATTAAGAGCTTATTTTGAAAAAACAAACACCACCTAAGTATTAGTTTTTTAATAATCTCAAAATGCTTAACAAGTTATAAAAAAATGCTTAACAAGTTATAAAACCATCAATTACTACAATACAATTTTTAACACAAATTCCTAAATGTCACGTTAGTTTTAGAAATTATCTAGAAATTATCTTTCACTTCAAATATTTTTAACAAATTTTTTAAGTGACATCTCATCTTAAAAACTATATTTTAATCAACTAACAACAAAATTATAATTAAATGTTTTTTACTATAAATTAATATCAAATAATTTATTAATTAAATAATTATTGTATAGTAAAATAAATTAATTATATAAAATGTTTTTGATTCAATAAATAAATGTTTATAACTATATGTATTAAAAAGAATTAGACGAATAATTATGTATTTTATTTGTGTTAAGTTTGTACTTTTATTGTGTAATATATTTTATTGTATCGTACTATAAATTATATTATACTATGTAATATATTTTTATAACCAGTATCTTATTTAATAAACTATTCATACACTTTTTATAAACAAACTTCACATAACATCAAAAAAATATGATGTGATAGAAAACAATTTCTTATATTATTCATTACTACATCACCAAAAAGTACTGATGTGGCATTGACAATTATCAAAAACCAACTTTCTATTAAAAAATAATACTTACAAGCCAAATGGGCTCGGCCCGATCCGGTCGGTTAACCAAGGCCCGAAACCATGGACCGGCTATGGTTTTGGCGAGTTTCGACGGCCCGACCCGATCTTGCCCAGGACCGGTTGATGGGTCGGTTAAGGGCCCGGCCCGGATCCAATTTTTTTTCAAAATATAGCCGTTAGATGACCGTTTTAATCGATTTTTGACCGTTTTTTTGTTCAAATAACCCCACCCCCCAAAACACTATAAATAAGTTGTGTGGAGTATGGGGTTAGACACCAAGTTACAAAATGCAAAAAACGCATCTAATTCTCATTTCTCGCTATATTCGTTTCTCGCAAGTTCTAATATCTCTAGTTCTCTACTCTCAAGTTCTAATATCGTCCAATATCTCTAATAAGTGTGTTTTTTCTTATAATTGGTGTAATAAAATTGAAACTTGAAAGTATAAATAAAACGTATTTTTAAAGTGTGTTTGAGTGATTCAATTTCATTTTTTAAAGTTTATTAATTGATATAATTAAAAGTTTTTAAAAGTTTATTAATTGATATAATTAAACCTATTTTTTAAAGTTTATTACTTTAATATAATTAATTATATTATAAAAAATAAATAAAATAATCCTTAACCGGTTTTGGGCCTGGCCCGAGACCGGTTACCCTTAACCGGTTATAGAGTACCTAAACCAGTTACCCGGAAATAATGCCCAAATCGTAACCGGCCCGAGACTGGTTGGGCTTGGCCCGGTTAAGGAGGGCGCCACTGTAGCAGCCCGATTGGGCCTGACCCAGCCCGACCCGAGCTCGGTTTTTAGCCACCACTACTTACAACCAACACAATTTCTTATTAAGAAACCCATAAGAAATTATGGTAGCGGATGGTCTAAGAACCAATATATGCACAAAAATTCATACGTAAATATGCATTCATGTATATACTTGTTCTTATGATTCACAAAATATTTATAGCTCTTAAATTTTATTACATATTTATCTCGGGGCATGATAACATATTTACACCAACTATATGTATGGATAATTGTAAAATAAGTCAATATACATACATTATAACTATTATATATGTATAAATCATTTTTTAACAAATCAAAGATTAACAAACAACCACTACTTAAAAAAATAGATAACAATGATTTATCAGTAGTTTTGATGCAATTAACACAAGCCATTGTGTCTAATCAAGAGAAAATGGTGAGCGACTCGAAGCCTGGACTTCTCTAAGATGTCGATCAATACGAGCACGTGCAAATATCTTCGGTCCTTGAGATCCCTTGGGTACGTTTTGATATGGCGATCTAACACTGCTCGTTACTAGTTGTACACCTGTAGAACCCCTGATTTTGAACCCTCCATCGACACTTTGGTCAAACCGACGACGAGAGCCAGTGGTTGGCCTCGTCAACATCACACTCTCGTGCAAAACCACCACTTGAGTTTGTGTTATCTTCTTTTCCTATAATGGACAAATCAGTCATGTTAACTCGTTCCCATTCTATCTAGTCCATTTCATTTGATTTAGGCTATGTTTGGCAAAAAAAAAATAGCTTATAAGTTAGTTTTTTTTCTGGTACATGTTTGGATGACCATAAGCTAGCTTATTGAAAAGCTACTCATAGTAGCGTTTTGAAAAGCTAGCTTATCAACTACCAGCTAGCTTATAAACTAGTTTGCCAAATAATGCCTTAAAGTTAAACTATTGCTTGTGTGGGTACCACATACACAAAATCTTATGAAAGGGGACCCACGAACCCAAAAAGATAAATCAAATGATACTGTGAGAAATATGTGGAACCTCGGTAGATTACTCTCCAAACAACTCTTAAAGAGAAAATGGAGGTTCCATCATATACCAAAGAGAAATATTCCAAGTCCTGAAGATGCATGACTCAAGCAATATGAAATAAACCGACTTTTGGTTTAAATATATCATGTTTTAATGTCGGTTTTTAGATAATTTAATAGCAAATGTTTATACAAACCCTTTGACGTTGTTGTTTCTCTTCTTCTTTTTCAATTCTCGACATATTGTATTCCTCCATCAGCGCCAGTAAAGGTACCTAACCAACCGAACATCAAGTACAACACGAAAAAACCTGTTATTGACTTGTAAAAAAGTCAAATCTCTATGGATATTCTATAAGTATCTCGATCTTACATCATCATATAAAAACACCTTCTTTCTTTCTTCTTCCCAATTCTTTGTCTTCACAATCAACGACTCAACCAATGCTGCATTTTATTATTATACCCTTGTCAATTTTTTTTCTAATTATTCAAAACCGAAAAAGAGAAAAGTATCGTTACAGATAAAACCGACTTTTCAAGGTCGAACTCGATACAACTTTTTATATAACACACTACAACAAATTTTGGGTTTATAGACGCTAAAAAATTTAAGTGTCCTAATTAATAGCCATTTTATAAGACTTAATTTATAGAACCAAAAAATTAAGTGTCACATCTAAAAGCGTTGTAATAAATTTATGAAACGTTTTTAGGCGTCGTAACAAGTTTTTTAGGACCTTTTTATAAATTAAAAAAAAAACACCGTATTAGCTATTTTATAAGACATTATTTGAAAAAATGTCCTATAAAATACCTAACGGGATGCTTTCTATTAAATCTGTCCTAAAATACTTGTTAAGATGTACAAAAACGTCATATAAACTTATTATAACATCTTTAAATATGATGCTTTAGTTTTTAATCTTATAAATGAAGTCTTATAAAACAGCCTATTAGGACGCTTAAAAATTGATGGTGTCCTATAAACCCAATTTTGTTGTAGTGACACCATTATTTCCTAGGGATTACATCGCTTTAACAATTAAGAAGTCAAATCATTCGATTTGAACCTGGTATTTTGTTGACCATGGCACGGGCGCGTTCGGCCCGTTTTAGATTCTTGTGAGCACCTCTACTGACCGTATACCTTCTCTCGTCCTGTAGACCAAAGAAAATGTACATGTAAAAATACCCAAAGTGTGACACCCCAAAATTTGGGCAAATAAATAAATATGAAAAAGAAAGGAAAATAAAATAAATGCGTTTTATTTTAGTAGTCTAAAAATGTGAAGAAAAACGTGATAAGTGGGCCAATCATGCTATTTAAGGAAAGCGAGAAGTGAAGAAAAGAATTTATGTTCAATCGGACCGAAAATGAATAAAAATGTCAAAACAGGGGTGAAAAGTGTAAAGTTGTGCAAAACATTGAAGTCAGGGGGTCAAATGTCATTACCTAATAGTTAGAGGGTTGTGTCAGGCGTTAACTCCCTCATATCAGAGGGACCTGTTATGTAAATATGGCATGTCTGAAAATTTTCAGATTTGAAAGCGACGAGAGATCTTTGAGGCTTGCTATTGGCTTGTTTGGTCAACTAATATGCCAAGGTTGCTAAAAATAAAATGCAGAGGCCATTGCTAGCAACATTTTAGTTCAAAAGGATTAGGATTTCGCGAAGAAACAAGAGAGAAATCGGAGTTCAAAGTTGCTACCCGAAATTTTCGGTTTATCGACGATTGGAGGTAAAATACTCAACCAAATTTCGAGTTCTTTATATGGTTAGCTTCGTTTTTAAGTCCTTTATCGAACCTTAGTAGCCTTATATCTTATATTTTAGTTTAGAATGACCGATTTTGAGTTTTTCTTCAAGATTTTCGAGTTATATAAAAACCGAAAATTTAAATGAGAAAATGGGACTCAATACTAGATGGTTTTTGTTGATTTTTGTTCCTATGGTTGAGAAAAATGTTTTTCTAGAGTTTTGGAAAAAGAATTAATGAAAACGGCTAAAAAAATGAGGTCAAACATTTGTTTTCGATTTTCCGGTAAGTTTTCGTCAAAACATGTCACCGTCGGCACGTCTGGAAGTATTACGTGAGGATCACTTTAGAGGTTTTCAGCTTCTACAATTTCGACCCCTTTATTTTTTTAAATGTTATGTTTAAGCCAAATTTTAAGTTACAAATCAATCCATCAACTTTTTATTTGTTTTAAATTGCCCCAAGTTATTAGTTTAAAAAAAAAACATTAAAGAGTTTCTTTTTTTTGATTAAGTGTCTATATTGGGTATTTAATCTATTTTGGGTTTAAATTGATTTAGATAACTTGAATTATGTTAATTAATTAATTTAGTTTCTAAATTAATTGATATGTTATATGATTAATATATTAATTTATTTTAGAATATTAATTAATTAATTCATAAGGAGGTGTTTAGGAGATATTTTATTTAAATTAAATGATGGATTTGAAGCGTGATTTTTAGTTAAATATTATTAGGACACTTTAATTTGGAGGAATGTATTTATTATGTAATGGATGATTTAATAATCGTGATTAAGGTGTCGCTTTATGTCTTATAAATTATGAGATATTTGAAGTTGGAGCGGATTATTCCATTAGTTATTAAAATGATAAACCAACATTAAAAATCGTTCTCAAGCATAGTATTTAAAGGTCATTAAATTATTTTAATGATTTAATAATGAGATTAAATTGTCGCAATTTGAGTTAAATATTTATTTAGACGCTTTAATTTGGAGAGAATGATTTATAAGTTTATAAAATTATTAATTTGACATTTAAGGCGTCGTCGAGTTTTAGACTTGGGGGGTTTGACTCAAGTTAGTCGAGATTGACCGCGTTGACCATTGGCTAACTTTTACCTTATTTGATCCACAAGTATTTTGACGATGATATCAAATGGAGATATTTGAGTTATCAAGAGACCCAATTTTGGAGTTGGACTTTAGGTCGGGTCGACCATATTTGACATTTGGAGAATTAAGTCATTAATTGGAGTTGATGGCATTAAATGTGTAGGTTTTCAGATGAGAGCTATCAGTAGTCGATCTACACGCGATCAGGTGAGTCTTCATGAGACTTACACTGGGATGCATACTTACGTACAAATTTAATTTCAGCATTATATGATTTATATGGTGATGTTTGCGTATGCATGATGTTTCGGTTTTCATACATGATACATTATATTTCTCATGTATGTTATTTATGATCAGTTGCATGCTATGTGTTTATTTTGTTTTCAAAAACTCTAGCATGTTGTTTCATATGGAAGTTTTATGGGCGGTTTCAAAGGGTGGGCATTTGACCAGTAAGTCACACGACAAGTGGCTCGACCCCGTAATGGGTATCGAGACAGGTGTAGGTCAGACAACCCAGGGAAAGCCAGTGACAAAATGACCCTTACCCGAAGAGACAGTTTATGAGATCTCTTTTCTTTCAGCGCTGCATGTTTTCAGAAAGTGCATACTATTTGATACAATGTTTTGAAGTTGATAGGTATTATGTGAAATGATTTTATTCACGCAAACCATGAACTCACTGAGTTTTATAAGCTGACTATAGTATGCATCTCAGGGACAGAAGATTTCAGGTTGGATAAAGGAAAAGAGCAGACATAGAGACTTGCCTCATCTAAGTTCAATATTTATGTTCAGACATCTATTAAGAATAAATATTGTAATGCAACTCGGTATGGGACGAGTTAGCATTTAAGTTACATATTTATTATTTTAAAGTCTTCCGCTGTAACTGGTTTTAATTTAGCCATTATTTTGGAGTATTTTTTAGAGGAATTTTCAGATTATGTAACACTTTTCTAGCCCAAAATATGGGTGTTACACAAAGTTATAACGACGATAATGAGTTCAATAACTAACCATGGTGTATTCTTCTAGCCATCGTTCCTCGTCTCGTGCCAACGCCCATTTTTCGACCTTCTCCATAATCATTTTCCTACTCGAAGCTTCGTCTTCGGCTCTCGTTATCTGCTCGTCCATGCTCTTTAGGAGATCAACATAGTCCATCTCCCCTGTGGTACAACAGTTATTGTTTTTTTTTTATTATACTAGAATCGTACTCGCACAATGCAGCGAGATACATCATGATTTTAAGGGAGTTAAAGTGGTTAGAGATAAAGATTGAAAGTTAATAAATAACATTAAACGTAGTACACAAAACTTTAATGGTTGTTTTTAAGAGATTTTAAGTAATTAACATTAAATAACAGTTAATTAACCTTTAACAATTGTTTTTAATAGTTTTTTATACGTGTTTTGTAATATAGTATAAAAGTTTAATAATAATATAATGTTTTTTTTAAATAAAAAACATTAAATATTTTGTTAGATTTTTTTAATTATATTTTAGATTTTAGATTTTTTATATTTAAAATTTGGTTTTTATTCTTTATTTAATTATGCAGTGAAGTGATTTTAGGGGATTAAAATGGTGAGTGATTTTAGGGGATTAAAATGGTGAGTGATTTTAGGAGAGCTAAAGTGGTTAGAGATTAAGATTGAAAGTTAATAAATAACATTAAACGTAGTATATAAAACTTTAATGATTGTTTTTAAAAGATTTTAAGTAATTATCATTAAATAACGGTACATCCTGCTTTAGAAATTGTTTTTAAGAATTTTTCATCTGTACATTATAATATAGTATAGATATAGATAATATTTACACACAGCAAAACTCACACTCACTACTTTGGGGGACCCACCCCACCCACTCCTTTTGATGTCGTGATCTCAACAATTTTTAGTGTTTTTCTTAGATGATTTTGATATTTAAGTCTTACCTTTCTTTTGGAATGCTCGCTAATTTTGTCAGATTATGTGTTTTTCGTTGCCGTTAATGGTGTCTTACAAAAGATTTTTTAAAAACCATAAAACAGAATAACCCGAAAATCGAATAATCCAAAAAACCATTTTAAGTTGAACCTCCTTTAGTCGGATGGGTTATTCGACTATTGAATTTTTTTTTATACCCCCAGGTATGCCCCCGATCACCTAACTTCCTGGATCCGCTACTGCTCGAACCCTTGAACAAATATAATACGGCGTTAGAAATTATCTAACCGCGGTTTATCAAGTTAACGATATGATCGGTCTTTGATAGCGAAGGGACCTCCATATGCGATCGCCTACAAATCTCCCTGAGCTCGGTCTGCTTCTTTACGAGAAGTTCTTTCATTTTGCTCGCTTTTAATTGATCTAATCTTTCGACTTCCGCCTCCGCCTATAACATTTTGACAAAAACAAAACATCGGTTTCACAGGATCGATGCACTTGATTACGTTAATATATCATCATGTATACGAACCTGCTCGATCATGGTGATGGCCAGACTTCCGGGACCGGAGATATTAGTCGAAGTGATCGAACCCGAGATGTGCGAAAACACTTGTCGATCGACGTATGGTGTGTCCATTAGATCCCATAAGTTTTTCAAAGAATTCCCAAGATTGTGAAGCTGAAAAAAAACATTAACCAGGATAGCATCCTTTGACTTTTGAGGTCAACTATTTTATTTTTCAAATTCAAATTTTGTTACAAGATTTTAATGATTTTTTTCACACCAAAACCTTTTAAATTGTATATTTTGCTACCTATATATTGTTTTGAGAATTTTCTTGAAAAGTATCAAGAATCTTGATCAAAAAATTGAATCTAGAATCAGGCTATTTGACCAATAAAGTCAAAATGTACCTTTTCGATCCGCGAATGCTTTTCGGCTTCGAGGGATTCTACGGTGGCGTTAAGTTTAGCCAAGATACGGTCACTCATGTTCTTGGAGAGACCCGATAACTCGTTCAAGCTCGGGTGCACCTTCGTTATGATCATCGATGTATCCATTCCTAACATACCCGACAAGTTCTGAATCGCGATTATGTAGTTTTTCACCCTTTCAAGCCTGTCACTCTATCAATTCATCTCAAATCAAACATGAATGTAATAACCCGACCCGTTAGGAAAAACCGGTTTGAAAGTTAATTAAGACAACCATTATCGAAAAAATGGTTGGGCCCACCAGTGTCTGTGTGTATAATATATATATATATATATATATAGAAAGGTTAAAACGAGAACACTTTTATTTTACGAAAACGCGATATATATATATATATCCGACCCAAGTCCGCAAAAAACGGTGCGAGTAGACGATTTTAGATGAGACTTGTTATTGTACCTTGTCAGCATGAAGTCCTTGAAGTTTCATTTGATATTCTTCGAGTTTCTTCAACGAAAGATCGTTTTCGTTTACTACGACTTGAGGTATCGAATCATCGTATTCGGATTGACCAGCGATTTCCGCAGAAATTTTCTGAATCTGCGATTGTACCGCTCGAAACTGCTTCATTCTCTCTGCTTTCCTCGTTTGCATTTTCCGTAGAGCCGGGGCAATCGCTCCCAATTGCTCTTTTAACGTTCCCGCCATTTTCTCCGGCTACAATAATCAATCAACGTCAATTTTATGCTCAGTTTTCGATTATTTTGTGAATCTTGTTTTCATGGAGATACATTTAAGGGGTTGTTCGGTTGTTTTTTCATTTAAGGGGCATTTGGTTGGTTTTCATTAAATCTTTAATGGATAAAGCTGTTTGCATCGGTAACTCATAAAAAAATTTGTTTGAAAAGGTTTTTTCATAGATGAAAGAAGAAGAACCTATTGGATTCGAGATGCTCTTAAGAGTCAAAATTTTCATGTAGGACCCACCTTTTCTTTAAAAAAAATAAACTAAGTAAAAATTCTCTAAGCGAAAATATAGTTTTTTTTTTTGTTGTTGTACGGAATAAAGTTTCTAAATGATTTAAAAGACCATTTTACCCTTCCAGGAAGCGAACGATCATCGAGTGACAAAAGCAAATGAGTAAACTGGGCTTCGGAATCCGCCAACTCCTGATGCAAGCGTGCCCTCGACATATTCGCATCATCAACTTTTCTTCGATAAATCTGAAGACACTCATGCTCCAAATCAACCAACACTTTTTCTCTTTCGAACTCGTCTTCGCCAACTTCATCCCAAATCATCTGTCATATAAACCAGTTTATGCTACAAACGAATACAAATATAGATATGATCAAATCACACTCCCACCAGATCGATACCAGATATAAAAATCACTTAACGAAAAATCAAACTTGCCTGTAATTCTTGTAGCAGATAGCCACACGACGTCTCGAGCATGGCCGCGGTTCGAGTGGCCATGGGTGACTGAAAAGAACCCATATGAGAGTTTTTGTGATGGCAAATTAGCAATGGAAGTTGTGGCAAGAAAAAATGATGAATAATTGAAGTGGGTTTTTGCTTAAAATACAAGGATACAAATACTAACTAGTTGGTGAGAGGATATGAACCTTTGGGTTCAAGAATTCCTCGTCTTTTAGCTTTTTTTTTTAATAATTATTTTTAGAGTAAATTACGTTTTTAGTTCCCGTGGTTTGTTGAAAATTTGTATTTTCGTCCCTATAGTTTTGAAATTACGATATTCATCCCCATGGTTTATAATTCATTACTTTTTTCATCCTTATGTATTAATTTTTATTGCTTTTTTCATCCCTATGGTTTACAATTTATTTATATTTTAGTCCTCATGTCTAAAAGTAGTGTTTTGGCCTCAAGGATGAAAATAGAAATGAATTGCAAACCTTAGGGACGAAAACTGAAAATTAGAAACCACAGGGACGAAATTCATAATTTTTAACAAACCAGAGGGACCAAAAACGTAATTTACTCTTATTTTAATTTTCAGTTTTGTAGTCATGATATATGATTTTTGATAAACAAGTGGAGTAAAGTACAAATTTGGTTTCTATGATTTACCAAAAGTAAGGTGACGTTTGTTTTTTAAGAGCTCTGAAGTGAAGTCTGTTGTTAAAGTCTGAAATTTAAATCAATAAGATTGTTTGTTTTTATAACGTATGTTTTGAAAGAAATGTGAGCATATGAAATAAGGCAGCGATAAGAGAGTTTAAGAAGTTAGGTCACCGTTTTTTATTTCACATGTATTTAAAAGTTAAGAGGTTCTGAAAACTGGGAAGAAAAAAAAACAGTCTAAATGTAAAAAAGTTTGACTGATTCAAACTTAAGAGTGACTAAGAGTTTTTTTTTAAACAACAAACAACCCCTAACACTTCCGTTCTTGCAACTTTGAAATTACAAGATCATTTGTGGTTTGCAAAAACATTCGGATTTGGTCCCTTCTATTAGATAATTTCGTTAAATGAGAAAAAAATTCGTTATTTTATTGTATTTTTTTTCTTTTGCCAAATCAAAAACCACATGGACCAAAATCATAAAAATCGATTTTAATTGGGTAAAAGACAAAAAAATCAAGAAAATGACGAAAATATTTCTCATTTAACAGAATTTTTTAATGGTAGTTGGATAAAATGACAAAATCCAGACACTTTTGTAAATCATAACGGCGAAAAATATTATTTTCAACAAAACATAAGGACCAAATTTGTAGCTTACTCTAAAACTTATATTATTTGGTTTGGTGGTGTTTGAGGTGCAGTCATACTTTCTCTGATAGACACATTGCAACACTAGTTTTGCATACATATTAAGAAGCACTTTTTGAGCTTTTTGGTTAAACAGTCCCTTTTTTTTTCTTTCTAAACCATTAAATATATCATTAAAATTAGAGTAAACTACAAATTTGACCTCTATTGTTATCAAAAATAACATTTTTCGTTTATGTAGTTTTGAAATTATAAGATGGCCACCGTAGTTTACAAAGACGTCCAAGTTTGGTCCCTGTATATAACAACCGTTAAAAAATTCAAGAGTAAACTCTAATTTTGGTCCCTGAGGTTTACTAAAATCTTTGAAAATGGGACCTGAACTTTGTTAAGTCTAAAAATTGTCCCTATGGTTTTCATTTTGCTCTGGAAATGGTCCCTAAGCACTAACTCCGTTAACTTTCTCTCAGTTAGATAGAGGGGCATTTTTGTCTTTCCTCTTTTCCCCCTTAACAACATGCCAAAACGATACCTGTTGGATGACTCGTCGATCACAATCCCTAATCGGCTGGAAGTCGATCAAAGACCGATCGAGACCCTTGATTGCAGAATCTATTGGCAGTCGATCGAAGACAGATTGAGTTGATTGCAGAATCGATTGGAAGTTCGATCAAAGACCCTTGATTGCATGATCGATTGGCAGTCGATCGAAGACCGATTGAGTTGATTGCAGTATCGATTGGAAGTTCGATCAAAGACCCTTGATTGCAGAATTGATTGGCAGTCGATCAAAGACCGATCGAGTTGATTGCAGAATCGATCAAAGACACTTACTGAGGTGGATTCACCATCGATACCTATTTCCATAATCATGCATCAGGTGCTTACCCCTTTGGTGGATGGATCTTTGCTACAGGGGGATGAAGATGATGAATATTTGGCCAACTGGATTTTTTATGCTTTTTCTTCCCCATGGTTTTAAACCATCTAGGCTAGGTTTTATAATTTTAGTTCTTGTTCTCCAAATAGAAATAGGATAAAAAGGAATATTGTAAATAACAAAGAGAAGTTATATATAACAAATTTGCAGATCTACATTTTTGCAATTTCACTCTTTCAAAGTAATCAAAAGGATGGATATGCAAACAAACTACAAGATTTTGTCCACTAAACTAGAGCAACCACAATGACAGTAGTATCTTAAGCAATATCAACAGCTCCACATCCCAAGTAGAAGTTGGTTTGCTTATTCGAAAATTAAGCATAAATTTTTTTAGATAGTCTAGTATTCCAAATTAATGATACTTGTTACAAAGCTCCAAAACAATGAGATTTGACATTATATGAAGTTATGAACTAGTGATCTAGTATCTAACTCAAAGATAACATCCGCACACAATTTATTAAAATTCTTGTATGAAAACCTCAAGGAGTTGGACACCATGGACTAATTGAGATGGAAAGCTTGGGCATATCCATCACCAATGTCTCCGATGCACCTGCAACAAAAGGTCATACCGAGATTGCATACAGAAATTAAAACATAACCACGCTTCACATTTCATAGCCAGCAAGCTTGTTCTAGCTTATTTGCTCTTTTCTTAATTACATTCATACCGCTTCTATTATCGCCACCACCAACCATAAACCATTTTTCATCGATAGAGACCCCAACATGGCCTGCCCTAGGAGACACGAAATCCCCTTGAATCTGTGGTTGGGACCATTCTAACTGCAATTAAGTAGAAAAGTTGTCATGTCAAAAATAAGAGTTAAATTAGAAGTGAAGCACAAAAAGGTGCTTATTTGTATCCGAAGAGAGGCAACTATAAAATTAAAAGATCAAAATCTTTGAGGTCATTCCACAACTTTTTGGTTGTCTATCTGACGAAATGCATAAATGAACAAGGTAGATATGACAATTGCCCAAAAGAGAACACTGGACATAATTAAGGTAACCTTTAACTACTCCAAGAATTGGTTCATGTGTTTATATATTTTAGACCATTAAGAACACAGCAAACCACATTCATGTGGCATTAGTTACACACAGAGTAAGCTTCATTCGCGTTGAGCTGACTAGTGTTTGCCAACAAAATACGATCTTGTGTGCAAAATGAACTTTAGCTAAACGATTACCAGAACAAGGTCGAAAGCTGTTTAACATCATGATTAAAATACTTTAACAGACAATTGCAGCATAACAATGGTAATGTTCGACCATATTTCATTTGGATGTTTAAATAAAAAACATGATGGTGGTAACGGTAGGTTGCTTATTCCTGTTTTCTCCATTAAGAACACCATTCACCATATCAACCGGTGCTGACACCCGATCACTACAACATCCCAAAATTCGCGTTGAGCGGAGTCCAAGAAATAAACAGTATTAGATCGAAACGAAAAGATATTAATGTATGAATTGATGGATGATGTTGCCACTATAACAAGAAAGGCATATGGTTCTCTTTTTCTTACTGTGTTGCTGCTTCTTGATTGTAAACTAGTCCCATTCATTCTTTCTTTGGCACCCAGAACAGGTATATTGTTAGTTGGCAACTTGGTTTGATTTTTTTTTTCAGAACAGAATCAGGGGAAACTTATATGATAGTCTTATCGCACATCTGTTACATGATGGTATATGCTAAAAGACCATTCCCTCAAATTACTTTATTCTAATCATCAACTGATTTGTGTTTTCTGATGGAATGGAGAAGCGATCGATTTTTATTTTGGAATCGATTAGATGAGGGAGGGGACGATCACATTAGAGAGGGGGAAAACCTTTTGTATGCTTAATTGCTTAGGTGCCGATTGTTTTTTAAGATGTCTAAAGTCTGAAGTTTTATTTTAGTTATGATTATTAAGAGGTGGTGTGTAAAAAGGTCTGAACGATTTAGACTTAAGAGTCATTAAGAGGTTTTTAAAAAAAAACAAACAACCCCTTAGTTTAATGGACCTTGTTAAAAAAAAAGGGGAAAAGAGGAAACTATAAATGGACAAAAATACCCCTCTCTCTAACAGAGAAAATTAACGGAGTTAGTGGCTAGGGACCATTTCCAGAGTAAAATGAAAACCATAGGGACGATTTTTAGACTTAACAAAATTCAGGTCCCATTTTCAAAGATTTTAGTAAACCTCAAGGACCAAAATTAGAGTTTACTCAAAATTCAATTATATAATGGACATTTTCGTCATTTTATCGATTTTTTTGTCTTTTACCTAGTCAAAATTATTTTATGATTTTGGTCCTGTGCTTTTCCCACTTTCTTTTCCTCCTCTTTTTAATATTATGTATAGGTTTAATTTTCAAGAAGATTTCAAACAATAGAAGAGTATTGTTAAAACAAAACTATATACACAAAATTTGTGTTTTTACATAAAACTAACACATAAAAAATGTTCTATAAATTTATACGAATTATGTATCTTTATTTATTACATTGATGATCATTATGCTTACTTGAAAAAAAAATTTATTTTAAATGTAAGATATTAAAAAGTACATTTTATTTTTTAAATAAACAAAAAATGTATGGGTCATGGGGTATGCCATTTTCTTGATTTTGACCTTCCAACTTCTTACCATACGAGTATCGATTTTTCTAAACATTTAGATATAAATTATGGTTTAAATTAATGATATGATACTTTTTGTTTTTTAACATATAAAAAAAATTAAAAAAAAGGACTTGTGATATGGCTTTTTATAATCTGAAAAGAAAAAGAGGGTTTAACCACAAGGGTTTGACATACTGGTTAAAGTCTTGAGGGATGTGGTGAAATATCTCATTTTCTCAGGGTTTGAATCCAGACGTATATAACAATTGTGGCCACTGAGGTTTAATCAGGGTTGATGTCTTAGAGTCATAAATTGCCAAGGGATTAGTCTAGGCATAATTAAAACACTTTTTTCCAAAAAAAAAATAATTGATGTTAAGTTAAAATAGAGTAAATTACGTTTTTCATCCTCGTGGTTTGTTAAACATTGCGGATTTCGTCCCTGTGGTTTCCAAATTTCGGTTTTCGTTCCTATGGTTTGCAACTCATTTCTATTTTATTCCTTGAGGCTAATTACTACTTTTAAGTAAGGGAGACCAAAATAGAAATGAATTGTAAACCATATGAACGAATAAAGCAATCAAGTTTAAACTATAAAAACGAAAATAATAATGAAGTATAAATCATAAGGATAACAATTGTAATTTAAAAATCATATGGATTAAAATAGAAATTTTCAACAAACCACAAGGACGAAAAATGTAATTTACTCTTTAAAGTATGAATAGAGATAGCAACATTGGTTTTTAGAGCATCTCCAACAGTTATGATAAAGTTTTTCTAAAATAGAGTAAAAAAATCAAAATCTCCAAAATTTTTTGCATCCAACTCCAACAGTTATTTTATTTTAGAAATTCTAATATTAATTATATTATTAAAATATTCAATTTATTTAATTATATTATTAACATATTCAATATATGGAAAGTTGAGGGAGGAAAAAGTTGTTTTTTGGGGTTTTAATTAGGTAGAGATTTTTACAATCTCTATCTTCTTTTCTCTAATTTAGTATAGAGAATAGCATAGTTGTTGGAGCAACAAAAATGTTAAAATCTCAATTTTTTCCATTTTAACATAGTTGTTGAAGATGCTCTTAATGTGTATATATATATATATATGTGTGTGTGTGTGTGTGTGTGTGGCTAGTTAAGTTATTATAGAAATTAAAACAAGTGATGCATCTCAAATAAAGGGATGACCATTAATTGATGGTACATATAACCTCCCTCCAATCCAATTCAGTCCAATCATTTCATTTCCGTCTCATTTCTTCCCCCCCCCCCCCCCCCCAATACAATCAAACGGAAATTAACAAACTTTCTCTTTCTTTCTTTTCAATTCATTAACTAACTAACTAACCAGATCATACCAGACCAAGCCATGGCTAATAAGCTCATCATATTCATCGTATCCCTGGTCTTGGTGGTGGGTGTGGTCCGTGGGATCAATGAGAATGAAATCCATCAGATTGGGCATTCAGGTTTTCGGCAAAGGGTTTCAATCACCGACGAACGTAAGTTTCTGGGACTGGGAGGCAAGCACGGTAAAGGTGAGAAACCACCAAAAGGTAACACAAGAACTCCCCCGCCTCCTTTCCAAACCAATGCAAAAAGAAGAAGATAAATGCATTTGTAAATATGATATATCAAGATTCTTATGAACAAATGACTTGAGGATTGAAGGTACTTGTTAACATGTTACTAGGAAAAAAAATATATTGTAAATTATTTTTAACTTATATGTTATTGGAAAAAAAAATGTAATTTACTATGTAAATATAAATTAATTTAGTGAAAATATTATATGGATGGATGGATTACTTTCAACAATCATTATTATTATTATTATTATTATTGTTATTATTATTATTATCGACAAAATACTCAAAATAAAGATGAAAACAAAGGAAACAAATATATATAAAATGAATTTAGGGTTGGGTGCACGTAAGATCAAACATTTTCATAAGAGCGGTGAGACTATAAAATGACACTGAAACATCACAACAAGACATTGTGAAGGTACAAAAAATATCGAACCTTCACAGTAAAGCACTTTCAGTGTTATTTATGTGGTCTCATGAGTCTCATAAAAACAGTTTGATCTCACATGATCCAAAGTTTATGCCAGAAATAAAAACATCAATACAAAAACCAAGCTAAAAAAAGTTTCAAATTTGTTATCCAGTTGTTTCCCATTAGAAAACCAGATGTTTGTGCTATCAATAACAGGTCCACATAACACTTGGTGATCACTGGTTTGAGTCTCGTTAAAGCTAACGAAACTGATAGGAATCGAGTTTGAACTGCCAAATTCGGCCTTAAATGTCACAAAATGCCTCTCTCTCGATCCAAGACCAATACTCCTCATTGTAAAGTTCCATATCGTGTTTCCGACTTGCAGAAACACCATAAAATCTCCGACACACGAGTCATTAGCATCACCCATGATAAAATCAAGGGTAACTTGCCCATGTCTCAAAAAGAAGATGTTTTTTAAGATTCCCGATGGATTACCAGAAACGAGCTCGACCGCTGCACGTCCTCGTGGCGTCGCAAAATGTCTCGAGTCGATATATTTTACGGTACCCAGAATGGTCCAATCTTGCAGTGGAGATTCAACTGAATTGGAAAGATCGTTGTTAGAATCAACGTCTAGTAAAATACCTTGAGAGGAGTTCTCGAGAAAAGCTGGTCCAACTTCAAACCCACTATTTACAAACCCATTATCTGAGGGGAAAAAAGTTTAATTATTTATTGTAACGTCTACAACAGATTCTCCAAAAATAAATAAATTAAAACACGGAAATAAAATTTAAATTCTCCAAATATAAAAAAAAAGTAAATTTTGACTTTCATTTTTGTGGTTTGTTAATAATTTCGATTTTAGTCCTTGTGGTTTAAATATTGCAATTTTAATTCCCATGATTTGCAATTTATTGTTATTTTCGTCCCTAGATTAATTCCTACCTATAAGTATAAGTGATTAAAACCGTAAAGAATTGTAAACCATAAGAAGCTAACACAACAATAAATTGTAAATCATAAAGACGAAACTAGCAATGAATTACAAACCATAGGAACCAAAAATGTACTTTCTAAACTATAGGGATGAAAATAACATTTTTTAACAAACCACAGGGACGAAAAATATAATTTACTCAAAAAAAAAAAATTATATTCAACTTTGGAGAGGGGTTTCATTTGAAAACCTATAAAACTTTGACAACTAGTTCATCATGTGTCATTTCACATGACTTTTTTCTCTATATACTGTATGGATTTAAAATATTGATTATCATATATTTGTTTCACAATTTGAATATTCTTTTTATGTGATTGTGAATAAAAAAATACATATAAAAAGTTTCACGGTATGAACCGAATACATATAAAACAAACGTATTGTAAAACAAATATATTTTAATCAATAAATTAAATCATAGTTTTAGATGTAAAAATATCATGTAAAACAAATACTTTATGATAAAGCCCCACTTTGTGTCAAACAGTGGTATTAGAGAGCCCGAGTCGTTAAATTAAATGAGTCTTATTTTGTTTTCGAGATTGATTATCGAGCTCGTGTAACTCGTTAAATGTCCGAATCATAACCCTACCCTGATCCAATGACAAAATTAGATAACGACATACCTGAATACAACTTTGGACTCTCGATCTCGGCGACCAAAAGAGTGTCGACGATAGGCCAACAAGTTATATTACTACGATTACTAGTCGCAACACTTTGAATCTTTACACTCATAAAACCCCTTCGGTTTTCACGTCTCCCCAACGAAAAACCGTAAGTTTGCCACTGTTCGTTCCCGAGTGATTCTTTGAAAAAGAACACCTTCGATGCACCCGGACCCGAAATATTTACGGCCGTGGAGTTCTTGGCGCAGTTTTTGTGGCTCGGAGCAAGCGTGAAGGTGAGGACATAATCGTAACTTCCAGTTGATTTGAATGTTTGATTGATCTTACCGTTTGGACCTAATTGCAAACCGTGACCATTTCCGGGCAGCGAAATGTTTTCACCCGATGTTACGTACCAAACCGTGCCATTAAATGACCAACCGGGGATAACGTTCGTTTTGGCATCGAGGAGCACAAATTGGGAGGTGGCATTTGTCGTCAGATTTGTTGGCGGAGATTCGAAACTTGGATTTTGAAGTATAACTGCTAAAATCGAATGTTTTTCGAGTTCATAAAGTAATTAAAATTAGATCCATAGAACAGATAAAGTATCAAATGAAGCAGAGAGCACGATCAATTGAGAAATGAAAACTAAAAACATAATGTCTTAGACGAGTTTTTTTTTAATTGGGCCATAAAAGTTGAACTTCGGTTCGGTCAAGACATGTATATTTTTGACGGTCGGTGCGGTCCAGACCTCTAAAAACGATGTTCAATTTATTTGTGTAAGTAGAACTCCTTTTGCGGTATGAAAAGCACACCCGGTAAACTTTGAAGGGTGCCTAAAAATATTAGAAAATATAACGAACATCCAAAAAAAAAAAACCCCCTCAAAATCAACCATAAAACCGAAAAAGACTCTCGAAATCAACCAAAAATCAAAAGTGTCTCTCGAAACCAACCAAAAAACCGAAAAAGTTTCTTAGAAGTTAGAACCACCCAAAAAAAACTTAGAAAAGTCGCTCGAAACAGTGAAATTCAACTAAAACACATTAGACGACTTTTTGGACATTTGAATTTGATCCACATTAAAGGTGCACCCACCCGACAAAAATCTTGGGTCTGCCACTGTTCAAACCACAAATCAGACCGGTTCAAACAGTTTGACTATTTTTCAGACTATACCAGACCTCAAAAAGGGTTCAGTTTAATTTGGTCCGACCGATTTAAGCAGTCGTAACTGAAACAACATAATGATATAACATACCTTTAGAATACACCAATGGCACCAAGAAGAGAAATTTAACCACAAAAATGGCAAAATCCATAGCAAGTGTTATCGAAGAACGAATCAACAAAAATGGCAAGGTAGAGAAATGATCAAAATAGATGCAATTCAACTGTGGTCAACTTGTGCCATGTTCAATTTCATAATATTTAATTTGATAAATATAAAATTATCACGTTCGAAGATTTTAACCGATTTGAACCCATTGTATATCGTTGACTTGCAAAGTCAACTCTTTGGCACATGTTACATAGGGTTGCATATGGATTAGATTGGTTGGGTTAAAAACATTTGAACAATCGAACTCGATATTTGTGGTTTGGAAAAACTTTCAATTCAAACAAAAGTACAACCCAATCCAAACAATGTGGGTTGTATTGGTTGGTCGGGAGCTCCACTCCAAATTCTACTTGAGCATCCAAATCTGGGTCAATCCCAACAAAAACATCTCTAAACAAGGTTTGAGCACCATACTAAGGTATCGTTTGACAAAAATAAGTTAGCTTATTTTCTGGGTACATGTTTGGATGGAAATAAGTTAGCTTATAAGCTAGTTTTTTGATAAGCTACTTGGAGTAGCTTATAAAGAGTTTTTTGTGATTATTCCAATTGTGCCCTCATTAATATCCATTATTTTAATTGATTATTTTTTTCTATATATAACCTTTTTGGTAATTTTACATGCTTATAAGTTAGTTTTTATCAAACGTGACTTTTTTATCGGCTAGTTTATCAGTAGTTATTAGGTAGTTTAACAAACATAGCCCAAATGTGTCCAAAGAAGAAGAGCAAAGCAAATGCATGATAGCCCTTCTAAACGCCGCTTTCTGTGGTGTGTTTGGTTTAGTTTATATTTCTTTTTCTTTCACGTGTGTTGTATATAATTTGCAACCACTACAAATGAGAAAAATAAAAGAATTTTTTTATGCAACTCAAATTCAATTATATTGTATGCAACAAGATATAATAGCATTTTTAACAGATTCATCAAAGTAAGAAAATGGTTCTTTATTTTTCTTTAACAAATTTTCTATATTTTTCTTTAAAATAGAGAAAATTAGATAAAACTTTAAGTTTGATATATTAATTTTTTATTCACTCCTACCAATCAGATTGAATTAATTTTATAAAAGTTCTTTTTCAAAAGTGTATTTAAATGACAAATTTATAGAATATTTTAATGATATAATGAATATCTAAAAATCTAAAATAAAGAATTTATTGGAGTTAAATGTAATAATTTTTAGATATTTTAACTTTTGATTCTCTATTTTAGAGAAATATAGACAATCTGTCGAAGATGGATAAACAAACACCTCTATCAAGAGGAGACTATAAATTTTCCACATTTAAAGGACCGTAAGATATATCAATAGCATATCAGAATAAACTCAATAAAACAAAACTGAACCAAAATAAACTTAATATATCCCACCCAAAAGTAGAGTCTAAAGGTATATGCAGAACAACCATCCGTCTCAAAAAAACAGAAAGACTTTAAAGAAAGACCCTGGCTTACAAAAAGATTTATCAATCGTAACGAATTGTACAAATTTTACTACAAGAAGTTAAATGTACGATAGTATAAGCGCCAACAATCGCGCCAAAAGTTGTATCCCAATCGGACCGTAACTCATAGGCCATGAGTTCAAACCTCACAATCACGGGTCAAGAAGTTACCAGGGTGCACCATTGGTGGTCGTAGGCGGCAGAAGTTTTCACCGCCAGGTTTCAGCCTCCGGACTCTCTGAAACCTTAGACGTTTACATCAAACACCAATTCGTTATTACCACCAATCCGGCACTTGCAGTCTGCGGTTTCTATTTACAGCAAGTCTTTCGGCAGGAACTTTAGTCCTGACCTGTCTCCATAACATGTTAACTGCATCATCTTTCTTCGGAGGGTACTGATATTCATAATGATGTGCGATTTCTTTGAGTCGCTTCCACATTTGAACCCACGTCTGCTCGGGTATTTTTCTTAGTTGTTCAACCATGTATCCCGGAACCAATGCCTTTTGAACGGAAAAGAAAAGGGCGAACTTGGTGTAGTCGAGTTCAGCCTCGTATGGGAGCTCGATATGGTCGCTCACAATCACGGGGACACAGTGGCTCACGATAGCGTCAAACAGACGGTTAGATGAAGGCGTGTCTCCTGCTGGATGTAAACAGAATTTTGATGATCGCATACCCTGTGTAGACTGGTTACACCAAGGTTCGGTTTTAGTTCAAGAGTCTCATAAAGGTGTACGAATATGGCCGTAAAAAGTTACTCCCTCAGTCCCATAATAAATGTCCACAATAAAAATGGAACACAACTTTAGGAACGTGTAATTATTATAATTTTTAATACAAATAAAAAACAATTTTACCCTTAATAATAGAGAGAAATTTTCTCCGTCTCATGGTAGAATGAGAAAGTAGAACATACTTTTTAAAGCGGACATTTATTCTAGGATAAACTAAAATAAAAATGTAAACACTTTTTTTCGGACGGAGGAAGTACTAAACAAGGCACATTTTGACTATTAGGGTGTATTTGGTAGGCAGGTGGGAATGGACATAACTGATAGACGAGAGTAAGGTAGGTGAGTGAAAGAATTGTGGAAAGTTTTGAGGTTTTAATTTGACATGGGTAGATTAGTAATTTTTTACACCTATTTTGGTGTGTCCCACTCAAGTCTTATCCTGTCCCAGTCTAATGTCGCACCAAACATGAAACAACACTTGTCCCACGTACCAACAACACTCTTAAGGTCCAATAAACCACTCCCTTTATCCCATAATAAATGTAATGGAAGAGTTTGAACAAAAATACCCCCTAGAAATGACAAAATTAAGGTAAATATTTGGGGAAAAGATCACTACTTTGTAATGACCGCTAATGTGTAGGGCAAGAATTTTTTTGGATAAAAACTATGCAAAAAAAAATCATTACTTTGGACTCTGAATACTTCTTTTACTTTAAAAGCTGAATACAAAAATTTCAAGAAAAAAACTTAAAAGAGTAAACTTATGGTCCTTGTGAATTTCCGAAATTTTTGGTCCGTAGAGTTCATTTAATACAATTTTACCATCACAGTTTGCATTTTTGTCTGGTTTTGATCCCTTCCACTTGACAGTCGCTAAAAAAATCATTACGTCAGGGGCAATTGGTTTCTTCTTTTTTGTCTTTTTCTTATTTCCTTTTAAGTAAATAAGAAACTTATAATAAATATTATATATACATATATTCTTTTGTATTTCCTTAAAGAAAACACAAAAACCCACCTCTAGAAACATACATACTTAAAATATGTTAGTGGGAGGGACCAAAAACAGGACAAAAATGAAAATTGTGATGAAAATTTGTATTAAATGAACTCTAGGAACCAAAACCAAGAATTTTGGAAAACCACAAGGACCAAAAATAAAGTTTACTCAAAAAGTTACACCTAACTAATGTGTACTTATTCTAGTAGGACAAAACTACCATGATCCAAAAAAGTATGTGTAATACTCTCCCCATCAAATGAAAATGGCAACATTTCTTGGGAAGTTTCATATAAAATTATCCATTTACCCATTAATGTGATTACAAACCAACTTGATGACATTGACTTGGATCCACCAGAATTAACTGACAAATAGTTAAACACATTACTCAAGTTAAATAGTTCAGTTTTCATGAGACATAGGGGGTATTTGGGGTATTTTAGAACAAATACCAACTGAATTGTGAGAAAGAGAAGTGATAAGTTCGACTTAAAAGATCAAAATTTATCATTTTTCATGCTCTTAATGCTGCAACAACTTTAGACTTACAGCATTTATGCCTTCTCCTGTAGCATATCCCGCTTCGAAGTGGACATCCTCATAACCTTTTAGTAGTTTTTGCAGCTTGGCACGAACTTTGCCTTCCTGCACAACACATTATGACTTCATTGAATTACTTGGTTGTTTTTGAAAAACATAATTTCCATGCTCTATCCATCCATAAAAATTGCAACAATGTTTGACCTTGTAAGCAGTTTAAGATACTTGTTTGACTATTTATCTAATATCTGAAATGTCCTCTATAAAAAAGAATCTTGTGGACCATAATCAATTCAATTCTACCAAACAGTTGCTACAATGGAGATTCTTGAAAACTGGTCAAAAAAGGGAATGTTGCAACTTTTTTGGGACAGATAGAATACCATGAAAATATTCATTCATGTTGGTTGTAACATACAGCTTTTCTCACTGTTCTTCCTCGGAAGAATAGAAGTGTGGTACGCAACTTGAAAGGGTTTGGAGGGTCATCATCCAAGAAAGACTCCACAACATGCATATAAGGAGCAACCACATCTTTGCGTAGATTTGACATGATTTTTGAGTAACGCCCAAAATCAGCAACAATGAGAATAGACGCATTCACCTCTTCCCGAAGAAATCTGAAAGCATTAGGATGGTGCATTGGAATCACATGATCTCTTCCTGAAGTCCTTTGCCAATAGCTAGATTTCCTCAAGAATTTGAGGATGTCAACCTGTAATCATATGCAATAGGTTCAGATCGACTCAATTTTAGAAGTGTGTAACCCCCTAATGGTTAATTGATTGTATACCTGAATCTAACTAGCGTAAGGTCCTTGAACAGGGTAATTACATTACCTAATTAAAATACATCTAATATCTAAACAGAACTGTAAGAAATAAATCTGACTTCACCAGTTTTTCTATAACATATATGGCTTGTTGGTTTTCAAGCAATCCACATAAGAGTGCATAGCAAATTATACATAACAAATTTAATTAAGAAGGGACCACAGCTATATTTCTAGCCTCACAAATTAGTTAATACTTTGTATTAAACACATTAATTTCATCTACTAAAAAATATGCGATATAAAACAAGTGTTTTTTTAAGTATATAATATTTATAATATGGCAAATACTCACTCACACTCCCCACCTTTAATGAGGCTTGAACCCTTGACCTCCAGGGAGGCTGGGCGCTACCCATAACCAGGGTACCACTAGGCCAATGACCCTTTTGTAATATAAAACAAGTGTTAGTGGAGTGAATAGGTCCTAACAATATTGAAAGACTACTAAAAGTAATTCAACTTAGTTGCCGTGGATCTGCATCAGAGTGTGGTCATTGGACCGACTGTCATTAACTTTTTGATTCATACCTCCAATGTATTTCAGTTTAGTAACATCCTCAGAAGGGGCCGCCCTCTTCTCAACAATTGGAAATTATTACACGGAAAAAATAGTCATTTCGAGTAACTATGCGACAACCATCAAAGTTACCATCAAGCTTGCCACTTCTTTTCTATTATGAAGAGGGAATTCTATCATGAAATGAGATATTATGAAATAGCTACATGTTTATGCTATATAAACAAAAAAATTGATAATAACTTTTTGTTGTACTCACAGATATTCCTGATCATTTGTATGGACAAAACTTTATAAAAGGGATCAATCGCTCTAAAATGGTTTGCAAGAGAATTCAGTGAATAAGTAGTTTCATTGTACCTACGTATAAACATTATATTAGTATAATCATGATGACTCTCTGGATGATACTACGAAATGGTTTGTACCCAAAAAAAGAGTGGTGGAGCCGTGGACGTGAATGAAGAACCTAAGAAAGATTATCGTAGATAAAGCTCTAGAGGGGTGATCGTATTCCAATCCTATAGATAGGGTTGGATAGGGGGAGGGTGGGTAGGTGATATATGACTAAGTTAATTAATGCTACCTTAAGGCAAACAGAAACTTTTTCTCACCCAAGTCAAGAGTTGGATCCGCATAAAGCACCTCCTTCTCCTATTTCTTCAGTGCATCATCCAACTTAGAAACATCGTTCACTGCGGTTTGAACTGCTTAAGCTCCTACTTAAAGTACAACAACATTGGCATGCTTTGTTTATCAATCAAGAAAACAAACTATTTTCAAAGCATTACAGTCTATAGTCAATGGGTAAACTTTAATACTAGCAAACCAAGTGATTAAATAGGTCTACCTATAATTTAGGAAGGTCCTTGTTCTCCATCAACCCTAAAGAACTTGCAACTGGTTTTTGTGTATTCAAGGGGCATTACCCTCTTGTTTCGTTCTTTTATTTTATTGCTGGACATATGCCGTATTCACACATCATTAAACAAAGAAGACCATGAAATGAACACCCATTCCTAGAAGCTAGAAGTCTCATATTCATCAACAACAAAGAAATCAGAAGTAACTAGAAATCAAACTGATGAGGTTTCAACATCTTATACACAACTGAAGGCTCCTTTAGCAACTATTACCTCCTTCCAGATGAGACCTACATTGCATTGGCAAAATGGAAGTGAATTCAATTGCAAAACATTAACATCGTTCTACTTGTAGCACTTTCTACAAATATCAACACAGTGAGCAATTTCTCCTAAAAATTTGAAGATATTAAAGATAGAAAAGTAATCATACTCCAACGACATCCAAAGTAAAGTGCAGCTTCTTTTGGAATACGAGAGATCACCATTATGTGCACAAAAGTAAGTCGACAATGCATCTAAAACAATCAACAATCAGGCTGCGTGGTTACAATGAAACCTCAATTGATTCTCACCTGCAATTGACGATCAAATTCAGTATCCGGATCCGTCATGTTCTTCCCATGCGTATTAAAACTCAACGACGAAAAGAACGGCACATAAAACACATCCGCCACCTCGGGATTCGAAACCCTAACCGCCTCACTACTCTCATCAACCGTAGCATTTTCATACAAAAGCGACGCCATCATCCAATACTCCACACTATGTTGCTGGTGCAAACCTGCATATCGCGGCCACACCGGCAGATTCCGAGCATTCAACGGAGAACTATCGTCTCCGGCGAATTTACTACTCATCATAGCAACATTAAACCTCTTCGGCAAATCGTACATGAACACTCTAAGCGGAGATCCGGTGCGACAAGGCAATGGCGTGTCATTTTTAGGTAGGGAGAAGAAAGATAACTGAGATTTCAGATCAACTTTACCGAATCGTCCAGACGATCCTAAACCTCCGGTTGTGATTGAGTATGTGATGAAGACGGTTATGAGGAACATGACGAGTGATCCGATTGCTTTACCGATCATTTTTTGGGCGAAATTTTGAAAAGTTTCTTCGACTGTGAATATACATCCCCAAATCTGTAGAGAGTTAAACTTTGAAGGAGTCGATCGAATTTCCGATTGCCGACGGAAAAACTGAAAAACCTCGACCACCGTATCACCGATCTTCCATGGCGGAACGGATCTCCAACCATCAAATCTTTGTTTCCAGTCGGTTAAAGGTGTCAGACCGACATTCGTACCGTGTGTCAGCTTCAATTAGAATAAGACAATTTGAAAGTTCGTTTCTTTATTGGAGTATTCCCGGGTTCGGCTCAGGTAGTAAGGGAATGTGAACTGAAATACATGAGACGATACACTTGAAACGAAACCGAACCGTGGGATGAATCAAACCGAACTGAATTAAAATTATCAGTTACCCACGGTTCGATTCACATTTATCCGAATTTATAGAAAACTATTATTTACAATATAAATTTTTTTGAGATTTTACACTTTTACAGATTAATTTAATCGTATCACTCATAATTTCAAACTCCCTGAGAAAACAAAGTTGTAAAATCTTTCAAGTTTTATTATGTATATTTGATCACATAATATTTATATAATACTAATTAATATATATGATTTGTATTCTTATAATATGAAGGTAATTTTTTTAAATCATCATATTATTGAATAATAAATAGAAAACATATTTTATATATATGACATAGAAATTTGTCATCTTATGGCATGTCTTGAAATACGCCACGTCCTTGTTGTGCCGTGTAAGGTTTAAGGGTTGATGTGGCCGCCACGCCATCCATTACACCATATAGAACCTTATTATGTACATGTACACACATGTATCCATGAAACTGGCATATGGTCTAAATGATTAATAATCGATCTCGATTAAAATGTGCACTATATAAACAGTTCTAGTCATTTAACCGATCCTTTCTTCAAGTTGTGTAATTGATATCGACTGATAAGTGGTATCATCGGTTCTCAAGGACTGTCCCACTTGAATGGGTTCATCGACCAATTAGTGAGTGTTGTTTTCTATAATCAGTCGTCCGGTTAAACCTTACTTGATTCATTGATAACCAATCCTTTAAGGATGCATTTGATATGCAAACATGACTGAACGAATGAGAGTGACGTATGCAGGTTAAAGAATTGTCGAATGTTCTAGGATTTTATTTTGACATGGTTGTTAAATAACTAATCACTTTTGTATCATCTCCTTAAAATTTTTGTTTCATTCATTTTGATAAAAAAGAAATATACAGTTTTATCCACCTCATCATATTTTATCCCAATTTGATATTTACCGAAACATTGGATAACAATACAATCTATTTTGATTCAAATCAAAACCTCAAACCGCTTTTGTTTTTTAAGAGTGTTAAAGTCTGAATTCTTATTTTAGTTATTTAGTTATGATTAATAATAGTTGTTGTATAAAAATGTCTTAAACCTTAATATTTTTAAACTTTAGGAGCGACAATCGTAAGTCGTAACGCCGCCACCTCAACGAGCTCCTCCTCCGCTTCACGTCTCCGGCCCCGATTCCTCCCTCCCTTTAACGCCATGTGAGTTCTCTCTGCTCTTTGCTTAGTTGTTCTATCACACCCTCATGGATATGCCTTTCTGCAATTTCTTTCTGAATTAGAGTTTTGGGAGTTCATTCAAGTTTTCTTTAATCATAACTGGCTTTAGGGTTTAGTAAATATATGTGATTTTAACTGTTTTCTTTACTTTTTTATCTGTATGCTGCAATAACAATCCTGATTGACCTCACATTTACAGATTTTTATGTCAAATGATACTCCCTCAATTTAGGCAAAAAGAGTTGCACTTAGAATTTGCATGTCAAGTCTGAATTCTTTTAGCTCTATAACTGATACGATTTTTTGTTTTTCTTGAAGAGTTTGCTGATGAGTTTAATTTATTCTGAAGTGCTACGAGTATGATTATATTTGCTTCATATTTGCATCAAAATGCAATTCAGTTTTGAATTTGGACAAGTATGATGCTTAAATTTTGTAATCAAAGGGTAGGACTGAAGGGTAGTAGAATTGTGTTCTCAGACTCTATTAACAAGTTCTGCCATTCTTCTATGTAGCAATTAGCCTGCTAGTTTGTACCACATATTCTGATGGCTTGTTCATATTCACAGTAGATGCTTAGATGCAACTGGCTGATCTTTTTTTGTGTTGGCCTTTCCTGTTTCTGTTGTAATTTTTTTACAATCACCTTATTTGTATGTGGTCTCACCAAATTCCACGTGGGTCAAGGCTTGGTTGAATGAAGTTGTGTATCAGACCATTTAAGATTTTCATATGTTTTTGAGCACGTATAACTTCATACTGGAAAAGTTGAGGATTTGTGCTGCTCTTTTACTTAACCCCTTTCCCCATATCAAGCGCCATCCTTCTGATTGGACATCATTCTCTTGAAGCTTTTAACGCACTATGGAAATCGGAGCTTGTATTAGAGGATCAGAGGGTGGCTGTCCAACATCATACTTTACTCGTGCAAGTTCCCTCTATGAACAATCTTTTCTGCCGCAATATCGTACTTCAAGTGCTTCATCTTATGTGGCACTTCCTCGCAAAAGTTGCACTTGCAGAGCAACTTTGAAGGAAACCAATAATAATATTGAAGCTGTAGAAAAGGTAAGGGCTTGTCCTATTAGGTTATTTATTTATTATCATTTTTATTTGCTGTACTATTAGTTTCTAATAGTTTTTGCTCATCGTTTTCTTGTTCTCTGCTCTGTAATTTCTAAATTCAATCTTAAAAGACCATTAAGCATTTTATGTTTAGTTATTATGTTAAGCAATTTCTTTGACACCAGAAAATCCATATGACGTCAAGTATGCTATCTCCTATAACCTGTAACCGCTGCATAAGAGTGCCAAATATTTTGTTCATCTTTGGTTAAATATCATATGGTTTCCAATAAAATTTGGAAAGATTGCACTGCCACCAGATTATCCGTCAAGTAACACTTTTTCCATTGATGTTTGGATTCCCCACTTCACCGACTAGACAATGTTTTTATGTGAAAATTACTCAACTTAATGGTGCTCTTTAAAAACTGTTAATGCACATGAGTGTAGGTCAAAGAAGTAATTTCCAGTCATCTTCTTCCTCATATTCATCTTCTTTGTCCGTGATCCTGCATTATACTGTCCTCCTTAACTTGAATAGAGAAACCATATTGGCGATTGATCACAAGGAGGAGAATGGTGTTGGTCTGTTGGAACCTTTTAAGTTCCCATTATAATGAATAGCTGAATTGTATACTCAAATTAACAGTTTACATCTTTTAAGTACCTAAGTACCTTTATGATTTCAGGTAAAAGTGAAGCCTTCTGAATTTTCTTCTGAGATGGAGCTCTCAAATTTAACAGCGATAAGTCCCTTGGATGGTCGTTACTGGAATAAGGTTAAGGATTTATCCCGCTATTTGAGTGAATATGGCCTGATCTACTATCGGACCGTGGTTGAGGTAGGCTGCTTATTTCATCATCTGATTGCTTATCATGTTGATCTAGTTGCTATTGTGCCATTTTTCATGCTATGAATTCTAGTAAAATGTAACAAAAATAATATTAAAACTGTTACATATCCTTGTTGTAGTTCTAAAGGTACAGGAAGATAGGTTGGATAACAATTAACATATAGTGATTTTGATGTTTGATAGTTTCTTAAATGTGCTTTTGTTATCTTATAATTTCTAAACATATAGTGATTGAATTTGTTGGAGCTTCAAATTCAATTAAGAAATGATAAAAGGCTGACCTGATCACTCTTTCATGTGAAACCACCTGGCCTTGCTTGTCCATTTTATTTATCATCAAAATGAACCAGCAGGGTGCTTCTCTTTATGATGTTTGATTATTCAGTTCTTTTTTTCTTTTTACCTTGAACTTAGATCAAGTGGCTGCTAAAGCTCTCACAAGTTCCTGAAGTATCTGAGGTTCCCAGCTTTAGCAAAGAAGCTCAAACGAAATTGCAAGGATTGATTGATGGATTCAACGACGCTGATGCAATGCAAGTGAAGAATATCGAGAGAATAACTAACCACGACGTCAAAGCAGTGGAGTATTTTCTTAAAACAAAATGCCAAGAAGATCCAGAAATAGCTAAGGTGTGTATGAGTGTATCTATTATGCGTGCAAGTTTCCCATAATGCTTAAATTCTGACATAATCTTATCTCTGAACAGTACCGTGTAGAATTTTCATTTTCAAATGGCAATGCCACTTGTGATAAGCATGTGACATCTTGATTGAGTATTTGAATCATTAAATGATCTCCCTATATTCCTAATGGGGATATTCATGAACTCATTACAGGTGCTTGAATTTTTCCATTTTGGCTGTACATCTGAAGACATAAACAACCTTGCACATGGATTGATGCTGAAAGAAGCAGTTAACTCCGCCATTCTCCCGGTCATGGATGATTTACTTAAGGCAATATATACGATGGCAAAGGCTAATGCTCACATTCCTATGCTTTCTCGGACTCATGGACAGGTAATTTTCTTTCAATTGTGGAACCTGCTTTTTGTTTGTTGTCAATGGATGTCTTTCATATAAAAGAGAGGGAAAATCATACATACGGGGTGATGCCTTCTATTATTTAGCCTTACTGATGTAACCTTTCTAATCGGGAGTAGTTTTTATTTTGAAATGTCTGTTAGTTTATGACATCTGTAAATATGAATTGGGTACTCAATTTTTTTGTTGTTGTTCTGTAGCCAGCTTCACCTACAACATTGGGAAAAGAAATGGTAATATTTGCTGAGAGGTTGAGCAGAGAAAGGCGAGATATTTCCCAGATAGATATATTGGGGAAGTTTGCAGGTGCAGTTGGTAACTACAATGCACATGTCGTGGCATATCCTGATGTAAATTGGCCGCAGGTTGCAGAGCAGTTTGTGAACTCTCTTGGATTAAGCTTTAATTCCCACGTGACTCAGGCATGTTTTATGCACATGGCTACTTTAGATATGTTTATTTCTTCCTATTTCGTATATGCATATTTCATATTTAGTAGATGATAGGAGGGGAAGTCCTTAATCTGGTCTCGTTGTTCTATTGTTCTAAATTTTAAAAAATATCTTGTCAACATTTTGAAACAGTGCTTAACAAAGCTTTCTTATTCTTCTCTTCAATAAATAATGACTTTAGACGTGTTTGATAATTTTTGGTTATATATGAACTGTAAATTAAAACAACTATTTGAAGTTGATGTAGTTAACGAAATATCATATCTTTGATGCAGATTGAACCTCACGACTACATGGCTAAACTTTTCCATTCATTCATCCGCTTTAATAACATCTTACTTGATTTTGATAAAGACATATGGGCCTATATCTCTGTGGGCTACTTCAAGCAGGTGCAACTTTCAAGTACTTTTTTGTCATAGTTTTAAGTACTCCTTAACAATAACTATCAGATCTTGACATTGTAAATAGTTGTGCAGGTAACTAAGGCTGGTGAAATTGGATCATCAACTATGCCTCACAAAGTGAATCCCATTGACTTTGAAAATAGCGAAGGCAATCTTGGAATTGCGAATGCAATTTTAGACCATTTAAGCATGAAGTTGCCTATTTCACGATGGCAGGTATATTATATTAGCTAAATGGCAGGATTGTGAGGCAATGCCTACTTCAATTAGTTTTATGGTTCCGTATATGACCATGATGTTTTTGCCATCACTACGCAATCATTTACTTAGCATAATTGCTTCACATTTGCAGCGTGACTTGACTGATTCTACCGTTCTGAGAAATATCGGTGTGGGCTTGGGTTATTCACTTCTGGCGTACAAGAGTGCACTAGTAGGAATTGGGAAGCTTCAGGTAACAAGTAATTGAATTTTTGATGTTTCATCAAAGGTATTTTATACCTGAACAAATGAACTTTTTTTGTAGATGCCAATCATTTAAATACAAAATGAAGTAGAAATAAACTTCTGTTTGAATGTTTATGCATATATATATATATATATTAGTCGTAATGCCAGCTTTCAAAGTTGCTTTGTGGCCATTCTAACCCAGCACTTACATTGTTTGGTTAGAATTCAAACTGAATGTGAACATCATCTTGTGAAAAAGAAAAAGGGGTAGGTTCTCTAGTAGCCTTATGCTTGTTTTTCTCTCTTTTGTTTTGTGGTAGGTCAATGAAGCTGCCTTAAACAAGGACCTGGATAACTCATGGGAGGTTCTGGCTGAACCAATACAGACAGTATGTATCGCTTTCAAATCTTTTATCTTCATTTGTGGAATTTGTTATATATATTCTTGTATGGAGAGTTCTTTTTTGTTCGCGATTACACCTTTGGAGATGTTGGTGGATGTTTGTGTACGTACTTGGAAGAAAACCGATTATTTCGCGCGCGTGTGTGTGTAGGTGATGAGAAGATATGGTGTTGAGGAGCCTTATGAGAAACTGAAGGAACTTACGAGAGGAAGAGCAGTTACGAAAGAGAGCATTACGGAATTCATTAACGGGTTAGAAATACCGGTTGAAGCAAAGACAGAGCTCCTGAAGTTAAACCCCCACAACTATGTTGGAGTTGCAGCTCAATTGGTGGAGGAAGCATGTATGTATTATGTCTAAGGTAACTTTTATCTGGTTAATTTCCTTTACTTGTAGGCCTAACATTGAATAAATTTTATTTCTCACAATCTTATTGCTGCAAATGAGCTTGTAGTTATAAACAATTTTGTTGAATTTAGATGAGAACCAAAAAAAGTTGAGAACCGTGAGAATCGATCTAAGCCGTAACTTGGTTTTAATTAAAAGTTGTTTCATCATATGAAAAGGGCATAATCGTCATTTTCTAAAAGAGATTCACCAGATGAAATACATACTATTTCACAATAAAAACAGAATTTTCATACATAAGATATTCACCTCATGAAATCCAAACATAATGTTCATATACATTGTTATTTCACCACATGAAATCGAACACAATTTTCATCAATAATCTAGTTCACCTCATGAAATCAAACACAATTTCTGTCTATATGTCATTTCACCTTATGAAATTAAAAAAAAAAAAACTTTTGTCTATATGTTATTTCATCCCATGAATCAAGCAAAGTCTTAGGAAATAAAAAAACCCCAAATCTATGAACGATGAAGTATGAACAGTTCTAGTTATAAATTGTGTTTTAGTAATTCTTGCTCTGAAAAAAGATTCCCTTCATCAATCATCATCATCATTAGACAACCTACTGGAAGCAACATCACATTCTCCCCACCATCATTCTGGATGAATTCAAATGCCCATTACTAACTACATGAATCCAATTGCCTTGTGAGTTTTAATTTCGAATTCGGAACGGTTTTTTGATCTTTGTCGAAAATTGTCATCATCTCCGTTGCAACCGCCATGGATTTACCTCGATCTGAGTTTTTCCATCTCCACACCCTTGTTGGCAATAATCGGTGTTGTTTCTTGGTTATCTCCATGACCATCGGCTGGACTTCAATCTCCATCTCTATTAAAAAGGGATCTGGAAACGGGATGATGAACGAGCGATGGATCCATGGCGATCAATGTTGTTTCTTGGCTATCTCCATGACCATCGGTTGGACTTCAATCTCCATCTCCATTAAAACGGGATGATGGAGCGATGGATCAATGGAATGATGAAGAATGGGTGTTGTAGATCTAGAAACGAGATCTGGAAAAGAGGAAGATTATATTTGGAAAATGACGTGAATGCCCCTTTCAATTTGCCATTTTATTCAATAAATGGTTTCAGATCTCTAAAAAATCACAAAAATGCCGTTGCCTTTAATGTCCATAGATGAAAATCAATAAACGGCTTAGATCGGTTTTCACAGTTCACGTTCTTTTTTTTGGTTCTCATTTGATTACCGTCCTACGTACATATCTATACTTATAATAAATTCAAAAAAAAAATTCATCGTGTATAGTAATCACAAAGGAAAAAAAGTTTTTCAATTGGAAGAATTCATGAAGCGTATTATTTAAGAATTCTTTTAAATAAAGTCAAAGGTCCTAAATCATTCGAAGACATTCGTACAGTAAATGAAGATATATTTCCTACTTTTAGAGATGCATGTTATGTTATTGGGCTTTTAGATGACGACAAGGAATATATGTTAATGTCATTGAAGAAGCAAGTTTAACCGGTTCTGTTTTTTATCTACGGTCTTTATTTACATCCATGCTGATTTCAAATAGTCTGTCTAAACCTGAATTTGTTTGGCAAAAAACATGGTAATACTTGACAAATGGGATTCTTTACAATCAACGAGTTGTACTAAAGTCACCAGATATGTTAATTACTTATTTAGGTATTTATACAGTTATTATTTAAATACAAACCAATTTGTTGTTTTATTATTTTTTAAATATTATTTTCTTTCTTAAATATTTTTTCAGTTGTTATTTCTATGTTATGGTTGTTTAACATTTATATTATATATGTTACAGGTTTATCCCTTAATGATGATCAAGTTAAAAACTTGACATTGTTTGAGATTGAAAAGATTTTACTTCGTAAACAATTCCAGCCTAAAAAAAATTCACCATTATGCCTTACCCTGATGACGATTCTGTTGAGTCTTCAAACAATCGTTTGATTACGGAGGAGCTAGATTACAACATAGATAATCTACAGAATGAGTTTTGTCAACTTCTAGGTGCTTTAACAAACGATCAATGAGGTGTTTATGACGATATCATCATAGCGGTTCAAGATAACCAAGGAGATGTGTTTTTTTGTATATATGGTTATGGCGGAATAGGTAAAACATTTCTATGGAAGACATTATCTGCATCAATAAGATCTAGAGGAGAAATTGTTTTAAACGTTGCTTCAAGTGGTATTGATTCTTTACTTCTTACAGGAGGTAAGACAACACAATCTCGCTTTCAAATTTCTCTAATTCTTAACGAATATTCTCTTTGTTACATAAAGCCAGATAATGATGTTGCCAAGTTAACAAAGAATACTAGGTTGATTATATGGGATGAAGCACCAATGGATCATCGGCATGCATTTGAAGCATTAGATAGAAGTATGAACGATATTTTTGGTAGTCAAGGCATTACTGACTCGAAAATGTTTTTTGGTGGCAAAGTAATTGTTTTTGGAGGAGATTTTAGACAAATTCTGCCGGTTATTCCCAACGCAAGTAGACAAGACATTGTTAATGCCTCGTTAAGTTCATCTTACATTTGGACAAAATGTAAAATCCTAAGGTTAACTAAAAACGTGAGGTTAACTGTTAACAATCAAGCTTCTGATATCGAACAAACAAGGATTTTTGCAAACTGGCTTGTGGATTTCGGAGAAGACAAGGTTGGTAGTGTGAATGATGGTGAGGCAATTATCGATATACCTGATGATCTTCTCATTACCGATTCAACGGATCCTATATCTACATTAATAGAATTTGTCTATCCTTCTATTCTTGTAAATGTCAAGATCTCATCCTATTTTCATAACTGCTAAAACAAAAAAGTTATTCATTTCAACTCGTAGAAGATGTTGCAATTTCTCACATGAACAAGCAAATATCGAGAGAACGATTGCTTTGCTAATTTGCAGTTTGTTCATTTTGCAGCTTGAATTTCGGTTGGCAAAAGTCCAAGAAATCTTGGCTACTTGTGGAGATGAGTTTTGGATTGATTTTCTGCTTCATTTTTTAAGACAAATTTTGGTCTATATATTTATGATTTTGTACAATGATATTTAGGGGTTTTTGTTCATGAAGAGGGTCCTGGTTTTATGCTGGCTAATGGCAATGGTTTGAAGTCTTTTGTTGCTTTGAAGTTTACCAAATCATTTATTTAGGGGTTGCTTTGTTTAATGTAGAAAGAGAATTTAGACTTTTGAGGACAATGAACCTACTATAATATTATATAAAATGAAAAAGAGTTTATTTTATTTTCATTCTATTGTTAATCATTTATAGCAATGATGATTTTAGTTTCATTTGCATGCTTGGTTGGGGTATTAGAGGGTGAGGAATGATGAATAATTGTGATATAATGTAACAACTAATTACCTCTAAGGGCGTGTTTGGTTTGCGAGAATGGATTGGAATGAATTGAGTTTCAAGTAAGGATTTGGATTTTGGGGGATTTGAAATCCCGGTCCATTGCAAAGGAATTCCAAATCCATCATGTTAAGGATTTTAAAGAGGTCAAAGGATTTCAAATCCGGTCAACAAATTTCATTCCTGCAAACCAAACACATGATTGGAATGGATTTGAAATCCAAATCCCTCCAAATCAATTCCAATCCCGCAAACCAAACACGCCGTAAGAAGCTGGATTGGATTGGATTGGATTAGATGAGTTCTAAGTCGGTAGGCAAGCTGAAAGAATTAAAAAGGTTTTAAGATTTTAATTTGACATGGGTAATTTAGTAATTTATCGATATTGTTTCAACTCCAAAATATATATATATATATATATATATAATAAATAAGTAACTAGAAGGACATGTGTCGCCTTCTGGTGAGTCTATTTTTTCATTTTCCCGCTTAAACATGTATCTGGACGCATTTTACATTATAAGTTCATTTAGCACATCCACATTCATTCCTCCCTAAATCTTTCCTTAATTCAATTTTTTTAATTTATACCTTACATTTACTACCCTTATAATTAGGTATGTAGTTTACTTTTAATCTCTTATTTTTTATTTTTCATTTTAGATTCTTATTATATAAACATAAAATAATGTATATGAACTAAAATGCATTAAAAACATTTTTATTTTTTACAAATTATACCATTGTAAGTGTTTCGTCAATACATTCGAAACGATTCCAATATTGAATATTTTTGGATTTAATTATATTATTAAATATCATAAATATATACGAATTAATGTGTCGTGATTAGTATGAGGTTTGTTGAAATTAGTATGAGATTTGATAGAAATAATCATTAAATTGTCTTAATTTTCTTTTGGCTATTTCATATCAATTTTTTACTTCAAGAGTTTTATATAAAACCTCATCCTCTTTAAATTTTTATACAAGAATTTTGATTTTTATCATGAAGTTTTATAGAATAACATTTTTAATTTTATTTTATTGACATTATGATACTTAGTATATATTACTTATATATTAGCAATAGAACAAGGAATGTTGTATATAAAGAAGTATTTGTTAATTTATGATATGTGGTTCTTATTTTATTAATATTTTAACTATGTACGTTTCCATAATTTCATTTACGTTCTATTAATGTTTTATAAATTCCTAATATTTATTCATATTTTTATTAATTTTTTGCAAAACATAATTTGTGAAAACTGCTTAAAACAAGGAAATTTTGTAACATGCTGCAAAAAAAACATCTCTGAAGGAAAAAAAAAACTTGAAAAAGTAGTATCGTACTTTCGATGATCATTCATATCTGTAAGATACGTTTTCTAACATGATTTAATTTTTTTAAATTACCCCGTGTATTACACGGGGTCGAACCTAGCATATATATATTGTTTCAACTCCTTATTTTTGTTTCATCTATTTTGGTGGGAAAGAAGAAAAAAAATGATCTTTGTCCTACTCAAATTCTGTTTTGTCTCAATTTAATATCGTGTCAACTATCAAATGTAGAACAAGTTTGTAATATACCATCATGTTTCACGTACCAAACATACCTTTAATTGTATACTGATACTTATTTGTAAGACATTGATCCTCCAAACTACTTTGTAATTTCTAATAACCAGCTGCTTGTAATTGTCGGTAACTATTTAAAGTAGTTTTCATTCTCGTTTAACATATGAACAACTAAATCTTTGTATCTTTGTTCTCTTGGATTAGGTTCAGGGGAAAACCTCAAAAAAATGAAAAATTGAGAAACATTATGGTAATCCTTCATCTGGAATGTATGCACATGTGCATACAAGTAATTTGTAACATGCACAAGTGCGTACAAAAAAACAACTTAATTTACTTGTATACATAAGTGCATACTGTCTCGATCAAAAGCTACCAGAGTTTTCCTCAGTTTTCCATTTTTTTGAGGTTTTCCCTTAATGTCGACTCCTTTTTTTTAAATAGAATTCTCATTTTTTATTTCGAATTTGGAATTCTATTTGAACCTCCCTCTTGTTCTTTTTTAAATAAAATAATTTAAATATTTATTTTACACTATAATTATATATATTGAAGCAAGCAATATGAATCGAAATATCGAATCCATTCTATTGGGGTGATAACTTTTAACACCATATGTATTTTTCCAAGCAAAATCATCCAAAAAAATTGGATATCAAATCATGAATAAATTAATACTGCTGTAATTCAATTTTATAAGGTCGTAACATATGCTTAAAAATAATTTATTACTTAATTATTGAAAATCAAGACAAAAATTTGCATTTATTGTGTCATTTAATTATTTTAATTAATTTCATCTATACTATATTATAAAACACGGATAAATAACTCTTAAATACAAATTATTAGGCAAAAGGTACCATCATTTTATGCAAAATTTTAAAAATCTCTTAATTTACAAGTATTAAAGCACAAGATACATATTACTACTGCAGGCTTCTAACACCCACCAATTTGGTATGTGCAAATCCTTCCTTTTATGCAGACATTTCCATGTATCACTATTAATTAATATATTATATTACTATAAATTTGTTTTAATTATATTATTAAATATGTAATTGGTTGTTTTTTCTAGATGTCATTAAAATATATAAGATAATCATTGAATTCTAACAAAATACTTATTTTTTTTATATAAAAAACATTATATTATTAATCCTAAATTAAACAAATTTATATAAAAAAAACATTATCACTTTCTCAAAACCATCTAAAATTGTACTGTAAATCGACAAAAAAACAAAAAGTAAAATGAAACATTAAAATCGTGATGCATTGCGCGAGTACGCTTCTAGTATGATAATTGTGAAGGGAAAGGAAAAACAATTGAGCATTTTTTTCGTTGAGAAATTGGAAACTAAATATATTGCATAAATTTAGTAAAATTAAAAATCGAATCCCAGTAATAACTAGATCCCATTTGGTAACTATAAATTCATTAATTAAATCAAAACCGTTATAACGGTTTTTATCCTCACCATAATAACAATTAATTTCGTTTTAATTCTTTGCGATGAAATTTTATTTATTTATTAATTTTGATCACTTTTTAGAAATAAAAAAATTGGGTTATTAAATGTCGTATAAAATATTTATTATGGCTTAAATAAGAAATTTTGAAATTTTATTATATTAAAAATTAAATATATAAAATTTTAAACCTTTGTTAAAATGATGGAAAAAAATTATTTGTTAAGTCAAATAAAATATAAAACAAATTTCTTCAAATTTTAAAATATTATGTTCTTAAATAATCTCAAAATTTTCTTCCAAAAAAAAAAAAACAATAATCTCCAAAAATATATATATATATAAAAAGAGAATTCCCAAGGATTTTATAACAACCAAATCCATTTTATTTTCCGTTAAAATTACAGTTGAGTTCAATTTCGGAAATAAAATAAGCCAATAAATTAATTTCTTTATTTGCTTAACGTTTTTTAATTCCACAAACCGGAGTTTATTCAATTCAAAACCGTATTTTGATTGTGAACCAAAAAAGTATCGAAAGCACACCATATATATATATATACATTCATCATGAATAGATTTTACGTTATTATTTTTAATGAATATGGACACATTATAACACGTCCTTACTATAAAAAATGCAGTTCTCACCAAATATATTGATAAATTTATTGATCTTCGTTATATTCCATTATTTATATTATTTCATAAACCTTAAACTAAAATTCTTAGCCAAAAATAAATAACAAATCCCAAGTGAAATATTATGCATGTAAATAAACCGATTTTTTTTCCTTATTTCAAGCAATTTCCCATAATACCACCTTCATTTCTCTTTATAAAACCACCATTTTCATCGACTTTCTCAATCATCATCAACCACAAACAACCACCTTGTACAAAAACCATGATGAACAACAATGGCAGAAAGAAAAATGTTTTAATGTTTCCATGGTTAGGCCATGGTCACATTTCACCTTTCCTTGAACTCTCCAAAAAACTAAGTAACACAAACCTTTTCAACATCCACCTTTGTTCCACTCCTGCTAACCTCGAATCCATCGAAAAAACGCTACGAAACACCTCCGGAAACATCCGACTCGTCGAACTCCACCTTCCGCCGCTGCCGGAGCTTCCACCGCACCTCCACACCACCAATGGCCTCCCTCTTCACCTCATGCCAACTCTCAAACAAGCTTTTGACATGTCAAGTTCAAGCTTTTCGAAAATCTTGAACACCCTTAAGCCCGATTTGCTCGTTTACGACCTTATTCAGCCGTGGGCGGCGGAGGCTGCCGCCGCTGCCGGTATACCATCGGTGGTGTTCATCACCACGAGCACCACCATGGCTTCCACCATGTTTCATCTTTACCTACATTCATCAACCGGTGTTGAGTTTCCGTTCCCCTCGATTTACTTTCGTAGCTACGAGTGCGTTCACATATCCGAGATTCTCAAAAGCTCGGCGAATGGCCGTAAAGATAAAGACCGTGTGATGGAGTGCGTCGACCGTTCTTCGAGTATCGTTCTCGTAAAGTCGTTCAAGGAGATTGAAGGTAAGTACGGGGACTACCTTTCTGTCCTAACGGGTAAAAAGGTAGTCCTCGTGGGCCCACTTGTTGTGGACCCGTTTCTTGATACGAAACAGAACAGTATCATCCAGTGGCTTGACACAAAAGCCATTGGATCCACTGTTTTCGTTTCTTTCGGGAGCGAGTATTTTCTCTCGAATCCCGATATCGAAGAGATTGCATATGGGTTGGAGATGAGTAAAGTTAACTTCATTTGGGTTTTGAGGTTTCCAAAAGGGGAAAGAAAAATTAGGGTTCAAGAAGCTTTGCCATTAGGGTTTCTTGAAAGGGTAAGTAAGAGGGGTTTGGTGATTGAAGGGTGGGCCCCACAAACAAAAATATTAGGGCACAAAAGTGTTGGGGGGTTTGTGAGTCATTGTGGGTGGAGTTCATTGATGGAAGCTATGAAATTTGGTGTTCCAATAATTGCAATGCCAATGCACCTTGACCAGCCGGTCAACGCCCGGCTGGTCACGGAGGTTGGGGTCGGGGTGGAGGTGGTGAGGGAGGCGGATGGACGGTTGAGGCGGGAGACAGTGGCGGCGGTCGTGAGGCGGGTGGTGGTGGGTAGGTTAGGGGAAGGTGTGAGGAAAAAAGCTAAGAAAATGAGTGTTGATTTGAAGGTGAAAGGAGAGGTGGAGATTGATGGGGTGGTGGAGGAGTTACTGCAACTTTGTGGTGGCGGCGGCGGCAGCGGTGTTGAGAAGACAAAAAGTGGTGCGTTTGCAATGGATGGGGTGGTAGAGGAGTTATTGGAATTTTGTGGTGGTGGCGGCGGTGGTGGTTGTGGCGGCCACGGTGGTGGTGGTTGTTGTTGTGCGGTGGAGAGTGAAGTTTGAAAATTAAAATTTAAGTATTTTAAAAGATACCGAAGGGTGACAGAAATGCCCTTCAGAGTATTAACCTAGATTTAGTTTTCGTAACTAGGGTTTATTTTTTGAAAATATTTTTAATATCATTTTCAAAAAAATAAACCCATATTTTAATTTTTTATTTTGTTTATTTTAGGAGGAAAAGGCCACCCTCTTTTTGTGTTGGCCTAAATATCAAATATTTAATAAATAAATTTTCTCTTAATATTATGTCAATAACTTATTAATAGGGTATAATGTTATGTATACTCTCATTTATATTAAAATTAAGTTAAATTATATATTATTCTATAAATATTGTTTATATATATTTATTTATTTTGATATGATCATTTATATGGTTGGTTTCTTTATTGGTGATGTTATTTGAAGTCTCTTCACCTCAACACAAATGTCACTTTTGATAAATCATAAATTAATTTGAGTTTATATGAATTAAAATCACAAAAATAATTAAAGTTGAAGTTGCCAAATTAGTACATAATAACCACTTATTTATTCATAAAAACTATAAATAGAACACCATTTTTTTTGCAAAATGTATTTTATATGATTTTTAGGTCCACTAAAGCAAAAAATAGCATTTTCTTGATTTTGTATATACACTTTTTTAACGAAAATCTTCAAACAATAACTTTTTGTATTAAAACTAAAATCTTTAAAAAAAATTATATTAAACTTCAATAGTTACATTATCTGATACATTTAATAAAAATGGTATTTCTCCTATATAAATGTTTTAATTATTTCTTTAAATTTAAGGAAAATAGTTTCTTTTTTCTTTATTCTATTTTACTATACATAACTGTTAATAATCCTCTAATTATCCCCAAAAGTAACAATATTGCTTTTGATTATCTATATTACTATATTTTTTTTTTGAATTTTAAAATGTTACATTTACCACCTTATTTTTTTCATTTTTCATTTTACATCATTATCATATTAACACAAATAATCGTATATAAACAAAAATGCAATGAAAAAATACGTTTCTTTTTTTACAAATTATATCATTATAATCGTCTCGTCAATACCTTCAAAACGAGTTCAATATTGAATATTGTTTAATTTAACCATACTATTAAATATCATGAATATCTACGAATTAATTTGTTTTTTATCCATACGTTTTATTTTTTTCCACCGTTAGCACATTATAAATACATTTCATTTTTATTATAAATTATATCATTATAATTTTTTTCGTCAATAATTGTAATATAAACTAATTATTGAATATCTTTATGGGTTTAAGGTTTCATAAGTTGTGATTCTTAGGTCATGATTGATTGTTGATGACATGTCTATAAAAAAATAGCATTTTACTTATATTCCGCTGCATCATGCGGGTATATGCCTAGTGTTTAATAAAAAAATTACAAATTAAAAAACGGAAATGTAAAACCAAATTCTAACAAAAAAAATTGTCAGTTTCCTTCGAATTCGTATTTACTACATCCTTCAATTACAAACCCATAATCATACACAACAACTGTTCAAGTGTTGAAAGAAACTACATTTAATCCCATTTTTTCCGAAAATAAATCTCTTTTTTTTTAAATTATACAATCAAATATTATATAATAATAAAAAGTAATTCGATTTCACAAACCCAATCTTTTGGGTCTCAAATATGTCGAAGAACCTTGCTTCAATCCAGGCATGGAGATCGTCTGTTGTTGTTTCATCCTCTTCGCACGTTCTTTCGCCTTGTTTCGTATCTCGGCTTCCGCTTGTTGTTTTCTCAGAGCTTCCATCTCTTCTTCCATGGCCGACTTCTCTTCTTTCTGCTTCTTCTTATGCTCCAACATCGACGTATCCGAATCCTTGACGGAAAAAAACATCGGTCCGAGTTCCGCTAACCACTGCGGTTCCACCGACGTTGCACACTGCATGTATTCCTTCGTCGTCAAGATCAGCTCGTGGTACACCACGTAGTCGGGCGTGTAACCTAATCCATATAAAGCGCTGCTCGGGTGCAGATGGCAAGGCATCCCGTTCCTACAGTTGACGTATTCTCCGACTCCTTTCAGTCTTGCGGCGTTATGGAAGTACGCCGAACAAATGGCTTTTCTCACGATGTCCCAATCGGGGCCGCAAGATGTGAGCGGGATCTTGAGCGTTTTTAATATGTCTAAAAGTTGAGATCTCACCTCCCGAGCCTTTCGCAGACCTTTCACTTGGAGAAAATGATCGTTGCACCAATCTCCACGGTATTGGTTAGCTTTCCATTGCTGGTAGACGTTGAGTAAAGTTAAATGATCGGATTCGGGAACGAAGAATTTTTCTCGAGCAGCGTCGCTTTCTTCTGCCCGGTCTTTCGGCCGGAAAAAAACAGAAGGTACCGAGAGCATGGATACGACGGTGAGAACTTCATTCAGACACTCCAATTGTTCTCCCATTAAGAGCATCTTAGCCAGAGGAGGATCCAGTGGGAACTCGACCATTTTCCATCCGAGATCGGTTAGAGCCCCGACGTTGTTGAGTGCACCCAAAACCCACAGCTGGTACATCGAGTTAAGAATGTTATCTTGCGGAGGTGGATCCATGAAGTCGAAGTCCAACAGGTTCTCGATTTTAAGAGATTTGAGCAACAAAACCACGTTACCGAGATTAGTCCTCTGAATTTCCGGAACAGGTTGGGGAAGCATTTCGTTTTGGTACGCACTCTCCGTATAAAGACGATAGCAAGTTCCCGGCCCGGTCCTACCGGCTCTCCCCGCACGCTGATCAGCGGCAGCACGGCTGACAGGGAACACCTGGAGAGCATCCATACCCATACGTGGATTGTACACCTTCATTTTACCATACCCGGTGTCAATAACATAAAAGATTCCGTCCACTGTCAACGACGTTTCGGCAATGTTTGTAGCCACGATGCATTTGCGAGCCCCATCTTCGGGTTTCTCGAAGATTTTAGCTTGCAAGTCAGCCGGAAGTTGGGAGTAAATGGGGAGGATCAAAAGGTTGGAGACCGCTTGCCTAGTGGAAGAAACAAGCTGTTCCATACGTTCCGATAGGGCGTAACAGGTGGCCTCGATCTCGTCTTGGCCCGTCATGAAGATGAGTATGTCACCAGGGGCACTCGTGATGTGGATCGTCATCGCTTGTTTCACAGCAGCTTCAACATAATCTTCACACGGGCTTTTACTATACAAGGTTTGCACAGGAAATGTTCTTCCAGGAATGTGAAAGATTGGGACGCTGCAAAATATATATATATATATAACATTATTATATAAACACACCATAAACGATACTAAGGGTGTGTTTGGTATACGGACTTGACTGGACGGACGATGGTGAAGGAGGCAGGTGAAAGAGTTGCAGAAGGTTTTAGGGTTTCAATTTGACACGGGTAGTTTAGTAATTTACCCATTTTGTTCCACCTATTTGGTGAGAGACAAAAAACGCCACGCCAAACATGAGACGAAAAGTATGTGGTCCGTCTTGCGTACCAAACGCATCCTAAAGCCACGACGACATGATACGTTTCCTCTAAACATTACTAGATATGAAAGAAAGATTACCTCCCAAAAAAGTTTGAAAATTTCTGTGCATTGAGGGTAGCAGAAGTGACGATAAGCTTGAAATCCCGACGCCTTGCAACAACTTTTTTAAGGATCCCGAATAGTACATCTGTGTTCAAAGATCTTTCATGGGCTTCGTCCATCACAACGACACTACAACATTGCATGCAAATTTAGACAAACCATGATGATATATAGGAAAGTTATAGATACATTATTGGTAAATGCTTACCGGTATTTGTCAAGATCTGAATCTTTCAACGTTTCACGTAGAAGCACACCATCAGTCATGTACTGTGAACAGAACAAAAACAACATTTGAATATCTTACCTGAAGAGTTATGAAGTAAACCTTTAAGATTCAAAGTGAAGGTACGATCACATGAGATGCCACTAGAAATATCGAAGTCGATTTACCTTTATAACAGTCTTGGGTCCAGTCACGTCCTCAAAACGAATAGCATAGCCGACCAAATTGCCAAGTTCCGTTTCCATCTCTTCACTAACTCTTTTGGCGACACTCATTGCTGCCACACGTCTTGGTTGAGTGCAACCAACTATGCCGTTTGTCGTGTAGCCATCTTCATGTAAATACTGCAAATAAAATTTCCAAACACTATATATCAAAATAACATGCAACAGTAGATACAATACATGTATAACAGATAACAAGCGGTATTGCAAATTTTGTGATCGGGAAGTACCTGGGTCAATTGTGTTGTCTTTCCAGATCCAGTTTCACCTACAACCACCACCACTTGATTCTCTCGTACCACCTAATCGACAAAACAAAGTCAAGATTCATAAAATAATCGTTTTATCGAAAACCAGTGTTACAAGACTTGGGAAGAATCTATAGCATTGGCTTGCCCTGGAGCTAATAAACATTTTCAAAGAACAGTAGAACCTCTTAAATTGATAATGTTATTGACCATGAGATTTCATTTTTTTTGAAGTATAAGATCTTATTATTTCATAGAGGTATTAATTAATCTACGAATTTGTATTTATTAATTTAAAAAGTGTTTCTGATTCAGTGAAGTTTAACTTTGATTACATCAAAAGTCATTGTATGTTACTAATTGATCTATCATAGTCATTGAATTAATATACAAAATAAATTCATTCTACATAATACTAGTGAAAATTAGCATAGTATGATGTATGATTCATCATTGTGTGACCAATATTTTTTGTTGTAATGTTCATTATTTCTTAATAATCAAATACGATTTGTTGTATTTTATTTAAAACATCCAGTGTATGTTGATGAGAAAATAAACTACATAATTTTATTGAAATCGGTAATTTTTTTCAAGTAGATTGAAATTTTAGAAAAAACAACATTAGAACTATATTTCACTACATTCTTTTAGTTATGTTTGTAACTTAAAAAAGATTTATTTGTGATATCATCTTACGAAATTCATTAATTTATGGAGTAATAATTATATAGATTCTAGTTCTACTGTACTTTTTCTTCAAAGAGAATCGATTTGGTTAAATGTTGTATAAAATAGCAGCATACGAAAACCATACCTGCAACAGTTCGTCTCGCACAGAAAATATTGGCAGGTATTGTCGTTGTTGAGATAGTGATTTTGATTTGGCAAAATCGCTCACTGCTTCACCCTTTTTCAGATGTTGCGCAAACTTTGCATCTTCCTTGAAATCAACTTCACCATCTTCACCAACTACTGCCGTATCAGCATCAATCTGATATGTAATTAGAGCAAAGAATTAAGCAATGAATAGAGTATTTAAAAAATTGTAGTAAACAACAATAAATCTAACACGCTATCAACCTGTTCTGCCGTCTTCTCAACACCAAGAATATCACCAAGCTTTGAACCAGCAAGTTCCCAAAAGCGCTGACGTGATTTATTCATACTTTGTTTTTCATGAACTTCACGAACAAGGTTGGAACCTTTTCTTGAAATAATAGCCATATCTGACGTAGGATCCTTTAGAGGCATTACTGGTTCTGCTTGCTTAGTAAACACAATCCTCCCATCCAAGAAAGGAGGCTTCGTATCTGTAATAAATAGCTAAATTTTCAGCAAGTGCCGCAATGAACGTGAAATACTGAATTAAAAAGTAAGCACGAATCCCTAAAAAGTCCTGCTAAAAATTGTTTCCATACCATGAACAAGAAGAATAATCCTCCGTTCTTCCTCATCATCAAATTCTGTCTGTACCTCTGTACCTCTGACAGCTCCAGATCTCAGAAGCTGCCGATCCTCCCATTGAGCATTATCTGCAGTAAGTTGTGATAGCTTTTTGCTCTGAGCAAGTGTCATTTGGGTTCCATCCCTACGAACCTATGATCCAGACATGGCACCAAATTAGACAAGCTTATAGTTATGTTAGATCAGACATCAAAGCTAAGGCACAAATCCAGATAACAATTCCTCAACAAACTCAGAATGGTCTACAGTAGGTTTGGACTCGGAGCATCCTCAACAGATTCTTCAAAATTTCTCCAAAATGGAGAATCAAAACTCCAAATCACCAAAAAAATTACTTTCAACTTCAACAGATTCTCCATTTTGGAGATTACAACATTGATTATATTATTAAAATATTCCATACATTTAATAAAATACTATTTCCCTCTCATTGAAGCCCCAAGGTGTAGCATCAGTTCCAGACAACCGCTCAAGTTCAAGTAAAGGCTTCTGTCCTAGGAAGAAAGGCTCGAAAGCCTAAATCTATAACTGGACATCATGGTTTCTTATTGGTGGAAATATAATAAATTTCTCCCTCTCCCTCCCTCTCTCTCTCTCATGGTAATCATTTTTTAGGAGTTCTCCAAATTTGGAGAATTTTATACCCTCTCATACTTTCTCCATTTTAGAGAAAGTTTTGGAGAATCTGATGGAACAAAAATTTGCCCAAAATCTCCATTTTCTCCATTTTGGAGAATGTGTTGTAGATGCTCTCATGATGACAATTTAGCACATCCACTAAAAGTTCATGCAAGGAAGTGTCATACTACAACAGTAGCACACAGAACACGTACCAGTCGTTTCGCAACCTCTGCTTCTTTCTTCTGGACAGAAGCCGCATCGCCAAGATAAAACGATGAGCTGTCAGCGTCAAACAGAGTATTGCCCTCTTCACTGTCATACCTATGATAATAACCAGGTTAATTTTGAACATTGAAAGCAGCTTGTACATTAAAATAGTAAGAATTGATTAAATCACAATATCAGAAGTAAGAACCTTACACCAAAAGGTTCAAAACTAGCAGCAAACATACAATGATACACTTCTTTAATAGATTTAATTCATCAATATGACTCCTAGAAAGTATTTATGTGATGATCAGAACTTCACATAGCCCGTTTGATTACTAGGGGACATATAACACAACCATTATAAGCAATAATTAATATTGAGAGATGCTTGAACTAAAGGATTTGGTAACAAACAAGAAACTTCACCAAACAGCAACAAAGAGCCAGTTTCTAAATTTATCCCCTTCCAAAGTAACAGCTGCAATGCGCTATGACACATATCCATGCATCACCAACCAGCAACAAAGAGTCAATTTAAAATTATACATCTATGTAACAGCTGCAATGCATTATGACACATATCCATCTATGCTAATGATTTGCAATTATGGTCTTGTATTACCGCACCTAAGTAACACATTACACATCAGCTTCATGCACAAACACATACTCACGATTTGACAGAAGAAAGAAAAGATCTATTTGATGTAGAGCCTTATCAAAACCAAAAAAACATGAAAACACAAAGAGGGGATGAAATAATGAAATTGGTAACAAATAAAAATAATGATTAATATCATTCTCACAGGCTGTTAAAAAAGAGACCCTAGTTTAATAATATCAGATAGATGAACTTACCATGCACGATCAGAGTTGTATTCCATCTCTAACCGCATACTCTCAGTTATCTCTGAATTGTGAAACTTTTCTTTTTCGAAATCTTCGTTCTGCATACACCACAAGAAAATTAGAAAAGGTCAAACAAAGAGAGCACTTTTGTTCCCTAGACAGAAAATAAAAGGTCAGATGCTTACTCCATTAGGGATTGGAAAACAAGAAAGAAAAAGAAGTGATTTTACCTCAGGTGGATTTTCTGCATAAAGTGGTTGCTGAGACCTTCCACCAGCTCTTGAACTTGAAGATCTAACTGACCCAGATGCCCTTATTGGAACTGGTGAAGGCGCCACACTGTCCCAGGGAGAAGCAGCATGCCCTGTAGGTGATCCAATAGTAGTAAGTACAAGCAACAAAAAGTAGAAAGCATAATATCAGAAGTATGCAACTCAAATCCGAATCCAACAGAATGTACCAACATACCAGATTGAGGAGTATTGCTCCCCAGCCAAGGGGACACTAATCGTGCATCAGGAGAAGCACCAAGCAACATTGGCGATGGTGAAGGTTGATGATGTCTGCTACTACTAGAACGACTATCACGACGTGGTGATTCTTCCCATTCCCATCTTCCATCATCCCAATCAGATCTGCCTACAATATCCAAATGCATGTTCTTAATTTGTTATAACAATCAAATTCTTCTCAGACATAAAATAGGCATTATGATAGGCATTTTCAGTTAAGAGAATTGCATTTTCCAACTATGAGAACACAAAGATAAAAGGGCTATGCATTTATGCTCACAAGGAGTTGTGATCTAAGTTGCACCTAACAATAATGTTTCTGCAGCATGAACATGCCCTGGAGTACTATATAATCAAGTAATTTACAGACTACATACCAGGCGTCCTCCTTGAACTTTCATATCTGCTTCTCTTATTCCCATACTCTCTGTACTCTTTTCCGTGACGAGGTGATTCTGAATGGTGCCGCTCATCCCTGTCAGTACTACATCTCCTTGACCCCCTACTTTCACTTCTTGAGTGATCTCTGAAATCACTTCTACGCATGCCATGTTCTGTTGAATCATACCTAGAACTCTGATGCTGGATACTACGGAAACTTCTGGATGAAGGAGTAACATCCTAAAACATCAAAGTAAGGAATCAATATCAAGTATGGACAATCTAATGTAACATTTTACAAAAGAAATAACTTAAATTCGTGAACCAAGATACTACAAATAGATTATCTAAATCTTTACGATTAATAGAAGACAAGTTGCATTAACCGGAAAAAAGGGCATTGATTGCAACCAGATGTTTATCTTGCAAGACAAACACAAAATTGAATTACCCAGTGTTTCTTTTGAATATTAAACACTATAACGTTGATAATAACTCTTCTTTCATACTAACATATTTTTTGTGTCATGCACGTCAGCTCGAAAGTAAATGAATGGGGATCAGTGCAAGAAACACCAACCAGCAGACCCAAATTCTATGCCGAACCAATAGTTTTATACCCAAGGGAGTAAGCACTGAATGCACACACATAGATGATTTACGGTTGACAAGAGGAAGGTTAAGATGTTTAGGAACGGAAAAGGAAAGATGTGCTGTCTCTTCGCAAGCAGTTCAATGCAGTGAAAAACATTCAAGAATAGTGAGTTTCGAGTGTAGATAGTTGCTACTTCTTGATATACATATATTCAAAGAATAACTAGTACAAGATCTTTGTCAAAACTAAGACAAACTCAAGCAATCAAGACAGACAAACTCAAGCAATCAAGACAATTATGAAAATGATTGTCACAGGCTTAGTACAAAGAGTGTTTCCTAGAACTGCCATCAATCAAGGGATGTGTGGGAACTAAGAGATCCTTGATAGTTTGCCACCCTCATTACTTGTTAATTGCCCGGCATGGTTGTTTTTCACAACGATTGATATTTGTTTTGTTTTTTGCCAGAAACATGGCCTTAATAGACAAAAATGCATAGTTGGTAATCCATTTATACTTTAAAGACAGTTAAACAAACGAACTCACTTACCTAACCAAAAAGCAAATTCTTGGACTAAGACCAATTGGGAGGTGTAGCTATAACGCAAAAAATAACTAATGTTCTTACAAGAAACTTACATGTTCAGACCAAAGTAATCATCATTGACAAAAAGAAAAGGCAAATGAAACAAATCAAGTTATAGTCTTGTATTTTAAAACAAAGATGATAATCACAATGATGAAATGAGAGTTCATTTAACTCATTATCTCCCTCATCCTAGCCATGTATTGATCCTCCTCACCGTCTGAGTTGTCCACATTGTATAAGATTTTGCTTAATATTTTGTATCAGCAGTATGTGCCACCAATAGAAGTCGAGCTAATGTAGACTGTTGGTTTGATTTGATCTTTAGGGCTTCTTTTCTTTCATAGATTCAGGGGTATCATGTAATTTCCACCCCCATTGCCATATGGGATTAATAAGAAAAGAAGGAACAGGTACTCCTTTGGTAATGGGTTAGTGCATTCATAAGTACTAACTATTAACCAAACATGTTTTTCCTATTTCTTTGAAATAATGCATTCCATTACAGTATCTAGTCAACCAAAAACAGTCTGCACTTTGGGGTTCTTATGTTCCACAAGATAGTTGTATCATCTAGTATTATACTAGGATTCATAACACAATTCCTTCAACACAAGAATGGAATTGGATTGTCAGGTTAAAATATTAAGCAACAAATGCAGATCATGACCACTAGATAAATGAAATAGTAATATGCACTCCGTTTATATGTCTTAACTAGTTAGCTTGGTGTAAAACAGCAAAACATACCTCATAATTATAATCAGAACCATGCCTAGAAGATGTGCCACCAACTCGTTCTTCTTCAGTGATTTGACTTTCTGCAGCATTAAGAAACATTACAATTAGATAAAATTGTATAGATCACTTCTGTTTATTCTTAGCAGCACATTCTTCTGCAGACTGCACTACTTTTTTAAATGACCCCTCATCCCTTAAAGCAACCAGTTCTTTGCAAAAATCCAGCCCCCACCCCCATTCCCTTGTCCTAGGTTTTTCATTTTTGCTATTTTGATCCCCTCCCGTTTAAACCCCCAGGCTATCTACATTTTGCAGCCACTAGTAACCAGTAAGAATAATACCCAAATCAGATGTAGACTCTTTTGGGTTTTTCTGGAAACAGTGTCGGATATAAAAGAGTCGAGAATAGTCTCGGACAGATATCAAGAAAAACCCAAATAAGAATAATACCCAAATCAGATGTCTTGTTCCCGCTAGAATCACGGTATCGTCTGCTTGGAAAATTGCGTCCACTGCTGGATACACCACTTCCAACTTCATCTAGACCTGTTAGCACGGATGTAGACTTTTCCACCTCTTCATCTAGATATGCCATCATAGAAGAAGCTTTTTCTCTAGGAACTTTAAACGCTCCTTCCACTTGGGATCCTCCTCGTTTTTCACTTGCAAGGACATCTAACCCTGATTTATAATAAAATTTGTATTTTAAAAGATAAGGTAAAGGATGACTTCTCGGAATTCAGTAATGTTAACCAACAAAACCTCAAACAAGATACATGAGTTATTGCAGATGCAGGCAAGGAAAAATAAAGGAACAAGAGTATTGTTCAGTAAAGACTACGAAATATGTTGAACAATACAGAAAGCATCTCTTACGATCAGTTGATAAGTGTCAACAAGTGCCTGATTTCAATACAAAGAACATCCACACAGGCAATCATAGCATAGTACAATGAAGTGGAGGGGGGGAAAATAAGGCCAATATGACATGGAACATGCAAAAAATAAGTAAAGGATAAACCAGAAATAATTACCAGACCTTAAGACCTGGTTGTATCAACGATCAACAGGACTGCAAGAGGCTACTAATTTCATCCAATTTAACAAAAACCTTTATAAAGACAAACAACACCCCCTCTCACCATTCTCAAAAGAAAAAGGTAGCAAAGGACGCAAAAGAAAATAAACCATTAACTGTTCACTCAAGTTAGCCCTTCACTGCTGATAATTTGTCAATTCAGTTCATTGAAGTCAACTTGCATAGACACTTATCAGATGCAAACACTCCTCCCTTCATGACAAACAACTAAGAAACTGATAAACCCTCCATCAGATTTACCTATGCCCGGAGAAACCGGAAATAGTCTGGGGGTAGTATTGGGAATAAGTATGGGTTTGCAAGGGTATCTTGGGAATTTCTCTTGCCACTTTGTTTTTCTGTTTTGGAGGGACCACATGGGAATCTAATTAGTTATTCTCGGTGGATAGTAGTATAAATATTTTTCCTGCTAGGGTGAGTAGGCATCTTTTTAGACAATCCGGCTTTAGCCAATTTTGGGAGAATACCAGGTTCTCGAATTGTTGGGGTGCTGTAATCATTTGACTCATTTTGAGATCAATCAGTAAAATTACTATTACTGGTAGATCATTTGGTATCAGAGCCGTTCGATCCATAAGGATGACGAAGAGCGCTTCCACCCGATGTGATGAACTCGAAGAAAGCATAGGGAGTGTAAAAAGTTGAGGTGAGCTCGCTGAAAGAGAATGTTCAAACCATGATGCTGCAACTTGATCGTTTGATTTCACTACAAGGGGAATCGGGCAAAAAAACAGAGCCGCCGCGGGTGAATGAAGATGAGGCTCAATCAAAAGGCAAGAACAATGGGGGTCGTGGTGGGGGACAGATGGAGAACGGGAGGTTCTTTGCAATCAAAGGTCGAAAGTTAGAAATACCTACGTTTGATGGAACTGACCCAGATGGCTGGATTCTCAGAGCAGACCGTTATTTCTCGCTGACCAAATTGACCCCTGAGGAGCAAATCGAGGTGGCCATCATTTCCTTTGAAGGCGATGCTCTAAGATGGTTTCAATGGGAGCATAAACGTCGACCGATTACCAGATGGGACGAGTTGAAGCGTATGATGTTGAGGCAGTTTCGTTCACTCACCGAAGGATCTCTCTGCGAACAATTTATTTCCAGCAAACAGGAAGGAACCGTAAGCGACTATTTGAAACGGTATGTAACTCTAGCCGCTCCCCTAGATGGTATCCCTGAGGAAGTGTTTTTGGGCCAGTTCATTAATGGGCTGGACCCCACCATTAGGGCTGAGATCCGTTTAATGAATCCTTTAACACTAAGTGAGGCCATGGAGTTAGCTGCCAAAATTGAAGAAAAAAATCGAGTTCTAGGACGTAACAAGCATGTTTACGGGGCTGGGATTAAAAAATCAACCCCGATTGGGGGAGAATCAAAGAATTCGACAGGGTCGATCAACAGTGGAAACAAGAGTGGGCGAGAGTTCAGACGACTCTCCGATGTTGAGTTGCAACAGAGACGGTCACAGGGCCTTTGCTATCGCTGTGATGAGAAATACAGCCCTGGTCACGTTTGTAAGAAGAAGGAGGTCAACGTCTTGGTTGTGCAAGAGGGGGAAAGTGATAACGAGGCTGACATGGGCGAAATCGAAGACGAAGAAAGAGGAGTAGAGGGTGGAGAAGGACCGCAGAAAATCGAAGTTCATTTAAATTTCGTTGTCGGACTAACAAACCCTCGGACAATGAAACTAAGGGGAACCATCAATGGGCAACAAATTGTAGTGCTTATAGATAGTGGGGCTACCCATAATTTCATTTCCAAGAAATTGGTGCATCAATTGGGGCTGGTAATATCTGCAAAGGACAGCTATAGCATCACTATGGGCACTGGTGGAGTAGTGAAAGGAGAAGGAATCTGCAGGGGAGTGAAAGTGAGCCTACAGGGAATAGACGTCGTGGAGGAGTTCTAACCAATTGAATTGGGAAATTCCGACATTATTTTAGGGGTCCAGTGGTTGGAGACTTGGGTACAACCCATGCCAACTGGAAAACCTTGACGATGAAATTCAAGAAGGGGAACGAAGTGGTGGTGTTGAAAGGTGACCCATCATTAGGTCGAACTCTAGTCTCGATAAAGGCGTAGGAAAAGTCTTTCAGGCAAGAGAAACAGGGTTACTTTGTGGAACTTGGAGCACTCGCGTCTAAAGAACATGTGGAAAATAATTGCCCAGTTGAGTTGGAAGGAGTGTTGGAAAAATTCGACGGGTTGTTCAATATGCCAGTAGGATTACCACCTGAGAGAGAGAAAGTACATCAGATTGTGTTACAAGAAGGGAGCGGGCCGGTGAACGTTCGCCCATATAGGTACCCTCACTATCAAAAGGACGAAATCGAAAAGCTCATTAAAGAAATGTTGGCAGCTGGGGTGATACAACACAGTAGCAGTCCCTTCTCGAGTCCCGTCTTACTAGTAAAGAAGAAAGACGGTAGTTGGAGATTTTGTGTAGACTACCGTGCATTGAACAAGCGTACCATTCCAGATAAGTTCCCTATACCGGTTATCGATGAATTACTAGACGAATTGTTTGGGGCCAATGTGTTTTCAAAACTAGACCTCAAATCTGGTTACCATCAAATTCGTATGAGGGATGAGGATGTGCCTAAAACAGCCTTTAGGACACATGAAGGGCATTACGAATTCCTCGTCATGCCCTTCGGGTTGATTAATGCCCCTGCTACGTTTCAGGGATTGATGAACGATATCTTCAAACCTTATTTGAGAAAGTTTGTTTTCGTTTTTTTTTACGACATTCTGGTTTACAGCAAGGGAATGAAAGACCATGTTTCCCATCTTCAACAAGTTTTTGAGGTCCTTTCTACCCACCAGCTTTACGCTAATAGAAAGAAATGTGAATTTGGCCGAGAACGATCGACTTATTTGGGTCACATCGTGTCTGTAGCAGGAGTAGAAGTAGACCCAACCAAGATTCGGGCAATGCTAGACTGGCCCCAACCCACAAACGTCTCGGAATTGAGGGGATTCTTAGGCTTGACTGGTTATTACAGAAAGTTCATAGCAAATTATGGCAAGATGGCAACACCCCTTACCGATTTGTTAAGAAAACATCAATTTACTTGGAATGAGTCAGCCAATCATGCATTCCAAGAGTTGAAAACTGCCATGGCCACTGCTCCGGTCCTTCGTCTACCAGATTTTTCCCAAGAGTTTGTCCTGGAAATTGATGCCTCTGGATACGGGTTGGGGGCTGTCCTCATGCAGCAAGAGCAGCCTGTGGCATACTTTAGTCAAGTTTAGGTATGCAATCTCCTCAAAAGTCAATATATGAAAAGGAGCTCATGGCCATTATGCTTGCCATCCGTAAATGGAGACCTTACCTACTGGGTAGGAAGTTTGTAGTCCGAACCGATCAGCAATCCCTCAAATTTTTGCTCGAACAACGAGTGGTTGAACCTGACTACCAACGTTGGTTGAGCAAATTGCTAGGCTATGAATTTGAAATTGTGTACAAGGTTGGGAGTAGCAACAAGGCTGCTGATGCCCTGTCGAGAAAAGAACAGGTCATAGAATGCTCTGCTTTGGGCAGGCCGCAGTAGAGACAATGGGATGTCTTACGCAAAGAAATGGAAGAAGATCTTTTTTTGTGCAGGATTATCAGTGATCTACAGTCCTCAAACAACACACATAATGGGTTCACTTACCAGAATGGATTGTTGATGTTTAAAGACAGATTGGTCTTGCCTAAACAATCTACCTTGTTACCGCTGTTGTTCGAGGAGTTCCACTGTTCTCCTACAGGAGGCCATTCGGGGGAGGACAAAACATATCAACGCATCGCTTCTGAGGTATTTTGGGTTGGTATGAGGAAGGATATCATTAAGTGGGTGCAGGAATGTAACATTTGCCAGAGAAACAAAAATTTGTCAGGATCACCTGCTGGATTACTCCAACCTTTGCCTATACCTGATAAAGTTTGGGAAGAGGTGAGTATGGATTTTGTGGAGGGGCTACCCATGTCACGTGGTCTCAATACAATCCTAGTGGTCGTGGATCGACTCAGTAAATACGCTCATTTTTTGGGGCTCAAGCACCCCTTCACGGCGCAATCAGTGGCAGCCCTGTTTACAAGGGAAATCATTAGGCTCCATGGTGTACCCGTATCCATAATCACAGATCGTGGCAAGTTGTTTTTAAGTGAATTTTGGAAAGAAATTTTTCGCTTGCAGGGGACAAGATTATCCTACAGTTCTGCGTACCATCCGCAAACAGATGGACAAACAGAAGTCGTCAACCGCTGTTTAGAACAATATATGTGGTGTATGGTGTCGGAGCGCCCTAAGCAGTGGGCGGGGTGGATCGGATGGGCTGAGTATTGGTACAACACTTCTTACCATACTAGTTTAAAGTGTTCCCCGTTCAAGATCCTATATGGCCGTGAACCTCCTGCCCTGATGCGATTCAAGAAGGGGGCTACTGTTGTCCAGTCTATTGATGAAGTTCTTCAAGAAAGAGATGACATTCTGGATACAGCCAAGATACACCTGCTACAAGCTCAACATCGAATGAAGCAACGGGCTGATCTTGGGAGGAAAGACGTGGAATTCACTGTAGGTGATCTGGTGTTTCTGAAACTTCGTCCCTACAGACAGCATTCTCTACGCACGGGTCGTAATATGAAGCTTGCCCCCAGATTCTATGGACCTTACAGGGTCAGTGCTAAGATCGGCCAAGTGGCGTATAAATTGGAGTTACCCCCTTCCACCAACATCCATCCCGTTTTCCATGTATCTCAACTACGGAGGGCTATTGGATCTCATGCTTCATCTTTGATGATACCCCCACAGCTTACTGCGGATATGGAAATGGTGGTTGAACCCTCTGATATATTGGATATACGTCGTGCGAGCAATACCCCAAATGGTCAACTTGAAGTACTAGTGAAGTGGAATGGTTTACCAGAGTTTGAAGCTTCTTGGGAAGAGTACGATGTCTTTCTCAAGCAATTCCCTGCTTTCACCTTGAGGACAAGGTGAGAGTTTTGGGGCGGGGTATTGATAAACCCTCCATCAGATTTACCTATGCCCGGAGAAACCGGAAATAGTCTGGGGGTAGTATTGGGAATAAGTATGGGTTTGCAAGGGTATCTTGGGAATTTCTCTTGCCACTTTGTTTTTCTGTTTTGGAGGGACCACATGGGAATCTAATTAGTTATTCTCGGTGGATAGTAGTATAAATATTTTTCCTGCTAGGGTGAGTAGGCATCTTTTTAGACAATCCGGCTTTAGCCAATTTTGGGAGAATACCAGCTTCTCGAATTGCTGGGGTGCTGTAATCAATTGACTCATTTTGAGATCAATCAGTAAAATTACTATTACTGGTAGATCAGAAACACAGTTTCCCTTTTGTGTCAAATGGACTAATTTCAACTTCAAAGATTGATGACTAAAAGCTTAATGGTTTTAATTGAAGATATCTGGTTCTTATCTCAGGGCAGAACAAGGCAACATATATTATTCCGGCTTTAAACATTCCCACAATATACTAAATCCCGAAGAATGAGGGGCAAGGGGATTGATCAAGAAAGATCTCTTGTTCTTATTATAAGATCGTGATTGGATCCGCAAGCCAGTGATCTCTGTCACAAAATCAGATAGCTCTAGGCTCTAGCAATAGTTATTAGAGTAAATTGCAAATATGTTCCACAGTTCCACTGTATCAATTTAGCTTACTGACCTAGTAATGATTTCCTCTCAGGTGGTCTGAAGACAACCCTATCTTTCCCAGGCAACTGTAATCCACCACCACCAGTTGCATCAGGCTCCAACATTTCCTTTGTCTTGTCTATGTCAATTGGATTCTGTAGTAACAAATTGAAAATCAAACAAGTTAATGACTGATAAGACATGAATTCTTTGTTCTTAGTTAAAGAATACCCGGGTTCATATTCTAAACTAACCTCCATGATTTTGCTTTGATGAAGGTAGAGCACGGCACCACTCAGCGGGAAAAAATCTACCTATAATCAATTGAAATTAATACAGATTAATAACAAATACTTTATTCAATCCAAAAAGGTACTATAGTTCAAATAACTATACCCTAACCCAATGCTGAAGAAATTACAATCCAAAAAAGTACTATAGTTCAAATAACTATACCCTAACCCAATGCTGAAGAAATTAACTAAAATCACTTCACAAAATGATCTGAATGTGTAAACGCACGACAAGACCGGTGTTACTCTTGCAGCAAACTCTCACGCGGACAATCACAGTCCAATAAGTTAACGATCTATCCGGCGTTAAAACCCTTAAAACCAAAACCAAAACAAAAACAAAAAACAAACCAATCGACTCGTTTAGCGTTTCTAAACATCACTAAATCATTACTTGATGCTTAAACCTACGAAGAACATACCTCGAAGCGTTGCTGATGTGATCGAAGAACCGTTGTTTGAATTGCTGAAGAACTAGAAACCTTTGTTCCCTTTGACAGCGACTATTTTTGCGTTTCCTCTTGAATTAGGGTTTTTGATGAGACGAGAGCCAAAACGCTATGGAGAAGATGAGACCCACCAGACGATCGAGAATATGGAGAACCAGAGACGATCGAGAGAAATCAGAGAGGATTAGATACGTTTACCAATTTACCGTAATTTTATAAATATTTTAAATTCTTTTTAAATTCATTTCTTTTCTTTTTTTTTAGGAAATTCATCAATATTTTTCTTTACTTTCTTTTCTTTTCCCTCGTTAAAAAACTCAAGAACACAACATTTTTTATTTTTTTTCTGTTTTTCTTCCCTTTCCCTTCCTTCGTAAAAAAACTCGAAAACACTGTGTTAGGGTAAAAAGGGGGTAAAAATGTAATTTGGCTTTCAAGTCCAATAAGTTGTTTTAGATAAGTCACAAACAAGTAACTTATTAAAACTGCTTATCATTAGTACCAAATCGGTATAAATATTTTTTTTCAATCCAAACACTTAAAATAACTTATCATCGGTACTACACCACAATAAGCTAAAAAGAAAAAGAAAAAAAAACAATCCCAAACACCCCTACAGAAAAATTCGGCGTGTTTCCATCATGAGGTGGGTTTTCATACCCCTAAATCTAACTAGTGTTATACTCGTCCGTTGGTCGGGTAAACGACATAGACTGTAATTCAAGCTTCAAAACATTCTTCAACTTCCTTTTGACAACCTCAACGCCAACAACCCGACACCGTCATCGTCCATGTTTCTCTCCACTTGTTCTACTTTCAGTTACGTTTAGTCTGATCCGTGATGCAATTTGCTTTCTCTCATTCTTGAATATATAATGCAATTCGTGTCCACTAGGTAAGCTTCTGATGGTAGATACTGTCACCATAGTTGTACAATAATATGACCAAAACTCTTTTGATAAATACAATTTAAGTTAAAGAGCATAAAGTAAGGGTTTGTTTACTAAATAAATATCAGGTAAGCGCTTACCAGATCAATTACCTTACCGGGTGAGCGTAGGAAGGATCGAGAGTCTTACCCGGTAAGCGCTTATCGAGTGCTAAATGTTTTACCATCAATCCATTTTGATGACCCATAATATTACCCGTTAAGGTAAGTGAGGATGATGACTCGTGCCATTAAACGCTTACCCAGTAAGCGTTTGGTAAACGGTCCCTAACTAATTGTGCATTTCTTTGGAAACAGAATAAATTTGATTTGATATTTCTTCTTAAGAGCAAATGAAGAGAAACGACACAATGAAACAGATGAAGAAATAACTCATTCTTAGGTAGAACAACTCTGGCAGGAACAGTGGGAACAACTTTATATGTAAATCAGTAGAAGAATGAGAATCTTGAGTAAAGCAAGAAAGCCAACCTTCCATTACCTAAGGTCCCTACGTACCCTGTATGTTTTTTTTTTAAAGGGTGTCCTGGGCCTTTGGCCCAGACTAATCCCTTGGCAATGAAACCGACTGCTAAAGCATGCAGCCCTGAGGTTATACCCAGTGGCCACAAAGTTGTGAATGCAGGGAATCGAACCCGGGTTAAGCGCTATGAACTCCCCAGGTGATTACCGCTACACCACAAGCCTTGTGGTTTACCCTGTATGTTGTCCGCAACAAAAAATTTAACTTTTCAACCATCCTTTCTCCTAGTGTCTTCAAAACATGATTTAGGAAGGAAATAATATTGAGAACATGATGTTAAAAGAGCATGATGATCAAACTTGCTCATCACTCAGCTGTGTGACACCACTCTCCATCAATTCCTTGTGCAAATCAATACCCTTTGGGTTATCTGACACCAACAAAAAAAAATAACACTTAGGCAATGAAAATGAAAGATAGTTTGTAATGGTTTGTTGCACCATATTTCTGTCTGTTACATTTTGTCCTAAAAGAGTACTTTATGTTGTTACATTTATCACACTTCCAGCTCCCTTCGGGCATATCGGTTTCTGAAACCAAATATATAGAAATTATGGACTTAAGCATAACTAAAATTATGGACTTGAACATTAGTTATGGTCAATTCTTATGTTTAACCAAATATCTGTATGTAGTACCTACTGGAACTCTTGTCGGATTTTCCAGCCTGCTTATGAACAACTGCCCATGAGGAAAAATGAAACTGATATGCCATATGATATTTCAATAAACTTGAGCAAAGAGAGTGGGTCAAACATGAGATCCTGGCTTAGGCGTATTGCATTTCCTCATGTTACAAATTGTTCTAAAAGATAAATTAACATATCCACACTTTGGATATATCCAGTCATTTTCGCGTGTTCCATCTGAAATTTTGAAGTAAGTAAAACAATGATAAACATACTATATCTCATAATCATCTGCTTCAAAGCATACAAAAGTCGAATATAACATACCTTTTCTTTTGGGGTGTTTATTCGAAGCCAAAACACCTTTAACCTCATCGACATGAAGACCGGAACTGATTCTATGATGTTCGTCATCATGGTGGAATTAGTTCCAAGTTAACTCGATCTAGGATCTTTACATTGCCCAATCAAAATAAAATAAACCATAATGGTAAGATATCACTCTATCGCAAGATCTCTAGGCAAGAAGTCAAAGAGCTAGTTTAAAGGTTTATGGATTTAAAATCAGCATATATGCAAACACATACAAGATTGTCCATATGACATCCTGGTCCATCAAACTCAACTTTCATCTGTGAGCTATTACCGCAAGAGCTTGCAATGATAAAAAAAAGTTTTTGTAGGATGGTTATTTGTAAAAAAAATATTGAATAACTACTAAAATAAAAACAACCCGGGTAACACAACCACTATACTTATTTACAGATTTTAAGACATAACCATAAGTAGTTAAGTATTGGAACTCGGTACTATAAATTCTGAAAATAAAACTGAAATTTATATAAAAAATAACCTGAATGAAGTCATCTAAGAATCACAAATCGATTAAAGTATCTGTTTCCTACCTGTTTAGGATGAACCAAGATCAAATTAGAGTAAAAAGAGTTGCAAGTATAAATCCATTCTAGGGTTCCATTCATGATCAGACACAGAAAAATCCTTACTTTCTAAATTCAAAACTTGCAAAAACACAAAAAAAATCCTTACCGTTCAAACTCCAAAGCATAATGTTTTAAAAGAGTAGCACTTATTAAGTAAATTTAAGTTATCCACAATTTCTAATCAATTTTGAAGTAACTTAACCTACGTGACAATCAAAACCAAATGTCGAACTTTTTGCCCGGATCGACCACTATAAATACTATTTGGTTCTCAATTGAGAAATGAAATTACCTGGCAAATACAGAAGAACGGGATAATTGGGTATTGGGTTGTCGTTCCCATTTGCGACCACAGTGCAAAACCGCCATCAGGTTTAAGTATGTCTTCGGATATATCAAGATAATCTATCACAATCCGAGTCCCAAAGCCATCATCCCACAAAGTTTCTAGTTCTTCCTCTTTCCATCTACTCTTGTCATCAAGAGCATTAGAACCAATCGACTCCCTCTTGTCAACATCATTCAGGGATATAACTCTTTTATTTGAAAAAGCCCCACTTACTCTTTACTGAATCTGCAGGCTCCACAATAGATGAATCTGCTGCTGCTGTTCCAATGCACCTAACTGGCCAATTTAATTCTAAAGTCGATATCATATACATGGAAAATAACAACACTTTTAAATTCAAGTGTTCTATTTTCTTTTTTACGTGTCGCTTTTGAAAAGTTCTATAAATACATCCTTTTTATAAGACATTTTTTCAAATAATGTCATATAAAAAAACTAATAAAACGTTTATTTCAATTGTCCAAAAATATTTGTTAAGACATCCGAAAATGTCTTATTAACTTATTGCAACACTTTTAGATAGGACACACGAATGTTTGGTCCTGCAAACCCGATTTTATCTCATTGATAACGAACACAAAGCACCATTTTCCTGACTATAATCTACGATTTTCGATCAAAATCATGATCTAAAAGTCGATAAAGCATGAAATAAAAAGCTGATCATACCGAGCAAAGGATCGATTTAAGAACAGAAGTACAGTCGGGGTGAGATATGTTTATCGATTCAAACTGTTTTCGTATATTCGAATCTTGGACCAAATTGCAACATGACGACTGATTATACGAACAGAAAGCCAGAGGAGTCTTGGGTTTAATCTGTGCTCCTAATTCACATAATTCAAGATCATCAACATCAAAAATCCCATAAATGAATCATTCAAAAATATAAACAAAAGTTTCATATTTTCAGATGGGATTCTGGGAAAATCGTTAAATAAGAAAACTTATTTGAATTTGTGCAGAGAGGAAGTGAAAGTGATGGACTGAATAAGAGAAATTGAAGGAAAATTAAAGAGATGTAACACCCTAAAAATAGGGATAACAAAAAATTTCCAAAAGAGGATAAGTGGTATATAGATTGCCATAGCAAGAGCCTCCCAAAAAGGGGAATAGTACAAATAAACCTGTTTAATCACAATTGTAACTTAACGGATAAATAAACAATAACCAACTAATCTAATTTCTACATATAGAAAAGAGATTACAAAAAGGGTGTCATCTATAAATCCAAGGCTTCTCAAAATCCTCCAAATGTCGTATCCCCAAGCTCTCGCCCAAAGCATCTAAACTTGCCTAGGAGCAGCACCACTAACACCTGAGATACACATCGACACCAAACAAGTGTTAGGCCAAAAAGCCTAATGAGTTGAACAAGTAAAAACATGCCAGAAAACATTTACAGTTCTTATCAGTAGTTAAACAATTAATCACGTAGATGTGGAGTCAACGGGAGCGACACATATCTCCAATCCGGTTCACCCAAAGAGACAATGCACCTTGAAGCCACTTTATCTGGCAACCCAAAGGCCCGACACGCACCAGGGACTACCGCTTAGGAAATTCCCCGACGGCGGAGGTCTAGGTACATAGGAGACTACCGCCTTAGGAAATTCTCCAAATGTCACTCACCTACATTCCTATAGTGAATCACAGACTTGGTTCATCCACATAATGCTTTTAGGAGGTCTCAAGATGTGTTTCAATCCGTCAACATTTCGGATATCCACCAAGAACACACTATAACCATCCTAATCATGTAAATCCAACATATGACATAATATCCATCCAAATACTTCGTGAGAATGTAAGGTCGCCAAAAGGCATTCCAAAAAGGAATCATCAACATACCAAGATATACACATATAACACATAGTAACTTCCATATACATAAATCCATGGGTAAAAACCCCCAAGATGCTTGAAACATTAAATATGAACATTTGAGATATGCATTGACATCAACAAGTAGAAGATAATGATGTGTATCTAGTTTTAACAAAAGATTAGTAAACTCACAATCTAGGTTTTGTACCAAAACCTAGAAAAGATGAAAACCCTAGATTTGAGGAGACTAGAAGCGTACTCGCGCAATGCAACGTGTGACATCTGTCAACCAGAATGTACAGGTTAGAGCCCGAACAGTATGATACATGTCTTATCAGGTAGGAACACCCTAATATGACCTAATTATGTAGGCCAGGGTTTTAGTTTCCTAAGATTCCCGGCAGTGCGCTTAGAATATCCGTTTACTGCGCGTAACGGTATACGTTGTCTTATAAAATACCAATCCGATAAAATTAACATTTTATTATATTAATAACAATAATAAGTGGGTTAAATATAAATTTAATTAATCAAATATAAATTCTAAACTTTAAGTAATCAAACCAAAAATTTAAGTAGATAATTGAGAATTTACCTACCTTTAATCTCTCTTTTTATAAAAATTACATATTATGTATATATATATAAAAAAAAAAAAAAAAAAGATTAGAGAGAGAGAGAACCGTCCACCTCTCTCTCCCCCTTCCCAAAACATTCATTATTAAACTACTTTTTTCAAGACTAAACTTTCATTTGCATCCATCACTCTCATTTTGAAATTCTCATCTCTCTCTCTCTCCCTCTCCTTTCTCAGCCGAATTCAGCCCCAAAAACCACCTCAAACATTTCAAACTTGAAGATAAAAATCATCTCTAGTGGGGGTAAGTCTTCTACTATGTTGTTTCTTCACTTTTTCTTTCAAAAATTCTTACATTTCTTACTTTCTTCATCCCTTCTTCATTCTTTTCTTGAAGTTTCTGAAATAAAGGACCTTAATAGGTCTTAAAATGGTAGGTTATACACCAATGGCATGTTAAATGTCAAGAAATGGTGATAACCCATGATCCATATAATCAAAACTCAAGAAAATGGAGCTTAGATGACATGCATGGCTATTTTTCTCACCATCTAAGATGGTAAAGTTCATGCATGTGTATCTCCTTCTTTGTAATCTAAAGGATGTTCTTTTACAAAACTTATGTTAAAAATCATTGTAAAAACGTTTTTAAACAAAAAGACCACCCTTTGGGTGAGAATAAAAGTTAAAAAGCATTCAAATTGTCATGAAATCTATTTTTAGAATCTGGCAGATTGCATGCATGTTCTTGTTTTTCTCATAACTTGAAACATATTCAACCAAATATTATGAATCTTCTTCTGGAACTTTATTTAGTGAGTTACAAATCTAACCCAACTGGTTTCACTCAAAAATATTGAGTTTTGACCCCTCATCCTCACCTATAAAGTTATGTGCGCAAGATGAATCCGTCTGGACAGAAACCTCCATTCAATCAACCATAACCATATTTTAAATCCATAAAAATTTATGTTTTTTCTTCAGAAAGTAACTTTGATGAGTTAGAATTCAAACAAAATTGGTTTCAATTAAAAATATGAAGATTTGGGTGTTCAACCCCTCATGACAAGTTGAGTGTGCAAAACAGAAAAACCTGACAGATTATAACACTTGGATTAAAAAGGGCATAACTAACTCATTTTTAACTCAAAAAGGGTGAATCGTTTTCTGGAAGTTACATTTATGAGTTAGGAGTGGAACCCAATTTGATTCACTCAAAAATTATGAGTTTAGATCCGTCAAATGGATGTGACAAAAAGCATGTGCAGGCTGCCTTGATAACTGTGACACTTAAACTTGCATGTAATGATTATGTTACCTATGCACCTCTAAAACTGGTGTTTTTTATGTCAAAAGTTCCCTAAGACACCAAATTTAAATATATAAAAATTTGGTTAAATAATGAATCTGGGAAAATACTTAAATATGCCAATAAGTGAACCTAAATTTTTGCCAGTAGAAAAGTAAAACTCTAGTTCTAGAAAAATAAGTTCTTGGTTGTTAAAAATAATAATAGGCTTATAAGTTATAGTTTTTGTTAAAACATCAAATAATAATGTATACATGTAAAATTTAATCTTGGGTTAAAATATAAGGTGACCAAGAGATGCACGTTTATAAACATAAATAATGTAACTACTCGCTATTCATTCTTAAGACATAATTCAAGGATTAATTCCTATATGTATGTCACAATGTCAATTTTTAAAATGGTAAGGTTCTCAAATCATATAAAATCCAAAATTTCTGTGTATTTCGCAACGTAAAATATTACTTAAAAACCAATTAAAGGTCACTTAAGGCATTTTATAAGATATGGCGATCTAAGTAACACTTTAACGCTAAGAGTAGGTCCCGAACTGATAGTGTGTTTCACTTTCATAGGAGGGACTTAACACCGGGTCTTGTACAACCGTGAGGCCACTTCTGGAAATCCTACTGAGCAAGTGAGTATTCACAACCCCTCTTTTACCGTTTTTTATACGTTTTGGGGTGAAAAGCATGTGAATTTACAAATTGTTTCTACTGAATGATTGTTCGTTAAAATTGTCGAATTTTGAATTAAATTGTTTATGCACTATGGTATGTATACTTTACGCTGCAAGTGAGTATTCACAACCCCTCTTTTACCGTTTTTTATACGTTTTGGAGTGAAAAGCATGTGAATTTACAAATTGTTTCTACTGAATGATTGTTCGTTAAAATTGTCGAATTTTGAATTAAATTGTTTATGCACTATGGTATGTATACTTTACGCTGCAAGTGAGTATTCACAGCCCCACTTTTATCGTTTTAATTGATTTTGGGGTGAAAAGCATGTTTAAATTGCGTATTTAAAGATTCATGAGAATGGTTTTAAAGTATTGCGAATTGGCAATTTATAAGGCTTTGTTAAAAGCATTTGGGATTATAAGCTATATGATAAGTATGCAATTGATGTGTTGAGTATTAAATGTTAAGACCCCGTGACACTACTATTAACTCGAAGAAAATCGGGCCTATAGTATTAGTGGATAGCGCTATTTGGTGTGACAAGCCCACCTTATGCTGACGAGCAGGGGTGCACTATACTAGAGAAGATGACTAAACATGTGGCTCGAACCACCGCTGAGTTAGTTCATCGGGGGCGTTGAAATTGGTCAGGGACGGCTTAGTAGTGGCTCAACGTAATATTATCTTTGCATACACTTATCATACATAAATTAAATTGTGGTATTCATGAATCAAAGATTTGAAGTTTGGTTTTTACGCATCATTTATAATGACGTAACAATAATTGTCTTACACATGTGGATTTATTCCACCGCTGAGGTAATGACGTGTAAATTAAGGGGCATTGGTTGGTCGAAAGGTTTGGTAGTGGCTCAATGTTAAGGCATTACTGTATACAGTTAACCTCGTGCAAATAATTGAACAATCAGTTTCTTAGGCGTCTTGTGAACGAGCGTTTCACAATAAAAAATTATGCATTCAGATTACTTTTGTGCATACGAAAACTTGTGAACTCACCAACTCAATGTAGTTGACCCTTTTTCTTCTACCATGCTTTTCAGGTACTGATAAGTATGTGGTGGCATATAGGGTGCATCTGTGTGACATCATCAACTGCAAGAACATTAAAATATTTGGTCAATTTTTGTAATTGCCGCTTACTTTGAGAACTTTTTGGTTATGACTTGTACAACAATATTTGTACTATTTTATGGAATGTTGTGGTTGGTGTTATCTATTACTTAATGCAATGAAACCGTGTGCTGTCATATCTCGTGTTTCCGCTTTAGCGGGGTGTGACACAACGAGATACATCACGATTTTAATGTTTCATTCTATTTTTTTGTCGATTTACAGTACGATTTTGGATGGTTTTGAGAAAGTGATAATGTTTTTTTATAAATTTGTTTAATTTAGGCTTAATAATATAATGTCTTTATATAAAAATTTTAAGTATTTTGTTAGAATTCAATGATTATCTTATATATTTTAATGACATCTAGAAAAAATAACCAATTACATATTTAATAATATAATTAAAACAAAAGTATAGTAATATAAGATATTAATTAATAGTGATATATGGAAAGGTCTGCATAAAAGGAAGACCATGTACATACCAAATTGGTGGGTGTTAGAAGCCTGAAATAGTAATATGTATCTTGTGATTTGATACTTATAAATTAAGAGATTTTTAAAATCTTGCATAAAATGGTGGTACCTTGTGCCTAGTAATTTGTATTTAAGAGTTTTTTATCTGTGCATCATGTCCGTGCAATGCACCGGGTGAGTAAGGTGTAAAATTTTATCGTAAATGAAAAATTAAAAGCCCTCGAGCGTGTAGCTCCGTTGCTAAATGGGTTGACTGTTGATAAACTTTGTTAACCATCCAAACAAAGAAATAGATATGTAGAAATGAAGGAAAGACAAACATATGAAGGAAACCAGATATGTAGAAATGGAAATTTGTTGTTCATAGTAAAGAAATCAAATATGCGAGAAACAGGAAAAATAAGACAAACATGATACCGCCATTTGAGATAAGACCACTCGATTGATTCTCTCAAGTTCCACCGATTGACGGGTCTCTTTAGATACAAACACAAACACCTCAAATAAATCAAGAAGGACGGTAATAACAAATACACACTCAAGCAAGTCAAACAAAAACGAAAAAGAAGACAAAACCTGATACAGTTGTTTGAAAAAGGCGCTACCGATCGATCTTTTTGATTTCATCCTCATCTTCTGTTAGATCAGTTTTTATAGTAATCATTGTATTTATTTTACTGTTTTCTTAGTATTATCTGTTTTGTTAGTGCCTTGGGTTATTTAAGTCCCCTTGGCTTGTTAGTTTTGTGAGAAACGTACACTGTTTGATCTGAAAATACTGTTTCTTTCAAGAGCACACTTTCTCTCTCTACGATCTTGTGATCTTGGCTCATCAATTGGTATCAGAGCCTTCAAGATCTTGATAGGATTGAGATTAAGTGTATTTGTTACTGATTTGTGTGTTTAATTCGAAAATTTGATTGATTTTTGTTGTTTTAAAAAAAAAAAATATCGTTTTCTGGATTTTCACCAATTTCAGTCTAATGAGTTCAAGGTTTTCAACAACTATGCCAATTTAAATCTTTATGAAACTTTCAAATACATAAGCTTTATAACGATTGCTTGTGCAGTAAAATCCACTACCGATCACTTGATAGGTTGAAAAATGATCACCGACGCTACACGTATAAAACCATTTCCAAAATTTGTGTGACCAACATTTATGTAAATAAAACGGTAACAAAATGTGTGTAGTAAAATTTGCATTATAAACATGAAAATTAATTCCTGCACCACAACACGTGCAATAACTGTTTATATAACCTTAAATGAGAACTTCACTATTTTTGTCTTTAAAATATTCCTTCTCTAACCAAAAACGTCGTGGCATAAAATTCTCCACAAACCCCATATGCATCAGTTTATTCCTCAAAGATCGGTAGAAGGATGAGAAAACAAATAAATTTCAAATCGAGTTTAAAACTTTGAGCCGTACCGATGAACACATTTGACCAAAATAATAACTACAACGACATGAATACTGCTAACTCACTTAATGCACTGCGGAAAATTTCTAACAGTAAATTCAACAACTGAACATGTTTAGATTAAAAGTTTAATACGAGACAACATAAATCTTTCACATACTTACTCACGCGAGTATAAATCAAATTCAACCCAAACAGTGTGCACATATACTTGCGTAAAACTCAAGATGCAGTCATGCGACATTAAGATTTTCAAAACGCCTCTTTTGGTTGTAAAAATACCCGTGCAATACTCGCATTAGACAAAGTATTAAACAAAACTCATAAATTGACGCACACAATAATGGAAGTCTACACGTTTCCAAAATTTCTTTTTATTACGCGACTCAAACTGTCGTAAAATAAGACACCTTAAAACCAACTGAATTTTCGTAAAACTCATTAACGCAAAACCAGGCCGTGCCAAAATTTTCATTTCCCAACATAAAAGTGTAAGACGACAATAAGTTTAAAATGTCAAAATTCTAAAATCACAACGTAAGACAAGATGACCATTTTCAACAAAGCTTTGATGAGACACAACGCCCAATAAACGCGGGAGTTTGTATAACCCTAAATGAGAACTTCACAACTTTTGTCTTTAAAATATTCATTCTCTAACCATGTAGATGGATAGAGGGGTTGCAAGGGGTTGCACCATGTAGATGGGTTGCATTTGAACACCCCTCTATGTATATATATATATATATATATAAGGTCCTATGAAGGGAAGTATTAGAGGTCCTACGAAGGGAGAAATTGTTTGCGAAATTCTCGAAGTGCGAATTCTGGCTCCAAAAGGTGCAATTCTTGGGGCATGTGGTATCAAAGGACGGAGTTAAAGTGGACTCGGCAAAGATCGAGGCAATGATAAGTTGGGAGCCTCCAACTAGCCCGACAGAGATCTGAAGCTTCTTGGGTTTAGCGGATTACTACTGGCGTTTCATTCAAGATTTTTCCAAGATAGCTACACCGCTCACTTCTCTCACAAGGAAGAATGTCAAGTTTGTTTGGACCGATGCACAAGAGCAAGCCTTTCAAACTCTCAAGAGAAAATTGTGCGAAGCTCCGATCTTATCCTTACTGAAGGATCGAAAGACTTTGTGGTGTATAGGGACACTTCCAAGATGGGGCTGGGATGCGTACTAATGCAAAGGGGGAGAGTAATAGCCTACGCGTCGCGGCAATTAAAGGACCATGAGAAGAATTATCCGACTCATGACTTGGAGTTGGCGGTGGTAGTTTTCACGTTAAAGTTGTGGCGGCACTACTTGTACGGGACGAAGTGTACCCTTTTCACCGATCACAAGAGTCTCAAGTACATCTTCGATCAAAAGGAACTCAACATGCGGCAAAAGGATATGGCTTGAACTCTTGAGGGATTACGATTGTTATTTACTCTATCATCCCGGTAAGGCCAACGTGGTGGTGGATGCGTTGAGTCGAAGGAGCCATGATGGAGGTGTCAAGATGTCTCTTACAAGGATCGAGGTGGTATCAAGTTTATTGGAGAGTATAAGAACGAGTCAAGTGGAAGCACTTAGAGAAGAGAACCTCAAAGCCGAAGTCATGTCAAAGCAAAAGGAACTCTTAATGGAAGACGATTGTGGACTCAAGCTCTTCCAAGGACGGATTTGGGTGCCAAAGTTGGGAGGAAACCGTGAATTACTTCTCGAGGAAGCGCATAAGTCAAAATATTCTATACATCCCAGTAGCACCAAGATGTATAGAGAATTAAAGTTGAATTATTGGTGGTCGGTGATGAAGTTAGATGTGGCTAACTATGTGGAGAGGTGTGTCACGTGCCTTCAAGTCAAAGCGGAGCATCAAATACCGTATGGAAGCTTGCAACTGTTGTCCATTCCCGAGTGAAAGTGGGACAACATCACTATGGATTTTGTAAACAAGCTACCGAAAACCTTGCGCGGTCACGATACCATTTGGGTGATCGTGGATCGGTTAACCAAGAGCGCGCATTTTCTTGCGATGCGGGAGAGTTTTCCAATGGAAAAATTGGCTAAATTGTACATCGACAAGGTGGTGTCAAGGCACAAAGTTCCGCAATCTATAGTATCGGATCGGGATAGTCGCTTCACTTCGAACTTTTGGGCTAGCTTGCAAAAGGAGTTGGGTACTAGGCTGAATCTGAGCATGGCGTACCATCCTCAAACGGATGGCCAAAGCGAAATGACAATTCAAACGCTAGAAGATATGTTGAGGTCGTGCGTAATAGACTTCGGGAGAAGTTGGGATTCACATCTACCGTTGGTAGAGCTCGCGTACAACAACAATTACCATTCTAGTATCAGAATGGCACCGTTCGAGACATTGTATGGACGGAAGTGCAGAACCCCGGTTTGTTGGCTAGAAGCGGGCGAAAAGCAATTCGTCGGGCCGGAAATAGTGCAAGAGACGGCGGACAAGGTGAAAGAGATTCGGGAAAGGCTAAAGGCGGCGCAAGACCAACAGAAAAGTTATGCGGACAAGAAAAGAAGACCGGTCGAGCTTCAAGTGGGCGACCGTGTCATGTTGAAAGTATCTCCATGAAAGGGGATTATCCGGTTTGGGAAGCGTGGGAAGCTTAGTCCTCGTTTCCTTGGACCTTTCGTCATTTTGGAGAAAATTGGTTTACAAGCCTACTGGTTGGATTTACCATCAGAAATGGATGGGATACATCCTACGTTTCACGTGTGTTACCTTTGGAAGTATCTAGCCGAAGAGGAAAGCGTGATTCCTTTGTCGGAAATTCGGGTAGACAACGTAAATCGATGTGTGGAAGAGTCGGAGTCGAATTTAGAATCGAAAGTGAAGAAGTTGCGACATAAAGACGAAGTCATGGTTAAAGTCCAATGGAAGCACCATCGGGGTGCTAACATTACTTGGGAATTGGAAGATGATATGAAGAAGCGTTATCCTCACTTGTTTGTTGAGGGTAAGATTTCGGGGACGAAATCCTAGTTAGGTGGGGAGGATTGTAACACCCGGAAATTCTCAAGGTCAGTATTTATTCCCTTAAATACGCTAACTGTATTTACTTGAAAATACGAGACTTATATATATGCATGTGGTCATTGTTATAATGCTATGATGTTACTTGGTTAGTATAAACTTCATACCTGCTTAAACCTCGTGTTCGTTATCGTTTTCGGTTGAGTTTTCGGGCTATTTCGAGTGTCACGCGATTGCGCCCTTGGCACTATCGCGAGGGCACTATCGCCAAAAATGTATCATGGGTTCGGGGTTGGTCGCGATTGTGCCACGCGATTATGCCATGGCACTATCGCGGAGGGCACTATCGCGCGGTTTGTACTGTAGGTATCATGGTGCTCGCGATTGTGACTCGCGATAGTGCCAATGGCATTATCGCCGTCGGGGTGCGAGGCTTTAAATGACTTCTTATCTGATTTCAACCTCATTTCTCTCAAACCCTCTCTTTTGGTTGCGATTTTTGGAGCCTCCATTTCAGTCTCTTTTCTCCATTGACCAAACCCTAACCCTCATAAATACAATCCTTTGGTGGTTGGGTTTTGGATATAAGCATTAAACTCATCTCAAAGAAAGATTCTAGGGTTTCTCAAAGTGCATCTTCTCATCTTCAAGTCTCATCTCCTCCAACTTCTAGGGTTTCAATCTTTTCTAGGTTTTGGTATAAAACCTAAATTGTGAGTTTACTAACCTTTGTTAAAACTAGATACACATCATAATCTTTTATTCATCATTTTCTATCTCTATATGTTTAAGTATTTGGGATTTCCTTATGAAGATAGTTGGAAATGTGATTATTGGTGAAATGCCATGATTTACTTTATATGTACAATAATTTGGGGCTTTCTCTTGGATATATAATGGTGTACTTTTATATGATAAATGTATACATGTCTTGGTGGTAAGATGATTTCTAGTTGGAATACCATGTTGGTGATATATTCATATGTATGATGAACATGATTGTCATTTGGGTCTCTTGTTAGACTTCTCGTTAGTAGGATGGTAATATTGTACCCGTAGTTGGTATTGAAATATGTTGGGTTGAAATATACCTAAAGGACCTCTTATATGCGTATGTTGGACGAACCAAGTCAGTAGACACTAGGAGGATGTAGTATTGGGCGCCACCGTGATGGTATGTGCCTAGACCTCCGCCATTCGGGGTAATGCCATGGTTGTAGTCCTCGGGTGTGGGGGGCCTTTGGTGTCACTCTTAGAAGTGGGCACTCAGGTACATTGTCTCTTTGGGTGGAACTTGATTGGTGTTATGGGTATCCCCTATTGACTCCACATATATTGAACTCTGGTTAACTGCTGATAAGAATTGTAACTGTTCATGCATGTTTATTATTGTTCAACTCACTAGGCTTTTTGGCCTAACACTTGTTTGGTGTCGATGTGTATCTCAGGTTCTAGCGACGTCGGTCCTAAGCAGGCTTAGTTGCTTTGGGCGAGAGCTTGGGGATTTTGCACTTGGACGCTTAATACTTTTGGGAACGAACGTTGGATTTATAGATGACAACCCTTTTGTAATCTCTTTTCTAGTTGTAGAAATTAGATTAGTTGGTTGTTATTTATCGTCCGTTAAATTACAACTGTAATTAAACAGGTTATTTATATATTCCCCATTTTTTGGAGGCTCTTGCTATGGCAATTTTAGTATACCTCATGTCCGTTTTTCGGATTTTTGTTATCCCTATTTTTAGGGTGTTACAGCATTACCCCAGAAACTTTTAGGCAGATTGGTACGAGTCATCATAGAGCGAACCATGTCCAACAAGGTTCTATTCCTTCTTTCGGACACACTGTTATGTTGCGGTGTTCCGGGAGGAGTTAATTGGGATACTATCCCGTTATCTCTTAGATGGTCAATAAACTCTTGGCTTAGATATTCCCGACTCCGGTCCGATCGAAGTGTCTTTATCTTTTTGCCAAGTTGATTATCTACTTCATTCTGAAACTCTTTAAAAAACTCAAAGCTTTCAGATTTGTTTTTCATTAGGTAAACATACCCGTATCTACTGAAGTCATCAGTAAAAGTAATGAAGTAGCGATGACCATTTATTGTGGTTGAAAACTTTTCTAAAACTTAAAACCCAATCGGATCCAACGATGCATTTAATTATATAAGAATCACACCATAGGGTGTTTAGAGATGTACCTTTTCAGATCTGTTGTGGTTGAACTAGTTGAGCACTTATAAACCAATCGAGGTTTCCTCTAGCGGTATCCACACGCGAAATTCCACCGGGTGCTAGCCCAATAACCCTAGATCTATATATGTTTTACAGAAAAGAAAATGGTTTATTTTCTGTATTTTTCTGAAAGTTTTTTCTAACTCAATTGTATATCAAATGGTTTAGCCTAACCCTTTATTTATATCAGAAGAATTATAGTTAGACTATAATTCAATTAAGGATTAAATAAGGTTTAGTAATTATCTGTAATATTCAAATTAAAAAAAAAATATATATATATATATATATATATATTAGAAATGTACTCGCGCAATGCAGCTAGATATATCACGATTTTAATGTTTCATTTTATTTTCTGTTTTTTTGTCGATTTACATTACGATTTTGGATGGTTGTGAGAGAGTGATAATGATTTTTTTTATATAAATTTGTTTAATTTAGACTTAATAATATATTATAATTTATTTTGGTTTAATAATATAATTTTTTTATAAAATATTATGTTAGATTTTTTTAATTATATTTTAGATTTTTTATATTTAAAATTTGATTTTTATTTTATATTTAATTATGCTGAGAGTTATTTTAGGGGAGTTAAAGTGGGAAATGATTTTAGGGAAGTTAAAATGGTTAGAGATAATGATTGAAAATTAATAAATAACATTAAATGTAGTACATACAACTTTAATGGTTGTTTTTTAAGTAGTTAGCATTAAATAGTGGTACATTAAGCTTTAAGACTTGTTTTTAAGAGTTTTTTATGTCTGCTTTATAATATAACTAGAAATGTACCCTCGCAATGCAACGGGTTTCTGAAATCTAAGAACTCGAACCCTTGATCATTATTCATACTTTTTGTTAGTATTTTTTTATTTTATTTTACGATTTTGAGAAACCTAGATTTAAAACAAAAATATATTTTAGTTTAGTTTAATTATGTTTTTTTTTATATAATATAGTATAGATATATTAGTTATGAGATTATAACTAATATATATATAGATATATTAAGAGCAAATCATAGAATAAAAAATAAATATTGATAATAGTAATATTGATCATATCGTCCAATAAATATAAAAAACAAATATTTATATTAATAAATGAGTATCCATTCCACAAATAGATGATGTGAGATATTGTGTTTGGATAAGTTGTACCAAGGCATTATGAATTTGTAAATTAAGTAATTGACTTTAATTAGTTGTATTTTGTGCTTAAAATATTGTAATTAAGAGTTTTTTATGTCTCTTTTATAATATAGTATAGATATAGATATATATGTATATAATTATCCTAACTTTAAAATATAATTATATAAGTATATATAATTATCTTTTTAAACTTTAAAATATAATTATATAATTACAGATAATTCCCCGTAATTAACATAATTACGTTTTCACCCTGTAATTATTATAATTACAGTTTAACACATATTTTTCATAAAATCCGGGTTTCTACAAATGGAAACAAACGCATTCTTTATGTGCGATCCTATAAGTTTACATACTCCTCAGCAGTATCTCTGTGTGACACATGTCGTGGGCATATAATAACTTACAATAATCACACACACACACACACACATATATATATATAGCCATACACACAGACACACACATATATATATATATAACCATACACACACACATATATATATATATATAATCATATACACAGGCATATATATATATATATATGTTTTAAAAATGTTTTAATTTTTTCAAAAAAAATGGTGGGTTAATCTCAACCTGCGTATACATACATATATATATACATACACTCACACACATAATATATATATATATATATATATATATATGACTGTGTATGCATTGAGATCGCCGGAGATGGTGACCGGAGCATTGAGGTTCACCGGAGTTATTAATTTTGGGGAAAAAGATAGAGGTTGGGAAAGAAGATAGAGGTTGAAAGGAGGTGGAAATGGAAGTTTTTTTTAAATATATATACAGGTAAGGTCGCCGAAGATGGTGATCGGCGACCCCCACCCTCTTCCCTTTTTTTCGTCGGCGTTACCCACCCTCTCCCCTTTTCTTGCGTCGATCTCGTGATTATATATATGTGTGTGATTATATATATGTGTGTGTGATTATGTACATTTGTGTGTGTATATATGTGTGTGTATATATGTGATTATATATGTGTGATATATATATGTGTGTGTATATATGTGTATATATGTGTGTGTGATTATGTACAAGAAAGATAGAGAGATAAAAATAGGACAAAAACAAGTAAAGACAAAAAAAATTGTGTAAAAAGACGTAATTACCCCTGACTTAACGGACAATTTAACGGAGCTAACGTCAGAGGGACCATTTTCATAGCAAAATTAAAACCTCAGGGATAAAATCTGCACTTATTAAAGTTCAGGGACCACTTTCGTATTTTTTGGTAAACCACGGGGACCAAAATTGTAGTTTACTCAAAAAATAATCTTAATTAGTTAAATATCTAAAAAGGGTGAAAATAATTGCTGGCTATGGGGTTCGAACCCATGCGCACTTATGTGCAGAAGATCTTAAGTCTTCCCCCTTAACCTCTCGGGCAAACCAGCTTTTTGTTTCTTTTCATAATTTTAATAAATATATAGTTCATTATGCTATTTGTTGCATTGTCCCCAAAATAAATAACATTAGTTATATTTTGGTTGGTTAGTCTTTTTCCTCTCCTCTTTCTAGGGACGGACCCACTGTATAGGATATGTGACACGTACCTGTCGTTTTATAGTGTAAAAAATTATAGGAACATGTAAAGTGTCATTGTATCAATTTGTTGTATGTTACCGACTACTATATATATTTTGAAACTACAATAAAAATGTAATTTTCCTTTAATATAGTTGGTTTGCAAAAGGTTGCAGTTTATGGGTCATTTTTTTTTGAACCATCTTTGTAGTTATGTTGGAGAAAAAGATTTAAGAACAATCAACATGTAGATCTTGAAAACCTAAGCAACTTAAATTTTATATCTCAATACAGTTTATGAACCAACAGTTATGACATCCTGAAGTTTACTATCATATGATTACATATATTCCTAATAGTATCTACCGGTTTTTAAAAAAAATTGATACAAAGGGGGGCGGCCCCTCCGATCAAGAATCTACCAGTTTTTAGATCTTGAAACAAATAAAAACGTATATATATATATATATATCTTGGTTCGAGTTGCAAATTTTGTATCGCATTACGATTAATTTGAGGTGAAAATTATCCCAACTTAAAATGAATAGATCATGTATTTATTGTGTTTTTACTAAATTATAAAGCGTAAATTATAAGTTTGGTCCGTGTGGTTGACACAAGACTATGGCAATCGTCCATGTGATTCAATGAGGAACATTTTCGCCATTCCCTAATTTTCTTTAAAATTAAGAAAATGTATTATAAACTAAAATATAGATTATATTTTACTAGAATCGTATTTGTGCAATGCAACGAGATACATCATAATTTTAATGTTTCATTTTATTTTTTGTCGATTTACGGTACGATTTTACCGTTGGACCGCTCAAACTGGTCGAACCAAGTAAAACCGGACCGTTTTGGCGGTTTAGACGGTCTGACGGTCTGGTCTGAAAGGTTGCCAAACCGGGCGGTCCGGTCCGGTCTGCGGTTTGGACCAAACCGACCGCCATATATATATATTATTTTATTTTTTCATATACATCTTTATATCATCTATTGTTTAGCCCAAATATCCAATTTATCTTTAGACTTAAATATATACAAAAAGACCCTAAGATAATTTTAAATCGCAGTGAATTTTATTTGCACTTTGCATATTACTTGTTTTTTAGTGTTTTGTCTTGGGATATTTTTGTTAATTTTTGTGGACTTTGTTAACATTGTTGTGGACTTTATTTATTCAAATGAACTAAAGCTAATGAACCTTTAAAATTCAAAATTTTATATGTTTTTTATTTTTAAATTTTAAAGCCCACTAAAAGGTCTAAACCGCCTAAACCGGTCGACCAAACCGCCTAAACCGCAGTCCGACTTGACCGGTCTGGGCACTTGATGTCAAACCGCTCGGTTTGAAAAATTAATAAATCGTACTAGCGGTTTGGTTTGTGGTTTGAGGGGTTAAACCGTCCAAACCGGACTGCGAACACCCCTAATTTTTAGGCTTAATAATATAATGTTTTATATATAAAAAAATTAAGTATTTTATTAGAATTCAATATATTTTAAATTTTTTATATTTATTCTGTCTTGATTATCTTTATTAGTTAGTTATGAATTATGAATTCAAACATATAATTTTAGTTTTAGAGAAAAAATAGGTCAAAGTACAAAAATGCCCTTTCAGTAACGGATTATATTAAAAGAGTTAAAAAAGGACCACTTTAGAAGCAAAATGCAAATTGTAGGGACCATTCCATAGTTTTGTGTAAACCACAAGGACCAAAATTGTAGTTTACTCAAATCTATATCTATATATTAAAATTCTATTACGGTTATTGAAAAAGGTAGTTTTTGGAAAAAAACGGTTTTTGGAAAAATATTACACTTACCATCCTTATAATTAATTATTTAATTTACTTTATATTCCTTATTTTTTCATTTTTTATTTTTCATTTTACACTCTTATCATATTAACACAGATAATTGTATATGAACGAAAATACAATGAAAAAATACGTTTATTTTTTACAAATTATATCATTATAATCGTCTCGCCAATACCTTGAAAACGAGCCCAATATTGAATATTTTTTAATTTAACCGTACTATTAAATATTGTGAATATCTACGAATTAAATTTTTTTATATCTATACATTTTTTTTTCAGCGTTAGCACATTAAAAATACATAATCGTAAAATATATTAAAAATACGTTTCATTCTTATTATAAATAAATCACGGTAATCTCTACTATATTATAAAAATTATAATACAGTTTTTTACAAACATTTGAAAGCCAAATTTTTTTTCCCAATGTTTCACTTCCTAATTCAATTAAATGTAACGTTTATCGCCCTTACAATTAGTTATTTAATTTATTTTATATCTATTGTTTTCTTATTTTCTATTTTACATACCTATCATGTTAACATAAATAATCATATACGAACAAGAATGGAATAAACAATACGTTTTTTCTTTTTACAAAATATATTATTATAATCGTCTCATCAATATCTTTAAAACGAGCTAAATATTGAATATTTTTTTAATTTAACCTTACTATTAAATATCATGAATATATACGAACTAATTTGTTTTCTATCCATACATTTTACTTTTTTCTACCGTTAGCACATTAAAAATACATAATCGTAAAATACATTTCATTATTATTATAAAATATATCATTATAATTTTTTTCGACAATAATTGCAATATAAATTAATTATTGAATATTTTTATGGGTTTATGATTTCATAAGTTGTGATTCTTAGGTCATGGTTGATTATTGATGACATGTTTATTAGTAAAAAAATTAATTATTCGTTCTTTAATTATATTCCGTTGTATCGGGCGGGTATGTGCCTAGTACTTCTATAAATGAGTACAAAATTAGAAATTAGTTATTGATGTGAAATTGTAATCACCAAAACCCTCGTGAAGGTTTCAGAATTCAAATCAACCCAAAACCCTTGTGCTTCAAATTGGAGGCAATTCAAAATTTTTGATTTCAAATTCAATGGCGAACCTTCCAATTCTACAATTTGAAGACAAGATATTGGAAACTGTGGATCAAAATCCTGTGGCAGTGATAATTGGGGAGACTGGTTCAGGGAAGAGCACTCAACTCTCTCAGATTTTGCACAGAAGTGGCTACACCAAGGACGGAATAATCGCCGTCACCCAGCCTCGCCGTGTCGCCGCCGTCTCTGTTTCTAGGTAATTATGTTCTCACAACTCGAAGCACAGTATGTATGCGTGATTGTGATAAATTATATAGTCGTTATGTTCTACAACTCCTGTGTTTTTGAATTGTGTTTAAATGTTTACATCTAAAAATTTCTATTGATATGTTAAACAATTATAAAATAGGCGTTCTGTCAATATCATGATGTTGGTGTAAGATTGCAATGACATTCAATTGTTTTTGCAATTGAAAAGTATAGAAGAGCCTTGCAAGCAGTGGAGTAATTTGGGATCATATATAAAGAACAGAATTGTATAATGAGTAACTAGTACTCTTAGCACTAAGCCACCAAGGTGTCCATATGCACACATGTCAGGGGTTTCGAGGCGTTAAAGAATAAAGTGTTGTTGTTGTTATGGTTAGATTGAGCTGTTTTTGTATCAGTAATTGAGGTAAATTAGTGATATGAAGAAGGAAAGACTTAAGTATGGTTACATGCAATACCAATCAGTAAGGCTTGTTTTCGGAAAATGCAAATAAGTTATATTCAACTTTTGATCAGAGAGAGTAAGATTATTAGTTCTATTAGACTAAGATATTAATTTGTAAAGTTGGTGGTACCAAAGTGTAAATATTATCATTATATATACCGGTGAATGTGAATGAATAGGGACACGGTTTTCTGACCATATTCTTACATGGTATCAGAGCGTACCTAAACCCTAGCCGCAAACACCTAACAAACCCTAGCCGTCATCTTCCTCCCACTGCTGCTCCAGTCTTCTGCCATCATTTTCCATCCTCCGGCATGAACAGTGCTCCGTGAACAGTGCTTCCAGCGTGAACAGTACTTCCGGCGTGAACAGTACTTCCGGCGTATTTGAGCCTTTGCCCCGCTCCCCTACTGAGGCACTCAAAACTCCCGTTTGGAACCAAGCCATGACTGATGAGTTTAATGCCCTTATCGACAATAATACATGGGAATTGGTACCTCTCCAACCGGCGATGAATATCATCCGGTGCATGTGGATTTTCAAACATAAGACCAAATATGACGGATCTCTTGAGCGCTACAAAGCGCGCTTAGTTTGTGATGGCAGGTCACAACAGGTTGGCATCGACTGCGACGAAACGTTTAGCCCGGTGGTCAAACCGGCAACCATTCGCACGGTCCTCAGCATTGCGTTATCCCACCAGTGGGAAATCAACCAACTGGATGTTAAAAACGCGTTTCTCCATGGACACTTAGCGAAAAAAGTGTACATGCATCAACCCATGGGATTTCGGCATCCGTCTTATCCTAACCATGTTTGCAGGTTAAAGAAGTCTCTCTACGGCCTCAAACAGGCACCTCGTGCATGGTATCAACGCTTCACTGACTATGTCACTAAGCTTGGCTTTCGACATAGTGCCCGCGATCACTCCCTATTTATCTACAAACACGACCTATCTTCTTCTCTACGTCGACGATATCGTTCTCACTACATCATCATTGGCTCTCAAACGCCACATCCTAACTCATTTGTCCAATAAGTTCGCTATGAAGGACTTGGGCCATCTCAGCTACTTCTTGGGTATCTCGGTCAAGCGTGACCCCACTGGCCTATTCCTATCTCAACAGAAATATGCTGCTAACATTCTTACTCGGGCAAACATGACTGAATGCAATCCTGTCCACACTCCAGTTGACACCGACGGGAAGCTCAGCCACAACTCTGGGGAATTGATCGATGATCCCACCACCTACCGCAGGCTTGCAGGTGCCCTACAGTATCTCACATTCACACGTCCTGATATCTCCTACGCCGTCCAACAAGTTTGCATGCACATGCACGCTCCGAGGACGTCACACATGAATGCCCTAAAACGCATTCTTAGATATGTCAAAGGCACCATTGACATGGAATTATACATGAGTCGTACCTCAGTATCCACTCTTATGGCTTACACCGACGCTGATTGGGCGGGTTGTCCAGACACCCACCGTTCCACCTCTGGCTACTGTGTATTTCTGGGAGACAACTTACTGTCATGGTCCTCTAAGCGTCAGTCAACAGTCTCCCATTCGAGCGCCGAAGCTGAGTATCGAGGTGTGTCTAACGTCGTTGCCGAAATTTGCTGGCTCAGAAACCTCCTTCTCGAGCTTGGCCATCATCCCACACACACATCCTTGGTCTACTGTGACAACGTTAGCGCCATCTATATGTCGGAGAATCCAATCCAACATCAACGGACCAAGCACATTGAGATCGACATCCACTTCGTCCGAGAGAAGGTTCAACGCGGCCAGATTCGGGTTTTACATGTCCCGTCACGCTACCAGCTAGCAGATATCTTCACCAAAGGTCTACCACGAGTACTCTTTCACGACTTCAGATTCAGTCTAAGCATCCGTCGTACTCCTCCTTAGTCTGAGGGGGTATATTAGACTAAGATATTAATTTGTAAAGTTGGTGGTACCAAAGTGTAAATATTATCATTATATATACCGGTGAATGTGAATGAATAGGGACACGGTTTTCTGACCATATTCTTACAAGTTCGACATCTACTAGCAAGAACCAAGCAAACAAGTGAAAGTAGAATGTAAGAATGAGCTTTGATGGTCGTGAAAATTTATGGGTTGTTCATGTTTTTACTTGGTTGAATATGAATTGTTTTTTGTTTGTTTCGTGACATGTACAGAAGGGTTGCAGAGGAGCTTGGTGTCCGACTGGGTGACGAAGTTGGTTATGCCATAAGATTTGAGGATAGGACTTCAGAGAGAACTTGTATTAAGTAAACTGACTTATTTCTATAAGTTCTGTGGCCATAATGCCACTATTGTCAATTAGCTCTGGCAAGTTATGCTGATTTCTAATTATGGTTTATGAATTCATGTGTGGCCAGGTATCTTACTGATGGAGTACTTCTTCGTGAAAGTCTTTCTGACCCTGAGCTGAAACAGTATTCAGTGATCATATTGGATGAAGCTCATGAAAGGAGTCTAAACACGTAAGTCCTCATGCTTTATCCAGTACTTTAACGTGAAATGAAAAGACAATGCATAGATATTCATGTAGATTTGTGCTCCCTTTTCTTTATGTTGTCATTACTAGCTCAACATCGATTATCTTGGTAGAAGATTTTTTTATATATATTCAACATTTTGTCACTCTGTTATTTTATTTATGCCTTTTGCAATTTATTGTATGACAAGCAATTTGATGTACTTAGATGTTTTGAAAGATTCCTAAACAATCTCACCTAATCTATGAAACTATTTGTTTTCAGTGATATATTGATGGGGCTGATGAAGCGTTTGATTAGACTCCGTGCCTCCAATTTGAAAGTTTTGATCACTTCGGCTACTCTTGATGGCGAAAAGGTGTCAAAATTTTTCTGTGATTGCCCCATCCTGAATGTTCCTGGGAAATTGTTCCCCGTAGAAATATTATATAGTTCAGAGCAACCAAAAAGTTACATCGACTCTTCTCTGAGAAAAGCTATTGGTAAGTGCACAACTTTTTTTCCTTCATTCATAAAACATTGCGATTGTTCGATTTGTTCTGTACTTGCACTTTGTATTTCATATTTACTGGATAATATTCTAATCTGCATCAAAACTATTATCATTGCTATTCCCCTTTTATTATCTCTTATGTTATACCAGATAACTAATTGTTACTTCTTGGACTTTATGATAGACATACATGTTAATGAGCCAGAAGGGGACATTTTGATATTTATGACTGGACAGGTAATTTAAATTTCACGTCTTACAATATCTATTTCTGTTGTGATAGTTTATATTCTCCATATTGTACTATGTTATTTTTCTTGGAAAATGACAAGGTTATCTTAGGATGACATAGAGAAGTTGGTATCGAAATTGGAGGAAAAAATTCGAAACCTTGAGGCAGGATCTTGTATGGATGCCATAGTCCTTCCACTTCATGGTTCTTTGCCACCTGAAATGCAGGCAAGTTGTTCATCTTAATGTCTATGTAGTTCACTTACAGTAGTATTTTTCTGTTATCTTGCAGTCTCAATGCTATCCAGATGTCATACATACAACCACTTGTTGCATCCTCATTGTGTCTCACATAACTTATTAAATGACATATATTGTCATTCTTCAAAGAAGTGACTGGGCCAATCAAACGTTGTGCTATGTACCACTGCTTTTTTTGGTGATCAATTATGTTTATATGTTATAAGCGTTTGTCTTTAAATGGTTTTGAACATCCAGGTTTTCATTCTTTTTTTGTTTCACTTTACTTTTCTTCCTGGTGTCGGTTACTCATTCTCATGTTCGTATTATTTTTTAATCCATCTGTCCTCTGACCCAAGTGTTACATTTAGTTCTAATCTCTTCTATGTTTATCATATAACCATTCCCATTATAGCTAATGATGGCTCACTGTCTGTATGATTCTGCAGGTGCGAGTGTTTAGTCCTCCACCTCCAAACTGTAGGCGTTTTATTGTGGCTACAAACATTGCTGAAACGTCTTTGACTGTTGATGGTGTTGTGTAAGAGATTCAATTCTTGCCAGAAAGTTTGTTATTGTGGATAGTTGTCGCAAGGCACACCAAATCTGGAGTTTTTAATTTACTTTTTCTCTGCCTGGCATAAAAAATTGTTACATTAAGTTCCCTCTATCCAAGCATTTCCACAATATTGTCAAAAGGGTAACTTGTGGATTGTCTCTTCATCTCTTTTCCTGTTATTGATGACTAATGTTTTTAATTCGAATGACAATAATAGGTATGTTATTGACTCTGGTTATGTGAAGCAGCGACAATATAATCCATCAAGCGGGATGTATTCCCTTGATGTTGTTCAGATTAGCAGGTAACACTTGATGGTGTTTATTGTATTGATCACACCTTCTGACAGTCTAAACAATTGAACACACGTTCCTTTCTCTTGCATCATATCGTTATTTAAATTTACTTTGTTGAAAATTCTTTCTTATGTAATCATCCTATTATTGGTTTACACCATTTGCTTTTTTGGGAATAGAACCATTAAAAGGTTAATCTAAATGCAGGGTGCAAGCAAACCAACGAGCAGGACGAGCCGGAAGAACAAGACCTGGGAAGTGCTATCGTCTATACCCTTCTGCTGTTTACCATGATAATTTGCTGGATGCTACAGTTCCTGAAATACAACGGTCTTCTCTAACTGGCAGTGTTCTTTATTTGAAATCATTGGACCTTCCTGATATTGATATTCTTAAATTCGATTTTCTTGATGCACCTTCATGTAAGTCCTTTTCTACGTATTATTGTCTAATGGATTATGTTAGAGTCTTCTACCATCTAATAGGATGACATATCATGGCTTTTCTGCAGCTGAAACTTTACAAGATGCTCTTAAACAGTTGTTTCTGATTGATGCTATAGATGAAAATGGCACCATCACGGCTATTGGAAAAACCATGGCAGGTATTCCATTTACTCCTAACTGAAGCCTCATTATATCAGCATGCCAAATTTAAACAATATAGGGAAGGAAAAAAACCACAACTTAAAGCTAAAAAAATGAACAAGTGGATTATTTAAACCTGTCACACTATATATTTGTATTGCTTTGAGGGGTGGATGGACTCACATATAGGTCTTCTCACTTGTGTGTTGGATTTTGGAAATACTTTTGCAAAGGACAAATAAGTATACTCTACCTACTGACAATTTACTGTTCTTCCAACAGAGCTTCCTTTAGAACCTTCGTTAGCAAGGACCTTACTTGAGGCAAATGAATATGGTTGTTTACCACAAGCTTTGACTGTAGCTGCTATGTTATCGGTGGAAGGTACATTGCTTCCTGGACGAAGGTATACTTCTGAGAATGTTACTTAAATGCATTATTGTGGATGGTTGGAAAAAAAATTCTCCACCACTCTGAGCAAATTTGTGATACAAGTTAAATATTCAAATGATAGACCTGTTGGAAGATGATGCTGCCTGTTTGTGAGAATTTAACCGATCTGAGGTTATATACATCAAATGAAGGATGATTCATTTGCTGAAAGCCTGAAACTTATGTGTAAAATGGATAACAAGTTCTTGGATAAATGTTGTCATGAAAGAATATGTATGACAAGAATCAGTAACAGGTTCATCATAGCAGATGTAGAGTTTTACTTGAGAAATCAGAAAAACAACGTACGGATGCATGCAAGTGCCTCCGCTTGCATCATGGTCTGATAGAACCAATTTGCATATTAGAACCACGGACTTTCTTGTTTATGTCATACTCCCCTTTAAAAGAATTTGTTTATGTCTTAATGAAGGCTTTATGAACCATACATGATTCACTGTGCCAATCTGAGGGTATGAAAAGAGGTACCATATACTGATATATGTTGGTAGAAGTGATAAAGAAGGGCTTATTGATTGGAATAAAACCGAGAATGTTATCGTAGATATCTCAGGAAGCAGCATGCGGTATATGCATCCGAGCCTCTGAAGTTCTATATCAGTACTTTATAAAATTGAGTAGATTCTCTTTTTTATCTGTCCTTGTCCAGATCTATTTTTAATTGATTATATAATGTTGTACAGAGCTGAATTTAGTTTACTCCAACTAATTTAAGGTGAACTTAATTAACCATGGACGTGGATGAAGCAATTTCATACTGGTTTTTGCTCATGCATCATTTACATTGAACAATTCCAGATGCTCCGGTGAGTATTGAAAGCATACCAACAAAAGGACATGAGCAAAGGTAGATGCAAGAGGAAATTAATGTGGGTGGAAGGACCTAAAATTCCAAAGATATTAACCGATTGTCATTATTGGAGAGGACTCGACCTTGAATAGGAAAATTGAGGGGGGGGGTTTGCTATTCTTGCCTCGGGCATTTATGGTCGGTTTACCTCAATATAGTTTCTAATGGTTTATGTTGACCCCTTGAGCATTTGTCTTCGTAACGTATTTAGAGAACCAGAAATAGATTTCTCTGGCACGTTGGTATTGTTACAAAATCAACAATCACGTTCTTTATTTTTATTGAAGTTACCTGTTGACATATATAGCATGACCATGGTGTTAAACCTCTTAATGCTCCACGAGAAGTAGAAGTGAGATTTAGGTTTCTGCTTTGAAATGTATGCTTGTTAATAGTCCATTGCCGTTATTATCCTTACTGGTAAAGGGTTATTTCTGACATCATACTTCTCCACAACTAGCCTTTTATCCCAGACCCGAGTGCGTTTCATAAATATTCATTTTACCGTTTCTTGATTTGCAGCAAAAGCACAGACAAAAAGAGAAAGCATCCTCCTTCAGAGCTTCCTGATGGTTCGGGATGGGGTGACCACATCCAGTTACTTCAAATCTTTGAGCTCTGGGATCAAACTGATTATAGTATTGACTGGTGCAAAGATAACAACCTACAGGTAGTTTTTTTTCACTTTTGTTTTGAACAATGCGCATAATCTTGTGCTAAAAGTATTATTTTGTTATATAAGAATGATCTTACATACTTTTGGGTATGCATGAAATTTTTTTAATTAAAATGATCAAAACATCAACAAATGGCATCCAATGTGTTGTGTTGTATGTTTACAGTTACGCTACGTAAGGTGATTGCATGTTTTAGGTGTTTGCTTTTTGAAAAAAACCTCTTATTCACCACTTATGTCTTGCCGGATAAGAGGTTAGATTTATAAGACTTCTGTTTTTTTATGTGATAAGAGCGTAAAACCTCTTACTGTCTTTTTACTGGGCAAAAGGTAAACCGTCCTCTTATCTTCCTAAAACAAAAAAATTGGAACCCTAAAAAACAAGAAGTTTACGATTTGTATCATGACAATGGAACAATTGAGAATTGAGAACATCTAAGAGGTACAAGTCTCAGCGACACGAAAATTAATACTCTTAAAAAATACCCATACTTTTTATTTCGATTTTGAAAAAGTTAAATATTATTTTTGATAAGTTTTAATCAGCATTTATGTTTTCTATCTGTTGGTAATAGTTTTATAATCTGGTTAACTTTGATTTTACTTGCACATTCTTACATATATCGGTATACAAAAACAAAAAGTCTTATTGATTCTGCTTTCAGACTTCAACACACCTATATCAATAAGAAGTGAAATAAGACTTCAAACTTCAAAACCTCGTAAAAAACAAATAGCCCCTTAACCCTTTTCAAGAATCAAATGGAACTAACGTGTTGTATGGTATGCATTTCTGGCTCAGAAGTTTGGACTTTTGAAATTGTGATTTCTTTTGTTGAAATTGTTATATTCAGGTACGAGGGATGCTATTTGTCAAAGATGTCCGGAAACAATTGTCTCAAATTATGCAAAAGATTGCAAAAGGTTAGCAATGGACTGGCTTCAAGGTTACAAAAAGTATATTTGCTCAAATCTATGTTCAACTTTTCAGATTATAAAATGTCAAATTTAATCCTCCTTTGTCCAAAGACGAGTATAGTGATTGGGCCGGGTACATAATTCGTTGGTATTGTGTGTAGGGATGGAAACGGGGCGGGTAATGCATCCCCCATCCCCATCCCCGAACCCGATCCTCGTTTAAACCCCCGTCCCTGACCCGCCCTGGTTAATCCCCGACGGGTTCCGTGCGGGGGACGGGTTCCCCGACAGGTTTGGGGAACCTGTTGGGTACCCGTTTAGTAAAAAATAAATAAATAATTTTAAAATTAAAATAAATCGTCACTAAATTAATTACCAATATTGAAAATAAAATATATTTATCATTTAAGAATAAATGTATACCCATATACATATAATTTATTTATGCACACACTATATACATATATTAAATAAATTAAAAAGTTTAATCAGGGTAATATTAGGCACGGGTAATACCATCCCCACCCCGCTCCCGCTTCGAGTATAAAAATAAATCCCTGCCCCTGCCCCGTTACCTGCTAAATTACGGGTAAAATTCCATCTCTCATTGTGTGTTTGACTATTAGTCAAATATCTGAAATGCCTAAAAAGATAAAATAATGGAATTTGAGGCTTCATCTTTTCCTGTAGTTCCTCATCTTAGCTGTCACAACTGTATTATCTTTTTGGTCTTAAATGAGACATAACTGATTGAGCACACATGCCTTGCTTTTTTCTTTTCCTGCATTCTGATCGGAAAACATGGTGCTTAGATGTAAAAAGAAAGGAAAGACGGAGAGACAGCCAACATGATTATAGGAGTCTAAGAAAGGTTCTGTGTGTCGGCTATGCGAGCCAGCTTGCTGAGCGGATGATTCATCACAATGGTTACCGAACTCTTGGCTTCAAGTGTCAGCTTGTCCAGGTAAGAAACAAGCATATTGTTACATGTATCCATGGTTTTGCAATATTCTACATGACTTTCATGGTCAAACAAAGTACCCCTTTGATCCCATGAAAGTTGCAACCTTTGACTTGGCAATTAGTTTAAGAAAAATGTTTGACTACCATGTTGGATATCTGAAATATCATTCAACAGATACAAAAGAAAGGAATGATGTGGTAGTGGTACAAATTAATACCATCATTTTTTTAGTGATGAACTGATGAAATGGGTAGAAAGGTACTAACCTGAAAACTTCCCAAAAAGAAAAGCAATGTCATAATTTTTCGTTGTTATAGAAATTAGGGAGTGTTTGGTTAGAGGTATTAAATAGTAATCAATGAGAATGAAAATAAAAGAAACTGTTTGGAATTATATAATATGATTCATTTTCATTCCCATTTTCATTCTCTAGCCTGAACCAAACAGCCCCTTAAATCATTAGCCAGTGATCAATAATTTGGAATCTAACGATCTTTTAGTTAGCATAGATGTTATGGACCTTATATTCTTAACCTAACTGTCATGCATCTGAAATTCCATTTGTTGTGTGCATCTGTTGTTCTTATTAGTTTTACTTTTCTTAGGTGCATCCATCTTCTGTACTGCGAACAGATGATGAAGGAATGCTCCCAAATTATGTTGTGTACCATGAACTTATTTCTACCTCACGCCCATATATGCGCAATGTTTGTGAAGTAGAGATGCAATGGGTCACCCCAATACTGCATAAACTTGAGAAGCTAAACGTCAGCAAACTCAGGTATGTATACATATTCCAAGGCATTCACTTGCTTAGAGCTACATGTATGCATACATAGACTTGGGATCGTGGAAGAGTAAGGGATATGGTGAGAACGTGAGAACAGAACCTTCATTGACCTATTTCTATCACCATGACTGAAACTTTTTAACAAATTAATGCATGTGGAAGTGATTTAAGGTATATAAAAGTTCATGAATATGAGTGAACGTGAAGATAAAAGTGATGATTAAGGTTGGTGAAGGCAGTTGAAGTTAGATTAATATAGTTGAAGGTCCGTGTTTTTGTTCAACAATCAATTGAAGGTAATTGAAGCTCCACAATTCTTTTAGCCGTTGGATCAAAAAATCATCTCGTCCAACGTGTTAGAAGTATCCTCACCATCCTCATCATAACTCTTATTCTCACTGGAACCCAACCCTGTATACATATGTACATAGAGTATATACATATATACATATAGAGGAAGGATCATGCGAGAGGTCTCAATATCATATATGATTACACGCCCTTTGGGTGTTTTTAATCATATATGATTAAGTGTCTATATATTGTCAATGTAAAGTGTGTTTAAACATATATGATTAAGCTTGTGTTTCATATATGATATCACACTTCTTGTCTTTTGCAAAATGTTTAGCTTCTCGTTTGAACCTGCCCCTATACATATATACATAGTAGTGCATCACCAAGTGATAACATAACTTAGTTACATTAAACTAGTCTCATTAGTTCATAAATATCATCATATCTATATATCATCCTTACTATCTTTGGAGCAGTGGTGGATCCGACCAGTCTGAGGAGAACACAACAGATAACCCGGATCTTCCCAAAAAAATCGGGCCAATTGATGACTCCAGCAGTAGAATACAAGCAGCTCGTGAGCGTTTTCTTGCCCGTAAAACATATAAATAGCAGTTTTACTTTCTGTGGTGGCATTATGGTGAGTTTGCTCTTTCATACCCTGGTTTGACTACTATGCAAGTTGTCAACTTTAACCACCAAATGTTTTATAGGTGTAGAGAAAAAGATTTGACCACACTTTTCCCAGTCCTTAATGATCTTTTAGTATACAGAGGCTTTTGCTTGATTATGGGTGTCATATGGCAGTCTGCATGATCAGGTTGAAGGTATGCTACATTATTGATTCATGTATCTGTTGTAATAGATATACAACCAATGAACTATTTTTTATTTATTCATAATTTTGTCTAAAAAAGACATTTCTTTTTGCAAATATGTGGCTTATAGCTGTGCTCAACCTTTTTCGCAAGCAAGGGGTTTCCTAGAAAGGTCTGTATACATCTTATCCGACCCTACCTCAGGATGATATTTACTGGTTTTGTCTATGTTTTTTGTATAATCATCATCTTCTTGCTTGTGAAACTTAGGGGCCGTTTGGTTCATGGAATTGGATGGAATTTGAAGGAATTGGAATGACCAATTCCATTGACCAAATTTCAAGCTCACGTTTGGTTCTCGGAATGAAAGCGATGGAATCCTTCCAATTCTATTGAATTCCACACCTTAAAGAAGGCATCATTCCTTGGTTTAAGTGAAGGAATTGAATTCATACAAACCAAACGCGTGGTCAAATTTCATTCAAATTCCTTCAAAGTCAAATTCATTCGATGGATTCCAATTCCATTAAATTCCATTATGTGAACCAAACGCCCCCTTAGGGCATCTCCAATGAATTAACACCAAATCCATAAAAAATGGTGTAAACGATAAATCTTCTCTGATAGTTAACACCAAATCTTGTACCAAAATGTAACATTCTAGGTATATTTATATCTTCTCCAATTGGTGTACAATGTTTCACCAAATTTGATGTGTTACTGGCGGATCTAGTATTTCGAGGGTGGGGGGATGGGCCCCGATCAATATTTTTTCTTCCCTTCTTCCTATGTCAAAAACAAGTTTTTCTTAACTTTCTACTATGTCTCCCCAGTAATTTAATTTCTTTCCGGTACGGCGGTACCTCCACCAAACAAAAAAAAACTAGGAAATCAACCAAAAAAACCGAAAAAGTCTCTCGGAATCGAAAAATAAAAAAACGAAAAAGCCATTTGAAATCAACCAAAAAACTTTAAAAATCACTCGAAAAGATGGAATTTAATATACCTTAAAGATGCCTCTACTAGACAAAAATCCTGAATCCGCCACTTGTTACTATTCGTTACACGAAGTTGTAAGATTTGGTGTCCCTATTACTCTATTAGAGTGATTCAATGTCAAATTTGAGATTTGGTGTTCCAGTTTAAGATTGTCTTATGTCATTTATTATCTTGAAATCCATTAGGCCTATATCCAACCAATGTGTTGAAGATCAAGAGTTAAAAGTGCAGTAAAATGGATACAAACCATCTCCAGGCTATGTTTGGCAAGCTAGCTGATAAAAAAGTCATGTTTGGCAAAAACTAGCTTATAAACATTTAAATTACCAAAAATGATATTAATTATTTATTTATAATTAAAAGTTAATATATAATTATGAATATTAATGACGGACATAATTGGAATAATCACAAAAAACTCCTTATAAGAGCATCTACAATGTGCTCGTTGTGAGGTTTTTCGTGAGGTTTTTGGGAGGTTTTTCAAAAAACAAAAACCTCCTTTTGAGGTTTTTCACATAGTGGGAAGGTTTTTCAATTGAGGTTTTTCGTTGTAGCTCGTAACTGCACGATCTGCTTTTTCGTAGTTTTTTCGTATTTAATCAGTTTTAACTTTATAGAATTTTATAAAAGGTTCGTATTTAATCAGTTTTATTTATTAATATATTTAAAGTAATCTTATTTAAATATAATTATTAAATAAATAATATAAATAAATACATAATGAAAGTAATTATATTTTATATTTTTAAAATAATATCTCAAATTTGACATATTTATACAATTCTAATAGGTTTCTTAATGACCAATTTTTATTTTTGGTTATACATACTTTTAAATTTAACATTTTTTAATTTTTATTTTACATAACTTTTATACAACTTTTATATATTTCTTAATAACCTAATTTTTATTAATTTTATTGTACATACTTTTAAAATAAATTTTATTCTTTATTTTTACCTAGCTAGATTTTTACTATAAATATACCTCTCAAACTTTCCAATCCATATTAAAATATTAAAAAAAATTATGTAAAATAAATACATAATTAAATTAATAATATTTTCTTGATTTAAATAAATATGTATTTTTATGAATTTTAATGTATTTATTTTTATAAATAAGAATAAAAATGATATAAAGTTAAAATAGTGGGACCCTGAATAGTTTAAAAAATTAATGAAAAAGCTTGGGTGGAGTTTTTCACATAGTGGAGGTTTTTAAGTTGTTGATGCGACAATAATGTGTAAGAAAAAAGTTATGAAAAAACTTGGTGAAAAACACGTACACTGTGGATGCTCTAAGCTACTCCAAGTAGCTTATAAAAAAGATAGTTTATAAGTTAGCTTATGACCATCCAAACATGTATCCAGAAAATAAGCTAGCTTATTTTTGCCAAACAATGACTTAGCTAAAAGAGGTAAAAGAATGTGCTAAAAGTGCTTGTTAATGGGTTAAAAACAGCCCATACACATGCACGTTAGCACACATTTGGAAGAAAAAATGGATCGTAATTTAATTCAAATAAAATTTAATGTTGACACCTTTTATTTTTATTGGTTTAGAATTTAAAAATCATCTGTTTTAATACAAAAAAACAGTAATAAAAAGAATATGTTGTGTAGGATGATGCAAGTGAAAATGTATGGATAAAAGTATCTATACGGATTAATTTGTCTCTATGGATTTGATAGTTTTTTGTCAAAATAATTTGTGAAAAATTAGAAAACACAAACATATTGGTGATTGTATAAATAGATGATTCAAGATAATGTTATGATAGTTATTTTAGATTATGAATAAAGTATAGTCATATTGATGTACCCAATGTAATTTTTTTTTTGTTGCATAAATCAATAATGAGATGTAGATATATAGAGCATGCATGAGTGTGAATATCTCCAACAAGTATGTTATATTTTAACCACAAGGCTTGTGGTGTAGCGGTAATCACCTGGGGAGTTCATAGCGCTTAACCCGGATTCGATTCCCGGTATTCGCAACTTTGTGGCCACTGGGTATAACCTCAGAGCTGCATGCTTTAACAGTCGGTTTCATTGCCAAGGGATTTGTAACACCCTCAAATCTGCAAATAACAACTTATTTAAAATTTTCTACATACATTAATAAATGGATCATCTACAACCACGATTTTAGATTCAACTACAATACACATACACCATCTTATACATACGGACTATAAGGGACAAGTGCTACTAATACCCATGCATAGTCACTATCTCCATACAGCGGAAGACTTCACCGAATACTTACTTTCTGATCTAGCTAAGGCTCTACTCCTCATAGGACTGCTAGAACCAACTCCCAGCCTTGAATACCTGATGCACATGCCGACAAGTAAAAAGGTTAGGCTAACGCCTAGTGAGTACAAGAGTTTTACATGAATAAATATATCTTTAAAAGAATGAACTTTACTTGAAACCGTGACCAGTTAGTTGATGTCCTTTAAAATGTGGAAACGACTCTTTTCCCATATCATGCACCTTCAAAGGTGGACACCTCATTTCAAACATACTTTATAAAGTAATGTAACTTAATTTAACTCGAAACATGAATCATCATCAAAACCATATATACCATACGTTCGAAACCATGGACACTAGAACCAATACTCACGCGACCGAAACGAGCATACTTTGATTTCCAAAACACTGGGTGGACATAATTCATTCAAACCATAATATACGAGGAGGATGGTCCAATATTAAGGTCCTCATTCACTGTCGACCATAAAGACCCAATGACCATAAAGTAAAGCATCTTATATATAGGAAAGAAATATTGATAGCTGACAACGGGGGAAGCCCGTATCCGTTGAGGGTGGAGGTAACACAAAAGTATGCCACCCAAGCAACGTTAATCGCATGACACCTCCCGACATCCCAGCCCGGTGTCCCTACGACTTCTTTACAAGTGTCACCCCGAGTCAGTTGACCTTGATGGATCATTCCAAAGAACTCCATCCCGAAGGCCCGACACACTTAAAGACTACCTCCCAGGCATTACTTCAAGCGGCGGAGGTCCTAGCGCCTACTATTCCGGTAGCACTAGCCGACTCAACCCTCCTAGCGATCACTTGTAAAGTTTCCGGTCATAAAACATGGGTACCGAAGTTCAACCCCGCAATACCCAATTGACCATCCCAAAACAGACTGACTCACGTGCCTATGGATCCATTGCAACACAGTCTAACCTTCCCGGACTAAACATGAATGACCAAAGCACTCGAGTCCGTAACAACCTCAATACGCATCACAGTGCATTAATACGTACGTCATAACTGGACTCCACATTGAGCCATATAAAACCGGACAAGTGTCCTCGAGACTCCTTTAAAACAACATCGAGCCAAAATGCTCAAACCTCTTTTGACCAAAGATTACGTTTTCCAAATAATGAACTCACTCAACCCATACCATGAAATCACATGCTCCAAAATACTCGAATGGACTCCAACACAGTTTAAGTCGGGTCAAAAGGTTTTCCAAATAGATTTATGCTCATTATCCTTTCAAAACGTCCCATAACACAAAGTTGAACCTTTTACCCCAAACAACATTAAAATGTCTTTTAACTAAATAATCTCATGTATGCAATAAGTTGCCAAACACACTCATTTATGACTCATTTATCAAAATGCCCAAAATCACAATAATGTGTGCTATACAGGTTTATAAAGTTAAATATTTTCAAAATAACCTAACTGATCAGCAGTTAACAATTTCATGTGAAATGTAAAATACTTTAAAATAACCATTTTGGCATGTACACCGTTTTCACAAATCAACTTGAACTCACTTCACTATATTTAGGCTAAATCTAGGTTTCACCCAACGAGCTCTTTTGAAGGCCACTTGAATCCTCAAGCTGAGAGCTTCCAAAACCCTTTTAGATGATGAGACTTTCCGAAGACACCCAATCCATCTCTTCAACTCGAGTACCCAAAACCTAGACCCAACATTCCAAACCATAAATAACCATATTTAACCATTTAGAAACATTCCCCAAACATTATTTACTAAAATCCCCAACGAGATCAAAACCCTAGTTTCCCCAAAACTATCAAGTCCGAAATTTGGTAAATCAAACACTAGGGAAACATCAATGGAGCATTTATAACATATTACAAAGTTTGGAAATGGAAAGAACATGCTTACCACTTAGGTTTTGACGAAAACCTAGAAAACCCGAAATGAACTTGAGGTTGAAGGTGAAGATGAAACTTCTTGATCATAGCTTTCAAATCTTTGATGGGTGGAAGGAGGAACATTTGGAACATAAAAGATTTGGTGTCTTGGATGCATAAAACCGATTTTAGGGTTTGGGGTTCGGTTTCCAGAGAGAAAAAGGGTGAAAAGGGGTTGAGATAAATGAAGTGGGGCTGCTCAAGGCTGATTAAAAACGACCAGGGGCCGTCGGCAATTGTGCCCGGCGAGAACGATTGTGCCCAAGGCACTCTCGCCAGGGCACTATCGCCCAAACTGTACCGCGGGCACAACCCCGCCGGCGATTGTGCTCGGCGATTGTGCCCAGGGCACTATCGCCCAGAGTGTACCGAAGCTCAATTCTTCCCATTTTCCACACAAACCACCCACGACGCTATAAGGCTTAATGGGTAAGATGTAGGGGATATAAGAAACAAGAATTTCTCAAAAGGTTAACTTCACAAGCAAAGATTTACGAGTGTTACATGATTAGTCTGGGCCAAAGGCCCAGGACACCCTTTCCCAAAAAAAAGTATGTTATATTTTTTCAGTTTTTCTAAATTTAGGGATTTTCATTTTTAACTCATATTTTTCTCTATTTTACAGGAGAGTTTAACACAACTATTATGCTCTTTCCCAAAATCTCCAAAATTTCTAAAATAACGTAATTGTTGGAGATTGAAGGTGTATTATATAGGTAATATCTACACACTCTAAACGCAATAATGTTTTTTTTAATAAATTTTAATATAAGTATATCATAATAACTAATTTTTGAACATGTATAAGGGGTTGTTTGTTTTTTAAAAAAAACCTCTTAATGACTCTCAAGTCTAAATCGTTGAGACATTTTTATACACCACCTCTTATTAATCATAACTAAAATAAGACTTCAGATTTTAGACATCTTAAAAAACAAACGGCACCTAAGAGTCTCAGTAGCTTAATGTGACTCGCAGGTTATCTGGACAACCATAGATAACTGTTTGGTAGTGGATTAATGATATAAAAGTGACTTATTCAGTAAACTTTTAAGAGAAAGCTTTATGCGTAAAGTCAAATTTTTTTTTTCTAAACTCACCCCTCCCAGTTAAAAAACATGCTTTTTCTATTAATGAAAAAAAACCTCCCAACCAAAAACCTCCATAATATATACAGACAGATTAATTCATACAACCAACTTTATTGATACAGGTTCGACTAAACAATCCATTATAGATATTAGTTTTTTTTTGCAAAACAAAATTTACCATATTGTTTTTCGTAGGTATGGGAAATTTACAGAAAATTACGACGGAAGTTGGTCAAGGCACCATTAATGCAAAAAAAGTTCGGGTCAAGGGACTAAAACGTAACAAAATAAATTTAGAGGACTAAAATTGAAAATAAACACTCCTCGTAAATCGGAAAGTCAGCCATTTTCATGGGATTTTAGATTCGAAACAGAAGGTCTGCACTCAACACAGCCTTCGCTCACTCTCGCCTGAGTTCACTCCCACAATCGCCGGTGAGTATTCAAATCTATAGTTTTAGTTACTGAATTACATAATCACAAAATTGAATCATGTTTGGAATCGCTGTTATATGATTTACCTGTTGAATTTATATTTTCGACGTATCACATCGTATTCATCATCATCATCATGGTCGTCGTAGTCTTGTAGTTTTGATCAGATTGTTTGATTGATTATTTTCATGCTAACGGTGATTTTTTTGATGAATTGAAGAGAAGATGAAGTTGGCACCGAGGGAGGTGGAGAAATTGATGTTACACAATGCTGGATACTTAGCGCAGAAGCGTCTTGCTCGTGGATTAAGGCTTAATTACACTGAAGCTATTGCGCTTATTGCCACTCAGGTAGTAGATATCATTAACACTGGTGATATTTTAGGTAGATTAGCAAAATGATCGATTTAATTCATCTAATTATACTCCATCTGCTCCCAAGAAGACCTAGTACTTTTTAATATTGAGATGAGTTTAGTTGCGAATTTGTCTCTGGTTTTGTTTATTTGTCACACCTGTTAAAAGAACATCTCTGTAGTTAAGATGTTTTTCGAAAGTTGAATTCAATTATGCTTGTGAAAAGCAACAGTTTGATATCTGAAGGATGTAGGAACTAGTGGTTAAAAGACTTTTTAGTTTAAAATAGCACTTTTTTCAAATAAATGGTTAATGGTGTTGCATTTTTGTTATACCAACATTCTTCTAATTGTAAAATTGAATGTTGTTAGGATCTATTTTTCGATAAATACCAGGCACAGAGATCTATTTGCAGTTTATAACCAGTCCATTTGACCTTAGATGTGAAACTGTATCTGTTTCTGGAATGGGAAATGTTGATTTTTGAGGTCAAAGGACCAATAACTTTGAAATTGTATGAGTTGTTTATTTCATCTTCTTGAAAATATTTTGATAACAACATTAACCTCTATCACGATTACCACATATGTGAACATGTTGGATGTTAGAGTTGTAAAAAACTTCTTATGAAGTTTGAATTTGGCAACTTAACCTATTGAGCTTGGCAAAATAGCCCCATAATATCGGGACAAGGGGTGCCTCCTTAGAAAGAGGTAGTTTGATCCCAAAATTTTGTAGGATGTCTCTTTTTTTGGAACTGTGGGTGTAGAACTTTTTTGGTGGTCCACCTGATGATTGTTTCTCTGATCTATTGTTAGATTTTGGAGTTTGTACATGATGGTGACAAGAGTGTGGCAGAATTAATGGACGTTGGGAGACAGCTTTTAGGAAGGTACGTTGTAATAGACTACTCGGACCAAACCATTCTTTATCTATAAGTTGTCATTATAGATGTTTATAAAGTGAACTGGATTCAAACTTGTTTTTACAAAGAACCATATGTTGAACAGTCCTTGGATTTGATCATGGTTTAAAAAATCGTTTGAGGCGTATGCCTCGAGGCGAGGCGGCCCAAAACCGCACCTGAGGCGGTGCCTCTTGGACTCTCGACGAGGCTTATGCCTTGGTCAAATGAGGCGGTTCGGTGAGAATTGAGGCTGTATTGAGGCGTACGCCTCATATGATCTGCTTTGGTAATGGTTTCTTGGGCTTTTTTATAAGCTTTATGGCAGTAGTCGTGCTTCTTTTTATAAGTAGTATTACTTCTCTTTATAGTGTGTTTTTTTTTATAACTAAAAGTCAAAGCCCAATGGCCTAATGTGTACTATTAATATTTTAAAACCCAAAAAGCTAGTATCCTCTCAATCAAAAAGTGTGGTTTGACCCTTCCTCTCCAAGCAGCCAATTTTTCCACACCCTCTCAACCTATATCACGGTTTCACTCTTTCCTCTTTCAAGAACCACTGAACAACGCCTCTTAGTAATTTAGTATTATATATATTGTATATAAATGTATATATATTTGTGTAGTATATTTACTTATTTTGGTGTATATATATTTCTGCCTCAGACTGCCTCGAGGCGAAAATACCTCGAGACCCAATTCTGCCTTTTAAAATCTTGAATTTGATGGAACATATGGACTATGGTGTGGATGGTTAAAATTTTGGTTGCTAACGAGAAACCATAAGTTTCAGGGATTTCCCACAACATTGATTTTGTTAATCTAATTTTTGAAATATAAGAGAAGGAATCATAGTTCTTGTAATAAATGGCTCTTTGTGATACAGTTGCATTTTTTTAAGGTAGCAAATGTCTAGTCGACTGAGTATACTCAGTAATTGATGAATCACATAAGTGAGTATTCTCAGTATGGATGCTACGTTTACAAACTGATGTCTTACTGAACTTCTGCTATCATTTCTACATAAACTTTGTTGGGAGACTTTTGAAGCTTTAACAATGTTTAATGTCAGACATTTTGACAATTTGGATGGACCATTATTCTTACATATTCCTTTTAGGGTGTTAATATACTATTGCACTCCTTATGGTGGCTATAACCTGCTCTTTTTAACAATCAATTGGGTGTTTGGATGCAGTCAATAAATCTTACATATTTTTCTTTGTCAACAGGAGACAAGTTCTTCCAACAGTTCCACACCTTTTGGATTCTGTGCAGGTAACTTGTGTTGAATTTGATCTCAAAGCTTCCTCTTGTATACCATAAGCACTAAAGTCTGTTGCACTTTGCTGAATGAGTTAATTGATATGCATTATTTTTTTTCCATGATGCTTGGAACATGTGAAAATTCTTGTCTTTTGTTGTGCTGAAGTTCTGATCCCTAAAAAATATAAGCTTCTTCACAATGCTCTCTGATTGGTGTTTCTCATTCTTGCTTTTGAAATTGCGTGGCACTTGAATAACGGAGAGAGCGTAAAGTTCCTGAGACAAAAATGTTCTCACAACTTCATAACTTCTCCTTTATGGTACCATCAGACAATTCGTATTCTATACAAGACTGATATTTGGATTCTGTAATCATTACGAGGAGTACCATCTCATTAAATTATGTTCAGGTTGAGGGGACGTTTTCTGATGGAACAAAGTTAATTACTGTACATGATCCAATATCATGCGAAAATGGAAATTTGGATCTAGCTTTACATGGATCTTTTCTTCCAGGTAGCAATCTGCACTTTCATCTTCAGAGATTCATTTACTTATTTTGCCTGCTAAGATCTCAGATCAATTTCACTTATCTAGTGTTTTTTGACGGATCATGTGCAATCTAGGTCTTGCTGGATCCTCTTCCGAGTATTATTGCCTTGCTTAAGCTTTTCCCTTTTTATATGTCTTCAGCAAAGCTCAAATAGCAACTCCATTATTATTGTTGAGATAAGAATATTGGCCGTAATAGCAACTAGTATGGGATAATAATTGTTATGTCCTTAAGAATGTTCCTGGGTTTGACACTTATGTCATTGAGCTCTCTTTGGCAAATAAAATGTAGCATAAAACTAGACCTGGCAAAAACTGACACGACACGCTAACCCGACACGAACTCGACACGAAATAAACGGGTTTGGGTAATACATTTCAACCCGTTTAAGTAAACGGGTTGACACGACACGACACGAAAATTAAACGGGTAAGGTCAGGGTCAAAAATTTCAACTCGAAAATGACCCGAATAACCCGTTTTTATATATATATATATATTTGTATATATATAAGTTTTCCTTTTGATGCTTTCGATTTTTAGTGTTTAAATTTGATTATAATTTTGAACTATAAATTTTGGATTTCTAATCCTTTCATTTGAATTTTGTATTTGTATTTTTTTGTGAATTTTCGATTTTTAATTTTAATTTTATAAATGTTAAACGGGTTAGGCGGGTCGGGTTAGGGTTGGGATTTTCTGACCCGTTTATTAAACGGGTCGGGTTAGGGTTAGACACTTTCAACCCGTTTAACTTTGAACCCGGCACGAACCTGACACGACACGTTTGTCAGGTCTACATAATACCCTCCCTTCTCCCTCTGATATGATCACTAGAAAAACTTCTTTGAGCACAAAAAATCTGATGGAGAGTTTGTTGCTTCTGCAGTTCCTTCACTTGAAAAGTTCCCAATTATGGAGGGTGGTAATATTCCTGGGGAACTAATCCTTAAACATGGATATATAACGCTTAATTCGGGAAGGGAAGCAGTAATCCTCAAAGTAACAAATGATGGAGATCGACCAATACAGGTAGTTTCCTTTGTAGATTTTTAGGGCGATTATGTGTTATTATGGTGGTGCATGGGACATATTTTACTGCTTCAGTATACAGTTTAACTAAAGCTAGCATATCAAGTTAATGTGGCTAATGATTAATAAGTGTATAACATTTTCATAGGCATATCAAGAAGTTGGAAGTCTGATATTGTTTTCATAAACTAATCCACAGATTTTCTGTTTTCTCTTGAATTGTTGGCTTGTATCCATTTATTTATGTAATTTCAAATCACAGAATGATGATAATTATAAAACTTTCAGGTTGGCAGCCATTATCATTTTATTGAGGTCAATCCATGTTTGATTTTTGATCGGAGAAAAGCATATGGCATGAGGTTAAATATACCGGCAGGAACTGCTACCAGATTTGAGGTCAGACAATGAACCTTGTTGTCTTTATATTTTTAGGGTAGCAGGCTGAATTCTCTAAGTTATGATAGCTATTTACTATCTCCATTTGGAAAAGATTTAAACTTAATTACTTATTTTCCCCCGTAGCATTTCCAAAAAAGGAGTTACGGTGCATTATAAGAGCAAAAAATTTACTTAAATTTGAAAATATGTAATTAAGCTTAAACGTTATCCCACCTTTTTCTTTATCCTCATCTAATACATCCTTTAAAGCCTTACAAGTATTTAGGATCATTAGTTATTGGTCTTTAGTTATATGTGATAGAAGGAGTATAATGTTATTTATAAATTTCTTTTTCTTTTTTAGTTTCTTTTATCATATTTGCTGAAGTAAAATTCTTAGTCTGAATTATGCAGTAAAACCATCCCATCTCCTCCTTTTCACGCAGAAACAAATTTTAATCAAGCATTTCTTAAACTTGTGTTGCATGTTGTTGTGTCATTTGTTTGATTCTTACCTCAAAAACCACGTACATGTAAAAAGAGGAATATTCAGCTGTTTCAGGATGAATGAACAATGAAACTGATCTAGTTTGAAACTTTGAAGAAGTGATGCTGTACTAAGAATCAGGCAGAGTAGTATAAGATGTCATCTGCATCAAACAAAAACGGATGATCTAGTTCATTCACCTTCTAAGTTGACCTTACACCTGGGAGTCTATGGCTTGTACAAGGAAGTTTAAGGTCTATACTTCCCTTTGAAAAGTATGCAAGCCTGACAAGGATGATCTAAGGAAACATCATTAAGTTTCATTGAAATTAATGTTGCTAATTTAATCTTAATCGTTTTCTCATTTTCATGTGTAAACGAAATTTGTTTGTCATGCTTTTTGGACTGTAAGTTTTTGGGCAAAATATTGCTGTACTTCTCAGTGTTCCATTCTAAAGTTCTCTGATTCTTGCCTACATTGCCAGCCAGGGGATGCAAAATCTGTTACTCTTGTCAGGATTAGCGGTAAGCAAGTTATCAGAGGAGGTAACGCAATCACAGACAACCCTGCTGATGATGCCCATGTCAAAACAGCAATGGAATCTGTACATGCAAGAGGATTTGGCAATTCAGAAGAAACTAGTACCGAGTTAAGAATCAAAGTAACATAGTCTGATTTCTTAGATGTTGCATTTGGTAGTGTAATTCAAAACCCAGTGTTTCTATATAAACTATAACCGCTTTTAACTTGTTTTGCAGTAATGGTGTCATTGTAGAAGGATCTCCACTGGCTTATAAAATTACTCTTGAGGCTTATGCTAATATGTATGGTCCTACTGTTGGAGACAAAATTCGTCTTGGTGACACCGACTTGTTTGCTGAAGTTGAAAGAGATTTTGCTTTTTATGGTGATGAGTGTGTATTTGGTGGAGGAAAAGTTATAAGAGACGGAATGGGGCAAGCTTCAGGGTACTCTGCATCTGATTGCCTGGATACGGTTATCACAAATGCTTTGATAATTGATTATACAGGAATTTTCAAGGCAGATATAGGTATTAAAGGAGGTTTTATTTCTTCCCTTGGGAAAGCAGGAAATCCAGATGTTATGAACGGTGTCTCTGATAACATGATCATTGGGGTGAGTTGTGGAATTGTACTAGAACCCCAGTCACAGCAACCAAAACAGTTAATTGTTTTCATCCATATCTTTTGGTCAGGTTAGCACGGAGGTCATTGCTGGAGAAAACATGATAGTGACGGCTGGGGCCATAGATTGTCATGTGCACTTCATATGCCCTCAACTGGCATATGAAGCAATATCTAGTGGTAAAATATCCACCTCTTTCTAGATATCTATGGATAAGTTGTGATTAAACTTTGTGTATTTAACCTGATGGCAGTTAAATGATTCCTTGAAATCAAATGGTTGATTCATCCTATGTAGGTGAACTCAGATATTTGATCACCCACACCTGTAGTACTCGTGGAATATACAGTTTATTAGGAGTGCTTCATGCTGATGAAGTTTATGCTGTAGAATCTTTTAATTCCTAGAATATCTAAACTAAGCCTATTATGTGACTTTCGTTCTTTTCGATTAAGTTCCTCCCTTAGCACTAGTGGCACCAGGTCCATGGCAGAAAATGGCCCCTTCCGCTGTTTTTGTGATTGTTTTCTTGTTCTATGTAGTTTTGAATTTCTGCAAGTTTCTTGTCTTGCATTTTTTTCTGTTTTTATAAATAGATTTTGAAGTTAATTGTATGAGTTTTGGAGGATGCCTCTCTAAATTATCCTATTATGGCAGGCGTCGAGTCTCTTTGGGGTTTAATCAAACAAGTTCTGTAAAAGAGTAGTGCATATATGTTAATATCACATAAAAGTTTTCATATTAAACTCCAGTGATATAGCAACCACTCTGATTCGGTTCTAGATTGGCAGAAATTGGAGATGCTATTTTAGGCAACACATACTTGCATTAGTCTTATGCTTGTAGATTTCAGATGGACATGTTGTATGTTCTCCGTGAGAATAACAGAGTCGTCTCTTGTAGCAATGAGTTATGACTATCGTATTAGTGATATTTATGTGTGGCTAACTGTTTTTTTTCCCTGTAATGTTTCACCTCCAATAAATGTCTTCAGTTAATCCAAAAAGACCTCAGATTCATGGAGTTCTAATCATAAAGAATACAAGTTCAAACTTTTCCTTATTATTTTTACTTCTTGCAAAATGGCAAATTAAACTCCGTTAAGGCAAAATCTGCAATTTATTGCCTTCAGTCCTGCTTCTACTTATGTTTTCTTTTCCACTTCACTTCTACCCCAGAATCAAGGTTCAAGAACATCAAGCTTCTAGAAAATATGATTTCCCAACTCTTATTTAATTTTTTTTCTTGAATGTGATGGTGTGTAGGCATCACCACGATGGTAGGAGGTGGGACAGGACCTGCTGAGGGGACGCGTGCAACTACTTGTACCCCTGGACCTTTACATATGAAACTTATGCTGCAAGCCACCGATGACCTTCCGATCAATTTTGGATTTACTGGGAAAGTATACTTCCTTCTTTGTGAATGGAGAATGGTTTTTGTTATCATTAATTTCACATATTTAAGCATGTAGTTAACATGCACACTGTTAAAGACCTTTTTCTTTATGATGTTTTGAAAGGATATTTGCTATGTTTGCTGTCCAGGGTAATAGTGCTAAACCACAAGGGCTACATGAAATAGTCAGGGCTGGTGCAATGGGACTGAAGCTCCATGAGGATTGGGGAACCACTCCTGCTGCTATAGATAATTGTTTGGCTGTTGCAGAGCAATATGACATCCAGGTCTCTTATTTCTTACAACTTTTAAAGAAACTGACCATTTTAGTTTCTTCAGATTGTCCTTTTCTCACTATTTTATTTTATTTTGATAGGTTAATATCCATACTGACACCTTGAACGAGTCTGGATTTGTTGAACATACAATTGCTGCATTTAAAGGTAGAACAATTCATACATACCACAGGTAAGAACTTCTTCCAGCGCTTGGCTCCTTTCTTAGATGATGTTATTGCATAGTTTTCCACTTTATCTCTTAATTTTTCATATACTCCACATCAATATATGATTTAATTGAAGGTGCATATGGCTTGTTTGCTTTCTTACCATTCCTTATGCATTCAGTAGGAGATAAAAGAAATTAGGTGGATGTGTCGTTTGCTAGAAGCTTGGTTGATATTATTGCAGATTTACTGATTGTTGTTGTGCTGCTATGTATAATTGTTTGATTCTTGCAAATGTCAAACTGAATCTTTCCTTGCTGTCCTTTTGTTTCAGTGAGGGTGCAGGTGGTGGCCATGCTCCAGATATCATTAAAGTGTGTGGTGTTAAAAATGTTCTACCCTCATCAACAAATCCGACACGTCCTTATACTAAGAATACAATAGATGAGCATCTTGATATGCTGGTAGGTTTGTTTAGAATAAGAAAAAAATGTTTTGTTATAGTATGCACTCTCAAATTATGAGTATTCCACAGATGGTTTGCCATCACCTTGATAAGAACATACCTGAGGATGTAGCTTTTGCTGAGTCACGGATCCGGGCTGAAACAATTGCTGCCGAAGACATTTTGCATGACATGGGGGCAATAAGCATAATATCATCAGATTCACAGGCTATGGGCCGCATTGGGGAGGTCAGTTATTTAACACATTTATTCCTTGTATTTTCAAATTGACATGTTAATAATACGTCAATTTTTTTGTATGAATTATGCATAACAATAAAAATATTGTAATGGAACTTGAATTTCAGAACTTGCATATTGACATACAAATCATCAGTGGTTACTATAAGTATTCTGTTCATCAATCATGAATATATTATGCTATCGTGAAGAAATAGGGGAAATCCGTATCGACCGAGGCTTCTTGTCTTACTGACGGTTGGGGAAGGAAGTCTTGTATGCAACCTTTCCTTTGCATTTTGCAAAATAGGCTATTTCCGTATGAAGAAATCTGGATTTATCTAAATACCCTGGTTTTTACTTATTCTGATATGAACATCATTCTCATTATGCGTCACTCCATAGTATCGTCAGTTCTTTTCCTTTGGTCCCAAACTTTTGACTCTTAAGGCTGGAGTGCCCTACCGGAGAGGCGGAGCTTGTAAGACTTCAAGCATGATTCTCATGCATGTGTTCTACTGCCATCTGGACCAGGTAATTAGCAGAACATGGCAAACAGCTCACAAGATGAAGTTACAACGAGGCTTGGTTGATGGTTGCATACCAGATAATGACAACCTCCGCATCAAACGTTATATTGCAAAATACACAATAAATCCAGCAATAGCTAATGGGTTCTCTAACCATGTTGGCTCAGTTGAGGTGCGTAATCAGATACTGCTATTATCTTTCACGTGACGAAATCTTTGAGTTTGGTCACAACTTATCTGGTCGTTAATTTCTAATTTCATACATGCAAATCATTGATCTTAATGAACTTATTGCAGGTAGGGAAGTTGGCTGATCTTGTCATTTGGAAGCCAGGGTTCTTCGGGGCAAAGCCAGATATGGTGATTAAAGGAGGTGATATTGCCTGGGCTAACATGGGGGATCCAAATGCAAGCATCCCTACTCCTCAACCGGTAATGTAAACCTTTTGAATTTTTTTGAAGTATATAATAATATTTATATACAGCAAATGAACTCATGCACCCTTTCACCTTTGGTGAGGTTTGAACACTTGACCTCTTGAGAGGCGATAACCCATATACCGCTAGGCCAAAGGCCCTTTGGTAACCTTTTGATTCATGTAAAAGAAATGTCAATTCAGGAACTTGTGAAGTACGTAAAATTGTTTTTGTGTTTCCAACAATCCACTCAATTAGATTAGGTAACAGTCCATATCTATCATGCATGCCTGTAACTTTTTGAATATCATACTTGGCTTTTTGTTGCAAAAAAGAACATCATTCTTGTGAAAATACGAAAAAAGCTACAGTTTGTAAGATGAACGGTTTTGGACAAATTATGAAAATGTAAATGCACCATCATATTTGCCATTTTTTGTTCAAAATCATTTATTCTTGAAATATGTAATGTTCTCTTTTTGCATTTTCACCAAGCACAAGTGAGACTCCTTTTGCATCACTTGCTGTTGAGTTTATTGAATCAATCTTGTTACTTATTCCAGGTTATAATGAGGCCCATGTTTGGAGCATTTGGCAAGGCTGGAAGCGCTAACTCCATTGCTTTTGTCAGCAAGGCATAACTATCTCTCTCCATATATCTAAATCTAAATCTATAAATCTAAATCTAGGGGTCGGTCCGAATAAGAAGGCTAAATATAGTGAAGAGGGAAGAAAGGAAAGTTCATATGTGAATCATTGAAAAAATCTGAAAAATATCTATTTGAAATACATGTGACCAATGTTACAGATTATTCATATAGGTTTATGCATCTTCAAATGGATTTTTTAATGGTTCACATGAAACTTTTCTTAACATTCCCTTCTTACCTTCTCACGATATTTAGCCTTCTTTTTTAAACCTCCCACTTTTTCTCTCTCTCTCTCTCTCTCTATATATATATATATATATAGAGAGAGAGAGAGAGAGTAAGGTTCAGGGGAAAATCCCAAAAAAATGAAAAACTGAGGGACACCTTAATTATTGTTCATCTGTACGGCATACAAGTAATTGAAGATATTTCTTGGTTTATATGCATGTGTGCATGTTATGCACATGTGCATATCGGAAAAATTACTCATAAATTACTTGTATGCACATGTGCATACCGTTAGATGGACGGTTACCGGGGGTGTTCCTCAGTTTTTCATTTTTTTTTGCGGTTTTCTCCTGAACCCGACCCTATATAATATATATATATATATCTATGTGTGTGTGTGTGTTTATTGAAAATTGTTTTTGAGATATTCTACATGTTACATGTATGAATTGTCTCAAGAACTGGTATCCCATGATATATTCTTGATTCAGAAACATGATATGATATATGACCAACAGGCTGCTATGGACTGTGATATAAAGACCCTTTATGGACTGCATAAGAAGGTGAAATGCGTGAGCAACGTAAGAAAGCTCACAAAACTTGACATGAAACTGAACGATGCCCTTCCCGACATCAAAGTTGATCCGGAGACGTACACAGTCACTGCTGACGGCGTGCATCTCACATGCCCTGCAGCTACAACTGTTCCCCTTTCTCGGAATTACTTCCTATTTTAACCCCATACCCATAACAACTCTCCTCTTTCTTTTCATGTTTAAAACCCCTTTATTCGAATTTTTTTTTCGCTTAAATTTTGTTCACCAGGTTTCTTGTACCATTCTAGGACTTGGTTTCAAGCAGTGGGTGATGATTTCATGGAGAATATATATAACATTCATGAAGCACCATTTGTTTGCAACACAGGTATGCAGTATTCAAGTTTTAGCAAATGTGTTCCCTATTTAGTTTGTTGGGATTAAACTCATTTTCTTGTATGTAGTATTAGCTTATAAGTCATTAATTTGCCAACATTCTTTACGAAAACAACTGCTCTAACCTTCAGGTATAGGTAAAGTTGTTTTTTATCTTACCTTCCCTGACCATACTCGTGTGGGACTCGTTGGGTTTGTTTGATTTGGTTTTAAAGTCTATGGATTTAAGATTTTGTTCTTTGGCTTCTTCCGAAGCTGAATCTTTATATAAGAAAAGAGAGACTTTTTTTTTAATTAAAAATTTCATAGGTAGAATGGAAAGAATGTCTTATTTGGTCTACGTAACGGAACTGAGAACATTCGATTGGAGGAAGAGGAACTTACTGGGAAATGGGAATGAATGGGAAGATCGAAAAGTTGGACTCGAATGAATGTTCTGAAAAAACCTTAATTAAGTTATGTTTAGAAAAAAGAGGATTCTTGCGTTTTTACCCTCTTGTTGAGAAAACATTGATTTCATTTCTTAAAATACTTCAATTGGTATGCGCAAGAAATAGCTCAATTCAACAGCTTTTTGTTCCATTTCCCATGGAGTAAAATTCTCATCGGTTATAATTAATAAAAAAAACTTTTGGAGGAGTTACGTTCAAATATAAGTTTTTCTTAGAGATTTTTAACTTTTAGTTATCTATTTTAAAAAAATTATAGGAAAAAGAAATGCTCTTGCCAAAAGATAAAAAAGATATTCAAAATTTATAAAATCTAAGGGTCATTTACCAATTGCTTACCAGTTAAGTGCTTACAGGTAACATTCACTTTCATTTACCTTATGGGATAACATTTCAAGCCATCAAAATGGATTGATGTTATGCGTTTATAACTTAGTAAGCATTTAGGGTCATCACCCTCATTTACTGAGTAAGAATATCGATCCTTGCATTCCCTCTTAGCTGGTAAGATTTTTGATCATTGTTACGTTGTCTTCATAAAATAATTAAACTGGTAAGTGTTTATCACGTAAGTTTTAATAAACGGGGCATAAGTGTTGTGGGCCCATGTGGGAACTAATGAAGTATAAAAGTGTTCCAATTTCTCATTTCATTGTTTTGAAGATTCATTTTAGAAAAGTTTGATCTTAAATTGTTATTATATTTGATTTTGGACAGAATCAGAATATTCAGATTAATAATTCAAATTAAAAAAAAAATCTAAAATCGAATAAACACCCTAACCTCTCAAACATCTCTTGAGGTGTGTTTTATTATAGAAAACATTAAATTATTGATAGATTATGATATTATTCATAATCTAACTAATTCAAACAAATGAATAATTGATTATTTATATTTAAAAATATCAACAACATCTTTTGGATAATTATTAATATAATTTAGTAAAGCATTATATATTTTTAAATTCCAACTTATAAGTTTTGGAAGTATCACGTCTAATTTTATTTTATTTATTATTTATACAACAATTTGTAGCATGTTCCCATCCAACCAATTATATACTATAACATTTATCAGAACACTGTTCATGAACAGTGTTTTTTAGTTTTTTTTATTTTTTCATACAGTAACTTATAGATTTGGTCCTTCAGGGTGGGTTTTTAGTAAATTACAGATTTGGTCCTTGAGGTTTTATCTCCCTGTTAGATTTAGTCCTATGTTTGTAGAGTTACAGATTTGGTCCCTATAGTTTTATTTTCCTCTTGGATTTAGTCCCCATAATTTGTTGATTCCAAAATAGACTTTCGATTTTGCATTTGCGTAACGTTTTGGTCATCGAAAACATTTATCAGTGTTTTTTATTTATTTTTTATTTTTTTCATACAGTAACTTACAGATTTGGTCCTTCAGGTTTTTAGTAAATTACAGATTTGGTCCTTGAGGTTTTATCTCCCTGTTAGATTTAGTCCTATGTTTGTAGAGTTACAGATTTGGTCCCTATAGTTTTATTTTCCTCTTGGATTTAGTCCCCATAATTTGTTGATTCCAAAATAGACTTTCGATTTTGCATTTGCGTAACGTTTTGGTCATCGAAACTAAAAGTTGTTAGCTTCTGACCGTTAAGTAAATGACATTTCGATCATTTATAACTTTTTCATTTTCTAATTTAAATAAATAAAAGTTATATTATAAAAATTATTTTTATTATATAAGCATAAAATAAAGATCCCTTAACATGCATCGCATCTCAATGACTGTGTCTTCTCCAACCCAAAACCTTCCGCCTTCTCCATCAATCCAAGCACATAGTCGTAGGTGATTCACGCACCAATTTTTTATTTATTAATAAAGTAATTTATCATAATTTATTTTATGTTTAATAATGATGTAAAATTTGTTTATTTCATATTTTTATTATAATTTAATTTAGGTTTAATAACAATGTAACTTTTTTTAGATTTAATGATGTAATGTACCATTTGCCAATTTATTTTCGCTTCCTATCATACACACACATCATCCTCATAGGGCATTTTGTAAATTATAGTGATGCTGCTAACAGACACAAAATGTTTTGTTCTCATAATTGGTCATGCTCAAATTTATGGTCTTAATATTTCTTTCCATCCGCAGCAACGCGCGGGCATTAATCCCACCTCGTTCCTAACAAAGTACAAAAGAATTTCAAATATGATGGTTAAAATAGATAATTTAATTTATTTTTATAAATAATTCAATAAAAACGAGATTTAGATCAAAATTATTTTAATCAACAACAATCCAAACCAGAGACGGATCTGTTAACTCCAAAGTGGTTCGTGCACCTGTTCACCTTATTTGTATAAGTAGAATATTTGTGCGGTATGAAAAGTATACCCCCTAAAGTTTGAACGGTACTCCGGGATATTATAAAATACAAGGAACATCAACCAAAAAACCGAAAAACGCTTCCAAAATCAACTGAAAAACTTATAAAAAGAATTTCGAAATGGTGTAATTCGACTGAAAAATATTAGACGACTTTATGGGCCTTTGTTCCGACTTAAAGATATAGTCTCGACAAAAATCCTGGGTGTACCTTATCCAAACGATCCTTTTAAAAATCACTAACAATTTTTTCTTTATGAGATAATATTCAAATATTTAATAAACAAGTAATTGTTTCACTTAAATCATATGTCCGATTCAAACATTATAATATTTACGGAAAATAAAATAAAAAATAGAGATACTTTTGAATGAAAATTTAAAATGTGTTTCTCTTCTTTTGTTCATTTCCAAGAATTAAATATTGTTTATGAATGAAATCACAAAAGCATCCAAATCTTGGTCTATAATATCATGCAATTTCAATTGCAATTTCAAAACTAATTGCAAATCAAATTTCTATGTCACATAGGATTTCAATTGCAACATATGTAATTGGTTTTGCAAGTCATATCACCATGTTCATTCTCACCTTTTCATTTTTTTTAATTGTTTAAATAAACTATTTTTTTTATATAAAATAATGTATTTTATAAATTAATAATGTTAATTTATTTTTTTAATTAAATTAATTATTCTTTTAAAAAAATATTATATGTATGTATATATATATTATATTTTTAAATAAAATATTAAACAGTAAATTTTATAATTACCTAAAATTACAATTGTAAGTGTAGATTAATTTCACGTGTATAGATGATAATTGCAAAAGTTCATGTAGCACAATTGAAAACATAAATGAATTGCAGGGATGTAGATGGTCTAAGGGGTGTTTGTGAAATTCAAAGAAATTTTATGGTATTAAAATGACAAATTCCTTTGACCAAATTTCTTAGTGATGTTTGGTTTGCAGAATAAATTAATTGGATTCCATCGAATTCCACGGTTAAGAGATATGATCATTCCTTAGCATATGTGAAAATTTTGAATTTCAATTCGTGGCAAATGTAACATAATTTTTATAATTTCGTTTTAGAAATATAAAAATAGCATTTGCATCCAATTTAACCACCACTCCCGCCGGCAACATATCCGCCGCCACCACCACCATCAGTTAATATTATCATTCCATCACCTTCACCCCACCCATCATCCCCACCCCTAACATCACCACAATGCCACTATCTTTTACCCTCATAGTTGCCACCCACCCCACCCCACCTACTCACCCCTAACACCACCACACCACTAATGTTGTCGCGACAACTGTCACCCCCACCCCTGACATATGCATATTTCTATTCTTTTACGAGATTCCATTTCAATTCATGTCAACCAAATGCATGATCAAATTTCATTCTAATTCTTTCAAAGTCAAATTTCTTTGATGAATCCCAATTCTATCAAATTCCATTTCCCCTCTAATTCTCTTTTTCAAAGACTTCAGTTCTCATTATAAATTATCATTATTATTATTTTACACTAAAATTCAAACCAAAGATCAATATTAATTCATGCTTGTTTCATATATATTCCAGAAACCACGATGACCGTTTTGTAATTTCAAAATTGCGAGAATAAAAAGTGTTATTTTTGACAAACAACAAGGACCAAATTTGTAGTTTCTCTTCTATATTTTAGTAAATATATTAATTATTTTATAATCATTTATGTATACTAGAATCGTACTCGCGCAATGTAGTGAGATACATCACGATTTTAATGTTTCATTTTATTTTTTTGTCGATTTATAGTACGATTTTGGATGGTTTTGAGAAAGTGATAATGTTTTTTTTATAAATTTGTTTAATTTAAGCTTAATAATATAATGTTTTTTATATAAAAAAAATTAAGTATTTTGTTATAATTCAATGATTATCTTATATATTTTAATGACATATAGAAAAAATAACCAATTACATATCTATACATATAATAAATAAGTTACTAGAAGGACACGTGTCGCCTTCTGGTGAGTCTATTTTTTTTTCATTTTCCCGCCTAAACATGTATCTGGACGCATTTTACATTATAAGTTCATTAAGCATATCCATATTCATTTCTCCTTAAATCTTTACTTAATTCAATTTTTTAATTTATATCTTACATTTACTACCCTTATAATTAGGTATGTAGTTTACTTTTACTCCCTTACTTTTTTATTTTTTATTTTAGATTTTTATCATATAAACATAAATAATGTATATGAACTAAAATGCATTAAAAAACATTTTTATTTTTTATAAATTATATCATTGTAATCGTTTCGTCAATACTTTCGAAATAAGTCCAATATTGAATATTTTTGGATTTAATTATATTATTAAACATCATAAATATATACGAATTAATGTGTCATGATTAATATGTGATTTGATAGAAATAATCAGTAAATTGTCTTAATTTTCTTTTGGTTATTTCATATCAATTTTTATTTCAAGAGTTGTTTTTTATAAAAACCCCATTCTCTTTAAATTTTTATACAATAATTTTGATTTTTATCATGAAGTTTTATAAAATAACATTTTTAATTTTATTTTCTTGACATTATGATATTTTAATTTTAAAAATATCTATACTATATTATAAAGCATGAATAACAAACTCTTAAATACAAATTATTAGGCATAAGGTCCCATCATTTTATGCAAGATTTTAAAAATCTCTTAATTTACAAGTATCAAAGCATAAGATACATATTACTACTGCATGCTTCTAACACCCACCAATTTGGTATGTGCAGAACCTCCTTTTTATGCAGACATTTCCATGTATCACTATTAATTAATATATTATATTACTACTAGAAGTGTACTCGCACAATGCAGCTAGATACATCACGATTTTAATGTTTCATTTTATTTTCTGTTTTTTGTCGATTTACATTACGATTTTGGATGGTTGTGAGAGAGTGATAATGATTTTTTTATATAAATTTGTTTAATTTAGACTTAATAATATAATGTAATTTATTTTGGTTTAATAATATATTTTTTTTATAAAATATTCTGTAAGATTTTTTAATTATATTTTAGATTTTTTATATCTAAAATATGCTGAGAGTTATTTTAGGGGAGTTAAAGTGGGAAATGATTTTAGGGAAGTTAAAATGGTTAGAGATAATGACTGAAAATTAATGAATATCATTAAATGTAGTACATACTGCTTTTATGACTGTTTTTTAAGTAATTAACATTAAATAACGGTACATTAAGCTTTAAGACTTGTTTTTAAAAGTAATTAACATTTTCTAGATTTCATTAAAATATATAAGATAATCATTGAATTCTAACAAAATACTTATTTTTTTTATATAAAAAACATTATATTATTAAGCCTAAATTAAACAAATTTATAAAAAAAAACATTATCACTTTCTCAAACCCATCCAAAATCGTATTGTAAATCGACAAAAAAACAAAAAATAAAATGAAACATTAAAATCGTAATGTATCTCGCTGCACGGCGCGAGTACGCTTGTAGTTAATTATAGATGATGAAAGTATAATTAGCAATAGAACAAAAAATGTTGTATATAAATAATTATTTGGTAATTTATGATGCGTGATTCTTATTTTATTAATATTTTAACTATGCATTTTTTCATAATTTCATTTACCTTCTATTATAAATTTTGTTTTATAAATTTTTAATATTTATTCATATTTTTTATTAATTTTTTGCAAAAGATCCTTTGTGAAAACTGTCTAAAACAAGGACATTTTGTGACCAACTGCAAAAAAAACAACTCTGAAGGGAAAAAAGTTTGGAAAAATAGCATCGTACTTTCGATGATCATTCATATCTGTAAGATATGTTTTTTGGCATTATTTTTTTTAAATTACCCCATATAATACACGTGGGCGAATCTAGTTTAATAATATAATTAAAACAAAATTATAGTAATATAATATATTAATTAATAGTGATACATGGAAAGTTTTGCATAAAAGAAATGTCATGCACATACCAAATTGGTGGGTGTTAGAAGTCTGCAGTAGGAATATGTATCTTGTGCTTTGATACTTGTAAATTAAGAGATTTTTAAAATCTTGCATAAAATGATGATACCTTGTGCCTAATAATTTGTATTTAAGAGTTTTTATCTGTGCTTTATAATAGGGGGTGCTATTTGCACCAAAAATGTTTGGTATTGAATGCATTGTTTTCCGTTCCAATCAATTTCTGTTTATATATATATATATTATTTGAAAACATATATTATTATTATTATTTAATGAAAACATATGTCATTTCACTTTATTTATATATATATATATATTATTTTTTTGTTTATATATATACACATTATCTTTATATATATATATATGATATATATATAAATATATGTGTGTGTTTTGATTTTATAAATTTATTTAAAATTTGTAACTTTTGATTTTATTTTATTTTATAAATTTGTAACTTTTGATTTTATTATAACTTTGTAAAATGTATTTTTCTTTTTGTAACAATTATATTTAATTATAACTTTGTAAAAGTGTAATTATTTCTTACCCGAATTGAACCGTAATTAAAAATAACAACCAAAGATAGTTGGGGGGTTAAACCCGTCAATTAAGTAAACTCGTTATAAATATAAGTTGCTAAGTTCACGTCTTACCTAAATCGTCCCTTAGTTCACGCATTCTTCTTCTTTTTTCATATTTCTCTGTCTCTCTAAAAATCTCTCTAAATTCTCTCTAGATTTCCTCTCAATCCATTGAAGTAATCGACGAAACAATTACATATTCGGAATCTACGTTTCGAATCCTTCATAGAGGTATAAACTTCTTCTTAAATTATTTAAGTTGGTAAGTTAGTATAGTTAAACCGGGTTGTTACATATACAATATGATAAAATAGTATAAAAAAGTATAGCGGTTTTGTAAACCGGGTTGCTACATATACAATATGATAAAATAGTATAAAAATTTGATAATGTTATTTTAGAATAATCGAATGTAAATATATATTATTTTATGTTCTATTTATATGTTAAATCGTAATATTTATGTTTTATTTTTATAATTATATAATTATAAAAAATTAGTAATATTTATATTTATAAATATTTATTTCTTTTTAAATCAAACCAAAAAGTAAAAAAAAACTTTTAAAACTAGATAATACAAATAAATAAAAATAAACAAAAGAAAAAAAAAAGAAAAGACAACAAAAAGACAAAAAATACACAATCATATATCCAATCATTTTAGTGCAAATAGCAAAAACTTTGGTGCAAATAGCCTCCCCTTATAAGAGCATCTCCAACAGCTTCTCCAAAATGGAGAAAATGAAGATTTTAGACATTTTTGTGCTCCAACAGATTCTCCAAATCTTTCTCCAAAATGGAGAAAGTAGGAGAGAGAGTGTAATTTTCTCCAAATATGAAGAACTCTCCAAAATCTCCAAAAATGATTATCATGAGAGATAAATTGTTTTTTTTATTATATTCTACCAATAAGATTTCTTCAAATGAGATGAGTATGAGAGATAAATAATATTTTATTAGATTTATACAATATTTTAATATTATAAGTAATGATTTCATCTACAAAATGGAGAATCTGTTGGAGATGGATGTAAATTTTTATGTAGATTTTGACTTTTAATTCTCCATTTTAGAGAAATTTTGAAGATGTTGTTGGAGATGCTCTAATATAGTATAGATAATAATCAAAAAAATTGACTCTCTTTTTTCTTTCTAAAATAATTGCATAATGATTGTTTACTAAGGTGTCGTTTGTTTTTTAAGAGGTCTAAAATCTGAAGTCTTATTTAAGTTATGATTAATAAGAGGCGGTGTGTAAAAAGGTCTGAACGATTCAGACTTAATAGCCATTAAGAGGTTTAAAAAAAAAAAAAAAACAACCCCTAAGTCAAGTGACATATGCAATAACTTTTGTTTGCTAAATACTTTTAAAATCTCTCCTAAATTTCCCTTAAGGTTCTTTTAAGGTTCCTTTATAAAATCTTTAATATTACTTTTACTCTATAAGTTTCATAATATTTAAATTAATTGCCCAAATTGTTACATATATTTGAAGCAACTAAATTAATTATTATTATTTTAATATAAAAATAGAAATGAAAACATTTTAAAATAATGTAGTATTTGTGAGATAAAGAAAGGTATGCTTGTCACGCCCAAACACCAAACAAAAATAAGCTTTCTTTATTACTTGTTTAGATTGTTAATAAGCAAGTAGCCCCAATTTTAAATATATACTTACAATCTCTACTTTCTTTTATAATAATGGAAACAAAAATACACACATATGTGTATGTGTGTATATACGTAACACCCTCCAATTTGGAAATAGCGACTAATTAAAACTTTTAACAATACCGCAAAAGATAATAAAATCTCTTACTACTAGTCCATAATAGAGATACAAATCTAGGTTGAACCATCAACAAATAAATAAATTCTTATATGAAGACTAACTAAAGTCGAGTGTTACTATATCCCAGTGACAGTCGATATCTCCAACTATACGTACGGAAGACTTTATCAAGCTAATCACCTCGTCGAGCACACAACTAGCACTCATCGCTTCTCTGTGTCGCTAGAACTAATCCCGAAATGAAACCTGATGCACATGCCGACAAATAAAAGGATTAGACTAACGTCTAGTGAGTTCAAGAGTTTATGTCATGATTATAAAGGAAAACGTAAAATGGAGATACTGTAGCTTATAATCATTATCCTTTGAAATAATTTACTTAACAAAATAAGAGAACAACTCTTTTACTAATAATCTGCATTTTATAAATGGATGCCTCAACGCCAAAATATTCTTTCATAAAATAATGAAATCCAACAATTATTCAAGACAAGAATAATGGTAATGCTCGAATAATGAAATTTGAATAAGTTTTATAAATCAACCGACCAAAATATGCATAAACTCAAGTTTATATGATTATAGCATAAGAGAGAGATAACTCGACTCAAAACGTGGATATAAATTGACTCCCAATTTATGATGATGTAAATAATACTTCATATCCTAAAACACCCCAAAACACGGGTAGGGATTAATACTCAACCCATAAAACATGAAATGAACTCATGTATGCAAAATGTCACCGAAAGCAAATATATAAAAGACTCAGCCCAAAGACAACACCTTTCGGTGACGAGGGAAACCCGATTCCGCATAATGCGACGTGCACAAAGTAAGCCACACATTACGTTAAACTGGTCTTAAGTATCAGGCTCAACATCTTTCAGAATACACCCATAGATACTTGCACGGAGGACTTACACCATACCGAAGAAGCCAAATCGCGCCGCAATGGGGGTTAACTAGCGTTCCACCATTGAACAAATAATAAAGTATCGAGCTCAGCATCTTTCAGCATACACCCATAGATACCGCACGAAGGGCTTACAATCCCAATCCTATGCCAACGTGCCACGATGTGAGAGGCTAGTCGTCCCAACATCGCCCAAAATAACGAAAGTGCTAATGGATCCATAGCAGACGGTGCTGAAACATTACATGACTCAAAACGAATGAACTAACACGTTCAAAACATGTAATTCCCAAATAAGATGCAATAATTGCAAATCATGACCAAGCGCTCTACATTGAACTATCAAAACCGGACAAGTGTCCCCAAGACCCAACAAAATCCAAGTCGAGCCATAAACTCAACAAATCCAAAGACCCAATGTTGAAAAATCATAAAATGTAAACGACCCGAAATAATGCAACCCATGCTTCAACACACACAAATAACTCCAACGTGATTTAGATTGGGACAAAACATTTTCCAAGTGGGCTTATACCTTTTATCCTTTCAAAACATCCCATGACACCCAATAACATGCACTTTATACTAAAAAAAATATACTCCATAAAATAAATCATTTAAATACCCAAAATATATGATTTATTTATCAAAATGCCCAAAATCCCAAATGTGGGTGTTTTATAAGTGTATAAGGTTGAATACTTCCAAATACCCAAAACTTATCAGATGATTAGCAGTTAAACAATTTTCATACAAAACATGTAAACACTTTGAAATAGACATTTTGGCATGTACACCGTTTCCACAAATCAACTTGAACTCACCTTGCTAGATTTAGGCTAAATCTAGATTTCCCCCCTCGAGCTCCTTTGAAGGGCACTTGAATCCTCAAGCCGAAAACTTCCGAAACCTAGATCCATACATTCCACACCATAAATATCCATATTTATCCATTTAGAAACATTCCCCAAATCTCATTTACTAAAAATCCCCAACAATATCAAAACCCTAGTTTCCCCAAAACCATCAGTTCCGAGGTTTGAGCGACCAAATACTAGGGAAACATCAATGGAGAATTTATAACATTATTTCAAGAAAGCTTACCATTCTAGATGATGAGATTTTCCGAGGACACCCAATCCAACTCTTCAACCCGAGCTCTCAATCGTTGAACTTGAAGAGGAAGATGAAGATGGAGGTTTTGTGGTTCAAGATCCCACTAGCTAGATGATTATATGGTTCAAGGGGGAAAACCCTCAAATTTGGGTTAGGGTTCGACTTTGAGGTTTGGGAGAGAAAAGGGAGGGATTAGAAAATGAAAATGAGGGAAATGGGTGAAAATTCGGGCATTTAGAAGACCAGAGGCCGCGGGCGACCTTGCCACGCGATAGTGACAATCTAGTGACATTGTCACTATCGCGAGGGCACTCTCGCGGAGATTGTACTGTGGGTGGTACGCCTCCGGCGATTGTGCCACACGATAGTGACACATGTCACTATCGCGAGTCACCCTCGCGCCACATGTATCGAAGCCCAAAAATGCCCAAAACTCGAGATTTTCACATGGGTTGATTTAAGGTTCGAAAGTACAACTCATTTCACCTCAAAAGATAGACGGAAGGTGAAGAGATGACTGGAGATGAACAAAAACTTACTAAGCGAAAATCCGGGTGTTACAATCCTCCCAACCTTAGAATGATTTCGACCCCGAAATCTAGATCTCTTTCAAAGCATTCACTTACCACCCTTAACACTAATAAGGCTTTCTCGGTCCCTGAAGACAACAATATGACATAACTCTCGATGCTGGTGTTTTCCTCAAAACGACTGCCTCCTTTCCCAGGGAATTGTCTTTAACCCCTTTCGTCCTTAAGCTAACATCGGGTGACTTCCCGTCGCCACTGTCACACTGAATTCTGCGAAGACATTTATACCCCGTATCTACCCTGATACGACACACTCACACTAGAGTGAACATCAAACCTTATTGGAGAGATTCTCAACCATGCGGTCTCGGTCGCCTCCCAACCTTAGGCGACACGTACCACCTCAAGGGTAGGTTTGTGATCCCAACTCCTCATCGAACAGAACACCTTAGATCCACGTGATTCTGAATTCCCAAACTAACGACCGTCATCAATCCCAAAAATTTCTCAAAATTCTTAATGATCCATTCCTGATATGATAAGGTCGTCCTTCCACGACGTACCAATACGTCTTCCGGGTAGTTGGCTAATGTAGATCCGGCTAACGCAAGATTTCAATCCATTCTAAAACATCAATCATTCCCTCAAAAGATCTCTACCACACCAGGAAACATATACACATCAAAGCCTAGTTACCAACATTAAATCCCCCTGTAAGTTTTTACCACTGAAAGGCTAACATTACTCCAGATCCATTGACTTCACGAAACAAGTCGATGCCTGATACTAAAATGTTAATATCAAAAATGTGGGCATCCGCCCAATACTTCATTCCAGAAGTATTATCGCATTAAGGTTGACACTTGACAAAGGACTAAGACCCCCAATTCTACATTTCCAACCAACAGACCACAATAATTCCCTTACTCATGCAAGCCTGTCAGGACGATCCCATAGCAACGTATAACATGACGACTAGTGGTCCGTCCACCTGACCAATCTAATCCGACCATACCTAGAATCATACAAGACCTTATCCTGCAGGTTACCGAAGCATAGAGACCACCCCTAAGATAACGGGGAAGATATGAATCTATTACCTCAACTATTCAAACGTGAACCGACTCAGAATTGAAACCCAAAATCCAGATTGACTACAAGTCGGATCATCCTACGCTTCAAATTCCAAGGACTCCTCTAGTCCCTCAATTGCAACTTTTTTCACGATAGGGGTTTTAAATCTATAGCCCTAATGAGTTCAAGGTTTTCAATTAACATGCCCATTTGAAATTTTATAAAATTCTCAAATGTAAAATCTTCACAATAATTAATTGTACACGTAAAATCTACTACTGTCTACTTGGTAGGCGTGCAAAATGGTCACCAATGCCATGCATATAAAACCCTTTCAATATTTGCTTGGTCAATACTCGCATTAATAAAATAGTAATAGAAGATGCGCAACAAAATTTTCAAACGGACTACCAAGGTCCTAGCATACGTCAATTTATATTTTGCATATGAAAATAATTTTCCACACTATGACATGTGCAACAAAAGTTTGTACAACTCCCAAAAGAGGATTTCACAACTTCCACTTCAAAATCTTTTCCTTTAAGAACACAAAACGTCGGAGGGTAAAATCCCCAACAAGGCGGTCCATTTACGTCCGTATATTTCCCCAAATTTAGCAACACAATAAGAACGTAAATAAGTTTTTAAATCGAATTCAAATTTTGGGCGGCACAGATAAAACATACTTACGCAAAGCGGTAACTACGACGACATGCAAACTGGAACTTCATTTCATGCATTGCGGAAAACCCCTAACCGTAAAATCAATAATTGAAACATGTTTAGAACAAAAGTTTCGTCTAAAATGACATAAATCTTTTATATGATTACTCACACCTTATAGTATAATTTAGCCCGAAAATCAAAGTATACGATGATTGATATTTGTATAAAACCCTGTAACACCCAAAAAATTGCGGAAATAAAAATCGAAATTCTGAAATAGACTAAACTTGCGAAGTAAGGTATTACAATCCCAACCTACAAAGTTATTCCAAACGGAGTATGGGTTAGACATAAACGCGGTCAATAAATGAAGCATACAACGACAACCTACTAATCTACAATTGATTAACTAGATTAGGGTCGGGTGTCGCTATCCTTCCAAAATATATCTTCCAAAAATCACATGACGATGGTCACTAGATATCCTCAAACTCACGACCCCAAGGTCGCTCCCTCAGTCCCGGCGACCCCCACTGCTAAGATGACCTGCCACATGAAAATCAAGAGCAAGTGTTAGGCTAAAGCCTAGTGAGAACAAGCCAATAAGAAAAGAGTACTAAACCCAAATCGATGTCACGCGGTGAGTATAGCCATGAGCTAAGTCAAGAAATCAAATAAACCATTAGTGATTTAAACATGGTACAAATAACACCAAATCACAAAACGAGCTCAACCCCTTTAGATCTGTTGCTCAAAACACCAAGTCAACCCCTCTGGATCTATTCTTGGGAGTTCCCAAAACAGGGGGAACCCAAGCACATAATGGAATTACACCTTACTGCACCATGAGACGCTGCCCGACCGTATAGGCCCACACCTTACTTATCATGGCAACCCGATGCCTATTCCGTGCTAAAGCGTGAACCAAATGCCCAAAACCGGGGACATAGGAACACAGTGCCTATGGATCCATTGCACTAAGACTCAAAGCCAAAGCATGTCATTTCAGAGCATACTCATATTAGATCAAATATACAGGTAGTTCATATGAAAAATGGTCCAATTCCATAAATCTTGATTCTTGAAATGATTGAGATTTTAGAAAGCATTACCCAACAAATAATAAGCCGTATTACAACAAGATTTTCCACATTTAAATAGACACATTTATCACATAACTTTCGTAATACAGACTGATTTAACTTAAAGGACTCACCTCAGATTTCTTCCTGCTTATAGACTGCTTCCTATGATCGCTTCCTACGACAACACCGATAAATCGGTAAGCCAAAAATAAAGACAACTTACTAACCTACGATACCCGAAATCAAACACAACCCACTGCTGAAACACAGTACCGGTCGAGCCCAACACCGGTCGAACCAAGCACCGGTCGAACCAAGCACCGGTCGAACCAAGCACCGGTCGAACCCGATCAAAAACCATCTTCCCGGTCTTATTATGATGGGACGTTTACAGAACCCAGAACGAACTCAAAATACGTAAATCTCGAAATCAAACGGTTAAAAATCTTCACAACGAGATTCTATACGACAGATAACACTTAGATCAAAGTATTAAGCGAGATTCGTACCTTGATTTGGAGAAAATCGATCGACCTCTTTTTCTCCTGCTTCCTTCTCTCTCTCTCTGATTTCTTTAGAAATCAGATTTGTGATATTTTGAAAATATCTAAAACTTGATTTATATTTATATAATCCTAGTTACATTTTACCCCCCTGAACTTCGGGTAAAGGTCAACTTTTCACCCAACTCCAAAATAGCGGGTGTTACAATCCTCCCCAACTTGGAGAAGATTTCGTCCTCGAAATCTCGGCTATGGAAAGAGGTGAGGGTACCTCCGCTTCAAGTCCTCTTCCGCTTCCCAAGTCACATTGGCACCCCGATGGTGCTTCCACTGAACCTTGACCATTGTGACTTTCCGGTGACGAAGCTTCTTCGTCTTCCTTTCCAAAATCGCCTCAGGTTCTTCAACGCAACGATTTCCCTCATCTACTCTGATCTCGGAGAGTGGGATGACACTCTCCTCCTTTGCTAGACACTTTCGTAGATAGCATACGTGGAACGTGTTATGAATTCCCTTCATCTCTGGTGGAAGTTCCAGTTGATAAACTTGAAGTCCTACCCGCTTAGTCACAGTGAACGGTCCAAGGAAAAGGGGGCTCAACTTCCCACGTTTCCCAAATCTAATAATTCCCTTCCAAGGGGACACCTTCAACATAACCCGATCTCCCACTTGGAATTCCATGGGCCGTCTTTTCTTATCGGCATAACTTTTCTGTCGATCTTGGGCCGCCTTCATACGTTCGCGGATGCCTTTGACCTTGTCCGCCGTTTCTTGCACAATTTCAGGTCCGGCGAACTGCTTTTCCCCCGCCTCGAGCCAACATACGGGAGTTCGACACTTGCGACCGTATAACGCTTCAAACGGTGCCATTCCTATACTCGAGTGGTAGCTATTATTGTATGCGAACTCTACCAAAGGCAGGTGCGTATCCCAACTACCCCCAAAGTCGATCACACACGATCTTAACATGTCTTCCAGGGTCTGTATTGTCCTCTCGCTCTAGCCGTCAGTTTGAGGATGGTAGGTCGTGCTCAACTTCACACGTGTACCCAATTCCTTTTGTAAACCGTCCCAAAAATGCGACGTGAACCGACTATCCCGATCAGAGACAATAGATAGTAGCACACCGTGACAGGAAATTACCTCATCGATGTACAACTTCGCCAATTTATCCATTGGCAAGGTCTCCCGCATGGCCAAGAAGTGAGCGCTTTTGGTCAAGCGGTCTACTATAACCCAAATGGCGTCGTGACCTTTCAAGGTCCTTGGTAGCTTTGTCACGAAATCCATCGTTATGTGATCCCATTTCCACTCTGGAATTTCCAAGGATTGCAAACTTCCGAAAGGTCTTTGGTGTTCAGCCTTCATTTGCAAGCAAGTTACACACTGCTCCACATAGCGTGCCACATCAAGCTTCATGATTGGCCACCAATAATGCAATTTCAAATCTCTATACATTTTTGTGCTTCCTGGGTGAATGGAGTATTTTGACTTGTGAGCATCTTCGAGAAGAAGTTCTCTATTACCCCCAATCTTAGGCACCCAAATTCGCCCATTGAAAAGTTTCACCCCTCGACTATCTTCAGTCAGCAAAAGATGTTGTTTTGCCATGACTTCTCCTTTGCGATTTTCCCCATGCAAGGCTTCGACTTGCGATTCCTTGATTCTGACAATGAGTGTTGAAGTTAATTCAATCCGTGCAAAGGTAGCACGAGAATTTTCTCCGCAGACTTTCCGACTCAAAGCGTCGGCAACAACGTTTGCCTTACCAGGATGGTAGAGCAACTCACAATCATAATCCTTCAACAACTCCAACCATCTCCGCTGCCTCATGTTTAGTTCTTTCTGATCAAAGATATGCCTCAGACTCTTGTGATCGGTAAAAAGAGTGCACTTCGTACCGTAAAAGTAGTGTCGCCATAATTTCAGTGCAAACACCACTGCTGCCAATTCCAAGTCATGAGTAGGGTAGTTGACTTCGTGCAATTTAAGCTGCCTTGATGCGTAAGCGATCACCTTCCCTCTTTGCATCAGGACACAACCCAAACCCATCTTCGACGCATCGCTGTACACTACAAAATCTTCCGTCCCGTCAGGTAAGGATAGGATAGGAGCTTCACAAAGCTTCTTCTATAAGGTGCAGAACGCCTCTTCTTGCCTCTCGGTCCACACAAATTTCACGTTCTTTCGGGTCAAGGCCGTCAACGACGAGGCTATCTTCGAGAAATCTTGATTGAATCTCCGGTAGTATCCTACCAAACCTAGGAAACTTCGGATTTCAGACGGATTCTTGGGAGGTTCCCAATTCGTCATTGCCTCAATCTTTGCGGGATCCACTTTTACTCCTTCCTTTGAAACCACGTGCCCCAAAAACTGAACCTCTGGAAGCCAAAAGTCACACTTTGAAAATTTCGCGTAAAGTCTTTCCCGCCTTAATACCTCCAATACTTCACGGAGATGTTGTTCATGCCCTTCTTCATCCTTGGAGTAAACTAGAATGTCGTCGATGAACACGATTACCGATTTGTCGAGGAACGGTCGACACACTCGGTTCATCAAGTCCATGAATATTGCCGGTGCATTGGTTAGGCCGAATGGCATCACCAGAAACTCGTAGTGTCCATAGTGAGTTCTAAATGCTGTCTTTGGGATGTCGCCCTTTGCTACCTTCACTTGGTGATACCCCGATCGAAGATCGATCTTTGAGAAACAACCTGCTCCCTGAAGCTGATCGAACAGATCGTCGATTCTCGGAAGTGGATACCTGTTCTTTACTGTTACTTTGTTCAGTTCCCTGTAGTCGATACACATTCTCATTGCACCGTCCTTTTTCTTGACGAATAGGACCGGAGTTCCCCAAGGTGACGAGCTCGGTCGGATGAAACCTTTCTCGAGAAGGTCCTGGAGTTGAACCACCATCTCTTGCATTTCAGTAGGGGCCAAACGATAAGGAGCTCGAGCAATAGGAGCCGCTCCTGGAATGAGGTCGATATTAAAGTCTACAACACGATCGGGCGGCAATCCGGGCAAGTCTTCCGGAAACACATCGGGAAACTCGCGCACCACCCTAACATCTTCCAGTCTCCGTTGGTCGAGTTTGGTATCAATAACATAAGCCAAGAAAGATAAACATCTTTTCGCGAAACACTTCCTAGCTTTGATTACCGAAATAATCGCCACATTGCCTTTCCTTCCTTCGTCGTAGATTATTGTCGCTTCTCCGTTTACCGCAGGTAAACGAATCATTTTCTTGGAACATACAATTTCGGCCTGGTTCTTAGATAACCAGTCCATACCCACAACCACATCGAATCCGCTAATTTGCATTGGTAATAAGTTAATGGGAAATTTCTTTCCCTTAAGCTCTAGGATGCAATCTCTAAGGATATTATGAATTAAAACTTGACCTCCATTTGCTATTTCTACCACAACAACATTCTCTAGCATACTCATAGACATGGCAAGCCTTTGACAGAACAAATCGGATATGAACGAGTAGCTAGCACCAGAATCAAATAACACACGCGTAGGTACGGAATTTAGAAAAAACGTACCCGACACCACGTCGGTTGATGCTTTAGCTTCCTCTGATGACATCTGGAAAGCCCTTCCAGTCGACCGCGGAGGTTCCATCTTCTTCCCGCCAAAACCCCCAGTCTTGAGTTTTGGGCACTCCGCCCTTACGTGCCCCGGTTCCTTACATTCGAAACATATTTGCCCCTTAAGAGGGCATTCTCGGAACGTGTGACCCGTCTTTCCGCACTTGTAGCACATTCCGGGAACAAAGTTGCATGGGCCGAAATGCTTGCTTCGGCACTTGGAGCACCACTTGGCATCGCGCCTAGGATCGGCACCTCGCTGAGCGCTGCTGTTGGCATAAAAGGGTTTCTTTGAGGCATCGAGCTTCCCTCCCATTTCCTCTTCTCAACTTGGCGACCACTTTGATCCCTGCCGAGACTGTAAGCATCCTCCATGAGTTGAGCTTCTTCCATTGCCTCCCGAAGGGTGGAGGTCTTTGTCACACGTACCATTGACATCATGTCCGATGGGAGACCTTTGATGTAAGCCTTGATCTTATCTTTCTCTGTCGGGACCATACGTCCCACAAAACCCAGCTTGTCCATGAAGAGGCGGTTGTATTCCCTCACAGACATACCTCCCTTCTTCAAGTTCTGAAATTCATCCTTGATTCGGTCCAACGACCTCTCGTTACAGTACTCCTCTAGCAATTTTTCTTTGAAAGTAGACCAAGACAGTTGGTCCAGAACCGTCGGCTCAAGCGAAGCAGAGTACACGTCCCACCAAGTAAGAGCTATACCCCGCAACATTCGGGAACCAAAGATAACCCTCTGTTCCTCCCCACATTCGCTTGAGCGAAAGGCTTGCTCCATCTCTCGAACCCAGGCCATACAATCTAGGGGATTGTCCGAGCCCTTAAATTCTGGCGGTCGGCAACCCAGAAAAGCTTTGAACGTGCAAGCCCGCGCCGTTCGACTGACACCCAGGGCTGCAGTCACCACAGGGGAAATTACAGGTCCAGTACCCCCGGATCCTGCAACAATCACATTTTCGCTAACCGTTTCGGGCCTACGGTAGTTAGCGTCTCGGTCCTCGAGGAGTTTCAAGAATACCTCCTGCTGTTGCGCCATGGCCCTATTCATGGCCAACATCATACGATCCAACATTCTCGTCTCTGCCGTCACTTCCTCGATAATAGGCTCCGCAGCCTCCAAATTGCGTCGAGGTATGTGCTCGGGTCCTCCACCCACCACATTACTCACACACACTATTTCCCCCACTACAGTCGCCAGCGGATGGTCGACCGTAGGTATATCGGCCTCCTGGCCTTCCGGACGATTCCTGGTATTAACCATGGTTCTGCTTAAGGCAATCATACAAAAGAACGGGATAAGGATTACGAAAAACACAGAGAACGTACTACTACACTTATCAATTATTATCATAACAGTAATTTAAGTATGCCTACGTAAAACATTTTCATAATAACGTTAGCTAAGTGAAATTATGAACATATAATACGTAAGAGTTCTTATTACCATTATCACAACTTTCAATTTGTGCAAGTTTCCGTTGACCCTAAGACCATCCTATCTTAGAAAGTCTACCCCATCTCACGAGTCATAGCTTAATAGTCTCGGCTTAAGTCTAGGCATCTTACAGTCATACCTAATTCACTTAAACCAAGGCTCTGATACCAACTTGTAACACCCAAAAAAATTGCGGAAATAAAAATCGAAATTCTGAAATAGACTAAACTTGCGAAGTAAGGTATTACAATCCCAACCTACAAAGTTATTCCAAACGGAGTATGGGTTAGACATAAACACGGTCAATAAATGAAGCACACAACGACAACCTACTAATCTACAATTGATTAACTAGATTAGGGTCGGGTGTCGCTATCCTTCCAAAATATATCTTCCAAAAATCACAGGACGATGGTCACTAGATATCCTCAAACTCACGACCCCAAGGTCGCTCCCTCAGTCCCGGCGACCCCCACTGCTAAGATGACCTGCCACATGAAAATCAAGAGCAAGTGTTAGGCTAAAGACTAGTGAGAACAAGCCAATAAGAAAAGAGTACTAAACCCAAATCGATGTCACGCGGTGAGTATAGCCATGAGCTAAGTCAAGAAATCAAATAAACCATTAGTGATTTAAACATGGTACAAATAACACCAAATCACAAAACGAGCTCAACCCCTCTAGATCTGTTGCTCAAAACACCAAGTCAACCCCTCTGGATCTATTCTTGGGAGTTCCCAAAACAGGGGGAACCCAAGCACATAATGGAATTACACCTTACTGCACCATGAGACGCTGCCCGACCGTATAGGCCCACACCTTACTTATCATGGCAACCCGATGCCTATTCCGTGCTAAAGCGTGAACCAAATGCCCAAAATCGGGGACATAGGAACACAGTGCCTATGGATCCATTGCACTAAGACTCAAAGCCAAAGCATGTCATTTCAGAGCATACTCATATTAGATCAAATATACAGGTAGTTCATATGAAAAATGGTCCAATTCCATAAATCTTGATTCTTGAAATGATTGAGATTTTAGAAAGCATTACCCAACAAATAATAAGCCGTATTACAACAAGATTTTCCACATTTAAATAGACACATTTATCACATAACTTTCGTAATACAGACTGATTTAACTTAAAGGACTCACCTCAGATTTCTTCCTGCTTATAGACTGCTTCCTATGATCGCTTCCTACGACAACACCGATAAATCGATAAGCCAAAAATAAAGACAACTTACTGACCTACGATTCCCGAAATCAAACACAACCCACTGCTGAAATACAGTACCGGTCGAGCCCAACATCGGTCGAACCAAGCACCGGTCGACCAAAGCACCGGTCGAACCAAGCACCGGTCGAACCAAGCACCGGTCGAACCAAGCACCGGTCGAACCCGATCAAAAACCATCTTCCCGGTCTTATTATGATGGGACGTTTACAGAACCCAGAACGAACTCAAAATACGTAAATCTCGAAATCAAACGGTTAAAAATCTTCACAACGAGATTCTATACGGCAGATAACACTTAGATCAAAGTATTAAGCGAGATTCGTACCTTGATTTGGAGAAAATCGATCGACCTCTTTTTCTCCTGCTTCCTTCTCTCTCTCTGATTTCTTTAGAAATCAGATTTGTGATATTTTGAAAATATCTAAAACTTGATTTATATTTATATAATCCTAGTTACATTTTACCCCCCTGAACTTCGGGTAAAGGTCAACTTTTCACCCAACTCCAAAATAACGGGTGTTACAAACCCAAAGATAAATCACATGATAATGAAATTTCCCCAAAACATGTTCATAATATCGAACTTTCAAAGTTTTCTCTCCTTTGGCCACGAGAAGGCATGGAGTAATATTTCATAACAAAACTTGCATGCGACCGATTACTTCACAAAGCTTAATAGGATGATATGCATATACACTTGGTTAAAACATGAAATAATTTATGTCGGTTTCGAGTTCAAATCCAAAAAAAATATTCTCATCGTTCTAAAACAGTGGCTAAAACACCGAGATGAAAATTCTCAATAACAATATGCATAAATGCTATGTGTGACCAAATTACTGACACGAACCCAAGGGGAAAACAACACTACAGGACGCCAATAAAATTTTCACGTCAAATCAACAAAACCCCATAAAATAAAATTCTCCATAAAACTCAGTCATCAAAATAATGAAAGGTAACTCTTCGTCGAACCTTAACATATGTGGAGGAGATCCAATGTTAAAGTCATAAACCGTAGTTACTTGTCCAAGACTCTAAGCAGCGCCAAAATACGAACATTACCATATTCGAAAATAACGTTAGGCAGCAATAAGAATAAACAAAGTATCGACAAAGCCTGCACCCACATATAATAAGATAATTTTATGCATGTTTCAGATCATGGTCTAAACTTGTGTGTGCTAAACATTTCTAGATTTCGTGGAATGATCCACATGGTGATTTTGGAAATATGAGGAATAATCAATGCAATTTATTTCAAAAACATATATCATGCATTAATTTGGTCGGCACTCAAAACCTCGAAACCACGCTCCTCGATTCCTTAGTCACACTATCGTCAACCTGATGCTCAAATATTTTAAGGCAAAGATTAAAGGATTTCATAGGTTCACTTCATAACTTCTGCTCGAAATACATTGGTTCCCAATGTTTATGGTTCTAATCCAACCAATCAATCTGACCCGACACGGTCCACGTAATGCAATCACCATGCTTACCGCCACTCCGAGTGGCAAATACTAAAATCATCAACTTCTTCTAATGGTTACCCATACATGAATTGTTTCACTACCCCAACGGTTATCATACCAAGGCAGTTCAAGCATGTAACACCCTAAAAATCAGAGTAAATTAAAACTTCATAAATAAGGCAATAAGACATCTGCATTGATATAAACCTCTCGAAAAGGTGTGCCAGTCCTTAAGACTTTACAAAAACCTGTACGGATTTAGAATTCATCAACAGACTGATCTAAACATAACTATCTAGATTACATCAGTTGACATCCATTAATCATCAAAAGAATGGGACTTAACAATGCCCAACTATCAACACTTTAATCAACTCAAAAGCCCCGAGACCTAACTCGTCTCTCAAAACCCAGTGCATCCCACCGCTAAGGGAAACCTGTTATACATATCATTTGAGAAAAAGTGTCAGACTTAAAGCCTGGTGAGAACATACAGTTATAAAGCTCAAAATATATAAACATCAACATAATAAGGAAATCTTTTCATAAGGTTTAATTCATAAAGATAACATTTCGCCACAACCGGGCCTTTTTTGTCCAAAACTCATCATATGATGACAAAAGAACCATTTTACCAAGGATAGTGGTGTAACACAAAGTAGACCACAATTCCGAGTTATGAGCTAAACACTTGGAGTCCTCAGCAATGAACCCAGAGTCCGTGCTACGAGGTGAGATCGCGCTCCCAAGGGAAACCAATGTATACTCCTTCACTAGGATCACCATGAACCATGGCTAGTATCCGGCCTCACATAACCGTACCAAGTTGCCCCCGAGGAACATGTGATCCATAGCTACAAATTGGGGAATATAACCTCCCAACAAAACAGTCTACTCCAAAACCTAGGGATCCACTAGTAATGGTAAGGAATCGTCACAACAACATATGTGACCAACCATAAATAAAAATATGGTATAAGTACATTTTATAAACAAAATGCTATTCCCAGTTCAACTTCTGGTAAGAATGAAAATCATTAAAATGAGTTCATAAACATTCTTTTCACATATCCACATAATGTGTAAGTAAAACATCATTTTACTTTAATAAGGCGGAACTAGTCATTTTAGTCGAAACTAATCGGGAACCCCGAAAATACTAAAAACTTCATTTATTTCAAAATGTAGAGAACATGGAATCATACCGTAGAAATACTTCGGATTTCGCAAATAAGAGTTTTGACATGTATAAAGTTTGTAAAATGGTTGTAGGAACTCACCGATAGGTTTTTGGAATAAAACCCAGAAAACCAGATAACGATCACGACGAAGAGGTGAAGCTCAAAACACCGACCCTTTGCTAGAAACACCAAAAACTAGCAACTAAACGAGACTTCGAAGATCGAAAGATGAAAAGAGAGAGAAAATAGAGAGAGAAGGATATTTAGATTTTGTGATAAAGTGAATTTGGGAAACTGAACCTCTTTAAGACGGTCTATGCAACCTCGCGGGTTATGCCGCGACTTCAACCCGCGGCATAACTCGCCCGTGTCCCAAAAACCCTAATCATCCAGTGGGTTTCGCGGGTTATGTCGCGACCTCTAGTCGCGGTATAACTCGCGTAGTTCTCAAAATCCCATATCCAACAGAGGGTTACGCGGGTTGTGCCGCGACCTCTAGTCGCGGTGTAACTCGCGTAATTCACTGTTTCTCCCCCAAAATTCTCAAAACTCCAAACAACATCAAACCAAACACGGAGCTAACGACAAAAGCTTAACACAAGAATAACAAGATTACACAACGGAAATCCGGGGTGTTACAAAGCATACACACGTAACTCGTAGGTTCACCATAACACTGACCAGGTGTTATTATGAACGTACTGTACATGATCATCCTTGCCATTTTCGGTGTGATTCCCGTTCCTAGTGGCTCCACTCACCTCGAATCATCAAATCTTAAAGTGCCTAATGGTGTGATCTCACATTCAAACGCCTAAAATTACGCTAGTTTGAGTCTAGGCATTCAAATTCAACACCTAATTCTCTCAAACTTAAGCTCTGATACCAACTTGTAACACCCTCCAATTTGGAAAGAGCGACTAATTAAAACTTTCAACAATACCGCAAAAGATAATAAAATCTCTTACTACTAGTCCATAACGGAGATACAAATCTAGGTTGAACCATCAACAAATAAATAAATTATTACATGAAGACTAACTAAAGTCGAGTGTTACTATATCCCAGTGACAATCGCTATCTCCAATTATACGTACGGAAGACTTCATCGAGCTAATCACCTCGTCGAGCACACAACTAGCACTCATCGCTTCTCTGTGTCGCTAGAATTAATCCCGAAATGAAACCTGATGCACATACCGACAAATAAAAGGGTTAGGCTAACGCCTAGTGAGTTCAAAAGTTTATGTCATGATTATAAAGGAAAACGTAAAATGGAGATACTGTAGCTTATAATCACGATCCTTTGAAATAATTTACTTAACAAAATAAGAGAACAACTCTTTTACTAATAATCTGCATTTTATAAATGGATGCCTCAACGCCAAAATATTCTTTCATGATATAATGAAATCCAACACTTATTCAAGACAAGAATAGTTGTAACACCCTAAAAATAGGGATAACAAAAATCCGTAAAACGGACATGAGGTATACTAAAAATTGCCAAAGCAAGAGCCTCCCTAAAATGGGAAAAATATACAAACATGTTTAAATACAATCGTAATTAAACGGACAATAATTAACAACCAACTAATCTAATTTCCATAACTAGAAAAGAGATTACAAATGGGGTGTCAATTATAAACCCAAAGATTCTCCTACCAAAAGTAAGTCCAATTGTAATATTCTCATATCTCTTACCCAAGCACTATGCCCGCTTAGAACCGGTGCCGCTAAAACCTGAGATACACATCGACACCAAACAAGTGTTAGGTCAAAAAGCCTAGTGAGTTGAACAATAATAAGCATGCATGAACAATTACAATTCTTATCAGCAGTTAACCAGTTTTCAACATGTATGGAGTCAACGGGGGAGACCCATAGCACCAATCAATTCCACTCCAAAGAGTCGATGCACCTTGATGCCCTTAACAAGGAACACCCCAAAGGCCCGACACACCCGAAGATCAGACCGTGAAGGAAACTTTCCGAGTGGCAGAGATCTACTGGGCACATACCATCACGGTGGCGCCTCGAGACTACATCCTCCTAGTGAATTTGCCTTGGTTCGTCCAACATAATGCATTTAGGAGGTCCTTAGGTATATTTCAACCAAATATAATCTGGTACCAACCGCGGGTACAATAACACCCTCCTAATAGCATGTGTCCAACATAGGACTTAAATATCCACATAAACACGTTGTAGATACAATATCACCTTTTGAGTATTCCAAATGGAAATCCTCAACATATACCAAACATGTATTCATTAAACATGTCAAATACCCATAGTGAGTACACATATTGGAAACCCCAAATAATTCCACAAAATAGGATAAATCATAGGATGATGCTTCTATATCATATTTCTCACATAATCTCATGTAAATACCATCAATTACTAAAACCCGTAAAGATGAACAATTTGAGCAATTATGTGATAATAACAACAATTAAGCAAATATGATGTGTATCCAGTTTTGACAAAAGTTTAGTAAACTCACCTTGCTAGATTTAGACTAAATCTAGATTTTACCCACTTAGAGCTTTCCTTGAAGAAACTTGGTTCTTCAAACCAAATCTTCCAAAACCTAGTTCCACAAGGTTCCAACCATAAATAATCATAATCAACCACAAAATATCATTTCCCAAACCATATACATGAATACCTCAACTAATACCGAAACCCTAACTTCCAATACCGAAGAGAATAGAAGATTACCTTAACCCAAGCTTGAATTCACCAACCAAAACACTTCTAGTTCACCAAAATGATTACAAACCTTCAATCTATGAAAGGGAGAACAAAGGGTGGATGAAACCCTAGAAAACTTTGGGGAAGAAGATGAATAGGGAGAGATGAGAAGCTTACCACCACCAAATACTCTAGTATAATTCAATAGAATTACAATCTCTTTCCATATCCTTGAAAATCTCTCAAAAACAAAACCGTAGCAACTTGAATCACCCAAATCGAGGTTATGATGAAGAAGATATGAAGAAATGAAGTTTGGGGCTGAAAATCGCGATTTTAACACCCTGAAACACCCAGGCGATTGTGCCAGGCTATAGTGACAATGTCACAATCGCCGGGCACAATCGCTGAGATTTTACCGAGAGTTTTCGGGCTCTGGCGACCATGACAGGCGATTGTGACACTGTCACAATCGCCGGGCACTATAGCCTAGCACGTACCGAAACTGTTTTGGCCATAACTTCTTCGTTATAGCTCTGTTTTCGCTCCGGAAAGAACCGTTGGTCTCGTAATTGAATCCTTTATCCATCAAGACTATAAAACCAAGGATTAAAGCCCAAAATAAAATATCTTATTTTTCCTTAATATGTCGGTTTCTGTATAAACTTGAAAAGATACATTTCGAAAGTCGGGGTGTTACAATAATGGTAATGCTCGAATAATGAAATTTGAATAAGTTTTATAAATTAACCGACCAAAATATGCATAAACTCAAGTTTATATGATTATAGCATAAGAGAGAGATAACTCGACTCAAAACGTGGATATAAATTGACTCCCAATTTATGATGATGTAAATAATACTTCATATCCTAAAACACCCCAAAACACGGGTAGGGATTAATACTCAACCCATAAAACATGAAATGAACTCATGTATGCAAAATGTCACCGAAAGTAAATATAGAAAAGACTCGGCCCAAAGACAACACCTTTCGGTGACGGGGGAAACCTGATTCCGCATAATGCGACGTGCACAAAGTAAGCCACACATTACGTTAAACTGGTATTAAGTATTGGGCTCAACATCTTTCAGAATACACCCATAGATACTTGCACGGAGGACTTACACCATACCGAAGAAGCCAAACCGCGCCGCAATGGGGGTTAACTAGAGTTCCACCATTGAACAAATAATAAAGTATCGAGCTCAGCATCTTTCAGCATACACCCATAGATACCGCACGAAGGACTTACAATCCCAATCTTATGCCAACGTGCCATGATGTGAGAGGCTAGTCGTCCCAACATCGCCCAAAATAACGAAAGTGCTAATGGATCCATAGCAGACGGGGCTGAAACATTACATGACTCAAAACGAATGAAGTAACGCGTTCAAAACATGTAATTCCCAAATAAGATGCAATAATTGCAAATCATGACCAAACGCTCTACATTGAACTATCAAAACCAGACAAGTGTCCCCAAGACCCAACAAAATCCAAGCTGAGCCATAAGCTCAAGAAATCCAAAGACCCAATGTTGAAAAATCATAAAATGAAATCAAATGTAAACGACTCGAAATAATGCAACCCATGCTTCAACACACACAAATAACTCCAACGTGATTTAGATTGAGACAAAACATTTTCCAAGTGGGCTTATACCTTTTATCCTTTCAAAACATCCCATGACACCCAATAACATGCACTTTATACTAAAAAAAATATACTCCATGAAATAAATCATTTAAATACCCAAAATATATTATTTATTTATCAAAATGCCCAAAATCCCAAATGTGGGTGTTTTATAAGTGTATAAGGTTGAATACTTCCAAATACCCAAAACTTATAAGATGATTAGCAGTTAAACAATTTTCATACAAAACATGTAAACACTTTGAAATAGACATTTTGGCATGTACACCGTTTTCACAAATCAACTTGAACTCACCTTGCTAGATTTAGGCTAAATCTAGATTTCCCCCCTCGAGCTCCTTTGAAGGGTACTTGAATCCTCAAGCCGAAAACTTCTGAAACCTAGATCCATACATTCCACACCATAAATATCCATATTTATCCATTTAGAAACATTCCCCAAATCTCATTTACTAAAAATCCCCAACAATATCAAAACCCTAGTTTCCCCAAAACCATCAGTTCCGAGGTTTGAGCGACCAGATACTAGGGAAACAACAATGGAGCATTTATAACATTATTTCAAGAAAGCTTACCATTCTAGATGATGAGATTTTCCAAGGACACCCAATCCAACTCTTCAACCCGAGCTCTCAATCGTTGAACTTGAGGAGGAAGCTGAAGATGGAGGTTTTGTGGTTCAAGATCCCACTAGCTAGATGATTATATGGTTCAAGGGGGAAAACCCTCAAATTTGGGTTAGGGTTCGACTTTGAGGTTTGGGAGAGAAAAGGGAGGTATTAGAAAATGAAAATGAGGGAAATGGGTGAAAATTCGGGCATTTAGAAGACCAGAGGCCGCGGGCGACCTTGCCACGCGATAGTGACAAATTGTACCGCGGGTGGTACGCCTCCGGCGATTGTGCCACGCGACAGTGACACATGTCACTCTCGCGAGTCACTCTCGCGCCACATGTACCGAAGCCCAAAAATGCCCAAAACTCGAGATTTTCGCATGGGTTGATTTAAGGTTCGAAAGTACAACTCATTTCACCTCAAAAGATAGACGGAAGGTGAAGAGATGACTGGAGATGAACGAAAACTTACTAAGCGAAAATCCGGGTGTTACAATATATAAGCTAGTTGTTAAACTCATGTTTGGAAAAAAAACTGTCAAATTAGCTGGTAAAGTAGTTGATAAATATATAATATAAAAAAAAAAACATGTTAAAATATTAATCAATTCTAACATTATATAATTATAATTAAAAAAAGGGAATTGAATTAAAATGCCCTAAGTTGAAAAATCAGTACCCAATATGCCCCAAATCTTGTTATTTTTGCCAAAATACCCCCTAGGTCCGCGTTTTTCACTGTTACACGTGGACCTGGTCCGCGTTTTGTCCGCGTTCACTATTACACGCGGACTTGGGCCGCGTTTTGGCCGCGTTTCGAGAGTTACACGCGGACATGGTACGCGTTTGGTCCGCGTTTGGTCCGCGTTTTCCACTGTGAAACGCGTATCTGGGCCGCGTTTTCCACTGTGAAACGCGTATCTGGGCCGCGTTTTTTGTTAAAAAAAACGAGGGTTAGGTCCGCGTTTAATAGTGTAAAGCGTATTAGGGTTTGGAAAATTAGGGTTTCAGGCCTATGATTTCATGTGTGGTCAACTGTTTGTGACGTATTTTTTGAATGATTTTACTGTTTTTTTCCACATTTTAGTCTGATTCTCATACAATAAGTGTACCATTGTCATTGAATATGTGGTTCACATTCATTTTCTCCATTAAAATTTTCCTATAAAGATTAGTAAGATTAGATGCAAAATCGTTCATCACATCCACTTGAATTGCTTCATTTTTCATACTACTGAAAAAATGAGTTCATCTGTTCAAAAAACTAGAGTCTTATTATGTTTCGATGGTCAATGGGTGCAAAACAACAATGGGTGGGATTATATTGGCTACACAAAGTGTGGTGTATATATTCCAATAATGGTTTCGTATAAGACGTTTATCGATTACGTCGTGAGAAAGTGTGGAATCGGAGATTCTGCTGCTTGCAAGTTGGTGTTCAGACGTGCAGATGGCTCACTGATGGAGATAACCAACGATGACGAAATCCTTGGTTTTATGCTACTTGCAGCCGATTCAGAAATACCTCCACAACTTTTTGTGTATGTCGCACCATTGGTGGGCGATGACGAAGATGATGACGAAGATCATGACGAAATCCATGTCGGTGGTAGTCAACTGGAGCCTGACTCTCAATTTCAGGCATCCTACGACACCACACTTTATTCTGATCATGCATATCGTCCTAACGAATCTTATCCCGAAGTTGTTCCGGAGACGCAACTAGAAGAAGAAGAAGAAGAAGAAGAAGCAGAAGACCCAAAAAGACGGTTTGTTGGAGTTGCTGATGACGAAACACATGTTTTCACAACTGGTATATCTGATCTGGACAGATCAGATACCGATAATGACGAGGACGAAGAAACATATACCCTTAGCAATAAATCATTTGGTGCGTTAAACGATTATTTTGATATGCCCCCTTCTCTTCCTAACCCGGAGACCCATAAACCAGCCTACCAACCCGCACCTTACAATCGTAGTACAACTATACATGAAGGTCAAATATTTCATACGAAGGAAGAAATGACCGTACAGTTGGGAATGAAGTTCTTGCGAGAGGGTTTCGTGTTTAGAGCGAAGAAATCCGACAAACGCAGATACAAGGCTGTCTGTGACCAACAAAATTGTGAATGGAGTATGTCCGTGAAGTCCGTGGGCCCTAAAGGAGGGCTGTTTGTCGTTAGAAAGTTGAACGACGTACACACATGTTCGAGGACACAACTAAATGCCAACCACCGGCAGGCCAACAAAAGGACTTTGGGCCACATACTGAAAGACAAGTTTCTTGACGCTAGCAGGTCATTTCGGCCGAAGGACATCGTCAACGATATAAATCAGCAGTACGGGATCAACATTGGTTACCACCAGGGATGGCGTGCGCGATGCAAGGCACTACTAATGGTGAGAGGCACTCCCGAGGAGTCGTACGAACGACTCCCTGCGTATTTATATAACTTGGAGCTGAAGAATCCGGGTACACGCACCAGAATAAGGACGGATTCAAACGGACGTTTCGAATTGTGTTTCGCTGCACTTGGATGTGCGGTAAGTATACTAAATCGTCGTAGCTTTACATATTATGAATTTTAACATTTACAAATAATAACCACGTACGTTTATTGCAGTTCCGGACGTTTTTGACAAATCTGCGTCCTGTCCTTGTAATAGACGCTGCCCATTTAAAGGGGCATTACCTGGGTATGATGTTCTTGGCGGTTGCCATGGACGGAAATAACAACATTGTGCCCTTGGCTTTCGGAGTAGGAAAGTCCGAAACGGGGGAGGAGTGGGGTTGGTTTCTGAACATGTTGCGGGAATGTATCGGAGCCCCGGAAGGGTTGGTGTTTATGTCCGACAGGGCTCCTTCCATAAGCGCGGCAATTTCTGCCGTGTACCCCTCCACCCCTCACGCCCTATGTTGTCGACATTTGGAGATGAACGTGAAAAGCGCGGACAAACGTATCACAACAAACAAGACCACGTATTGGAAGGCGTGCAAAGCATATACTATTAGGGAGTTCGAGACCTACATGAATGCACTACGATATGAAGTACCTCGTGGAGCACAAGTTATGGACGAGGCTGGTAAAGAGAGGTGGTCAAGGGCCCATTTCCCTGCACAACGGTATAACATAATGACCTCTAATAGTGTAGAGTCGGTGAATGCACTGTCCCGTTTTGCACGCAGGTTACCCATTGTCGGCCTTATAGAGTACTTCCGAGATTTTCAACAAGAGTGGTACCAACTTCGACGACGAAAGGGAGGTTGATAAACTCTAAAATCTTTAACTTATATGTTTGTTGCATTTTTCGTCTTCCGTATAAATCGTAACACAATTAACACATATTTGTAGATGAAATGCGTAATCATCTCACACCAATGGCGGAGGAGATAATTAGCAGAAGGTCGGGAAAGTCTACGACATGGAGGGTAAGTCACATTGGACATGGTAAGTTCAACGTTCGGGATATCCGTTATCACGCGACTGTCGATATGGTCAACGGTGTTTGTGAATGTAACCAATGGCAATATTCTGGTTTACCGTGCGGTCATGCCATCGCTGCTGCAAGGTCAATGAATCGTAGAGATTGCAGCGATCTGGCTACATCTTACTACACGTCCAGTACTTACCGGTCAACATATCATGAGTTGATCTATCCTGTTGGACCCCCTCAATCATGGGTTTTGCCACACGTCCCCCTTCCGCCATGCTATCCACCGTTAATAACCAAGAGACGTGCGGGGAGACCAAGAAAGAACGATCGACGTCCATCTCGTGGTGAGGATCCGATACAGAGAACGTGTACTAGGTGTGGAGCACTAGGACATACTCGTGGTGAATGTCCAACTCCTGCCCCTTCAACCGTGCCCAGGAGAGCTTCTACTAGCCAAAGATTTCGCTCTCAAGGGTCATCGGACCTAGAACCACATGGAACTTTAAGGCATGATAGCATTGACCTTAACATTGACTTCCCTTGATTGTAACCACCTCATCTTCTATGCTAAGTGATATTGTTATTATGTTAATTGTTGATTTTATCTACCTTATCGTGATTGTGAAATTATATTATGTGTAAATAAAAGATAAAACATAAAAGCATCGTTTTATTGAAATTAAAGAAAACGAAATGGTGCATCCGTACAACATTCAAGCATCGATAAAGTAAAAATTAATGCATAAAATAAAACTTAGGTTATACGTTAAAGTGCATCCATACAACAACCACCCTTTGAGAAACCTACTACGGGTAGATTTCCCGGCACTTCGTAACCCAGCCAACCTTTGCCTTCATATGCTCCTCCATGACGGTGTAGTTTTCTTTTATGTCTGCCAGTTCATCTTCTAACTTTCTAATCTCCTTTTGTTTCTCCCTGACATCGCGCTTCATATTCTCCAGGAGCTCCTTCTGCTCCGCAATAGTTTCTTCTTTGTTCTTCTGAAGTTCCATGTTTTGTAGCCACGTCCTGCCTGTATTTCGTATCTCTTCATTTGCCTCATCACAGGACCTTTTTAACCTGGTAGGCAGTACCTGAGACATTGGTAGACCTGGCCCCTGGTTGGATTGATACGTAGGAGGGGGCATTCCTCCATGAGCAACGTAGTATGCGGCTTGGGCATTGTTAAACTGCTCCCACTCCTGAGGCGTTATCGGTTCATCATAAGCAGTTAACCCAAACTGCGCCCAATCCTCCGTTGTATCTGGTGCATTCCAGTCAATCCTTGAAGCTCCATCATTTAATTGGTCGATGTCCACGGAGCGTGAAGTGCCAGCCCCATTCGCTGACCTTTTCCCCCTACCGCGTGAACCTCCAGCCATCAAGTAATGAAAATGTAGATAATGTATAGAATGTAGATAATATTTGTAAATGAAAGTGAGGGTAGAAAGGATAGATATGAAGTTGTGAAATACTACTTCACCGGAGCATCTACTTATAGTCCATGCGAAGATCGGTTCATGATAGTTTCAAAGGCATGGTCAAACGATTCCTCTGCAAAGCCTGAAATGATTTGTTTTTTGTGCCATGGTCAAACGATTCCCCTGCAAAGCTTGAAACGCGGACTAACCCCGCGTTACACCACTAAAACGCGGACTAACCCCCGCGTTTTGTTACTAAAACGCGGACTAACCCCCGCGTTTTGTTACTAAAACGCGGACTAACCCCGCGTTACACCACTAAAACGCGGACTAACCCCGCGTTACACCACTAAAACGCGGACTAACCCCGCGTTTTGTTACCATATGCGGAGATAGGTTTGTAACCATGGTCAAACGATTCTTCTGCAAAAACTAAAATGATTCTTCTGCAAAGCCTGAAATGATTCCTCTGCAAATACTGAAATGATTCCTCTGCAAATACTGAAACGATTCATTTTTTTTAACAATTGTTCCTTGTTACTATAAATACCCGTGTTATAGTAACTGTGAAATTCACAACACTAAAGAGTTGTCGGTTTTTTACTTTTACTTTATATGGTTTTGTTTCATTAATAAAATCGTCCAATGTATTTTGTGGTTTGATGCGTTTATATTTTTATACTACAAAATTATACCGTCATTGAAGTGTACAGCAAGAAAGTTGAGCTTAACACTTCCAAAATTGTATCACCCGAGCATATAAGAAGTCGTTGGGGATTCCAGAATATTTTCGAACCCTACCAGTTTGTCATTAATAATTGGTAAGTTTAAATAATATTTTGTTTTTTATTTACCAAAAGAACTTTTTCATGTACTACCCTTTTCATATCAATTTGTGATATTGGGAGTTAACGAATTCTATTTTTATATAAAATAAAACATCCGATCCAAATTAGTTATCTAAGTAAAAAAGGGTTTTAATATTTAAAATGACTTTAAAAAAAAGAATCATATTTGTTATTTCAAGAGGCCCATCACAACTCACAAGTAACATAAAAAGTATCCCCAACCTAATCGTTTATTTGGACAACCAACGAGAAAAGGGTCTCCGCCATGTAATTACGCCATTCCCTTGCCACATGCTCAGTTGCATCTAGTGCAACTGTTGGGTGCAGACCTTCAATAAACTTGGATATGTTACGACATACCCACACACCGCAATCCCCAAGGCCCCCTGTCTGTTGAGGTGCATCAGGATCATAGATAACCTCTAATTTCTTGCTGGCCTTGATACGATCCGGCGTGTCGTGTATCTTTTTTAACAACTTCGGCAATTGTTTTTTGAAGATCCCAAGGCGTTCTTCCAAGGGCAAAGTGTACCTTGTTGCTCGTAAACTGTCAAATAAGACCAGCCTCATTTCACGGAGGTACAGAACACCGAGCACCCAATGTTTGTCCACGACGCATATGGGGATGTATACCTGAGATTTTACAATAACACAATAATAGTTAGTAACAAACAAGTTGAACAAAAATTATGTAAATCGATTTCCATACCTCGTCGATGTCCATCCAAGCTGGATGAGTTCTATGGCCCAGTCCATTGAATGTTTCAAACACAGAACTGTATCCTTGGCCCGGCCGTGTAAGCCACTCAAAGAAGTTGGAGTCCATGACCGTCCATCTGGCATGTGGAGAGCGGGATTCTTGGATCATTCTAACCCAAGCGTCGATTTGCTATACACAAAACATAGATTGTTAGACCTGTCATTAGAAATGTAGTTGTTTATATGACTATATTTAAATACTAACCAGATCCTCGAAATCCCCACTACCACCTACACCCAACAGTAGCATGAAAAAACCGGCATTCATTTGAAGGCCGCCGTAAAATGGACACATCAGGTGGGGGAGCTGATCACTGATACATAATTCCCTGATCTGTGCCGCCGAAACAAACACCGATTGCCCCGCGTCAGTCATCGTAGTGTCTCCCCCAACCTTTCCCTTGCCCTTTGCCTTCACCCTTGCCTTGGTTTTTTTCTTAGGTACTGTTGTGGTCGAAGCTTGTTGGACATATGAGGAACAAAGGGCTGGCCCCACAACAGCGACCCGTCTCGCCCTCTCATGTGCTGCCTGATCTGGCTCATGTATGGGCATGTCAGCATCCTCAAAGTGGTGATCGATGATATCATCAGCCATCGGAGTACTCACCCGCGCCTGGGTGGTGTCAACCCCCGACTCCGACCCCATCGAATAAGGGATGGAAGTTCCCAAAAAATCTTCCACCAACCCGCTTAGGACGGACAGCCCCAGCCCCGGCTCCATCATCTGGGGTCTGTAATAGTCCCCCGCCTGCATCCCAAACTGGTGACGTAGGTCATTATAAGAATCTTCAAACGTAATAACAAAAAAAGAACAACAATGAGCACTCGTCGTAACTTACATTTTGCTGGAATGATGGGGTCGAGAAAGGGTAGTTTCCTCCGGTTGCCGCCTGTGTGTACCCCGGCGACGTGTAGGCTGGCGTCGTACTTGTCATCCCAACCTGGTGACATGGATTATAATGAACACTCTTAATAATTACTTTCAAACGTAATAAAAAAATAACCTACATTTCGCTGGGATGATGTGGTCGCATATGCCGCACCCGTGTACCCATGCATTTGCCCAGGCGACGTGTAAGTGGGCGCCATGTTCGTTGACACCTAATACAATCATGGAACGTAATATCAATACACAAACCAATATTAAAGTATTGGGCGTAATATCCCCAAATTAAGTTAAACACTAACGTGAGTGTGGCGAAGGTGTGCGGTGAGGGCCTCGAGCTCTCTTATGCGTCTGGCCATATCGAGGGCCTCGAGGTCTCTTACGCGTCTGTCCACGGAAGTCATGTACTCCCACTTATCTTGGTATGGGTCTATATCAGGCATCCTATGATGGGTGGGGCTAGGGGGAGCTTGATAGGTGGGGCTAGGAGGAGCCTGATAGCTAGAGCTAGGGGGAGCTTGATAGCTAGAGCTAGGGGGAGCCTGACGTCGCGTGCCATCATCGTCATCTTCATCATCATCGTCATCATCGTCATCATTGTCATCGGGATCAGGACCTCTACGTCGGGACCTCTTTGTCGGTCGCCTGCCCGCCGAACTTTCAAAAAAGGCGACGCTCCGTCGAAACCAACTCGACTGCTGCTCATCCTGAGTAGGCCTCAGTTCCGCATATGGCGCATTAACAACCTAAAAAATTATAAGACATATAAATCACAAATAGTTTTTTAATTACTACAATTAAAAATATAGTAAGAGGGCGTACGCTCAAAGCTGAGTTGAAGATCCCAATGCATGCAGACTTACTAAGGACAGCATCTCGATCCCATTTGGTTCCCCTAATCAACCTGTCGGAGCGCTTGGTGAAATTTTGTCGGCAGGCAGGAAACATCTCCAAGATCCATATCTGGAATTACATAAATTGAACAAGTACGTTAGAATAAATCCAAAATTAGCAAAATTAGTTAATGAATTGATATTTATGTTATTGTACTTATCTAACCTTTAGGGCGTGTGCAAACCCGTTCAACGTCATCTTGTTGTTTTGCTGGTTCTTCTGCTTGCGTCTGGCGATGGCACCGTGGAGTCCTTTGTATGAGTGACTCCAAATGTAGCTACCCCACGGATAGCGGTTAAACCTTTCCAAGTCATCGACAGCGATAAGTACAGTAGAGGAAACCGGCAGCCTTGGATCACGACCCATGAACATCAAATCCGCCATCACCACCAAGCAAACACGCACAGCATCCTCATCGGATATCGCACCCAGACCAGTTCTCATCGTCTCGAGGACGGTTCTCAGCGTCAAGATACCTGGTGCAAGGCCGGGCCAAACCCTACTAACGAATGACTCATCTGTCAAGGTAGGAAGGTCGGGTATTTGTCCGAAAAGGAGTCCTGTTACAATACAGAATTCACGACGACCAAAGTGCATGCGAGTCCCACACACGTGAAAATACAATTTCTCCGGCTGTGGTCTCGCAACCTCGACCTCCATCTGTAAAAACATGTGTACTAGAAGGGGGTCCTGTACAATATTGGTAAGCTCGAGCCATGGCCCGAAAGATGTGCGGCTAAACATTTCGTGTAAACGTTGTGCCCGTTCAGGTGGACACGCTTCAAAAGCATCTCTAATTTCCTTTACCATGGAGATGCGGCATTTGAACGAAAGATCGACGTTATCAAAATCGTCTTACATAGTAATGCAAGGATGTTGTCAACGCACCTAACTTATAACTAGCCCAATCTCTACACTTTTTTTATACAAAAAAAAAACGCAATCTCTAAGATTAACGCAATCTCTACAATTATTTTATGAAAGTAGCGCAATCCCTAAAACAAGCCCAATCTCTACAGTTTTTTTATACAAAAAAAAACGCAATCTCTAAGATTAACGCAATCTCTACAATTATTTTATGAAATTAGCGCAATCCTTAAAACAAGCCCAATCTCTACACTTTTTTATACAAAAAAAAAATGCAATCTCTAAGATTAACGCAATCTCTACAATTATTTTATGAAATTAGCGCAATCCCTAAAACAAGCCCAATCTCTACAGTTTTTTTATACAAAAAAAAAACGCAATCTCTAAAATTAACGCAATCTCTACAATTATTTTATAAAATGAGCGCAATCCCTAAAACAAGCCCAATCTCTACACTTTTTTTATACAAAAAAAAAACGCAATCTCTACAATTATTTTATGAAAGTAGCGAAATCCCTAAAACAAGCCCAATCTCTACAGTTTTTTTATACAAAAAAAAAAAACGCAATCTCTAAGATTAACGCAATCTCTACAATTATTTTATGAAATTAGCGCAATCCCTAAAACAAGCCCAATCTCTACACTTTTTTATACAAAAAAAAAACGCAATCTCTAAGATTAACGCAATCTCTACAATTATTTTATGAAATTAGCGCAATCCCTAAAACAAGCCCAATCTCTACAGTTTTTTTATACAAAAAAAAAAAAACGCAATCTCTAAAATTAACGCAATCTCTACAATTATTTTATAAAATGAGCGCAATCTCTAAAACAAGCCCAATCTCTACACTTTTTTTATACAAAAAAAAAACGCAATCTCTAAGATTAACGCAATCTCTACAATTATTTTATGAAAGTAGCGCAATCCCTAAAACAAGCCCAATCTCTACAGTTTTTTTATACAAAAAAAAAACCGCAATCTCTACAATTATTTTATGAAATTAGCGCAATCCCTAAAACAAGCCCAATCTCTACATTTTTTTATACAAAAAAAAAACGCAATCTCTAAGATTAACGCAATCTCTACAATTATTTTATGAAATTAGCGCAATCCCTAAAACAAGCCCAATCTCTACAGTTTTTTTATACAAAAAAAAAAAAAACGCAATCTCTAAAATTAACGCAATCTCTACAATTATTTTATAAAATGAGCGCAATCCCTAAAACAAGCCCAATCTCTACACTTTTTTTATACAAAAAAAAAACGCAATCTCTAAGATTAACGCAATCTCTACAATTATTTTATGAAATTACCGCAATCCTAAAAAAAACGCAATCTCTAAAATCAACGTAATATGTAAAACTAAAATTAACGCAACCTCTAACATATTATCAACATAAACGCAACACTCTAAAATTAACACATAATCACTAAAATAAATATAAAATTAAAACGCGGTTAAAGAAAACTTACCGAAGAAAGTGGTCGACCCATATCCGACTTTTATAAATGCTAACCAACCGAGCCGAGATCCGAGCGTGTGTAATACACGATATATTTGAGAGAGTGAAATAGATGGGATCCCTTTGAGAGTGATGGTGGTGGGGTTATGGGTGGGGGACCTCACTTATTTATAGGAGCCAAACCCTAACAAATGAAACAATCCACACCGTTGATCTCTAAACCCTAAACAATGCTATGGGCCGGCCCCCAAGTACGCGTTCCACAGTAAAAAACGCGGCCCAGATACGCGTTTCACAGTGGAAAACGCGGACCAAACGCGCATCGAAGCCAAACGCGTACCATGTCCGCGTGTAACTCTCGAAACGCGGCCCAAGTCCGCGTGTAACAGTGAAAAACGCGGACCTAGGGGGTATTTTGGCAAAAATAACAAGATTTGGGGCATATTGGGTACTGATTTTTCAACTTAGGGCATTTTAATTAAATTCCCTTAAAAAAATACATTTTTATCAAATTAAAATGAACATTAACATAAATAAGTCTAGTTATTTAGGTTTAATAGACCATCATTGTATTTCATATCATATTTGTAATCTTAGGTAGTTTGTTTACCTCTTAATAGTTCAATTAAGAGGCAATTTCTGAATCGCTAAGTGGTGAATCTTGTTTGGCAAAAAAATGACTCTCTTAATGATTCTAAAACCCTCTGAATGATTTTGTATCTTGGGTCTTCCTTAACCATTCAGCACACTGATTTAATTCTAAATAATTACCAAACAATCATAATTCATTTTGCACTATATTATTAGAGCCTCTTAACCACAAGGGTTGTGGCGTACTGGTTAAGGCCCTGCGGGATGTGATGAAATATCCCGTCTAATCAGGGTTCGAATCTAATCACTTAATCATTCTGCATCATAACATTCAGGAACTGCCAAAAAGCCCATGTACATCATGTAATCCACTTTCTAAAATCGTTAATTAATGTAATCAAATATGAATTTGAAGTCTCAATTTTTTTGAACAACAATTTAAAGTCACATTAATTGAAATTGTTTCTTTGACTTAAATAAACGTAAAATTTTCAATTAATTAATGACTCTTCAAAAAATTAATTAATAATTATGCATTTTATTAAAATCATTCAACGAAATTCTCCTTTTTTTTTAAATATTATTCAATAAATTTAGTCTATCAAAAATCAAATACGATAATTTTAAAATTATTATTATAAGGTATATAAAAGATTAAGGTCATATTTCTTATGTTTTACAAGTTTTAGAATGGGAAATTAATTAAAACAGTCATTTCAGAAAATCGGGTTTATCTTATAACCATTCTCTCCCTTAGTTTATTAAAATAGCCACTACGTTCGTGAAATGAGTTCGTATATACGAACCCCTCCTTAGAACTGATAAACTTGATACATCTTCGTAATATATGTTCGTATATACGAAATAATTTAAAAACTCATTAAAAAATCATAACTTAGTGAAATGGTTGGTGGAGAATGCAAGGAGTTAAAAAAATTTACATTTTTTGATCTTGTTCGTGAAATTCCAATATATTACGAACCTGAAAGTTACATTTTTGACCCCTGATCGTGAAATGGTTTGTATTATATGAACCTGGAAGTTACATTTTTGGCCCCTGGTCGCGATATCCCAATTACAAACACAATTTATTAAAAAAAAATAAGCAAGTTATAATTATGACCCCTCATCTTTGGAACATAATTCAAAGATATTTACATTTTTGACACCTCATCTTTGGAACATAATTCAAAGATATTTACGTTTTTGGCCCTAGTTCGTTGAATATGTTCATGATATACGAACATATTTTTTGAAAAATGAATTAGTTACAATTTTGGCCCCTCATCTTTACATAATAAATTAAAATGTTACAGTTTTGGCCCCACTTCGTGATATGTGTTCGTGAAACATTTAAAAATAATTACAGTTTAGGCCCAAGTTCGGAAACATTTAAAAATAATTACACATACCTGCAATTTTTTGTCCCCATTACTCCTTTTTCATATTTTTTAACTCCTTGCATTTTCCACGAACCATTTTACGAAGTTATGTTTTTTTAATGAGTTTTTAAGTTATGTTCATATATACGGACACATATTACGAACATGGATCACGTTTTTGACTTCAAAGGAGGTGTTCGTATATACGAACTCCTTTCACGAACCTAATGGCTATTTTGATAAAATAAAGGAGAGAATGGCTAGAAGGTACACCCGATTTTCTAAAATGACTACTTTAATTAATTTCCCTAATTGCTATATAACTAATAATAACTTGAAACGAATAATAATAATAATTAATAGTAATTAATAATAAATAAAACAAAATTGAAAAAAACTAGTAAAAACCCCTAAATTTTATTTAAACCTATCTCAAATAATCTATATCTATACTATATTATATTATAAAGCAAGGATAAAAAACTCTTAAATACAATTTATTAGGTACAAGGTACCATCATTTTATTTAAGATTTTGAAAATCTCTTAATTTACAAGTATCAAAGCGCAAGATACATATTACTACTACAGACTTCTAACATCCACCAATTTGGTATGTGCAGTGCCTTACTTTTATGCAGAACTTTTCATGTATCACTATTAATTAATATATTATATTACTATAAATTTGTTTTAATTATATTATTAAATATGTAATTGGTTATTTTTTATAGATGTCATTAAAATATATAAAATAATAATTGAATTATAATAAAATACTTCATTTTTTTATATAAAAAATTATATTATTAAGCCTAAATTAAACAAATTTATAAAAAAAACATTATCACTTTCTCAAAACCATCCAAAAGCGTACTGTAAATCGACAAAAAAACAAAAAATAAAATGAAACATTAAAATCGTGATGTATCTCGCTGCATTATACGATTACGCTTCTAGTGTTTAAAAAATAATCAAAGACAAAGAACCCTAAACACTAGGGGTGTACGCGGGTTGGGTTGGGCGGGTTAGAACATTTTTACAACCCAACCCAATTATGACGGTTTGGAAAATCTCAACCCAAACCAACCCATTCAAAATTATAACCCAACCCAACCCAACCCTTGCGGGTTATGACGGGTTGGGTTGGGTTGGCGGGTTGCTAAAATACACAAATTTGCCGATTGAAATACGATAAATAATTCTAAAAGTATTCTCAACAAAGTTATTAGTTATTACAATCATTCAAATATATATTAAAATCCACAAGTTTTAAAGTTAAACTTCAAAAGTCTAAATGATAGCAAACGATTCAAATCCTCAATCAAGCACGACCGTCTTGGACCTCTCCGACCCTAATGTTGCATTCTCCTTGAGTTTGTTTACAATTCGAAAACAAAAATTAAACAATTTATAAACGAGTCTAAAAATTAAACAATTTATAAAATACCCCAATATAAGTATGAAAAAAGAAACATTATTAAAGTTACCTTCTTCAAGAAAGTCATAAGATGCAATTTCATCCAAATATTCACTTATTTGAATGCTTTCATTATTCACTTTCAACCAATTTTGTGTACACACAAGGGCCTCCACCATTCTTGGACTCAAAGAGCTTCTAAACGAGTCTAAAATACGGCCGCTAGTGAATAAATTGTATATTATATATATATATATATATATATATATATATATATATATATATATATAATTTTATAAAAAAAATAGTGGCGGGTTGACAGTTTGGGTTGAGTTGAGTTTTCCTAACCCAATTTCAGTCCTTCTAATTAGCGGTTTCGCGGGTTGGGTTTAATTGGGTTGGACGGGTTTCGCGGGTTGAGAATTTTTTGTACACCCCTACTAAACACCCATAAACCAAACAAAAGAGATAACCACTTGAAAAATATGCAAGAAAAAAAAGGGAAGCTTTTTACAATTATTAAAAATAAATGAAGTAACTTTAAAGAAAGATCAATCAAAAAACCCCTATTAAAAAAATTGCATCTTCATAATCAAGACAATTCCACCTTTCCCAAATAGAGAAATCCAAAATCAAGACTACCCCAAAAAAAGATATGACCATTATGTTGTTGACCATTTTCAATTCTTTTAAGTTTCCCATTTTCAATTCAACACCCATCAATCAGTCCCAAAATCTTTCTGCAAATGTCAGATCACCCCACAACTCCAACACAACCACAATCACAATCACCCCAAATCACAACTCCACTCCTCTTTAAATCAGATCAAATCCAAGTTCAAGAAAATGGTGAACACCAACAAGAAACAAGTAATCATCTTGATAAACACCTTCAAGGGTTGGATTTCTACTTGTTATTGTTGGGTTTCCACCAATCTTCTGTTTTGAGATTTGGGGTTTCATGGGTGACCTTTTTGATGATTGGGGTTGTGCTTCCATTGGTTGTAATTTTGATGACCACCAACTGTTTGAGATGTGACCTCTACCAAATCAAAGGATTTGAGCTTGTTGTTGTGTCTGCACATGCTTCTTTGGCTGCTGTTTCTCTGCTTTGTCTTTCACATAATCTCAGGAAATATGGGATTAGAAAGTTTTTGTTTGTTGATCAATATAATGGGCATGTGGAAAGGTTTTCAGCAGAGTATGTTCAGAAGATTTCTGTAAGTAAATTAACCCAAGTGATTGTTTTTTTTTTTCAAGATTTCTTGTTCTTGATCAGAATGGTGTTTGTTTTGTATTTTGTTCAAAAAGAAGATGGCTTGTTGCATGTTTTGTGTTTTGTTACATGTTTGATTGAATCTTTTTGTGGAATAGTTATGATGATAATTAGGGTGAAATGGTGAATATGAGAACTTTTAGGCAAAAAGTTTGATTATTTGCTTATTTGTTCTTGAATGTGTTGTTGTGTTTCATAACTAGAAACTGTTCATAGGGTTGCTTTTTAATTGGTTTTAAGTCCCCTAAACAAAAGGGATCTAGAATCCATAAGATAAAGTTGTTAGTATACCATCAATTGTGATGGATTTTGATATTTGAAAGTTTTTATTATGAGGGTAGTTCCATTAGGAACCTGATTTTCGTTAAGAACATGGGAAGCATCCACAGCGCCACGTGTCTCTCTTCGGGATGAATACTCATCATGAATAACACATTCAGTATGAATATGTCCTGAATATGGAGTGTTATTCATCATGAATAAGACATTCATGATTAATATTTTAGAAAATTCATGGTATGCCATGTGTCACTCTTCAAGATGAATACTCATCATGAATAATACATTCGGTATGAATATGGATTGTTATTCATCATGAATAATGCACTCAGGATGAATATGGAGTGTTATTCATCATGAATAACACATTCTTGATGAATATGTTACAAAATTCATGGCACGCCACATGTCCTTCTTCACAATGAATAGTCGTTATGAATAACACATTCAGGATGAGTTATGGAGTGTTAACACATTCATCATGAATAACACATTCAGTATGAATTATAGAGTGTTATTCATCATGAATAACACATTCATTATGAATATGTCACAACATTCATAATGAATAACACATCCATATTCCTGATGAATATGCCAAGTGTCACACTGTGGGTAGTTCCCGGTTTCTCAATGAGAATGAGGTTCCTAATGGAACCTGCCCCTTTTATTATAACCTCAAATATGCTCGAGAGCAGTGCCAATTCTGAATATAATTCGACATGGTGGTTACGTTGCACGTGTTTTGTCTAGAAACCGGTTGAAACAACTATAGATACCTCAACTTTTAACTTCTAAGGTCCATTTTTACTACTTTCAACTTCAAGATTGGTAATTTGGTATCAACATTTAAATTCTCACGTCAGTTATTGGTTTCGGTTAGTTTCGTATCAAAACCTCAACTCAAAAATGCATCTTTTTGGAGGGATTACGATCGATTAATCAGTTTTGAACAAACGTTGTTATGACAATGGCAGGACTCTAAACGTGCGCTAGCCTTGTGGGTTCTTCCATGTCTTATCTTGAAGGTTGCACGTGAAGTTATCCGCATGATGTACATGCACCACGAGTCGTGGTGGCAATCTTGTGGCGTTTTTGTTGCTTTGACCGTGTCGTGGATATACGTGGCCGTGATCTTTTTATCCTCGTGTTTAGTGTTTCATTTGGTCTGCAATTTGCAAATTATCCACTTTGATGACTACGGAAACCTCTTGGAACGAGAAACTGATGTTTTGGTGTTTATAGAAGAGCATGCTCGTCTACGCCATGATCTATCGAAGATTAGCCACAGGTTCCGGATTTACCTTCTCCTTGTGTTCATCGTCGTCACTTCAAGCCAGTTCGCGACTCTTTTCCAGATCACGGAGTTCAGGGATAAAGTTACGTTCATAAACGGTGGCGATTTTGCTGTAAGTTTGATGCTTTCTTGCTTAACGTATTGCGTTTTGGTTTCGGATTGATATGTGTTCTTGAAATTTCAAGAAGATTTTGGTTTGCGGGATTTGATAGGATTTGGAAATGAATTCCGTTTCAATCGTATGTTTGGTTTGAAGGAATTCTTGGATTTAAAATCCCGGGATTTCATTGAAAATCCCAAAAACATGGGCCCATGAGGGTAGTTGGTATTTTACGGGATTTCGTAGGATTTGTTTGTAATAATGTTTTAAAATATATTAAAAACACTTATATTTTGTAATAATCAACAAGGTAATTTAATTATTTTTATAATTTGTTTTTAAAAATTATTTATAAAGAATGAAATTCAATTCAGTTCCAAATCCCTCAAAAACATTCTGTCAAACCAGACTCGCCCTAAGGCTTTGTTTGGCAAAACTGGCTGATAAGCTGGCAGTGTTGGTTAATAAGCTAGTTGTTAGCTGATAAACTAGTCATGTTTGATAAAACCTAGCTGATAAATTAGATGACAATGTAAAATGACTAAAATGCCATGTTGAAAAATTAATCGGGAAAATATCAGGGGCATAATCGGAAAAAAATGGAAAAAGCTTCTGAAGCTTATTGAAACAAGTAGTGTTTCAAAAAGCTAGTTTATCGGCTAGCTTATGACTAACCAAACGGGGTTCTGACTTCTTTTAGTAAGCTCAAAAAGTAAGCTGGTTTATGGTCGCCAAACATGGCGTAAAGCCGTATGTTTGACTTTAGAAGTCGAAGGGTACTTGTGCATCGTCTTCTAACCGTTAATTTTCCGCTTCTTTTTCGACAGGTTTCATCGATTGCACAAGTTGTCGGGGTGATTCTTTGTTTGAATGCCGCGGCAAAGATTTCCCACCGCGCACAAGGAGTTGCAGCGTTAGCAAGTCGGTGGCATGCTCTAGCTTCGTGTGGTCCGGATGACACGTCGCAAATGAGATTTTCGAACCGAATCGGAAACTTGGAGGCTGCAAATACCTTGTTGAGATCCGTTTCTTCAGGAAGCGATTTGGAGGCGATGAATTACATTCCGCTCCCAACGAATGCACAACTCACCTCGTATTTGTCTTCGTATCACAGGCGACAAGCGTTTCGTAAGCAAATCTTGCCTCGAGATTTAACTTTAGGAATTTAAACTTTTTAGAGTAACTGCATTCTTCACGGAAACAACGGCTCTATTCTCTGAGGGTAGATGGCAGGTCCGCGTAGTGCGTACTTCCCCCTTTGGGGGGGGGACCCACCTTGTGGTGGGATATACTGGTCTTGTTTGGTTTGGTTTAAGAGTAAGTTCATTGTGAAACCAAATTTGGTACTCTCTTTGTCCCAAAATAAATGTCCACAATGAAAAAGACATACAGTTTTAGGAATGTGTAATTGGTAGACATTTAATTAAAAAACTGACAAATTTACCCTTAATTATAGACGGAGTAATTTTCTCCATCTCATAATTAATGGTAGAATGGGGGAAAAGTAGACAATTATTTTTGAAATTGTGTATTTATTTTGGGACAAACTAAAATATTAATGTTGATATTTACTTTCTGACGAAGGGAGTACACAAATTTCAAATAAAGAAACTGTTTTTTAGAGTGCCACATCAGCTAAACTTGGACCATTTCTCCTCGATATATGTTGGAACCTTGCTTCGCTTCTCCCCTAAACAGACTTGCAGAGTAATTGATAATTTTGTTATTTGTGTATATTTAATTGATAAAAACATGCATAAATTACACTTTAATTTCGGATGTGATTAAATTTATTTGATTTAGGTTTACAAATGTAAACCTTGTTGTGCGTTTGAAGACGTATGCATCAGTAATCTAATAGGGTTCCACATATTCTCGAACAAACTACTCTCTTACAATGTTCGATTGGCAAAAAGATGTTGAACCTCTTATTTCTAGCAATCTAGCATGTCTTGTAACTATGATGTTGAACCTCTTGTTTGCAGTTATGTATCTGCAGAACAATCCCGGAGGCATTACTTTGTACGGCTGGACGGTTGACCGAAGTCTTATAAACACGATCTTCTTCATCGAGCTGTCACTGGTTCTCTTCGTGCTCGGACGGACCACCGTGTTCACCACTGCGAGCTGACGGGTTGTCGTGATTTTCGTCTGCAAGTTACAGCCATCTCTAAATTTATCAAGATTTCTTGAAACTTTTTTCCCAGGTGGTTTAGCCAATACTGAGCTTCTGTTGCTATTATCACTGGAGTTTTGACGATATGAAGCCCATCGTGTTAAAACACGAGCCCATGTCTTTGTTTACGTATGCGAGGTAACGCAAAATTTGTTTATTTATCGATCACTATTTTTGTACAGTTGGGTTCGTGTTGTTTGAGGTTTGAAGTTTGAACATGAGATTCTTTATGGTCTACGAGACCGTTAAATTATAAGAAAAAAAAAATACTATGATCCCGTTCATACGGGATCTCTAAACGTTTGTAAATAGATTACGTGATGATTTACTTTGCATCGATTCAATACTCATCATACTCGATTTCTATGTCGTATCGGTATTTTGTCACTGTGTATCTCGAGTTTGTGTAGTGTTACGGTTTTACATTGGTGAGACTTGGATTGTCTTTTCTCGATATATGTTGGAATCCCCATTTTTTTTGTTACTGAATGGGCTCTTTTATGGAGTAATATGATGATATGTTCCATATATTCTTTGATGGTACGCCTAGTGTAACATCATAGGCTAACAATACCAGATATTGTCTGCTTTGTCCACATCTGGACTCACACCCGTTTAATAGAGGAGGTATTTGGTCCCTTATAAGGCAACCTTAGTTCCCCTCCCTAGCCGATATGAGATTTATAGTTACTGTAAGATCCTACATCGGTTGGGGAGTTAGGGAAGGGAACTAAGGTTGCCTTATAAGAGACCGGATACCTCATCTATCAGACGCGTCTTAAAACCGTGAGTCTAGATGTGAACAAATCGTACCCCTTTTCGACACTCTTGGACAATTTGTGTTTGTCTAAGCTATGTTGAAAGGGGTGTATTAGAGTCCCATAAAGGGTATATTTGGAATATTTGTCTTCTATATATATATAGTCCCATAAAGGGTATATTTGGACTATCAGGTTCAGGGGAAAACTGAGAAACACCCTGGTAGTCTTCCATCTGGACGGTATGCACTTGTGCATACAAGTAATTAATTAGTTTTTTGGTTTTTATGCATGTGCGCATGTTATAAATTACTTGTGCATACCGTCCAGATGAATGACTACCGGAGTGTTCTTCAGTTTTCTATTTTTTTTGAGGTTTTTTCTTGAACCTCCCTCTTGTCTTATATATGTGTATATATATATATGTATATATATATATATATATATATTATTTAAAATCAAAAAATGGAGAAGGAAATGTGGAAGTCTTGAATTAAGGTAGGTTAAATGAAAATTTCTTTAGTGTAGGGGGGTTATGTGCAACTAGCCATTAGTTCAGGGGGTTTAGTGTAAGTAATGATTGATGTTGACATATTACTAACCGACCATTTTGGGATCTACGAAGTACAGACCTTTTCCTTTGGTCCACATAAAGTCGAATTTATTTTTATTTAAATTATATAGTAAAACATTTATTTATTAAATAAACGAATTTCCAGAAAACGATTCACGAACATTTAGGTAAACGTTAAGTTCATTTTAGCTGTGTTCTCGAAACTGTTTTTACGAATGAAAGAAAAAGGAGGGAAAAAAAGGAAAGTAAAAAAAAATTCGTGTTTTTTAAACTTTTTTAGTAGAGAAAGAAAAGAAAAACAGAAGAAAAATAATGATAAGTTTCTTTTCAAAAATTTTCTTTCAAACGTGGGAGAAAATGAAAGGAAAGAAATTAAAACTATTTAAAAAAGGGAAAAGTTCAAAAAAACCCAACGAACTTTAAGGTTTGGAGTGATTAAGTCCCTGGACAATTTTTTCGAACAAATAAGTCTTTGCACATTACAAAACCTGTCAAATAAATCCTTGGACTTTTGGTAACCTGTTGAATACATTCTTATTACTTAAAAAATGTAACTTACAACCTAATTAACAGGTAAAACTACAAATTAAAAAAGAAATGTCATATATTTTATCCACCTACAAACAAAAAATGGAGAGATTAACTGAAATAAGTCAATCTCATCAACCAAGTTTACTTTTTAACCACTTTTCAAACCTTTTTTTTCTAAAATAGTTAAAGTTTGCACATAATGTTTTTTTTCCAAAAAATAAATAAAAACATTCTTACATAAAAAAATTTATGTATAAATATTCACTTTGCTTATAGTTTTAGAAAAAAAAAATACAATTTGCATCCTTATAAAGCTATAATTAGTTATTTAATTTATTTTATATGCATTATTTTTTCATTTTTCATTTTTATTATGTTAACATACATAATCGTATATTAACTAAAATATATAAAAAAATTGGTTTCTTCTTTTACAAATTACACCATTATAATCGTTTGGTCAATACGTGAACTATTTTTAATACTTATATTTACAGATTAATCTTATATTGTTAAATAAATAACCCTAAAAAGATAGAAAGTGTAAATATTAAATATAATTCGTACGTATTTATGATATTTAATAATATGAGATTATATCCAAAAAAATTCAATATTAGACTCATTTTAAACACATTGACGAGACAATTATAGTGGTGTAATATGAAAAAAGAACATATTTTTTTTTATGTATTTTAGTTAATATACGATTATGTGTGTTAATATCTGTAACACCCGTAAATTCCTGTCTGTGAAAGCCAACCCTTTGAGAAATTCTTGTTTCTGATCGTAGAATTTCATCCCCTATATCTTACCTATTTAAGCCTTATCGCGTCATGAGTGGTCTGTGCGGAAAATGGGAAAAAACGAACCTCGGTACACTCTGGGCGATAGTGCCCTGGGCACAATCGTCGGGCACAATCACCAGCGAGGGTGTGCCCGCGGTACGTTTTGGGCGATAGTGCCCTGACACAATCGCCGGGCACAATCGCGGTCGGCCCCAGGGTCTTTTAAGAGTCGCGATTCTCAACCATTTCCCTCACTCTCACTTCTATCTTCTTCCCTTTTCTCTCCCAAACACCAAAACCGAACCCTAACCTATTTTGGGGGTTTTTCCTCCTCAAACCACATGTTTCTTCACCATCTAACTAGTTGGAACCTTGAACCACAAAACCTCCATCTTCATCTTCCTCGTCAAGTGCAACGGTCGGGAGCTCGGGTTGAAGTGTTGGATTGGGTGTTCTTGGAAGCCTCTTTGCCTTCAAGGGTAAGTTTTCTTGTAATAAGGTTATAAATGCTCCATTGGTGGTTTCTTAAGGTTTGATATCTCCAATCTTGGATTTGATGGTTTTAGAGAAATTAGGGTTTTGATCTTGTTTGGGATCTTGGTATTTTATGATTGGAGAATGTTTCCTTGTGGTTGGTTATGGTTACTTATGGTTATTTTTGGGTTGGAATGTTGGATCTAGGTTTTGGAAGTTTTCGGCTTGAGGATTCAAGCGGCCTTCAAAAGAGCTCGTTGGGTAAAATCTAGATTTAGCCTAAATCTAGTAAGGCGAGTTCAAGTTGATTTGTGAAAACGGTGTACATGCCAAAATGTGTATTTTAAAGTGTTTTATATGAAATGGTTAACTACTGATAAGTTTTGAGTATTTAGAAGTAAAATATGTTTTACTTAGTTATTCGTCAAAGTGTGAGTATTTTGATAAGTTTTCATACTTGGTAAACTTGGGTGGTGTTAACCTCTTAAAATGCTTCTATTGGGTTTTGAACGTTTCCCACGACTAAATAACATGAATTACGTATTCTTGGTGATTTTGTACAAGTAAGGTCTATTTATGAGTTATACGTCTTTGACGATTTTGTACAAATGAAATCTAATTCACGTTATATGCATTTGGTGTATTTGCATTCATAAACGTTATTTAAAGACATTTCACTATTTTAGAGATCGGTAATTATTGGTTAAACGGATTTTGAGCTCTTTAGCTCGGTATTGGCTTAAACGAGTCGTGTGGACATTTGTCCGGATTTTTAAACCGTTGTGGGGTTTGGATATGAGGACACTTAATTTGTGTCATTGGTGAGTTACATGTTTTGGGATTTTTGGTCTTTCAATTGGAGTCATGTAACGTTAGACTGTGTGTAATGGATCCATAGGCACGTGAGTCAGTCTGTTTTGGGATGGTCAATTGGGTATTGCGGGGTTGAACTTCGGTACCCACGTTTTATGATCGGAAACTTTACAAGTGATCGCTAGGAGGGTTGAGTCGGCTAGTGCTACCGGAGTAGTAGGCGCTAGGACCTCCGCCGCTTGAAGTAATGCCTGAGAGGTAGTCTTTAAGTGTGTCGGGCCTTCGGGATGGAGTTCCTCGGAATGATCCATCAAGGTCAACTGACTTGGGGTGACACTTGTAAAGAAGTCGTAGGGACACCGGGCTGGGATGTCGGGAGGTGTCATGCGATTAACGTTGTTGGGTGGTATACTTTTGTGTTCCCTCCACCCTCAACGGATACGGGTTTCCCCCGTTGTCGGCTATCAGTATGTTAAATATAAGAATGTCTTATTTTATTGTCATTGGTTCCTTACGGTCGCGTGAGTATTGGACCAAGTGTCCATGTTTTCGGACGTACGGTATATGTGGTTTTGAAAGCGATTTATGGGTCGAGCACTCTGTCCCGCCCATGTTTTGGGTACTTTGGGTTATAAATGGTTATTCATGTTTTTACCAAGTAAGTGTCGAACTATGATCCCGTTTTGGTGAGTTATGCGTTGCACCATTTTATGAGAAACGTGTGTTTTGAGAGCATTGTCTTTAAAAGTGTATGTTGTGGGAAATTGTGTCGTTTCCATTTTGAAGTATAATATTTCGAAGGATCTTGATTTAAACTGATTTCCTTTCTTTTAAAAATATATTCGTTCATGTTAACACTCTTGAGCTCACTAGGCGTTAAGCCTAACCTTTTATTTGTCGGCATGTGCATCAGGTTCCTAGCGGGGGGGGGGGGGGTTCAGTTCTAGCGGTGTTATGAAGAGTTGAGCCCTAGCCTTACAAAAGTAAGTAATTGGTGAAGTCTTCCGCGAGTTGGTGATAATGACATGTTCTGGGTTTAGTAGCACCCGTCCTTATTGTTTACTGTGTGTATAGATAGAAGGTGTATTGTAGCAAAATCTGTATTTGTGGTTGTAGATGATTCATTTATGGATGTATTTAGAAAATTTTAAATAAATTGCTATTTCCAGATTTGAGGGTGTTACAATATCATAAAGGGTTAACTGAAATTAAAAAAGCAGAAGATATAAAGTAAATTAAATAACATATTATAAAAATGCTTTCTAATTTTTTTTTTTTGCCAAAAACAATTCTTAAGGCAAAAAAAATTATGCATAAACTTAGACTATTTTAAAAATAGATTTTGAAAAGTGTTTAAAAAATGAATTTGGTTGATGAGATCGACTATTTTAGTTAATTTTCCCATTTTTTAATATGTAGGGGGATAAAGTAGGTAACATCTTTTTTTTTTAATTTGTAGTTTTATCTGTTATGTAGGTTGCAAGTTACATTTTTAAGTAATAAGGATGTGTTTAACATGTTTTGAAAAGTCCAATGATTTATTTAGTGTGTTTTGAAATGTCTAAAGACTTATTTGTTCCAAAAAATTGTCCAAGGACTTAATCACTCTAAACACTAAAGTCTATTGGGTTTTTTTGAACTTTTCCCTTTAAAAAATTACTGAAATTATTAAATTTACAAAATTACCCAATCTTTCATTATAAAGAATATATTTTTATAAGAGTATATTTGTAAAAATGATATCTTTCCTTTTTCTTTCTCTCATGTTCAAGAACATGAAAAACTGTTTTCTTTTCTTTCTTTCATTTCCTTTCCTTTTCGAGAACACAAATGAAAAAATTGTTTTCCTTTCCTTTATTTTCTCTCCTTTTCTTTTCCTTCCATTTCTTTTCTTTCATTCTCTCTAGATTAGAGAACACAGCGTTACAGTCCTATTATTACCCTAATAAAATCCAGATTATCACCAAATGATCCCATAACAAAAAAAAAAGTTAACATTTTTATCTTTGAAACTAACGTTGTGTTTTCGAGTTTTTTTTTCCTCTCGAAGGAAGGAATGGTAAAGGAAGAAAAATAGGAGGGAAAGAAAAAATGTTGTGTTCTCGAGTTTTTTTAAGGAGTGAAAAGAAAGAAAATGAAAGGAAAATAATGTTGATTTTCATTCCAAAACTTTTCTCTCAACTGCATGAAGGAGCGGAAGAAAAAAAAAGAAAAATATTAAAAATATTTATAAAAGTACACATATATCCATTAATTACATTCCAATATAAAATAAGTAAAGACAAATTATAAAAGTGACATTTTTCCTTTGTTTCTTTTCCTACTCAAGAACATGAAAAATTATTTTCTTTCCTTTAGTTACTTTTCTTTCCGTTCAATCTCAAAAACACAAGTAAAAATATTGTTTCTTTTCCTTCCCTTCCAAAATTCAAGAACACAGTCGTAAAGATTTGATAAAATAAAATAAATAAATAAAATAAAAAACCATCTATAATTAATGGCAGATATTAATAACAACAAAATTTTGAAAGCATTGTGTGAAAAACATACATGATGAATATAACAACAGTATTGAAATTAATCAACCACCAGTTGTAGGTGGTGGTCGCCACCAGCAGCAGGGCGGAGGACGGTGGTGCTACCACCAGCAGCAGCAGCAGGAGGGCAACTTGATGGAGAAAGAAGAGGGTAAATGACCAGTTCTCCTTATATAATCAGCTCTTTCACAAGTTTTTACAGCTTTTTCATTCAAAATGGCCTCAGCTTTTGCTCTTTTCTCTTCTGCTATCCTTCTTGTTGAAGCTAGTTTGTTTGTATACTTTTCTTGTGATCGAGATTTCAGTCGTTCCGCTTTCGCCTGACAAACAACATTTATATACGTATTCAGACGTTTATCGGTTTACAGAAACAATCAATCTGATTCAGACTTTAATACCACCTCTTATTGACAGAGGCGGATGCAGCATACGAAAGGGGAGGGGATGGCCCCCATTGAAAATAAAAAATATATTTTTTTTTCCCTAGCTTAAAAACAATTTTTTTTAACGTTCTATCTAGGGCTGGCAATGGATAAGGGTAAACCCGTTACCCGTTATGTTTCGACCCGTTGGATAAGGGTATGGATAAAGAAAACTTTATCCATTTATCCACTTATCCATTACCCGTTTACCCGAAAATTTAGTGGGTAGGATATGGATAAACGGTTTTTCGTTATCCATTACCCGTTACCCGTTACGATATAATATATATATATATATTGTTTGGTTCATTTGAGAAATGGTAAATATATGAGAAATAGAGAAGTAATCCTAGTCATTCATATGGTCAAGATCGGATTTGACTAGTCAAATATTGCGGCTTTGACCGGTCAAAAGTTGCGGCTATCCCAAAAATAGAAGAACAATTTCGTAAATTTTACAAAACACATGGGCTTTTGTTCATATATGAACATGTATAATTCACATATGAACTATATGTTCATATATAAACCAGTGAAATTCACAACTGAACTCTTTTAATTGATTCATATATGAACCTTTGTGATTCATATATGAATCAGTTGAACTAACTAACAAATTAATATATGAATCTTTGTGATTCATATATGAACTAATCTCATGTATTTTACGAAATTACCCCTCTACCTTCTATAGACCACACAAGGAATTATCCGGTGCTTCGCGGTCAAAGCCGCAAATGTTGACCAGATGAATGGCTAAGATTACTTCTTTATTTCTCATATATTTACCATTTCTCAAATGAACCTCTCCCTATATATATATATTAATAATTATATAAAATTAAATATTAGTGTGTATATATATATAATTATATTAAGTTAATTATTAATATTTTTTTAATAATGTTGTCGTATATTAACGTGTACTTTAATTTATTTTTTTATTTATCGAGTAAAATATTTCATGCTGATTAAATGAGAAACAAGACGGATTTAAAAAAATAAATACAACGAAAAGTGTTAGGGGCCGTTTACCAAACACTTACCCGGATAAGCGCTTACCAATAAAATTTAACACTAACACTTACTTAGCGGGTAAGATTTTAGTCCACCAAAACGGTATAGTATGCAAAAAAATTCCCGATAAACGCTTACTGGTAAATTTTTACACTATCACTTATTTACCGGGTAAGATTTTATTCCACCAAAACGGTATCGTATGCAACAATTTTCCCGGTAAGCGCTAACCGTGGTAAGAGTCTTCGCCATCACTTACCAGAGTAAGACTCTTGGTCCTTGCCTTCGCTCTTACCGGGTAAGATTCTTGGGCATTGCCATCTTCATCGATAAGGTAATATGATTTGGTAAGCGCTTACCCGGGTAAGCGTTTGGTAAACGACCCCTAAAGTCTTACACTTTTTAAATTGTTTTTAAAATATTATACTATGATTATATTTAGAGTAATTAAATGTTTACTACAACAAATTAGATATAAAATAATAACTATATTTATAAACATATGTTTACTTATATGTTTGAGGTTTAACAATATCAATTGTAGTTCAAAATGAAATTTTATTTTACCATTTATCCATTACCCGTTTCGTTACCCGCTACTTTTAATGGGTAGGGTAGGATATGGATAAGGGTTTTACAAAATGGATAATTATCCATTTCGCTACCCGTTATTTTAAATGGATTGGATAACGGATTAACCGTTACCCTACCCATACCCTACCCGTTGCCAGCCCTAGTTCTATCATAGTTCCACCTAGGGCTGTAAACGAACCGAACGAACACGAACGGAGGCTTGTTCGTGTTCGTTCGTTTAACTTAACCGAACAAACGAACGAACACGAACGGTAAACGAACGAAAATTTTTGTGTTCATGTTCGTTTGTTAAGAAAATATGTTTGTTCGTGTTCGTTTATGTTCGTTCATTAAGAGCTAAATGAACGTAAACGAACGAACATAAATGAACATAAACGAATGTAAACGAACGAACATAAATGAACATAAACGAACGTAAACGAACGAACATAAATGAACATATACGAACGTAAACGAACGAACAAATGAATAAAAAACAACCACCGTTACTCATAATTTCGTTCGTAAAAAATAACATAACAAAATTAAAAAAAATGGATATACTTAGGAGGTATAAAAAAGGAATTTTAAAAAATTAATTTAATTAATGCTTTGACAAATTAATGTCATAATACATATAAATATATTTATATATATAAACAAATATAAACGAACATAAACGAACGTAAATGAACATAAATGAACGAACATTAACGAACATAAATGAACGAACGTTCACGAACGTAAATGAACGAACGAGGCCGTTGTTCATGTTCGTTCATTTAACTAAACGAACAAAAAAATGTGTTCATGTTTGTTCATTTATTAAATAAACGAACATAAACGAACTTCCCGCCGAACAGTTCACGAACGTTCGGTTCGTTTACAGTCCTAGTTCCACCCAGTATTTTTCCGTTTGTGCCCCAACCAACCAAAAAACCAAAGAAAATACCTCAAAATGACAAAATCAACCAAAAAACGAAGAACAGCCTCTCAAAATCAGCCAAAAAACGAAGAACAGCCTCTCAAAATCAGCCAAAAAAAACCGAAAAATCCCTCGAAATCGACAAAAAACTTAAGTCACTCCAAATAAACTATTTTTTTTTAAAATATCTCGAAACCGTGGAATTAAACTAAAAAACGACTTTGCGGACTTTTAATCTACCTTAAAGATGCCCCCTAGGCAAAAATCATGGATACGCCACTGCTTATTGGTAGGAAGTGAAATAAAATTTCAGGGTTCTAGCATCTTTTAAAAAAAACAAACAGCGCCAAGCGGTTTTATCCGAGTCAACAAGATGGGGTTTACTGGATGCCAACAATTTCTAGGTGTCCCAATAGACTACTTATAGGACTTATTTTTAGGGAAATTGACGTAAATAGTCATTTTGACCGAGTGAATTCATCTTTTAAGTCATTTTCTTCCCACACTCTCTTAAAAATCACTACCTCCACAAGGTTCAACAACTTATGGAGGGGCCAAAAAATAAAAAAGAAAGAAAATTGGAGGGGATTCAGCAAGTGGCATTTCAGCAACTTGCTAACTACAGGGACCAATTTTTTTTTTGTTCCTTTCGCAAGTTGTTGAATTGCCACTTGCGGAAGTAGCGATTTTTTAGAAAGTGTGGGAGAGAAATGACTAAAAGATGAATTCACTCGGTCAAAATGGCTATTTACGTCAATTTCCTCTTATTTATATAGGACCTAATAATATTCCTATCTAAAGGTGTTTTAATAAGTTTATGGGATGCTTTTGGGTGTCTTAACAAGTTTTTTAGAATATTTTTAATATAAAGCGTTGTATTAGTTATTTTATATGACACTTTTGAGAAGTGTCCAGTCACCTATGAACACATCTTTTTACACGACACTTGTTTTCATAAGACATTTTTTCCGAACAGTGTCTTATAAAATAGCTAATACGACTCTTTTTCTTATAAAAATGTCCCAAAATACTTGCTATGATGCCCAAAATATCCAATAAACTTATTACAACACATAGGAGGGTTTATTGTTTGAAACCTATAAACTTAAGTCTTATAAAACGTTTTATCAGGATGCTTAGACATTTTTGGCGTCCAATAAACCCAATTTCGTTGCAGTGTCTCCAACTAGAACCGAAAACACGAAACTTTTACCTCCATTCTTTTCATTTCCATCTCGGCTTTTCTCTTTTCGTGATTCTCCCAAGCTTCGATCTTCACCTCTTCGCGCTTGAACCTGGCGATCGACAACAAAAAAGACGCTATCTTTAAGACATTAGATACCGATCTAGATCGCATATTTAATATAACGCGTGTAACGGGGAAAAAAAGATAACCTCGCCATATATTTTGCGCGTTCCGCCTCATCCCAAGCCATCGCTCGGGTTTCTAGAGGATTTAACTTAGAATCTTGATTCGGGTTTCTCGTTTCAACCACATTTTCGCCATTAGTTTCTTCGCTTTCTCGACCAAACCTTGTTGTTCCACCGGCATCAACTTTAGGCGCGACCGCGGGTGCGGCATTCGGACACGGTCGAACCGGAGTCGAGGAGCCAGAGGCGATCGGGCTGCGTGCAGCCGGGGTCGTGGCTCGAACCGGTGTGGCGGATCTCGACGGCTCTTGGCTCGCAATCGGGGTCATTTCGGTCCCCATATCTCGTACGCAAATCGATCTAACACACATCGAATCACCAAAATCAACCTTTTTTGTTTCTATTGCTCCATATTGGATCACATTTACATCCCCTTGTTCTTCGTCTTCACTGCTAGGATAATCTTTTTTCGGGACGGGTGCGATCAACCTCCGATCGTCGGCGTTCGAATCGCGCGGCTCGGTGTTCGAGTGGTTGTTCTTGTCACCAACTCTAGACAAATTGACCAACCATTTCTGGGCATCGTCCCATTTCGATGGTGTCGGCTTGCCTAGAGCGGTTCGGTGGTGGTGCAAACCACGGTTCGCACCGTTTCCTTTCTGAAACTCGAAATTGCTGCCACCACCGCCACCGGGAATCTCTTGAGTTGATGCAAGATTCAAGCTACCCTTATCCTCTATAGACCTCATATTTTGATCACTTTTGATATCAAAGATCAAAACATGAATTTCAAATACACTTTTTTTATTACTCTTTAATGGATGATATCTAATGAGCTAATGCACAAAAAGACTCTTACTAATGTCAAATTAACCAAATACCAAAAATACCCACATCCCAAATTGGAATCTTTATGACTTTAAATTAAATAAAGAACACAGATCTAAGTATATAAAGGCTATATAAGTAATAAAGATTGTAGCTTTATCCTTGTAACATGAAAGAATCTTGAAACAACTGAATGTATATCAAGTTGAGTCAAGAAAACTGAAATTTTGCAAAATCAAACTAAACTAGTGAAGTGAAAGTTGAAATCTTTTATGGGGTTCATGAATCAAACTTTAGAACTGCAAATTCAATGATAAGAAACTACCATGTTTACTCAAGCATTAGCAGACTGTGGTATGCAGATAAGGTGTTTGATAAAATGAGTAGCAGAAAAAATGAACTCAGAAGTGAATCAAACCAAGGCAGAGAGATGTGAGAGGGTTCAAAAAGAATGAAAAGAAAGCAGAGAATAAAACCTTGAAGAGTTTTTGAGATTGCAAATTTATTAATTTAATACATTAATAAAAGAGAGAAATAAAGATCTGTTTTCATTAAACAAAGTGGGAAGTGAAAGAAAACTTCCAAGATTTCTGTTTTTTTATTCAAATTACCTTCATTTTTATTAAACTATCTTATTTTACCAGGAATTAAAGCAAACCCATGTAAAAAAAATAGTAAAAATCAAATCTTTATGATACAAGAACAACAACAAAGATCAAATCTTGCTAAAAAAAACTTTCAAGACCAAACTTGGCATACAGTAGTGGCTCTGATCCCCATGGATCAAGTGGCTGAGATCAAAACAGAGATGGATTATAGATTTGGTTTGCCAATTTATAACGGTAACTATGAGTATTAGTATGAGGGGTTGGGGTTACAAAAATGAACGGATAAGATTTAATCAAGAGAAGTATGATATAGTATTATGGGGTTTTCTGAGATATTTCACATGGGGTTGTGACTTGTGATGGATTTAAGGGATGTGGGTACAAATTTAAGGGGTATGGGTTCTTCCAAATTCTAATAGACTGTTTTCTTGGTCATTTATGGCTGTGTGGGGTCCAAGTATAATTGGTTGGGATGCAAGTAGTCTATATGAGTTATTTTCTTGAAATTGGTAAGGGTAATGCTAATGCTAATGACACCCTTATTAATGTCAAAATCAGGTCAATTTATATATTGGGAATGTAAAAAACAGGTTTTGATGTTGATGTGTGTGAGGAGAAAATCATTTATAAGAGTGTCATTAGCAAAGTAAAGGGTGTCATTAGCCTCCCCCATTAGTAATCATGTATTTGAAACTTGTTGGTAAATGGAGTTTTGGGTTTTTGGAAATGGTTAGAGAAAGTATAAAAATAAAACAAATTAAGGGTTGTGGTGTAGTGGTTGAGGTTTAGGGAATATGGTAGAATATTTCATTTGTTCAGGGTTTAATTTCATGTGTACATAACAGTTGTGATCACTGAGTTTATCAGGACTGATTTCTTACAGTCACAATTTGCTGGGCATAGTCTATGACATCCTTCCAAAAAAAATATATATGTAATTGTTTCATTTGGACCTTACAACTATAAAAATGCATCGCGCGATGTAATAGCGTGCCACGAGATAGCCTACCAATGGAGGAGCCTAAAGAAGAGGGTGCCATGGAGGTGTATAAGGGCGATACAAGATATGTACACCATAATGGAGACTTGTGTCAGGGTTTAGCGTGGGATAAACAGTGTATATTTTATTTACAGTCATTTTGGATGAGATCTCCTGCGGGATCACATGGTGCATATTGTCGGTTGACGACATTGTACTTGTAGTGGCGTCGAAGGTAGAGGTGAACGAGAAGGTAGCCATTAGACTTAGCTATATTGTATGGGTCGGTGTGTTGATTGACAATGAATACCCATTAAGGAAATTTAAAAGTTGTAGAAATGAAGATGCTTAGATAGACGTCTGGTCGGACCCCTGTTGAACATGATAACAAACAATGTAATACAGACGGAGTTGTGAGTTGCACTTATTAGTGCCAAATTGGGAGAAGATATATGATTTATATTTGTTTGGTGATTAAAAAAATAAATAAATATAAATTCAAAAAAAAATAAACAAATAACCCCAATTATCAATTGCTAGAACCCCACCGACTAAGGGTGACAACAACTAGAAGGGTTATGATGACAAGGGACAAGGAGGTTGTGTGGAGATTGTGCAACCAAGGGGCGTGTTTTTATGTTATTTTAGTTGGATTTTGGGTAAACGTTATAAAATAACTGATAAATTAGTTGATAGTTAATAAGTTAGATGATAACTGATAAATTAATTTATGTTTGACAAAAATAAATTGATAAGTTAGTTGAAAAAGATAAAATAAGTTGATGAATTAATTTATTTATGTTTGACATAAATAAATTAATTTATTTTTGAAAAAATAAATTGATAAGTTAATTGACAAAAGGCATGTAAAAGAATTAGTAAATTTTAACCTTTTATAATCTATTAAATATTAATAATATAAAAATAGATAAGATTAATAATAATTCTATTAATAATTAATATTCATTTGAAGTTAATATTAATTAATAATTTAAAATTAATACTAATCAGAGTTATAATTAGAAGAAAGTAACAAAAACCTCGTGAAACTTATTGAAATACTACTAATAAGTTAACTTATGTTTACCAAAAATGGTCTTAATACAAATAAACTTTATTGCGTAGTAAATATATATAGAGAGGTGGGTTATTATGCAACCTCTTTATCTACCACTCATTTTATTTGAAGCATTTTTTCTTTTTTTTTAATTACAAAAGTGAAAATAAAATGAGTGGTCATGTAAATGGGTTGCATTTGAACGTCTCTTTATATATATATATATATAGGGTCGGGTTCATTTGTTAACCCGGTTTTTTATACTAACTTTGTGAACCGAATCTTGACCGTTGATATTGAGATTAAGGGTTAAGATTAAAACCAATTAGCATTAATTCTTATTTATTAGATTCGTAATAATTAATTATATTGAACATATATGATAAGGGCTTTTGAAGAAATTTACAACCCCTTTTCACATTTAGTATATTCCCCAATGCTTAATTCATGGATATATCTCATTGTCACCCAAATCGAACCCGTCTAGTGAACACCAATGGAATCAAGTGAAGCCTCAATCATCGACATCAACATCGATATGTGAACGTATATGAACATAAATGAACATGTATATAACGACTGAACATCTATGATCATTCATTACAGTTCATTCGAATTTGTTGAACGTATGTGAACAATGTTGTTATAATCTTCAGACTACCAGATATTCATACAAGTTAACTCGTTCATTAGAGTTCAGTCGATCAATGTTGTTATTTTGTAACATTCCCTTCATTAATGGTCACTTTGTAACTCCCAAGCCAAAAAGTCTAGAAAAAAAAACATAATGAAGTATGTGAACGAATATGAACATAAATGGACATGTATATAACGACTGGACATCTATGATCATTCATTACAGTTCATTCGAATCTGTTGAACGTATATGAACAATGTTGTTATAATTTTCATACTACCAGATATTCATACAAGTTAACTCGTTCATTAGAGTTCAATCGATCAATGATGTTATTTTGTAATCTCCCCTTCATTAATGGTCACTTTATAACTTCCAAGCCAAAAAGTCTAGAAAGAAAAAAACATAATGAAGTACCATTTTTACCCTAGGACATTTAATGATTTATTCAAACCAATCAAGGATTAAAATTAATTTCCTATTGGTTGATAGAAGTTCATAAAGTTAATACAAATTGGGAGGTTAACAAAATAACCTCTCTCTCTCTCTCTCTATATATATATATATATATATTCATATAGGAGAAAAATATATGAAACTTAAAAAATATATGATTATTTCGAAAAAATTTGAATATTTATGAGAGAAAAATATATGAAACTTTAAAATATGATTATTCATATGGAGAAAAATATATGAAACTATAAAATTTCAAAAAAACAGTTTATGAAACTCGAACAAACATTATATGAATTTGAAATTTCATAAACTCGTCGGAGATTCGGGGGAGGAGGTCACGATACGTGGGGTGGCGAAGGAGGCTCCTGGCGGATGGCGGCGGCGCACGACAGTCGTTGGATGGAGTAGTGGAGAACCGCGGTGGTTCTCGGTCGCCGGCGTAGTGATGACGATGGAGATTATGGTGGTGGTGGCCGGATTACTTTTTAGATAGAATGAGAGATAAATATGAAGAAAATTAAGGATATCTTGTAACCATAATTAGATAATTCAAATTAATTAATAAAATTTAAATTTAAAATTATTAAAACTATTCCTAAACTACCCTTCCCCTATTTTCTCCCAATTTTTTAAATTAATTTAAGTCCTAAAATTTCTCAACCGTTGATCAAAAATTTGGATGGCCTAGATGGGTTTGTATAGTTTGTAGCATTTAGAAGGTTTCTAAATATATATATATATATATATATATATATATATATATATATATATATATATATATATATATAAAGTTTTTAAAAAAAATTGAGTTGAAAATCTCTATAATAATCCCATATATAATTATAAAGTTGATTGGAATAAGGAATACTTATTTGCATTTTAATATTTAAATTTTGTATAAAACGCCATTTATATTCATAAATCTAATATTATTTCTTCACATGTATGTGTGGGATCAATGCATGTGACAGAAGATGGAGAACCGTTTTCTAAACAGGTTTTTTTTGTCTTTTTCTCAATCAATTTAATACAAAATTTTAAGAAAACAAATATTTATTCTACAAAATTTAAAACTACTGATAATATATATTCACATAATAATTATCAAAAGTTTAGATACTAGTCCAAAACATTATTTTATCATGCCAGCAAACCTGCAATTCAGATTTTTGTCTATGTGGATTAATATATTAGATTAGGAAGGTTATTTGTTTGTGAGAGCTTTTTTATAAATTAAATAGGCATGTTTTTTAATTGGAAGGGGTAGATTTGGAATTTTTTTGGCTTTTGGCATAAAATTTAACACTAGAAGCTTACTGAATAAACCAATTTTCTATATTATTAAGCCACTATCAAAGAGCGAATAAGTTACGTGTTTCATTAAGCTCGTTAAGCTGCTAACAAACAAACCCCTAAGTTTTATATAACTATTTCAATCTATTGCTTTGTAGTTGATGTTTTGTTGTTTTTTGTGTACTTCGAAATGTGTTGCCATTTTGTTTTAATTATATCTATAATAATGTTAGAATTGAGTAACTTTTCAATTTGTCTTTTCACGTAATTTTAATTTCTCATCTAGCTTATGTAACACTATTATTCACATCCAACTTATAAGCCAACAACTAGTTTATCAGCAATATATATCAACCATGGCCTAAGGGCATATTCGGCAACCATAATATGACGACCGTCATGTTTATTGTTTTAATAAGCTCCATAAGTTTCTTTTCACATTTTTCCATTTATGTCTTTATAAGCTAACTAGTTTATCAATCAAAAACTAACAACATATACACACTCAAGGGTTGTTTGGTCAAGGCAAAAGGAATGAAAATGACATATAACGAAAATAAGAATACATTTTCTTTAATTTGGAATGAAAATTTGGGCTTCTAGGCAATGGGCCCACTATATCTATATCTATACTATATATAAAACACGGATAAAAAACCTGTTAAATACAAATTATTATGCACAAGGTACCATCATTTTATGCAAGATTTTAAAAATCTCTTAATTTACAAGTATCAAAGCACAATATACATATTACTACTGTAGACTTCTGACACCCACCAATTTGGTATGTGCAGGGTCTTTCTTTTATGCATACATTTCTATGTATCACTATTAATTAATATATTATATTACTATAAATTTGTTTTAATTATATTATTAAATATGTAATTGGTTATTTTTTCTAGATGTCATTAAAATATATAAAATAATCATTGAATTCTAACAAAATACTTAATTTTTTTATATAAAAAACATTATATTATTAAGCCTAAATTAAACAAATTTATAAAAACATTATCACTTTCTCAAAATCATCCAAAATCATACTGTAAATCGAGAAAAAGAAACATTAAAATCGTGATGTATCTCGCTTTATTGCGCGAGTAATCTTCTAGTTTATATAAAACCAAACAATTTCTTTTATTTTCAATCCCATTAAATATTGTTTAATACTTGGAACCAAACACCCCCTTAACTTATCAATTAGTATGCCAAACATAACCTAAATAACACATTTTTGGTTTGTATAGCAAATATATTGAGATCTAATTGCTTTGCAATTTTAACAACATTTTATAATACTTGGACTACAACATTCATATCATGTGCATAGTGTCAACCAACAAATTCAATCTACATCAAAACAATGCATTACAATTCACATAACCACAAATTCAAACACCCCTAAATTAAGTGCACAATTACTGCTGTCATCATACCCAGCATCCCACCTGCAATAACCTGCAAATTTATGTAAATAAGTAGTCTGCATTTGCTAAATCCATGGTTTTTAGGTGCATGATATGAACTACTGCTCCACCTATGAATTGATATTTGACAAATGTCAAAAATACCCTTTCGTAAATGACATAATACGGGGAACTTATGGACCCAAATCAACATCGCCGGTCTTTGTAAGGATGGCAATGGGAAAAAGGCAACTCTAAGTCGATTAAGGGGTCTGTTTGTTAGCAGCTTAATGAGCATAATGGGATTCACAATTTAGGTGCCGTTTGTTTTTTAAGAGGTCTAAAGGTCGGAAGTCTTATTTTATTTATGATTAATAAGAGGTGGTGTAAAAAGGTCTGAACGATTCAGACTTAAGAGCCATTAAGAGTTTTTTTTTTAAACAAACAACCCCGTACTCAATCAGTTATAAGTGACTATTTGATAGTGACTGGGGCTGTTTTTTTTTTTAAATACCTCTTAATGGCTCTTAAGTCTAAATCGTTCAGACCTTTTGACATTCAGACTGTTTGTTTTTTTTCCAGTTTTCAGAACCTCTTAACTCTTTAATACATCTGAAATAAGAAAAGTGGTGACCTAACTTCTTAAAATCTCTTATCGCCGCCTCATTTCTTATGCTCTCCTTTCTCTCAAGACGCCTCTATACGTTACAAAAACAAAGTCTTATTGATTCAGATTGCAGACCTAGCACCACCTCTTATTAATCAGAAGTGAAATAAGACTTCAGACCTCTTAAAAAACAAATGCCACCTTAGTGATATAGAAAATGGCTTATTCGGTAAGCTTCTAGGGGAGCTTTATGCAGAAAGCCAATATTTTTTTGAACATATCCCTCCCATTAAAAAAAACATGCTTTTTCCATCTATGAAAAAGCCCTTTCAAACAAAAAACTTCTCAATCTGTACAGACAGACAACTTTATCCATACATGACTGAATGAAAAACTAACCAAACAATCCCTAAGATTTGGGGAATCGTACTGACGTATTAATTTTGTCATATTAGAGAAGAAAAAAGGGCATATAAGCAACATGACTATCGACCAACATAATGCGAACCTATCAGCAGTTTAACAAGAAGGGTTCTGAAGTTAAGACTTGCACAGAAAAGTACACGAAAACAGACCTGAGGAGGGGTATGGCCAAGAAGTTCACGTAACGGTCTGCTCTCAGCCAAGGGATGTTCAGCAGGAAGTTCATATACGATCTGATTCAGAACCTGAAAATTTGCAATTTTGGACATGAAAAAAATGAAATCTTTACCAGAAATTGTAACCATATTACCGACTGGTAACTGCATAGTACAGTCTCCGATCTACCATAAAGAGATTTGATTAACTGTAACACAATTTGTTGACCACTAACATAAATGGCTCTGATGTGGGCAGACAACATGGGAATGCCAACACAGAAAGAAAATAGAAAGAGAGATGGATCAAACCTCTGCTTGACGCCCAGCGTGCAATCGTACACCAGTCGCATCATACATTACCTGCCACAATTCATTTTGTATAAGAGATCACAAGTTATTCAAGTTTGTTTCTAACCTATTCATCGCCTTACATGCATTCAGAAGTGAAAACCTTAGTTTCGGACTAGTTTCATACAAGAAACACACGATTTTGTCCCCATAATCATAATGAGAACTTTTACGATAGAGTGCAACCAAAAGCCAGTATGCAAAACAAGGAAAACACAAGAAGATCTTAGAACAGGTTAAGGGCTGTTTACTTACAACTTAATGAGCTTAATTGGTCTGGGCGGCTTAATTCGTTAAGCCATTAAGCTAAAATGGCTATATGGAGTAAGCCAGGACCCCTCACTTATCCCTATGAAGCAAACAGCCCCTAAATATTCAATTGCCTTTTGTGTCTAAAGCTACATTCCGACATGTGCACATATGAAATGACGGAAGATTATTGGTGACACAACACAATATGGCTTTTATGGGGATGATATTTGTAGATTCTACTTCTTCTATTCATTTTACATGGATGAATCTTAAACAATAGCAGATGAATAGAAAGATCGTACGATACAAGCTAATATCAGTGCAGTTGCAAACGTTGAACTGCCAAGGCCATCTTGTAAACCAACAGCAACGGCAAGAGCAGTGACTGTTGCAGAATGGGATGAAGGCATACCACCAGATCCGATAAGCTGCTTAAGATCCCAACGGTGTTCCCTATACCTGCATGTCTAGCCAACGGATATAAGAATCTTAGGATGTATCAATAGCAATAAATCGGATAAATAAAAGACCACAAACAGAACGGATACACAACCAAAAAAACAACCAATTACAAAGTAAAGGTACAGTTTAGAGTCTCCAATATGTGTAGATCTTCGACAGTAACAATCAAAATTTCGCATAACCATTAGTCCTATTTGAAATCCTAAACAGAATATGAGCTAGAATCTGTGACAATTAAGCGTATGACAAGAAACTGAGTTTTGCGATCACTCTTCTGGAATCACACGAGTTCACAAAATAAAAGTTTTTGGCAAAATTCACCTGGATCAGAAAATAAATCAAAACCGCTTTCAAATCATATGAAGAAATCAGTTCAGGTTCCAATTTATTTCTTCATTTAAAAGCCTAACATGCTATGATCATAATCATTAAATCCGTTACAAGCATCTAAAATTAACAAAAAAAAAGTTCACGACATCAAGCTGAGATCACAATCTCAAATAGAAATACACGAGTCTATCAATCATCTAGATACAAAAACCTAAACTAACCGATTAGAAAAGGCAACAATACATACATAAATATCATGATCCAAAACGTAAAAACCAAAATTAGGCGTAAAAATTGATTAAACGAACAAAAACCATACCAGGTGGTGAAGACTTTAATGGATTGAGCAAGCGCAAAGGCAACCAGTGCAGAAATTAAAGCATAGTTCATATAAACAGGTCGTGAAGAGGCGTAAGAAGTGTTGGTTGGCACTGAATTGTGAGCCGAAGACAACCATGACGACGATGAAGTCGCCATTTCACCGAACGATCTCATGTTATACTAGATTCAACACCAAATGAAGTCGCCAATTGTTGATCCGAATGGAAATATTGGGGGAATTTGGGATGCGAAAACGTGAGAAAGGAGAGAAAACGAAGCGAAAGCGTAAAGGGTTTTTGATTTGTTTGTTCAGAATGAGAAGAATAGGGGAGGAGGAGGAATCTTGAAGATGCAGAATTTTCCCTCTCTTTAGATTTTAATTAATTAATTAATTTTGGAGCCCTAGTTTTGTAGTATGGTCAAATGTCATAGAATTAGAATATGCTATTGTTATTTCTTTTAGATACCTTCATATCAATCATTCCAAAAACAAATATAATAATATATAGGGAAATTAATTAAAGTAGTCATTTGAGAAAATGGGGTTTACCTTCTAATCATTCTCTCCTTCAGTTTATTAAAATAGCCACTACCTTCGTGAAAGGAGTTCGTATATACGAACACATCCTTTTAACTCATAAACTTGATGTATCTTCGTAATATATGTTCGTATATACGAACATAATTTAAAAAGTGATTTAAAAACAATCACATCGTAAAAGAGTTCATGGAAAACTGAAAGAATTAAAAAAATTTACATTTGCAGGTTCGTATATCACGAAGGTGAGCCAAAATTGTAACTATTTTCACGAAGTGGGGTCCAAAATGTAATATATTTGAATTATCTTCCAAAGATGAAGGGTCAAAATTGTAACTTACAACTTTTCCATAAATGTGTTTCGTATATATGGGAATTCACGAAGAGGTTTCAAAATTGTAAAATAGTAAATTGGTGAAAGTGAGTTCGTAAGGGACAAAATGTGTTATTTTAGTCTATATTATATAGTAAGTTACTATTTTAGTCCTTGTAGCTTTTTTTTTTTTTTTTTTTTTTGTCTTTCCTATCTTTTTCATTTTATACCTTTATTACATTAATTAACTAATGATATTTTTTTACTAAAAATACATTAAAATATATATTTCATTTTATAAATTACACCATTAGAAAAGTCTTGTCGACATTTTTAAAAAGGTTAATTATTTAATATTTTTAAAATTTTATGCAATTTATTCAATATATATGTAACATTTACGCAATTTACGACATTAAAAAAGTCTTGTCGACATTTTATACCCTAGCCATTTTCTCCCTTGTTTTTGTAAAATAGCTCGTAGGTATGTGAAAACCGTTCGTATATACGAACTCCTCCCAAAAACCCAGAAAATTGCAGATTATGAAATGTGTTCGTAATATGTGTTCGTATATACGGAGTTGGTTTGAAAATTCATAAAAAAACTTTGTAAAAAAATTTAAAGAGGTAAACAACTTTACATTTTTGGCCCCTGTTCGTGAATAAGTTTAAAGACGATTACGAACTCACTTTCACCAATTTACTATTTTACAATTTTGGAACCTCTTCATGAATTCCCATATATATTCGAAACACATTTATGGAAAAGTTGCAAGTTATAATTTTGGCCCTTCATCTTTGGAAGATAATTCAAATATATTACATTTTTTACCCAATTAGTGAAAATAGTTACAATTTTGGCTCATCTTCGTGATATATGAATCTGCAAATGTAATTTTTTTTAATTCTTTCAGTTTTCCACGAACTCTTTTACGATGTGATGCTTTTTAAATCACTTTTTAAACTATGTTCGTATATACGAACATATATTACGAAGATGCATCAAGTTTATGAGTTAAAAGAATATGTTCGTATATACAAACTCCTTTCACGAAGACAGTGGCTATTTTAATAAATTGAGGGAGATAATGGCTAGGAGGTAAACCCGATTTTCTCAAATGGCTACTTTAATTAATTTCCCTAATATATATACATAACATGTATTGGAGGGTTTAATAATTATCTGATAACTTCTAAATTTGTGAGAGCATCTCCATCAGTTTTTTTATAATTTTTCTAAAATAAAGAAACAAAAGTGAAAATTTCTAAAATGTATCACATTCAACTCTAACAGATTTGTTATTTTAGAGATTTTAAAACAATTTATATTATTATAATATTCTCTAATTTATCATCTCAATACATTTTTAAAAAAAACTTAAAATAAAATTATAAAAAATAAATCTCATTGATGGGATTGAATAAAATAATCATTTATCTCTCCTACCATCAAGTTTTAGAGAATTCTCTAAACTTAAAAAAATTTCAAGTTTTTTCTATTATAGCAAACAAGATAGCAAAGTTGTTGGAGAGGTTTAGAGAACAAAAACATTTTTTTTCTATTTTAACAAAGTTGTTGGAGATGCTATGAGATTCGTGGTCATCGAAGAACTTTAAAATTTGTGAGATCCGTGATTATCAGAGAACTTCAAATATTATGAGATCCGTGAGAACTTTTACTTTAGGGTATTGTTTTACATTATTTATTTTTTTCATCTAAGGCTTAATGTATTTATGATGAACAAATATTTGTTTCATAATATGTTTGCTTCATATGTATTTAGTTCACAATGTAAAACTTTTTATGTGTAATTTGTGTTTTACGAACAAGCAAAAAAGGTTCACGTTGTGAAACAAATATATGTTAAAGGATATACTAAATGTTAGTCTTAGATAGAAAAAAACCCATATGAAATAGTCCATGATGCACTAGTTCTCAAGGTTGTTACGGTCTCATGAGTTCTCAAAAAAAGCCCCAGACCCCCACCCTCAACCCACACCACACGTATAATGTTATGTACATTTACATATATCTTTGAGAGATTCAAACTACCGTAAATATTTTAAGAATTTGGAAATAAGTTATTTTTGTTTTATTTATGATGAATGTTATGATATAAAATAAGTTGGTTTCCAACTCTTCAAAATTCATAATTATTAAAGGTTATTCATCATAAATAATACATAAAAATATAAAATAATTCGGTTTTCAAAATTTTAAATTATTTTTTTATTTCTAATAATATTTATTTTTTGTATTTAAACCTTTTACAGGATATCTTAGAGCATCTCCAACATCATTGCTAAAATAGAAAAAAATTGGTTTTTTCTTTGCTATTCCTCTCCAACAGTTTTGCTATATGGTTTGCTAAAATAGAGAAAGATTAAAAAATCTCTAAATATAAAGAATTCTCTATAATCTCTAAATTGGAGAGAGAAAATATTATTTTATTCAATCAAACCAATAAGATTCAATTTTTAACATTTTATTTTAAGTTTTTTTTAAAAAGTGTATTGGGATGATAAATTATGGAATATTATAATAATATAAATAATGATTGATTCTCTATAATAGAAAAGCCGTTAGAGTTAGAAGAAAATATTTTTAAAGATTTTGGCTTTCTATTCTCTATTTTAGAAAAAATTTAGCAATACTGTTGAAAATACTCTTACATTCTCGTAAAACGAACCCAATTGTATATGTGTCCTTTGACTAAAAAAATAGATGACTATACAAAAATGTTAACACGTTTCAATGTTTACAATTACCAAAAAGATTTTGTTCACAACAAATTATTATATAAAATAACTTGAATCGAGACAAAAGAGTAATTGCCCATTGAAAAAGAACACATACAAGATACAACCAAAGTTACTTGAGTCATCTGTTTGATTTCGTAGGACAAATAAATTTAAGAGTAAACTACAAATTTGGTCCCTATGGTTTATCGAAAATAATATATTTTTTATTTTTGCAGTTTTGAAATTACAAGATAGTCATTGTGGTTTACAAAAACGTCCAAATTTGGTTCCTCCCTATAATGGCCGTCAAAAGATTCCGTTAAATAAGGGGCATCTTTGTCATTTTATCAACTTTTTTTTGTCTTTTACCCAATCAAGTTGATATTATGATCTTGGTCCATGTGGTTTGATTTGATAAAAGACAAAAAAAAATGGATAAAATGATGAAAATGTCCTTATTTAACGGAATTTTTTTGATAACCGTTAGAAAGAGGGGGAAAATCTGAATGTTTTTGCAAACCACAATAGCCAGCTTGTAACTTTGAAACTATAGGGACGAAACCACAGGGACCAAATTTGTTGTTTACTCTAAATTCAGTAACTCCAAAGTTTGCTCATGGTTATCTAAGACATTTGAAGTTACACCATAGTAAGATTGCGTCTGTTTAACACAGGGGCGGACCTACCCTTCCCAGGGGGGGTCCCGTGCACCCCTCAAGTTCGTTTCGTAAGGCGAATTTTTTTTTCGGTATGTAAGGTGCACCAGCTCAACTACAGGGGGTGCTCCGTGATATATACGTTTTAAAGGGGTGAAAGGTGCACAAGTCCCAAAAAACAAAATTTTCCTCTCGAAATCAACCAAAAAATCGAAAAATTCTCTTGAAATCAATAAAAAAAACAAAAAATCCCTCGAATCAACACAAAAAAACGCATCGAATCAACACAGAAACTTAAAAATCTCTTGAAATCAACCAAAAACATAAAAAGTCCCCAACAGGGGAATTCGGCTAAAAACACATCAACAACAATTTCTTAAGCTTTTCGCACCCGCTCACCTAAGATTCTGGGTCCGCCACTGGTTTAACATTATTATTTTGATAAATATGTCGTCTGTTGATCTGTATATTTTGTGCCGTGAGTTCGTTCAGAGACAGCTCCAGAAAATTTTCCTAACTAGGTACAAAATTATTAACATTATAAAATAAAACAAAAGGAATTTTCCTTATTTGCTTGTTGTTACCAAAAAGTTTTAAAAAAAGCGCCAAAAGGATTTCAACTTACAATTTGTAACGTCACTCGTCACATGCAATAATACTACGGTTTACAAATAGACTCCAACCACTTTTTAATAACTACAAGAAGCAAACATCAAATTAAAGCCGGTACACTTTTAAGATCCTAAAAGATTTTCCACTGCGTCATGAAGCAGGGGGCATAGGTAGGGCTGTAAATGAACACGAACGGAGACTTGTTCGTGTTCATTCGTTTAACTTAACCGAACAAACACGAACGGTAAACGATATTTTATGTGTTCATGTTCGTTCGTTCGTTAAGAAAAAATGTTTGTTCGTGTTCGTTTATGTTCATTCACTAAGAGTTAAACGAACGTACATGAACGAACATAAATTAACATAAATGAACATAAACAAACGAGCATAAAAGAACATAAATGAACGTAAATGAACGAACACAAATGAATAAAAAACAACCACCATTACTCATCATTTTGTTCGTAAAAAATAACATAACAAAATGAAAACCAGGAAACTTAGGAGGTATAAAAAATAATTTTATAAAATTAATTTAATTAATGCTTTTACACATTAATGTTATAATATATGTAAATATATTTATATATATAAACAAACATAAATGAACAAACGTAAATGAACGAACGTTCACGAACGTAAATGAACGAACGAGACTATTGTTCATGTTCGTTCATTTATTAAATAAACGAACATAAACGAACTTCCCGCCGAACGGTTCACGAATGGTTCGTTGAACATTCGGTTCATTTACACTAGGCACAGGCACCCTCTAGGCTATTACTAAATCCACCCTTGGGTTCGCTTATCACTCACTTGATCGGTATGGGCCGTGTGACTCAGGTTTAGGACGCACGATGATTTATTTCCAAAATATTTAAAAATATTGTATGAAAAAGGTCATTAAATATAGACAGTTCGTTTCCAGTAAGAATAGTTGTCATCATGAGAAGGGTAAGAAGGGATTTTCACCCTTGGATCAATCTTAATTGAAGATCTACTGAAAATTCCCTTCCAAGTCAATTCATGAGTTATTTTGGGACTTAATTTGAACCATTAGATCAACACTAATTAAAAGCGATCAAGGGTCCAAATCCCTTCTTACACTTCTCACCTTGAACTCCTCACATGATCCTTGGAGGCGTTTGGTTCGCTAGCAGCCGGAATCTGATGGAATTGGAATGGTCAATTCCATTGACCAAATTCCATCCTGCTGTTTGGTTACCAATGAAATGGAATTGAATTCCATAAAACCCTTTAATCATGGATTTGGTCATTCCTTCTTAAAATGGATGGAATTGAATTTCATTCCATCAGATTTTCTCAAAATGACACAAATACCCTCCTAACCCCTCTCTCTCTCTCTCCTCCTCTCTCTCTCCTCTCCCTCCTCTCTATCTCTCTCGGCATTTAAAAAAATATAAATAAAAAATAAAAATAAAAGAAAGGGTATTTTTGTCATTTTTCAGAATTTCATTCCAATTCCTTTGCAAACCAAACAGACAGATTCCAATTCATTTGACTGATTACATTACATTCCTGCCAACCAAACACTTAGTCAAACCTGATAACATTTCATTCCAATTCCTTAGACAGATTTCATTCCTTCAGAAATCATTCTGCGAACCAAACGCCCCCTTAGTCTAAATACAGAATACTACTATACAAATGCAAACATGTTATATTTCAAAAGGCTTGCAGGAAGAAGTTATAGTTTCTACAACAACAAATACTCTCTTCAGAAAAGAAAAAATCCAATAAGAAAAAACAGAAGATTTGTATGCTATACATTTGGCATGACGTATAAAAGAAGGCGGAATAAGGGGACTCGAAGGGCCGACTAGAAGCACGTATCTGAAGTGTTTCTAGTACTCGAATTCTAGCTAGAGCTAAAGGACAATAATGTCAATGTGAGTGAAGAATTTCCATAAAACAAACACAAAGGGCCAAATATATGGATCAAAATGTACCATGCTTTACAAACCTTTGTACACGGATCACCACCCGCCACCACAAACCGCATCAGCAGCAGCAGCGTTGACGACTGGGGCGTCCCCATGAAGCAATCTTCAGGTTGGCTGGTAGAATCTACACTTGAATTTTAAGATATGTAATCTTCGGTTGGTTATGGGTTAGTTTTATGAAGTTTTAAGAAATTGTATTGAATTTTTAAGATGTTTGCATCAAAAAAGGGGGAAATTTTCCAAAATAACCATTCTAGGCTCCCCCAATTCATTTTATAGCCGTTTTTCTACTCCATTTACCAAAATATCCAAGATTTCGCAAGTAGCACTTTAGCAACTTGCGAAATCTACTTTGCATGAAGTCAATATTCATAAAGTAACCTTTTAGCAAGGTGCTAAAGTGCTACTTACAAAATGCTGACAAGGCAAGTGGCATTTTAGCAAGTTAGGTAAGTAGTACTTTAACAACTACTTTAGCACGTAGCACTTTAGCAAGTTGTGTAACTGACACTTGCACATCAGCATTTCACAAGTAGCACTTTAACAACTTGCGAAATTGCTACTTTATGGATATTATATTCATAAAGAGTAGATTTCGCAATTTGCTACAGTGTTACTTGCGAAATCTTGGTTGTTTCAATCAATTATGTAGAACAACGGCTATAAAGTGAATTAAGGGGTCAAAAATGTCTATTTTTGACAATTTCCCACGACACCTGATGCTTAATAAGTTGTTTCTGTCAAATGTTTTATATAAACCATCGTTCTTACAAGAAAGACAAACATAAATAGAAAAAGCAACATGGTTGCTCAAATCTTGAAAACAATTCAAGTAAAATCACATACCTGTAAAAATGAAACATTCCATGAAGCAACCATTTAAACTGCAGACTTCCCTGCAGAAGCCATCAGCTCTGCCTTTGCAGCTTCCATGATAACATCAAAGTTGGTTTGTATATACCTCCCCCTGTTAACAATCCTCAATTAGTGTAGAAACCTAAGAAAAATATGTCATTTTTTGTAACATAATCTCAAGCTTACCAGAAATGAGTTCTAGACCAAATTGAAGAAGGAAATGCCGGTGTGGCTATACCATGCATTATCCTAGCAATTGCTCGGGGGGTAAATTTAGCATGCGAATTGCTCTGAAGGAACACCTACAACACCAAATATCATAAATCCAAGTCAAATAGAATTCACAGGTTTTAAAAAGGAGAGACCATGTGACCTGCAAAGCACGTTACCTTGATATCTGCTCTCAGGAACCGGCTGCAAATACACAAATTTTGATGTTAATAAACAATACACTAAAACAAAATGAGAAAAGAACGGACCGCATGGTTTTGTTATTTTTCACTTTGCAGACTAACCAATGAAAGAGAGGGTGAATACAGTATTTTCAAAGATTATTGTAATAGCATAGCAAGTCTGCAACTTAAGATTTGGGCTATTTTGATAATTGAGTGAGTTTGTTATCAAGATTTTTCGGTTCATTACATTTTATATGCATATGCAAAAGTACGCAAATTTCTAAACCTGGTTTGGTCCATCTTATTTGGGATATTGCTGTCATCATCTGAATTGAAGTAATCCAAGATCTTCTTCTGCAAACATGGTGTGTGTTGGGAATCAGTGCAACCGCTTGTTCTATCACACGTTTTCACTGCAAAGACTGCAGCATTAAACATCACGTCTACTTTGCGCACCTGTGTCAATAGATAGTTTGTAAGACGTAAATAATACAAAAAACTAATAATGAGATGAAACACCACAAACATGAGCCGGTTCATGAGAGCTCGAACCAGCTCATCAAGAATCTTGGCAATCCAGATCCTATGGCGAGCCCAAGTCTAGGCGGCCCATGTGGCTCATTTGACCATAGAATCTGGATTGCCAAGAATTTTATTCTAGAACCAAGACACTTCAGAGTTAAGGTTTTCAGTCTTCAGCACCACCTCTTAAAAATCAGAAGTGAAATCAGACTTCAGACTTCAGCACCTCTTAAAAAACAAACACCACCTAAAGCACTATTCAACCACTTAATAGAAACAAGTTACCTTGCATCTCTCAACCTCTGATAACCATTTGGCAAGATCTGCTGCCAAGGAACATATATCTTGTGGGAAATTTACAATTGTGTAACAATAAGCTGGATCCTTCAATTCGTATGTAATTTCTCCCTTCAGCTAATAGAAAAGGCGGTTACGTAAAGGTGGGTAAACATGAATCAAAAAATTCATAAATAGGTAAAAATGAACCAAAGTAATATGCATATGCGCAAACCTTCAGAATCTGCAGCTGATTAGATACAGCAGAAGTTTGAATTCCAATGCTACAGGCTACAGTCGGTATGTCAAACACATACTGTCCATCCTTTATTTCAGCCCTGAGAATCACATTCCAGTTATTTGCTTGTATTATAATGCACGTTTCGTAACTGAAAGTAGCGGCCAAACTCAATTACTTACTTCTTCAAGATTGTTGCAATCACAAAATCCTTAGCAGCAAGCAATGCTGGGGAGGTCTGCATTTATCAACATTATCATGAGTCAACTATCGAGTATGAACTATAATTGAACTATATTGGCAGTGAAGTAGCAACCCACCATATGGAAATTTAATACGCATGTTACACTTGTTTGGGGTAGTAAACGCAAATACTGCACTTCCGCCAACTCCAAGCGGGTTAATATAGTCAGAATCACCTGAAACGATCAAAGTACAACAATGGAATGTATAAAAATTGTATCAGCTCCATATTAATGAGTTAAAATGTGTGTATTATGATTCTAATGCAATGATAATGCTTCGAAAAGGACCTCTTCTTTCATATCAAATTTCCGAGATGCAGATTCTTTGACTAGTGAGCAAATACTTCCCTGTGAATTTGAGTCCCCGCTGAACACTTGCGAGAGGAACTTATTTACGGTGTATTGATCTAACCCATCACTGACAGAAAATACAGCGAAGCTCAGATTTCTTCATTACAACTAGAAAACTTCTTGAACGTGAAATTGCAACTGGTTACCTATACATAAGACTCCGAAGCTTAAAATATGTTGTATCATCAAGAAAGAGATGGCAATAAGATAATCGCCCATCACGCCCAGCACGTCCGATTTCCTATACAGATCGAACATCTTTAGACAAATGATATAATGATAATAATAAATTAAAAAAAAAAAAAGAACTGCTTGGTGGATCGTTATCCAAACCTGAACATACTCTTCCAAGCTTTCAGGTAAACTGTAGTGAATTACCTGCAACAGATGCAAATAGGAACTTTTAGCGTAATTATGTTATTTCAATTTATGATTTACACTTCAAGATAAAGAGATCATAAATACTAAGGAATTGTACTTACAGCTCCAACATCACTTTTATCAAGCCCCATACCGAATGCCACAGTTGCAACGATCTTTCAAGGAGAAGGTAAGACAGAGAGAGAAAAATGTTAAGGATACTGTATCTGGATATAGTCTGCTTACATACAAAGAAAATTCTCTAGAACCCATTAAGAAACTTGAAGATTTCTTTACCACTCGTATCTTGTTTGAACAAAACAACTCTTGTGTGCGCCTCCGATCTTTAGCAGGAATCCCACTATGGTAACTCTAATGACAATTTGTTGTTCATATCATATCAAAATCACAACAAAAGTGTCAGAGCATGAATGGTTGTCATGTAACTCACTTAGGATACATATCAGATCCTAACCTTTGCCCGGATATTGCTATCACATAAAAACTTGCTAATCATGTCTGTTTCAGACTGCAATTAAAATTGAATGTTAGAGCAGTAAACCAGCCAGAATTGATGTAAGTCTATGCTGAACTGAATCTTTTAAACTTAGATTTTCGTTTTAGGTGGTTAACAAGCTGCATACACGAGGATAAAAGGTCACATATATATACCTGATATTTGCAGTAAATTATAATGCTTTTAACATCCATGTAAGGTGAAGCCTTGAGCAATGCCATCAAATCCTTCATCCTGAATTGATTGACAAAACAGGATCACAAAATGCTCTAAAATAGGGAGTTAAACTAACCACATTTTTACTTGCCTATTTCCACTCAAAGATACAGATAACTGCAAGTTGTCCCTGATTTGTGCTGCTTGAACAAGATTTGTGGGAGGAATCTCAAGGGAGCACATCACATCATGCATCGTTTTGGTCGTTGCAGTTGCTGTCATTGCAAGAATGCACTCTACTCCAAGACTAGAACGAAGTAAGGACGCTCTAAGCCTCATATATGAAGGGCGGAAGTTATGTGACCTGTCAATATATGTGAACTTAAATTTAATGCAATATGGCATCAAAGCAAATTTTGAAAAATAATACAAAAGGCCGAATCTTGATGATCTAATGAAATAAGCACCGCAGGTGACTCACCATTCAGAAATACAGTGGGCTTCATCAATCACAACAAGCGAGATGAGTGAAGTTGAAGAAAAAATTGATGTAAATTCAGCATTTAGTAATCTCTCCGGAGAAACAAAAAGAACCTGCAACACAAGTTATGTACTTTTAAGAAAAATAAGAAAATTACTTCAAAAAGGTTACAACTTTAAATGCATTTTGCACTCTCAAAACAACAGACAAAGTGGGGTCAGTAAGTGCACTGAAAATCATTGATGAACTCACCTTCAAGGTTCCTTCTTGAACCCGCCTAAGTGTTTCCGAACTCTCTTCTAGTGTCTACAACAATAGTGAACACAAAATCAGGCATCTGAATACAAATGAAAAAGCACAAAGTACAAACAAACGCAGAGATAGTACCTGACTGCTACATAATAGACCGCCTGGAATCACCGGTGGTAGCTGTTTAAGTTGATCAAACATAAGTGCCACCAACGGACTAATAACAAGTGTCATTCCCTGCAAAACAATAGCAGGCAACTGATAGCAAAGTGACTTTCCAGCTCCAGTTGGCAAAATCACCATACTTGATTTCCCAGCAAGTAAAAGTTTGATTGTCTCCAATTGCCCATCCCTAAAAGAATCATACCCATGAGTAAGCTTCAACAACTCAACTAAATTCCCGTCAGATGGATCACGACGAACATCCGACACAGCCTTCTCAATCACTTCTAAATCAAGTCTCGTATCAGTCCCTTGATTCTCCTCCAAACGCAAACCTTGTTCTTCACATAAACTCCGCTCCTCTTCACCTTCGCCGCCACTTTTCAATTTCCTTCTACTTCTCTTGTAAGACTTTCGACCTGCATTGTACGCATTTGAATTCCTTTTCCTAACTTTGTATGCAAACTTCTTGCGCCCCCCATGACCATTGATGTTCAATCTCACAAAGTTCCCTTCATTTACTAATTTCGGCTTGCTCACTTGCTGCGTAGGGAAAACACTGCCTCCAATCAAGTTAGGATGTTTCTTCACAACTCTCCCTGAATCTCTACCGATAACATCTCCGCCTAGGGTTTCATTTACACATTTGGGTTCAGACGTGTTCGTCTGTTCCAATCCAGAACCACAACTCCCAATTAAATTCGGGTGCTTCTTCACAACTCTTTCCGAATCTCTGACGTCAACATCCCCACCATGGCTATCACTAACTCCAACTTTGGCTTCTAAACCATGATCAATTCCTTTTTCGGTTGATTCAAAGTTCAAGCAAGTCCTACGGATCTTACAAAAAGATGAGAATTTCGATAAGGATGAGCTACCTGCTGGAAGAGTCTCAGTAGGAGAAATTGCATCAAACGAATTACAACCGGAAGAGCGCCGGATTTGAAACGGTAGGTTAACATCAGAACTACGTGTAGTGGATGGAATAGAGCTTTGAAACAGATCCGATCCGTCATTTTTAGGTTCAGATTTTGGAGGCGGCGGTTTAGTTCTCCTTGTGGATGGTTTAATATTCAAAATCGGCCGGGAAGAACTGGAATTGGCTTTCGATTTAGGGTTTTTCCGTTGCTTAGCAGAAAAAAGAAGAGTATGCAGTGCCGCCGGTGGAGGTGGCGGTGGCGGTGGCGGTGGAGGTTGATATGGTTGTCGTGGAGGTGTCGACGAGATGTGAGATCCGTCGGAATCTGAATCGGAGTAATCCATTGACGACGGCGCCGGAAGAAAAGAAAAAGAGTAAATTATATCAAGGGCTCAATTTTCCCGCCTTTTCTGGTTGGAGGGAAAATATCATCTTGTTGTGCATTAACTTGTTGTACATTTTGCAATTATAAAAGTACACTATAATATCATGATATTTGAAAATTGATTTTGATTATAAATCAGAGTTTAGGCAGTTTTGTAACAAACCAATATTATAACTTTTACTATTTTATTTCAACATCTGAATATTTGCAAGTTTTACTTTTTAGAATTAAAAACCCTTAAACATTATCATATATGCTACCTGAAAACTTAAAATGTCACTCAAAATTTAAATAAGATAATAAGTTTTCATATATGTAACTTGAAGTTGGTACAAAACAAGTATCAACATGTATCAACAGGAAAAAGTTGGTACCAAGTACAATTGATTGGTATATGATATAAGATTTTGTGTACCGATTACAATTGATTAGTACATAGTATTGAGGAAAAAACATGATACCGTACAAAGTCCGGCCTTAGTTTTTACAATTATATATCTCAACAAAAAAAATGTTTATATACACTAAAAATGATTATGGTTAAGAGATAAAATGAAGGATTATGTGAGAAGTTAAACATTTTACGAGAATATGAGAAGTGTGATAGCATATATGATTACCCGGCATGTGAGTGTTTAATCATATATGATTAAATGTTTATGTATTGCCAATGTAACATGTGTTTAATCATATATGACTAAGGGTCTGTTTGTTAGCAGCTTAATGAGACTCACAGTTTATTCACTCAGCTATATATGACTGTTTGGTAGTGACTTAATGATATAGAAAGTGGCTTATTCAGTAAGATTTCAAGGGAGAGCTTTATGCAGAAAGCCAAGTTTTTTTCCAAACCAGTCCCTCTCATTAAAAAAACACGTTTCTTCTATCTATTAAAAATATCTCTTAAATAAAAATATTCTAAATCTATACAGATAGATTAATCCACACAGACAACTTTATCCATACAGAACTTAATGAAAAACCAACCAAACAGCCCCTAAGCTTGTGTAACATATATGATATCACACTTATTGCAAAATATTTAGCTTCTTGTTTGAACCTGCCATAAGTGATAAATTAATAAATATATGTCAAATATCTATAACATTAACCGGTTAGAGATCGTTAATATTATTCTAATGAATACTGAAAATTTGAGTGATAGCATTATTTTTGGCAATTTCGGTTAAAGATGGTCTTAAGTCAGTAACTAAAAAACAGAAATTAAAAAAATTATTTATATTTCCATCTTAACAAAATTACAAAAATAGCCCTGAACCAGAACCACATTCCAAAATGTACAAGCAAAAGCAGCAGCAATCAACTCAACAATCGCACAACAAGAATCACGGGCTTCTCGTTTATACGTATAATACCCGATACAAGAATACCGGTATCTCGCTATCTTCGGTCAGCCTACCGATATACAATGCTTACTCGAATACCTTTTCCAAGCAATGTACAACTTTCACTGCATCACATACACGTTGTCATAGCAGCGTAATCACCGATCAAGGTACAACTCACACTGCACGACGTAAAAACCACTATGCTCACCAAGGTACATCTTTCACGGCATGAGGTACAAGTCACTATAGCGTGGCGACAGAGTACAAGGGGTTACCTAACGATCAAGATCAAGATCATTTCACATTATTGTGCAATTGCATTTAGATTCCAGCATTGGAGGTTTCTTACTCTCTCCGTTATTCGAATCTCGAACCCCGACGATACGGGTTTTCGGTTGATCGGTTTTACCTTCGGTTTCGGTGGTGGTGTTAGGAACCTCCACGGTGTCGGTTTCCGCTTCCTTTTTATGCCTGGATCTATGGGACTTTGATGACCGTTTGGTTGCGTTTCTGTCGGTTTTATCGAGATCGGCTTTTCGGGTGGCTGGAACCAGTGGCCAAGAACCATTGTCGTCCGATGGGTTTTCCTTCTCGATGGCTATGGCTGCAGCGTTATGCGCCAAATTGTGAACTATCGAGCTGCAAAAGAGTATCGTGTCCGTTGCTTCTTCTAGTGTCAAGCTTCTTCCTTTCAGGCCTCCTTCATGTCCAACCAAAACGATCGATTCTTCTGCCACAACAGAAACATAGGTCAACACATGTCCATGTTTGGTACATCGACGAGACTAGACATGACTGGACAGAACTGAACTAAACTAAACTAAACTAAACTGGACAGGACTGAACTAGACAGGTGAGAGTGAAGTAGGCGGGTGAAAAATTGTGGAAAGTTTTAAAGTTTTAATTTGAAATGGGTAGTTTAGTAATTTATCAATCATGTTCCGTCTCCATGATTTTTGTTCCACCTATTTCGAGGGAGAACAAGTTTTATACTGTCATGTCCCGTGTACCCAGCATTAAATATAACTTTTAGGAAAACTTATTATTCATGAAAGACGTACCGATAATGTCGTTCGCAAGATTAGAAGTATCGTAATCTTCACTGGGAACTGCTACATCTTCCTGCAATTCTTCTATGCTGCTCATTGAACTTACTGAAACATCACATTTTGAGGCAGGAGAAGATCTGCAAGTTTTATCAAATTCTTCTTTTGAGATTGCATCCAATGGAACTTCTTCAACATCCATGCTATCGACACAAGGATCTCGAGCTGTACCGTTCTCAGAAGTGCCCGTCTGTAAAGCGGTAGCATCGTCAGGTCCCAAATCTTCAACTTTCTGAGAATTGGTTAACAAAGATTCGCCGGAATCAACACGGGTTTGGTTCGGGGCCGTGTGAGAGTTATTACCATTGTCGTTTTCAAAGCACGTGCCATTCTCTACGGTATTTTCTTGAACATCTCTCCCAAATGGATCGAGTGTGCTCGTTCCAAGACTAGGGGGATGGAAAGCGTGACTAGAAGCTCCGGATAAAGATGATCCACTGCGTTGGTGCTTTCCGATAACGTCAAACTTGTAATTCTCTGTTTCAGATTTCGTGCTACTCAATTGACGTTGAAAACGAGTATCCACTTGTCGAACCGGACCAAAGTCAACAGAAGACGAAGCCGACACACTTCTCATGCTATTCGTACTGTCTCTAACGTACGAAAGATCGTCATACGAGATGCTGCTTGCTGAAAAGTTCGTGTTTCGGACCACAGCTCCCTTTATACTACTAGACCGTTTCAGCAGTATTGAAATACCCGCACCTTCTGAAGATCCGATCTTTGGATTCAAAAAGTCAACCTTTGACTCACATTCTTCAGACCGTGATCGAGAAAGAGAACTTTCCGATAGAAAGTTCCAAATTGGTTCTCCGTAGGTACTCTGCTGACCATCCTTGACTAACTCATCATGTTGACCAGATCGTGCTTTGACTACAGCCATTTGAGGCTCCACTATCGTAGTTACCTCTGTTTCGGATCCTGAAACCACTATGCTCGGCACCGGGTCAATGACGGTCAAAGGCGTATACGACTCTATGCAATCTGCACAAAGATTTGCATTCTTTTCTACTGGTCCCATAGGAGAGTACCCGGAACCACATCCAGAACAAATTAACATATCCTTTTGACTATTAATATCCAAGATATCATCAAGAGCGACAGAAGTTGCAGGATCACGATCCCCAATATTTCTCGAATCGTCCAAAAGCGCAAGCTGGTTGCTTCGTGTTTCCCCATGGGATTCATTTCCGGCACCATCATCTTTTTCGATCACAAATACGTCATCATCAACGTCACAAACTTGCACGTTTACACAGCCACTAGTTGCATCATCCTGGCTCGCTTCAGGATCGTGTAAGCCACTTATCCCGAGCCCAGAACTTGCGTTACTACTAGTTGTAACAGAGGAATTCCTAGATATCGCAGTATGATGACCGGAACTTGCTATTCCGGCATGAAAAGTTGAACTAGGGACACTAGAGAGGAGTGGTCTGAACATATTTTGGGGACCCTTTTTTTGATCCTACATAAGAACAACGAAATATTCAAGAAGACTCGAAACTAATACAAGTTCTACTAATATGAATACTTTTATTGCAAGAACACATATAAGGGTAAAGATTCATAAAAATTCTTGATTTTGACAATTTTAGGTTATTAATCACTATAAATTGATCATTGACAACCCGACATGTTTCTAGGCGTTTATGTTAAGTGTGACATTGAAAAAAAAACTGACAAAAGGTCATTTAACCAAAGAACTCTTAATCATCGGGGATTATTTAGCTAAATGACCTCCTGATATGTGGTTTTCAAATCCATGACCTCCTGACATGTGTTTCAAATCCATGACCTTCTTACATGTGGTTTTCAAATCCATGACCTTCCAACAGGTTTTTAGGCATTCTTCTCTTAAAAAGTGACATTCTCAAATTTGTTGGAAGGTCATAGATTTAAAAAGAAAACTGCCAGAAGGTCATTTAACCAAAGGACCCTCTAGTCTACCAAGCAAAAAAAAAACTTTTTAAATGAAACGGATGGCACAATACCATTTGTCTAAGCGCAAGGTCGAAGGATCTCTTGGGAGCCGAACTAGAAGAAACTGCTCTACTCAGCTTTTTGGAAAGTGAAGCTTTATTATTATTCTGAAAGCCGCCGACTCTTCTTGAATTCGAGCGTTGTGCACTAACCACCAGAATGGACGAAAGAGATTCCATATCATCCTCAGCAGAAGATGCAACTGACCCTTTACTGTGGGAGCTAAATCTATCTCGCTCGTGACTGTGAGACGAGCTGATGCTTCTAGAAGCAGTCGGCGACATTGATTGCCTGCTGTGTCTAGAAGCTGGTGAGGACCCACGCACATATGATGCTGGTCGATCAGCCAAAGAAGTCCGGAGATTTGGTGGGACCTCTGTGGAAAAACCGGGAATGTTGGACTGCCACGCCCTTATTTTGGGTGAAGCCGAATTTCCTCTATTTGTTTTAACAGGCGAAATTCCCCTTGCATTCATGGTACCATTAGAACCAGTACTCAATCTGCGTGGAGCGGATGTAGAAGCCCGTGGAACGGATTTGCGAGATGGTGGAGATGATCTAAGTGAGGCAGTGGTGGGCCTGAAACTAGTAGGTGGGCTAGCCGTAGGTGCTGAAGATGCTTGACCTCTACCTTCAAACGGGCTATTATGAGATCGAGGAGATAGGCTCACACGATTCGGGCTTGCACTGCCTCTACTACTTCTATGGCTCTTCTCCATCTATGAATATATATTTGAACCGTTATTCAAAGGAAAGTAGATTACTTCATAAAACAATTTGTAAGAATGGGCGATTTGGTCAAAAAATCGTGGAAATTTATATACCAAAAACGCATTGTACTTGGGAATGTTTTTTGTCCAAAACTGCAAAAACCACTTATTCTTGCAAACTACGGTGTTCTGACTTTGCATTTTCGCAAGAACAATGATTTGTTTGCAACGAAAGGCCAGCTACAATGGTTCGATAAGCCCCAATTCCTCTTATTTTAGAAGAGCAAAATGCAACAAAGTTTGGTTTAGTTCCTATATAATAAAGTTTTAAAATTTTCTATTATGTACCCATTTCGGCCGGTAACCTGCTTATCTTGTTTCATTTGATGATGTAGATACCGTTTTACAAAAGGATTACGGTCACGTGGACGATAAAATTGACATCCACGTCATCAAATGTTAAAGGACAGCAGGTTACAGGTCAAAATGGGTACAACACAAAATTTTGAAACTCGGTTTAAATCGTTGTTACACTAAATATGAGTTAACCGTAGTATATTTATGCATTTTACCCTATTTAGAAAGGATATAATCATTGCTTCGAAAAGTCTAGCATATGTATAAAAGAATAAAGCAAGAATCAATAGGGCTAAACCAACATATGACTTACTGTCGATGATCTAGAGATTGAAATGGGTTGAGTTTGAGCTCTACCCCTTTGTGCAAGATTAACTTGCGGTGCCTCATCGTCCAATGAGGCAAACAAAGGTGTATCAGGAGGAGTTAATAACCTTCAAAGAAATTAGACACAAAGTTACTACGATAATAACCAATCATGGAATAACTATCAATCAAATATCTAAAACACCCGTCATTAATGATAACCAAAATCAATGCTATCAGTCTTTTGTAATGATTACTAATCGTAAAGAGGTAATTCGGATTGAAATTTTCAAAAAATGACTACCAACCATTCGTAATCATTCTTCTCCTCTTCTGCATGAAGAAGGTCACTGCTTTCTCCTCGAACAGGAATGTTTATCCCAAGCTTGTAATCCGAGAAGTACCGCAACTTGTTTGCTGAAAAAGATGCATACGATCACGAATGAGCACGACTCAAGAACAAACATCGTTTGTTACTACTTGCCCTTTTCAAAAAGCATATATAGATGAGCTACCGTGGGAGCAGGTTTCTTTAGGAACTTAAAAATTGATTAGGAACCCGGGAACCGCTCACAGTGCAACACGTGACACATTCATCAGGAATATGGACATGTTATTCAACTTGAATGTTATAAGTTGCAAATTGTAACATATTCATCATGAATGTGTGGTTCATGATGAATAAAACTCTCATATTCATCGTGAATGTGTTATTCATGACGAATAACACTCCCATATTCATCATGAATGTGTTATTCATGGTTGTGGGCGGTTCCCAGGTTCCTAACGGAACTTCCCTTGGCTACCATATGAACAAAAGCATAAAACATTACGGAAAATGTGTTCAAAATCGTCGTCATCCGCCTGGAGCAAGAAATTGTCTCTTTCTCTGCTTTGCACCTCGTTGAATAAAGCAAGATCATCGTCTCTCTGTTTCGCAGGTATTCCACTCTCGAGACTGCGCCCTCTCTTGTGATTATCCGCTCTCGGTTCCCTCCCCGGAGAACATCTCATTGCCGGCGAAGGAGGCATTTCGATACCCAAAATTTCTTACACCGCTATCCTCCCATATAACTCCAGTTCCACCAGAATGAAACTCCCCCAATAAACTTAACAACGAAATCAATAAGCAATAAGTTCAACATAATTCACACCTGAATACCCACTGTTTAACATTATGCAACCTCCCATGAATCCAATTGAACCTAATATCACAACATCCAGCTTCAATTTTGCACACCAAAACCCTACGTTATCAACTGTTCCTAAACCCTAGCAATCAACAAAACTGAGAACCTCCAAATTCCGCTTCAAATTCTGCTTAATGCAATGTGTTTAAGCATGAATCAACTCAAATTCCCATGAAAAACACTTTAACTTATCATCGACTTCATAAACCCTAAATATCGTCAAATTAAGAGCTCGCAATAACAGCTACAGCAAAATGGAACCTCAAATTGAAGCCAAGTTCAAACAATTCCAAGTGAAAACTGATCTTCCACCACAGAATCACGAGCAGAAACTGTTAAAAACTTACCGTAATCCAAGTCTCAAAAGTTATCTCCCAACGTAGCAATTGCGAAACCGAACCGATTAATCACCAAATTGGGAAGAAACACAAGTTAGAACGGCGAGTGAAGTAGTCGGATCTGGATGGAATTGAGTGGATCAATGAAGTTGTCGGTGGAATTTGAAATCAAAAAAACCGAATTGAGAAGAACCCTAATGAAAGCATAGTCTGCAAATCACGTGAAAGGAGGTGGAGTATGGAAGGAAAAAGAGGGATTATAGAAGAAGATAGCAGAAGGTGTTGATCATCATCAACATACTGTAAGAACAGCAGGCTTTAATTTCTTTATGGGGTTCTGTTCTGATCATCATCCATAGATGATAAAAAGGAAAGGAAGTTTGCTTTAGTTCTTTCTGTATCTAGGTTCACCATGTTACTTGTTCATATATTTCCTTTTAATTTTAGTTAATAATATATGACTTTTTTGTATTGGCTTAATGATATATAAAGTGGTTTATTCAGTAAGGTTTTAAGGGGGATTTATGCAGAAAACCAAGTTTTTTTCCAAACTAGTCAAAAAAGCACTGTTTCTTCCATTTATGAAAAAACTCTCTCAAATAAAAACATTTTAAATCTATACAGACAGATTAATCCACACAGACAACTTTATCTATACATAACTTAATGGAAAATCAACCAAACAACCCCTGACTATTTAAGAAAATAGTAAATTATGTGTAAAATTATATATGATTTTGGTCGTAACTTACACTATGTTATCGAAACTCATTTAACGAAGGAAATGAAAGGAAAGCGAGGGAAATGAGAGGAAAGTAAAAAAAAACTTGTGTTCTCGAAAAAAAAATTAGGAGAAAAAGGAAATAAAACGGAAGAAAATAATTGTTAACTTTCCTCCCAAATGTGGGAGGAAATGGAAGGAAAGAAAATGAAAGAAATTAAAATCATTTAAAAAAGTTACTGAAATTATTAAAATTACAAAACTATCCAATCTTTCATTATAAATAATATATTTTTATAGGGGTATATTTGTAAAATTGACATCTTTCTTTTCCTTTCTCTCATGTTCAAGAACATAAAAAACTATTTTCTTTTCTTTCATTCGTTTTCCTTCCGTTTCGAGAACACAAATGAAAAAATTATTTTTCTTTCCTTTCTTTTCTTTCCCTTTCTTTTCCATCCATTTCTTTTTTTTTTCTTTTCTCTCCAGATTAGAGAACACAGCGTTAAGTCGTGGGCAAAGTCGCGTGAATCATATATGATTTTGTATGTACTCGATTGTTCTCGTGTTTCTTAAATAGATATCGTTCTCGTATGAACCAATCCCTCTCTCTGGAGTTTTTATACGTATTATTATAAAAAAAAACGAATAACAATTATATATGTAACATCTACAAAATATCGTTATTGTAACTTTTAGTAAAATGATATTCAAGGCTATATGCATTAAGCATATATAAAGTTTATATGCATACGTACGTACGTATGTATTTATATATGTATGTATACATGGGTATAATCAAATGAGAACCCTATATATTTGATAATCGTGAGGTTTTTACTTTAAAGATTGTTTTACATGATTTTTCCATCTAAAGTTAGGGTTTAAGATATTGATTAATATATATATTTGCTTTTTGTTGTTTTTGTTTCATATGTATTAAGGTTAGAATGTGAAATTCTTTTACATGTATTTTTTGTTTCATAAACATTTAAAAAAAGTTTCACACTGTAAAACAAATATACGTTAATTAATGTCCTGCATTTTAGCCTTAGATGAAAATAATGATAATGTGAAACAACACATGATACACTGGTTCTTAGGGTTCTCACAATTTTGTATGTTTCACATATATATATATATATATATATATATATATATATATGTGTGCGTAATCAAATCAAAAACTCCATATAATATGATAACCGTGAGAACTTTTATTTTAAGGTATTGTGCTACATTTTTTTTTCTCATATAAGGCTAGCATTTGATGTAATGATGAATATATGTTTGTTTCACAATGTGTTTGCTTTATATATATTCATATTACAATGTGAAACATTTTTATGTGTAACTTTTGTTTTACGAACATGCTAAAAAGATTTACACTGTGAAACAAATACATTGTGAACCATATATATGTTAACAAATATTCTAAATCATACTATTGTATTAAAAAAATCATATGAAATAACACGTAATGCACTAATTCTCAAAGTTATCATAATTTAATATGTTCTCAGAAGAATACCCTTATATATACATATACATATACATACACACACACACACACATATATATATATATATGTGTGTGTGTATTCTCAGGGTCCTCACAAATTTATAGGTTCTTAAATGATTAGTCCTGTATATACGATATATATAGTGTATATATAATTGTAAGGTACGTCAAATGATTTTGCACATTACATGCGTAAGCAAAACATTAAATAGAAAGAGGGTCAAATACGACGTATCACGTATATATAAGGTGACGTAGTCAATATAGTAAAAATAACGTATACGATACAAATATTGGAACTGATAAAATACAGAAACGATTATATTATATTATATTTACAAATATACGATTAACAATGATAATCTATATCTATACTATATAATGAAAAAACTAAAACGGTTATCGTACAAACTTTTGTACATTTACATTTACCATCCTTACAATGTTACATTTATCACCCTTATAATTACTTATTTAATTTACTTTATATCCCTTACTTTTTCATTTTTCATTTTACATCATTATCATATTAACACAAATAACATATATTAAAAAAATGCAATGAAAAAATACGTTCATTTTTCTACAAATTATACCATTATAATCGTCTCGTCAATATCTACAAAACGAGCACAATATTGAATATTTTTTAATTTAACCGTACTATTAAATATCATGAATATCTACGAAATAATTTGTTTTCTATCCATACGTTTTATTTTTTTTCACCGTTAGCACGTTAAAAATACATAATCGTAAAATACGTTTCATTCTTATTATAAATTATATCATTATAATTTTTTTCGTCAATAATTGTAATATAAACTAATTATTGAATATCTTTATGGGTTTAGATTTCATAAGTTGTGATTCTTAGGTCATGGTTGATTGTTGATGACATGTATATAAGAAAGTAGCATTAATTGTTCGTTCTTTACTTACATTCAACTGCATCGGGTGGATATATGCCTACTTATATAAATAAAAAAGGGAATAAATTTTAATAATGGAATAAATAAAAAGAGTCAATAACTTCAATAATGGCATTTCCCTTAAAAATACAAAAGTTGACACATTCCATTAAACCAAACAACTGCCAAAGATGGCGAAAGCTTACTAAACTTCCTTTTTTTTTCTTTATATACTTAGAAGGAAAAGACCTATTAAAATTATTAATTTTTGGGAAAAAGACATGAAAATTAATGTATATAATTAAACTTATATGTATTTTTTTATTAAAAATAATGTATTTATTAATGGGTTTGAAGGTTATGATGAACGTTCTCCTTTTAAATAATTTATGTTATTATTTTTTTAAAGACAACATAATATTAAAAAAAATAGAATAGAATAGTACAGAGTAGAAATAGAAACCCCCGATAAAAACAACTGCAAAATACAGTTAAGAAAAGGGTGAAAATTGGAAAAGACCAAAATCAACAGCCGAGCACCCAAAAAACGACCAAACAACGCAAAACCAAATAGAAAACCAAGAAACCGTATAAAATCGAAAGGCCAAGAGGCAGACCCGAAGCGAAAGCGAGCGAAGAAACCATCAAAGAGGTTACATGGAAGTTATGTTATAAATGAAATAATGAATTAGGTTTTCATATCAATTGTTTTAGAGAGATCACAAATAACTGAAAACCCATAACTGATAAACAGATCTTTATGATGTTGAATCCATATGTTATCTTGAAAACATCCAAATTAGCCAGTAAACAAGGTCATTATAAAGTTACGGATATTTAGATGATATACATTATTTTTTATATATGTTTTTCCTACAATAATTTTTTACTTTAATATTAAAATTAAATTATTTTGACAATGAAAGAAAAACATAAAATCATAATTATAGTTGGTTTATCAAAAAAAAAAAAAAACTAAATAAATATCAGTTTAAACACGTTCAAATATCCGTTGTTATTTAATAGTTGATATAATTGATTATATTTTACAAAAACAACAATATCATGTCATCTCTTGTTCACACATTGATGGTAAATAATTATTATTTTGACTCAACAAATCTATTAGAATTTAAAGATATTTACTTTTTCCTCGATGAGAGGACTAGTAGGGATAAATCAAACTACTTAATATGCTTTTATATTGACCCACATTACGAATACAAGTTAAAATGCTTCTTTATTAACTTGATTTAGTAGTTAAATAAACATGATAACAATATTTTTTAAACCTATAAACTAAAATAAGAAGAAGAAAAAAGCATAACCATTCAGTTTACCAAATGTTATCCATTGTAATTAAAACCATTCACGGGGGGCGAGAAAGGGGGGGGGGGACCGTTAGTAAAGTAGGCTTCGATAACTATTCTCAAATAAACGAGTTGACCTGATGAAACATTGAACTGCCCTGTTAAAATTAATGTACATACATGAGTTATATAAAAAATCTGGACAAGTTTATTTGTGATGATTTTTTGTAAACCTAAACATAATTACCTAAATGTATTAATTACTGCTTAATTCCCATTTCCGTCCTGTTTTTCGGTTCCTACTTGTGGCATTTATCGTAATAAATTTTTGTCACAGAAAAATTTGGTTGTTGAAGATAGGGGTGCACAAAAAACCGACCAACCCAACCTGAAGCCACTCGATACCTAATCGAGTTGTAAAATCTTTAAACTGTAGGTATTAGATTGGAATCGAGTTAAGACCATTTGAAATGAACCTAACCCGATGAGCCTGGTCTCTTTTTATACTATGAGTTTAATACGAGTGTTAAGACTTTAATTAATATATATATTTGTTAGCCTTAGTTCTATACTTTTATTTTGATTTTACATTGTTTAAACACAAACTATTTAGCTATAATGTAAAATGATGTACCAAAAATTTAACTCGGCCAATCCAACCTATCCTGTACGGTTTGTGTTTGATTGGGTTGAGATTTTTCAAACCACAAACATTGAGTTGAACTAACCACAAGGGTTGTGGCGTACTGGTTAAGACCCTGGGGGGACGTGGTGGAATAACCCATCTGCCTAGAGTTCGAATCCAGACGTACACAACAATTGTGACCACTGAGGTTTAATCAGGGCTGATGTCTTACGGTCATAACTTGTCAAGAGATTAGTCTAAGCATAGCCTAGGACACCCTTCAAAAAAAAACATTGAGTTGAATTGTTAAAATGCCTTCAACCTAACCAACTTATCCCATGTGGAGCCCTGGTTGAAGAATCTACACTCATATTGTTACATTTTCACATTTTATTTTAATTTGAAAAGATTATTTTGTATTTTGAATTGTTTTACATAACTTGTAATATTATATAAGTTTTGTTTTCTTAAAAAACGTAACAAAAAAGTTAGATTTGTTATTATCTCGTGTGCAACTCCTTCTCGTCTATAGATGGCTTAGGCAGAAGAAAAATGTTTCAGACTTGACTCAGATCGGTCCAAACTCACAAATGATCACCTCTAATTTCAGTCACCATAAAAAAAAATCAATTTAAAGATGATTAAGGACACCAAAATTGCCAAACTTATAATTAATGTTTGAAAACCGGTTTGACCTCACATTTAAATGGGTAATAAATACCTCATTTAGTATAACAATCGATACAATTAATTTAAAAGAATTGTGAAGGATTTTGTTTGATTAAGGGAAAATTGCATCAAAATGGAACGAACTTTGGTCTTATTTTTATTTTAGGAACCAACTTTCAAAACTATCATTTAAGGGTCTGAAACAAAGTTTACATATATTTAAGAGTCTCGTTGACCGGTTATGTAGGTAACCGGTTACCGTAATATGACATGGCAAATTATAATTTTTTAAAAAAATTACGTGGAAATAAACCACAAACACCCTATCCACCCTCTTCTTCATCCCCCAAACACATTTACCTCTGCTTTCATCTTCCCTAACTTCCCTCCTCCATCGCTACTTGCAGACACAATTACAAAATAAAACTGGAAGGTGGAGAACTATGAGAAACCTTAGATTTATGAGATGGGGCCATAGAGGACTACTGGGTTTTGTTTCCAGTTGCATCAACAATCTCAAAGTGAAATAATATGTGGTTTGTTTGGCAGCTCAAAGATATAAGCAAACAACTTCAAAATTTCAAAGGAATAATGGAAGACCACTCACGTGATTCTTACGTAGCATCAAATTAGGTCAAAAATGAGAAGGCAAAAATCTCATGGAGGAGATGAAATTTGAGGAAATTAGGTTAAAAATGGGCTTCACTCTCTCAAAATTAGGTAAAGAATGGTTTTTTTTCCTTTCCAAACGCTCTTCCTCGATTTCTTCGTCATTAAACATGAATTGCTTATATTCTTCCTGTTGATTTTCTTGATGATGCGGGTTTATGATGTTCTTCGATTTAGGCTTTGATTTATAGTTTAGTATTATACATTTTAGTAGTAAAGCAAATATGTTATTGATAATCTTTATTTCTGGGTTAGATGTCAAACCATCGTCATTTTCTTGATATCTCAATGTCTTACATACTTTTCCTTATTTTTGGGTATGAGTTTCAAGATTTTCTTATGGGTTGAAGTGTTCTTGAAGAAGCCGAAGATGGAGGAAGAAGAAGAAGAGTAGGCAAAACCAATTAACTTTTAAATAATTTTGTTTTTGTGCCATATCATCATTTTAGTTTTATTTGTGTAAATTTGATAATGATATGGAATCTTAGTTGGCAATATCTTTGGGCCAAGTCATAGTAAACAGGTTAACAGGTTAACGAAACCCTTAAATAAACATAAACTTTGTTTCAAACCCTTAAATGATGATTTTCAAAGTTGGTTCCCCAAAACAGAAATTAGGCCAAAGTTCGTTCCATTTTAACGCAATTTTTCCTTTGATTAATATCAAACTTTTGTAATTTGTTTGGTTATTCCCATATTTATATATATCTTTGACTTTTTTTTATGCTTCATATATTTCTTTAAAAAATTTAATATATTATTTTTATTGGAATTGAAAGAAAAAATAGATTTTTTTTTGCTTGGTATAAAAACTATAAATGGGTAAAGTTTGATTTTGGCCCTATATTTGTAAATTTTAAAACTCGAATGTGGTCTTCCATGTTTGTCAATTTCCAACGATTTTGCTCCCTCTGTCTCACAGTCGTTAATTTTCTCAATTAAGTCCAGTTAAATGAGAAGCATTTTAGTCATTTTCATTATTTTCGTTATATTAAATAAAAAAAAAGCATATTATATTTTTTATTTAAAATGTAAAAAAACGAAAGATGGTTATCCTTTTTTCACAGTTTAAAATTAAAAATATAATATATTTTTTAATTATAGAAATTAAGAAAAATATTGAAAATGACTAAAACACCCCTCGTTTAACTGAAATTAACGAAAAAATTAACGACCGTTAGATAGAATGACAAAAATTGTTGGGAATTGACAAACATGATAGACCAAATCCAAGTTTTCGAAATTTATAAACGATATCCGTTAAATATTGCAAATGTTAGAGACCAAAATTGAACTTTACTCGTTATAAAATTTTGATTTGTTATGTTGTCTCTGTACTTTATTTTAGTGTTTATGACATCATTATTATTGTATGTAATATTATTATTATTATTCAAAGTTAAAAAGTCTATATTTTTGCTTAGGATTTAAGTCACGTGGAGCCTACGTGCATGAAGGGTTCGTGTGCTCAAAAAATCATTTAGAGTAAATTACAAATTTCGTCCCTATGGTTTGGTAAAATTTCGGATTGGGTCCCTTAAATGAAATAATTACAGGGATAGTCATTGTGGTTTCATTTTTGTTATGGACCAGGTCCCTCTTGTTAACAGTCGTTTAAGATTTTCGTTAACTTAGAGACTTTTTCATGTTTTCGTTATGTTGTGAAACTTGTAATTGTTCAAGGGCCTGTTTTGCCAATGTTTAAAATTCAAGAACAATCCCAGATTCACAACCCTTTTAAACCCACACCTTTTTACCATCTTCTAAACCCAAAACCCAAAATAGCATACCTGTTTTGTCAACCCTCCTATCTCATCCCCGATTCCCATGAACAAAATTAAACTCAAAAACCATAAGTAAAATAAAACAAAAACAAAGATCCAACCATAGAAAAAATAACCTTGAACAAAATCAATAATATAACCCCAATTTTTAAAAATAAAATCAAGAACACAAAATATGAAATCTTCTTTTTCAACCCTAAGAAAACATCCTAATTAAATAAAAAACACAGAGATTATGAAATCATCAACAACAAATCTGTTAAGAATTCATCACGAACACAACAACATCAAGAATGCTCCTTCGATTTCTTCATCCCAATAACACAACAACAGAAACGGTAGGTTCGATTTTCGAATGCTTTCTTCGAAGTAGATGCAGAAGGGGTAGGTTCGATTTCTTCAATCCAATAACTTTTCTAAGTTCAATGATTGATCAAAAATCTTCTCCATTACTATCTATATCCCAAGATTTATGTGAGTTTTGCAACTACATTACCAAAGTATAAAGCTATGAACTACCTAAGATTTTTGTTAAACTACCATGGTTTACTGCTGCAAATGTACTGCGAATGTACAAATTGTCATCCTTCACATGCGAATGTACTGCTGCAAAATCGTCTTCTAGATCTTGTTTAGAACACCAACAGCAGATGCAAAAATACACATTCGAAGAAACCCCACGATCGTTAAAAGACATCGAACAAAGAATCAACGAATTGGAAAGAACCCCCAAAACACAGTAAACCAATCCTCGATAAAGTAATCGTTGGTCATTCTCCAAGAAAGCCGAAATCGAGCAGGTTTTCGATGGATAGCACGGGTTCGTTCTTCGCAATGATCAAAGAAGAAAGCCGAAATCGAGCAGGTTGGCTTCTTCACCAAATCGATTTCTTCACCAGAACGGAGAAGGGAGAAGGGAGAAGGGAGAGGGATGGAAGATGGTTGGGCCAGAGTTGAGAGACTGGGGTTCACCAGATCCATTTTAAAAAGGTTGATTTCTTCACCGGATCATAACAAAACAACCGATTTCTTCATCAAATCATAACAAGGCGGAGGTGAAGTGAGATGAGAAAGATTGTTGATCAAATTCTTTATTCTTCACCAAATCGATTTTTGTTTTGTTTTTTTTTTTCTTATTATTTTTCTTATTATTGAGTTTTAGAAATTAGCAAAACAGGTCCTTGAACAATATCAAGTTTCATAATATAACTACAACATGAAAAAGTCTCTAAGTTAACGAAAATCTTAAACAACTGTTAATAAGAGGGATCTGATTCATAACAAAAATGAAACCACAATGACCATCCCTGTAATTATTTCATTTAAGGGATCCAATCCAAAATTTTACCAAACCACAAGGACGAAATTTGTAATTTACTCAATCATTTATGTTATTTCCACATGCCTATTAAAACTCGTTTATAAAAAGTACAAGTTAGGGGTGTGCATCGGGTGGGTCGGACGGGTTTGGATAGACAAAAACAAAACCCGATCGGATTTCGGATATGAAAATCAAGACCCGAATTTTAGGTTTCGAATTTTGGATTGCTTCGGGTTCAGGTTGGTCAGGTTTCAGGTTAATGTCGGTCGGGTTCGTGTATTAATCTAATGCAAAAAGTACATATAAATTTTATCGATTCTGAGAATGAATTCAATCGGTTGAGAGATTGATGAAATCGATTGTAACTTTATAAATTAGAAAACATTTCAACCGACTAAAATTTACGATTTTCAAATGATAATTAGACAAATAAATATATTTATATAATATATAAAATATATATGTATATTATTTCGGGTTTTCGGACGGGTCAGATGGCCAAAAATCAAACCCAACCCGAACCCAAATACCCCCACAAAATTCGGGTTTCGGGGTATTCAGGTTTTGCAAAAACGCCTTATTTTCGGTCGGTGTTCGGATTCAGATTATTCGGGTTTTGCACACCCCTAGTACAAGTTTTATAAATCAAAATTTTAAACTTGACCCATAAATTAATTAGGCCAAAAATTTATGACCATTCTTGGCTCGTATAAAAATATCGAGCTATATTAATAAGATTTATTTAGGCGTACATAATCTACCGTAACATCTATAAAGTTTATATAGACTCCAGTAACATACCATAAATCTAACTGTTTGAATCATACAAGCTTTATTTACTTAGAATTATATAAAATTATACGAGTTATATAAGATTAAGACTAAATAATTAAAAAAAAAAACAAAATACAATAGTTTAATCCTCATAAAGCATTTCTAACAAAAGTTTTCAAAATTTAAAGATCATTAGGTTAAATAAACATTAATTGTAATTAATGGTTCATGTTGTCTCATTTAAGTTATTGAGCTTAGAGAATATAAAGTATAATAAAAGGACCTTCGGTTGTAAGATCTTACATTGGCTGGGGAGGGAAACAAATGATGGCTTATAAGAGACTTGATACATCATGTATCAAATACGTTTTAAAACCGTGAGTTCAGGTGTGTGAACAAGCGGACAATATTTGATACGGTTAGCTCGGGTTTTCAACATCTATAGTGGAAGAGTGTACTGGTGGTGGTTTAGTTAGAGACAACAACGGGAAGGATCTAGGTCTAATTCCTTTTCCCCGGGAGCCAATCTCACATTAAGCACCGGTAATTCACCAAAAGCAATAGGCTTCTAAAAATTTTAGAGTCAGATTAAAATTCCTTTCTTTCTACTAGTTCTTACATAAGCAATTTGCAGAAATCCCTTAGTTACGTTGTGTCCCAACCCGAGTCCCCACGTCCGCACAACTTCTATCGTTGGAAGTATGTTACTGGACAAGGATGGGGCTTCTAAAGGCCGGAGATTTTTTCACGAAATAAATAAATTTAGAGTAAACTACTATTTTTGTCCATATGGTTTGTTGTTTATAACTATTTTCGTTCATGATCTTTAAAAGTTGTTTTTTTGGTCATTGTGGTTTGCAACTCCTTTCGCTTTTAGTCCTTAACAATATTAGTTTTAGAGACGAAAATATAAAGAATTACAAACCACAATGACCAAAAAAACAACTTTTAAAGTCAGGGACGAAAATGGTTATAAACAACAAACCACAAGAACGAAAATCGTAGTTTACTCATAAATTTATTTGTTGTATTTACCGTATATAAATACAATTTTATGGACCAAAATATTACCCAGTCAGCACTTACCGAGTAATTTTTTGCATACGATGCCGTTTTAATGGACCAAAATCTTACCCGGTAAGATAAGTGATATCATTAAATTTAACCAGTAAACCCTTACCGAGTAGGGGCTGTTTGGTTGGTTTTTCATTAAGTCATGTATGGATAAAACTGTCTATGTGGATTAATCTGTTTGTATAGATTGAGAAGATTTTTGTGTGGGAGGGTTTTTTCATAGGTGAAAGAAATGTGTTTTTTAATTGGGATGACCAAATTTGAAAAAAATTGGCTTTCTGCATAAAGCTCCCCCATAGAAGTTTAATGAATAAACCACTTTCTATATCATTAAGCCACTATCAAACAGACCCTAATTGTTTTTAAAAAAAGGTCTATATATAATCGGACACTATCAGGCCCAACCAATCTGGCCCATATTCCGAATCATTTGGCCCAACTTTATAATACTCGATCACGCCTCCACCTGAACCACAATCAGAAACCAAGATCCATTTTGTTGTCGCCGTCGCCGTCGCCGTCGCCGGAGACCTAATGTGGCCGTCACTAAGGCAACGAGCTCTTTGTTTCTCTACCGAAGCTATTCATCAATGGAAATCGGATCTAAATCGATCGTTTTGTTCGTCTGTAATCAACGCTGCTACAAACGGCAACGCGAAGAGTGGTAGCGTTGTCGAATTACTGAACTTAGAAGAGGTGGAGAAGATTCTCAGAGATGTGAGAGCTGATGATGTGAGAGTCATACCTGTTAAAAAACAATCGGAGTTTGCGAATTTCGTCGTTGTTGCCACTGGTAAGTCTCAGTGGCATGTTCGCAATATCGCTCAAGCCCTAATTTACAAGGCAAGTCATTATTCTCCATTTCTCCTCTAAGTTTTTGTTTACCGTAAGGGTTGCTATGCTGTTATATGGATTGTACAGGTTAATTTGTGATATTTAGTGGATGCATCATTTTTAGAATCATGTAGTGTTTTGTGCAATTTGAAGTGTTTCAGAGGAAGATGATTATGCTTTAATTACAAATTCATAATTTCTGGATAACACTAGGGACAAAGCAATCTAGGTTGAAGAATGTGTGGTTAAGCTAAACAGGGAATTAGAATGGTAGAAGCCTAATGAAACGATTTTACTTTCATCAATGTGAAATTTTAGATCATATTTTTAAGATAAACTACATATGAACATGCAATTTAACTTTGAGTTTCTAACTAATCTGAACCACTTAAGTAGGCTGCAATAAATCTGTATACTCTTGCTTTAAAGCTACTTCTACAGTTTGTTTTATTTCTCCAAAATTGCTGATCGAAACGAATCAAACGATACATATCTGTTGGAAACTAATTTTGATTTCTGGAGCAGGTGAAGCAAAAACAACCTGGAGCCAAGAGAATGTTGCTGCCAAGTGTAGAAGGGCAAGAAGGAGGAAACTGGATTGTCATTGACTCAGGTATACATTATTTTTTTCTTGGATGGAAACAGCTTTTCTTATAAACAAAACCAAACCAAACCATATGGACCCGGTATATCCCACTCGAAAGTAGGGTATGTGAGGGGTGAAATGTACGCAGTTGTTTCCATGAAGACCCTTGGCTTGTGCAAGAGTGTTACCTAACAAGTACTATGAATAAAGACTAGCAGTGAACAAAGCTCGAGAAAATACGTAAGAAAAATTAACTTTAGGTACATTTGAACACATACAAAAGGTAAAGTAAGGCAATAAACAGCCTTTCTTTTATTTCATGTAAAAAGGTTAACGACCATATGATCCGTTTAAAGCAAATAAAGAGGACCCTTCCAAACTTCTAATGTAAATATAGTCGAATTCTTGTTATTTCTGGCCAATTTGGAGTGGCTAGTTGGGATCTTAAGTTGGGTTTTAGATTCTGCAACTCACTAATTTGGGTTTACACGGTTGAGAATGCTTCACAATATGAAAATGAGAGGCCTCTTGGTCTATGACATTTCACTGGAGGGCATATAATCTCCTTGTATATAGCTCGATTATGTTTTTTTGGTGTTCATTGCTGAAAATACGAGTATAGAATGACTGTATCTGCATATATTAAACCTTCCTACCCTGGTTCATAGCTACAGTTTTTAACTTTGATGAGTTCCGGTAATGGTGTATTTTCAGGTTCATTGATAGTTCATGCCTTTGATGAGAAAGCCAGGGCTTATTACAACTTGGAGCAGCTGTGGACCTCAAAGGAGTCGACTAAAGAACAAACTCAAAGTCTGGTAAGTATCTTCGATGTTATATATTTAATGCAAACTAACAAGTATGGAATCATGAACATTTGACATGTTGGCCTTTTTGAAAACATCATAAACCAAACAAACCCAGTAAATCCCACACATACATAAAAATCGGGGGGGAGGGGGGGGTATGATGTATGCATACCTTAAATGTTTGACCAGACTCTTATGTGGATAATCTTTGTAAATCATCTATAAGCCATCTAAGGGGATGTTTTTACTTATAAGTTAGTGAGCTTAGTGGTCTGGGTGGCTTATTTGCTCCGCATACATGAGTGTTTCTTTACGGCTTCATCGTTAAACCATTAAGCTAAAATGGCAAGATCCCCAACTTATTCCCATTAAGCCATCCCTACCAATTTAATACTAGAAATGCCCAAAAATAGTCCAACCCTCTCTCTGTGCTCTCTCAAACCAATTTGTCTCTTGTCACTCAGACAACAAGTTTATTCCGGACAGATAACTTAAACCATACAGGCTTAATGTAAAGAAAAAAAGTAAACAGCCCCGAACTTTGAATGCCAAATGATTTTGTTTGTAGGACTTTGTCGTAGATATAACATATGTAATCAAGACCCATTGAGGCGCTACTCTTTTTGGGTAGAGGAGGTTAGATTTGTGTACATCTCATGCTCCCCACACACTAACTACTCTCGAGTGCGATTTATTGGGTCGGTTTGGATTGGGTTACACGTTGAGGCTCTAACAAGTAATATGTTGACCAGGACTTGGATCAAGCTTTTGTGAAGGTACGCCGCAAGAATAATTCCAAGAAACCGGCAAAGGGATGAACCATGCGCCTGTAGCTTGCCCTCTTGGCTCCTGTCTCAAATTGTCACGTCTTATTCATGTTCACCAATCACATATAATCTGAAGAGAATGTGAGCATGAATTCTAGGACTTGTAAATTTACATGGATGTACCATAATAAATTAAACACAGTTTTTAAAGGGATTAAATCTTTACTAATTTGTGTTGATTAAATAAATTTCTGCAATTTTAAAACCGAGATTCTTAACTTATAAAACCAATTAAGTCTCTAGATAGATATCTATTTGAAGAAGGAATAAGTTCTTCAACCTTTTAAAACAAATTAAATAGATTTCTTAATAAAACCAATAAAATAAAAAGAATATACTATTTCCAATTTTCCATTAGTTATTTCAAAAGCATACAAAAGTTGTATCTAAAAATGATTGTATTTTTTAATTGATGGGGATGGAACTTATCGCCATTTTTCTCCTACAAAGATTTGACCTTTACTTGAAATGGAAACACCGTAACAACGGGTTTTTTCGAACGACCAAATCAACTGTCTTTTCCAATGGATCTCCAAGCGGGTTTCAAAACGTCATGGCTGTGGGGAATGTGGTCTTGATCAAATAGACCTATCGAGATAGCTTGCTCTTCTTTGTGGCTCACTCCGCCCACCCACCATCGTTGGCTCCATCTTTCATTGAAGAGGTAATAATAATGCACAAGCCCAAAATTGTATTATTGCATTTTGGATGCTACGGGCCTACAGTTAGTTTTTTTTTTTAAAACCTTTTAATGACTCTTAAGTTTGAATCGTTCAGATCTTTTTACACACCACCTCTTATTAATCATAACTAAAATAAAACTTAAGACTTTAGACCTCTTAAATAACAAACGGCACATTAATGTTCGTTGCCAGTGGTTTTGGGTTTATGCTTTTGGTTGATTTTCTGTTGTCGTGGTGTTTTGAGGTGGTTTTGTTTCTTTGTTTTGCATCTCGCAAGCTTCGTTTTTTTTTTCATTGTGTCCTCGTTGTTTGGACATATTTGTTTTGTAAATTCCTTACTAGCCGTTGAAAAAAAATCAATTAAGAATATTAGATTGTATGTTCAATTTTTCCTAAATGTTACATTCCTTTTTTAAGTTGCAATCAGTTGTGTGGAAATAATTTTAAAGATAGAAAAGGATTTAGAAATTTATTTGTTCAAAACAATTGTCAAAGGACTTAACCGTTTAAAATCAGAAAGTTTTTTTGCTCTTTTTTTAGGGAAGGGTGTCCTAAGTTATGTCTAGACTAATCATTTGGCAAATTATGACCGTAAGACATCAGCCATGATTAAACCTCAGTGGCCACAATTGTTGTGTACGCTTGGATTCGAACCCTGGACAAATGAAATATCCCACCACATCCCCCAATGCCTTAACCAATATGCCACAACACTTGTGATTTGTTTTAAGTGACTTTCCTTTTTACTACCCATAACAAATCTTTAGAAATATTTATGGCTGGCAACTATACCTTTCAAGTTCTTATTTCAACTGTATGTGTGTAAATCAATACAATACATCTTTGTTTTGTTATCTCGATTTTATTTGTAGGATTTGCATGGTTGTGAGAATGAAGGTCTTCTCTTGGTTATCAGTTTTATTGAATATTTTGTTGTATTGGCAGATCTAACACTTATCTTCTATTTAAACATGTTTATAAGTTAATGTTATAAAGTTCAAATGTATTAATAAATTGTATGTACGTGATAATAGGTTTTAGATGTTGTATAGTAAAAATGTTATATGAATATACTCATAGAGGGATAAATATTTTAGAAATCCAAGTACCACCTTTTTTTTTTACATCAGTATTCATGATGAATTATGTAATAAAATATTTATGATAAATGTTGTGACAAATATTTATGATCTAATATTAAAAAAAAAAAAGAAGAAGAAGATGGTTTTGAGGTTCCTAAAATATTTAGAGATCCTAAATATAGCTACCCTATACCCTATGTGAATATAGGGTGGTGAATGAAATTTCGAAACAAGGATACAAATTTAATAAAATATGTGAATATAGTGTTGTGATTGATAAATTTAATAAACATGAGTTTCCATTTTATATAGCAATGGGTCCAAAAACCTTGAAACTTCCATTTTATTGTTCGTAAAATAGAAAAATTATAAAAATTAAAAGACTTCATATGTAATATTGATGTGTATATAATATTTTAATATTTATAGTTTCAAAAAAAATAAAAATAAAATATAGTTGCCCAATAATATAGATAGATGGTATATTAGAGATTTTTAACAAGATTTAAATACTAAAAAATAACAATATTTAAATAGCATATACATGGTAAGTATAGATCAATATATTTTAAATAGATCGATAGATATGTATATATCATTTTTTAACAATGTTTAACTAAGTATATATATGGTAAGTATTCTATCAATTCCTTTCAAGATACTTACCAATCCCAAATCTTTTCAAGGTTTGTTCATAATACAAGAATCAAGGTTTCTTGAAATTCTTTCACAAGAATGGGTGTTCCAAGAAAAGTTAGAAAATTCACCACATGTTCAAGCAATAGCAGAATTGGCCAGGAAGAAAAACGACGAATCTGCAAACCCGATCATTGCCAACCGAACACAATCATCGGGTCTCTTCCAAGAGACTTGTTGGTTGATGTTCTATCACGAGTTGCTTCGTCGTCTTTTACCGATCTTTTCAATGCAAAATTATGGTAAGTTCTATCATCTTGTAATTTAAAGTATTATCATGATGCAAGTGAATTTTTTCAATTATTATTATTATCATGCATATGTCGTCGTTTACATGATTTTTCAAGGGTTTTTCTTCTTTTAAGTTTTTTGTAAATTCGGAGTTGATAAATATATAATAATTTAAAGTAACTAATAATATTTGTATGTATATATATAGTTGCAAAGATTATCTGGAAGCGGCAGAAGATGAATACATATTACAGCATATTTCAATGGATAAATTTCCAATAGTTTATTGGGTTCCCCCGGATGATGAGTCGCTTTCATTCCTCACTCGTTGCATCCTCAAAGGAAACCCCGAGGCAATTTTCAGACGAGGAATGGTATATATATATATATATATATATGTTGTACCAAAACCTTTAAACTTCTATCTGTATAAATCAAACAAGAACATTAACTATTTAAAAGAACTAACAAAATCATTAGTGATTTTACATTAACATACAAAAAGACTTGAAGCCACGGCCAAAGTTTCTTTTTCGTGTATTAATTATGTAAACCACTAATGATTTTGTTAGTTCTCGTGTTCTTTTAAATAGATATTGTTCTCGTTTGAACCCGACTTTGTATGTAAATATGAGGTGGGTTTAAATGGGAACATATATATTTAAGAAAACACGAAAACAACCAAGTACATATAGAATCATATATGATTCACGCGACTATGTGCGTGACCTAAAGCGTGGACATTGTCCACTTCCGATTTTTTTCGGGTTAGTGTGAAATGACATATGATTTTGTACGTGATCAGCTGTTTCTTGTTGTTTTCTTGAATAGTTAGCGATTTCAATAAATATATTGTGTGCATATATATATATATACACACACATATATATATATATATAGTCGGGTTTATATGAGGCCAATGATCAAATAAGAGAACATGATAAAAACAGAATCACATGATTTTACACCAAAATCACGTGTACATCACATGTGATTCACACAACTTTGACATTGATTGTGTTCCATAATCACATGTGATTCAAGTGCAAAATCACATTTGATTTGACCGTTTTCGTGTTTTTCTTAATTTGGCTTAGTTCTCGTTTAGCCCCCCCCCCCCCCCCCCCCCCTCTCTCTCTCTCTATATATATATATATATATATATTGTACAAATTTGTTTTCTAATTTGTAGTTGGATTTTACAGATGGAGTATTTTAGCCTAACGAGGGCTGAATCGGGGCTAGACTACTTAAAGACTGCGGCCAAGAAGGGACATCCGGAAGCTATATATGTGTATTGCATGATTCTACTTTCAGAAGGAGACCAATCAGTCTTGAATCTCTTAAATTCAAGGTTCCAAGATTGGAAAATACAAGACTGTAGAGACAAAATCAGATGGGTTTTAAACCAAATCTGGATCAACAACAGGATTTCTCTACAACAAAACCACATATTCAACTGCCACCATCATCATGCCATCGGTTTCGACCGACAAGTTTCAAGTTGTCAATCATGCAGGTGGTATCAAGAACTTAAGGTATTTGCTAGAATTGTAAATGGTGTTGCTTAAATCCTATGATCGATGCAAGTAGAAGAAGAATATTGCCAAGTGAATCCAAAGTTTCGATCAATCAACCAAATGAGATCATTGTTTCAATAAAATCTCTTGATAAAGACAAAATCAAAGGAACATGCAAACTCACGATGAATTCGTTTAGGCTTTGACGGAGGCAATGTGGCAAATCAAGTCGATAACTCGAGAGCTGCAAATGGAATTGTTGAATCAGGAGACCGATCATAAAAAAGAAAGAATGAAGATTGATTATGTGAAGTGGTTAGCATTACTATTTTAGTTTCTCCCAAAATAAATGTCCACATTCAAAAGAATTCAATTTTCCCATTTTACCCTTAATTATGAGATGGGGTAGAAAGATTTGCTCTCTATTATTATCAAGGGTAAAAGTGTCATTTGGTTATTTAAAGTGTAACAATTGCAAGTCCAAAAATTATGTGCCACTGGACATTTGTTTTCGCACGGAAGGAAGGAGTAATTAACAAATAAGTAACATATCATTTACAAACAAATAAGGAACATATTATTGATCATTAATTTCATTATAATCATATCATCATTCAGTTAAAAAAAATATTATTGATCACATAATAATGTACCATATGATAACAGGACATTGTATATTTCAGCATATACATAAACCCGACACTTGAATCATATAAGAATTCGAATATGCAAAATTTCAGACAATCCTACCATGAATATCCATAGGATACAACGATTCAAATGCCCAAAATATCCATTTCTATTGGTTATTTAACAATTTTATTTTGTAGGTTCCATTATATGGAAATGATCGGGACCGGTTTCCGTTCTGGTTCTCGTTTTTTTGGAACCGTTACCCGTTGGGACCGGTTACGGAACTGGGTACCCACCAGAACCGGAACCAACAGGTACCCGCTATTTTTGACATTGAAATATATTTTATTTATTTTTAAAAGTTTAATAAACTAACTTTTAGGGAAGCATCGTTTGTAGTTTTTATCGTATTAGTTTTCGCGTTTGTGGTATTTATTCTTTTACATTTGGACTTTGTAATAAATTAATATTTACCTTTTTATATATGAATGATTAAAAAAAAACAGTGGGTACTTGGACCCGGTACCGGGTCCGGTTCCGAGAATTTTAGGCGGGTATCCGCGTCAAATATGTAATCTTTTGTACTTAAACTGTAACCAGTAATGTTTTGGATTATTTTAAGATTTTCATAATGCTATAATATAAATCATATATTATATTATTATTGTATAGATTACTTTAATTATAACTTATATAAATATCAAAAGAAAATGATAATGTTTTTTAAATAATAATTTATTTATAATTAAAAAATAAATTTATTTTCTATTCGAATAGGAAAAAAAGGAAAATTTATTTTCTAAAATAAACCCACCCTATACTCTGTGAATATAGGGTTGTGATTGAAATTTCGAAACTAATAATTTTTAAAACATAAAATCTAGTTGTCTTATAGTAATATAGATAGAAGGTATTGAGTTTTTAATGAATGCAAAGTTTGATCAATCAACCAAATGAGATCATTGTTTCAATAAAATCTCTTGATAAAGACAAAATCAAAGGAACATGCAAACTCTCGATGAATTCGTTTAGGCTTTGACGGAGGCAATGTGGCAAATCAAGTCGATAACTCGAGAGCTGCAAATGGAATTGTTGAATCAGGAGACCGACCATAAAAGAACAAAAAATGAAGGATTTATTGATTACGTGAAGTAGTTAGTGTGTACCTGTATCCCCATTCGTTGTCGTACCAGGAGACAAGTTTCACAAAGTTGTCATTCAAAGCAATTCCAGCCTTGGCATCGAAGATGCTTGACCTGGAACATATTATTATTATTATTAGTATTATTAGTATTAGGAACAGCAAATAAGACATCGTAACCCAAAAGTGATTTGATTGTGTTTAAAATGGATTTATTATGTTCATTTCACCTGCTGTCACCGACAAAATCTGTGGAAACAAGATCCTCTTCAACGTATCCCAAAATGCCCTTCAGTTTGCCTTCTGATTCCTCCCTGATTTCATTTCATTTATCAACATCCATAAGTAATGGCAAGCTACTAAAAAACACAGCCATTCATATTTTATGACAGATATATAAATATATTGCATTCTAGTATCTGATGAATATTGTGCCCTCCATCCCAAATTAAGCGTCCACATTACTATTTTAGTTTGTCCCAAAATAAGTATCCACTTTCAAAAATAAGTTTTCAATTCCCATTTTACCCTTAATTATGAGATGGAGAAAGATTCTATCTCTATTATCAAGGGTAAAAGTGTCGTTTGGTTACTTAAAAAGTGTAATAATTGTCTAGAAACCGTGTGCCATTTTTCATTGTGGACATTTATTTTGGGATGGAGGGAGTAATTAACAAGTAAAGTACGATAACATATTAGTAATCATTAATTTCATAATCATATCATTCAATTGAAAAACATATTATTAATTACATAATAATATATTATATGATGACAGGACATTGTATATTTCAGCATATATACATAAACCCGACACTTGAATCATATATGAATTCGAATATGCAAAATTTCAGACAATCCTACCATGAATATCCATAGGATACAATGATTCAAATTCCCAAAATCTCTATTTTGTTGGTCATTTAACAATTTTATTTTGTAGGTTCCATTATATGGCGCGAGGAGAAATTGAGTTGTGACTGTTGGTCCGGGAGGATGGAGACGGATCCCAAAATGAAGAACCGAAGATGTATTTATAGATGCATATAATAACCTAATATTGTTGTTTCAGCAAGAAAAAAAAAACTAGTATTAGAACTTACTTAATGGCAGCCTTGATCTGCTCGTAGGTAGCCTTCTTCTCAAGCCTAACGGTTAAGTCCACAACAGAAACATCCACGGTTGGCACACGGAAGGCCATTCCCGTCAATTTGCCATTAAGAGCCGGCAACACTTTACCAACAGCCTACATGGATGGAAACAAATTACAATGGATTACCTAAATGGTGAATTTAACACTTTTCAGTTGAGATCCATAAGTATTAGGAAGCCAAGAACTATATAGCCTTTGGTTTGTAGTCAACATACTTACTTTAAACTCCAAACGAGCCCACTATATCCCACCCAAGGGTGGGGTCCAGGGGGTTTGTATTCAACATACTTACGTTCTTCAAAACGAAATGTTTGTTGATGAAAATTTTAAAAAAAAGGTGTGTCATTACATAGAAAATTTCAAAGTGGAATGTTGTAATAATATTTAATTAAATATTTAAGTCATTATTACTATGACAAATAATTATTTTACATAACTTAGTTCAATACCATTGTTTGACTCAGCAACCCATTTGATCAATGAATGATCTGAGTTTTAAAACTTTGAAAAACTCAATAGCAACACATGAGAATTCATCTTCGCAAAAGCGAAAGTATCTTCTAGAAATTGGTTTTTACCTTAGCAGCTCCAGTACTGCTGGGGATGATGTTGAAGGAAGCAGCTCTTCCACCTCTCCAGTCCTTCATCGATGGACCATCAACGGTCTTTTGGGTGGCTGAAACATCAACATAATGTTAAAACACACGGAATCCCTAAATAATGTTACAGGCTGATGTATTTTAGTAATAAACCAATTGAAAGGCTACATACCAGTCATAGCATGCACTGTTGTCATAAGACCCTCAACAATGCCAAACCTATCGTTGATGACCTGAGAAATTTACAAAAAGATACGCATAAGATTGAGACTTGAGTTTTTGGTTGTGAATGAAAAATGATGATATAAATATGAAATTGTGACATTAACCTTGGCCAAGGGAGCAAGGCAGTTGGTTGTGCAGCTAGCATTTGAAACAATGTCAAGCTCAGGTTTGTATTCGTGCTCATTGACACCGACCACAAACATGGGAGCATCCTTGCTAGGAGCAGATATAACGACCTTCTTTGCACCACCCTGAAAATACAAAGACAGTCTCAATCAATCTATTTTCTCATTTAAAAGAGGAAGCCTTAAATAAGAGGTGGCAAAATCAACACATTAAAAATAAAACTACCCCATTTAAGCCATGAACTTTAAAAGTTTGTGTTGCAATGGGCGGATCAGCTTTTAACTAATTGCTCAAATGAGTAGATTGTTATAAAACGAGGATTTCTTGTTTCTACCATGTGCCTAACAGGTCTTACTTTGTTTGCAAAGTAATACATCCCAGCTTAATTATACTTCCAAATTCAACCATTCTTAGAAAACCACCCATTTGCCACGTCGACCTTAAATAATAAGAAATTGATAGCAGAAATGCAACTTAGCAGGTTTCTTTAACACATCAATTAAGAATCTTCTTTAAAATCTCTTAACATTGTCCATTGACAGAGTGTTATGTTTGGTGGTTATATGTTACTAAACATTAGCTCTATGCTCCTTGCAAGTAACAAGGACAGTCAATTACAATGAAGTAAATTGAAGTTGTGAAAAATCCTCCATCCAGATATTTAGATCAACCAACATGAAAACAAATAGGCATCTATGATTTTGAATTGTGAAAAGCAACGCATAAAATAAACTAAAAATAAGTGAACGATACAAACATGTAAGAACCAGAGATCCAATCAGACCTTCAAATGGGAAGCAGCCTTGTCCTTGTCGGTGAAGACTCCGGTGGACTCCACGACAAAGTCAGCCCCAGCTTCACCCCATGGGATATCTTCTGGGTTCCTAAATAGCATGAAAATACAAGGATTACTAATTTTCTTGATTAAAAAAAATTGTAATATATGATTTAAATATGATATATAAGTTACCTGATGCCAAAAACAGTGACAGGCTTCTCGCCAAAGAGAAGAGTCTTCTCATCCTTGACCTTAAGCTCATGATGCTTCCATTGTCCATGAACAGTGTCATACTTGAACATGTATGTCTGCCAAGTACCATAACCGGTAAATATTTGCAGTTACATCTATACACTACACATACATACAAAATGAGATATAGTAATCTACACACTTACATACAACATACTTTTACACATGGTAAATTGGTACTAACTGATATATTAGCAGAACAAGCTCCAAAAATACAGTTTTAAGCATTATTTTGTTTTACTAATTGAAAGCAACTCATATAGTAACTCCTATACACATGTTATCTGACTCTGCATATCTTCCAAACCAAACCAACCAGAACCCGAAAATGGAAAGAACCAAACCAATCAGCCTCGGTTAGCTCTGGTTTGGTCCGATCCGTTCCAGTTTACTGGTTTTGGCACCGTTTTATGTCTTAGTATTGTCTTGACAACAATTACCATTTCAACGCTGCTTCGGAGTACACTTTGTTCGATGCTCTAAAACACAGACAAATCTCAGATGCTAAACATATTTTAACAATTCATAAACATATTTACACCAAAGCACTTGAGCATATGCACATTGAAACGCAACGACAGTGTTTAAACAATCGTAAGCACCACTTTGACAATAATTTCAATTCCAGACAGCCGAACCAAATCAGTTATCTATTAGCAACGGCATGAAATTATCTACCAACTACATGATTCTACAACAATTACCATTTCAACGCTGCTTTGGAGTACACTTTGTTCGATACTCTAAAACACGGACAGATCTCAGATGCTAAACATATTTTTTAAGGCTTCATAAACATATTTGCACCAAAGCACTTGCATAACAGTGTTTAAACAATCGTAAGCACCACTTTGACAAAATCTCAGTTCCAAACAGCCAACCAGATCAGTTATCAATTAGCAACAACCGCATGAAATTATCTACCAATTACATGATTCTAAGTAACTAGAACAGATCCAAATACAGTACCATGTAGTCAGTGGTGATGAAAGGATCGTTAACAGCAACAAGCTCAACATCATCTCTCTGAAGAGCAACTCTAGCAACCAAACGACCGATTCTTCCAAATCCTATCACATATCAATCAGATCAAACAAATGAATACAAAATTACACAAAAAAAATTAGCTCATAAACAGATCAAGCCATAACAAAGTACCGTTGATTCCGATCTTAATCTTCTTATCAGATCCTGCAAATTTGAATACATCATGAGATCAAACATTAGAGAACAGAATTAAGCAACAGCATAGCGAAGAAGATGTTGAAAATGAAACTGAAATGAGGATTTGTAGGCATTACCCATGGCGATTTGTTAGGGTTTGAAGGTTTTGGAGATAGATCGAAAAGTTAGTGACGAAAATGAGGCATTATTTTTGGGGGGTTATATATAAAGCAGCGGCGGACTCGTCGAAGCCGGTTTTTATTTTATTTTTTATTTTTATTTTTATTAAAAAGAACATAATAATATATGTAGAGTAAACTATAAATTTGGTCCCTGTGATTTGTCAAAATATAACTTTTTATCTATATAGTTATTCATGTGGTTTTTGATTATGTAAAAAGATAAAAAGAATGACAAAATGCCTCTCAAATAACGGGATTTTTTTACAGTTATTAAAAATAGGAATCAAGTTATCTTGTAATTTCAAAACTATATAGACAAAAAGTTATAAAATCGATTTATTCAGGTGGTTTTTGATTATGTAAAAAGACAAAAAAGAATGACGAAACACCTCTCAAATAACGGGATTTTTTAACGACTGTTAAAGAGGGAGATCAAATTCATAAGTTTTTGCAAACCACAATGATCATCTTCAAATTTCAAAATTACAGGGATAAAAAGTGTTACTTTTTAACAGTATTTTTAACCCAGTCAAAAATTGATTTTGATTCATGTAATTTTTTTATTAGGTAAAAGACAAAAAAACATCTCAAATAACGGGATTTTTTGACAGTTGTTAAAGAAAGGGATCAAATCCGGACGTTTTTGTAAACCACAATGGTGGTCTTGAAATTTAAGGTTGCAGGGACAAAAAGTGTCACTTTTGAAAAACTACATGGACCAAATTTGTAGTTTACTCAAATAATATATATTTGGTGGGAAAAAAGCTTCAGGATTTTAAGGGAATTGAACCCGACGTGAATCGAACACGCAACCTTCTGATCTGGAGTCAGACGCGCTACCATTGCGCCACGGATCCTGATGTTGTAACTTCACAAAATAATATTTATGAACCCAAAAAACAAAATAGTGTTTTCAAGGCAAAGCAATAAAATATTTTGAACCAATGTTTTTTTATCACAACTTTTTCGTTGGGTTTGTATAAACAATTCAAATTGTTCGAGCTTGAATCGATCTCAAACGCAAAATAAAACTTGTTTAACTTAACGAGTCAAACCTTATAATACAAATGTTCGATTCGACTTGTTCAAGAGCTCGATTAAATTTTTCGAGTCAACCAAAGCTATTCATGCATACATTTTTTCGAGCCAACCATTTTCATATATTCATAAATCATACGGTAAAAATATAAAATATATTGAGCTCAAGCCAATAAACGAGATATCGATCGAGAGTTCGAGCCCATAAACGACCACCGAGATCGAGCATAATAATTCAAAAAATATTATAGCTCGAGCTCAATCCCTACTTTCAAAAAGTTATTCGAGCTCGAATTGGTGTCATTTTTTGAGCAAGGCTTGAATAACCTCTACTCGACTTAGCTCGACTCGTTTACACCCCCTACATGTTACACTTCCTCAAACAAACCCAAGTCAAGGCTTGATGAGATAACAAGTCATGAAAGTTGTCTTCGTTGTAAGAAACTAGATACGCGATGTGGATCAACATATGATTTGGCTTCTCAAACGAGCACACTTTGATCGATATGTTTGAACGTGAACGTATATAAGCCATATGGGTCAGAACGTTTGGAAAGCTTGACGTGTCGTCTTAATACGTACATAAATCGAGTTAAACCTTAGTATGGCATGAGACGGTAGCTTTGATGAGCCTGGTGAGTTTTATACAAACACAAACAAGTCCCTTAACAAATTCAAGAGGTGGTAGTAGGAGCCCGTACAACCACTAAATTTTTCGGACGTAGTGTAACTTCTTACGTTCCTTGGATGATGTCGTTTTTTTGTATGATACAATACAACCACGAAAATAATCACCTGCATCCGCCTATGGACAAGTCTACACAACAGGTATAAAACCCTTTACAAAGTTATAAAAAATAGCTTTAAGTCCCCACAAATAGGCATGGTAATTGCACCCGACCCGTTGGGGAAATCGGTTTACCCGCCCTGATCGGGGTTGGGGATTCCCCACAAAGGAAAAGTCAATTAGTTAATCAGTAGTAACATACATACATTGAAAAAACATGTATAAGGTAATCTCAAGATTAATCCATGTTATAGAAATGCCAACTATTTTAAATTCAGTCAGGTTATCCTAAACGCAATTTCAGGTAAAGGTAAGAAAATACCAAAAAAAAAAAGAAAGAAAGAAAATACCAAAAAATTTATTTTCAAATTTAAGCAGCTACAAATTAGTAAGCAGAAAAGCAAAAAACTTGTGTGTTGTCATAAAAACATTATTAGTTGTAGAACAAAGATCATTCATCCTCAAACCAAATGGCGGAATCAACATTTTGGTCGAGTGAGTGCACCTTTAATTAAGATGGATCAAAGGCCCGCAATGTGTTTTTAACTGAATTTCAACGGTTTGAAGGATTTTGAAAAAAAAATGGTTGATTTTGAGAAAATTTCAAGTTTTTTTGGTCGATTTGAAAGAACTTTTTCGGTTTTTTTGAGATTGATTTCGATAGATTTTTCTGTCTGTTGGTTGAACTCAAGGTAAATTTTTCGGTTTTGTTGTTGATGTTCCTTATATTTTTTTAATATTCCAGAGCACTTCTGAAAGTTTAGAGGGTGCACCTTTCATACCTACAAAAAATCCTACTTGCCAAAATAAGTCGAGTGGATGTACGGGATCCCGCTTGACTATACATAGGTTTGCACATGCCTAAACCATTTTAAAAACACATAAAAAGTATTTTTCACCATCTTTATAAATATAATTTTACATAAACAAACAATCAAGTTGGTTCGTAAAGCGTACTACTAGTTAAACTTTTTTTAATCAAATTTAAAAGTAAAATAGATAAGATTCAAACTCGAAATTATAATATTCTAACATGTAAGGTAAGGTCATCTCTAACAGATTATTCAAAATGGAGATATGGGCAATTTTGATTATCAATTGGAGAAATTTTGAAGAATATGTTTAGAACATCTCCAACAAATTCTTCAAAATAAAGAAAATGAAAATTTTAAAACTATTCTACAAAATTGAAAAAGTAAAATAGAGAATATGAAATCATCCAAATTCTGGAGAATATTACCATGAGTAAGAAATAATTTTTTATTATATTTCTACTAATAAAAAATATTGGAAATTAGATGTATAGAATATTTTATTAAACTTTTAAGAAATAAAAATAGTATTTTATTAATTAGATGTATGGAATATTATTAAACTTTTAAGAAATAAAAATATTATTTTATTAGATGTATAGAATATTTTAGTAATATAATTAGTGTTGTAATCTCTAAAATACAAATTTTGATTAAGTTGAATTTAATTTTTTTTAAATTTAAAATTTATTTTTTATTTAAAAAAATCTGTTTAATATGTTCTAAAACCCATTTGATGGTCGCTTTTGGAAAGTTGATAAATGTATAATTTATTCTTTATTTTTTTATTTGACACTCTTTTCTAGGTTGTTCATAGGTTGACATCCAATGGGTGTGAGGAAAAACGATCCGATCTATTGGATGTTGGATTTTTCCAATCCAATGGATGATTGGATCGGTTCGGTTCTCATCCATTGGATAATTTTATTGGATATACATCGAATATTCTTATTTGATATTCATTGAATCAGGTTGGATCCATCTGACATACAATGGATGACCCGATATCGGATCCATTCAATGTTTTAATTTAATCCAATTTTCTAACAATGAAATAAATTGATTTATCACTTTTAATATGTGCTAGAACCAATAGAAATGAGACTAAAAACGATTCAGTCGGTTATGGACTGCCATCCAAGAACCGATCGATCCAAATTGGATGTTGAAAATTTCAATCTGATCCGATCCAATTACAATAGGATATCCAATCACAATAGGATATCCAATCATGGTCGGTCGGTTCTAATTGGATCGATTGACTTTCTACACATCCCTACTCTTTTCCATTTAGATCATTGTACTTGAAATAAAAGTAAAATCGACTATTGATCAAATATCCCTCGATAAGAACAAAATAAGTAAAATTTGTAAATCAATTACCAATACGTTTAAGTGATCACTAATGCAAACATAAATAAATTTAAATCCAAAAATTACAAATAATGTTGTATTTATTTATAGATAACTCAGGGAAATTGTCGCATCTATTAAGAGTATACATGGAGGAATTATACCAAAAGTCAGTATAACCAGAATAAATAAAATTTGTATAACTAATTTTTATAAAATTTAATAGTTTGTCAATAAAGTTTTTTGTATCATTAATTTTTTAAAGTTCGCTTCAATGATGTGGAGATGTGTCTCATTTTTATACTTTAAAAGTGTATTATTTTTTTCACTAATTGATGAAAATAACCATAATATCCTTCTTTTGAAATTTGGTTGCTATTTAAGGCTGTTTTTGTAAATATAAGCTATCTGCACTGGCGACATGATCAATTGGACGTGAACACCCTCATTGAGGTCCTAGTGCTTGACAAAGTATTGAAACGAAAACACAATTGTTGCTATGTTACGGGAACACTCTCATTGAGGTCCTGGTGCTTGACTTGTGATGTATACTTGTACGACACGAGTTTTATTACAAAATATTTAAATTATAAAATAGAAAGTAAATAAAAGATTCAATATTACACCCCCTAAATTAACTTTAGGGCGATATTATGGTTTTTTTTATGGTTCAAGATTTACTTTTAAAGTTAAATAACTAAGCATGTAAAAAGGTCAATTTGATCAAAACATGTTTCTATGAAACTTGGTTTATATTTAACGATATTAACCATACAATATAAATTCTTGATATTTTTAATCATTGTACACATGATACAATTTATTATAAAATAATTGTTGTAATTAGTAAAATACAAAGAGAATAAAAACTAACGAATATACATGTTATATTTCATTCAAATTTTTTGTTAAACATTTATTTTCATTTAGCACAAGATTGAGGTAAAATGATAACTTTACTTCATTCAAAGTTTTGATTTGAAAACAATTTCCAAACAATCATTTTATATTATGCATTAAATCATATAAAATCATTTAACCTTTCTAGACACTTAATAATAATAATAATATACACCAAATAATTCCGAAGCTATCAAACAACCCCTAACCCTAGAATCATTCACTATAAAAGAGATTCTATCAGCTTGATACTAGAAGGAAGGATACGATAGTCGATAAAGGAGTTTGGGTAGATGGCAATTGGAGAAGGGAACCGAGAGGAAGGGAGGTGGGGGAGCTAGATGATTTGAAGGATCTAATTCAATTGTGGAGTCCGAAGTTAGATACAAATGATAGAGTTAAATGGTTGGGGGAGGGGGGTTGTGGAATATTTTCGGTCAAAGGATTTAGAGAGATTATTGATGAGAGAGTGGCGGAAGGAGGGGAGCAATACGAAGATACTAAATGGTCGAAGGTGCTACCGAAGAAAGTAAGTATATTTGCTTGGAAAGCGAATATAGGAAGCATTCCATGTAGGGAGGTCTTAGAAAAGAGGGGGGTAGATTTAGACTCGGTACTTTGTCCGCGGTGTGATAAAGAAGTGGAGTCGGTGTACCATGCGTTGGTAAAATGTCAAGAAGTTTATAAAATTTGGGAAATGATATTTCGATGGTGGAACATCAAAGAAGATAATATATCGTCCTTACAAGACTTATTAGATGGCTGGAAGATAGATTCGTGGAATTACAGCGTACATGCTTCGAATGGTTCGGCAAACGAAGTCGAGAAGGTAACTTGGATTGGGTTAGATGGCTGGATGCACCAGCCGAATGCCCGTGACTGGATTTCGGGATGATGCCGAGCGTCTGCGATTGTGTCAGGTGGTTCGAGACAGTCTTCGTGATCGAATTGGGAGGCTGTGAAGTTCCAGATTAGGTGCAACTTGCTACGATTGACTACAGCGGAGGTTCTGTGACGGTGTTTTCAATGATTGTAGACCTTGCTGCTGCTTGGTGGTGTTGGGGTCTGGGTGGGAGTGTCCTTGGTAAGTTGACGCTTCGCTTCAGCTGGGTCTTTTGGCATCGACCTTGGTCTTGGCCGGTGCCCAGTTCTATCTGATGGTATCTCTCTGTTTGGTCGCAATTGTCGTATGTCCGAGTTTGTGCTGGAAATGCGGCGGTATTATGTTGGGTTCGAGGCAGTTTCGGATGCGATCCGGTGAGCCGGTGATCACTCTTCGATAGGTTCTGGATTCAGTTCGATGGATAAAGAAGGACTCGGTTGAGTTTTGTATGATCAGGCGGGTGGGCGCGTTGTATCTTATGCCTTTTCTGCTGCCCGTAAAATCTTCTACGTAATGTTGTCTTTAGAGGTCAATCTTTTGTTTAAAGTTTGTGATGGTGAGGCTTGGTCTTTGTGTTTGCTTCTCGCAAACAGGTGTTATGCGGTTCGTGATTTTGATGTTGTGTTGTAGTTGTAAGGTGGTTTTTTCATTGGTTCAATAAATGGTATGCTTGTTGTGAAAAAAAAAAATCTTCAACTTCTATACCATAATTTTTCTAAAATAGAGTATCAAAAGCCAAAATCTAAAAAGGAAAAAAAAACCTACATCGAACTCCAAAAGTTACTCTACTTTAGCAATTATAGCATTAACTATATTACCGTATTAAAATATTCTATCATTTAATAAAATATTATTTCTTTATCATAAAAATATTTTATTGGTGGAAAATAATTAAAATACTATTTCTTTTTTCTAAATAGAATTTTTAAAGATTTCTCCAAACCTAAAGATTTTCATAATATCTCTCTTTCTTTTTCTATTTTACCATAATATCTCTCTTTCTTTTTCTATTCTCCAAACCTAAAGATTTTCATAATATCTCTCTTTCTTTTTCTATTTTCATAATGCTCTAAAACAACACTTTGAATTTGAAACCTATATTTCAAACCCAGACATTTTCAAAATGCCACTAATAACCAACAAACGACAAATGCTTTTCCTCGCGTGGATCCTATTTTAATGGGAACTTGATGAGTTAATCCACCCACTTACACGTCTTCCTTTTACTGCTATACCCAAAATTACTCCATGCATTACTTGATGTAAAACAAATAGTGCATTTCTTTATATCTTTTCTTGAACCTTTTCCACGGGTCGATAGATAATTTGACAAGCCAATAATTTTCCGACCAAAAACCGTGCACTCCATTGACAAATCAACAAAAAGTAAAGGACTAAAGTGCAAATCCTCTCATTGGAGAAATATAGCCGTTGGGATACGTGTGAAAGTGGGGTCCACAATCAAATATTTTTTTTTATTTCAACATTTGGTAACAAGCAATTAAAACTAGTCGTTGGGGGAAGATCTCCCTCAAACTGCAAACCACAGTGTTTTTCACCAGAATATATAAAAAACCAACCCATTTTTAAAGCTTTACAGTTCAAGAATTATTAGAATCACAAAGAGGGACAGTTTCTAGGGTTTACTTTCTCTCTCTAGATTTATGGAGATGGGTGAAGCAGCTCCTTGTCTGATGCGTTCAGTTTCACAGCCTTTCTTCGCTTCTTGCGAATACAAAGAGGTTAGTTTTTCAAAACAAGAATATGAAGATCAAGAACCCTAATTTTTGATTTGTTTTCTAGGGTTTATATGGTTCTCAATTGCAGGTTTTGTTTCCGTTTGAATCCGAATTGGGTTTTGATTATTTAGGCGTTATTTTGCCTAAAATTGAATATCCAAAAGTGGGTTGTATCACATTTTCTTGAAATCCATTTGGTTTTGATCAAGATTCCGTATGTGCACTTCAGTACTTGCCTTTTCTTGGTCAAAACCTCTGTTTTTTAATCTGTTTGCAGGGTTTATTTCTGATTTGAATCCCAACTGGGTTTTTAATTTCATTGGTGGCATTGGTTTCTTTCTAGTTACTTGAAATTTATGGGTTCTGGTCAAACTCCAAGTTTGACTTTTTTAGAGTCGAATATACTAATTAGATGTTGATCTTTAATAGTGTTTTGAAATGTAAGGGTTTTGTTCAGATTCTGTATGTCATGTTTGCCCTAAAAGACTCCAAATTTGACCTTTTCTAAGTAAAATATCCGAATTGGTTGTTCATTAGGAGTTGTGTCCTAAAAGAGTCAAATTTTGACTTCCAGAGAGTCAAATATCCCTATTAGGTGTTAATTTTCTGGGATTGGTTCCTTTCTGGTTTTCTTGAAGTATCTGAGTTTGATCAAGATTCTGTATATCTTGAACATCTCATGTGAAAATGTTCAAATTTGACTTTTGGTTAGAGTCAATTGAGCAAATGGTTGATTACCGGCAACCTTGACCGGTCCCACAAGGAACCTGCCCCCTAAGAACCACATGTGAGGTGGCATTTCAGAGCTGACTCAATGGTGCAAGATTCAAATTTGAATCAGTTGTGTAAATTGAGCAAAGTCGATCCGTCCTTTCCCAACTGAGCTACACGCGTGAGGGCTGGGTGTTGATTATATCTGTTTTGCCTACAACTTAGTTTATTTGTAGTCTTCTTGAAATTTCTGTCATTTTAGATTGAAATTATCGACTATCTAGAACCTAAATAGAACTTTATGTGCCACAGGGAGATCCTCTTCGAGCCCTAACAACGTCGATTTCATTTGGGCGGTTCATGACAGAACCATTGGATTGGGAAAGATGGTCTTCGTTTTCTCACAATCGGACCCTAGAGGATGTTCAGAAATACTCTAGACCTGGTGTAGTTGCCGAGAAGAAAGCTTTCTTCGAGGCACATTACAAGAAAATTGCAGCCAAGAAAGCTGCAAAATCACCTAAGAAAGAAAACAAATCTCCTAATTACTCCCCTCAAACCAATGCTACAAGTCCAAATACTCTTTCTAGGAACTTGGATCCTAAAAGATCAAATTCTCATTCAGCCGTTGATGACACGGGAGGAAATGAGTCGCCAACACTTGCTACTAATACAGTTCTGTCACATACCAATGAATATATGCCTAGTAATAGACATGTGGAACAGGAAATAGCAACAGTCGAAGACGTAAGCTCATCTAGCATTGGTCTAGATTTCTCAAAAGTCGGCAGCGTTGATGACAACGTCTTGAGTACTGGCCAGGTGGAACAGGAAAAAGCATCAACCGAAGATGTTACCTCACCTAGTACTAATCAAGTTTTCTCACAATTTGACAATGTTGATGATAACGTGCCAAGTGGCAGCCAGGCGGAACATGAAAAGGCATCAATCGTGAATGTTTCCTCACCTAGTACTAATCAAGTTTTCCCACAATTTGGCGATGTTGATGATAATGTGCCAAGTGGCAGCCAGGTGGAACAGGAAAAGGCATCAATCGAGAATGTTTCCTCAGCTAGTACTAATCAAGTTTTCTCACAATTTGGCGATGTTGATGCTAACGTGCCAAGTGGCAGCCAGGTGGAACAGGAAAAGACATCAATCGAGAATGTTTCCTCACCTAGTACTAATCAAGTTTTCTCACAATTTGGCGATGTTGATGCTAACGTGCCAAGTGGCAGCAAGGTGGAACAGGAAAAGGCATCAACCGAAAATGTTTCCACTAAGAATCATCAGTTTCAGGTTGAGAACTCAAGCCAGTCTAGTCATGATGACAAAAATAAGAAAACACGCATCAAGGTATGCAGCATGTATATTATGAAACTTATTGATGTTATGCTGATGATAACTTGATGTTTTGATGCTTCATGGTGTTGCTTACAGGATGCTGCTAATGGTAGGGATAAAGTATCAGGGCAGACAAAACCTGAAATTTCTTCATCTAAATCTTCGAGTAAAAACGGAGCATATAAGCTTCGAAGTCCTCGAAAAGCACCAACTCCTCCAATTTGCCCCAGGAAGGCTGCAACAGATGTAACAGAGAAAAAGAAATCAGCTCCACAATCCCTTCATATGTCCATGAATTTTCCTCCTGATCGAAAAAACATTGGTATGTATTCTTCGCCATTTGCCCACAAGAATGGGACCTCAAAAACTATGGGTAAAGCAAAAGACAGACTGACACAGCAAACGCTAACCAGGGTACTTCCAACTTTCTTTCCTGTTTTCATTTATCATGATCAGTGATCACATTTGAATCATTTTATTAAAGGGTTAATAATCATTTGTTTCTATTTGCAGGTGTCAGTCAATGGGGTAAAGAAAGGTTCTCAGGTACTTCCAAGACAAGAAATCAGAAGGTAATTTGTCTTGAAATTGTAGAAATCTTGTAGGGGAACGTCTTCTTGAATGTATAAGAATTTGCTATGGTCTTGCAGGTCTAAACCACTACTTGATTGTTCTATCAATGGCAGAAAAACAGTTGACATGAAGTCCCTTTCGACAAAGTAAGAATCTGTTATTTATTATTTGTTAGAGATCATAATATTTTAAAGTAGTTTAGGTCAATGGTAGTTTAAAGTAGTTTAGGTCAATGGCAGGAAAACTAGATATGAACTGAAGGTGCAACTGTGGGGGTAGTCTTATCATATAAGAGAAGAATACCACTGAGGTTTTATTAGATACCTTACATCTAGAATCCATCTTTTTACCCAATCCACTCCCTCCACCACGAATCCCCGTTAGATTTGGGTATGCTAAACTTTTAGTTATCTGGACTAGGGGTGTTCTTGACTCTTGAGCTGAACCCAAGCTCGATCCATGGAAAAATTAACCGGCTTGGTTTTGACTTGTGGCTTGACGAGCTTAGAGAACTCAAGTTCAGGTTGGTAGGCTCAGTTTTTATGGCTTCATATGGATTTGTACAAGTTGAACCTTTTATCAACTTGTTATAGGCTCTCGTCTTATGGCTCATAGGAAAACAAATTAAACCCTTCAAGCAGAATAACGTCCCTAAAAAAGTTACAGTTAGAACTCCCTAATATTGGTTAGAAAATTCAATTTACACCAAGTGGCTTGTGGGGTTGACTCATTTAGGCTTGCCAAGCTCCAGAATGAACTGGATCACGAGCTCTGACACCTATCTCATCTACAGAGACTCTTCCAAACTACAATTTTTCTGCTTTTTATAGAACAAAACCAAATAGGTATTGGGTTTCTGTTAAATCAAATTTACAGCAATGTTACAAGTCCTTTAAAAGTTTTATGCCCTACTGACTTTTAGATATATTGCATCAGCCATTCAGAAACATCAAGTGCATGCACAAAGAAACCAAGATCTTCTACTGTGCCTACATCGTTTAGCTTTAGAAGTGAAGAAAGAGCAGCAAAACGTAAAGAGGTAAGTCTAGATCCCATATGACTACAAGTCTACAACATACACTATTCCATCATGTTCTTGATGTTTTCTTGCTATGTTTTTTTGACTACAGTTCTTTCAGAAGCTAGAAGAAAAGAGCGACACCAAGGAAATGGGAGCAATTCAGCTTCAACCAAAACTGAAGGTTTTTAACAACATACACCTCCCCCCCCCCCCCCCCCCCCCCCCCCCCCGCGGGGCGGTCCCAAGAAATTTGCTACGTTCTATTCGACGCGTGGTTTGAAGAAAACTTTCACTATCAGTTAAATGTCTAAAATAACCTTCAGTTATGACAAATCGGAGCATCTTGTGGAACAAAAGCAAAAACAATGAGAAAATAAGTAACTGACAGCTTGAAAATTTGCCAAAAAATGTGAACTCCACATAGAGTTTTCTTTAATCTACTACTAGTTTGAGATTGATGCATCCTTTATCACAAGTAGGTTTGAATTGATAAAGTAACATAAAAGAGGTTATCTGAGGGGAGTTGTGAGTTTTTCCACATATTTTGACTTTCCTCAAGGACTCCATGTTCTTGTACAGGAGAAAGCAAGGAATGACAATAAAAAGCTGCACTGTGTTCCGGCTCTAGAAAAACCAAGTACAAGTGAAGCTAAAGCGCCAAGTAATAGCATGGAAGAGGTAAGCAAATAGGTTACGTCGATATCATATCACATAATTTGACTAGAATAGTGGTGATTGATTATCAATGAATTTGTGGTATAAATTTAGGCAAGAAAATGGCTGTATTCATAGATTATCAATGATTGATTATCTCAAGGACTCCATGTTCTTGTACAGGAGAAAGCAAGGAATGTCAATAAAAAGCTGCACTGTTCTCCGGCTCTAGAAGCAAAACCAAGTACAAGTGAAGCTAAAGCGCCGAGTAATAGCATGGAAAAGGTAAGAATAGGTTACGTCAATATCATATCATATAATTTGACTAGAATAGTGGTGATTGATTATCAACGAATTTGTGGTATAAATTCAGGCAAGAATATGGCTCTGTATGAATAGATTATCAATGATTGATTATTTATGGCTGTGTGAAAAGAACAACCTTGTCTGCACAATAGAGACTAAGGTCATTAAAACAATATCAAAATTATTTTTGATGCCTTTTAGTGAAGAAGAGGAGTGAGTAATGGAAACAACATCTTTGCAAAATGCAAGGAGAAGGCACTGTGATCCTTCTCATGTCTAATTAGTAACTATGTTTTCGATCATGCAGGTTCCACCAACACGACCCTGCTCACTAAAGCTTGGAAGGAAGCCAACAAATCCCAGACTAGTTCTGGATACTTGTTATCAATCTCCTTGGAGGTCATCTTCCAAGCCCAAGAATTTTATAGAAATTAATAAGAAAATACTAAGTAGTTCTATGGCTTCACTGCCAACTAAGAAAATGTATGATTCAATCTTGATGTCAAAGAAATAAGATTGAAGTTCGGGTGTGTTTTTGCAAGTGTTGTTTGTTGATTGCTTCTTTCAACATCATTTTAGGGTTAGATATTGTAATGATTTTTTGTTTGGCTCTTGTCAAGTAAAACAGTTTCAATCTTGATGTCATCTTCCAATCAACACTTGCAAAAATGATGTAATGATTTTCTGGATACTTGTTATCAATCTCCTTGGAGGTCATCTTCCAAGCCCAAGAATTTTATAGAAATTAATAAGAAAATACTAAGTATTGAAGTATTGATGTCAAAGAAATAAGATTGAAGTTCGGGTGTGTTTTTGCAAGTGTTGTTTGTTGATTGCTTCTTTCAACATCATTTTAGGGTTAGATATTGTAATGATTTTTTGTTTGGCTCTTGTCAAGTAAAACAGTTTCTGTATGCAAGTTAAAGTATTATTCTATCTTTTAAGAAACAAGTTTCTATCTAATGTGTTGCAAAGGATCAATGTATGTACCCAAACAAAATAGCCTCTCCGTTGTCCATGTACCCACTAGCCACCTCCAATTCTTGCTGAAGAGGATCCTTCCCCACATCATGTTTCAAATTCTTGCTCAAGAGGACACTTGGTGAGATGCTTCTTGAAAGTACGCAGTGTGGGATGATAAATAGCATAACTACGAGTTTCATATGATGATGACGAGCAAAAGCTCTCACTGGATCAAGGTGGCAAGATCAGACTATGAATAGGCCTTGACCTACTACAGGATATTCCAATGAGTCAGAAGGATACTCATTGAAGATCAGACTATGAACTTCAGCAATGAACTCTGGATCATTACACTCAGGCACTTTGTTTTGCATGTCAAGATTTGTTGAAGAGCAATGTTGGCCTTGAAGCCAAAAGGCGGACAATTCCAGGTTATTTATGGAAGTTTGTTCTAAACTGTGATCATCTTTCAGGCTCCATGTTGAACTGGTGACAGGATCAGGAAGTTGGAAACTTGGATCAGGAGGTTGGAAACTTGGCATAAGGTTCTGGGATGGCACAGAGTAGGAGCCAAAGGATGACTTGGTTCCACTGCTTGACTTTGCCTGTTTGTCTCTTTCTTTACTGAAAAGTCCATTTGCAATGGACTGCACCGGCTGCAAATTTACTTGGTTGTGTTGTTGGAGAGTAGGCAGTCCCAGATCGGCGAAGCCATTTTCTACCTGAAACTGTGGGTTGCGTTCTTGTTTGAACTGGATCTCTGTAAAACCTTCACTCCATGAGTACTGAGTTGGCAACACAGTATTATATGTCGAGTACTGAGTTGATCCAAAAGAATGGCTAATTCCAATGTTTGAACTGCTGGCCATGTGACTCTTGGCTGCAAAACCGGTTAATACTTTTTTGGGTTCTATCGTCTGCAATGAAGCAGTACCTTTGAGATCAACTTCATGGATCCTGGAATTGGCATTCTGGAGAAGAAGGTTGCTGGGAGCTCGGTAGCTATTGACAGCTTCATTTTGTTGCATCTTTATATGATCCGCACGGTCTCCAGCTGCATCTCTTGGAGAGAAATCTGGGTGCTTTATCCCACTAGATGATGTTTTTAGATCATCTTTCTGTAACCTAGTTAAGTAGAGGCGATATTTCTGCACTATTTAAAGAAATGTATGAGAGAACTGGTTGTCGATCAGTTTATGACCTTGACAACTTAATAAACCCCCCCCCCCCTCCCTTCTCTCCCAAAATCCAAAAGAAAAAGAAACAAGAAAATACAGAGTTGGCAAGAGTTAAAAGAAATACCTGCAAGTGGCTTGCAACATTCTCTCTCGTTAACCATGGCACATTCATGAGGTCGAGTATTTTCTTAGGACCAACTTCTGCCATAAAAAAAACACACAATTTTATATCTGCCAGAAGTTCATATGGTAGACAAAACCGTAATATCAAAACCAACTTCAGGAAAGGGAAACTTCAGTAGATATGACTCACTTTCGAAACCAATATGATTCACAGCTTTGACAAATTTCTGATGAAGATCCACAGTCCAAACAACTCTTGCCTTCTTGACTGAAGAATGGTCACCAAAGTGTTTGTCATCGTACTTATGTTCAGCATCTTTTCTTTTCTTACCTGGTGTCATGTCACCCCCACAAAGCAAGTATCCATCGTCGGATTGTTCAGATACATTTCTCATCATCAGAATCTCTTCAAGGCCTTCATGACTTTCATGACTTTCATGACTTTCAGTATCTCTCACCTCATGTATCTTTTTCCTGTAAACATGCTGCCATATGTTTCTTAGTTCCTTCATTCGAATTGGCTTCAGAAGATAATCACAAGCCCCATGTTGGACACCTCTCATAACTCTGCTTGTTTCTCCATCAACAGACATCACTGCATTGAGTTCATAGAATATGAATAGAAAATCAGCACCGGGTTTCAACACATGTATACATATAAAACTGAATATATGTATATAATCGGGAAGACAGACTAAATATTAGCAACAGTAAACTGACTTATGACAGGAAGGTCCATCTCAAGCCCAACATGCTCCAAAAGCTTGAAACCATCCATGTCAGGCATGTTAACATCACTAATTACAATGTCAAACCCATCTTTTCTTTCCCGAAGCAGATCCAGAGCCTCTATAGCTAGTGCACATGTAGTAACTGAAAGAACAACAACAATCAACAATCAACGAAAAAGAAAACTTCAGGGAATACAAATATTAGAATATATATATATATATAATGTATATTTAGAAGAGCTTGGATGGAAAGTAGCCTGGACAGAAGCCTGCTAAGAGCAGTGGAAAATAGAATCAACAGCATTCAAGGTCATGGATTCATATGAATTTATGTTTTCCAAATCAAGCAAGTCATGCCAGGTAGATGCATTTGACATCAGTTGAGAACCGTATCTAGTTTTCACTTAATAGAAAAAGGACCTTTTTCATCCTCAATATTTTCTCCCTTTTCTCTGGTATAGTGTCAAATGTTCAAAAATAGAGCATGAGCTGCTCAACATTCTATCATTTGCAGAAATTGTGCTAAAAATATACAATTACAAATGTTATTCAAGTCGAAACATTTCAATCAATAAATCGTTGTGTCACCTTCGAACAAGGACGGTAAAAACATCATATAATCTATTAAAACTGACATGTCCATATATATACATATATTTCCAAGTTTTCCTTTATACTTCTCGTATCAATTCCAGTTGATATCTCTCTTGATTATCAACACCAATGGCTATCAAATACTACCAAGATATATATACTTGCCAAATACTACTTTTCTTCTCTGTTTGGTTGTTAAATTTCTGCAAGCGAAAGAAAAAGGACCCATGCTTTATAGTCTAATCATAAAAAGCATGTTGAAAAAGGAAGACGTAAAAGAGAATGTCAGGATCGAAATTTCAAACCCCTTAATATTCTGCATGCCATTGTCTAATCTTTTGCATGATGTTTAACTAATTTGAGGACTTCTTTGAAACAACATACATCATTTATGGTAACAGATTGCTAGCTTTATTATGCCTCTGTTGTTGTCTATTAATTATTCTTGCAGATATTCATTAGGTAGATGCAAAGTTGCTTAAATATATGCAATCAAGATGGACAAATAACCTGTGCCAGATTCAAGAAAGAAAAGGTAACACCAAACCTAAATAAACCAATATCAGTATACCAAGGTTATCATTCAACGATTTCATCTTACCGATTGAATTAATTCCAAACCTAACAATGTCTTCTACCCTGATCACGAATTTGGAACAGCAGGCAGGCAATCCTTATAGACCTAATAAAGAATAAGCAAACTAACATTACCAGTAGTGATTTTGTATAGGCACAAGGCTTCCTACAAATGTACTATACCTATGGAATCATTAATTTGCTACACATCACTAGCAGTACGCTAGCACAATTCTTCTGGTTTGTTTATATGCAAGTATTAGGTACTATGTAGAATCATCTTATCCAAAACAAAATCCGACTGAACGAACAAGACAACAACTCATCTTGACCTCGCTTTATTCATCTACGATACTTCACAACTAACAAAGAATCTCACCTGAAAACCTAATAACGCCTATAATCTCAAAGCTTACTACAGTACACCCTACGCAAGTTGTTAAATCAATCAAAACTAGAGCTGTAAGCCTGTAATTATGTTTGATACGCACGGAAACGCAACTACTTGTAATGATATCCACATAAACAAACAAATTTTCACTCAAATTCACTCAAATCCGTATATATACACGAATTAAAACGAATCAAATGGAAAGAAAAAAAAATAGTGATGAAATAAGAACCTTCATACGAGCACTTCTTAAGCATCTTCTCGAGTATTTTCAACCACGTAGGATCATCATCGACGACAAGTACACGAAGTCCTGCCGGAAAAACATCCGCTCTCGGTGATGAAAATCCGTTTATTCCCTCCGTCATCGGAGAACACAAAATCAGTCGATTAAACACGAAATTACTCCGACGAACAGCCGGTTGTGAGAAATCAGATCTCCGTTCAAGAGGCGGAGGGAGTTTGAGAGTCCGGAAAACGACTGAGGTTTGCAGTGTTATAATAAGAGAGGGAGAAAGCCGAATATTTGGCGCCGGCAATAAGCTATAGTAGTTTACCAACGGTCCCCGGTGTTAAAAAAATAAAGAATATTGCAGTTACACCCATCAAGTTTATAAATTATTCCTTTTGGACCCTGTACTTTTAAGAAATTACTTTCAATGCCCTCAACTTTGAATTATGTATTCATTTTCTTTTTGTTAACTGTGGGTGTCTTGGTTAGTTTATGCAGGGACGTTCCAATATTTTTGGAGGCCCTGTTACACCTAAATCTTTTGATTACAATGAAAAGTGAGATAACAAAGATACATATATACAATTACCGAGGTGATGATTCAACGTATTATTTTTGTCTTCTAATAGAAATTAGTGAGGCACTAAAGTAAACAATAGTTTTACATTTGTTGATTATAGACCCTAAATAACGTAAAATGGGTCCTAAAATTTTGGGGGCCCTGTTCAAAATCACACATTTAACAAGTTAAAGAACATGAGTTTATTCGCCCTCGACTAATTCCAGGGGTCCTGGAAGCCTTGCAGTATTCGAATCGATGACCTTTGAGGGATATTCTCAAAGAGCCAAGCTTTATTGTCACTTGAGCTAACACCACAAGTTTAATAGAGTATTCACTTGTTTCTTGGGTTTATAGAAGGTTTGTAAAATATAAATATGGTATCTTTTTTAGGTAAGATATTGATTAATATTTTATTTTGTTTACGTTTCCGGACCAGCTTGTGTGTGCTTCAACTAATCCCAGGTGTCTTGGAGAACAATTAAGGAAAATCTTCAGTGGTCTTGCAGGACTCGAATCGTTGACCTCCGAGGAGAATTCTCAAACGAACAAGTCTTATTGTTTGTTGAGTTAACTGTACAAGGTTTGATTCACATTTAATTGATTCCTTATTGGTAATTATTTATAAAAAAATATAATTTTGGACCTAAAAGTTATTTTAAATTGTTTTTATTTTGAAACGTTTTGGATTATTATTTAATAATCAAAGAATCTAAATAAACGATATAATGTCAAATCTCGCATCTAACTTTCACTAGGGATGTTAATTAATATCGTATAAATCGTACACGTCGTAATGAATTGCATAATCTAGAACTTTCATGGTATCGTTATGATTCAGATTTTTGTCATATTACACTATAACACTGTTTTTGTTGTTTTCAATCACATAACTTAGATTTAAACCCCCACTCTACTGCATACTAATTTATATATACACCAAAATAATTATTAAAAAATAAAAACTTATAAACAAGTATAAGTCCATTAGTCTATAACTGATAAAACTCTACACAAATCAAGTATATCAGTGATCTTATAAGTATCATTTATCAAATTCTATCAATTGAATCACTTTTTCAAGAAATACGAGACATCTAAGTTATTCAAATAAAGATATTTATCCATATTTTAAACGTATTAAATTACAAAAAATTAAGTTCAGAAACAATGAGCATTTTAAATACATTTACAGAATAAATACAACATTTTACTTGATATGTAATGTTTAATAAAAATATTCAAGTAATGACGAAACGTATTAGACATGGTCTTTAATGATGACAAAATAACTAAAATTTATAGATTATAATTAATATAATTTTGTATTTTATAATAACTATTTTGTAATGATCAATAAATTGATTGAATGATATATTTAATAACATTTGGATTGTTTAGTTGGTTTTTCATTAAGTCGTGTACGGATAAAGTTGTTTGTGTGGATTAAGCTGTGTGTATAGATTTGGAAGATTTTTGTTTAAGAGGATTTGTTCATAGCAGGGGTGTTCGCGATTCGGTTTGGGTGGTTTTAACCCCTCAAACCACAAACCAGACCGCTATGGCGGTTTAAAAAATTTCCAAACCGAGCGGTTTGTCAACAAGTGACCAAACCGGTCAAACCGGACCATAAAAATGCGGTCTGGTCTGACCGGTTTAGGCGGTTTGGGCCTATTATCGATTTTAAACTAAAAAAACATGACATCTATATCTAAAATGAAATTTCTATCAATATAGCACTATTAAAAAAATTGTATATCGAATTATAAAAAAATGCCTATCTCTAAAATTAAAAAAAAACAATGAGCAAATGATAGAAGGTTAAACAAATCCACCAATAATAGTTGGAATTTTGGACAAACATTGAGCAAAGCGAATGACGATTTGGAATTTTGAATTTGATTTTGACCGATTTCGGATTTTGCCTATTTATAAATGAAAACTAAAAAACATAATGTCCTTGACGAAAGTTTCTTAACTAGGCCATAAAAATAAAACTTACAACATGAAAATTAAATACAATTCATACATGTGTATTGTTTTTTTGGAAAGGTATCCTAGGCCTATGGCCCAGACTAATCCCTGGCAGTTAGGGTCTTTGACCCAGCTGTTAAAGCGTACAGCCCTGAGATTATCCTCAGTAGCCACAAGTGCTGCTAGTGGGGCTCGAACCCGGGTTGAGCGCTATGAACTCCCCAAGCCTTTACCACCACGCCACAGCCCTTGTGGTTCATACATGTGTATTGTTGGCGGTTGGTTCGGTACAGACCGCTAAATAAATGTTCAAATCGCAGGCCAGACTGGACCGAGCGGGTTGGCTATTTTTCAGACCGGACCAGACTGCCAGACCGCTTAAACTGCCAAAAACGGTCCGATTTGACTTAGTTCAACCGCTCTAAGCGGTCCAACAATTTTTTTGAAAACCCCTAGTTCATAGATTGAATGAGCATGTTTTTTAATTAGGTTGAACAGGTTTGTAGAAAACTTGGTTTTCTGTATATAGCCCCCCCATAGAAGCTTACTAAATAAGTCAAAATTGATATCGTTAAGCCCTACCAAATAGTCATGTATAGTTGTCCGAATAAGATGCGAGTCTCATTAAACTGCTTAGGGGGAGTTTGGTTAGAGGTATTAATCAATAATCAACGGGATTACAATAATGAAACTGTTTGATTTTATATAATACAATGGTTTCATTCCCCATAAGCCCAATTTTTCATTTCAAGTTAAATTTGTAACAACCCAAACTTTCAACAATCAACATAAACAGTTTTAATATAAATCAACGCCAAAACGGCCCCAAGTCAACAATTTAAATTCAAGGTTTGCGGTAAGGCAACCTAATACACAACTGAGAATAAAAGGAATCAAGACTAAATGGAGGTCTTCTAAACCAACTTCATCTCACACCTTCTCCTTACCCTTGATCGATCCTCCTACCTCAGGCATGCTTGAAAGGTTTTTAGTTTTTGAAAGAGCGATGGTTAGACCGAAGGTCTAGTGAGTCCCCTCTAACAACAATTCAAATAACAGGAGTGTAGAAAAGATTCATAGTAAAATATACCAATTCAGTTATAAACAACACCACACTTGCAATCATGCTTCTGACACACACTACCGTCACTCGAAGGTGATAGTGTGTCTGGCTCATACTGCCTTAACTGGGCCACACACCTCCAATGGCATAAACGGGACACCCCCCCCCCCCCCGGTATGAGCACAGGCGGGACCCCCCCCGACTTAGGTCATACTAGCTCACACTTATGTATGCATACATTTAATTATTAACAACAATAACATAATCCACATTTAAAACCTCTCGCATATACATATATAAAGCATACAATAAAAATGGAAATGCTTTAATTAAAACTTCACATGCTTTTACCACTTAATCAATGAAAAACATTAGTTAGAAAACTCACCTGGTGTCATTCGCTTAAGTCCTCACGTTTACTTCTTAAAGTTGGGAACAAATTCTACTGCACAAAGTGGTATAGGTCGATGAGTCTCTCACTGACCCTTTTAGATCATAACGAAAATCCTCTCGATAAAACATTATATTCCTCGCAAGAAAATATAGGAAATTCGAATTCTCAACACGCCACTCTCTCGGCCCAAACCAAACGGACTAACTCGGTCCAACTTCCCCATGGGTCAGGGGCTTGGCTCTTGTCGCCCGGTTGTTGGGTACCGGGGTCACCTGCTAGAAGGAACCCGGGGTCGCCCGGCTGTTGGAGCCCGGGGTCACCCGGTTGTGGCTTCTCCCGAAGTCGCCTGGGTAAGGGTCTCCCGGTTCCATCCATGGGGAGTCCCGAGCGATGTACCCCTCGGCCACGACCAGCCTCGATAATCCTCAAGGTCGCGAAGCCCTTAGACTTAATCCGACCGGCGATTTGTCTCCAGGACGGGGTCGATTCCCCAATCAGATTCATTCCTGAATTCTTTCAACCCTCCCTCTCCTTTGTACCGATTGGTTCAAGGAGTCTTGGGTTTAAACCCTCAATCAACAACAATCGAACCCCAAACAAAAACCCACTAATTCAAGACAAACATTCCCAACTATTCTTAAGAATACACCCAAATGATTCACAACAACTCTTCTAAATTAACAAAGAACACAAGGAGGATTTGATGACTTACCTTAGAGAAATGATGCAAAATCCCTTCCAAATTCCAAGTTTCCTCCACACCAAGAGAGCACACAGTACACCTTCTAATTCCAGCCTTTCCATAATGAGAATGACTTTAGCGGCTAGTGTTTTAGGGTACTAAAACCCTTATTCTCACTATTTGCACAATAGATCCCCATACTTTAAGGATTTCCACAAATTCCCTTAATCTTCTTTAATGAACAAAAAAAATTGGTTATTACAACACCCCCTCCTCAAAAGAATTTCGTCCCTAGAATTCCATTTCTGAACAAGTTAGGATATTGGGACCTCATGTCTGCTTCCACCTCCCAGGTTGCTTCTTCCCCTTTATGGTAACGCCGTTGCACCTTCACAAGGCGGATCTCTTTAGATCATTTGCTTACTAACCTTACGGTCAAAGACTTCCTTAGACCCCATGATAATGGTTAACCTCTTTTTTGCTTGCATACCTTGTAAGGGTATTGCCGCACCAACTTCCAACAATTTCTCTCAAAGAGAGGCGTGAAACACAATACAAGTTTTCCAAATTATCATCGAACACTTCCAGATCTTACACCATCTCTCCAACTCTTTCGATAATTTCAAACTCTCAAAGAGATTGCAAGGCCCCCTTTCTTTCAATTCTATCCACTTAACTTCACTCAGCTGCCTAAAATATTCTGACCCAAAACCGAAGTCGTACCTTCTAAACAAACCAACTGTATCATACCATTTGTAACAACCCAGATCAACGTACCATAAATTGTCCGCTTTGTCCATACACTTGGACTTACGATTTAAAACGCGCCTCCAGAAGAATTTTCACATACAACCTTACTTATTTAGAAGGACGAACTCTACCGGAGTTAGCGCCACCACGACATGCATCCCAGACTCAGATAATAACCCCTCGGTTTTCCAACTAACACGACGTCAACCTCAAACATCACTCGGGTAAGCGCTTATAGGTATTACTTACCTTACAGTCCTTACCTATTGAGCATGAAAACTACCTAGAGTTTTATCCGACAAGAGCCATAACAAAGACCGAGAGTCTTACCCGGTAAGTGAGGGAAATGGCTCTTACCCGGTAAGCGCTTACCGGTTTATAACGCTTATCAATAATCAATTTTGATAGTCGGGAATGTTATACGATAAGAGAAATAAGGGTAATATCCTTGCCGATAAGCGCTTACCCGATAAACATTTTGATAAACGACCCCTTAATGTTTGGTTATTCAAGTCAATTTCCCAACCAAATAGCCCCTCACAAACAAATAATTAAACTTACATGCAAAAGTTTGTAAAGATTCGTTGATACTATTAAATTAAAGTCACTAGATATTATTTTTTATGAACATTTTATAACTATTATTGATTTCATTTCTTTCTTTTAGGTTAGACCTTATTTATTTTTTTATACATATTTTTTTATCTCTTAAGGTATTATTTAAATTTTTGTTGGTGCAATGACTCATAATTTGTTTGTTTTATAATAAAAGTAAAATGAAGGTGCCAATTTTATTTGTTCTTTTACTATAACTTTTCTTTTTGGAAAAAATATCAATTTAATGGACTTATCTTAAGCAACAAACAATATAAATTAGAATTTTCATTTGTATTTTAGAAATAATATATACAATTCAATAATTAATTAATTTACGATAAAATTATTAGTTTAAGTAATAAAAGTTGATGAAAATGTGCATATAAAATGTGGTGCACACACTTTTTTAAACGTGCGAGTCACTTTTAACTTTTTGTGTATATATATATATATATATATTACAATTTGAATTAATTAAAATAGATATATTTTTTTAACCATGAGTGTTCAGTCACTTTGCACGCATTTTGACTAATCGCAATGGCTCTGGATAACAGTTAGGAAAATCTCTGGCATGTTCGGCAACCTACTTCGAGTGTTTACCATGACAATCTGCCATGCACGCACGAGAAATAGATTGAGAAAAGACTAAACGAGTTGAACTCATTGTACGTACTACTACCTTCATCAATTATCATAATAATAGTAAACCAAATATGCTCACGTAACAATGCATTCATAATAGCAGTAGCTAAGTGAAATTATGAACGAACCATACACAAGACTTCTTGTCACCATCATCACAACTTTCAATTAAAGTAATTCCGTAATCTTAACGCTCTCCCCACCCAGGATTGCTACCCAAGTGGACAGTGAAGTCAAAAGTCTAAAGCTTAAGTCTAGATATGCCAAACAATACCTAGTTCACTTAAACTAAAGTTCTGATACCAACTTGTAACACCCTAAAAATAGGGATAACAAAAATCCTAAAAAAACGGACATGAGGTATACTAGAATTGCCATAGCAAGAGCCTCCCAAAAATGGGGAATATATAAATAACCTGTTTAATCACAATTTTTAATTTAAACGGACAATAAAATAACAACCAACTAATCTAATTTCTACATCTAGAAAAGAGATTACAAAAGGGTTGTTATCTATAAGCCCAACGATTCATTTCCAAAAGAAGTAAACGTCCAAGTGCAAAATCCCCAAGCTCTCACCCGAAGCATCTAAACCTGTTTAGGAACGGCGCCGCTAGAACCTGAGATACACATCGACATCAAACAAGTGTTAGGCCAAAAAGCCTAGTGAGTTGAACAATAATAGACATGCATGATCAGTTACAGTTCTTATCAACAGTTAACCAGAGTTCAATATGTGTGGAGTCAATAGGGGAGACCTATAGCACCAATCAAGTTCCACCCAAAGAGTCGATATATCTTGATGCCATCTACCAAGAGACATCCGAAAGGCCCGGCACACCCGAGGACTATACCAAAGAAAATTCCTAGAATGGCGGAGGTCTAGGCACATACCATCACAGTGGCGCCCAAGACTACATCCTCCTAGTGTCTACTGACTTGGTTCGTCCAACATAATTTATAGGAGGTCTTGAGGTATATTTCAACCAAAACATTTCGTTACCAACCAAGGGTACAATGTTACCATCCTAACACATAAATCCATTATGAGACCCAAATACCAACATAATCAATGTTTAGACATTTAATCACCAAAAAGGCATTCCAAGTAGAATTTATCATCTACTATAATACATACATCCCAAAATCATGCCAAGATATCCAATGTGTACATTCATGGAGTAAATACCAAATACCCGATCAATAAAGTAAAACATGACATTTCTCACAAAATCACATTCCCAACTTGTCTTCATAATCAAATCCCACATACTTGAACATATAGAGCTAAATAACAACAACTAGAAGATATGATGTGTATCTAGTTTTAACAAAGGTTAGTAAACTCACAATCTAGGTTTTTGGACCAAAACCTAGAAAAGTGTCAAACCCTAGAAGTTGGAGAAGACGAGACTTGAAGTGGAGAAGTTGAGCTTTATGAACCCTAGAATTTGCCTTTGAGAGAAGTTATAGCAAGTGTGAAGATCCAACCACCAAGGAGAGTTGTATTTATGAGGGTTAGGGTTTTGAGAGGAAAAGTTCGGTTTGGAAGTCTCCAAAATCGCCAAAGTGAAGAGTGGGTTCAAGAGAAAACGAGGTTAAAATCTGATAAGGATTCATTTAAAGCACTGCCCCCCCCCCCCCGACGGCGATAGTGCCATTGACACTATCGCGAGTCACCATCGCGAGCACCCAAAGACTTACGGTACAGACAGCGCGATAGTTCCATGGCACAATCGCGTGGCACAATCGCGACCATCCCCGAACTCTCGGTACACCTTCGGCGATAGTGCCCTTCGCGATAGTGCCTAGGGCACAATCGCGGGGCACAATCGCGTGGCACACGAAAACAACCCTAAACTCACCCGAAAACGATAACGAGCACATGAATTGCACAATTAAAGATGGTAAATCAATTTACTCAACATTACAACATAGTAACCATCACTAAATGCATATAAAGGCTCATACTTTCAAATAGGTGCAATTAACGTATTTAAGGAAACAAATACTTACCTTATAAATTTAGGGATGTTACAATCCTCCCCACCTAAATGGGATTTCGTCCCCGAAATCTTACTCTAAGCAAACAAGTGAGGATAACGCTTCTTCATATCATATTCGGACTCCCAAGTAATATTAGCACCCCGATGATGCTTCCATTGAACTTTAACCATGACCACATCCTTATGCCTCAACTTTTTCACTTTTGATTCCAAAATCGACTCCGGTTCTTCCACACAACGATTCCCATTGTCCACTCGAATTTCCGATAAAGGAATCACGCTTTCTTCTTCGGCTAGACACCTCCGAAGATAACACACGTGGAATGTAGGATGTATCCCATCCATTTCCGGCGGTAAATACAACCGATAGGCTTGCAAACCAATCTTTTCCAGAATAACGAATGGTCCAAGGAAACGATGACTAAACTTCCCACGCTTCCTGAAACGTATGATCCCCTTCCACAGAGACACCTTCAACATGACCCGGTCACCCACTTGGAACTCAACCGGTCTTCTCTTCTTGTCCGCATAGCTCTTTTGTCGGTCTTGCGCCGCCTTTAGTCTTTCTCGAATTTCTTTCACCTTGTCCGCCATCTCTTGCACTATTTCTGGCCCGACAAATTGCTTTTCGCCCGCTTCTAGCCAACAAACTGGGGTCCTACACTTCCGTCCATACAAAGCCTCGAACGGTGCCATTCCGATACTAGAATGGTAATTGTTGTTGTACGCGAACTCTACCAAAGGTAGGTGTGAGTCCCAACTTCCCCCGAAGTCTATCACACACGATCTCAACATGTCTTCTAGCGTCTGGATTGTCCTCTCGCTTTGACCATCCGTTTGAGGATGATATGTCGTGCTCAGATTCAGTCTAGTGCCCAACTCCTTTTGCAAACTAGTACAAAAGTTCGAAGTAAAACGACTATCCCGATTCGATACTACAGATTGCGGAACTCCGTGCCTCGACACCATCTCATCAATATAAAGCTTGGCCAACTTCTCCATTGTCAAGGTCTCCCGCATTGCAAGGAAATGCGCACTTTTTGTCAACCGGTCAACAATTACCCAAATGGTGTCGTGCCCACGCAAGGTCTTTGGTAACTTCGTCACGAAATCCATAGTAATGTTGTCCCATTTCCACTCGGGAATGGACAACGGTTGCAAACTCCCATACGGTCTTTGATGATCCGCTTTGACTTGAAGGCATGTGACACACCTTTCCACATAGTTAGCCACATCCAGCTTCATCACCGGCCACCAATAATTCAACTTTAGGTCTCTATACATCTTGGTGCTACCGGGATGTATAGAATATTTCGACTTATGCGCTTCCTCGAGAAGTAAGTCACGATTTCCCCCAATCTTTGGCACCCAAATTCGCCCTTGGAAGAGTTTGAGTCCACGACCATCTTCCGCTAAGAGTTCCTTTTGCTTAGACATAACCTCGGCCTTGAGGTTCTCTTCTTTAAGTGCTTCCACTTGAATCGCTCTTATGCTCTCCAACAGACTCGACACTACATCGATTCTCGTAAGGGACATTTTGACACCCCCACCATGGCTCCTTCGGCTCAACGCATCCGCCACCACGTTGGCCTTACCAGGATGATAGAGTAAATCACAATCATAATCTTTCAAGAGCTCTATCCATCTCCTTTGCCGCATGTTGAGTTCCTTTTGATCGAAAATGTACTTGAGACTCTTGTGATCCGTGAAAAGAGTACACTTGGTCCCATACAAGTAGTGTCGCCATAACTTTAACGCGAAAACTACCGCCGCCAACTCCAAATCATGAGTCGGATAGTTCTTCTCATGATCCTTTAATTGCCGCGATGCGTAGGCTATTACCTTCCCCCTTTGCATTATGACACAACCAAGCCCCATCTTGGAAGTGTCACTAAACACCACAAAATCTTCCGATCCTTCGGGTAGGGATAAAATCGGAGCTTCGCACAACTTCCTCTTAAGCGTCTGAAAGGCTTGCTCTTGTGCATCGGTCCAAAGAAACTTGACGTTCTTTCTTGTAAGAGAAGTGAGCGGTGTAGCTATCTTGGAAAAGTCTTGGATGAAACGTCGATAGTAACCCGCTAAACCCAAGAATCTTCGAATCTACGTCGGACTTGTTGGAGGCTCCCAACTTATCATTGCATCGATCTTTGCCGGATCCACCTTTACGCCGTCCTTTGATACCACATGCCCCAAGAATTACACCTCTTGAAGCCAGAATTCGCACTTCGAGAATTTCGTGAACAGTTTCTCCCTCCTTAGAACTTCCAATACTTCCCGTAAGTGCTTCCCATGCTCGGACTCATCCTTTGAATATATTAGAATATCATCGATGAAGACGATCACGGATTTGTCTAAGAAAGGTCGACACACACGGTTCATCAAATCCATGAACACGGCCGGAGCGTTGGTTAGACCGAAAGGCATCACCAAAAACTCGTAATGACCGTATCGCGTTCGGAAAGCCGTCTTCGGAATATCCTTCTTCTTCACTCTCACCTGATGGTAACCGGATCGAAGATCAATCTTAGAGAAACATCCCGCGCCTTGAAGTTGATCAAAAAGATCGTTGATACGAGGTAAGGGGTACTTGTTCTTCACCGTGACTTTATTCAGCTCCCAATAATCTATGCACATCCTCATGGACCCGTCCTTTTTCTTTACGAACAACACCGGTGCTCCCCATGGTGACGAACTCGGTCGAATGAATCCCTTCTCCAACAACTCTTGCAGTTGTGACATCATTTCCTTCATTTCTGTCGGTGCCAAACGATATGGAGCTCGGGCTATCGGAGCCGCTCCCGGAGTGAGGTCGATCTGAAATTCTACTTGTTGTTCCGGTGGCAACCCGGGTAAGTCTTCCGGGAAGACGTCCGGAAAATCTTGCACTACTTCCACATCTTCAACCGACTTCTTTTCTTTCTTTGCGTCCACCACATAGGCCAGGTACGAAGGGTAACCCTTCGCTAGAAAGTTGCGAGCCTTAATAGATGATATAATAGAACTACTCCTCTTTCCTTTTTCCCCATAAATGGTAGCCACACCATTTTCCGATAAGGGTAATTGGATCATCTTTTTGGAACAGAAGATGTCCGCGTTATGCCTTACTAACCAATCCATACCTATGACTACATCAAACCCTCCTATAGCCATAGGTAGCAAATCTACTCCGAAAGAATTTCCATCGAGCTCTAGAGTGCAATCACGAAAACGGTCACGAATGATCACTTGATCCCCATTAGCTATTTCTACTATTAACGCATCGGGAAGGATACTAATAGGAGTGGTGAATTGTTTACAGAAAGCATCCAACACAAAGGAACATGTAGCACCCGAATCAAACAAAACACGAGCAGGCAAGGAATTTACTAGGAACGTACCCGAAACAACATCCGCGGTCTCCTTTGCCTCCTCGATAGTCATCCGAAAAGCTCGACTGGGCATCCTTGGTGGTTGCTCGACTCTAGCCGTCGAACCCACGGAATTCCCACCATTACTTCCCACAAGCTTTGGGCAATCCCTCTTCATATGCCCTGGTTCTCTACACTCATAGCATACCAACCCCCGGATGGGACACTCTCGAGTCATGTGGTCCTTCTTACCACACTTGGCACACCCCGTTGGACCGGAATAAGTTCTTGCAACACATGACCCCGAGTGCTTTGACTTGCACTTGTGGCACCACCGGTCTTCACGACGATGATCACCCACTCTCCCGCTTACAAAAGGTTTTGACTGTCGAACGGGCCCAGATGGCCCTTCCCACTTCCGTTTCTCACCGACAACCCTCTTCTCTTCTCTTTCCGCATTGATGTCGTCCTCAACGAGCAAGGACTCTTCGATAACCTCTTGTAGCGTCGAACACTTAACATTCCTTACTGCCTATCGCATCCCGACCGATAACCCTTGATGATAGGCTTTAATCTTTGACCTTTCATCGGGGACTAGATGTCCCACCAAGTTTAGTTTCTCCAAAAAGAGTTTGGAGTAGCCAACCACAGACAGGTTCCCTTTCTTCAGATCTCGGAACTCCCGCTCCAACTTATCCATCGAACGCTCACTACAATACTTGTCCATAATCTTCTCCTTGAATACCGACCAAGTTAACTTAGTCAGAACTTCAGGAGTGAGGCCTGATCGAGTGAGATTCCACCAAATCAAAGCCTCTCCCCGAAGTAGTTGAGAAGCAAACTTGACCCGTTGAGAGGGATCACACTCACTTGCCTCAAAGGCCATCTCTACCTCTTTGAGCCAGTACATACAAGCAACCGGGTTATCAGAACCCGCAAACTCCTTAGGGTGGCACCCCAGAAACGCCTTGTAATTGCACCCCTTAGTCTTCGTCCGAATCCCTTCAGCGCATGGTTCCTCAACTGTTACCACATTTGGTCCACCCGACCCCACAATAACGTTTTCAGCCATCGTCTCAGGTTGTCGGTGGCTAGCGTCTCGATCCTCTAGGAGTTTCATGAAAAACTCTTGCTGTTGGGTCATGGCCGAAGTCATGGCCAACTGTTGTTGAGCCAAGGCCTCATTCATGGCCAACATCATGCTATCCCGAAGCCGGGTTTCCATGGTAACTTCTTCCATGATGGCGTTACCTGTATTGAGGTTCCGGCGCGGAATATGCTCAGGTCCGCCTCCCAAGATTCTGGGTACAGGAATGTCATCGGTGGTTACATCCACGGGAGGTCGTACAGCTGCAGATTCCACCTCGGGTTGACCCTCTGGCATGTTCGACAACCTACTTCGAGTGTTTACCATGACAATCTGCCATGCACGTATGAGAAATAGATTGAGAAAAGACTAAACGAGTTGAACTCATTGTACGTACTACTACCTTCATCAATTATCATAATAATAGTAAACCAAGTATGCTCACGTAACAATGCATTCATAATAGCAGTAGCTAAGTGAAATTATGAACGAACCATACACAAGACTTCTTGTCACCATCATCACAACTTTCAATTAAAGTAATTCCGTAATCTTAACGCTCTCCCCACCCAGGATTGCTACCCAAGTGGACAGTGAAGTCAAAAGTCTAAAGCTTAAGTCTAGATATGTCAAACAATACCTAGTTCACTTAAACTAAAGTTCTGATACCAACTTGTAACACCCTAAAAATAGGGATAACAAAAATCCTAAAAAAACGGACATAAATTTACGGATAGGTGCAATTAACGTATTTAAGGAAACAAATACTTGCTTTATAAATTTACGGATGTTACATTATATATAACTTAAACAGTTTCAACTTTCAAACAGTAATAAAAGAAACTTATTTACTGCTCAACAGGCTGTGAATATTGGAAGGTGCAATTTTCACCCATTTATGTAAAAATGTGGCTGGTATATTTTGGTGATGATATGCCAACGAGTAAATTAAAAAATCTGCTAAAATATGTTGAACAGTTTAAAAGTCGTCTAGAATATACTCACGTGTAACCACACTAGGCCTATGTTAAACGTTTTTTGGTTATTCAGAAATCATTAGTAATTAAAACACCATTAATGGTAACAAAGAACACATAATCGTACAAAATTAACAACCATTCTAAAGGGAATATGACAAGTATTATTTATTTTGATAACATAGCATAATTTTCCCACTTTTCTATTGTGTTTTACATCTTTAAGGTAGCGTTTGGTACGCAGACGGGATGGGACGGGATGGGACGGGACAAGACGGAACAGGACGGGACGGGACGAGACTAACTGTCTGACCCACATTTAGTTTAGATTTAAAATCATATGTTTGAAAGAGGGTAATATTGTAATTTTACATTTAGTCCCATGTTGTTCCACCTATTTTTGTGGAACTAAAAAACTTAAGTTTTGTCCCATGAAATTTGATTTTTGTCCCATGTTGTCCCATGTGATTTTTGTCCAATGCCATACCAAACATAGGACTATTTTTTTGTCCTGTCTTGTCCCACCCAGTCTGCGTACCAAACGCACCCTAAATGGATGACTTGAGTCTTTTTCATTACTATTTTATATCTTTCTTGTTTATGGAGCTTGAAAGTATGAACGATCTAGTTTGGCGACTTTCAGATATTTTCGCTGGGAGAAATCGAATGTTGAAAAACAGGGAGATAGTCGCGTGCTGCAACAAACCACCTCGGAATTTTGAAATATTCCTTGAATATGCCTTCCACCCAATCATGAGTTGGATGAAATCTCTTGGAAGATTGTCATGTGCTTATTAGTTGAGGTTTTACCCCCTCCATTTCCCTCTTTTGTTGGCTATAAAGGGCATTTGTTTTGTAAAAAAATCATCCCAAATTCTAAAAAAACACTCCCAACCACGTTAGTTTTAGTTTGTACTTTTATTCTCCAATCATTTGGAGAAAATCTAGCCTTTTATATCAATATTTAATTTTCAGTATTTTCTTCTCGTCTAATTTATTCTAGTATTATATCTTATTTATTTCTCGCATTTAAATTTATGTATTTACATTATCACATTTTAATTATTCGTCGATATATATATATATATATATATATATATATATATATATATATATTCTCGTAAAATTTTAGTCTAGATTTACATTTCTCATAGTCTTTATTTTTAGTTTTTTAATATCATTAAATCATCGTAACTTAATTTTTAGTTTATTATAGTCGTTGTTTTTATCATCCTTTGTCTTTATTAGTGGTAAATGTTTATTTTCATACTTTAAAAATGTAAGGATCCGGACCATGGTAGACTGACAACCTTAGCTTGGTGTGGGGTGAAGTCAAGACTAAAATCAATTTTTGATGGTGAAAATTGTAAATTAATAATTTTTCTAACCGTTCATTCAAGGTTATATTTATTAAATCATTTCTTGACAAATTCATCATTGTTAAAAATGTTAAAGTGTGATAGATTTAAAGATAAGTCATATTGAATACGTCAACTTGAATAATAAGTAGGTTTATTTGAGAGAGTTACTTAGATACGGAGAAACTTGTTTTCATTTCATATGACTTATACAAGGGATAGGTTGTGTTATTGTCTAGACTTACTTTATTTTGGAAATATTAAAATTAGTCTATGGATGCGTGTCTTTCTCAACCTCGACATAGTCCCTTAGAAAAGCTAATGGTTGGTTAAAATTAGTTACAACATTCACTAGGTTTAATTGTTTAACAGTCTTAATAGATCCCTACATCTTTGCTCCTTTTTAAAGAAGTTTATTTTCATTAAGTAGATGTTACAAACCCACTAAAAATATTTCTTCGATTTCGCCATCTGAAATTGTCTTTTGGTTTTACTAAAAAATGTTCAGATTTTTCTGTCCATGTGGATCGATACTTGGTAATTTACCATTTTATTACTCGTTTAATACAACAATGGATTGACAAGTGTATACTTGCTCGAGTCTCCATAGTCTGAGGGATTTATTCAAGGGAAATTGACTTAAATAGCCTAATCTCCCTCCCATTTTCACCTCCTAGCCACCTCCCCTCCCCATTTTACAAAAATAGCCCTAGGTCCACCCCCGCAATTGCGGACCTACATGACACGTGTCACTCTCCCGTAAACCCTACTGCCACACGATAGAACACTGTAACACTCTAAAATTTAGACGGAAATAAAACTCGAAATTTCGACAATATAACGTTTGAAAACAAAGAAACCTGTCACCCTGAAATAGGGGATAATTTAAACCGGTAATATAAGGTAAAACAATTCAAAACCCAAGTGTATCATCCCAAACGGGGTATATAGTAATGCATTCACAAACCCAAATGATGAAGCATAAAACGACAACCTACTAATCTAAAGTTGGTTAACTAGATTATGGTCGGGTGTCGCAAATCCTTCCAAAAAGTATATCTCCAAAGGTCAAGGTATGTTGGCCACTATGTTTCCCAAAAAGACCACTCACGACCCCAAGGTCGTTCCCTCAGTCCCGACGTGCCCCACCGCTAAGATGACCTGTCAAACATGACAACAAAGAACAAGCGTTAGGCTGTCAAACATGACAACAAAGAACAAGAATTAGGCTAAAGCCTAGTGAGAACAAGTCAAATAAGAATGGAAGTACTAAACCCACTCGAAGTCACGCGGAGGATATAGCCGTGAGCTAAAACCAACAAATCAAATAAACCATTAGTGATTAAATATGGTACAAATAACACCAATCACATAATGAGCTCAACTCCTCTAAGTCTATTGCTCGAAAACATCAAGTCAACCTCTCTAGGTCTATTCTTGAGAGTTCCAAAACGATGAACTCTAGCACAAGGGAATTACACCTTACTGCCCATGAGACGCTACCTGACCGTATAGGTCCACACCTTACTTATCATGGTGACTTGATGTCTATTCCGTGCCAAAGTGGTGAACCTAATGCCCAAAACGGGGACATAGGAACACCGTGCCTATGGATCCATTGCACTAAGACTAAAACCAAAAACATTCAAATACATTCACAACTGATCATGTATAATAGGGTAAAACCAAATTTACAGTTATAAAGTTTACCCATATGGAGTCTTGACTCCCCAACTTAAGAAGGTACCATTAACTCAAAATCATCAATAGAACATTATAAATTTCATTCCAATTTATAACAATATCAACAGTTACACCAACATTTGGATTCTTATCAAAAACCTTAATTTCATCTTGGGATACCAAAATTCCTTCCACAAAAGTTGTTCGTCTATAATATATATATATATATATATATATATATATATATATATAAACTAGAAAATCATCAATTTGTAGTTCAACTATATCTTTCAAACATTTTTATTAGGTTTTCAAAACCTTAATACCCCCAAGACCCATATTTATGTCAAAATATAACAAACCCTAATACTTGTTTAGGAGACATAAATAAAGCTTACAACACATAAACCCTAGTAAATTATGTAGGGACAATGGGTAGAAAACTCACTTTGTAAGGGTTATTAGCAAACCCTAGATGATGAAACTTGGAAGAGAATGAGAGATGACACTTGAGCTTGAAACCCAACCTCTTAAACACAACCACCAACCTAAATCAAACCCAGCAATCATAAATGAGGATCCCTTCTACAAGTATTCAAGGAAGGAAGATGAAAACCCTACCTTTAAGCTCTCCAAAATCGCATTCAATGAGCTCCCCACCAAGACAAATGAAATAAAAACGGGCTGGCAAGCATTTAAGGCACTGGAGGCCGCGGGCGACTATGCCATGCGACTATGACCAGGTCATAGTCGCTGGTCATTGTCGTTGCTTCACCCCTACCCTTTGTCCAAACCTGGAGACTATGCCATGCGACTATGACCAGGTCTTAGTCGTTGGTCATTGTCGCACAATCACCACCACCTTCTGTCCCTTCTTGGCGACTATGCCATGCGACTATGACCGTCGCTGGTCAATGTCGCCCCAACACCAATCCGGACACTCTCTTGGGTCTTAATCCCACTTGTTTCCTACGCACGGAACGCGACACAACTCAAGAGTGTCCCAAGTGTCAGACATGTCCAAGACTAGGCCATGTACACAAATTCGAACGATAGAAGGTATACTTCATGGATATGAGATCTTACCGGAAAAACGGGTGTTACAAACACCCTCTGACAGGTCCTGTTGAATCCCATATTTAATCTTATAACAGTGATATAAACAATAAGAATAAGAACAACGGAAGCAATACAATTTAATATCAAAGTAGATTCAAATATCACAGTTCATAAATAAATATATGCAGAAAATACAAGATCTTCTTTAAAATATATTCAAACGATTTATCAGATACAAAATATCTTGAAAAGCACACTTTTGTCAATGGAGTGATGGTCCTATTTATAGGACCATAAAGTGAAGAGTGTACTATCTTGACAATTAGAAGCATACTTGAACAGTGGCTTACCTAAAAGGTAAGCTCAAGATATGTTTGAACAGTGACCTACTCTAGAAAGTAAATCTTATCACTAAATAACGAGTCATCTGTTCTTCTGATACTTGTAGAAATATGATCAGCGCCATCTTTAGAGAGGATGTCTTCAGAGCCTCTGATGAAGCCATCTCTGATGTCTTCTGCTGAAAAGTCCCTATCTCTGGAATGTCCTTCAGAGGCAGGTTAGTCCTCTGAAGTCTGTCTCTGGAAGTCCTCTGAAATAGGACTTAGATATTTTCAATACTTTTACATTATGGAATTGGGGCTAACAGGTCCACCCTCGCAATTGCGGACCTAGGTCCACCTCCGCAATTGCGGACCTACATGACACGTACCACTCTCCCGTAAACCCTACAACCACACGACAGAACACCCTCTGACAGGTCCACCCCCGTAATTGCGGACATAGGTCCACCTCCGCAATTGTGGACCTACATGACACGTGTGGGAACCAGTTACACGCATTTAATACAAAAAAAATTGTGGGTTTAAGATGGGAGGACCGATACATTATATAGAATAAAGAAGAGAAAGGTAGGTGGAGGTGTGGGAACCGGTTACACGCATTTAATACAAAAAAAAATCTTAAAAATTCATCAGGTTTACAAGAGAGTGACACGTGACACCTAGGTCAACAATTGTGGAGGTGGACCTAGGTCCACACTTGCAGCCTTACAGGGATGGACCTAGGGCTATTTTCGTAAAATAGGGAGAGAAATGACCAGGAGGTGAAAAAGGGGAGGGAGATTAAGCTATTTGAGTCAATTTCCCTTTATTCAATATAAAAACATTAGACTTTAAGTATCGAAAATCTTCCAAAAAAACCACTAAAATTGTTGAGAATTACAAGTTTACAACATCCAAAAGCAGTTGAGGTTGAGTGAGTTGTTAGAAGTAATGAGTGGGTCGTCAGGAAAAAGGTTAGAGGCATCAACGACAAATAATTCAAACTTTTTTTTCATATTTGGATGGGGCACTTGGCCCCTGTCCGTAAAAGGTGCATCAGTTTTTTTTAACGCATTTGAAACAACTTTGAATTTAGCCCATGAAGTTTGGTTATTCCCATATTAACCCCCTAAACTTTATCTTTCATGGTTTTATATTTATGGTTACTGTATTTTTCGCGTTTAATTTGGTGTGTTACAAACATTTATAAATAGAATTTCTCATTTGTAAAATTTATGAGTTACCAATATTACTTTATGGAAGAAAAACAAGAATGTCATTTCAGTGGTCAAAAACCAATCAATTAAGATATTTATAGAAATTATGAAGATCCGTTTATTATTATTTGATTATTTATGAAAGATGATAAGTTTATTAAGTATGGTCAATGTTTTATATTAAAAAACAATCGATATATTTATGGAAGCAGACATGCGTTAGACTAGACGAACGGTGGAGATTGGTTTGTATGATTTGTAACATTTCCATAGTTTGTATTTGATTGGGTCTCTCTCTCTCTCTCTCTCTATATATATATATATATATATATATATATATATATATTGGTTTGGTTTGGTTAGAACCGCTCAATGACTCTATTGGGTCAGATTACTGATCAAGTATAAAACCAAATTTTTTTCTTAATTTATCAAATCGGACCCAAGAGAATTAAACATCTGCAAAACATCTGAAAGACGTATTCTTACATCATATATACAGGTTGTTCATTTACTGTATTCCAAAAAGAAATAAATTAAGATTCAATAAACAAAAAAACATCGTCATTCCTCCAATGATGTTTTTCTATTAATATTTTATTTGGAGTTTGGAAATTAAAAAAATAGGGTTTTTGAAATGTTGAGTAAATTAATGAGGGTGAGTGGTGATCATGGTTAAAGTTGGGTTTAAAAGTAAGTAGAGTAGGTTTCTAATGCTTGAATAAAGTGAATGTTGAGTCATGTTATCCCACACTAAGAGTAATGGCCATTCACACCTTCAACTTCTATCATTATTTAAATCTATCTTTAAAACAATAATCATAAGGGTTATTGAAATTATATTTAAATACTTTTATTAAAAAAAACATGATATTGAGCAAAAAAAATTGAAATGAAATCATCTCAATAACTAAATTAAAAAAATCTAAAAGTGTTGATTTAAATAAAAATTAATTGTGTAGGTTGATTGATTTAGTAGGAGTTTTGAGTTTTTTATGTTATTAATGTTGTTGCTACTAGACTCCTTCTATTACATACATAATAACTTAATTATTTGAGAATCACATAATTTATAATAACTGTAAGAATTATTATCGTAATGTATTGTTTTACATTTTTTTCCATCTAAGGTTATAATTTAATATATTTATTAATACATATTTGTTTCATAATGTGTTTGCTTCATATGTATTTGATTCACAATGTGAAACTTTTTAGTTGTAGTTTCTGTTTCACAAACACTTAAAAAAATGTTCACATTGTGAAACAAATATATGTTAATCAAAGCATTAAATCCAAGTCGTAGATGGAAAAAATCATGTGAAGTAGCACATGATACACCAGTTCTCTAGGTTATCACAATTTTATGAGTTCTCAAATGAATAAAAGACAGTTTAAAAAGAACATTAAAAGGCTGATAAGGCAAGAAGGGTTACATCTTGACCATCTATTCAACTTAATCAATTTGTGATATTTGCAGTGACAATAAAGTAATAAATCATTAAATTCATGACTTTTTCTTATTAGCGGCAGTAATTTAAAAGGATATTTTTGTTAATGGGTGATTTCATATGATCCTAAGTATATATAGTGTTGGGGTCACGTGAGAACAATATATTGGGTGAGAACTGTGAGTACATTTATGAGCTTTTGGATGAGTTTTTTTTAATGGCTCACAAAAAATACAAACTTTTATCTACCTTCATCTTCACATACCTTTAATCATATTCACATGTATGATTTTGTTAAATTTTCAGTTATTGTGATGCAATGCAAAGATAAGTAGTGGTGATTGAATATAGATGGATGAAAGTAAATGAAAGCCCATCTTCTCACAAAAAAATGTTCTCATCAGAAACCCCCATATACGTGTATATGTATGTATGTATACATACATATAAAGGTTAAAAGATAAAAGGGTAGAAAACAGGAAAAAAAACTATTCATATGTGAATTATTGGTAAACGTGAAAAAAACAATCCATTTAAAGATGCATGAATCCATGTTCGCTTATCTAAGCTTTTTTTTTATTATCATTTATTTTACATCCTCAACTTTTTTGTTTTTTTATTTGAGCATCGACATCAGGATCGTTTTTTAGCATGTTAAATGAGAGACTTTGAATAGGGCCTCCAAAATTTTGGGCCCTAAGTTTATATGTGTATGGTGTTTCCAACTAACATATGTAAAACCTTATTTAGATTCAAATTGTTAACTACTTAGATTGTTAGGTTCAAATTCTTAACTTTTTAGATTTAGGTTAGGTTAAGATTGTTATTTAACCCTTTTCTGTACTCAACATATGTGTGTGTGTATATATATATATATATATATACAGGCGAATGATCGTGTGATGAGTTAAGTTAACAGTGAGAAGCGTGAGAAGTGAATCTGAATCGTTTATCTCTTTTAATCTCAAAACCCTCTTATGAATTGCGGCTTAGAATGTAATTGATTTGGTGCATCTCGGTGCATCTAATCCTAATGTGCGTCCATTTCCCATCCAACGATTGATAACCATTTCTCACACTTCTCAACGTTAACTCAACTTCTCACCGGAACCTAACTATATATATATATACACCTGTTATTAAAAGTTTTGGGTGTAATAAAACCTCCCAAAAAATTGGAACTCCTTGGTCGACATATATATATATATATTATAATAATATGTAACGACAAACAATATTTCCATTTATTTGAATTTATTAAAGTTTTTTTTAATGTTTTTCTTTTCTCCAACTTAAATGGAGGAAATCCTTTTGCTAAACTTTGTGTTACAAAATTATATTATATATCCAATCACTTTTGGTAATCCACTAATAAGAGAATAATCAACTTTAAATTAAGCTAGGTTTCAAGTTCTAATAAGTCCAACCAATTTAAAAGGTCATGATTAATGACATTAAATATATATGTGGCCAATTTATGTTAGTGGCAGTCAATTCTAATATATATGTTTTTTTAATTAAATAGTACGATAACCTTTTAATACCAGATTTATAAATGCCTAAAAGAACTATGAACATAAACAGATTGGCGAGCAAGTTTCCTCATCTATTCGACACAGACTTTAAATCGTTTATGGGATCTCCAACGTGATTTGACGAAGTTAAATCATAAATGAGATTCTCGACATGATTTGACATTAGTTATAGCTTAAACTCCTTCTAGGAGGGTTTGTCGATGGGGAATTTTTTTACAGGAAAATTGAAACCATTTTTATGTATTGAAATTAACGACATTTTGAAACATATTATTTGATTTTTTGTTTACGAACTAATCATTATTTTTGTCAATGCAATACAATAAAATTGGGTTTATATGACGCTTAAAATGTTTAAACGTACTAATAACATACTTTATATGACCAAACTATAAAGCGTCATATATAAAAGTGTTTGTGTGTTACAATAGGTTTATACGATACTTTTAGATGTTTTAACGTGTCATATTAGCTATTTTATAGGATATTATTTGAAAAAAACGTCCTATAGAAAAAGGGGGTTTATAGGACAATTCTCAAAAGTGTCCTATAAAATAGTATATACGGCATTTTATATTAAAAACGTCCTAAAAAACTTGTTAAAACGCCTAAGAGTGTCTCATAAGCCTTTTGTAGCAGTTTTAGATATGACATTTTATAATCTGGTCCTATAAACTTAAGTCTTATAAAGTATACTAGGACGCTTAAACATTTAAACGCCTTATAAACCCATTTTTTTTGGAAGGGTGTTCTAGACTATGCCTAGACTAATCCCTTGATAAATTATGATTGTAAGACATCAGCCTTGATTAAACAACTCCATTTTTATTGGAGTCATGTATCCAAAATGACATGGTGCAAGAATCATATTTCGGCAAATCATAAAATTACATATACAAACAAAAAATTAAACACAATATTTTGTTTCAAATATATAGAAAACAATGATTTATTTGTAGCGAAAAATAAAATAAGATTATAAAAAAAAAATCCATTCCACTACCCTAATGCAATGGCTTTTCTCCAAAAGTCATTTTTTAATATTTTATGTTAATTTTGTCCTAATATTAATTCATTAAATAAATAAATATCCAAGAAATTGGATTTAAATTAGAAAAATACTTTTTACATGATATCTAAACCTTAGATTTGGATAGAAAGGTTTTTGTACTCAAGATCTTTAAATTATATAAGAAAAAGTTTTATTATATAAACAAGTACATTCAATCAAACAATAATTTAACATTTTTTTTATAATTAATATACATATATATATGAGCGGTTCGGTTATAAACTGATCTTAGGTTGTGAACCGTGGGACAAAAGATAGTGTTATACATGTTCCATACATTCAAGAAACCATCATAAATCGTGTATCAATTTATCCTGGATCATGAATATCATAAAGTGTATTATTCATCATGAATAATTAACGAATGTTCACCTTCATTATTCATGATGAACGTGGACATCCGTGAACACGTGTTGTACTTTTCTTTGTCCTATAGCTCACAAGTTAATATCGGTTTGCAATTGAATTATATATATATATATAGAGAGAGAGAGAGAGAGAGAGAGAGAGAGGACAAATCAAATATAAACCTTGCAAATGTTACAAACAATACAAATAAATCTCAACTGTTCATCTAGTCTAATGAATATCTGGTTTCATAAATATATTGATCGTTTCCTTATATATATATATATATATATATATATATATATATATATATATATATATATATATAGGCGAAGGATCATATGAGAAGTTAAGGTTAACGTGAGAAAGTGGATCTGAACCGTTGATCACTTTTAATCTCATGCCCTCCCATGAATTGCGTCTTATAAGAGAACTGATCCCTGCATCTCGGTGCATCTCATTCTAATGTACATTCATTTCTCATCCAACGGTCGATAACCACTTCTCACGCTTCTCACGTTAACCTCAACCTCTCACCGGAACCCAAGTCTCTCTCTCTCTTTCTCTCTCTCTCCCTATATATATATATAGGGAGAGGTTCATTTGATAAATGGTAAATATATGAGAAATAGAGAAGTAATCTTAGCCATTCATCTGGTCAACATTTGCGGCTTTGACCGCGAAGCACCGGATAATTCCTTGTGTGGCCTATAGAAGGTAGAGAGATAATTTCGTAAAATACACGGGATGAGTTCATATATGAATCTGTATGAATCACAAAGATTCATATATGAATCACAAAGATTCATATATGAATCTGTTAATTAGTTCAACTAATTCATATATGAATGTTTGTGATTCATACAGATTCATATATGAATTACAAAGGTTCATATATGAATCTGTTAGTTAGTTCAACTGATTCATATATGAATCAGTTAAAAGAGTTCAGTTGTGAATTGAACTGGTTCATATATGAACATATAGTTCATATGTGAATTATACATGTTCATATATGAACACAACCCGTGTGTTTTGTAAAATTTACGAAATTGTTCATCTATTTTTGGGATAGCCGCAACTTTTGACCAGTCAAAGCCGCAACTTTTGATCGGTCAAAGCCGCAATATTTGACTAGTCAAATCCGATCTTGACCATATAAATGACTAGGATTACTTCTCTATTTCTCATATATTTACCAATTCTCAAATGAACCAAACACTATATATATATATAGGGGCAGGTTCAAACGAGAAGCTAAACATTTTGCGAGAAGGCGAGAAGTGTTTAATCATATGTGATACACAAGTTTAATCATATATGATTAAACACATGTTATATTTGCAATACATAGACGTTTAATCATATATGATTAAACACACCTACAGGCCGTGTAATCATATATGATATCACACTTCTCGCCTTCTCGCAAAATGTTTAACTTCTCGTATGATCCTTCCTCTCTCTCTCTCTCTATCTATCTATCTATCTATCTATCTATCTATCTATCTATCTATATATATATATATATATATATATATATATATATATATATATATCACGAAGCAAATAGGAGAAGGGTTTAAGGGGATTAACTTTATAGAGTGGGGTATAGAGAATGGGACTTTGAAAAGACACATAAATTGGCTTTAAAAGGAAAATGCCCACTAACAAAAAGTCCTTTTTATGTCTTGAAAAATATATTTATTTTACTTAAAAAATAAAATAAAATAAAACATGAGGGTGGGGTGAATAATTGATGACTTGTTAACAAATTGAAAGGATGAAGACAATGCAACTTCAATGAAGTGGAATACCCTTTTAATTAATTTATAAAAAGCTAAGAATTTCATCTCTCAACCTTTTTACATCTTCTCTTTCTGTCCTCATGTGTTTGTTCTCTACCTATCATATATATATATATATATATATATATATATTTTTTTTTTTTTTTTTCTATGCACCAAACAAAAAAGACACTTCTTTTTGTTTCATTGTTGACAAACTTTCGTTATAGTTGTTGGTATTATTGGCATTCGATGTCCTAATTCAACTTTATAATATATATTGAATCAGAGTCTGTTTTCTTTGAATGGTAGCAGTGGATCCTGAACCGAATTTCATTTATTTATTCTTGTATACATTTTTTTTTTGAAAAGGGGACGGAATCCCCAAAAAACTTTTATGTTGAAGATGCTGAATAAAGTTAAGGTCTAGTTGTTAACAAAAGAATATGCTAAACTTTATGTTGAAACGAACCAAAACCCTGAAGTATGATTGGATATTTTCTTTCAAACTACCTGTTAACTTATAATCATAAAATAAATAATAAATGAGAAAATAAAATCATCGCATTTATAGTTATGTTTTGCAATAATAATTAAAAAATTAATCACATTAGTTTGTAATGGAAGTTTTAAATGTATAATGTGTGCCTATGTGGTTCAAGAATATGAATAGGCATTTTACGAAAAAGCCCATAATCGCAATTTAGGCCCATGATATGGTTAGTATATGGGCCTAACCAACCAAAGCCGGCCCACATTAAATTAGTACTAGAGAAAGAGATGATTAAATTGAGCCCGATAGGGACCGATTGGGACTGGTAGGGATCAGTTATGGCTCGACGGTCTGGGATATTGGTTGTGCTTTTTAAGAATATGACCGGTTATACATAGGCTCGATTTTTTTTAAAACACTAGGGTATTAAAAAAAATCGGAAAACTGAGAAACTGAGCCAAACCGTTTTATCCGAAACCGAAAAAAACTGAAAGTCAAAAAATCAAAAAACCAGAAACCGAAAAAACAGGGTATTGACGAATCAGTTTCAGTTTTGAATTTAGGTACCCGTGGGTACCCGAACTGAACCGGATTATTTATATACATATATATATATATATGTCGATAATCAAATGAGAACCACAAATATGTTACAAACCTGTGAGAATCGATATAAAAATATTTTTTTACTTGACTTTTTTTCATCAAAACCTATGATTTAAGATGTTGTTTCATATATGTTTTTGTTCACCTTGTGAAAAGATTACACGTGAAAATTAAATTTTGATTCACCTAGTGAAATGAAAAATACATGTAAAAAATATTCATGTGGTGAAACAAATACATGTGAAATTACCATATTATGAAACAAATATATGTGAAGCAATATCTTAAATCCAAGCATTTAGTGAAAATATATCATGTAAACAAATATTTTTATATTGGTTCTCACATGTTTGTAACATATTTGTGGTTCTCATTTTATTTATCCCCTATATATATATATATCAACTTTAATTTATATTATTTATATATTTATTTATTAACATAAAGTTAAATGAGTAAACGTCTTCTACATTTTGTTGTTAAGCATTACGATGGATGATTAAATTTGACGGTATAAAGTCGTGAATGAATCGACATTAACCGAAAATAGATGTTTTTAAACAGTTAAACTTATTTTAATTCGTAGCGTTTTAATTATTTTTTATATATTTGTTGTGTAATTATTTTAAATGTGATATTTCAGTGCCACTTTTATATTGTAAATGATATTTTTTATAAATTCAGGTAAGAGTGAACCGAACCACGGGTAACCACCTTATTTCAGTTCGGTTTGGCACGGTTCCATTCAACCTACGGTTCAATTATGTTTCGAGTAACCAGGTATCCACCTCATACGGTTTGATTCATATTTTCCTTACTAACCAAGCTGAACCGAACATAACTCTAAACACCCCCACACAACATACAATATATTCATTTCTAATCAAGTTTCTTAAACAAGCATTCAAGAAACCACCTAACTTGTAGTTCTAAAAAACAAGAAACACAAAAAAATTATTCAAGAACATATCGAACTTTTCGCGATCAACACATGGAATAACGTCGTTTCTTCTGATTAATCCATCGAAAAGCTACAGGCTTTTCGCCATTTCCATCACAGCACTCGGGGTCCCAAAAAAAGGCCGAGCCGAATGATGCTTAAGTTACATATAAATCACTATATACAGACAACTATATCAGAATCAACCAAACCGACCCAGTAAATCCCATTCGAAAGCAGGTATGCACGATTATACCACAATCTGCATAGCAAACGCTCTACCTTTTTGGAACCCGTTTAGATCAGATATTCGTACAACAAGAAATGAGTATCCGGAACAACAAACGGCAAGCTCTCGATGTAAAGATAGAAGCACCTTAGATTCTCTTTCGCTAGCGTGATCAAGTCCACCGAATCGCTTTCACTCGTTAGAACCCATAAGTCTCCAGACCGCACCTTCTTTAAGCTCCCTCGACAAAACGGGCACGACTTAGACCTCGAGTTCCTGTTATCAAGATTTTATTTAGCAAACTATGCATCATACATGTGTCACTACAATAAAATCGGCTTTTGTAGGATGCCAAATATGTCTAAATATCCTAATAGACTGCTTTACGAGAATTAACTTTACAGGACCACCCAATTAAGTTTCCTGCCTAAACGTGTTACAATAAGATGTTAGGACATATTTGGGCATCCTAACAAGTTTTTTAGGACTCTTATGAAATAAAATGTCGTATTAGTTCTTTTATAAGACACTTTTGAGAGACATCTTTATAGGACATTTGTTCTACAAGACACTTTTTCAAATAATCTCATATAAAAAGGCAAATTATCGTAAAAAACTTGTTTGGACGTCAAAAAGTGTCCTATCAACTCATTGTAACACCTATAACCTATATATATATATATATATAGGGTTGGGTTTACATCCTATCAACTCATTGTAACACCTATAACCTATATATATATATAGGGTTGGGTTCATGTGAGACCAGTCTGTTTTCGTGAGACCTGTGTGATCACAAATAACACTGAAATCAGAACATTGTGAAGGTACAAAAAATATCAAATCTTCACAGCAAATACACTGTGAAGGTTCAGTTTATTTATGCGGTCTCACAGGTCTCATGAAAACAGTATGGTTTCACATGATCTCAAGTCTCTAGATATATATGACTTGGGATCACGTGAGACCAACCTGTTTTCATGAGACCCGTGAGACCACATTTTTACATTTGAAACTTCACAGCAAAACACAGTGATTTTTGCTGTGAAGGTTCGGATTTTTTTTACCTTCAAAGTGTTTTGCATGGTCTTATAAACATAAGTCATATAAAGCAGTCTATTTGGACATTCAGACATCTTTGACGTCCCATAAAGCCAATTTTGTTGTAATTTATGTGTTTCAATGTAAGTGAGCACGAAAATCTGACCAGTCACGGAAGCATCCTATGCAAATCGAGTGGCCGCAATTAGGCAATGCCATTTTATCACAAGTTTCCATACATATCCCACATTCATCATCTCTATTGACCTCGTCACACGATACTTTCTTGCTATCACCGTCGTCCCTCAATTCAATCAAATAACCCTCAAGTTGTTTAAGCGAAGGGTATATAACAGCTGCAAGAATCATCAAGATTTCCGAATGAAAAAAATTGGCATCATTCGGAAGTAATCAGAAAACTATAAACACGATCACAAGAGTATACGAAAAAAGAAAGACCATAGAATTCTCTGAGGGTGGCTTTTCTTTCTTGAATCGACATCGTTTGAATGCCATCCACATAAACCTGCAAATTCAAAGATCCGAGCTTTTTTCATTTTGGTAACTGGGTTTCCGTCATCAAGTTGAACGGAGTTAAAAGAAGGAATCTTTTTTCGAAAAGTCGAGACATGACCTTGTATACGAGTATATGAAGAAGGCCAAGATAACTTGGAAGTGAATCGGTACAGCTATAGTCCATCCAGTCAATTAAATAGAGCAAGAACGGAGCAAAAGTGCTGTACGATAATTTCATTTGCACGGAATCCCCTCCGTCATCCGGAGGCAGGGTAGCCGCCCTATGAAATAGGGAGCTCAGTACTGACAACTACTAATACAGAAAGAAGAAAAGCTGATACTAGGTTCCAAAACTATATAAAGACTTCCCATTTGACTTGGGATTCAAGATTTCTTGCATGAAAAACATTGGTTTTTATTGCAAATTTAACGAGTATGTGTTCGATAATCGCATGCTTACAGGGGCGGACCCACTATGGTGCATACGGTGGCACGAGCCACTAGTTCGTTCATCTGTCGTAGTGTAAAGAAATTTATCGTGAAAGGTGTCACTGTATTATTTTGTTGGGTGCAACCGTATAAGTATAATTCTTGAAACTACAATAATAACACAAGTTTTTAGCTTTTAATTTAAAGTTTATCATGTTTCTGAATTTTTTTGGAATAAAAGACTCGAACACTGACCGCTCACGTACGAAAAGCAAGGAGCTAACCAAACAGACCAATTTTGATTTTGTGAAAAATATCTATAGCTTTGTTTTGTATAGTCAAATACTGCCACCACTTGAAAATTTTCCTAGGTTCGCCTCTTTAGGTTCAGCTTGAATGCCGACATTTTCTAAGACTATGCTTGGGCAACACTATGTGATAAGCTAACCACTTTGCTGAAAGCTGGTTGTTAGCTGAAAAGCTAGTCATGTTTGATATTAACTCATAAGCTAGATGACAACATAAAATCACAAACAATGACAGGGTTTTTAATCGCTTATGTGAAATGCATGGAACATATTGGAGAAAAAAAAACGAAAGAAAACTTGTAGTTTATTGAAACGCTAACTTTTCAAATAGCTTGCTTATATACTAGCTTATGACTTACCAAACGAGACTTGGGCCTTTTTGTTAACATAACGAGCTTAATGGACTCACAACTTATTCGGTTAGCTATACATGACCGTTTGGTAGTGGCTTAAAGACATAGAAAATGACTTATTCAGTCTGCTGCTTCTAAGGGAGCTTTATGCATAAAGCAAGGTTTTTTACAAACCTCCTTCCATATATGAAAAACCCTTTCCAAATAAAGACCTTCATAATCTATACAGACAGTTTTATCCATATAAGACTTCATTAAAAAAACAATCAAACAACCATAAGGAATGTTTAATAAGCTTAATGGGACTCACAACTTATTCGGTTTGCTATACATGACTGTTTGGTAGTGGCTTAATGATAAAGAAATTGACTCGTTCAGTAAGCTTAAGCACTGTATGAATAAAGTTGCCTGTCCGGATAAATCTGTTTGTCTGAGGGATGAGAGACCAATAGGTTTGAGGGAAGCAAAGAGAAAGGGTTGGATTATTTTATGGTCATTTCGGTATTAATTTGTTTCGGGTGGCTTAATGGGAACAACTGAGGGTTCCTGTCTTCTTCCATGTAGCCATTTTAGCTTAATGGTTTAACGATTAAGCCGTAAAGAAACACTCATGTATTGTTGAGCGAATAAGCCACCCGGACCATTAAGATGTAAGTAAACAACCCCTTAATGAAAAACCAACCAAACAACCCTTACGGACTTATTAATAAGCTTAACGGGACTCACAACTTATTCTGTCTACCAAACATGACTTTTTAACAGTGACTTAATAATATAAAAAATGCCTCGGCCGAAGTTTTTTCCAAACTGGGCCCACCCAATTAAAAAACACATACATTCCTTTCACCTACAGAAAAAACCTTCTCAAACTATACAGACACTTCTTAACGGAAAACCAACCAAACTATCCCTTACAAACAATGATAAACACACAGTCGAAGATGATAATCAACAAAAAAAAAAAATCATTACATATTAATAGAAATAAACTCGATTATAATCAACATAATAATGAAATCATTAGAAGCAAAGTATGGGTTTAGTAGATTATATCCAAAAAAAACAAGATAAAATTGAAATGTAGATAGATTATTTACAGGGTATTCGCATGGCGGATATCAGCTTCAAGTGCTTCAATTGATTCTCTAAAAAGAGAATTGTTGGTGTGCGATTGTTTCTGATACATCAATTCTGCAAATACCCTTTTCAATTCCCAAAAAGATTACCACAAAGATCGATCGAAAGATGATGAAAAGAAAGCAGGTTTTTTTGTGGGTTTTAGAGAGAGAGAGAAATGGGGTTGGTTTGCTTAAAGGTGTAATGAAAAGAAAGGGATATCTTTGATCTTTTCCTTTGCTTTTTCTTGTGTTTCTTATCGTAGTATCTTTTGTCATCTTCTAAGTATTTTTATTGTTGTAGGTCATAGTTAATGATGTTAACATGAGGGTATTTTTGGGTTTTCATATCAAATATAGATTTGATATTTGTTATGAACTTATAAACCGGTTTTTATGTGTTTTTTTTCGTATTGAAATAATGCATGTGGAAACATGTCATGTTTATACATTGTTGTTTCATATATGAAGTGGTGGCAGACCTATAAATTTTATCGACCAGGTGCATCTTTAAGGATCTGTTTGTTAGCTTGTTAGAAGCTTAATGAGTTTAATGGAACTTACAACTTATTAGTCAGTCATACATGAATTTTATGGTAGTGGCTTAATGATATAGAAAGAGGTTTATTCGGTAAGCTTTTAGTTGAGAGTTTTATGCAGAAAGTCAATTTTTTCCTAAGCCTGCCCCTCTCAAATAAAAAACATGCTACTTCTATTTATGAAAAACCTCTCCCAAACAAAAATCTTCCCGATCTATATAGAGAAATTAATCCACACAAACATCTTTATCCATCCAGGACTTAAGGGAAAACCAACCAAACAACCCTAAGGTGGATAAAGTCGTCCGATGTGTTTTAGTTGAATTCCACTGTTTCGAAGGATTTTTTTAAGTTTTTTGTTGATTTCGATGGACTTTTTCGGTTGATTTCGAGACCTTTTTAGTTTTTTGGTTGATTTCGATGGATTTTTCCCCACTTTTTTTGTTTTCATTGTATTTTCTAATCCTTAAACCCCTTCAAATTTTAGTGGGTGCACCTTTCATACTGTAAAAAGAAATCTACTTATGCATATAAGTTGAGTAGGTGTACATGACCCTATTTGGGGCTTAATAGGTCCCCCCTTGATATAAAGCTTTCAAGACTGTTTTGTATGTGAAAAAAAAACATCAATATGTGTTTCATATGGAAAGACACACACATACATACATGGTAACAGAACATGTAAAAGAATATGAATTATTGTATAAAAATAATTTGGATTAGTTTATATGAGTTTGTAACAAATATTGGGTTTGTATTTGATATTTCTAGATAACTGGTAGTATAAAATAGCCTGCAGGTAGGGGTGTTCAAAAAAACCGTTGGATCGCTTAAACCGGTCAAACCATTTTTGGCGGGTTGAGCGGTCTGACGGTCCGGTCCGGTCTGAAATATAGTCAACCCGCTCGGTCTGGTCTGGTCTATGGTTTGACCCTTTTTTTAAGCAGTCTAGACCGAACCGACCGCCAAAATACACATGTTTTAATCATATTTAGTTTTCATGTTGTAGACTCAACTTTTATGGCTCAATTAAAAAAAAGTTCGTTAAAGAGTGTCTTTAGTTTTCATTTTCTCAATTGATTGTTTATCTAAATTGACAAAGTTCTAAGATTCGTTAAAAATTCAAATCTAAATCCAAATCATCCTTCAACTTTATCAATATTTGTCCAAAATTCAACCATTGTTGGTGGACTTGTTTAAAAAAAAATTAACTTGCTCAATGTTTTTTTTTCAATTTAATATATAAACGTTCTTTTATAGTTCGTTGTATTATTTTTAAATAATGTTATATTAGTAGAAATTTTATTTTGGATATAGAGTTTATGTATTCTTAATTTAAAGCCCATAAGAGGCCCAAACAGCTTAAACCGGTCAAATCAGGCCGTCTTTTTGTGGTACGGTTTGACTAGTTTGGTCACTTGCTACCAAACCACTTGGTTTGAAAATTTTTTAAACCGTCATTTGTGGTTTGAGGGGTTAAACCGCCCAAACTGAACCGCGAACACCCCTACCTACGGACGTGTAGCTCAGTTGGCAAATGAGTGGGTTAACTTTGTTAAAATTCATAATAGATTCAAGTTCAAATCACACGGAATGTATGCTTGAATCCTTCCACTTGTATTGGCCACTGAGTCAACTCATGAAATATCTCTTCACATGTGAAGCCCAGCGGACGGGTTCCATGTGGGGCTGGTTAGAGTTACCGCCTTACCGGTAATCTACCTTTTGCCCAAATTTATGGTATAAAATAATTATCGTAATATAAAAAATAAATAAATAAATGATTATAATTATCAAATAAGGTGCAAAATATTATAAAATCAATTTCAATTTCAGCTATTTCCAGCTAAAGTTTTTTGTTGTACTCCAAATTAGTAAAAACTTTTATATTCTGTTGGTAACCGTGTGTATCCGGACTAATTTATGTGCATCAACTAATCTCTTAAGAAACTACCATAATGGCGTGGTAATGTATCTTGAAACTAATTTACTTGTTTTTGATAAATAAATTGTATTTTATGGTTTGTTTGTTCGCAACTTAATAAGTTTAATGAGACTTATATTTTATTCGGTCAGCTATACATGGCTGTTTAGTAGCGCTTAATAATATAGAAAATGTCTTATTCAATAAGCTTATAGGCAGAGCTTTGTAGAAAACAAGTTTTTTTCATACTAACCCCTCCCAATTAAAAACCCCGTTCTTTCCATCTATGAAAAAAAAACTCTCCCAAACAAAAAACTTTTTCAATCTATACAGAAAAATTAATTCACACAGACGGTTTTATTTATACAAAATTTAATAGAAAACCAACCACACAATCCTTACTCTTTACTAAAATAATGTGTTTATTAAATATTTTTTTTGTAAATCATTGTCAATATTTTTTATTATGCAATTATAAATATATTAATATACTAGTGTTGGACCCGTGCATTGCACGGGAGAATAAATTTTTTGTTGGAATATTGAACAGAGTTAAAATGAAATGTAATTTCTTTGTTAACAGTTAATGAAATACAATGTGAAAAACGAATGTATTTTCATAGGTGGTTAACTTGCATATATTCTTAATCGCTTGTTGTTATGAGTTTGTGCAATAATATTGGTAATAGTTTTGTATTATATTATTTAAAACTCAAACGACATGTCTCACAACATATTATTATTATTGAAATAATTATAAATATGAACATACGTTTTTACAGATTTTGCAATTTTTCTGAAACCTCTTCGACAACACTTGATAATCACTTTGAACGTGTAGATTTTATATTAGCAAAAAAAATACTTGTAGATTTTATATTATGCTAATATAAAATACGTGTAGATTTTATAAAATAAAATAGATTTTATATTAGCAAAAAAAAATGCGGAAGAAAAAAGAGTTTATATTACATCTCATTATGTAAAAAGATTTTATAAAATAAAATATGGAAAAAGATTTTATAAAATAAAATATGGAAAAATCATTATGAGATGTAATATAAAAAAATACGGAAGAAAAAAGATTTTACATAAAAACATAAAAAATAATTGAATTTTTTATTTTTATTTACCAAAAATGTGTATAAAACAATTACATAAATGGGCCCATATTGGACTATTTTTGTTTGTATGGTCCATGGGAAATTGTTTTATATTTGGTTCGTTGAAATCTGTAACAAATATTTATCGGTATGTTAAAATTAATTGAAGTTTAAATTGATTTTGGAGTAAATTAATTTAGTTTTACTTATTCAGGGACGTAAAAGTCAAATGAAAACTACATATATTGTGATAATTGTGAGAATTTTTAACTTAATATATTGTTTCACGTGATTTTTTTTTCTCAACTGAGGCTAACATTCAGGTCCGATCCTGACATTTTTTAGGCCCTGAGCGAGATGTAAAAATGGGTCCTTGATAACTACGAAATTATTTTCAATATATTGTTTATATCATAAAAAATAACATTGAATTCAAAAAATACTAATAATTCATATAAAACCAATTTTCCCGGTAATCCTAGCACAAGATCAATCAATAATTATTTCTAAATTAATATTATCTATCATATTATTTTTATATTACATCGTCAATCAGTTCCACCATAAAAAACATCTTATGATATACCTTTAATATATAGATTGAAATCATTTGACGTCACTATGATGACTATTCAGAGTAACAGTTTAAGTAAATCAATATAAATCAGTAGATATTTCACATATTACCTGATGTTATGTTTTCCATCATCATTTTAAATTTTTAGGGGATGAAACAAACTTTTTAAAAACTATCAATCTTAGAATCAAAAGTTCATATTGGTTATAGTTTGAAATCTTATTATTGTTTTAGAGATAAGAGAGTACTTAAGATTCGTGCACCCAATATTAGATAATAAATAGTCAATAATGTATGAAAAAAGAAGTGTCTTTGAAATCCTAAATATAAATATATGTTGGGTCGTCTCATATAGTTTGGTAATTGTTTTAAAAAAATGTACGAGTTTCGTTGTTAATAACAAGAAATCTACTATATTTTAACACAATAATGAAATTAATGCTGAAGGAATAATGAAAAAAGTATGTAGAAGATGAGTAATTTAGTTTATATTAAGGATTATACGTAAAAAATAGTTTTTAGATATTATTAGTAGATAAAAAAAAACTTAGAGAAACAATAAACAATACTATAAAATGAAAGACTAAATAACTTTTTACAGTTTTTCTAATCCAATGTTATTAACTAATACATATTTAGGCCCTTAATATAATGTTAAATTCTTTTTGGGTCTTATTATATACTATTTTTTTTTGTCTTTTTTATTTACAATTTTTTTAAACTACTAATATATAGTATATACTAAAAAAATTGGGCCCTATTTTGTTTGGGCCCTGGTCGTACGCCCGACCCGCCCTCCCCAAGGACGGTCCTGCTAACATTTAATGTATTGATGAACATATATTTGTTTCACAATGTTTTACTTCATGTGTATTCAGTTCACAATGTGAGGCTTTTTTAGGTATAACTTTTATTTCACAAACAAACTAAAAAAGTTTACATTGTAAAACAAATATATGTTAATCAATATTCTAAATCCTAGTCTTAGATAAAAAAAAGTCATATGAAGTAGCATATGATACAGTGATTCTCAAGGTTATCACAATTTTATGGGTTCTCAAATAAAGAACATAACCAATACAGGGACAAAGGAATGCCGGACCATATCTGCTTTAGGGATCTCCGATCAAACCAGTTTGGATATCGGGTTTATCGAGTTCTTTTCGCCACCTCTACATGCAAGGATTCATTGAAGTTCACAAAATTTGTCAAACATGTCATCCAATTTTCAATTTGATGTCATTTACATCAAAATACCAATAAATAGAAGAAACACCATAAACTTATTTATTTTCTTCTATAGTTAAAACATAAAAATGTAAACTTTAATAATAAAAAATATATAAAAACTGAAAGATGGTGACTCGTGAGCATAACGGGTAGGGAGAGAGCAGCGGTGACCAATTGACAATACTACATAAATGATTTTTTTAAACGTACATTGTTAAACGGTTTTTAAAAAAATTCGAAAAAAAACGTTAAAAAAGATGGCCGCGTTTTTTAAGACTTTTTTTAAACGGTTCTGCGGTTGTATTACCGTTTAAAAAAGTCATATGACATTTTTAAACGGTTGTTATAAAAAACCGTTTAAAAAGTGATACATATTTTACACGAATAATTGAACAAAACCGTTTAAAAATCCGTCTAACCTTTTTACACGGTTTTTTCATACAACCGTTTAAAATACATACACCCTTTTAAACGGTTCTCTAGAATAACCGTTTAAAAAGGCCAAACATTTTTTCAAACGCTTTCACTATCACAAAACCGTTTAAAAAGATCTTTAAAAATTTAGGGTAAAACAGAACTACATTAATGTGTTTTTATATTTTGATAGGTTCGGAACAATTTGGAGCGAAAAAGAACAAAACGATAATTTTTGACAGATTTGCGCAACTGTGACGTTTTGATCATATCTCACTCGTCCGATCTCCGATTTGAGTTATTCAAGATGATCTGGAAACCTAACACACAGATCTACAATGTTCGTGTTTTGAGTTTTTGGTAATTTGGAGTAAATCTGGACCGAATCTGGAGTTGAAGTTGGGAGTACAAAGCTGGACATAAAATGAATAAAAGAATTAAAGGTGCTTCTATAAACACAGAAGAAGATGTGGCGGAATGGTAAGTGTCGTGGGTTTGCATGACTGTGATTCCGAGATTGAGTCGTTTAAAAAAAACTTCTGACTTTTTCAAACGGTGCCCTTTTAAACGGTTGTAAAACCGTTTAAAAATGTCCAAAACAACCGTTTAAAATACCTATTTTTGTAGTAGTGTGGGATATTATATGAATCTTATGATACAAATCTTATTGTATAAGTATTAAATTATAAATTTATAAAAAAAATAAATCATTGAAAAAAAAATTCAAAATTCAAATTAAATTGATTTATAAAATTAGCATTTTACCTATTATTTGTTACATATAACATTGATTGAAAATAGGGTTACCTTTTTATTTAAATTTTTATAGGTAAGTAATATATTTGACACCTTTTAAAAACTTTACTATATAAATGGTATATTATCCCAAAAAAAGCAAATAATTGAAATTATGTATAGCTTAAAATGAATATAATTGGTTGTTAGGTTGTAGGAAGTGCCAAACTTGAGGTTTGAAATGAATGGTCCATTTCTTTATACATTTATCTTTTTGCCATAAAAATATAGGTATGATTGAGGTTAGGTTTAAAGGTAACCATTGGCCAAACACATCAATATGGACCATTGCTTTATTTTTTTTGTAAATCAATTTCTTTTAATTAATAATAAGATTCATGTAAAACGTTCTTTCAAACAAGTAAGACCGGTTTTACTTAGCTGGGCGTGGTTAGTTTACAAGAATTGCTCTTAACGTAAATCAAATATGGGTTCATTCATATCTTATGTTGTTGGTCTCAAATAGCAGTAAGTAAATAAGTAAAGTATTGTAGAAGGGGGGGTTGAATATAATACACACAGTTTTTCACTTAATTTAATTCTTATTGATTTGAAATCAAGAATTACACATAGAAAACTTTTGATTGTTGCGGAAGAGAATAGATTAAATCTATTCAAACAATCTTACACAAAGAGAATGAAGAACAATTGTAAAACACTTAGAAAACAATTGAACTTCGTAGAGAGAAAGTTGCCAGGCACTTAGAGAACTTGAAGGTTGTAGAACTGGTTGTGCTGGGTATCTTGCATGTTGAAGCATCCTCCATATATATAGTGTCTCATGCATTAAATGTATGAGACACCTGTTGAGCAAAGGATGGACACAGGTCTTCAGCAAGGTACAGGATGTACCTTTTGTCTTTAGGTGTTTTGGCTTGAAGTGTTGACCTACAGGATGGTGTAGACCTTTCCTTAAAATGATGTAGGAGACAAAGCTTACTTTATCTGATCTTCATATGAGGTCTACGTCAATGCAAGATATCACAAATATACTTTGTCAGAAAAGTACAATGTGAAGAGAGAAATCTTCAGGCCTTGAAGATTAAGAAGTCTTCGACTCCTGAAGATTGAGAAGTCTTCGGCTTCCGAAGATTGAGAAATCTTCGGCTTCCGAAGAGGTCTTCGACTCCTGAAGACTGAGATCGGCACCATCCTGGCCAATGGTGTTGATCAAGTAGGCATACTTGGCTTTAGGCTGAGGAGTCTATCTTCAATCCGCTTTGAGAGATATTCTCCTTCTTTGTCTTCTTCGGCTGATCTTAGACTTCACCGAACATTTGTATAGAAACCAAGCTGCTAAAAGAACCTCAAAAATATTCTAAGTATGATGATATAAAATGGAAGATCGGGAGGTCATCTTCAAATATTCAGATGACCCAACAGATGTGATAAAAGTTGTGAGTGGGTTGTCGTTCTCTTTACAATTAGCAGGTTGTCAATGCAGAGTGTAGCTCATCTATTATATGCTTTTAATGCAAATGAAGAAGTTGGTTCTAAGTGTTTGTTTGTTAGAAGCTTAATGAGTTTAATGTGACTAACAACTTATTCGATGAGTTATATATGATTGTTTGGTAGTGGCTTAATGATATAGAAATTAGCTTATTTAGTAAGCTTTTAAGGAAAAACTTTATCCAGAAAGCCAAAAACTTTACAAACATGTCCCTCATAATTAAAAAATTACTCGTTCCATCCATGCAAAAACCCTCATAAACAAAAACTTTATCAATTTATACTGACAGATTAATCCACACAAACAACTTTATACATGACTTGATAGAAAACCTACCAAACAGCCCCTAAAATCGATCATAGCTCATCCACAAGTTGATCTGTGAAAACTTGTTATTCAATAAGTTTGATTGTTACTAAACCTTATAAAATTTTAAGATCTTAATGGCTAAGGGGTGTTTGTTTACCTCTTAATATTTCAATTAAGAGGCAACATCTGAATCGTTAAGAAGTAAATCTTGTTTGACAAATAAAAAAAAGAATGTCTCTTAATGGTTCTAAAACTCTCTGAATGCTTTTGCATCTTGTGCCTCCCTTAACCATTAAGCACCCTGATTTCATTATAAACAATTACCAAACAATCATACCCATTTTTTTTTACGTTTTTGGCCCTAGGTCCACAATGGCAGACCTGTAGGTCCGCAATCGCATCATAAAAAGACAAAAAAATTACGGATTGCGACAGGTCCGCAATGGGTCAGGTGACCCACCTCCGCATTCTAAGTCACGTTAGGGGTAATTAGGCCATTTCTGCCAATTTCCCTTAATCATTCTGCATCAAACCATTCAGCAACTGTCAAACAACCCCTTAAGACCGAATGGTGCAAATCTTTGAATCATTTTTGAGTGAACACACTTTACTCTGATTCCTATTAATGTATTAACTTAGTTTTTTTGGATGAGCATAGTAATTAGTTCACAACAGAACGACGAAGAACGATGAAATACCATAAAGTTGAAACTAGTTCACGTTTTCAAATCGGTGGTCAAGAGTCAAAAATTGTTGTTTTATAGGTAGGCCAACTATCTGGAAGCAATTTATTCATTACACATATTTTTGATTATATTGGTATTTGATTATTTTATCGACAAAATTTATTAAATTTAAATTTATTGGTACAAACATTTGAGTTTCTGAGTTTCTTGAAGCTTTTGTTTTAAAAGACAATATATATATATATATATATATATATATATATTCATATAAAATGACATATGAAACTCATATCTAGAATTGCGTATGGATATAAAATAGTGTCTTATTGTCTTCGATTTAGATGGAGGTAGGGCGGAGGCTCAACCAAGAATTCCCTCTACAACTAGGTGTACAATATCGTGTGAAAATTTAGTATTTATACAATATTGTTTCATATGTAAAACGTTCAAGATTTTTATTTCCACACACAAAACAATCATGAGTGTTTACATATGAAACAACATCCGTGCATCCAATATATATATATATATATATATATATAGAGAGAGAGAGAGAGAGAGAGAGTCAAGTTCAGATGAAAACAATACATATTTAAAATAACACGAGAACCAACAAAATCATATATGATTTTAAATTAACGCACGAAAAAATCCATGCAGGCGACTTTGGCAGCGCTTTCAGGTCCGCGTGGTTTTTTCGCTCGTTAATGTAAAATCATATATGAATTTTTTGGTTCTTGTGTTTCTTTTAAATATATATTATATAATAATAATAATTGAAAAAAAAATATTGAAATTGAATTATAAATATATAGTATTTAAAGTTTTAAATACAAAATATAGCTCACAATAAAAGAGAGGATTTTTTTTTGCGTGCTCAACGTTTTGTATAAAAAACGAGGTGGGATTAATGCCCGCACGTTGCTGCGGATGGAAAGAAATATTAAGACCATAAATTTGAGCATGACCAATTATGAGAAGAAAACATTTTGTGTGTGTTAGCAGCATGACTATAATTTACAAAATGTCATATGAGGATGATGTGTGTGTATAATAGGAAGCGAAAATAAATTGGCAAATGGTACATTACATCATTAAACCTAAAAAAAGTTACATTGTTATTAAACCTAAATTAAATTATAATAAAAATATGAATTAAACAAATTTTACATCATTATTAAACATAAAATAAATTATGATAAATTACTTTATTAATAAATAAAAAATTGGTGCGTGAATCACCTACGACTATGTGCTTTGATTGATGGGAAAGGCGGAATATAAGGGATGCATGAGATGCGATGCATGTTAAGGGATCTTTATTTTATGCTTATATAATAAAAATAATTTTTATAATATAACTTTTATTTATTTAAATTAGAAAATGAAAAAGTTATAAATGATCGAAATGTCATTTACTTAACGGTCAGGAGCTAACAACTTTTAGTTTCGAGGACCAAAACGTTACGCAAATGCAAAATCGAAAGTCTATTTTGGAATCAACAAATTATGGGGACTAAATCCAAGAGGAAAATAAAACTATAGGGACCAAATCTATAACTCTACAAACATAGGACTAAATCTAACAGGGAGATAAAACCTCAAGGACCAAATCTGTAATTTACTAAAAACCTGAAGGACCAAATCTATAATTTACTAAAAACCTGAAGGACCAAATTTATAATTTATCAGAACAGTGTTCTGATAAATGTTATAATATATAATGAATGAATTATAGTTTATCTCTTTTATTAAGCCTAAAAAAATAAAATTTATTTTAATAATATAATAAAATAATTTTTTTTGTTGGTTTAGAAAAATTCAAAGGATGACAAGAATATTTTATTTTGAATATTTATTATTTTTGCACGAATTACAAAATAAAATATTTAAATAAATAAATGTGGTGGTGTATAGCACCCGAATAACCAATCAATGACATATTCTTCATCAATTAATTAATCGCAAACTGAATAATTCTTGACCAATTTAATAAAAATATTTTTTATGCTATTTTATTACAATAGATATACTATTTTCTTATGTATAGTTTAATCGAAAAAAGGTTTTATGTACATTAAAATTTAAATTAATTATATTTCTTTTAAATAAAAATATTTTTTTATATCAAATCCGAGTTAATAATCGAGCATCAAAAAGCAAATTATTTAATAAGCAAGGAGAACCAATTCTTTGACTTTTGGCAAAGTAATTGTAATTTATTTATTTTCATAAAAAGTTCCATTTGGGTTTTTTTAAATCAATATATAATATAATACTCATTTTTTCTTAAAATATATATTATTATTAGTTAACAATTAAAATGATTAGTAGTTACGTTAACTTGAAACTTTACTAAAAATATTATATTATTTTACAATAATAAATAGTTTTTATATTATTTTTAATGCAAAAACTTTCATATTTTATCCTAAAAAACAAAATAATATTCAAATAAACTGTTATATCGATAATTAAAAATGTACATTTTTGTAATTATACCCCTCCAATATTTAATTATTAATGTAATTGCTTAAGTATCATGCAAGATAAAAATGTTGACTTGGCTTTTTATAAAGCGATCTGTAGAGTTGCTTTCATGTCCACGTGCATTTTGGTGAGTCTAATTAGATTTCATGACTAAGGTCATTTTTACTGATCAATCATATATCATATATAAGCTCCGAGCTTGTGTCGCTTAGCATGTATAATTTCACCAATGATTTCTAAGATTGCACCTTGCTTCATCTCTGCAAGTTTGTCAATGCAATATCTGAAATCGTGTACAATCTTACGTCCATTGCACAAGTGTTGTTCTCTAAGTAAAACAATCCCTTCTAACTTATTTCTAATTTGATTTACTTCGTTTTTTTGCCTAACTATGCTACTAACAAATCAATCGTGCTTTGATTTGAGTATAAACTCATTGATCATAATACGAACACCAAATTTATATTTTTCACCAAATAAACGGCCTTGAAACATATGTTTATGTTCTGTCTCTATACTAATGCATTCATTGTATATTTATATATTATAATATTACTGTTAGTTCATAAATAATTTTATTTTACATTTCTAAAAGTCATTTTTAAATATTTAGTTATTTTTATTAATTTTATCCGCTTTTCAAAGAAAAGAAAAAGAAATAATAAATAAGAAATTTGGTACTAAACTTATAGATTAGCAAATATTTAGGGCGCGTTTGGTTTGTGAGATTGAAATGGATTTGGATTTCAAATCCATTCCAATCCTATGTTTGGTTTGCAGGAATGGAATTTGTTGACTGAATTTGAAATCCTTTGACCCTTTTAAAATCCTTTAAATGATGGATTTGGAATTCCTTTGCAATGGGTTGGGATTTCAAATCCCCCCAAATCCAAATCCCTCAAAATCCAATCCATTCCATTCAAATCCCGCAAACCAAACACACCCTTAGCTTTTAGGGCATCTTAAAGACTTTAACCCAACACTAAAAATACAAAAAATGAGTGTTTCTATCTTCAATCCAACACCAAAATATTTAAAAAAAATAGGAAATTGACCCAAATGGCCAGAATAGGGGGAGGGATTGGTCTCCTAGTCATCCCTCTCCCTCTTTTACACAAATGTCAATACCTATGCAAAAAAGAGGGGTGCACAAAAAAGATGGAGTGCACAATTGCGTACCCCTCCTTTTTTGCACACCTGCTACTTACAATTTGGAGGACCAAAATTAGGGTTTAATGTACTCACGACACGTAGCAGGTGCACAAAAAAGAAAGGATACGTAATTACGCACCCCCTTTTTGCGTAGGTATTGACATTTGTGTAAAAGAGGGAGATGGATGGCTAGGAGGCCAATCCCTTCCTCTATTATGGTCATTTGGGTCAATTTCCCAAAAAAAATAGAAGTTCAAAATGTTGACTTTTATATTTGGAAGTCAATAACGTAGGTCTTTATAAATATATATTAATATCATATTAAAATTTTCTAATTATATATGTATAAATTGATTAAAAGTTTAATATATTAAAATGTTTATTGTTATAATAACATTAAAGATGTTTTTAGTGTGCGTTTAAATTTGATTTTTTTTAATTCAATTGATCCACCATTTTTAGTGTTTTATTTTAGTGATTGAGTTGGAGATGGAAACCTCTCAATTTTTCTATGTCCCTTGAACATTAAAAATGGTGGGTCCTTGAACATTATAAAAAATTACAACTCCAATCACACACTAAAAAAATAACATTGAAAATATCTTTAATATAATAATAATAAAAAACATAATATTACTTCATTTATTAAACTATTAATCTATATAGATCTATACTATATTATAAATCACGGATAAAAAATTCTTAAATACAAATTATTAGACACAAGGTACCATCATTTTATGCAAGGTTTTAAAAATCTCTTAATTATAAGTATCAAAGCACAAGATACATATTACTACTGCAGACTTCTAACACCCACCAATTTGGTATGTGCATGACATTCCTTTTATGCAGACATTTCCATGTATCACTATTAATTAATATATCATATTACTATAATTTTGTTTTAATTATATTATTAAATATGTAATTGGTTATTTTTTTCTAGATGTCATTAAAATATATAAGATAATCATTGAATTCTAACAAAATACTTAATTTTTTTATATAAAAAACATTATATTATTAAGCCTTAATTAAACAAATTTATAAAAAAATATCATTTTTTCACAATCATCCAAAATCGTACTGTAAATCGACAAAAAAATAAAATGAAACATTAGAAAAGTGATGTATCTCGCTGTATTGCGCGAGTACGCTTCTAGTATAATTATAAAAGCTGAATGAAATAATAATATTTAATTTTAGAGACCTATTTTATTGACTTCCAAATAAAAAAACTTATTTTATAAACCTCCATTTTTATAGTATTTTAATGTTGGATTAGAGATGATATGTCTTCATTTTTGTGTTTTTAATGTTGGGTTATAGACGGTATGAAATCAATTAATTAAAAAAAATACAAAAAATTAATTAAATATACTATTAATTACCAACCCACCAAAACCAACAAACCCATATCAGAAATTTGCAATCTCTTTCTGTGACCACATTTCTATTGGATTCATTAATTGCCATCAAGAACCATCCAACTGAAAGCCGCCTCATTTCAAGAAAGATGCAACAAAACACAATATTTTTTTTCATCCCTTTTCTCCCAAATCTTGTCTTTTTTTCCCTTATAATCAACCCCTTTTCTTATTTACCACCAAGAACAAGAACAAGTCCAACTTCCTCTACCTCTTAATGCTTCTGAGAAACCAAAGAAACTAATTCATACACACATTGCTATATATACATACATATACATATAGTGTGTGTGTTCTAGGTTTGATTTTTGTTGATAGAAAGATGGATATGGTGTATTACCCACATGGGATATGCTCTTATGAGGAATCTTTGAAGGTTCTTGAGGCTGATATACAACATGCCAATGCTTTGTAAGTTGTTTTCATCTCAGATTTTTTGATTTCTGATGTGGGTTTTGATTCTTTTTTTGTGGGTTGTGTTTGTATTTGTGATCATAAGTCATCTTGATAGCTATCAAGTGGGTGGTAGGTTTAAGGGAACTGGAAAATTTTAATGTGATTCTTGATGATTAAATGTTATCAAAGGTTGAATCTTTTTGGGGGTTTTGGACATAAAGAAAGTAACCCAACAAAACCCTTTTAGGGATTTGCTCAATTATGTGTTTTTTATGCTTTTTTAGTCAAGTTTCTTATGGGTTTGCCTTTTTTTTTTTTTTTTTTTTTGGAAAGGGTATCCTGGTCCAGACTAATCCCTGGCAATTAGGGCCTTTGGCCCAGCTGCTAAAGCGTCCAGCCCTGAGATTATCCTCAGTGGCCACAAGTGCTGCTAGTGGGGCTCGAACCCGGGTTGAGCGCTATGAACTCCCCAAGCCTTTACCACCACGCCACAACCCTTGTTTTTTGTGTGAATTCATCTTGGGATGTTTTTTGTTTTTCATTAAGTCATATATGGATAAAATTGTATGTCTTGATTAATCTATCCGTATAGATATGGAAGGTTTTTGTTTGAGAGTGTTTTTTCGTAAATGGAAGTAGCGTGATTTTTAATTGGGAGGGCAAATTTGGAAGAAAAAAACTTGGCTTTCTCCATAAAACTTCCCTTGGAAGTTTACTGAATAAACCACTTTCTGTATCATTTAAGTCACATTGAATAAGTAGTGAGTCTTATTAAGTTGCTAACAAAGAGACCCTTTGATTTGTTTGCAGGGCAGCTGCAATTCCTAGAGGCAAAGATGGTGCAAGATTTCAAATGAAACTAGTTTACAATGAATTGGCACCTCTTGTTATGTTCTTGCTACAATGGATTGATTCCTCTTGCACTTGCCTCTTGCCTAGATACTTGAATCTTGTTCATGTTGGTGTCTATAAGGTTGGTTCTTGATAACTTTTGACATCCAAATTTCATTTGATTTCTATAATTTCTTGTGAATTTTAACAACTTATTACCCGAAAGAAAGACTAATCGGCTCCATTTATACCCGAAAATTGTTGGTACAAACATAATCGTTTGGTATCTTCACGAGATTGAGTTTCATTCGAGTCTTCGTATATTTCTGAAGTTTGATGAATGTTTACATGGTAGTAAATCATCGTACGAAAATATTTCCTTTCAGGTATATACAAATGGAAGACCGAAAATTTCTAGACATGGAAGGAAGGCAACGATAAATGACTTTTATGGTTTGTCACAAATATCCTGCTGAAAAACTAGTTGTTAGCTGAAAAACTAGCTGTTGGTCGAAAATGCTAACTGCCGGCTGAAAAGCTGGCTGCAGGCCGAAAAGCTAGTAAAACTAGTTGTTGGCTGAAAAGCTAGCTATCTGCCGAAAACCTAGCTGTTGGATGAAAAGCTAGTTATTGGACCTAGTTGCTGGCCCAAAAACGTAGCTATTGGCCGACACTGAAAAAGCTGATTGTTGGCTGAAAAACTGCTTGTTGGCAGTTGTTGACTGATAAGTTAGTTGTTCCAAATGCTATGGTTTCAAATATAGTTAATGACATAAGCGAAAGAGTTTGAAGATATGTATCTTTTTCTGTTCGATATATATGCAGCCGTTATACTGCCATCTTTGAGAAGGCTACACTGCGATTTGGTGGAGTTGGATTATCCGAGGGGTGGTGGTTCTGAAGGAGCGAGCTCGAGGATGGAGATATCCGACCAAAAGAAACCGGAAAACGAAATTTGTTTCACGAATCTTGACGTGGAAAGAGAAAACGAATGCGGGATTTGCTTGGAACCTTGTACCAAGATCGTTTTGCCTAACTGTTGCCATGCGATGTGCATCAACTGCTATCGAGACTGGTATGCCACCGATATTTGAAATGATAGTGCGTCGTTGTGAAGTCCAAATCGGGCTTCGGTGTAACAACCTGTCCCATGTTGATAGAACATTAGATTTGTGAGCTGAAAGCTCGTAGTTCTGGGCTACCAATAACTTTCACCATGATTTTAAGTTGACTAAGATGTTACTGGGCTGACATATTACTGGGCTGACATATGCTTTTTTGAGCTATGAGTACAAAGATCCCGATGCTGGTTGTAAAATCATAGGTAAATCCCACATTGCTGACAGATCCAGGATTTATGCCTAGTGGGGGTAGATTAAAGGTCCGCAAAGTCGTCCAATGTGTTTTTAGCCTAATTCCACCGTTTTGAGGGATTTTTAAAGTTTTTTTTGGTTGAATTCAATAAATTTTTAAGTTTTTTTAATCGATTTAGAGAGATTTTTTAGTTTTTTTTTTATTTCAAGATTATTTGTTTTAGTTTTTTTGGTTGGTGGGGGCCATGAAGAGAAATTAATGGGAAACTATGGTAGAAAGTTAAAAAAATTGTTTTTAACCTAGGAAAATTCATTTTTTTTAATTGCGGGGCCATCCCGCCACCTTTTACATGGTAAGTCGACCACCGGCTATGAGTAACTTCCATCGTGGTTTTAAGTTGATTTGGATGATATTGGGCCAGCCTGCTGCATTGGGCTTTTCGTATCCGATTAGTGGATTCTAAACCATTTTTTGTTGTTGTTTGTTCTTTTAGGAACACAAGATCGGCATCTTGTCCGTTTTGTCGAGGTAACTTAAAGAGAGTAAAATCACGGGATTTGTGGGTTTTAACGTGTGACGATGAAGTGGTGGATGCGGATCTCGTTGCCGACGAGGATTTGGTGCGGTTCTATCTCTACGTTAATAATCTACCGAAAGATCATCCGGATGCCGTTTTCTTTATGTACTATGAATATCTAATGTAATGTAAAGATTAATGTTAGATAATTCAACTTTCAAAGTGTAAGAGAGTCGAGAAACACACCGATCCTTAAAATGTATATAGAGTTATAAGGAAATTTCGGTATATGTTGTTATGCGAAAATAATACAGGATTATGTAGCATGATGACGTATTATGTAGCATCATGCGAGTTTTCGTATATTTTGACTACTTGGTCATTCCAATGTTTTTGGAGACCATGTTACACTTGTTCAAAACTATGGATTTGTGGGAGGAGTAATAAATAAAGAGTAAACTGCAAATTTGGTCCCTGTGGTTTCAAAACTATGGATTCGGAGTAATAAATAAAGAGTAAACTACAAATTTGGTCCCTGTGGTTTGTTGAAAATAACACTTTTGTTCCTGCAATTTCAAAACTACAAGATGACCATCGTGGTTTGAAAAAAACGTTCAGATTTAGTCTCTATCTCTCTTTGATGGCCATTACAAAATTTCGTTAAATAAGAGGCATTTTCGTTCTTTTATCGAATTTTATGTCTTTTATTCAATCAAAAGTCACATGGATCAAAGTCATAAAATTGATTTTGATGGTAAGGCAAATAAAATCGATAAAATGACAAAAATGTCCCTTGTTTAACAGAATTTTGGAACGACTGTTAGAGGGAGGACCAAATTCGGACGTTTTTGCAAGCTACGATGACAATCTTGTAATTTCGAAAGTGCGAGGAGGAAAAATGTTATTTTTGAGAAACCATATGAGCCAAATTTGCAAAAATGTCTGGTTTTGATCCTTGTCTTTAACGACCGTTAAAAAATTATGTTAAATGATAGTCCTTTTCGTCCTTTTATCAAAATTTTGTCTTTATCGAATGAAAATCGATTTTATGATTTTGGTCTCTATGGTTTTTGATTGGGTGAAAGACAAAAATAAAATAAAATAATAATAAATACCAAAAATGACCTTCATTTAACAGAGTCTTTTAACAATCGTTAGAGGGAGGGATTAAATCCGATCGTTTTTGCAAACCATGATGACCATATTATAATTTTGAAACTACAGGGACAAAAAGTGTTATTTTTGACAAACCACAGGGACCCAATTTGTAGTTTACTCTAAATAATAATTTGAAATGAATATGTTTTGGGTGGTTAAAAAAGTTGTTTAGTATCTGATTTTGATAGCTACCAAATTGATCAACGAGGGATGGATTATCTCGCAATGGATTGTTGGTGTAGATCCAAACTCAGCAATTTACCTTGTTCGCCTTATCTACAATTAGGTAAACTTCATCTCTTTCATTTCAGTTTAATCAGTTCATGTTGGAAAACGCATCAATTCAATGATTTCATTCATATATTTCTTTTAATTTCCGTAAAAACTCGTTCGTTCATGCCTAATTTCGAGTGGATTTTGATTTGTTTCTGTTTTTCTGTGAAATTTGATGAAAAATTGATGATGGACACACATTTTTTTCGTTGTTGACCTCTCCGTCTGTGTGGTGTTAACTGTTAACTGTATCCCAGAATTGTTGAACATGAATATGGTGGAGGCCTAATTTTGTTCATAAAAATGAAGTTTAAGGCTACAATATAGAGTGAAAATGGAGTTATGTTCATAAAACTGAAGTTTAGGGTTACAATATAGAGTGAAAGTGCAATTATGTTCATAAAACCGAAGTTTAAGGTTACAATCTAGAGTGAAAGTGCATTTATGTTCACAGAACTGAAGTTTAAGGTTACAATCTAGAGTAGAAGTGCAATTATGTTCATAAAACCGAAGTTTAAGGTTACAATCTAGAGTGAAAGTGCATTTTTGTTCATAAAACTGAAGTTTATGGTTATAATCTAGAGTGAAAGTACAATCATGTTCATAGAACTGAAGTTTAAGGTTACAATCTAGAGTGAAAGTGCATTTATGTTCATTAAACCGAAGTTTAAGGTTACAATATAGGATGAAAGTTACGTCTTTCGTGTGTGAGAGAAAGAGAGAGATGAGATAACACCACGTATTTTGTCCTCCTCAATGGTTAGACTATTTTGAAAGAAATAGATGCGATCACACAACGGATGCCTTTTCCTCAATGGTTTTGAATGATATGGATGTACCAAGTAAAAAGTAAAATCATGATAATAATAAAACTTAGGCATGTGTATATGTTATATATTTGATATATGAGTTATCAGATATTCTTTACTTTTTGTTGGTTTGGATCTATACTTGTATAATTGCGTTCATGTATCCTCAATTCTTTAGAATCACTGAACCCTTGCATCCATGTATCATGTACTTGTATCAATGCAGCATAGCTTTAAAGTCAATATTCTTAGACCATTTCTCAACACCCTTTTGTGTTTATTTGAATTGACGAAGGGGAACGGGGATTTCAATCCTTGATCTCAAGTTATAACCACATAAGGGCAGGATACACAGTTTCCTAGGCCCAACAAAAATAGGGGCCCCAATTTTTTTATTAGTAGTGAAATTAATTGATTAAAAGTTCCATAACCTTTAATTGATTCTCTCCCTATAAAGCAAAAATACTTATTATCCTTTTCTTCCATCTCAAAGTCAGTTTTACTATCTCAATAGAAAAACTTCCATACCTTTTGAAAACGGATTCTGTGAACTTCTTAACCATGATACATGAACTAATGGACAAAATGTCTCGGTTTACCTTTCTTTTAGAACAATTGCAGTGCTAATGATTAATGGTAATTGTTGCACTCTCAAGAATATATGTTGCTCTCTTGTGACCGCTTAGTTTTTTTGTGCTAAATATCTAAGACCCGTCTCTTATTTTATTTTTCTAATGTGTATTTGATTGTAAACTCAACCGATGCTTTTATTGACCTTTTCTTGTTTTTTTTTTTTTTGTGTGTGTGTGTGTGTGTGAATAGTTTTCCTAGATGTTATATTCCATTGTATTAGAACCAGTCACATGGTTAGCAAATTGTTACTTGCTTTCTAGCTATCTGTTTGGTTGTGTAGTGTTGTACCATCAGTGCACTTGTCAGCTACTAGTCATAACCTTTCTCCGTTATCTAAAAGGTAAAAAAGTTACATTTTGTTGTACACTGATGTCAAAATCAGTTGTATTTCATGAATGATCAAAGGAATACAATTTCCACAGGCTTTCGAGAGGCTTGGGTCTCTCCCAAACGGTTTCCCACTATACTCAGATCACAAAACAGAATGCTCTAACTCCTAACCCACTGCTTTATTTATACTACCCTTAGCCCACCTACCCGCCCACCAATGTTAACTAATTGACTTCTAAACCCAGGGTATAACACATTTTTTGGGGTAATCCACAATCTGTAGGCTTTCATTTCTAATTAAATAGACGGGTGGAATTAGGGTATTGATTGTCTAAGCTTGCACAGAGAAAGAAGAAGCCTTAACAGGTAGGGTGTCATATTAGTTTTACACATGCTTTTATTTTAATCTTAATATGTGAGTTTAGACTAATCAACATCTCAAAATATGTTACTGAATTGGAATAAGTTATTGGAATCGAGGTTTTGGAAATCATGTACAATGGTATAAAACCTTTAAGATTTGTATGCTTATGTTATCTTCTATTACTGCATTACACAACTCTAAAAAAGGAGCAAAATAGAGTTTCTACTCCAAATTATATGTTTCTACTATCTTCAACTTACTATAGAGTGTCTATTGCATTTGCTATTAACAGGTCAATATTCATATTCTAATAGGTTCATATGCATTTGCTAACAACTCCATATACATACATATGTAGTTATTACAACCATTTTCCGCATTGAATTAATATTGAATGACTTGTTTGATTGAGATTTTAGGCTTTTTACTTTTAGTTTGACTTTGAGACTAGGAAAGCCAAATTAATGTTCAATTTTCAAAACTACTTTAAACACCCTTTTATCAATTGAGCAAAAACAATGCGATTTTTTTTAAAATCTTTTAAGCGTCTCATGTTTTTATTAGGTAGGAAGCATGAACTACCATACTTACCAAGTGTTCTACCCACCAAATTCTTTAAGGTATGTTCTGGTGAAGTTTAATTCTACTGGTTTCATACTTGCTACTCTGTATGTTCCATGAAAACTGCAATACTTGACTGTAAAGATAGTTCTATGCAAGTACTTAACTATCTATCAAATGTCTCTTGTGTACTCTTATGATGACAAAACAAAGAAATCTTGTGGACAACGACAAATATTAGATAGCAACAATAAAATTGTCATAATGATGGGAAATAGGTAATTTTGCCTTGAAAACTTGTTAAAAAAGGAAATGTTGCAACTTTCTTGGGGCAAAGGGAGCACTTGTTTCATTTTGAAGTTACAATTGTTCTTATTTTTCCTCTTCATTTCACAGAGATTTCAAGCTAATACAAGGATTTATGCAAGTAAAAGCTCACCTAAAAAGTTGAGGAAAACAAGAGAAGTACAGAAACTTGCGGTGCCACAACTGACTGAAGGTCCACCAGATGAACCCAATGGACTTGCAGAAAAATCTTCTCCAACTGCTTCTATTAATAACTCGAAGTCACAGGCTTCAATTGCTATTGCTTCAAGAAGTTCTGTTCTGCAGGCATGCACTGTGACTTCTGGTTTCATAGCTTTCATGGGCGTAATAATTCGACAGGTTCAATCTTGATTTCACTTTTTTTGCAAGATGAAGCATATAGCACTCGATCTATTTTGCATTGCCCTTTAATACATTTGTACTGGTCACTTGCATTTTCATTTCACGGATCCCATTAATTGGTGCAATTGTGGTATTCATTTTATGGGACTCGCAGAATAAAGAATGGAGACTGGTCGAACGTAATAAAAACAAATGGTACCCAAATTCTTGTTAGTCTGTGAAGACTTTGGAAAATGTAACACCCCATAGCCCAAAACAGAATGACCCAATAACCTCCAAATCAACTTAATATAATGGTGGGAGTTATTGGCAGCCACAACTTTAAGCTTATTAGGAGTTCATAAATCTAATATTCTATCCATGTTGTGGGACGGGTTGTTACTGAAACCATATCAACATCTTGTTGTAACGTGCAGGGTTCTCATTTGGCATCGGCACAAGGATGGCCTATAGTTGATTGCTCTTCTGAAATATCATGTAAACTTTCCAAACTAAAAGGCATGTTTAAGCCGCGGAAACATGTTACTTACAGGCTTTTTTATGTGTACAGTTAATTTCGAGATGTGGAATTTGCAATTAGTTGCGGGTTTAGTCATAATCATATCATCTTCTCGGTTCTTACTACTGAAAACATGGTCTGATTTTGCTGAGTCTAGCGAGGCATCCAATCAACAGGTCCATTTTTCTGATTTTCTCAAATTTTAATTAAACCATAAACCTTAACTCCGATGCCAATCTTCTTTCATAATGATGATCGTCTTTCTATTTGTCGTATAACTATGCAGGTCTTAACATCATTAGAGCCAATTGATTATGCAGTAGTAGCATTTCTTCCCGGCATTAGTGAGGTTAGATTAGAGAAACTTGGATGCTATTCGTTTACACCATTTACCTCATTCACCATATAGCAGGGCCCATTCAAATTTTCCATAGAGGCTGTTTGGTTGTTTTTCCATTAAGCTGTCTGTATGAATTAAGCCTTGTACGGATTAAACCGCCTTCCTTTCTCTTGTCACCATGTAAGAAGAAAATGATAAATTTGAAGCTAATATTTTCATAGTGTGTGAATTCATAGGAACTCCTATTTCGCGGTGCATTGCTTCCACTTTTCGGGATGAACTTGCAGAGTGCTACGGCAGTCGCTGCCTTATTTGGGATTTTGCATTTGGGCAGTGGTCGAAAGTTTTCCTTTGCAATCTGGTAGGCATTCATTGAATTGAGTTTTATACGAAAATGGTTGATACGTCTAAGTTTGTAATTTGATTTCAAGACTCCACATATTTTTGCTGTGTTTGTAGGGCCACATTTGTTGGGCTCGCTTATGGTTATGCAACGATAATATCCTCTAGCCTTCTCGTGCCCATGGCTTCTCATGCTATTAACAATTTGATAGGAGGTGTTATATGGCGCGTTACACACCAAAACCATCATCGAAAGAGAGAGGTATATATCATTATTTGCCTTTTGTATGCAATACATACAAAGGTTCTTTGGTTAAGAGCATCTCCAACATATTTATCCTCCAAAATGGAGAAACTGGAGATTTTGGGCAAAAATTTTGCTCCAACATATTCTCCAAAATGGTAACCACAAGGGTTGTGGCGTAGTGGTTGAGGCCGAGGAGGATGTGGTAGAATATCCCATCTGCCCTAGGTTCGATTCTAGGTGTCCACAACAATTGTGGCCGATGAGTTTATTAGGGCCGATGTCTTACGGTGGTAATTTGTCGGGATTAGTCTGGGCATAGCCTGGGACACCATTCCAAAAAAAAATCTCCAAAATGAAGAAGGCATGAGAGACGGTGTTTTCCAAATTTGGAGAACACCCCAAAAATGATTACTAAAGAAAAACAATTTTTTATTATATTCCTACCAATAAGAAACTTTGATGTTAAATGTTTACAAGAGAGAAATAATATTTTATTACACGAATAAAATGTTTTAATAATATAACTAAGGTTGTAATCTCCAAAATAAAGAATATGTTGGAGTTGAATATAAATTTTGTTTTTTTGAAATTTGTGTTTTGATTCTCAATTTTGGAGAAACTGTTACAAATCCTCTAAATGGCATTTTGATAGGCTTGAAAATGTCACTGTTAATGCCACTTTCATGCACAAAAATGCCTACAAACCTATAAGAATACCATGGATTTAAAAAACCGTTGTTGGAAGGTCATTCCAGCTAAATAACCCATACAAATAAAAAGAGATTGAGGGGGATATTTTCATGTAATGCATATCAAGACATTGAAGCCATTTGTACTTGCAGGTTTAGTATTCGGGTTCTTTAAAATGGATCTCTCTAAGATGAAGAACTGCAGGCGATTCTTGCACCAAGCTTTCGAGATTTCTGAAAAAAGCGTAAAAAAGGTACGAGCTTTATGTTCTTTTTTGTTGGGGCGATTGACGATTTGCTTGAATTTGGTACAAAATGAGTGGATAGCATTTCAAACCATTGTATGTAGACACTTTTAGCTTTAAACCACAATAGCAAGTGTAGCATATTAGGATGGACATTGAAAGATTTTCAGGTTTCAAGTGAAAGAACTTCACAAAATATAATGAATTTGAATGTAACCATTAATTCACCAATTTATTAAATTTATACCTTATGCATGTCTGAGTTGTACCACACTTTTCCATAACTTGTACTAGGTACTACTATCTATGCACAAAGTCTTTCAATTTATGCACTTTTTTTTTTCTGCGATATACTAGGTTCGTTTGATTTGTTTGCTGTTCTTCATCACAATCGGTTCTGATCAAAATATTTGTAAAAAACATGCATGGTACAATTTCTGATGCATAAGGTAGAAGCTATTAGTAAGCATTATTGTCTTATGACTTTAATCTCAAAGTCTTGTTGATACATACAAGAGAGGATCGTGTGGGAAGTTAATCAATTTGTGAAAGCGATCGGAGGGCCTTTGGTCTAGCAGTTCGTAGAGTCCCCCAGCCTTCCAGGAGGTCTGAGAACCGAACTGAGTTGGTTTCCGGTAAGAATAGTAGTTATTGTGAGAAGGGTTAGAAGAAATCTCCACCCTTGGATCAATCCTAATTGAACATCAATTAAAAATTCTCTTCTAAGCTAATTCATGGGTTATTTTGGGACTCAAATGTATAACACATTTATAGAGTTTAAATGTTTTATTATTTAATGTGTTGTAAAAAGCCTTAATTGTAATTGGGTTTAAGTTTAGTTGTAATGGGCCTTGGGTCCTTTGGGTTTTATCCCTAGTATTTAATGGTTGTTTAGGTGAGTTTAGGGTGGAGAGGGTAGAGAAGAATAGTCATTAAGGTTTATTCTAGCTTTCTCTCTGTAAACCTAAACCTTTTACTGTTAAATCTAATCATATGACTAGGAGTTGTGATTAATTCTTATCTTTTTTGATTATTATTACTGTTGATTTCACTGTTTCTGGGATCTACAGAGTCCCAATCCGTTTTTCCACTTCTCACCTTGACTCCTATTCTCACATGGTAAAGATTGCTACGTACATTTATTTATGGTTCATTTGCAGTATATAAAAAATATGTTATATTTACTTGGTGGCTAAAACCTTTGTAGTTTGTAGGATCACATAATTTCTATGCAAATAATAAATGTAGCAAATTTGGTATAAGTTGGACTTTAACCCTATCACGGTATGCTCAACAAAAGGATAATCTTTAAAATTTCGATATTATGATATAATTTTTTTTGGATCATTTCTCGATTTGTGGGTGTCATTCTTGTGCAGTGGGATATGCTAAAAATATGGTCAGTAAAAATGTTTATTTATTAGATTAATTAAAAAACGATTTGTATTTATTATATTTAAAAAAACCATTGTAATAGTAGAAGGTGTATGCCCATTTAATTATTGTATTAATAGATCAAAACCAATAGTTTCATGGTATGTTAAGATTGTTAAATGTTTATTTAACACATGGGGTAGTAGCTTAATTGGTCAATAATTGAGTTTTTTTTTAACCGTGGGTTTCCGCTTGTTCGAATCAATTTGTATACACTTTGACTAATTCTATTGGGTTTTGGAAAATAGTCAAGAAAATCCACATTGGTCTTGAAAGGACTTGGAGATCATTGAGAAGAACCCAAAAACTTAAGCGTTATTGTCAGTGAATCAACTGTTAGGAGTAATCAATGACTTGAACAACTTTTGTATAAATATGGACATAAATCATAGAAAAAAACAGAAATTCTTATATATAATATCCATCTAAGTAATAACATGATACAACATACAATCATATTAGAAATCGATCAATAAACCTTACTTGATATGTAGATCCTTGTAGAATTCTTGTATCGATTGAGGCCTGCACTCACGCGGTGTCCTAAGACAGAAATTTCGCCGGTACAACGTCCGTCTTGAGGATGCAACAATCAAATTCAAGTTAATACTTGAATCTAGCGAATCAAGCCATGTTTGATGATGGAAACAGAGGAGAGAAAACCCATAAATTCGTATGCGCGACTTTTGTCGCGGTTTAAGGCGCGTCGAAACCCGCGCCGATTCTCGGACACAGTGCTTCCCGCAATATTTGCGTGGCCTTGGTCGCGCTGCATCCCGCGCCATAGCCTGCACCACACTTTCCACAATCAGTGATCACGACCCCAAGTGGGGGCATTTGAAGGTAATCAATGAGAATGATATCCATTGTATATGTTTGGTTCAAAGAGGGAATGAAAATGGAATGATTGATGGTGTTTGGTTACAAGTAATCTAATCAATCATTATAATAGAAATGTGTAAGAATCATTCCCATACAAATTGGGGGGAATGAACTGATTTATGCATCTTTTATCTTATCTGGGTTTTTTTTCCTTGGCCTTCCACCTCCCCCAAGCTTCAACATCACAGATGCTATTTCTTTTATCTGGGTTTTTTTTCTTCTCCTACATGCAGAAGAAATCGAGGGTTTCCTCCAATTCTGGTTTCATATATGTTTTTTTTCCTTTCTCCTCCGATTTTGCTTTCATATCTGGGGTTTTTTTCGATTCGAGTTTTCGATTTTTTCGATTATGGGTTTCCTTATCTTCCTACTTGAAGAAGATGTTTTTTTTATGGGGGAAGTATTTGATTTTGGGTTTCTTTCGATTTTGGGTTTCTATATCAAAGAATATGTATGAAGATGAAGATGTTGTAGGGAAAGTAGAAGATGAAGATGTTGTTTATCTTTCTACCTGCACTGTTAATTGGGGGAGTGAAGATGGAGTTGTTGAAGATGCTTGTTGGAGATGATTGGTGAAGGTGGAGATGCATAGTTAAAAGGATGAAGATGAAGGGATGGGTGGAGACGTGGAGTAGGCAACTAGTGACTAGTCAATTGTCATGTTTACTTTTTTTTTTTAATTATTAATTATTTTAATTCAAGAAATCCATAATAGTAATACAATGGAATGGGAATAATGATTCCTATTCTACCCTATTTTGATTATCATTCCCATTTTCATTCCTTGAAACGAACCAAACGCCCCTACGTATGGAATGGAAATATGTATATTTCATGTCAAAAAGAGCCCACCAATAACATCACACTCCAAGGCTCAAACAATTAAATGATTCATTTAATGCTCATTGTTTGAAGTTTATTAAGTGGTCTTTAACTTTATCTTGGCTCCTACGTGTGGGATAAGGTTTCTCCTATACACTAAGGTGCCGTTTGTTTTTTAAGATGTCTAAAGTCTGAAGTCTTATTTTAGTTATGATTAATAAGAGTTGGTGTGTAAAAAGGTCTGAACGATTCAGACTTAAGAGTCATTAAGAGGTTTTTTGAAAAAAACAAACAACCCCTAAGTTCCAACACCAACCCCAAAAACCAAAGATGTTGAGTATGCTTCTCATTAGTCATCAAAATCCTTTCAGGCCACTGAAATTCAGGGCCCATAAGATAGTTGAGGTACACACGAATTGACACAAATACCTACAATTATTTAAAAAAAATGTTTTCTTTGTCCTCAGGGATAGACCCATTATATTAGATACGGTGATACAGGCCACTTCTTCGTTTTTCCATCGTAATGTGAAAAATTATAAGGTCATGAAAAGTGACACCATATCAATTTGTTGTGTGCCACCATATATATTTTGAAACTACAATAGACACAAATTTCCTTTGGTAGAGTTGGTTTGCAAGAATTTTCTTCCACCTTAGACGGCTAGACCCGAGTTTGAATCCATTAGTCTTATTTTCTTACCTAGGACCTCACTTATAAAAGGTAATGAACTAATCAACATACCGACAACAACTTTGTAAAAAATATACATATATTTACTTCTTATAATTAAATAGTATCATCACTTGAAAAAAATTATAGATCTTATGTTTGTCCTTCCATATTTCTTATTTCTTTTATTTTATGGAAGTCTCATTTTTAATTGCATGAAAAAGTTGCACAAAACCACTTGGGTTGTGCACTGGTAAAGCCTTTGGGGGATGTAGTGGAAGATCTCATCTATCCAGGGTTCAAATCCAGGCGCTGCCAAAGCTCTTGTGGCCATGGAGGTCACCTGCGATGACTCCAGACCATTCGTGATCACCCGGGGATTAGTCGGTGCACGTAAGCTGGCCCGGAAACCGACGGTTACAATTTTTTTTTTTGTGCACAAAACCTATAAAAGAAGATGATCATTAAATATACTTTCTATCTATATTTTGATGACACATCTATTGACCAATAAATTTGAGAAAAAAACAAAAGGTGAAATACCAAAACTAGCCTTTAATTATCTTGAACTTGTTAAAGAAAACCAACACAACGTTTGGCTTGTAGAAAATGGCATGTTCTACCCATTTTTTGCATGACATTAACTATGCAACTTATTGTGTTTGTGTCCTTTTATTAATAGCTTAAATAAATTGATTTTTATTTGAAAAATAATATGAATACCTAGAAAATTTATGGAAAAAAGGATAAAACCCAATTGAGAAGTATAGAACATACATATACAAATACAGTTCACGTAAAAAATTATATATACGTATATAATGAATGTACGTTACTTTTGATGTAAGAAAAACGGATGTATATTTAAACTCAGAGCATCTATAATCATGGAATGCTTTTTATTTGAAAAGCCATTGCTAAAACCGAACAAGAACAAAACACAATGTCAGCAACCAGAGGCAACCTACAAGATACAAGACCACTAGACCCTCAGAGAAACCGATTGAAAAACCAGTCGAAAAGTCAGGGACGACAACTAAAACAACAAAACAGGAAAGACAAACAACGAGCCTAAATCACTCTTTCGTAAGCTGACACATCATTATTCTGTCATGTCACATCAACATTCTATATATGAAACTGTTCGTTTTATGAAAACATATTACATAATGATAAAACACTTACAATTTCATAAATGGGTAGAACTTATCTTTTTTTTTTCTTTAAAAAAATCAAATCATTAAATTTAGTTTACAGTCTAACATTTAGGGGGAAAATGTATAAAAACTTAAAAAGTACCAATATATATTTATGGTATGGACCAATAGAAGTAAAAATAAGGTGTACCTCGTATGCATAAACATTATTTCGTGCTTTAAAATAAAAAATAAAAAATCAAAAATCAAAATCTCTAAAAATAATTAAATTTAATTTCAACAGATTCTTTACTTTTTAAAACCTCTACTTTCTCCATTTTAAAGAATCTATCGAAAATGTTTTTGTCTTTTTAAGTTTATATTTTAGAAGTAATTTATTTTTTAGGATTAAAATTTAAAGGTTCCAAAATTCATATTAATTAATACATGTAATTTTTTAATCAACCATAATAATTAATTACACTAAAATATTATATAAATTTAAATTAAAGATGGGAAAAGAGCATATAGTAATTGTGGGTGGTTAAAGGTTTAAAAAGGTGAATTATTGAAAAAAATAATTTAAGAGTAAATTACATGTTTTGTTTTTGTGGGTAGGTGTTTTTAATGATCTTGTATTATTTTTTTGAAATTTCAACCAAACTTATCTTTATCGTTGGTTTTTTAACGAGTTACATTTTTGTAATTACAATATTTTTAATGAGTTGGGTTTTTGTAGTTGCATTTTTTGATGAGTTTGATCCCTAAATAAATCAACAACTTGCACCCTGTAGTTGCATTAAAGACCCACCTCGTTACAAAAATGCAACTACAAAAACATGATTTGTTGAAATCTCAAAAAGGGACAAAAACCGCTAAAAGCATATAATCATAGAAACAAAACACGTAATTTACTCTTAATTTAAAGATTTACATTGAACTCATATAAATAATCTACAACGTGGGTTCACATATGCATCTTTAAATAATTTTTTTTCCGAATTTCTTCAATAATTCATATATAAACCTTCGTTTCCTGCCTTCTCATGATATTTAACCTTCTTATCTGAACCGAATAAATATCAATATAAGAGTGCACTTTCTTGGTGATGTTAAAAGAAATCATATGTAAACCTCTACAATTCCCTCTCATAACATGCAACCTTCATGGCTCATCTTCTTCTTCCTCTCTTTTCTTGGTTTCCTCTCTCTTTCTAAACTCATTTTCACTCTTCTCAAATGGGTTTTCACCACCTTCCTCCGACCACCCAAAACCCTAACCAACTACGGCTCGTGGGCGATCGTCACCGGCGCCACCGACGGCATCGGAAAAGCCTTCGCCTTTCAACTAGCCCAAAAGGGTCTTAACCTAATCTTGGTTAGCCGAAACCTAACCAAACTAAAGGGTGTCTCCGATGAGATTTCATCGGAGCACCCAGCCACCCTGATCAAGATTTTCAGGGTGGATTTCTCCGGCGACGACGTGGCGGCCGGAGTGAGGGAGATGAAGGAGGTGATTGAATGTGAAGGGTTGGATGTGGGTGTTTTGGTGAATAATGTAGGGGTGACATATCCATTGGCTAGGTATTTTCATGAGGTTGAAGAAGAGGTTTGGATGAGAGTGATGAAGGTGAATGTGGAAGGTACAAGTTTGGTAACAAAAAGTGTGATTGGAAGAATGGTTGAGAGAAAGAAGGGTGCCATTGTTAATATTGGTTCTGGTGCTGCCATTGTTGTACCTTCACATCCTCTTTATGCCATTTATGCTGCTAGCAAAGCGTAAGTGTAATTATTTAAGTTTTCTGTATCTTTTACCGTTTAGATCTCTCCCTTTCTCCTTATATATATATATGTATAGGGTTGGGATCATGTGAGAGCAGACTGTTTTTGTGAGACCATGTAAATAACATTGAACCTTCACAGCAAGACACAATGTTTTTGCTACGAAGTTTCGGTGTTTTTTTTTACCTTCACCAATGTTTTACTGTTAAGCTTCAGTATTATTTTGCGGTTTCACGGGTCTCACGAAAATAGGTTGGTCTCATGTGAAACCAAACCTGTATTTATATGTGTATATATACAATAGAGGGAAGATCAAACAAGAACAATAACTATTTAAAATTAAAGAACACGAGAACTAACAAAATCATTAGTGATTTTACATGAACGTGCAAAAAAGCCACGCGGACCTGAAGCCGCGGCCAAAGTCCTTTTTTCGTGTGTTAATGTAAAATCACTAATGATTTTGTTAGTTCTCGTGTTCTTTTAAATAGGTATTGTTCTCGTTTGAACCCAACTCTACATATATATAATGTTTGTATAGGGTTGGGTTCACGTGAGACCAACATGTTTTCGTGAGACCCGTGAGACCACGATTTTACACTTGAAACTTCACAGTAAAACACTATGAAGGTAAAAAAATCCGAACCTTCACAGTGTTTTGCTGTGAAGTTTCAAGTGTAAAATCGTGATCTCACGTGAACCCAAGTTTGTTTGTATATGTATATATATAAATATATATACACCACATTTTGTGTGCCAAAAGGAGGGACAAATTAAAAGAGTCAATGTATGTATATGCATATGTCAGGGAAGTGTTTGTAAAACAAGTAAGGTTCATTAGTCTTTTTTTGATTAAAAGATCATGGGTTTTGTGAGATTACGTGAAACTCTTGTAATTACTCTTCAAAAGAGTCATTTGGGAAGAACTCTTCCAACATATATATAAAGGAGAAATGGGTTCAAGTCTAGTCGATATAAGACTTCAATACGCCTCCTCTAACAAATTAACGCTAGACGTGTACCGATCATATCTTGAAATGTCGAGTCTCTAGAGTCGCCTGGTAGACCTTGGCTATGATGATACCATGTGAGATTATGTGACCCCATATTTACTCTCCTGAAGAGCTATTTTGGAGAGTAACATGAGGATTCTACATATTCTTACAAGTTTGAGTTTTGAAACGAGTTTCTTTGCAAAGGAGAGACCGTATACATGGGAGATATATGAGAAAAAAGGAGAACGAACCAATGGTTCTTAACATAATCGATACTAATTAAGTCTCGTGAACAAGTAGTTTTTGTGCTCTAGATTCGCAATTTATCAGGGGCTTTATATTTTACTTTGCTTATAGTTGTTTCAATGAACTTGTTTATAATGAATTTAGCATGTTGCACCGGGGCAAGGTTCGAAAGATCGTAAGTTTCATAACAGTTTCTTAGTAGAAAGGAGAGAGAGAGAGAGAGAGAGAGAGAGAGAGAGAGGGGCAAAAACGTCAATAAACTTGATCAAAGAGTACAAGCTTCCATCATATACAATTAATTTCACATGAGTAGAAGGTGATGAAAGTAGTTTGTTAATTTGCAAAGATGTGAGGGCCAGGGACAAAGACAATGAGAGAACATGGAGGGAGGGACAAAATAGTAAATGACCATGCACTAGGGAATAGGGATGTGTTAATTAGCAACCAACAATATTAGTTTTTCTATTCAATCCAAACTAATGAAGACATGTTAGGGAGAAATAATGTGAGAGACTATATATACAAGGACAAAAAAGTCAATTTGATATGCACTAATTATAGAATAACCTGTAAACCCGTAAAGTTATCTTGACGAGTAGGTCAATGACTTCAGTTATAAATTAAAACAGTATATTTGTAACTATACAATAATAATATTGTGTAGTTTGAAAGTTAATATTGCATTGAAGTCTTGGTTAATGTTAGATGGTGAAGGTTCAAACAAAATAGTGCTTGGTTGGTATAACCATTAAACTTGTGAACTTCCCATGTGGTTGAGGGTTGGTGTTGTGGTTTAATTGAAGCATATGTTCATGGACCACATGAGGGTAAAATTGGAATTAATTAGTTATACAAAAAATATTATATAAGTTTTATATCAAAATTAACATTTTTTAATTTGATAATAGGTATGTTGATCAATTTTCAAGATCTTTATACGTGGAGTACAAATCTCTTGGTATAGATGTTCAGTGTCAGGTATTTCTTTAACCCTTTTTTTTAACGACATAATGAAATAAAGTTGGATGATTTGATCAACGAGGACTATAATAGTTAAGAAAAAAAAGTTCAACACATTCATATGGTCCGTGTTGGAGGGTTTATGAACCATTTCATCGGTTATTTCTTTTGGCTATACACCATTTCGAGTCTTTCTCAATATTATCGTATTCTTTGGATCTTTGATGATAAATTCGTCACTTCCCATCTGTTTCTCAAGAGTTTTCATGTATTTCGTTGATTATAGTCTTTGTTTTTAGGTACCGTTATATGTATCTACAAACATGACATCGCAAGTTGCACATGTTGAGAAATCATCTTTATTCATACCAACAGCTGACCAATATGTGAAAGCTGCAATAAGACAAATAGGATACGAATCTCGTTGTACACCATATTGGGCTCACTCGATTCAGTGGTTCTTCGCTTCGTTGGCCCCTGATTCTCTTCTAGACGAATGGCGCCTTTCAATCGGCATTCAACGTAGGAGACGTCTTGCATAATTATTATATGGTTTGAAATGTACTTTAAATTCGTGTGATTTTTTTGGATCGTGTATGCTAAATTTTTATGAGAATTCGGTTTTGTATGACTTAATAGCTTGTCTCATATTAATTATTCAATAAAAATATTATTTAACAAGTTTTCAGTAAGGTCATAATAGTCCACCCTTAATTTAAATAACTGAATAAAAATAAAATTCATAATAATGTTTTGATAATGTTGTGAATTATTTAGGATTATTTTAAATATCAATTATGAAGCAAATGGTTCAACTACTAAACCTTCCAAAGCCACAAACATGAAGTTAGGTCACTTGCAATTTGCAAATACTACAGAAGCATTTAATTCAAGAAAAAGAAAGATGAAAACAGATTTACTATATTTACAAATGCACTTCATACATTTTTTCTAATGATTATTAAATAATTTCAAGGAAATTGTTTTTTTTATATATTTCAAAAGACACAATATATTTTTACATATAACTTAGGGTTCTGTTTGTTAAAAACTTAATAAGCATAATGTGATTCACAACTTATTCGGTGTGCTATAAATGATTATTTGATAGTGGCTTAATAATATAGAAAGTGACTTATTCAGTAAACTTCTAGATGAGAGATTTATGCAGAAAACCAAGTGTTTTTCTTTCAAACATGTCCCTTCCAATTAAATCCATCTATAAAAAACTTTCATAAACAAAAACTTTTTAAATCTATATATTAATCCATACAAAACTTAATGAAAAACCAATCAAATTGTCCTTATTTAATAATATATTATGAATGACCATTTCACTATTTATATACAAACCAAATAGTTGTCAATTTAACTATTTTGTCATTTAGTCAATTAAACATAAACTTATATTTAAATGTTTATCATGACCTTCGTAAATATGTAAAAATAAATATTTTGGCTATGTCTGATTTTGATCAAGATATACTAAGTTTGTTTGGAACTTTGGATGCGTCTATTTATTTATCTTTTTGACTCACAATGGACACAGGTTTGAAAAAGGATCTTAGCCCCCTTTCTCCTTGTCGACATAGACAAAATGTAGTAACGATGCCAACCATTTATTATGGAAGAAAGGATTCACTAAGTCGTGAACACTAACTAAGAAGTTGTTTGACAGTTGTTGAATGATTTGGTACAGACGATTAAATGATCAGAATGATTAACAAACTCTTATTATTTATTTTTTTTGTAACCGTGGGTTTCCGGACCAACTTACGCGTACCGACTAATCCCCGGGCGACCACGAATGGCCTAGAGTCATCGCAGGTGAACCTCTATGACCACAAGAGCTTTGACAGCGTCTGAATTTGATTAACATGCTCTTATGATATAGTGCAAAATGAAATATGATTGTTTGATAATTGTTCAACATTAAATTAGGACACTGAATGGTTAAGGGAGGTTCATGATACAAAATCATTCAGATGGTTTTTGAACCATTAAGAGACATATTTTTTTTACCAAACAAGATTCACCTCTTAGCGATTCAGATAATGTCTCTTAATGGAATTATTAAGAGGTAAACAAACAACCCCTAAGCCTAATATGATATGAATTAAATAGAAAATACTAATATAGTAGAAAATAACTGTATAGATATCCCTTCAACACAACATGAGTCATCGAAAAAGACCTACCAAAATATGAAAGTCAAGATATTTCATAAACTAGATTCCTATTTAAACATTGATAAACTCACACTAATCCTTCAATTTAGAATCCAATTTAAGATTAAAAATTATAGACTCGAATACGAATTTTTAAATCTTTTAAAGAATTATAAGTTATTTGGAAGTTATAATATCATCTTATCATTCATTAAAAATAAATAATAGAGAAAATGGGGCTCTTGTTTCTTTATTTTGCTACAATAGATTCTTTATAATGTTTCTAAAATAGAGAAAACTCCAATTTTAGAGAATTCTCTAAATTTTGACGTGTGAAGAAAAAATTAATTTTTTTATTCATTTCCACAAATAAAATTGAATTACTATTATTTTATATAAATTCTTTTTAAAAAGTGTACTAAAATGATAAATTTATAGTATATTTTAATAATATAATGTATGTTAAAATCTCTAAAATAAAGAATTTATTGAAATTAAATACAATTCCTTTTAAAAATATTGACTTTTATTTATTTATTAAATTTTTTTATAAAAAATCTATACATATATTTTAAATAAATAAAATAAAAAGAAATTGATCTAAATAACCATTTCAGACCAATAAATTGGTGTCCTAGTTATTTCTCTCTCATTTTGACCGAGATGTCACTACATTCGTAAAATATGCAGGCCTAGCTAAAAGAAACAAAAAAAAAATCTAGTCAATTTCTCCTTATTTTTTCTCCCGGGGTCTGTAATATGCCGATTTGGACCTAAAAGATACAAAAATAGTGATATTTTAATAAAAGGGGAAGAAAAATGGCTAAGAAATAAATTTAAAAATATAAAATACTATTTTCGTCCCAAATTAAGTGTCTACATTACTATTTTAGTTTGTCCCAAAATAAGTGTCCACTTTCAAAAAGTAAATGTCCACTTTCCAATTCTACCCTTAATTATGTGATGAAAAAAATTTCTCTCTCTATAATTAAGGGTAAAATTGTACTTTGATTAATTAAAAAGTGTAATAATTACACACTCTTAAAATTGTGTGCTTTTTTCATTATGGACATTTATTTTGGGACGGGGTAGTATCTATTTAGCTCATTTTTCCTAAAAAGAAAACATAAATATTTCATGTGCCAAAACTAGGGAAATCACCCACCAACCTATTTGTCCACCATAACACTTTCCATGTTATCCATGCCATCCATGTTTAGTTTTCTTGAAAACTCAGCCCTCTTAATATCACAAAAAAGATTTTATTGGTTCCAACTTCCAACCATCCTCACCATCCCTACTTAACTTCATGACATATTTACACAATCTCTCATCTACAAAACCCATCTTTTAGATCCCAATCTTTTCCCCCAAATTCACACCCCAAACCGAAATGTCATCACTCCCTTTCTTGGAAACCCTAAAAACACAACCTTTATGGCTTTCTTTCCTATTTCTCTTGGGTTCTTTATCATTTCTCAAGACCTCAACTTCAATCCTCAAATGGGTTTACATCAATTTCTTTAGACCTTCAAAGAATCTCAAGAAATATGGTTCATGGGCACTTGTTACTGGCTCAACAGATGGCATTGGTAAAGCTTTTGCCTTTGAATTAGCTAAAAAAGGTCTTAACTTGATCTTGGTGGGTCGAAACCCTAGTAAATTAGAAGGTGTTTCATCTGAGATTAAATCGAAATTTGTTAAAACCCAGATCAAAGAAGTGGTTTTTGATCTTTCTGGGGATTTGTCTGAGGGGATTAAGAAGATTAGTGAAGCGATTGAAGGGTTAGATGTTGGGATTTTGATAAATAATGCTGGGGTTTCTTACCCATATGCTAGGTTTTTTCATGAGGTTGATGATCAACTTTTGAGTAGTTTGATTAAGGTGAATGTTGAAGGGACTACTAAAGTGACACAGGCTGTTTTGCCTCAAATGTTGAAGAGGAAAAAGGGTGCAATTGTGAATATTGGATCTGGGGCAGCTATTGTGATCCCATCTGATCCTCTTTATGCTGTTTATGCTGCGAGTAAAGCGTAAGTTTTTCGATAAAGATTTTGGTTTTTGTAGCTGGGTTTGTTTGAAATTATGGATCTTGATTAGTGCTAATTGACGTTGTTAGGTATATTGACTGGTTTTTGATAATTTTTTTTTGGTTTTTATAGCTTATGGATCTTGATTAGTGCTAATTGATGTTGTTGGGTATATCAACTGGTTTTTCGATAAAGAGTTTGGTTTTTATAGCTGGGTTTGTTTGAACTTATGGATCTTGACTAGTGCTAATTGATGCTATGCTTATTGACTTGTTTTCAATAAAGGTTTTGGTTTTTATAGCAGGGTTTGTTTGCAATTATGGATCTTGATTAGTGCTAATTGATGTTAAGTATATCGACTGGTTTTCGATAAAGAATTTGGTTTTTATAGCTGGGTTTGTTTGCAATTATGGATCTTGTTTAGTGCTAATTGATGTTGTTAGGTATATCAACTGGTTTTCGATAAAGATTTTGGTTTTTATAGCTGGGTTTGTTTGTAATTATGGATCTTGATTAGTGCTAACTGATGATGTTCTTTGTTTGTTGGGTATATGGACTGGTTTTCGATAAAGATTTTGTTTTTATTGCTCGGTTTGTTTGCAATTATGGATCTTGATTAGTGCTAATTGATGTTGTTCTTCATTTGTTGGGTGTGTCGACTTGTTTTCGATAAAGATTTTGGTTTTTATAGCTGGGTTTGTTTGCAACTATGGATGTTGATTAGTGCTAATTGATGCTGTTGTTCGTTTGTGTAGGTATATCGATCAGTTTTCGAGGTGTCTTTATGTTGAATACAAGAATAGTGGCATTGATGTGCAATGTCAGGTAAATTTGATTCTTGTTTTGCTTCATAGAATTTGAATTCTGAGTTGTTTTTAGAGGACATATGTGTGCTTGTTAGTTTCTTGAAGTTTTGAGTTGAATTTGGTGCAGACTTGTGTCCGTAATCACAGTATCACACATGACACACCAGATAATAATTGTAGGAAACCAAGAAGCGAAATGGTCCCCAATTCATTTTATAGCTGTTTTCTTTACTCAATTGACCAAAATAGCCAAGATTTTGCAAGTAGCACTTTAGCAAGTTGGGCAAGTGTAAGTAACACTTTAGCAAGCTGCCTAAGTGGCACTTTCATGTTAGGATTTCGCAAGCAGCACTTTAGCAACTTTAGCGAGTAGCACTTCAGCAAGTTGCGTAAGTAGCAAGCAAGTTGTGTAAGTGGCACTTCCACATCAGGATTTCACAAGTAGCACATTTGCATAATCTCAAACTTCTGGTGACAAATTAGTTATCTTACATGTTGCTTTAGGGCTTGCCATATATTTCTATGAAGTTTATATGGGCTTTACACAATAACAACAATCGTAGTCATACTCTCGGATCATCTTATGGCGAGAATGTGCAATCAAACTGGATAAGTGGCTTTAGGATCTCGTTGTTTATTGATTCCTTATGAACAAGATGACATGATACAATTGTTATGAATATATGATTTTGAGATGGGACCTACATAAGGTTCGAGATGAAGTCCCATCTTGAGAGGTAAATTATAACTGAGCCCGTGAAAAAAGATTTAGGCTAGGTTGCGGCCAAAGTCGCTCGTGTCCATCGCGTATGTATCATTAGTTTATCATATGTGATGATATTGTTCTCGTTTGAACCTTTTCTTTTGTTGGCGTCCCACATAGGCTTCAGTATATGTTGGAACCTCTCTCCTCAAGGGATCTTTTAGAGAGTAATCTAACAGGGTTCCACATATTTTCTCAGGATCCATAAAATTCCTTTAAGTTTGTCAACGTTACATTTGACAAGTAGTCAAAAGAATTTCTTAAACTATTATATGCCAAGAGCCGGTTCAAATAAGATGACTAAATACCATGAGATGGCAAGAACAGAAGGTTCATATGTGAATCCTTGAAAAAATCTATTTGAAGATGCATATGTGAACCGACATTACTGATTATTCATATGGGTTCACATATGCATCTTTAAATGAAATTTTTCAACGATTCACATATGAATCTTCACTTCTTACTTTATCACAATATTTAACCATTCTTATATGAACCTCCCACTATATGCCGATCCTCAACTTCTTGCATCGCGTTTCGTGATTCCATAAATTCCCAACTTTGAATGAACATTTTAAATCTGCTTTGACAGGTGCCGTTATACGTAGCAACAAAGATGGCATCGATCAAGAGATCTTCATTCTTCGTACCATCGGCAAGCGGATACGCAAAGGCGGGGTTGAGGTGGTTAGGTCATGAACCTCGTTGCACGCCTTACTGGCCGCATTCCGTTATCTGGGCTTTGCTCTACATGTTGCCCGAGGCTGCTGTCGACGCTTGGCGTTTGAACTTCTGTCTCAAGATCCGGAAAAGGGGACAACTTAAGGATTCTAGAAAGACAGAATGAAGAAGAAGAAGAAGAAGAAGAAGAAGATGTTTCTGAAATTTTAGCAGTTTGGTATGTGCATTTCTAGCATGTAGGTTGATGATGAATCTGTGCTTGAATTTTTGGATGTTTTTAGATCGGATTATATATTTATCCTTCGATATATATATATATATATATATATACATATATATGTGTGTGGGGGGGGGGGGGGGTTTGGAACGTTTAGAGGTGTAAATGAGCCGAGCCGATAGAGCTATTCATGGGTGGTGCGGACCCGGCCCGTCCAGGCCTTTAGAAAAGCGGGCTTGATAACCATTTTAGAAAATATGGGCGGGCTTAGGTGGGACCGTTCAAGTTAACGGGCGGGCTCGGGCAATGAAAAAAGATATTGGACAGGTCCGCACTGCCCGTTATATAATTATAATCAATTAAACTTTTTATATATAACTAATATTTGTATTAAAAAAAGTTCAAAAGTGGTTTTGGGTTGAAATCCCGTTACTAAATACCAACCATCTCCTAAATATATATATATATATATATATACTATATGTGATATGTCATATAGTACGTCTAGGATCTCGATCTTGAAATATTAGGTGGTTAAATATTTTGTTATTGAGGAATCCGAACTTCAAAGGGTGATAATCTTTGGAGAGAAAAAAATCCATAATTCATATTTTGTGAAAAATACTTTTTTCTTACGTTGTGTACATTAGTATATTTTATGTTTTTTTAGATGGAAAAAAGTCATGTATTTTGGATAATTTTATATATATATGTTTTTTTAAAATGTAATTTTTTAGGCCCGTTCGGTCCGTTTATAGGACGGGTATGGGGAAGTTCTCAAGCCCACAAAAACGGGTTTGGGTTTGCTATATTAAACCCATTGGACAAGAAAAACATGTTAGGCCCGGCACGTGGCCCACCCAAGCCCGTAGATGATCACCTCTACGAGTCAAGTAGTTGGTTATTCAAGCTCGACTCGAAAATATTATACCAGACTCGAGCTCGAATAACTTTTCAAAGTAGGGCTCGAGCTCGAATATTTTTTGAACTATCAAGCTCAAGTTCGATACTCGTTTATGAGCTCGAACTCGATAATTTTTATATTTTTATTGTTTGATTTATGAATATATGTGAATGTTTGGCTCGAAAAAGTGTACTTGAATAGCTCGGCTCGGCTCTGCTCTAAAATTTTAATCGAGTTCTCAAACGAACGAACATTGGTGTTATGAGGCTCGACTCGTTAAGTTAAACGAGTTTTATTTTGAGTTCGGGATTGACTCGAGCTTAATAGTTTTTAAGCTTTAACTCGAGTAGCTCGTTAAAAGCTCGAATCGTTTACACTCCTAGGAACATCCATTTTCTATACAATTGCTCTTGTAAAGAGTAATATGAAGGGGTTCTGCCTATAATATCATCTGAAAAGGATTTGATGCTCTAATGCCTTTGTTCCCGTCTACCATATGTTGGAGGGGACGTGTTAGAGTCCTACATCAGTTAGATTAAACTTATTATTTTTAATATATGTTGGAACTTTCTTTTTAGAGTAAACTACGATTTTCGTCCTTGTGGTTTGTTGTTTATAACTATTTTCGTCCCTTACTTTTAAAGTTGCTTTTTTAGTCCTTGTGGTTTGCAATTCCTTTCCATTTTCGTCCCTAAAACTAATATTTTTAGAGACTAAAAGCGAAAGAAGTTGCAAACCACAAGGACCAAAAAAACAATTTTTAAAGATCAGGGACGAAAATAGTTATAAACAACAAATCACATGGACGAAAATAGTAGTTTACTCTTCTTTAATTTGTTAGGACTGAGAGAATCATTTATCTTTTCTTTCTTCCAAATTTCGAAAACAAAATAAAAATACTGAGGACGGTTAGATCCAAATACTTTTCTATTTCTATTTTGAGAACAGGTTGATCGGGACCGCTTCAACTAACTGATGAAGATGATCGAGCCCGTTTTCTAACAATGTTTGTTTAGAATTCTTCCTTTTCAGTAAAGCTTTGATTTTTAAAAACTTGTAACCAATAACATTTATATCTTTAAGTGTCTTTTTAGCTGTTGTCTCATGTTTGATGCAACATTTGACTGAGTGAGACAAAAATGCATTTTTCTGTCACACCAAAATAGGTGCAACAAAAATCAGGAAAAATGTGACCAAGATTGATAAATTACTACACAATTTTATCTGCCTACCTCATTTTTGTCTGATCAGTGGTCATTCATATTTTGTCACGCCTCTTCCTCTCCAGGCTCATCTGCATACCAAATACACTTTTAACGTCGAGATATTTGTTTTAAAAACATTATAAAATAAAATAAACTACAAAAATTCATGACCGTTGGATTGCTTTTCTTTTCCTAAACACCACCTCAGTATCCAACCCGAACCCGTCAACTTTCCTAGAATAAACAAAATCCGACCCGTTAAACAACTTCAATAACGGTTCGATACTATACAAATCATTAGCCGAGTACTTATCCGACCGCCTAGATAACGCCACGTGTAACACACAGATCCCACCACGCTTCAACGTCCGTTGGATCTCCCCTACAAACTTTTCCGGGTACAACGCATGGTCAAACACATTCGAAAATTCAAAGTCAAAAGTCAAATCATCGAATGGCTGACGATGAAAGTCACCTCGGATCACAAGTGGCGGGTACGGTACCAGATCCAACCCGATCGAATCCCACACTCCGACCCGTTTCAAAGCCTCCACCTCCTGCCCGACCCGAGCTCCGACGCAAAGCGCTTTCGATGAATTTGTTAGCAATTTTTTGTGTTTTAGATCCGTAAAAAAGTGGGCGAAGACCCGAATCTTCCGGTCCCAATCTCGGGTGGTCCATATTTTTCGGAGCTTCGGGTCGGTGGTTTTGTGGAGTTGGTGGTGGATGTAGTTGTCGTAGGAGGTGAATCCGGGTCGGATCTTGAGATCAGCGCCACCGTCGACGACGGTGGCGCTGGAGATGGGTGTTTTGAGAAAGGTGGATTTTAGAGAGGGAAAGATGAGACAAGAGAGAGAGAGGAGGAGAGAGAGGAAGAAACATCTAGAAACTACTGATCTTGATTGAGTGGTTGTATCTTTTTTCATATCTTTTTGGAGCTTTCACTCTATCTTTCTCTCTCTAGAAATTGTTTCTCACTCTTTATGATTGTGAGTTTCTATGAAAGTGCATCATTTAACATATCATATCCTCTCTCTCTCTATATATATGTATGTATATATGTTTTCCACTAAAAATGTGTTTTTGTGTGTAGGGTTTGAAGCTTGCTATATATATATATACATGGTTGTATTGTATGGAGAATTGAAGTTGGTAGTTTGTGCATGACAAGTGTGTGTGTTTTATAGAGAGAAAGAGAGAGAAGAGGAGAAAGTTGAGATCACTTAACCAACAAATGGACAGATGGCTCATATATATACATTAATTACCTACCTATATATATATATATAGAAAGAGAGATCCATGGGTTATGGGTGTATATATATATATATGTGTGTGTGTGTGTGTGTGAGAAATGTTTATATGATTGTTTAGAAACCCTCATTTCGTCACATTATAGCATGCATGGATATGATGGTTGTACGTATATATGAATACAAGAAAGAAAAAGGTGGTTTTGATCGAAATGAAACCTTAATTTCTCCGAACACCCTGGAAAAAGGAAAAAAAAAGTCGATGAATACAAAGTAGGCCTGCTTTTAGAATATAAAATTAGGATTATCTCGAGCTAGTATCGTAACTTTGGAGTATACTTTTTTTTTTCTTTCTGATGTGGCATGATTATCATGTTTCAGATGACAAGATTAAACCCGGACTTAATTGGTACTCGAGTATTGCATGTGCTTGAAGGATTATCTGAATAGCATATTGAAAGACGAAAAAACATGCTAGTTGAGGCAGGGATGAAAGCATGGACGGACCTGGTATGGTCGCCACCGTATTATTTCTCTGACGAAGTGTAAAAAAGTTTAGATTTGTGAAAGATGTAACTGTATCGTTTTGGAAGGTTATTCTATCGTATTATTTTGGAAACTTCAAGAAGATACAACCGTACCACATAATCAACCAAACCCCCAAAAAAAACTCTTGAAATCAACTAAAAACAGAAAAGAAAAAAAAGAACTCTTCAAATCAATCAAAAAAACCAAAAAAAATCTCACGAAATTGATAAAAAAAAAAAAGCTTCAAAATCTTTCGAAATCAAGCAAAAAACTTTAAAAATCCCTCGAAATGGTGGAATTAAGCTAAAAACACATCAAACAATATTGAACGTCGGTAAAAAGATGAAGACACGTCGTTAAAAACCGTGTTTTTGTAATTATTTTTTGTCTATATTATATGGTGCCACCATATGAAAAAGTCCTGGATCCATCCCTGGATGAAAGACATGAACGAAGTTATATATTAAATAAATTGAAATCACCTAAAAACCTAACAGTTCCGCCAACTAGTGATACTGCTAACACCTGTATGATAATATTGGACGATGATGAAGATGACACTGATGTTGAAGGCTAGAAGAGTGAAGCAAAACAAATTTAATAACACGAAGAAAAAAGCAATTTTAAAAATTGCTTTGAAAATTAGAAGATTGAAGACGATAAAAGAAACAAAATTATGAAGACACGAATATATATATATAGAAGATGGAAGACCATTTTAATAGAACGGAAATTTTCATTGTATTTCAACAACTATACCAATGTCGCGAATCAAAATACGGATCGTAAAAGAAATGTATAAAATTGTAAAGTGAAACGAAAACAACATGAAATTATACAAATTTTAATAAATAAAATTTAAAGCGTATTTTAATGGCTCATTTCCAAAAACAATTTTGTCCAAAGAAATAGATCTACTAGAGGAAACCTTGAGGAATAACCCACGTTAGAGGTGGTTAAATTGGGCCTAGCCCATGACCAATTGGGACTGGTAATAGTCCGATGGTCCGAGACCGATTATACATATGCCCGTTTTTTTTTAAATCAAGTTTTTATAAATTATATAACAAATTTTCCAAGATTTTGCAAGTTTTTTACTATAAACTTAAAAAAAAATCAAATTTTTTTCTTTTTAATTTGTCAAGTGTTTCAAAACTAAATTTCAAAAATCGTAATTACAAAGACTACAAATAAAGGTGGGCAAACCGACTGGACCAGTTTTGGACTCGTAAGTAGTTTAGTTTGGGTTGGATAAGCCATCCATCATTGATCTAAGATATTTGAGTTTGGACCAGATAATATTTGGTTTAGGCATTTTTTGACCGGTTAATATTTGGTTCAAGCATTTTTTTTTTCAAGCAAAAGTTGATTATTGTCAACCCTAATCAACCCACACATGCCTGCCTCCAAAAAACATCAATGTGAGGGGACATTTTTTGGCTCACTTTGCGGTTGAGGATAGCGGGGTGCCTGGAATCGAACCCAAGACATGTCTTGTATTTGGGTCGTCGTCCCGCCCCTTTGCATACTGAGCTACATGCCGAAGGCCGTTTAGGCATTTTTTCCAACTGAATATAAATGGTTCAGACGTTTTTTTACCTGTACTAGGGGTTGCTATGTTCTTCCCTAAAACATTTTTTTTGTGAACTTTGGTAAACAATTTACGAATAATGCAATTTATGAAAACAATGTGCGTGGCACATGATGGGATGACATCTAACTTTGACTATTTCTCCTCAGTATATGTTGGAACCTCCCGTTCCTCTTCAGTTGTATTTTTTAAAAGTAATCTAATGGGGTTTCATTTATGTTCTCGTAACTTTAACTTAGACGACAACACCAAATCACACAAAATAGAACCTAGAGAGGACGAAAGTTCAAATATAAGTGTGAGAACATATTACATATGTTTATATAGCCATTAATTACATCATGGGAAAAATACACATAATATGGGTCGAATCTGTCTTGAAGAAATTATGCCTCCTTGGACCTTAGTCCAACATGGTTTGCTTCAAAATTTCACTTCATTGTTTTGTTTCAACCGTCGTTACAACTAGTTAACAGAATATAAGATCGCTTTAACTATTAAAAAGAAGAAAGGTGACTTTTGAAGTGAACCCGGAGTTTGATATTTCTATAGATGGTTTTTTAGTAAATAATGTCAGAAAAACAAAGTAAAAATACTGCATAATTATATATATATATATAGAGAGAGAGAGAGAGAGAGAGAGTCAGGTTCAAACGAGAACAATATCTATTTAAAAGAACACGAGAACTAACAAAATCACTAGTGATTTTACATTAACGCGCAAAAAAGCCACGCGGACCTGAAGCCCCGGCCAAAGTCCTTTTTTCGTGTGTTAATGTAAAATCACTAATAATTTTGTTAGTTCTCGTGTTCTTTTAAATAGTTATTGTTCTCGTTTGATCCTCCTTCTATATATATATATATATATATATAGTATAATCTCCAATAAAATTATTATTGAAGAATTCGAACACTTGATGAAACAAAAAATCATATTATGGGTACATAAAAGCTCCATTTTACAATGTATTTGTTGACTTTGGTTAGCCCGTAGTTCATGTTATATATATAAAAGCAAAGAGTATCATGTTTTTTTTTTGAAAGAAAGTATCATGTATTTTTCTAAACTAGAAAACTTAAGGTAGCTAGGTGGTTTAATTATTAATTAATAATATTAATATTAATTGTTGGTGTTGCCAACCAATGAAGTTGCTTCTTCAATGTCCAAAACAATGCACATTAATCTTGACTTTCTGTAAACATATTCAAAAAGCATGTGAAATCAAAGCTTTAAGCTTAACCCATCCTCCTTTAAGGCGCTATATATGAGTTTGGATATATATATATATATATATATATATATATATATATATATATATATATATATATATATATATAGGGGTTAAATCATGTGAGAACTAAAAAAATATTGAGAACCATGAGAACCGATCTAAGCCATAATTTAGTTTTGATCCAATGGTTTTAATTAAAAGCTGATTCACCACATGAAAAGGGTATAATCGTCATTTTGGTAACAAGATTCACCAGATGAAACATATAGATATATTCATCAGATGAAACACACAAATTCATTATATGAAACACACAGATTCACTAGATGAAACACACAAATTCACCAGATTAAACACATACTAACCTTATTTCACTACATGAAATCAAACACAAATTTCTTCTACAGTCTATTTTCACCTAATGAAATCAAATACAATTCATGTCTACAATCATCGATTCATATATGATAATAAGAAAACCCAATCAAAATCAAACCCAAGACTCAAATATGAAACCAGATTAAAACCCAACCTTACAGATTGATAATGGAATGAACCAAATTTCACATTTTCCCCAAATTAATACAAATTCCTCTCCACCTCTATGTTGACAAAATAACCAGGAGCAGAATTAAGCTTTGAAAAATGGACATAATCAACAACCTACTCAAGAACAGGTCCTGTCCATACTTGCATTTTCCCCATTTCAACATATTTTTTTTAGCTTCTACAAATTTCCAAGATCAAGGTTTCACCATCTCCATCTTCATCTTCCTCATCAAGTCCAACGTGTGGGAGCTCGGGTTGAAGAGTTGGAATGGGTGTCCTCGGAAAGTCTCATCACCTAGAATAGTAAGCTTCCTTGATGTAATGTTGTAAATGCTCATTGATGTCTCCCTAGTATTTGGTTTATCAAATATTAGATTTGATAGTTTTGGAGAAACTAGGGTTTTGATCTCGTTGGGGGTTTTAGTAAATAACGTTTGGGGAATGTTTCTAAATGGTTTGGTATGTATGGATCTATGTTTTGGAAGTTCTCGGCTTGAGGATTCAAGCGGCCTTCAAAAGAGCTCGTTGGGTGAAATCTAGATTTAGCCTAAATCTAGCAAGGTGAGTTCAAGTGATTTGTGAAAATGGTGTACATGCTAAAATATTTATTTTAAAGTGTTTTGTGTTTTACATGAAATGGTTAACTGCTGATAAGTTTTGTGTATTTTGAAGTAAAATATGTTTTACTTGGTTATATGTCAAAGGGTGAGTATTTTGATAAGTTTTCATATTTAGTAAACTTGGGTTGTGTTAACCTCTTAAAATGCTTATATTGGGTTTTGAACATTTCAACAACTAATTAGCATGATTTACGTATTCTTGGTGATTTTGTACAAGTAAGGTCTATTTTATAATTTATGCATCTTTAAGGATTTTGTACAAATGAGGTATATTCCATGTTATATGCATGTTAGTGTATTCGTATTCATAAACATTTTGGAAAACCTTCGATCCCATGATGCGTTAAGTTTTGGGTTAAGCTCGTCTTGAGGTAAGTGTCTTCGTAAACGTTGTTTAAAGGCATTTCATCATTTGGGGGACCAGTAACCGTTGGTCAAATGGATTTTGAGCATTTTAGCTCGGTTTTGGCTTAAAGGAGTCTTGAGGACATTTGTCCGGTTTTAATGGCTCGATGTAGAGTCCAATTTAAGAGTTACATCTTAATGCATTTTATTGCATATTTATAATCATTACAGGCTCGAGTGCTTTAGTCATTCATGAGTATTCGTGTAACTTTAGACTGTGTTGCATTGGATCCATAGGCACATGAGTCAGTCTTATTTGATGGTCAATTGGGTGGTACGGGGTTGGACTCCGGGACTCATGGTTTATGACCATGTCTTTACGAGTAGGCACTAAGAGGGTTGAGTCCGGTTGAGCTATTATGACTATGGGTAGTCCTCTGATGGGCGTTGGAACCTTCGCCATGTGGGGCAATGCCTTCGTTGTATCCCCGGTGTGCCGAGCCTTTGGCGGTAATTTCGGTGTTGTTCGCTAAGGTCAGCTGTCTCTTTGGGTGAAACTTGTCAAGAGGTCGTAGGGGCATTTGGGCTTACGTGTCGTGAAGTGTCATACGATCAACGTTGTTTGAGTGGCATACTTTTGTGTTCATCCGCTCTCAACGGATACGGGTATCCCCTGTTGTCGGCCCGCTGTGTGTTGGATATTTAATTGTTCATACTTTAATATTTGGATTTCATTCCATTTTATGGTCGCGTGAGTATTAAGTTTCAGTTCCATGTTTCAATGGCGTATCATATTTATATGGATTGTTTCCGTTATTTAAGGGTCGAGTATTATGTCCCACCCGAGTTTTGGGGTGTTTCGGGATATGAAGTATTATTTACATTTTTACAATTGAGTATCGAACCATGATCCCGTTTTGGGTGAGTTATGGGTTGCCTCGTTTACAAGAAATGTGGGTTTGGGAGCATTGTCTTTAAAAGTGCATATTATGAGAAAATGTGTCGTTTCCGTTTGAAGTATAATATTTCAAAGGATCTTGCTTTAAACTGATTTCCTTTCTTTTAAAGATATATTCATTCATGTTAAAACTCTTGAGCTCACTAGGTGTTAAGCCTAACCTTTTTATTTGTCGGCATGTGCAATAGGTTCCTGTCGGGGGTTCGGTTCTAGCAGTGCTTTGAAGAGTTGAGCCTTAGGCTTACAATAGTGAGTAGTCGGCGAAGTCTTCCGCAGGTTGGAGTTAGTGGTTGTTATTGGGTTTAGTAACACCCGTCCTTTTCATAGAGTGTATGTATAGGATGAATGGGACCGTTGAGGTTAACTCTCAATTTATGTTTGTAGTGCGAAGTAATTATTGATGTATTTAGAAAATTTTAAATTAGTGGCTATAGACAAATTTGAGGGTGTGACAAGTTGGTATCAGAGCTTAAGTTTGAGAGAATTAGGTATTGATTTTTGGATGCCTAGACTCAAACTAGAGTTCTTATAAGTGATTGTAAGTGAAGTGCGCATTAGGTACCTTCAGATAAGATATTTTGAGGTTTTTTGAGTCGCTAGAAACGGGAAAACTTGTCGAGGGTCGCAAGGATGATCATGTACGGTACGTTCATAATGGCACCAGGCCAGTGCCATGGTGAATCTACATGCTACATGTATATACTTGAACTACCTTGGTGGAATGACCGTTGGGGTAGTGAGAAAGTTTCTAAGCGAGGGATCTAAGGAAGGTTGATGCGTATAGCAATGTCACTTAGAAGTGATAGGTAAAGTGTGAGGAATGCATTAAGTTGACCACCTTGGGTCAGAATTATTGGTTGGAGTAGAACTATCGGTTCGACAGACCGATTCTGTTTCGAGGAAAATTGTAAGTTAATCAATTAGTGGGATTGTTGCTCTAAGATGTTGGATGCATCTGGATGACAATAGTATGTCGGGAAAATGGAGGAGTGTAGTCCTAAGATGTGAGTACCGACTAAATTCATGCTCGAAATTTATTTCTAAAATAAGTTTGCATCAATTGTTTCTCATGTATTCGAAGCATAAAGTGTGTTATACTTTGAAGTCTTGGTAAAACATTTAGCACTCATCAGATTTTAAACTGTGAGCTTAAGCATGCATGGAGTTGTTTGGTTGCAAGTTATTGCAATTTTTTATGGAAAAATCTCCCCATCCCTGTTTTGTGTTAATGTTATCTTTGGACATCTTAAGGTCCGTGTTTTAATGCCATAAGTGGTATTTGACAAGTAACTGTAGAATTTTTAGCCTTGACAATGGATCTCCTCCACGTATGTTAAGGTTTTAAAAGAAGAGTTGTCCCACTGTTCTTGAGTCGGAACTTTCTAGAAAATTTAGTCTGTATGAGTCGTGTTAAATTTTACGGGGTATAGTTTTGCAACCTTTTGAGTTGGTGAATGTATTTTGAGATGCGTGAGTTTAATTTTATGGCGTATAACTTACGAGCTTTCGGGTGTCGCCTCTAATGAGAGTTTTGTGGAAAAATGGTCACTTTATCTTACGTGGTGGTTTAGAGTTTTGACATTTTTAGACTTATTGTCGTTTTACGCTTTTATGTTGGGAAACAGAGATTTTGTCATCCGCTTGATTTTACCGTCAATGAGTCTATGAAAGTTTAGTTGGGTTTATGGCATTTTAATTTATGACCATTCGAACCGCGTAATAAAAAGAAATTTTGGAACGTGTAGACTTGCATTATTGTGTGCGTTAATTTATGAGTTTTGTTTAAAACTTTGTCTCATGAGAGTCTTACACCTACGTTCTTGCAACCGTAAGAGTCACCTTGAAAATCTTAATGTCGCATGATTACATCTTGAGTTTCACACGGTATATGTGCATACCTTTGGGGTTGAATCTGATTTTCACTCGCGTGAGTAAATATGTGAAATATTTATGTTATCTCATATTAAACTTTTAATCTAAACGTGCTTCAATTGTTGACCTTGCTGTTATAAATTTTCTGCAATGCATGAAATGAATTTTTGGATTGCATGTCGTTGTAGTTACCATCTTGGTCAAATGTGTTTTATCGGTGTGACTCAAGGCTTTAAACTCGATTTGAAAATTTAGTTGTGTTCCCATCATTCTGCAAAGTTTGGGGGAATAAACTGATGCATAAGAGACCTGTTGAAGACTTTATGCCATAACGTTTTGGTTAAAGAAGGAAAGTTAAAAGTTAAAAGTTGTGAAGTTCTCTTTTGGAGCTGTACAAACATTTATTTCATGTGTTTGGGGTACCAGAATTTATTTTCATGTTTATAGTGTGAATTTTGCTACACACCTTTTGTTACTGTTTTATTTACGTAAATATTGATCAAAAGAATTTTGTAAATGGTTTTATATGCGTAGCGCCGGTAATTAATTTTCAACTTTGAGTGATCGGTGGTGGATTTTACTGTACGACCAATTATTGTTATAAAGCTTACGTATTTAAAAAGTTTTATGAAAGTTTAAATTGGTCTGTTTGTTGAAAACCTTGAACTCATTAGGCATATAGATTTAAACCCTGTAGTGAAAGAAATTGTAATTAGGATTGATGGAATCCTTGGGATTTGAAGCGTCGGATGATCCGACTTGCGGTCAGTTTTGAATTATGGGTTTCAGTTTTGAATTGGTACGTACATGTATAATGGAAATAGTAGATTTGAGCCTCCCCAGGTAATTAAGGAGTGATTTTATACTTCGGTAACCATGCGGGATAAGGTCTTATGTGATTATCTGCGCTTAAATGAAGTTCGATTTGGTGGGTTGCTCGTCGGTGTGACATCATGATTTATGTTGATGGTGTATCGTCTTGGTGGGTTCCGCGATCAAAGGAAATTCTTATGGTCCGTTTGTTAGAAATGTAATAATTGGAGTTTTTAGCACTCTGTTAGGTGTCAACCCTCGTGCGACCATCCATCTGGAATGAAATATTGGGCGGGATGTCCACGTTATCGAAGTCACCGTTTAGTCCTAGGAGTCGACTTATTTCCTTGGAGTCAATGGATCTAGGAATGTTTGGGATGTATCCCGGTTGAATCATGGGGAATTTTGACCTTTCGGTAATGGAAATTTGAAGAAGGTTAGATGTTGTTAAGTGAGTACCGATGTGTATAAGTTTTTCCATGGTGAAAAAGGTTGTATTAGAGGATTATTGTGAGGTTGAGGTTGGAACGGAGTTGAGTGTTAACCGAATCCGGGTTAACCAGCTGCCTGAAGGACGCATTGGTGCGCCTTAGGAGGTCAACTTTATCAGCATTAGGAATGGATCAGCTGAAATCTGAGGATTTTGGAAGTTTAGTTATGGTCTTTGATATTGGGTTCGGAACCGAGATGATCCGAAGGAATTTGATTGGTGGAATGTTGAGGTCACTAACTGAATTTCTGATAAAGGAATCACGCTTTCCTCTTCGGCTAGACACTTCCGAAGATAACACACGTGGAATGTAGGATGTATCCCATCCATTTCCGGCGGAAAATCCAACCGATAGGCTTGCAACACAATCTTCTCCAAAATAACGAATGGTCCAAGGAAACGAGGACTAAGCTTCCCACGCTTCCCGAAACGTATGATCCCCTTCCACGGAGACACCTTCAACATGACCCGGTCACCCACTTGAAACTCAAGCGGTCTTCTCTTCTTGTCCGCATAGCTCTTTTGTCGGTCTTGCGCCGCCTTTAGCCTTTCTCGAATTTCTCTCACCTTGTCCGCCGTCTCTTGCACTATTTCCGGCCCGGTGAATTGCTTTTCGCCCGCTTCTAGCCAACAAACTGGGGTCCTACACTTCCGTCCATACAAAGCCTCGAATGGTGCCATTTCGATACTAGAATGGTAGCTATTATTATACGCAAACTCCACCAACGGCAGGTGTGAGTCCCAATTACTTCCAAAGTCAATAACACACGACCGAAGCATGTCTTTGAGCGTCTGAATCGTCCTCTCACTTTGACCATCCGTTTGAGGATGGTAAGCCGTGCTCAAATTCAATCTTGTACCCAACTCTTTTTGAAAAACTTGTTTGTAGTTTTAAAAAATCATTTATAACCGCAAGCGGTAGAAAAGGTAGGGAAACGCATCCTAGTATACCATAAGCTATATTCTATGTTACTCTAATTGCCTCCCCGGCAACGGCGCCAAAAACTTGTTTGTAGTTTTAAAAAATCATTTATAACCGCAAGCGTACGGTGTTGTAGCATACGGGTCGAACACGGGGAGACAATGGAATAAGCACAGAATTACTCACGATATTAGCTAGTTGCGCGCAATCATTTTCAAAGATTTGATTAACGCTAAAAATAAAATAACACGATTGAATATTTAAGCTATACTAAACATAACGAAACTAAGAATCAAGCAACGCTAAGCAAACATACGAATCTAGGAAACAAGCAAACTAAATTAACGACTAAAACGAGAATCAAATAACAAGCTAATTAGCACTAGGAACTCAAACTTAAAGACATTAAACTCTACACTAAGCTATCTAAAATGGTGAATATCGGGATGAACCTTTCAAAGTGAGATTTGTCAAATTCAAACAATACTTTTGCCCCTCTTCCAAGGCGACAAAAACCTTTCTTAATTGAAAACCGATTATTTCCATATCGATCAATTCTAAAAAGAAGCTTTAAGCAAAACAAATTACTCCCCAAATAATCAAAACATCTGTTTTCATGATGTGATGAAAATCACCAATTGGTTAACCCAAGTCAAAATCAAATTTCCATTTAGATCTCAACTGTTAGATTCAACAAATACCGATTAGTGATTATTTAACAGCCCCCAATTTCCATTAGTCGGCTAATCAAACAACCATTTTATCGAGAAATCATTTACTTAAAAATAACCAATCGATACAAATCGAGTCCTTACCAATATTCACCCTAAACTAAGAATTAGCCAAACATGGATTGAAGAAACATGAAAACACTAAGAACCAAATGAACAAAAATTAATAAACAATATATTAAAGCAATAAGGAGATTAAACAAGAACTATTTTATGAAGAAAGCAATTTCGAGAAGATAAAGCAAAAAGACTCTAAATCTAGATTATCAAGAACATTAGACAATGATAAAATCTAATCTAACAAACATGGATTATAACCCAAGATTGAAGAAGAACAAGATAGTAAAGTTATCTTATCCATTTCATAAATTGGACATAGCCAAAAGCAAGAAAGAAGTAAAAACCATGAAATTACTTGAAGAATCTAGATCTACGAACCACAAATGTGCAGAAAATTGAAATCAACAATCAAAACTCAAATATCTAAGCTATAAACATAAATCAAGAAATAAAATAAAGCATAAAAGGGAGAAGGAGATACAATTACTCTCTATTCATAGATTCATGCTCAAAAATGAGTTTAAACCATGGTTATAGCTGCAAATCCAGAGGTTGTAGTCTCCCTCTCCAAAAGAGGCAACAAAATTCTACTCTAGAGTATGTAGAAACCCTAAAATTAGTAAAGAGTATGATAGGGGTCTCTGCCCAAAAACACGACACCCAAAAACATTAAATACCCCCCGCCCAAAAGTGACCAACAAAGCCCTAACTAAAAGTAGAATAAAAAAAACGGGGTCAGCAGCGCCGCTCGCGGGCACGCAGCCAAATGCTCGCGGGCGTGAGCAATCCAAAAATAACAGTTCACAGATTTCCACTTGCTCGCGGCCACGCAGCCAAATGCTCGCGGGCGTGAGCAACATCCAACTTCTTTTCTTCACTCTTTTTGCATTCTACATCGCTTGCACTTCCTTCCTTATTTTCTTCCTCGATTCCACGCACACCTGCACACTGAAAACACTCGCAAAAACGTGAATACCTGCGACAAAGTAATAGGCATCGAAAAGAGAAAAACTAACCCAAAAAGGTAGAAACAATGCATGAGACACGCTAGAATCGGACAAGAAAACGATGCAATCTATGCTATAAAATGAGAATAAAACGTGCGAAACAGTCAAATGGATTTTGAGCATTTTAGCTCGGTTTTGGCTTAAAGGAGTCTTGAGGACATTTGTCCGGTTTTAATGGCTCGATGTAGAGTCCAATTTAAGAGTTACATCTTAATGCATTTTATTGCATATTTATAATCATTACAGGCTCCAGTGCTTTAGTGCTTTAGTCATTCATGAGTAGTCGTGTAACTTTAGACTGTGTTGCATTGGATCCATAGGCACATGAGTCAATCTTATTTGATGGTCAATTGGGTGGTACGGGGTTGGACTCCGGGACTCATGGTTTATGACCTTGTCTTTACGAGTAGGCACTAAGAGGGTTGAGTCCGGTTGAGCTATTATGACTATGGGTAGTCCTCTGATGGGCGTTAGGACCTTCGCCATGTGGGGCAATGCCTTCATTGTATCCCCCGTGTGCCGAGCCTTTGGCGGTAATTCTGGTGTTGTTCGCTAAGGTCAGCTGTCTCTTTGGGTGAAACTTGTCAAGAGGTCGTAGGGGCACTTGGGCTTGCATGTCGTGAAGTGTCATACGATAAACGTTGTTTGAGTGGCATACTTTTGTGTTCCTCCGCTCTCAACGGATACGGGTATCCCCTGTTGTCGGCCCGCTGTGTGTTGGATATTTAATTGTCCATACTTTAATATTTGGATTTCATTCCATTTTATGGTCGCGTGAGTATTAAGTTTCAGTTCCATGTTTCAATGGCGTATCATATTTATATGGATTGTTTCCGTTATTTAAGGGTCGAGTATTATGTCCCACCCGAGTTTTGGGGTGTTTCGGGATATGAAGTATTATTTACATTTTTACAATAGAGTATCGAACCATGATCCCGTTTTGGGTGAGTTATGGGTTGCCTCGTTTACAAGAAATGTGGTTTTTGGAGCATTGTCTTTAAAAGTGCATATTATGAGAAAATGTGTCGTTTCCGTTTGAAGTATAATATTTCAAAGGATCTTGCTTTAAACTGATTTCCTTTCTTTTAAAGATATATTCATTCATGTTAAAACTCTTGAGCTCACTAGGCGTTAAGCCTAACCTTTTTATTTGTCGGCATGTGCATCAGGTTTCTGTCGGGGGTTCGGTTCTAGCAGTGCTTTGAAGAGTTGAGCCTTAGCCTTACAAGAGTGAGTAGTCGGTGAAGTCTTCCGCAGGTTAGAGTTAGTGGTTGTTATTGGGTTTAGTAACACCCGTCCTTTTCATAGAGTGTATGTATAGGATGAATGGGACCGTTGAGGTTAACTCTCAATTTATGTTTGTAGTGTGAAATAATTATTGATGTATTTAGAAAATTTTAAATTAGTGGCTATAGACAGATTTGAGGGTGTGACAGTTTTCTTGAAGTCAAAAGATCTTGGATTGTTCGAAAGTATCCTCGCTGAATTAGAAGAGGTGTTAGCCTCTCGGTGGTGGAACTTAAAAGGGGTTAGGTATTGATAACTAATATTTGATTCGTATGATCTCCTTGATGTGGTAAATTTTGGGAATTCTTTTGGGTTAGAATGTCGAGGTAAACTTTTAAGTAGAATTCGATTATTGAGGAGACCTTGGTGTGTCGGAATTAGAAGCATATAAGGGGTAAGTTTACTCTGGAGTATTCTTGAGGTGTTATGTGTAGCCTAAGGTTGGGGGACCGACGAAAATTTAAGGATAGGAAAGTGGTTGATAAGGACTCGATGCTCATCCAGTCAGCGGTAAGACACATCAGACCTTAGAATCGAGTTGTGATGGTTGGTGATGAGAAAGTTAGGGGCATCCTTAAACGGAATGTGATCTGTTTCGTTCATGGGGCAATGAGCGTGGAGGCATTCTTTTTTTTTTTGGGGTAAAGAACCGATTGACCTTGTTAAGGGCGACGTTGAGTGTTTGATCGGTGCCAGATTTCGAGGACGAAATCTCTTTCAAGGTTGGGAGGATTGTAACACCCCGATTTTCGAAAGGTATCATTTCAAGTTAATACCGAAACCGATGTATTAGGGAAAAACAAGATAAAGGATTTTGGGCTTTAATCTTAGATTTTATAGTCCAGATAGAAGAAGGATTCAATTACGAGTCCAACGGTTCTTTCCGGAGCAAAATCGGAGCTATAACGAATAAGTTACGGCCAAAACCGTGTGGTAGCAGATTTTTGGACGACAGTGCTCCGCGCGGGTGGACCCGCGCCACCAGCCGCGCGGAGCCCCTTTGTGCACAAAAGCGAAAAAATTCGGCCATAAATCCCATTTTTCACCCCAAACCCCAAATCTTCTTCCCTTTTCTCTCCCAAACCCCAAATGTCGAACCTTAACCCATTTTGAGGGGTTTTCCCCCTTGAACCACTTGATTCTTCATCATCTAGCTAGCGGGATCTTGAACCACTAAACCTCCATCTTCATCTTCCTCATCAAGTTCAACGAGTGGGAGCTCGGGTTGAAGAGTTGGAATGGGTGTCCTCGGAAGGTCTCATCATCTAAAATGGTAAGCTTCCTTGATTAATGTTATAAATGTTCCATTGATGTTTCCCTAGTGTTTGGTAGAAACTAGGGTTTTGATCTCGTTGGGGATTTTAGTAAATAATGTTTGGGGAATGTTTCTACATGGTTAAATATGGGGATTTATGGTTTGGAATGTATGGATCTAGGTTTTGGAAGTTTTCGGCTTGAGGATTCAAGTGCCCTTCAAAGGAGCTCAAGTTGGGGTGAAATCTAGATTTAGCCTAAATCTAGCAAGGTGAGTTCAAGTTGATTTTTGAAAACGGTGTACATGCCAAAATGTCTATTTTAAAGTGTTTACATGTTTTATAGGAAATCGTTAACTGCTAATCACCTGATAAGTTTTGGTTATTTAGAGTTATTCAACTTTATAAATTTATAAAACACCCACTTTTGGGATTCTGGGCATTTTGATAAATAACTCATATATTTTGGGTATTTAAATGATTTATTTCATAGAGTATATTTTTTAGTATAAATGTTTTTTATTGGGTGTCACGGGATGATTTGAAAGGATAAAATGTTGGAGTTATTCGTGTGTGTTGAAGCATGGGTTGCATTATTTCGGGTCGTTTACGTTTGATTTCATTTTATGAGTTTCAGCATTGGGTCTTTGGGTTTTGTTGAGCTTATGGCTCGTTTGGGTTGTAACGCCCTAAAAATCAAGGTGAAATAAAACTGCGGAAATATAGGCAATATGACTTAGCATTTGGTATAAACCTCCCAAAAAGGGTAAAGTACTAAACCTTTACAAAAACCTGAGAATAAATATGGAAATCAACAACAAACTAATCTAAATACATCTATCTAGATTACATCGGTTGTCGACCCAAAATCACCAAAAGATGGGACTTAAACAATGCCCAACATTGACTACTAGTCATTCCAAAAATTCCTCTAAGACATGCTCGTCACTCACGACCTTGGCACCCCACCGCTAAGGGAACCTGTTATACATATCATTTGAGAAAAAGTGTTAGGCTTAAAGCCTAGTGAGAACATACAGTTTATAGAATTCAAGAGATATAAACATTCGTAACATAGATAAATCTTTACAAAACTTTTAGTTTACAAAAGAAGATCTTTATCAAGAAAGGACAATCGGTCCAAAAGTTCATCTCGCGATGACGGGGGATACCCGATTTACCAAGGGTGGTGACGGAACACAAAAGTAGGCCACAACCCGAGTTGTGAGCTAAATACTTGGAATCCATGGCCACGAACACTTCGGAACGTACTAAGATGTGAGGGAGGGCCCCCGAGGAAACCAAGTCATACTCGTTCACTAGGACTACATTTGATCCATGACAAGTAACCGGTCTCACATAACCGTACCATAAAGGCCCCCGATGATCAAATGCATCCATAGCTACAAAATGGGGAAAAGACATCCCAATAATATAAGTCGACTCAAAACCTAGGGATCCACTAGTAATAGTCTAAACTTGTCACAATAACACGTGTGACTAACCAAAGCTAAACGTATAGCTTCCAAAAACATTTATAACCAAAATGCCCTTTTTAAGTTTAACTGCTGATAAGAATGAAAATCATAAAATGAGTTTATATACATTCTTTCAAGTAAATCACAATAATGTGCAAGTAAATCTCCATTTTACTCTCAACAAGATCAAACCCTTTACATTTCAAGAAAATGATTAGGAACCCTAAAATATCCCAAAACTCAAGTTAGGTCAAAATGCCATAAACTTAGATCCAAAACCATAGAGATATATAGGAGTTCAAAAATGTAACCTTTGATATGTATAAAGTTTTGTAAAATGATAGTAGGAACTCACCAAGTAGGTTTTAGAAGAAAACCCAAAAACCTAGATCTTGACTTTTGGAGAAGATGACAATGGAGGTGGTGTTGAAGCTTCCAAACCGAAACCTTGGATGGAATCCTTGACTCTAGCAATAAATGGTGAAGATTGGTGGTTGGAGAAACCCTAGAAGAGTAAATGAGGAGGGAGAGAAAGGAGAACTTGGAAAGGAAGAAAGAAATGAGGAATGAATGAGTTTTGGGAATAATAACTCATTAAACCCACTTTGATGTAGCCCCTGACAAAACGCACGACCCGTGCGAAACCTACTGTCGCGGCCCCTGACTTAGCGCACGACCCGTGCGGAAATTCTGAAGGAGGGCGCACGACCTGTGCGCCTTGTAGACCAGCGCAGGCAGCCCCTGTTCCTTTAATTCAACTTCACAAACGACCAAACGAAATTCGGGGTGTTACATGGGTTTTGTTGGGATATGAGGACACTTGTCCGGTTTTGATAGCTCATTGTAGAGCGCTTGGTTATGATTTGCATTTATTGCATCTTATTTGGGAATTACATGCTTTTAATGCGTTAGTTCATTCGTTTTGAGTCATGTAATGTTTCAGCCCCGTCTGCTATGGATCCATGAGCACTTTTGTATTTTATCCGGTGTTGGGACGACTAGTTTTCCACATCGAGACACGTTCGGCATCGGATAGGGAGTGTAAGTCCTTCGTGCTCGTATCAATGGGTGTATGCTGAAAGATGTTGAGCTCGATACTTTTATTACTTTGTCCGATGGTGGAACGATTAGTTTTCCCCATTGAGGCGTGGCTAGGCCTCGTGGTATGGTGTAAGTCCTCCGTGCTAGTATCTATGGGTGTATTCTGAAAGATGTTGAGCCCGATACTTATACCAATTTAACGTAATGTATGGCTTACTCTGTGAACGTCATAATATGCGGAATCGGGTTTCCCCCGTCACCGAAAGGTGTTGTTTTTGGGCTGAGTCTTCTATATATTTGTTTTCGGTGACATTTTGCATACATGAATTTATTCCATGTTTTATGATTTGAGTATTAATCCCCGCCCGTGTTTTGGGGTGTTTTGGAATATGAAGCATTATTTACATTATCATAAATTGGGAGTCGATTTATAATCTCACATTGAGCGAGTTTTGGGTCAAATTTAAATTTGTGAAGGAACAAATTATATTGGGATCTCAGTCTTTAAAACAGTTTGATTTGGTTGACGATTATATTGGTGTCTCTTTCGTTCAAAATGCATAATTATTGTTAAACGAGTCGTTTTCATAAGTGAAGCACGTTATTTTGAGAGATTACGATTTTAACTGCATTCTTTCTTTTTAAACAATTGATTTACTTATGTTGAAAACTTTTGAGCTCACTAGGCGTTAAGCCTAACCTTTTTATTTTTCAGCGTGTGCATCAGGTTCCAGATGGTAGGTTTGGTCCTAGCAGCTGAAGGGTTGAGCCTTAGTTTTGTGCCAGTGTAAGTTTGTGAAGTTTTCCGCAGCTTGGAGATAGTGGCTACTATTGGGTTTTAGTAGCACCCGCTCTTATTTTAGATTGTATCTATAGGATGAAATGTGTGCTTTGAGGTGAAACAATAAATTGTGATTGGAGATGTATCTTTTATCAATGTATTTAGAAAAGGGAAAATTGCATCAAAATGGAACCAACTTTCACCTTATTCCTATTTTGGGGAACCAACTTTAAAAGTTATCATTTAGGGGTCTAAACCAAACTTTATATATTTAAGGGTCTCAATTATCTGTTTAATAGGTAACCGGTTACCTTAATGTGACATGATAAAATTATTAATTAAAAAAATATTAATTAGTTATTATAGATTCCACGTCATTGATAAATTGAAAAAACAAATATATTAATCAAATTATATATAAGCAGCTATGTGATACAAATAATAAAACAATTGGTAAAAGCTTAAAAAAACAAAAACCCACTTAAAATAAATATCTTCATCGTCACTTGCCCCTTCATCTTCATCTAATCACCTTCATCATCTATCATCGAACCTTCGGTCAACATCACCTCCTTCTCCGGCGCCATCCACCCTGCTGCTTTAAGATTGAGCACCACCATCACCACCCATCTCCTTCAAGAACACATCCTCATCTCCATCTCCTTCAAGATCTGGATTTCAACTGTGTTGGATAAAGTGAATAGAGCCGGATTTCAGTCTTGATCGCCGAATTCTAAGAAAGGAACCAGAAAAACCATACAACGTCGTCGAGATTGTGTCTCTGCCGGTCAAAGGCTTCTTTCAGTCACTTATCTGATCCCATGTTTAGAAACCTTTGGAAAGGGGTCGTCGGAGATGACAGTGGCAGGGGTCGTCGGAGAAGAAAGGTACGTCGGAGAAGGTGGAGTCGCCGGAGAAGAAATGTACATCGGAGAAGGTGGAATCGCCAGAGAAGAAAGGTGGCACCGACGGAGAAGAAAGGTGGCGCGGGAGAAGCTTAAAGGGATTTTAGACTATGTCCTTCTCATCTATAACAATAACCTGCATCTATAATGCCACGTAATACTTTAGATTTATATTTGAAAATGATGTGGCATATTAGTTAGCATTTACTTGAAGCCACATCATCATTAACAGGTTATTAGGTAAACCAAATCCTCAAATATATGTAAAGTTTGGTTTGGACCCTAAAATGATAACTTTTAAAGTTGATTCCCCAAAATAGGAATAAGTTGAAAGTTGGTTCCATTTTCATGCAATTTTCTCTTTAGAAAATTTTAAATCGGTTGTTATTTCCAAATTTTGAGGGTGTTACACTAATAATTTGTATTTAAGAGTTTTTTATCTATGCTTTATAATATAGTGTGTGTATATATATATATATATAGGGTTTGTTTAATTTGCAACCCTTAAAAATGTTGCAACCCTTGCAACCCACATCTTAACCGTCGGATTCATGATCGGCGGTTATTAAAGATATGGGGCCCAATATTTTTAATTAAAAAAAGAGAAAAATAAAAATAAAATAACCGTCGATCATGAATCCAACGGTTAAGATGTGGGTTGCAAGGGTTGCAACCTTTTTAAGGGTTGGAAAATATCCTTCCACTATATATATAGTGTTTGGTTCATTTGAGAAATAGTAAATATATGAGAAATAGAAAAGTAATCCTAGCCATTCATATGGTCAAGATCGGATTTGACTAGTCAAATATTGCGGCTTTGACCGGTCAAAAGTTGCGACTTTGACTGGTCAAAAGTTGCGGCTATCCTAAAAATAGAAGAACAATTTCGTAAATTTTACAAAACACACGGTCTGTGTTCATATATGAACATGTATAATTCACATATGAACTATATGTTCATATATGAACCAGTGCAATTCACAACTGAACTCTTTTAACTGATTCATATATGAACCTTTGTGGTTCATATATGAATTAGTTGAACTAACTAACAGATTCATATATGAACCTTTGTGATTCATATATGAATCTGTATGAATCACAAAGATTCATATATGAATCTGTTGAACTAATTAACAGATTCATATATGAATCTTTGTGATTCATACAGATTCATATATGAACCCATCTCATGTATTTTACGAAATTACCCCTCTACCTTCTATAGACCACACAAGGAATTATCTGGACATTCGCGGTCAAAGCCGCAAATGTTGACCAGATGAATGGCTAAGATTACTTCTCTATTTCTCATATATTTATCATTTCTCAAATGAACCTCTCCCTATATATATATATATATATATATATATTTGTTAGTTGTTTTATGTTAATATCGACTTAATTTCAGTTCGTTATACACATGACTCAAATGTATGACCAAATTTACCGTGCCCATTCCTAACCACTTTCGTTTCGAAAATGTTCGCTCATGCTGGAGGGGGCCGTTCTTGCCCGTTCTACGAGACTTCGGTGCAGGGACGGATTTAGTGTAGAGAATACGGTGGCACGTGCCACCGTATTATTTTTCCGTCGAAGGGTTAAAATTTTTACGATTATGAAAGGTGCAACCGTATTGTTTTAAAAGGTGTCACCGTATGATATTTAAAAGTTCAAGAAGGTGCAACCATACCTTGTAATCAACCAAAAACAAAAAAAAAAACTCTTGAAATCAACCCAAAAAACCGAAAAAGTCCCTCGAAATCGATAAAAAAACTTAAAAATCTCTCGAAATCAAGCAAAAAACTATAAAAATCGCTCGAAACGGTGGAATTAGGCCAAAAACATGTCGGGCGATATTGAACGTTGGTAACACGTTGATAAAAACCGTACTTATTGTAACTTTTTTTATCTATATGATATAGTGCCACCGTATGAAAAAATTTCTGAATCCGTCCCTGCTTCGATAGTAGTATTATAGGTAGAAATATTTATCGTTTTAATAACGATTTTTAAAATTTAATGAAAACTATAAATAAAAAAAAAAAGTAAAAAAATGTGGTCCAGAATTTGTCTTCTAAACATATAACAAGAGAAAAAATCGGATGTGTTAGCGTCTACGTCAAGTCCTGAGGAGCATCTTCTTATGGTTAAGTAACAAATAAATGGATTATTTGAATCATGAATATAAAATTTACTTGTAAGCACCAACAAATATGTCTTATACCATTTTATACCCCTTCAATTCAAAGTATTTCACTTACTACCCCTGAAATTCTTCGTCGTTGAGCGATTTATTAAAAAAAACATGTGAAACAGTGAAATGTTTGGAGATCAGTAGGGAATGCTAGACTTTGGTCGGAGGAGATCCGTAAGTATTTGCAGTACTTGTTTCGTGGTCGTTAAATCATAAATCACAGTATGATTCATCGACGAATCTACTTGATGTTAATTGTTGTTTGTTTGTCCTAATTTTGATGAAATAGGTCTGTCTTTGTTGTAAATGACCTGCTTTGGGTGTTCGAAAAATCGTTGCGTTGCAAAACCGGTCGAACCAGACCAAATCGGACCTTCCTAGGGTTTGGTTTGAAAATAGCATAATTGTGCGGTTTGGACTTTTGCATTTGACGGTTTCACTGACCAAAAACCGCCTACACACATTGGTTGTTATGGTTGAATTCTAATTGTCTACTACAATGTGAAGATTTAAATATGGGCTGAAATATAATAATAAAACTGAAATGACTTCACGTTCTTGACTCTGTGACTTCTTATGAATCTAGGGTTCTTGGCTTCTTCATCTATGACTTGTTGACTTGTGTTACACGTATAACACAAATGGCGACGCCGAAAGTCTGGCATATGTTGGATTATCATGGTTTAGAAAAAAAAAAGATGGAAGGGTGTAACTATATAACGATGAGAAGTTAAAGGGTTGTTAGAGAAAATGTTCAATTCCAATAATTGTGGAATTAAATAACAAAAAAATGGAATATTTTGACTTTTGTCTATGTATTGTTGGTTGCTTAAATTACTATTGAAAGACATGTGAATACGTTAATCCGTTTCTATTTGGTTACCTTGTTTTCATAAAATACTTGTATTTTGAATTAATGAAAAACAAACTATAGAGTAAACTACAATTTTGGTTTATTTGGTTTGTCGAAAATAACATTTTTTGCTCATGTAGTTTTGAATTTACAAGATGGTCATCGTGGTTTGAAAAAAAAAACATATGAGTTTGGTTCCTACCTCTAACATCAGTTAAAAAAATTGATTTTTCTTTTGTCATTTTATCGATTTTATGAAAGACACAAATCGACAAATTACCTTGATTTAGAGAAAGTTTTATATGAGTGGTTTATCCAAAGGCAATAATGCGAGATAAAGTTAGTTTAAGAGATAACATTTGAATCACTAAGAGTTGAATCATAAGAGCCTCTTAATCATTCTGCACAAAACTATTCAGCAACTGCCAAACACTCCCTAATAATGTCTTGAAAAATTATCCAAAAACACAAAAGGGATTTTTTTTTCCTTTTTGAGAAAAATGTTTGGTGAAAATAATTCTGATTTCAACTTATCTGTCGTTAATAAATATTAATGATAATTAAAATGATCGTAAAACATATGATAGCAGAGTTGTCACAAACATGTCTTTAAAACGGGCATTTCAAGCAAGTTACTTTAAACAACTACTTATTACATCACAAGCAAAATGTGTCAAAAGTCAAATATGTTCTACAAAAAGTTAAAGACGAGGTTCATATTAGTTTAGATGGGAATAGAAAAAAAACAACAACTATAGATGCATATCTTCGAAAGTAATGATTATTATACGGTATTATTGATTGATTAAAAGATTTTGTTATATGTATTTTTTCATACTGATATCCAGTAAACTTTACTTTATATTTTTATTGGGTCCTTAAAGACTCAACTTTTATTACTTCATCCATTTAACGAGGTTATTATTTTATGTCATTGCCAAATAGAAACCGGAAGAAATTATTATATATTCTATTCGTACAAAATAAGTATATACATTTATATTTTATTTATTTATCTCATAATAAGTGTTCATTTTTAAAAATAATTGTCAAATTTTCAATTATACCCTTAATTATGAGTTTCAAAAAAAAAAATTCTATTATTATTAAGAGAAAAATTGTCATTTAGCTGATTAAAAAAATAATAATAACATATTTTTATAAACTAATTTTTTTTTTTTTGTGAATATTTATCTAAAAATATATGAAGTAATACGTCTGAACTTTATAAATTAACTTCTTATCAATTGATAAACAAGCTCAAATACAAGATACTAAAACGATAAAAACTCCATAAAACTAATAACCAATAAAATACTATCTTTTATTTCAAAACCACATAAATGCATAAAAATAAAATCGAATGAAACGAAATTAAAATATATGATGTTGCATGACGTATATAGGGTCAAATTCAGGGAAAAACCTCTAGAAAATGAAATATAGAGTAACACCTTAATAATTATTCATCTATACAGTGTGCACATGTGCATACCAGTAATTTGTCTGGTATGCACACACACATAGAAACCATGAAACATCTTCAATTACTTGTATCACATGTACATAATGTACAAATGAATGGTTATTAGGGTGTTGTTCGATTTTTCATTTTATTGGAGTTTTCCCCTGAACCTCGTGGGGTTAACTCAACTGACAGAATTCTTCTCATTGGTCACCGACTCGAGTACTACTAGCCCACCAAGGATTTTTTTGACTGTTCTCCAAGACCCTTGGGATCAATCGAAATACATATAAACTGACCGAGACACCCACGATTTAAAAAAAAGTAAATTGACTCAAATAGCCAAAATACGCATCCAAATTGGTCTTTTAGTCATCCCTCTCCCGATTTTGCCTTTTTGTCACTACCTTCACAATGACCAGGTCCGCAATTGCGGATCTAGGTTTAAAAAATGTAAATATCTTTTTAGATTTCACTCACTTTCGCAATGACACTTCCGCAATATTGCGGAAGTGCCACGTGTCACCACCAAATCAACCCACGTGTCACCCTCACCCATGTGGGCTCGACACGTGACACTTTCACAATATTGCAGAAGTGTCATTGCGAAAGTGAGTGAAATCTAAAAAAATATTTACATTTTTAACCCAGATCCATAATTACGAACCTGATCATTACAAAGGTAGTGACAAAAATGTAAAATTAAAATAGAGATGATTAAGAAGACCAAATTGACTTAGTTTTTTTTTTAATTTAAGTCGATTTCTCTTTTAAAAAAACATATAAATACATACCATATGATTAAAAAGTATAAAAATAGCAAAAGACTATTTACACAAGTAGAGGAGGTGATGATCTTGAATCATTGAACAAGAGACACATCATCAATCTTTCTCAGAGGAAACGTATTCAAGAAAAACCCCCAAATTGGATTTAACCCATCCATCATCCCCCACCCACATCCCAAGATTTCAATACATACACAAACAACCCAACCCAACCCAACCTCCTCATTTATCTCATCTTCCACCCCTTTCTTTTTTAATTCTAAATTCACCCCTTTCTTTCTCTCTCTCTCTTTTCTCTCTAAATTCTTCCAATTTCACAATACCCAACAAACAAGAACCATCTCCTAACCCTTCTTTAATCATCCATCTAACTTCTACCCATATAAAACCAACACCCATAAATCATAAAAAAAAAATTCAATCTTTATTGGTTTTCATCACATAAAGATTCTGTTTCTGATGTTTTCCAGGATTTTGACGGATCTTGCTTCTTGATTACATGTAAAATTCTTTTTTGTTTCTTGATCTATGATGATGATGAATTGATGATGATCATAAAAATGTACAATCTGACCCAATTCAAAACCAAAGTTAACCATGTTGTATATCTTGATGTTTTCTCTTTTTTTCTCATCTTTACTTGATGGGTTTTTTTATTTTTTATTTTTTAGTGATGGATTATACAGTTTATAGTTATTTACTGGATTTTCTGATGATTTAGAAGAATATGTTTGTGGTTTGATCATGGTTTTGTCTTTAGATTCTCTGATTCTCTATTTTGATTGCTTAATTCTTGCAAGAATCCAACCATTCTGTTCTCGTTGATGCTTTGAATGAAAGTTCTTTTTCTTTTTTGGATATGGTGGAATATCCTTTCTTGAAGCAATAGTATTTCTTCATTTCAGAGTTTTCTTTATGGGTTTTGTTCATCTTTTGCTTACCCACAACTTTTTGGTTTCTTGACTAAATTTCTTGAATCTTCTTCCACTAATGCAATCATGATTCATGTATGTGTATGATCAATGCAAATTGTTTGGACCTTGAATCATTTTTGATCAATTTTTATTACAATTTCTGAACTTGGGTATGTAATGGATGTTATCAAGATTCCAACTTGATTGTGTTTTCTGATGATCTTGATGTTTTTGTAGATTTTGGGACTTGGGGTTTTGAAACCAAGCAATAATTCAAGGTATGCCATTGTTTTTTCTTTATGGGTTTTGTTCATCTTTTGCTTACCCACACTCTTTTTGGTTTTCTTGAATCTTTTTTCCACTAATGCAATCATGTATGTATGATCAATGCAAATTGATTGGACCTTGAATCATTTGATCATTTTTTATTACAATTTCTGAACTTGGGTATGTAATTGTTTTTCTTTATGGGTTTTGTTCATCTTTTGCTTACCCACACCTATTTGGTTTTCTTGAAATCTTTTTCCACTAATGCAATCATGAATGTGTATGATCAATGCAAATTGTTTGGACTTTGAATCACTTGATCAACTTTTATTACAATTTCTGCACTTGGGTATGTAATGGATGTGTATCAAGATTCCAACTTGATTGTGTTTTCTGATGATCTTGATGTTTTTGCAGATTTTGGGACTTGGGTTTTTGAAACCAAACAATAATTCAAGGTAATCCCATTGTTTCTTGCTAATTTGAGTCATTAGATTAACAGAATAATGTGGTTTCTTGTTTCCACATGTTTTTAACCAAAAAAAATGATCAAGAAATGGTAATGTGTTTGATTTTTTTAACATATCTTTATGTGATTTTTATTTCTAGCAGTTAGATCTTCTCATCTTGATTAATTTGGGCACTGCAGAATTGAGCAGTGCCCATGGATGCCACAACAACTAGTGGAACACCAAGCATTCAATACCACAACCTCCCCGATCAACCGATTGCGACGATCGTCGGGTCCCCTGGTCCGTCGTCGTTTTCGCGACAAACCCGCCATTGTTTCGGGGATGCAACACCAGGAGAATTCCCATTATCTGCAAACCCTTCAATTGTGCTTCATGTGCTCACTGGATGTAATCTAGACCCTCAAGATCTAGCAAAGTTAGAGGCAAGTGAATCTTTTTCGGTATTTACGCGATGAATGTAGTTTAACCCGGTATTTAGAATTTGATGGTGCTGCTGATTTCTATGTGAAAAATGGTTGTTTGCAGGCTACATGTTCTTTCTTTAGGCAACCTGCCCATTTTGCCCCTGATCATGAGCTGTGTCTATCTGAGCTTGCAGCTCTTGATATGTGCCAAAAAAGAGCGATCTTTAAACCAATGACGTTAGATCAACGTCACGAATTGAAAACACGATGTGGGGGTTCGTGGAAATTGGTTCTGAGATTCTTGTTGGCCGGAGAAACATGTTCGAGACGAGAGAAGTCTCAGGCCATAGCCGGACCAGGGCATAGTATTGCCGTGACCTCGAAAGGCTCGGTTTACACCTTTGGGTCCAATAGTTCTGGTCAACTAGGCCATGGCACCACCGAAGAAGAGTGGCAGCCTCGCATAATCAGGTTTTCATTCGTGATTCTTGAAAGTTTTTAACCGGGGTTTTACCCGTTCTTGATTCTTGAAACCCGGTTAAAAACAAGAATCAAGAATGGGTAAAAACGGGTTGAAAACAAGAATCAAGAATGGGTAAAGTAAAAACTGGTTTTTACCCGTTCTTGATTCTTAAAGACTTATAACCTGTTTTTACCCATTCTTAGTTCTTGTTCTAAACCGGTTTTTACCCCTTATTGATTCGTGTTTTTAACCGGTTTTTACCCGTTCTTGATTTTTGTTTTTAACGGGGTTTTACCCATTTTTTATTCTTGATTCTTGAAACACTTGGTGCAGATCTTTGCAAGGCGTACGAATCATACACGCTGCAGCGGGGGCGGGGCGAACAATGCTGATCAGCGATTGTGGGCAGGTTTACGCCTTTGGAAAGGACTCGTTTGGCGAAGCCGAGTACGGAGTTCAAGGAAGTAAACAAGTGAACACGCCTCAGTTAGTCGAGTCTTTGAAAGACATATTCGTGGTACAAGCTGCAATCGGGAACTTCTTTACCGCCGTTTTATCAAGAGAAGGAAGAGTGTACACGTTCTCATGGGGAAACGAGACCAAACTCGGTCACCAGACCGAACCAACAGATCTTGAACCCCACCCGTTGTTGGGTGCACTGGAGAACATACCCGTGGTCCAAATCGCGGCTGGATACTGCTACCTTCTTGCTTTGGCCTGCCAACCTAGCGGCATGTGAGTTTTTCAAGAACTTGTGGTATAATTTTCGAGTTAAATGTATGCATCTTATTTTGTGAAATCGGTTTGGAAACAGGTCGGTGTACTCGGTCGGATGTGGGTTGGGAGGGAAGTTAGGCCACGGGACGAAAAACGACGAGAAACAACCAAGATTGATAGAACAGTTTCAGGCTTTGAACCTGCAGCCGATGGTGGTTGCCGCCGGTGCGTGGCATGCAGCGGTGGTTGGGGTGGATGGTCGGGTGTGCACGTGGGGTTGGGGGCGATACGGGTGTTTAGGACATGGAAATGAAGATTGTGATTCGGTCCCAAAAGTGGTTGAATCTTTGAGCAATGTGAAAGCCATTCATGTTGCTACAGGGGATTATACTACCTTTGTGGTTTCGAGTGATGGTGATGTTTATTCTTTTGGGTGTGGAGAATCGTCGAGTCTTGGACATAATACTGCGGAGGCCGATGCACAGGTTTGCCCGATCGCCCTTTTATCTTTTTATTTGTTTCTGATATTAGATCAACAAGATGACATGATACAACGGAAGTGATGTGTTAGAAGTTAGGTCTCTTACACTAAATCAACAAGATGACATTATACAATAGATGTATTAGAACTTAGGTTTCTTATACCAAATTAGCAAGAGAACGACCAAATCACATGTGATTTTGCATTGCATTGAAATCACATGTAGTTACGGAACATGGTCAATTTATGGGTGCACGGAAGACTTGGGCCGTGACCTAGGTCGCGGCCAAGGTCGTTGATGATCACATATGATTTTACATGCGAGTTTAGTGTAAATTCATATGTGATTTGGTTGTTCTCGTGTTCTCTTATTTGATTATTGTTTTCGTTTGAACCCGACTCGAAACAGGTATATTAGAACTTAAGTAACTTAAGTTTCTTGTACCAAATCAACAGGATGACATGATATAAGAAAATTGTTAGAACTTAGGTTTCTTGTATCAAATCAACAAGATGATATGATACAACTGTTAGAACTTAGGTTTCTTATACTAAATCAACAAAATGACATGATACAATTGATATGTTAGAACTTAGGTTTCGTGTACCAAATCATAAATTTGACATGATACAATAGATGTTTTAGAACTTAGGCTTTCTTATACCAAATCAACAAGATGACATGATACAACTGATATGGCATGTTTCAGGGAAATAGGCATGCTAATATCTTGAGCCCAAAGATGGTAACATCATTGAAGCAAGTGAATGAAAGGGTGGTGCAAATCAGCCTCACGAACTCGATCTATTGGAACGCCCACACGTTTGCGCTGACGGAAAGCGGGAAGTTGTATGCATTCGGAGCAGGGGACAAAGGGCAACTAGGTGTGGAACTCGTGGCTAACCAAACGGAGAGGCCGACACCAGAGCGTGTCGAACTCGATCTCAGTTAGCGGGAAAAAAAAAAGAAAAATCTTAATTTTAATGATGATGACTACTAATTAATTGATGGGATTATTTGTGTTTTTATTTATTTTCAGTTTGTGTTGGTGGTGTTCCTTCATGTCAATTTGTGTACATAGAAACAAAGAAGGATTTGTGAAGATGTAGTAGATAGGTGGGGTAGAAGAAAATGCTATTAGGAAACTATGGTTTCTAATAGGGGTAAATATTAATTGCATTTGTGTATTAAGGTTTATTTGATTGAAACAAGTTGATTCTAAAAATATCATGTTTTTATGGCTTTTTTTATTTATAATAATTGGTTTGGCCTTTTTTTGGTCTGGGTCTTTCAAGTCCGTTTTCAGTAAGTAAATGAAAAAGAATGAAAAAGTCTGGCTTTTCAGGTCAGGGTTGAAAGAGGGTATGATCAGGGGTTTTTTAGGACGGGTTTCAACCGGGACTTGGATGGTATTTGTTGTTGTGGCGGATTTCGGTTGTGTTTTGATTGATAATGGGAAATTTTTAGTTGTTCGAACATCTACTGTCGTTGGGGGTTTTGTCGGTTGTTCCGTCATGTGAGAAATGTTACGCTCTTGCCATTTGTTGAAGTTGTGTCTTGGGTCCGGACTTGATTTTTAGAGATAATCTTTGAATCAGATGTCAAACAAGTTGTAGATGTTATCCATTGTTAGGGGGGCGAAAGATTGTGTGATGAGTTAACGGTGAGAAGTGTATCTGAAGCGTTGATCTCTTTTAATCTCAAGTTCTCCCATGAATTGTGGCTTAGAAGAGAATTGATCTAGTGCATCACATCCTAATGTGTGTTCATTTCTCATCTAACAGTTGATAACAACTTCTCACATGATTTTTTTTCATCTACGGCTTGAATTTAGTGTATTGATTTATATATATATATATATATATTTGTTTCACAATGTGTTTGTTTCATAAATATTCGTTTCACAATGTGCACATTTTTTATTTATGCGTGAAACAAAAAATACAACTAAAAAATTTTACCTTATGAAACAAACATATTTCTTGCAGTTATACAATATATAAAGTTCTCAAATGATAAAGCATATATATAAAATACAAAATTGACAACTCAAATTTGGTTATAATGAAAGTGACATTTTGCCATGTGGCATTTAGTATGAAATTTGTTTTGGTATGTGTCATGTCCCTATGGAATTTAAGCGGTTCTTTAAAAGAAATAATTTATAACTTGAATATTACTTACGATTTTCTCACTATCATACTCCTTTTCTTTTATTATTATTTTTACTATTATTTTAAAACCCTTTTTCAAAGAAACAAATATCATATTAAATGGAATCTTACCCTACTTAAACCATCTTTAATTGGAATATTAAATTTGACACTTAGGGGTTGTTTATTCTTTTTTTTTAAAAACCTCTGTGAATCATTCAGATATTTTTATACACAACCTCTTATTAATCATAACTAAAATAAGACTTCAGACCTCTTAAAAAACAAACGACACCTTACTAAATCTTATATTAAATTTGGTGTAAAGAATATAATACACCATATTTGGTGAATGGAAAAAGATAAAATAGACTATACCTAAAATTTTATATTTTTTCCGGTTTGAATCTGGGATTTTTCTAGTTATTCTCTAGAACCTCTATGATTAGCCAAGTTAGGCATCACTGTCTATCTTTAAGCCAAAATTTAATATTGATTGTAAAAGGTTGAGCAATATTTGTCATGAATTTAGATGTTAACATTTCCTCTAAAAATCAATAGTCATAGAAGGCAAGTACTACTAATCTATATCTATACTACTATATTAAAATTTTAAAACAGTTATTTACAATGTTTTGAAAGCCATTTTTTTTCTTCTACTTTTTATTTATAATGTTACATTTACCACCCTTATAATTACTTATTTAATTTACTTTATATCCCTTGTTTTTTCATTTACACCATTATCATATTAACACAAATAATCGTATATGAACAAAAATGCAATGAAAAAATACGTTTTTTTTAACAAATTATATCGTTATAATTGTCTCGTCAATATCTTCAAAACGAGTCCAATATTGAATATTTTTTTAATTTAACCGTACTATTAAATGTCATGAATATTTACGAATTAATTTGTTTTATATCCATATGTTTTATTTTTTTTCACCGTTAGCACATTAAAAATACATAATCGTAAAGTATATTAAAAATACATTTCATTCTTATTAGATATTATATCATTATAATTTTTTCGTCAATAATTTTACTATAAACTAATTATTGAATATTTTTATGGGTTTTATAATATTTTAAAATAGCATAAATATATAGAATTATATATATACTATCTATATCTATTTATACTATATTATGAAAAGGCTATTACAGTTTTTTCAAATTTCAAGAATACCTCTTTTAAAACATAAATGTACAATATAAACGAGTATGAGCAAACGAACGTAAACGAGCATTAACGAACGTTCACGAACATAAATAAACGAACAAGACATTTGTTCATGTTCGTTCGAACGAATGAAAAAACTTGTTCATGTTCGTTCATTTATTAAATAAACAAACTTTCCACTAAATGGTTTGTCGAACGTTCAGTTAGTTTACACTCTTAATGGTGTCCATAGAAAACTACATTTACACCTCATCAATTCCAACCAAAACCGATCTTGTATATGATGGTGTCTCATGATGGTCACCACTCACCACTATCAATTTGGTAAAAAGAAGTATCACAAGCACCCTCTTTATTCAAGTGAGCAAAAAAATAACCATCTCCACCTAATAACTCATGGTAAGATTATATGATGGTCTTTAAAATTTAAGAATAATAAATGTTATGGCATTGAAACTGTGCTATCTAGCAATCCTCTCCCACCAATAGAATATGTTGACCTTGCATTTATATATGAAGCAAGACCATAGATAGAAAATAGAAGAAAACTTGAAAAACAAAATTGTTATTTCGAGTTCTCGGCTTTAAATTCGAGATCCTTCGCGCAACATCGCGCACGGGTATAAAACTAGTAATACAATAAATAATCTATAAAAAAATATAATCATCATTTCATATACTTTACCTTAATTATGAGAGAAACTTCCGTTATTAGCGGTAAAACTATAATTTTAGTTCATTTAAAATGTAATAATTATCATTTTTTAAAATTATGGGCATTTTCATTGTGAACATTTATTTTGAGATAAAAAGAATATCATTTGTGTCACAACTCACAAACCAATAGAGACGGGACTCCTCGGCTCTATTCCAATTAAATAGAACTTGTATAACTAAGGGGCCGTTTACAAAATGCTTACCCGGTAAGTTCTTACCGGGGAATTTACCATAGCTGATGAACATGACAAGAGGATATGATCTTACCCGGTAAGAGTGAGGATAAAGATAAAGAGTCTTACCCGGTAAGAGAGAATGACAACTCTTACCCGGATAAGCGTTTATCGGGTAAATTGTTGTATAAGATACCATCGTGATGAATAAAATCTTAACCCGGTAATGCAAGTTAGTGTGTCAAGTTTTATTGGTAAGCGCTTACCGGGTAAGCATTTGGGTAAACGGCCCCTAAAGGAGCCAAGCTTCATAACATCAATGTTCTACTCGGCTCGTTTGAAAACTTGATTAAATTTCTAGAGTCGAGTCGAGCCATTAAAGCATACACTTTTGTGAGCCAAACATGCTCATATGTTCATAAATCATACAATAAAAATATGAAAATCTTCGAGCTCAACCAATAAACGAGCTAATCGATCGCAAGTTCGAACCCATAAACAAGCATCGAGATCTCAACTCAACCCGTTTGCACCCCTACCTACCGTTACCGAAAAAAACTCTTAATCATGCATGCATGCAAATGCGAATGCACCTAAAATAAAACGTACTCTCTCTCAAAAATAAGAACAAACAAAAACACGAGCATCAAACAATTGACCACACTACAAACCAAGACTACACCAACCATAAAAATGCATGAAAAAGGTTTTCTAGAAATGTTCTACATAGAACAAAACTTCATGCTTCATGTTAATACTCCGAAGGGGAGATCACGTCATCGATCTTCAAGATCATCTTAACGACTTGTGTAGCGAGCAAGATCTGCTGTTGCTTTCCGATTAAGGTTTCAAATACGTTTTGCTCACGCATATCGTTTGTGCCAGCGTCGTTGCAATCTATGCCAGAGCAAGGATTGTTTTCCTGCATATTAAACCGAATATCGTACTCAAAAAACAAAAGCCATGTACTACAAATCGCAGAATATCCCTATTCGTTTTGGGAGCAACAGGGAGGATTCACGATCACCTCATTTCTTGTAGATTTAAATTGGGATTACATATTTGAGTCGGGTCTTAGTAGGATTACAACTGTAGACCAAACCCATATATCCCACCTAGTGGTGGGATTTGGGATGGCGAAGAGTAGAGTAGTTGTTTCCGTGGAAAAAAAAACAGCTTGTGGTAAGTGTGACGAAGAGAGAGAGGCTATAAGATAAAAGTTGCCTTCGGCATGTAGCTTAGTTGGCAACTTTTCCCAAATACAAGAGGGGTTCCTGGGTTTGATTCCCCCTCCCCCCGGACGGCGGCTAGCCTCAGCCGTTGAGTGAGCCAAAAAATGCCCCCTCACATTGGTGTCCTTGGAGGTAGGTTCCGTGTGGGGCTACCAGTAATCAACTTTTTGCCCAAATAAGATAATAGTAGGGATTACAATTGTATTCGAGTCTAAGCCACATCTGCTTTTAAGGTTGGGGATTATTGCCTTTGGCTTGATTATTCGTGGACCACGTAAATCTTTGTGTTTTTGGTGTGTGTGTGTTTGACCATCCACAAGGAAATGCTACAAGTTACTGTCATATTTACCTTAATTTGTTGCGCTTTCACCGCAGACACTGTTTCAATGGGTTGCAGACCACTATTCTCCGCAAGAGCCATGGGTACAGAATCCAAAGCATCCGCAAAAGCCCTGATGGCATACTGTACAAAAAAAATAGAAAGATCTTTTCAGTAAATGTTTATCAAAGACGATAACACAAGTTAAAAGGTATCCACGTTAGCATTTTCATTTCTTCTTGTAAGCATATCAATAGAACCCACAAAATTAAAATGTCAATGGCCAGAATATTCGAAAAAGGGAAAAGTTTAAAGGTTGAGTATTACATGATTTCATGGTTTACTCTTGATGTTTGAAGTTTGTTTTGAGGATTATTAATGGTACCTGCTCAACTCCGGGATATTTATCAGCAGCAGCTTCCACTGCAATTGAACATGAAATTTCAGCTGCGCCTCCACCATATACAATAGAATTATTGCGGATGAGATTTCTAGCAACACACAGTGCATCATGGATGCTGCGTTTAGTCTCCTCTATCATCATCTTGTTACCTGATTCATCAGAAAATGTTATTGTAGATGATAAATTTGGCCCTAAATAATCCATGTATATAACTATTTGGAAAATGACAGTGCTTCTATAAGGTAAACCCATGAATTCATGAAAGCCGCTTTACAAACATTTTGATGTGATCCTCATTCCTCACCTTTACTTTTTTCCTTTCTTTGAGTGTGAAGGCGCGGAGAGTGGTTACATTTTGTGCCACGTAGAAAAAACTACGGTTTTTTAACCCAAAACTATAGATTTTATAACATAAGCACTCTATCACACTAAGAAGCATGAACCTCCCAGAGTGGTCAATGACTTTGAGAGAACAATTAGATATGAATAATGCCAAAACTGTCGTCTCCATAAGGCTAAGTAAAAAGAAATACACTTAACTATCAAAGCAACAAGAATGCTAACTTACCCCCACGAATAAAAACGGTCACGGCCTTTGAATTTGCACAATGCTCAATATAAAGCATTCGATCTTTTGTGGTGCCAAATGCCTTCTCTCTGACCAAACCAGCCTGTCCCATAAAGAATATAATTATATTACATTAGGATGCACAACCAATGTCAAATACTCAAGTGAAAGTGATACCACATATTACAACATGAAATCAAATGTGATAGAGCATAATGTTAAGATCACCACTGCAAAAGTGATAATAAGGCTAACGAAGTTGTGGGAGAAGCATTATACTTCGTACCTACACTTAGCTATTCAACATAATTATCAGAATATATGGTCTTTCACATGGACATTCCAAGCTCAAACAATGAACATAGCATCACTGCTAATTGCTTGTGCACAGGCTTTATAAATGTTATAGCAGACAAAAATATGATATATTTGTTTTCAGGTAGGATCGTTCGCTAGAGAGGAGCCCCTTTACATTTTTAAGAATATTGGCACATACAAGAAGTAAGGGTAAGGTGGTTGCTATGTGCATAGCAAATCAGCATAACCTATTTCATCCTTTGAACATATCAAGGTGGAATGCATAAAAAACTGATTAAAAAAAAATCCAAAATCACTCATGATGCAGCAACACTCTGCAGTTTATAAAAAGATTTATCTACTGATAAATAGTCGAAGTTCAGATAATTAGGCTGGGAACTCTTAGCCACATTCACACCTAAACAATCCAATACGGTAGTTGTTTATCGTCCCTTGCCAACAAAGGACACGATACCAAGCATCACAAACCTTATCACCAGAATTCACATCAGTATATCTATGCTCCAATAGTACAAAAAAAAATATGAAGAAAACATGAATCAAAATTACCTTTCCTAGCTTTTCAGGCGTTAGTTCCTGGAACCTGGGAACAATTCTACCACCTGCACAAGACAAAAAATAGCAGCAGAAAGTAGGTATTTAGCAACTATAGTAACAGTACGTATTACACAAAACTTAGTTTTAAATAGCCAATCAGTGGCCACAAACCAGTTGCTATTGCTATAAGCTCCAGTTCTACACCACCAACCCATCTGACAGCTGGCAAGTTTCTGTGCATTAATAAGTGATTTGCTTCATCGTCAAAGCCCCATTGGCAAATAACCAACGTAGCCCCTACATCCTGAATCAAGTAAAAGATAGACTTATTAGGGCATGAAGTTCCAACAACCAAAGTACAGACTTTATAGCTCAATTTTAACATGTATCAATTACCACATAGACCAATATTCGGAGACTGGATGCTTCAATATTAAAATTGCCATCTTACCTTGCATCTTTGAACCATGTCATCGAAGTATTTCTTCTCTTGCTCACGTAAAGTTTGGAACTTCTCAACGGTATCAATGTCAACCTTATGCTTGGTCTTAGGCTTTGGAGGCTCAAATGGACAAGTCAAGATGGCAATTTTTGCATCTTCAATTTGCTTTGGCATCTGAGGATGACTCATATCTTTGTCAACTATAATTCCATAAATAAGTTCTGTATCCTCCAATTTCCCACCCACTTTCCCCTCCACTTTAATCAGGTCTAGGTTAACATCTTTCCTCTCAAGATCAGCAACGGCCATGACTCCCTTTACAGCAATCTCAGCCAAACTACGTTTGCATCGGTTCACGCTGAGCAGTAGAGTTCAATTAGATTAAATGAAGTACAGGTAGCACAATACAATGTTTCAGAAAAATTGCAATGAAACCAGCAATCAGAATCTGCCAGTAAGGCCATCTGCTTTCATTAAGACATCTGCTATCTTAAGCCCTTACTTATGTGAAATCAAAGAAGAATTCACTTAGGTGTTCCTAACAAGGTCATCTCAAGCAAATTTAGAAAATCCAAATAGCTACAATGTACTCTTACTGAATTTTATTTAATTTCCAGGGATTGCTATTCATATGCAAAATGCTTTGAAAGAAACCTTCAATCCTATAATTCACAAACTCTCAGGCGTGAATATGTAACATAAAATTAACCAACTCAATTAAAATTCAAACTATCAGGGGAAGCATTCACGGTTGAGAAATGGGTATAACCTATTTATTAATACCTCTTGCTATTTACCAACATATCCAACCCCTAAAAAAGAAGATAAAAAATGACATTGAGAATAAAAAAAAATGGGAGTATGAGCCCTAGAAAGTAATCATTGCATGAACTACGAAAAAGCATGATATTAAAGCAAGGAAACAAAATAGCAGTAACTCACATTTTAGAGGATAAGGTAGTCATGCAAGTTTGGACCAAAGGTTCTATATTTGTAGCACTGAAATCAAACTTATGTGCGATTTGTTCTAAATGATCAACTGCAATCCTTGAAGATATTTCGAATCCCTCTGCAACACGGATGGGATGAATTCCACGTTCCAACAGCCGCTCGGCCTGTTCTAAAAGTGCACCAGCCATAACGACAACACCAGTTGTTCCATCACCGATCTCATAGTCTTGACTCCGGGACAGTTCAACCATAAGTTTTCCAATTTGATTATCAACATCCATCTGCTCCAAGATCGTTGCACCATCATTTGCTGAAAAGAAAGTTAATTGTAAGGAAAACAACAGTTAAACCAACAGATGCTTCCAACTTTTAGCGAGCAAAAGTTTATAGGATTCTGCATAGCATATTCCCCTTAAAATTCTTCACAAACCTACTTGACACAAAGCCTTACTTCACCAGTGAAGTTTGTTAGAAATGTGTGTCATTTACTGATACACAAGCAAACATCTAGTACATATGTCATTGTTGCAGAAAAGCAAATGAACATCAACACCAATTTTCAAGATTCTTCAGTTCATTCATTGTCTGAATCCTACCAACCAATCCCCTATCCTATCTCTTCACCATAGCCCCATCCAAAACAGCTTTTTGACATATCCGCGTTAACTTTTGACACAGAAGCAACAAAAGCCCTGCTAAAAATAGGTGAAACTCCCTGCATTTCAATATCAAAGAGCAATGCTTCCATCTTAATGTCAATTCTAGTACTTTTCAAATGCAATGTTGGAATCGATTTCATTGCAAATCTTAACACCAACATTGTTCTGTTTTCAAGTACTTGTTATAAAGCTTAATGTAATCAGTATTTTAGTCTTAAATAGCAAAATGTTCATATCAAATTTGAAGTCAAAAGTACCCCACTTTAAGTATCAAGTTTGCATGAGTTCCTTAGTGACATATGCCATTACCAGCTCATTTTCGACCAAATGAAAAAAAAAAATACAGTCTCAGCTTACAACTAATAACATAAATTTTCAACTCGATAAGTGTTCAACCATTGAAATTCTACTTCACAATGCACATGCTCTATCAAAATCATTTTCCCCAATCTCTTTCATGTGCATCAAATAATGTAGCATCCAAAGCAAATCATTCCTATCTGATAATCAATCAGGTAATAAAACAGACACGAAACGACAATGACAACAATCTATGCATATATATATATATATATATAGAGAGAGAGAGAGAGAGAGAGATCAGTTAACAAATGTACTTATGGTGATGTCGCCGTCGGGACTCTGGAGCATCTTGTCCATGCCTTTAGGACCTAGAGATGTACGGAGGATGCGAGATACAGCAACGCCGGCGGCGATGTTAGATTTCTGAGCATCTAAACCTCTTAACCTGCTCTTACTTTCTTGTTCCCTCAATATTATGAACGGCCGACCATATTCATCGAAAGCTAACGCCATTTTCGTAGATCTTTTACTCGATTAAGCTCTCAGATCGACGAATGACGCGAAAACATCAGTGAGATCGGCACACAGAGAGTGTACTTGAAAGAGTATCCAATTGAGGAATTTTTTTTTTTTTTTGCCCTAAAATTATAAACCTCTCTTTGAGTAAACTTCAATTTTGGTCCTTAAGGTTTAGGAAAAATTTGAAAATGGGACCTGAACTTTGATAAATCTAAAAATCATCCTTTTAATTTTTATTTTAATCTGAAAGTGATCTCTGATAGTTAACTTTGTTTATTTTCTACGTTAGATCAAGGGGATTTCATCAAAAAAAAATTATTTTCCTTTTAACAAATAACATAATCTGTTATTTTTATTTTATTATAAAATTTCTCTCTTAATCAAAAATTTGTTATTTTTAAGAAAAATATAAAATATAATTTTATGTTATTTTTTTAAAAAAAATTAAAGATTTTTATGAAAAGACTGAAATTCCCCTCTCTCTAACGAGAAGAAGTAATAGAGTTAGTGATTAGGGATCACTTTCAAAGCAAAATGAAAATCATAAGAAAGATTTTTAGCCATCGGATGCTATGAGACCAATAGCTCTCTAGTTGTTTAATTCATTTTATTGTCTTTTTCTGTGAAATACCTATGTTTTAACATATTTTGTATTTTGGTATTTTTGAATTTGTATTGGAATATATGTGATAATACGCATGTTTAGTAACAATTATGCAACAACGATCCAAATAAGTTTGTCAGTATCTTTCAAAAACTACTGGTTTGAATTAATAATTAACACATAATAAGTTGTTTTGTTTTGTTTTAAATGTTCAAAATAACATATGTATTAGCTTCGGAATTGACTTGCAGATTTATCGAAGAGGGGTTTGTAAAAATGATCATATTGGTCGTTATCTATGGGATATACTAAAATAAGGTGCATAAAACTGATTGTATCAATAATTATATTTGAGTTACAACTGAAAAATCTTCATGTTGTAGGAAAAAAATGACAACAAACGAAATCCATGTTATAGATATAACTCTTTTTTTCATATATATACATCCCTCGGAATCATATAACTGAAATCCAAAGGGAAACATTATTTTACAACGTTACTCATATTGATGAATAACATCTGAAAAACGGCTTCGAAGGACGCATATGAGGTCCATTAGTTGCCCTATTTATTACATTTCGTACATAAACTATTTAAAAGAAAAGCCCGGTAGCAACAATGATTCCTACAATGCCGCTAACGGTAGAGGCCTTGAAGCTCGAAGCGTCGCCAGCAGCTGGTGCAGCACTACTAGATACACCACCTGCACCTCCAGCTGAAGGGCCCCCAGCAGCCACGGCGTCAGGAGCTCCTGCAGGGGATGCAGCAGAAGCAGTGGCGGCATCACCAGCAGCATCCCCTCCGGCGGCGGGTGTATCGGCAGCCGAGGCATATGCTACCATGGTAACGAAGATAAGTGCAAGAACAACAAATCGGTTGACGGCCATTTTATTTTGTTTTTTTATAATCAAATAGAAGAAGGCTTTATTTTTTATTGAATGGCGACTGCGATGAAGTAGAATGAAACACAAAGCAGGATTAATATAGGGGGAAATATCGAAAATGTTGTGATTAAACGGTAATTTCGGTAATTTAATGGCCTTTCTTTTGTTAATCCAAACCACACAAATGTTGGATCTAGAGTCAATTTTGATGTTAAAAGAAATGGTCATTCGAAATTTGTGGTTGGTTTTTATGGTGTATTTTAATTCATCAATTATTAGATGTAAATATAAAACTTGAAATTGTTAAAGGGGAAAAACAAATAGAACAACAATATGGAGAGAATAACAATAAGACAGAGAGAAGAAGTCTGTAATTCTCATTAATCATAAGTCCTTTAAATAGGGAGGAGTTTACAAAGAAAATGAAACATTCATTATGGTAATTTATAATACTAGGAAAATATTATATCAATCACTTCCTTTTGATGATGGCACATAATCTTACAACACTTCCCCTTGTGCCGAGTCAAAGGAGTGATGTGCACAATTGTTGCCTCATTAAAACCTTACGCCAAAATAAAAACCCAGTGGGATAAAAAAATATGACGAAGGAAAGAGTACAACGCACCAGTTTCTTTGCAATATATAGACTTTTCCTTCAGTCTAGTTTTCTCTTAGATTAGTACATTAATCATGAGAGTTAGGAAAACATGATGGTATATAAACAGTTGTCTCACTAAAACCTTACACCAAGGAACAAAACCCAATGGGAAAAATAAAACCTTGGTTGAAGGAAAGAGCACAACATACCAATATCACAAATATAGTAGACTCCCCCTTTTGTCTACTACTCCCCCTGATTCGTGCATTAATCAAGGGAGTATGGAAAACATTTCCATTTACTTTCTACATGTTTCCCAATATATGGTTTTAGGTAATGACTTGGTAAAATATGTTACATTCTTTTGACACCTTACTTGATTCACTTGAATCTAAAGGAGAGTCTTTTATTCTGATTGTATAAAAACTTAAGCAGAATATGCTTTGTGTTATCCCCCTTGATGTATCTTATGTTCATTTCTTCTATACATGATGCATTATTTCCATATATGCAAGTAGGATACTGATTGAACCCAAAATTACTAGCTCCTCTAATATATGTAATGATAGTCCTTAATCATATACATTCTTTAATTATCTCATGGAGAGTAATATTCTTGAAATAGTTCAAGGAGGTAGTTACAAGGGTTTGCTTAGCTTACTTTCAAGCAATCTGGGTGTTCACTTTGGAGATTCCTTATCCAGTTTGAGAACAACCTTTCTATGAGTCATACATATATCTAATATCAACAAACACATACCAAGACATTGTTTAGTGTTTTTCTATAAGAGCTAGTACTTTTACTGCTTACATTCTAAGTAGGTATTGAAGTTCCATTATCAATCCCATTTTTCTTTCTATAGGGAAAGTATAAGCCCATGTCAATGGTTCTAAAAGATTTACTTGATATCATTCCAAATGACGCTACGTTGGCGTTGAGCTAAATCTAGCTAACAAGTTCACTGAGAAATAGAATATACAATCAAGTGTATTGTGCTAAATACAATAATGCGCATATTGTACTTAGATAGGGAATTCCAAATCCCAACACTTTTTTTTTCGTCACCATCCTTTAGACGAAATGGACAATTCCTTATATCCAACACTTTGACCAATCATGAGAGTGCTAACCGGATGCGCTTTGTCCATATTAAATTGCCTGATTATTTTCTAGACATATGCGATCGGTGAATTAATATTTCACAAACTCGGTGTTCTGGCTCAAATAGCTAGACAAACTCAAGTTTTCCCAAGATTTTTATCTCAAATTTAGATTTCAAGTTGCTTGTGGTTTCTCTTATTTCATCAAGAGTGCCTATTATGTTCATAACATCGACATATAAAGCTACTTTGAAAATCTAGAACTTGTTTTTCTACATAAATACGCAAGGGTACAATTCATAGTTCTTATGTCTCCTTTCCCAATCAAGTGTTCACTTAGGGGGTTATACCACATCCGCATAGATTGTTTTAATCTATAAAGTGAGCGTTTCAATTTTATTGCAAACGCACTTCGTGGTGTAGAGTTACTTGATTTTGGTAATGTAATGTCATCAAGCACTTTTATATCTCTAAATATAGATCCCTATAGAGATATGTATTAACCACATCCATGAGCTGCATTTCCAGTCCTTCGGAAACTACTAGGCTAATTAATTAGCATAACGTTATAACGTCCATCACGGGAGAGTAAGTCTTGTCGTGATCAATCCAGGGCGTTGTGAGAAATCTTGCGCCAAAGGAGAGTCTCATACATTATGACTTGATTATTCTCATTACGTTTTACGACAAATTATTTATCTATGTCTTACAGGCTTTACACTTGGTGGGTTAGCACTACCAAACCAAATACCTGTTCATTTGTCAAATAATATGATTCTCCTGGATTGCTTATTTAGGCCAATTTGCTCTTTGTTGATATTTTTCAATTGAGCATGGTTCGATGTCAATGTGCTCTATCATCTCATATAAGAAACAATATATGTGAAATATATCATCAATGAGTATGTATGATCTGTCCATCGACTCATATGTACTCTCATAATTCATTTGAAATTTCTTTAATCTCTGGAATCAATATTAACTTTGGAGCATCCTCCAGTAATGATTCATAGACATAGTTTAATCAGAGACAATCTCGTGAGAGGTTTATGTATTGATGACAAATAGTTGTGCCTTACTCTTCTCTTCCTTTAGATGAGTATCTATCGAACCAAGTAGCTTCCCCATTTTCGTTTGGGAGCTACGACCTCAACCACACATCCACCATGTGTGATTGCAACGCACTTTCCAGCGACGTTGTACCCTTGTTTGGAGACTTTAACCTTGCGAGTATATTTGCAGCTCTTATATGTGATTTTGTCACTTCTGGAATAACATTAAACGTATCAGGTATCGAGTCTGATTCATTTGACTTCAACATTACGTTGTGAAGTTTTGGGGATCAAAATGAGACAGAGTGGGAATATTCAATGACACTTCCTGTCGTTCTCATGGAAAATCCTTTTTCCTATCTCCCCCTAACGACGGGAAGACTGTCTCATGAAAGTGACAACCCGCAAATCTAGCGGTAATGAGATCACTTGTCAAATATTTTGATTAACGAATAATTGTTGGGGATTCATATCCAACATATACTAAGTCGTCTTTAAGGACCCATTTTGATGCGCTGTAGGGGCGCAATTGGCACATATATTACATAACCAAACATGTGTAAATGTAAACTATCAGGCTTATATCTAGTTACCAACTGGTACGCATGAGGCTAGTTAGCAAGCAGTGGGTCTAAAACGAAAAGGAAAAAAAAACTGCATATAATAATTACATAACCCCAGGTAGATGTGGGTAAATTGGTGCGCATTACTAATACCCAAAATGTCATCATATTCTTTTGATAACAACTTCTATGAGACCATTTTACATATACACTTGGGGTATAGGAAACTCTACATTGATCCTAATACATATGAAATTAATATCAAATCCTTATGATGTAAATTCTCCAACATTCCAAGTCATGTAGACTTGATGAGATAATCAGGGTGGTGAGCCCTTAAACGTATAACTAGTGCTAGAAGTGCAGTATTTCATGTGGACAATAATACGACATGCGTTCATCGTGTCGAAACCAGAACCATAAAGTACTTTAATGGCCCACATTCTGGATGTTTATGTTCATAAATATCACCTTGTATTCGTTGTAACAATGGAATATTTTTGTATTATGTCCCTTAGTTTTAGGATAATCTCATTCCTGTCTTGGCCAATGATTAGGGTATATATAAAAGATTTAGGTATTCGAGAGGGCATATTATGATGGCAAAGTTGTTTCTTATGCTGTAGAAGTCAACAGTTGCAATTTGCCTCATTCCGCCTTTCACTCGAAAGAGAATGTGTCTATGTGTATTTTGCAATACACGGATCACTATGTCATAACCATGGTGTCCCACATGGTCATGTCAAAACATATATGTGTCATTTCCCCCAAAGTTCTTTATTGGTGACAAAATATGTTTCGATGACCCAATAATCTACTAGTTTGACACATTAGTTTCCATGATATGTTTACTTTCATATTCATTAGAATTTATGTATATATGCTCATTTCCATTTCTATTTGATACGAATATCTTACAAGGTTCCTATTAATCTTGTACCAACAAGAAAGTGACAGTCCATCGTCTAAGTAATATGTATTTGTCTATCATTTTAGATTGTGGAATATTCTACAAAAACTCAAGTTCTCCTCGATACATTCCTACATGGAACGGAGAATATTAATAGTTTTGTTATTTATTTAGATGTATTTCTTTACATCTATAATGGTTACATATTCGATTTTACTTTAGCAAAGAAATTAATTTTGATACTTAAAATTAATTTCAAATAAACATATGCTTAATCAATATTAAATATTAAATTAATATGTTATAGTTCATTTTCAATGTGTTTCCTTTTTGACAAGAGAATTCTTTAGTGCATTTCTTATTTGATTGTCCATTATCACATGGGGCAGTAGTTGTATCTCTACTCCAGATGTTGAAAAATTATTCCCGACTCTTACCAAGACCCTGACCCCGTTCTAGGGTGTCGTCCACATAGTGGATAAATGTCACATGTGTGAAATTGTTTTTAACTGACCGTTCTTTGGAGTTGTTTCCACCTTTAATACTTTCATTATTGATCTCGAGAATTTTCTTTGTCTCGACATATGTGGTGTTATTATTCCAAAAAATCTTGTTATGTCTCTCAACCACTTGCAGTAGGTTGATGAGTTTGTTTAAAGGTTACTTTCCAACTTATATTAGTTCATTAATATTTTTGAGTTCCTTGTCACAGAGATTGATACGCGTTTTGAATATAACATTTCTTTGTTGAAATCAGTTACCTTTTTGTAATCGAGTAAGTGAGTTTCATTCCACTGTACGATTAGTTCGGGAAGTACATGTTCATGAGTACTCCCGATTATCCCTTTCCCGATTATCCCTTTCGGGACATCCCACATTTCTTTGGGGGTTTCTAGTAAGGGTATTCCTATGAAACTTAGGATTTATATGTCGTTTCAAAACATGAGGGTATTTGTTTGTACTTTTTTAAGAGGTTGGTTTTAGAGTCAATTGGGGAGTTGATGGACTTTATGTATTTTCTTGTACCTTTTTAGAATGAGGTTTATATACTCATTTATGATACTCAACTTCTTTTGAGTTTACTTCGTTGATTTTATGATGAGTCATTTACATATATAAAGGATAATATATGATTTTCTTTTTTATAAGAAAATGGATATGGTTATGAAATTTCATTATCATAACAATATTGGATTTTTGTATGTTTATATTTTGTTGATAATACTTCATCAATATTTCAATTTGCGAAAAAAAAATCACTCAATCTATTGGATTTCCAGGTAGTAGGGGAATCACATGGATTTCTCAACTCCCTACAAACCTTAGGGTTGTTTACACCCGTTTGACAAAATCCAGTCGATATTTTGTGATTTATTTAATTTAAATATAACATTGTTAATTATAGAGCATTTGGCATGAGGCCAAAAATTGATATGAGTTTGGCATATGAAGCCAATTTCAATGTTTTAATAACTTAATGGTATTTTGGGATATTTTGTTATGAGCCAAATAAATATTGGTTTTGACATAAAGTCAAATTCAAATGTTTAATATCTTACTAACATTTTTGGATATATGGAGATTGGAAGTGTAACTTCCAAAAAAAAATTTATAACATGGGGATGATTTATAACTAATATAAGAATAATGTTTTAGGAAATAAGCAATACAATCGTCATTATTAGGAATTTATTCTGACTATGATACGCTTATAATTATACTCCAATATTTAGTAACAAAACATATATGGCAATATATATATATACTATATTATAAAAACGACATAAAAAACTCTTAATTACAACATTTTAAGCACAAGTTACAACTAATTAAGGTCAATTACTTAATTTACAATTTCTTAATGCTTTGTTACAACATTTCCAAGCACAGTATCTCACATAATCATCTATTTGTGGAATAGATACTCATTTATTAATATAAATATTTGTTTTTTTGGTGGAAGATTTTATAAAATAGATTTTATATTAGCATAATCTATTTTAAATATAGATTTTACATTTAAATCTATATTAATGAGATGTAATATAAAATCTTTTTTCTTCCGTATTTTTTTATATACATCTCATAATGATTTTTCCATATTTTATTTTATAAAATCTTTTTCCATATTTTATTTTATAAAATCTTTTTACATAATGAGATGTAATATAAACTCTTTTTTCTTCCGTATTTTTTTTGCTAATATAAAATCTATTTTATTTTATAAAATCTACATGTATTTTATATTAGCATAATATAAAATCTACACGTATTTTTTTTTCACGAGCATTAAAAGAAAAAAGAAGAAGGTTGATATGAATTAAAAATAAAAAATAACGAGATACACTAATAAATTATCGTATTCTTTAAAATAAAAATATTCCGCAGTACTTTCCAAATTAACCAAGTGCAAAGAAAATAAAATAGAAACGATGTAGATATAAAAATATTCTTCCATATTTTTTAAATATTTACATTTAAATGTAAAATCGAAAATGAAAATGAAAATAAAATATTTTAAAATATTTTCTACATTCACTATAAATATATATAGCTTCTCTATATATCATCCGAGTACAAAAAGAAGACGAACAGCCGGGTGTCAATGGCGGAACCTGCAACTGAACAAAAGGTATTCCACTATATTTTTGTTTTATTTGAAAAACTATTTGTTTATATTTTATTTTATTTACTGAGGATTTGTTTATATTTTTCAAAACCCACAATCATATTTTTCGAAGTAGGGGAATAAGATATATATATATATATATATATATACATATCTTTATTTTTATCGACTAATACTATGAGGTCTTGAAGTCAATAGTCAAATAAATTTTCAAGTGGTACCGAGTGAATTTAAACTATACCAGTTGAGTTGCCGGTTACAAAAGATAGAAATCATTTATTTTCTTTGTCATATTTGATGTGGGTTGAATGTTGTTAATTAATCTACAGATTTATACGTTCAAAGTGATTGTCAAATGTTGTCGAGGAGGTTTTAGAAAAATTGCAAAATCTGTAAAAACATATGTTCATATTTATAATTATTTCAATAATAGTGATATGTTGTGAGACATGTCGTTTGAGTTTTAAATAATGTAATACAAAACTATTACCAATATTATTGCACAAACTCATAACAACAAACGATTAAGAATATATGCAAGATAACCATTTATGAAAATACATTCGTTTTTCACATTGTATTTCATTAACTGTTAACAGAGAAATTACGTTTCATTTTAACTCGGTTCAATATTCCAACAAAAAATTTATCCTCACGTGCAATGCACGGGCCCAACACTAGTATATATATTACATTAGAAAAACAACATACGTGCTTTATAAACTAGACAAACAATTATAATAATTTTATAAGACCTAAAACATATTGAATTAAATTCAATAGTTTTTTTTTCTCACACATCGACCCTTCAAAATGTGCATAATAATTGCCTTAAGTATAATCCAATACATTTTATAAACATATTCCATTAAAAAAAATTAACAAGTTTAATATGTAAATGTCATAAATATACGCTTATAATAAATATTGAACCAATAAATTAACATTAACAATTAAAATCAATAGTATCCAAAATTAAAATAATTGGATCACATCTAAATATGTTAATCAGTCATGATATAAATTAATAAGAAAAGATAAATGAATCAAATATCTTTTTTTTTCAATATCAATTACATAAGGAGATATATATATATATATATATATATATAATTACATATAAAGATGTACAATCCTTATTGCATAAGATACAAGTTAACATAGCAATAATGGTTATTATTATTATTATTTTTTTAACCTCTTATAATGAGAACTGAAGGAACACAAATATCTAACCCATAGAGTAAGTATATCACGAGTTCAAAATTATACACAATTATATGGTTTAGGTTCATACACATACTTAAGGTCATGCCCCGTTCATCCTCATATATTTAAGCAAATTCAAAAGAAAATCATGCATATGATAAAGATGAAAAACTCAAGAATACAGAAAGACTTTTTACCTCGTCATATGGATTTTTTTTCATTCATCCTTCAAAGCATGATTCGAGTTTGTTTCTGGCTTTGTCATTCTTGTAATTCATTTGATGAAACAGTAGCACAGACGAGCATCGTGCTGATAACGTGTTAAAGGGGAAAAACAAATAGAACAACAATATGGAGAGAATAACAATAAGACAGAGAGAAGAAGTCTGTAATTCTCATTAATCATAAGCCCTTTAAATAGGGAGGAGTTTACAAAGAAAAGGAAACATTCATTATGGTAATTTCTAATACTAGGAAAATATTATATCAATCACTTCCTTTTGATGATGGCACATAATCTTACAACAAAAATATATTTTTAATTGCAATTCTATTTTTCGACAATTCAGTTTTCATCTATATCTATATCTATACTATATTATAAAGCACGGATAAAAAACTCTTAAATACAAATTATTAGCACAAGGTACAATCATTTTATGCAAGATTTTAAAAATATCTTAATTTACAAGTATCAAAGCACAAGATACATATTACTACTGCAGACTTCTAACACCCATCAATTTGGTATGTGCAGGTCTTCCTTTTATGCAGACTATTAATTAATATATTATATTACTATAAATAATCATTGAATTTTAACAAAATACTTAATTTTTTTATATAAAAAAACATTATATTATTAAGCCTAAATTAAACAAATTTATAAAAAAACATTATCACTTTCTCAAAACCATCAAAAATCGTACTGTAAATCGACAAAAAAAATAAAATGAAACATTAAAATTGTGATGTATCTCACTGCATTACGCGAGTACGCTTCTAGTTAATCAAAAAACGAAAATAGTCATGATTGTAATAATGTTTGAATATGAGTTTTCTCATATCAAGATTTATGAAAACTGGATGTAACTTTAACTGTGTAAATATAGTAATTACAAAACAATTTTAATCTTTTTCTTGTTGTTTCTTAAGATGTTCTTATTCGATATATTAATCTATCATATGATAAATTGTACTCGATGACAAACGAATAGCCGCACATGTATTGGGAGTTTGGGACCTTCGACTCGTTTTTGCTCTAATGATCTTCCAACATCTGTATGCTATATTCAATCATGAATATATTTATTATATTAGAAAAAAAATATTCACATTCTTAAATTTACGAAAAATTCAAGTTTGCAACTTATTTGTACACAACTTTCCAAAACTTCACATTTGAATTCCATAAAATTAATCGTTAACTAAGAGACGTACATGTTCAAATATAAAATACACGTTGAGCTTGAGCACTTCTAATAAAACAAAAACGGATAACTAAATAAACACTCTCGTTCTCTCAAAACCATATAATAAAATCGAGTGGGATAAAGAATAAAAACAAAACATGAATTAGAAATAAGGGTTCGAGTTCTTAACTTCAAAATCAATGTATTGCACTGCTGGTAAATATTTAAAAACACACACACAAGAAGAGTATAAATTAAATTTGTAATGTCAAGATTCACCATTATGGCCCAAATATACATTTGTGGCAGTACCGTCAAGCCATAAAAACCACGGCAAAGTCACCGACATTAGCCCTCGGATGTTGTCAAGCGAATAGCCCTCTGGTTGTTTAATTCATTTTTTTGTTTTTTTATCTAAGTTTTAACATATTCTGTATTTTGATATTTTTGAATTTTGTGTGGAATGTATGTTATAAACGCATGTTTAGTAAGAAGTATGCAACAACGATCCAAATAAGTTTGTCACTTGTCAGTATTGTTCAAAAATTATTGGTTTGAATTAACACATAATAAGTTATTTCGTTTTGTTTTAAAATAAGGGTTCGAGTTCTTAACTTCAAAATCGATATATTGCATTGCATTACACTGGTAAATATTTAAAAGCACACACAAGAAGAGTGTAACTTAAATTTGTAATTTCAAGATTCACCATTATAACCCAAGTATACATTTGTGGCGGTAAGGTCAAGCCTTAAAAACCACGGCGAGGTCACAACATTTATAAATGCACGACTTATGGCAGCGAATACACACAATTATTACTCAACGAGTCAATGATATTAAACAATTTAAATTAGGTTATGATACTAAACCAAAAAATACGACAAGAATAGGGTAAAAAAATCAAATATCATGTTAAGAAAACCGTACATTAGGCCATGACGTACCACAAACGTAACATGACGTCAGACACGAGCCTTGAGCCACGACGTGTGACGACAACTGTCGCAACGAGCCTTTTAAAACACTTCCTAATCTTAGTTACTGAAAACACCAAAATCACCATTCACAACCTCAAATGAATACCAATCCCAAGCAATTTCAACACCCAAAAGTGGCAACCATTCACTGATGAATCATGCCCAACAACAATGTTTTTCTTAACACCCCCCAAAGTGGCAACCCATTCACTAATGAATATGCCCAACAACAATGTTTTTCTTGACATACAAAACACAACCTATACAATTCGTTAAACGATCAAGATAACGACAACCCCAATCGGAAGGAACGGGAAGGGGGACAAGCAAGAAAGCAATTGACACCGAGATTGTTCATGGATGAGCTGCTGCAAAAAGATCGAGTTCAAAATGTACGATACCAAAGAAGAAGTACCACGTTTAGTACAAAACCTAACAAAAACGTTACTAGATTACAACGTACAACAAGATTCTCGTTGTTACAAACTAAAAAGCTATAGCAGAACGTATTCGATTGCAGCCTTTTAAAATACAGAAGCAACCGACGGGCATGAAGGCCTAAAAAACTAGCATGATCTAGACATTACATCTCCATTTTGGAGGTTACAGAACTAGAAAACATACGCTAACGGCTAGCTAGTTACATGCTGCACAAATTACAATGGTATTTACAACTCGAGAATATGATCCTAAAAAAACAGAAACAGATGCCCGAATACAACAAACCAGATGCTAAAAATGACTGTAAGGCGTCACTCGTGACAAAAATGGGATGATTTTACAAGATAATATAACGATATACATGAAAATTCTACTACAGATGAAGAAAAAAAGCAACAAAAAAAGCACTCATTTTCGGTGCAGACCAGCAGATATGGCAGTTGATGCAAAATTTAACTTAGCCAATTTCATAGAATCCAAAGAAAGCAATGAATCAAGTCGGCTTCGTCCAGGTCAAAACACAAAGGGTTTCTGCCATTCTGTTCCCTGAATACGATTAAGCACGAGTTAAAAATATATTTCAATCCACCAGCCAAACCATTATCTCTTTCATTATATGCCGGACACTATCATCATGTAAATTTCTTGTATTGCCATAAACTCATGTGTCGGTTCTTCAACTATACAACCATAGGGCAGGACTACGTTGACCAGAGCCAGCTCAATTTTTCCGAAAATATGACATATCAGAACAGGCAGGTGAAACAAATGTCGATCTCACAATGAGGTTAATGCACCAAAGCATATTATCAAGCATCAGATAGTAAGTCTACGCAGAAGTGTAACTAAGCTGCAGTTAAGTTGGTTCTAAGAAAATAATCACAGACAGTGAAACATTTATGCATTCAAGTATTCAACCTATATGCTGAATTATAGGCATGGATTTATGACTACGGAAGTATGCACTCACAACTAAAGGATTAGACAAAGCCACATATGAGGGTACAAGTGCTTGTCAATGGACTCGCTGCAAAATTTGTACAAGTGTTGAAGTTCAGATGCTATTGTCATTCTATCGACAAAAGGAAGCCATTTTAGCACCATATTAATGAAACACGTTGCACATAAACAACATAAGAAATCCAGCAGGAATGAAGAGTTGCTTGCTCTCTTTAAGACAAATTTCAACAGCTCATCCACATTGCGTAACGTAATTAAAGACTCAGACTAAAAAATAGTAAGATGGTTATGCTCTATTATGCATGACAATGCTGCAAAGAAACTTGAAAAGTACCACCAATTGGACTTAAGCATGCGAGTACAGATGAAGAACGAACAATGAAGTTTGACTTATTAGCTGCATGACAGAAGACGAATAACGAATCATGACCAATGCAACCTCAAGTAGTTGAAGGAGAAGGAGAATGAAAAAATTCTATGATATCACAGTCATTTTTATATTCTACATCAACATCAAGAATAAAAAGGCAATAAAGCTATCCTCTGCATCTAGACCTGGTTATAATCCTGTTTGCTCTAAGAAGATTTCCATGTTAAGTTTGTCCAACAGATAAAGTATAACTCCGCTATCAACAAAATAACAGAAAAAACAACAGTTCGACTTTTCAAGTATCTCAAGGTCACATGTCCTAAGATGGACCGTCTTTAAAGAGAGGTTGTGGCAGGACGATTAGTAACCCATAAGGATAGGTTAGCATCAGGGTGCTAGATGTCCAACCAAATAAAGAAATTCACACAAAAAACTACAAATGTATTTTAGCACAATAATTAAGCATTGCAGTCTGTAGGGAGCAGAGCAAAGCAAGGATAATCTACGCCTCCTTCCAAATGTGTAGAACTTACTTTTGATTCCTGAAGCCGATTCTGCATATGGTGTCAGCCGAGTCAGAAAGCACACCATTAATATAATATGATATAATGACACAGCAACAAGTTGAAGGCTCGAAGATCCTACAAGAAGAATGAACTGCTTGGCAAACTCAATCTGATCGCATGCGCCTCCGCTTCCCATAATCTGCATCCCTCGACCTAGACCTGTGATCCTCTTCTGGCATTGCTCGCGATCTGCTCCTGGACCTTGTAGAAGACTGTCCACGATCCCAGTCATCCTCATAACCCGTGTTGCGCTCCTTCTGACGATGCTCCCTATAACTATCCTTTTCCTCTTTGTACTTGTAGTCCTTATCATGCCTCTCCCTATCCTGATCCCTATCATCACGGTGTCTTTTCTCTGAATTCCCTGACCATTCACGCTCGGAACCTCTTTCCTTTTCCCTAGAAACGGCATTTGAGCGCGCTCCTTTGTCATGGCTTGCCTCTCCATACCCATATTCTGAAGCACCATCTTCACCCCCGTAACTGGACTCTCTCGTCCTTTGCCCATGCTCTTCTCCTCCCCATCCACCCATGCTGGTGTCACCCCACATCCCTGCCTGAGGTCCCTCCATCCCACTGGTACCCATCATCCCCATACCACCGGCACCCATCCCTCGGCCAAAGAATGCTGGGTTCACATGTGGAGCTACCCCAGCAAGTCCCATGGTATTGACGCCTGGAAACTGAGGCATCATACCAGGAAAACCAGAACCTGGAAAGCCACCATAACCCGCTCCACGACCCATATATGTTGGATCAAACCCACCACCCATCATACCTTGAGGATGCATGAATCCACCAGGAGGACCCCCAAAAGCAGGACCTCCAAGACCTTGCCCATAAGCTCCTCCAGCAGGACCACTTCCAAACCCAGGTGCATTTACATTCTTTGGTCCCATGGCCCCTCTACCTCTCATGTGCCCACCACCCCTATTGAGAACTCCCTGCCCTCCTCGTCCCCAATTACCTCTCCCATAATTCCTCCCTGCATCTCCACCAGCAAAATTCGTTCCACCACCTCTTCCTGCCCCATCATTCATAGGTCTCCTTCCTTGTGGTTCTGGCTGAGATTGAGCTGTTCCTTGATTCTTGTTTGCATAAGAAGCGCCCATCTGTCTTATAGTCTGTGGGGAAGCAAATGCCACTACACAAGGTCTTCCATTGAAAACATAACCGTTCATCCCCTCTTTGCAAGCAGCAGCAGAGCCTGATTCGTAAAACTCGACTTGACAATATCCCTTGGATTTGCCACTAGCTCTTTCATCAAAGAACTTTATCTCTTTGACTCTTCCATATTGAGATAATACATTCTCAAGCTCAGCGTCTGTGGTCCACCAGTGTAGCTCCCCAACAAAGAGTGTGGTAGCACCATTTTCTGCAGGTGGCCGAATTTGATTCTCATTGACAACTGGCCGCGTCATATTCACGTTAGCATTAGCTCCCATTTGATTACCTGGCATTTGAGGAACACCTGATATGCCATGACCTGCATTAGAAGTTAGCATAGGTGCAGGCTCATTCGTGATGGTCCCTGACATACTAATGGGATCAACCGAAGGTTTTTGGGGCACAGGGATTGATCCTCGAAAACCCATACTTACAGCCTGGACATCATTAGTCACTGGAGGAACCATTCTTTTTTGCAAAAGATCAACAGTCATCCCCTCCTTGTTGTCAGGCAACCGCAGGCCAGTATTCTGATAGACACCTTCAGCTGCAACACCAGGTATGTTTATATCTTGTGATGGCATTGCTTCTGGTCGAGCTTCCGGAACATTTACTTTCTGATCATGGAACCCTCCATTTCCCACATTAGCAGATGGTAGTGCCTCAGACCGCTGCATCTGCAGGAAACCTTCTCCAACATTAACGTCATTGTAGAGATCATCGTATTCGTCATCCTCACCTCCAATCTCATCGTCTGCAAGTGCAGGAATTGCTCCATCCCCATGATATTGCATCTTTTGAGACCCTCCAAATTCTTCATCTCCATAATCTAACTGCTCTTCGGCCATCAAATCAGTTCAAGTCAACACCCCGTCAAGATCGACAAGACAAACAACAATTTACCTTAACCTGCATAGGTATAATAGACAAGAATGATTAATAATGCATCTAATTGACATGAATTGATAGATGCACAAGCACATAGATCTCATACCAATAATGTGACAGGCCAAAGAAGACCAAAATCTCTTCTTCAAAGTCCAACATCCACTCTTAAAACAATTATATCCCCATTCCAAACAACCAACATTTTTATACTAATAATACTTAACGTAGCTACCACAACTTTTTCCTAGAAAGTTTAGAATCCACAACATTAAGATACCCAAAATTCAAAGCATCGTTCTTTTTCGGCAATTTAGATAGAATGTTCATTGAACTTTCATGATTTTTCACTTGCATATCTTTACAAAAAGATTTATCGACAATATATTATAAATTCGCACAATCATATACATTATTTTAGTTCAGTTAAGGTGGGATTTTAGATATCTAAATTCCCAATTGTCATTGAATGTTTAGACGTTTTGCAAATTAATGACCCAATTTCAAATAGGTTATTCACTTGTGTCATTGGGACAAAGGCAACTTGATTACGATGATCTTGCTTTAAGTCACGGCAAATGACTTCTAATTAATCGACTAGTTAAATTCCCTCAATTATGACGTTATTTTGTGTTTGGACAAGATAGGATGGAAATTATCTAATTGATACAGTTGTGAGAAGTCTGTGATTATATTCTTTTTTTTTCCTAGATACTTTTTTAGATTTTGATATAAAAAATAACCTTTGAATGATTTGAATTTGAAATGCTTGAGAACCCTTTTTTTATTTTGAAAAGATTCCTCAAAAGGGTTGATCAAATTGTTTAGGCTGCTTGTTCTTGAAGTATAAAATGTAGAAAAATTCTTTTATTGAGACATGCAGATGAACCATGAAAGCTCAATAATCACTTTTTTTCTATTTTGCCCCGTTTTTCAAGAACAAAGGACAAATGAAACTCAAATCAATGCATACATATTTTAAAACATATGTTGCAAGGTTATAACCATGGAGTACAGGTGGATGAGTGTGAATGAACAAAGTTATGAGATCGTAAAAGATGACGTATGGGTAAGTTTATACACATGTGTTTGTACATATAAGAGTTTAAAACCCAAGCAAAAAAGAAAAGAAATATTATCTTATAATCCATTCTTGAACTATAAAGATAAACTATTAAGTAGTCCCAAGCCTTATCCTTACAGAGCTTTTATTTTTACTTATTATGCCCATGTTTATACATATGTGTTTGTTGTTTTGCTCCGCCTCCTTTTTTTTTCCTTTAACAACTAGAAACCTTAGGTTTTACCTCAAATTTTCAGCCTTGGTTTCTAAACTTTTATTAATTGTGTGTTCTTTTCAATAAAAGTCGAAGAAAATTTCCCACCTTATCCCCATGTATCACTGGTCAACAATTAACAATACAATAATCGCCACATAGGGTAAAATTTCAGAAATCTAAGTGCCTAGTTGTTGATGATCTATGCTTCACTTCACAAGAAATTACCTTCTTCCAATTTGACTTATTAACCTCTCTACTGCTTGACTTTGTTTTGCTACCAACAATCAGAATGGAAATGATGTAACTACTGTTGCTGCAAGAATCTAATACATGATTGACCATCCTTCTTGTTGAGATATGAATATGAAAATCAAAAGAACCAGAAAAGTTACGATCCATATCCAATTCATCTATTTTGCTGGAACAAAGGAGGTGATGAAATTCAACTAAAAATACACACATATTTCAAAAGTCAAAACCTAACACAAGTTTCACAACAATGATAACATACAAAGAGATCTAAGGCCGATACACACAAAACCTCATCTTTCTCATTACGATTGTTCCACTTCCATCTATCTAACGAAGCTATAACTAAAAAATCATAATCAAACAACCGAACCCCTAAATACGCAACTCAATTCACCACAAAACAAACACAAATACAATAAAACTGACCTAATCTCCACAGTTTTACAAGTGAAATCAGCTACCTGACACAACAAATTCAACAAAAACAAAAGAAGAATCAGATCGAAGCTGGATCGATGCAAAAACATGAGCAAGTGCAAAAATTAACAAGAAAAATGGCGATAAAAAGATGTGTACCTGTTGTAGGTTTTGCGAGATGAGATCAAAGTTGAGACGAAATGCTTCGATTAAACAAACGAAAATTTGTTAGGAGTTTTGTCTATGTATCTACAGTGGGTGTTCTTGAGAGCAAAATCACGATCTTATCTTTCTACAGCTTTGATAAATAAAATTAAAAATTATAATTTAATGGAAAAACCGTATACCTAAATTTTCTTACTTTCTTTCGCCCCTTTTCGTCCCCAATTTAATACCACTCTATACCTAAATTTATATTCAAATACTATTCGGTTGGTTTTTTATTAAGTTATGTATTAATTTTTGTTTAGATTTTTCTTCATAAATAGAATGAACGTGTTTTTCAATTGGGAATGACAATTTTTGAAAAACTTAGGCATTGTTTGGCAAAAAAAAAACATGTTTGGATGACCATAAAATAGTTTATTAAAACGTTTTGAAAAACTACCTTATCAGCTAGTTTGCCAAACATAGCTTTAGTTTTATGTATAAAGCTCTCACCTAGAAGTTTATTGAATAAGTCATTTTCTATATTATTAAGTCACTACAAACAGTCATGTATAACTTACTGAATAAGTTGTGAGTCGTATTAAACCCATTGAGCTACTAACAGCTTAATGAGTTTGATGGGACTCATAGCTTACTTGGTCAACTATATATAATTGTTTGGTAGTGACTTAGGCTAAGGTGACGTTTGTTTTTTAAGAGGTCTAAAGTCTGAAATCTTATTTTATTTATGATTAATAAGAGGTGGTGTGTAAAAAGGTCTGAATGATTCAGACTTAAGAGTCATTAAGATGTTTTAAAAAAAACAAACAACCCCTAAGTTTGGCAAACTAGCTTATGACTGATAAGCTAGTTGATGAAAAAGTCACGTTTGACAAAAACTAACTTATAATCATTTAAATTACCAAAAATGACATTAATTATTTATTTATAATTAAAAGTTAATATATAATAATGAATATTAATGAGAGGCATAATTGGAATATTTACAAAAAAACTCCTCATAAGCTACTCCAAGTGGTTTATCAAAAAGTTAGCTTATGGTCATCCAAACATGTATCCAGAAAACAAGCTAGCTTATTTTTGCCAAACAATGTCTTAATGATATAGAGTGTGACTTATTCAGTAAACTTCTACTTGAGAATGAGAGTTATAAGTAACAAGCCAAGTTTTTTTCCAAACATGTTTCATCCACTTATGAAAACACTTTTCAATCTATACAGAGAGATTAATCCACATAGACGAATTTATCCATACATAACTTAATGGAAAACCAATCAAACGTCTCCTTAACATACATATATTTTCTTGATTTATAATTGTATTCTTTATCTTAAAAATAATAAGTTCGATAATAATTTTTGTATAGATATATATGGTAACATGTGATAGAAAATTTTTAAAAGGAAATTTATCTAACTTGTATGAAAAAATATATAGGGGCATGTTCAGTTGTAAACTTAAGTCCCGTTATAAATCAGGGACAAAGGAGGGTGTGACACGTGTCCCAGACGTCAACGACATATTCATCATGAATGTTGTAAAAGATGCACATTCATTATTCATAACGAATGGGAATAAATGAGGAAACTTGTCGTACTCTCTTTTGTCCTTCGGTTCACGATGAAAAACAATTTTGCAACTAATCTTTCCTATATATATATATATATATATATATATATATGGTTAGGTTATTTTGTTAACCTTAGTTTTATTGTTAACTATATGAACTAAACTAAACCATCAATCTTAACTGTAACACCCGTATATTTTAAAGGAACGGTCAGCGATCGGCCGAGAGAAACGGTCGGGGAACGGTTTAACACAAAATGTGAGGAGGCACAACAGGGACGCGCACGGCTTTAAGCCGCGGATAAGCCCGCGCAACTCATTGTGATCCGTGGCTTAGAGACACGTGCAGCTTGGCCCGCGACTTTAGGTCGCGGCCAAGGCCGCGGGAAAGGTCTAATCGATTTAAAACCCAAATTTTAGGGTTTTCTCTCATTAGCCTCCATCCCCATTTATCTCATCTCCATTGGTGCGATTTTTAAGAGCTCTTATCTCAGATTTAGAGCATACATGGTGGATTTATCACAAAGAAGTATAAAGGTTCGGTATTTGGAAACTTGGGTTGAATAGTTGGATGGGTTCCTTGAATAGCTTTGGATGGAAAATCTCAATATCTAAAGTGTTAGTTTCTTTGAATATTTCAAGCTTTAGTATAAGGATCTTCGTAGATCTAAAGGTTTTCTTTGTTAATGGTTTATTCTAGACTTGAAGAAATGAGTTGTTTGGAAACCCTAGCTTTTTGTTGGTGATAACTTGGAAATGGTGGAATCTACACTTTTGGAGGCAAATGGTTGAGTTTGGAACCTAGGTTTAACTTAACCTAGCAATGTGATTTCAAGTTGCTTTGTGAAAACTATGTACATGCCAAAAGGAGTATTTTGAAGTAAAAATATGTTTTACTTGGTAATTGTCAATGTGTTAAGTATTTTGATAAGTTTTCATATTTATTAAACTTGGGTTATTTGAATTTCATGAAAAGCCATATTTGGGACTTGAATATTTGATAAGTAAATAGTATGACTTATGCATTTGGTAATTTTGCACAAATAAAGTATATTTTATGATTTATGCATTTTTTGTGATTTTGTACACATGAAGTATAATCTATGATTTATGCATTTTTGGTGTATTTGACTTCATAAATCATTTGGAAAATGAATGTCTCCATGTTATGAGACATTTTGGAAAACATAAGGGTATGAACCCATGTAACACCCTTAAATCTGAAGATAGCAACTTATTAAAATTTTTCTAAATACATCAATATTTACTTCGACTACAAACATAATTTAAGAGTTAACCTCAATACACACATTCATCCGATGCATACAATATATGACAAGGACGGGTGCTACTAAAACCCAATACAATTACTATCTCCAACCTGTGGAAGACTTCACCAACAACTTACTCTTGCATAAAGCTAAGGCTTAACTCTTCATGAGGCTACTAGAGTCCGAACCCCCAACTGAACCTGATGCACATGCCGACAAATAAAAGGTTAGGCTTAACGCCTAGTGAGCTCAAGAGTTTTAGCATGAATGAATATATCTTTAAAAGAAAGGAATTCAGTTTTAAAGCAAGATCCTTCGAAATATTATACTTTAAAATGGAACGACACATTTTCCCATAATATGCACTTTTAAAGACAATGCTCCCGAACACACATTTCTTATAAAACGATGCAACCCGTAACTCGCCCAAACGGGGTCATAGTTCAATACTCACATTTATGAAAATGTAAATAATACTTCATAATCCAAAACACCCTAAAACACGGGTGGGACATAATACTCGACCCTTAAATAACGGAAAACAATCCATGTAACTATGATACGCCATTAAAACACGGAATTGAGACGTAATACTCACGCGACCATGAAATTGAATGAAATCCAAGTATTAAAGCATGAACAACTAAATATCCAAAATACCGCGGCCCGACAACGGGGGATACCCGTATCCGTTGAGAGCGGAGGAACACAAAAGTATGTCACTCAAACAACGTTGTCGCATGACACTTCACGACACGAATGCCCAAGTGTCCCTACGACTCCTTGACAAGTATCACCCAGGAGACAGCTGACCTTAGTGAATACCACCATAAATTATCGCTCAAAGGCTCGGTACGCGGGGGATACCCCGAAGGCATTGCCCCACACGGCGAAGGCCCCAAACGCCCATCAGAGGACCCCCCTTAGTCATGATAGCTCACTGACAGGCCCTTTTGTTTACCTTAGGGTGAGAGAAATAATACCAAAAAGCAAGTATACAAATTGGTACTATGTCGTCTTGCAAGTAATAAAATGGTAAAGATACCAGATATCGTCCCACAGAGATTGGGCTAAAAAGTGTGTTAAAAGTATAATGAAAGATAAGATTTCAGATGACGAATTTGAAGCAATATTTTGATTGGTTGGTGAACACAGATTTACTTTAACAAGATTTAAAAAGAAGCAAGGGTGCAAGGCTTATAGTGAGATGTTAACCCAAATTCCAGTGGACCAATGCTGCAGTGATGTTGCAGCATCCTTGTGACAAAAACTGATTTTATTATCTATTTCAAGACACGTTCCTCTCGGACTCTCACCATCCCATTATTCCAGTAGCTACAAACAATCTCATCTCTGAGCAATGTTCAAGATAAGGGAATGATGGGAGTGGAGTTCTTAAAATATATGGCAAAACAAATTCTCTTTGTTAAAAGTTACTCTTTCGAAATAACCCCCATACCTCCCAAGTTGGTATATTCCAAATAGCTTATCTCTAAGTCTATTCCATGTTAACCCTTTGAAAAAGTGACAACTTATCAAGAATGGATCATTTTAAATGACACAAGTAACAACTCTCGTTGCAAGTAACTCTTTCGATATTACCTCCTATGTCATTCAATTTGACGTGCTATTCAATGGCCTATCTCTAGGTCCATGACACTATTACACTATCAAAATGATCAATTTATCAAAGAGTTTTGTTATCTTGATAAAACTTAAGTTGGAATAATAAAACTTTGTTAAAGTCACAAAAGTCCACTTTGTTTAAGTTAACACCATCACCATTTGCCTCACACCCAAGCTAAGGTGTTTAGCTACTCATTATAATAAATAAAGAAAGAACATTACAAAGAACTATAGAAGAAGACATAATGTAAAGTGCTTGGAAATGTAAAAGACTTGAAAATATATAAATATATATATAAGACTTGGAATGTAAAGACAATAAATGTAAATGACAAGAAAGTAAAATGGAATGTAAGTACAATACTACAATCTACTGGAATTTAAATGCTTGAAACTAAAGACATACAATAAATGGAAAGGCTAGAGATGCAAGATAAGTAAAGAAAATGCATGGAGAAAATCTGCAGGTGAATGCTGTTCCAATGCTGGAAGCATTCATAGCCTGGGTTTACGAAGAACACGAAGAACACCATATGAACATATGCATGCTTTCTGGAAATTTCCAGAAAAACTCAGAACTGAAGTTCGTTCCAGTTCCAAGATGAACGAAAATAAGAAGATTATGCTAAGCAAACGATTACAAACAACATAACAATATGAAGAATTTAAAGAACACGATGAAGAAATTAAAGACAAAGATGATGAAACCAAAAGATTACTAAATATTAAAAGAGAATTGGAGATGATTAAAAGTAACTACAAAAGTGTCTTTAAAGATGGAGGGATGATCTGATCTAGTGATGATGAAGGAAACTTCATGTATAAGCTACTTCCTACTTGGTGGGATGAGGGATTGGTGATGATAAGATGATTGGATAAGTGATGAGGGAAGCTTGTTGGATACTATTAATGCCCCAAGAACACTCTATTTATAGGAAATAGAGAGGGGCCAAAAGGGTTAATCTAACTAACTTAAGGTACTACTATTAGAGTTTTACAACAAAATGTACCATACAAAGGAATAATACAGCTAATTATCAGATAAACAGCTGGCAAAAGTACTGTCCAATGGTCCATAGAAATGCTTTATCCACTCCACTTTAATCAGCTTCCAATTCTCCCTGCACGTTCAATGCTGCTGAGATGCTGCAGCACTGACCTGTATCATCAAGAGTTTGCAAATTACATCAACTTTAGCCTATACAACCCATGTTTATATACACATCCATATCTTAAGCTCCAAATCAAGAAAGTGGAAAATAATAACCAAAATGACTCAAGGTTGGGATTATAAAGTGTAAAATCTAATCTAAAAAGATAAAAACAATGTGCTTAAGTACTCAAAAGTGAGTACTTATCACCACCCCAAACTAAAAACTTTGCTTGTCCTCAAGCAAAACAAAGAAGAAAAGAAAAGACTCAATTCTAAAAAATTATGCAAAAGGATGGCATTAAGTGCACATTATGAGTTTGAAAGTGTCAAGAATACATAGCATAGCCTTTCATAATACAAAAGTGATCACATATCATCATAATTGCTATCATGAACCATATGCTAGCCTAGCATTCTCTTTGTTATGGTTTACATAATTCACATCACACTTTGATAAGGCCATAGGTGGAATGGGTTTCTCTCTTTTTGGCACTTGATTTTCCTCACCTTGCCTTTTCTCACCCCATGCATCAACATGAAATTTTTTCAAATTTTGGCACTTTTTGTGCTCTTTTTGTTGCATGCATACACCTGCCCCTATGGAGCATTTGTGGTGTTTTGATTGTGTGTCCATGGCATTTTTTCAGAATGTATAGAGCTTTGCTCTTGCCATTTTTAGACACCCCCACCCCAAACTAAAAATCTTACAATGTCCTCATTGTATTGGATGAAAGAGTGTATTGACTTTGGGTGGATAAAAATGGAATAAAGTGTATGGCTTTTTGGCATTTTGATGTGATATGAGTGATTTGTGCACCAAATTGTGTCCCAAGTAATTACAAGGCTAGTTCTAGCATAAATACATCCTAGAATTGTGATGTGAACTTCAAGTTTTATTTGGGCTATGCAAGTACATATAACTAACAAAACATGATCCTAAATGCATGAAAATAACACCTAAAAATAGAAAAACAAATCCCATACACAAAAATGAATAAAATGGAGCAAAAGGGAATGATATGGACCTGTCCCACTCCTATGGGAGTAGGATAATGATCTTCTGTGGAGGGCTGTCCAGCATCCTTGGATGCTGCAGCACCTGAACTGACAGTAGCATCTGCAATCAACTTCTCATTTTCTTCCTCTAGCGCCTTGATTCTTTCATCTCTGACCTTCAGCATCTTCTTCAGTACTGCGATCTGCCTCTCAGCTCCATACCCTTCTCCTACCTTCCTCTTTCCTTTTGCAGCATCAATCAACTCTTCCCTCATACTCTCCATCTTCTCCAAACTTTCAGTCCTTTGCTTGTTCATGGCTTCTATCACAACAGTGTTCTGGTCCAGAAGATCTTGTACCAAAGTCAACAAATCTGCAGCCTCAACAGGCTTCTCCTTCCTGTTGCTCAGCCTAGTCACTCCCTTCATATCTATCTTCCATCTTTCTCTCTGCTCTTTTACAATGAGGTCATCTTTATACTGTGGAACTCCAGCCTTTACCAACATCTTTGTGAGCATGCCTGGGAAATACAGCTTGCCCCTCTTCCTTGTTGCACACTCCCTAATGCTGTTGAGCATTACCCTTCCCAGATTGATGCTCCTTCCTGTAATGAGACAATACAACAAATCATCCTATCCACAGAGATGGTTCCATCATGTATGGTAGGATAAATGGAATGTTTGACAAAATTGTTCCAAACATTAGAATTGGCAGTGAGGTTAGAAGCCTTAAATGTTTTTAACATGAAGTTACTGTGATGTTCCCATTTTGCTTTTGGCTTTCCCAATAATGCAGAGGCTTCTTCCAGGTCTTGTGGAGTGGTCTTGACCATCATCTTGTGGTATTCTGTGTTTTTAGGTGGTGAGAGGTTTAAGAATTCATTGATCTGCCTTGCTGTGAGCTTGAAAGTGACCCCTCTGATCTTGATTTTTGGTGAGGGTGTGACTGAAATCTCACAATAGAACTCTCTCATCAGTGTAAGGTTGTATGAGGAATAGACCTCACAAACCTTATCAAGCCCATGGGTATCAACTACATCTCCAATAAATTGGAATTCCCTTAGGCTTTGTGCATCAAACCCCTTATCTGGAAATCCCACCTTAGTGTGATGCTTTCTCCACATCCTAGCAGCAGCCTTAGAGCTAAATCCCTTGTGTGGCATCTCTGGTCTAGTGACAAACACAGTAGTTTCCTTGGCTTTCTTACCCTTTTCTTTCACAGTCTGCTCATGCTGCACAGATGCTGCAGCATGACAGTTGGTCTCTAAGAGTTCTAAATCATCCTCATCATCCTCAAATCTCACTGTCCTCCTCTTCTTTGGTGTGGGTTCCTGGACTTCAGGTGCAGTAGGAATCTCACTTCTAGACCTAGTGGCATAAGTTTTTCCTAATGGTCTCTTCTTTTTCTTGGTGATCAACTTAACCACAGGTACATCATCATCATCACCAAAGAGGTCCTCAAGACTTGTGTTGTCAAACTCCACAGGTTTAGACAAAGTTTCAGTGTTTATCTCCTCAAGTGGGTCCTCAATAGCTACTCTACTGGAGATGGCCGTGGCCAAATCTCCATCAGTTTGTAGAAAGCCAAAGGGTTGTGCATCCTTGGTGTGTGATTGAATGAGGGAAATGTCGACTTTTGTTGATGAAATGGGTTCATCGACATTGTCCTCAGAACAAGAAGTGAATAATCCCTCAACCAAAGTTTCAGAGGGACCAGTAGATACCTTCGGTGTCTGAGTTGATGAAAGGGTTGAAGAAGCATCCTTGTACACGATGATAGCAAGAGGGTTGAATGTTGGTGGTGTATCCACAGTTGTGACCTCCTTCTCCCCTGTCTTCGATTCATCTCTACTAGCAGCCTTTTTCGAACTCTCCCCTTTCTTCACTGCTTCATTATCGATTCCAACCCTAGGTTTAGTGGGTTTCTGCCTTGTGGATGGTTTTCGAACCAGAGGAGCGATTGATGCATCCTCGAGTTCGATTTGGTCAGTGGTTGGGTCTGGAACAGGGGTTTGAACCACAGGTTGGTTCCTTCGGCTTCTTCGAGGGCTTGGGCGAGTTTCTTCGATGGTTCTCTCTCGGGGTACAGGTCTCTTCACTCGAGCCATGGGAATAGCAGAACGATGGAGAAGAAGAATGACAATGGTGGTGGCTCTTGGTGGTGTTCGGCAGTTGGAGGGAATGAGAGGGATTGAGTGGGTTTTTTATTTATTAGAAAGTAGATTTTTGGAAAGGAGGAAACTGAAAAGTCAGTTTTTGGATGGAGGTGGGTTTGATCTTGAGTATTAAAAAAAATTGGAACCAGGTTGTTAATGGTTATTAACCAGTGTATAAATTTAAGATTAGTACAAAAAGGACCATCATGGAAGCATCTTTAGGTACAATTACCAGGTGTACTCTTCTCCAGGTGATGAAAAGATGATGTCACTTTTTGGTACTTATCTCCTTTTTTCAATTTAAAATTGCTATACCCGGTTCCCTCTAAATTCAACTGATTTGTCTTGAAAATCCCAGGGTTTCTGATGCTGCAGCATGGATTCAACATCAAATGGTTCTGCCTTTGTTCTTTGACTTTTAGTTGTACACTAACAAACATATTAAACATAAATAACACGGAAACATAAACAAGACTTTAAAAGGAATATTTACACAGGATTGGAACTTTAAGAAAGTTCCCATCTTTGTTGAAGCTTTTAGCAAAGAGAGATCATCTCCACAGAGCATGGAGATGTTACAGAGTCATGGAACAACTTCACTCTCTGGCCATTGACTTTGAACACACTGTTGTTCTCCGGATTGACTAAGTCTACAGCCCCATATGGATATACTTTGTGGATGAGAAATGGGCCTGACCATCTAGACTTAAGTTTGCCTGGAAACAATTTCAGCCTAGAATTGAACAAAAGACATTTCTGGCCTGCTTTCAACTCTTTGTGCCTAATCCTATTGTCATGCCATTTTTTTGTTTTCTCTTTGTATAACTTGGCATTCTCATAGGACAAGTTCCTATGTTCTTCTAGCTCACAGAGTTGCAACTTTCTCTTGTTGCCAGCCTCATCTAAGTTCATGTTCAATTCTTTTATAGCCCAATATGCTTTATGTTCAAGTTCCAAAGGGAGATGACAGGCCTTTCCAAAGACTAGCTTGTATGGAGACATACCCAAAGGTGTTTTAAAAGCAGTTCTGTATGCCCATAAAGCATCATCTAGTTTGAAAGCCCAGTCTTTTCTGTTTGGTTTAACAACTTTTTCAAGAATCCCTTTTATTTCCCTGTTTGAGAGCTCAGCCAAACCATTGGTTTGTGCGTGATATGCAGTGGCAACCCTGTGTTTCACATGATATTTTTCAAGAACTTTACTTAACAAATTGTTTATAAAGTGGGTACCCTCATCACTAATTAGTGCCCGGGGGGTACCAAACCTTGTAAAAATCTGTTTTTGTAAAAACTTAATTACAGTTTTAGCATCATTTGAAACACATGCCATTGCCTCTACCCATTTTGAAACATAATCAACAGCAACTAAGATATATTGACAATTGTTTGAAGGAGGAAAAGGTCCCATAAAATCTATTCCCCAAACATCAAACAACTCAACTTCCAAGATCCCATTCAAAGGCATTTCATTTTTCTGAGAAATGGAACCACTTCTCTGGCATTCATTACATCTTTGAACAAAATTATGGGAATCTTTAAAGAGAGTTGGCCAATAAAATCCTGATTGAAGTACTTTAGCTGCTGTTCTTTGGCCTCCGAAATGTCCTCCATAAGCTGATTGATGGCAATGCTGTAGAATTGCTGCAGCTTCAGTTTCTGGGATACACCTTCTCAACAATTGATCTGTACCAAGTTTAAACAGAAAAGGGTCATCCCACAAGTAAAATTTGCAATCATGGAGAAATTTCTTAAGCATGTGATGAGTATAATCAGAAGGTATGATGCCACAAGCCAAATAATTTGCTATGTCAGCAAACCATGGAAGTTGTGCCTGCACCATAAGAATTTTTTCATCAGGGAAAGTCTCAGTAATGCTTCCACCTTCCCTACTTTCAACAAGTTTCTCTAACCTAGACAAATGATCAGCCACTTGGTTCTCAGTCCCCTTCCTATCAACAATCTCTAGGTCAAACTCTTGTAACAACAAAACCCATCTTATCAGCCTAGGTTTAGCATCTTTCTTTGATATCAAATATTTAATGGCAGCATGGTCGGTATGTACAATGACTTTTGCTCCCATCAAATATGATCTGAATTTTTCAAATGCAAATACTACAGCCAATAATTCTTTCTCAGTTGTTGTGTAATTAATTTGAGCTTCATTTAGGGTTTTGCTTGCATAGTGGATGGAATGAAAATTTTTCTCTTTTCTTTGACCTAACACAACACCAACAGCCCAGTCACTGGCATCACACATGATTTCAAAAGGTTTGTCCCATTCAGGAGCCACAACCACTGGTGCAGTTACTAGAGCTTTCTTTAAAGTGAGGAATGCATTTCTACATTCATCATTAAAATCAAACTTTTGGTCATGCTGTAATAATAGACATAAAGGTTTAGAAATTTTTGAAAAGTCTTTTATAAACCGTCTATAAAATCCAGCATGGCCAAGAAAGCTCCTGATACCTTTGACAGTTGTTGGTTCAGGTAGTTTTTCAATTACTTCAAGTTTAGCTTTGTCTACCTCAACTCCTCTTTTAGAAATTAAATGACCAAGGACAATCCCTTCTGTTACCATGAAATGACATTTTTCCCAATTAAGGACTAGGTCAGACTCCTCACACCTTTTAAGACTTTGTTTTAAATTATCCAAACACTGATCAAAAGATGAACCATAAACAGAAAAATCATCCATAAATATTTCAATGGATTTTTCAAGCATGTCAGAAAATATGGACATCATGCATCTCTGAAAAGTGGCAGGGGCATTGCAAAGTCCAAAAGGCATCCTTCTGAAGGCAAAGGTGCCATAAGGACAAGTGAAGGTAGTCTTCTCCTGGTCTTCTGGTGCTATGGCTATCTGATTGTATCCTGAGTATCCATCTAAGAAGCAGTAGTACTCTTTTCCAGCCAACCTGTCCAACATTTGATCAACAAAAGGTAAGGGAAAATGGTCCTTTTGAGTAGCCTTGTTCAGCCTACGGTAGTCCATGCAAATTCTCCATCCGGAGACTATTCTGGTAGGGATGAGTTCATTCTTGTCATTGGAAATGACAGTGATCTCTCCCTTCTTGGGTACACACTGGACTGGACTAACCCAAGAACTACTGGCTATTGGGAAAATGATTCCTGCATCTAACCATTTCAAAATTTCCTTTTTCACTACCTCTTTCATGACAGGGTTCAGTCTTCTTTGTGTCTCTATGGAAGTGAAGTTCTTGTCGTCTAAGATGATCTTATGCTGACAAATAGAGGGACTAATCCCTTTAAGATCAGCAATAGTCCACCCTATGGCTTTGGTGTGCAACTTCAACATGTCTACTAACTTCTTTTCTTGATGCAATTCTAGGGTAGCTGAAATAATGACTGGCAATTTGTCTTCTCCCCCTAGAAAGGCATACTTCAAGTGAGTTGGGGTTGTTTCAACTCCAGGTCAGGCGGTGAGATTATTGATGGAGTAAATGACTTTTGTTCATTACTTTCCAGCAGCTCAAATGCTGCAGCATCCAAAGGGACAGACTCTTTCTCCAAGGTCTTATCATCATCATCATCATCATATTCCTTGTCTAAGTCTCCCAAACTCAGGTCTTTCTCATCCTCCTCTTCTATCCTACAAGCTTGTTTGACTCCCTCCTCATGACACAAGTCCTCAATGATACCTAGGCTTGAGCAGTCTTCTAAATCACTAGGGTATTTCAAAGAATTGAAGACATTGAATGTGACTTTTTGGTCTTGTAGTCTCATGGTCAACTCACCCTTCTGGACATCTATCAAAGTTCTACCTGTATCTAAGAAAGGTCTTCCCAAAAGTATGGGAATGTCCTTGTCAGCCTCAAAGTCTAAAATGATAAAATCAGCCGGAAAAATGAACTTGTTAACCTGGACTAACACATCTTCAATCTTACCCTTGGGATATGCAATGGTCTTATCAGCTAGAATGAGTGTGACTGTGGTAGGTCTGGCCTCTCCTATGCCTAGGCTTTTGAAAATGGACAATGGCATAAGGTTGACACTAGCACCTAAATCACATAGTGCCTTCCCAACCTCTTTCCCACCTATGGAGCAAGGAATAGTGAAACTCCCTGGATCTTTTTGCTTAGGGGGAATTTTGTTGGTCAAGAGAGCACTGCAACCTTCAGTGAGGGCAACAGTCTCATATTCATTCAACTTCTTTTTCTTGCTCAATATGTCTTTTAAAAACTTGGCATAACTGGGCATCTGCTCGATTGCTTCTACAAGAGGTATGTTGATATGCAATGCTTTGAAAACATCCAAAAATTTCTTGAATTGCAATTCCTCCTTCTCATTTCTTAACCTTTGGGGGTAAGGAATGTAAGGGGGAACTGGTTTGATAACAGCTTGGTTTGATTGTTTTGAGTAAGATGGATCCAGTATGCTTTTGGTCTTGGTCTCATTAGGTGAAATCACAACTGTGGTCTTTGGATTAGTCAAAGATGGACTTGAACTTGTGATCTTAGGATCTTGATTTTCTACTTGAGTTTCTGGTATTGGAATTGCAGGAACCTCTGGATCAGGAATGGATTTGAATATTTTTTCAGATTCTGTTTTGGTTGTTGGTCCAGATTCCTTTTCCACAGAGTCAGGTAATTCTTTACCACTCCTAAGTGTGACATCTTTCACATGTTCTTTTCCAGGAGCCTTAGGTAATTCTGTATTACTAGGCAAAGTGCCTGAGGCTCTGTTGTTCTGATTAAGTGCAATTTGACTAACTTGTGTTTCCAAATTCCGGAGAGCTGCTTGTGTCTGACTCATGAATCCTCTCATCATTGCTTCAAGAGAGAGATTTGAGTCATCATGTGGAGGTGCATGATGTTGATTTTGAAAAGGTGGTTGAGTGTGCTGATTGTTTTGAAAACCTTGATTACGATTATTCTGATGATGATTATTTTGAAAATTTCCCTTGTACTGGTTTTGAGAACTACTTGCTTGATTTTGAAAATTGGAGTTCCCTTGATGCTTTGGTGCTGGTGGATTCAAACATGGACTGTTCCAAGAGAAGTTTGGGTGCTGTTTCCAGCTTGCATTGTAATGGTTGGAGTGGGGCGCAGGTCTGTTTTGCACAAGGTTCACAGATTCAGAATTATGTGGACAGTTTTCATAAGAATGCTCTCCACCACAACACACACATTGCACAGAAAGAACTGCTGAAGCAGGTGTAGGGACAGTCGGCTGTGCTCCTTGACCAGAAGTTAGATTTTTAAGCATGTTGGTCATGGAAGCAAGCTGAGCTGTCAATGCAGTGTATACATCCACATCATGCATTCCAGCAGTTTTCCTTTGAGTTTGGGCCCTTGGATCGACCCAGTGTCCATTGTTTGTTGAAAATTTTTCAAGAATCTCATACCCGACATTGTAGGTATTGGATGTAAAAGCCCCTCCTGAAGTCGCATCAAGCATCTGTTTTGCATTGGGAACTAACCCATTGTAAAACGTCTCGAGTTGAATACAATAGGGAATGCCATGATGAGGGCATTTTCTCAACAATTCTTTAAATCTTTCCCACGCATCCGGAATAGCTTCATCATCCATTTGTTTAAACATGCAAATCTCATTTCTGGATTTGGCATTCCGGGTGGGTGGAAAATATTTTCGCAAAAAATTTTCGGCCATATCACTCCATGATGGTACTGAACCTGGTGCTAATGAATTGAACCAAACTTTTGCCCGATCCCTTAAAGAAAATGGGAATAGAGTGAGCCTTAAGGCATCAGCAGATACTCCCGGGATTAGAAAAACATCGGTGATTTCCATGAGCTCTTATCTCAGATTTAGAGCATACATGGTGGATTTATCACAAAGAAGTATAAAGGTTCGGTATTTGGAAACTTGGGTTGAATAGTTGGATGGGTTCCTTGAATAGCTTTGGATGGAAAGTCTCAATATCTAAAGTGTTAGTTTCTTTGAATATTTCAAGCTTTAGTATAAGGATCTTCGTAGATCTAAAGGTTTTCTTTGTTAATGGTTTATTCTAGACTTGAAGAAATGAGTTGTTTGGAAACCCTAGCTTGTTGTTGGTGATAACTTGGAAATGGTGGAATCTACACTTTTGGAGGCAAATGGTTGAGTTTGGAACCTAGGTTTAACTTAACCTAGCAAGGTGAGTTCAAGTTGCTTTGTGAAAACTATGTACATGCCAAAAGGAGTATTTTGAAGTAAAAATATGTTTTACTTGGTAATTGTCAATGTGTTAAGTATTTTGATAAGTTTTCATATTTATTAAACTTGGGTTATTTGAATTTCATGAAAAGCCATATTTGGGACTTGAATATTTGATAAGTAAATAGTATGACTTATGCATTTGGTAATTTTGCACAAATAAAGTATATTTTATGATTTATGCATTTTTTGTGATTTTGTACACATGAAGTATAATCTATGATTTATGCATTTTTGGTGTATTTGACTTCATAAATCATTTGGAAAATGAATGTCTCCATGTTATGAGACATTTTGGAAAACATAAGGGTATGAACCCATGTAACACCCTTAAATCTGAAGATAGCAACTTATTAAAATTTTTCTAAATACATCAATATTTACTTCGACTACAAACATAATTTAAGAGTTAACCTCAATACACACATTCATCCGATGCATACAATATATGACAAGGACGGGTGCTACTAAAACCCAATACAATTACTATCTCCAACCTGTGGAAGACTTCACCAACAACTTACTCTTGCATAAAGCTAAGGCTTAACTCTTCATGAGGCTACTAGAGTCCGAACCCCCAACTGAACCTGATGCACATGCCGACAAATAAAAGGTTAGGCTTAACGCCTAGTGAGCTCAAGAGTTTTAGCATGAATGAATATATCTTTAAAAGAAAGGAATTCAGTTTTAAAGCAAGATCCTTCGAAATATTATACTTTAAAATGGAACGACACATTTTCCCATAATATGCACTTTTAAAGACAATGCTCCCGAACACACATTTCTTATAAAACGATGCAACCCGTAACTCGCCCAAACGGGGTCATAGTTCAATACTCACATTTATGAAAATGTAAATAATACTTCATAATCCAAAACACCCTAAAACACGGGTGGGACATAATACTCGACCCTTAAATAACGGAAAACAATCCATGTAACTATGATACGCCATTAAAACACGGAATTGAGACGTAATACTCACGCGACCATGAAATTGAATGAAATCCAAGTATTAAAGCATGAACAACTAAATATCCAAAATACCGCGGCCCGACAACGGGGGATACCCGTATCCGTTGAGAGCGGAGGAACACAAAAGTATGTCACTCAAACAACGTTGTCGCATGACACTTCACGACACGAATGCCCAAGTGTCCCTACGACTCCTTGACAAGTATCACCCAGGAGACAGCTGACCTTAGTGAATACCACCATAAATTATCGCTCAAAGGCTCGGTACGCGGGGGATACCCCGAAGGCATTGCCCCACACGGCGAAGGCCCCAAACGCCCATCAGAGGACCCCCCTTAGTCATGATAGCTCACTGACAGGCCCTTTTGTTTACCTTAGGGTGAGAGAAATAATACCAAAAAGCAAGTATACAAATTGGTACTATGTCGCCTTGCAAGTAATAAAATGGTAAAGATACCAGATATCGTCCCACAGAGATTGGGCTAAAAAGTGTGTTAAAAGTATAATGAAAGATAAGATTTCAGATGACGAATTTGAAGCAATATTTTGATTGGTTGGTGAACACAGATTTACTTTAACAAGATTTAAAAAGAAGCAAGGGTGCAAGGCTTATAGTGAGATGTTAACCCAAATTCCAGTGGACCAATGCTGCAGTGATGCTGCAGCATCCTTGTGACAAAAACTGATTTTATTATCTATTTCAAGACACGTTCCTCTCGGACTCTCACCATCCCATTATTCCAGTAGCTACAAACAATCTCATCTCTGAGCAATGTTCAAGATAAGGGAATGATGGGAGTGGAGTTCTTAAAATATATGGCAAAACAAATTCTCTTTGTTAAAAGTTACTCTTTCGAAATAACCCCCATACCTCCCAAGTTGGTATATTCCAAATAGCTTATCTCTAAGTCTATTCCATGTTAACCCTTTGAAAAAGTGACAACTTATCAAGAATGGATCATTTTAAATGACACAAGTAACAACTCTCGTTGCAAGTAACTCTTTCGATATTACCTCCTATGTCATTCAATTTGACGTGCTATTCAATGGCCTATCTCTAGGTCCATGACACTATTACACTATCAAAATGATCAATTTATCAAAGAGTTTTGTTATCTTGATAAAACTTGAGTTGGAATAATAAAACTTTGTTAAAGTCACAAAAGTCCACTTTGTTTAAGTTAACACCATCACCATTTGCCTCACACCCAAGCTAAGGTGTTTAGCTACTCATTATAATAAATAAAGAAAGAACATTACAAAGAACTATAGAAGAAGACATAATGTAAAGTGCTTGGAAATGTAAAAGACTTGAAAATATATAAATATATATATAAGACTTGGAATGTAAAGACAATAAATGTAAATGACAAGAAAGTAAAATGGAATGTAAGTACAATACTACAATCTACTGGAATTTAAATGCTTGAAACTAAAGACATACAATAAATGGAAAGGCTAGAGATGCAAGATAAGTAAAGAAAATGCATGGAGAAAATCTGCAGGTGAATGTTGTTCCAATGCTGGAAGCATTCATAGCCTGGGTTTACGAAGAACACGAAGAACACCATATGAACATATGCATGCTTTCTGGAAATTTCCAGAAAAACTCAGAACTGAAGTTCGTTCCAGTTCCAAGATGAACGAAAATAAGAAGATTATGCTAAGCAAACGATTACAAACAACATAACAATATGAAGAATTTAAAGAACACGATGAAGAAATTAAAGACAAAGATGATGAAACCAAAAGATTACTAAATATTAAAAGAGAATTGGAGATGATTAAAAGTAACTACAAAAGTGTCTTCAAAGATGGAGGGATGATCTGATCTAGTGATGATGAAGGAAACTTCATGTATAAGCTACTTCCTACTTGGTGGGATGAGGGATTGGTGATGATAAGATGATTGGATAAGTGATGAGGGAAGCTTGTTGGATACTATTAATGCCCCAAGAACACTCTATTTATAGGAAATAGAGAGGGGCCAAAAGGGTTAATCTAACTAACTTAAGGTACTACTATTAGAGTTTTACAACAAAATGTACCATACAAAGGAATAATACAGCTAATTATCAGATAAACAGCTGGCAAAAGTACTGTCCAATGGTCCATAGAAATGCTTTATCCACTCCACTTTAATCAGCTTCCAATTCTCCCTGCACGTTCAATGCTGCTGAGATGCTGCAGCACTGACCTGTATCATCAAGAGTTTGCAAATTACATCAACTTTAGCCTATACAACCCATGTTTATATACACATCCATATCTTAAGCTCCAAATCAAGAAAGTGGAAAATAATAACCAAAATGACTCAAGGTTGGGATTATAAAGTGTAAAATCTAATCTAAAAAGATAAAAACAATGTGCTTAAGTACTCAAAAGTGAGTACTTATCACTCACCCGGGCTCAGCCCTCCTAGTGCCTACTTGCAAAGACAAGGTCATAACCCAAGAGTCCCAGAGTCCAACCTCGTACCACTAAAATGACCATCAAATAAGACTGACTCATGTGCCTATGGATCCAATGCAACACAGTCTAAGATTACATGACTATACCTGAATGACTAAAGCACTCGAGTCTGTAATTGTCAATAATATGCAATAAAATGCATTAAGATGTAACCCATGAAATGGGACTCTACATCGAACCATTAAACCCGGACAAATGTCCACAAGACTCTTTTAAGCCAACACCGAGCTAAAATGCTCAAAATCCATTTGACCAATAATCAATGGTCCTCCAAGTAATGAAATGTCTTTAAACAACGTTTATGAAGACACATGTCTCAAAGACGAGATTAACCCAAAACTCCACACGAGATGGGACTAAAGATTTTCCAAAGGGTTTATGAATGCAAATACACCAAAATGCATATAACATGAAATAGACTCCATTTGTACAAAATCATCAAAGATGCATAAATCATGAAATGGATCTTACTTGTACAAAGTCACCAAGAATACGTAAATCATGCTATTTAGTTGCTAAAATGTTCAAACCCAATATAAACATTTTAAGAGGTTAACACAACCCAAGTTTACCAAATATGAAAACTTATCAAAATACTCACACTTTGACGAATAACCAAGTAAAACATATTTTACTTCGAAATACCCAAAACTTATCAGCAGTTAACCATTTCATGTAAAACACTTTAAAATGAACATTTTGGCATGTACACCGTTTTCACAAATCAGCTTGAACTCACCTTGCTAGATTTAGGCTAAATCTAGGTTTCACCCAACACGCTCTTTTGAAGGTTGCTTGAATCCTCAAGCCGAGAACTTCCAAAACCTAGATCCATACATACCAAACCACTTAGAAACATTTCCCAAACATTAAAAATACCAAGATCCCAAACAAGATCAAAACCCTAATTTCTCCAAAACCATCAAATCCGAGATTTGAGATATCGAACCTTAAGAAACCACCGATGGAGCATTTATAACCTTATTACAAGAAAACTTACCCTTGAAGACAAAGAGACTTCCGAGAACACCCAATCCAACACTTCAACCCGAGCTCCCAACCGTTGAACTTGATGAGGAAGATGAAGATGAAGGTTTTGTGGGTTATCATCCCAACTAGCTAGATGATTAAGAATCATGTGGTATGAAGAAGAAAAGCCTCCAAAATGGGTTAGGGTTCGGGAGAGAAAAGGGAAGAAGATAGAAGTGAGAAATGAGAAAATAGGCTGAAATCCCGCACTTAACAGCACCTTTGTGCCCTGGTGCGACATTGCCCATGCGACATTGCCCAGGGCAATGTCACTGGTCATAGTCGTTGGTATGTACCAGCTCGCGGTACACCCCCTGCGACTGTGACAGTGCGACTGTGACTCGTCATAGTCGTCGGGCATTGTCGCGGGACCTTTCCGGAGCCCCAAAACTCGACCTTTTCACTGCCAATACTCCCGATACCCCAAGGGACTTTAAACAATACATTTTCCAACAAAACCCCACTGTTTACAAGTCACAGAAATGTCTGGGTGACATTTACTTACCGAAAATTACGGGTGTTACAATCCTCCCAACCTTAGAATGATTTTGTCCTCGAAATCTACATTTCTCATGAAACCTTACCCGCAGAAGGACTTACCTTAAAGCATTTTCCAGCACCACTAACACGACACTTGCACTGATCCTCCCATCAACTGCCCCTCTTGGGCACATTGTACTCATAACCAAGCAAACACTTAACTCACCAAAATAACCTTTACCCACAAGGATACGGTCAGCTCCCAACCTTGGTTGGCAATTACTACCCCCAGCTAGTTTGTGACCCCAACTTTCCACCGATCGATTTCCTTCGGATCTAAACAGCTCCGAACCCAACCTCAGAGATCATAACCAAACTTCCAAAATCCTCATATTTCAACTGATCCATTCCTAATGTTGATAAAGTTGACCTCCTAAGGCGCACCAAAGCGTCATTCAGGCAACTGGTTAATCCAGATTCGGCTGACATTCAACTCCGATCCAACACAAATCTCACGACATTCCTAAAGTAAAATCTTTATCACCACAGGAATGCTTAAACACCTCGATACTTAATCCTCAATACCCAGACTCCTTTCAAAATCCATCACTGAAAGGTCAATATTTTTCATAACCAACCGGGTTACATCCATACATTCCAAGATCCAATGACCTCAAGAAAACAAGTTGACGCCTAGGACTAAACGATGACCTCGAAAACGTGGACATCCCGCCCAAAATTCCATTCCAGACGGATTGTCTATGTGTAAGGCTTTATTTATATTTGTTGATGGTTAAATCTAGAACAGTATTTCATGGATAGACTCGTTGTAAGATACTTTGCCTTTCTTTGAGGCATTTTTGAAAATTTTAAATTAGCTGCTCCCTTCTGATTTGAGGGTGTTACATTAACAATGGATGGTTGAGATTAAAACTAGATTTTATTTATTAAATAGATATGTGAACATTTGTGGTTAAGGGTAGTTTGGGGATTAAAACATTCATTCTTTTAAAACTCATTAAAAAAGCTCATTAATGTTTCCTTACACCACAATTTGTAACCGATAAACATTCATGGCGGAAGGGTAGAAATTCAAAATTAAAGATGAACATATGCGTTCATCTCTATAAAATTAAAATGAATACCGGATAAATTTCAGGGATGTTGCGTTCATTTCAGGGATGTTCATCTCTATCGATGTTCATAGTTGTTGCGTTCATTTCAGGGATGTTCGTGTGTTTTCTGAATTAAAATGAACACCGGATAAATTTTTTGAAAACAACGACTATACGATTTTAACAAACTTATGAACCGAAAGACTTTGGTAATATTGATATGATTTCAAAAATATGTTGAAAATGGAAAAAATAATGCAATTGTAACATACAATATAATTATGGAAGCTTTATTTTTGTAACCCCCAATAAAATTAATGAAATCTTAGTTACTTACAAAATGACGTTTCTACCCTTTTACATTAAAAATATACACAAATTAAACAACAACCAACCTTGCATTTCTATAAGCAAGGTTCATAAAGTTAACAAAAAATGGATGGTTAACAAATGATCATTGCTCTCTCTCTCTCTCTCTCTCTATATATATATATATATATATATATATATATATATATGTATATTTGGGTGAGTTATTATGCAACATTTTACATTATGCAACCCTTGCAACCCCTTTATACACCACACATTTTACTTTTATCATTTTTCCTTTTTTTTAATTACATAAAATATATGGTGAATAAAGAGGTTGCAAGGGGTTACACCATGTAAATGAAAGACATTGTTATGTTTTTTTTATTCAGATATTGGTAAGTATTTATAAAAAAATATAGATGAAGGAGAAATCAATGATAATGAATAAATGGGTAGTTATAATGTTATTTTCTTTAATTAAAAGAGTGTCACAAAGATCAAGACTATATCAAGTCTTTAGCATTCATTTATCTTCATTTTTGTTGGTTTTACATTACTAATATTGTGGGCATCTTTTGATAAATACATCTAGTAAAAATTGTGCATTCAATTATGGATGGACTTATATTACAAATTAATACAATCATATTCATATTTTTAATTTGAGAAATATTTGTTAGCTATTGAATAATTAAATTGATAATGGCATCATCTATAACTGAACTACAAAAACTTCTGGAGATCAGATATCGTACATCTAAACAGTTTCATCCACTTATGAAAACACTTTTCAATCTATACAGAGAGATTAATCCACATAGACGAATTTATCCATACATGACTTAATGGAAAACCAATCAAACGTCTCCTTAACATACATATATTTTCTTGATTTATAATTGTATTCTTTATCTTAAAAATAATAAGTTCGATAATAATTTTTTTATAGATATATATATGGTAACATGTGATAGAAAATTTTTAAAAGGAAATTTATCTAACTTGTATGAAAAAATATATAGGGGCATGTTCAGTTGTAAACTTAAGTCCTATTATAAATCAGGGACAAAGGAGGGTGTGACACGTGTCCCAGACGTCAACGACATATTCATCATGAATGTTGTAAAAGATGCACATTCATTATTCATAACGAATGGGAATAAATGAGGAAACTTGTCGTACTCTCTTTTGTCCTTCGGTTCACGATGAAAAACAATTTTGCAACTAATCTTTCCTATATATATATACATGTATATATATATGTGGTTAGGTTATTTTGTTAACCTTAGTTTTATTGTTAACTATATGAACTAAACTAAACCATCAATCTTAACTGTAACACCCGTATATTTTAAAGGAACGGTCAGCGATCGGCCGAGAGAAACGGTCGGGGAACGATTTAACACAAGATGTGAGGAGGCACAACAGGGACGCGTGCGGCTTTAAGCCGCGGATAAGCCCGCGCAACTCATTGTGATATGTGGCTTAGAGACACGTGCAGCTTGGCCCGCGACTTGAGGTCGCGGCCAAGGCCACGGGAAAGGTCTAATCGATTTAAAACCCAAATTTTAGGGTTTTCTCTCATTAGCCTCCATCCCCATTTATCTCATCTCCATTGGTGCGATTTTTAAGAGCTCTTATCTCAGATTTAGAGCATACATGGTGGGTTTATCACAAAGAAGTATAAAGGTTCGGTATTTGGAAACTTGGGTTGAATAGTTGGATGGGTTCCTTGAATAGCTTTGGATGGAAAGTCTCAATATCTAAAGTGTTAGTTTCTTTGAATATTTCAAGCTTTAGTATAAGGATCTTCGTAGATCTAAAGGTTTTCTTTGTTAATGGTTTATTCTATACTTGAAGAAATGAGTTGTTTGGAAACCCTAGCTTGTTGTTGGTGATAACTTGGAAATGGTGGAATCTACACTTTTGGAGGCAAATGGTTGAGTTTGGAACCTAGGTTTAACTTAACCTAGCAATGTGATTTCAAGTTGCTTTGTGAAAACTATGTACATGCCAAAAGGAGTATTTTGAAGTAAAAATATGTTTTACTTGGTAATTGTCAATGTGTTAAGTATTTTGATAAGTTTTCATATTTATTAAACTTGGGTTATTTGAATTTCATGAAAAGCCATATTTGGGACTTGAATATTTGATAAGTAAATAGTATGACTTATGCATTTGGTAATTTTGCACAAATAAAGTATATTTTATATTTATGCATTTTTTGTGATTTTGTACACATGAAGTCTAATCTATGATTTATGCATTTTGGTGTATTTGACTTCATAAATCATTTGGAAAATGAATGTCTCCATGTTATGAGACATTTTGGAAAACATAAGGGTATGAACCCATTTGGAAAACCATTTGTCTCAATCCGTATTGAGTTTTGGGTTAATCACATATTTGAGGTATGTGTCTGCATAAACGTCGTTTAAATGCGTTTTTCTATTTGGGGACCGACATTTGTTGGTCAAATGGATTTTGAGCACTTGAGCTCGGTATTAACTTAAAATGAGTCTTGAGGACATTTGTCCAGTTTTAAATGGCTCAATGTAGAGCCCGAGTTATGATTTACATATTAATGCACCTTGTTGCATATTGACGATAATTACATGATCGGGTGCGTTGGTCATTCCTGTGTAGTCATGTAATGTTACATTGTGTTGCATTGGATCCATAGGCACGTAAGTCAGTCTTTATTTAATGGTCAATTGAGTATTACGGGGTTGGACTCCAGGACCCATGTTATATGACCTTAACCTTTCAAGTGTACACTAGGAGGGTTGAGTCTGATTGAGTTATCATGAGCTAGAGGGGCGATTTTATATTTGGGGTCTCCGCCATGTCGGGGCAATGCCATGGTTGTAACCCCCGACTGTGTCGAGCCTTTGGCGGTATTCATAGTAATATTCGCTAAGGTCAACTGTCTCTTTGGGTGTAGCTTAAAGGGAGTCGTAAGGACACTTGGACTTTCATGTTGTGAAATGTCATATGATTAACGTTGTATGAGTGACATACTTTTGTGTTCCTCCACTCTCAACGGATACGGGTCTCTCCCGTTGTCGGCCAGCAGTATTTTGGATATTTAATTGTCCATGTTTTAACAATGGGTTTCATCCCATTTTATGGTCGCGTGAGTATTGGATTTTAGTTCCATGTTTCCGATGACATATTATATTTATATGGATTGCTTTCCATGATTTACGAATTGAGTATTACGCCTCACCCGTGTTTTTTTGTGTTTCGGGATGCAAAGTTTTATCCGCGTTCTTATAATTGGGAGTCCGTTTTCTATTCACGTTTGAGTGAGTTTTGAGCGGCATCATTTTTATAAAGAATATTTTGTATCGGGCCGTTTGCCCTTAAAAATGCATGTTATTGGAAAACGAGTCGTTTTCATATTTGAGGTAAATCATTTTGAAAGATTAAGATTTAAATTGCATTCTTTCCTTTTAACGATATATTTATTCATGTTGAAAACTCTTGAACTCACTAGGCGTTAGCCTAACCTTTTTTATTTGTCGACATGTGCATCAGGTCCCGGTTGGGTGTGATACTAGCGACACTGTGAAGAGATGAGAAATAGATTATGCTCGAGGGTTAGTAGTTTGGTGAAGTCTTCCCCTGTTATCCTGGATTATAGCATTTTGTATTTGGGTTTAGTAACATCCGACCTTTGATTAGTCTATGTGTAAGGCTTTATTTATATTTGTTGATGGTTAAATCTAGAACAGTATTTCATGGATAGACTCGTTGTAAGATACTTTGTCATTCTTTGAGGCATTTTTGAAAATTTTAAATTAGTTGTTCACTTCTGATTTGAGGGTGTTACATTAACAATGGATGGTTGAGATTAAAACTATATTTTATTTATTAAATAGATATGTGAACATTTGTGGTTAAGGGTAGTTTGGGGATTAAAACATTCATTCTTGTAAAACTCATTAAAAAAGCTCATTAATGTTTCCTTACACCACAATTTGTAACCGATGAACATTCATGGCGGAAGGGTAGAAATTCAAAATTAAAGATGAACATATGCGTTCATCTCTATAAAATTAAAATGAATACCGGATAAATTTCAGGGATGTTGCGTTCATTTCAGGGATGTTCATCTCTATCAGGGATGTTCATCTCTATCGATGTTCATAGTTGTTGCGTTCATTTCAGGGATGTTCGTGTGTTTTCTGAATTAAAATGAACACCGGATAAATTTTTTGAAAACAACGACTATACGATTTTAACAAACATATGAACCGAAAGACTTTGGTAATATTGATATGATTTCAAAAATATGTTGAAAATGGAAAAAATAATACAATTGTAACATACAATATAATTATGGAAGCTTCATTTTTGTAACCCCCAATAAAATTAATGAAATATTAGTTACCTACAAAATGACGTTTCTACCCGTTTACATTAAAAATATACACAAATTAAACAACAACCAACCTTGCATTTCTATAAGCAAGGTTCATAAAGTTAACAAATGATCATTGCTCTCTCTCTCTATATATTTATACACCACACATTTTACTTTTATCATTTTTCCTTTTTTTTAATTACATAAAATATGTGGTGAATAAAGGGGTTGCAAGGGATTACACCAAGTAAATGAAAGACATTGTTATGTTTTTTTTATTCAGATATTGGTATGTATTTATAAAAAAAAATAGATGAAGGAGAAATCAATGATTATGAATAAATGGGTAGTTATAATGTTATTTTCTTTAATTAAAAGAGTATCACAAAGATCAAGACTATATCAAGTCTTTAGCATTCATTTTTGTTGGTTTTACATTACTAATATTTTGGCATCTTTTGATAAATACATCTAGTAAAAATTGTGCATTCAATTATGGATGGACTTATATTACAAATTAATACAATCATATTCATATTTTTAATTTGAGAAATATTTGTTAGCTATTGAATAATTAAATTGACAATGCCATCATCTATAACTGAACTACAAAAACTTCTGGAGATCAGATATCGTACATCTGAATTGAATTCTTTCTGATTAAAAAAATATCTGAAACCAACAAAATCAACCCAAAAAATAATAAAGGAAAAAAAAATCAATTATCCATACATTAATCTATCAATTCCATCAAACATGAAAATTAGTTTGATGACACCTTTTATGTGCTCAAATTCTGTCACCTTATAAGTTTTGCATATAAAAATAAATGGATTTGCTTCTTAATGAAAGAATACAATAGAATTCCTTTTTTTTTCCTTACAAGAAATGAAAACATTCATCATCATCTAGTGTACACCTCTTCTTTAACAAAGCTAACCTGCAAAATGTACACGAAATACGAACTCGAACCCGACTCAATACATTCCCTTGAAAACAGGATTTGTTCGGCATATGCTTGCCCCGTATTCCTCATACTCTGCTTTCGTATGGCAAGCCTGTTACGACATAAACACAGGTATTTCACGTTACGAGCCCAATATATCCCACCACCCATAGGTCAAGAAAAAGGTTATTATTGACCATGTTACAAAATGCACAAAAGAATGTAACAACAAACTTGAAAAGTTTAATGGTGATATATTGCGGGTTTCATCGGCAATCAAAAAGAGAAAGAATACCGTGAAAAATTCTGGTGTTGATGCGAGTACAGAGCCTCCAAACCAAACGGCGTATCTCTGGATAGGATGGCTGACTACGTTGACTTCAACTGGGTGCGACTAGAACCAAAATTAGCAACACCTTCTTTCTTGTTAGTAATGAGTAATGACATACGGGCAGGTTCAAATGAAAATCGTAAATATTTGAGAACCCGAGAATCAATTATTTATGCTTTATTCATGATGAATAATGCATGAATGAAATAGTTGGTTCTCAAAATATTTATGGTTCTCGTTTGAACTTTCTACCAATGACATAATAGCCATAAATGCTGCTAATTATGAAATAAGCGGGCTTACTTTTACTTCACTACTAGTACTAGTGTGTCTCATATTAGATGCAAGAACGCGTGCATCTACAATCTTCTTCGTATCCCGTTGCAGCCTTCGTTGGAAGTCTTTAAACATGGTTGATCCTCCAGACAACACTATATTCTGAAATATATGTCTAAAAGATTAGCTTGAAATCGAACAAAGGTCTTTCATGCTAACATCAAACAAACTGTCCAAAAATTCAAGATTATGCCACCATTTCAACATCCAATACCAAAGCATGTGATTGGTTAGAACATCTAACATCAATCAAAAGCGATTAATGAGAAAACCATTGATTAACTCGAATACCCAGATAAATCCACAAAAATATTTTGAGGTGTAAAAACCGAAGAGTACAAAAGAACACCATGAGGATTGATCATGCCTAAAATAATGGAATTGCATCAATCCTGAAGAACAGGTGGGTAAAAATTCTAATTGCTCAAAATGGAAACTATCTTGATTGGTTGGCCTACTGAGAGATTGGCGGCTTCTTTTTATTTTATTTTGTAACTATATTTTTCTTGCGTTGATCTTAATTCTTGAACAGAATTTTTAAGTGTGTCTTGAATAGGAAAGCAATCCAACCAGTGAGATCAATCTTAGTGAAGTCAACAATGGCGTATATTAAGGTAATGTGTACCTTATATAGAGCTCTCCTTGTGTCAATGGGCGCAGACTGAATACACTTGTCTATTACAGCAGGTAAAGGGGTCGTGAACTCTTTATTGTATATCTCCGGATTGAAGAAAATCTGCATGATAGAATATGGCAAGTTATAACCATCAGAATACAATAAAACCGCCTAATAACTAGCAAACTAAAAAAACTTAGAAAAATAACAACAACAGACTGCATTTTGAGTGAAAATCTTGCTCTTTCACATCAAAGATCGTTTTTTTCTTTTAACACAAGAATGACAACAAGATCGAAGCACATTGAAAATATCAAAACACACCAAACTCGTATCTGCCAAGTTATAATACTTGTCCACACATGAATGAATGAGTATACGCGTAAGCTGAAAGAATGTTGTGTTTATAACATGTATTTAAATCAACTATATCTTTGTTTAAAACAGTTTAAATTAAGCTAGTAAGCATGGAGCTTCAAAGAAGAACAATTTGACTAGAATCCAAGTGGGGTCATTTGTTAAAATCATGAAGTGAAAATAACAATACCGATATAAGAAAAGGGGAACAGACCTCAGGACCTAGAAATCGTTCATAGCCAATATCACATGCATATGGCGCCCCGGTCTTCGGTTTAATACCTCTCCATTGTTTAATGTACTTGGCTGGTTCTTTGTCATGCTTATTGTACTCCTATACAATTAAAAGAAAATTCATGGATTAAGCATTTCAAATAAAACAAAGGACCAATGAAAGATAACATAAATCATGAAATCTGAAGCAAGATAACCTATGAACACAAATCATTAACTACCTTGACAATGTCCGCACATGTGTAGCAATAAGTCTCCTTAACCTTCCGAGCTATTTCAAGTGAATCTTCAGGGGGAACGTGTTCCCCTCTTTCCTGCACAAGGCAATATCATGAAAGAATTAACTCTTGAATTTCTGATCACACTACTAGTTTCTATCTTAGCATCATAAGTCGTTGAAATTTAGCATTTGTAAACAGAAACTACTGTTATAAAACACAAAATACATCTAATACACTACATTATCTCACTTAGGTCAGCGTCATAGTTGCTGAAGAAAAAAGACAGGGACACTAGTCTATAGAACAAGTGAACGAGACCATCATACATATGAGAGAAGATAATACAACACAGGAAGAATTAAATAGACATCAGTAACCAGTAATTTTCTGGGTCCAAACAGACTATCTTACTGCATAATGACTAAGTACTTGTGAACAGTATAAAACTTTCAGCATCTTTCCCAAAAAAAATGGCTTGCAAAACCAAAATGAAAACAGAGGTGAAAATCAACATACACGCATGAGTTGTTGGACAAAGAGAGTAACATCTTTTCCCGAAATCGGTATTGACTTAATGCTGCTCCCAATAACATAACCTTCTGCAACAGGTACAACATGAGTGGCTCCATCTCCAACATCTACTACGACACCTGTCATCTCACACTATGCAAAAGTATGGGTTAATGTAAAAGGAGGAGAATGGGAAAATGAAGATACCATGATATTCAACAAAATCTGACTTCTCAAGTGTATAAGCATATTCATACACACCATTCTCATTTTCTCAATTGGCAAGTTTCTGGAGGTGGGCAATACGAGCTTTTTACACTAAAAAGATTACCCATTTGATTACACTAAAAAGCTTTCTATTATTGACATACAATACAAGTACCCATTTGATTAGGTCTTAGTGTGAGCTGTTTGATGTCATACAAAACAAATATAAGTATACCCTGTCCGATCATTCCTCCAACTTTACTCTTCAATTTGCTTTAGACCTTCGTATGTGTTCCCCAAATAGTCTAGTATACTATGCTGTTAATTGCACCACTTAGCGGTGCAATAGCGGTGCTATCGCGGTTCGCGGTCATGAGACAAATAGTGGTCTGAAGTAGTGGTCCCGTGATTAGCGGTGCTATTGACCATTAAATGACCGCATTTTTAACGCAAAAAAGTGGCCGCATAACCGCTATTTGTAGATAGGCTATTTTGGTGTTAAAAAGGTAATTTTGTGGGCCTTTCTTTGGACGGCATTGGGTTTTATTTCAGTCCAACAATATCAAGGCTTCATTATTCTTACTTTTTTGGACTTAGACACCATTATTCTTATTTTTTTGGATTTGGACACCATCATTTTGAACTATGGCTTAGGATAAAAGTATTCACATTGTTCAATTATTTTTATTTGGACTTGGACATTATTATTCTTATATAATGTTATTGAATACAATAGTATAACAGCCTGATATTATATTCATATTGCCTTACATAAACAAACACCATGTTCACAAAATAATAGTGGAGTAGCTCTGCTAATTCACACATTCAATTTGAAGGCAATACCATAACATACATCCACACAAAGATTGACCTGGGTGGTTTTTATCTTTGAGGAAGAATATTGGTGGTTTTTGTGTTTTCATGCATTAAAACTACGAGTGCAAGATCCATGACAGGTATACATCCACTACAAGAGTTGAAATTATGAGAGCTTAGAACTGGTTATATCATTATTAAGAACAAAACCAATCCTCATATGGGTTACAAAATGGTTCAAGATAAAGATAATTATTAGAGCATCTTCAACAGTCTCTTTAAAATTTCTCTAAAAGGAAAATCAAAAATCAAAATCTCTAAAAAATTACATTCAACTCCAACAGCTTCTCCATTTTAGAAATTACAACATTAATTATATTATTAAAATATTCAATACTTTCAATAAAATATTGTTTCTCTCTCCTAAACATTTAATTTCAACGACTCTTATTGGTTGGAATAATAAAAATTATTTTTCTCTTTAGCAATAAGTTTTAGAGAGTTCCCCAAATTTGGAGAAATTTACCCTCTCTTTCCTACTTTCTCCATTTTGGAGAAAATTTTGGAGAATCTGTTGGAGCCTAAATTAGCCAAAATCTTTTCTCCATTTCGGAAAATCTGTTGGAAATGCTCTTAGAGAGTTACAAATTAACAGGACTTGCTTGTCATGTATGAAATAACCGATGATGTAGAGAGTTTCAACTTGGCCTTCTACTAAGAGTGTTGCACAAATTCCCATTCTTATGTCTTCTAGTTTAAGCCTTCCCCTCCAATGTAATCACGTCCTCCGATGAATATATCCCCGGCTAAAGAATATGACAGATTACAATTACAAAGTAAAGGCCGTCATCGAGGAAGCTCTTTAACAATAACAACTTCAGATAATGGTACCACCTTCATGTGTGCAGATTTGAGCACGCAAGGAGTGGTCAGTGTTAAAACAGGTAAGAAAGCAAAGGATACCTAGACCATTTCATTATTGTAATAGAAGTAACATATGTGATAGTAAGTTAAAGTTACAAGGGAAGGGAGAAACAAACAAAGCAAGATCAATTATTTGCTTCGACACATACATCAAAGTTTCCCCAAGCATGTTGAAGTCAAAGTACAAAACATCATTTACGATAATTGTATATGTCCACCTAATATTATTAATAAACAGACCATCATCTATGGACGTAAAGAACCAACAAAAAGTAGATAGCTTAAAATTAAATAAAAGCTCCCAATGGGCATGTGTACTACTGAAAATTGTGTGTCTGTGTGTGTACAATATATACATATGATCCTGTGATTTCGTAGTATACAATTTAGGAAGTCGATTTTTGATGTAAAGAGGGGAATAACAAACAACAGAATAGCTAAGCAGGAAAAAGTTGGTCGTTTGTGGATGCATGATGCATCGACCAGCCGGTAAACAAATCAATGAACACAGGTTCAATCTCTAGATCCCACAAATTACAACTAGAGCAAACTGAAGCAAGTTATGTGTGTGCACATTACACCAAGACATACACCAGACAAAGTTTATAATCATTAAACCCAACTGTTCTTTATGTTTTCAACAGGGTACTTGTTAAGAGAACACCAAACCGATAGACAAATACAATTCCTGTGTTAGGATTTTTGGTTTGCTGAACATTTTGTTTCTGCTATTCTCCGCTTCCTAGAGCTCTAAAACAGGAATGGTCTTCACAAGTGTAGATCCAAAGAAAATGATAGAACATCAACTAAAAAATCTAATATAGGAATTTTTGAATTATCTTACTTGATCAGATTCAACTTCAAGATACCTAAGTTGCATCTCTAAATGAGGCGATAAAGGCAACTTTGAAGCTCTGATGACCAATGAGACAACAGGTCAATAGTGTGTCTGGAAGTTCAAAGATTTGCCCAGAGTAACTGATTTGACTCATCAAAAAACGCTATTTGATAATGTTTGTCTAGCAAACCCTCCCCCTCCCCACCAGAAGGAGGAGGGGGGGGGGGGGGGGGGGCGCTAACCCGAGTGAAGATTCAAATATTTGTCTTACATTCATTCATGAAGGTACTCCTAATGGGTTATTAGTATGTCTTTATGCTTAATATAACTGATTAATGCTGGGACTTGGTTGGGGGAATTAGTGGGTAAAAAATGGGACTGGAAATGATTAGAGATAATGGGTATGGTATAATAACATTACTATGATATTTAATTTTTGGTATGAGTTAGCCTCATTATGTTTGCTTTTGGGTTTCACCAGTCCATAATTTCTTATAGTTTCATCTTTTTGCCTACCCCAACTAACTTGAGATAAAAGGCCTTACATAAAAACCATAGCAGTGACAAAGAGTCTAAAACCATGACATAAATGGGTAGTTTTTAAGTTTTAGACAAGCATTGTCTTCACGGGAACACGTCAAAGAGAGGAACCTAATTTTCATCTGTTGAACAAGGCCACAACTTCTTATGTCACTAGCTTCATTAAGCTGTCAATAGTATATTTTTGCATATATAATACTTTGGTTTACTTTATTACAATTAATTCGGTAACATGAAGACTCTCATTTACATTAAATATATGCTATACCTTTTACTATCAAATTATTAATCACTTCAATCACAATTCCTCAATTCATGAGGTTAAATAGTTGTTAACCAGCCACACTCAACTTCTGCATACTTGCAATTTATGTCTCTCAATTTCATCCTATTACCTATATGTGTTATTTTGCTCATAACATATGTCTAGGGAGTAAGGATAATCCCGGAAGCTTGAGTTCAGCAATTAACATCAGCATTAAAGAATAACAATAAATGCAGTTTTCCATAACAATAATCCCATAAACCAACCTTAGATGTCGTGTACCCTGCAGCAAGAGCAAGTACCGGCTGCACCGCAATATAAAGCCCTGGAACATTGAATGTCTCAAACATAATCTCACCTGTATACTCTCGACTTTCCGGTGGAGTCAGTGGACTCTCCGTCAATAAAAAGTAATGGTCCTCTGGATCACAACGTAGATAATTAAATATACACTGCTGCCAAAACCGTTCCATCGCATCCCAATTTTCCACCTGCCCGTGTTTAATCGGGTAACTTAGATTGTAAGTACTACTAGTTCTTGATTTCGACATAGCTTCTTCCCCAATAAAGAAATCAAGATCAGCCATTACACCAGCACTGTGTTGTGCCATCCAACTACTACTTCCCTTATTAGAACCACGATTCGGCTGGGTTATAAATGATTCGTTAACTGCAACTACTGTTGGAGCAATGAAACATGGTTCCACGTTACCCGCAAAACCCATTTTAGTATACCTGCAGTTCCACCGTAGGTTGCATTAATTTTAGCCGTCTTAAACAAGCAGATGATTCAAAACAAATGAATTGGTAAACGATATCTTTCAGACACATTTCATCGAACACATGATGTGCATAACATATACTGATACAACATATATGAATAACGAATCTTTTTTTAAAAATCTCATCAGAAGACGATAACCAATTAAAATAACGAGTATTGAATCAATGAATCTTGAGAAATAAAACAAATTGAATGAATTACCCAGTGCCGTTGTCGATTACTACAGCAGGACGAGATGTGGAAGGATCCATGATGAGAGATTGAGCAACGGAGAGAAACAACGATGTTATTTGAGCAAAGGTGGATCTGCAACTGAGATCCGAGATGGGGTTTAAGTGAGGAAGTGATCATGGTCGTTGGGGGAAATCGATTAAAAACGTCGACGACGTCGATTGCAAGCGAAAGCGGCAATTCAACAGCAAGTGCTGTCGATGATTGATATTGTTAATGGGTATCATCACTCCATCCATTTGATTTCATTGGGAAAAAAAAAAAGAGTACAATGAATGAATGAATGAATGAATCCTGTGGAAATTAAAGAAAGTGGTTACATCAAATTCACCATGATTACAATACGAATCCACTATCTACTAACTTTTTCCCCAATTGAAAACCTTTCTTGATGATGAAACAATCAAATCCTCTTGTTGCTTTCTGGTCGTCTGTGTATGATGGTTTGGAGATTGGGGGACGTTGAATCGGAGAAGTGTTTGACACGGCTTACTCCCTGCCTGACTCCGATTAGGTTAACCCGTAACTATGAGGGCCCAAACTCACAATATTGATCCAAACTCACAATTTTGATTTAGGCCTGTTTGGCAGTTGCTGAATAGTTTACTGGAGAATGATTAAGTGGTTTGAATGATATAGTGTAAATTGAAATATAGTTGTTTGCTTAATTGTTCATAATGAAATTAGGGCTCTTAATGGTTAAGGAAGGGTCAGGATACAAAATCATTAAGAGGATTTTGCAACCATTAAGAGGCAACATTTTTTTTTGCCAAACAAGATTTATTTCTTAGCGATTCAGGGATTGTCTCTTAATGGAACCATCAAGAGGTAAACAAACAGCCCCTTACTTTCTCATTTTAAATGAGTAACTATAAGGGGGTGTTTGGGATTGTTTATTTAAAACAATTTATGTTTTTTTTCTGAAAAAAATTTATTAACTTATGTGGTGATAAAAAAAAGAGTTTTATAAACGGTGTTTGGAGTAGCTTATTGTGGTACCAAAATGTAATAAGTTAATAAGTTATTATTTAAGGGTGTTTGGAATTGCCTATGCATATAAAATAACCAAAAAATTTATAAGTTGTTTCAAATAAATTGATAAGTTATAACCAAATGACTTATGAAAAATTCATTTTCATCGGTTTGGCACCGCTATAAACACTTTTTCTTTTTTCTCCATCCAAACACTAAAAAGTGTTTATCTCTGGTACCACACCGAAATAAGCTAAAAAGCCCTTTAAACGAACAATTTCAAACACCCCCTTAATCTCAAACTTACCCATGAATCACGTTTAATATGGGGATTGATCTGATGCATCTCATCATAATATGCATCCAAGGGTGGATATCCCTTCTTACTCTTCTCATCATAACTTTCATTTTCACCAGAACACAACTTTATATATATATATATATATATATATACACACGAATGATCGTATGAGAAAATTAATTAGGGTAAGAAGGGATCTGGAGTCTGAACCCTTGTTCACTTTTAATCTCAAACTCACCCATGAATAACGTTTTATACGTGGATTGATCTGGTACATCTCATTCTATGGGCATTCAAGGGTGGAAATTTTGTCTTATTCTTCTCTCCATAACTTTCATTCTCATTGGAACTCAACCCTGAATATTTAAACATTTTTTTATTGAAAAAAGTTTTAGAAATTAGTTATCTACGTTATTTTATCTCAAAGGAGTTACTTGTAATTGGCTATGGATAATTTAAAGTAAAAAAGAAATTTTAAATCAATTTATTGTTTTCAACCCTACAACATTCAAACCTCTTGCACCTAACGACATTGCTCCTCCTCGGCCCCCATCGTTGTATATTCTTCATACCATCCATCGTCGTTGTTTGCCCCTGTCATCGATTCCTCTTTTATTGTTTGTTTTTTTTATCCTTCAATTCACCGTCTTTTACAACAATTTAATGAAGTATGTATACACAGATAAAAAAGAGGGAAATTTTAGTGAAGTATTTATTTTTTATTTTTTACTTTAAAACCTTCATAGCAGGTTACAAGTAACTTTTTTGGATTATAATGATGTATAACCAATTTCTAAAATTTTGATAGTTTATTTATTTACATAATTGTTCAGTGACTTAATCATTCAAATATTCAATTTGAGAAAATTAAATAGTTTATTCATTAAATAAAAGTAAATTGATGACTTGTGAAGAGGTTCCCCAAAACCCAATTTTTATTATCAGTTGCGTTAACCAAACAAGATTTTGGTTGTAGGTGTTTTAACCCAACAATATTTTAATCGTGTCCGATGATACAAAATTTGGTTGGTGAATATTTGACACAAGATATAAGAAATGAACCTTGTACTGTTTAAGAGATAAGTGTTAGATAAAAATAAAAGTATATCTCATAAACAAGCGTCAGTTATCAAGTCGGTGATCATATCCATACGAGCCATGGTCCAATCTTGTTGTTTAATCGGTTCGATCCATCTTTAGATTTACATCATTAGTGTTGTTTGTTCTAATATATTTTCAGCAGAATTGTAATATTCTTATGAATTATCAACTATAACTGAATATTGTTCATAAGATTTAACCGAATTGCAAGTTATTACGTTAGTCCAATGATTTGAATTGATAACGTTGCAATATCATATGTATTGACTGTAACACCCTAAAAATAGGGATAACAAAATCCGAAAAAAACAGACACGTGGTATAAAATTTGCTAAAGCAAGAGCCTCCCAAAAATGGGAAAATAATACAAACATGTTTAATCACCATTGTAACTTCAACGGACAATAAATTAACAACCAACTAATCTAATTTCTACCACTAGAAAGAAGATTACAAAAGGGTTGTCATCTATAGTTCCAAAAGTTCTTCTATCCAAAGAATGCTAATTTGCAAGCGTTCCCCAAACTCTCACCCAAGCAACTATGTCATCTTAGAACCGGCGCCGCTAGAACCTGAGATACACATCGATACCAAACAAGTGTTAGGCCAAAAAGCCTAGTGAGTTGAACAATAATAAGCATGCATGAACATTTACAATTCTTATCAGCAGTTAACCATAGTTCAACAAATGTGGAGTCAATAGGGGAGACCCATAGCACCAATCAAGTTCCACCCAAAGAGTCGATATACCTTGATGCCCTCTAACAAGAGACACCCGAAAGGCCTGGCACATCCGAGGACTACAACCATGGCATTACCCCGAATGGCGGAGGTATAGGCACATACCATCACGGTGGCGCCCAAGACTACATCCTCCTAGTGTTTACTGACTTGGTTCATCCAACATATTATATAGGAGGTCTTGGGGTATATTTCAACCAATACATTTCGATACCAACCATGGGTACTATGTCACCATCCTATCACATAAGTCTGTCATGAGACCCAAATGACAATCATGCTCATCATGTATATTATATAATACCGAAAAGGTATCCCAACTAGAAACCATCGTCATATCGAGACATGTATACATTTATCACATCAACATGTACATATTATGAATCAAATAGAAAGTGTCCCAATACTTGCACAGTTAGAGTAGACCATGGTATTTCACATATAACCATATTTCCAACATTCCTTCATAAGAAAACCCCAAGTATTTGAACATATAGAGATAAATAACCATAAATATAAGCATATGATGTGTATCTAGTTTTGACAAAGATTTAGTAAACTCACAATCTAGGTTTTTGACCAAAAACCTAGAAAAGATGAAACCCTAGAAGAAGATGAGACTTGAAGATGAAGCTTGAAGACTTGAGAAGAGTTAATGCAAGAATCCAACGATCCAACCACCAATGTAGGTTGTATTTATGAGGGTTAGGGTTTGGTGAGAAAGGGAACTGATTTGAGAGCTCCAAAAATCGCCAAGGGAGAGAGATGTGTGAAATTATGAGAGAAAAATCGGGCAAAGAGGGGTTTTGGGGAGTGCAGGACGCCCTGCGACTTGTGTCGCGACTTGCACCCACGGCATAAGTCACCCGCTTGCTCCAAGAATAAACACTCCAGTGGGTTACGCGGCTAGTGCCGCGACTCCCACCCACGGCGAAAGTCGCGTGGTTCCTCAAAGACATGCATCTCAATGGTTTACGCGACTTGTGCCGCGACTTCAACCCGCGGCGTAAGTCGCGTAACTCACTGCTAAACAAAGATTAGTCTATAACTTCCAAATCAACAACAAGTAACCAATATAAAGAAAAAATAGCAATTAATCATGAAATTCATATTTTGATAACCACATAATCATAAAATTATCAAAACTTTATACTTACCTGAAATTCTGGGTGTTACATTGACGATGATTTTTTTGTTTAACGTCGGTATTGGGTCTTGCCTTGAATGCCCATATGAAAATTAAGGGGTTGTTTGGCAGTTGCTGAATGGTTTAGTGCAGAATGATTAAGTGGTCTGAATGATTAAGAGGTTTTTATGATATATTGTAAAACGAAATATGGTTGTTTGTTAATTGTTCATAATGAAACCAGGGCGCTTAATGGTTAAGGGAGGGTCATGATACAAAATCATTCAGAGGATTTTGGAACCATTAAGAGGCACACCTTTTTTTTGCCAAACAAGATTTACCTCTTAGCGATTCAGATGTTGCCTCTTAATGAAACCATTAAGAGGTAATCAAACAACCCCTAATTGAAGTTATGGACCAAACCTATTTTAACCGAGACCCAAGCCTGTAACACCCTTAAAATTGGAAAGAGCAACTAATTTAAATTTTTCAATAAAACCTCAAATATAGATAAAATCTCTTACAAGTCCAAACTTGAAATACTAATCTAGGTTCAACCATCAACAAATAAATAAAGTCTTACACGAAGACTAAATCGAGTCGGGTGTTACTAAACCCCAAATACAAGTTGTTATTCCCAAGATAAAGACGGAAGACTTCACCAACCTACTCACCCCCGTGGATATGACTAATACTCAACTCTTCGCAACAACGCTAGAACCATTTCCCCAAACCAGAACCTGATGCACACACCGACAAATAAAAAGGTTAGGCTAACGCCTAGTGACTTCAAGAGTTTACAAGATGGAATAAATATATTTGTTAAAGGGAAAGAATGCAATTTAAATCGTAGACAATCAAAATATTTACTTTAAATATTAAACGACAACATTTTCCAGAAACACCCTTAAAACAAGGGACCCAAATTGAACCTTCATTCGTAAAACCACTTTAACCCCAAACACACCCAAAATGTGGATAGAAAGCAAATATCCCGATTTATAATGATGCGAAATAAGATTTTACTTCTCAAAACACCCCAAACGTGGGCGGGGCATAATACACAACCCATAAATCTTGAGTAAACAGACCCATATATGCAACACGTCACCGAAAATATGGATAATCAAATACTACCCTTTAATACCAAAATAACACCTTCCGGTGACGGGGGAGACCCGATTCCATTGTACGTGGTGGAACACAAAGTTAAGCCACATAACCACGTTGTCGAACTACACCTCAGATCGTGACTGTATTGCCTGCTCTACCGAGCTACACCTCCAGTCGTGACTGTATTGCCTGCTCCGTCGAGCTACACCTCCAGTCGAACTTTATTTCAGGTCCCAAACACCGTATCCCCTATTGCCTGCTCCGCCGAGCTACACCTCAAGGATACACGATCTTATTGTCTGCTCGGTTTCTAGCGGAGTTTCATCCTCAGGGTACTCATTCGACCCCTAGTGCCTACTCCCTAGCATTCAAGATAGGAGCCCCAACTCCGATGTATAACCTCGTGCACAAGAATTAGACATCCAACACAAGACTCATGGTCCAGAAGTACAACCCATAAAGGTTCCTCTTCCCCAAACAACCGGGACGACGCCAATGCCAACACGACATTATTTCCCAAAGTGAGAATCCCAAGAGTCCTCACCATTAAACACGACTGACTTCCTGCCTATGGATCCAATGCATTACAGTCTAAAATACATGACTCCAATTGAATGACACACGCACTCAAAACATGTATTATCCAAAATAAAGTGCAATAAATGCAACTCACACCCAACGCTCCAATTTAAGTTATTAAAACCGGACAAAAGTCCCCAATACCAGGGGTGCTCAAATTTCCGACCAACCCGACCAACCCGGCCAACCCAACCCTTAAAAACCTAAAAAAACGTAAACCGCATCAACCCGACGTATAATTGATACATTTTTTTACCAAACCGCATTGAATGGGTTGAAAACGGGTTAGGCCCAAACCAAATCGGCCCAACCCGACAACCCGATGGACAAAGGCGGTACAATTCAGTATTCACTTCACATTTCACATGTCGCCCTAAATTTCTAATTTCTATCTTGCCCTACTTTATGTACTTCACAATTTCACATGCCGCTTCTTCGAAATCGAGAATCGAGAGTTACTGAGTGAACTGCGAAGGCATCGATCGATTGGAAATTTGAAATCAAGTTTTCTCCTTTTCTTCAATTGAAATCAAGTTGAAGTCGAGAGTTACTGAGCGATGTTACGCTGGTTGGAGTGCTTCTAAGTCTTCTCCTTCGATATTTCGATTGAGGTACTGTCTGTACTATGTTGGTTCAGGCTTTGCTTTTCTCCTTAACACAAATCGAACTCAATAACTAAATAAATTTAGATTCACGCTGGCATTGAACTCAACCTTTCGTTTTCTCTTATTCCTTCGATTGAATTAGATTCACGCTGGCAGTGGCATCGATTGAATCAGATTCAGCGATTCATAGGTACAATTGGTTCAAGTCTTCTTCGATTTAAAGCACAGAGGGACAGAGGTAATATAAATATTTGTTCAAGCTTTGTTTTTAAAATCTTTAATTTATGTTGGAAATTGGGAAATGGAAAATGGATGTTGGACTACTTTGTGTTTAAAATGAATTTTGTTTAAAATTGTGTTTTAGTTTTAGTTTGGAACTTTGGAACTTTGGATGTTGGAAATGGAAAATGGAAATGGATGTTGGACTACTGCTGTGTTTTAGTTTAGCTACTGTGTTTTAGTTACTGTTGTGTTTTAGTTTAGCTTCTGTGTTTTAGTTTAGCTACTGCCAAGTTGATTGGATTTTAGTTTGGATGTTGGAAATGGAAAATGAAACACTTTCAAGACATTAGCTCAACAAGTTGATTGAATTTTAGAAGGGACTAGTCTACTACTGTGTTTTTCAATTATATACAGACTCTAATTCTACTGTTGTGCTTTAGAAGGGACTAGTCTACTACTGTGTTTCTAACAAGTCCTCTCCATTTATCTTGATGGAAGGATATGTCAAGTCTTTAAGACTTTGACTAAAAGTCAAACATTTTCTTCAATATGCATGTTAGGTCACTGGTTCTAATTTTCATGGGATGGAGTTTCGTGTAATAAGGAATTTGCATTCTTTGCTTGCTTGCTATTAATCCCAATATGTAGGTCTTAGCTCCTCCACTCGTGATTTTGTTCATTTATAAATTCTCCACTCCCTTCATATCAGGAGTCGGGCTTGATGATGAAAGGTCATTGCTAATGTCACAAATGACCCTTGAGAAAAGGTTTGGTCAGTTAGTTGTTTTTGTTGCATCCACGCTTATGGAGAATGGTGGTGTGCCACAATCTGCAACACCAGAGACTCTCCTGAAATAGGATATTCATGTTATCAGTTGTGGTTATGAAGATAAATCAGACTGGGAAGTGAGGTTAGTTGGTGTTATACATTTATAATCCTGGTTTAATTCATTTTACCAAACCGCATTAAGTACATTTGTAAATTTTTATTCAAGTAAGCTTGATACTTGTTTTATTCAACATATTATTGCAATTTGCACGATTTGGTGAAAGGTGGCATCAGGTGGCAGCGGCTGGCGGCAGTTGGTGGTTGGCGGCAGTTGGTGGCTGGCAGCAGTTGGCGGCAGGCGGCAACAACAGGTATGTAATTTATGAAATAATTAATAAATGTTTCAAACCGACCAACCCGCCAACCCAACCCAACCCGCACGGTTTGGGTTGGGCTGGGTTGAGAATTTTCAAACCGCAACGATTGGGTTGGGTTGTTAAAGTGCCTTCAACCCGGCCAACCCAACTCGTGAGCACCCCTACCCAATACCCGAAAAAGCCGAAAACTGAGCCTTAAGCTCAACTAACCAAACGACCATATGCTGAAATCCACAAAATGCAATAAAATGCAGCGACCACATATATGCAAATACATGCTTCGACTACATGAATAAACTCCAACGTAAATCATTTTCCACAAGTTTATAATCTCATTTACTCCATCCAAACATCCCATGATACACATTTAAATAACACTTACTCAAGAGATTTATACCCGTACGATAAATAATTTAAATACCAATATCACCGGTTTACTCAATAAAATACTTGAGTTACATCTTTTCCCAAAACATTAGGTTCATAAGTTCAGAAACGTTTGCAAGGTTGGGAATGACCCAGCGCCCATGACTCACCCAGTGGTATTTTAAAAACATTTCACAATACAAAATACACATAATACCAACAAGCATGAAAATGCATTCCTACCCAATACTTTCCATTTAGGTAAATAAGTCATCAATTCATTTTCATTTCGATGCATTTAACAACATACTCAAAAATCCCCAAGATGAGTGTTTTATAAGTTTACAAAGTTACCCACTTCCAAATAACCAAACTTATCAGCAGTTAACATTTTAATGTAAGACATAAACACTTTAAAATAAACATTTTGGCATGCACACCGTTTTCACAAATCAACTTGAACTCACCTTGCTAGATTTAGGCTAAATCTAGATTTTACCCTCCTTTGAAGAAACTTGAATCTTCAAGTCCAAAACTTCAAAAAACCTAGATTCACAAGTTTCCACCCATTAATAAACATATTCAACCATCTAGAATCGATCCCCAAACACCTTATATCAAAATCCCCATTTTGGTCAAAAAACCCTAATTTGACCTAACTTTTCTCAAACTGTTCCAAACCGAAACTGGAGTAATAAAACACTAGGAAATCATCAACGAAGCATTTACATCACTTAATGAGGTTTAAAAATGGAGAGTATAAACTTACCACTTAGGTTTTGATGAAAACCTAGAAAACCCAAAAATGGAGTTTGAGGTTGAAGATGAAGGTTCTTGGTGTTTAGCTTATACCCATTGATGATACTTCAATACTTGAGGATGGAGGCATTTGATGGATCAAAATCACCATGGATGGGTTTGGGAGGTCTTGAGAGAGTTTAGAGCGAGTTGGGAAGGAAATGAGAAGTGAAAAATGAGAAAAGGGGCTGAAATTTGACTTAACAGCAGCCTGCACAGCTTTGGCGACATTGCCAAGCGACTATGCCCAGGGCAATGTCGCTTGGCATAGTCGCCAGTGTGCCCCAGGCCCATGTTTCTCTTCTGCGACTGTGCCACGCACGACTGTGACTTGTCATAGTCGCCAGGAATTGTCGCGGGACCTTTCCGGAGCCCCGAAACTCGACTTATTCATTACCAAAACTCCCGATACTCCGAGGGACTTTAAACAATACACTTCCCAACAAAACCCCACTGTTTACAAGTCATAGAAACGTCCGGGTGACATTTACTTACCAAAAATTACGGGTGTTACAATCCTCCCAACCTTAAAGGAGATTTCGTCCTCGAAATCTAAATTTCCATACCACGCTATCCACAGATTAGATCGATTCTACTCCGCTTGCCAGAACTACTCCCTTATTGTCGTGATGGTCCTCACGATAAATGTTTCCTATGGCACTTCACACTTATATCTGAATGAATGATTAATTTGACTACCGTAGCCTTTACCTATGAGACTGTGATTGTCTCCCAACCTTGGGCGACACGTACTACCCCTAGGGTAATTTGTGACTTCAACTTCACACCGGTCAATTTACCTAAGATCCACATGTTTCTGAACCCAAAACCAACGATCGACATCAAACCCCAAAGAATTCTCAATATTCTTAATGATCCATTCTTGATCTTGATAAGGTCGTCCTTCCAAGGACGTACCAATACGCTTTTCGGATAACTGGTTAGTACAGATCCGACTACCAACCAACTATGATCTACTCTCGAACCTAAAACATTCCTCCAATAAAATCTTTACCACTTCAGGAAAGTCCACACACACATCAATATTTAATTATAAACATCTAATTTTTCCTTTATATTCCACCACCGAGTGGTCAACTTTTCTCATGACCTACCGGAATACTTCCAAACATTCCTGAATTCGTTGACTTCAAGAAACGAGTCGACGCCTAATACCAAAACGGTGACATCAAAACGTGAACATCCCGCCCAATACTTCATTCCAAAAGTATTGTCGCATTAAAGCTGACACCTAACAGAGGACTAATACTCCCAAATCTTACACCTCTAATCGACGAACCAAAAATTCTTGATCACGGAAGACCATTAGGACGGTACACCGACACATATAACCTGATGTCAAACAGACAAGCAACCCAGCAAATCGAACCCAATCAGGCGCAGGTAATCACACAAAACCTCATTCCGCAGGTTTACCGAAGCATAAAGATCGTCTCTTAATTAACTGGGGAAAAAAATCTAATACCTCAACTACTCATGCATGACTTGAATCAAAAACTGAAACTCAAATTCAAAGTTGACCACAATTCGGATCATCCGACGCTTCCACTCCCAAGGACTCCTCTAGTCCCTAATCACAACTCTTTTCAAGATAGGGTTTTAAATCTATAACCCTAATGAGTTCAAGGTTTTCAACAATTATGCCAATTTAAAACTTTATAAAACCTTCACGCAAAAGTTCCATACATTTATTCATATGCGTAAAAAGCTACTACCGTTTACTCGGTAGGTGTGCAAAGTGATCACCAAAGCTAAGCATATAAAATTATTTCAAAATCCATTTGATCAATACTTACATTAATAATGACAATAACAAAAGATGCACAACAAAATTTTCAAATGGACTACCAAGGTCCTAGCATGCATCAATTTACACTATGTACGTGAAAATAATTTTATGTACTACAACATGTGCAACAAAATGTTGGTACAACTCCAAAAGAGAAATTCGCAATTTCAACTTTAAAATCTTTTCCTTTAAACCACAAAACGTCGGAGGATAAAATCCCCAACAAGGCCCATATACATCAGTTTAGTTCCCAAATTCAGCAAAACGATAGGAACGTAATTGAGTTTTAAATCAAGTTCGAACTTTGGACTGTACCGATAAAACGCACTTATCCAAAACAGTGATCACAACGACATGTAGCCCGATAACTCAATTAATGCATCGCGGAAAAATTATAACAGTAAAGTCAACAATTGAAGCACGTTTAGATTAAAAGTTTAATACGAGACAACATAAATCGATCACCTATTTACTCACGCGAGTGAAAATCAAATTCAACCCAAAAGTATGCATATATGCCCGCATAAACTCAAGATGTAATCATGCGACGTTAAGATTTTTCAAGATCCCTCTTACGGTTGTAAAAATATGGGTGCAAGACTCGCATGAGACAAAATATTAAACAAAACTCATAAATTAAAGCACACAATAATGCATGTATTCACGTTCCAAAATTTTATCTACGCAACTCAAAATATCGCGCAATAAGACGTCATAAAACCCCAACTGAATTTTCATAAATTCACTAACGTTAAAATCAAATGGTATCAAAATTTCCGTTTCCCAACGTAAAAACATAAAACGGCAATATGTCTAAAAACGTTAAAATTTTAGGAGTTTCCCCCTTTTACCGCCATGCAAAATAAAGTGTCATTTTTCAACAAACCTTGCATGAGACTCGACTCTAAATAAACTCATAATTTACATGCAACATAATTAAAGTCTACGCATTTCATAGTTCCCTGTCGCATAGCAAAGCGTTATAAAATTAATACTTCATAAAACTCCACAAACTCACACGAAAAGCATTCCACAACCGGACTTGCATGCGCCAGATATCTCACAAAACTAGCATAGTGACATGTGTATGCACTTTGGTTAAAAGATAAAATAATTTACGTCGTTCTCAAGTTCAAAGCCAAATCAACAATATGTTTTTGTCGCTCTAGGACATGGGCTAAAACACAATGGCGAAAACACCCACTACGACAACCATGCATACTATATGCAACCAAACCGCTCATATAAGGACCCAAGAGAAAAACGACGCAACTGGACGCCATTAAAATCACCACCTTAAATCCACAAAATCACTCGGAATAAGGTTCTATATGAAACTCAATCACCAAAATGGTGGAAGATAACTCTTCGTCCAAAACTTTAACATATGTGGAGGAGATCCAATGTTAAAGTTATAAACTGTAGTCACTTGTACAAGACCTAATCAACAACAAAATATGCATACCGCAATGTTCGAAATATCGTTAGACACAAAACGGGGATGAAGAGGTTTTCAATACAAGGTTTCAACTATGTGCAATAAGCAATTTCATGCATATTTAAACTCATGATTAAAATCTGGTGCGTGCTAAACATTTTTCCAAAATCTCATAATATATTTCACCTTATGATTCGGAAAACATGAAAAGTAATTGGTGCAAACTCGTTTCAGAAATAATTTCGTGCATGACTTTTTGTCGGCATCACCATGTCTTAGAACCATGCTCCTCAATCTCATAGTCATACTATCGTCATCTGGATGTTCAACATCCTAAAGTAATAATCACACTTATTCGGTTAACTTACAATTTTCTTCTTGAAATAAAATCAACCCGATAATCCTATGATTCTAATTCCACCAACAACTCCGATCCAAATTGGTCAACTCAATGCATTATTCGTACTTAACCATCATTCTAATATGGCAATGCTATAAACATCAATTCTTTTATCGGTCATTCGCTCAGAAACTTCCTCACTACCCCCAACGGTCATCACACCAAGGCAGTTCAAGTATACTCATGTAACTGTAAGTTCACCATAACACTGGTCAGGTGCCATTATGAACGTACCGTACATGATTATCCTTGCCATTCTCGACAAGTTTCCCGTTTCTAGCGACTCAATCAACCTTAAAATATCATATACTAAGGTACCTAATGGTGAAATTTCACTTTCAATCACTTAGAATAATGCTAGTTTGAGTCTAGGCATCCGAAAATCAATATCTAATTCTCTCAAACTTAAGCTCTGATACCAACTTGTAACACCCTTAAAATTGGAAAGAGCAACTAATTTAAAATTTTCAATAAAACCTCAAATAAAGATAAAATCTCTTACAAGTCCAAACTTGAAATACTAATCTAGGTTCAACCATCAACAAATAAATAAAGTCTTACACGAAGACTAAATCGAGTCGGGTGTTACTAAACCCCAAATACAAGTTGCTATTACCAAGATAAAGACGGAAGACTTCACCAGGCTACTCACCCCCGTGGATATGACTAATACTTAACTCTTCGCAACAATGCTAGAACCATTTCCCCAAACCAGAACCTGATGCACATACCGACAAATAAAAAGGTTAGGCTAACGCCTAGTGAGTTCAAGAGTTTACAAGATGGAATAAATATATTTGTTAAAGGGAAAGAATGCAATTTAAATCGTAGACAATCAAAATATTTACTTTAAATATTAAACGACAACATTTTCCAGAAACACCCTTAAAACAAGGGACCCAAATTGAACCTTCATTCGTGAAACCACTTTAACCCCAAACACACCCAAAACGTGAATAGAAAGCAAAACTACCAATTTATAATGATGCGAAATAAGATTTTACTTCTCAAAGCACCCCAAACATGGGCGGGGCATAATACACAACCCATAAATCTTGAGTAAACAGACCCATATATGCAACACGTCACCAAAAATATGGATAATCAAATACTATCCTTTAATACCAAAATAACACCTTCCGGTGACGGGGGAGACCCGATTCCATTGTACGTAGCGGAACACAAAGTTAAGCCACATAACCATGTTGTCGAACTACACCTCAGATCGTGACTGTATTGCCTGCTCTACCGAGCTACACCTCCAGTCGTGACTGTATTGCCTGCTCCGTCGAGCTACACCTCCAGTCGGACTTTATTTCAGGTCCCAAACACCGTATCCCCTATTGCCTGCTCCGCCGAGCTACACCTCAAGGATACACGATCTTATTGTCTGTTCGGTTTCTAGCGGAGTTTCATCCTCAGGGTACTCATTCGACCCCTAGTGCCTACTCCCTAGCATTCAAGATAGGAGCCCCAACTCCGATGTCTAACCTCGTGCACAAGAATTAGACATCCAACACAAGACTCATGGTCCAGAAATACAACCCATAAAGGTTCCTCTTCCCCAAACAACCGGGACGACGCCAATGCCAACACAACATTATTTCCCAAAGTGAGAATCCCAAGAATCCTCACCATTAAACACGACTGACTTCCTGCCTATGGATCCAATGCATTACAGTCTAAAATACATGACTCCAATTGAATGACACACGCACTCAAAACATGTATTATCCAAAATAAAGTGCAATAAATGCAACTCACACCCAACGCTCCAATTTAAGTTATTAAAACCGGACAAAAGTCCCCAATATCCGACAAAGCCGAAAACTGAGCCTTAAGCTCAACTAACCAAACGACAATATGTTGAAATCCACAAAATGCAATAAAATGCAGCGACCACATATATGCAAATACATTCTTCGACTACATGAATAAACTCCAACGTAAATCATTTTCCACATGTTTATAATCTCATTTACTCCATCCAAACGTCCCATGATACACATTTAAATAACACTTACTCAAGAGATTTATACCCATACGATAAATCATTTAAATACCAATATCACCGGTTTACTCAATAAAATACTTGAGTTACATCTTTTCCCAAAACATTAGGTTCATAAGTTCATAAACGTTTGCAAGGTTGGGAATGACCCAGCGCCCATGACTCACCCAGTGGTATTTTTAAAACATTTCACGATACAAAATACACGTATACCAACCATCTAGAATCGATCCCCAAACACCTTATATCAAAATCCCCATTTTGGTCAAAAAACCCTAATTTGACCTAACTTTTCTCAAACTGTTCCAAACCGAAATTGGAGTAATAAAACACTAGGAAATCATCAACGAATCATTTAAATCACTTAACGAGGTTTAGAAATGGAGAGGATAAACTTACCACTTAGGTTTTGATGAAAACCTAGAAAACCCAAAAATGGAGTTTGAGGTTGAAGATGAAGATGAAGGTTCTTGGTGTTTAGCTTATACCCATTGATGATACTTCAATACTTGAGGATGGAGGCATTTGATGGATCAAAATCACCATGGATGGGTTTGGGAGGTCTTGAGAGAGTTTAGAGCGAGTTGGGAAGGAAATGAGAAGTGAAAAATGAGAAAAGGGGCTGAAATTTGACTTAACAGCAGCCTGCACAGCTTTGGCGACATTGCCAAGCGACTATGCCCAGGGCAATGTCGCTTGGCATAGTCGCCAGTGTGCCTCAGGCCCATGTTTCTCTTCTGCGACTGTGCCACGCACGACTGTGACTTGTCATAGTCGCCAGGCATTGTCGCGGGACCTTTCCGGAGCCCCGAAACTCGACTTATTCATTACCAAAACTCCCGATACTCCGAGGGACTTTAAACAATACATTTCCCAACAAAACCCCACTGTTTACAAGTCATAGAAACGTCCGGGTGACATTTACTTACCAAAAATTACGGGTGTTACAAAGCCCATTAGTTTTCCCTCATGTATTCGGTTGACTAGAGTGGTGGATACGGACGAGTGTTTTGGGTAGTCCATTTGAATTCATTAGTGACAACCAATATTTATTATACTATGGATCAAAGAGACTGAAGACACTTTCGATAATGGTAAACGTGTGTTGGAGAAGATAAGCAGTGTATGTTATGTTTACGTTTGGTGCATTTGTACATGTGAGATATGATATATGTGAGACGATTGTAGGCAATTGCGAAAATGTCATGGAATGATTCTAAATATGTTTTAAAGAGAAAATCGAGTCCGAAAAGTGGGTGAAATTATTAGAGGAATAGTTCAAGAGATTACAACATAAAGGAAAGAATATTTGATATAATTGTACTAACTCAGTACACTTGAGTGCAATCCTGTAAAATAACAACTTGTTTTGATGAAGGATAGTCAAAATATGTGAGGACGCATTATCTTCGGACTGGTGAAAAGTAGAATAAGGTGCTAGAAACAAATGCAATAGCATTACTGACAACGACATATTCAGACAATAATTCAGATGTTTAATAGATATTGTAATAAAATACAATTTCACAAGGTTTAATTTAAAATTGAAATGTTGTTTAATGACATATTGTATATGTTGATGCTATTATTTTTTTTAATAACTTGAGTGTCACCAATTTTGAGGTTCAATTGTATTTTTATGTGTTTTTCCATTACTTTTTGCCCCCTCGAATTGCTATTTCAATATATCATTTATGATATTTGAATATATTTTTTTCATTTAAGTTCTATATTGATAAAAACGTATGTGTGGATTAATATGTCTATATAGATTAGAAAGATTTTTGTTTTAAAGAGTTTTTTCAGCGATAAGAGGAGCACATTTTTTTAATTGAGAAGGGTAGGTTTGAAAAAAAACTTGAGTTTGTACGTTAAACTCATCCTATAAGAATATCTCCAACAGCTTATCCAAAATTGAGAATTAAAAGTCAAAATCTTCCAAAAAAATTACCTCAATCTCCAACAGATTCTCTATTGTGGAGATTACACAATTAATTATATTAGTAAAGTATTCATAAGTAATCATTTTTAGAGATATCTCCAAATTTGGAGATTTTCATCATCTTTATCCTACTTTTTTCATTTTGGAAAAGGTTTTGAGGAATCTATTTGAGCAAAAAATCCCTATTTTAGAGAAGTTATTGGAGATGCTCTAAGCTTACTAGATAAACCAGTTTCTATATCATTTAAGTCATTACCAAACAATCATGAATATTTGATTGAATAGATTGTGAGTCTAAACTCTTAACAAAGAGATACATAATTATTAATTAACTATAAAAACATGTTTTAGTTTAGTTAATATTTTCTGAAAACACCAAAATCGAGGGTAGTTGGAATATGGCCAAAACCAATTAGTTCACATCAACCTTATCAATAGATTTACATTTGAGTAGTTTATGTTTTTAGTCTGTTGAAAATTATTATTTTTAGTCCTATATTTTTTAAATTATAATTTTTCAACCTTATAGTTTACTAGAAGCGTACTCGTACAATTCAGCGAGATACATCACGGTTTTAATGTTTCATTTTTTTTGTCGATTTACAATACGATTTTGGATGATTTTGAGAAAGTGATAATGTTTTTCTTTATAGTTTTTTTTATTTAGGCTTATAATATAATGTTTTTTATATAAAAAAATTAAGTATTTTGTTAAAATTCAATGATTATCTTATATATTTTAATGACATCTAAAAAAAATAACCAATTACATATTTAATATTATAATTAAAACAAAATTATAGTAATATAATATATTAATTAATAGTGATACATAGAAAGGTCTGCATAAAATGAAGACCCTGCATATACCAAATTGGTGGGTGTTAGAAGCCTGCAGTAGTAATATGTATCTTGTGCTTTGATACTTGTAAATTAAGAGATTTTTAAAATCTTGCATAAAATGATGGTACCTTGTGCCTAATAATTTGTATTTAAGAGTTTTTTATTCGTGCTTTATAATATAGTATAAATATAGATTTATTGTTTTTTTTTCCTTATGATTTACAATCTATTGTTGTTTTAATTTTTGTGGTTTACAATTCATCCATGTTTTCATTCCTCATACTTCAATGGCAAAATAACAATGAATTAGAAGCTATAGATTGCAAAAACGTCCGGAATTGATCCATCGCTTTAACAATCGTTAAATAATCTCATCAAATGAGGGGTATTTTCGTTCTTTCATCGATCTTTTGTCTTTCACCAATCAAATTCGATTTTATGATTTGTTCTTATAGTTTTTGACTAGGTAAAAGACAAAAAAATGATAAAAGAACAAAAATGCTCCTCAGTTAACGAATGTTAGAGGAAGAGATTAAATCCAGACGTTTTTACAAACCATAATAGCTATCTTTTAATTTCAAAACTGTAAAAATAAAAAATGTTATTTTCAATAAACCAAAAGGACCAAATTTGTAGTTTACTCTTTTCACTTTTTGTGGTAACAAAAGACCACATTGTAAAATCTTGTATTTACTTTTGTTCCCATTCATTCGTCATCATTACCAACTCAGGCTTTTTTATGAAATGACAAAAACACCCCTAGTTGACCATTTTAGTCAACTTTCACAAAAACAAAGCCTGTGAAGGCTAAATGTGTCATTTTCACAAGTTTCTGCGAGTACACAAACCATTAACCATCTTCTTCACGAATCACTTTCGTCCTACACTACGGACAAAAATGCCCTTGCGCTTTTTATTTTTAATTTTTAATACCCTCCTAAATATTATAATAATAAAAATATTGTAAAAAGTTTATATATTTCATAAATCAATATCATATTAAAATATTTATAAAAATAAAATTCTAAAATAACAATGCTATTATTGTAAGAGCATCTCCAACAGTTATGCTAAAATAGAAAAAAGTGAGATTTTAACAACTTTTTTGCTCTAACAGCTATGTTATATCGTATGCTAAAATAGAGAAAATAAGAGAGCAAAGGTAAAAATCTTCAAATTTGGAGAAATCTCTAAAGCTCCATATTTAAGAGGGATATATTTTTCCACCAATAGGAAACATTGAAGTTGTTTGTTTAGGAGAGAGAAATAATATTTTATTAATATAATTGATGATAGAATTGTTAAAATAGAGTAGTTGTTGGAGTTGGACGTAATTTTTTTAGATATTTTAAGTTTTTCTACTATATTTAAAAAAAAATATAGCATAACTGTTGGAAATGCTCTAAGGTATTGTTTCATATAATTAGACCTGGTAAAAACTGACACGACACGTTAACTCGACACGAAATAAACGGGTTTGGGTAATACATTTCAACCCGTTTAAGTAAACGGGTTGACACGACACGACACGAAAATTAAACAGGTAAGGTCAAGGTAAAAAAATGTCAACTCGAAAATGACCCGAATAACCCGTTTATATAAATTTTTTATAAGTTTTCTTTTTAATGTTTTGGATTTTTAATGTTTTATATTAGGTTAAAACTTATAAGTTAAAACTATAAAATTTGGATTTATAATGTTTCCATTTGAATTTTGGATTTGTATTTTTTTGTGAATTTTTTATTTTTAATTTTTAGTTTTATAAATGTTAAACGGGTTAGGTGGGTCGGGTTAGAATTAGGCATTCTCAAACCGTTTAACTTTGAACCCGACCCGACCCGACACGTTTGTCAGGTCTACATATAATGTTATAAGTTAATATATTAATTAACATATATTTGTTTCAGGTGTATACGGTTCATAATGTGAAACTTTTTAGTTATATTTACTTAAAAAAATATTCACATTGTGAACCAAACATACTATGAAATAAATATATTTCAAATAGTACACTAAATCCAAGTCATATATGAAAAGAAATCATATACAATTGCACGTAATGCATCGGTTCTTGTAACACTCGTAATTTCCAACGAGTAAAGGTCACTCTGAGCCCGTCTTTTGGTTTACGAGCGTAGACCTTGGAAAGGAAATAACCTACTTTGGATCTTCGAATCAAGGAGAGAGTTTCGGTTGAAAAACGGAGATTTTCGGGCGTCGGCAGGCCCTCGGCGACAATGCCCGCGATTGTGCCACAGGGCACTCTCGTGTAGCAATGTCGCGGCCACGGGACCACCCGCGGTACAATCCTGGCGACCTTGTCAGCGATTGTGCCACGGGGCAAGGTCACGGACGGCCCCAGGCTATGTTTAAAAATCCGATTTTTCATCCCATTTCACTTATCCTTCACCCCCTCTTCTCCTTTCTCTCGCAAGACGAATCATTTTGGGATATTTAGGGTTTTCAACCATTGGAGACCACAATCCTTGAAGTTTATGGAGAATCTTCATCACTAAGCTAGAGGTTTGATAAGAAAGCTTGGAAGCCTTCATCTTCATCTTCTTCTCCATCCTCATCAATTATCTAGGGTTTTTTCACCAAACCCTTCTCATTATTTTGAAGATTGGAAGTGTATGGCTCGTCTTGGTGGAAGATATAAGTGTTTTTGTTGATGGATTGGAGTTTTGGTTAAGGTAACATTCTATTTTTTTCATTTATGGAAATTAGGGTTTTTGACCTAAGTTGAGATCTTTATGTGTAATGTTTGGGGAATGATTCTAAATGGTTATACATGGGTACTTATGGTTGGACCCTTGTGGATCTAGGTTTTTGGAAGTTGTGGCTCGAAGTTTCGGATTTCTTCAAGAAAATTCATGTTGGGGTGAAATATAGATTTAGCCTAAATCTAGCAATGTGAGTTCAAGTTGATTTGTGAAAACGGTGTACATGCCAAAATATTTATTTTAAAGTGTTTTGTGTCTTACTTAAAATTATTAACTGCTGATAAGTTGGGTTATTTTGAAAGTGTTAACTTTATAAACTTATATAACACACGTCTTTGGGATTTTGGGCATTTTGGATAAATAAATCATATATTTTGGTATCCTAATGATTTATTTTATGGAAGTAGATTTGAGTATAAATGTATTTCATTTTGTGTTATGGAGAAATGCATGGCTTTGTGCTATGGGACGTTTTGAAAGATAAATGTTATAAACTCACTTGGAAAACGATTTGTCCCAATCTAAACTATGTTGGAATTTATTATATGCTTTGAAGCACGGGTTTACATAAGTACGGGTTGTTTATGTTTGATTTCATTTTATGAATCTCAACGTTGGGTCTTTGGATTTGTTGAGCTTATGGCTCGGTTTGGATTTTGTTGGGTTTTGAGGACACTGGTCCGCTTTTAATAGCTCAATGTTGAGCGTTTTGGTTATGATTTGCATTTACTGCATCTTAGTTGAGAATTACATGTTTTGAATGCATTAGTTCATTCGTTTTGAGTCATGTAATGGTTTAGTTAGTGCAATGGATCCATAGACACGGTGTTCCTATGTCCCCATTTTGGGCATTTGGTTCACCATTTGGCACGGAATAGGCATCGGGTCACCATGATAAGTAAGGTGTGGATCTATACGGTCGAGCAACGTCTCATGGGCAGTAAGGTGTAATTCCCTTGTGTATAAGTTCCCCTGTTTTGGAACTTTCAGGAATAGACTCAGAGGAGTTGACTTGATGTTTTCGAGTGATAGACTCAGAAGAGTTGAGCTCGGTGGGTGTTTTATGTGTAACCCACATGTTTTGATTTCTTACATAATTATGTGATCTACTCTTGTGTTCCGTCACGTATAATGTAATCGGGTCTTCCCCGTCACCAATAGGTGTGGTTTTGGTTATGGAGTTTTATAATCCATGTTTTCAGAGACGTTTGAGTATGGGTATTTATCTATGTTTTAAGGTTTTGGTTATTGAAACTCATTCGAGTTATTGGGATGTTTTGAAAGTTGGAGTTATCTACGTTTTCAGTGTTTGATCATTATAATGTCAGTTATGTTTTACGTACACTTTGGGTTTTGACTTTATTTAAAGAGGCGTTTGCTTTATGATTTTAATCACGAAAGGGGTGAATGATGAAAGGAGATTGTTTTGAGATTTAATGTATTTCATTTTTGGTTGCTTTCACATCAAATGTATTGCATTTTGGAAATCATGATTTTAAATAACATTCTTAAAGTTAATGCTTTATTTATCTCTAATGAGAACTCTTGAGCTCACTAGGCGTTAAGCCTAACCTTTTTATTTGTCGGCATGCGCATCATGTTCCAGTTGGGGTTTGGTTCTTGCAGTGCTTTGAGGAGTTGAGCATTAGACTTACACGAGAGTAAGTAGTTTGGTGAAGTCTTCCGCGGTTGGAGATAGTGACTATTATTGGGTTTTAGTAACACCCGTCCTTATTATAGACTATATGTGTGTTGAGATTAAATCTTAGTTTATGATTATAGATGAATCATTCATTGATGTATTTAGAAAATTTTAAATTAGTTGTTATTTCCATATATGAGGGTGTTACATTTCTCAGGGTTATTACAATTTAATGGGTTCTCAAATGAAGCTCCTATGTATATATATATATATATATATATATATATATGTGTGTGTGTGTGTGTAGAGTTTCAAATACAAACTATCTAATTTTTACAAACTTTACAAACAAAATATGGGTCTTTATTTTGTTTATTATGAAATCTAAATGCGGTTATTAAATCGGTTCAATATGAGATTAAGAGTAAATTTAGAAACCGATTTAAGAGTCAGTTTGTTAGCAGCTTAATGAGACTTACAGTCTATTCGGTCAACTATATATAATTGTTTGGTAGTGGCTTAATGATATAGAAAATGACTTGTTCATCAAGCTTTCACCGCCGCCCGCCGGGGGGGGGGGGGAGGGTATGCAAAAGCCAAGTTTTTCCAAACATTTCCCAGCTAATTACAAAATACACTTCTTTCGTCTATGAAAAAACCCTTCAAACCAAAAACCTTGCCAATTTATATATACATATTAATACACACATACAACTTCATTCATATAGTATGACTTAATAAAAAAAACCAACCAAACAACCCATAACTTACACCGTCGATTATCTACACAGACAGAGATCAATTATAAGATATACATAGTGAATAATAATAATGTATAAAAGTGTTATCATAACTAGGAATAACTCAAATAATTTATTGAAACGTTCTTTGAAATAAAATTTCAAAGATTTGGCTTAAAAGTTAAAATATTTCCAATAGATTATCCAAAGTATATCTAAAATGGAGAATCAAAAATCAAAATATCAGAAAAAAATTACATTTAACTGCAACAACTTATCTAATTTAGAAATCATAATATTATATTATTAAAATATTTAATAAAAATATGTTTATCTTGTAGACATTTAATTTAAAAGATTCATTTGTATAAGAATAACTAGTGTTGGGTCCGTGCATTGCACATTTCTAGAACTAGCCTATGGTTTCAATGGGTCACATTCTAGCCATGCATTACACACAGATTGTTTGAAAAGGACTTAGGCCATCATTTGAAACCCATGTTGCATCTCATACACTCATCCTTCTTTCCCACGCTTCTACCACCACATCAACAACAATGAGGACATTGTCATATTCGATTGAGGGGAGGCTACCGTTGATAGCCAAAAACGTAAAGAAAAAGTGAGCAAAGTTCATATCAATCATTGGGTGGAAATGGTAGAGCATAAAATGCATACCATATGGGAAAAGCTTAAAAAAAATAGTAGAGCATAAAATGCATACTATCAAAAAAAAAACAAAACAAAAAAAAAACTTTCCATTCAAGCAAAGGGCACCCGAAGGACAACGATTGTAAGGACTTATTGGGCAAAGCAAAGATATAAAAATGGGATGCAAGTGCTTAAAAGTCACCAAAAAGCCTAAAACCAAGTCCTAATAATCCAAATGTTGTGTTTTGTAATGTGCTTAACCATTTGAAACTCATGGCTAGCTTATGGAAATTGTGTTTGACGATATTTTTGAGTAATCTTTATCTCTAGTTTATGAAGGGCTATCTTGTGCAAGTAAAAGGGATAGATGCATGATTCTTGTGGATTTTGGCATAGATAACCTCTTTTGTTCAAACTTTATTTTGTGTTGATTAGGGACAATCAACAGTCTTAGTCTGGGGGTGTGATATGCGTTCATTTTATTACGTAAATGCTCTATTTTTAAACGCATATCTCAACTTTTTGCAAGTGAATATTTAATTAATCAAGACCCTTTGAGCAAAACTCATATCCTTATTACTTGGGCATTGAATCATTGGTTTTATGTTGTTTTTGTGGCTTGCAGATTGGCTTCTAGACGTTTTTGTTGGGAGATTTCGTGTGCTGAAAAACAGAGGGACAACAGCTTGCTGCAGCTTGATGCCATCTCAAGATTTTTGGAATATTCCTAGAATATTCCTCCAACCTTGCATTAGTTGGTGGAAATCTTGGAAGATATTTGCTAGGAGATCCTTTCTTTTATCCATTGGACAATATCTTTACCCACTCTTTTGTTGGCTATAAAAAGCCTTGATCACTAGTTGTAATCACACCAATTTCTCCCATCACTCCTCAAAATACTCTCTAAATGTTCTCTTATTCTCCAATCATTGGGGGAAAATTTGGAAGACTAGTCTAATTTTAATTAAAGCATTTAACTTTCAGTATTTCTTATCTGCTTTATTACATCTCTTTTAATTATTGCACTTTAATATTACGTTTCTTTTAATTATTGCACTTTAATTTTACGTCTTTATTTTATTGCATTTTAATTATTCGCCTTATTACGTCATCGTTATTTATAATTTTTGTAACCTTTAATCTACCATCGTTCTTTTCATTTAATCTTCGTAATTTACAATAGTTTTTATTTTTAGTCGTATTCTCTTCTTTTTAAAAATGCAAGGACCCCAAGCGATGATAGGCTAACAACCTTAGCTTGGGTGTAGGGTGAAGTTAAGATTAAAACCAATTTTTGATGGTGAAAATTAGTAGTTAATAATTATTTCCAATCATTCATTCAATGTTATTTTTATAAAATTCATTTCCTAACAAATTGATCGTTGTTGAAAATGATTAAAGTGTGATGGACTTAGAGATAAGTCGTCGTGACATATCAACTTTAATGATATGGAGATATACTCGAGAGAGTTATTTAGAGACGAGGAAACTCGTTTTCATTCCATATAGCTTATACAAGGAATAGATTGTGTTATTGCCTAGACTTTTTCTATTTTGGAAACATTAGAATCAAGTATATGGATGCGAGCTTTTCTCAACCTCGATAGAGTGCCTTAGAAAAGCTAATGGTTTGATATATTAATTATGACGTTTCACTTGATCTAATTGTCAAAAATCTTAACGAATCCCTACACCCTTGCTCCTTTTTAAAGTAATTAATTTCTGTCAAATTAGTTGTTAAAAACCACCCAACAATATTTTCTTCAAATTCGCCATCTGAAATCATTTCTTTTATTAAACTTTTATTAAGCTTTTACACCTTTCCCTGTGGATCGATACTCGGTATTTTACCGTTTTATTACTTGTAAAAGACGACAACGAATTGATAAGTGTATACTTGCACTAGTCACCGTTAGATAACAGTCCAAGAGATTAAGTTCATATAAATCTCGTAACAATTCTTAATCGTTTGTTGTTATGAGCTTGTGTAATAATATTGGTAATAGTTTTGTATTATCTATACTATATTATAAAAACAATATAAAAAACTTTTAATTACAACATTTTAAGCACAAGTTACAACTAATTAAAGCCAATTACTTAATTTACAATTTCTTAATGCTTTGGTACAACATTTTCAAGCACACAGTATCTCACATAATCATCTATTTGTGGAATGAATACTCATTTATTAATATAATATTTGTTTTTCTTGGTGGAAGATTTTATTTTAAATAGATTTTATATTAGCATATAATCTATAATATAGTATAGATAAATATTTGTTTTTTTGGTGGAGGATTTTATAAAATAGATTTTATATTAGCATAATCTATTTTAAATGTAGATTTTACATTTAAATCTATATTAATGAGATGTAATATAAAATCTTTTTTCTTCCGTATTTTTTTATATTACATCTTATAATGATTTTTCCATATTTTATTTTATAAAATATTTTTCCATATTTTATTTTATAAAATATTTTTACATAATGAGATGTGATATAAACTTTTTTTTCTTCCGTATTTTTTTTGCTAATATAAAATCTATTTTATTTTATAAAATCTACACATATTTTATATTAGCATAATATAAAATCTATACGTATTTTTTTTTTGATAATATAAAATCTACACGTATTTTTTTTTTCACGAGCATTAAAAGAAGAAAAAAAGAAGGTTGATATTTAAATGTAGATTTTACATTTAAATCTATATTAATGAGATGTAATATAAAATCTTTTTTCTTCCGTGTTTTTTATATTACATCTTATAATGATTTTTCCATATTTTATTTTATAAATTTTTTTTCCATATTTTGTTTTATAAAATCTTTTTCCATAATGAGATGTGATATAAACTCTTTTTTCTTCCGTATTTTTTTTGCTAATATAAAATCTATTTTATTTTATAAAATCTACACATATTTTATATTAGCATAATATAAAATTTACACGTATTTTTTTTATAATATAAAATCTACACGTATTTTTTTTCACGAGCATTAAAAGAAGAAAAAAAGAAGGTTGATATTTAAATGTAGATTTTACATTTAAATCTATATTAATGAGATGTAATATAAAATCTTTTTTCTTCCGTATTTTTTTATATTACATCTTATAATGATTTTTCCATATTTTATTTTATAAAATCTTTTTACATAATGAGATGTGATATAAACTCTTTTTTCTTCCATATTTTTTTTACTAATATAAAATCTATTTTATTTTATAAAATCTACACATATTTTATATTAGCATAATATAAAATCTACATGTATTTTTTTTGATAATATAAAATCTACACGTATTTTTTTTCACGAGCATTAAAAGAAAAAAAGAAGAAGGTTGATATGAATAAAAAATAAAAAATAACGAGATACACTAATAAATTATCGTATTCTTTAAAATAAAAATATTCCGTAATACTTTCCAAATTAACCAAGTGTAAATAAAATAAAATAGAAACGATGTAGATATAAAAATATTCTTCCATATTTTTAATATATTTACATCTAAATGTAAAATCGAAAATGAAAATAAAAGATTTTAAAATATTCTCTACATTCACTATAAATATATATAGCTTCTCTATGTATCATCCGAGTACAAGAAGAAGACGAACGGTCGGGTGTCAATGGCGGAACTGCAACTGAACAAAAGGTATTCCACTATATTTTTGTTTCTTTGAAAAACTACTTTTTTATATTTTATTTTATTTACTGAGGATTTGTTTATATTTTTCAAAACCCACAATCATATTTTTCGAAGTAGGGGAATAAGATATATATACATATATTTATTTTTATCGACTAATACTATGAGGTCTTGAAGTCAATAGTCAAATAAATATGTTGTGAGACATGTCGTTTGAGTTTTAAATAATATAATACAAAACTATTACCAATATTATTGCACAAACTCATAACAACAAACGATTAAGAATATATGCAAGTTAACCACTTATGAAAATACATTCTTTTTTTTCAAATTGTATTAGAGAAATTACGTTTCATTTTAACTCGGTTCAATATTCCAACAAAAAATTTATCCTTCCGTGCAATGCACGGGCCCAACACTAGTATTATTTAAAACTCAAACGACATGTCTCACAACATATCACTATTGTTGAAATAATTATAAATATACAAATTAGTTGATCAACTTGCAAGACAGATCCCATTAAAAATCCCAATAGCAAGCTATTATAGTAATTTTTTCCTATAAAAATATGATTAATATTAACTCTATAATTTGTCATAAATGCATCTTTCATCTTAAGCTATTATACTAATTGTTACCGCATAAAAAAATAAGATTATCAACTCTATAAGTTATCAACCATATATATATATATATATATAGGGTCAGGTTCACGTGAGACCGCGTGAGACCAAACCTTAAAACATGAAACTTCATACCGAAACATTGTGAAGGTAAAAAACATTCGAACCTTCATAATGTAATCACACTGTGGAGGTAAAAAGAACCTAAACCAAGTTAAAATAAATCAAACCTTCACAAATAAAAGACTGTGAAGGTATATTTGAACCTTCACAGTGAAGACGCTGTGAAGGTAAAAAAAAACGAACATTCACAGCGAAAAACACCGTGAACGTAACATTTACGGTGTTTTCCCTATGAAAAGTTCGATTTTTTTTACATTCACAGTTTTTTGGTGTGAAGTTTCATACTTTAAAGTTTGGTCTCACCGGTCTCACGCGAACTTAAGTATGTATATATATATATATATATATTCACATCTTTCTTTCAATTTAACATTTTCTTATCAACTCCGATAACAAAAACCAATGCCACATTTTAATATTTAAGAATAATCAATTCTTATGATGCCACACCATCCAATCCACTTATTCTATACACACTTTTCTATTACAATATTTCAATTTCTCACCAATTTGGGATAACTAAAACTTAACTATAATTCATCATTTGAGAATACTGAATTCTCATGGTGGTGCCTCAAGACCCTTTGTATATATAAGGTTGGTTCCAGTGAGAATGAAAGGTATGGCGAGAAGGGTAAGAAAATATCTCCACCCTTGGATCAATCTTAATTGAAGATCAACGCTAATGAGATGCACCAGATCGATTCCCGTAAGAAGCGCAATTTGTGGGGTGAGGGTGAGATTAAAAATGATCAAGGGTCCAAATATATTCTTACGTTTTTCACCTTAGCTCCTATTCTTACACGATCCTTCGTGTGTGTGTGTGTGTATATATATATATTGATATAAAGATTATAACAACCTTCCCAATAAAATATAAGATTTACCTTTTATCAATACATACTCACGTCTTTCTTCAATTTAACATTCTTACCAATGTCCGATAACCAAACCTAGCATCACATTTCAATATTTTTTAATACTTAGGGGTTGTTTGTTTACCTCTTAATGGTTCCATTAAGAGGCAACCTCTGAATCGTTAAGAGGTAAATCTTGTTTGGCAAATTTTTTTTGCCTCTTAATGGTTCCAAAACCTTCTAAATGATTTTGTATCTTGACTCTGCCTTAACCATTCAAAGCCATGATTTCATTATGAAAAATTAGGAAACAACCATATTTCATTTCACACTATATCATAAAAGTCTCTTAATCATTCTGCACCAAACCATCCAGCAACTTTCAAATAACCCCTCAATTATTATGATAATATATCATTCTTGTGGTTTATATTTTACATATATATAAAGATAAAAGTCGATAGATTTTTTTTTCAAACAGGATAACTTAAATGAGTTAACCCCTTTATAATAGAGTCACCTCATTCTCCTATGGTTATTCTTTTAATATATATATATATATATATATATATATTGATTGATTGATATTGATTTTTTAATTATTTGTTATATATAATTTTTTTGTTAAAACAAAGTAGGCTAAATTGAGTCACCCACGTTAGTGACACAAAAACACTTACCCCTCATTTTTTATATACTCACTTCAAACTTCAAAATTTGCATCTTTTAAACAATGTGGGATGATACAAAAATAGGGTAGGCTAAATTTAGCCAACCATGTGAGTTGATACAAAAGCATCCATTCCTCCTTTCTTATAATCTATTCGTACTTCAAAACTTCCATCTTCCCACCAATACGGGATGATGAAACTCAAACACATTTCAAGATTTGAGGAATACTCAAACCTTATGATGCCAAATCATTTTTCTTGGTTTCTCTTTTAATGTATATATTGATTTTTCGCTTCTACATTTTTATAAGTGTCGTTAAAAAAATCATAATGCAACTAAAAGTACTTTTGTAAAATATTATCAACAGTTATAAATTATAAATTTGATTATTTTGTTTTACTCTAAAGCAAACCATGTTTAAAAATAAGTCCGTCCATCTAACATAATATGATGACAAAACCAATTTTTCTACTTTCTTTTTTTTTTTCCAATAAATGCCAACACTAAATCTTAAAAAAAAAAAAGTATACTCCAGATTGATTATATTATTAAAATTTTTTATTCTATCTTATAAAATATTTTTTCTCTCAACAATTTTAATTTCAAAGTTTCCTATTTATAAAAATATATATTAAATAGTATTGTTCTCTTATTGTAATTATTTTTGGGGAGTTCTTTCAATTTAATTTTTTTTTTTACTTTTTCTCCTACTTTCTTTATTTTAGAGAAAGGTTTTGTAGAATCCGTTGGAGTAAAAAAACCATACCTAAAATATCCATTTTCTCTATTCTTTCCCAGTAATTGTGGATGTTCAAACAATCAAACCGACTTATCCGGATAAAAATCTCATGTCCTAGAATTCCATCAATGAAATTAATATACGTCAAATTTTATATATTTTTTATTTTATTTTACTTAAGTTAATATTCTCAATTCAATAATATGTATTTATATGATTGGTGAATATAAATGAAACGTAATAATTTGAGAGATGAGTTTTATTCTACCTATCCTACATGGTCTGAACCATTAAAGTTAACAACTAAATAAACTCTTCAACGACTTTGTTGGTACTTTACAAGTTAATATATATTATAAAAACTTTTCTTGAAAATATTCCAATAATTTAACAAAGACAACAGGGTATTTAATTTATAATGCTGGTTCAATAAAAATAAAATTGATTAGGAATAAAACGACGAAAATAAAAATATATAGTATACAATATAAACTAAAAAATGAATTTTTAAATAATTAACTATTTTGTTAAAATCTTCAATTAATCACTTTACATTGTAATATCAAGAATTTTACTTCATTCAATTAATCATCTTCAAACTCAGTAACCATATCGTGACGACATCCCATGGTAATTACCATACCACAATGATGGTGCATGTGGTGAAGGATACATCATCGACCTTTGATGGTGATAAAATTGCATATCAGGTTGTTGTGGAAACAATGGTGGTAGCGGTAGATTATTGGTTGACGATGATGGCAGGATGATTGGTCTTTGATAATGAGTCGTACATAATATATCTCTATAAATTCTTTTATCAACTTCAGTCTTCACATGAGCTTCGTCTTTATGTGTCATAAAAGCTTTCGTGTCACATTTCTTTTCTTTTCCCCACTTGCAACGTGACTTTTGTTTCTTCTCCTTATGAACATACGTTTTTACAGATTTTGCAATTTTTCTGAAACCTCTTCAACAACATTTGACAATCACTTTGAACGTATAAATCTGTAGATTAATTAACAACATTCAACCCACATCAAATATGACAAAGAAAATAAATGATTTTTATCTTTTGTAACCGACAACTCAACTGGTATAGTTTAAATTCACTCGGTACCACTTGAAAATTTATCTTACTATTGACTTCAAGACCTCATAGTATTAGTCGATAAAAATAAAGATATGTATATATATATATCTTATTCTCCTACTTCGAAAAATATGATTGTGGGTTTTGAAAAATATAAACAAATCCTCAGTAAATAAAATAAAATATAAAAAAGTAGTTTTTCAAAGAAAACAAAAATATAGTGGAATATATTTTTTTCAGTTGCAGGTTCCGCCATTGACACCCAACCGTTCGTCTTCTTCTTGTACTCGGATGATACATAGAGAAGCTATATATATATATATATATATATATATATATATATATATATATATATATATATATATATATATAAGTGAATGTAGAGAATATTTTAAAATCTTTTATTTATTGAGGACTAGAAGTGTACTCGCGCAATGCAGCTAGATACATCACGATTTTAATGTTTCATTTTATTTTCTGTTTTTTGTCGATTTACATTACGATTTTGGATGGTTGTGAGAGAGTGATAATGATATTTTTATATAAATTTATTTAATTTAGACTTAATAATATAATGTAATTTATTTTGGTTTAATAATATAATTTTTTTTAAATATTCTGTAAGATTTTTTAATTATATTTTAGATTTTTTATATCTAAAATATGTTGAGAGTTATTTTAGGGGAGTTAAAGTGAGAAATGATTTTAGGGGAGTTAAAATGTTTAGAGATAATAATTGAAAATTAATGAATAACATTAAATGTAGTACATACAGCTTTTATGACCGTTTTTTAAGTAATTAATATTAAATAGCGGTACATTAAGCTTTAAGACTTGTTTTTAAGAGTTTTTTATCCCATCTTTATAATATAATATAGATTTGTAATGAATGATTTTAGAATTTTAGAATTTTAAAACTATTTTAGAGAATATATATACATATCTTAGATAATATTTGTAGTCAATATTTGTAGTGAATATTGAGAATATACTTGTAGAGAATACATTCTCTACATTCTAAATATATAGAGAATATATTTTAAAATTTATACGTGTAGAGAATATTTTAAATATATTGAGAATATTTTAGAATATAAATATATTTTAAAATATTTTATTTATATTGAATGATTTTAAAATATAAAAAACAAATATTTATATTAATAAATGAGTATACATTTCACAAATAGATGATGATGTAAGATACTGTGCTTGGATAAGTTGTACCAAGACATTATGAAATTGTAAATTAAGTAATTGACTTTAATTAGTTGTATTTTGTGCTTAAAATGTTATAATTAAGAGTTTTTTTTATTTCTTTTTAATAATATAGTATAGATAAAAAAAATTATTACTTTTTTCATATAAACAATCATTATTATTGACTTCCCATATTTGGAGAATTCTAAAAATCTTCAATATATTTTCCAAAATTTCATTGGAATGGAAAATCTTAAATCAAAATTTTCAGAAAATAATTTTTTTTTTAATTATAACTTCAATATATTTGATAAAAACATTATTTATTTCAATTAAACATTAAATTTAAAAATTTATTAAAATTCGGAGAATTTATAATCTCTCTCCATTTTAGAGAAAGTTTTTTAAAATTTTGTTGATCCAAAAATTTAACTCAAGATTTGAATTTTCGTTATTTCAAGAGGATTTGTTAGAACTGTTTTTATTATGTTTTTCTTGCTTCATTTAGGAAAAAAAAACAATTTATTAAAACAAAAAATTAAATCAAAATCCTCAAAAATCTTTATTTTGACAAATCATTATCACTAATAACACTATAATTCTTTAGTAAACTTAAAAAAAACTAAATCACCACTCCCATAAATAAAATAGATTATTTTCTTATGAATTTAACAGTAAAATTAAATCTATTAAGGGTTAGTTTATTAACAAATTAATGAGTTTAATGAGATTCATAACTATACATCATTGTTTAGTAATAGCTTAATAATATATAAAATAACTTATTCAATAAGCTTAGAAGAAGAGTTATTTTTTGCGAAAAAACTAAAAGTTTTTTTCTCTCCAAATCTACCCCTACTAATTAAAAAACATGCTAATCTCATCTATTAAAAAACCACCCACAAACAAAAATTTGTAAAATTTTCTTCTACATCCGCAAGTATTGACCCGCAACTTGTATAAATTAGAGTAAACTACGATTTTAGTCCCTATGGTTTGATGTTTATAACGATTTTTGTCCCTAGTCTTTCAAAACTGCTTTTTTAGTCCTTGTGGTTTATATTTGTTTTTATTTTCATCCCTCCCTCCAATTTTATTAATATTAAATGTTAATTCATTTAAAAATTAAATAAACAAATTACATATTTGATCCTTGTGGTATATAAAATTTTATATTTTTATCTTAATTTACATTTTTTTACTTTTTCTTTATTTATTGTATTTCATCAAAACATTTATTTTTTTATTAATTATATTGTATATTTTCATAATTATTATTACTTTAATTATAAAAATAATTTCATTAAAAATAATAATAAATACATGAATTTTTTTTCAAAGCTTTAGGTTTAGATCTCTTAAAATTAATATTTTTTTTCTATTGATTTATTAAAGCTTTTTGTTTATTTTAAATTACCATTGAAAAAAAGTTTAATAAATTTCGAGAAAGAAAATCTTATTTTATAACAACCGGTTGTTTATTGATAAATTCACTTTACTCCAATTATTTCATATTTTCATTTAAACTTTATTTTTATTAATTAATCAAATTTGTTAATATTTAAAATAAAGACATACACACAAACACGCACACATATATATAGAAAGAGAATCGGATTCAAACGAGAACGATATCTATTTAAAAGAACACAAGAATGACAAATCACATACAAAATTATAAGTGATTTTACATTAGCGGGGAAGTCGTACAAAATCACAGTATGCAGACGACTTTTGCCGCAACTTCAGGTCGCGGGAATCACATGTAAAATCACTTATATTTTGTATGTGATTTGCCGTTGTCGTGTTCATTTTAAATAGATATCGTTCTCGTTTGATCCTCCCTCTCTCTCTCTCTCTCTCTATATATATATATATATATATATATATATATATATCAAGGTTTTAAATAATGTTTGTGTTTGACGTCACGTTAATTTTGAGACATGTCATGACTCATTGCATTATTTTTATAACAACATATTGAAATATTTTTATCCTTTTATTTTATTATTTTATTATTTTTAATATATAACCTAATTTAAAATGGGGTGTGTGTGTGTGTTTATGTGTGTATGTCTTATTTAAATATTAAACAAATTTTATTAATTAATAAAAAATAAAGATTAAATGAGAATTTAGAATAGTGGAGTAACTATAAATTGCATTTAATAAAAAACAACCGGTTGTTATAAAATAATACTATTTTTTTCTCGAATTTTATTAAACTTTTTTCAATGATAATTTAAAATAAGAAATAGCTCTAATAAATCAATAGATAAAAAAATATTAATTTTAAGATATTTAAACCTAAAACTTTGAAAAAAAATATCATGTATTTATCAATATTTTTAATGAAATTATTTGATTATTTTTATAATTAAAGTTATAATAATTATGAAAATATACAATATAATTAATAGAAAAATAAATGTCTTGATGAAATACAATAAATAAAGAAAAAGTAAAAAAAATATAAATTAGGATAAAAATGTAAAAGTTTATATACTACAAGGACCAAATATATAATTTTTTTATTTAAATTTTAAATGAATTAACATTTAATATTAATGAAATTGGAGGAAGGGATGAAAATAGAAGTAAATAAAAATCACAAGGACTAAAAAAGTAGTTTTAAAAGACCATGAACTAAAACCGTTATAAGTATCAAACCATAGGGACTAAAATCGTAGTTTACTCTATAAATTATTTTACAAACCTGACCCCTGCACTTGCGGTGCATGTTCAATTTTTTTTTACTTTGTCACCTCTCCACAAAAGGCAGAGTTGACACTTAAGGAGGTTGTGATATTTTGATAAAACGAAAAGAGAAATGACTAGAAGACCAATTTAAGAGAGATAACCGCTATCCGAGTCAATTTAGCATTTTCAATGCAAGGTCCTTATAAGCAAAAAGTGCAATGACTTATAGACACTAGCATTGTGGGGAGTTATTATAAAAACTCAAACCCTTTTAGGTTCTTATAAGCAAAGTGTAGTGACTATTAAGAACCTAAATCCCTCTAGATTCTTAAATAAGAACTTTAGTTCTTACCATGAAATGTGTGAGATATAACATTATCTTTATTTTTTTTATTGTTTTTCTTCACTTTATAATAATTATTAATATTATATATATATATATATGGGACCCACAAAAATATGTTTTTATAAGAACTACCATTATGGACTTTTATGTGAATTTTTAATTTGATGAAGTGGAAATGATGTGGTACCAAAAAGTACAAAAAGATGTTATTGGTTATTACCATGAAATTTGTGAGATATGACATATTCCTTAATTTTTATTTTATTTTATTGAGTTTATAATAATTATTAATATTGTAGATATAGATGGGACCCACACAAAAAGATATTATTTTAATGAGTTGGAAGTGAACTGACAACAAAAAGTGAAAAAAGAAGGTTTTTATAAGAACCTCCATTGGAGATGCTCTTAAATAAGAACATTGGTTTTTATCATGAAATTTGTGAGATGTGATATTTTCTTTATTTATTTTTATTTAATTTTATTGACTTTATAATAATTTTTAAAGTTGAAAAAATGTATAGGACCTACAAAAAGAGGTAAGAACTATTATTGTAGACATTTGTATAAGTTGGGACTGAGGTGACAATAAAAAATTGTATAAAGGAGGTTGTTAGAGCATCTCCAACAACATTGCTATAATAGAAAAAAATGACTTTTTCTTTGCTATTTCTCTCCAACAGTTTTGCTAAAAGGTTTGCTAAAATAGAGAAAAGGCAAAAAATCTCTAAATATAGAGAATTCTCTATAATCCCTAAAGTAGATAGATAAACTATTATTTTAATCAATTCAACCAATAAGATTCAATTTTTAACATTTTATTTTAAGTTTTTTTTAAAAAAAATGTATTGGGATGATAAATTATGAAATATTATAATAATATAAATAATGATTGATTCTCTAAAATAGAAAAGCTGTTGGAGTTAGAAAAAAATGTTTTTAGAGATTTTGACTTTCCATTCTCTATTTTAGAAAAAATTTAGAAATGCTGTTGGAGATGCTCTATATAATTGAAAGGGAATTTAATTAAAGTACCCGTATTTCAAAAGTGTATTATCGAAATACCCAAAAACTCTCTTTTTTGCCGAAATACCTATTAACGTCGGGATCTTGGGCCAGGATTTGATATATCCCGGGGTTAGCAATTTTTTTTTGAAGATAGTGGGGTTACCTTGGGATTTAGGGTGATATCCCGGGGTTAGGCCGGGATTTCACTGTTCATCCCGGGGTTAGGCCGGGATTTCACTGTTTATCCTGAAGTTAGGCGGGATTTCACTGTTCATCCCGGGGTTAGGCCTGTTTTTTTGGCTAACCGGGATGGGTCAAATCCCGACCCGAGATCTCAGACTAAATGGGTATTTTGGCAAAAAATAAGAGATTTTGGACATATCCGTAATACATATTTGAAATACGGATAGTTTTATTAAATTCCCTAATTGAAATACCCAATGGACAAAGACATGCGCAGGTTAGCTGGGTTTCATAATCATGATTCATGATACCCTCTTAACTAAATTACAAACCATGCATTTATATTGACCTATTTACCCTTTAATGCGCCTCCTGCTTATCCTACGCCTCCTCTCTCTCTCTCTCTCTCTCTCTCTCTGACACAAACACTTTCTCTCTCGCACAAACACCCAAAAACACACACTAGTTTCACCACTGATGCAGCGAGCGAAATTTAATGGATCTCTTCTCTCCACTCATACATCTTTATCGTCGTTGTCTGCAAGCTTAATTGCGCTGTACTACTGAACTCTCTATATCTATATCTGTATCTATATATCTATATCTAATTGCATCTCTGTGATCTACATTTTCACTGTACCACTCACCTTTTTTTTCTCATTACTACTACTCTTTTAACTCTATGTCATTCCTTCATTGCAAAATCTTCGGTTGCATCATTGCAGTTTTTGTCTTATTGATAAGCTCCGATCGGTTTCCGTTGTGTTTATCTTTGTCTCCGTTGGTGTTTTTGTTTCCGACTGGGATCGTTTGAAGATCTGTATGTGTTGGTGCTTTGAGGCTACTCGATTTTGTGGATTTGATTGATTCCGTTGAGATTTGGTTTGTGGAGAGATGAATCCGTTGTGTTGTATTGCTCCGGTTTCGATTGAGAAGGATCGGACGAATTCTCCGTCGTCTGCGGTTGTGAAGGCGCAGTCTGAGTGTGAGTTAGGGTTTGGGAGTTCGGTGAGGAATGTGAGGCCGGCGAGTTTTTCGGCGCAGGTTTCGTCTGTCGGTACTGAATCGGAGAATGTGATTCATGAAATTGAGGATGGAGAGATTGAGGGGAGGGAGAAGGATGCTTCGATTTCGAAATCGGTGGTGTTTTGTGGGAATGGTGGTGGTGGTGTTGTGGCTGGGATTTTGTATAAATGGGTGAATTATGGTAAAGGATGGAGATCGAGGTGGTTTACATTGGAGGATGGGGTGTTGTCTTACTATAAAACTCATGGACCTGATAAGATCGTGGTCAGTCCGGCGAGAGAGAAAGGGATTAAGGTCATCGGAGAGGAGTCCATAAGGTATTTGAGGAAATGCAGTAATGGGAGTAGTCACAATCGTTTAGGTGCAAAACAATGGAAACCATATGGGGAGATACATTTGAAGGTTTGGACTTCTATCTTACTCCAATTTCTAATGTATACATACATATATATTATATATATATATATGCATGTATGTATGTATGTATTTTCAACTCTAATAGAGTAGTGACCGTTTGATCTATAATGTAGCAAGATTGAGTGCACTTTCTAACCAATCCAAGATCTATTTATAGCAAACTAACCATTGTTGTTTTTAAAAGTGCGAAAAAGAAAAAAGAAAGACACTAAAGTATGCAATATGAATGATTTCACACTATTTCTAATGGTTAAAGACAAAGTTGTTAAAGGCTCAAGGCGCACTTAGGCGCAAAGGGGTCTCTGGCCTCAAAAATGCGAGGCGCATCTTATCAATATATACACACACAGTCACACACAATTCAAATATGCAACAGGTCCCACTGCATCAACCAACTGTACATTGATGAGAAGTGTTTAAAGCGTGAGCCGAAAGGGAGAAGTTTTAAGGTCTAGGTATTTATAAAGAAGGAAGTTTGAAGTTCTAATGACCGGATATTAAATATTATGGTTTGACTTAGGTATCGATTTAATAACTCTTTTTTAAAGAAATTAGGAGATGAGAAGATGAGAAAACTTATTTAATATTAGGGTTTGACTAGGTATTTAATAACTCTTTACGAGCCGCGCCTAGGCCCACAAGGCGCCTCAGCCAAGGCGCAGGGCCTTAGTGTGCCTCGTGAATACGCCTAGCCTCGATTTCAAAAAATCCCAAGACCTTGAGCCTCATAGCCTATGCGCGCTTTTAACAACTATGGTTAACGATCCCCCCAAAGTTGATTCAAAAGCTCGCAATAGAAACATTCATTCACATATTTTAGTGTTCCTTTTTTGCTTCAGCAAGTACAGTTTTTAGTTTACAGTGAAACTACAACAATGATGGTTAACTTCTTGTGCAATTCATGTTCTTTTTTATGAGTTTTGCTGTCATTGCTACCATAGAAACATAGAGGCATTTGGTTTAGTGGTGTTACATGGATTTTCTTATGGATGTTTGCTATGCTGAATTTAAGAAGTTTGTGAATGATGTTCTGAATGCCGACTTCTATGTGTTGAATAGACTTGATAAAAGCTCATTTGCTCATATTCTGGTGACACTTGAGGTTGAAATGAGAGTTTAGATATTTCTAAAAGCTCACTTGCTCATATTCTGGTGACACTTGAGGTTGAAATGATAGTATTAGATATTTCTAGCATGTGACAATTGATTTGTGGTAGAAAATACATGGTCAGTGTTGCTATTTAGCCAAGCGGAAGTGGGAATTCGATAAAAAAAAACTAAAGGATAGCCTTCTTCCCTGAATCTGATTTTTGTATTCCCATGATCGGAATGCATATCTAGGAACTAGCCATGGAATCATATTTTGATTGTAGATAATGTAGATACAGTTTTATGGCAACTTTTTGAGTGCGTGCCTCTACATCCTGCTGCTTTCTGAAGTGTATGAGCTACAGGTCTCTTCTGTAAGAGCAAGCAAATCAGACGACAAAAGACTCTCTATATTTTCTGGAACAAAAACTCTTCATTTACGGTGCATATCTAGAGATGACAGAGCTGCATGGATCGAGTCCCTTCTAGCTGCTAAGGATAAATTCCCTAGATTGTCTACAGGGGATCTTGCTCCCTCTGAAGACATGGTTATTTCGACAGAAAAGCTACGATCACGATTGTCACAGGAAGGTATAACAGAGGAAGTAATAAAAGATTGTGAGTCTATCATGTTGGGTGAACTTGCTGCCCTTCAAAACCAAATGAAGGCTCTTCAACTTAAACATATTGTGCTCCTTGACACATTAAGACAATTGGAGGTATACCTTTTAAATTCTAAAGGTTTTAGATATGTTAACCTCTCACTTTTCCATTTATCTTGGAAATCTTGCGTTAATCGGCTAACTTGTGATTTGCAGACTGAGAAAATTGAGCTGGAAACAACTGTGGTTGATGAAACAAAAGAGCGGGATTCTTCTTGTGGACAAGATAGAAGATTCAGTGGTAAATCTTTTATGAGTTTACCGTTATAAAACTTTTGGTTATTGGTAACACTTTGGCAGCGTTTTATTCAATTATCTTGCTGGGCCACTGCAACAGATTTCTATTCCATCATGTCTGAGGGGAGTGGAAGCGATTCAGACGTAGACAATGAAAGCCGATATGGAGTGGACATTGAATCAGATGAAGAAAACGGAACCTTTTTTGACACAAATGAATTCATGTCGGCTGAAGTTTTAAGATGTGCTTCGTATCGGAGTAGAGAAAGTACAGGAAATGGATCTACTTCTTTGGGAAATGAGAAGGACTCTTTCTTATCTGGTCGTCTACGAGGGGCTGGAACTGAAATTAATTTAATTCAGTATCCTTCCATCAAAAGAAGGGATAGTTTACCTGAACCAAAGGAAAAAGAAAAGCCGGTTGGTTTATGGTCCATAATCAAAGATAATATTGGAAAAGACCTGTCTGGTGTTTGCCTCCCTGTTTACTTTAACGAGCCACTCTCTTCATTGCAAAAATGCTTCGAGGATTTGGAGTATTCTTGTTTGGTTGACCGAGCATTGGAATGGGGAAAGCAGGTCAGGTACTCAACCTATGCTTATTCATAGCAATTCCATTGAGTAGGAATTTACTCCACGATAATCTTGCTAATCTCGTTCCTTAACACCACTATGACTTCTTTCAAACAATTTTTAAGCATTTTGAAAATTGTTTTTCATCAAAGAAACAAGTTCCATATTTGTTCTTTTGAGGTTCAACTGAACGCAAGCTTGTACTCGTGCAGGGGAATGATTTGATGAGAATATTAAGCATTGCAGCTTTTGCTGTTTCTGGTTATGCATCAACAGAAGGTCGACAATGCAAACCCTTCAATCCTCTTCTCGGAGAGACATATGAAGCAGATTATCCGGACAAGGGCTTACGTTTCTTTTCTGAAAAGGTAAAGATTTCTTCTTTCTTGATTCAATTGTGTTTAAACACACATTACTAGATTTCCCATTTGCTTCTTGCTATACATCGTTGGATTATGAGAAAGAAAGAGATATTTTTCTTTGGTTAAATACACATTACTAGATTTCCCATTTTCTTCTTGTTATACATGGTTGGATTATGAGGAAAAAAATCTTTTTTTTTTTGGTTAAACACACATTACTAGATTTCCCATTTGCTTCTTGCTATACATGGTTGGATTACGAGAAAAAAAAGAGATCTTTTTTTTTTGCTTAAACACACATTACTAGATTTTCCATTTGCTTCTTGCTATACATGGTTGAATTATGAGAAAAAACGAGATCTTTTTTTTGGTTGAACACACATTACTAGATTTCCCATTTGCTTCTTGCTGCTATACATGGTTAGATTATGCGGGAAAAAAAGAGATCTTTTTGGCATTAAAGATCTGGAACTAGTAAAGAACGGTGATAATGATATACTCAAGATTTCGACACTTTTTAGGTGAGTCACCACCCAATGATTGTTGCATGCCACTGTGAGGGCAGAGGCTGGAAATTCTGGGCAGATTCCAACCTTAAGGGCAAGTTTTGGGGGCGTTCTATTCAGCTAGATCCTGTGGGTGTCCTGACCCTACAGTTTGAAGATGGCGAAACATTTCAATGGAGCAAGGTGACTACCTCTATATACAACATCATTCTTGGGAAAATCTATTGTGATCACTACGGTACCATGCGTATAAAGGGTAGTGGCAATTACTCTTGCAAACTCAAGTTCAAGGAGCAGTCGATTATAGACAGAAATCCACATCAGGTAACAACATTGTTGAAAAGATCTCTAATAATCATCTCTTTTTGCAACACTTGCCTCCATTGATCTTGTTTTATAGGCAAGGAAAAGGTAGCCTTACAAAAGCATGACATAATCAACCAATAATTGGTTCTAAATGCAGGTTCATGGGTTTGTGCACGATAACAGAACCGGAGAAAAGGTGGCGATGTTGATGGGAAAGTGGGATGAGGCTATGTATTATGTGTTAGGAGATCCAACGACAAAGCCGAAGGGGTATGATCCCATGACAGAAGCTGTGTTGCTATGGGAAAGAGATAAGTCTGCTACCAAAACAAGATACAATTTCACACCGTTTGCGATATCTTTGAACGAAATAACTCCTGGTTTAAGGGAGAAGCTTCCTCCAACCGACTCGAGGCTTAGACCCGACCAGCGCCACTTGGAGAATGGCGAATGTGAATTGGCGAATGCAGAGAAACTCAGACTAGAGCAATTACAGAGACAGGTAATCTTTTTACTTTGCAATCACATTTTATATCTATATCTATATCTATCTATAGAGAGAGAGAGAGAGGATCAAACGAGAATGCTATCTATTTAAGTGAATACGAAAACGGTCAAATCACTGGTGATTTTACATTAACGGGCAAAAAAAGGTGTGCTGGCAACTTTGGCCGCGTGAATCATATTTGATTTTGTACGTGATGTTAGTGTAAAATCACATGTGATTTGGCCGTTTTCGTATTTTCTTAAATAGATATTATTCTCGTTTGAACCCAACTCCATATAGATATGGCCCCAATATTTTTAATTAAAAATAACAGAAAAATAAAAATAAAATAACCGTCGATCATGAATCCAACGGTTAAGATGTGGGTTGCAAAATATCCTTCCAATATATATATATATATATATATATAAGGGGGCTATTCATGGGAGAACTTTGTATTTTGTGAGAACTGTTAGATCCATTCACAACCACACATGTTGAACCTATACATGATAATTCACACTGTGATTTCCTACTAAACCCAAACCAATGTGTTTTCTATTCCAAACGGTAAACCCAAACATGGTAATTCATCCTGGTTAATACTCATTGATCTAAGGCATGAGTATTTTATGTTTCAAATATTAAACCCATACATGGTAATTCATATTGTTCATACTCATTGATCCAAGGCATGAGTATTTTATGTTTCAAATATTAAACCCATACATGGTAATTCATTATTTGAATACTTATTGAACCCAGATCTATTTGTTTTCTATTTCAAACATTAAACCTAGACATGGTAATTCACACTCTGATTACTCACTATACCTACCTATACATGTAGTTAGATCTCACAGTTGTCACAAATTACCAGGTTTCCAAATGATTACCACCCCATATATATACACACACACAAACATTGAAGTCGAAATGTGTTAGATTTGTAATAAAGAGTATGATTTGCAATGGGTGTGAATGATAGGCAAGAAAACTGCAAGAAAGAGGATGGCGACCGCGGTGGTTCGAAAAGGACGAAGATGGTTGTTTCCATTATGTAGGTGGATACTGGGAAACAAGAGAGAAGAAAGATTGGGATGGAATTCCAGATATATTTGGGCAGAATGCAGGAGATTTGGCATAATAGGTGATATGCTTATTTTTCTTTCATGACTTTTAGTGTTTGAATTGAGACCATATATATATATATATATATATAATTATATATCTATCTATATATAAGTAGTTTCTAAAAAGAAATAAAAGGAAATCATGATGGAAAACTAGGTTGGTTTGTTATATCATCTGTTTCTTAACGATTGATTCATTGCATCAAGGAAGGAATATAGGATCTTAGTTTGTAGTTCATGGAGTTGTTTCAGGTTTTAGTTCCTATTCGAGTTTGATTAGTTAATAGTGATGTTAAGGGTTTGTTTGTTACCGGCTTAATGAGCTTAATGGAACTCGCAGCTTATTCACTTAGATGGTCAATTATACGTGACTGTTTGGTGGTGGCTTAATGATATCGAAAGTCACTTGTTCAGTAAAGCTTTTAGGTGGAGCTTTGTCCCTCAATTAAAAAAACGCTCATTCTATCTATTCAAAAAAAAACCTTCCAAACAAAAAAAATTTAATCAATGCAGACAAATTAATCCACACAAACAGTTTATCGATACATGATTTAATAAAAAACCAACAAAATATTGTTTTGTCCTATTGAGCAGAGATGCACAATGGCCCTGGTTTATAGAAGGACCTAGTTTAGGCCTTTGGGCTTTAGGATCTTTCAACTTTTTTGTAAAGAAGTTTTTCTTAAGAAAGTTAAACGAAAGAAAATAACACCCAAGGAAAAGGAATTAAATAAATAATAACAATAAAAAATATTTATTATACTACATATTTATGTATTACTTATAACTCGCTGTAGAATAAATAGGAGTATTATTTGTGAAAATAATATCTTTTTTTTTTCTCTCCTTGCTCAAGGAATAGAAGAAACGAAAATTGGACAAAAATAAAAAAAAATTGTCTTGTGGTATTAAGAAATTTATGTTTTCATCCTTGTAGTTTGTTAAAAATTGCTATTTTAGTTTTTATGTTTTTAGAATTACGATTCTTATACATATTGTTTACTAGTTATTGTTTTTGTCCATGTGGTTTACAGTTCTTTACTGTTTTTATCTCTCTTACTTAAAGGTAAAAATTAGTCTCAGGGACGATAAATGGAATTTCTAAATCACAAGGACCGAAATTCACAATTTTTAAGAAACTATAGGAACTTTTGGACTATTTGATACATGCAATGGAATGAAAATGAGAATAATAGTTAATGAAAAAGGTAATGAGTTTTCATTTCCTCAATTTAACTTGGAATGAAAATTTGGATTTCTAGAGAAATGACTCATTATATCATACAAACCAAACAGTTTCTTTTATTTTCAATTCCTTTAATTTACTCCAAAATTTAGTTGCTAAATTGTGTGTTCTTTTTTGGAGTTGCAAATTAATCATTCATCACTGACTTAGAGCATCTCTAATAAATTCTCTATTTTTTTTTAAATAGATAATCAAAAGTTAAAATTTATATAAAAACCATTATATTCAACTCCAACAAATTATTCAATTTAGAGATGTTAACATTAGTTATATTATTAAAATTTTATCTTTTAATATCATTGTTGGAAATAAATAAAAATCATTTCTTCATGTTCACATCAAATTTTTAAAAATTCTTTAAACTTTAAGTTTTTTAATATTTTTTTTTTGTACAAGTGTTTGACTGTTAACCAAATGTTTATTTTTTTAAATCTCACTAAAAATAGTAATTCCATGCAACCGAATTGATGCTATCATATTTTATAATAATTATAAAAGATGAAATGATGACCATTTTCACATATACAGAATTTTATAAGTATTTGATTAAGAGATTTTATAGAAGACTAAGGGGTTGTTGTTTTTTTTAAAAAAACCTCTTAATTGCTCTTAAGTCTGAATCGTTCAGGCATTTTTACACACCACCTCTTATTAATAATAACTCAAATAAGACTTCAGACTTTAGACCTCTTAAAAAATAAACGGCACCTAAATCAATATTTTTATTACAAAATAAAATACTTCACCATTGTCTTTATTTCACAATTAAATAAAAAAGAATGTAATTGATGTAACTTCAAAAATATAAATACGTAAATTATTGATACTTTTTTTATTAAAATAATTACACAAATATAATAATCATTTTACTAGTTTTTATGGAATTTTATCAATACCTTCTACTTCCTCATTGCCATGGGATTGTTAAATTTTTTTACCCATATTTAACCCTTCTAGATTTTTAAAACTCTTGATATAATTTTGTCTTGTTATACATTATTCAGTTATTTTTTTTTAAATAAAACGAAAATTATATCAGTCGGTACACCCATATCTAGACCAGTTGAAAATGAAGTACATAAGACCACGTTGGGTCTAATAAACTATTATTGACCATTCTTGAATGCAGTGTTGGTCTCATTTTCAATTTGCTAGAAACCATAACATAGATTCCAATAATAAAAAACGAACCCATGAAATCCTTTTTGCCATTACCCACGCACCCACACGTACGTCGAAAACCCGATTCCCGATGCACACCTAGAGACACAAATGGTGCACTACTTGGTATGGGTGCAACCATAATGGCATGAGCCCTTGTTACAAGGACAAACATGGAAGGATGGTCTTATGGAACCAATGTCTCTAATTATGGTATTAAGTATTAAATACTTGTGTTCATTAACACTTATATTCTCTGTACCCGAGTGTCGGTTTCAAGTTTTTTAAGTTTCATACTCTGTGTTAAGATGGATGGTTCTGTTATGCCGCATAGCTGTAATATGGAATAAGACAGTAAGATTGCAAAAGTATGTAAGACAGCGTCATTATCTTTTTAGAAAAAGATTCTCAAAATATCGTAGAAGTATTTGTTTTTTGAACGAAAGTAAAATGGGAAATTGACGCAATCACTATATGTTCCCTATCTTTTTGTATAATAAATTGTCTTTCATAACGCAACGGCTAACCAAGATTTTTGTCAAGCTGGTGCACGTTTAAGGTGGATCAAATTCCTGTAAAATCATTTGATGTGTTTTTAGGCGAATTCTACTGTTTCGAGAATTTTTTAAAGTCCTTTGGTCGATTTTGAATGACTTTTCGGTTTTTTGGTTGATGTTCATTGTATTATCTAATATATCTCGGCCTACCCCTCAAAGTTCAGCCTGTGCATCTTTCATACCTAAAATTTTTAATTTACGAAAATTAAGATGAGGAGATACTGGACCCGCATGCGGTCTTCATAAGTCCGCCTCTGACAAAGCTTTAAAAGATTAAACTCATTAAAGTTTAGATAAGTAATCAAGTTTTCTTTATAAAACAACTTTCTAAACAGTATACGACATTAAAGATCAAGTTTACGATTCATAAAATTTTGTCAATTGTTTTTGAAGATATATGCATTTGCCAACATTATCTCTTATTTTGTTTCTTACTTTTTCCAAAAATATAAACATAAGTACGTAACAATATAAAACAAAAATGTTACACATATTAACAACGGAACATATTCAACAAAGGTAAATGTACTTTTCTACCGGACATATTACATAACAAGGTAACAGAATGATTAAGAGCATCTCCAACAGCATTGCTAAAATAGAAAATTTTGGATTTTTCTTTGTTATTCCTCTCCAACAGCTTTGCTATATGGTTTGATAAAATAGAGAAAGATCAAAAAATATCTAAGGCTTTGTTTGACAAACTAGCTTATAAGCTAGCTTGTAGCTGATAAGCAAGCTTTTCAAAACGCTACTTTGAGTAGCGTTTCAATAAGCTAGCTTATGGTTATCCAAACATGTACACTAGCTGATAAACTAACTTATAAGCTAGTTGAAGCTAGCTTGTTTTTGCCAAACATAGCCTAAATATAGAGAATTCTCTATAATCTCTAAATTGGAGAGAGAAAATATTATTTTATTCAATCCAACCAATAAGATTTAATTTTTAACATTTTCTTTTAAGTTTTTTTTTAAAAAGTGTATTAGAATGATAAATTATAGAATATTATAATAATATAAATAATGATTGATTCTCTAAAATAGAAAAGCTGTTGGAGTTAGAAGAAAATGTTTTTAGAGATTTTGACTTTTCATTATCTATTTTAGAAAAAATTTAGCAATGCTTTTGGAGATGCTCTAAAGCCGGTGTAAAATTAAATCAAGTATCAAAAAAGGTAGGTTAAATCCACCCCTAATTATTACTAAATGCACTTTTAACTACTAATTTCTTTCTCATACATGTTAATATCAACACTTAGGTGCTGTTTGTTTTTTAAGTGGTGTAAAGTCTGAAATCTTATTTTAGTTATGATTAATAAGAAGTGGTGTGTAAAAAAATCTGAACGATTCAGACTTAAGAGTCATCAAGAGGTTTAAAAAAAACTCTTATTTTTTATATTTTTAATGCATGGTTTAGTTTGATTCCAACATAAATAATAGACCTGACAAATGTGTCATGTCAGGTTCAAAGTTAAACGGGTCAAAACATCTCAATCTGAACTCGACCAGACTAACCAATTTAACCTGTTTAACATTAATAAAACAAAAAAATCGAAAATTCACAAAACATTACAAATCTAAAATTCAAATGACGACATTATAAATCTAAATTTTATAGATCACACTTATAACTTCTAACCAAATCCAAAATATTAAAAATCAAAAAATTAAAAAAAAAGATATTATATATATATATATATATTACCCAAACCCGTTTATTTTGTGTCAAATTCTTATCGGTATTAACGTGTCGTGTTTGTTTTTATCAAGTGTAATAAATAAGGATGTTTACAACAATATTTCTTTTTAAAAAAATTACATGAAATAGTTTCATTCCATGTGTTGGAAGGTAACATAGGAAAAAGGGTTTTTTCTTGGCAAAAAGACATCACTTTCACCCACTTTTATTTGGGCATCAAAAAGGGGCTTTAATATTATGCAACTATTTTTATTTTTATAATATGGTGATTGAAAGGGTAGGAGTAGGACCAAGATAATGTGTAAATCAAATGGGGAACATAAACCTTAATGGCTTAAATAATTAATTTATACTATATTATAAAACAAGGATAAAAAGTTTTTAAATACAAATTATTAGACACAAGTGACCATCATTTTATGCAAGATTTTAAAAATATCTTAATTTATAAGTATCAAAGCACAAAATACATATTGCTACTGCAGGCTTCTAACACTCACCAATTTGGTATGTGCATGATCTTCCTTTTATGCAGACTTTTCCATGTATCACTATTAGTTAATATATTATATTACTATAATTTTGTTTTAATTATATTATTAAATATGTAATTGGTTATTTTTTCTAGATGTTATTAAAATATATAAGATAATCATTGAATTCTAACAAAATACTTAATTTTTTTATATAAAAATATTATATTATTAAGCCTAAATTAAACAAATTTATAAAAAAACATCATCACTTTCTCAAAATCATCAAAATCATATTGTAAATCGACAAAAAAACAAAAAATAAAAATGAAACATTAAAATCGTGATGTATCTCCCTGCATTACGTGAGTACATTTCTAGTATATTTTTAATATAAATAAATAATGAATTAAAAGTCATTTTTAACGTTGTAAGTGTCTTATAAAAATTGTTAACAGATAAATATGTTAAACGTTAGTTGAAACTTTATTGAATTTTATAATTTTATTTAAATGATGATTCGAATAATAATTTTTTTTCCGTTAGTAACCATTTTTTGCTTCAATTTTTAAATTGCCATATTTCACACTAAGGATGTGCATTCGATGGGTCGAATGAGTTCGGATGAACAAACTAAAAACCTGGTTGATTTTGGATATGGCAGAAAATAAACTTAACCCGAACCAAATATCCTCCCAAATATCAGATTTCGTCATTTTAGATCATTCGGGTTTAACATGATTTTTTTCACTTCTAAGACCAACATTTAGTATATTGATGAAAATATATTTGTTTCACAATGTTTTTGCTTCGTGTGTATTCATTTCACAATATGAAACTTTTTTTACATGTAACTTTTATTTCATAAACAGACTAAAAATGTTCACATTGTAAAACAAATAAATTATGAAACAAATATATGTTAATCAATATTCTAAACCATAGTCTTAGATAGAAAAAAAAATAATATAAAATCGCATAACATTTGCTGGATTAATGAGAGAGAGTAGTCAAAAAGACTACTTTACCCCTACATTTTATCCATAAATTTAATAATTTCATAAATTATGAATAGTTTCCATAATTAACGATATTAATATTTTCTAATGATAAAAGGCTAAGGGGTTGTTTACCCAATTGCTTACCCGGTAAGCGCTTACCGATAGAACTCGACACATTAACTTACTTTACCGGGTAAAATTGTAATCATCACAATGGTATCGTATATAACAATTTCCTGGTAAGCTCTTACCCGGGTAAGAGTTGTCACTCTCACTTACCGGGTAAGACTTTTCATCCTTATTATCGCTCTTATTGGGTAAGATTATATGCTCTTGCCATGCCGATCCAGTAAGGTAAATACCTTGGTAAACACTTACCGGGTAAGCGTTTAATAAACGGCACCTAAGATTGGAATTCACAAATATCATAAAAATGCAGGTCATTCATGGTCATCCGGGGTTCAAATCTAGACGTTGTCAAAACCCTTGTGGCCATGGAGGTTTACTAGTGATGACTCCATACCATTCATGGTCATTCAGGGAGTGTAATGTAAAATCCCACATTGGTTGGGGAGATGAACGAATGTTGCATTATAAGAGGCTTGATACCTCATCTAACAGACACATTTTAAAACCGTGAGTCCATGTGTGTGGACAAAACAAATAATATCTGGTACGGTTATTCTGGGATGTTACAAATGGTGTCAGAGTCGGAAACTAGACTGATGTGTCAGCGAGGACGTTGGACTCCCAATGGTGGTGGATTGTAAAATTCCACCATTGGTTGGTGAGGGAACAAATGTTGCCTTATAAGTGATTTGATACCTCCTCTATTAAACGCGTTTTAAAACCGTAACTCTAGATGTGTGGATAAAACAGATAATATATGGTACAATTAACCTGCGAATAATCCCTATTATATACACTCCAAAAAAATAATTTTGAAGCGTATGTAAAAGTATATATATTTTTGTTAATTATTTAGAGAAATAAAATAAATCATGTGGTCCAGCTGGGCTGCCATTGAATAAAACAAAATCGTATCAAGGAGTCAGACTGTAATATGACTCAAAATTACTATTTTATCCCTCACTAACTCATTTTACAAAAGTGACACCCCATGTATTCCAAATTTACACGTTTAATCCATCCACTTTAATATAGACTCTCTTTACACGAAAGAAATCAGGAAATCGGAAAGAAAAAAAAAATAGTGCATTTATCTCACTGTAATGATCGATTGTCCAAATCTGGAGTCTTCATAATATTCATTTTGGGTTCTAATGAATGGATGATTATAGAGATATAAAAATAAAAATCAAGTAATAAAACAAGGATGTAAATGATATTTTATGATTGTTGATGCTGGAAACTTCAAAAACCAGTAGAAAACCTCGAATGGCGTCAAGTTACCTCCTTTGATCGAAAGTAAAGTTGGTGTCGTTGCTGTGTTCAACGAAATGGCAATGATAAAGTACGATTGCTTCTAATCGAAGAGGGGAAGTGATGAGTGGTTTGATTCGTGACAATATGTTCCTTCTTCGCTGATCGTGTTTGTTTTTATAACTAGGTTGCCAATTTTTGTCTCTGGTTGGTGACGTTTTGAAATATCGAGGGTAAGAAGGTCGTGATCTTGAGATACGTGGAACCTGACCCGGTCTTGCATTGGTTTTTCAACTTTTCTTCGAGCGGCGTCATTTTTGATTGGCATCATCGCCGAGGCAACCACTGCATTGTCATCCGTACGGATTTTTCTCCAAAACCATTGTGACTTGTCTAATTAAAAATGTCATGGTACGTTTAGTCTTTACACTGTTTTTGACATTTTTACCATTTTTTTTTTACCTTTTTGTTAGCGGGTAGTGTATAGTCTTGTGAAGTGGTTGTGCATATAGCGACATCACTTCCATAAAGCCGATTTTAAATTACACGTTGGATTTGTGAACATCCGTCTCCTTTAATACGATTCCTCTATTCAATATTTCATGTATACCCTTTTTGTGAACGCCCATTTCCTTAATTTGATTCAAATATTCATTATGTCCCTTTTACCGTTTTTACCCATCTTTTGTTAACCTGTAAGGTGCATTTTGCGTTCAGTGACGTGACTTCCATACGGTTGATTTTAAGTATAAGTTGGATTTGTGAATGCTTGTATCTTTAATTCAGTTATATCGTATATTAGAGTAATTGATCCAATACGACGCAAATAATGATATACAAACAGACTCAAGAAGTTTTTGGTATATATTTTTAATACGTTATTGTAAACCAATATACTCATATCACATGTTTGAGATGTGAAAATTACTAAAATGATTTAAGACAAACTTTTGAATGCAAAATTAAAATATAAGCGGCTATTTTGCCAAACGTTTTTTCGCGTAAGTGTTTATCAGCTTACTTACCGTACCATGTGAGATTTGAGAATAGCAAGAACCCTAATCGTTTACCTGATAAGATAAGTGACTTTTACCCAATTTTTGTGCAACTAATGAGAGTTATTAGAGCATCTCCAACAACTTTTGCTAAAATAGAAAAAAATGTGTTTTTATTATCTAAACCTCTCCAACAACTTTATGATCTTGTTTGCTACAGTAGAAAAAATTTAAAAATTTTCTAAGCTTAGAGAATTCTCTAAAGCTTAATGGTAAGATAGATAAATAATTATTTTATTAAATCCCACCAATAAAATTCAATTTTTATCATTTTATTTTATTTTTTTTAAAGTCTATTGGGATGATAAATTAGATAAGGAGTTTTTTTTTAGAGATTTTCACTTTTAGTTCTCTATTTTATAAACATTATAAGAAAACTGTTGGAGATGATTAAATCATTTTTTTTACAAAGCAATATTTAATAAGCATAAAAAAAGATCTGTTAGTTTCAATTTTATGATTAGATTGCGTTTTAATAATAAAAATTGAATTTTAGTTATATATATATATATATATATTTCCATTTTCGTATTCTTCTATAAATATTCTTAATTTAGTTTCTAAATTACAAAAGTGAATGAGTTTTGTTATACATACATATAAAATATTTTCTAAAATGCAGAAATTAATTATAAACACTGTGAAAATGCAAAAATATTTAATATAATAAAAAAAAACCTGAATTTAAAATCTGAAAATGCAATATTTATAGAAAATAAATGTTACAATTTTTTTTCCTTTTCATAAAATTATAGTATCTCAATTTTCACCTCTGCATCTACTCTCCAAACTTTATTGTTAGTTTTCTAATTTATCGATCTTGATCTATAAAACTAGTTTAATTTAATGTAATTAATTAAATAAGGATTTACACATCATTATTATTTTACAAAACCATTTTTTAAAAATAAATTCAACCATTTTCAAAAAATAAATGTAGTGTGAGTTCAAATAATAAATTCAACATATAGGATGTTTCAAATACAATAAATTTACTTGTACAGAGTTTATAAGTTAAATTTCAACCCTGATTTTGTGTATTTTATAAATTTGGAGAAGATTATCAAATCAACTAAAGATATGATCGAGAATAATCAGAACCGATTTAACCTACACAGTTTATTATCTACACTGACGATTGAAATTGGTTTATAGAGTTCTACCATTAAGTTGTATATATATCTAAAACTCCCTCTACATATACTTCGATGTCCATGTCACATATTTAAGAAACAATTATGTTTTGGGTCATTTAGGTATATATATTCGAAATCAGATTTTTATTAAATTTCATACACCTCTAACCTGTTAAAAACAATAATTTCATACTAATTAGAAGCTTACAGATTCAATTAAAATCTCATCTAAGATTACATGTACCCAGGGCCGGCCCTGGTCATGTGCAGCCCGTGCAACCGCACAGGGCATCAAAGCCCTAGGGGACATCAAGTTGTCATATATTACTAGTTTTAGGTTTAATAATTTAAGAATTGGACAATTAGAATTTTAACTATAAGACCAAGGCCTGGTAGTGATAGATGCTGAAGTCCAACATTTTACCAACTCAAGCTTATTTTTATTTAGCATCTCAACGAACAAATACGAACAAACAAAATTCCTTAATGAGCGAACATTATAACAAAAAGTTTCGTTCGATCATGTTCATTCGTATAGCATCTTAACGAACGAACATTAACGAACACATTTTCTTTACGAATGAACAAGAACACAAAAAATCCGATTGTTTACCGTTCATGTTCGTACATTTGTTCATCGGTTAAGTTAAACGAACAAACAACAACACAAAAACTTTAATTCTTTTACCGGAAAAGAAGGAAACACAATTTTAATTTAGGTTTAAACCTATCATTATATATTTTGTAATTCGGAGTTTTGGTTTTTATGTCCCCCATTGAATTTTATTTTTTTAATTATAATTAATAAAAATCAACGTGAGGACGGGTCACTTAAATTGACTAGGTTCCAAACCCTTTAAAAAATTCGTATGTTTCATCGTATCATTTGCTTAAGAAATAGGCATAAAAACATTTTTTTAACATTTTCGTACAGGACACAAAAAAACCCAAAGACCAGCCCTGCATATATTTAATTTAATTGTATAACAACAAAAATATTCTCAAAACCTTTCTAATGATACATAAAAACATAAAACCAAAAAAAAAAAATATTTCATAATATAATTAAACAAATATGGGAATGTCTAAAACCGTAATTTCACAACAAAATCCATAAAAACCCGTACATTATATTATCACTACCATTTTTCAATTTTGGAAAATATATATATACACAAAAACTAACGCTAAGGGTGGGAAAGGAGAGGAAATTGAAAAAAACTCGTGTTCTCGAAACTTTTTTAGGAGAGAAAGGAAAAGAAACGGAAGGAAAAAATTGATAATTTTCCTCCCAAATGTGGGAGGAAAGGGAAGGAAAGGAAAGAAAAAAAATTAAAACTATTTAAAAAAAATTACTGAAATTATTAAAATTACAAAACTACCAAATCTTTCATTATAAGAATATATTTTTACAAGGGTATATTTGTAAAATTGAAATCTTTCGTTTTCTTTCTCTCCTGTTCAAGAACATGAAAAATTATTTCCTTTCTTTTCCTTTTTTTTCATTTTCCTTCCATTTGAGAACACAAATGAAAAAATCATTTTCATTTCCTTTCTCTTCTCTCCCTTTCCTTTCTTTTCTTTTCTTTTCTTTTCTTTTCTTTTCTCTCCGTATTAGAGAACCGTAAAGATTTTCAGCCATTAATTGTATATGTCCATACAAGAACTCAACCCCCTTTTGGTCCTTTCAATCGACACACCACACAAACACATATATACACACACAAACACCAACCAATTCATTCTCTCATCCCCTGATTTTCCCCACCCTTTTCATCTTCTCGCCGGAAAATCGCCGTTTCCGCCGCCATGGGAGACCCCGGTTTTGGCCGTTTTCCAGCCACCTTAAACCCTACCGCCAAAGAATTCCGGCCATCAAATCCCTACACTCAAATCGGTATATACTACTCGTATCCCTACAATTTACCGCCGCCGCACACGGCGGCGGCGCTAATGGTGTCTGCTCCACATCCGCCACTTCCGCCGCAGTCACCGGTACCAACTCGTGCACTCCTTCTGAGCTCCGTCCCCGCCGGCGTCAGTGAATCGGATGTCCGGCGAGAATTGGAGGTATTTGGCGATGTGAGAGCCGTACAGATGGAGAGACTACGAGACGGCGTCGTTACGGTGCACTTTTACGATCTCCGGCAAGCGGCGGAGGCGTTGAAGGTGATTCAGGAACAACACATGCAACAACAGTGTCGGATACGGAAATATTTTGACGGAGTTTTGTATTTGTCGCCGGTGAATCTTCCTCCGCCGCCACCGCCGCCTGCGCCGGTGGCACGAGGGCTTCTCGCCGGACACGCTATTTGGGCTCAGTTTACTTTTCCGGTTGCTGCCGGAGTTCCCGACGGGTACAACCAAGGCACCGTGGTTGTTTTAAACTTGGATTCCGACGTCACCGCCGGCGAGATTAAAGAGATTTTTGAAGCTTTTGGTAATTTATATTCATTCTGCATTATCTTAATATTCATTGATGAATATTCTCTAAAACCCATGAAAAATTTGGACAAAAAATACTGATTTTTGTGTGTTTTTTCATTGTTTTTGTAAATTATGATGTTAATTTTATGGGTTGTATATGCATTACTGTATTCATCAATGAATAATCACTAAAACCCATGAAATTTTTCGACAAAAAGCACCGATTTCTGTTTATTTTTGCGTCTTTTTTCTAATTTATGATGTTAATATTCATTCTGCATTATCCTATTCATCTATGAATAATCTCTAAAACCCATGAAAATTTTGTACAAAAAACACCAATTTCTGTATGTTTTTTTTTCATCGTTTTTGCAAAATATGATGTTAATTTCAAAGTTTGTATAGAAAGTGATTTAAAAAATCGATAGATTTGAATTTTATCCATAAATGTGTAGACCAATTTTGTGGGGCAAAAATTTGGGGATGTTTGTTTAATCTGATAAGTCGCTTTCTCCAACTATTTGAATACAAATCTTGATGATGTTGATATTTTTGTTTTTCTTTATGTTTTTTTAATTAATTTTAATCGTCCTTTTTTATAAAAAATTATGGGTTTTAATTCTTTTTTGTAGGGTGTGTGAAGGAATTGAGAGATACCCCACTGAAAAATAACCAAAAATCTTTAGAGTTTTATGATACACGGCATGCAGCGGCGGCCGTCGCCGCCGTGAACGGCCGTGATATTAACGGGAAGCCGGTGGTGGTGGAGTTCAGCCGTCATGGTGGTGGAGGGCATAAATGTAATTACAAGCAAAGTAAGTTTCATCCGATTAATTCCGGTGGAATTCCGCCGTCGCATATCGACTTCACTCGAAAATACCACCCATCTCCGCCGCATAGGGTGGTTGATTACGGCGGGATTGGTGGCGATGGTGTGGATTTTTTCGGTGGTGGTCCGAAAAAGAATGGGAAAGGTTTCTTTAAGCACCACCAAATGCCGCCGCCGGAGCAACACGGGAGGTGGGTTGGCGGTGGTGGCGGTGGTGGTGGTTGTAACGGTGGCCGGAGTAAAACGTGGAAGGGATCAAGGTTCACCGGAGAAAAATATGATCCGAGGTTTTCGATCAAGGACGACGGGGTGATTTCGAGCTTTCAAGATTCGAGAACAACGGTGATGATCAAAAACATACCGAACAAATACAGGTTTTTTTTTCCGTGAATTTTATCGTAAGTTTATGAATAACGAATCGAGATTTGATTTCGCGGAGCGGTTTTTGCAGTCAGAAGCTGCTGTTGAACATGTTGGACAACCATTGCATTCACTGCAACGAGATGGTGGTCGCCGGTGACGATCAATCACCGTCGTCATATGATTTCGTGTATCTACCGATCGATTTCGTGTATGTTTTCATCTTTGTTATTAAAACTCTGGAATTTAATGATTGAAAATCAATAAAGTATGATTTCATGACCGAATTTCAGGAACAAATGCAATGTCGGATACGGGTTCGTAAACATGACGTCGCCGGTGGCCGCACGGCGGCTTTATGCTGCGTTTCATCGTCAAAATTGGGAGGTTTTCAACTCGAAGAAAATCTGTGAGGTTTCGTATGCTCGCTTACAGGTATTTTTCTTCTTTAATTTAATCGAAATTATGTTTTTAGTTTGCGTATAAAACCCTAACCTTAAAGAAGAATGAACACGAACACGACGGCAAACGAACAAACGAAACCGGAAATTTTTGTGTTAATGTTTGTTCGTTAAGAAAATGTGTTTGCTTGCTTTCGTTTATTTTTGTTCATTAAGATGTTATACAAACGTAAAAGAACAAACATAAATGAACATTAACGAAAATAACCACCATTAATCATCATTTCGTTTCTGAAGATAACATAACAAAATGAAAAACCAGATAATTATAATAGAGATGAAAAAGGAATTCTAAAACTTTAATTTATTTTAATCAACTATTTTATATATCAATGTCATAATATATAAAAAAGGACAGCTTCAACGAGAAAGCAAAAAGTGTAATATCATATATATGATACATAAGCTTAATCATATATGATTAAACACATGTTACATTAACAATATGTAGACAATATATAGACACTTGATCTAATATGATTAAACACATCCAAAGCACGTGTAATCATATGTGATATTGAGATTTTTCGTTTCTCCCAAAATGTTTAATTTATCACATGATTCTTTCTTTATATATATGTAAACAAACGAACATAAATGAACGAACGTTCACGAACATAATTTTCCGTTGTTCATGTTCGTTCATTTAACTAAACGAACAAAATTTTTTGTTCACGTTCGGTCTTTTATTAAATAAACGAACATAAATGAACTTTCCGCCTTCACGACGAAATCATTCATGGCAATCGAATCTAAAATACGAAAAACAAAACGCGATCAGGGTTTGGAGGCTTTAAAGGAGCATTTCAAGAGCTCAAAGTTTCCGAGGGAGGCGGAAGAGTACATGCCGGTCGTTTTCACGCCACCGCGGGATGGCCGGACTCTGACGGAACCGATGCCGATCGTCGGCCGTAGCAGCAGCGTCACCGTCACTTCACCTCCACCACCGACATCGTCGTCATCATCAGAAGTAGGACATGATTTGACAACAGATGGGAGATCTTTGGAAGATAATTTGCTTGTTGAAGAAGATGTGAAACGTGACTATGGCAGTGGCGTCACGACGGCGACCACCACCAGCGCCACCGGAATTGGCGGCGATGAGGATATGATTGATGGGAGAAAGTATTGAAATAATTGAAGTTGTAGTAATGAGATGAGATGTTTTGTACTGTGCATGGATGGCATCACCAGTAGTACTAGTTTATAAATTTTAATATATTCAGTGACATATATATAATATTACATACCATCATTTATAGGAATTCTTTTTATTTATTTATTTAATTTTCTTTTATGGATATTTAGGGTTTGTTTGGTAGTTGTTGAATGATTTAGTGTAGAATAATTAAGTGGTCTGAATGATTAAGAGGTTTTTATGATATACTGTAAAATGAAATATGGTTGTATTCTAATTGTTTATAATTAAATCAGGGCGCTTAATGGTTATGGTTAAGGGAAGGTCAAGATACAAAATCAGAGGATTTTGGAACCATTAGAGGTAACTACTTTTTTTGTCAAACAAAATTTACCTCTTAGCAATTTAAAGGTTGCCTCTTAATGGATCCATTAAGAGGTAAACAAATAGCTACCGTTTGCCGTGTCTGGATGGTTTTCTGTGAAGGTTTTTTTTTTTGGATAAACCTGTTTGTGTGAATTACAGGGTGTTTGCGATTGTGTATTTAAAATAACTTATGCTTATTTTTAAAAGTGTTTATCAATTTATTTGGTGATAAAAAGAAGTTTCATGAAAAGTGTTTGGATTAACTTATTGTTGTAACCAAACGTAATAAGTTAATAAGTTGTTATTTAGAGGTGTTTGAGATTGTTTACATATGTAAAATAACAAAAAAAGTCATAAGTTGTTTTAAATAAGTTGATATGTTATAATGATTTAACTTATCAAAAACTTTTTATTAGCGGTGCGAAAAAACTATAAGTATTTTTTTTTCTTTCCAACCCAAACACTAAAAATAACTTATTAGCGATGAGGAAAAACTATAAGTCAATGATGAGTTTAAATAAGCAATCCCAGACACCTCCTTAATCTGTTCGTAGATGTAAGATTTGGAAGAAAAAAAAATTGGTTTAATGCATAAAAAGCTTCCACTAAAAGTGTATCGGATAAGTTACTTTTTTTATCATTAAGTTACTATTCAACAGTTATATATAACTGACTCAGAAAAAACAGTGACTCCCATCAAGCTCATTAAGAAGCTAACAAACAAACAGACCGTTAGCTAATAACTATTGTTATTTTAGAAAATTGTTAAACGAGAGCAGGTGAGAGCAATAAAACACAAGATTGGCTAAAACAAATGCAATTACCGAACATGATCAAAACAAACTTGTGATTTGGTCGTTCTCATGTTATATTATTTGGGTCACTGTTATCATTTGAAACCGACCTTAAAATATGTTTATACATGTAATAATATGTTTATCATATTAAAACTAAAAGTCTATAGTGAAAAAAATTACATTCATCTTCAACGGATTTTCAATTTTAGAGATTATAACATTAATTATATTATTAAAATAGTTTATATATGTACTAAAATATTATTTATTTCCCATAAACATTTAACATCAAGGTTTATTTTCAATGAGAATACAGTAAAAATGTATTTACCTCATGCTAATTATTTTTATTTTACAGTAAAAATGAGAATACACTAAATTTAGAAAAATCAAATTCTTGCATTTTTTTTATCCATTTTGAAATAGGTTTTAGAGAAGGGAGATTGACCAAATAGTCAATCTTCTCAACCAAATTCACTTTTTAACCAATTTTTCAATTGAATTCTTATTTTTGCCTCAATTGCGTAAACTTGATTTTCAAATTAAAAAAAAAAGAATTTTTTAAAACAAATTTGCAAAAAGATTCAAATATTTGCTTAAAGAATTTACGTAATGATCCCCATTTGTATAAAGATTTTTTTCCCCACTTATTTCCTAATTTGAAGATAGGCTTTATGTAATGATATTTACGTAAACTTTAGTTAAAATGAAATTTGGTTCCAAAAGTGGATAAAAAGTTAAGTTAGTTATGGAGGTTGGTTATTTCGACCAATTTCTACGTTAAAGTAAAAAATAGTCCAAAACTCTAATTTTCTACATTTTATAGAATATTCTAGATACTCTCAACACTGGTTTGTTGGCTGTTTTTAATGTACTTAATAAGACTTTCAGCTTATTCAGTCATCTATATATGATTGTTTGGTAGCAGCTTTATGACATCAAGTATCTTAGAGCATCTCCAATGCAAGGTTCTTGTAAGCAAAAAGTGAAGTGTCTTGTAAAAACTACCATTGTGGAAAGTTCTTATAAGAACCTAACTCATTTTGAGTTTTTATTTAAGAACCTTTGTTCTTACCATGAAGTTTGTGTGAAATGACAATTTCCTCATTTTATTGGTAGTTAAATTAAATATTTGATATTTATTTATAAATATATAATAATTTTTGATGTTGACATGAGGTTCTTATAAAAACTACCATTGTGGACTTTTATATAAAATTTTAAAATTGATGAGTTGAAAATTCGGTGACACCAAAAAATGTAAAAATGAGGTTCTTGTAAGAACCTTTATTGGAGATGCTCTTATTCAACAAGGTTTTAGCAAAAGTTTTACACCGAAAAAGTCAAGTTTTTTGTAAACATGTCCCTCCCAATTAAAAAGTACATTTCTTTCATTTATGAAATAACTCTTCCAAACAAAAACTTATCAATTTATACATACAGAATAATTCACACAAATAACTTTGTTGGTATCTGACTTAATGAAAAACCAATCACCATGTTTATTTTGCTCGTATGCACCAGTGTGTAGTTTAGTTTGACGAGAGATGTTAAAGCTAACCTGCGCCATGTCCGTACATGTCAAAAGCAGACATGCACATATGACATAACTTCAATGTGCGGTCTATTTTTCAACTTTTTTAAGAATATTAATATAAAAATCTAACACGTGAATGTCACATGTCTATTTTATTTTCCTACCAAAATATCTTAATTCTTTTTATTTTTATCTTTTTAATCGATAGTTAGTTATTCACCAAATTTATTAATATACATGGGCTAATGGGCTTCACTTGGCCCATGTTTAATGGATAACATATGCAAATTAAATCAATAAATATATGGTGTTACGATATGATACCGAACAAGTAGGCCCGTAAACGAATCAAACGAACTTTAAAGTAGTTTTTTTTAACTTAACCGAATAAATAAACAAACATGAATGGTAAACGAATAAAATTTTATGCGTTCATGTTTGTTCATTAACAAAATGTGTTTGTTCATGCTCGTTTATTAGTGGTCGTTAAGATGTGAAATGAACGTAAACGAACAAACATAAGCGAACAAAATACAACCACCGTTCCTATAAAATAACATAACGAAATTAAAATTGGGGTAAACTTAGGAAGGATAAAAAAAGGAATTCAAAAAATTTAATTTATTATTTTACATATTAATGTAGGACGGTAATCAAATGAGAGTCGTAAAAAAATTGAGGACCGTGAAAACTAATCTCAACCATTCAAAGCATTTGTTGTAATATTAATGAAAGTTTTGAACATTTAAGGGTAAACTTGTAATTTAGGATCTGAAAACCACCTCTCTCATCTCCTCATCTTCTTTCTTCCCATATGTCACCGGTGAAGAACAGGGTTTCACCCAAAATAGTCAACGACTTTCACCCAAATTAATCCGTGCACCAAAATCATGAGCGGCTCGACAGATTATGGTTTGGTACACGCACCCCTGCCGACACTTCCATGGACGACCTTCCTGCTCTTATTGCTCAGGGTCCCGACGAAGACCTTCCTGCTCTTATTGTAAATATTTCAGGCTGATGCACTTCGTGAGAGATCCGATGCTAATAAGAATGTGATTCGTTTCTCCTGACTTTTGTTATACATTAAAAATCTCTATTTTTGTTTACCTTAGAGTGATCGATTTTTCAAATGATGTTCCTTTGTTTTTGTTCTTATAAAACCCTAAATGCTTAGAAATTCTAAGCATACAATGTCCGGAAGAGGTAGCATTTTTTTTTCGCATTTGCATTTGCATTTCAATGATCCTACCACACTTAATTGTTAGGTTAGTACTAACCTTATCACGACTTCTTCAAATTCAGGCTAAATATCTTAGTTATCATAATAATATGAATTAGATTAGTTTAGTCGATGTTAGATTGTTTATAGTTGATGACTTGTGTTGTAGTCTTGTAGATCATAGTCACTTAACTTCAGAACCTTAATCGCTCATAGTTATACGTTGGTGTGTGTGTGGCTGAGAGAGACGGAGTAGAAGATGGGAGCAGAACAAGAAGTGAAGAACAATCGATCAATTTCAGCAATTTATCACTAGGGTTTCTTATTTTGTTCAAAATTGGGGTTTTTTGTTTCTCATAATTGTATTTGATTTCATGAGGTGAAATAAAATGTAGATGAAAATTGTGTTTGATTTCATGAGGTGAAATAGATTACTGATAAAAATTGTGTTTAATTTCATGTGGTGAAATAACATATATATGAACCTTATGTTTGGATTTCATGAGTTGAAATATCATATTTATGAAAATTTTGTTTTATTTATGAAAATTTTGTATTAAGTGAAATAGTATGTGTTTCATCTGATTAATCTCCGTTACCAAAATGACCATTATGCTCTTTTCATATGGTAAAACAACTTTTAATTAAAACCATAAGATCAAAACAAAATCACGGCTTAGATCGGTTCTCAACATTTTTTGGTTCTCACTTGATTTAACCCCTAATGTCATAATACACAAATATATTTTTATATATAAACAAACGTCAACGATTCTAAATGCACATACAACATCATTGTTCACATTTGTTTATTTAACTAAACAAACAAAAAAAATATGTTAAAAATAACTTAAAAAGATTTTGAATTTTGATTCTCTTAATCATCATCATATACACATTGTCACCTTTTCCTAAATGATGAAAACAAGACACAAAACATTGCCCATGGGGTGAGTTTGTGTGTTGCTACATGTACATCTACTTGCATCAAAATCTAGAGGTGTTTGAGATTGCTTATTTAAAGTGTTTATTAACTTATTTCAGTGTGGTACAGACAATAAACAGTTCTTAGTGTTTGGATGGGATAAAAAAGAAGAATGTTTATACCGGTTTGACACCAGTGATAAGGAGTTTTTAATAAATCATTTCATTCTAACTTATTTGAAACAACTTATCAACTTTTTGGTCATTTTATATGTATAAGCAATCCCAAACACCCCTAAAAAGCAACTTATTAGCTTATTACGTTTTAGTAATACCATAAGGTAATTCAAACATTTTTTTTATAAAACTCCGGTTTAACACTACACAAGTTGATAAACATTTTTACGAAAAAGCATAAGTTGCATTAAATAAGCAAACCCAAACACCCCCTAGTCAAATCGTACATAAAAATGTAAAAATGAACTCTTCATGTTGATGTATGTGAGGATAATTTACTACGTAGGTATGTATTTAGCAAAACATAGGCGTGCATTAGTCTTCCCCGTGACTTTTGGTACACAGACGAGACTAAATGGGACTAGACAAAATTGGCAAGGGTGAGATAGACGGTTGAAAGGATTGTTTAAAAATAGTAGTTTAGTAATTTAACTATCTTATCTCCCTAATTTTTGTTCCACCTATTTTGGTGGGCAAAAAGCTGCATTTTTCCCGCTCAATCCAGTCATGTGCCAGTCTAATTGTCACGTCAAACATAGGACAAACAAGTTTTTGTTAAATCCTTTCCCATTTTGTCACGCATACCAAATGTATATGCAGTAAACAACTTTTCAAATATACCAAACCTATTCTCTCTATAAGTTGAAGGTAAGGGTCTTTTTGTTAGTAGTTTGATGAGCTTAATGGGATTTACAACTTATTCGGTCTACTATACATGACTGTTTGGTAGTGGCTTAATATTATAGAAAAAGGCTAACTCAATAAGTTTCAAGGGGGAGAAACACCCTTCTTTCATCTATGAAAAAACGTTCGCAACCTATACAGACTTATCCATATATGACTTAATGGAAAATCAAGCAAACAACCCCAAGACATGGAATTAAATATTATAACAGGTTAGAGCATTCATAGAAAGTTCAAAAATTCATTTGCTCTGTTCCTTCAATAAATTGCATCATGAGTTGTTAAAGCAACAAGCAAGACACCAATTGTTTAGGCACAAAGTAGTTATTAAAGAAGACAAACTTATTCAACAATGATCATAAGTATCTGCTTAATCCAGAAGGATGTCCTGATTAAAACTCAGGCAAATCAAAATCAAACAACCATTTTTGATTTGAGGGAAAATCATAAAGGGTATTAAAGATAATGAGAAATCAAACCAAGAATTGGGAAAATTAAGCAAGAGGGTCTCTTTCTTTGTTTTCTTGTAGCAGCTGCTCCCTCACTCTCCTGATCTCTGCTTCCTTCTCCATTCTTTCTTGCTGCAGTCATGGATACAACCAATCCATACTTTAGTGCATCACATAAACACCCAATCTATATCATTCTCTTATCAAACCAAACTAAGGGGCTGTTTACCAAATTTTCCATTAAGTCATGTATGGATAAATTTGTCTGTCTGGATAAATTGATGTTGTTGTTTACTTTTTTTATCTGAATTAACAGTCTGAATAACAGAAATGACCAATTTACCCCTGAATATGAATTTTAAGCTGTTTTATAAATTGTTGTTTATTTTTTAAGCCATATATTCATAAATTCATTGATATAATCCAAAAATCAAACAAAAATTCATTAAGTACATAAACTTCCAAGTTCAAACACAATGTAGCCAAGTTCAAACAAAAAGTAGCAAGTATAAAACAAGTATGAAATCGACATTGTAGAAATCATGGTTACAAAAATCTACATTGCAGAAATGTCGAACAACTATGGAGAAGAAACAAGTATGGAACAAAAATCGACTGAGAAAACAAGTAAGGAACAACAGTCGACTGAAGAAAACAAGTATGGAACAACAATCGACTTAAGAAATAAGTATGGAACAACAATCGACTGAAGAAACAAGTATGGAACAACAATCGAGTATGGAGAAGAAACAAGTATCGAACAATCAGTAAAATCATTACCTTTGGATAAATTGACCAAAGGAAATTATTGTCTAGGGTTGAAATCGAACCAGTAGTGAATTGAAATAGTGTAATCGAACCAGCAATGAACTCGAAGTAGTAAAATCGAACGAGCGGTGAAGGTGAAATCAAAATCGAACAAGCAGGGAAGGTGAAATCGAGCAGCTAGGTTTTTATTACGTGATTATTGAGTAGGAGGGTAGGCATGTCTTTATTTTTAAAGGGTAGAAATGTCAAAGATGTGTCTTAATGGGGACAACACATCTTTCCCCTACTTAGTGAATAAGCCAGAAATGTCTGCGCGAATAAGCCGGTTTTGTCATTAAGCCCCAAGTAAACACTCCAAACGTCTGCGCGAATAAGCCGGTTTTGTCATTAAGCTCATTAAGCCCCAAGTAAACACCCCCTAACCCAATATATCCATCCAACCCGAAGGTGGGGGTATTGGAGGGTGAGATGTATGCAGACCTCACCTCTTACCAGGGACGGACCTAGCAATTTTTTCAGGTGGTGAAACCATTTTATTATAAGAAACAAATAAAAAGATAAAATCATCATTGGTCTGTTGGTTAGTTCATTGCTTTTCATATGTGCGGTCATGTATTCAAGTCTTTTATTGCAATTTCTTTTTTGTAGTTTCAATGTATATAAGGTGGTACACAACAAATTGATACGGTGACACTTTTCACATCCCTATAATTTTTTACACTGCGACAGAGGAACGAAATGGTAGCACGTGCCACCATAAAAAGCCCTTGGGTCCGTCCTTATATTGGGGGGTGGGATGTATGCAGACCTCACCTCTCACATTTATGAAAAAAAATACAGCCATTCTCAAGAAAATAATACAATTTGGACTTTGAGGTTGAACTTATGGTCTCACAATTTTTACACTGACCTTTCTTTCACTTATAGTACTTGTCATCAATTTCAACCTAGGTATAAAACAGTTCCTCCAATGTTCAAATATTCCAAATCTTGAGGTCGAAAAATAAATCATTTTCCCCCAGAAAACATCATTGTTCTTAACTCTTTAAGGGGCTGTTTGTTTACCTCTTAATAGTTCCATTAAGAGGCAACCTCTGAATCATTAAGAGGTGAATCTTGTTTGGGCCAAAAAAAAAAAAAAGGTCTGCCTCTTAATGGTTCAAAAACCCTCTGAATGATTTTGTATCTTGGGTCTCCCTTAACCATTCAACGCCCTGATTTCGCTATGAACAATTACCAAACAGTCATATTTCATTTTGCACTATATTATAAGAGCCTCTCAATCATGTTGATCACTTAATTATTCTGCACTAAATCATTCAACAACTGTCAAACAGCCCCCAAGTCTCTAACCAGCAAATACAGTCAGAAAACTAAAAACTCGGCCAGCCTTCTGATGACTTACTCTAGCCAGACGAGTAGTATTCATGGTCCAAAAACTATTTGTAACAAATAGTTTGTGTTATAATAAAATATTGATTAAAACAGTTGTATCATATCTATTTGTTGACATGGTACAAAAAAACAAACACCTTGGTTGAGAATGATTAAACAGCCTTCGAATCCATACAACCATTGTAACCAATATTTTCACATTCATAAGCGGATATATTATTCACATTTCATATACCGAAAATCATTTGCATGCCAATCAATACATGATTTTCTGAAAAGGCAGAAAAAGAGTGGATTCATGATAAGTTCAAACTCTCTACCCAATTTGTTCGACCACTTGACACACACAAAATAGTAAATATCATCACCTGGAGCTATTCAGTTGCACCAAATTCATTAACATATCATTAGCAAGTACCAAGTTCTAGGTTTGGAGACAATTGGAGTTGAAAGTTAGCACATTTTTCAACTGAATTGAATTGGATCACAGAAAATGTCCTATTAAATTGAATTGGATCACAGAAAATGAAGTTCACAAAAATGTCCTATTAAATTGGCCCCAATTCCAATTCCAATTCTAAATCCAAAATCCAAATCTCCGAACTCCAGTCAATTGGTATCATTCTTACTAATGTTTAGCAATTAGATCAACGATTCAACAAACCGAAAACTTATGAAGTTTGTCTGGTTAAAATATAACCTAAAAAAAAGCATCTAGCAAAACATATGATTTGAACCCTAATTTTCAAAATCATGCCAGTACATTTAGAAGCATACATCAAAAGTACGATCAAAATCAAAAAACATAACCACATAGCTAGATATTTGCATATATTGATACATACAGATATAGATATAGAAAAAATAGAGAAATTGTGAGACCTTCTCGTCTTGGTGAAGAGCAATCCAGACATGAACTTTATCCATTGATTGCCAGAAGACAAAAGCGCCAAGTGACATCCCGAAAAACGTCGTCATGTTCACCATTTTCGCTTCACTCTTTTTCTTCGTCTTCAATCGGATCGAGCTCTGCAAATTCGAGATGTATTCGCCCCCAATTTTCGATCGATGACAAAAACAGCGAGACTGAAACCCGAAAGGGGAAATACGTCGTCGTTTAAGAGGGTGTTTGGGATTGCTTTTTTAAAACAACTTATGCTGTGTTTGTCAAACCGTAGTTTTTAAAAAGGTGTTTGGATTAGCTTATTGTGATACAAAAACGTAATAAGCTAATAAGTTGTTATTTAAAGATGTTTGACATTGCTTATACATATAAAATAACCAAAAAAGTGATAAACACTATTCAAATAAGTTGATAATTTATCAAAAAGTGTTTTTCACATTTAAATTTTTACTCATCCAAACACTCAAAAGTGCTCATCTCCGGTGTCAAATCGCAATAAACTAAAAAACACCTCAAATAAGCAATCCCAAACACCCCCAAGTAAGAGAAAGATTGAATAACGTATATTTTACCTTTTGGTCCCTTTACTTTTGTATATATCTATTATGGGCCCTTAGGAATATTTGAGTTTTGAAATGAGATTTTTTTTTGTGAATCACAAATAATCAAGGTTCTAAATGGCGTGAGGCGTGACGTGGCGGCGAGACCAAGCCTCAAGCCTTAGGAGTCACGGCGAAGACATGACGTTTTCAAAACGTGACTTATGGCGTCAAATTTCTAATTCATATATAATATTATATATATAAAAACGTACAATAGTAATAAGCAAGTTAAATTATGTTATATATTAAAAACTTGTAAATAAGACATTAAAAACGTAAAGAAAAATCAAATATCTTATTACGATAACTGCGTATTAGGCCATGGCGTGCCATGGCGCGCCATGACGGCTGTGCGGCGAGTTTTTTAGAACATTGCAAATAATCAGGATAACCATTTTATACTAAACCAATTCAGTCAACAACTCAATGTATCAACATGTGCACTAGCTTTATCGGTTAAGTTGATATCAATTTAGCTAGTATTGTTTACAGTTAGTTGGTAGTTTTGAATTAAATATGAAGAGTTATTTAGTGTACAGTAACGATAGTCACGTAGAACATACTTTTTTAAGTTGGTACTAGAAGCGTACTCGCGCAATGCAGCGAGATACATCATGATTTTAATGTTTCATTTTATTTTTTTGTAGATTTACAGTACGATTTTGGATGGTTTTGAGAAATTGATAATTTTTTTTATAAATTTGTTTAATTTAGGCTTAATAATATAATGTTTTTTATATAAAAAAATTTAAGTATTTTGTTAAATTCAATGCTTATCTTATATATTTTAATGACATCTAGAAAAAATAACCAATTACATATTTAATAATATAATTAAAACAAATTTATAGTAATATAATATATGAATTAATAGTGATACATGGAAAAGTCTACATAAAAGGAAGACTCTGCACATACTAAATTGGTGGGTGTTAGAGGTCTGCAGTAGTAATATGTATTTTGTGCTTTGATACTTGTAAATTAAGAGATTTTTAAAATTTTGCATAAAATGATGGTACCTTGTGCCTAATAATTTGTAATTAAGAGTTTTTTATATTTGCTTTATAATATAATATAGATTAATTAAATTAAGAGTAAATTACATTTTTGGTCCTTGTGGTTATCGTTTACTATCAATTTTGGTCCATCTTTTAAAATAATTACAAATTTGGTCACTGTGGTTGTCATTTTGTTTCACTTTTGGTCCCTCTGACTAACTTTAGTTAAAATGATTAGTTAATATTTTTAGTTTTTTCCTTATTTTGTTTTATGAGATCATAGAATAAATTACAATTTTAGTTCCTATGGTTTGTCTTTTTTTCATTTTTGTTTCCTACCATTTTATTTTTCATTTTAATCTTTTATTAAATTTAATTATTTAATGATAATTTTAATTAAAAATACGTATTTTATCTTGTAAGTTACACCTTTAAAAAAGTTTTGTGGCTGCCTTTAAAATGAGTTAAGTATCGTATGTTTTTAAAATTTTATGCAACTTATCCGATATATATTTGCAAATCCGTTTACACTAATCCAGTAAAAACATTTATATTCTAAGTCAGGTTTAGAAAATGTATCGTTTTTTTGTTTATGTAAAATAAAAATAAAAATTTATCTATGTATATTAATTAAAATGTATAGTTTTCAAATATTTCATTTAATTACATGTTTTTAAAATGTGTAACAAATAAAAAGGCTTTATAATATTTAAAAACATTTAATTAGATGAAATATTTGAAAACGATACATATTTTTTTATTAATAGACAAAGATAAGGCCTTGGAGTTGTGGTGGAATATCACATCTGCCTAGGGTTCGAATCCAGACGTACACAACAATTGTGACAACTGAGGTTCAATCAGGGCTGATATCTTACAGTTATAATTTGCCAAGAGATTAGTCTAGATATAGCCTAGGACTCCCTTCCAAAAAAAAGTTTCGATTTTCATCCTATATAAATAAGAAAAAAACGATACATTTTTTAACCCAACTTAAAATACAAAATGTTTTTATTTATTAGTGTAAACAGATTTACAAATATATATCGGATAAATTGCATGTAAATTAAAAAAATTCAATACTTAACTCATTTTAAAGGTAGTGATAAAACTTTTTTAAAAGTGTAATTTACAAAATAAAATATGTATTTTTAATGTATTTTTATTTAAAATTATCATTAAATAATTTTAATTTAATAAGATGTATAAAATGAAAAATGAAATGGTAGAAAATACAAAATGAAAAAAAGGCAAATCATAAGGACTAAAATTGTATTTTACTCTATAATATGTTAAAAAACAAAATAAGGAAAAATACAAAAAAAAAAAAAATAACTAACCTTTTAACTATAAATAGTTAAAGGGGACAAAAGTGAAACAAAATGACAACCACAATGACCAAAATTGTAATTAATTTAAAAGAGGGACCAACCTTGCCAACCATAAAGACCAAAAATGTAATTTACTCTTAAATTAATTAGTTGTAAGGAATACCTATTGATTTTAAGTTATGTATTATTGGCTTTTTTGTTTAAGTTTGTAATTTAAAATCTTTAAAGATGGTATGAATTATCTACAAACTCAAAATTTGAACAAGGTGACAAATTTTCATAAATGTAACCGAAAGTAGTGAAGTTAGTTTAAAACCAATACCAACCAAAAAGATCTGTATCAAATACAACTGTTTTGTATACTGTATAGAATTTGGAAGGACATTTCAAATCAAATGGGATTTTGACAACAAAAACAATCTTTAACACATATCAAAGTTGGCCAATTATATACATCTAAAATTTCAAGTTGCCAAATGTATTATATGTTATTAATTAGTTTAATAAATGCATTTGCTTTAATTATCTATTGGAAGAAGGACGTTGGTGTTCATTGACTATTGCCGGTACATTAGTTGTCGGTCAGAGTCAGATGATGCAACATGTATGCGTTAAACAAGTTGTTCTGTAAAAATCTTATCATATAATCATTGGTGTGTAGACCGATTGGCTTAAAGGATGAAAAGATGTTTGTTGAAAAAGTCGTTGGTCGTAGATTCAAGTCTGGACTTACCATCGGGTGAGTCTTCGATAGCCCACTTACATTAGATTCCTTAGAGGTTGGGTGTCGTGTGGGACTAGTAAAAATCGGTTATTTTTTTATGTGTATAGTTATATGTTCTATACTAGAAACGTACTCGCGCAATGCAGCGAGATACATCACGATTTTAATGTTTCATTTTATTTTTTGTTGATTTATAGTACGATTTTGGATGATTTTGAGAAAATGATAATGTTTTTTTTTATAAATTTGTTTAATTTAAGCTTAATAATATAATGTTTTTTATATAAAAAAAATTAAGTATTTTGTTAGAATTCAATAATTATTTTATATATTTTAATGTCATCTAGAAAAAATAACCAATTACATATTTAATAATATAATTAAAACAAAATTATAGTAATATAATATATAATTAAATGGTGATACATGGAAAGATCTGCATAAAATGAATGTGTAATAACCCAAGTTAAAAGTAGAATAATTTAAAATTTTGGGGTTAAAATTTAGAAAGGGTTAGTGAAGGGGTTTAGAATGAAAAGTTGGTGAGAAAGGGGTTTTAACCCTAGAGACCTTGGGATTTGAGTGTGGCGGCTGAAATCTTTCAAGCAAAAGTTCTTGGGGCGATTTTGGAGGAGCAATAGGAGAAGAAGTCTATTCAAAGAGTTCAAGTGTGATTTGGAGTTCTCGTAGAGGTCTTGGACCAAATTATAGGAGTAGACGCGAGTTTCGAGGTAAGGACGTCAGGTGAGTTTTCTGAACTAACCCTTTTTGATAACGAAAGCATGTGAAGTTAAATTTTAAACTGTGATTTATTTATGATGACATGATTTATTAAACTGTTCAAATGTGTTTTAAGTTGTTGAAATTTAAATGTATGCATACATTCTATGTGGAGATTTTGACCTAAGTCGGGGAGTGTGGCCCACCTACTCGTGCCGGGGAGTGTGGCCCGTTTATGCCGTTGGGGATGTGTCCCAAGTCCCAACATTAAGGCAGCGCGAGTTAGACACATCGTCTTTGACAGTCGTGTAGTCAGTAGCGTGTTTATCCTTGTGTGTTTATAAAATTTGTTGATTTAATTCTAGAAAGCTATTTTGTTGCTTAATTGTTTGAGGGGACTCACTAGACCTATGGTCTAACCCTCGCTCTTTCAAAACTAAAAATCTTTTCAGGCAAGCGTGAATTAATGAGATCAGATAAGGACAAAGAGAAGATGTAGCGGGAAGAGTTAGAAGACTGTCATCTTAGATATTCCTTGTTATTATCTCAGTTGTGTAGGTTGACTTTGAGAACCTTGAAATTTTCGATTGTAAGTATGGGGCCGTTTTGGCATGGATTTTTATTTATATTATTAAGATTTAAGTTGCTAGTTAGTTACTTCTGGTTGGGTTGTTACAGAATGTCTTGTACATACTAAATTGGTGGGTGTTAGAAGCATACGGTAATAATATGTATCTTGTGCTTTGATACTTGTAAATTAAGAGATTTTTAAAATTTTGCATAAAATGATGGTACTTTGTGCCTAATAATTTGTATTTAAGAGTTTTTTATCTGTTTTTTATAATATAGTATAGAAATATAGATAACATTTTTCAAACTTTAATAGTCTTTTTTAATTTATATATTATCCTTCATAATAAATATATTTATTAATTAATTGATTAAAGAAACGACAATCTTGATGCTTTAATGGAATTGTTCCAATTGGCCTATTGTTGGTTAATAAAATAAACTAAAAACCAATCAACTAATTAATTATTTAGAATTCAAATCATTATAATTAAAATAAATCCAAATTTCACTTTCTAAGAAAGATATGGCATGCAAATATATCGTCATTTCACTCGACACCCATGTAGTGTTGTCGTTTTAGTTAACATTTTTATACTAACATTATCCCTCTTGAAAATGATTACACTTTAAATCTTTGTTAAATTCATAAACTACATATATAAATTTAAAATTATCAGAAGATGACGATACAATATTATGAAAATTATCATGTCCCATCCACAATCAACGATTGATAGCAACATACATAAACAATTAGCCGATTTAATGTTTATTAATTGAAAGATCTACATGGTTTTGTTTTTAAGTTTATATTATTTACATGTTTAGTTTATCAATATTTTGATGTATTATTGACTGTCAAAAATAATTGTTCCAACTTAGTAAAGATTAAACTAAGGGAGATTCAGGGTTTATTGCAACGGTTCGTTTATGTCATTTTATATCTTGTGTTTGCTTATTATCTCGGAAAGTTAGGTGGCGTTTGTTTTTTAAAAGGTCTGAAGTCTTATTTCACTTATTATTAATAAGAGGTGGTGTTGAGGTCTGAAATCTGAATCAATAAGACTGTTTGTGTTTTTAACGTATGGAGACGTCTTGAAAGAAAAGAATACATATGAAATGAGGCGGCGATAAGAGATTTTAAGAAGTTAGGTCACCACTTTTCTTATTTCAGATGTATTTAAGAGTTAAGAGGTTCTGAAAACTGGAAAAAAAAAAACAAATAGTCTGAATGTTAAAAGGTCTGAACGATTCAGACTTAAGAGTTATTAAAAGATATTTAAAAAAACAACCCTTTAGAGTGCGAAACATGTATGATTGGTACTCGTTTTAGTTGGCATGCATAACCAGGGGTGGACAATACCTACTATGGTGCATAGGGTGACACGGGCCACCGTTTTGTTCTTCCTTCATAGTGTAAAAAAAATTAGGGTTGTGAAATGAGCCATTAATTATATAATAAAATATTGTTTATCTATTCTAAAAGAAAGTTGTCTATATTCGTGGACCAAAAAGTTATACGGTTGTTATAGCATATGTAATGTGGGGGACCTTTTTTTTAGGACCCATGAAATTGTGATGACCTTGATAAATAGTGTCTCAACTCTCATGTGCTATTTCATATTATTATTTTTCTCATAGCATTTATAATATTGATTAACATATATTTGTTTCATAATATGTTGTTCACTTGTATTTGTTTCACAATGTGACCCTTTTTAGTCTGTTTGTAAAATAAAAGTTATATGTAAAAAACTTTCACACCGTGAACCAAATATATATATGAAACAAAAATATTGTGAAACATATATATGTTCGTATATACATTAAATGCTAGGCATAAATGAAAAAATATCTTAAGATATAAGTTATTATGGATCTCACAAATTTTAGGTTCTGAAATAATTAAGTCCATTTGATGTAATACCATTTTAATAAATGATATTTTAAGTATTAATTTAAAGGATGTATCAAATTATAAAATAATTGAATTATTTTGCTTGTGTGTATAAACTTGGTACAAATCTTTTCACTTACATATAAATATGGCAAGTTGAAAGACTAGTGGCATGTTTTAGATTAAAATGAATAGTAAATGGGATTAACAAGATTTTGATTGCTCTTAATTGACAATGACAATTTTAATTATATATTTTATCTTATAAATATTGCAGTTCTTAAATTATTACATAATTTAATACAAATATGGTATTCCATCTGTCTCAAAATAAATGTTTAAACTACTATTTTAGTTTGTCCTAAAATAAATGTTCATTTTCAAAAGTAAATGTTTACCTTCCTAACATACCCATACTTGTGAGATGGAAAATATTTATCAATCTATTATTAAAGGTAAAATTGTCATTTTTTAAATAGGTAGTTATACATATTTTCTAAAACTGTGTGTCATTTTGGACGAAAGAAGTATTAGGAGTTGTTTGGTTCATGAAATTGGAAGGAATTTGAAGAAATTTGAATGGTCAATTTCATTAACCAAATTCTAAGCTCATGTTTGGTTCACGGAATGAAAGCGATGGATACTTCCAATTCCATTGAATTCCACAATTTAAAGAAATTCATCATTCTTTGGCTTAAGTCAAAGAATTGAATTCCTACCAACTAAACGCGTGGTCAAATTTCATCAAATTTCATTCTAATTTCTTCAAAGTCAAATTCTCTTCGACGAATTCCAATTCCATCAAATTTCATTCTGTAAACCAAACGCCCCCTTAGTTTTTCAATAAAAGTTTTAATAATTAACGAGCTCACATGATATAATTATTTCAATGAATTTTTTTTTGAACGGCAAATTAACACACACACATTCCTGGGGTATCCGGACTCCCACTTAAGGGTGTCACCCGACTAATCCCCGTCGATCACGACCCAACCCAATTAAGGGTACCACTATGTGGCAGACCCATGATCATGGATGTCACAAGATGCTCACCACGGGGTTCGAACCTGGGTAGTCAGGGATACCATCCACTGATTCCCCCAGAATGTTATCTTACCACTAGTTGTTATCATTCAAACAATTATCAACTCATTAGTAATATTAATTAATCCAGGACGGCTTTGACAAAGCCAAATTGTAGGATTGATATTCTATATGCCGAAATGCGCTTCTATTCTTGAAAACTACCTCCAATTTTAAACCAATAAAAATGAAGAGCCAAAATAACGTATAAAACACGTATTGTATTTGATTTTAACTCAAATATCATAAAATAGCAGATCAAACAAAATAAATACGACAAAGAAACCTGACAATATATCTTGAGTACAAAATTGAAAATATATAATGGTCTTTATGCATATGGAAACAACGTGCCTTCAAAATTCGATATGTACCTTTCATGGGTCGATAATGAATAACCAATTTTTTGGACGTTGTATTCAATGTGCAAAAAACAATGTTATAATTCAGATGAGATTACTTGTATATATTATCAGAAGTTAATTCAAAATCATATATTTAGGCTATGTTTGGTAAACTAACTGATAAGCTAGCTGGTAGCTGATAAACTAGTTTTTCAAAACGTTACCATGAGTAATTTTTCAATAAGCTAGCTTATAAGCTAATTTATGATCATTCAAACATGTACAAAAAAAAAATAAGCTAGTTTTTTTTTTTTTGCCAAACAATGCCTTAACCGTTTATTTATTTAATTTTATTAGAAATCAACAATAATAATAATTTGAAGTTAAATCAAGATTTTGTTTGAAAGCATCTAATTCTATAGGGCTCTCTACATTTTCTTAGTGGTCATGGTATTGTCTTTCTATAAAAACATAAATGTGTTTCTGAAACTCTTTTAAGTTATTTTTTGACATAAATAACTATTTTGTAATATTCGTTTCTTTTATAACTAAACAGAATATTTATTTGTGTAATAATAATTTAGGTATACATCTGAGTAATATTGAGTTAAATACAAATTTGGTCCTTGTGGTTTACAAATATTAACGACTAAGGTCCCTCAAAGAAATATTTAACGAATAACGTCCCTCTACTTTTCATTTTATAACACATAGGGTCCCTCTTAGTCTTAGTAATACTATTAAATAGTGTGTATTTAAGTAGGGGTAAATTTGTCCATTCCTCTATTTTAGGTTTGGTAACATATTTGGTCCCTCCTAAAATTTAGGGATTAAAAAACCCTTTTATAGTTTGTAACATATTTGGTCCCTCTATGAATTTAAATAAGAAGTTAAATGCAAAATTGATCCCTATGGTTTACAAAAACTAACAACTAACATCCCTTAAAAATTAAATTTCATTAATCTCCAAACCTAGCAGTAGCACTAGCATTTTTTGGATATAATCAATTAAGCATGAAGACAAGTCTTAAACTCACAAGTCACAACCACTACTTGGTTAACTTAAAAGAAAACGATTAATAAAAACAAGCTAAATAAAAAGTATCACACCATAAAATATAAATATTTGGTCAACATAAAATAAGACGTTGGATGGCGACAACCAAGTGGTGATTTTAAATGTTCTCTAAATTAAAAGCTATTACAAAAATGACCCCAAATCAGCAGCTACAAAAAATAATGTCAAAATAGCAACAATTAGCTATAAAAAAATTAAGAAGGGATAATTACACCAAGTTTTGAACAAAAGAAAATCAAACTTCACAAGTTAAGATTACCGTCCTTTGCATGTGCCTGAGTTATGGCCTTGTATATGTGCATGATTTTATTTAGTTTGTCTTTATTAATCATTTTTTTAAGTTAACCAAACAGTAGTTGTGACTTATGTCCAAAAAATGCTAGTGCAAGTTTGGAGATTAATGAAATTTAATTTTTAAGGGATGTTACTTGTTAGTTTTTGTAAACCATAGGGATCAATTTTGCATTTAACTTCTTATTTAAATTCATAGAGGGACCAAATATGTTACAAACTATAAAAGGGTTTTTTAATCCCTAAATTTTAGGAGAGACCAAATATGTTACCAAATCTAGAATAGAGGAATGGACAAATTTACCCCTACTTAAATACACATTATTTAATAGTATTACTAAGATGGACCCTACGTGTTATAAAATGAAAAGTAAAGGGACGTTATTCGTTAAATATTTCTTTGAGGGACCTTAGTCGTTAATATTTGTAAACCACAGGGACCAAATTTGTATTTTGCTCGAGTAATATTAGTTTTTATTTATTATCAATAATTACTCTCTTAATTATAAATTATTAAAAAAATATTAATTGTATATCATTAATAATTTTCAAATAACTAATTAATTTTAACTATACATTACTCATTAATAATTATTATCAATCTTATGTATTATTTTTAAATTATTGTTATTACTTTTATTATTATTATTCAATATATTTAGTCATAAAAAAAATAAGAACTTTAAAAATGTTTTTATAAATTACATAAAAATTAAAATTATATTTTGTTTTATAAATAATAAAACTTTGATAAATATTTAATAAAATACTTCATTTTAATTACTATTTTAATATTTTTTAATAAATTTATCACCCATAAATTTAAACAGATCCAAAATTTACAATACTGTATTTATTTTTTTACTGTCTAGTTAGTATTATTTAACATATTTTATTATTAGTGTAATTTGTTTTAAATATATTATGAAATGTTAAAATTGACTACTTTTTTAACATTTTTTTTATAATTCTATATTTTTCAATTAACTTATCAAATAGTTTTTTTCGATCATGTGCTAATTTACCAAACGAAACCTTACAACAAAACCATCACCTTATTTATTGTTAATAAACACCAACATAAATGAGTCCCATTACTATTTACTTGTGGTCAAAATGTGGTATTCATGGGCCACAAGATAATTATGTCTTTTTGATATATTAATTAAACTTACTATAGTCGACAAAGGGGGTGTTTGTTTTTGACTTAATGAGTTTAATGAGTGGTTAGCTTAATTGATTAAGTTATATTGAGGTGTTTGCTTTTAACTTAATATTAAGAGATTTACTTAACATGTTAAGTTAGCCCATTCTATCTTAATGCATTAAGTTAGAATTTTTCCAAAATTACCATTGTCCTATAATTTTTCATCACAGTCTCATTAAAAATCAATAATTCACCAACATGTATAAATTAAAAAACTTGTAATCAAACATTAATACTTTATTGTTTTAAATATATTTTAAGTTTTTTTTTGTAACCGTGGGTTTCTGAGCCAGCTTACGCGCACCGACTAATCCCCGGGCGACCACGAATGACCTAGAGTCATCGCAGGTGAACCTCCATGGTCACAAGAGCTTTGACAGCGCCTGGATTTGAATCCTGGGTAGATGAGATCTTCCACTACATCCCCTAAAAGCTTTACCAGTACACCACAACCCAAGTGGTTAATATATTTTAAGTTATTAAGTATTGTTTTGAACTAATGGAATTCATATTATTTATGTTAATTTAAGTAATTCATATTACTTTAAATTTTTTGTCATTTTAAGTATTTATCAAATAAATTTTTTTATTCCAACACTTATGTAGACATAAGATTAAAATGATAATTTTTGGTGTTCAGACTATTATTCAGGACAAAAATCAAACAACAACTTATCTTAATTTATTCGGCTAAATTAATGTTTATATATAACTTAATAGATAAAAAATCAAACAGCCCCAAAGTAAGAATCTGGTTTTCTTAAAAAATTATCTTAAAGCAGATGTAATTTTTACGATTGGAAACTAAAAAACATGCATATTGTGTGTTTTACCTAATCTAGTTTAATACTGATTTCTGATAAATATCTTTTTGGACTAAACATAAACGATACATATATTTATATAACTTTTCTTTCACTTGTATGCATATTAAAATTATCATAATTATGATGTGATATTACAATATAAATGCTTAAGAATAAGGGAAATTAATTAAACTAGTTATTTCAGAAAATCGACTTTATCTCCTAACCAATCTCTCCCTCAATTTATTAAAATAGCCCATAAGTTCGTGAAAGGTGTTCGTATATACGAACACATCCCTAAATCTGATAAATTTGACATATGTTCGTAATATATGTTCGTATATACGAACATAATTTAAAAACTCAACAATTTTTATTAACTTCGTGAAATGGGTTCCTGGGAAATGATATCAGTTTAAAAAAATTACATTTATGGTCCCTGTTCGTATTTCACGAACCAAACTTGCCTTTTTGACCATCATGCGAGCTAAAGAAATATTACAAATTTACAATTTTAGCCCCTGTTCGTACATATCATGTGAGTGATACGAATATACCGAATTACAAGTTTGGCCCCTGATTCGTATATATTATGTGATACGAAGTAAATGGTTTAAATAAAAAAGCAAGTTACAATTATGACCCCTCATCTTTGAAACATTAATCAAATTATTTTCAATTTTGGCCCTAGTTCGTATCATATGTTCGTGTATCACGAACATAGATTTCCAAATTAAAGGAATATGATACGAACTAGGGCCAAAATTGAAAATAATTTGATTAATGTTTCAAAGATGAGGGGTCATAATTGTAACTTGCTTTTTTATTTAAATCATTTACTTCGTATCACATAATATACACGAACCAGAGGCCAAACTTGTAATTCGGTATATTCGTATCACTCACATGATATATACGAACAGGGGCTAAAATTGTAAATTTATAATATTTCTTTAACTCACACGATGGTCAAAAAGGTAAGTTTGGTTCGTGAAATACGAACAGGGGTCATAAATGTAATTTTTTTAAACTGATATCATTTCCCAGGAACCCATTTCACGAAGTTAATAAAAATTGTTGAGTTTTTAAATTATGTTCGTATATACGAACATATATTACGAACATATGTCAAATTTATCAGATTTAGGGATGTGTTCGTATATACGAACACCTTTCACGAACTTATGGGCTATTTTAATAAATTGAGTGAGAGATTGGTTAGGAGATAAAGCCGATTTTCTGAAATGACTAGTTTAATTAATTTCCCTAAAAATAACCAATGTTTTACGTCGAAATTCACAAGCAAATCTCCAACAGCTTCCCTAAAATTTCTCCAAAATAAAGAACCAAAGTTCAAAATCCCTAACAAAAATTGCATTCATCTCCAACAGATTCTCCATTTTGTAGATGAAATCATTACTTATATTATTAAAATAATACGTATATCTAATAAAATATTATTTATCTCTCCTACACATTTCTTTTCAAGATTTATTATTGGTGGGATACAATAAAAAACCATTTATCTCTCATGTAATCATTTTTGGAGAGTTCTCCAAATTTGGAGAAAATTATACTCTCTCTCCTAATTTCTCCATTTTAGAGAAATATTTGGAGAAGCTATTGGAGCAAAAAAATCTCCAAAATCTCTATTTTCTCCATTTTGGAGAAGCTGTTGGAGATGCTCTTATTAGTCATTTAGTGACTCATTAAACTCTGTTATGTTGCAAAGAAATAAGAGAATTGATTCGTATCTAAATTTACAGGTGTTCGCGAATTATGATGGTTCAACAGGGTCTCTTTACTCCTATTTTGTTCACTCGTAGGGGTCCATACCCCACAAAGAGGGAGGAAGTCGACTGAACATTTCAACCGTTGATAAAAAAAACCTCATTCACATCTGATCCTTAATTCTTGTTCATCGTGGATGATTTGTTAAACATACATTTAAGTGGTACGAAAAATACACATGAAACAGCCGGATGTTTGTCAAGAAAATCATCACGTAAAGGCCCGCTGTTGAAAATAAGGGTATCCAAGAGATGTCAAAAATGTTTGATATGATGGGATTTCCAAATTTATATTATTGAAAGATGTTTTGATAATATATAATTAACATTTAACAAACAAAAAATCGGTAACTAGTTCATTTGTATTTAACAAATGTGTGTGTATATATATACACACACACTATAAACATCGATCTCTTAACTAATTAAAGGCATGGATATAAAACATATAATATTTGATAGGATAGCCAAGTAGTTAAATATTTGAGCAAAGTCTTGATTACCGGCAATGCCGACTGGCCCCACACGAAACTTTTAACCCATGGGTTTCGAATTTTATTTTAACTAATTAAAATAATTTTTATGTTAATTTAAAAGTTGTAAATTTGAATGTAATTATAAAGTCGAGTCAAATGTTCCCATTTATTGTCTCTGGCGTGTATCTCAGTTGGCAAAAAGGCGGAGTAACTTAACCCAAATACAAGAAAGGTCTCATGTTTGATCCTGATCGTGATGTTGCCAAGGTTCTAAATGGCGTAAGTCGTGGCGTGACGACGAGACCAAGCCTCAAGCTTTATGAGACATAGTGAAGTCATGACGTTCTTCAAGGCGTGACTGATGACATCAACTTTATAATTAATATATAATATTATATATAAAAACATGTGTTTTATATTGTTACTTAATGAGTCAATAGTAATAAGCAAGTTAAATTAGGTTATATATTAAAAACCAGTAAATAAAACATTAAAAACATAAAGAAAAATCAAATAAAACATTACGAAAACTATGCATGCATTAGGCCATGGCGTGCCACACACTTAACGTGACTTGAGACACAAACCTTGTGCCATGGCACGCCATGACGGTTGTGCAACGAGTTTTTAGAACAATTGTTGTTGCATAAAAATCTGTTGTCCCAAAATTCATATCCCCACCTGGTCCCACCAATCACGTAAATACACATAAGATTTTTATTTAATATAACTTTATTTAATTCATATTCACGTTGTCTCTCTGATGATGTATATCCATATGATTGGTGGACATGAATTGAACGTGAAATTTTAGGATTGCAGATTTTTATTCCTTCCGTATCCTTTGAGGTGAGTTTGTTTTTAGACTCGTTAGGATTGACGGTAATAAACTTTTTGTAAAAAAAATGTTCCCATTTATTTGTGAAAAACATAAATTATCTGTTTGGGTAAAAATTTCAATAATATATCGGACGTAACGGACATAACGGACGCTATCATCAATGTCAAAACGGTCATCCCATTAATGTGTAAGATACGCATTAAAGGCGTCCTAACGGAAAAATGCACTATAAATACGAAGAGGAAATCTCACCCGGGGACATCTGATTCTCAGACCTTACAAGCTCACAAATTACGTTCTCAAGCTCGCTCAGTTTCTCTCGAAGTTCATAAGATCCATTGTCGTTTGTCGTACGACGCACGACCAAAGACTAATTACACACGACGCACGACCGACTTTACTTTATTGTACTATTTTACATCACATTTCATTTGTAACACTTGTTCTAAATGACGACGTCCCTGATTGACATTCATAGTGCACGACGACTCATACTCGTCCGCGGTTTTTACCCATTTTTGGGGTTTTCCGCGTCACCAATTCCCTTGTCTCGTTTATTTCATTTTTATTATTGTCGTACGATTATTAATGCTACTTTCTTTGGTTGGATCAAACTCCACATTTACCTTAAATTTTCCTTGGGAGATTTTTGGCATAAACAGTTTGGCGCCCACCGTGGGGCTCCATCCAAAGAAAATCTTTGGTAATCTTACGACGTGCTAACGTTTTCCTTCGAGTATTCTCTTTTTTCAGTTATTCAGGATAATGTCATTCCAAGGAACACAAGATCATGTTGTGGCTCAAATGAACATGGAGCTGACTGCTGCTCGTGCCCGTATTGACGCCCTAACAGCTCAGGATCGTCAGGCGGCAGAAACCATCGAGCATCTCAGAAGTCAAAGTGGAAACAATGTGACTGGGACTACGAATGTTTATAATGGTGCTTGGAACGTACCTCCTCCATTGCCTAATTATCCTCGTCCACCACCAGTTAATCCTGCGACCTTCGTAATCCCAACTATGCCTATGCCTTCTATGTCGTTCAATGGATATGCCTCTGATTCTTCGCAGCAGACTAACTTCAACGGATCAGGTTATGTTCTATTGGGTGTTCCCGGGGGTGTACCAATGGATCCCGTTGCACAACGATTGAAGTTTCTAGAGGAGCAGAATGAGTGTGTCTTATCTATGCTGGCCAAATTGTTGGGGGCAGCAGTCCCAGTTGATGTCGAACCACGAACAGGATTTCAAGCGTCGCCGTTCGTCGATGAAATTGCTTTGGTGGACATCCCAAAAAAATATAGCATCCCGACCTTCTCCCCAAAATATTCAGGTGTCACTGATCCGACAGAACACGTCGCCCAATACAAACAGCTCATGTGGACTATTTCAATACCGCATCAATTCCAGGAAGTCTGCATGTGCAAGAGTTTTGGAGCAACTTTGACTGGAGCAGCGTTACAATGGTTGATCAATCTCAAACCTAAAACTATTGGGTCTTTTGCAGAATTAATGAATCAATTTTCTCAACAATTCGCTAGTAGTCGAAAAATGGAAAAACAAACGAGCGACCTTTACTATGTCGTACAGAATAATGGAGAGTCCATCCGGGACTATTTTAACCGGTTCAACACAGAAATGATTAGTATCCGAAATTGCGACGTGAAAACAACAATTGAAGTGTACAAACGAGGTCTGGATGATAGTTCAGGGTTATATCTCGACCTTACGAAGTATCTGTAACAACCCAACCAAAAATAACAACTCATAAAAAAAAATTCAACGATAGAATAATAATCCACGCCATAACGGTCCCCAAACTTACAATACATAAATCAAGGTTTGCCATAACAACAACCTATACACAACTGAGATCAATTATTAACTAAAAGCTAAATGACGGTCTTCTATCCGTTCCCGCTAGACCTTCTCCTTGCCTTTAGCCGCACAGCCTAATTCACGACGGCCTGAAAAGATTTTTAGTTTTGAATGAGCGAGGGTTAGACCATAGGTCTAGTGAGTTCCCTCTAACAATTAAGCAACAAAATATACTTTCCGGAATTTGAAGCATCATTTAGTAATGGCATTTAAATAAAACACGTTACGGACCACACGACCGTCCAAGACGATGTGTCTAACTCGCGCTGCCTTAATGTTGGGACACATCCCCAACGACATAAACGGGCCACACTCCCCGGCACGAGTAGGCGGACCACACTCCCCGACTTAGGCCACGCAACTCACAATTAATGTATGCATACATATAATCCACAACAAATTATAACACACTTGAACAGTTAATAAAATCATGTCATCATAATAAATCAAAGTTTAAAAATAAACTTCACATGATTTCATCATCAAAAGGTTTAGTTTAGAAAAAATCGTCCCCCTTAGCTCAAACTCTTCGTCTACCTCTAAGATTCGAATTGAAACCTATAAAAGAAATATCAATTGGTCAACTCTCTCAACTTTCTAATTTATAAAAAGAAGTTGACCTTGACATCGAACCCCCAACACCGACTTAATCTCTAACTTATTAACCAACAATTAACACCCTAATTGAATTAAAACCCAATGAGCCCACCAATATTTAAAATAAAGCCCACTTAACATCTAAAACCGTCCAAGCCACATGGGCTGGCCCACCACACAATTAAAGCCTCACTTTGCTATGGACTCTCTCTCTCTCTCCCCTTAAATAATCAATTCACAAAACGACCGGGATTCAAACAGTATCGACCGGAGGTTACGATTCATATTCGACCGACATTAGCAGGTCGACCGATATGAAGGGTTCGACCGATATGAAAGGTTCGACCGATATGAAGGGTTCGACCGATATGAAAGGAAGGGTTCGACCGATATGAAGGGTTCGACCGATATGAACGGTTCGACCGATATGAAGGGTTCGACCGATATGAAGGGTTCGACCCATATGAAGGGTTCGACCCATATGAAAGGTTCGACCGGTATCCAACAAATCGACCGATACTCCAAGAACGAATAAACCCAGAAGATTATAACTCAAGACTGAAATTCTCGCTCAATACTTGAAATCGATTGCTACTTAGAGCAGGTTCCATGGCAAACACTTAATTGATTTTACCAAAACTCCATTAAACATCGAGAAAACCGACATCGACTCTCAAACAGCCCCAAACCCAGAAGACCTAGACTCCTAAATTAAACTATTTCTGAAAATGAATTAACAAAGATGCTAGCTGAAAGATTAACAGAAGATTTACCTCAAAGAGAAACCAAAACTTCCACCTGGAGTCTGAAATCTTTCCTTCTCTCTCAGTCTCTTGCTCTAACTTTTCTCCAATTCTTCGAGACTAAGCCGCCCCTCCACACACACACAACCAAAACCCCTAAATTCCAGCTACACATTGGGCCTTTCCCTAATGGGCCCCTTCTACTTCTTAGCCCAAATCTCTAAAAATGCATAATTAAAGCCCGGTTATTACAATATCCCCGCCTCAAAAGAATTTTGTCCCCGGAATTCCTTCGTCGAAAAAACTGGGGTATTGCTCCCTCATAACCGACTCTAGTTCCCAAGTCGCTTCTTGACCTCTGTGAAATTGCCACTGAACCTTTACCAAGGAAATTTCTTTGTTCCTTAACTTTTTCACCTTACGATCCAAAATCGCAATTGGCTCTTCAACAAAACTTATTCTTTCGTCTATTTGGACATCTTCAAATGGTATTACAACGTCACATTCTGCTAAACACCTTTTCAGGTTGGATACATGAAAAACAGGGTGAACTCCCCGTAATTCCGCCGGTAGTTCCAATCTATAAGCTACTTCTCCAACACGCTTCGTTATCGGAAAAGGTCCTACATATCTTGGTCTCAACTTACCTTTCTTGCCAAAACGGACGACCCCCTTCCATGGTGAAACTTTTAGCATCACCATATCTCCTATTTGAAATTCTATCGGTTTCCTTCGTTTGTTTATATACATTTTCTGGCGATCTTGAGCCATTTTCAACCGTTCTCGAATCTGACTAACCTTGCCGGCCGTCACTTGTGCGATTTCTGGTCCTGCTAATCGCTTCTCACCCACCTCGTTCCAACAAAAAGGAGTTCTACACTTTCGCCCATACAACGCTTCAAATGGGGCGGCTTGAATACTAGCGTGATAACTATTGTTATACGAAAACTCGATCAGAGGTAGATGAGTCTCCCATGAACCTTTGAAATCGATCACGCATGCTCGGAGCATATCTTCTAGGGTTTGAATAGTTCTTTCACTCTGGCCATCCGTCTGAGGGTCATACGACGTACTCAACCTAAGTTGCGATCCCAACTCTCTTTGAAAACTTTTCCAAAACATCGATGTGAAGCGAGCATCTCGATCTGACACAATAGAAGTCGGCACTCCATGCCTGGATACGATTTCATCAATATACAGTTGAGCCAGCTTCTCTAGCGGATAAGTCTCCTTGATCGGTAGAAAGTGAGCCGATTTGGTGAGTCGATCCACTATCACCCAAATCGCATCGTGCCCCTTAGGTGATCGCGGCAATCCCGTCACGAAGTCCATTGTTATATCATCCCACTTCCATACCGGTATTTCCAACGGCTGTAGATTCCCATACGGTCTTTGATGCTCCGCTTTCACCTTTAAACACGTGAGACACCTTTCCACAAAATAAGCTATATCCTTCTTCAAACCTGGCCACCAATAACTCCGTTTCAGATCTCGGTACATCTTATTGGTTCCCGGATGTATTGAGTATCGCGACTTGTGAGCTTCTTCCAAAATTCTCTTCCTAAGATCTCCCCGCTTTGGAATCCACACCCTTTGATCATAACATCTGGCCCCACGACTGTCCATCGTTAACAAGTCGATGATTCCTACGATTATTTCGCTTTTCCAATCTTCGCTCGACACGACTTTCTCTTGATATTGCTTGACTTCTTCTAGAAAGCTTGAAGTCGCCTCAACTCGAAACACTACTACTTTGGATGCCGAACTATGTTCTTTCCGACTTAAGGCGTCCGCTACCACGTTAGCTTTACCTGGGTGATATAAAATCTCACAGTCGTAGTCGCTCAACAATTCCATCCACCGTCGTTGCCTCATGTTTAACTCCTTCTGATTGAATAGGTGTTGGAGGCTTTTATGGTCGGTATAAATTTGACACTTAACTCCATATAAATAATGCCTCCAGATCTTTAACGCGAATACCACAACTGCCAATTCCAAATCGTGCGTCGGATAATTCCTTTCATGCTCCTTCAATTGCCGAGACGCGTAGGCTATTACCTTTCCCTCTTGCATCAACACACACCCCAAACCAAACTTCGAGGCATCGCTGTAAATTACAAATCCCTCTGTACCTTTGGGTAATGACAGGATCGGTGCACTACTCAATCTTTTCCTCAATTCACTGAATGCATCCTCCTGAGATTCCTTCCACGCAAACTTAACATTTTTCCTTGTTAGAGCGGTTAACGGCGTGGCTATTCTTGAGAAGTTCTGGATGAACCTTCGGTAATAGCCCGCCAAGCCAAGGAAACTTCTTACTTCGGACGGTGTTTTTGGTGCCTCCCACTCTTCGATTGCCTTAATCTTCGCTGGATCCACCTTGATTCCGTCTTCCGACACCACGTGCCCTAAGAACTGCACTTCTCTTAGCCAAAATTTGCACTTCGAGAATTTGGCGTACAATTTCTCATGCTTAAGGCCCACCACACAATTAAAGCCTCACTTTGCTATGGACTCTCTCTCTCTCTCTCCCCTTAAATAATCAATTCACAAAACGACCGGGATTCAAACAGTATAGACCGGAGGTTACGATTCATATTCGACCGGCATTAGCAGGTCGACCGATTGAAGGGTTCGACCGATATGAAGGGTTCGACCGATATGAAGGGTTCGACCGATATGAAAGGTTCGACCCATATGAAGGGTTCGACCGATATGAACGGTTCGACCGGTATCCAACAAATCGACCGATACTCCAAGAACGAATAAACCCAGAAGATTATAACTCAAGACTGAAATTCTCGCTCAATACTTGAAATCGATTGCTACTTAGAGCAGGTTCCATGGAAAACACTTAATTGATTTTACCAAAACTCCATTAAACATCGAGAAAACCGACATCGGTTCTCAAACAGCCCCAAACCCAGAAGACCCAGACTCCTAAATTAAACTATTACTGAAAATGAATTAACAAAGATGCTAGCTGAAAGATTAACAGAAGATTTACCTCAAAGAGAAACCAAAACTTCCACCTGGAGTCTGGAATCTTTCCTTCTCTCTCAGTCTCTTGCTCTAACTTTTCTCCAATTCTTCGAGACTAAGCCGCCCCTCCACACACACACAACCAAACCCCCTAAATTTCAGCTACACATTGGGCCTTTCCCTAATGGGCCCCTTCTACTTCTTAAAGAAAGAGCTGTCCTGGCTTAACTCTAAAGGTTATTTACAAGAATTGACGGAAAAGAAGGACGTGCGTCCCACATCTCCATAGCATGCCAAGGTGATTAATTGTATCACCGGAGGCTCTGATGTCTGTGGGACCACATATTCAGCTGCTAAGAGACATGCTAGTCGTGGTCCCGAAGATCGACCAATTCCAAAGGAGGCAAGACCCAAGGAGGACACAGAATTAGAAGCTATGCCCTTGACGTTCGATCAAGCAGATCTCGACGACATACATCAAAAACATCATGACGGACTAATTATCCAATTGAGCATTGGAAATTGTTTAACAAAGAGGATACTCGTCGACGGAGGTAGTTCAACTAACATTATCTTTTTTGATGCAGTGAAAGCAATGGGAATCGACAAATCCGAGATTACACGACGTTCGACTACACTCGTTGGATTTAACGGAGGAGCGACAAGCACCATGGGGGAAATCACACTACCAGTATATGCTAAAGGAATCAACAGACAGACGAAGTTCAACGTCGTCGACTGTTCATCAGCTTATAACGTCATCCTTGGGCGACCATGGATCCATGATATGAAAGTTGTACCTTCGACGTACCATCAAATCTTGAAATTCCCCACGCAATGGGGGGTACAGGAGATCAGAGGCGAAAGAAAAGTTGCTAGAGATTGTTACAAAGTCTCTTTGAAGCCCCCGAAGCTGACATTATAGCAATTACAGAACCAGGACGTTCCTGGGACTAACGACGACTATCGCTTAGAAGTTGTCGTCCTAAACCAGGATAAGCCTGACCAGATGGTTTACATAGGTTCGACGCTCGACCCTTCTTTTAAAAAGAAATTAATATATTTTTTGCAGAATCATAATGATTGTTTCGCATGGACGCACGAATACATGGTGGGCATCGATCCAAGTATTATTTCTCATAAACTCAACGTTGATCCCTCGTTCAAGCCTGTTCAGCAGAAAAGACGAAAATTCGCTCCTGAAATAAATAAAGTTATCAATGACGAAGTTGATAACTTACTCAAAACAGGAAAAATACGAGAAGTCAAGTATCCAGATTGGCTCGCCAACGTTGTTGTCGTCCAAAAGAAAAATGGCAAATGGAGAGTCTGCATTGATTTCACATACCTTAACAAGGCTTGTCCAAAAGATCCATTTCCATTGTCACACATCGATTCTATGGTCAACGCTACAACTGGACATGAATTACTTACTTTAATGGACGCATATTCTGGATATAGTCAGATATTGATGCATCCTGACGACCAGGAAAAAACAGCCTTCATGACAGATAAAGGTATTTATTGTTATAAAGTAATGCCTTTTGGTCTTAAGAATGCAGGTTCGACGTACCAACGATTGGTGAATATGATGTTCAAAGAGCATTTGGGCGACACTATGGAGGTATACATCGACGACATGCTTGTCAAATCAAAGCATACGGACGATCATATAGGACATTTGAAGCAGTCGTTTGATATTTTGCGTGAATACAAAATGAAGTTGAATCCGACAAAATGTTCTTTTGGAGTTCGAGCTGGTAAATTTCTCGGTTATATGGTCACACGTTGAGGAATCGAAGCTAACCCAGATCAAATCAAAGCAATTGTCGAGCTAAAATCGCCCAGAAATTTTAAAGAAGTCCAACGTTTAACAGGGCGTATAGCAACATTGAACCGATTCATCTCTCGGTCGTCCGATAGATGTCATCTATTTTACAATGTTCTGCGAAAAAATAAAGGATTCGAGTGGACTGATAAGCACGAAGATGTGTTGCAACAACTCAAGAAATACATGTCGTCACCTCCTTTCCTCTCTAAACCTGAGAAAGGTGAAGCTCTTCAACTCTATCTAGCCGTCAGCAATAATTCGGTAAGTGCAGTCCTAATACGAGAAACCGACGGACGACAATTGCCAATCTATTATGTAAGTAAAACTCTACTAGATGCTGAAACCAGGTATTCATCTATAGAAAAACTTTTGCTTTCGTTAGTAATGGTCGCTAAGAAACTACGACATTATTTTGAATCGCATCCTATAACTGTGGTAACTAACTTTCCACTAAAGTCTGTGTTAAGAAAACCTGAATTAACAGGACGACTAGCTAAATGGAGCATCTACCTCAGTAATTATGATCTGGATTTCAAGCCCAAGACGACGATCAAATCACAGGTCTTGGCAGATTTTGTTACAGATTTCAGTCCAGAAATAGATGAAGCCATGACGTCCAACGAGTTCATTGTGGCGACTTTGCACGACACCACTTGGACGCTCGATGTTGATGGTTCGTCGAACATACGAGGAACAGGCCTGGGTGTCGTCCTACAGTCCCCACAAGGGGGAAAAATAATATACTTTATACGGTGCGATTTCAAAGCAACAAATAATGAGGCAGAATATGAAACACTAATTGCAGGAATCAAAATTGCTCACGACTTGGGGGCAACACATTTGCATGTCCGGAGCGACTCGTCTCTAGTTGTTAACCAAGTTACTGGAGAATTTGCAGCAAAAGATTCAAGGATGATTGCTTATTATAAAATAGTAAAAGAAGAAGCAAAAAAGTTTAGTCGCTTTGTAATCGAGCAAATACCAAGAGATCAGAACATTCAAGCCGATGCACTAGCCAATTTGGGGTCAGCACTTAATCAAACGACATTCGGTAATGTCCCAATAGTCCATATTGCAACACCAACAATCAAAGACGACGGTAATACTATAGTCGCACCAATTGAGGAAGAAAACTCCTAGTCGGATGATATTAAAAATTATTTGGAAAACGATCAACTGCCTGATGATAAAATGGAAGCCAGAAAGGTTAGATTTAAAGCATCAAGGTATGTTATGATCAGAGGACAATTATATCGAAGATCATCGACTGGTCTGAATTTGCGATGTATCACCAACAAGACGCAAGTCCAGAAAATCTTATAAGATATGCACGATGGTGAATGTGGAAATCACTCAGGAAGTCGCAGTTTAGCCAATCGGATATCACGACAAGGTTACTATTGGCCGACATTAAGGCAATATGCGATCAGGTATGTAAAGTCGTGCGACGCATGTCAAAAACACGCAGGTATGTCTCATAAACCCTCTGAACCCCTACACTCGACTTTGATCCCATGGCCCTTTATGAAATGGGGAATGGACATTGTTAGAAAACTACCACCTGCCCCTGGGCAAAAAGTATTTCTTTTAGTTTTAACAGATTATTTTTCTAAGTGGGTCGAAGCAGCGGCTTTCTCCCAGGTTCGGGACAAATAAGTCGTTTCTTTTATCCAAACTAACATTATTTGTAGGTTTGGAATTCCATCTGAAATAACGTGCGACAACGGGACACAATTCATCAGTGATCGAACGCGAAGATTTTGTGAAGAAAGGAACATCAAGTTGGTAACATCGACGCCTCGATATCCACAGTCGAATGGTTTAGCCGAGTCGAGTAATAAAACTATCATCAATTCAATCAAGAAAAGACTCAAAGCTGCCAAAGGGAAATGGGTGGACGAATTGCCTTCCGTTCTATGGGCTAATCGTACGACACCTCGTACGTCCACATGACAAACTCCCTTTTCCTTAGTCTATGGATGTGAAGCTGTGTTACCTATTGAAGTACGACTTCCGACTTCAAGGCATATGATAGTACGTGGAAAACACCTATAGACGTGTGCTAATTAAACCTCAAGGCAAGTATACAATGAGATCTAATATCGTCTTTCAAGTAATAAAACGGTAAAATACCGGATATCGTCCCACAGAGATTGTCGTAAAAGATTAATAAAAGTGTAAGAAAAGAAATGATTTCAGATGACGGATTTGAAGACTTTGATTGGTTGGTTTGGTTAACAGTTGATAACGATACAGAATAATAAAGGTAGCAAGGGTGTAAGACTTTTAGGTGAGACTCAAACACAAATTCCAGCAGACTATGCTGCAGGTATGCTGCAGCATGAGTTCAGCATAAACAGATCCACCATCTATTTTGAGGGTATTCCTCTCGGACTTCAATACTCCCGCTACCGTTTAGATCCAACTGAACATATCTCTATGCAGTTTTAACACTTGATAGCAAGGGGTAGAGTCCTCAAAATATACGGATTTACAAATCTCTTTGTATAAAACTACTCTCTCGAGTTAATTCCCATATCATTCAAGTTGGAATGTTCGAAGGGGTTCATCTCTGAATCCTCTACACTTTAACACTTTTAACAAGCGACCAACCCGTCAAGAATAAATCAAGATGAAAAATAGAGGCGATAAATCTCTTTATCAGTCACTCTCTCAAGTCGGCTTCTCATATCATTCAAGTTGACGTGCATATTATGGCTTATCTCTAGGCCATAGCACTTTCACACTTTCAAAGTGATCAACTCGTCAAGAAGTGTCATTGGCTTTATAAAACTTGAATGAAATGATGGAACATTGTTATTGCGAAACAATGTCCACCTTCTTTTGGTTTGAAATCTCACCCTTTTATCTTACACCCAAGCTAATGGATTTAGCTACTCATACTAAAATGTAAATACTTAAAGCAATAAATTACATAAAGTAAAGACATGAATGTAAATGACGGAAATATAAATTACAATAAATAAAATGACGGAAATATAAATTACTACAAATATAAATGACTTAAATGTAAATTGCAAGGAAAGTAAACAACTAAATTAAGAACACTAAAAGTAATAAAGCATAAATAACAAAACAAGGATGGTAACTTCAAAGATTAACTTGGAATTCAAAAGTACATTAAAATCAAAGGTTATTGGTGCCAACCTTTGATTTTCACTTCAAAGAGATGTACTTAAGTGTTAAAATTAGGATCCTCAACTAAATCCCCAACCTCCCTTTATATACAAAAAGGGAGTGGCAAAAGAGTAATAAAACCTACAAAGTACTTAAGGTATAATTATTACAAAAAAAAGGGTTCAATGTCCAAGGGTTGCAAGCTATCAAAAAGATGATGTCATTCTTAAAAAAAAACTGCAGGTGGAGGCTTCTAAAGCTGTCAAAAGTCCTGCCAAAAATCGCCCATCATCCAGCTTCCCATCGTTCTTCCAAAAAAATACTGACAGCTGCAGATGCTGCAGAAATGCTGCAGCACTGGGTCTGTTTTACTCAAAAACTGCCAAAACACATAAAATTAGCCATTCGAAGAAATAAAACAGATTATCCACTAGCTCTAGCTCCAAGAAACAGATAAATGCTAAAACAAGTAATAAAATGACTCAAATGTAGGGATATGGAAGAAAAAGAATTATAAAAAGCTACTAAAAAGGTCTAGATGGCACTACAAATGAGTGCACATCACACCCCCAAATTAGAATTGTTGCTTGTCCCCAAGCAACCAAGACACAAAGTAAAATGACTCAATATGAAAACTTAGCACATGAAAGCAATAAGTGCACACATCATAAGATAGAACCAAGCATACAATGTATAGCCATTCATAAATCCCAAGTAGATTGATATTCAAAAGTATGGACCATAGGCTAGCACACTATTCTCTTTGTTATGGCCTCCACATTTCTTATCTAAGATCACAAGGACTTTAAGTATGGATCTCTCTTTGGCTTTTGCTTTCCTCACTCCTTTGTGCCTTTTATTTTCACTCTTTGCATCATTAAAAAAAAAAAAATTTGGCACTTTTTGCGCTCTTTTCTTGATGTATTTCAAGCACTTAGCCCCTATGGGACTTTTTTGTGCTTAAGTCCAAACATGGCATTTGGAAGAGCTATGCTCTTTTTCGATTGATTGCGTATGGACCATAGGCTAGCACACTATTCTCTTTGTTATGGCCTCCACATTTCTTATCTAAGATCACAAGGACTTTAAGTATGGATCTCTCTTTGGCTTTTGCTTTCCTCACTCCTTTGTGCCTTTTATTTTCACTCTTTGCATCATTAAAAAAAAAAAAAAAATTGGCACTTTTTGCGCTCTTTTCTTGATGTATTTCAAGCACTTAGCCCCTATGGGACTTTTTTGTGCTTAAGTCCAAACATGGCATTTGGAAGAGCTATGCTCTTTTTCGATTGATTGCGTGTGCCATGGTGGACTTCCCCACCCCCAAATGAGTGAGGTGCAATGTCCTCATTGTACAATTTATGGAGAATGTATGGTAAGTGGGTGCAAGTGGTTGGAATGAAGGGAAATGGCCTTGATCATATCTAAGTGAAATGTGGTCCAAATTGTGTGCCCAAGCAATGGTGTGCTAGTTCTAGTTGAGAACTTCAAACAAGATCTTTACTACAGAAATTACTTAGGCTATATATGCATGCTTGAGTATATCAACAATGTTCATAATGCTAGAAAACTAAACCTAAAAATGCAAAAACAATCCCAGACTCAAAAAAAATTGTAAAATACAAAGAAAATTGGAGCTAAAGGGGAAGTGAATGAACCTGTCCTACTCTCCAAGAGTAGGCTGTGTGTTTGGTGGTGGCAATGCTGCAGCTGTCATCTGCTCTTTGTATCCTTTCAACTCTGCCTCAACTTCTGCTTTTTCCTTCGACAACTGCTCCATCTTCCTCTTAGCAGTCTTCACTTTCTTCTTCATCTTTCTTAACTTCACAGCATACTTTTCCTCAAGTGATTGTTTCATCTGTTCCAACTCTCCTCTACTCGTTTCTCCTTCAGAACTCATCTTCCCAGCCAAATCAATTCTCAAACTGTCAATCCTTTCCATAAACTCATCTTTTTGAACCCGTAGTTGCTCCAATAGTTCACTGTTTTGAGACATTAAGTTCTGCAGCATTGTAGGAGCATAGGCGTGAGCTCCACCTTGTCGTCTTTCCCTGAGTCTGGACACAGCCTTTAAGTCTATCTTCCATTTCCCCCCGGCTTCTTTCATTATTTCATCAGAGTTGTATTGGGGAACTCCCTTCTTCACCATCATCTGTGTGAGCAGACCAGGGAAGAACATCCCTCCCCTCTTTGCTTTCGCACAAGATCTCACGCTTCTCAGTACCACTTCGCCAAAATCAATGGTAAAACCCTGCAAAAGACAATGTAGGAGCAACATTCTATCCATAGAGACATAGGTTTGATGGGTTGTAGGTGAGATAGAATGCCTCAGAAAGTTTACCCAAACATTTGCATTCGGCTTGAGTTGGTTAGCCCTGAAACGCCTCTGCATATGGTTTCGGTGATTGCTCCACTGGGTTCCAGGTAACCCCAGTTCATCAGAAATTTCCAACAATAGCTCTGGCGTGGCCGAGGCTAGCATGAGCTCAAAATCAGTGTTGGGAGGTGGTGTAAGACCAAGAAACTGGTTGATGGCTTTGGCAGTTAATAAAAACCGCTTGCCTCGGATCTGGATCAGTTGGGCATTGGAGGCTGCTACCTCAGAATAGAACTCTCGTAGGAGAGTTAGGTTGTAGTAGGAAGGGACCTCACAGAGTTTGTTAATACGATGGGCTTCTATTACCGTTTTGATGAACGGGTATTCCTGTTGACTTTGACTAGGAAAACCTTTGTCTATCACCCCTATTTTGTCCTTCATCTTACTGAACCACTCCACTGCTTGCTGTCCACTCAACCCCCCAAACTGTTCTCTTTTTGGTCGGTGCACAAAATCAGGCTTGGCTAACTTTCGGGTCTTTTTTGGTTTCTTTGATTTTCTGCCATGCTGCAGGAATGCTGCAGCATGCAATCTTGTGCCCCTAAATGATGGTTTTCTTTTCTTCCTAGCCACACTCTCCCCACTGATTCTCTTTCTCTTTTTTTCATTGCTCTTTGACCCCCTAGTTTTCCCAACCCCCATGGACTCTTCCCCACAAGATTGCTCAAAAGCAACATTTAGGTCAGGGATTGCATCCCTGACATGCTCACTGGAGTCCATTTTTTTGGCTTGATCTACTTCCCCTTCCTCGTTTGGGTTCAGAGTGTCGAAGAATCCCATAGCACTGAGGATGGAAGTAGTGTCATCAAACTCCATCGGTGAGGGGTGATTTTCGGAGTTTGAGACAAAGGGAACTAGGGTCCAATCAAGGATGTGCTCCGGTGTGAGGTATAGGGGTATTCCCTCAACATTGGTCATAATATCCACCTCTTCATCACTGACAGAGGTGAGTTGACCTTCCAAAAAATCATAGTCGGAAAAGTTGTATACCTGAGGGGTAACCGGAGAGTCGACCGGAGTGAGAACTTCATCTTCCTGAGCATTGTGGATTAGAGTGGACTCGATCGTAGGGTGAGAGGGAGATGCGACAGGAGTTTCTGCGGTGGTTGTTAGGGTTGAGGTGGGAATGATGATGTGAAGAAAAGGGCGAACGGGTAGAGGGTTCGCGACAGGGGTTTCGGTGGTGGTGGTGTTTACCGTGGCGAGTGGTGGTTTAGAGGGTTCAGGGATGAGGGAGGTTTCACAATCATCGGCCGACGGTTCAGGAGTTGGTTCGGGTGGAGGAGGGTTTCGACTGAGGCGTCTCCGGCGAGATGGTGGAACGTCATCGGGGTCTCTTACTACTGGTACTTTCATTCTGGCCATTGTTTGCAGAGCGCGATTGAGAGAGAGAGAGAGAGGAAATCGCCGGTGGGTGTGATGAAGAAGGAAGGGTAAGGGTTCAAAGAGGGTTTTGTTGAAAAGAAATGATAAGTGATGATGTTGATGGTTATCAAAAAGTGGTTGAAAGGGATGGGTTGGGGAACTGAAAGGTCAGTTCCTTTCTTACCAGGGATGTTGATTGGATGTCCAAGGGTTTTTAGAAAAGAAATCATGGGGAAGGAAAAAAAATTGTACAAGTGATGATGTTTTTCAAAAAGGAGACAAGACAACTACTTTTCTTTGAGAAGTTTCCATAATGATCTCATTTGTACCTTCCTTGGACTGCTTTTGAATTTATCCCCTCTTTTCCCGCTCAAACCTTAAAGACTGAGATTTTCCAAAAATTATGAATCTGATGCTGCAGGATTGCTGCAGGATTGCTGCAGGATTGCTGCAGCATGCTCTGCAGACCCCCAAATTAAGATTTAAGCTACAAAATGAAACAAACAATCGTGAGATTAATCTAGAAAGCATTTAAAATATAGAAAACTTATTTACAAACAAGATGAGAGATGACTTTCAACAAATTGTGACCAAATCCACAGAGCATGGCTCTGGGATGGTCACAGGCTCATGGTACAGTTTCACTCTCTGGCCATTCACTTTAAACACAGTGTTGTCTTCAGGATTAACTAAGTCAACTGCTCCATAAGGATAGACATGGTGGATGAGGAAAGGTCCTGACCATCTGGACTTTAGCTTTCCTGGAAACAGTTTCAACCTAGAATTAAACAAAAGGACTTTTTGGCCTGCTTTTAACTCTCTGTGTTGTATTTTCTTGTCATGCCATTTCTTGGTCTTTTCTTTATACAACTTGGCATTCTCATAGGACAAGTTCCTATGTTCTTCTAGTTCACAAAGTTGGAGTTTTCTTTTGATTCCAGCAGCATCTGGGCTCATGTTCAAAGTTTTGATTGCCCAGTATGCCTTGTGTTCTAGTTCCAAAGGGAGGTGACAAGCCTTGCCAAACACTAGCTTATATGGGGACATACCAATTGGTGTTTTGAAAGCTGTTCTGTATGCCCATAAAGCGTCATCTAACTTAAAAGCCCAGTCTTTTCTATTTGGCTTGACCACTTTTTCCAAAATTCCCTTAATCTCTCTGTTTGAAAGTTCTGCTAGCCCATTGGTTTGTGGGTGGTATGCAGTGGCAATCCTGTGATTAATGTTGTATTTTTCAAGAACTTCACGTAACAGATTGTTTACAAAATGAGTTCCCTCATCACTGATCAGTGCCCTGGGGGTACCAAACCTTGTAAAAATCTGTTTTTGAAGAAATTTAACCACTGTCTTTGCATCATTTGAAGTACATGCCACTGCCTCCACCCACTTTGAGACATAGTCTACAGCAACTAAAATGTATTGACATTTGTTTGATGGGGGGAATGGTCCCATGAAGTCGATTCCCCAAACATCAAACAACTCAACTTCAAGGATCCCATTTAATGGCATTTCATTCCTTTGAGAAATGGAACCACTTCTTTGGCATTCATTGCATCTTTGTGCAAATGTGTGGGAATCCTTAAAGAGAGTTGGCCAATAGAATCCAGATTGTAATGCCTTAGCCGCTGTCCTTTGCCCTCCAAAATGTCCTCCATAAGGTGCTTGGTGACAATGCTGCAGGATTGCTGCAACATCTGTATCCGGGACACACCTTCTTAAAATTTGATCTGTACCTAATTTGAACAAGAAAGGGTCATCCCATAGATACATTTTGGTGTCATGGAGAAATTTTTTAAACATCTGGCTAGTGCAACCAGCGGGTTTTATTCCGCAAGCCAAGTAGTTTGCAATGTCCGCAAACCATGGGGAATCCTGATGCTGCAGCATGAGAATCTTTTCATCCGGGAAGGTCTCAATGATGTCTCCTATATCCTCACTAGGTCTCTCCAATCTGGACAAATGGTCTGCAACTTGGTTATCTACCCCCTTTCTATCCACAATCTCTAAGTCAAACTCTTGCAACAACAGAACCCATCTTATTAACCTGGGCTTAGCATCTTTTTTTGAGATCAAATACTTGATGGCGGCATGATCGGTATGTACAATGACTTTTGCCCCCATCAAATATGACCTAAACTTTTCAAAGGCAAAGACTACCGCCAAAAGTTCTTTTTCTGTTGTTGTGTAGTTGATTTGTGCTTCATTCAAAGTCTTACTGGCGTAATAAATTGAATGAAACACTTTTTCTTTTCTTTGACCTAACACAGCACCAACTGCCCAATCACTTGCGTCACACATGATTTCAAAAGGTTTTTCCCAATCAGGAGCAACAACCACTGGAGCAGTCACCAAAGCTTTCTTCAAAATTTGGAATGCATTTCTACACTCCTTAGTGAATTCAAATTTATGGTCATGCTGTAATAATATACACAAAGGTTTTGATATTTTTGAAAAGTCTTTGATAAACCTTCTATAAAATCCAGCATGCCCAAGAAAGCTTCTGATTCCTTTAACAGTGGTTGGTTCAGGTAGTTTTTCAATTGCTTCAAGCTTAGCTTTGTCTACCTCCACTCCTCTTTTTGAAATTAAATGTCCTAGAACAATTCCCTCTTTTACCATGAAATGACATTTTTCCCAGTTTAGGACCAAATCAGTTTCCTCACATCTCTCAAGACCCTTTTTTAGATTATCCAAGCAATTATCAAAAGATGAACCATAAATTGAAAAATCATCCATAAAGATTTCAATGGATTTTTCGAGCATGTCTGAAAATATGGACATCATGCATCTTTGAAAAGTTGCTGGAGCATTACAGAGTCCAAAAGGCATTCTTTTGAAAGCAAAGGTGCCATAGGGGCAGGTGAATGTGGTCTTTTCCTGATCCTCGGGTGATATGGCAATCTGGTTATATCCTGAGTAACCATCTAGAAAACAATAGTACTCCTTACCGGCTAACCTATCCAACATTTGATCCATGAAAGGTAATGGAAAATGGTCTTTTTGTGTGGCCTGGTTTAGCTTACGGTAGTCCATGCAGATTCTCCATCCGGAGACAACTCTAGTGGGGATGAGTTCATTTTTTTCATTTGTGATGACAGTCATTCCCCCCTTCTTTGGGACACATTGGACCGGACTAACCCAAGAACTACTGGCTATTGGAAAAATAATTCCAGCGTCTAACCATTTTAAAATCTCCTTTTTCACTACCTCTTTCATGACCGGATTTAGCCTTCTTTGTGGTTCAATGGAAGTGAAATCTTTGTCCTCTAGGATGATTTTGTGTTGACAAATTGATGGACTTATTCCCCTAAGGTCAGCCATGGTCCATCCTAGGGCTTTGGTGTGTAATCTTAGCATATCTACCAACTTCTTTTCTTGATGTGATTCTAGGGTAGATGAGATGATGACAGGCAATTTGCCTTCTTCTCCTAGAAAGGCATATTTCAAGTGAGATGGGAGTTGCTTTAACTCCAGGTCGGGTGGTGAGACTATGGATGGAGTGAATGGTTTCTGATCACTACTGTCAAGCTGCTCAAATGCTGCAGCACTGGCCAAAACCGTTTCTTCCGATCTTGAGTTTTCAAAATCATTTCCTAAGGTTATCTCCTCATCATCTTCTTCTTCAAACTTACAGGTCCTTCTTTCTTCATGGCATATCGAGTCAATCATATTTAAAGTTGCACAATCCTCAAAATCATCAGGGTATTTCAAGGAATTGAAAACATTAAATGTGACTTTTTGATCCTGAAGTCTCATGGTCAGCTCTCCTTTTTGTACATCTATCAAAGTCCTTCCGGTGGCCAAAAAGGGTCTTCCTAAAAGAATAGGAATATCTTTATCAGCCTCAAAATCCAAGATAATAAAATCTGCCGGAAATATGAACTTGTCAACCTGAACTAGAACATCCTCAATTTTTCCCTTAGGGTAGGCAATGGTTTTGTCAGCTAACTGGAGTGTTACTGTGGTAGGTCTGGCCTCTCCTATCCCTAAGTTGTTGAATACAGATAAGGGCATGAGGTTGATACTAGCCCCTAGATCACACAAAGCCTTCCCTACTTTCTTCCCACCTATTGAACATGGAATGGTGAAACTTCCTGGGTCTTTCAACTTAGGAGGTATTCCATTGGTCAAGAGTGCACTACATCCTTCAGTCAAAGCAACTGTCTCATATTCATTCAACTTTTTCTTCTTGCTTAGGATGTCTTTAAGGAATTTGGCATAACTAGGCATTTGCTCGATTGCTTCAACGAGAGGTATGTTGATGTGCAATTCTTTGAACACATCCAAGAATTTTTTAAATTGCAGTTCTTCTTTTTGATTCCTTAACCTTTGAGGGTAAGGAACATAAGGAGGAACTGGTTTTATGAAAGTTTTACTTGAATGCGTGGAGCAAGACGTGCCTTTTGTGCCTTTGGTCTCACTCTCCTTAGGTAAGGTTGGGATCTCATTTACTAAAGGCTGAACAGGACTGGCTACTCCGGGCTCTAGATTCTTTGTGGGCTCAGGTTGTGGTTCAAGAACAGTAGCTAAAACAGTGGTCTCGGATCCTGACTGTGTGGTATTTTCAAATTCTGCTTGAGTCATTGGTCCAAACTTGGTTTGTACTGTTTCATTCAATTCTCTACCACTCCTAAGGGTCACAGCTTTTACATGTTCTTTACCCGAAGCCTTTGGGATTTCTGTGTCACTTGGTAACATGCCATTAGCCCTATTGTTCTGATTAAGTGCTATTTGACTTACTTGGGTTTCCAAATTCCTGATGGCTGCACTCTGTTGATTAAAAAGAGCTTGATTTTGGCTCAAAAGTTGCTGTTGAGCTTGTGATTGAGCCACAAGGCTTTTTATCATAGCTTCCAAAGAAGATGATGGCTCAGCCTGTGGAAGAGGTTTTTGAAAATGTTGTTGGTTATTTTGAAAATTCCTGTTCTGATGATGCTGTGAACTTTGGTTATGCTGATGTTGAGAACCTTGATTTTGGTGATGTGAACCTTGGTTTTGATGATGCGAACTACTAGCATGATGTTGTGTTTGAAAATTTGAAGTTTCTTGTGGCTTAGGAGCTGACTGATTTAGACATGGACTGTTCCAGGAAAAATTTGGATGCTGCTTCCAACTCGCATTGTAGGTGTTGCCGTAGGGAGCATTCCTGTTCTGAACATAGTTTACTGATTCAGAGTTTTGAGGACACTGTTCATAGGAATGTTCCCCACCACAACAAACACATTGAACAGAAAGGACTGACTGGGTAGATGTAGCAGCAACTTGTTGCGTTCCTTGATTTGAAGATAAGTTTTTGAGCATTGAAGCCATGGAAGCAAGTTGTGCTGTTAATGCAGTATATGCATCCACATCATGAATCCCAGCAGTTTTCTTTTGCTGTTGAGCACGTGGATCAGCCCAATGTCCATTGTTTGTGGAAATTTTTTCAAGAATTTCATACCCGTCATTGTAGGTATTAGCTGTAAAGGCCCCTCCTGATGTCGCGTCGAGCATTTGTTTTGCCATGGGGTTTAACCCATTGTAAAACGTCTCAAGTTGAATACAGTAAGGAATGCCATGGTGAGGGCATTTTCTTAACAACTCTTTAAACCTTTCCCAAGCATCGGGAATTGCCTCATCGTCCATTTGTTTAAACATGCAAATTTCGTTTCTGGACTTAGCATTACGGGTAGGTGGAAAATATTTTCGCAAAAACTTTTCAGCCATGTTGCTCCATGATGGCACAGAGCCAGGTGCCAAAGAATTAAACCAAGACTTTGCCCGATCCCTTAGAGAAAAAGGAAACAAAGTAAGTCTCAAGGCATCGTTAGACACCCCAGGGATCAGGAATGCATCAGTGATCTCCATAAAAGATTTTAAATGAGAATGTGGATCCTCCGATGGCATTCCGGCAAATTGTCCGTTTGTTTGCAACATTTGAAACATGATGGGTTTTAGCTCAAAATGGAGGGCTTGTATATGGGGTCTAATTATCCCTGAATTTAATTGCTCAAAATCGGGGATAGCGTAGTCCATAATTTTTCCCTCTTTGGAGTTCGCAAGATTAATTATGTTTGGAACTTCATTTCTTATTTCATTGGTGCCTTGAGATTCAACATCATCATCAACATGGTTATGATTATTTCCTTGATTTGGTGGATTTTGTCGAAATTGTGGCTCCGGTGGGTTTCCAAAAATTGGGGGTGCATCATGGAATATCGGTGCTCCCCGTGGATTTTCCAAAAGTGGTGGTGGTCTCGGTCCTCTATTTTCAAATCCGGGCGGTGGTGGTTCCATAATTGGAGGTTCAATGATTAATGCGATTCTTTGCGTTCTTCTCCTATTACGAAACGTTTGTTCAATTTCCGGGTCAAGAGTGAACAATTCCCCCCGTGGTATTCTTGGCATATACTTCCAAATGAGATTCCAAAAGGTGTAAGAAAAATCAAATCTTTTAAAATACTTTTATAAACTTTTAACGTGCCAATCCCCGGCAACGGCGCCAAAAACTTGATAGTACGTGGAAAACACCTATAGACGTGTGCTAATTAAACCTCAAGGCAAGTATACAATGAGATCTAATATCGTCTTTCAAGTAATAAAACGGTAAAATACCGGATATCGTCTCACAGAGATTGTCGTAAAAGATTAATAAAAGTGTAAGAAAAGAAATGATTTCAGATGACGGATTTGAAGACTTTGATTGGTTGGTTTGGTTAACAGTTGATAACGATACAGAATAATAAAGGTAGCAAGGGTGTAAGACTTTTAGGTGAGACTCAAACACAAATTCCAGCAGACTATGCTGCAGGTATGCTGCAGCATGAGTTCAGCATAAACAGATCCACCATCTATTTTGAGGGTATTCCTCTCGGACTTCAATACTCCCGCTACCGTTTAGATCCAACTGAACATATCTCTATGCAGTTTTAACACTTGATAGCAAGGGGTAGAGTCCTCAAAATATACGGATTTACAAATCTCTTTGTATAAAACTACTCTCTCGAGTTAATTCCCATATCATTCAAGTTGGAATGTTCGAAGGGGTTCATCTCTGAATCCTCTACACTTTAACACTTTTAACAAGCGACCAACCCGTCAAGAATAAATCAAGATGAAAAATAGAGGCGATAAATCTCTTTATCAGTCACTCTCTCAAGTCGGCTTCTCATATCATTCAAGTTGACGTGCATATTATGGCTTATCTCTAGGCCATAGCACTTTCACACTTTCAAAGTGATCAACTCGTCAAGAAGTGTCATTGGCTTTATAAAACTTGAATGAAATGATGGAACATTGTTATTGCGAAACAATGTCCACCTTCTTTTGGTTTGAAATCTCACCCTTTTATCTTACACCCAAGCTAATGGATTTAGCTACTCATACTAAAATGTAAATACTTAAAGCAATAAATTACATAAAGTAAAGACATGAATGTAAATGACGGAAATATAAATTACAATAAATAAAATGACGGAAATATAAATTACTACAAATATAAATGACTTAAATGTAAATTGCAAGGAAAGTAAACAACTAAATTAAGAACACTAAAAGTAATAAAGCATAAATAACAAAACAAGGATGGTAACTTCAAAGATTAACTTGGAATTCAAAAGTACATTAAAATCAAAGGTTATTGGTGCCAACCTTTGATTTTCACTTCAAAGAGATGTACTTAAGTGTTAAAATTAGGATCCTCAACTAAATCCCCAACCTCCCTTTATATACAAAAAGGGAGTGGCAAAAGAGTAATAAAACCTACAAAGTACTTAAGGTATAATTATTACAAAAAAAAGGGTTCAATGTCCAAGGGTTGCAAGCTATCAAAAAGATGATGTCATTCTTAAAAAAAAACTGCAGGTGGAGGCTTCTAAAGCTGTCAAAAGTCCTGCCAAAAATCGCCCATCATCCAGCTTCCCATCGTTCTTCCAAAAAAATACTGACAGCTGCAGATGCTGCAGAAATGCTGCAGCACTGGGTCTGTTTTACTCAAAAACTGCCAAAACACATAAAATTAGCCATTCGAAGAAATAAAACAGATTATCCACTAGCTCTAGCTCCAAGAAACAGATAAATGCTAAAACAAGTAATAAAATGACTCAAATGTAGGGATATGGAAGAAAAAGAATTATAAAAAGCTACTAAAAAGGTCTAGATGGCACTACAAATGAGTGCACATCAGCATACGTCCGTTGAACATAACTTAGTCGACCTAAGTTATAACCTTGATGCCCTAGAGGAACTTCGAGAAGCTGCTCACATTCGCATGGCGTCACAGAAACAAGTGGTCGAGCGACATTTCAACAAAAATGTCCAAATCAGAGTCTTTCAAGAAGGTGATTACGTTCTACGTCGAGTATTTCAAAATACTCAAAAAGTCAATGCAGGTAAGCTTTCCACTAAGTGGGAAGGTCCTTATCAAATCTCTAGCATCGTGGGTAAGGGAGCTTATAAAATCCAAACCCTCGACGGTCGAGATATCCCACGAAGCTGGAATGCAGTTCATTTAAAGAGGTATTTCTTTTAAATTTTATATTTATTTTCTTCAATTATTTCTTAAGAAAGATTACTGACTTAAGCATTGGAGGGTCATTGGTCAAACCAACGACCACCCTACTAATGTTGTTTCTCGCAGGGACGCACGACTTATTTAAAATCTTTGTGTCGAAGTAAAATTCACATGATCATACATATATGGACGGTCGTAACCATTGACAGAAGTCAATCTTTTGCATTTGACGTTCGATATTTAGATTGCCTTTGGTTGATCATAAACCTCAATCAAATTCATTACAATGGATGATGGTATGGCTAAACATATGATATGCTATGACTATTTATCTTCTTCGATTACTCGACGTACAATAAAGTGTAAACTTAAAGCAAAACAATAAGCGTCAGTTGGCAAAATGAATTCTTTCATTAGTCGTTCAAAAGGTAATTATAAAAGAAAAGGAACGACCATAGATGATCGACCCCTAATAAAAGATTCAAAAGACAAAACTATTTCGGAGATCGAGAACAGTGACACCATCGACAATGTCAAGGCCAAGATTCAGAACAAGGAAGGAGGAACGTCAGAAAGAACTCTCGCTGATTATAACATCCAGAAAGAGTTGACTCTTCATTTGGCCTTGAGGCTAAGAAGGAGGAACGTCAGATCGTTCCTGCACGACCGACGTCCCTGTACGACCGACGTCCCTGCTGCCGCCGCCTCTCCTCCGCCGTCGCTCCCCTCCAGATCGTCATCCTCGTCGAGGTCCCTTTCAGTCCCCACAGTGTCAAGATAGGTCTTGAGCTCCTCGGCGGCCGACGCCATGGGATTATTCCCACTCAGATGACGTCTCATCAAAGCAGCTCGGGCTGTGAGACGAGAGAAAGCTTCAATCTGCCTATTCTCCTCCTCCAAATCCCTGACGTCGCCCTCCAGCTCCTCGACTTTCTTCTTGAGGGACGTAACCTCATCAGCAGAAGCAGCAGCAGTGGTGGCTTTTATTCTCGCGATCTCCAGATCGGTCGTCGACATCTCAAGTTCTAGGACACGATCCCTATACTTGATCTTCTCACCATCTGAAACCTCAAGTCGACCGCGGACGTCAGAAAGTTCAGCCTTGAGGCTCTCGACCTTCGCCTTCTCAGCACCGACCGCCTCTAGGATGGCCTTCTCCTTTTCAAGAGTCTCGTCAGCCCTTTTCTGTACGTCAGGGAAGGCCGCCCTAAGACCTTCTGTCTGAGCGTAAAAGCTCAGACAGGCTTGAAAAGTCTGCACGACAGCAAAGAAAAGGTTAAAAAACCATAACAAATAAGCAACAAAGGAAACAAAAAGTAATACAGGCTTACCATGAAGGAAAGACCAGCGGCATGTGCTCCCGTATCTTCGACCCGAGAATCCTTATAGCGGTCGCGGAAGGTCGGGAGAAGAAAATTACCCAAGTGTGGGAAAATGACGTCCCTCTCGAGGACGTCATTAACCATGAAGTCAGATGGGAGAATGACTTTGAATATCGTCTCTCCCACCTTCTCCTTGTTCTTCTCCTCCCTTGAAGAGGAAGAAGGAGTTTCAAAGATGGGCTTATTAACGCCCGACACCCCCGACATGGGAGCATCCTTCGGAGGCTCGACCCCCGCAACGGTTCCCTTCAATGGTGTCGTCCCTGCAAGGGACGACAAAGCAGCATCGCCCGTCTTCTTGGGCGAGAGTCGAGGTTTGCCTCGAACACGTCTTGCGTCTACCCCGACAGAAGGGGCAGATCTTTTCTTATTCTTTTCCCTGCCTTGACGAGCAAGCTCCAGTTGTTCGGCTCGTTTGAGAGCAGCAGACTTCGTAGATGCATCCCCTGGATAAGATAAGTAAGTTAGAAGAAGAAGGGACATACAATATAAAAAATTGTCGAAAGACATACCAGTCATCTCTTCTTCTCTTTCTTCTTCTCTTTTCTCTTCTTCCTTCTCTTCTCCTCGACGAGAACCCTCAGCAGGCGTAACTTCAACTACGAAAACGGCCTCGTCTTCCTCGTCGTTCGACCGAACGGAAAATGAACGATCAACGATACTTCTCTCCAAAATCCTCTGAATTTTGTCGAGAGAATCTTTCCTTGGCTTCACTTTAGTAAAATCAATGACTGTCAAAACAAACAAAGAAGAACATCAGAAAATGTTATAAAAATAAACGTACGACAAAGGAAGAACGCACGACAAAGTAAGAAAACCTACCCGAGTCATTCCATCCGGACGACAGCCATTGGCTGTCCTCGTCGCTCACAGATGCTACCTGGATGAAAACGTACTGGCGTTTCCAACCACGGTCGTTCACCGCAGTATTGTGCACCAGTACGGTATTCCCTTTCGTTCGAGGGAATAAACTATATCTGTGATAGTTATCCGCTCGAACGCTATAAGTAGTTAGGAGGTCGTTCAAGTTGAACGGAGCCCCCAGTCGGCCGTAAGACGATCGACCACCTGGACAATCCGCCAGAATTGAGGCATCAACTGTCCAGGCGTCAAGTCAAACGCATCTAAAAACTCCCTGACTAAAGGACTAAATGGCCAGGAAAAACCTATCTTAAAAGGATACTCGTATAAAACACTGTATCCCATCGGAACTTCATCCGGCTTTAAGTCCTCCGGCGTCACCAGATTGACCCCATCAGGAATCTTAGCTAATTTTTTGAAGTAATCTAAATGTTCTTCCTCCTTAAACGTGCTCACAGGTTCACTCGACATTTGGAAATCAGGAATATTCACCGTCGCTCGCCAATAACTAAGAAAATCCCAAGCTTTCCTAGGCTTTTTCGCTATGGATTTCTTATGCATAAATCGACACAGAAAGGAGAACTGAAAGTCGTACCTTAAATAGTGTTCTAAACCTCGAATTTAGAATGGAAATGATTCTCGTCGCTCGGAAATCTCACCGGAGATATGTATTCTTTAGTAGGACAAAACGTAAAAAAGGAATGGATTGTGGGCAATTCATATTTATACTGAAAATCGGAAATCAAATCGCCAGAAAATCGACGGTCAATGATATTGACACGTGTCGTTCGTATCTGGCAGCCACTCGAGTACACTCAACGAGGGTATGACACCTGTCCTTTATTAGCTGTCAAATTGCTAACTTTGCAGGAGATGACATCATTATCTAGTCGAAAATGAACCGATTCGGTTCTATGCAAATTTCCCGCTTTCTCTTTTGTGACACGTGTCTTAAATTAAAATTTAAAATTCAAAAAGTTGCCGCTTGAACTTTAAATTTGGGGACAAACTGTTTGGGTAAAATTTTCAATAGTACATTGTTGTACGATTAACACTGGACAACAGGTAAAGAATTCCAACAGTCAGAACCTACTATGTCGCACGACCAAATAGATAACAGACGCCCTTTCTTCAAGTGACCTCAATTAAATTATCAGAACCTATCCGCAGTCTCGGTCGTACGACATAATTTCAGTTACTAATCTACAATATATATTATACCATGTTTTAATGCAGGATTCAAGGATATTTATGACCAAAGATCATAACGGAAGCCTTCATCAATAGCAACGGACATAACGGACGCTATCATCAATGTCAAAACGGTCATCCCATTAATGTGTAAGATACCCATTAAAGGCGTCCTAACGGAAAAATGCACTATAAATACGAAGAGGAAATCTCACCCGGGGACATCTGATTCTCAGACCTTACAAGCTCACAAATTACGTTCTCAAGCTCGCTCAGTTTCTCTCGAAGTTCATAAGATCCATTGCCGTTTGTCGTACGACGCACGACCAAAGACTAATTACACACGACGCACGACCGACTTTACTTTATTGTACTATTTTACATTACATTTCATTTGTAACACTTGTTTTAAATGACGACGTCCCTGATTGACGTTCATAGTGCACGACGACTCATACTCGTCCGCGGTTTTTACCCATTTTTGGGGTTTTCCGCGTCACCAATTCCCTTGTCTCGTTTATTTCATTTTTATTATTGTCGTACGATTATTAAGGCTACTTTCTTTGGTTGGATCAAGTTCCTCATTTACCTTAAATTTTACTTGGGAGATTTTTGGCATAAACATTATTTAAAAGAACATAAATTATTTTGAACAAAATAAAAGTAAAAAAAAAGGTAAAAAGAAAGAAGAAGAATATCTTCACGTTTGTCAGAATCTCAAGGCTCTATATATCATTTCCCTCGTCTCCCTCACCACCACCATCTTCAAACAAGCTCCACCTTTCTCCGGCCGTCGGCGACATGAAACTCCGTTCACTGCTCTCCACATGCTCCGCCACCATCTGCACCACAACTGACGACACCACCACACCACATACAGAAAACTCCGTACCACCGCAACCAAAAAAACTCCTATTCTACGACACTAGCAGCACCATCTCCGACACAACCACCACCACCGCCACCAGTCCGTCACCGGACACCAGTTACAGCTACAGTTACGGCAGCAGCCTCCATAGCAATCTCTCACTTCAAACTCTACCTTCCGTACCTTCTCTCCAAAACCTCTCACCTGAAACCCTAAACATCGCCGTCAACCATGGCTACCTCACCTCCATTAAACCCTCACCTTCCGCACATATTAACTTCCTCGCCGTTCACAACCACCTCCTCTACGCCGCCTCCGGCAACCGCATTCACGTATTCAACATTTCAACGTTCGCGCTACTGGATACGCTCACCGTGAACGACTCATCGTCAGGTTCCGTTAAATCTGTTACGTTTCATAACGGAAACGTGTTCACGTCTCATCAGGATAGTAAGATCCGAGTATGGAGATTAACAGAAAACAAACGGCACAAATACGCAGCGACGCTTCCGACGCTAGAGGATCGGTTGCTCCGATCGATTTTACACAAAAACTACGTGAATGTTCGCCGTCATCGACGGAGGTTGTGGATCCAACACCAGGACGCCGTCACCGGCCTTGCAGTGATCGACGATAAACTAATGTGTTCAATTTCATGGGACAAATACCTGAAAATCTGGAAAACTTCGAATTTCCGATGCGTCGAGAGTATCAAAGCTCACGAAGACGCGATCAACGCCGTCGAGGTGGCTGCCGACGGCACGATCTATACCGGATCCGCTGATCGCCGGATTAAAGTTTGGGGAAAACCGATCGGCGAGAAGAAGCATGGATTGATTGCGACGTTGGAGAAGCACAAATCGGCGGTGAACGCACTTGCTATCGCCGACGCCGGATCGGTGTTGTTTTCCGGTGCCTGTGACCGTTCGATTTTGGTGTGGGAGAAGGAAGACAGTGCAAATTATATGGCGGTCACCGGCGCGTTGAGGGGTCACCGTAAGGCTATCTTGTGTCTACTCAACGTCTCAGATTTATTATTCAGCGGATCTGCTGATCGGACGGTTAGGATTTGGCAACGTGGGTTTGACGGGAAGTTTTGTTGTTTGACCGTTTTAGACGAGCATAGACAACCCGTACGGTCATTGGCGGCACACTCGGATCCACAAGGACCCGGATCCGGGTCAGGACCCGAATCCGCAATAAAGGTGTTTAGTGGAAGCTTTGAGGGGGAAATTAGGGTTTGGAAGGTTGTCGTTTCAAATCCTGCAAGTCCTATGTCGAGACATTTGTTTAAACTATGATGAAATCATGTTTGTTTTGCTTGTTTTCATGCCGTGTGGGGTTTCAGTACGAAAAATATTGAAAATCTTGTTATGGGTTTCGTTATTTACGTGAAGAAAAAACGAACATAAGAACTATAAACACGAGGAACTTGATAGCAATTGATGTATGTAGAGTTCTCATAATTGGTGATTTTTTATACTGATTATGGATATGTTTTATTTGTATCAAACGTTTTGTTTTGATTGAAGTTGATTTTATATTTGGTGTTTTCGTGTTACGTTTATATCATTTTGAACGTAGAGTTCGTGGGGACCGAAATTAAAAATTGGTTCCAGCATAAAAAAACATACGTAGATGATTGAATCCTATATATGTACTTGTATATGTGCGTATAATCATGAATCTTTTCCTGGTTGGTCGAGTTTATTATGGTTTTATGACTTGGTTACGATTATACAAAAAAGGGTATATATAATGGGAATATGAGATATTAATTACTAATACTAATTAAATTTATGTTTGAATTTATTAATTAATTATGATTATAGAAGATTAGAGACAAGGAAGTTATTGGAGGGGCGAAAATAATTATATCAGTAGGAAAGAAACATAGGGTTATTCGTAGAATGCAATTAAACTCGAAGTCAACATCTTAGCAAGCATTTTAATTATTTTTACGCATGTTGTGCGTAACTTTCAAAGTTATCTCTCTTCGAAAACAATCATCAATAATTGGAATTATTGTCCGTTACGAAAACCATTGTTCATGTCCGATGCATAGCTAAAATTACCTTTTCGTCCCTAGTGTTTGTTTTTTATCTTCGTTTGAGATCCAATAATAATATGTAACATCCCAGGTTAACCGACGTGAAATATTACAATCCACCATCTTGGAACCCGACATCCTTGCTGTTACACCAGTATGGTTCACGACTATGATACAATTTGTTACATCCCAGACCAACTGTCATAAATATTGTTCGTTTTATTCACATTATAGGTAATATTTAATTCATTATAAAGTAACATTCATTTTTCTTCTAAACCTATGTAGGATCTCACAAAGATGCAATTAAAACTTTGACTATATTTTAACTTTTCAAGTTCCTTTATTGTTAGGTATGTGAATAACAAAATTTGTATATTATATACTTATTTTTATACAACAAGTCAAAACATTTTTGAAATTATATAATATATTAATATGTATCCACATGTACATACAATTTCAAACATTTTATTATATAATGAAGCATTAGATAATCATATCATTTGGGATAAAAAGCCACAAATAGTGGGAATAAAGAAAAATATACACATACTTCAATACAAGTATTAAGCAAGTTGTCATGTGCCAAACACTTTCATAAGTCAACAAAACCTAAACAATTTACAATTCCATTTATATATATACACTAGAAGTGTACTCGCGCAATGTCGTTAGATGCATCACGATTTTAATGTTTCGTTTTATTTTTTATTTTTTGTCGATTTACATTACGATTTTGGTTGGTTGTTAGAGATTGATAATGATTTTTTTATATAAATTTGTTTAATTTAGACTTAATAATATAATGTAATTTATTTTGGTTTAAAAATATATTTTTTTTTATAAAATATTTTGTTAGATTTTTTTTAATTATATTTTATATTTTTATATTTAAAATTTGATTTTTATTTTATATTTAATTATGCTGAGAGTTATTTTAGGGGAGTTAAAGTGGAAAATGATTTTAAGAGGGTTAAAATGGTTAGAGATAATGATTGAAAATTAATAAATAGCATTAAGTGTAGTACATACAGCTTTAATGGTTGTTTTTTAAGTAATTAGCATTAAATAGTTGTACATTAAACTTTAAGACTTATTTTTAAGAGTTTTTTATGTCATCTTTATAATATGGAGTAGTATATAATATATATATATATATATATATATATATATATATATATATATATATATATATATATATATATATATATATATATATATAGCCTTAGGTTCATTTGAGAAATGGTAAATGTATGAGAAATAAAGAAGTAATCCTAGCCATTCATACGGTCAAGATCGGATTTGACTGGTCAAATATTGCGACTTTGACTGGTAAAAAGTTACAGCTATTCCAAAATTAGAATGACAGTTTCGTAATTTTTACAAAATACACGGACTGAGTTCATATATGAACCATACATTCATATGTGAATCAATGTAATTCACATATGAACTTTTTTAACTGATTCATATATGAACCAATTAACTGATTTACATATGCACTACTTAATTGTAGGTTCATATGTGAATCAGTTGAACTAATTAACATATTCATATATGAACTAATTAATTGATTCTCATATGAACTAATTAACTGATTCATATATGAACGTATAGTTCATATGTGAATCATACATGTTCATATATGAATTCGTCATGCGTATTTTACGAAACCACCCCTCTATCTTTTATGGACCACGCAAGAAATTATCCGGTGCTTCACGGTCAAAGCCGCAAATGTTGACCAAATGAATGACTATGATTACTTATCTATTTCTCATACATTTACCATTTCTCAAATGAACATCTCCCTATATATATATACATATACTAAGGGTTGTTTGTTTTTAAAAAAAAACCTCTTACTGACTCTTAAGTCTGAATCATTCAGACCTTTTTACACACCACCTCTTATTAATCATAACTAAAATAAGATTTCAGACTTTAGAACTCTTAAAAAACAAACGACACCTAAGACTTGTATGTAAATATATTATTTTAATAGTTACATAATACTGATTATATATTATAGACGTATAAGTCTTTACGTGCAATAGGTTCAATAATATTACGAGATTCAACTCAAGATAATTATAGTTTTCATCATGTCTAACTTATATATTGTAACTATATATGCTAGTAGAAATTTTAAATATGAATTGAATGGTCGAACATTTTCTGTATTTATTGGTTTGATTTGTTTAAATATTATTATAATATGAATGTTTTAAGTTCAAATATTTGATTTAAACATTGTATGTTTTATTCAGAGGCGGATCCAGAAAAATATCTTTATGGTTGCACCATTGCACACAATCAAACATAATTATAACATCCTTAAGGGTCATAAGCAAAATTACACTACGTCTGAAAAATATACCTAAATATAAACAAATTAATAACCTGCAAAGTTCGTAACTAACCCAAAAAGAAAATCTAAAAATTAACTCAAATTAACTCTAAACAATTAACCCCAAAGTCTACAGAAAGGGTTAGATATGCCAAAATAACCCTACAGAGTTGGTTAACATATTATTATATTAACACTATTACATCAGTATAAACAACTTAACTTTAACAAAAAAATACGCTAATAAAAGTTTGTATTCAAGTTAACTTGTTTGAAACAGTAGTTTCACCTTATTATTCATGTTAAATTTTATTTGAAAAAAAAAAAAACAATCAACGCCAAACATCGAGACAAATGTGTATTTAATAAAGATAAAATGAAGCTATCGACGAGACATTTTTAACGGTATAGTTTGTACAAAAAAAATAAGTATTTTTTTAGTGTATTTTAGCTAAAAATTAATTAATTAACTAATATGATATGGGTATAAAATGAAAAAAGAAATGATGAAAACTAGAAATGAATATCAGAAAAAGGATTGACGGATGGATGGCTAGGTTTCTCTCTTTTGGTGGTAAGCTCGAAGGGCTTTGAGAAAAAGGGCAACAGTGAAGATGCCGAGAATGGCCGTGTCTATGGGGATTACCGGTCTTTGTAAGAATCTGTTGCAAATGCATGTGGGGGGGGGGGCATATATCCTGTTCAGTCAGTCGTTAAGCTAGGTAGAAAAGTCTTTCATCGTAGAACAGTAGAACAGTGCTATGCGTAGCTAGCTTTGACTTGGGGATACCTTTGACCGATTGTCTGCCCCTTCATTATTATTAGTAAGATGGAGAAAGAAGAGGAAGAAGAACCTTTCAGAATGGAAGTCTTTAAAGGGTGAAAACTGTAACTTATCATCAACCATTATCTTCAATTTGCAAACCGTTCCGTTTTATCTAATAGATTTTCATATATAAGCCCTAAAAGTTTGATAGTTGGTTTCATCCTAAAAAAATTTATGGTTTCACCCCAAAAACTTAATGGTTTCACGTATAAGGACCTTAAAAAATTTACACTTAACACCCAAAATTTTATGGTTGTACATGCAAATGCAACCACACCAAAAAGGGTGGATCCGTCTATGGTTTTATTTAGGGGTGCTCACGGGTTAGTTTGGCCGGGTTGAAAGCACTTTATTTAGGGGTGCTTGCGGGATAGTTGGGTTAACCGGGTTGGTCGGATTGAAGACACTTGATTAATCGATTGTTCTACATAATTTCAAATGATCAATTTATAAAAAAAAATAAAATAAAATCAAAGGTATGACATTGAAAAAAAATATTCTTTCCATTAAAATATGATCAAGTTGAGTTCCTTGAGCACCACAAATACTAATCGATTACCGATGGATTATATAACTATTTAATTACAAATAGCTGGTTTTTAATTGGTCCGTACTCACCAAGTGTGAGTTGTTTTTTCTTCTTTAATTAAACTAATTATAACATGGTCACTTTGTTTTTATTCCTATTTTGGGTAACGCACTTTAAAAACATTTGTTTTGGTATTCGAGATGGAAACTTTCAAACATTTAAGTACCTGGGGTGACTTGTTTAACCATTAACATGTTACCATGCTGACATGGTGAATGACGTGGCATACAAGTCAGTATTATTTGATGATATGACAAATGAGTTAGATTTATTTAATCATATTTCTATGTTTTTTTCCTATTAAAAGATAAAATCTATAATATAATATAATAACTTTTTTATGTTATTATTATTGGTATTACTTAATTTTATGTTATGACGTGATATGTGATACCTTTTTTTAGATTTTCCTTCATCACGAGATCTTGTAACTTTTGTTTCTCCACCATCAATGAATCCCCCCAAATCAATGAAACACTTCATCTTCCACCGCTGTGATTAACCGTTCAACTGCACCTTTCCATTGATTGCTCCGATGAAACCCCCCACCCCACACAGCTTTGACAAAACCCTTCCTTCTATCTGCTACGACGGAACCCCATATTCGTTTTCAGAAAGAAGCGAGTGTTTGCATCTGGATTTCGATCGTGCAAGGAGATGCCCTAAGAGATGTTGTGTGGTCGGAGACGGTTTCTTTACGATTCGGAGTCGACCTCCCCCAACTTGCGCAAGACAGCCTCTTCCAGATCTATTTCCTTACCACCATTCTCACCCAGATCTAAGAAAAATTTTCGAAATAAAACCTTAATCGTCGTCCTTCTCACCTAGATCTCATCATGGTTTCTTTTGATTTATGTTTTTCAATTGGGTTTTTGATTTATGCTTTTTAATTGGTTTTTTATTTATTTATGTTATTTGTTATTTAGGTTTGATTTTTGCTTTTTTATTCATATTTTGATTATGGAAGGGTTCGTATGATAAATTTCGAGAAGGAAATTGCAAATTGTTGTGATATTGTTGATGTTCTTCATTCATTATGTATTGGTGAATAAAAAGATTCAATAATAAAACAAAAAAATCCACCTCATTTTTGAATAATACTAACTTGTATGCCACATCATTCGCCATGTCGGCATGGTAACCTGCTAATGGTTAAACAAGTCATCCAGGTACTTAATTGTTTGAAAGTTTCCATCTCGAGTACGTTACAAAATAGGAATCAAAACAAAGTAAATTACATTTTTATGCAATTTACCCTTATAATATTGGGATACGTTTAAACAAATCATTGGTTTTTAAATATTAAAAAATATATTTGTAAAACCGAGTCAAACTAATATATCGGATGGTTTAGGTTGAAATACACACACAAAAAAAAGAACAGAAAAAAAAACCTCGAGAAAAGACTAAAATCTGGTATAAATGAAGACGAGGATAAGAAGTATAATATGTAAAAGGTTATGATGTAGTTTCCTAGAGAAAGTCAGGAGGCTTTTGTTTTTTAAGAGGTCTAAAGTCTGAAGTCTTATTTTAGTTATGATTAATAAGAGATGGTGTGTAAAAAGGTCTGAACGATTCAGACTTAAGAACCATTAAGAGGTTTTTTAAAAAAAACAAACAACCCCTTAATGTTCGTCCATCAAATATGAAAATTTATTTTACAGCTTTTGGAAAATCTCTCAAACTAGTCACGTTGTTGCAATGGTTCAGTAATGTTTTTTTTAACGGCATCAACACACACACACACACACATTCCCGGGGTATCCGGGCTCCCACTTAAGGGTGCCACCGACTAATCCCCGGCGACCATGGGCCGGCCCAATTAAGGGAACACGGACCCATGATCTGGATATCGCCACATGCTTGCCAAGGGTTCGAACCCTGGTAGTCAGGGATACCATCCACTGACCCTCCAAGGATGTTACTTTGTCACTGGGCTAAACATGATTTGATAATGGTTCATTAATGTAATAATATAAATATGTGAATGGTCTTATTACAATCAAACTTCTAATATCTATTGTATTTACATTATTTACAGTTTATTCAGATTTTTTTTTGGAAAGACGAAGTAAGTAAACTAGATTAACAACATAATTAAACACACTAAAGTAGACAAGGAGATAGATACAAAATTTGCAAGAGGCAGAAAAAACCATAAAAAACTCCAACTATGATGGGAGCAAAAACGAGGGAGAAAAGCAAAATAGGGCAACAACCATCGATCGAGGAGCTAAAACCGAACACGTAAGCTAAACCCTAACGACAAAAACCACGAAGAAACCAAGACCGAAGCTCATTTCCAGCAACGAAAAATCAAAGGCCAAGGCCTAAACCGATTTCCTGGTGAAAACATAAAAGCCTTTACTTTCAGCAACATCGAACCCTAACTACCCATCCAAACCTTGACCTCAATACCAAATTTACCCAGAAGAAATCTTGAGTTAAAATTTTGAAAATTAGAAATCTGTTTCATTGGATTTATAATTTATTCATATTTGGATTTCTAATTTATTCAAATAAATTATTATTAAACTGTTTTAATTATGCTTTGCAAAAGGGAGTTTAATTAAAATACCCTTTTTTGAAAAATCAGTACCCAAAGTGCCCCAAATCTTGTAATTTTTGCCAAAATACCTCCTAGGTCCGCGTTTTTTCAAAAAACGCGGACTGGTACTGTTTGGGTCCGCGTGTGGGTCAAAACCGCGGACATGGGATAATAAACGAGGACATGGGCTCAATTGAATTGTGAAGTTTAATATATATTTACATTTTATACCCCTATAATTATTTAGTTAGTTTACTTTATACCTTTTACTTTTCTATTTTTCATTTTTCATTTTCATCATATTAACACATAAAATCGTATATTAACTAAAATACGTTAAAATAATACGTTTTAATTTTAACAAGTTACATCATTATAATCGTCTCTTCGAAACCTTCGAAATGAGCCCAATATTGAATATTTTTGGATTTAATAATTTAATTATATATCATATGTACTACATAAAACGTATGCATATGTTATTTTTCTTTTTACCATAAAACATAAAACGTATTATATATCATATATACTACATATTTTTTGACAAATTATTCATAATTTATGTTATTCTTCTTTCTACCATTTTACTAATAACGATATTTTAGTAAAAATAACGATATTCTACCATTGGATTAAAAATATCGTTATTCTACTAAAAATATCGCTATTCTACCATTTTTGTAAAAATAACGATATTATACCATTGGACTAAAAATAACGATGGTATAATATCGTTATTTTTAGTCCAATGGTATAATATCGTTATTTTTACTCAAATATCGTTATTTTTAGTCCAATGATATAATATCGTTATTTTTACTCAAATATCGTTATTTTTAGTCCAAAAATAACGATATTATACCATCGTTATTTTTAGTCAAGTATCGTTATTTTTACTCAAATATCGTTATTTTTAGTCCAATGCTATAATATCGTTATTTTTACTCAAATATCGTTATTTTTAGTCCAATGGTATAATATCGTTATTTTTACAAAAATGGTAGAATAACGATATTTTTAGTAGAATAACGATATTTTTAATCCAATGGTAGAATATCGTTATTTTTACTAAAATATCGTTATTAGTAAAATGATAGAAAGAAGAATAACATAAATTATAAATAATTTGTCCAAAAATATGTAGTATATATGATATATAATACGTTTTATGTTTTATGGTAAAAAGAAAAATAGCATATGCATACGTTTTATGTAGTACATATGATATATAATTAAATTATTAAATCCAAAAATATTCAATATTGGGCTCATTTCGAAGGTTTCGAAGAGACGATTATAATGGTGTAACTTGTTAAAATTAAAACGTATTATTTTAACGTATTTTAGTTAATATACGATTTTATGTGTTAATATGATGAAAATGAAAAATGAAAAATAGAAAAGTAAAAGGTATAAAATAAACTAACTAAATAATTATAGGGATATAAAATGTAAATATATATTAAATTTCACAATTCAATTGAACCCATGTCCGCGTTTATTACCCCATGTCCGCGTTCAACATTGGAAACGCGGACCTAACCCGCGTTTTGACCCACACGCGGACCCAAACAGTACCAGTCCGCGTTTTTTGAAAAAACGCGGACCTAGGGGGTATTTTGGCAAAAATTACAAGATTTGGGGCACTATGGGTACTGATTTTCAAAAAAGGGTATTTTAATTAAATTCCCTTTGCAAAATCATCTTTATTTTTAACAAAATATTAAGTATAAGGTGGTGTTTGTGTTTTTAAAAGGTGTTGAAGTCAGAAATATGATTTCACTTCTGATTTTTAAGAGGTGGTGTTGAAGTCTGAAATCTAAATTATTAAGACCGTTTGTTTTTGTAAACTGACAAACATCTAATTATGTTTAATTGTTTATTTTATCCCTAAAAAATTTGACCTAAATACGTCAATTTGAAGTGAGCATCGATGATTGAAATATGGAACGAAAAAAAAGAAACAAAAGAAAGATGCTGACAGATTTGCGAGGCTGTGGAGTTTTAATCATACCTCACTCACCGAAACCCGATTTACGCGATTCAAGATGTTATGGAAAGCCAACACATAGATCTACAATCTTTGTGTTTTGCGTATTTGCAAATTCGGGGTGCATTTAGGCTAAACCCGACGTTGAAATCTAAAAAATGGTGTTGGACGAAAATAAGAGGTAATTAAGTGGTTAGGTTATCACTTAATTTATCAGAGGACATTAAGGGTTAAGAGGCACTGAAAAGAAAGAAAAAAACAAACGGTCTATATTGTCTTATGTCTGACCGAATCAGACATAAGTGCCAAATAAGAGCTTTTTCTGAAAAAAAAAACACCACCCAAGTATCTAAAATTGTTGATGTAATTATGAAAAGGAAGAGAAAACAAATTATCTGAATTATCTTATATCTGATCGAATCAGACATAAATACCAAATAAGAGTTTTTTCTGAAAAAACAAACACCACCTATGTAACACCCCCTTCCCGAGATGGAAAAGGAGGTTACATTCAAACTTAACACAAACTGCTAACAAAAGCATACAGAGCATTATTAAAACCTTAATTAAAATAAGCACTAACAAAATAACAAACAACTCAAACGATACACTTTCTTTCTTCCAATATTTCCCAAAACCTTATTAAAGCCTAAAACTTCTTACCAACAAACCTCTTATATAGGATGAAGCTCTGAATTCCTTAAACTCTTTAGATTCCCTTCGAATACCTGCCGCGAACAAAGAAATGCGGCTGAGCCAAATGCTCAGTGCACAGATACAATAGATAACAAACGAATAATCGAACCCAATACCGAATATAATAAAAATCTGAATTTTGGACAAGAGCCTTGAATTTTTGAGTGTTTACGAAAGCTAAATTGAGTATAATCATTCCACATCTAACTTCAACTACAGACTTTATTACCCCAAGACAATGAAAACAAAACCAAAATAAATTATACCAAAAGACTCAAATTTAATTGCTTAATCAAAAGTCATAACAAAATGAATAAATCCAAATTCATATATGGAGACAGTAATTTTGTCAGGGTTCAAGACTATCAAATCAAAACAAATATTGTCAACTAAATATCAAACTAGTCTGAGAAGTTTAAATCAAAATCATATCATAAGATTGCATAACGAGCTCGAATAAATAATCGCATACACTTGAGTTTCATGTCCCACATAAACAGATACAACAAGTGTCAGACATAAGCCACATAGGCACGTACGTTAGACATTTTCATCCAACTGTACTAAATAATGTGAGATGCGGTGTTGGGCACTACACCGTCATCCACCCTACAAACTAGGGTCGACCCATACGCCTCCCATCACACCACGCCAGCTCTCATCAGAGCACACAAAATCAAAAGGAGACGCCGTGGACTGATCACACCGCCACGGGTGGTGTCACGTCATCGGTGCCACAATGACGTGCCTATGGTACCCCCATAGGTGGTTAGTAGCTCGGTAAATTTAACGTATAAACTTCAAAAGTATGTCACAACACATGTGATCATACTAAATGAATATCAAATCATACAAATTACAAAACGAATAAAAAGAATATTTGAACGTACAAAAAATATTGACCGCTCCACCTAAAAACTTTATTTTTCGAACACTCTAAAACTAAGAGACTTACAAATCGAAAGAAAATTAAATGGGACGTGTTTAGTAAACCGTTGACGTAACTTCATGTACGAACCTTTACAAAAGAGTTGAAACCAAAAACGTATGGCGAATCAAATCCGAACATAGACTAGAAATTTCACACTCACAACTTTTCGAAATCGTGTCGTACTATTTTCAGAATTTTATACGTTTACAAATCCAATATTTTCACATACTTCAAAGAGGTTTTAGAAAACTATATTTAAACAGAAGTTTTGAATATACGTATTAGGATTCCAACGAATCAAGAATGGACTGAATCGGATTTAAAATATATTTAATACGAATTTTCGAAAACAGTCGCGCTGTTCTGGCCTAAAACGAGACCAGTTTTGAAAAACCCAGCTTTTAGACATCTTAGCATAAAAATTACAGTTTGCTCGAGTGAGAGTAAATCGTAGACGACATCTCCAGTTTTTCAAAAACATATTGTATGTCTTAATCCGATAAACGAGCGATTTATTATGATTTTTACAAGTAACACTAAATTTCAAAAAGGAAATTCAGCAGATTTATAAAATTGAGTTTGACGTTTTTAACATATTAAACCACAATTTATCTTATGCAAAACCAATAGAGAACTAAACGATCAACTAATTTGACGGAAAAGAAACTGACTTGATGGAAGAAATAACACATTGACCAAATCGAACGAAAAGAGTCGAAACGAAAAGAAATCATACATATATGTAACGAATCAAATAAACGTAAAAGAAATTAACATATAAACAACGGATCGAATGAACACAAAAGTGGGGAACATGAAGAAGTTGTACACTTATATAACGACTCAAATAAACGCAGATTAATGAGGGAAAATAAGAAATCCGTACCTTAACTTATGAAAGATCTCTTAGATGCCTTAAATGAACGGAAATCCTTCACGATCAAAACTTCAAACACGAACCCAGCCTCAAACCTAAAAATTGATGTTTTGAACTCCATAGATTTCAACCTAAATATCCTTTTTTATGTTTCTTTTGCTTTTTATATGCCATAAAACCAAAAGGATTGCTACACCTCCCAAAACCCTAATTTGAAAATAATGCCACCTCCGTGAGACACCAAGTTATCCAAATCTTAATTTTTTTTTTTTTTTGCCTATAACATATCTAATCCCTCTACTTTCATAAGGTTGCTAAACTTGACATGTTTAGCATTATAATGTATTTATCATCTTATTTTAAACACCCAATTATTAATTTACAAATATCTTAAAAACTACGGATATTACAACCTAAGTATCTAAAAACCATTGACGTTATTAAAAAACAGCATAATGTCCTACATTACTTAATTAAAATAAAATAAAACAATTATTTATGAATTTTAAAAAAATAAAAAATAAAAGTCCTAAAATGCCCCCATGCAGGATCGAACTACAGACCTCCAGTTTACAAGACTGGCGCTCTACCACTGAGCTATAGGGGCATATGTTGTACAAATGTGGTAGAAAATTTTTATAACCTAAAAAAAAGAAAAGAAAAAGCAAAGATGGCAGCTAGGGTGCTCAAATCAACTCAATCTGACCAACCCTAAAAAAATCAACTCGAGGTAATCCGACATATAATCGATATAAAATTAGGACAACCCGAATCTATTGGGTTAGGCTCGAAGTAACCCGACCAACCCGATAAACGTTTTAGCGACTTCTTTAAAATTATTTATATTTTCCTTTAATATGTATATGTTACCAAAAACAACTCGGCAGTAACGAACAATGTAACTCATAAGAGGATATTATTAGAAATTTATATGCAATACCTAAACATTTGATGAACTCGTATATATTTTTGAATGATGTATGATATTTCAAAGAAAGAAATTTCTTATTTTTAAGTTTTCAATATTGTTTTACTTTGTTTAAACACAACCCGACCAACCCGAACGGGTTGGATTGGGTTGTGTTGCACTTTTGTTTGAGTTGGGTTGAAAACTCGCAAACCGTCAACATTGGGTTGAGTTGTTAAAATGTTTTCAACCCGATCAACCCAACTCGTGAGCACTCCTAAATAGCAGAGGTTGTTCTAATTCTGTATCTTTTTAAGTGTATAAGACTACATTTACTCACAATCTTAGTCAACCTATTTTTTAGAGTGAATTGTGGATTTGGTCCCTGTGGTTTTGTGTTTTTTTTTACTATGGTCCCCATTCTATTTTTTATTGTGGATTTGGTTCTTGTGGTATTCAATTTGTCTTGGCCATGGTTCTTTTGACTAACATCTCCGTTAAGTTCGTTAAATGAAGGACCATTTTAGCCATTTGCCATTTTTTTGTCCTTTTACGATAAGAAAAAAACAATATTTTTATACACACACATATATAACGATATAAAAATAAATAAAATAGAATATTATTGTATGATTTGATTGTTTAACTTTTTTTAAAAGATTAACTATATTAATACGATTTAATTTTATTATTTTTTATAATGGTGGAAAAAATTGTTTTATTGTTTATATCAACTGGTTCTATAAATCAAAAGAATATATTTAACTAATTTTTGTAGATAATTTAGCTATTCAAAAAAATTTGATCAACCAAATTTAGACAGTTCGTAGAGTTTTTGCGTGTTTTTTCCTTTGTATGAAATCTCATTTTCTTTGAAGATATGAATAAATCCAAAAAAAAAAAGTTATAAAGTCCTAAATTTTCGATATGTTTTCAATAAACAAAAATGGCAAAATATTAGAAAAAAACACATAAATAATTATAATACAATACGTCATCTTATTTTTTAGAGTAAATTACGTTTTTTGTTCCTGCGATTTGTTAAAAATTGCAGATTTCGTTTGTATGGTTTTGAAATTTCGGTTCTCATCCATTTTTTTCTCAATATATTTTACCACCATTATAATAAAATAATAAAATTAAATCGTATTAATATAGTTAATCTTTTAAAAAAGTTAAACAATCAAATCATATAATAATATTTTATTTTATTTATTTTGATATGGTTATATGTGTGTATAAAAATATTGTTTTTATAAAAAATTTGTTTTTTTTCCTTGTCGTAAAAGAACAAAAAAATGGCAATTGACTAAAATGATCCTTGATTTAACAGAGTTAACGGAGACGTTAGTTAGAAGGACCATGGTCAAAACAAATTGAATACCACAAGAACCAAATCCACAATAAACATAGAATGAGGACCATGGTTAAAGAAAACACAAAACCACAAGGACCAAATCCACAATTCAGTCTATTTTTTATTAAAAATTTATGGTTTTTTTCCTCCACCTATATAATTTTGAACTCCAACTCCACCTAATTTTTGTTGGTCGTTATCCAACCCAGCTTAATTTTTATTGGTCGTTCATTAGTGATCCAACCTAACCTAAAATATCGTTTTATAAAAACACTAGAAGTGTACTCGCGCAATGCCGCTAGATACATCACGATTTTAATGTTTTATTTTATTTTTTGTCGATTTACATTACGATTTTGGTTGGTTGTGAGAGAGTGATAATGATTTATTTAATTTAGACTTAATAATATAATGTAATTTATTTTGGTTTAATAATATAATTTTTTTATAAAATATTTTGTTAGATTTTTTTAATTATATTTTATAATTTTATATTTAAAATTTGATTTTTATTATATATTTAATTATCTAAGAGTTATTTTAGGGAGTTAAATTGGGAAATGATTTTAGGAGAGTTAAAATGGTTAGAGATAATGATTGAAAATTAATAAATAACATTAAATGTAGTACATACAACTTTAATGGTTGTTTTTTAAGTAATTAGCATTAAATAGCAGTACATTAAGTTTTAAGACTTGTTTTTAAAAGTGTTTTATGTCATCTTTATAATATAGTATAGATATAGATATATGTTTAATGTTTTATCATCTATAATTATATGCTTTTTGATCGCTCATTGGATATATAACAGGAAATCGAGAAAAACAAAAAATATTGGAATTTTCAATATGATGAGAGTATTGAAATGAGATGAGTTTTTTTCTAAAAAAAAGATTTAAAACGAACCAACAATATGATAACACATGACACTAAAAGTAAAAGAGAAAAAAATGGTGATCTAGGACAATCACCATGTTTGAGATTGAGGTAAATCAATTTTTTTTTAATTATTTTAAAAACCTCTATTTTCTCTCATCCATGATCTGGTTAGTTAAGATCAACACAAGAAATAGTCTAAAATATTTATACTATTATATTAAAATTCTATTACGGTTATTGAAAAAAAGTAGTTATTGGAAAATGGTTTTTGGAAAGCTATTAAAGTTAAATTTTACATTTATCATCCTTACAATTAAATATCTAATTTACTTTCTATCCCTTGTTTTTTCATTTTTCATTTTACACTCTTATTATTTTAACACAAATAAATCGTATATAAACAAAAATGCAATGAAAAAATTCGTTTTTTTTTTTACAAATTATACCATTATAATCGTCTCGTCAATACCTTCAAAACGAACCCAATATTGAATATTTTTAAATTTAACCGTACTATTAAATATCATGAATATCTTTGAATTAAATCTCTACTACTATATAAAAAAAACTAATACGGTAATTGTACAAATTTTTGTACAATAACACTTATCATCCTAAGCTTTTATACAATAACACTTATTACCCTAAGTTTTTATACAATAACACTTATCACCCTTATAATGTTACATTTGTCACCCTTACAATTACTTATTTAATTCATTTTATATCCCTTATTTTTTATTTTACACCATTATCATATTAACACAAATAATCGTATATGAACAAAAATGTAATGAAAAAATAAGTTTCTTTACGAGCCTAATATTGAATATTTTTTAATTTAACTGTACTATTAAATATCATGAATATCTACGAACTAATTTGTTTTCTATCCATACGTTTTATTTTTTTCCACTATTAGCACATTAAAAATACATAATCGTAAAATACGTTTCATTTTTATTATAAATTATATCATTATAATTTTTTTTGTCAATAATTGTAATATAAACTAATTATTGAATATCTTTATGGGTTTAGGGTTTCATAAATTGTGATTTATAGGTCATGGTTGATTGTTGATAACATGTCTATAAGAAAGTAGTATTAATTGTTCGTTATTTACTTACATTCCGCTGTATTGCACGGGTATATGCTTAGTTTATATATAAAAAATGACAGTCAGACACACTCCTATCTTTAATAATGTTGAAATTCTTATTAAAGTTGAGTTACCATATACTAGTAGACTAAAGGCCATTTGGTTATTGTACAAGCATTCTGCTATTAGTCTCGTCCTTGCGGCAACAAGATCCCCAATCCTTTAAGTAGCTGGTTATTTCGACGGTAATCCTCTTTTTTATGTGCTCACAATGCGGTGGAATTTGTTGCGACCCCCCTAACCCTAGCTTATTGAACTATAATTTAAACTGTAGTGGTAACAGTGGTACATGGCCGGATTACAATTGAACAATACAACTTGATTTGATATAGGGCAAAATGACTACTGAGACGGAAGAGAAGATAATTGTATTTCAGACAAAATTGGGTTTGATTCAGGTTATCGTTTAGTGTGCGATTGACGATTATAATATGTTTCTGGAAACGAAATGTGTCGGTAGATCAAACAAATGAAAGCATTTCATTATGACATATGGACTTTTTGGCTATTTGGGCTCAAAGTTAAAACAATGTTTTTCTGGTAATGTTTTCGATTTTCCGTTTATATTTTTATTTCGGGCTTGTTTTGGTTTCGGTTGACGGGGTTTACGTTACACACACTTGTTATTTTCAGATTTACATTTTCTAGTAGTGATGATTTATGACTTCTGAAAACTCAAATTCATAACATTTTTAAGAGAGTCTCAAACTTTATTTGAGTGATATCATTCTCAATTCATCAAATTAAAAAAACTACCATAAAACCATTCAGAGTGATAATGACCAGTAAAAACCTAATTTTATCTTTTCAAAAAAAAACCTAATTTTATAAGTCTCATGTATGATTTCCACATCAACGTTATGATATCAAAATCAAAAAATTATATAACCCAATAAAATGTCATTTTACACCATTTTTAAAGCAAGAACCAATTTTTTTTTTGTTAAAATAAACATAAAAAATGTGGGCCACTTGTAATAACTTACTCTAATAATAACTCTTATAAATACTACACTTTTTGCTTATAAGACTTATGTTCAGTCTACCCTCGTCAACCGAGTCCAATCTAATCATATCTGTATACTAAATGCAGTCTCAAAAATCTAATATGATTCACAACTCCTAAAACCAAAATGACAATCAAACAATAATTTATTTCAATATCATATCAATTGGTACAATCTCACAATCCCATTCATCACAAAACACAAATATATTACAACTAACTTTACTCTCCAATTCACATCTATATATATTCATTAACACACACACACATATATATATATAGGCCAAGGATAATTTACAACCCAAGTTAGTCCGTACAACACCGATACAATATAAACCTCTCCATTGACCTCCCACATTCAGCACAAACCACCCTCTCCGGCACCATCCCGGTGGTTCCCGGCAATATCAACCGGTTACAATGGTGTTCCGGTCGGTTTGCCTCCAAATGATCGTTCAACGCCGGCAAAAACCCCCGTTTTCCGGCGTCCTCCTCCCAGTCTTTATGGTTCATCAAGCTCGTCAACACCGTGTCCCCGTTTGCCCTCCGCATCCACTCCTTCGATCCCCGGCAGATCACGGCCCACCCTTGATTGTTCCCGTCGTATGTCAGCATCACGTTGATCTCGCGGAGGATCGGGTCGTCCTCGAAGGACTTGCCGTGCTGCAATTTCGAGTGCAACATGCTTTCCAACCGGACCCAGAAGTACCAGATGAGGTTCGGGTCCGGGAGGACGTAGCTGAGCTCTTCGCGCTGGATGATTTCGTTGTTCTTTCGGACTTTTTCTTTCGGGTTGCTTTTTCCGACGTAGAGCATTTCGAGTGGGATTCCGGCGGCGGCCGCCACCGATCGAGCGGTTTTCGTGAACTTTCGGATCCAGTCGAGGTCGTCGCCTCCGTATAAACAGATGTATTTACCGTCACGAATCTGCAAGAGACCGTGAAATGAATTGAAGATAAACGCTACAACAAAATTGACTTTATAGGAGGTCAAATATGTCTCTGTATAAATGAAACTGTCTATGTGGTTTAACTTGTTTGTATAAACCGAGAAGGGTTTTTTAGTAGATGAAAAGGGTGTGTTTTTTAATTGGGAAGGGTATATTTTGTAAAAACTTGGTTTTCTGTATAAAGTTCCCCCTATAAGTTTACTGAAAAAGCCATTTTGAATATCATTAAGCCACTATCAAACAGTCATGTATAGTTGACCGAATAAGTTATGAACTCATTAAGCTGCTAACAAACTGGCTTGAAATGTCCTAATAGATCAGGTTATAGGACTTAAGTTTACATGACTAAACAATTGCGGGTCTTATAGAAATGTGTTACAATAAGCAGGTAAGACGTTTTTAAGTGTCATAACAAGTTTTTAGGATACTTTTGAAATAAAATGTCGTATTAGTCTTTTTATATGACATTATTTGAAAATGTGTTATATAAAAAGACGTGTTTCCATGACATTTCTTAAAAGTGTTACATAAAAAAGACAAGAGTAAACTACGATTTTCGTCCTTGTGGTTTGTTGTTTATAACCATTTTCGTTCCTGACTTTAAAAATTGCTTTTTTGGTCATTGTGGTTTATAATTCCTTTCCATTTTCGTCCCTAAAACTAATATTCTCAGGGACTAAAAACGAAAGGAGTTGCAAACCACAAGGACCAAAAAAGCAATTTTTAAAGATCAGAGACAAAAATAGTTATAAACAACAAACCACAGGGATGAAAATAGTAGTTTACTCAAAAAGTAAATAGGACATTTTATTTCAAATGTCTCTAAAAATAAAAAATAAAAACTTGTTAGGATGCCAAAATCCAAAAATGTTCTATTAAGTTACTATAACCCTTTTAAATATGATGTAAATTTTTTTGTTCTATAAATTAAATCTTATAAAACAGTTTATTACGACATTCAAATATATTTGCTTTCCTCTAAAAACGATTTTTTGTCGTGAAAGACATGTAATTGGGTTAATGCACGATCTTACCCAATCCATAATCATCGGCTCGATGGAATCGACTAGTAACTCGATCCTCCACTCTTCGTCCCGCCAAAGGGATTCTTCCCTCAATCTAGTGAACGGGAACGCGACGATTCCCCATATCCAAATCATATGCATTGCGTTAGGGTTGACGATATTCCCATGAGGATCCATAACCACAAGCAGCGGCTTGTGGTTAAAGTGCCACACCTCCTTGATGTACTTGATCGCAGCTGGATCAAGTAACGAGGGGTGGAACACTGAAAACCAGGGCATCATGTTTTGCAGAACCTCGAACTTCTTTTGGTTCTCTCCGGTCCACGGTATCGACCTATGGTTCGGCACCACCGGGAGCCACACCACCTCAAACTGGCCGGGCCCGACCCCGACCTCCTTGTACATCTGGTCAAGCAACAAGATCTCATCTGGGGATATGTCGAGATCCGAGATGAGGAGCAACACGATCTTCTTCCTTAGCACGTCGATGCTAACCTAAGGATGCACAAAAATCGAAACAACAGTTCATTTTTATCCGGATAGACAGCTTAATCTATACAGAAATTAATTAATGGAAAAATAAGTTTTGATGAATAGTATACCGACCCGATTCTTTGTAGAGCTCTTGTATAACGGAAGTTGATCGTCTTTTAAATAGATCAAATGCTTTAGAGGCTTGATGTTATCGAGATGTGGAGTATCCATAACGCGAAGAAGCGTTTCGTATGCTTCGATTTGCTGCTTTTCATCTGATTATTATTTCGAAAATTTCAAGTTATTTAGTGATGAATTGATGCATATATATATATATACATATATAAAGCGATAAATTCAAGGGAAACCCCCAAAAGAATAATGAACCGAGGAACCCCTTAATAACCGTTCATCTGTACAATATGTATATGTGCATCCAAGTAATTGAAAGATGTTTCCTGGTTTCTATGCACGTGTGCATACCGGAAAAATTACTTGTGTGTACATGTACATACTGTCAGATGAACGGTTACTATGATATTTCTCAGTTTTTCATTTTTTTGCGATTTTTCTCTGAACCTATATATATATATATATATATATCAAAATTTCTTTATAACATTCTTGATCTTACTAATGTGGTGATTGCAAAGTTGTAAGTTGTGCTTGAGATGATCATGAATATTGCTGATCTTATGGGCCAAACTTGATAGCTCCCAAGCTTCTGAGGTCGTCGTAATATGCCTGGATTAATTATAAGACTTTGTTATATGTCTGGATGGTTAAAATCAGTTTTATAGGACGTCAAATATATCTGAATATCCTAATAGATTGTTGTATAAGACTTAAGTTTATAGGATAAAACAACCGTGCGTCATATATAAAAGTGTTTAAATAAGTTGACTCGTGCCCTGTTTTAGAAATGTTCCATACAACAAAGTTTGGTTTTTATAGTACGCCTAGAATGTATAAGCATTTTAATAGAATACTTTATAGAACCTAAGTTTATAACACACAAGCTATAAAACCTCCTATCTAAGAGCGTTACAATTGGTTTATAGGACGTTTTAAGTGTTTTAACAATTTTTTTGGAATGCTTTTAAAATAAAATGTGTTATTAAAACCACAAGGGTTGTGGCGTACTGGTTAAGGCCCTGGGGATGTGCTGGAATATCCCATTTGCCCAGGGTTCGAATCCAGACGTACACAACAATTGTGGCCACTGAGGTTTAATCAGGGCTGATGTCTTACAGTCATAATTTGCCAAATGATTAGTCTAGGCATAGCCTAGGACGCCCTTCCAAAAAAATGTGTTATTAACTATTTTATATGACACCTTTTCAAATAGTGTCGTATAAAAGAACTAAACTACAATTTATTTTAAAAACGTGCTAAAATAACTTTTTAAAACGCCTAAAAGCGTCCTATAAATTTATTGTAACACTTTTAGCTGGGACGTCTTTTGGTAGTCTTATAAAGTATTTTATTAGGACGCTTAAATTTTCTAGATAAAAGATTGCCTGGTTGTATAAAATTAAGTCCCGTAAAAGAATCTGTTATGACATTTCGACATATTAATGTCTTATAAAGCCGATTTTGTTATAGTAAGAGGAAACAAGGTGAACGGACAACATACTCATGTCCCATTCCGATGAGGTTTATAAGTATGGATGTGCATGCTACAATGCTTCGAATGATCCAATAAACCGCAGTCGGGATATGAGCGGTGGCCGTCACTAGTTCTGGCGTATCCGAGTTAATATACTGACTCGGGAGCTCCTTAAACTTAACGATGCAAAGAGTAAGGTCGAGCATGGCCTTGATGAGGGTGGTGACCGCCTCGAAACGTGGCTTCAGAACTTCACCATGCTCTAATATGTCCGGCAGTTGCTTCAGGTGGGCTAATGATTTGGCGAGCGGGTTGGCGGTGTAGAGCTGAGCCACCAACCAAAACTCGCCATAATTCATTGCAAAAGCTGCCAGAGTAATGGCAGCTTTTGCATCCCACCCGTAATTGGAAAGTAGATGAAAAAGCTCCGTCGTGGTTGCATGAGCATCTCCTCCGCCGGTACATTTGCAAGAAATCTGCCGTACATTATTAACTCATTATAGTTATAAACCCGTGAGATTCGATATAAAAATATTTTTTTGTCATCAAAAACTTTGATATAGTATATTGTTTCACATGTGATTGTGTGTTTACATGATGAAAAAAATACATGTGACACTTTTTTTTTTCCACATAGTGAAACAAATACATGTGAAATTATCACATTATGAAACAAATATATATGAAACAATACCTTAAATTCTAACATTTGATGGAAAAAAAATAAGAAAAAAATATTTTTAGATCGATTCCACCTTTTGCTGGTTCTAATTTGATTTGCCTCATATATATACGTACACATGTATGTATGTATACACACATACATAGGCATAACCATTTATAAACCTAATAAGTCGCATAAACTTACAAACCACTTTTCATGTGTTGTTTCACATATGTATTTTAAAAATGCAGTACTTATACAATGTTGTTTCATGTAGCACATCTTTATACCTCGCACGAAACCTTGTTGATTGTGATTGCCATAATTTCAAGCATCTCATTGAGATCGCCATAGATTTCAGTATCAACGATCGGAGCCAATTCCGCTACACTTTCCTGCAAATCACGAATCGAAATTTAGTGGTGGAAGTTAACCAATGGTGGAATTATAAACAATTTACGTACATGAAGATGGGCGGTGGGAACGGTGGCGGCCGGATCGACCCTCTGCATGATGTCCTCAATGATTTGGATGAGTGGTCGGACGTTGAAATGAGTGCCATCGGGAGAATGGGTGGCGACAATGTGTTTCATCATGGCGTTGTCGTCGGAGGCGGAGAACATATTGCGGTCGCTTCGGAGATGGCGCTTTCGGGTGGCAGCCATTGGTGGAGATTTTGGGTTTGAATTGTGAAGGAACACAAGAAGATTTAAACTTCAAAAAAGTGGGAATGAATCTTGTACCTTGCTTGTATACCTTCATATCTTATCTTGGCTTTGGAACTATCTTCTTTATCTTTAATTCCCTTTTTCTTTTGTCATTTCAATATCTTTACTATTTTTATGTTCATATATGTAACCAAAATTGTATTTAAAAGTTTTGAGTTTTCTTTTTTGAACTCAAAAGAAGCATAAAATGGGTTCCAATCGGGCAAGCAATGTTTATAGAAAGAAGAAAACTTGACATGTCATAATCTATCTATACTATATTATAAAAACGGTATAAAAAACTTTTAAATACAACATTTTAAGCACAAGTTACAACTAATTAAAGTCAATTACTTAATTTATAACTTCTTAATGCTTTGGTATAACCTTTCCAAGCACAATATCTCACATAATCATCTATTGTGGAATGAATACTCATTTATTAATATAACAATTTGTTTTTTTGGTGGAGGATTTTATAAAATAGATTTTATATTAGCATAATCTATTTTAAATGTAGATTTTACATTTAAATCTATATTAATGAGATGTAATATAAAATCTTTTTCTTCCGTATTTTTTTATATTACATCTCATAATGATTTTTTCATATTTTATTTTATAAAATCTTTTTACATAATGAGATGTAATATAAACTCTTTTTTCTTCCGTATTTTTTTTGCTAATATAAAATCTATTTTATTTTATAAAATCTACACGTATTTTATATTAGCATAATATAAAATCTACACGTATTTTTTTCGATAATATAAAATCTACACGTATTTTTTTTTCACGAACATTAAAAGAAGAAAAAAGAAGGTTGATATGAATTAAAAATAAAAAATAACGAGATACACTAATAAATTATCGTATTCTTTAAAATAAAAATATTCCGCAATACTTTCCAAATTAACCAAGTGTAAAGAAAATAAAATAGAAACGATGTAGATATAAAAATATTCTTCCATATTTTTAATATATTTACATTTAAATGTAAAATCGAAAATGAAAATAAAAGATTTTAAAATATTCTCAACATTCACTATAAATATATATAGTTTCTCTATGTATCATCCGAGTACAAGAAGAATACGAACGGTCGGTGTCAATGGCGGAACCTGCAACTGAACAAAAGGTATTCCACAATATTTTTGCTTCTTTGAAAAACTACTTTTTTATATTTTATTTTATTTACTGAGGATTTGTTTATATTTTTCAAAACCCACAATCATAGCACAAACTCATAACAACAAACGATTAAGAATATATGAAGTTAACCACTTATGAAAATACATTCGTTTTTCACATTGTATTTCATTAACTGTTAACAGAGAAATTACGTTTCATTTTAACTCGGTTCAATATTCCAACAAAAAAATTTCCTCCCGTGCAATGCACGGGCCCAACACTAGTAAACAATGAACAGAAGATTTCTTTTAACCACAAAGGTTATGGCGTACTGGTTAAGGTCATGAGGGATGTAGTGGAATATTCCATCTGACCAAGGTTCAAATCCAGACATACACAATAATTGTGGCCACTGAGGTTTAATCAAGGCTGATGTCTTATAGTCGTAATTTGTCAAGGGATTAGTCTAGGCATAGCCTAGGACACCCTTTCCAAAAAAAACAATGGGCAAAAGAGAAACGGGGTTTTTACGGCAAAACATGAACAACCCTGTTAGTTTGTCATCTAGCAAAGCGGGCAGAGTAAATGGTTGTTTGGTTGATTTTCTATTAATTATTGTATGGATAAAAATCTGTCTATTTAAATTGGAAAGTTTTTGTTTGGGACTGCTTTTTTTAAGATGGAATGAGCATGTTATTTTTAATTGAAAGTGCATGTTTGGAAGAAAAAAAAACTTGTCCTAAATAAAGTTCCCTTTTAGAAACTTATTGAATAAGTCGCTTTTTAAATTAAGTCACTAACAAATAATCATGTATAACCGACAGAGTAAGTCATTAAACTGTTAACAAATAACCCTCAAAGCCTTGAAAATTTTAAACTAATAACCTAAATTCAAAACCTTCCTTTTGAGCTCATGAATATACTTGAAAAGAAAAGTTGGTTTTGGTTTATTTTTGTTATATATATATATATATATATGGGTTGTTTTATTTGCAACCCTTAAAAAGGTTGCAAACCTTGCAATCCACATCTTAACCGTCGGATTCATGATCGGCGGTTACAATAGATATGGGCCCAATATTTTTAATTAAAAAACAGAAAAATAAAAATAAAATAACCGTCGATCATTAATCCAACGGTTAAGATGTGGGTTGCAAAGGTTGCAACCTTTTTCAGGGTTGCAAAATATCCTTCCACTATATATATATATATATATATATAGGGGTTGTTTAATTTGCAACACTTAAAAAGGTTGCAAACCTTGCAACCCATATCTTAACCGTCGGATTTATGATCGGCGGTTACAATAAATATGGGGCCCAATATTTTTAATTTAAAAAAAAATAAATAAAATAAAATAACCGTCGATCATGAATCCAACGGTTAAGATGTGGGTTGCAAGGGTTGCAATCTTTTTAAGGGTTGCAAAATATCTTTCCAATATATATATATATATATATATATATATATATATTAATTATTTATTGATTTATTGCATGCTTACTTTTCTTTGATTGTTCCTCTTTTCTTTATTTATGGTGTATCTATTTATCAAATATATGCCCAAAGTGGGGAATTGAGTCTTTGTTTATACTTTAATGGCCCTTAATTTAAAAGGGGGATTTGAAAAATATGCTTAATTACATATCAAAAGTATACTTTAGCTTGAACAAAATGAACCAATAAATTATGATAAATCATATTAAAAATACTGTATTGTTGTTAATTGATGAATCAATAAAATTGATTACGCTGAAAATATAAATTTTAATACAAAAGATACTATTTGTTCAGTAATATTTTTTAATATATTTTCATGGATTTTGTTTTATTTAATCAACTGGGTCGTCGTAGTTTTTAATTGCATAGTTCCTGTTTCGTTAATCAACCTTAAGAAATGAACAATGAAACAGAAAGAGACGTTCACCTGATAATTGCATAGTTACTCGGTTAAATATCAATGGTCGATCAAAACACAACTCATTCATTTAGAAATACAAGATAAATACTGAGATTTACTAATATAGCAAAATAGTCCATAAACTGATAACCAACAGAATACTCTATCGCTCTACCAAAACAACAAAATCCATAAGATAAAATTGAGAGGGGCAAAATAAAAATGTAATTACATACATTGTCCAAATACAAATTAGTAATAAATAAACAAGTGACATATGGATTTTAATTTTTAAATGGATTAGGAAGTAGAGATGGTCAAAAATTGGTCGCGATACAGGTCCAAATCGGTTCCACTCCGAGACTGTTCTTTTGTAATCGGTCCTGATCCTGACCAAAAATATCCAACCTGTTCTCCACGTACAAAGCCCGGTCACTAGAACCGGTTCTTGTCCTGGGCTTGGGCCAAATCGGTTCCAATTTTTTTTTGAAAGAAAATCAATTGTGCACATATAAAAAATCTTGTTTGAAGATTTTTTTTGGATAATATCTTATTGAAATACACTTTAAATATCTTTTTAATTTTTTACACAAACATCTTATACATGTTCCTATAACTACAGTTTTCATAATTAAGTACAACACTTGAAAGAACTTGAAAAACTTAAAAAAAAAACCTATAGTTTTTGGCAAATTAGCCTATGTTTGGCAAATTAGCTGATAAGTTAGCTTTTCAAAACGCTACTATGAGTAGTTTTTCAATAAACTAGTTTATGGTCATCCAAACATGTACATTTTTTTTTGCCAAACAATACCTTAATGTGAAAAAATCGGCCCTATGAATAACCGGTCCTCTCGGGATGGGCCTTGAATTTTTCTAAAAAATATAATCGATCCCGAAACGTCGGGTCATAATCGGTCCTAATCGGTTCCGGGCTGAGATCGGGCCCAATTTGGCCTGAAATAAAGTAAATATTTTCATATTTGGGCCTGAGGCCCAATCAAGTTAATGTAATAGGCCCAATTTAATTTTGGTATCATCTCCTTCTGTTTCATGATTCCCCTTTCTCCTTTCTCTGGTTGTCCAGACACGAATAATAAACCCTAATTTAACCCTTAAACCCTTCAACCTCCATTTTTGCTTCAAACAATCCGATCTTCTTCTTCTTCATCATCCTGTAATCATCAATCATGATGAAAGGTAAGAAGTTCAACAACGCTAAGAAGAGTCAAAACGGCCATAGAAGCAAGAGGTTCAAATCGGACAAACCTGATCCGTTCTTTGACGGCGATTCCAAGCGCCGGAGGAATTTTGAAAAGGAAGACAATGACGATGACAGCATTAAGAGCAGTGATTCCGATGATTACGACGACAGAGAAGTGGCGGCGGCGGTGGATGATGATGGTGATGTTGCTGGAAGTGAATTGGTGGTGGAGGAGACGGCGGCGGAGAAGCGGAAGAGAGTAGCGGAGGCGTATTTGGAGAAGATGAGAGCGGCGGCGAGGAGAGAGGAGGAGGAAGGTGATGAGTTTGAGGATGATGAGAGAGGTGGTAAGGAAGGGGGAGAAAGGGATTCTCTAGTTGCACGGATGTTGCAGGCGCAACAACTTGAAGACAGTGGTCGTGTTCGTAAATTGATTGCTTCAAGGTACATATATATTCTCTTTGGAATCGATTTGTAGTTGTATGGGAAGTGATAAGCTAACAATCCTGGAAATAGAAGCTATTCTGAGTCATTATTGAAATCTGTCAAAACACCGTATTCATCAATCATGAGCAAGTTAGTAGTTGATTTGCCATTAAAATAGTAAGCAAGTTGTTCATACACATTATGCTAAGATGAGTTAAAAGGATATTAGGTAACGTCTGGTACATAGGCATGATTTAATTGGATAGGATAGAACTGGACTGGGCAAAAGGACATGACAGGACTCCATCCGGTGTTTGATGCTGCTAGGACCGGATAGGACAGAACTAGACAAGTTCACCCTAAAAGTTGTTTGATGATTTTATATATATCATATAATAGGTATAGACGGAAGTTTAGGGGAAAATCCTCAAAAAAATGGAAAACTAAGGATGCCCTTGTGCATACAAGTAAATTATGTTGTTTTTTGGTTTTTATGCACGTGTGCATGTTACAAATTACTTGTATGCACAAGTGCATACCGTCTAGATGAAGGGCTACCAGGGTGTTTTTCAGTTTTCCGTTTTTTTGAGGTTTTCCCGAGAACCTGACCCAATAGGTATAAATGATACAAATTTAGTAAATATTTAAAGTGATCGGTGGAGGTGGTCGACGAAGGTAATGGTGGTGGAGATGGCCGGTGGTTGTGGAGGTGGTGGAGGTGGCCGACGGTGGTGGAGATTGGTAAAGGTGGAGGTGGATGTGGTCGACGATCGTGGTGATGATGGGCGGTGGTAGAGGAGGTTGTTGTAGTGGAGGTGGCCGATGGTGATTGGCGGTGGCAATGGGTGGTGGTGGAGGTGGAGGTGGTCGACGATGGTAATGTTGGTAGCATTGGGGGGTGGTTGTAGAGGCGGTGGAGGAGGTTGTTATAGTGGAGGAAGAGGTGGAGGTTGCCGATGGTGTTGGCGGTTGGCCGGCGGTGGCGATGGGTGGTGGTAACCATTAAAACAAATACCAAATTAGGGTTATATATCAAATGAGGGTAGATCAGTAACCTTTTAGTTTCTGTCTCAGACTTGTCCCATGGTGTTCCATCTATTTTGGTGGAACTAGAAAAAGCCATTTTTGTCCCACCCTTTGTCACAGTCCCATGTTGCGCCAAACGTAGAACAATGATTTTTGTCCCTTCTTGTCCTGTCCCATGTGCCAACCACAGCCTTACGAAATAATAATGCTCTCTTTCCAGAACAAGAGTTCAGATTTGAATTCCGAAAGTCTAATTTGCTACTTGATAACTTCAAGAATATTTATAGATTACAATGTGATTATAGCATCAAACTATAACAATACTTACGCAAACGTAAAACAATTTGAAACTGTATGTCAAAAATCATCCATGTTAATGGTTGGTTATTTCTGTATATATAGGGTTCAAAATCCAAAAACAACGGATGGATTTGAAGTTTTAATGAAACATCGACAGTCTGTAACTGCTGTGGTTTTATCAGAAGATGATTCTAAAGGATTTTCTGCTTCGAAGGATGGGTATATTGTCCAGTGGGATGTGAATAGTGGGAAGGCGGAGGCATACGCTTGGCCTAGTGAGGATGTATTGAAGTCTCATGGTGCCAAAGAGCCACAAGGTCGAGCTAAAAAGCGTAGTAAGCATGTTTTAGCTCTGGCTGTAAGCTCTGATGGTCGGTATTTGGCAAGTGGAGGCTTTGATCGACATATTCATCTATGGGATACACGTACACGGGAACATATTCAGGTACCGTTTCAAACGGGTAAAATCATGAACGATTATTGTCATAGTTTTTTTTTTGAATTGTTGTTCTTATTTGGCAGTGGGATGTTTTTGCAGGCTTTTCCAGGCCATAAAGGACCTGTGTCTTGCTTGACCTTCAGGCAAGGGACTTCGGAATTATTTTCTGGTTCTTATGATCGAACCATCAAGATATGGAATGCAGAAGACAGAACTTACATAACAACATTATTTGGTCATCAAAGTGATGTTTTAACTATCGATTGCTTAAGGAAAGAACGGGTGCTAACTGTTGGTCGTGACCGGACCATGCACTTATGGAAGGCAAGTGGTTTACTCATTTTACTTGTTCCAAATGGGAGGAAAGTTCCTTTACCAAAATCGATTAGGAACCCGCGAACTGTCTACATCGCTCCACATGTCCCTCTTCAGGGTGAGAGTGTTATTCATGATGAATAAGCTTACAACATTCATGATGAATACCACGTACCTATTTGTGATGAATATGTCATGTGTCGTGTTGTGGTGGTTCCCGGGTTCCTAATCAATTCTAGGTTTCCAAAAGTATCCCTTCACTATGGGTAAACGTATAATAATAGAAAATAGTTGATAGTATGCTAAATCAAAACACATCTATGCTCTCCCGAGTCTAATTGCCTCATAGATTGGTGAAATTTTCTACCTAGCATGAATGTTGTAGTATAAATGTGAATTTTTATGATATCCTGTTCATATTTTCTTTGGTAAATACAGGTTCCCGAGGAGTCACAACTAGTCTTTCGGGCTTCTGCATCATTATTGGAGTGCTGTTGTTTTATTAATAATGATGAATTTTTATCGGGCTCAGATGATGGTAGTATTGAGCATTGGAGTGTGATGCGGAAGAAGCCCCTTCATATTGTAAAAAATGCACACCCTACGTTGATCCCAAATAAGCTTGATAGAGGACAAAATGGTGATTTATCAAATGGTAACGAAGGTAATCAACTTCAAATGTTCATACAGTAAATAATTAACATATATGAAAGCTCATCACATTTTGCTATTTTGGTTCATTGGAAGACTCTAGTTTTTTTTTTTTAATTCTTTCTTTCTTTTACTATTATTGATTATTGCAGCTGTTAAGATCTTGAATTGTTGCAATCCTGATCAAAGAATCATTTTCGTTCCATTTTCTCAGATAACTTGCATCCTGCTCCGGAAAAGTTGTGCTCGTCTGCACATTCGTGGGTTAGTTCTGTTGCTGTATGTAGAGGCAGTGATCTTGCAGCATCAGGAGCCGGTAATGGTGTCGTTCGTTTGTGGGAAATCGAAAGTGATGCCAAAGGCATTCGCCCACTTTTTGAGCTGCCATTGGTAAGTTCTCAATTTTCTGTTTACCATCAACATAGTATTAAACGATTGGAAGCTTAATTGTTCTAAATTCAGGGATAATTCAAAGAAAATTCCATAGAGAAATTGTTATAATCACTTTCTAGTCGTAACAGAAAGTGTGGGATGCCTTTTTATGGCGTTTTGTTCTGATATTGATCTACTTGTATATAGGTTGGGTACGTGAATTCTTTGGCATTTGCCAAGTCGGGGAAGTTTTTGGTTGCTGGCGTTGGCAAGGTGAATTTCGACCTTTTATCTTCATAATTTCTGCGTCATAATCAGTAGACAATGTTAAAGAGTGCGATACATCTTCAAATATGCAAGGTTTTGACCACCATTCCGTTTCTTGATCTACCGTTTCACAATCTTTCGAGTGAATTAACGTTTCAGCCTTCTTCTTCGACTTTTTGTTGCAAAAAATCCACCGCCCTTTCGAAAATGCAGGAAAAGAGAGGAAGAATACTACACTTTCGTAAGAAAACAAGTGATTTTGGAACCATCTCTTGGCCCCTTTTCTCAAAGCGTTCTTGCAAAATCTAGGGCTCTTATAGATTTTTTACGAGAAAGATTGTTTCATTTTTGCAACGAGAGCCAAATAAGATGGTTCGAAATCTTGGTAATTCTCTTTTCCCAACGGATGACACGCCTGAACGTAGAGGATGGATTCTTTTGCCAAATTTTCATTTTTCCATCAAGTCTTATATGAATTAAGTTGTCTGTATGGTTCTGGTTGCCTGAAAATGATGACATTATGTTTAACATTTTTTTTACTGTGAAGATTGCTTAGTTGTGACCTGTTTGTTGTGCTCACAATTCAGGAACCCCGATTGGGTCGATGGGGGTGTCTTCCTGCTGCTCGACATGGTGTTGTGTTACACCGTTTGCAGCTCTCGTGATCCAATCGTTGTACCAGCTCCAACCCCATTAAATCAGACCGATCCGAGATCATGTGACGAGAGTTCTAGTGGACACGAAGATTAAACACCCAAAAACGATGCTTCCGAGGTGAACACATTGGTCTCAAATTCGGCTTCGTTACATTTTTTTTTGTTGTGCTCTATTTGTTAAATCAATTTTGGTTACGGTTTTTATTCAACATCTTGGGTGTATTCTATAATCCCAAACGATATTACCATTTGCATCAATGATCCACCTTGAGACAAATTTTGATTGCTTGATGCTTCCGGATTGACCGGGGTCGACCATGGATAGGCCCAACAAAAAACCGGGAGGGGATTCGATTCCCGGTACCTGACGGGGGGCGGGGATGAGGTAGTGGAACCGGGGCTGGGGCCAGGGACGGGAATTTCATTTCCCGCACCATTGCCATGCCTACCTCTAATGGAGGCTAGATGGCAACATATCGTCCACGAGTGTCGAAAGGGGGCTATACAGGTACAAAGTGTTGATTCTTTAAAGTGGTAGATCTTGGCTTTGATAACATCAGAACCCTATTTGAGGGGCAGTTTGGTTGGCTTTCTATTAAGTTTTGTATGGGTAAATTTGTCTGTGTGGATTAATCATTTATGTATAAATTGGAAATTTTTTTGTTTAGGAGAGTTTTTTTCATAGAGTCAAGGAGCCTGTTTTCAGTTGGTATTTTTAATTGGGGGACAGGTTTGGAGAAAACTTAGTTTTCTGCATAAAGCTCTCCATAGAAGTTTACTGAATAAGTCACCATCTATATCATTAAGCCATTATTAAACGGTCATGTATAGCTTACTGACTAAGTTGAGTAGTCCATTAAGGGGTTGTTTGTTTACCTCTTAATGGTTCCATTAAGAGGCAATCTTTAAATCATTAAGAGGTAAATCTTGTTTGGCAAAAAAAAGGTCTGCCTCTTAATGGTTCCAAAACCCTGTCTTAACCTTTAAGAGCCCTGATTTCATTCTGAACAATTAGCAAACAACCATATTTCATTTCGCACTATATCATAAGAGTCTCTTAATCATTCTGACCACTTAATCATTTTGCACCAAACCATTCAACAACTGCCAAACGGTTCCTAAGTTTCTTAAGCTCCTAAGAAACTCAGAAAAAACTCTTCAAGGGAGAAAGATGTTGAAAAATGATAAAAGAAAAATGATCAAAGTTTAGCTAATGTGGGACTTCAACAGTAGTGATATCTTACAAGAGATTGCTATAAATACAAAAATCACTCGAAACGACTCGGTTGGAGGAAGAGTTTGGTATTCTGCAAGACCGCAACACGTTTAATGGGTTTCTTTGTACAACATCGGTATAGATCCTATTTATACAACCTTATTTTGGTCTCGATTAGATTCAGACAAATCGGACACAACGAAAGATCAACTCCACACTCACAACACGTCTGTAAACCCCAACAACAACTATAAGAACGATTAATCTTTCAGTAATATTCATATTTACAACGGGATTGTGTTTAAGCTCACCTGATGCCCACAACCGAAAGCCATGTCCTTCGGGTTATTACGACACACGAGGCACACCTGAAAACAAGAACCGAACGCCAATTGTTGTCATCGGTACACACCAACTCATATTTCTTAAGTTTCACGACAACTTACCTTATTGTCGTAAGTAGAATTCGTAGATGGAGATCCCGTCTCATGTACGCTCCGATTCCCGAAACTCGAAGCGCCACCGCAAGGCGGAGGAAGGGGGATCGTGTTTGGAGAATAACCCATTCGCCGACTGATCAACAACATAACAGAAACGGAAATTTCTTAAATATCACAACCAAAATCCATCGATCGTATGTGTGACTACTGATTCTACAAAATCTTTTGATCTTACCCGAGTAGATTGAGCTCGATCGTAGCTTTATATTGCGAAGGTATTTCCATCAACGCAGTTAACGCGAATTTGGTATGTTTCTTCATTGGATCCACGCTCTTTGACATAATTTCCGTAAAATTCACAAACTAGCAACAACCAAGAAGAAATCAGTCAGATTGCTCTCTAAAAGAGCCTGTAATAAAATAGGCTCCAACATATATTATTCAGAAATGGTCCAAATATAGCTGATGTAGGACTCCAACAGTTGCAAACCTGAAAATTGTCGAAGGCTCGAGAAGGTATGTTGTCATCGAAGTCCTTCATCAAGTCCCAAGGACCGTCGCCAACCCCCACCAATATTATCGATAACGGATACTTACTGCAACGATGAAAGCAACAACGAACAGTGAGAACACTGCAACAAAATCGGTTTCTAGGACGCCGTAAATTTGTAAGTGTCCTAACAGGCTGTTGTATAAGACTTAAGTTTATAGGACCAAACATTTGTGCGTCTTATATAAAACTGCTACAATAAGTTCATATGACACTTTTGGGTGTCTTAAAAAGTTTTTCAGGACAATTGAAATAAAATACCCTATTAGCTATTTTATATGACACTTTTGAGAAGTAATTTTATGAACACGATCTTTTTATAGAACACTTGTTTTTATAATACAAAGTTTCAAATAATATTATATAAAAAAATTAATAACATATTATTTCAAAATTGTTCTAAAAAACTTGTTAAAACGTCCAAAAATGTCTTAAAACTTGTTGTAACACTTTTACATACGACACACAATTGTTTTGTTCTACAAGTCCTATAAAACAATCTATTAGAACACGTACAAAAAAATTTACGTTATGTAAACCCGATTTTGTCGTAGTGGAATCATATTTTTAAGGTTAAATGATTAATGTCGAGATGTGAAACGTTTTTTTTGTAACCGTGGGTTTCCGGGCTAGCTTACGCGCACCGACTAATCTCCGGGCGACCACGAATGGCCTGGAGTCATTCAATGGACTGTGAAACGTTACCTTGCTCTTACAATGGCGTCGATGGTGTTCCGTTCCTGTGAACTGAGCTGACCATCGCCGCTTCTTGTTACCTAAAGAAGAGCGAAAATCTCAATTTGCAATTTAAAAAAACGACATATTTGGAGTTTTCGTGACGGTTTGACGATAACCTGACCGTCGGCAATTATCAGCAAAACGTGGTATTGGCCGCCGGTTTCTTCGACAATTGTCATGGCCATTTCTATTATAGGTGCAAAAGATGTAGGTCCTGCAAAAAACACAATTCATTCGGTTGTTTTACGGCAGTAAAAAAACACTGTTAGAAAAAGAACCAAGATATTTCAATAAATGTAACCAAACGAACTCAGTATATTCTATTAACTTTTGGCGAAAAGTAGACCTGAAAGTTGAAGTTGAGGAACAATCTGTTTATATCGCCTCAATACATCCTGAAATCCGTTACAGGAATCGGAACCCGGATAGAAACTGAATACACTTTGATCGTGGGTGGAGACTAAAGAATTTAAACCAAAAACCATACATTAATCTGGGCCGAAAAAAAACACATTTTTTGATTTTTTTGCAGAGTCAATTTGCGAAATTACTGGCTATTTCTTGATAATGTTTAAAAAACAGTTGTTGGTGAAAACGGTTGTATTAATTATATACGTTACCGTCTCCAAATCCAAAGCATGGGATGATGTTATCCTCGTCAAAAGCGGAGAGTGTTTTCCCGATGATGGAAATGGCTTCTTGATACGGGTTTTGTAGTACCCCGTTGATGTTATGTAAGCTTCGTCCGTTGAACGACTCCCTCCCTAGTTTCATGTGTGCACAGAGTAATCAATAAGTTGGTTGTTGGCTGAAAAACTTACCATTTTTGGTGAAAATTAGCTGATAAATTAGATAACAATGTGAAACATGTTAAAAAATCAATTGGAAAAATATAAGTGGCATGATTGGAAAAAAAATCGAAAAATAAAAACTTTCAGAGGTTATTAAATAGCTTTTCAAAAACGTTAGTTTATAGCTAATCAAATGAAGTGGTGTCCACATTTATATTATAGTTCGTAGCAAATAAGTGTCATTTTTTAAATTATATGTCTACTATCTCATTTTTACCTTTAATTATGAGCTAAAGAAACTTATTCTCTTTGTTATTAAAGGTAAAATTGTCATTTAATTAAAAAAATATAATAATTACACATTTCTAGAACTATGTGCCTTTTTCACTGTGAACACTTATTTTGGGACGAATGGAGTAAATGATTGCCTGTCCACTCATTGCTTCTGGTGAAATCAATGCCGACGATGAGATTTGACGATTCGAGTCCAGCTTGAGCGAGAGCTGAAGTAACCTAAACAATAACGAATATATTTTCAAAAAATACAACACGAATCATATATCTGTTAGAATATATACGAAGTTAGCAATAAATTTTATGCCTATGAGACTACTTCCCGAGGCCATCATTTCAAGTCCTTTAAAAATCAGTAGGGATTTTTTCAACCATTCAGATCAGTCGAAGTACAAGTAAGCTGACCTGCAAACTCACAGTTTATAAGAAAAAAAAAGGAAAAAAGAACCTGTTCAAGAGTTTGGTAGTCATCTGTGATTTTTGAATACTTTTTGAAGCTGGTTTCCCTTGAACTCTTGCCTCCCATTTTTAGGAAAAATGGTTTCATTTTTGGTGGGTTTTGATGTGTGTATTTGTATGTATATATTTTTATTATAATACTAAAAAAATAAGGAGTAAATTATAAATTTGGTCCCTATGGTTTGTAGAAAATAACACTTTCGTCTCTGTAGTTTCGAAATTACAAGATGATCATCCTGGTTTGCAAAGACGTGCGGATTTAGTTCCTCTCTTTAACAGTCGTTGAAAAATTCTGTTAAATTAGAGGCATGCTCGTCATTTTATCAATTTTTTTGTCTTTTATCCGATCAAAATCGATTTTATGATTTTGGATCATGTGGTTTTTGATTTGACAAAAGACAAAAAAATTGAGAAAAGGACTAAAATGTCTTTCATTTATCGGAATTTTTTAACGATCGTTAGAGGGATGGACCAAATCCAGACGTTTTTACAGATCATAATAACCATCTTGTAATTTCGAAACTACAGAGACGAAAAGTGTTATTTTCGATGAACGATAGAGACCAAATTTGTAGTTTATTAAAAAATAAATAAAAACGAGACCATTTCATACAAGAAATTTCATGGAACTAGTATGGGATGATGTGTGGTATGTATATCAGGTTACGTCAATGATTTATGTACATATAAATATTTGATTTTTTTCAAATTAATAATTATTACAAGATATTCATATATTTTGAGAATTTTATTTTGTTAGAATATAAACACTAGGCTATGTTTGGCAAAAAAAAGCTAAGCTAGCTTGATAAGTTAGCTTTTCAAAACGCTACTTTGAGTAGCGTTTCAATAAGCTAGCTTATGGTTATCCAAACATGTACACTAGCTGATAAGCTAGCTTATTTTTGCCAAACATAATGTAAATACTTGAAAATTTCGCTTGAAGTTTCACAATATTTGTTTATTTTTTTAATATAATTGTGTCGTTGATCATTAGATAAAATAAACATTTCCTTTTTATCGAAGAAGATATACTAGTTCAAATTCGACACCATCCATTCCATCATGTTGTTGGACCCGGTGTTACAGAAACTCTCTGTATAGGGTAACGTAAAGTTGCAAATCATCGACGGGTCCACGAAGAGGCTAGTGGTGGCTTGTGCCAGCTAAATTTGTTTGTTATACTAGTATAAGTGTTTGTTTGTTGGCAGTTTAATGAACTTAATAGATTCACAACTTATTCGATCAATTATGCATGACTGTTTGGTAATGGCTTATTCAATAAGCTTCTAGGGGAGGGCTTGTTGGCTTATTCAGTATCCTTCCTAATTTATACTGATATATTAATCAATACAAACAACTTTATACATACAAGACTTAATGAAAAACCAACCAAACAACCCTAAAACTTTGTACGACTTTTATTAGTGTTATCGTTATAGTTTGTTTTGTACTATAACCGGACATTGTTCCCATAAAAATTAGAGGCTACAAGAGCATATTGTCACGTCCCGCTAGAAAGTTCCTTGAAAATCCGGAACATACCAGATCAATCAAGAGAATTGAGAAACCTTAGAGAAAGATCAAGAAGAGTCATGCTAGGATCAAGAAGGGACAAACAAGATCTAGAAGGATCTACACATGGTTGAAGCTTGTGTAACTAGAAGTTTCTTGTAAATATCTAGTAGAATATTCTAGATAAAAGTTCTAGAGAGATCTATAGAGTAGTATAAATAGGGAAGTCTTTCATTTGTAAAACACACTTCACATTTTCACAACTTGAGTAATAGAAGCATAGAGTTCTCCCAATCTTCTTAACATTATTGTTTGCTCATCATTGTCCGGTATTCTTGTAGTTTGGCTGACTTAGTTCGAGAACTAAGGCCACACGCGAGCTTGTGAAGACAACTCAGTAACAATATAGAAACTTAAATTTAAATTTTAATAATTAATAATAATAGAACATAAAAACCTTATGACTTTAAATAGTTGTTAATGTTTTATATTGTATTTGTTAATCATTAAAACACAAAACATTTATCAACATCCTTTTTATATTATACAATTTAAAACTATAAATAAAAAACTCAAATAAAGGTAAATTAAAGTAAAAAAAAAAGTATATCAAAAAAAGCTTCAATCAAAACAATATTTAAAATGTAGTTACAACTCCTCTCCTTTTTTTTGTCAATTTTTTAGCAGACACCTTTTTGTGACGAAAATCGTCCCGTCATCGTTTTGTGACGCAGTTTTTCGCGACCAAAATTCCGCTCGGAGGACCGCTCACTACGAATTTACAATGCCCGTGTAACCAATACGAGTACCGAAAAAACCCGCCAAGAGTCGATGTCGTCCGAAGAAAACTCTTGGTTTCAAACATGATCCTCCCGGTCCGCATTTGCTCGTTTAAACGCGCGACGTGCCTTCTCGAAAACGGAACTTGGCTACTCACCATATGAACATCACGAAGCTCGTACCCTCTTCTCGAAACCGACAACGGTTCCACGTACCTAGCCGCGATCAGAGTACCTTCAAAGTAAAGATTAATCACCATATAACGAAACTCCACGTTCACTCTCTTGTTCGGATTCGTGAAATTGGCTAGCAAAGTTAAGTCGCCGTTAAGAAGATATCCGAGATCAAGATAAACCGCGTTCAAACTCGCACTCGCGATATCGAATTTCGGGTACCGCGGGCGGTAAGCGAGGTACACGATGAGAAGAATCAAGCCGCCGAGGATCACGACGATCCATAACAAGACGCAACAAATCGCGACGAGCCAAGTAAGACGTTTGGTTTTTTTCGGCGGTGGGACCCGTAGCGGTGGCGACGGGTAACGGGAGAGGTGGGCGGCCGATGGCGGCCGTGACGGTGGTGTGACCCGTGGAGGTAGAGACGACGATGGAGGGGAGGTCGAGATCGGCAAACGGGTGGTTGGTTCTCGTGGTTGTGATGGTAAGACGGGAACGACCGGGGGAATTGACGATGACGATGACGGGGGAGATGGTCTGAACCGTTGGGGGAGTTGTGGTGCGGGAGGGTTCGAGCCATGTGGGTCGTGGAGTTGGGCGTACCGTTGGGTCCGGGGCTGGAAATGAGGGTTGGTCTCGCGTGGGTGAAACATGGGTGTTCGAGCCAAAGTGGTTTAGGTTCAAAAATGGGGGATGGTGAACAAGTTGTGAATATTTGAGGTGACTTGAACACAAGAAAAGCAAAGAATCAAAGGTTTATTAGGCAGGGAAGGCAAGTAATGTTAATGATACCAAGCTTTTTAAGACTAAAAAAAAGAACTAAAATTATCTATATCTATATTATATATTACAAACATGGATAAAAAACTCTTAAATACAAATTATTAGGCACAAGGTATCATCATTTTATGCAATATTTTAAAAATCTCTTAATTTATAAGTATCAAAGCACAAGATACATATTACTACTATATGCTTCTAACACCCACCAATTTGGTATGTGCAAGGCCTTCCTTTTATCCAAACATTTTCATGTATCACTATTAATTAATATATTATATTATTATAATTTTTTTAATTATATTATTAAATATGTAATTTGTTATTTTTTCTAGATGTCATTAAAAAATACTGGAAGCGTACTCGTGCAATGCAGCGATATATGTAACAACCGGGTTAAAAGTAGGAATTTTAAAGTTTGGGTGTTATTTGGTAAAAGGAACTTTTAAAGGGTTCCATTTTTGGAATTTTGAGAATTTGGGGATAAAACCCTAGGAAATGGGGTTTCCAAGCGGCTGTTAAAGTTTGGCACAGGGAGGAAGAAGTTTGGAAGGCAAGCCGGTCGAGAGAAAAGGAGCCGAGAGTGGTGTTCTTCAATTTTGTAAGGTAAAAATTCTACTCCTAATCCCTTAATCGTAAAGGTTTAGCGTTTATTTCTAATCCCTCATCTCTGGATTGAGTTTGGAACAAGAGATAATTAGAAATTTATGCAGAAATCGATTTTTGATAGTGATCTGTTAATGAAATATAGATTTCTGCTTCGGTTTTGGGAAGTTTGATTAATCTGTTTCCGGATTTTGGGGATTTACCTTTCGATCTCTGTAAATAATTTGGAGCTCTGGGGGTTTTCGTTCGGTCGTCTCAGACTCCGGTCGAGACTCACCATGGGTATCGGTCGAATGGTAATCCCGGTCACCCGATAAAGGAGAGAGCACCAGTCGAAAGACCGAGGGGCACCGGTCGCCCGATATGGGGGACCCCGGTCGATCTTAATACCGGTCAAGAGGGAGTCCGGTCGAAAGTAGTATCGGTCAAGAGGGAATCCCGGTCGAGACCATTACCGGTCAAAGGGGGGGCTTCCGGTCGAGTTCAATACCGGTCAAAAGGGAGAGACCCGGTCACTGTTCTCTTGTCGGTCGGCCAAAGGGTCGGCCCCGGATTAGTGTTGGGCCGAAGCCCATGTGTTTTGTTAGGATAAAGGGTTAAAGTCAATTCTTCGCTAAAATGGATTGTGCTAGAAATTTACCGGACGATGTCCTGTTTTATAGGTTCGGTTCGGGTTTTAAGGTAGAAGTAAAGCGTAAAGCAAAGAACGCCAAGTGAGTTTTTCCAAACTAAACCTTTTGATGATGAAAGCATGTGAAGTTTATTTTTAAACTTTGATTTATTATGATGGCATGATTTTATTAACTGTTCAAGTGTGTTATAAATTGTTGTTGATTATATGTATGCATACATTAATTGTGGGTTACGTGACCTAAGTCGGGGAGTGTGGCCCGTTCATGTCGTTGGGGGTGTGTCCCAACATTAAGGCAGCGCGAGTTAAACACATCGTCTTGGACGGTCGTGTGGTCCGTAACGTGTTTTACTTAAATGCCATTATTAAATGGTGTTTCAAATTCTGGAAAGTATATTTGGTTGCTTAACTGTTAGAGGGAACTCACTGGACCTATGGTCTAACCCTCGCTCTTTCAAAACTAAAAATCTTTTCAGGCCGTCGTGAATTAGGCTGTGCGGCTAAAGGCAAGGAGAAAGTCTAGCGGGGACAGATAGAAGAACGTCATTTAGCTTTTAGTTATTCATTGATCTCAGTTGTGTATAGGTTGTTGTTATGACAAACCTTAAATTAATTATTGTAAGTTTGGGACCATTATGGCATGGGTTATTATTCGACCGTTTGAGAATTTTATTTTATGAGCTGCTATTTTGGTTGGGTTGTTATAATATACATCACGATTTTAATGTTTCATTTTATTTTTTTGTTGATTTACAGTACGATTTTGGATTGTTTTGAGAAAGTGATAATGTTTTTTTTATAAATTTGTTTAATTTAGGTTTAATAATATAATATTTTTTATATAAAAAAATTAAGTATTTTGTTAGAATTCAAGGATTATCTTATATATTTTAATGACATTTAGAAAAAATAACTAATTACATATTTAATAATATAATTAAAGCAAAATTATAATAATATAATATATTAATTAATAGTGATACATGGAAATGTCTGCATAAAAGGAATGTCCTACACATACCAAATTGGTGGGTGTTAGAAGTCTGCAGTAGTAATATGTATCTTGTGCTTTGATACTTGTAAATTAAGAGATTTTTAAAATCTTGCATAAAATGATGGTACCTTATGCCTAATAATTTATATTTAAGAGTTTTTTATTTGTGCTTTATAATACTAGTGTTGGGCCCGTGCATTGGACGGTAGAATAAATTTTTTGTTGGAATATTGAACCGAGTTAAAATGAAACGTAATTTCTCTGTTAACGGTTAATGAAATACAATGTGAAAAACGAATGTATTTTCGTAAGTGGTTAACTTGCATATATTCTTAAACGTTTGTTGTTATGAGTTTGTGCAATAATATTGGTAATAGTTTTGTATTATATTATTTAAAACTCAAACGACATGTCTCACAACATATTTATCTGACTATTGATTTCAATACCTCATAGTATTAGTCGATAAAAATAAAGATATATATATATATCTTAATCCCCTACTTCGAAAAATATGATTGTGGGTTTTGAAAAATATAAACAAATTCTCAGTAAATAAAATAAAATATAAAAAAGTAGTTTTTCAAAAAAACAAAAATATAGTGGAATATCTTTTGTTCAGTTGCAGGTTCCGCCATTGACACCCGACCGTTCGTCTTCTTCTTGTACTCGGATGATACATAGAGAAACTATATATATTTATAGTGAATGTAGAGAATATTTTAAAAATCTTTTATTTTCATTTTCGATTTTACATTTAAATGTAAATATATTAAAAATATGGAAGAATATTTTTATATCTACATCGTTTCTATTTTATTTCTTTACACTTGGTTAATTTTGAAAATATTGCGGAATATTTTTATTTTAAAGAATATGATAATTTATTAGTGTATCTCGTTATTTTTTATTTTTAATTCATATAAACCTTCTTTTTTCTTCTTTTAATGCTCGAATACATGTAGATTTTATATTATCAAAAAAAATACGTGTAGATTTTATAAAATAAAATAGATTTTATATTAGCAAAAAAATACGGAAGAAAAAAGAGTTTATATTACATCTCATTATGTAAAAAGATTTTATAAAGTAAAATATGGAAAAACCATTATGAGATACGTGTAGATTTTATATTATGCTAATATAAAATACGTGTAGATTTTATAAAATAAAATAGATTTTATATTAGCAAAAACATACGGAAGAAAAAAGAGTTTATATTACATCTAATTATGTAAAAAGATTTTATAAAATAAAATATGGAAAAACCATTATGAGATTTAATATAAAAAAATATGGAAGAAAAAAGATTTTATATTACATCTCATTAATATAGATTTAAATGTAAAATTTACATTTAAAATAGATTATGCTAATATAAAATTTATTTTATAAAATCCTCTACCAAAAAAACAAATAGTTATATTAATAAATGAGTATCCATTCTACAAATAGATGATTATGTGAGATATTGGGTTTGGAAATGTTATACCAAAGCATTAAGAAATTATAAATTAAGTAATTGACTTTAATTAATTGTAACTTGTGCTTAAAATATTGTAAATAAGAGTTTTTTATGTCGTTTTTATAATATAGTATAAATAAGATAATCATTGAATTTTAACAAAACATCTATTTTTTATATAAAAAAAATTATATTATCTATACTATATTATAAAGTGCGGATAAAAAACTCTTAAATACAAGTTATTAGGCACAAGGTACCATCATTTTATGCAAGATTTTAAAAATCTCTTAATTTACAAGTATCAAAGCACAATATACATGTTACTACTACAGGCTTCTAACACCCACCAATTTGGTATGTGCAGAGACTTCTTTTTATGCAGAATTTTTCATGTATCACTATTAATTAATATATTATATTACTATAATTTTGTTTTAATTATATTATCAAATATGTAATTGGTTATTTTTTCTAGATGTCATTAAAATATATAAGATAATCATTGAATTCTAACAAAATACTTAATTTTGTTATATAAAAAACATTATATTATTAAGCCTAAATTAAACAAATTTAAAAAAAAAACATTATCGCTTTCTCAAAACCATCCAAAATCGTATTGTAAATCGACAAAAAAATAAAATGAAACATTAAAATCGTGATGTATCTCGCTGCATTGCACGAGTACACTTCTAGTTAAACCTAAATTAAACAAATATATAAAAAAAACAGTATCACTTTCTCAAAATCATCCAAAATCGTACTGTAAATGGACAAAAAAATAAAATGAAACATTAAAATCGTGATGTATATCGCTGCATTGCGCGACTACGCTTCTAGTATATTACAAAACATGGATAAAAAACTCTTAAATACAAATTATTAAGCACAATGTATCATCGTTTTATGCAAGATTTTAAAAATCACTTAATTTACAAGTATCAAAGCACAAGATACATATTACTACTGCAGACTTCTAACACCCACCAATTTGGTATGTGCAGAGTTTACTTTTATGCGAACATTTCCATGTATCACTATTAATTAATATATTATATTACTATAAATTTGTTTTAATTATATTATTAAATATGTAATTGGTTATTTTTTCTAGATGTCATTAAAATATATAAAATAATCATTGAATTCTAACCAAATACTTAATTTTTTTATATAAAAAAAACATTATATTATTAAGCCTAAATTAAACAAATTTATAAAAACATTATCACTTTCTCAAAATCATCTAAAATCGTACTGTAAATCGAGAAAAAAAAACATTAAAATCGTGATGTATCTCGCTACATTGCGCGAGTACGTTTCTAGTATTTTTTGAATTGGGTATATATTTTAATTCTTTAAAAGTCTACGGTGATTTAGAACGTTTTATTTAAAAAATGTTCTAAATTTTTTTTAGAATGTTCAAAAACATATTTTTTATTTTATTTTATATTAAGGGCCTGTTTGTTAGCAGCTTAATGAGCTTAATGAGACTCATAGCTTATTCAGTCAGCTATATATGACTATTTGGTAGTGGCTTAATGATATAGAAAGTGGCTTATTCAGTAAGATTTCAAGGGGGAGCTTTATGCAGAAAGCGAAGTTTTTCCAAACCAGTCCCTCTCATTAGAAAACACGTTACTTCCATCTATGAAAAAACTCTCTCAAATAAAAACCTTCTAAATCTATACAGACAGATTAATCCACACAGACAACTTTATCCATACAGAATTTAATGGAAAACCAACCAAACAGTCTCTAAGGCATGTATGGGTTAAGTTGTCTATATGAAAAAATCTGTTTGTTGAGAGACTGAGACCAATGGGTTTGACGGAGGCAAAGAGAGGGTTGGATTATTTTTGGGAATTTCTAGTATTACTTTGTTTGGGATGGTTTAATGGGAACAAGTGAGGGGTCCTGACTTATTCCATATAGTCATTGTAGCTTATTTGGCTTAACGATTAATCCATAAATAAACACTCATGCATGGTTGAAGCAATAAGTCGCCTAGACCATTAAGCTAATTAAGCTATAAGTAAACAATCCCTTAGGGTTTGTTTGTTAACAGCTTAATGAGACTCACATCTTATTCAACCATCTATACATGACTGTTTGATAGTGACTTAATGATATAAACAGTGGCTTATTTAGTAAACTTTATAGGGGAGAGTTTTATGCAAAATTCAAGTTTTTTTTTCAAACTTGACCTTCCTAATTTAAAAAAAACGCTCCTTCCATCTATATCCATATAACTCATTAAGACAATTTTATTCGTAAATGACTTAATTGAAAACCAACAAAACAACCTCCTATACAATTATTTGATTGTATAAACATAAATTATATAAAACAGTCTATTAGGACATTTAGAAATACTATAATTAAAAAGTTAAATGATTATTTTTGCATATACCAAAAATCTAACTTTTGATTTTGGAGTATCGTTTCTCTAGTAAGAAGAACCCAACTAGCGACAACAAAGCAAAAGCAGAAAAGCAAATGGATGTGATATCGAGAGAAAGATGACGCCCGCTAATACCTTCGACCTTAAACAGGTTACTGCTCTTCTTATCGTTTGTGGTTTGACCGTAAGCTCTTTCTTGGTGGGCAAAATTATAAGCGTATGCTCTTACAAAATACATGGCTGTAGGTATATCTTTCTCGATCACCCACTCAAAGGTTTGGTTATTCATGTCGTAAGGTTTATCCCAAATGGTGAATTGGCAGGTTTTGTCTTTTTTTAGATTGTCGACTGTCCTCCTCCATTTTCGGTCCACTTGGCTTATCGGTGCATAACAAAGCTTCACCTTCACATTCTTGTATGATTCATTGTCGGTTTGGTTTGTAGTAGTCTGGTTCAACCCCAAGCTAACTGTTATACGATTTTCCCCGGCTTTTAGGACTGCATGTTGCATCTTTGTTAATTTAGCCACTACAAAACAATATCCTAAAACAATAATTTTGTTTGTAATTTGTAAAATGTATTTTTTGGATTAAATTTGATTGTGGTGGGATCGACTTGCTAAATGGCCTACCATATTCATATTTGTACCCACAAATTTTTACCTTTGTTTTAAAAAATGATTTTCTTGAAAAATCTCAAAACCCATATGAAAATATATATATTTAATATAAATATATTATTTTTATTATTTTCTGAGGCTAATTACTTCATGTCACGAAAAAAAACGTTTTCTATGTAATCCTATTTCGTTTAAATTCCAATCTTCATTTCACAAGTCCTCGGATACTCGAATACACTTCTTGCTAACGGGTATTTGTCAGTTTTCGTATTACTTTGAATACCAATGAATTACAACACCAAAATCACTAAATATGAGCCAAAACATAACAAATTCAAAGAAATACGTTAGTTTTATATATAACAAATATGTTTTTACCTTGACCTTCTGTAGGAGAAGCGACAACATGAAAAGATTGCGGGAGTGACGAGAAAAGCACATCTCCATTGATGATCTTTGACAAGAAGAAGAGAAGAATATAAGATCTGAGCATAAAATACTTCATTTTCGAATGGAATTGTGAGAGAATTTGGAATCTTTGAATAAATTCTTATTCATAAATGAATGATGTAGATTTTATGAAGTTAACTAAAAAATTGGTGGTGTGAAGTCAAAATTGACACCTACAAGACTTTATTGATCATTGTAAAGTTGTGGCTCAATTAGTTTTGTTCTTATTCGATCAAAATTCAACGATTTTTGTCGATTTTTGTAATTTTATGAGTGGACTGTTAGACTTTTTTTTCTAGTTCAGACCTAGACATCGATACATCAACAAACAAATTGAAAATTTTGTTCTACTGATATAACTCGCCCAAATTTTACACAACAGAACATAATAAGAGGATTGTTGATACTTGGTTGATTCTAAACATCTTTTCTAAGATTTTGTAAAAGATTTGAATTCTTTGAATATAAAATTCAAAAAAAGACTAATCTATAATAAATTATTTAGAATTACTTTAAAATGAAAATTTATAATTTATAATTTTCTAAAAAAAAAGACAAACATAAAATTCTAATAGCTTCTCCATTTCAAAGATTATAACACTAATCATATTATTAAAATATTACGTACAATTAATAAAATATTATTTATCAATATTTGATTTAGGGGTTGTTTGTTTTTTGTATATAAGAACTTATTTAGCTATTATCATCTTTTCGGTAAGTCATTTTTCAAATAAGTGTGTTTGTTTTTTTCAACCATTCAGATCCACTTATCACTTAAACTAATCTGCAACAAAAGGGTAACTTAATCACTAATTTCCCTCTTATTTCTTTATCATAGCCGCATCGACCAAGTCCCCATCGATCTCCAAGCCAGTTACTCGAATTCGATCTCCAACCCGTCGATCTCCATGGTATGTCACTCCAAATCGATCTCCCTAACCTGTGTTCTCGATTTTCTGTCTGCTATGTTCGATTTTCTGACGAACATTGTGCCTCCTATGTCTCGATTTTCTGTCTCTTGTATTTTGTGGCGATTTCCACAGGGTTTTGGTTGAACACTATCCAAATCGATCTCCACGACTCTGTATTTTGTGTCGATTCTGGTCAAAATATGTGGGATTTTGCTATTATATTTATGGATTACTTACAAGATACAAATCGGCAGGAAGAACAAAAATGGGGTTGAAATATGTTGTGAATGATAAAGAAAAAGGAAATTGTCCCAAATAGCCATATTCCTCTAAGGCTTTCACCTCCTAACCATTTATCTACCAACTTTACGGATTTGGCCCTAGGTCCGCAATGGAGGACAACTAAAAGTCAAAAAAGTCGCGGATTACGGCAGGTCCGCAATCCACAATATCCCAACACGTGTCATCTTCATAACAAACATTAATGCAAATCTACAATCAGACCTAGGTCCTCCATTGCGGACCTAAAGCAAAATCTGCAAATACGGGATAGACATGGTTATGAGGTGAAATTGAAGGTGTAATATGGCTATTTGTGGAGTAATTGTTGGTTTGGTAATGGTGGTGGTTGGGGGGGGGGTTAAGGGACTCAAAACGCAATATAGCTTTTGACTAAAGAGAGAATTTGTAGGTAAGGAAGACTTTTTGGGCAGTTTAACAATGTAGTTTGAAGTGAATTGCTTCATTTTATAAAGTGAATTGTTTCATTTGCGCTAATAGCAGTGTAGTTTGGAGTGAATTTTTGGGCAGTGTAGTTTGATTTCTTTCTGCCCTGTTTCTCTTGCTGTTGTTACTAATCTATTGTTATTGACCTGTCATCTGTTGTATTACATTTTGAGTAAAAAAATAGACTATACATATTGAGACGTTTGTCAGGTTATAAAAACAAACAATATTTTTGATTCAGATTTCAAACTCCATCACTATCTCTTAAAAATCAGAAGTGAAATAAGACGTCAGATTTCAACACCTTTTAAAAAATAAACACCACCTTAATAAAAAAAAATTTATCGTTGGGATATAATATTTTTTAATGTCATGGTAATCATATTTGGGTTTCTTATGTTGAGGTTTAAATACATCTTACATTTTTGGTCCCTGTAATTTACATATTTATTTATAAAAGAAAATTGTATTAAAAGTTTAAAAAGACCAAAATGCGCCTTATCTAACGTGATCTCTTAACTACCGTTAGAGCAAGAACCAAATCCGATCATTTTCACAAACCATAATAACCATATTAGGCATGGGAATGGGGTGGGGGACCCCAATCCCCATCCCCGATCCCAATTTCCATCCCCATCTTCATCCCCGTCCCTAGTAGGGAATGGGGATCCCCAACGGGTAATCGGGGATTTTTCCTATTTATGTGATATATTTTAAATGAAATGTGTTGAATACTATAAATACTCGATCGATAACGGTCCATGTGTAAATCTCACATATTTCCAAAATTTGTTTTTACGAACTATCAAATATATTCATGTGAACAAAAGCACAACATCATACGTAATTATTTGATCAAACACGTTCGGCTCTCCATGGTTTTTATCTAAAAAAGTAAGACAAGTAAAAGAAATGTAACAAGAAAGATCAAAATACCATTTCTAAATCTGAAAGATACTACATCTAAATCATTATAAATAATATATTTAAAAATAGATATATACAGTATATTTAGTAAGGCATATACATAATATTTGATAATAATTATATAATATATTTAATATGCGGGGACGAGGCAGACCAGGGATCACGTTATCCTTCTCCGTCCTCATCCCCGATTTTTAACTTTCAGGGATCCCTGTTTTTGCCGGAAATCCCCATCCCCGTTGGGACGAATACACCGGGTTCCCCGATTGAACGGGCCTCATTCCCATTCCTAAACCATATTATAATTTAAAAACCATGGTAACAAATAGCGCTATAACCAACAAACCACAATGATCAAATTTATAATATACCCAATAATCACATGTTTATTGTGGTTCCCATTATACAACCAATCAAAAATTGCCACATAAGCAGCATGTCATACCCACCATTAAAAACGAATCGTGTGAACCACGCGCCACTTACGTGCGTGGCCCCATCCTACCCCTTCACTTTCTGTCTCAACAAACTCCGTAAACCGCACATTTAGCAACATAGCCGGTTTAGATTATTCCATTTCACCACCACCATAACCACCATCTCCGCCGTACGCCGGAGCTCTGCAAAATTCGCCATACTATCTATCAATCACACATATCACCAATCGATACCTTAAAACGTCGTTTTTTTCGTATTTCTTATCTGTTTCAACGGCTTTGTTTCCTGTGTAAAAAATTCCATTTCACCACCACCGTAACCACTATCTCCGCCGTACGCCGGAGCTCTGCAAAACTTGGCATACCATCTATCGATCACATATCAACTATCGATACCTTAAAACCTTTTTTTTTCGTATTTGTTATCCGTTTGCTGTGTAAAAATTTCCAGATCTGCAATGCCGAAAGTATGGGGAAACATCGGCGCCTGGGCGGCGGAAGCCGAGCGAGCGGAAGCGGAGGAGAAGGAGCAAGCTGCTACGGCTGCAGCGGCTCCGCCGCAGAGCTATCCGAGTCTGAAGGAGGCGGTGAGCAGTAACAAAGGGAAGAAGAAGACGAAGATGACGTTACAGGAGTTCACGATGGCAGGAGGTGGAGGTGTAGGCGGTGGCGGTTCGTCTCGCGAATTGGCTTTCGAGTATAAAGGATTGACTCCTGAGGAAATGATGCGGCTTCCGACCGGGCCGAAGGAGCGTTCGCCTGAGGAAATGCAATACGGGAGGCTCGGAGGCGGTTTCTCGTCGTACGGAGGTGGTCGTGGAGGTCCGAGGATGCGTGATAGGGATGGAGACGGTGACGGTGCTTGGGGGAGTGGTCGGAGGTCGTACGGCGGATTTGGCGATGATCGTAGGGGTCCGCCTCCTCGCGTTTCGGAATACGATCAACCATCTAGGGCAGACGAGGTTGATAATTGGGCAATGGCGAAGAAACCTATGACTCCGTCTTACGATAACGTCACTAGAAACAACCGTTACGGTTCTCTCGGTGGAGGCGGTGGCGTAAACACCGGAGGAGTTGGAGGAGGATTTTCTAAAGCCGACGAGATTGATAATTGGGCAGCGAGCAAGAAGCCGATGCCAGCCGCTAGGTCTCCGAGCTTCTCCCCTGGTTTTAGGGATTCTGGGGGTTCTGAACTCGATCGTTGGCAAAGAGGTGTTGTGATGCCTCGTGATGGTGATCAGGAACGACCATCTGAACGACGGCGTTTGGTATTAGATCCACGTCGGAGTGAAAGTGCTCCGGTTGAGCCGTTGGCAAAGACCAATACAGTGAATAAGCCGAATCCTTTTGGGGCAGCCAGGCCCAGGGAAGAGGTATTGGCTGAGAAAGGTTTGGATTGGAAGAAGGTGGATTTAGAAATTGAGTCTAAGAAAAGTAGCAGTCGACCCACGAGTTCACACACTAATAGCAGACCAGGGAGTGCACATTCCGGCAGTTCGGTGGAGGGTTCGGTTGCGTTGCAGGGGTTAGAGAAAACTAGGCCTAAGGTGAACCCTTTTGGAGATGCCAAACCTAGGGAGGTTTTGCTTCAAGAGAAAGGTATTGATTATAGGAAGATTGATCAAGAGTTGGAGCATCGTCGTGTTGGCAGGTTAATAATCCTATCTTGTTATCTATTGTTGTTACTTGATGAACATCTTTGACTGTGTGAAGTTGGGTATTTCATGTCTGTACACATTATATTGCCTGTTAATCTTTGTGCTGTTATTGGTCCTGTATGATAACTATTTGTAGTGTTTGAGGCTTTTAGAGTAGCATTTGGTGTTTCTCTTGTGAAATTGAAGTTGTTAAATCTGCAATTTCAGAATTGTTTCTATACTTGTCAAGTCTTGAAGGATGGTCAAGTTTTGTTGAGCTTTGACTATGCATCTATAGATGCAAAGGGTATAATATGAAGTTCGAAAATTTGATAATGTAGGGGAATTGTGCAATTGAAAATCATATGTTGTCAAATTGTTTAACTGTATTCTAGATTGTGATCCTTTAGTTTCTTCTCTTTTGTTGTTTTATTGTTTATTCACTTTCGGTTCTTTAATTAAGTTTTATGTGTGAAATTCCTTCTACTTGAAATAAACAGAAGGAATATTCCATTATCTAAGAGAAGGCTGTGTAGAAAGACTGTTGCATAATGTTATATCTTTTTGAGCAAAGGGTTGATTACCGGCAACCCTGATCAGCCCCACATGGAACCCGTCCCCTAGGAACCACATGTGAGGAGGCATTTCAGAGCTGACTCAGCGGCATAGGCTAGCGGAGGGGTTCAAGTTTGCCTCCCTCAAGATTCGATTTGAACCTGTTGTAGATTTGAGCAAAGTTGCTCCGCTCCTTTGCCAACTGAGCTACATGCCTAAGGGCTATGTAATGTTATATCTTAGGCTGATGATGCAACTCATATCTTAGGCTGCCTAGTTGTGTTGAAAGCAGGGATGGAGTGGAAATATTGTCACCTTTTGAAGAATGAATGTGCTTCTGAGAACAGGGGAAAAAGGAAACTAGATGAATGCTTGTGCGTTGGCTCAACTAACAAGAAGGCTTGGTTTGGGGATCCTCCTCAGAGGTCACCGGTTCGAGTCGTCACCGAGATTTTCCTAGGTGTTCTTCCGGCCCCTGAGATTAGTCAAGGTGCACGCAAACTGGCCCCGAGACACTCATAGTTAACAAAAAAAAATGTATATGCATTCAACTTGGGCTAGAATGTCATACTTTATTCAACTCCTTTGGACTGGCTTTAGATGGATATTTGATAGAAATAGTATTCTCATGTTGACAGCCCAAGAAATTTTCATCCTTGTGAGGACCAGGGTGATATCTTAGGCATAAGTGAATAGAAAGTGTTGGAGTAATAGCATGCTCAATTATAACTAGTGAGATTTATGTGTCTGTGACAGGTTCACACATATAGAAAGGGGCCATTTACCCACGTTAACCAGGTAAGCGCTTACCTTAGCGGGTAAGATAGCATAGAATAACCGTCTCTTACCAAAATGTACACCGGGTAAACGTCACCACCCTCACAGGATAAGATTCTCGGTCACCAAAATGTCACAGTAAGATTGTTGGTAAGTCTCATCATCTCTGACAGGGTAAGCGTCTCTTATACGGTAAAATACAGTAAATGTTTATTAATGACCCCGAAGTGTACTAGGATCTTCATATCAGAGAGAGATTTTGATGGTTGGTTTTGAAAAAAGAAATGCTTGAATCAATATGTTGCACTAGACTCTTCATATGTGAGAGAAGCCCAGTCAGAATTTGCTATCCCTAAAATGGTTATAAATAAAAAGGACAAATTGCATGAAAATTTGAAAATGCAACTTACTTCTAAAACCATCATCATACCTGGTTTAATGCCAGATTGTAGTTTCTTGATTTTCCTTCTTCAAGTCATCTTGTAATCTTGATTCCTATTGATTTTGGTATGCAAGCTTACTAGGTAAATTAGATTGTGCAGGCTCTAAAAGGGTTTTACTTCTTTTTTTTTCTCCAGGTCTGAGACAGAAGCAGAAAAGAATTTGAAGGAGGAAATAGATAATTTGAAGCGGGATCTCGAGAAAGAGTCGGGTTCAGATACAAACAAAGAATCTCTAGAAACCGGTAGCGAGAAACAAACGGGTTTACACGATAGAATAGTTGAAAAAGAACGGGAACTGGAACAACTAACCCTTGATCTAGATAATAAAGTCCGGTTTAGTCAAAAACCTGTCGAAAGGCCGGGTTCTGGAGCAGGAAGAAGTGAAAGATCAGCTTCTCAGTCGGGCTCAGTTGATGATTCTAGAAGTGTCGACTTCTCAGACACCCCTCGATCCCGTGGCACGAGAGATCAATGGATAAGAACAGGTGATGAAAAAAGAGGTTTCGGTGGTGGACGGGACAGAGGATTTTCGGGCAACCGAGACCTTGGCAGGTATATCGTTTATCGTTAATTTCTTCGTGTTTCTAAGTTTTCATCAATTTTTGGTTGAAGATTTTAGAAATCTATACCAAAAATACTTGAATGTTCATGATCTAAAGTGGTTTATACTAGTTTTTGTTTGGGTTTCCCATCTGCAAATTATGATATCAAAGTAGCACCTTGCAACTTTGCAAGGGTAGTTTGGGATGTTCAATAAAGAAAAATGGAAATTGTCCAAAATATCCATTTCGAACTCCCCAATTTATTTTATAGCCGCATTTCTACTTAATTGATCAAACTAGCTAAGATTTCGCAAGCAACACTTTAGCAACTTGCGGGATCTACTTTTGTTGAACTTAATATTCATAAAGTAACACTTTAGCAAGTTGTTAAAGTGTTACTTGCGAAATGCTGACATCGCAAGTAGCACTTCTGCAAGTTGGATAAGTAGCACTTTAGTAACCTATGAAATTGTTACTTTATGAAGATTATATTCTTATTCATCTTGGCTATTTTGGTTAATTACGTAAAAAAGCGGGTATAAAGTGAATTGAGAAGGGTAAAAAAAAAAGAGTAGGCTATTTTAGACAGTTTCCAAAAAAGAAAAAAAAACACCTAGTATAATTGATTATTTGGTGAAAATGCTAATGGGAGCCTGGTGCATGTTATTTGGCAGAACAAAGTCAAGGGAGAGATGGTGAAGAAGTTGATACAATACAAGTAGAAGAAAGAGGTTGATTCATATTTCTTTTTTATTTATTTATTATTTTTATTACTATTCCAGTAATTAAGAAGTGTGATTATATATATCCAATTCTTGTGTAAAGTTACAAGTTTAGTCTTGATGTTTTAGGATCATTTGATTCTATTTCTTAAATCTTGAAAGTAATAAATAAAAAAAGAAATTGAGGATTTTCTTTTGAATAAATCCATTCTTAATTTCAGAAAAACAAAAATTTTCCATCTTTTTATTGTCAAGTATTTGTATTTGGTCTATTTATTAGCAGCTTAATGAACTTAATGAGACTCACAATTCATTTGGTCAGCTATACAAGATTATTGGTAGTGACTTAATGATATAAATTGTGGCTTATTCGATAAGATTATGGAGGGAATTTTATTCACAAACCCAATTTTTTACCAAATTTTGCCCCTCCTAACTAAAAAACATGTTCATCCCCTCTATGAAAAAACTCTCTCAAACATAAATCTTACAAATTCGTATAGATAGATTAATTCATACAGACAACTTTATTTATACATGACTTAATAAAAAACCAATCAAACTGAATAAACATTTACCGAGTAAGAGCCTCGCCTTCATTTGTTAGTTAGCAAAATAACATAGCAAGATTGTTCGGTAAATATTATCATCTTTTATCTAATAACTGCCCAGTAAGGGACAATCAATGTTTTAACTGTGAATAAGTACTTGTAAATATCCCCTAACTCATAAAATGCATAATCATTTACAAACCCAAAAAATCATACTATAAACTTATAAGCCACCTTTCATTTAAAAATACAATATTTATACATTATTTTTTTTTTGAACGGTAAGTTAACACACGCACACGTTTTCGGGGTATTCGGGCTCTCACTTAAGGGCTCCGTCGACCACGGCCCAGCCCAATTAAAGGTACCACTAAGTGGCAGACCCATGATATGGATGCTCACCACGGGGTTCGAACCCGGATAGTCAGGGATACCATTCACTGACCTCCAGGATGTTACCAAACCACTAGACTACAACATGAAAGACAATATTTATACATTATTGTTTTATATGTGAAATATTTATAACTGTTTTATATATAAAAAAAGCAAAATATAAACACAACGAATAAATAACAAAAACAAGACACGGGTTTTGTTTTGTTGAATGAGTACAAAGAGAGGTGCACTTCCCAAAAATCCCATTACAAATTCATTCTGTTTTCTCTCTCTCACCGGAATCCATGGAGTACGGTGGCCGGAAAACTCTCGTACCAAAACCTTCTCTTTTATTCTTACAAATAACAATAATAATTGTATTATCAAATCAATCCCTCATTCTGAATGCCACTGTTATTACCAAATGTCATTTTCCAGCCATTTTCAACTTCGGCGACTCAAACTCCGACACCGGTGGCTTGTCCGCCGCCTTCGGCCAACCTTCTCCTCCCAACGGCGACACATTCTTCCATCGTCCGGCCGGTCGGTACTCCGACGGCCGTCTCCTCATCGACTTTATCGGTATAATTAATACAACTCCTTCTCTTATCTATATATGCAGCATACATACAAGTAATTTATAAGTAATTTTTTCGGTATATATAATATGCATAGAAACCAGAAAACATCAATTACTTGTATGTACATTTGCATGCTGTGTAGATGAAGAGTTATTAAGGTGTTCTTGGGTTTTTATTTTTTGAGGTTTTCCTTGAAAATTGCTCTGAATAATAATAAGTTTTGTAAGTATTTCAGCACGGAGGTTGGGGTTACCGTACCTTAGCGCGTATCTAGATGCTTTGGGTTCAAACTTCACGCAAGGTGCCAACTTCGCTACGGGTGGTTCGACCATTAGACCTCAAAACACGACTCGTCATCAAAGTGACTTGAGTCCTTTTTCTTTAAACGTTCAATCGTATCAATTCAATGATTTTCGTCTTAGGACTCGGATTATTCGTAAAGGTAACATCTCCATCATTCGAATATATAAATATATGGAAGCTCCGTTAAGAACCCAAAATTGATTAGTAACTTGGGAATCACTCATTGTGTATCGTGTGTCCCTCTTCAATATTTATCATGAATAAACACATTCATGATGAATATGGAGGTGTTATTCATTATGAATCAGACATTCGTGATAAATATGCTCATGTTATTCATCATGAATCAGACATTCAATAAATTACAACATAATGATGAATAACACATGCATATTCTTGATGAATATGCCACATGTCCTAATCAATTTTTGGTTTCTAACAAAACAGAGGGAAGATTAAACGAAAACATGGTCAAAATAAGAGAACACAAGCTAGAACGGTCAAATCAAATCACATGTGATTTTGCACTGAAATCAAATGTTATTATAGAACACTGTCAATGCAAAGATGTGCGGCCAACTTGGCCCATGACATAGATCACACGCATATTCACATGTGATTTTACACGTGAGTTTAAAGTAAAATCACATATGATTTGTCCGTTCATGTGTCCTCTTATTTCGTCATTGTTTGAACCCAACTCTCTCTCTCTATATATATATATATTCATGTGGTATAATAATTTAATGCATTCACAGCGGATGGGGTCTTCAAAGAATTACTTCCAAAAACCGAAGCTTTTTCACAAGGTTTATACACATTTGATATCGGGCAAAACGATTTGACGGGTGGTTTGTTTCTAAACTTGTCGATCGACCAAGTTAAAGCATCCGTTCCTGATATCCTAGGTCAATTCAAAACCGTCGTTAAAGTGAGGCTTTTTCGTTACAAGGTTTCTTTCATTAAAAAAACATTCGTATTTCTATGTTTTGAGTTTTTATATCTTCACAGGATGTACACGATAACGGAGGAGGTAGATCCTTTTGGATACACAATACCGGCCCAATTGGATGTCTACCATACGTAATGGTACATTTACCAATTAGGGCCGGGCAAATGGACAAAAACGGATGTGCTCGTCCGTTTAACGAGCTGGCCCAGTTCTTTAACCGTCAGTTGAAAGACCTTGTGGGCCAGCTACGTGAAGAGCTTCCTGAGGCTGCGATCACCTATGTTGATATTTATAAAGCGAGATACGCACTCATTAGTCAAGCAAGCAAGTATGGTAAGTATACACATAATTGAGAACAAGAAACTGGACATGACAGAATAGAAAAAAAAAACAGACTGAAAAGTGTTCCACCCCCACCTTATGGAACAAGGTGGAAGAGACCAATATTTTACTAATATAACATCAAGATAAAACATAATTCTCTTATAAAACATCAAATACGTCTTATTCTTTAAATTTTATTTTTTGTATTTTATGTTTTTTAAACTTTCACTTATTGTCCTTAAAATATTTTTTATACAGTTTCTATATTTTAGTTAATTTATGTAATTTATTAAATATTAATAAAATAGAAAGGTATAAAATAAAAATTAAAAACTACATAAACCTTTTATTTTGGTGTCATTTTGAGCTTTTTGACAAAACTTTCTAATAATATATTTTGTTATAAAAAATATTTATTCTATTATAGTTTAATAAATTACATAAAGTAATCAAAATATATAAAAGATATAAATAAATCATTAGGGGTAAATTGATCATTTTATCTGTTCAATTCTGTCATATCCTGTCTGGATACCTAACGCACCCTAATAGTTGTACATTTTGTCGCAAATGTAGGCTTCCACCATCCTCTTAGAGCTTGTTGCGGCCATGGCGGAAAGTACAACTATAATACGCACGTTAGATGTGGAGGAAAGGTCAAAAACAAAGGGAAAGAGATTTTGGTGGGGAAATCGTGTGAAGATCCTTCGGTTATGATCATTTGGGATGGAACACATTACACGGAAGCAGCGAATAAATGGGTTTTTGATCGTATTGTAAACGGGTCATTTTCTGACCCGCCGGTCTCGTTACAAATGGCATGCCGTAAGAAATGAGACCAAAAATGATTGTACGGGCACAACTCTAGCATTATAAAGTTCTTTTGTTTCATAATGTAGCATGGTGAACCAAAGGGTCGTTGGTCTAGTGTATCTGGGCCTTTGATCTTCATGGAGGTCAGGGGTTTAAATCTCACGTGAGGTGAGGCATGTATGTGAGTTTATTTATTGCATTTGTCGTATATAAATATTATATACCTAAAAAAAGTAGCATGGTACAAATGTCTCTTTAGGAAACATGTGTGAAACATCTTCATAGTTTAATATACTGTTTGACAACCATAAGTTAGAGTCCGTTTGTTAGCAGTTTAATGAGCTTATGAGATTCAAAAGTCACAACTTATTTGGTTAGCTATACATAACTGTTTGATAGTGACTTAATGATATAGAAAGTGGCTTATTCAACATACTTTTAGGAGGAAGTTATATGCAAAAAACCAAGTTTTTTCCAAACCTGTCATTTTCAATTAAAAAACATGCTCCTTTATCTATGAAAAAACCAGCTCAAACAAAAATCTTCCATAGACAGATTAATCCGAATAAACAAATGAAAAACCAACAAAATAATCCCTTTTTTTTTTTTTTTTTTGAGTTTATTGTAAATGTCTTGTTTAATCAACTATAAACTAACTTTTTGAAAAACCTACATCAAGTAGCGTTTCAATAATCTACAACTGTATTTTTTTTCTAATTACATCATATATATATATATATATATATATTTTTTTTAAAGTCATTTTAAAGTGTCATCCAGTTATAGTTCTTACTAAATGCGAACGGTTTATCGGTTAGTTTGTCAAACATGGTCTAAACTTGGATGTTGAAACAAAAAGGGGTGTATTTGGAATTTCTATAGAATATAGGGACTTGGAATGCAATTATGGTATTTTACAAATCGTTACCCTCTATCCAAATTGGGAAAATCGCCGACCAAATCCGCAAGAAAAAAAGCCAGTCACGGCGTCGCTCACTCTCTACACTCCGGTATCTTACGGCGGTCGGAGAGCAATGATCCTGTCGTCAATTGCTCCTCAATTTCATCATAATCGGCAACACGATGTTCGTAGACAGGTTGTTCATAGATCGGCCACCACAATCACCGCCGTCCACTGCTGCAATCCTAACAGCGCGGCGGCTCTCCGGCAAGTGAATAGTAGTAACAATAACAACGGTAACACACGAGAAGATGATGTAGTCATGATATCCTCCGCCTCCGCTGTTGCTGCCGCGATTCGTAAGGCGTCAACGTCTCCGGTGGAATTCGTGCAGCGGATTGAGCAGGACGGGAAGAACAAAGGACTCGTGCTTCCGAGCTCCGATTTTCAGACGCTTTGTGTCGAACAGTTGGACCTGTTTCGTCGTACCGTGGATCCTGACGCACTTTTATCAGTAAGTTTATAAGCTTTGATATGTATAAATTGAGGCTAATATACACCACTAGCTTAAGCATTTTATACCGCACGTCGAAGAAATGGTATTGTTATATTTCTTCATTTGTTAGCCGTCGTGATGTTGTTATATGATTGTGTTAAATTCTGTACACCAGGTGATATTTGTTTTAAGAGGTAATAGACTTCAATTTTGAAATTTTATCGAAGTTGTAGATAAGTTTTTGGTGTCAATAACAAAACAAGCTGGCTGACAATGGAGTAGGTTCAAACTTTCATCACCATAACTCAACTTTGAATGACTTGAACTGTTGCAGGAGGTCAAGATCTGATTAAAACTTCGGTTATGAGTCGTAGGGAATGTAGTGAGTTGTTGAGTTGGAACTGAGTTGCTTTAACGAGCTGAATGCTGATTCCATAGCTGAGCAAGTTGGCCTAAGTAACATCCAAACCATGGTCGCAAGTTATCAGTACTGTACTATGGATATAATAAGAGGCTTGCAAACCAATGTGGTATTAGATGTTTTGAATTCCCCTCCTTAACTATTATTCCAAACAAAATCCCAAGTACCAAAGCCTAAGTTGACCCAAGTAATATTCAAATTGGCTAGAACTATGGTGGGAAGTCATTAGTAGTTTACTACCAAGGGATTATAAGGGTCTGGCTATTCACATTCACAAACAATGTTAGCCAGGATGTTAGAGTTGTTCCCTCCCGCCCTTCCCAAAGAAAGTTATAAATCAATTTGTAAATTTGTCCTATTTCAAATTTTTTTAACTCTGCTACTAGTTGTGATGTAGGTTTTGTTTAATCCTAATGAAAGGAAAATCACGTTTTGTTGTTGAGATTGCATATATGTATAGTAGACTATGTTGTTACAGCAGTCAAAATATGAAATCACTGATAGGACTGTGATTTGAAATAGCGGTTATCGCGATGGTAAAACGGTGGTATAGCGGTCCAAAAATAGCGGTTCATATATTAATTAGAATTATATATATATATATGTATGTATAAATAACTCAACATATTATATGTATTCAATAAAAATATATAAGAATAATGATGTCCAAATGCAAATAAAAATAATTGAACAATGTGAATGCTTTTATCCAAAGCCATAGGTCAAAGTGATGTTGTCCAAATCCAAAAAAATAAGAATAACGGTGTCTAAGGCCAAAAAAATAAGAATAAGAAACCTTAATATTGTTGGACTGAAATAAAACCCAATGCCGTCCAAAAGAAGGCCCACAAAATTACTTTTTTAACACCAAAATAGCCTATCTACAAATAGTAGTTATGCGGCCACTTTTTCGCGTTAAAAATGCGGTCATTTGGCAGTCAATAGCACCGCTAATTGCGAGACCGCTATTTCAGACTGCTTTTTTACCACAGCTATTTGTCTCATGACCGCAAACCGCTATCGCACCACTATAGCTGCGCAACTAACAGCATAGATAGTAGAGTAGCTTGATTTTTGACTATGATGGTTTCTATCATCATTTCATCCAAATTGGATTGATTGGAACCTTCCTTGCACTTTCTATCTGGCCATTTTTTACCCTTCAAGTAGATAGGATGGTTTCCCATCCCAAACTTACTTCCTGCAATTTTAAATGCGACCTTCAACATCTAGATGGAGGGAACTGCTGGCCTTCCTCCCGACTATTACTAACTGAGTCTCTTGAATCAGTGGTTGTGAAACTGAGACCAGTCATTAACAAAATGTGTATGTGTTATCTTGACCATTAAAAGAACTTATAGATTGATCTCAATCTTAAAGAGGATCTTAGTTACTCTGCATTTGAAGTATCTTACTATGGTGTTGAATGCATAGTTTGAATCCTGATCAATATGCCATGAATCTTTAGGTCTATGTGAGACCAGCTGGCAGTTATGTTATGGACAGACTAGAGCTGCGTAGAGTTACTGTTTACCCTGGAAGGAATGTGGCCGATATTATAATAGTAATCGGTAATTTTAGTATCACAACAGGATTAAGGGCAGCTGAAGCTTCTCTTTTGAAACAGCAGGTATGCTTTTTACACTATCTATATGTTACTAGAAAATAGGATGTAATATTTTTTATATTTCTTTTGTTTCTGATTATTCTTTGTCCAATTTAGGATAGATATTAATTTAAATTGTAGGCAGAATTAATTCCCGAATCCAGAGCTTTGGTTTTCCCTATGGTGAAGCATCCGTTTGTTGTGGGGTTTTTGGTTGCTGAACTTCCAAAATTGGAAATAGAGAAGGAAGAGAATGATGTAAAGCAAGGTTCATCACCTGAGGAATCTTATGCAGTGTATCCATATTCAATCCCAAAATCATGGGAGATCCAAAGTTTTGTAGATAAAACATTGGAAATGCACAACTTTTCTGCTGAACAGAGATTAAATGCTATAAACATATCCCGCTCTGTCGCTATGGCATATGTTATGGATCAGGTAATTGACCAATTTCTTCTCTTGTGTGCTTGTAATCACTGTGGGTTCTTTGTGGATGTTTTGGTTAAGCTTTACTTCCTTGAACTGTCTTTTTGTTTGTGAGGTAAAGTCGTGGTTTTAACTAGTGAGTAGTTAAATATTTTGTAGAATTATTACTAACAAGTCTTGGTTACTGCCTAATATCGAAGACCAAATAAATGAAAGCCCATCTTTCTTTGTTCAAAACAATCTTAGGATGAGTTGTTTATGTTCTTCCACAGAAAGCAATGCTACTTCAGCAATCATCATGGCAAAACAACCTTAGGATGAGTAATTTGGTTGAGCAAGTAAGATTCTTTCCCCTAGTACCACATTCTGGACATAAAAACTTCTTGGACAATATTAAGATGATCCGTCTGTCCATCTACAGATTCGTGGTCCACTTGCTAGCATTCGTACTTTAAGCAAAATGTTATCGGTACATATGAAGAAAAATGAGGTGTGTGCTCATATATGTAATTATCCTCTCAAGTTTTATTTGAAAATAACAGTGTGATTGAATATGTTATAGATTGCATATGATATTGTTGAAGACATAATGGTAATAGGCGATCATATGAAAGAGACCCTTCAACAACTCCAAGATGCTGTTCACATGACAAAGGTATGCTATTTCACACAAACGTTTTCTTTTTGTAACCTTGGGTATCGGGTCTATGCACACCTTGACTAATCCCATGGAGCCCTGAAGTTAACAATCCGACAAACCCTCCATTGGCCCTAAGAGGACTTAGGGGCCGTTTACCAAAATGCTTATCGGGTAAGTGCTTATCTGCAAAGATATTACCCTCACTTACCCTTATTGTATAACATTTCTGACCATCAAAATTGATTGTTGGTAAGCGTCTTAAACCCGGTAAGCGCTTACCGGGTAAGAGACATTTCTCTCACTTACCGGGTAAGACTCTAAGTAGTTTCCATGCTCAATAGGTAAAGGACCGTAAGGTAAGTGATACCGGTAAGCGCTTACCCGGGTAAGTATTTTGTAAACGGACTCTTAAACTGGTGACCTATGCGGAAGAAACCCAATGTGATTTAGTTCAAGCATTGTTTGTAGAACAGTCTTTCAATGTTCGATGGTTTTATTGTTTCCTTGATTGTATTTTTTCTGCGCTTCAAGGAGTATGAATAGTAACCATTTCTAATTTTCTTTTTCAGGCTAATATAGTTCGCTACAATGAAGAGAACCTAATGAAAATAGACGAATCAACTCATGAGTCAGTGAGGTCTCAGTTATCCAATGTGTTCACAAAGGACAATTCTATCACCAAGGCACGCGAGTATGGTGGACCATTCTCTCTATCTTCTAAATCCAATGATTTAGAAATGCCCATGCCACCTCTGGTTCTTGCACCTTCGTCAAATCAGAACATCAGGTATGGTTTCCACCTTTAGGGAGTAGCCTATATACAATCTTATACTCTAGTTACTTACCAGTGGGCTTCAATCATTATAAAACTTATACTTACACTTAAATCTGAAAATAACATATGTAAGTATTAAATAATTTATAACCAATACATGAGCTACAACAATACCAAGAAGATAATTTTTGTTTTTGTTTTTGTTTCTCTAAAATATATACAACCATCATTAGTATAATCATTATGTAGAGGAAAGTTCAAAAGAGAACCATAAATAGTTTGAGAACCAGTGATGCATATACACTATCAAAATATGTATCTGCTGGTTAGTATTTTGGTCAATAAATATATAGTATATATATATATATATATATGCAAGTAGGGGCGGATTCAAACGAGAAGCTAAACATTTTTCGAGAAGGCGAGAAGTGTTTAATCATATATGATACACAAGCTTAATCATATATGATTAAACACATATTATATTGGCAATACATAGACGTTTAATCATATATGATTAAACACACCCATAGGCAGTGTAATCATATATGATAGTACACTTCTCGCCTTCTCGCAAAATGTTTAACTTCTCGCATGATCCTTCCTCTATGCAAGTATACATGCATTGATGCATATACTCACTGAAATTCATATTGTGTATATGCATCAATACATATACTAGTTCTCACGGTTTTCAAATGGTTATCATTTGAACCTTCGTCCCTAATTGTAAGACCAAAAATAGTCTGGTATTTATATGTTTGGTTTTGATATTGTGTGAATGTTTAAGTTCTGGCCTTCAGTGTATCGTATTGCCTTTTGAACAACATTATCGCTCAATTATGTGAAATATATTTCATTATTGTAACTTCTCAATTATAATTTACTTTTTTGCCCTTCAACTAGTGATGAAATTAGTCCGTTCAGCTTGGTCCATCAGAGAGAAGTTTTAACATTTGATCAGTAGTAAATACTGCATTTATTTAGAACAGTAGGGGTATAAAATAAGGTAACAAAGAAATACTGACATTTGTCTTTTCTGCGAAAAAGGCCATGCAATGCTTCAGATGTACTCTCTGATCTGGTGGGTGCACTCGAACCCCTGGCTCATATGCAGCAACGAGTCATACAAATATGTGAACTTCATCAATCATTGGAGGTTGCTGTTGAAGAACCCGCCCTGCGCCAGGCTTTAAGCAATTTAATTGAGGGTGCTTTATTGCGTACTAATGTTGGAGGAATGGTCGAGATTGTGTCCACTGCAGCACCCGCCGGTGGTGCTCTTATCTTAATCGAAGATGATGGGCCTGATATGCACTACATGGTATGTTCACTCTCAACTTGTATTCTGTTTCAAGTTCTCTTAGGGTCTGTTAACAGCTTAATGAGACTCGCAACTTATTCGGCAGCTATACATGACTGTTTGGCTGTGGCTTAATGATAGAAAGTGACTTATTCAGTAAAATTCTAGGGGGAGCTTTATGCAGAAAGTTAAGTTTTTCCAAACTTGTTCCTTCCAATTAAAAAACACGCTCCTTCCATCTATCAATAAACCCTCCCAATCTATACAGACATATTAATCCACGCAGTCAACAAAAATCAAGAATAAAGAGACAAGCTTGGTAAATTAATAAACTACCCATGTCAAATTAAAATCTTTCATAATTCTTTCACCCACCCACCTCATTCTCGCCCGTCTGCTTACCAAATGCACGCTTAGAAAATCTGAAAATCCATCCTTTCCTCTTTCAGATGAAGTATAGTTATCCTTTGTGGATGATTGTAATGAAGATGGGACGCATAGCATGTAGGAAATTTATGATGTTATTTATTTACGTTTGCAGACGCAGATGCATTCGTTGACACCATTTGGAATGGATCTTTTATCGAAAGGTATGGTGGAAGACAACATGACATGGAACTTTGTAGCGGGATTAACTGTTGCCCGAGAGATATTGGAAACTTATGGTTGTGTACTCAGAGTGATCTCCCCTCGGTTCATGGAGGCGGCACTCGGAGCTGGAGGGACTCGTGTAGAAATATGGCTTCCCTCTTTCTCCTCTTCGCCCGATGATGGCCCTGCTCAGGTGGCGTAAAGATTCGTGCTAGATATGCCCGTGTAAACCGGTAACAAATTAACTTCTTTTAATCCCAAACATTATATGCATACATATATATATATATATACATATACATACTTATTGCAATATGTATAGATGATTTGTTTTGTCCCAATTACCAGAAAGGGAAGTGTAAATAGGAAGGTAGGATTTCTATGAAAATGAAATAGGTAAGGTGTATGAATTATATGTAAAGAATTATGGGCATGGGGTTGGGTTACTGAATCTTCAGTCTTGTATGATTTTCTTTTAATTCCTGTGCTTTTTGAAATTATGGTTTTCGTCCCTGTGGTTTGCAATTTATTGTTGTTTTCGTTTGTGAGGTTAACTCTGTCGGTGGTTTTAAGTACGAGGGACGAAAACGGTAATGAATTATAAATTGCTGCGTTGTACAAAAGGTTGTCTGGAATTGGTTTATATCTTTATACTTAACTTCATACCAATTACTTTTTATTCAATTTTAATAAAATGTCTTCTATCGATAATTGTATCGTATACATAAACAAACCGAAGAAAGTAAGTTTTCAAATACCGACACTATTGAACAATAAAGATGAAGGCTATATAACTTTTTTACAAAATTACAAGGTGGCGTTTGATTCATAGAATGAAATCCATTGAATTAATTAACCGGGTCCGATTCTCGATCCTAACTATACTCGTAAACAGTTACCTTGTTAGGGTTTAATAAACAACCCACCCTCTTCAACTACATAACCAAAAGATGCAAAACCCCATAAAGACAAATAAAGATAATGAAATAGAATTAGTCTCAATTGATTCAAAATTTCCTAATATACCCACCACCACCAGAAAAGGAAGCCCTAATGCCCAGTAATAAACAGGCAACCACAGCCTCCCCATACAAATGGAAAAAGTAGACAGACTATATACATCATCATCTGCCTCTATAACCATTCTCATAACCATTTAAACAATAGCAAAAGAAACAACATACCCCAGTTGACTATTGTCCCCTCTGGTCAAACACTCTTTCTTGATCATGGATGCAAGTAACTAAACCTCACCCACTTTCTCTCAAGCAATTCCCAGGCAACAGGAACCTGTAATCACTAGCATTCTCAAGAAGATGTGCAGGAAGATGAACAGCTGAATATGAATGCGGGATCGGTCCCATTTTCCCGATGATCTCCTTAAACGTGTACTCTTCTGGCAGCATGTCGAAAAGATCAGCCCCTTTACAGATTACCTTCTGGACCCGATCGGGATTCAAGAACTTCTTGAACCTCACCCTGTCGAAATGGCTATACGCTTTCATCTTGAAGATGAACTCGTTGATATGGCGGAAACAGAAGCTGCAATGCCACCCTGCGTCCGCCAAGATCACATCCGACTGACGGAAATGAGCGTATGTTGTTGTTCCGGATCGGTATCTATGAGCAGATGCCCTCCAACTATTGTTGTCCAAAAGGAACTCGAATGAGTACAAGTAGTTCTTGAGGCGAAGATGAAGAACCGGAGGTATATCGTCACACCATCTCAACAGATTGATCGTGTGTCTACTCGGGATCTCGTCAACATCGGACATGATCAATAAATCATCGTCTTCGATCCCGGCTTTCTTTAGAAGATAATCCAATGCTAGTCGCTGATAAGCCTCTTCGACAAAAGGGTTTTCGCCTTTATGAAATCTTCCCGGAATCATCCCGTAAGTTAACCTTGGCTCGACGAATTTGAAGTGATCACGGTGGCCAGAAAACACTAGGGGCTTCGGCAAGCCGGTGAACGTTGAGTTTGATTCCAAGAGTACAAACTCTGTAACGTAAGGGTATAATTCGTGCCATCTTATTGTAAGGAGGTCGACTTCGTTACTAAACAAAACTGCATCGAAAACCCGTCTTGGAAACTCGCGTGTTTTCCATCCGTGAAGCTTACAGAGATTCTCCATCGACACGTTTTCGTGATAGTAGTGTGGGATTTCGTGGAACGGTTTGGGTGGTGATTCCCATAACGGACGCAAGAAGTATGAGATTTTCTGACCGTGAACATACAATCCAAAGATGACGGTTGGTACCAAAACGAATAGAAATATTAGGGTTTTCAAATCTAACCCACGAAGAATGCATCTTACTCTTGACATAGTCGAAGATCTCCCCGAATCCTGCAAATCAAATGTACATTTTCATCAATCACCCACCTAAAACAGACACAAAAGCAAGCATCTTTACAACTTTTCGGGTCAAAATCAAGATTCTTTCTTCGAACTTTTCGGGTCAAAATCAAAGTTTTGGTTCTTCAACAAAGTGGCAAATTCGCAGAGCTTAAAAGTTCTGATTTTAACAAAATTAAGGTTTAAATTAGAAAATTGGATGTGTGTATATATATATATATATAACCAAAACTTGTGAAGGCAAAATCAAGAACATGAACATGGAATCCCCTTGAAATTTCTGGGCAATAATCAACATTCTTTGATTGTTGAAGAACAAGAATCAAGAACCCTAATTTTGAGGCAAATACCCAATCCAGAAAGTTCTAATTTAACAAATTAGGGTTCTAATCGAAGGCAATTATCAAACACCTAATCAATAACCAACAAAATTCGGGCACAATAAAAAAAAACGAGTATAAAAACAAAAAAATTGAATCTTCAATTCTAGAAATCGAGCCCCCAACCTGCACACAATAAAAGGGGGGGAAAGACAACCTTTTTGACTTTTTACAATAAAAAACCGAAAACCTCTTAATTTTTAATTGAGACCTCAAAAGGCTTTTTTTCTTTTCAATTTTAAATTACAAGTTCACCAACGTTAATTTGTTCATCAAACAGAATCAAACTCATACGATTCATAAATTGGTAAAATTAACCCTAAAAATCGCAATGCAAATGATCAATTTACATCCAACATAAAACGAAATTAACGAATTAATCAAATTACCTCACCGCAGATATCATCGGATTTCTTAGAACAATAACGAGATCCCCCTTCCGCCATCAAATAAATTTTATTCAGAAACTTCGATAAATGAAACGCCATTCGAACCCTAAATTCCCAATTGATGATCACCCCCAAATCAATCAGAGGGCGAATCCTAACTTCTTCACAACCGTTTTTCACCTTATCTTAGCAACACTTGGAATCCGATGACAACCGAAAACTATTGGATATTTGTGATCATTGAGAGTAAGTGAGACAAATCGAAGATTATATAATATAACCCTAGATCGATTGCGAAGAAATTGAAGATTTTTAATATGTAGAATTTGAAATCGAAACCGATGAAGGAATGAAGATGGTGTATGAGTTTGTATGTGTGTTAATGGAGGTGGCCGATTGTGTGTTGTCTTCTTCCTCTTTCTCGCCTGTAGATTACACCATGAATGAATATATATGTATATGTGTGTATATATGTGAATATATGTAATGATGGTGGTATATATACATGGAATATTTGTTGGAATTGACGAAATTGACCTTGGTGTTGGGAATTACCTTCTCTTTTCGGATATTTTTATATTATTATTTTTCTCCACAAATCAAATAAATTATAATATAATGTTGTTTTGTATTTTATGGGTAAAAAGTTGAACATTGGCAACCCTCACCAGCTTTATACGGAAGCTATCTTCAAGGACGTTTATATGAGAAGACATTTTTTGGCCTATTCAACGGCTGAGGCTGGTTGGGGGGGTGGGGGGGGGGGGGGTTCAAACTGGTACCTGTTTTGTATTTGGGTAAAATCACCTCGTCCCTTTACCACTGAACTACACAGCAGAGGTGTATCGTTTTATACTCGTTTATATATTTTTTGAAGAACAAAATGTATCAGAATATGACGAAGTTTGGTTTAGTTTTTATTAAATGTATGCATTATTTTTTAGTGATGTGAATCTTCGCAACAAAAACATTTTGTATGTTTTTTTGTTAATTTCATAATATTTTTGCTGCGAAGGTTTATTGTGTTTTTGTGCTTTAACAATTAGTCTTATAGTTCTCAAAATAACATATTACTCTCACAAGAACAAAGCCATATATATATATATATAATATAATATATATATATATATATATGTATAATTATTTGTTAACCATGTAAATAATGTTAACTTTGTTGATCAATCTGAGTCTTTTTTTATTATTATTAACTGTTGTGGTTAAATAGGAGATTATAATATGATAAAAATATAAACAAATTAAATGATATTAAATGATGAACATTTTTAAAACAAAATATTTTTATTTTTGAAAGATAAACACACTTTATATATGGAAGATAATCATACTTTATATAAACATGGATGAGAATTCCAATCCATTTATTTAGAAAATTCTCTCCCAATAGCACATGTAAAGGGCAGTTTGGTCAATTGGTGTGATGGACCGGGTCTCATCAAGGGGTAGTTTTGTAAAACCACATGATAGACTATGTCTCATAAACGCGTTTTGTTGGATTGACCTAGCACTCAAGGAACCTGTTCCTGACCCCAAAAACTTTAGCCAAACTTTGCACCTACCCAAATTGCCCCTACGCAACGGAACAATCAATATTAACACTTCAGGACTCCAATTTTTCAGATTTTACAAAACCAACCCCTTTCATTTTAAGGTAGGATTATCGATATATATTAAAAAATACATATTTATATCATATATATGAGATTCTGTCTCTAATCTATTTTTTTTTTAAATGTCACTTTAGATAAATCTTGTAGTTATTTCTTTTATAATTTTTTTTAATTAATTTTTAACATATCATTTAAATCATTTTATATTGGCCCTAATTTATCAGTAGGGATGGACCTATTAAGCCTCAAGCAGGTCATGTGTACCCAATCAACTTATTTTTGTATGTAGAATTTTAATTGTATTTCGTACCTAAACCACAAGGGTTGTGGCATACTGGTTAAGATCATGGGGATGTGGTGGAAGATCTCATCTGCCTAGGGTTCGAATTCAGGCGTACAAAACAATTTGTATTTGTGGCCACTGAGGTTTAATCAGGGTTGATATCTTACAATCATAATTTGTCAATGGATTAGTCTAGACATAGCTTAGGACACCCTTCCAAAAAAAACGTGCATCTATTAAACTTTGAAAGGTGCTCCGAGATATTAGATAATGCAAGGAGCACCAACAAAAAAAACGGGAGGAAATCTCTTAAAATCAACAAAATGACCAAAAAATCCCTCAAAATAACCAAAACTCCGAAAAACTGAAAAAATCTCTCAAAATCAACCAAAAAAACTTAAAAATCCTTCGAAAATGTGGAATTCGGCTAAAAACACATTGGATAACTTTACGGGACTTTGATCCCTTAAAGGTGCATCCACTCAGCAAAATTTCTAGGTCCATACTGTGAATTATCAGCTAAGAAACATAACATAAATAACGATTTTAGACTCCAAAAACATGTTTGATGTTTGATAAAACTGTTTTATTGCTCATCTTTAAAAAGTTAAAGTGTCTCGATTTGGTATATTCATTAAAAAAGTTTCATATGTTTTATGGGGATACCTTTCTTTTCGGTATGTTATATATAATACATCTGAAAGGATTATGTGGTTTGAGAAAAACGCCTACAATAGAAGTTATACTTTGTGACCAAACCATTTTTTCATATCTATATCTATACTATATATTATAAAGACGGAATAAAAAACTCTTAATTACTACTTATAAAACATAAGGTACTACCATTTTATGCATACATTTCAAAAATCTCTTAATCACAACTTAGTATGCATAAGGTACAACTCATTTGAAAAAAAAATCAAACTTTACTTTTTCACTACCTTCCATATTCAAGTTTTTTCCCTTCCATTTGGGGTTTCTCCTAAAGAAGAAAAATTATTTACTTGCTCAAATTAACATATTTCTTTAATTATGATGGTACATGTATTTTCTTCATGTATACAAGTTTTTAAAGCCTTTTGAATTCTATAAAACTAACTAATAATGAACCTATATATACGTTTAGATACAAAATAATACTATCCAACATTATATTTGTTATTTTTACCTATTCTATATTTCAGTATTTTGAAAAAATATTATCATTCGTTAGATATCGCTGTTTAATACATGTTTTTAAAATTCAAATATACATTTAACGATTACTTTAATATAACTTCTTAATGTTTCATGATTGAAAAAACTCAAGTTATGCGTTTATCACTACTAATGCTACATAAATTATAAATATATGATTTACTCCATATATATCTTTTTTTCTTTTTTTTCCTGATAAGCTATTACATTAATTTTTTATTTCCATTTACAATTGCTCACCCCGATGCATTGCACGGGTACACTGCTAGTATTATTAAACGTAAATAGAGATTTATTCTTTCTAAATTTTGGAGTAAAGAATTCCGTATATAATCTTGTCCCATCAGTACTTCATTTCTATAAAATATATTCGACATCTTATTTTTCGAAATTCAACGCGGGTAAGTTTAAAGACGATTCCAAGGGATTTAGTTAGAAACTTAACGTCGTTTTTGTTTTTATTTACATCACGTCTTGTTCGGTTTTAAAAAACAAAATTAGATATATTTAATCCAAGCCTGGAATATTGCAGTTGTTGTTTTCAAAAGTCAAAATGTTATGTTTTAACTCGTTGTTCTTGAAGTATGTGTAAAATATTGAAAACACCGGTTGTAAAATTTTGTTGACGATCATAACTCGACAAAAATAATCTCCAAACCGAAGCTAACAAAAGAGTTTACACCTCGAATTCTCCTAAACAATGTACGAAAATTTTATAATTTCTATTATTACTAAAAACGTACTCGCACAATGCAGCGAGATACATCACGATTTTAATTTCTTCTTTTATTTTTTGTTTTTTTGTCAATTTATAGTATGATTATCTTATATATATTTTAAACTCTTTATTTTTAAATTAAAATGTTTTCATGTTTTGATTATGTTTATCGGTTAGTTATGAATTCAAACATATAACTTTAAAATTTGTACTAATGCATCATAATTTGTAATCTTGAATTTTAAGTAATGTGTATCAATAAACAGTACTTAATGCATAAAAATTTGTTTTTAAGAGTTTATTCGATAGTTTAATAATAATGTAATTTTTTTTTAGTTTTAATAAAATAATGTTTTTTTTTATAAATAAACATTAAATATTTTGTTAGATTTTCTTAATTATATTTTAGATTTTTTATATTTAAAATTTGATTTTTATCTTGTATTTAATTATATAGGGAGTGATTTTAGGGAAGTTGACGTGAGTAGTTATTTTAGGAAAGTTAAATTTGTTAGAGATAAGGATTAAATAACAAGAAATTTTAAGTTTTCATTCTTTATATAAGTTTTAAGTAATTAACATTAAATAACGGTACATTAAGTTTTAATAATTGTTTTTAAAAGTTTTTTATAAATGCTTTATAATATAGTATAGATACACGATAAACTGTAAATAAATATATAAATAATATTTGGAATGCAAATTGAAAATGGCTTTAATTGGTACCAGTCTGATTTTTTTAAACCAAAAATATTCCTTTTTAGGCACATAAAATATATTATTGATTTTTTTTTTGTAATATTAGCTATAACAAGAAATGTTTGACATTAATATTTAATAGAAATTTTAATTGCTTAAATATATTTTTTGTAATTAATTATGGATTGTTAAAAATTAGGATTGCCAACTATTACATACAGCTGGTCGAGGTTGCTCATTATATCTTCTTTATTTTTATTGTTTTTTTATTCATACTATAATTACAATTATTATAAAGTCGAGTTGTTACGTATTAAACAGTCATTAATGGAATGTGAAAACAAAATAAACTGTTTGATTTTATATACTATATATGATGGATTCATTCCCTGAAAAGTCTACATTTTCATTGCAGATTAAATTGGAGGACTGAAAATTCGTTCTCATTTTCATTCTCTATCATTTTCATTTTTGTTCATCTGGTTGAACCAAACAATCCTTAATTTTTTATTGGGTTTAGGGCAAATTGGATGAAATTATAATGCATATTTTGTATAATATGTTTTTAAAACGTTTAATTTTGCTAGTTTAGATGTGAATTCTTAAATATTTTTGCTTTTCTTTCTCCATTTTTCTTCCCCTCTAACGCAGGCCGGACGGCAGATTACAAAAATGGTGGGGAAGTTAACAGTACCCGACGACATTCAGGCAGGGGCAAGAAAGCGACTTACCACCTCAGTCACGAAGGAATGCCGAACAGCCTAAAGAATCAACTTTGGGGTGATCTTGACCAGCCGATGCAGCGGGAATGGGTTGCTTCCCTTTGCCCTGTGTCGATAAGCTGGACTCAACCAATTCAAAGGTATATAATTTTTTTTTGTTGGTAACCGTAAGTGTGCACAACTAATCGCTTGGGATCCCTAAGATAACAGTTTAGGAAAATCTTAATAGCCCTAAATAGGCTCGAACTGGTGACATACGGGAAGGGGATGTCTAGCCTTTATTTTTAGGTATCTAGTTTACATATTAGAATGCATGGAAATGTAAAGTACATTAGTCTGATTTCTATTTTGTATAACACAGTTCGGTCTAAATGTTTGATCAGATATCACATATGAGATAACAAAATAAAGGTTTTGAAAGTACGTTACACAAAATAAGAATCAATTTTATATAATTTGTCCACGATTTTATACAAAATTTTAAGTCAAAATTACCCGTCATTAAAACAAATACACGTACTATTAAGATACATCATGTGTTTAAAAGGGCTGATTGTTTAAAAAAAACTTCTTAGTGGCTCTTAAGTCTGAATCGATCAGATATTTTTACATTCAGGTTGTTGTTTTTTTTTTTCTATTTTTCAGAATCTCTTAACTCTTAAATTCATCTGAAATAAGAAGTGGTGACCTAACTTCTTAAAACCTCTTATCGCCGCCTCATGTCATATGTTCTCCTTTCTCTTAAGACGTCTCCAGACGTTACAAAAACAAACATTCTTATTGATTCAAATTTCAGACTTTAACACCACCTCTTATGAATTAAAAGTAAAATAAGACTTCAGACTTCAGACCTCTTAAAAAACAAACGTCACCTAAAGTGTTTTGATCTAGCTTTTCGCATGCACGCTTTAGATTCTTTTGTATATATCCTCAAGAAAACAATAATAATTTTATTGACTGATCTAAGATAGTGGATAATTTCGTGCATAATAAGGATAATTCCAAATAGGAAATTGAGAATATTCGTGTGGGTCGTCATTTTCATTATGACAACCCCCAACGCATTAATCAAATGGTGTTTGACTAAGCAGTTTCTAGGAAATCAGTAAGGCCCCTCTCTCAAAAAAAAAAGGGTTCCAACCTCACACCAAGTATAGAATTCTCACATGTTATTATAACCAGTTTATAACATCTGGGACATATGTGCCCGAAGGGCTCGTCACTTATGGGACATTTGTGTTGTCTGGTCTTTGTTTGAAGGTGATGTGTTAGGGTCTTAAACCAGCTGAACTTCGATCTATTTGTTTCAATATATGCTAGAACCTCTTTTATCTACTCAATACTCTTATAGAATGATTTAATAATATTCCATATATTATGACATAAGTAAGTTTGGATAAATATGAATATTGTATTTTTGTTTTGGAAATTTGTGGTTGTGTTTTGGTCTTCATTGGTGCCAATTGGGAGTGTGTTTAATGGAATGGATAGCTAGTTGAGTGGCCTTTAGAAGCCATTAATGCACATCATCATCATGGGAGTTGGCTTTAAAGAATATGCTACAATTTATTATGCAATTTTCTGCTTTTTTTACTAAAAAAACTCAAACTAAAAAAACATAAAACTATTAAACATTTTTGAAATTAACACATACAATTTATAAATATTTTATTGAATTAATAAATTATATAAATTAATTATATATGTATATATACCGGGTACGGGGCGGGTCGGGGGTGTGATACCCGGCCCCGGCCCCGTCTTCGGTTTACTCTAAACGGGGATCCCCGGCCCCGGTACCCGTTTTAGCGGGGAATCCCCGGCCCCGGTCGGGTCAGGTGAACCGGGTTCCCCACCGGGTCGGGTCAAATTCTCATGCCTACAATTTATATTCATGTTAGGAGGTCAACATAGCCTTATCATATGAATTTAATGTGGAAATATCAAGAATTAAATAAAAAAAAAATGAAATGAATTCAACAAATCAAATACAAATCAAGAATTTGGAGGGTGTTTGGTTAGAAGTATCAAGCAGTAATTAATGTAATAGAAAATAAAAGAAATTATTTGGTATAATATAATCTAATCTAATATAATATAATGAGTCTTTTTCCCGCGAACCCATATTTTCATTCAAGGTAAAATTGGGGGGAATAAAAATTCGTTCCCATTTCATTTTCTGTCATTTGCTTAAACCAAACAACCCATTGACTCATTAATTGTGGATGAAACTAGGGGTGTGCAGAAATTCAACCGATTCAATAGGAACTGACCGATCCAATTAGAACCGACCGACCATAATTGGATCGGATCAGATTGAAAATTTCAACATCCAATTTGGATCGGTCGGTTCTTGGATGACAGTCCAGAACCGACCGAACCGAACCGACCAACATCCAATTACCCATCCAGTTTTCCATCCAACTATCATCCAATTATTTTTTTTTGCAATTTGCTTAAATCTAAATTTGTTTTGTGTTGGTTTTTGAATTTTTAGTCTCACTTATGTTGGTTTTAACACAAACTAAAAGTAATTAATTAGAACATTGCATTAAATTAACACGTTGGATGGATCCGATTTGACCATCCATTGGATGTCGGATGAATCCAATCCGATTCAATGGATATCCAATAAGAATATCCAATGGATATCGAATTTGATCCAATGGATATCCAATAAGAACATCCAATGGATGGAACCGAGTCGATCCAATCATCCATTGGATTGGAAAAATCCAACATCCAATGGATGATTGGATCGGTTCGGTTGGGAAAATCCAACATCGAATGGATGTTTGGATCGGTTCGGTTCCCTTCACATCCATTGGATGTCAACCAATGAACACCCCTAGATGAAACATTTGATTGATAGGTATTTCCACCTGCATTCGTTGAGACTTTTCTATTCAGGAAAATAAAACAAAGATATAAATAAAAAAGAATATGTATTTATTTTTTATTTTTTTGTATAGACTTTGTGGGAACTGTTACTTTCTTAACAAGAACCCATACAAATTATTGATGGTCCTCGATAACGAGGATAAAAAAGGGAGACCTGATCAACCAACCATGTGTTGGTCGACTTATCGTATCTTTTCCATATATTTGTTTTGAACTTTTAGCTCTTTTTCTTTCTCACTTAACGTTTTGCAACTGTTGCGTGATCTAACTTTGTTATGGATTGGATTACGTATGCTTCAAATTAGTCAAATTTAATTAATAAATGAAAATATAAAAACGTAACCGAACTTGAGTTTGGATATGCTTATTCGTTCGATTACAAAAAACTAAGATCTTTTATCAAAGTTACGTTAGTTAGTTTGGGCGTGAATGTTACCATCTTGACTCAGGAATATTACTTCCTGCTACCAAAAGATATGACCCATGTTTTTATAGTTGATCCCTTTCGTAAAAAAATAAATAATTTTCCATGCGAGATATACAAAATGAGCGATGAAAGTGCAAATCAGCCGTTACCTGTTAGAGTTTTTTTTTTTTAACCATTTATATTTTATACACCTCAAAATTTGTTTTTTATGTAAAAAACTGATAATAATGCAAAATCATTGTCAAATTATTTTTTTAAATAGAAATTTAAGTTTCTCATTTAATTAAAATATAAACCTTAATTATAATTTTAATATATCAATTTGTGAGCACGTTTTATTACTTTCATAAATAAACTAGAAATGTACTCGCACAATGCAACATTATACATCACGATTTTAATGTTTCATTTTATTTATTGTTTTTTTTGTCGATTTACAGTACGATTTTGGATAGTTTTGAGAAAGTGATAATTTTTTTTTATAAATTTGTTTAATTTAGGCTTATTAATATAATGTTTTTTATATAAAAAAATTAAGTATTTTGTTAGAATTCAATGATTATTTTATATATTTTAATAACATCTAGAAAAAATAACCAATTACATATTTAATAATATAATTAAAACAAATTTATAATAATATAATATATTAATTAATAGTGATACATGGAAATGTCTGCATAAAAGTAAGACCTTGCACATACTAAATTGGTGGTGTTAAAAGCATGCAGTAATAATATGTATCTTGTGCTTTGATATTTGTAAATTAAGATATTTTTAAAATCTTGCATAAAATGATGGTACCTTGTGCTTAATAATTTGTATTTAAGAGTTTTTTATCCGTGCTTTATAATATAGTATAGATATAGATTAATAGTGATAAATGGAAGTGTCTGTATAAAAGAAAGGCCCTGCAAATACCAAATTGGTGGGTGTTAGAAGCCTGCAGTAGTAATATGTATCTTGTGCTTTGATACTTGTAAATTAAGAGATTTTTAAAATATTGCATAAAATGATGGTACCTTGTGCCTAATAATTTGTATTTAAGAGTTTTTTATCCGTGCTTTATAATATAGTATAGATTGGTAGCGAAAAGAAATTATGATATTAAATGAGAAAAAGAAAACTGCAATATTGGGTGAATGTGGATATTGAAAATGGGCTTGAAAAATATGCTCAAACAAAAAGGGCTTTAAAATGGGCTCAAACAAAATGGGCTCGAACTTGTTACATTAAAACGGGCTTAGAAAATTGGGCCTGCTCCAATATTGGGCTTTAAAATTGAAAATTTATTGGGAGAAAATATATTTTTGTATTGATTATAAAATAAAAACAGAATATGGACCGTTTCAACAAGATTTTATTCTTGAACAAAAATTTATTCTATGACTTATTTCATCTATTAATATCTTACAACATGATTTTGAATGAGAATTTTTTTTTCAAGAAATGACAGATTTATTCACTCTATCAAATAACCAAGTCGGTTTTGAAAGTTTTATGATGTTTGCGTTATGAGATCGAACCATATTTTTTTTTTAAAATTGTTTGATTTAAAGTTCAAATTTTAAAAATGTATGCCCTTAAGATCACCATAATTTATTAATTAAATGATATATTAACGGCCTATAAATTAAAAATTATTAATCTCTCTCTCTCTCTCTCTCTCTATATATATATATATAATAGTATTTTATTAATTTATAGATAAATTTATATTAAAGTAAATATTTTTTTAAAGTACTCAATTTACCAAATACTCTTCAGTCTTCCACTTCTTTTATTACAGTATTCTTTATTGTTTAATGTATATGCATATTGTTCATTGTACTATTTTATTGAGATTTAAAAAAAATTCCAACACAAAATCAAATTATACCAACACAGACAAATAATACCAACAAGAGAATATTCATACACATCACATTAGCATATGCCTTCGAAGCAAAGGGTCTACTGATACTTGAACCTTTACATGAATCTGTTATTATGAAATATGGATCCCAATATGCTTCAAAGCCGAACAATCTCCTTTTTCTCCTTCGTGCCACACGATGCTCTCATGGTTATGTATAGGTACCAAGAGAATTTTTAAACATTATTTAAAAATCAATCTACATCCAATCCATCGTTAAATAGTAAATACTAACGAATCTATTAAATATCTTTAAAAAACCTTTCAATTATTTACTTTTTAAATACCTTTTAAAAAATACAAGTCTAAGGTTGATGGTTAAGTTTCAAGCTTACTAAATGAAATTAAACTTGAAATTCTTGTGTTAACAAATCATGATGTCTTTCACACCAACAATCTTTTCTCTTCATTACCCATGTCTTGTGGTCAAGTGAATGGTGATTATTATATGTTTTTGTTTCAATATATGATTAATGTCCATGCCAATAATTAGTTTAGACCCTTAATTAATTATAACTATTTCATATACATATACATACATGTTATGTATATATTTTTGTCATATTAAATGTAGCGGTGTGCATCGGGTAAGGTGGGCGAGTTCGGATGGGCGAACCAAAAATCCGATTGAAGTTAGGATATGAAAGTCAAGCTCCCGAATTTCGGATTTCAGATTTCGAATAGATTCGAATTGGGGTTGGTCGGGTTTCGAGCTCGGGTATAGTTACATGCAATATATATATTATATAATCAATTTATTTTGATGATGAGTTTAATCAATTTTAGAGAATTGATAAAATCAATAGTAGGTTTATAAATTAGGAAAAAAAAAGTACATCTGACTAGGATTTAAGATTTTCAAAAGATAATTAGATATATATATATATATAGGGAGGATCAAACGAAAACAATAATTATTTAAAAGAACACGAGAACTAACAAAATCATTAGTGATTTTACATTAACACTCAAAAAAGTCATGCGGACCTGAAGCCGCGGCCAAAGTCCTTTTTTCGTGTGTTAATTTAAAATCACTAATGATTTTGTTAGTTCTCGTGTTTTTTTAAATATGTATTATTCTCGTTTGAACCCGACTATATATATATATATATATATATATATATATATATATATATATATATATCGGGTATTCAAACGGATCGGGTGGCCAAAATTTAAACTCAGCCCGAACTCAAACATCCCGCAAAAGTCGGGTTTCTGATTCTATGACATTTGGGATTTGCACAAACAACTCAATTTCGATTCAGATTACATTCAGGTTTCCAAACCATTCGGGTTTTGCATACCCAAAATACTTGTTTTATGAGAGGGAAATTAATTGAACTTTTTGGTATGGGCCAAGAGGAACATTATGGCAAAAGTCACCCTCTTATGATTCTAACTTCATACCAATCATCAAAATCCAAAGACAAAGCATTACCCTTTCAATTATACCTTTAATTTATCTTGTTTTAATATTATTGTAATAGGGTTGGAAAATCCTATATATTAATCACGATAGGGGCTGTTTTTTTTTTTTTTAAATACCTTTTAATAACTCTTAAGTCGAATCATATAGATTTTTTGACATTCAGACTGTTTTTATTCTTCCAATTTTCAAAACCTTTTAATGGCTATTAAATCTATACTATATTATAAAAAGGTATAAAAAACTCTTAATTACGATATTTTAAACACAAGTTACAACTAATCAAAGCCAATTACTTAATTTACAATTTATTAATGCTTTGGTACAACCTTTCCAAGCATAGTATCTCACATAATCATCTATTTGTGGAATGGATACTCATTTATTAATACAGTATAACTATTTGTTTTTTTGGTGGAAGATTTTATAAAATAGATTTTATATTAGCATAATCTATTTTAAATGTAGATTTTACATTTAAATTTATATTAATGAGATGTAATATAAAATCTTTTTTCTTCCGTATTTTTTTATATTACATCTCATAATGATTTTTCCATATTTTATTTTATAAAATCTTATTTGTGGAATGGATACTCATTTATTAATATAACTATTTGTTTTTTTGGTGGAGGATTTTATAAAATAGATTTTATATTAGCATAATATATTTTAAATGTAGATTTTACATTTAAATCTATATTAATGAGATGTAATATAAAATCTTTTTTCTTCCGTATTTTTTTATATTACATCTCATAATGTTTTTTCCATATTTTATTTTATAAAATCTTTTTCCATATTTTATTTTATAATATCTTTTTACATAATGAGATGTAATATAAAACTCTTTTTTCTTCCGTATTTTTTTTGCTAATATAAAATCTATTTTATTTTATAAAATCTACACGTATTTTATATTAGCATAATATAAAAGGGTGTTGCTAAGGCTACCCCCTTATCTCATCATCTCTCTCATACCCCATACCCCCTTATCGTCATATCTCTCTCTCACATCCTTTTTTTTGTTTTTTTAATTAATAGTTACAATTTTGGTCCTTAAAGTCTTTTGATTGATTTACTTTATACCTTTTACTTTTCTAATTTTCATTTTACACCATAATTATATTAACACATATAATTGTATATTAACTAAAATATATTTAAAAAAATACTTTTAATTTTAACAAATTACATCATTATAATCGTCTCTTCGATACCTTCGAAATGAGCCCAACATTGAATATTTTTTAATTTAATTATTTTATTATATATTAAAATATGTCAAAAAATATGTTTTGGTATGAAGTATATTGCAATTGCATTTTTCACTCGACATGGTTCAACGTTATTTGCATTGTAATTTCATTTTTCACTCGACAGGGTTCCAATTCATTTTGCAAAACATGTGTTTGTTAGGTGTGTTAAAAAAACCGGAAAACCGAAAAAACGAGCCGAACCGTTTAATCTGAAACCGAAAAATCCGATAACCAAAAAATCCGATAACCAAAAATTCGGTTCGGTGCGGTCCGGTTCAACCAGGGACGAATGCAGGGACTTTTTCAACGTGCCTTCATTTTTTTACCAACATTCAATATCGTCCGATATGTTATTAGCCTAATTCCGCCGTTTTGAAGGACTTTTAAAGTTTTTCGAGGGATTTTAAGTTTTTTTTTATCGATTTCGAGAGATTTTTTCGGTATTTTTAGTTGATTTCAAGAGATATTTTCGGATTTTTTGGTTGATTAAATTTTTTTTTTGGTTTTTTGGTTGATAACGAGGTACGGTTGCACTTCTAAAATAATACGGTTGCACCTTCTAAACTCATTTGATTATTTTAAACTCATAAGGTAAGGGGGTAGCCTTAGCAACACCCATATTCATACGTTTCAAAAGTGGCAAATGAAAAATATTGTTATTAGTAAAATACGTTTAACCATATTCATCGTATATTAACTAAAATATGTTTAAAACAAATACTCGTGACTATGTTGATTTAAATGAGTAATAAAAAAATCGATTAACCAAGATACAATATATGACATATAATACTCCATCCGTCCCAAAATAAGTGTCCACATTTCTATTTATATTTGTCCCAAAATAAATGTCCACTTTAAAAAAGTAAATAACTAAATTCTCACATTTACCCTTAATTAATGCACAAATATATGAGAGTTGTGAAAACAGATAAACATTAAATAAGGGTAAAGATGTCATTTGGTGAGAAAAATTTGTAATAATTATGCATGTCTAAAACTGTGTGACAAGTCAATTGTGGACACTTATTTTGGGACGGAGGGAGTAATATAATAATATAATTAAATCAAAAAATATTCAATATTGGGCTCATTTCGAAGGTATTGACGAGACGAATATAATAGTGTAACTTGTTAAAATTAAAATTTACTTTTTTAACGTATTTTAGTTAATATACGTTTATATGTGTTAATGTAATAAAAATATAAAATGTAAAATATAAAACAAAAAAGTATAAAGTAAATTAATCAAATGAGTTTAGAGACCAAAATTGTAACTATAAATTAAAAAAAAAATGAAAAGTACGATTGTGAGGAGGAAAGGGGGTGTGTTTTTTTCAAAAAATTTGCAGGGGGTAGGATTAGAAAAACCCATATAAAATCTACATGTATTTTTTTTTATAATATAAAATCTACACGTATTTTTTTTTCACGAGCATTAAAAGAAGAAAAAAGAAGGTTGATATGAATTAAAAATAAAAAATAACGAGATACACTAATAAATTATCGTATTCTTTAAAATAAAGATATTCCACAATACTTTCCAAATTAACCAAGTGTAAAGAAAATAAAATAGAAACGATGTAGATATAAAAATATTATTCCATATTTTTAAGTAAAATCGAAAAGAAAATAAAATATTTTAAAATATTCTCTACATTCACTATAAATATATATATAGCTTCTCTATGTATCATCCGAGTACAAGAAGAAGACGAACGGTCGGGTGTCAATGGCGGAACTTGCAACTGAACAAAAGGTATTCCACTATATTTTTGTTTCTTTGAAAAACTATTTTTTTATATTTTATTTTATTTTATTGTTCGTTCTTTACTTACATTCCGCTGCATCGCGCGGGTATATACTTAGTACATCTTAAATAAGTAGTGACATAACTTCTTAAAATCTCTATCCCGCCTCATTTCATATGAGGTCCTTTCTCTCAAGATGCCTCTAGACGTTACAAAAATAAATAGTCTTATTGATTCAGATTGAAGACTTTGGCACCATCTCTTATTAATCAGAAATGAAATAAGACTTCAGACCTCTTAAAAAACAAATGACACCTTAGTAAAATAAAATACTAAATATTGGATTATAAGACACTATAACTCACATCAAGATCATATATTAACTGATCAAATATGATTATTTGTATATTGGTATTAACCTAGTATGAATATATATATATATATATATATATATATATATATATATATACATAGAGAGAGAGAGAGGCTCATTCATTTGCTAATCGTGACATTGGTGCTAACCGTGCTAACCAAATTTAGACCAATCAGAAGCTTCATAGAGTTTAGGTAATGAGATAAATGCTTTTAAATATTAAAGGGTAATATGGGAATTTTCAAATTTTCGACCCATTTAATAGGTTTCCATATTTTAAGGTGTTTGTTATTATGGTATTTATCTTGAGTTTAAATATATTAATAAAAAATCAAATTTCGATTTACTTTAAACTAATTTTGGAAGTTATCTTTTAAAACTTTTTAAACAAGTTTATATCTTTCTAAGCTTTCTAACGGATCCAACATTGTTTATCATAAAGTGTTTTTTTTTTGTTTGAAATATCTGTTGAAGAAAAATTTTCGTTTCTACTGAAAATCATAATGAGCGACAATGGAATCACCTCCGTTGTTGATAACGATAGATTTTTGGAATCTATTTTTGAAAGTCAAGACGCTCGCCCGTGCACCCGTCATAATGAGCCAGTTCAATCGTTGAATACCGGATTATCTGCTCATATGCATGTCTATATCCATTTCCATATATGATAAATATGCACATATGCATATGTTATTACAGGTTATGTATGTATATTCCAAAATGTGCACATATGCATATATAAATTGTGCACATGTATTTTCTATTTCGACAAACAAAATTTAATGCCTTACAAAAACAGATGCAATGTGTGTATATTGACTTCATACTAAAAAAGATGCATTGTGTGCATATGAATTCCACACTTAATGTGCATAAATGCATCAGTGAAAAACTTGAACGCATTATGATACCCACGATTTAGATGGTTAATCCGTTCTTTTCCGATGAATGTGGATGTAGTTTACGATTTCCCTTTGTTTTCTCCGGATTCGACGCCACAATGATAATCTTGTTGTTGATTTCTTGAAGGATTGAGTTTTGATGGTTACCTAAATATTCTAAGGAAGAAATCCCTAAATGTTAGGGATTATATGATTTAAAAACGTGTTACCGTAAATAACATTGGGTTGTTATTTAACCAAATTAAGTCTGTACACTTGTGCATTATTTTTAATCAATCCCTATCTATAATATTAATTAAATGAAAATTCAATTAAATATGAGTTGTTGATCATCGTAATTAACGGTTGAGATTGGTTAACACGGTTAACACCGATGTCACGGTTAGCAAATGAAGGGGACCCTATATATATATATATATATATATATATATATATATATATTAGACATAATCAGAATCAAGAATCTCATAAGAGTTGTAAAGTATATCAAAACGGGACATGAAATATCTACTTTTAATTATTGAATTTGGATACATGTTTTGGAATGTTTTGATGTTAATGATATCACTACATATTGTATGATTAGTAACATGCATACTTTTCTTGGTTTAAAAAAAACATGCATACTTTTCGTTTATTTATTAAAAATTATTTTACTTGACAAATAATTAAATAAAAATAGTTATATTAATACGAAAAATGTCATACAAAATATTTTTTAAATACAAACAATTATATTAATGTTTGTTTAACATATATGTCTTTGTATCTTATGTATATCGGTATATCACATATACTGACGTGTCGTGACAACAAGGACAAGTCTTGAGACTTAGGAGCCACGATGTGGCCACAATGTTTTTCAAGGCGTGGTTTATGACGGTAAAACTATATATCATATATATAATTATATACACATGTTTTTTTTACTATATACTACCTAATAAGTCAATGATATTAAACAATTTAAATTAGGGTATATATTAAAAACTAAAGAGGAAGACAATATCAAAGTAAGAAAACTCAAATATCATATTATAAAAACTGTGCATTCGGCTATGGTATGCCACAGACTTGATATAACATCCAAAAAAATAGGGGCAAATTAAAACCTAAATAATAGCACTAAAATCAAGCTTTGTTTTGGAAAGTAATCACCCAAAATGGGGAAGAATATACCCATGGAGTTTACATTTACAAATTGGATCATTAGCCGACAACCAACTAATCTACACCACTTCTAAGGCTATATTAAGAATGGGTGTCTCTAAGATCAACAAAAGACTATTATCCAAAAGTGTCTCCAAGTATTTACTCCAAAAATTCGTACCTCCAAAAGTTGCCTTGAAACGGCACATTGCACTTCACTCAACGATCCCATCCCCACTAAGCCTTGAAACATGTTATACATGTCATATTTAAGAAAAAACGTTAGGCTAACGCCTAGTGACTTCAACAATTTATAAACAAAGCAGTAAATATAATTTCTGGAAATAGAAGTTGATACACTCCAAAATGTGCATATCTTATCATTTTCAAATACTTGAAACACACTACAAAACAGAGGCTTATCACCGACGGATGAATCCGTCGGTGATCCGTCGGTATAAAGGTGGTTGGCGTTCAGATCACCGGCGGGTCACCGACGGATCACCGACGATTTAATTTTCCGACGGATCTCCGACGGTTATCGACGGCGTGGGTTATTTCCGACGGATCACCGACGGTCGACTTTTAGCGACGGATTACCGACGGATTAATTCCGACGGATTTAGCGACGGATTTCCGACGGATTTTTATTAAATAAAAATTAAATTAAAAAATATTTTCCGACGGATTATCGACGGATAATCCGTCGGTAATTTAACTTTTTTTAAAAAAATAATTAAAAATTAAAATTTTCCAGTTTTTATCCTGTACAAAACCTGCCAATTTTTAAATATTACTAAGTCTTAAACTGTTCAAAATATCTATAAATACATAAACGTAATCCTACAGAAGGGGAAAGGGGTGCTGATTGTTAAACTTGATCATGAACGCATCAAACTGTGTCATTCGTTCATGCATCTGTCTCTTCTCTGCTTCATCTCTATCCATTCGCTCCTGCATCCGAATCCTCTCTGCTTCCTCTCTCTGTAGTCGCTCCTGCAACTGGATCCTCTCTGCTTCCTCTCTCTCTAACCTCTGCCTCAGCTCCTCCAACTGAAATTCAACATTTGACAAACATATATAGAACAATGTCAGACAACATTTAACAAAATATGATTAACAATGTTAAACAACATTTGACAAACATACCTCCTCATCGCGACGGTCGCGCGTGCTCCCGCTTGAACTGACACCTGAATCACCGGTTATAGCATAATAGGGATCCTTACTGGTCCCCCATCCAAAAATACGGCCCTTACGCCGTCCTCCGACACTACGCTCCCACAACTCGGCGTCATTGGGAGATACAGTGCCGGGAGGTAAGTCCGGGTACTCCTCCTCCCTAATCCGATGGTAGGCATCCTACAATTTACCAAATTAGACATTGTCAAGTCAACTAACCTATAGAAAATTCGGCAGCATTTCAACTGTGATTTGAACATATATCCATGATCTGTTTTTATCAAAACAATCCTATCGTCTGCCCAACAATGGCAGCCCAAACTAAGTTTGCTATAATTTCTATCTATCTTATAAAACAAACAAATATCTAGTCATGCATAATTGAATTTACTGCCGTATGATCCACCTTTGGGTAAACGTAGATCGGAGGATCCATGGACGGACCAGTTGCACCCGGAACAAGCTTCCTGTTAGGGTTGTTCGCGGTGCGGTTTGGGGTAAAACCGCAAATCAAACCGCATATGCGGTTTGAGCATTTTCCCAAACCGCAAACCGCACCGCGAAATGCGGTGTGATTTATGCGGTTTGACTCTATCGCACTTTATGCGTACAATCCAAAATTTTAGAAGTTTAAAATACATTAGAAAATCAACGATTTAGTAACCGTAGTCCAAAAAAATAAAGAGTTTGAATATATCCATCTCCAAAATGCATAACTAATAATAGTCCAAGAAATAGTCTAAAAAAATAAATTGTTTCAATACGATAAACGGATAAAATGACGTCTCCAACTTTTTCTTTCGTCTTCAACTTGACTCTCATTTGCCAATGCCCAATTTTTTTCATTTGTTGGGCCTTAAACTTTTAAGAAGACTTATAAATACTTAAAGTCCATAATTAAAATTTAAAAACACAAGCCCGATTATATAAATATTAAATTAAATTGTTATATGTATATGTGTGTGTTTAAAATTAAAAATTTTAATGTAATATAAAAGGTGCGGTGCGGTTTGAACCGCAGTTTGAAAACTCAAAACCGCAAATCGCACCGCATAGTGCGGTTTGGTAAAAATGCAAACCGCAAACCGCACAGCGAAAGTCCTAAACCGCGTTTTGCGGTGTGGTGCGGTGTGGTGCGGTGCGGACGGTTTGTGCGGTTTATGCGGTTTGGATGAACACCCCTACTTCCTGTTGGTGCAGTGTGTAGCCTCCCAAACCTCGTCGCTGGTAGGCTCACGGCCCCATGCATCTCTCTACAATACACAACTTAAATTGTTAGTAGATAATAAAATCATGTATATAGTACATATATTCATCAATTATATACATTTAGTCTAGTGTATGATAAATTACCATGCGGTCCCGATGCATAGCGGTACTAATAGATCCAGTACAGTGTCTGGATGTCATCCCCTCATACTCGGTGGCCCGATTGGCCGTATTGGCCGCACATACACGCCAGAACGCGTCGGTGTTCCATACCTGTTAAAAAGAAGACATAAATCAATATAAATCCTAGTACAACCAGATACAAGTATTCAAAACAAAACAAACCTGCTCAATCATCTGGACCCAAAACTCACTCCGGATCCACTCTGGAGGGTGTGGCGCAAGAATCGTGTAGTCACGTCCGTCGAACTGGACACCATCAATGGCTAAAGCCCTTTCCTAGGCGAAGCAACGTGCATCTCTCATCATGTCGGCGTACCTATTATTTAGGTGGCGATTCAGCTACTACTTCGGCGTCCATCTTAGGAGGCCAACTATAATACAACTGCAAACACATTGTTTGGATTAAGTAAAAATAAATGCACTCAATAAACAGCTTGTAACATGGATCCGGTTGGGCTTTAATGGATTTAGTTGCGCTTTAACGTTACCAGTTGGGCTTTAATGGATTCAGTGGGGTTTTAACGTTCCCAGTTGGGCTTTAACGTATCCAATTGGGCTTTAACGTACACAGTTGGGCATTAATAAATCCAGTTGGGCTTTAATGGACCCAGTTAGGCTTTAACATACCCAGTTGAACTTTAAACGAATCCGGTTGGACTTTAATGGATCTGGTTGGGCTTTAATGGATTTAGTTGGGCTTTAACGTTACCAGTTGGGCTTTAATGGATTCAGTGGGGCTTTAACGTTCCCAGTTGGGCTTTAACGTATCTAGGCATGGAAATGGGGAGGGGATGGGGTGGGGACCTCAATCCCCATCCCCGTCCCCGATCCTCATCTCTATCCCCGTCCCCATCCCCGCCGGGGAATATGATCACATCCTCATCCCCATCCCCAACGGGAAACGGGGATCCCCAACGGGGAAACGGGGATTTTTTCCCCGTTTATATAAACTATTTTAAATCAAATATGTGAAACACAACACATCTTTAAATTTCACAAATTTCCAATAAACCTAAAATCAAAAGGAATTTAATTTTATACAAACAATCACATCATATGATACTTAATTAGCTAAAACCAATATAAATCCAGTTTAATAAAAAAAAACTTAACGTCACACATCCAAAACATATCGAGTAATATCCAAAACACATCGACTAATTGTATTTTGACTTGACATCCAAAAGATTACATACTAACATCCACAAAATGACAATTTTAGATTCTAAACCTAGTTAGAAAATACAAAATTATGGATTACTGATTTAGTTGAAATAAATAATATATTTAATTTATTAATTAATATATAATGGGTACGGGGAAGGGCGGGGCGGGGAGTACGATACCCGTCCCCGTCCCATCCCCAGTTTGAGACAAACGGGGATCCCCGTCCCCGTCCCCATCCCCGGCTTAGCGGGGAATCCCCGTCCCCGATCGGGACGGGTGAACCGGGTTCCCCAACGGGGCGGGGGCCATTTCCATGCCTAAACGTATCCAATTGGGCTTTAACATACACAGTTGGGCTTTAATGGACCCGGTTGACTTTAATATATCTAGTTAATGGATTCAGTGGGGCTTTAACGTTCCCAGTTGGGCTTTTAATGGATCCAGTTAAGCTTTAACGTACCCAATTGGACTTTTAATGGACCCGGTTGACTTTAATGGATCAGTACATGATGTACATACATACATGATCACATATGTACATGATCACATACATACTATACATGGTGTACATACATTCATGATCACATACGTACATGTGTATATACATACATGATCACATATGTACATGTACATACATACATGATCACATACATATTATATACATGATCACATACGTACTATACATGTACATGATGTACATACATACATGATCACATATGTACATGTACATACATACATGATCACATATGTACATGTATATACATACATATTAAATACATGATCACATACATACTATACATGGTGTACATACATTCATGATCACATACGTACATGTGTATATACATACATGATCACATACATACTATACATGATCACATATGTACATGTACATATATACATACATATTACATACATGATCACATACATACAAACATACATATATATATATATATATATACATACATGATCACAAAAAAATTAATATTTATTAAATTTACCGACGGATTACCGACGGAGTCTTAAATGCCGTCAGTAATCCGTCTGTAATTACCGACGGATCACCGATGGACGTCAGGAAAAAATTAATATTTATTAAATTATATAAATTACCGACGGATTTAAAAATAAAAATAAAATAATTTAATATCCGTCGGTAATCCGTCGGTAAATATATATATTTACCGACGGATTACCGACGGATAGTCTATCCGTCGCAAAATTTTCATTCCCGTCGGTGTTCCGTCGGTAATTATCCGTCGGAAATCTTGGTCGGAAATAAGCAATTTTCTAGTAGTGACACATGTTCATCTTGCGATGACAGGGGAGACCCGGTTTCCATGTTGGTGACGAAACACAAGAGTAGGTCACCAAATCATGTTCAAGAGCCCCACTACAAACCAATGATCAATCCATTGATTCTAGATTTCACTCATCCACAAGAAATTACAATTAATGGTCGTTGGTCGTTGTCCGACTTTGAAGTCCACAACTATTACCCATCTTGACCCCATGCCTATTTCTTGGTAAAATAGGGAATTTCGAAATCCCGACTATTCTCATGAAACGAGACTCAATACCTATGGATCCATCTACATTATTCTAAGATTCGTCGCGTACGCATCGTATTTGACCAAAATCACACACACACACACACACACACACATATATATAGGGTCAGGTTCAGGGGAAAACCTCAAAAAAATGGAAAACTGAAGAACACCCTGGTAGCCCTTCATCTGGACGGTACAGGTAATTTGTAACATGCACACGTGCATATGCACAAGTGCATAATGCACTTGTGCATAAAAACCAAAAATCAACATAATTTACCTGTATGCACAAGTGCATATTGTCCAAATGGAAGGCTACGTGCATATTGTCCAAATGGAAGGCTACTAGAGTGTTTTCTTCAGTTTTCCGTTTTTTTGAGATTTTCCCCTGAACCTCCGTCTATATATATATATATATATATATATATATATATATATATATATATATATATATATATATATATATTTCCCACAACAAAAGACTCCCATAAAACACTTGTATTGATGAGACATCATCACATAAGTTCTAAGCAATTATACATATCCAATAGAGTCATTATTCCCATTTTAATAAAACAATTCCCATAGAAGGTTCTTCCATAAAATTTATAAAGTAAGGAGTAGCTATTAATTCCCAACAAAACCAATCCATACATTTTATTTCCCAAAATACCATTTTTTGCCATTAGAAACATCCAATATAAGGGACACCATAAATGTACCCAAAATGGATGGAGTATTCAAGTTTTCCAACAATCAAACATACATAGTACTTCATTTTATAGATCACACAATGAAACCCATCAAATATGCAAATGTTCAAGTTAGGTCAAATCCATCAAATATGCAAATGTTGTTAGGAGAAGTTTAGGAGATCAAAACAATAAGGTTTGGGCAAGTATAAAGTTTAGGAAAAGGAAGATGAACTCAAAATGTGGGTTTGGTAAACCTAAACCCTAAAATGAGAAGGATGGATGAATGAGCTTGAGTAAAGAATTGAATATCCTTCTTCTTAGAGAGATGTGAGCCATAAAAAGAACATTAAATGATTGAGGATTAAACCTACCAAGAATTTATGAAACCAAATGGGAGTAGAAATTCGGTCTCAAGAATGGGAAGAAATGAGATTTTTGGACCTAATGGACGAGACCAACATTAAATACCGACTGGGCGCCGACGACATTGCCCAAGCGATATTGTCACTATCGCAAGGCATAATCACCCCAAATGTACCACGGCATACGGGCCATGAGCGACTATGCTGTTGTCAATGTCGCAGGACACAGTCGCGCCCCACGTACCGAGAGCTCCCCCAACCCGGCAATTGTGACACTGTGACAGTGTCAGTGTCACTATCGCGGGGCACAATCGCGTCGTGCCTGAGGACTTCCAAAAATTCGACTTTTTCCGCTTGACGCTCTCGATACTAAAGGGGACTAACATCAAAACGTTCCTAAGGGCTTAAACTACTAATTAGGATAGTTTGACGAGGGAAAGAAGTTAACTTACGATGCCGAAAATTCAGGGTGTTACACTTAACGTGTCATGAGACACGAGTCTTGAGTCATCGCATCACAACAACTGTTGTCGCGAGCTTTTTAGAAAATTGCCTATATACTATTTTTTTTTTTTGTATTAAAACGTTGTGTTATGAAAATCCATTTACATTTCTAAGTTGGAATTTTCTTTTCAGTAATGACCGGTCATAATTACATAAATTTAAAAATAAATAAATTAAATATGTATATTTTAAAAATTAAATATTTTTAACACTTACACTTTATATCCTTATAGTTACAATTTGCGTAAATCCCGTTTATGTTCTTTTTTATTTAATTATAAAAAGATGGTTTACGCAAATGTATAAACCATCTACATAAAAATCCGGCTATTTTGATAATTTATTTCAAAATTTGACAATAAAAACAATTGGATAAATTAACTATTTTAGTAGATTTCCCTTTTCATTTATGCCATGTTCTCGAATTTTGGAATGAAAGAAAAGAAAAAAGAAAGTGAAAAGAAAGATGTATTTTTATTTGTGTTCTTTAGATTGAAGGGAAAGAAAATAATTTTTCATGTTCTAGAATAAAAAAGAAAAAAAATATGTTACTTTTACAAATGTGTCCTTATTTATTTTATATTAGAATGTAATTAATGGGTATTTGTGTAATTTTATAAATATTTTTAATTTCTTTAAAATTATTTTCTTTTGTCCTTTTCTTTCCTCCCATATCTGGGAGAAAATTTTTGAGAAAAAAATCAAAATTATTTTTTTCCCCTTCTTTTTCATTCCTCTCCTTAAACAAACTCGAAAACATAATATTTTTTCCCTTTTCTTTCATTTGGAAAAAAAGTTTAAAAAAAAACTCGAAAACACAGTGTTAGGGGCTGTTTGTTTACCTCTTATTGGTTTCATTAAGTGGCAACCTCTGAATCATTAAGAGGTAAATCTTGTTTGGCAAAAAAAATGTATGTCTCTTAATGGTTCTAAAACTCTCTGAATGATTTAGTGTCTTGACTCTGCCTTAACCATTCAGAGCCCTGATTTCATCCTAAACAATTAGCAAACAACCATATTTCATTTCGCATTATATCATAAGAGTCTCTTAATCATTCTTTCCACTTAATCATTTTACACCTAACCATTCAGCAACTGCCAAACAGTCCTTAACGAACGGAAACAACAAACCAATGCTTAGCGGTTGATAGTGCGATCACATTCATCATCATCATGCATTCTCAAGTTTTTGCACGCCAATCTTTGACTCGGAAAAGCAAAAAAAACGGGAATTTATGTTTTTAGCCTCCAAACTATTTGTCCACTATCATATATGGTCCTTATACTTTACTTTGGTTGCTGATTTTAGTCCAATCTTACAAAAAATACACAAATTAGATCCTCTTGCCAACCATGTTAACGATGGTATGGTCAATTTCACAATCAAATGGGAATATAACGAATTTTTTATTTGTTTTCATTATTTTCAGAAAATGAGTTTTTATGATTTAGAAGAGTTTATGTTTGAATTGTTAGTGGTAATTCTTTTTTAGAAAGAATGAATATTATTTTGATTAGATATTAAAAATTATTAGTTTATTATATATTATGAAAATAAAATATTGATATAAAATCACTACAAATATTCAGATTAATTTTAAATTTGGAAAATGGGATATTTTTACGCATAAAACCAAAACCAAAACCAAATACATATAAATATCTTTATGTTGGTGAATGGTTGAATTTGGAGGACACACAATTAAATGATATTGTTTATGATTTTTATTTTTGAAAAATAAAAGCAAGAGATTTTAATGGGTTATCGTTTCATAATAATATAAGCAAATAAATAAAATAATAATATATAACATTAATATGATGAAAGCAAACATAGTGTTAATTTTATTTATTATTCATGTCTATCTTTAAAGGACTTGTGCCCTCATCCCACTCCTCCCTAAATTACTCACCTTAATCACCCATCTTTTCTTGTCTATGTTTCGCTAATCGCTAGTGCTCATCTCTTTTTATTACCTGTTCACCAATATACAGTATGTAAAATCCAAATAAGTTTCATTATCATTATTGTTTCATTATCTTTCTATTATGTTTCACTATATCAAATCTGTTTTATCAAGTTTTACTATATTAATATTTTGTTTCACTATATCAGGTTTCACTATATTAATATTTTGTTTTATTACCTTTTCATTATGTTTCACTATATCAAATCTGTTTCATCATGTTTTACTATATTAAAATTTTATGTTTCATCAAGTTTCACTATATTAATATTTTGTTTCACTATATCAAATCCATTATGTTTCACTATATTAATATTTTGACTAGTCAAAGACGCAATATTTGACCAGACAAATCCGATCTTGACCATATGAAATGTTAGGATTATTTTTATATTTCTCATACATTTACCATTTCTCAAATGAACCTAAGGCTATATATATAGGGTCAAGTTCAGGGGAAAACCTCAAAAAAACGGAAAACTAAAGAACACCCTGATAGCCCTTCATCCGGACGGTATGCACTTGTTCATACAAGTAATTTGTAAAATGCACATGTGCATATGCACAAGTGCATAAAACCAAAAAAAAACATGATTTACCTGTATGCACAAGTGCATACCGTCCAAATGAAGGGCTACCAGAGTGTTCTTCAATTTTCCGTTTTTTTGAGGTTTTCCCTAGAACCTCCCCCCCTCTCTCTCTATATATATATATATATGTGTGTGTGTGTGTGTGTGTGGAGGTTCAAACGAGAACACCTCCATTTTACGAAAACGCAAGAACACTATTATCACATGTGATAATACACGTGTGGGCTCCCGTTGGTTGTGCACGACTTTGCCCATGACCTAAATTCGCAACAAAGGCCATTTATGCCACTGATTAGTATCACATGTGAACCATATGTGATCAATTACAGTATTACATTGATAATACCCCTATCACATGTGATAATACATGTGAGAGGGGTCTAGTGGTGTGTGGGCGATTTGGCCTGCAACCTAGGTCGCATCGAACGTCATCCGTGCCTGCGATTTAGTATCACATGTTTATCATATGTGATAAACTATAGTATCACATGTGATTGCTATAGTAAAATGTGTTCTCGTAAAATGAAGGTGTTCTTGTTTGAGCCCTTCCCTATATATATATATATATATATATATATATATATATATATATATATATATATATATATACACACACACACATACACACACAATGGGTCCACGTGTGAGAAACGGAGTTAAAGTGAGAAATGTAAGAAATGATTTGAATTTTTGATTACTTTTAATTAGTGTTGATCCAATGGTTCAAATTAGGTCCCAAAATAATTCAAGAATTAGCTTAGAAATATATTTTACGTGATTTCGTAATTATCTGTAATATTGGTGATTTCGTTATCCCTAAAATCACGTACAAAAAAATTTACTCACCTATCACAATGTAGGCGAAAGATGTGTGAGAAGTTGAAACTAAAGTGAGAAGCGTGAGAAGTTGATCGCTTTTAATCTCATGTCCTCCCATGAATTGCGCCTAAAAAGGGAATTGATTCGGTGCATCCTATCTCAATGTATCTCATCTTAATGTCCATCCATTTCTCATCCAACGGTTGATAACCATTTCTCATGTTTTCACGTTTTACCTCAATTTCTCACCGAAACCCAACCCTCACAATGTATCACATGTGATAAGTATGTTGGTTATGCATTCATATTTGTTAACAATAGAAAAATGTAGTATTGCAGTAGGAGAAAAAACTTAATATTGCACATGTATCACATATGATAACTTAGATTTTATATGATGACGGTTCAATATCAAATTATCTAGGTTTCATTTTTTTCGTGTAAGTATCATCACATAAAACCTACAATGTTGAAAAACATATTTCAATTTTGGTTCAAAACATTAAATTATCCATGCTTCAGCTACATCACATGTGATTCACTTCCAACAACCCAACGAAAGAAAGAACTAATAATTTTATCTAAGCATTTTTCAATGTCAAATAAGAAAGAAAGGTAATTCAATTATGAATGGCCAATCTTTTTTCTAAAGAAAAAAAAAAAAAAAAAAAAAAAAAAAACTCTATAAAACGAACTCATTTTTCAAAAAGGTTGTCTACTATTTAACCAACTTTTTTGTTAATTGAGCCTCTTTTTATTATTCGTTTTGTTTCGTATCTTTTTTCATTTTGTAAGTTTCATCTTACTTTTTCCAAAAATCATACACACCAGATTCACATAATATATTGAAAAACGAACGGATCCAATAAGATATATCCATCAGTGCACATGTTTTTATTAATTTAATCTATAAAAACAACATATATATCTATACTATATTATAAATCACGGATAAAAAACTCTTAAATACAAATTATTAGACACAAGTTACCATCATTTTATGCAAGATTTTAAAAATCTATTAATTTATAAGTATCAAAGCACATGATACATATTACTACTGCAGGCTTCTAACACCCACCAATTTGGTATGTACAGGGTCTTCCTTTTATGCAGATCTTTTCATGTATCACTATTAATTAATATATTATATTACTATAATTTTGTTTTAATTATATTATCAAATATGTAATTGGTTATTTTTTCTAGATGTCATTAAAATATATAAGATAATCATTGAATTATAACAAAATACTTAATTTTTTTATATAAAAAACATTATATTATTAAGCCTAAATTAAACAAATTTATAAAAAAAAAACATTATCACTTTCTCAAAATCATTCAAAATCGTACTGTAAATCGACAAAAAAATAAAATGAAACATTAAAATTGAAACAACCCAAACAAGATCTATAAAGCAGATTATTAATATACGGAATTTACGCCAAAAATGGCCCAAGACAACAATTAAAATCTTAAAGGTTTGTGTTAGAGCACAGTCTCATTGGATTCAAGATTATCCAATACGAAGATCGCAATCTGAAGTTAAAGCTGACAAGTCACTCTCAACTATAGTCTAGGGTCTATTCTGTAATAAAGTCAAAGTTGTTTTATTATTTAGATATTATGTTTTAGATATTATTTGTTATTAAATTAGTTTAATTATAATATCTAGATATTATAGATATCTAGATATTATGTTTAATATTAGTTTAGTTATATCTCTCTCTCTCTCTTATCACAATCGATCAATCAGACCAAACACAATCTACACACACAACTCACACAATCAAGGTGAAAAGAGAGAAAACAAACAGAGAGCTTAACTCAAGAACTCAACCGTGTAATCCGCGTTTGTAATCCAAACAGGTTGGTTTATTATCTATTGTTTGTTGTTTTGATTATTATCTATTGTTTGTTGTTTTGATTATCTGGTAACGATCACGGACTCACAATTGGTATCAGAGCTGTATACCAGGATCAAAATCAAAACTTTTCATCTCTGTGTTCTTCATTTTTGAAGAACACTGTGTTATAAATCAAAACTTGATTTTACGGTTATTTTCGAAATCAAAAGGTTGTGTCTTGTTCTAATTGATAAGGAGATCGTTCTGTCAAAATTTGGTGTGGTAAATCGACCTCTAGCTTGGTTAATTTTAGAGTTACAGTCGATTTAATCGGAGAAGACGACGTATCGGTCTTAAGCGTACCGGTCGAACCTTAGTTTTTACATTCTATCGGTCTTAAGCATTCGACCGGACCCTCACTTCCCCGGTCGAATCTCACAAACTTTGTACCGGTCGAATTTTTTTTATCCGGTCGAATATTTTTTTTATCCGGTCAAAGTAAAACTCACTTCCCCGGTCGAACCCCATTTTTCCACTACACTTCCCCGGTCGAATAAAACTTTTCCACAACACTTCCCCGGTCGAACTCCTCATTAATATCGGTCTTATCAAATAACATCATCCGGTCGAATCACATTTCAAAAACCACAATCCCCGGTCTTAGAAACAAATAGCGGTCGAATCTCACACAATTCTTCCCTATATCCGGTCTTCCTCACTTCCCGGTCTTCTCTCTTCTCTCTCGGTCTTCTCTCTCGGTCTTCTCATATCCGGTCAAAACAATTCTCTCCATCAAATATCCCGGTCAAACATTTCAACCGATATTTGGTTTGATCAATCCAAATATTCGGTCAAACTCACACGTGTCCACCTTGTGCACGTGTCCACCTTTGAAGAACTTCCATTTCCAACAAATTTAAAATTTTAAAATTTGCATTTCGGTCAAACAAATATAAGATTTGCATTTCGGTCAAACTCTTATAAAATTTTCATTCCACCAATCACATTTAACTCTCATATAACTTTGTTAATTTATCGGTCTCACTAATTTTTACCGGTTCTTACGTCTTATCGGTCGATCCTCACTTTGCGCAATCAACATCTCGCGCAAACTTTTGAATTTTAAAATTCTCTCATATCTCAAAGCCTCTCGCATCTCAAGCCTCACGCATCTCAAAGCCTCTCGCATCTTAAATCTTGTTCAATTATGACTTCCAGAGAAGCTCTTGCCATTGGAACTGATTCCAAACCACCAGTTCTATTTAAAGGTGAATACGAACAGTGGAAGGATCGGTTTCTAAACTTCATAGACAGGCATGAGCTTTGTGAGTTCATCAGACAGTCATTTGCAGAAGGAAATATGCAACCAATAAAGACAACTCGTCTGGTTGGAACTCTGCCAACACAAGTTGAACTGAAGTACCATGAGCTTGACGGTGACAACCTAAACAGAGCTAAAGGTGATAAGCTAGCTATGTCATACATTCTTCAAGGAATCCCCAATGAAATCTACATAAAGATTGACAGCTACAAGGCCTCAGCTAAGGAAATGTGGGATCAGCTGGAGAAGATGATGCTGGGTTCTAAGGTGGGAAATCAACTGAAGATCTCCAACTGCCTAAATAACTATGAAGAATTTAGAGGCAGAGCCGGAGAAACCTTAGAAGAAGTACATGACAGGTTTGTGACCTTGCTGAATGAGCTAAGCAAGAACAAGGTCCACAAATCTCAAATTGAGCTAAACGTCAAATTTCTAAGCGTTCTACAGCCAGAATGGAAGAGATTTGCGAGGCAGATGAAGCAGATTAAAGATCTGAATGAGATTCCACTTCATGAGGTGTATGAGACCCTCAAACAAAATGAAGAAGAAGTGGATGAAATTCTAGAAGAGAAAAGGCAGAGAGGAAAGAAGGTTGAAGACACAGTTGCTCTTGTTGTCAAGAAGAAGAAGAACAAAACGACTGTGTATGAATCAGATGAAGATAAAGCTGAAGCAAACTCTGACGAAGATGAATGTGAACAACTAAAGCAAGCATTGCTTTTATTGACTAAGGCTTTCCAGAAGAAATTCTACACAAAGCCAAGCTCAAACAGTCAGAGATATTCGTCTGGTCCAAACAACTACGCTCATAGAGAAAGGGTCGAAGGAAGTAGATTCGAAGGAAGTAGATTAGAAGGAAGTAGATTTGAAGGAAGAAGGTTTGAAGGAAGGAGAATGGAGGAGAGGAAACCAGAAGATAGAAGAGATCTTGCTGAAGGAAAGAGATCAGAGGAAAGGAAACCTGAAGAGAGATGGTTTCAAGCAGAAGGATCAGGTCAGACAGAACCTATAACGTGCTACAACTGTGGCAAAACCGGTCATTATGCCAGAGATTGCCGAAAGCCAAAAGTCAAGAACTCGGACTACTACAAGAACAAGATGTTGCTTGCAAAGCAACAAGAGGCTGGGAAGGCATTGATGGCTGAAGACGTTTTCTGGCTCGATCATTCTGATGATGATGAAGAAGATGAAGAGAAAGATGAAGTTGTCAACCTGTGCTTGATGGGAAAGCATGAATCAGATGATGAAGCTGATTCGGAGAATGAAGAAGAGGTATGCAACTTATCGTATGCTGAATTCATAAATCAATTGCATGCCATGAATGATAAACTCAAAGAGTTAGAGTCGAACCTAAAGCGTGAAAAGGGTGTCATTACTAACAAAAACCAATCAATACAGAAACTTAGCAATGAAATTGCTGAGAAGAAAGTACTGGTTGAGGTTTTACATAAAAACAATGACACCAACGCAACGGAGAAAACAATAATTCTTAGTGAGAATTCTGAACTCAAGTCTAAACTGCTAAAACGTGAGATTGACTTATACGAGGTTACACAAATGCATTCTTCGTCTATCGAAGAAAACAAATCTTTAATTGCAAAAATGGATGCTTTGGAAAAGAAGTTGTACTCATTAGGTCAAACTGAGCAAACCATTCATCTTAACAAACCAATAGAGAACAAAGAAAGATGGGGAATCGGTTATAAGAATCCTCACTATCTTCAAAAGGGAATGTCTGAAGTGCCTGCACTTTATGATATTCTTTCTATGAAGTTAGCTAGAAGAATCCCTGAACTTAAAGTTTATTGGACTAAACTATCTGAAGAGGATGAAGCCAAAGAAACAGAAAAACATTTAATATCATCTAAAGTTCATCTTCCATTTTATTATGCGAAGCTGAATAATAGCTATGATAAGAAACCTGAAAAGAAGAAAACTCTTTCAGATGACTTCTTTCTAAGTTATTCTGAAAAGGAAATGGAGGCGAAACCTACTCAAGGTAAACTATATGTCCCTCCTCTCGTTTTAGAAAGTAAAATTTCTGAACTCGAGAATTCCTTGTCAGATGAAAGACTTTTGATAAACATTGAACAAAATGTTTTTACAACTGTGTTTACAAATTCTGTTCTTTCTAAGGCTTCAAACTCTGAGAATATGGTTAGTTCATCAAATCAAGGGTTTGATTTTCCGAACTCTAACGGTGGTTTAGATGATTGTCTTGAACAATTTGACTTTAATGCAAAACTTCCAAACCATTCATCCTTTCTTAAGAAATCTGTTGGATCTACCAGTAAGCCTGTTAACAGTGCAAAATCAACGCGATTTGATAACTCAGTCTCTGTGAAAGCTAAAAATGCTAAAGGCAAGAAGCATTCACAGAAGCCGATCAATACTGGTAACCCAAAGAAAATGCATTCAGTTGTTTCTCTAATGTCTAACTCAAAGGTTTCAACTGTTTCAGATATGACCAAGAAATGGCAACCCAAACGGAAGCTTGACAAGACCTTTAAATCTTTTGATTCTGTTTATTGTAATAAGAATATGTCTAGTTCAGATACTTTGAATATGAATGTTGCTCCTAAACTGAAATACTCTTTTAAGCAACTATTCCTGTTATCTAAAACTGCTAGACAGTCTTCCTTTTATGATAAACATGCTTCTAATTTCTGTCAAGATTCTGCTATGCGGTTTGAATCATCTCATGTGCATTCTTATCATTATCCTACTTCATATCTATTTCAAAAGAAAAGAGGACCCAATTTGCAATGGGTACCAAAATCAAAACCTTGTGCTAACACAGCAGGACCCAAATTCAAGTGGGTACCAAAATCTAAATCTGTGTTGCAGGCACCCAATGTTTAGCAAAACATGTGGCTTCTGATTACAACAGATCAGAACCCGTACCTCAATAGAGAAAATGGTTCTTGAGTAACACCGCTCAAGACTCGAACTTCAAAGACAAGACGATGGTTTCTGAACACGTCTATTCAGAACCCGTGCTTAAGAAAAATAGGCTTTTGAATTCATCAGTTCAAAACCCGCACTTTAATATTAACGCTCCAACGTCTTACTCATTTATAATGCTTAAAATCTAAATATGTGTTTCGTTATTTCTCCTATGCAGATCCGTCATATGTGGTATTTGGACAACGGTTGCTCCAAACACATGACAGGACAGAAAGATATGCTGACAAACTTTACAGAGAAATACTGTGGAACAGTCAGATACGGAAATGATCAGTTTTCACCAATATTAGGCTACGGTGATATACAACGGGAAAATATAACGATCAAGAAGGTGAGCTACGTAGAAGGATTAGGACACAACCTGTTCAGCATAGGTCAGTTCTGTGACAAAGACCTAGAGGTCAACTTCAAAGCCAAGAGGTGTTCTGTTCGCACAGAAGAAGGCGAAGAACTCTTGGTCGGCACTCGAAAGTCAGACCTCTACACGATCAATTTATCAGACGTCCAGACTGACAAGCAGATTTGTCTACTATCTAAAGCATCGATGCAGCAAAGCTGGCTATGGCATCGACGGCTCTCTCATCTCAACTTTCGCTACATCAACAAACTGGTCAGTGGCAACTTAGTCAAAGGACTTCCAGAGCTCAAATATGACAAAGATCATCTGTGTGCAGCCTGTGAGAAGGGCAAGATGAAGAGGGCTCCGCATAAACCGAAGCCTGAACCAAGTACAAGCGCTCCGCTAGAGCTATTGCATATGGATCTCTGTGGTCCAATGCGAACTCAGAGTCTAGGAGGCAAGAAGTACATTCTAGTGATCGTGGACGACTACTCACGATACACTTGGGTCAAGTTCCTACGATCAAAGGATGAGACACCTGATGTGCTCATCACTTTCCTGAAGACGACCCAGGTGAATCTGCAGAAACCGATAAAGCTTCTAAGAACAGACAACGGCACAGAGTTCAAGAACAAAACTGTTCAAGAATATCTCGAATCTAAAGGGATAACTCATCAGTACTCTGCTGCACGTACGCCTCAACAAAATGGAGTGGTGGAAAGAAGGAATCGGACGCTAGTCGAGGCAGCTCGCACTATGCTAAGTCATTCCGACCTACCTCTATTCTTATGGGCAGAAGCTATATCTACCGCATGCTATACGCAGAACCGGTCCATGATTCACAGACGATTCAAGAAGACTCCTTATGTGTTGATCAACAACCGAACACCTACAATCAAATACTTCCATATCTTTGGATGTAAGTGTTTCGTTCTAAACGATAGGGAGAATCTCAACAAGTTCAGCGCCAAGGCAGATGAAGGAATCTTCATTGGATACTCCTCATCATCAACTGCATTCAGAATCTACTTCAAGAAGTCAAAGACGGTGATTGAAAGCGTCAACGTCACCTTTGATGAAGAGATGGCTTCCGAACAATACTGTTCAGAACCCGTTTTAACCGGAGTACTAGCTTCTGGGCAACTCAGTCCAGAACCTGCGTCTCAACAGAACAAATCAGATGAAGCTTCAACATCAACTAACCATTTATCTGATTTAGATTTATTATTTGAATTGTTTTATGACGAATTTCTTGGAACTAACATAAAGAAATCTGTTTTGGTTGACAGGATAGAAGAGCCAACGCCTACTAATCCAACCAGTTCAGACATTCCAAATGAATCAAGTACCCCGATTCATCAAGACGTCACAATTCAATTACCAACCCCTACAGTTCAAGAAGTGCCAAGTCATGCAGAGTCAGAAGAAGCTGAACCAGCAAGATGTACCGTACAGATCCAACTACAGCCGGACCAAGCTGTACTTGCTGAGTCTTCTGAACCAACAACTTCAACTGAAGCAACTATCATATCTCCTCCCAATCAAACTGAAGAAGGTGCAAGTGGATTTATAGATGACACAACTGACATTCATTCCTATAATCCACTGCCTCATGAACGTAAATGGACCAAAACGCACCCTGCAAGTCAGATCATAGGTGATCCATCCAAGTCGGTGCAAACTAGGTCAGCGTCAATCAACTGGTGCATGCACGACTCCTTTCTAAGCAAGATTGAGCCAACTCGAGTATCAGAGGCTCTTGCGGATCCAGATTGGGTAGTCTCTATGCAAGAAGAATTGAACCAGTTCGACGCACTGCAAGTCTGGAGACTCGTACCAAAGCCTAAAGGTAAAACAATCATCGGTACGAAGTGGATCTTCAAGATTAAAAAGGACGAAGCTGGTACCGTCATCAGAAACAAGGCGAGACTAGTAGCCAAAGGATACAGACAAGAGGAAGGATTAGACTATGACGAGACATACGCTCCTGTGGCGCGTTTAGAGGCAATCAGAATGTTCTTAGCCTACGCTGCCCACAAGAACTTCACGGTCTTTCAAATGAACGTGAAGACAACATTCCTGAACGGAATTCTGAAGGAGGAAGTATACGTCTCTCAGCCAGAGGGATTTGTCAATCAAGAGAAGCCGGACCACGTCTACATTCTCGACAAAGCTCTCTACGGTCTGAAACAAGCCCCTCGAGCCTGATATGATGTCCTTTCCACTTTTCTAGTCAAGTCTGGGTTTTCAAAAGGTACGGTGGATACCACCTTGTTCATAAAGAAAGAAAAAGCCGATATCGTTTTAATACAAATCTATGTCGACGATATTATTCTTGGTTCAACTAATACTAAGTACTGTAAGAATTTTGCAAACCTTATGGTGTCTAGATTTCAAATGAACTTGATGGGAGAGATGAACTTCTTTCTCGGGCTTCAAGTAAAACAATTTTCCACGGGTATCTTTATCAATCAATCTAAGTACATTAGGGAAATTCTCCGGAAATTCCAAATGGAAAATACAAAACCGATTGGTACCCTAATGGCACCAGGAACTAAGATTGGCACCGATCCTTCGAGAAAGGCTGTTGATATTAGGACCTACAGAGGAATGATAGGTTCTTTAATGTATCTTACTAGTAGTAGACCAGACATAATGTTTTCAACATGTCTTTGTGCACGATATCAGGCTAATCCAAAAGAAATCCATTTGACTGCTGTCAAGCGTATATTCAGGTATCTGAAGGGCACCGCAGATCTCGGTCTGTGGTATCCCAAAGATACTACTTTTGAACTAACAGCGTACACAGATGCAGATCATGCAGGTTGTATGTTAGACAGGAAGAGCACGTCAGGACACGTACAGTTCCTCGGTGACAAACTAGTAAGTTGGGGATCGAAGAAGCAACTTTGCGTTTCAACTTCCACGGCCGAAGCAGAATATGTAGCTGCTGCTAGCTGCTGTTCTCAGGTTTTGTGGATGCAAACACAACTTCGCGACTACGGTTTCCACTTCAACAAAATCCCGATCTACTGCGACTCCAAGAGCGCCATCGCAATAACAGCGAATCCTGTTCAACACACAAAAACCAAACATATCGACGTCAGGTATCACTTTATCAAAGATCATGTAGAAAAAGGAAACATAGAACTTTTCTTTGTAAAAACAGATTATCAACTTGCAGATTTGTTTACCAAGGCGTTAGATGAAAAGAGATTCAACTTTCTTATCTCTAAGCTTGGTATGCTAAATCTTAAGACATAATCAGTAGTTACCTATAAAAGTTCACTATTGTTTACTTTTTCCTCATATCTTTATGCTTAATTGTGAATGATATCTGTATTTCATATGTTAATGTTCATGATTCTAGGGGGAGTATGAGAAGAAACTCATACTTGGTCAATATTAATTTGAAGGGGAGCTCATAAGATTTCTGCACTTACGTTTTATGACAAATTTTTGTAATGCAAGATTTTAGGGGGAGCTCTTCACGTCAAAGGAGTTCGGATATGACTTCTGATCAATTCAGATTAGAACTCGTTCTTTAAAAAGTTTTACTGCTTTTTGTCTTTTCAATTTAAGTGAATAAATTTTCTTTGACTTGATTAAGACTTTTGCAGAAGTTTGAGAGAAGCTTAAAAGATCATATCTTTATGACTTTACGCTTAGCTTCATGAGATGGAAGATCGTACGTAAAGGTATAATTCTATATCTTCATCTCATATATGGTTGAAAGAAGGACAACTTTCAATCATAGAAAACATTGTTTTTAACGATCAAACCACTTCCCGATTTTTTCAACATATTTTATATTATGGAAGTGTGATTTTAAATGTTTTCAAAATCAATTTTGTGCTTTAATTGAAATAGTTAAACCAATCTGAGCATCGCGTGCATCTAGGAAAACAAAGAATCATTGTGCTAGGACTTAACACAACTTCAATGGAATCACCTTAACCAGTGATTTCTACCCAAGAGTGTGATTAGAGAAATGAGTGTGATTAGAGAAAGCAAAACGTTTAAAAGAAAGAGCGTGTGAGAACAGAGTTAAAAAGAATATCACAACTCTGCACCAACTTTTTCTGAGCCGGGTAGCCACATTACTAGTGTTTCACAAATCTTTGGTGAACATTATTGAAACAGGCAAATAACCCATGCCAACTCTTGATCAAACCTCACTATCTACTCATTTTCTTCTCAACAAGAAAGTGTTTCACATTTTCAAAGGGGACGCAGCACATATGCTATCTGATTTTCATTTGGAAAATCTGGATATTGAAAAGAAGGAAGTCTGCCCCACCTTCGCACTTCACTCATGCACATTGAGTCTGTGTTTAACTTACTGTTGTCTCAGTGGTTTACACAATTTTGAGCCCAATAAGCAATCATCAGTGTTTAATTCTTTCTATCACAAGCACGAACACACAAGGAATTAGTTTCTTTGTCATAACGTTTATAGAAATTACCTTTGTGGTGTTTCGATGATTAAATGGAAGCCCTGGGGGAGTCAACATCAAACAACTCCTTTCCAATGTGTATTCGTTACACACAGTGACTTAGTGTTACTGACAGGCATTCTAACTGATTCATTAGTTGATTCAGGTGTTACACGACTAATTTGTCTGGATTTGTAAAGATCTAGATGAATATCTTATGAATTGACGGATCAGAGGCTACGAATCAAAGACATTTCTTGTCAACAAAGTTTTGAAGATATCGATGCTCAATCCATCAAAAAGGGGGAGAGCAGAGCAAACAAAGTACAAGAAATGATCAAGAAACAAATGTCCAAGCTAACACTGAAGACAATTTCTTCCCAACAACCGAAAGAGAGTTTCTCTACATCAAAAGGGGAAGATTATTACAATTTGAAGACAAAGATGGAGATTGCATCTTCCAAGTTGAAAGAGAAGATCGAATTAGATAAATCTTTTTATTTAAATGATCTTGATCCAAAGGGGGAGATTGTTAGAGCACAGTCTCATTGGATTCAAGATCATCCAATACGAAGATCGCAATCTGAAGTTAAAGCTGACAAGTCACTCTCAACTATAGTCTAGGGTCTATTCTGTAATAAAGTCAAAGTTGTTTTATTATTTAGATATTATGTTTTAGATATTATTTGTTATTAAATTAGTTTAATTATAATATCTAGATATTATAGATATCTAGATATTATGTTTAATATTAGTTTAGTTATATATCTCTCTCTCTTATCACAATCGATCAATCAGACCAAACACAATCTACACACACAACTCACACAATCAAGGTGAAAAGAGAGAAAACAAACAGAGAGCTTAACTCAAGAACTCAACCGTGTAATCCGCGTTTGTAATCCAAACAGGTTGGTTTATTATCTATTGTTTGTTGTTTTGATTATCTGGTAACGATCACGGACTCACAGTTTGCAATAAGACAACTTATTACAACTGAGAATAAGAGAAATAAAACATGCTAAATGGTGGTCTTCTACTCCGGTACCCGATCACACCTTCTCCTTACCCTTGCACGAACTGCCTATCTCACGGCGACCTGAAAACGTTTTTAGTTTTTGAAAGAGCGAGGGTTAGACCGAAGGTCTAGTGAGTTCTCTCATAACACAGTTCGAAATACATAGTACAGAAAAGTCTATAATAAAACTCAACCAATTCAGCTTTACAAACATAGCTACGTTCAAAAACTCGCTTCCGGCACACACTACCGTTACTCGAAAGTAACGGTGTGTCTGGTTCATATTGCCTTATCTGGGTCACACCTCCCAATTGGTATAAACGGGACACACCCCCCGGTACGAGCACAGGCGGGCCACAACCCCCGACTTTGGCCATACAACTCACAACAATGTATGCATACATTTAACTAACATGTATCATGTTTAAAGGAATACTCACATGTGTAAAACTCACGTAAATAAAGGCATACTTTAAAATAACTTCCGCACGTAATAACCGCTTTAAAACCACAAGCATTTAGTGTAAGTGTGTAACACCCTCAAATTTGGATAGAGCGACTAATTTAAAATTTCCAAGAATACCTTTAAGGAATATAAATTCTCTTACTATAAGGCCATTATTGAAATACATTTCTAGGTTAATCCATCATCGAATAATTAAAGTCTTACACAAAGACTAATTAAAGTCGGGTGTCACTAACAAAACCACTAACTGTCGCTATCTCCAATATAAATGTGGAATTCTTCAATAAGCTAAACACCTTCTTGAGCACACAACTAGAACCCACCTCTTCACAGTGACGTTAGATCTAATCCCGAAATGGAACATGATGCACATGCCGACAAATAAAAAGGTTAGGCTAACGCCTACTGAATTCAAGAGTTTTTAACAATAATATAAGAATCGTTAAACGTAAATAATGCAACTTAAATCATGATCCTTTAAAATAAATGGCTTTAAATATGAGAAAGACCCGTTTTCCAATAATACACATTTTATAAATGGACGCCTCAACGCAAAGGCTTTCTTTCATGAGGTAATGCAACCCAACACTTATTCAAAACGTGAATAATGGTAAATACTCAAATATTGGAATTTGAATAAAACTTTATAAAACAAACGACCAAAATATGAGTAAACTCAAATCTCCAAAATTAGAGCATATGGAGGAAAACCCAACTCAACACATCACCGAAAACAAGGATAAAACTAAATACTCCAAAAAGACACCTCTCGGTGACGGAGGAGACCCGAATTCCAAGGCTCGTGGTGGAACACAAAAGTAGGCCACATCCCAAGTTATTGAGCTCACCATACTAGGATCAAGGTCACAAACACGTCGGCTCGTACTAAGATGTGGGGGAGGGCACCCAATGATTCCTAGTCATGCTCATTCGCTAGGATTACATTTACGGCCCATGGCTAGTAACCGGTCCCACATAACCGTACCAAATTGCCCCCGATGACCCAATGTCTCAACTAGATACAAATGAGAAATAACTATCCCATAAAATAGACTCAGAAATTATATCACGGATGCAGGTCCGAGTATTGGACTCCACGATCCCTCACCGTATTATCCTCGAGATCCCATGACTAATTCTGATGTCAACATATAAATAATAGCCCATTTTCTTTGAATACTAAAGACCGACTCATATGCCTATGGATCCACTACATTACAGTCTAAAACATTACATGACTCCAATTGAATGACCAACGCACTCAAAACATGTAACTCTCTAATGACACGTAATAAACGTCATCATACTAAAACCCCACAACGGGCTATTAAACTAGACAAATGTCCTCAAGACTCATTTTAGTCAAAATCGTGTTAACGACTCATCGATTTACTTAAATCTCCAATAAAAGACAGTGTAAACATTGAAACACGTTTGACCAACGGATATGCAAACATAATGACTAAAACTGTGATTAACCCAACCCTCCTCATTGGTTGAAACAAAACATTTTCCCAAAGGACTCATTTGTAACACCCTCAAATCTGGAAATAACAACTTATTTAAAAATTTCTAAATACACCGATAAAGGAATTATCTACAACCACAAATTAAGATTTAACTTCAATACAAACATTCATTCTATACAAAAGCCTATGATAAGTACGGGTGCTACTAAAACCCCATAATAGTCACTATCTCCAAAATTGCGGAAGACTTCACCAACTACTCACATTCGCCCAAAGCTAAGGCTCAACTCTTCATGACTGCTAGAACCAACCCCAACTGGAACCTGATGCACATGCCGACAAATAAAAAGGTTAGGCTTAACGCCTAGTGAGCTCAAGAGTTTTCAACTTATATGAAATAATAGTTTAAAAGAAAGAATGTGGTTAAAAGTTATAGTCCTTCAATATGATACTTCTTACATGTGAAAACGACTCATTTCCAACAATATGCATTTTAGGTAAATAACACCAATTAAAACGTTTTCCACACCAACTACTTCAAAGATAATGATACCAACATAAGTCGCCCATTCATAAATTAGTTTTTTTTAACTCAAAACTCACTCAAAGCGTAAGTATAAATTGAACTCTCCATTTATGAAAATACGGTTAAACCTTATATCCCAAAACACCCCAAAACACGGGCGGGGAATAATACTCAGCCCATAAATCAAGGGTAAAACCCAATTATACAAAACGTAACCGAAAACTTGGATAATAAAACTCAATACTCAAAAACAACACCTTTCGGTGACGGGGGATTCCCGATTCCATAAAATGTGACGGTCCACAAAGTAAGCCCATTTTATGTTGTTATGACTAGTCATATAAACAAAAGTACACACAAAGGATGTCAGACTCAGTAGCTTTAAACGTACACCCACGGAAACTCGAGTTCAACCCCGTCGAGTTCCTATGTCGAGTCCCTCATCCAATATCGTAATACTTGAGCACGAAGGACTTATACCCACATCCGGTACCTTAACGTGCAGCACGAAGGACTTACATCGTAATCTGATACCTTAACGTGCCTCGACGTGGAAAACTAATCGTCCCAACGCCGGACAATAATTGTAAGACCCGATTTTAAAATAAAACGTATAATTATTCTTACCCGAATTGAACCGTAATTAAAAACAAAAACTAATGATAGTTGAGGGGTTAAACCCGTAAATTAACTAAACTTATATATATATATATTATATATATGTAATTAAAAAAAATGAATGAAACCAAATCCATCGTTTCCTTCATATCATCCACCGCCATTTTTTTCTTTCTCTCTCTCTAAAAACATTCGATCATCTCTCTAAATTTTCTCTCAAATCGTTGAAGTAATCGACGAAATAACTACATATTCAGAATCTACTCGTCGAGCCCTTCTTAGAGGTATAAATTTCTTCTTAAGTTATTTAAGTTGGTAAGTTAGAGTAGTTGAAGTTGGTTGGTAGATTATGATTATATAATACAAAGTTATAATCATGTATATGTTTAGGTACGTTTGTTTTTGTCAAAATTACAAACGGGTAAAGTTTAGAATCAAAATGGTGATATTTATATCTAGATGTTTAACCGCACACCAAGTGTTCGGTTTAATGTCTAAGAGAATATAATTTCGTGGTTAAGCTTAGGATAATAACCATTGAGTTTTAGGTTATGCTATTAATAATAATTGGTGGTTTAAATAGGCAATCGAACGAGTTAAAGTTCGTTGTGAGGATTGATTGATCGCGTGATAATCTCAATTCGATTAAGGTATGGATTTCATTTCTTTTGAATCGTGGGCAACTATTTGTTGTAGTTGACCCTTCCTAAAAGGTGGTTCACCACCTTGTGATTGATCAACCGAACGTAATCAACAAATACGAATTGTACACACACATACACATTGATTTTGGTTTATTGAATCAATTGTTTGAACATTTTGAAGTTTTATTAAAATGTGTCTCGTATGAGATTGTTTATGAAAAAAATTGTGAAGTATATAGATTATAATTTCTGTGATCGCCATTTGGGTAAGTGGCACATGTTTAATTTTCGTTGATTTTAGAAGAACCCAATAAATGGGCACATTATTTGGGATGCCTTCTATGGCGGCTTTGTTGTCATAGCGTCCTGCAGATGACGGTCCACCAGAGTTAAGCCTATGTGGCTTACGTGAAACTACTCTGGGAGGACTTGGCTGACTTTGTTGGCTCCAGGGCGGATGAATCGATTCTAGATTTTACCCACAGAATATGTGACCGTGGTTAAATTCACGGAGGATCCGTTGTGTGTGCCCGCATGCCGACCCAGTTTGTGTGGTTTGGCCACCCCACGAACACAACAACAGGAATTGACGGACTTTATTTATATTACGTTTTGAAATTAAAGTGTGAACTGTTCTTGAAATTATTGTCTTTGAAAATTACTAAACATCTCTTTTGTTATGAACTTGAGTTTCAAGAACTTTCATCGAATGAATTTTTAAGTCTTCCGCTTCGTTATTGATGTTTTCATTATTATTTACGAACTTATAATATAATCCATTCACTGAGTTATGTGCTCAGCCGTGTTTTTGTTTTCTGACACGACAGGTTCGAAGTGAAGTTTACGGGGACGGGACTTGAGATCGAGCGTGTTATTTTGGAGTTCTTAGACTCGCATTATTATATAAACACTTTTTGAAGTGTAAGATTTTGGACTGTAACATGTTTAGAGTTTATTAGTAGCTCTGATTTAGATATGTATTTATGTTAAGTCCCGTATGTAACATCACCCGTTCTGGACCACGGGGACGGGGGATGTTACAATAATAAACCAAATACGGGGTCATGACTCCCAAATGCATCAAATAAGCCAAATAATGTGTATAAGGCCCAACAAGGCTCGAAGTCGAGCTACCAAAATTGGACTATCGTCCAAAAACCCCATCAAAATAACAATGCCAAGCCGCATACTTAGCAACCCATTGACTCATTGATAAATGAAATAAAAACACGATAAAACGCATTCACCCAACGGATATTGTAACACCCTAAAAATAGGGATAACAAAAATCCGAAAAAACGGACAATAAATAACCACCAACTAATCTAATTTCTATAACTAGAAAAGAGATTACAAATAAGGGTGTCATATATAAACCCAAAGGGTTATCCTACCAAAAGTAAGTCCAAATGCAATATTCTCCAATCTCTCACCCAAGCACTATGCCAGCTTAGAACCGGAGCCGCTAGAACCTGAGATACACATCGACACCAAACAAGTGTTAGGCCAAAAAGCCTAGTGAGTTGAACAAGTAAAAGTATACCAGAAACAGTTACAGTTCTTAACAGCAGTTAACCAATTAATCACGTAGATGTGGAGTCAACGAGAGCGACCCATATATCCAATCCGGTTCACCCAAAGAGGCAATGCACCTTGAAGCCACTTTCTCTGGCGACTCAAAGGCCCGACACGCTCCGGGGGCTACCGCTTAGGAAATTCCCCTACGGCGGAGGTCTAGGTACATACGAGACTACTCCAACAGGAAAATTCTCCAAATGTCACCCACCTACATTCCTATAGTGAATCACGGACTTGGTTCGTCCACATAATGCATTTAGGAGGTCTCAATGATGTGTTTCAACCCGTTAGTCATTCGGGTACCAACCAAGAACACAATATTACCATCCTAAGCATGTAAATCCATCATATGACATGAATATCCACATAGCCACGTTGTAGATACAATAACACCAAAAGTGTATTCCGAATGGAAATCATCATGTTATACCAAACATATATTCCTTAATCATGTCGAATACCCATTGTGGGCACACATAATGTAAATCCCCAATTAATTACACAACATAGAGTAAATCATGGGATGATACTTCATATACACATATCTCACATAATCCCATGGAAATACCATCAAATACTTAAACCCGTAAAGATGACTATTTTGAGCAAATATGTGATAATAACAACAATTAAACAAATATGATGTGTATCCAGGTTTAACAAAAGTTTAGTAAACTCACCTTGCTAGATTTAGACTAAATCTAGCAAGGTGAGTTTACTAGACTAAATCTAGATTTTACCCACTTAGAACTTTCCTTGAAGAACTTGATTCTTCAAACCAAATCTTCCAAAAAACCTAGATCCACAAGGTTCCAACCATAAATATACATATTCCACCATAAGTAATTGTTCCCCAAACACTTAACATCAATATCTCTATTTTGTGCAAAACCCTAACTTCCATAAATGAAGAGAATAGAAGATTACCTTAATCCAAACTTGAATCCACCAATCAAAACACCTCTAGTTCACCAAAATGATTACAAACCTTCAATCTATGAAAGGGAGAACAAAGGGTGGATGAAACCCTAGAAAACTTTGGTGAAGAAGATGAATAAAGAGAGATGAGAAGCTTACCACCACAAAATACTCTAGTATCCTTAAATATACTTCCAATATCTTGCCATATCCTTGAAAAGCTCTCAAAAACGAAACCATAGCAACTTGAATCACCCAAATCGGAGCTACGATGAGAAAGTTATGAGGAAATGAAGTTTGGGCTGAAAATCGGGTTTTTAGCTCGACCAGGGGGTTTCGCGGGTAAGTCGCGGCATAAGTCGCCCGTTTACCCCTAAGTTGCGTCATATATCCTAAGTCGCGGCGTAAGTCGCGTAATTCACTGTTTGCCCGGTTTTCTTCTCGTTCACTGTTTTGGCCATAACTTCTTCGTTATAGCTCCGTTTTCGCTCCGGAAAGAACTGATGGACTCGTAATTGAATCCTTCATCCATATAGACTATAAAATCTAGGATTCAAGTCCAAAATCAAATATCTTATTTTTTCTTAACATATCGGTTTCGGTATTAACTTGAAATGATACCCTTCGGAAATCGGGGTGTTACACATATGCAAGCACCACGACCAAAAGTAAGATTAGTTCAAAACTGAACATTAGTTGAGGCACCCATTTTTCAAATGAACTCATAACACAAAATATGCATTTTCCAAATTTAACTACTGATAAGAATGAAAATCATAAAATGAGACTATAAACATTCTTTCAAGTTACCTCACATAAATGTGCAAGTGATACTTTATAAAACACTCCATTTCATGACGATGCATAAGACTCGACAAACATTTAAAAGTGTATTTCTTTGACCAAAGATCTATCTATGCAATGATACCTCAAAACACATTCATTTGTGACACATTTATCAAAATACCCAAAAATCCCAAATATGGTGTTATACAAAGTTTGTAAAGTTAAATACTTCAAATATCCAAAGATTAGCAAATACCACAACACTTGATAATTTCATGTAAAACACATAAACACTTTAAAATAGACATTTTGGCATGTACAACGTTTTCACAAATCAACTTGAACTCACCTTGCTAGGTTTAGGCTAATTCTAGATTTTTCTCCAACTAGAGTTCCTTTGAAGCACACTTGGATTCTCAAGACAAAACTTTCAAAACCTAAATCCATACATATTCAACCACAAATAAACATAATCAACCACAAAGAATCATTTCCCAACCTTATACATGAATACCTCAACTGATATCGAAACCCTAACTTCCATAAATGAAGAGGATAGAAGATTACCTTAAACCAAGCTTTAATGCACGAATCAAAACACCTCTAGTTCACCAAAATGGTTACAAACCTCCAATCTATGAAAGGGAAAACAAAGGGTGGATGAAACCCTAGAAAACTTTGGTGAAGAAGATGAATAGTGAGAGATGAGAAGCTTACCACCACAAAATGCTCTAGTATACTTCAATAGACTTCCAATCTCTTGCTAGATCCTTGAATAGATCTCAAAAACGAAACCGTAACAACTTGAATCACCCAAATCGGAGCTCTGGATCAAAAGATATGAAGAAATGAAGTTTTTGGGTGAAATGAGGCTGAACCAGGCTTTTAACCCGCTCCACTGGATGTTGCGCACGACCCGTGCGCCCTTGTGAAGGGAAAACGCATGACCCGTGCGTCCCTCAGACCGCGAGAAATGTGTCCAAACACTGTTTTGGTCATACTTCTTCGTTATAGCTCTGTTTTCGCTCCGGAAAGAACCGTTGGACTCGTAATTGAATCCTTTATTCATCAAGACTATAAAATCTAGGATTCAAGTCCAAAATCAAATATCTTATTTTTCCTTAATATATCGGTTTATGTATTAACTTGAATTGATACCTCTCGAAACTCGGGGTGTTACATCATTCCCTTATTTTTCCAAAATGACTCATAACCCAATGATATGCATTTTCCAAACAGTTTATGAAGTCAGTTGCACCCAATGATATGACATCCTGTAACACCCCAAAATGGGACTAACAAAAATTTCCGGAAAATGGAAACTTGGTATGCATAAAAGCCCGAAACATGAGCTCATACAAAAAGGGGAACGATAAATGCCGGTTAAATACAAATTTGTAAAAAGTAACAATAATAGATAAAAACTTCCTAATCTAAACCTTTCTAGACAAAGATTACGGTCGGTTGTCAACTATGTCCAAAAGAATTGTCTTCACAAAATGCATCCCAAAAATGCTCCCATGCTCACCACTAACGGTCGGCTAAACTTCCTTGGCACTTGCGCCAATAGAACCTGAGATACATACCAATAATCAAGTGTTAGACCAAACGGATCTAGTGAGTTGCATATAAACATGGCATACATATATAAAGCATGGAATGAACATTTATAACGTCTCAAATACCAAAGTCCATACGGGGTCAATCATGGGGGAGACCCATCACACCAATGAGTTTTACCTCGAGTCAATGTACCTTGATGTTCACTCGCTTGAGCAACATCCCGAAGGCCCGACACACTTGAAGACTACCTCCCAAGCATTACTCCAAATGGTGGAGGTCTAGGTGCTTACCATTATAGTGGCACCTAAGACTACATCCTCCTAGCACTTACTCATGGTTCGTTCTATGTACGTACAATGTCCATCTCTATACATAATTCCAATCCCATAAGATACATGTATAAGACTTCAACAACCCCAAGCATAATTTAGGTACAAAACTCTAAAGCATGCAAATATTCCAACATTATCCGTGACTCATCAAGTACATATCATAAATCTCAAATACCAAGAATAATCATCTCATCAATATCCACAATAATGACCAAGGCTATATCTTCAAAAATCTCAAAGGTAACAGTTAGGTCAAAACTTATCAGGTGATCAACTTTTAGGTAAACATGAGATGTTAAGCAAGTAAATGTACAAAGTATGTATCCCATTTGAAAATATTAGAAGAAAACTCACTATCTAGGGTTTTATAGGAAACCCTAGAAAACTCAAGGAGAAGGATGAGAAGATGAGACTTGGATGCTATCTCAAGGTATCACTAAATGCCCACCAACCTTGAAGAATGGGAAATCAATGAGGGAAACATCCTTAGACTTGCAATAAATGACCTAAGGTTGGTTGAGGGAAAAATCACCCCTTTTCACTCTCCAAAATCGACCCTTAGAAGACAAATATGAATTTCTTTCCCAAATCCCGACTAGAGGCTGTTTTTATACCCCAGACCCTGCCGGCGATTGTGCCCATGGCACTATCGCGAGGGGCACAATCGCGCCACTCAAACGACCTACGGTACATCTCAGGTGATAGTGCCCGACGATTGTGCCAAGGGCACTATCGCGATGGCATAATCGCGACCGCTCTCGACCTCTCAGTACATATCCCGCGATAGTGCCAGGAGATTGTGCCAGGGCACTATCGCGATGGCACTATCGCGCCTACTCCCTTCGACACCGAAAGCTTGAATTTTCTAAGGTTCGATAAAGCGAGGCTAAATAGGCAAATTAACATCCTCATAATAGATTGATAAAACACCAATTAAACACACAAATAGATTCTCAATTTAACATAAGTCAAGGAACGAGGGGAATACTTACCTTAGATTTTTTTCGGGTGTTACAATCCTCCCCACCTAATAGGGATTTCGTCCCTGAAATCTTAATCACTAAATAAATGAGGATATCTTTTCTTCATGTCCTCTTCCGATTCCCAAGTCACGTTAGCACCCCGATGATGCTTCCATCGGACCTTCACCATCGTCACCTCCTTATGTCGCAACTGCTTTGTCTTTGACTCTAGAATAGCTTCCGGTTCTTCTACACATTGGTTCCCGTTGTCCACGCGAATTTCCGTCAAAGGGATAACACTTTCCTCTTCGGCCAAACACTTGCGAAGGTAGCAAACATGAAAGGTAGGATGGATTCCGTCCATCTCCGGCGGTAAGTCCAATCGATAATCTTGAAGTCCGATCTTCTCTAATATCGTGAAGGGACCAAGGAAACTGGGACTAAGCTTCCCACGCTTCCCGAAGCGGATGATCCCCTTCCAAGGCGACACCTTCAACATAACTCGATCTCCCACTTGGAAGTCAACCGGTCTTTGCTTCTTGTCCGCGTAGCTTTTTTGTCGGTCTTGGGCCGCCTTCAATCGTTCTCGAATGCCCTTCACTTTATCCTCCGTTGCTTGCACAATTTCCGGACCCGCAAATTGCTTCTCTCCCGCCTCGAGCCAACACACCGGTGTCCTACATTTCCGTCCATAAAAGTGCCTCGAATGGAGCCATCCCGATACTCGAATGGTAACTGTTATTGTAGGCGAACTCCACCAACAGCAAGTGCGAATCCCAAGTCCATCTAAAGTCTATGACGCACGACCGAAGCATGTCCTCGAGAGTTTGGATCGTCCTCTCACTTTGTCCGTCGGTTTGAGGGTGATATGTCGTACTTAACTTGACCTTCGTGCCCAACTCCCTTTGCAACCCATCCCAAAACTTGGAAGTAAACCGACTATCCCTATCCGAGACTATAGATAAAGGAACACCGTGACGAGACACCACTTCATCAATATAGAGCTTAGCTAATTTGTCCATCGGTAACGTCTTCCACATTGCCAAGAAATGCGCACTTTTGGTAAGCCTATCCACCACTACCCAAATAGTGTCGTGGCCCTTCAAGGTCTTTGGTAGTTTGGTGACGAAGTCCATCGTAATGTGTTCCCATTTCCACTCCGGGATGGTCAAAGGTTGCAAGCTTCCATAGGGCTTTTGATGTTCCGCCTTGACTTGGAGGCAAGTGACGCATCATTCCACATAATTCGCCACATCGAGCTTCATCACCGGCCACCAATAATGTAATTTTAAATCTCGATACATCTTGGTTTCCCCTGATCTTTGGTACCCAAATTCTTCCTTGGAACAACTTAAGGCCGCGACTGTCTTCCGTTAGCGTTTCCCGTTGCTTCACCATGATTTCCTCTTTGAGGTTTTCTTCCCGAAGTGCCTCCACTTGACTTAACTTGATGTCCTCCGTTAAGTTTGATATCACATCAATCCTAGTTAGGGTCACTTTGATTTCGCTTCCGTAATTCCTTCGGCTCAACGCATCCGCCACCACATTGGCTTTACCCGGGTGGTACAACAACTCACAGTCATAATTCTTCAAGAGTTCTAACCATTTTCGTTGCCGCATGTTGAGATCTTTTTGGTCAAAAATGTACTTCAAACTTTTATGGTCGGTGAATAGAGTACATTTCGTCCCGTAAAAGTAATGTCGCCATAACTTCAAAGCAAATACCACCGCCGCTAGCTCTAAGTCGTGCGTAGGGTAATTATTCTCGTGATCCTTGAGTTGTCGCGACGCATATGCGATCACCTTTCCCCTTTGCATCAAAACGCACCCTAACCCCAACTTAGAGGCGTCACTATACACTACGAAATCTTCGGATCCTTCGGGTAAGGATAATATCGGTGCTTCGCATAACTTCTTTTGAAGAGTCCGGAAAGCGTTCTCTTGCGTCTCGGTCCAAGCGAACTTGACGTTCTTCCTCGTCAATGATGTGAGTGGTGAGGCGATCTTTGAAAAATTTCGAATAAACCGTCGGTAGTAACCGGCCAAGCCCAAGAAACTCCTGATCTCCGTTGGACTTGTCGGTGGCTCCCAATTCATCATCGCCTCTAATTTTGTCGGATCCACTTTCACTCCGTCCTTGGACACTACGTGGCCCAAGAATTGAACTTCTTGGAGCCAAAACTCACATTTGGAGAACTTTTCAAACAACTTCTCTTTTCAAAGAATTTCCAAGACTTTCCGTAGATGTCGTCAATGCTCTAACTCGTCACGAGAGTAGATGAGGATATCGTCGATGAAGACTATAACCGACTTGTCCAAAAAGGGTCGGAATACTCGGTTCATCAAGTCCATAAACACGGTCGGAGCATTGGTCAACCCAAACGGCATAACTAGAAACTCATAGTGATTGTACCTCGTCCGGAATGCCGTCTTCGGTATATCGTTCTCCCTCACCCGCACTTGATGATAACCGGATCGCAGGTCTATTTTAGAGAAGCATCCCGCTCCTTGAAGTTGATCGAAGAGGTCGTCGATCCGAGGGAGTGGATATTTATTCTTTATGGTAACTTTGTTGAGCTCGCGGTAGTCTATACACATCCGCATAGACCCGTCCTTCTTCTTCACAAATAACATCGGCGCTCCCCAAGGCGACGAGCTCGGTCGTATAAATTCTTTCTCGATTAGTTATTGGAGTTGCATCATCATCTCTTGCATTTCCGTCGGCGCTAAACGATAGGGAGCAAGAGCAATTGGGGCGGATCCCGAAGTAAGGTCGATGTGGAACTCTACTTGTCGTTCTGGTGGAAGTCCGGGTAGATCCTCCGGAAAGACATCCGAATAGTCACCCACCACGTCCACATCCTCCAACTTCTTCTTCTCCAACTTCGAGTCGATCACATAATCTAAATACGAAGCACATACTTTGGCTAGGCTCTTACACGCTTTGAGTGACGATATAAACATATTGGTTCCTCGGTTCTTCTCTCCGTAAACTAATACTTCACCACCCTTAGACAAGGGTACCCGAATCAACTTCTTGGAACAAAAGATGCCGGCGTCGTGCTTAGCTAACCAATCCATTCCCACAATCACATCAAATCCTCCAATATTGGCCGATAACAAATCTATAACAAAGGGCTCTCCATCTAACTCTAAGGTACATCCTACATAACAACTCCGAACAAACATATGTTCTCCATTGGCTACTTCTACCACTAGAGCATCATTTAACAAACTACAAGAAGTAGTGAGGTTCTTGCAAAAAGAGGTAGACACAAAAGATCGGTTCGCACCAGAATCGAATAAAACACGGGTAGGTAGAGAGTTCACTAGAAACGTACCCGACACCACGTCCGCCGCCTCCTTTGCTTCACTGGCCGTCATCTGGAAGGCCCGACTTGGCGCCTTCGGTTGAACTTCCTTCCGCGGCACTGCCCCGCTCGACACCCCTTGATTGCCCCTGGCTAGCTTAGGGCAATCCCGCTTGATGTGCCCCGGTTCCCGGCACTCATAACAAACTCCCCGTGAGGGGAAATCCCGACTAATGTGGTCCTTTCGCCCACACTTAAAAAATTCCATAGCCCCAGAAAACGGCTTCGGATTACAAGGCCCGAAGTGCTTGCTTTTACATTTGGGGCACCATCTCGCCACTCGTCACGGATCATTGTTCCTCCCCCCGTTAAAGGGTTTGAAAGGTCGCGCGGGCCCGGTTGTCCCCTCCCATTTACGCTTCTCACCTTGCAGTTTCTTCTCCTCTCTCTCTTGTAGTATGTCATCTTCCACCAACTGAGATGCCTCGATCACTTCTTGCAAAGTAGATCTTTGAGCGTTCCTCACGCCCGTCTTCATCTCCGTCGGTAATCCCTTCACAAATGCCTTTATCTTGGACCCTTCGTCTGTTGCCAAGTGCTCGACCAAACCGAGCCTGTCCATGAATAGTTTGGCATAGTCGGCGACCGACAAATTACCCTTCTTCAGACTTCGGAACTCCTCCTCTATTTTGTCGAGCGCTCTCTCATTACAATACTGCTCCATGATTTTCTTCTTGAATGTTGGCCAAGTGAGCTTGGCCAAAACCTCCGGTGTGAGTGCTCTTCGGGTAACGTTCCACCAGCTCAAAGCATCCCCTCTAAGCAGTTGAGAGGAAAAATTTGCTCTCTGAGAGTCCGCGCACTCGCTTGACTCGAAAGCCATCTCTACATCTTGAATCCATTTCATGCATGCCAATGGGTCGGTCGTCCCGGAGAACTCCGGAGCCCGAATACACAGGAAGGTCTTGAAAGAACAACCCCCTTCCTTCCTCTTTTCAGCTATAATCGCATGCTCCTCTGTCCCCATTTCATTATCCGCGCCACCGGATCCCAACACCGCGTTGTCCCCCACCGTCTCATGCCTTCGGTTGCTTGTATCCCTGTCCTCCAAGGCTTTCATGAGTTTCTCATCCCGCTTGTCCATCGCGGAGTTCATCATCTGCATTATGCTAGCCAATAGGACCGACTGAGGGCCCACTTCTTGCACAACCGGGTCTTCGGTTTCCAAGTTCACTTGAGGGACCGTATCTATGATTCCTTCTAGCATTCGGGGTATCGGTGGGATGACTTGATTTGCCGTTGCGTTTGCTGGCCGAGTAACTTACGGGGCGGTTACACTTGCCTCAATTGCATCTTCAGTTGCCCCGACCCGACTCCTCGTGTTTACCATTATGAACTGTCATACATGATAAGGGTCATACCGGTTAATTCTTTAAAAGATAACCGGACCAATACGTACTACTAAAAGGATTAATCATCATAATAATAACTTCAAGCATGCTCACGTAATCATAAATTCATAACAACACTGGCCAAGTGAGATTGTGAACGTATTTTACACAAGAATTCTTGTTACCCTCATCATAAGTCTCAATCAATGCAATTCCGAAACTCTAGTACTCTCCCCACCTAGTAATGCTCTACCTAAATTGAACAGTGATTCTATAAGCAATACTAGTCTAAGTCTAGGTATGCTAAGGTCAACACCTAGTTCACTTAAACTAGAGCTCTGATACCAACTTGTAACACCCCAAAATGGGACTAACAAAAATTTTCGGAAAATGGAAACTTGGTATGCACAAAAGCCCGAAACATAAGCTCATACAAAAAGGGGAACGATAAATGCCGGTTAAATACAAATTTGTAAAAAGTAACAATAATAGATAACAACTTCCTAATCTAAACCTTTCTAGACAAAGATTACGGTCGGTTGTCAACTATGTCCAAAAGAATTGTCTTCACAAAAGGCATCCCAAAAATGCTCCCATGCTCACCACTAACGGTCGGCTAAACTTCCTTGGCGCTTGCGCCAATAGAACCTGAGATACATACCAACAATCAAGTGTTAGACCAAACGGGTCTAGTGAGTTGCATATAAACATGGCAAACATATATAAAGCATGGAATGAACATTTATAACGTCTCAAATACCAAAGTCCATACGGGGTCAATCATGGGGGAGACCCATCACACCAATGAGTTTTTCCTCGATTGAGCAACATCCCGAAGGCCCGGAACACTTGAAGACTACCTCCCAGGCATTACTCCAAATGGCGGAGGTCTAGGCGCATACCATTATAGTGGCACCTAAGACTACATCCTCCTAGAACTTACTCATGGTTCGTTCTATGTACGTACAATGTCCATCTCTATACATAATTCCAATCCCATAAGATACATGTATAAGACTTCAACAACCCCAAGCATAACTTAGGTACAAAACTCTAAAGCATGCAAATATTCCAACATTATCCGTGACTCATCAAGTACATATCATAAATCTCAAATACCAAGAATAATCATCTCATCAATATCCACAATAATGACCAAGGCTATATCTTCAAAAATCTCAAAGGTAACAGTTAGGTCAAAACTTATCAGGTGATCAACTTTTAGGTAAACATGAGATGTTAAGCAAGTAAATGTACAAAGTATGTATCCCATTTGAAAATATTAGAAGAAAACTCACTATCTAGGGTTTTATAGGAAACCCTAGAAAACTCAAGGAGAAGGATGAGAAGATGAGACTTGGATGCTATCTCAGGGTATCACTAAATGCCCACCAACCTTGAAGAATGGGAAATCAATGAGGGAAAGATCCTTAGACTTGCAATAAATGACCTAGGGTTGGTTGAGGGAAAAATCGCCCCTTTTCACTCTCCAAAATCGACCCTTAGAAAGTAAATATGAATTTATTTCCCAAATCCCGACTGGAGGCTGTTTTTATACCCCAGACCCCTGTCGGCGATTGTGCCCATGACACTATCGCGAGGGGCACAATCGCGCCACTCAAACGACCTACGGTACATCTCAGGCGATAGTGCCCGACGATTGTGCCAAGGGCACTATCGCGATGGCATAATCGCGACCACTCTCGACCTCTCAGTACATATCCCGCGATAGTGCCAGGAGATTGTGCCAGGGCACTATCGCGATGGCACTATCGCGCCCACTCCCTTCGATACCGAAAGATTGACTTTTCTAAGGTTCGATAAAGCGAGGCTAAATAGGCAAATTAACATCCTCATAATAGATTGATAAAACACCGATTAAGCACACAAAGAGATTCTCAATTTAACACAAGTCAAGGAACGAGGGGAATACTTACCTTAGATTTTTTTCGGGTGTTACACATCCAAAATTAAGTATTAATTCACCAAAGAAATATATTAAAATGATTTATGTACCAAAATGTCCAAGATCCCAAATATGGGTGCTATATAAATTTATAAAGTTAAGCCCTTTCAAAATAACCAAACTTATCAACAGTTAACAATTTCATGTAAAACACAAAACACTTTAAAATAAACGTTTTGGCATGTACACCATTTTCACAAATCAACTTGAACTCACCTTGCTAGATTTAGGCTAAATCTAGATTTTTCCCCAACTTGAGCTTCCTTGAAGAAATCCGAATCCATAAGCAAAACCTTCCAAAAACCAATCATCACAAGTTTCCAATCATGAATATACTTATTCAACCATTTAGAATAGTCCCCCAAATATATTACATCAAAATCTCCATTTTTGACAAAACCCTAGTTTTGACCCCAATCCTTCCAAAATCTTACAAACTGAAACCGAATGAATCAAACACTAGGAAACCATCAATGGAGCATTTATATCACCTAACAAGGTTTAGAGATGGAGAAAGTAAACTTACCACATAGGTTTTGGTGAAAACCTAGAAAACCCAAAAATGAGCTAGAGCTTGAAGATGGAGATGGTGAATTCTTGATCATAGTTTTCCATTTTACCACATAATGGTGTTTTCTCTCCATAAAATACAAGTATTTGAGCCACAAATAAGTTAGGGTTTGAAGGGAGAAGAGGGAAAACAATTTGGGAGAGAATAGGGAAAGTTTGGATGACATTGGCAAGCGACTATGCCCAGGGCAATGTCGCTTGGCATAGTCGCCAACCCAGGCTTCTGTTTCCCTTCTGCGATTGTGCCATGTGTGACTGTGACTTGTCATAGTCACCGGGCATTGTTGCGGGACCATTCTGGAGCCCCGAAACCCGACTTTTTCACTGCCAATACTCCCGATACTCCGAGGGACTTTAAACACTACATTTCCCAACAAAACTCCACTGTTTACAAGTCACAACAACGTCCGGGTGACATTTACTTACTGAAAATTACGGGTGTTACATTTAGTTAGAAAGCTCACATGCATCAATAACTTTCAAAATCATATGAGAGTTTAGGTCAAAAAGACTCACCTTTGGTCCTTCTCAAAATCTGCGTTCTAGTGATTCACAACCTACAATAACACCGGGAAGTCGGTAAGACACCCCACTAATGAGACATATTAATCTCTCAAGCACTCCCCCAAAGAACCTAATTAACAGCTACTGGACAGTCCTAACACAACACTCCTGGGCGACCCCGATCCCCGGGTTTAACCTGCGCCTAGTTCACCTTCCCCGGGCTCCCCTTGTCTCCCGGGGTCACGACCCAGGTCATTCGGCCTTCCGGGCTCCCCCGTCTCCCGGGGTCGACCCTCCCGGAGTCTCGTCGACCGGGACTCCCCCGGTCCCCCAACCGCCCGGGGTATACTCACCCGGGGCCACATCTCCCGGGTTCCCCCGGTACATAAACTACGAACACGAACATAGGCGATTAAGGGTTTTTCAGCGAACCCAAAATCCCTCAATCATACCCCAAAATCGCACTAATAACTGGCTTAAACTACTAAAAATTAAAGAGGTAAGACAGTAAATCAACTCTAAACCACCCATTTCTAACAGAAGTTAAAATCCAAGATTAATGAAGAACATTTGAGATTTCTCAGCAAATCTAAACCAAAACTCACTAATGCAGCCAACCTCAAGAACAAAGATGAGGAAGATGAAGGTTACCTTAATCAACTGATGATGAATCCTCCTCAAATCTCAGTTTCCTTCGATCTACTTCTCAAAATCGCAATCGAGTTCTTCCTTCCCATCTTACACTTTTCTTTCAGCCGCCAAACCCATAATGGGGAGAATCCCTAGGTTAAATCCCCTTTTTCTTCATAATTTACACTTGGCCCCCTTTGACTTTTGCATAACTTTTCACCCAATTCTCATATTGATAATTTAGAACCCGGTTATTATAAAAATCGTGATGTATCCCGTTGCATATGCAAGTACGCTTCTAGTATATATATATATATATCCTGTAAAAAAGAAATATTCAAACATTTAACGTATCGATAAAACAAATTAAAATACAGAAAAAGAAAAGGTGAAAAGACATTAATATGAAAAGTGGGGCTAAATTGGTTTATACAAGGGGAAAAGTTGAAGGTGACATATCATGGGTGCACACTTGCCAAATATTAAGGGGAATTGAAGAACAACATAATATATATATACAATAATAGTACTTGAAAGATATATATATATATATATATAGAGAGAGAGAGAGAGAGAGAGAGAGAGAGCTTCCATGTGTGTGTGTGCAAATACTTACGAAATATAACAACTCAAACTCAAGATTATGAGCCACACAAAATAACTTCAAACACAATCCTGTCTTTTTTTTAGTATATATATATATATATATATATATATATATCCCATAGATTATTTGTTTTCATTAAACAAATAACATCAATAATAATAGCTAATAAAACCGAGATCCCTTAATTATATGGTTGGGATTTCTTAAGAATAATATCAGACCTCCTTTGATTTATGAGATTTAATTGGATTTGAAATTAGATTCCATTTTAATTCCATATTTGGTTTAAAGGAACTTTCGTATTAATTAAAATCGTGGAATTTTAGTGAAATTCCATAAATATTGGATTTAGAAAATTGATGGAGTAGTCCACAATTGAATTGTCACATAGTTTTAGACATGCATAATTATTACACATTTTTGTTACCAAATTACATTTTTACCCTTATTTAATTTTTCTCTCTATTCATTCCCCTTATGTATTTATGCATTAATTAAGGGTAAATGTGATCATTTAGTTGTCTAGTTTTTGAAAGTGAACAGTTATTTTGAGACAAACATTAATATAAATGTGGACACTTAGGCTATATTTGGCAAACTAGCTGATAAGCTAGCTGATGAAAAAGTCACGTTTACCAAAAACTAGATTATGATCATGTAAAATTACCTAAAACGACATTAATAAAAATTAATCAATTAAAATATTTAAGAGTATAATTAAAAAAATTATAGTAATATAATATATTAATTAATACAAATAAGGTAGTAAATAATATAATATGTTAATTAAAAGAATTTGAAATTTATTATTATATATATTATAAATTTTGAATTTTAAACCAAATTTAAAAAAAAACTATATTAACTTATGATTTTAAATAACCGTTACATATAATATGGAAAAAATAATCAAATAATAACTACAAAAATAATAATAATTGATAACTAAAACATATTGATCAATATTAAAAAAATTAAAATAATTAAAAATTAATATCAATGTATAACTAAAATTTATGTTATAATTTTCAGATAATATATTAATATTTATTAATTAATAATAAAAAATTTTAATACTTAATATTTATTTTTAACTAATAGTTAATATATAATAATGAATATTAATGACAACATAATTGGAATAATCACAAAAAACTCCTCATAATCTACTTCAAGTCATCGTTTGACAAAAATAAACTAACTTATTTTCTAGGTACATGTTTGGATTAACATAAGTTAGTTTTTTGATAAGTTATTTGGAGTAGCTTATGAGAAGCTTTTTCTGATTATTCTAATTATACTCTTATTAATATCCACTATTATATATTAACTATTAATTATAAGTAATATTAGTTATTAAAATTTATTATTAATTAATATTATCTGAAAATTATAACCTAACTTTTAATTATATGTTGATATAAAATTTTAATTATTTAGAATTATTGATAATTATGTCAATTTTTTAAATATTTTATCAATATATTTTAGTTATCAATTATTATTATTTTTGTAATTATTATTTGATTTTTTTTCATATTATATGTAAACGTTTTTTTTAAATCATAAGTTTATATATATATATATATATATATTTAAATTGGTTTAAAATTTAAAATTTATAATATATATAAGAATAAATTTCAAAAATGTTAATTAACATATTTTATTATTTACTAACTTATTTGTATTAATTAATATATTGAGTAAACTACACTTTTGGTCCCTGTGGTTTCCTGAAAGTAACATCTTTCATCCATACAGTTTCAAAAATACAGTTTCGCCATCGTGGTATGCAAAAACAACCGGGTTTGGTCCCTGTCCCTAACGGACGTTAAAAAATCCTGTTAGATTAGGGGTAATTTAGTCTTTTTCAACCTTTAATCATATTTTTCTTTAAAAATTAAATAATATATAGATTAGAGGGACCAAAATTATAACTTAATTAAATATAAACAACCTGAAACCCCTCTGTACCCCCGCCCCTTTCCCGATTCCCTTTCTCGATCCCCAATCCGACAAATCCTCATCACTCCGGCGACCACCGTCTCACCATCCTCTTCTTTTCCCGTCGACGCCATCCTCCGGTGTCTCTTTTTCCTCACAAGAAAACTCACAAAAATCTCCCCCTTCTCCATCAATGAGGAACCACACAATCCCATTCCTGCAAACCCTCCCTCCCTCCATTCTCTTTGCCATTGGCTGATACAAACAAAATCACCACACCTTAAAGTTCCAGACCTAATATAAAAGTTCGAGTGCAACCTCCCTCCATATCGATCTCTCTGTGTAAATGTCATTTCCAAACACCAGGGGCATGAAGGGTTTTATTATACGAAATTAGATGATAAAGAAGGGCTCTCATTACAATCTGTTGCTGAGATACAGATTACATAATATGTTGGGGATCATTTCTTCGAAGAAGAAGAAGAAGGGTTATGGTTCTGCTCCGACGAGTCCGTCGTCGAAGGAGAATTGGTTGGCGGTAATTGGTGAAATGATGAGGGTTCAGACGAAGATTGTTGCTGGCCACGAGTTCTAGAGAGAGGGGGGGTTGGTTGAGAGGTTTAACCACAGGCGTGTGTGACCGACGCCGAAGAAGAAGAGGACAAGAGGTCGTGGGTGAGGGGTTCTTTTTGTGTATGTATATTATTGTAAGTTACACTTTTGGTCCCTATATATATTAATTAGTAATTTATTTATTAAGGAAAAATAGAGGAAAGTGCAAAAAGACTAAAAAGCCCTTCATCTAACGGATTATTCTAACGGCCGTTAGAGGTAGGGACGAAATCCGATCGTTTTTGCATACCACGATGGCGAAACTGTATTTTTGAAACTGTAGGGACGAAAGGTATTACTTTCGGGAAACCACAAGGACCAAAAGTGTAGTTTACTCTAATATATTATATTACTATAAATTTATTTTAATTATATTATTAAATATTGTAATTGATTATTTTTGCTAGATGTCCTTTTTGGTAATTTTACATCTTATAAGCTAGTTTTTGCCAAATCTGACTTTTTTATCAGCTAGTTTATCAACCACCAGCTAGCTTTTCAGTCACCAACTAACTTATAAGTCATCAGTTAGCTTATCAGCTAGTTGTCAAACATAGCCCAAATAGTTTATCAAAAAGCTAGCTTATGTCTATCCAAATATATACCCAAAAAATAAGCTATCTTATAAGCTAATTTATTTTTGCCAAATAATGCCTTATTTTAAAACGGATGAAGTTCTTAATTAAGATATGCATTATTAATAGGTAACACTAGAGAGAATTGGACCACTGTTTCCAAAAATAGGTGCGACCACGGACCCAAGACACCAACAATTCAAACCTCATGCTTTATTTATTGTCAATTTTAGAATCATCATAATTGTAAGGTGTTGTTTTACATGAATGTTTTTTATCTAAGGTTATAATTTAATATTTTGAAAACATATATTTGTTTCACGATATAATTTTTTTCTCCATATGTATTTGTTTCATAATGTGAAACTTTTTAGATGTATTTTTTGTTTCACAAACACATATAAAATGTGCACATTGTGAAACAAGTATATGTGAAACAATCACATTATGAAACTAATGTACGTAAATTCAAGCCATAGATAAAAAAAGAATCATGTGAAATAACGTGTGTGCAAACGTTCTCAAGGTTATCACAATTTTATGAGTTCTCAAATGAAGATCCTCCTACATATATATATAAATAAGTATTTTGTGGGAGACCCTAGTATTTTGTGGTAACCATGAGATCCAATCTCATCCATCAATCTTAGTAATCAATGGTTTAAAATAAATAAGAGATATATTAATTAAAAACACAATTTTAGGTCATTAAAATAGGTAAAAAGGGTAAAATTGTCAAAAAACTTTATAATTCATTGTGATATAATTTAGGCGGGTCCGATAATTTTGGAATGAAATCAGATAATATTATCTCAAAATATTGAAACTTATCATTCAATCAAACTTTATCCCGATGAATACCAAAAATACAGTGTGTTACACTGTGATTACCAATGTGATACACTTGTTTATGCCAAAAATCTCTCAAGAAAAATTTAAGGTAAATGTGGAGCTTGATCCAACTAAAGAAAGTAACGACAATAATCGTACGACTATAACAAAAATAAAGTAAATGAGACGAGAGAATTGGTGACGCGAAAAACCCCAAAAATGGGTAAAAACCGCGGACGAGTGTGAATCGTCGTGCACTATGGACGTCAATCAGGGACGTCGTCCTTGATAACAAATGTTATAAGTGTAATACAATGTAAAACAATACAATAAAGTAAAGTTGGTCGTGCGTCGTGTGTAATTAGACTTTGTTCGTGCGTCGTACGACAAACGGCAATGGATCTTATGAACTTCGAGATAAACTGAGCGAGCTTGAGAACGTAATTTGTGAGCTTGTAAGGTCTGAGAATCAGATGTCCGAATGTGAGGTTTCATCTTCATATTTATACTATAATTTTCCGTTGATAAGTCTTGAATGCGTATCTTTAATAGAATAACCGTTTGATATTGATGATAGCGACCGTTACGTCCGTTGTTCTTGATGATGGCAACTGTTACAATCTTTGGTCATGAATGTCTCTTGAATCCTGCATTAAACATGACATAACGTATGTCACAGGTTAGTAACTGAAATCATGTCGTACGACTAACTTTGTCGGACGGATATTTGTTCATTTTAATCGAGGTCGCCTTAAAAGAAGGGCGTCGGTTATCACTGGTCGTACGACGATAGACTGTTGAAATTTTTACCCAAACAACACTCAAAGTATATTGTGTTACACTATGATTACTATTGTGATGCACTCAAAGAACATTGTGTTACACTGTGATTAACATCGTGTTACACTGTGATTACTATTGTAATGCACTCAAAGAACATTGTGTTACACTGTGATTACTATTGTGTTACACTGTGATTAACATCGTGTTACAATAATTTAAAATTTCATACGACCAAATCAAAAAGTAAACGGAATATCTCAAAAATAGTTGGTTGAGAAATTTTAGGAAACAATATATTTAATTTATAAATGATTGATTTTTTCAGTTACAATTTTGTTTTTAATATTATTTAATTTATCAAATGACCAAAATATATTTCATTATTAATAAATAAAAAATAAAATAATATTAGATGGATGGATGAGATTGGATCTCATAGTTACCACAACCCTTTATATGGTGCAACCCCTATATCCACCACTCATTTTATTTTCACTTTTTAATTAAAAAATGTGAAATTAAAATGAGGGGTGGATAGATGGGTTGTATGAGTTGCACCATGTAAAAGTTTGCATAATAACCTACCCCTAGATATATATATAGATATATAGATATAGATATAGATATATATTAGAGGTTGGTCGGGTGTCCGGCTACCATGGTGTACCACCAACCATACCCTCCGGCCAGCTTGTTGCTAGCAATTCAACTTCATTCAAGTTGCTACAGCAACCATTCATATATATATATGAAAATTAATCAACTTTATTAAGCTATATATGCATGGATGGAACACAAAAACCCTACCATTAATTGCATGCCCCCAACAAATATCTCCATGCACCCTTTTTTTTCATCTCAAATTCAATGTCGATCTAAGGGGTTGTTTACTAATTATTGACTGTTTTTTATTAGGTAAGAGGTGGTTACCCAATAACTCAGTAAGTGGTGAAGTTGTTTACCAAACACTAAAAAATGATGTTGACGAAGACACTGACTCGCTATGTAAAGAAGGAAATACTCTTTTCTTCGCTTAGTGCTTACTATATCCAAACCGAACCTAGCTCTTATCCAAACTGTACTTTTCGATTAATATTTACCGAATTTATGTCGATAAACAATCCCTATATAGCCTATATATAATTTATCAAAATTGATTGATATTATGAGACAATATGAATCTAGAAAACAATACAAAAAAGGTCCATAAATTCATAAAGCCAATTAATACAATTATGAAGCTCTTGATCAGTTGCCATGAGGCTTGTTGGACCTCTTCTGCCAGTTATGTCTCCATGTCATCCTTCTCTATTATATATATCATCAATGTGTGTATATATATATATATATATATATATTTCTGCCACATGGACCTTAGTTCAATCCAGGAGGTCAAATTAAGATTACTGTTCAAGTTAGTGTTTCAGCCGAATTCGATTGAAGAAGATCCGAATCACGCTCTGTAGGATTTGAACCTACGACATTTCAGGGCAAGCGGATCATTTATGATAAAGGGGATGAGCTTCAAGATTCTCTTACTCCCTCTGCCCTAAAATAATTGTATACATTATATATTATTTTAGTTTTTCTCAAAATAAATCTTCATTTTCAAAAGTAAATGTCCATGTTTCCATTTTACCCTTAATGTTGTTCGTAACAACATTAAGATGTAACCACAAGAGTTGTGGCGTAGTGATTGAGGTCCTGGGGGATGCGGTGGAATATCCCATCTGCCCAGGGTTCAATTCCAGGCATACACAACAATTGTGGCCACTGAATTTATCATAGTTGATTTTTTACAGTCAAAATTTGTCGGGATTAGTCTAGGCATAGCCAGGGGCACTCTTAAAAAACAACAACAACAACAAATATGTCGTTCACCAAACGCTTATCCGATTTAATCTTGATCCTTGTCGATCGAACAGGGGCCTAGACTGGATCTCCTGGGCTCCCCTAATAATATCCATAAGGATTTACCATTGTTTGAAAAATCTATATGTGCTTACCATTAAGAGTCATCACCCTCAGTAATTACTTTATCGGGTAATATTCACGCCAATTAAAATAGATTGTTGGTAAGTGTTTTTTACCAATTAAATGTTTATTGGGTAAGAGTTTTATCTCTCACTTACCAAGTAAAATTATCGTCTATATTTTTTTTTTTTCGGGTAAAATTCTCTGCCATTATCATAATTATCCATAACAATTAGTAACCAATTCTTATTTCTGTATAATTATTTGCACTCAAATTGAAACGAAAATCAAGAGACTTTTAATTAATTAATAATTTTGCATGGATGCCATTAGGATATTTTAAAAATGTCAAATCAGGTTCATTTATCTACATCTATACTATATTATAAAAACGACATAAAAAATTCTTAATTATAACATTTTAAGCATAAGTTATAACTAATTAAAGCCAATTACTTAATTTACAATTTCTTAATGCTTTGGTACAACCTTTCCAAGCACATTATCATACATAATCATCTATTTGTGGAATGAATACTCATTTATTAATATAACTATTTGTTTTTTTGGTGGAGGATTTTATAAAATAGATTTTATATTAGCATAATCTGTTTTAAATGTAGATTTTACATTTAAATCTATATTAATGAGATGTAATATAAAATATTTTTTCATATTTTATATTACATCTCATAATGATTTTTCATATTTTATTTTATAAAATCTTTTTCCATATTTTATTTTATAAAATCTTTTTACATAATGAGATGTAATATAAACTCTTTTTTCTTCAGTATTTTTTTTGCTAATATAAAATCTATTTTATTTTATAAAATCTACACGTATTTTATATTAGCATAATATAAAATATACACGTATTTTTTTTTCACGAACATTAGAAAAAGAAAAAAGAAGGTTGATATGAGTTAAAAATAAAAAAATAACGAGATACACTAATAAATTATCGTATTCTTTAAAATAAAAATATTCCGCAATACTTTCCAAATTAACCAAGTGTAAAGAAAATAAAAATAGAAACGATGTAGATATAAAAATATTTTTCTATATTTTCAATATATTTACATTTAAATGTAAAATCGAAAATAAAAATAAAAGATTTTAAAATATTATCTACATTCACTATAAATATATATAGCTTCTCTATGTATCATCCGAGTACAAGAAGAAGACGAACGGTCGGGTGTCAATGACGGAACCTGCAACTGAACAAAAGGTATTCCACTATATTTTTGTTTCTTTGAAAAACTACTTTTTTATATTTTATTTTATTTACTGAGGATTTGTTTATATTTTTCAAAACCCACAATCATATTTTTCGAAGTAGGGAAATAAGACATATATACATATTTTTATTTTTATCGACTAATACTATGAGGTCTTGAAGTCAATAGTCAGATAAATATGTTGTGAGACATGTCGTTTGAGTTTTAAATAATATAATACAAAACTATTACCAATATTATTGCACAAAGTCATAACAACAAACGATTAAGAATATATGCAAGTTAACCACTTGTGAAAATACATTCGTTTTTCACATTGTATTTCATTAACTGTTAACAGAGAAATTACGTTTCATTTTAACTCGGTTCAATATTCCAACAAAAAATTTATCCTCCCGTGCAATGCACGGGCCCAACACTAGTATCAAATATGATGAAAATATGACTAAATAACTTAGATTTATATTGAGTAAACTACGATTTTTGTCCCGTGGTTTGTTGTTTATAACTATTTTTGTTCCTGACCTTTAAGTTTTTTTTAGTCTTTGTGGTTTTTATTTTATTTCGCTTTTGGTTTTTCAGACTAACAAAGTTTGAAAAATCCATTAAGTTAGAGGATAAATGTGATATTATAAGGTTATGTTTGGCAAAAAAAAACTAGCTTATAAGTTAGTTTTTTTTTTCTGGTACATATTTGGATGACCATAAGCTAGTTTATTAAAAAGCTATTCATAGTAGCGTTTTGAAAAACTAACTTATAAGATAATTTGTCAAACAATGACTTTTCTTTTTCCATTTTTATTAAATATTTATATCAGTGTAAGTTTTAGTAATTTGTAATAAAGAAAAATGTGAAAGGAAACTGGAAGGTGGGGTAGATTATGTTTTATTTTTATTTTGTTATCCTTAATAATTTGTACTAAACATTTAATAGCTTGTACAATTATATAAATATTAAAAACGAAAATAAAAATAAAAAAACTTAAGAGACTTTTCTTACTTTATTAGTCTTAAGAATGAAAAACATAAAATGACAATCATAATGACTAAAAAAATCAAAATTTAGAAATCAAAGACGAAAATAATTATGAACAACAAACAATAAAGATGAAAGTGATCGTTTTCTCTATTTATAATTTAAATTTGTGATAATTAAGATATAAAAAGTAAACTTTAAAATAAAATAAGAGACTATATATGGGGACGTGACGTGGCAAGGGGGTGGGGGACAAGCACGGGGAGATGATGCATTCAAAGAATCTACCAACTAGTTGTAAGATAAAAGAGAGTTTTTGGTGTATTAATAAGTAATTAATTAAATTTAAAATTAAAAAAAATGTTTTATCTATACTATATTAGAAGCGTACTTGCGCAATGCAGCGAGATAAATCACGATTTTAATCTTTTATATTATTTTTTTGTCGATTTACAGTACGATTTTGGATGGTTTTGAGAAACTGATAATGTTTTTTTTTATAAATTTGTTTAATTTATGCTTAATAATATAATATTTTTTATATAAAAAATTAAGTATTTTGTTATAATTCAATGATTATCTTATATATTTTAATGACATTTATAAAAAATAACCAATTACATATTTAATAATATAATTAAAATAAAATTATAGTAATATAATATATTAATTAATAGTGATACGTGGAAAAGTCTGTATAAAAAGAAGGTTCTGCACATACCAAATTGGTGGGTGTTAGAAGTCTGCACTAGTAATATGTATCTTGTGCTTTGATACTTGTAAATTAAGAGATTTTTAAAATCTTGCATAAAATGATGGTACCTTGTGCCTAATAATTTGTATTTAAGAGTTTTTTATTCGTACTTTATAATATAGTATAGATAATTAAAACAAAATTTAGTAATATAATATATTAATTAATAGTGATACATGGAAATATTTGCATAAAAAGAAGATTTTGCACATACCAAATTAGTGGGTGTTAGAAGTCTGCAGTAGTAATATGTATTTTGTGCTTTGATACTTGTAAATTAAGAGTTTTTAAAATCTTACATAAAATGATGGTACCTTATGTCTAATAATTTGTATTTAAGAGTTTTTTATCCGTACTTTATAATATAGTATAGATATCTATACTATATTATAAAGATGACATAAAAAACTCTTAAAAACAAGTCTTAAAGCTTAATGTACCGCTATTTAATGTTAAATTACTTAAAAAACAGTCATAAAAGCTGTATGTACTACATTTAATGTTATTCATTAATTTTCAATCATTATCTCTAACCATTTTAACTCTCCTAAAATCATTTCCCACTTTAACTCCCCTAAAATAACTCTCAACATATTTTAGATATAAAAAATCTAAAATATAATTAAAAAATCTTTGAGGATATTTTATAAAAAAAAATTATATTATTAAACCAAAATAAATTACATTATATTATTAAGTCTAAATTAAACAAATTTATATAAAAAAATCAACATCACTCTCTCACAACCACCCAAAATCGTAATGTAAATCGACAAAAAACATAAAATAAAATAAAACATTAAAATTGTGATGTATCTAGCTGCATTGCGCGAGTACACTTCTAGTAGATTATAAAGTACGGATAAAAAATTCTTAAATACAAATTATTAGGAACAAAGTACTATCATTTTATGCAATATTTTAAAAATCTCTTAATTTACAAGTATCAAAACAAAATATACATATTATTATTGTAGGTTTCTAACACCCACCAATTTTGTATGTGCAGGGTCTTTCTTTTATGTAGACATTTCCATGTATCTTTATTATTATTATATTACTATAATTTTGTTTTAATTATATTATTAAATATGTAATTGGTAATTTTTTCTGGATGTTATTAAAATATATAAGATAATCTTTGAATTCTAACAAAATACTTAATTTTTTTATAAATAAAAAATTATATTATTAAGTTTAAATTAAACAAATTTATAAAAAAAAAACATTATCACTTTCTCAAAACCATCTAAAATCGTACTGTAAATCGACAAAACAATAAAATGAAAAATTAAAATCGTGATATATCTCGTTGCATTGTGCGAGTACGTTTATAGTTTAATATAATGAGTTTATTCTTAAAAGCTCAAAATTTTATTTCAAGTTAAACGGGGAGGAATGGAAATTCATTCTCATTTTTATTTCCTGTCATTTTTATTTTCATTCACCTAACTGAACCAAATGACCCATAAGTTTTTAATGCATAAAGTATTATAATATATAAATTAAAAATAAAAGTTTGATATTAACTGATGTAGGAACGATAGGAGAGTTAATGGGGTTTTTTAGATCATTGGAAGATAAGAAAACAAGCTTGAAAGAAGCTTACGATTCCCGCACGAATTGCATTCATTTGTTTAGTTTAGAATTATTATTTGTTTTCTTCAATTATTATTTTTGTTTTCCTAAGTAATTTAGGTTTCTTTATCTATTTAGAATGTCCATCGGTTAATATTTTATTTGCTTTTCTAGTTGGTTTAGGATTAATTTAGTTTTGAGTTTTAAATTTCTAGTTTATCTTCTAGTTATTTTATTCTATAAGTAAGGTTTATTGTTTTCTCTTAATTTTTTGAGTTACGCATTTGTAGGTTCGTTATCCTTTTAAAGTTTAAATGCATGTCGACCTTTCCATATTTTCCTACTGTGTCATAACTAAATTTATACGTTTGGAAAACAAGAATTTAGGTGTTTAAGGATTTCCAAAAAAAATAATAGAAGGTATTATAATGAACATTTTATTAATTTTTTGATATTATTTCAGTCCAATTTTATATAAATAAATTCAATTGTACGTTTTATTAGACGACAAGCTAATGAAGTTGTTCAAACTTTAGCGTAAGAATCTAACTTTTCATCTTGTCCCCACTTTTATTTTGATATTGATGATTTTTTTGACTCGTTCTATAAATATTGTATGCCCACTAAATGCTCATTAATGAAAATTTATATCTTATTACAAAAAACCTCAATCATATAATTAAAAATTTTCTTTTAATTATTAAACGACCTAAATAAAATTATAAATAGTTCAATAGTCTTTGTATGTATTTTTCCATTAAATAATCACTTCTTACAAAATAAAATATAGTATTGTTGCAATCGAATTTGTGAGATATTTTCTGAATTAAATAATAAAAAGAGGTCCTAAAGTATGATTGTAAAATCAAAATATAAATTTAATAATTCCCATGCTCATGTAGATCAGTTGGTAAAGAAGTGAAACAACTTTACTCAATTATACAACAAGTTCAAATTTTATCATATAGAAACGAACTTGAACTCATTTGCTAGCCTTAGTCGTTGAGTCAACTCTGAAATATCACATCACATGTAGTCTAGATGACGGATTTCGTGTGGAACCATGAGCAGACCTATGTATGTTCGAGCGGCCTACCATGCACCCGCCCTACTTATTTTTGCAAGTAGCATTTGTTTAGGTATGAAATGAGGGGTGCTCCAGAATATTAGAAAATTATAAGAAACTTCAACAAAAAAAAAAGAAAAAAGAAAATCAATCAAAAAACCTAAGAAGTCTCTCGAAATCAACCAAAAACCCTGAAAAAGTCCCTTGAAAATTACCAAAAAACTTAAAAATCCTTGAAATCAACAAAAAAACTTTAAAAATCCCTCGAAACAGTGAATTCGGCTAAAAACACATCAAATGCTTTTGCAGACTTTTAATCTATCTTAAAGGTACACCCGTTTGGCAAAAATGTTGGGTCCACAACAGTGTGGAGCCGATCAAAACTAGGGAAATTGACTCAAATAACCATTCTACACACCCAAATTGGTCTCATAGTCATTTACCTCCCACTTTACCAGCTAATAGAATGTCACTAAGGGGTTGTTTGTTTTTTAAAAAAAATCTCTTAATGACTCTTAAGTCTGAATCGTTCAAATATTTTTACACATCACCTTTTATTAATCATAACTAAATTAAGACTTCAGACTTTAGACCTCTTAAAAAACAAACGACACCTAAATCTGCAATTAAAGACAAAAAAAAAGAACGATCTGATCATATTTTCTTTAAAATAAAATATAAATATATGTGTTCACAATTGAGGATCTGGGTCCATATTTTTTTAAGGAAAATTGGTCAGATTCATTTTTTTTCCTTCTTTTTTAGCTAGGTCTATAATTTAAAGATCTGAATATCACGGATGTATTGATATTTGGATAAATCTATAAGAGGAATAACTATGAGACCAATTTAAATGTGTAAAATAATTGTTTGGGTCAAGTTTCCCTCGAAACTACTGATATTCAACCTTTTTTTGTCAAAATATAAATTTAATAATATTTTTTTTTCCTTTTAACCAAATAATTAAAATGCAAATATATGTATTTTGTAAAAACAAAACTCGTGGACGGAACTGTGGCGTAGACAAAATAAAAGGGACCCACCAAATGAAAGAAATCAGACGGTGGATAATGGAACCCACATGTTCCTCACTGTAACCCCGCTAGGGTAACACACAGTGGACCCTACACCTCTGCCCGTACAAGCATTAGAAGATCCTCTCTTCGATAAGTGAAGCCCACGGTCTTGTTTTCCCATTTTGCCCATACTTGTCTCACATAATTCCAAAATTACCCCATCTGGGTTCGACCATTATGTTAGCCACCCCACACTGGGTCCGACCCACCAAGCCCATTGGTTCAGCCCAATTTTGACATCTCAATAGTGGTTCATTTACCCAAAGACATTGATTGAACCATTTCAACAAAATTGGGTCATATTCTCTTTGGTTAGTGTTACTAATTCACACTACATTTTGGTCCACTTCCCCTTCTATCTTGTCTTATATTTTGTTTTGTGCTATTTACTCCGGTTACAATTATAACCGAATATTACTGTTGATGATCTTGTGACTTTAGGCTAACGGGTAAGGATGTGGGCATGATTGTGGAACATTAATGGTGTCTGGTGATGAGAACTTCTGGTTGGAAGATGTGCGTCCAGATATTCTTGCTAAATATCGAAATCTGAGTTGGGTTTTTAAAATGTGTTTCTATTCCAAGTCAAACTGATTGTTAGAGCCTAATTAAAAGATTCCCACATCTTAATCTAGAAAATTCAGTTCAGGTGAAGCTAGCTTTGAAATTGAGATTAAGAAAGTCTAACGGTTGCTATCATAGGTGAACTAACTTCAACCACTTTTGGCATTATCTTGACTAGTTACCTAACCATAAAAAAGTAAAGTAATGAGGTCTTATATGTATGTAAATCAGTCTATTCATATAACTACTTTGACATGACTTGATAATTTAAAAACATATTACTCTCTAGTCCTCCAATCAAAATCCTAGCCATTTAGGTTTTAGGATTTCGATACCTAATTTAAGCAGTAACTTTCACCCTCTCATAAGTAATTGGTTTTACACCATCAGTGGCTCTTCAATTTAGTTTTAATAATCAAACCTTCCATCATCCCACATCTCAATACACATCACTACTTCAATAATTCATAGCAACACTGTAATTAATTTTATATTTATCATTTAATAGATACAAATAATTTTGATTAATTGGGTTTTTAAGGTAGAAAACATGTGTGAAACTGGATAAACAAACACATATATAAACCATTAAATAATGTAATTTAACTCAACCTCAAAACAAACTTCTTCAAACAATTTGAAAAGTCTTGATAAAAATCAAGAATGGACCATAGTTTTTTAAAGAAAATATTGCTCATTAAATCACCATTGACCCCATTTGTCATAAATGCATGAAAGGGTTACACCCAAAATGCAATTCAAAGGAGGATTTTCACTTGTGGCTACTATAAATTATCCACTCATGACCCTTCTATGAGAAAAAGAAAGTATAGTTGAAATCTTGAAAAAAATATAATATTTATTCTCTATCTTTATCTTGCCCCTCCACCTACACTATTTTTCCATATTCTTTTTGTAAAAAGTATTTTGTTTTATTAAAATTAAAAGAAAAAACAATTCCTTCTCTAGACCCCTTTATCATTTTGAACTACTTTTTTGAGTTTTTATTTTTATTATATTTTTGTTTGAGGAAAAACCATGATGAAGGCAAATAAAAATCATTGCTAAAAATGATCCAAGAGAGGTGAGATATAATGATTTAGATCCTGACCGAGACTTCAATTACAGACCGACTCGAAAAGGTAACCAACCTAGCAATTTCATCATTATTATTAATAAAGAAATGAAAATAAATATGTGGTGGTGGGCTATGTTTTAATTTGGTGTACGATAATATTTTGTATTAATTGTAATATGTTTTTGACGAAAAATTTCGATTAAATCTAGTCATCCTATAAATTATTGAAGACATGATGTTAGATTAACATTTTTCATTGATTTTTCACTATTATATATAGATGTGTACATTAAAAGCTGTTATATATAAGATATTTATTACAATTTTCATAAAATTAATTGTAACTAATTTTTTCATGATATTATCTTAATTATGATATATATATATATATATAGAGAGAGAGAGAGAGAGAAAAAAAGGTTTATATGAGAACATTAATCAAATAAGAGAATAAGAAAACGATTGAATCATATGTTATTTTACACTGAAATCACATATAAAAATCACATGTGATTTACACGACTTTGGCCGCAACCTGATGTCACGAACCACGTCGCCAACACACCTCTGTGTTGACCGTTAGTGCAAATACGATTTGACCTTTTTCATGTTCTGGTTATAGTTCTCGTTTGAACCTCCATATATATATATATTAAGACTAATATACGTATTTAAATAAATGTATGTTATCACTTATTCACTCAACACTCAAAAAAATTATCTTATATGAAAAATACAAAACGAGAAAATAATTGTCTTAAAAGAAATTTAACTTATAATTTGTTAACTCATAATGTATTTTAACAAAATTCAGAATTCAAAATATAAGAAATTTATAAACCATAATTGATGATTATAATCCTTCTTATCATATAATAAATATTGCAAGAAAAGAAAAACCCTTTTAAAAGAAATATTTTTATGAGAAACTTTTTTAAAAAATGTTGTATTTATTTGTGAAAAAAGGCGTCGAGGATAGAAGAGAAAAATTGGCTGTGACAATTATGAGCCAAGTGGGCGCAGGATAAGCACGTGGGCGTCGCCTTTTCCTTCAATAGCAGCACGCTGGCATTTTCACACACAAAAAAACTCTACTCTACTTTCCTCGTCTTACTTGATTCTTCCCCAACATTTTCTGTGTCATTCAAATCTTCAAGATTTCAGGTTCATTCTCTTCTCTTTATTACCCTCTTTCTTTATTACTTTATCTCAAAACCTAAGATTCCACATAAAAACCCATAAAATTTAGTTAAAACTGCTTGTTTTCAGTGAGAATCTTGATGGGTTTTTATGTGAGAAATCAAAATGGGGTGTCAGTAATCAACTGAACCCACTTTGGGATTTGTTTTGTTTTCTTGAATTTTGAAACATTCTTGTAACCCACAATAAAATCTTGAAAGATTTTGTATGATTCTTTGGGTGATTCTTGAAAGAATTATGTTTTAGGATTTGGGTTCATTTCAAGAATCTTTTTAGGGTTATGAACATGGGATTTTACAATTTTTTGATTATGCTCTGTTTTCAGTGATAATCTTGATTGGTTTCATGAGGGGTGTCAGTAATCAACTGAACCCACTTTGGGAGTTGTTTTGTTTTTTTTTTGAATTTTGTAACATTCTTGTGACCCACATCAAAATCGTGAACCTTTCTACGATTCTTTGGGTGATTCTTGAAAGAATTATGTTTTAGGATTTGGGTTTATTTCAAGAATCTTTTAGGGTTATGAATTATGAACATGGGATTTCACAATTTTCTGATTGTGCTCTGTTTTTTGTTCATGTGTTATAGGTATTGTTTCTTGTGGGAGAAAAGATTGATTTCAGTTCATTGTATGTAATTATGAAAATAATCCTAATTTGAGAACATAAACCTGATAATTTTGGAGGTCAACAAGAAAAAAAAAAGGAAGCCATGAAATTTATGAAACTTGGTTCTCGGCCTGATACTTTCTACAATTCAGAGTCTGTAAGGTATATTCATCAAGAGTTTTCGTTGTAATTCACATATGAATAATTTCTTGTAATTCACAAATGAATTATTTCTTATGAATTCAGGTCAGTTTCCTCTGAAGTTTCTAGTGATCTTGTAGTTCAAGTGAATGGAACAAGATATTTGCTTCACAAGGTAATACTTTTTAAGTTTTTTGGTTATAATTCACTTTTTCTTTTTTACTATATTTATGATTTTACTCCAATTACACAAAAGGGTTTCAAGATTTGTCGTCAAATAATGGAACAAAGTTGACACAAGTTCTGGGTTTTCATCTAAATTCATTTAAATCCATTAAATTTGATAGATGGGCTCTGTTTTTTGTTTCTTGATAAATTCTGGGTAATACTTTTTAAGTTTTTAGTCATAATTCACTTAATTTTTTTTTTTACTATGTTTATGATTTTACTTCAATTACACAAAAGGGTTTCAAGATTTGGTGTCAAATAATGGAAACAAAGTTGAAACAAATTTTGGGTTTTGATCAAAATTCATTAGAGGCTCAGGTTCAGGGGAACTGTAAAAAAAAAAACTAAGGATCACTCTCGTAATCTTTCATGTGCATACAAGTAATTGAAGCTATTATTTGGTTTTTGTGCACGTGTAACCAGAGGATGACTCTGGTAACCATTCATCTGGTCAGTATGCACATGTGAATACAAGTAATTTATAACATGGATACGTGCATAAAAAAACCAAAAAACAACTTCAATTACTTGTATCCACATGTGCATACCGTTCAGATGAACATTACCATGGTGTTCCTCAGTTTTTCATTTTTTTGGGTTTTCCCCTGAACCTCCCTCATTCGTTACAATCCATAAAATTTGATAGATTGTGCTCTGTTTTTTTGTTTCTTGACAACAGTTTCCACTTCTATCCAAATGTTTGAGGTTACAAAGACTCTGTTCTGAAACCCCTGAATCCTCCCAACATCAAATAATCCAACTCCCAGATTTCCCAGGAGGCACTGAGTCTTTTGAGCTATGTGCTAAATTCTGCTATGGAATCACAATCACTCTCAGTGCCTACAACATCGTATCGGCTCGATGTGCAGCCGAATACCTTCAAATGACCGAAGATGTCGAAAAAGGCAATCTTCTTTACAAGCTTGATGTTTTCTTGAATTCTTGCATTCTAAATGGTTGGAAAGATTCCATTGTGACCCTTCAAACCACAAAACCTTTTCATTTATGGTCAGAGGATTTGGGGATCACTAGCCGATGTATCGAAGCGATAGCCTCAAAAGTCCTTTCTAACCCTTCGAAGGTGAGTTTGTCGCATAGCTATTCGAGGCGAGGGAGGGACAAAGATGACATTTCTTGCAATGGAAATAGGACTACAAGCAGCAAAGGGTGGTGGGCTGAGGATCTTTCTGAGTTGGGTATCGATCTTTATTGGAGAACGATGATCGCCCTTAAATCCGGTGGCAAAGTGCCCGCGAATCTCGTGGGCGACGCGTTGAGGATCTACGCGTCGAAATGGCTGCCGAACGTTTCAAGAAATCTTGAAAACGAGGGGGATTGTAATGGCGGCGAACCAACTCTTTCGAATTCGAAGAGTAGGCTGCTCTTGGAATCGATAATTAGTTTGCTTCCGATGGAAAGGAACGCCGTTTCTTGTAGCTTTTTGCTCAAGTTGTTAAAAGCGGCCAACATTCTACGAGCTTCGACTTCTTCGAGAACGGAGTTGGCGAGAAGAATCGGGCTTCAATTGGACGAAGCGACGGTTGGTGATTTGATGATCCCGTCTTCGTCGAACGATATGATGTATGACGTCGAAGTTGTTTCGAACATCTTGGAGCAGTTCATGCTCCAAGGGCAGAGTCCGCCAACGAGTCCTCCGCGAGTAAAGGGCCGATTCGAGCGCCATAGAAGGTCGAGATCGGCGAATAACGGCGATTTCGAGTTGCAAGAAAGCAGGAGGTCTTCTTCAGCCTCTCATTGCTCCAAGATCAAAGTGGCAAAGCTTGTGGATGGATATTTGCAAGAAGTTGCAGGAGATGTGAATCTGCCATTGTCAAAGTTCACTGCTTTAGCTGAGGCTATCCCTGATTTTGCAAGATTGGATCATGATGATCTTTACAGAGCCATTGATATTTACCTCAAGGTATAAAACAATTTGTATCATGTTATATGCCACACATTACTTTATTTCCACTTAAACTTAATACACATTTTAGGTCCCATATATTCTCGTATGATATCAGAGTCGAGGTCTACCACCGTAGGGATTTGACATATTGGGACAATCTGTACTTGTTTAGCCCCCTCACCCGCCCCCCTCTCGACACTTTGGCACATTTTGTGCCCATCTAGCCTTCTGTCGAGAGTAATCTAATAGGATTCCACATATAATTTCACAAGGTATGAGTGCCAGCAATTTTGCCTACTTGCCTAGTGAAGGCACTTTTAAGGTACATTAAAGACCGCAAAGTCGATCAATGTGTTCTTAGCCTAATTCCATCTTTTCGAGGGATTCTTAAAGTTTTTTGATTGACTTCGAGATATTTTTAAATTTTTTTGTCGATTTTGAGGGACTTTTTCGGGGTTTTGGTTGATTTCGAAATATTTTTTTGGTTTATTTTTTATTTTCCGGTACTTTTTTTTGGTTGGTGGGAAGGGGGGGCATATGGTAGAAAGTTAAAAAAAAAAAAAATTCACCTAGAAAAAAGCTAACTTTTTTAATGGGTCCCATCCCCCCACCATTTACACTATAGATCTGCCACTGACAAGAGCCAAGGCCTACCAATCTGGGAAAATCTGTATCCGTTCGTTGAAGGGGTGTGTTGGAATCCCACATCGTTTAGACTTGGGCCCTTTCTTCTTTGTATATGTTGTAATCTACCTTCTTTGCTCACGGGCTATTTTAGAGAGTAATCTAACGGGTTTCCACATATTGTTGTTATGCAGTCACACCCGAACCTCAACAAGACGGAAAGGAAGCGGCTTTGTCGAATACTAGACTGCAAGAAGTTATCGATGGAAGTTTGCATGCACGCAGCACAAAACGAGCTTCTCCCTTTACGCGTAGTGGTTCAAGTCTTGTTCTTTGAACAAGCTCGAGCGGCTATGGCGGGCGGTCAGCTGACCGACCTGCCCAGCAACATCAAGGCATTATTAGCTGCCCAAGATGATGCATCAAGACCACATGGCTCATTAAGCACCAACAGAAGCATGGTGCAACCAGAGGACCAGTGGAGTATTTCAGGTCTCAAGTCCCCAAGATCCAATCTTTCCACTTTAAGAATGAAGTTAGCGGAAGACGACGATTTGGGCGTAAATTTCCATGACGGGATCTCGAAAGCGAATCCCTCGAAGGTGAAGCAACTCTGTTCGATCCCTAATCGCCCCAAACGTATGTTCAGTAAGTTATGGTCCACCAACAGAAGCGCGAGCGAAAAACGCTAAATTCTCCATCGGCGCGAAAACTTCAACTTTTGGGTAAATCTTTATTTTATTTCATTCATCTTTCTTGGATACATGTCTTTTGTAATCTTTAGGGAATTGAAATTGTGAATTGTTGGTGTAATCTATGGTAATAAATAAAAGAAAAGAAGTTTCTTGAAATCTTGGGTGATTTTCAAGATTTGGTTTAAAGCATCAAACTTTAAATCATGAGCCCAAAATATCTCATCAAATAACATTATATAATATAAAATAAAAGTTGTTCGTTAATAATTGCAATTTGACTAAAGGCCATTGCAAGCAAAGAAAAAGAAAAAAGAACAGTAATCTTCCATTAGATTTTTCACCTGTAAAACCAAACATATTTTCATTTAAATTTTTGCATCGAGTTCTTGACTTCAACTTGAAGATCTTTCGCACAACATTGCGTACAGGTACATACTTGGTAAGAGTAAAAAAAATAAAAAGGTGGTTTCTTGAAATCTTTGGTGATTTTCAAGATTTTGGTTTTAAAGCATCAAACTTTAGAAATGCATGATGGGGGACCAAAGCATTGATTTCATGAGCACTAGTAGTCTTTTTCAACCATCAGTTTTGCAGCTCAATAATTCAATTCCCTCATCTCATACTCCATTATTGATTTCCACTTTTTCTTCATATAGTCTAAAGTTATGCACAAAAATTGACATTTTTTTTATGTTTTTGGATGTTGACTTGTTGACCAAAGGCAGCATCCTAGAGAGAAGTTGGCTTATCAGTCATCACAGTTGACTAGCTCTAATATGCTCATATTACATGATTGGTTTTTTTCACTCCCATACTTGAATGGTCATAATTGCCCTTGTCCAATCAAGAAAAAAGAGTGAGATTCAAGACTTCTTTTTGGAATAAGTGGTGTTTTATATAAAGTATTGCAAGTCTTTTTTCTGTTGTTTTTAATAATGGCAAAAGAATTTGTCAATTTATATATGGCAAATGCGTTCACATACTTTTTTCATCTTTAGGGCATGTTTATTAGCAGCTTAATGAGTTAAATGGGATTCACAGCTTATTCAGCCAGCTATTCGTGACTGTTTGGTAGTAGCTTAATGATATAGAAAAGTGACTTATTTGGTAAGCTTTTAGGAGTAGCTTTATGCAGAAGGCCAAGTCTTTTCGAAATGAACCCCTCCCAATAATAAAACACGCTCATTCCATCTATGAAAAAACACTCTCAAACAAAAACCTTCTCGATCTCTATAAACATATTAACCTCACAGACAACTTTATTCATACATGACTTGATGAAAAAAACTAACCAAACAACCCTTAGTGTTGTTCGAACCACTGACCTCCTAGGAGGCTGGGCTCTACCAGTAACCCAGATACCTCCAAGTCAAAGACCCTTTGGTTCAGTATAAACTTTGCTTCCATGGCAAAGGTGTATGCGACCTTGCCAAGTTGTGCAAGAAGGCCGTGTTGGCCTTTTGAGGCTAAGATACATTTTTTTGCGTCCTTGCCACTTTTGGTATGTGATGTGATGCGAGGTGTTAAGAAATCTCATCACATAGAAGTATTGGAACTAGACGACCTTAGACCGCAACCTTAAGTTGCATGGTCAAGTCTCATAGAAATAAGACAGCTAAAAAGGGTTGTTTATAGGTCATAAGGTCAAATCTCTAATCTTACCAAAATAGAAGGTACCAGAGCCATCATTGTGGATTTTGTGTTTCATTTTCGATTTTAAGTACATTGTAACCTCCATTTCATCCATAAAATTGATGTTTTTCCACCTGTGGACTACTCTATTTCATTGATAGTAGATTCACATTAAATCTCATATCATCCGGTGGTCAACAAAATGCCTGAACCAAGTGGCAATCATTTGTATATACATATTTGAAAGGTGTAACACCCTAAATATTGGGTAAAATTAAAACTTAAAATTTTGGCAACATAACGCCTAATATACAGGAATTCATAAAACCTGTGATTAAGGACATCTAAATCCAAAACGTTGGGGTAGTTTGTGACAATTTTTAGTTGCGGTAGATGTAACATAATACACAACAACCTGATTAATCTAGAACAAAACATCCAACTAGATTAAATGTGGGTGTTGTTATGTCTCCAAAACGCTCTTCTCTTAAAATCCCAAAAATGTCCGGTCCGTAGGTGCTCCTAGGTGTGCTTCTGGCGGATTAAGGTGCCCTATACACACCACTAGCTGAACCTGTGAGTCATTAAACACGTACACAAGTGTTAGGCTAAAGTCTTAGAGGTATAACAATAAATTCACATTTCATAAAGTAAGTGCTAGCAACGTAATTAAGTGTTACCGGTGTGCCCTTAGATCGGACCCATGTCAACATCCCCTTTGGGATGAACAATCCATTTCCTGTACAATACCACAAGAGATAACTCCTGAAAAACGGGGGAGACCCGTTGCCATCTTGGGTGACGAGAACACGTGAATGGGGTCACCTGTGATGTTTATTGGATTTCAGCACACATCCCGGTCCTAGTTCCCATGCCATGCCAGACATCACAATCCTCGGACCATTTATGCCTCTAGCGCTTACTCCGTCGAGTTACACCTCAAGGACTTACGGACATGGATGTATACCCAAAGTAGACGAGTTACAACTCGGAGACTTGCGTCACATATTGCCTACTCGCTAGAGACCTAAGGGTCAATAATTTGAATTACATATACGAACCATCTAGTTCCTTGTTACGGATGTTTGCACACCTCTAAGACACGTGATAATTGAACCTCAAAGCAAGTATACAATGGGATCCAATATCGTCTGTTCAAGTAATAAAATGGTAAAATACCGAATATCGTCCCACAGAGATTGGTGTAAAAGCGTAATAAAAGTGTAGTAAAAGAAGAGATTTCAGATGGCGAATTTGAAGACTTTGTTTGAGTTGGTTAACAGTGATATGATTAATGTAACACCCTAAATTCTGGAAATAGCAACTTATTTAAAATTTTCTAAATACATCAATAAAGGAGTTATCTACAACCACAAATTAAGATTTAATCTCAATACAAACATTCATTCTATACAAAAGCCTATGACAAGAACGGGTGCTACTAAAACCCCAAATATAGTCACTATCTCCAACATTGCGGAAGACTTCACCAACTACTTACTTTAGTGTCTAGTGAGGCTCTACGCTTCATAAAACTGCTAGAATCCAACTCCCAACTGGAACCTGTTGCACATGCCGACAAATAAAAAGGTTAGGATTAACGCCTAGTGAGCTCAAGAGTTTTCAACATATATAAAGATGTCTGCGAAAATAGGTAATGCATTTTAATTCATAATCTTTCAAAATGTATGCTTTGAATATGCAAACGACTCGTTTTCCAATAATATGCATTTTAGACGGAGAACACCAATTTGGACATTTTTCAAATCAAACTACTACAAAATGATGATACCAATGTAAACCTCCCCTTCATAAATTAGCTTTAACCCAAAACTCACTCAAAGCGTAAATATAACTTGAACTCTCCATTTAAGAAAGTACGGTTAAACCTTATATTTCAAAACACCCAAACACGGGTGGGGCATAATACTCAACCCATAAATCAAGGGTAAAACCCAAATATACAAAACGTCACCGAATACTTGGATAATAAAACTCAATACCCAAAAACAACACCTTTCGGTGACGGGGGATTCCCGATTCCATAAAATGTGACGGTCCACAAAGTAAGCCCATTTTATGTTGTTATGACTAGTCATATAAACAAAAGTACACGCAAGGGATGTCAGGCTCGGTGACTTTAAACATACACCCACGGAAACTCAAGTTCAACCCCGAAGGGTTGCTAGGTCGAGCTCCTCATCCAATATCGTAATACTTGAGCACGAAGGACTTATACCCACATCCGATACCTTAACGTGTAACACGAAGGTCTTACACCCACATCCGGTGCCTAACGTGCCTCAACGTGGAAAACTAATCGTCCCAACGCCGGACAATAATAAACCAAATACGGGATCATGACTCCCAATGCATCAAATAAGCCAAATAATACACATAAGGCCCAACAAGGCTCGAAGTCGAGCTACCAAAACTGGACTATTGTCCAAAAATCCCATCAAAATAACAATGCCAAGCCGCAGACTTAGCAACCCCTTGACTCATTAATAAATGGAATAAAAACACGATAAAACGCACTCACCCGACGGATATGTAAACATCACGACCAAAAGTGAGATTAGTTCAAAACTCATCATTAGTTGAGACAATCCATTTTCCAAATGAACTCATAACACAAAATATGCGTTTTCCAAATTTAACTGCTGATAAGAACGAAAACCATAAAATGAGACTATAAACATTCTTTCAAGTTACCTCACATAGATGTGCAAGTGATACTTTATAAAACACTCAATTTCATGACGATGCATAAGACTCGACAAACACGTAAAAGTGCCTTTTTGACCCAATATCAATTTATGCAATAATCACCAAAACATGTTCCTTTGTGACACATTTATTAAAATATCCCAACATCCCAAATATGATGTTTTACAAGGTTTAATAAACTAAACACTTTAAGTAAACAAAAGTTACCAAATAACCCAACAGTTGATAATTTCATATAAACACATAAATGCTTTAAAAATAAATCTTTTGGCATGTACAACGTTTTCACAAACCAACTTGAACTCACCTTGCTAGATTTAGGCTAAATCTAGATTTTACCCCACTTTGAGCTCCTTTGAAGAAACTTGAATCTTCAAGCAAAACTTCCAAAAACCTAGATTCATAAGTTTCCAACCATCAAAACATAAACAACCACAAATACTCGATCCCCAACCTTATACATGAATACCTCAACTAATACCGAAACCCTAACTTCCATAACCGAAGAGAATAGAAGATTACCTTAACCTATAGCTTGAATCACCAACCAAAACACTTGTAGACCTCCAAAACGAACTATAAGCTTCCAATCTTCAAATGGTGAAAGGTTTAGACGAAACCCCCAAGAACATGGTGAAGAAGATGAAGATGAAGGTGGTTCATGATCTCAACTAGTTAGATGATGAGGATTCATGTGGTTTAAGGAGGAAACCCTCAATATTGGTTAAGGTTCGACTTTGGGGTTTGGGGTTCGGTTTGGGAGAGAAAGGGGGAGAGAGTTAGGGTTTGATTGAGAGAAATGAGGCTTGGAGGGCTGAAAATCGCGTTTTGACCTGACAGTGGGTTTCGCGGGTTATGCCGCGACCTCCACTCGCGGCATAAGTCGCCCGTTTCCCTGAGATTCACATCCAGTGAGTTTCGCGACTTGTGCCACGACCCCAAGTCGCGTCACAACTCGCGATGGCCCAAAATCCCCGTTTCTCGCCTGATTCAATCCTCGATAATCCAATAGTAAAATTTATCGAAAATCACGGGTGTTATAATTAACAAGATATATAAAGATATAATGGGTGCAAGACTTATAATGAGGAGTAAACACAAATTCTGGAGGCCAATGCTATAGGGATGCTAGAGCATTAGTTCAGCAACAACAAATTCCACCATGTACTTTAAAGAGTATCCTTCCGGATATCTACAATTGTACTTTTGTTTAGCCTTCAATCAACATATGCCTATGCAAATGTCCGGACCAGTGTGAGTGTCAAATGGTTTCTTTAAAGTATATGGAAAAACAAATGCCTTTGTTTAAGAATCACCCTTCCGAGTCGATTCCCATATCATTCAAGTTGACGTGTTCTTAGTGGCTCATTCCTGAGTCTACTACACTTTAACACTTTGACTAGTGATCAACCCGTCAAGAATCAATCGGTTTGAAAAACAAAGATAGCAAGTTCCTTTGCTAGTAACTCTTCCAAGTATACTTCCCGTATCATTCAAACTGACGTGCTTTTTCATGGCTTATTCCTAAGTCCATGGCACTTTCACACTTTAAGAAGTGATCAATTCGTCAAGAAGTGTTTTTGGATTTATAAAACTTAAAATGACATAGTAGAACAATGTTATTGAAGAACAAAGTCCACTAGTTTTTTGTTTACAACCTCCTTTTTCGTCTCACACCCAAACTATAAAATTAGCTACTCATTACGTAATATAAATTGCAATAAAAGTAAATGACATAAATTAAAGACATAATGTAAATGACGGTATATAAATGACAGAATTTAAATGATGGAAATGTAAATGACGGAAATGTAAAGTGCATAAAGTAAATGCAATAAGTAAGAATGAAATATAAAGAAAAGCAATGCTACAACAACTAATAATGAAGAACAATAATTATAAAATATGTAGGACTTGATATTAAAACTTTTCTAAGGAGAGATTCACAAATTCAGTTCTACCACTGATGGATTACAAAAGAGATCTCTTAAAACAAAAGAATATTACTCCTATTTATACCATACCATCAATGGCAAAGAAGTAAATTTAGGAAACTTAAAATATAATAAAGGACAACCAACTAAAGTTATGACCATGTTTTTGTCCAACCAATTGCTTCTACTTCCAGCAAACACAAATCGATTTCTTAATATATCACAAAGATTTGGAAGAAACAAAAGTCAAGATTTCCTTTGTCTTCAAAAAGTGTCCCCTAAGCTTCATATTCCAAACAGTCCCCAATGCTCCAACATTTAACCTGACATTACAATAAACAAAAGATTTTAGGTTGATTTACGTAAAATAGCAACAATTAGTTAAATAATAAACTTAGCTCCATGAATGATAAAAATAGAAAATAAGATAAGAAAATGACTCAATTGTTTGGGATAAAGAGAATTTAAAATCCTAAAAGATAAGAAAACGACGCAATATGTATTGAATTCTCAATACATATCATTCCTCGTGCACAAGGTATTAGACATAAACCCAACATTTAAACCATGATCACAATATAGATGACATCTTTCATGCAAGTTCACGTTTCATTCAAACGACGTAATAAAGCCCATTTCATGCGTATATTTCTACCCCACCACTTGTGTGACAACATAGCAACCATAATTGATGTAATGATTCCAACTGCTGATAAGAATAAATGTGACCAACTCGCATATGTATATGAACGGTCATTTATCATAACATTTACTTGTTACCTTATTTCTTATACAAAAGAGCCCTTAAAATGTCAAATAGTTCCCACAAACATCAAATTCCCCATACATGTTAAATACACAAAACCCTAGTTTTAGGTTACTTGAAACACTTTATAACATTCATATGAGCAAGTAATTATGCAAGTAAAAATAGACAAGGTTTAGAAGACTCACCAATTAGGGTTGTATAATATAAAACCCTAGAAATGAGGAGTGGATGGAATGAGACTTGGATCCTTAGAATCTTGAAGGAGTAAATGCCTCTATAACTTTAGAACCCTAAAAAAATCACAATACATTAATGATTCAACTACCAACCATTAAATGAAGAGAGGAGGGGGAAAGAGTGTGTGAAAATCGCACCTCAAGTGTGTGAAATCGATCTCAAGGCTGAAACTTCCTAAAATTAAGATTTTAACTCTAAAAATTGCATTTTATGAAAAAACCCGTCTGCCTATCCCGCGCGACAGTGCCAGGGCGACATTGCCACAGGCACAATCGCGGGGCACAATCGCGCAGATTGTACCATGGGTGTCCCCTGGCCCGCGACCTTGCCACCGCGATTGTGACTCGGCACTATCGCCGATCACTATCGCGCCACTCGTACCGAGAGTAGTGGTTGGCTCGCGATAGTGCCATGGCGACAGTGCCACTGGCACAGTCGCCGCTTGACCCTAGGTCGCTGCCCGACTTCTCAGAAACGCTAAACTTAACCCAAAATCGAACCTTTTGAAACGTAAGCTCAGATTGGGATAACCATAATTATATTTCACAAGACTTTGACTACATACAAGAGGTCTAAAAATCGGGGTGTTACAAAAGGTCCATGTAATATTTATAGAAATGGTATTTAGATAAATATGTGGAATATGGACGGAAATTTAAGGGATTTGGGGTGAACATTGAAAGTTGCACTCAGGAAAAATGATGTACATGTAGTCGTCTATGCACGAGATCAGTTGGATCTTAGTTTGCCTGCTCTTGAGTTGTTATTCAAGATGAAAGAATGGACGTTTACGACTTTGCAAATGGATATGGAAGGGAATGTGATATTTGAGGTAGTTTCAGAGACCACAACTATGGGAAGCTAGAACTGTTTAGAAAAAAACTATACATGATGAAGTCATTAACAAATTGGTTGATTCTAAATTTCTACTATGGTTGTGAGATACCATTTAAATTCGTAAGAAAATACTCCCTCTGTCCTAAAATTAATGTCAACTAAGAAAAAGACACGCAGTTTTAGAAAAATATAACTATTACATTTTTTAATGAGTGAATTACATTGGTGGTCCCTGTGGTTTGCTTAAATTTTGGATTTGGTCTTAAAACAAACTATCTACGTTGATGGTCTCTGACTTTTCAATTTTATAACATTCATGGTCCATAGACTTAACCCCGTCAATTAACAATCATTATGAAGGACTAATCAACCTTTACACAAACTACATGGACCAAAATGTAATTCACTCTAAATTTATCACATTTCACTTATTCACAACTGCTTTTAGAATAGGAAGGTAAAAAAGTAGGAACTGCCTGTAGATAAGTATATAGACATGCTATTTTGATGTGATGTAAGTGATAGTCGATAAGCAATTACCCCTGAATGGGATATGACTGACCTTGTTCGGGCAGTGATAGGGGATGTTTTACCCTCAAGTATAAGTAGAGAAATTTTATCCATTTCATAATTAAGAATATTACTTTTGAAAGTGGACACTTATTTTAGGACAAACTAAATTAATAATGTAAACATTATTTTTGGGATTAAGGGAGTTTTACTAATGTTTTTATATTAATTCTAGTTATTTTTGAAAAAAAAGAGTATAAAATAAGAAAATAAGAATGTTTTACAAATGAGAATGGATCAAATGGGCCGGGTTCGGCTATTATTTTTACAACTTAGTTGTTTGAGCAAACCACACGTTTAGTTCCTACATTATTTAAAGGACTACAAATTTAGGGGTTTGTTTTTTTAAAAAAACTTTTTAATTACTCTTAAGTTTGAATTGATCAGACATTTTTACATTTAGACTGTTTTTTTTTTCAATTTTGAGAACCTCTTAACTCTTAAATACATCTGAAATAAAAAGTGGTGACCTGACTTTTTAAAGCCTCTTATTGCCGTCTCAATTCATATGCTCTCCTTTCTCTCAAGACGCCTCCATACGTTACAAAAACAAACAGTCTTATTGATGGAAATTTCAGACTTTAGCACAACCTCTTATTAATCAGAAGTGAAATAAGACTTTAGATTTTAGACATCTTAAAAAACAAACGCCACCTTAGTGCCCTAAATGTTTTCTTTTTGCACTTTAGACATCTTATTCTAATCTATAAGCTTAACAATGTTAAGATATCTCTGCTAAATTAAAAATCGTATGCATAACACATTTAGTTCTCCACTTCTATTATTGAACAAAACCAACATGAAAACGCAGAAAAAGGATTGTTGCTTTCTTACTACAAGCCCAAATAATAATTATTATTTAAATCTTTTTATTATTATGATAACAGTTTCATTTAATTTAATTTAATTACTACAAAACCAACTGTTATTCTAATTTATAAGCTTAACTGTTATCATAAATGAGGTCCGATTACGAGTGAAGCACTTAGTTACTCGGGACTCATAAAGCCTCAAATAATTGAGTTTGTAAATTAAATTTACATACTTCTCAACTCATTAAGTTTTTTAATTTATTGATAAAATGACATAAATATCCTTGAAGAACTGTGACATTCTTCTTTGCATTTGATACCATTTTAGGGTATTTTGTTAATTCGATTTAGGGACCAAACTAATATTACAACATCGATTGTTTTACCTACATACAATAATTCAAAAAACACTAAAATACGTTGAGATAAACACTTGTTATTTTGTAATGATAAAGCTATACTTGTTTAAATTACTGGTTTCATATACTTTTTAAGAAAATAAATTCAAGAGTGAATTACATCTTATGTCCCTATTTTGAAAAATTAACAAGTTGAATCCAATGTGATTGCATTCTTTTTTAAAATTAACAGGGTCTCTAATTCCACGACAAGGACCCAAGTCGTTAATTTATCCAGATACCTGACTCGTTAAAATATGCAAACAACAAGGACCCAACTTGTGAAAAATGAAACTATATGGATCCAACTCGTTTAAAATTCAACTATAAGGACCCACTCGTTAAAAAATGTACCCATATATAGAAACACATTTTCAAAATAGGAATGAAATTGTTATAAATATCAAACCATGACAACATATTCATCCATCGTAAGATTATAATTAACGAAAAAATGAGAAGAAAAGTCGATGGATCAAACTCGTTACATGGTTGAAAATCGATAATTAACTTTACACATGATTAGATCACGATGACGCTGAGAAAAGGACCTTCTTTTGAGAACCCAATGAAATTATTATAAATGCATCATGTGTTATTTCATATGATTTTTTTTATTCATTTATAATGTTTATCAACATATATGTGTTTCACATGTATTTGTTTTATAATGTAAACATTTTTAGCCTGTCTAAGAAACAAAAGTCTGAAATAAAAAAGTTTTACATTCTGAACCGAATACATATAAAGCAAACATATTGTAAAACAAATATATGTTCAACAATACATTAAGGGACCGTTTACAAAATGCTTACCCGGTAAGGGCTTACCGGGGAATTTACCATAGCGGATGAACATGACAAGAGGATAGGATCTTACCCGGGGATAAGGATGAAGAGTCTTAGGGGCTGTTTAACAAACACTTACCCGATAAGTTCTTACCAAGTCACTTACCTTACCGGATGAACATTACAACTACCGAGAATTTTACCCGGTAAGAACGATGGCAAGGGCCAAAAGTCTTACCCGGTAAGTGTGGGCGGCAAGTCTTACCGGGTAAGCACTTACAAGGTATATTGTTGCATACGATGCCGTTTAAATGAACTAGAATCTTACGCCAGAAGACAAGTGAAAGTGTTAATTTTTACCGGTAAGCACTTACCGGGTAAACATTTGGGTAAACAGCCCCTTACCCGGTAAGAGAGAGTGACAACTCTTACCCGGGTAAGCGCTTACCGGGTAAATTGTTGTATAATATACCATCGTGATGATTAAAAATCTTACCCGGTAGAGCAAGTTAGTGTGTCGAGTTTTATTGGTAAACGCTTACCGGGTAAGCATTTGGGTAAACGGCCCTAAATGTTAGCCTTAGATAAGAAAAAAAATGAGAAACAAATATCACAATATACGGAATTCTCATTTAATTAAGCTCCGATAATGATGATGCAAACATATTTCATGGTTTTTTTTTTCCATTTACATGTAGTTGAATAACTTAGAAAAGAAATTAAGAAGAATCATGTTTTGATGGGGTTGTTTTCATTATGATCATCATCCTCATGCTTAGAATCCAAATTGATGCTTTTTGTTCGTTGAATCCCGCTAGGCGTACGGTGGAGCCGACACCGGAAAGAACCCGCATGGGTGGTCGGAGAACATAAACAGTTGTTTTTCACAATACTACCTTGTCTTGCTAACCCTCCCCCCGATGCCGGTGGTGATGTCGCCTGAATCGTTTCCACCTCCACCTTCAACTCCTCCTTTGCCGCCATAGATTATATATAGAGAGGAAAGTTCAAATGAGAACGCTAACCATATATATCAACTGTTAAACAAGATCCAGATGGTAGAAATTATTTATAAAACATATAATTAAATTAATTAATTTGTTGAAATAAAAATTGAGAAATGAAATGAAAGACTTGAGATGGGTTTAATTTACCTGAAGATGAGATGGAGGTGAGGTTGGGGAATTGCAATTGGTGAGTGGTGGGTGAGCATCTAAAGATTTAAAGAAAATGGAGATACATATGGAAGATAAGAGAAAAAGTGATCATGTATTTAATAATGTTTCATTTCATTTTCATCCCCATAAAATAATAATCATGAATCTTTTATTTATTTATTTAAAACTAGCATCATGCCCGTGCAATGCACCGGATGAGTAAGATGTAAAATTTTATCGTAAATGAAAAATTAAAAGCCCTCGAGCATGTAACTCCGTTGGTAAATGGGTTGACTGTTGAGAAACTTTGTTAACCATCCAAACAAAGAAATAGATATGTAGAAATGAAGGAAAGACAAATATATGATGGAAACCAGTAACAAATACACACTCAAGCAAGTCAAACAAAAACGAAAAAGAAGACAAAACCTGATACAGTTGTTTGAAAAAAGGCGTTACTCGATCGATCTTTTCGATTTCATCCTCATCTTCTCCATTCAAAATTCATGTTTAAATAAGGATATAAATAGGGGGAAGAGGGCGTGTTTAGAGATAGAGATACATGAAAATGATGATAACAATGGTTTTGAATTTTGATTTGAACGGGTTGGAGGGATTTAGGGATATGAAGGAAGTTGAACTGGTTTAAGGATAAGGTTGAACGTGTAAATATGCATTGATAGTGTGCTTTAGTAAGTGGTACCATAGGCAATAGCAAGTTGTAAACTTGAAATTTAAGTAAATTAGTATAGATATTGGATGGTTTTTAGAGAGTTTTTAAAGAGTTTTGAATCAATGCTTTATAATATAGTATAAATATTGGATGGTTTTTAAAGAGTGATAATGTTTTTTTTTTTTTTAATTTGTTTAATTTAGGCTTAATAATATAATATATTATATATAAAAAAAAATAAGTAGTTTGTTAAAATTTATTAATTATCTTATATATTTTAAATTTTTTATATTTAAATTGAGATGTTTATCCTGTTTTGATTATGTTTATCACAATTCAAATTTCATAATTTTAGGGTTTGGGGATTAGAGATAAGGATTTTTGGGGGATAAGGATGAAATTTATTAATTAGGATAAAAAACATTTAAAAGTAGTACATATTGTTTCATTAGTTGTTTTTTAAAAGATTTTAAGTAGATTAACATTAAATAATAGTACATAATGCTTAATGGGTTGTTTTTAAGAGATTTTTATGTCTCTTTTATAATATAGTATAGATTATATGAATCTAATATAGGGTTTTTTTTAGTTTTATTTAAAATTGAATTGGATTTTATTTTTTATAAATAATTTATTAAATTAAATTATGAACAATTATAAAAATGACTAAATTGTTTTTTATTAATTGATTATTAAAAAATGATTTTTTTAAACATATTTTAGAACACTATTATAAATAAATCCTACAAAATATTGTGAAATATCCGTTATCCCCCTGGAGAATTCTAGATACAATGTTGTATGATTTCATTAAAATTGAGAGAGCCCTTTCAATTATGGACTTCTATTTCAACCAAACATGGGATCCCATCAAATTTCACCAAATTCCGCAAATCAAACGGGCCGTAAGGGGTCGTTCATCAAATCGTAATCGAGTAAGGTGTCGTTTGTTTTTTAAGAGGTCTAAAGTCTGAAGTCTTAATTTAGTTATGATTAATAAGAGGTGGTGTGTAAAAAGGTCTGAACGATTTAGACTTAAGAGAGATTAAGAGATTTTTTTTAAAAAACAAACAACCCCTAAGTGTTTAACCGGGTAAGAGGAATCACCCTCGCTTACCTTACTAGGTGAGATTCGATTTTCGGTAATCAAAAAGGGTATTTTAAGATTGATGGTAAGTGTTCCTACCATGTAGCACTAACTGAGTAAGATTGTTGGTTCTTATTATACTCATACAATAAGATAAGTGATCTGGTTAGGTATTGATAAAAAACCCTTCACCAAAAATAGTTTGTATGTTTGTATAAAGTATTGGTTTGTAAAGGAAAAATATATTTATATATATAGGGTTAGGTTCATTTGAGAAATGCTAAATATATGAGAAATAAAGAAATGATCCTAGCCCTTTATCTGGTCAACATTTCGGCCTTGACCGTGAAGCGTCGGATAATTACTTGTATGGTCTGTAGAAGATAGAGGGATAATTTCGTAAAATACATGGGACGCGTTCATATATGAACATATATGATTCACATATGAATTATATGTTCATATATGAACCAGTGTAATTCACACATGAACTCTTTTAACTGATTCATATATGAACTATACGTTCATATATGAATCAGTTAATTACTTCATATGTGAATCAGTTAATTGGTTCATATATGAATCACAAATATTCATATATGAATCAGTAAAAAGAGTTCATATGTGAATTGCACTGGTTCACATATGCACATATAGTTCATATGAGAATCATGTAGATTCATATCCGTGTATTTGTAAAAATTACGAAAATATTCTTCTATTTTTGAAATAGCCGTAACTTTTGACCAGTCAAAGACGCAATATTTGACCAGTCAAAGTCGGTTTTGACCGAATGAGTGACTAGGATTATATATATATATAGGTAAAGGATCGTGTGAGAAATTTAGTTAACGGTGAGAACCGTGAGAAGTGAATCTGAACCGTTTTAACTTCACAGTGCTTTTTTGTGAAGTTTCAAGTGTAAAAACGTGATCTCACGAGTCTCATGAAAACATGTTGGTCTCACATGATTCCAAATCATATATATATATATATATATATATATATATATATAATATTGAGAATATTGTTTAATTTTGTTTGGTATTAATAAAAGGGAGACACGCGTCTGAAAGTTGCAAGCAGTCACGGGAAGAAATTATTAAGATGGAGAGACATGCCACTTACATAATGCTTCAACCACTCCAATCAATTTCATTATTTTTCAAATATATAAATAAATATTCATTTTTGTTGCTTTCAGTTTAAATCCTTTTATTATTATGATAACAGTTTCATTTTTATAAATAATAATTTTATAATGGAAGAAGTATAAAATTTTTGTTGAAATTAAAAAAATATATATATTTTTTAAAAGTTATTCATAAACCCATTTTGATTTTCAAAGTTTTTTTTTCACCAAAAACTTCAAGAATTTTTTTAATGTTTTTAAAAGTTTTTTTTGTAAGTGTTCTAATACTAAATCTCAAAAATTGTAATTATAAAAACATCTATTGGACTAAGATTGGTTACGAAAAACAATTTTGGGAAGACCAATTTGGGCCCAACCAGTCTCGGTGAATCTTAAGAGTTAGTTCAACTGACAATGAGTCTTAGGTCTATATGGAATTTTGTTAGAGGTCATCAATTCGAATTTTCTCAAAATACTGAGGATTTTCTGAACTGTTCTCCAAGATTTTTGAGAGTAGTCAAATACGTATAAGTTAACCCAGACACCTGTATAAAAAGGTAAATAATAATAATAATAATGGTGGTGATAAGAAAAGGAAAGATAAAAAAAGAGTAAACTACAAATTTGGTCCCTGAGGTTTACCAAAAAATACGAAAGTGGTCCTTGAACTTCAATAAGTGCAGATTTCATCCCTGAGGTTTCAATTTTGCTATGAAAGTAGTCCCTCGTGGCGTTGGCTCCGTTAAATCGTCCGTTAAGTCAGGGGTAATTTCGTCCTTTTACACAGTTCTTGAATCTTCATCTTCAACCTCATGAACACGAAGAACACGATGAATGTTCATCTTCTACCTCAAGAACACCAACAATTTAACACCCAAATCAAACTCAAAAACCAAAAATTTTAATCAAACCCAAAGTTTAGAAACCTAAATCAAAAATCAAAAGGAAAAAGAGAGAGATACAGATTTGAGAGAGAGATCGAGAGAGAGATACAGATCTGAGAGAGAGAAGAGAGGGATCGAGAGAGATACAGATATGTATCTCAGATCTGTTCCCATATGTATGTATATATGCATCATGGTTGTTAGTTACAAGATACCCATAAAAACAAGTTACCAAGCATGTGCATGTGTTCACTTGTCTCCTCCATCTACTAACATGTTTTCTTTTTCTTATGTTTTGGGTTTTTCATTTCAACGGGTTTTCCCTCGATTCTTGTGTTCAATTTCACACATTTTTTTGAAAATTTATACCCACTTTAATTCCCTTTTTCAAATCTGATACCCATCTCTTTTATATAAAGAATTGTCTCCCCTGGTATATATCATTATAACGTCTATTTTTTCCATCTTTTCTTTTAATTTTCTTTGAATTTTGGTTTTTTTTAAAGGTTTTGTTTAAGGTTGATGGGTTTGTCTTATCATATCTTGATACAGAGAGAGAGAGATCGAGATACAGAGATCCAGAGAGAGAACAATTCTGAGATACAGAGAGAGAGATAGAGATACAGAGAGAGAGAGAGATCGAAATACAGAGAGAGAGAGAGAAGACGCAGACCGCTCGCCGGAGAAGACGACCTCACCGGAGAAGAAGACCTCGCCGGAGAAAACGACCACGTCGGAGAGGGGTTTAACAGTTTTCAAACATGTATGTCGATTTCTCTCTCTCTGTAACTCGATATCTCTCTCTCTATCTATCTATCTCGATCTCGATCTCAAATCTGTATCTCAAGTCTCTCTCTCGATCTCTCTCGATCTCTCTCAGATCTGTATCTCTCTCTCGATCTCTCTCTCATATATGTATCTCTCTCTCTCTTTCCTTTTTATTTTTGATTTAGGTTTCTAAACTTTGGGTTTGATTAAATTTTTTGGTTTTTGAGTTTGATTTGAGTTTTAAATTGTTGGTGTTCTTGAGGTAGAAGATGAACATTCATCGTGTTATTCGTGTTCATGAGGTTGAAGATGAAGATTCAAGAAGCGTGTAAAAGGACGAAATTACCCCTGACTTAACGGACGATTTAACGGAGCTAACGCCACGAGGGACTACTTTCATAGCAAAATCAAAACCTCAGGGATGAAATTTGCACTTATTGAAGTTCAGAGACCACTTTTGTATTTTTTTGGTAAACCTCATGACCAAATTTGTAGTTTACTCTAAAAAAAAGGCAAGAAAATGGCAGACATTCTTGTGGATGTCAATTTCAGGGGGTATCCCCAATCTTTTTGTTTCATGGAAAGGTGCATTGATTGATGATATTATATGGTTACACCTATTATCTTCCATTATTATTTATTGACTGAATTATAATGGTGGTCCATGTGGTTTATTTAAATTATGGATTTGGTCTTTAAAACAAATTATTTATATTGATGATCTATAACTTTTTAATTTTATAATACTCAAGGTCCCTCAAATTAACAACATCAGTTAGTAACTGTTTAAAAGGACAAATCATTACTTGGACAAACTACAAGGATCAAAGGTATAATTCACTCTATTTGAAAAATATATTTATTAAAAATATTTTAAGTACGGTTAAAAATATATCTATATCTATACTATATTATAAAGATGACATAAAAAACTCTTAATTACAACTCACTAAGTTTTATGTATTATCATTAAAGCTATCTACTTAAAATCTCTTAAAAATAACTATAAAGTCTAATGTACTACCTGTAAAGCTTTTAACCCTAATTAATATATTTCATCATTATCCCCCAAAATCCTTATCTTTAATCCCCAAACCCTAAAATTATGAAATTTGAATTCTGATAAACATAATCAAAACAGGATAAACATCTCAATTTAAATATAAAAAATGTAAAATATATAAGATAATTAATGAATTTTAATAAACTACTTAATTTTTTTTATATAAAAAACATTATATTGTTAAGCCTAAATTAAACAAATATATATAAAAAACCATTATCACTCAATTAAAAAACAATTAATGAAACAATATGTACTACTTTTAAATGCTTTTAACCATAATTAATAAATTTCATCCTTATCCCCCAAAATCCTTATCTCTAATCCCCAAATCCTAAAATTATGAAATTTGAATTCTGATAAACATAATCAAAACAGGATAAACATCTCAATTTAAATATAAAAAATTTAAAATATATAAGATAATTAATGAATTTTAACAAACTACTTAATTTTTTTATATAAAAAACATTATATTGTTAAGTCTAAATTAAACAAATTTATATATAAAAAAACTCATTATCACTCAATAAAAACCATTATTGTAAATCAATAAAAAACAAAAAATAAAAATAAACATTAAAATCGTGATGTATCTCGCTGCATTGCGTGAGTACGCTTCTAGTTGTATTATTATATGTGAATAAATTTCTTAAATATATATGTGAATAAAAATATTTTTAAGAAATATTTTTTAAATAAAATGTCTAAATTACAATTAATGTTAAAAGTGAATTACACTTCCGTCCTTATAGTTAGCTCAAATAATGATTTATTCCTTCAAACGGTTGTTAACGGATGATGTTAACTTACGAAACCTTGACTGTTATGAAATTACAAAATTAATGACCAAATTAATAATTTAAAATGGACCACTAGTGTAATTCACTCCTAATTATTTCAATCATGAGTTACATGTGTCATACTTTTTTATAAAGTATTTATTTTATGCCCTAAGGTAGAGGTAAGATAACCACATGTGGGGGCATGGTTTATTTTTAAGAGTAAATTACAGATTCAGTCCTTATACTTCATGGTTTTTTCCCTCTTAGTTCTTACAATTGATTTATTACAAAAATAAACCCCTAAGGTAATGTTACTATTTTAATTTACGTCGTTGCTGTTATTATTTTAATTTACATCGTTGTTGTTAATTATTTTAATCATTCATCTTTAAAATTCAGTCATATGGCCTGAACATAAGGGCATGTTAGGGGCTGTTTGGTTGGTTTTCCATTAAGTTTTGTATGAATAAAGTTGTCTGTATGGATTAATCTGTCTGTATAGATTTAGAAAGTTTTTATTTGAGAGAGTTTTTTCATAGATGGAAGAAACGTGTTTTTTAATGGGAGGGACTGCTTTGGAAAAAAACTTGGTTTTCTGCATAAAACTTTCCCTTAAAATCTTACTGAATAAGCCACTTTCTATATCATTAAACCACTACCAAACAGTCATATATAGATGACTGAATAAGTTGTGAGTCTCATTAAGCTACTAACAAAACGGACCCTTAGTCATTTTACCAACACTATCCCTATCCCCCATTTTGTTTCGACCACCTTATTTTATCCCATTGTGCTGAAGTGCACACTCCTCTTCATCATCTCCATCGTAACATTCCTCTTCCAAAAAGAGCGTGGTACGACACCGAAAAAGTTAAATTAACACCTATGTTAGGATGCAAAAATATTTAAAAATCTAATATTTTCTTGATCGGTAAATGTTAAAACATGGACGATTTCCATTACAACAAAAGATGTATGAATCCCATCCAAAACAGTATGTCAATTATTGTTAACGAAATACCATATAATCGTTTAAATCCATGTTTAAGTTATAAAATATATATGCTTGTAGTTATTTTATTACTTTTCTAAAATATTTATTGTATAAACTTGGTAAACAATAGTGTATATGGCAATTTATTCGAAACGAAAAGTAAACTGCCTTAGTTTGATTCAGACTCGAGAACGAAAATGAAAATGACAGTTAATGAAAAGAGGAATGAATTTTCATTCCGTTCTCTCCCTGTTTAATCTGGAATGAAAATTTGGGTTTGTGGAGAATGAACTCATTATGGTATATAAAACCAAACACTATCTTTTATTTTATTTTTATTGATTACTGTTTAATATCTCTATCCAAACACTGTCTCAAAGTATAAATTGTGATAACACATTCGATGTTAATAAGTGAGATTAGTGAAATATTTATAAAATATTAAATTGTGATTTACTGAAAACTTCGACTACAATTTAATGTTTATGTTAATATTATTGGACTGCTGGTTTGGTCCTAAGATATTATATAGGCCCAATGGACTACTAAAACAAAACTAGTCATAGGCCCAAAAATCCATTAACTCACAAGTGTTTTGCTTGGCAACGTGTCATCTCATATTTTTTTATTTTGAGAACCATGAAATTATAAAAGTAAATCATTTGCTATATTATATGGTTTTTATTAACATATATTGTGAACCTTTTTAGCTTATTTATGAAATAAAAGTTGCACGTAAAAAAGTTTCAGATTGTGAATCAAATTCATCAAAAGTAATATGTGAAACTTTTTTATGTCTATTTTTTGTTTCACAAACACGTCAAAAAAATTTAGATTGTGAGTGAAACAAATGTATGTTAATCACTATATTAAATTCTAGCCATATATAAATGAAAAGGTTATATGAAATAGGAAAGGATACATTGTTTCTTAGAAATCCCACTTATTGATGAGAGTTCTCAAAAGAAGGCTCTATATATACATACATACATATATATATATATATAGGCGAAAGATCGTGTGAAAAATTGAGGTTAACGTAAGAAGCATGAAAAATGAATCTGAACAATTTATCACTTTTAATCTCATGTCTTCCCATGAATTACGCCTTAGAAAGAATTGATCCGGTGCATTTCTGTGCATCTCATCCTAATGTGCATCCACTTCTAATCCAACGGTTGATAACCACTTCTCACGTTTCTCACGTTAACCTCAACTTCTCACCGGACTCAACCCTATATATATATAGGCGAAGGATCGTGTGAGAAGTTGAGGTTAACGTAAGAAACGTGAGAAGTGGATTTGAACCGTTGATCACTTTTAATCTCATTCCCTCCCATGAATTGTACCATAGAAGGGAGTTGATCTGGTACATCTTATCCTAATGTGCATTCATTTCTCATCCAACGGTTGATAACAAATTCTTACGTTTTTCATGTTAACCTCAATTTCTCACCGGACCCAACACTCTCTCTCTCTCTCTCTATATATATATATATAATTGTAACATGAAATTTCTTGAATCCTACAATATTAAAACTATGATGAACATGAAAAAAGTAGAATGTAAATTTAAAGATTGTGAATGGATATAAATATCCAAGAACATAAACCATAAAATTCACATGCATATTTGCATGATCAGCAAATCTAAATCTAAATTTGTGTGCCTAAAAAAAATTAAACAAACATGAGTTTTACAATCAACTCAAACAACCTTCATAATTAATCATCATCTTAATTATATGATATTCAATCAACAAAAGTTGAATAAAATTTCACATATATTTTTAATCAATTCATTCATACTCCAAGAAAAGCAACATTTTCAGGGTAATTATAAAACATATCCTCAAAAATACAATCTTGAATTCCAAATGCTTCCATTTGATCACCATGAGAGTTAGTGGTCATCAATGGCGAAAAGGGTTCGGGTTCAGATACATTATTCGGTTTCGGGTAAAACCCAGTTAGTACTTCATCAAGTAAACCCGAATCATCGGCTTCCGCTGGAAAAAAACCTTTGTAGTCATCTTGATTGATCGCGGGGGCGGCGGGGGCGGTGGTGGTGCATGAATTAACGTACGATGAAGATGAATCATGGTACGGAAGTGAATTTAGTGAATTTGAAGACGGAATCAACGAATGAAATCGATTATTGTTGAACGCAAACGCCGCCGGAATAAGAAATTCCGGCGGCGACGGTGGTGGAGGGTAGATAAAGTTGGTTCTCGCCTTGTTTCCGCGCATTGCACGAGCGGCGGAATCGTACGCACAAGCGGCTTCAACGGCGGTGTCGAAGGTTCCGAGCCACCTCCGCTCTTTCGACTGCGGGTCGCGAATCTCGGCGGCGTACCGCCCCCACGGACGGCGGCGGACACCACGGTACTTGATGCCGCCCCCGTTGCTTCCGCTGCAGTCTTTCACCGTCGCCCTCTTGTTGGCGGGGACGGTAGGGGCAGTGTTTGTGTTGCATCGCTTTTGAAAGGCGGAGGGGGCGGTGGTGTATCGGCGGTCAAATTCCGGGTTACCCGAGAATCCTGATAGGTTTCTCAAAGCATCTTCCATTTTGGGGTGGTGGTATAAAAACTGTGGTGGTGATTGTGGTGGTATATATAGCCGGAAAATTGGAGTGAGAAATATTCACATGTGCATGAATGGGTTGTACGTTGTACTTTAATGTAAGTACAATGTGCATGCATGGGGAGGATGCCACTTAAATTCTTTTTCATTCACATGTGATTTTTATGAATGTTTATCGATTAATGAGTTTTATGATTTTCTATTGTAGTTGAAAAGAAATTGTATTTTTGTCTTGCAAAGTCTTGTTATGTTTTTGACATCTAGTCAAAATGTTGCACAAAAAAATGATATAACGAGAATTTTGTTAATAGTACATTTCTCAAAACTGTCCTATAAAAACAAATGTCCTACAAAAAGATGTGTTAATAAGATATTTCTCAAAACCGTTCTATAATATAGTTAATACAACGCTTTATTTTAAAAATGTCTTAAAAAACTTGTTAAGACATCCAACAATGTCCTATAAACTTATTTCACGACACGAGCTGACGACAGCCATGCAACACCTGTATGAAAATACGTATCATCCCACATTTATAAATAAGACATTTTATTATTTGGTCCTATAAACTTAATAATTATATAGCAGTTTATTAGCGCAGTTAAACATTATCGATATCTCATAAACCCGAATTTATGGAAAGAGACATTTTTATGTAGTATTAATTGTGTGTCGGGTGTTGGTGCATGGTAGTAAATGTTGTAGTAATTATTAGGCTTCCATTTAATTGGTATCCATATATATAAATGTTTGTCTATAATGATAGAACCATCAGTTCAACTAAAAAGGCTAAATATCGAGCAAGAATACTTTAAAACTTTGTGAAAAAAAAATCTATTTGAAGATACATGTGTGAACCAATGTTACAAATTATTTATATTGGTTCACATATGCATCTTCAATTGTTTGTCTCTTGGTTTTTATGCCTTGTAGAATCTGTGTCCTCTTTTCTTGGGTTTATATTATGCATGTTTTAAAAAAAAATGGATTTTGTCAACGGTTCGCATATTAAACTTTTTTTATTACTTTCTCATAATATTTAGTTTTCTATTTGAACCTCCAGCTATAGCATATAATATATTACTTTGTTCCAAAATAAATGTAATAATGAAAAAACCATAGTTTTGGAAATATAAAACTATTACATTTTTTAATTACTAAAGAACAATTTTACTCTTAATAACATAAACAAATTTTTTTAATCTCATAATTAAAGGTTAAATGAGAAAGTGAAATTTAGTTTTGAGAATATATACTTATTTTTGGATAAAATATAACAAAAATATAAACATTTATTTTAGGACGGAGAAAAATAATTATATTATTTTGATATAAATTTTTAAACAACATTCTCATTATATATAGAAAATCAAATCACTTCTTGACACGATACCATTTGATTTTATTTATTTCAAAACAAATTTATAAAAAGAAAGATAGCTTCTTTTTCTTAATTAACTAGGCATATACCCGCACGATGCAGCAGAATGTGAGTAAAGAATGAACAATTAATGCTATTTTCTTATAGACATGTCATCAACAATAAACCATGACCTAAGAATCACAACTTATGAAACACTAAACCTTAAACCCATATAGATATTCAATAATTAGTTTATATTACAATTATTGACGAAAAAAATTATAATGATATAATTTATAATAAGAATGAAAGATATTTTACGATTATGTATTTTTAATGCGCTAACGGTGGAAAAAAAATAAAACGTATGAATAGAAAACAAATTAATTCGTTGATATTCATGATATTTAATAGTACGGTTAAATTAAAAAACATTCAATAATGGGCTCGTTTTAAAGGTATTGACGAAATGATTATTATGGTATAATTTGTAGAAAAATGAACGTATTTTTTTTCATTGCATTTTTGTTCATATACAATTATTTGTGTTAATATGATAATGGTGTAAAATGAAAAATGAAAAAACAAGAGATATAAAGTAAATTAAATAAGTAAGTGTAAGGTGGTAAATGTAACATTGTAAGAGTGGTAAATGTTATTGTACAAAAAATTGTACAATAACCGTTTTAGAATTTTTATCTATACTATTATATAGACATATACTCGCACACGATGCGGCGTGAAAAATCGTGCAATCGAATGAACAATTGGCAAAGGTATGTATCCGCTCGCAAAACATCTCGAAATCAAAATGACAACAACGTTTTCATTTTAAGTTTGTATTTTTCGTTCTTATCGATACTTTAGTCTATGAATCATAGACTAAATACATTAGTTTTCATTTCGTTCTTCGTTTGGTGCATTTATATGTGAATCATAGACTAAAATATCGATAAGGACGAAGAAATACAAACTTAAAATGAAACGTTGTTGTCATTTTGATTTCGAGATGTTTCGCGAGCGGATACATACATTTGTCAATTGTTCCTTCGACTTCACGATTTTTCGCGTCACATCGTGCGCGGGTATATGCCTAGTTTATAATAATAATGAAATGTATTTTTAATATATTTTAGTTGATCTACGATTATGTATTTTTAATATGCTAAAGGTGGAAAAAAATAAAATGTATGGATATAAAATAAATTAGTTCATAAATATTCATGATATTTAATAGTACGGTTACATTAAAAAAATATTCAATATTGGACTCGTTTTTAAGATATTGACGAGACGATTATAATGGTATAATTTGTAAAAAAAGAAACATGTTTTTTCATTGCATTTTTTCATATACCATTATTTGTGTTAATATAACACATGTGTAAAATTAAAAATGAAAAAGTAAGGGATATAAAGTAAATTAAATAACTAATTGTAAAGATGTTAAATGTCACATTGAATTTTGAAAATAACCGTTTACAATTTTAATATAATAGTATAGATATAGATAGTATATATATAATGTTACATATTTATGCTACCAATAAAAATATTCAATAATTAGTTTATATTAAAATTATTGACCAAAAAATTAATATTAGAATTTATAATACTAATGAAACATACTATTAATATATTTTAGTGGATCTATAATTATGTATTTTTAATATGCTAACGGTGAAAATAAAATAAAATGTATAGATAGAAAACAAATTAATTCACAGATATTCATAGTTTTTAATAGTATGGTTAAATTAAAAAATATTCAATATTGGGCTCGTTTTGAAGGTATTGACGAGACGATTATAATGGTATAATTTGTAAAAAAATAAACGTATTTTTTCATTGCATTTTTTTCATATACGATTACTTGTGTTAACATGAAAAGGGTGTAAAATAAAAAGTGAAAAAAAGGGATATAACGTAAATTAAATAATTAATTATAAGAGTGGTAAATGTAAGGTTTAATTTTAATGGATTTCAAATTCCCTCTCACATCACATCTTATTTTATTTTTAATTCATATTTACAGTTTTTGTCCCTGAACTATTTTGATAGATTTATTTTAGTTTTACACTTTACATTTTACATTTTCATTATATTAACACATATAAACATATATTAACTAAAATACGTTAAAAAAATAATTTTTAATAATTAACAAGTTACACTATTATAATCGTCTCGTTGATACCTTCGAAATGAGCCCAATGTTGAATATTTTTTGATTTATTTATATTATTATATGTCATATATTATACCTTGGTTAATCGATTTTTTTAAAAGAGAAAATGCATTACATCGAACGTAAGTTTTAACATCAAGATAATAAACATAATAAATATATTGCGTATTTTTTTATTCCAACATATTCCAACTTTGATAATTCATTTAAATCAACATATTTACGAGTACGAGTACGCTCTATATATTCTTCATTTACATCTAATCTACGTTTATATGGGATAATCCACGACATTGCATCTGAAAGTGCATTACGTGTCCAATGGTGTATGAGTGTGGGCATTGAGTAATCTCCTTTTAATAATCGTTAGTTCACTTATTAACTCTATACGGATAGTGTCTCATGCATCTTCATGACCACCAAAACAAGTAGATATGACTCGAAATTCACAATTTCCATTGCCTAATTCATTTTGTACTTGTGCGATGTATGGATGAAATAAACTCGGGATTTGATCAAGATATGGAGGGCGTTATCGTTGGAAGTAGGAGTTATGCCTCGCTGATTCTTTATGACCAAAATATTTGGAGTTGATAAATATTGGCGCGTTAGAATAACTGTGTCTACGAAGATCTTCAATAATATTTTTATTTATTTCAAATCAATTATTTTACTTTATTTCAAATAATATATTATATATATGTCGAATGATTCTGTTTTCATTGATCGACATATGATATCCCAAAATAATCGAAATTTGTGATATCCACAAAATACAACGTAATTATATATGTTAATGTGATATGTTAAAACATATTTTTTAACATATTTTTAACATATAATAAAATAAAAAAATATTCAATATTGGACTCATTTCGAAGGTATCGAAGAAACGACTATAATGGTGTAACTTGTTAAAATTAAATATTATTTTTTTAACGTATTTTAGTTAATATATGTTTATATGTGTTAATATAATGAAAATGTAAAATGTAAAATGTAAAACTAAAAGGTATAAATTAAATCTATCAAAAGAGTTAAGGGACAAAAAATGTAACTATATATATAATAACTACTTTCAAGAACCATCCACAACCGTTTAAGCCCTTTAGTATAGATAAATTAAAGAGTAAATTACCTTTTTCGTCCCTATGGTTTGTTGAAAATTGCGGATTTCGTCCTTATAGTTTTAAATTTCGGTTTTCATCCCTATGGTTTGCAATTCATTTCTACTTTCGTCCCTGAGGCTTTTTAAGTATGAAGGACTAAAATAGAAATAAATTGTAAACCATAAGAATGAAAAAAACAATAATATTTATATCACAAGGACGAAAAAGTTAATGAATAAAAAACCATAAGGATGAAAATTGTAATTTTAAAACTATAAGGATGAAAATAGAAAAGTTCAACAAACCATAGGGACTAAAAACGTAATTTACTCTAAATTAAAAGTAAAAAGTGAAATATAAATAGGTAATATTACTTATATTAGAAATAAGGTTATGACTTAGCGGTTGAGATTAGGAGGTTGTTTAAGCCGTTTAAGCCCCTAAACCACAAACTAAATCGTAATGTCGGTTTAGAAAATTTTTAAACCGAACGATTTGGTAGCAAGGGACCAAACCGATCAAACAGGAACACAAAAAAAATAGTTTGGCTTGACCGGTTTAGGCGGTTTGGCTCTATTATGGGTTTTAAACTAAAAGAAACATAAAATTTATTTCCAATTTAAAATTTACATTATTAAAAAAATACCAAATTATAGAAGAAAATTTTATCTTCAAAATTAAAAAACATTGAGCAAGTTGAAAAAAAGTTAAGCAACTCCACCAACAATAGCTGGAATTTTGGACAAAGATTTAGTAAGTCGAAAGATGATTTGAAATTTTAGATTTTGATTTTTGACGGATTTTAGAATTTTGACGGCATATGGAACACGGACAATTGAAAGTGAAAACTAAGAATTTAATGTCTTGGATTAACTTTTTTTTAATTGGGACAATAAGTAAGCATATAACACGAAAACTAAATATAATTTTGGCGGTCAGTTCTGTATAAACCGCTCAAAAAATGTTCAAATCGCAGACCAGACCGGACCGAGCGGTTTGGCTATTTTTCAAACAGGACCGGTCTGCCAGAACGCTTAAACCGCCAAAAATGGTCCGGTTTGAACGGTACAACGGTTTTTTTAAACACCCCTAGTTGTGGTATAAAATTTCATCTATTTTCGATTCAATTTCACATATTCACAACAATTATAATCATAAAGTTTATCAAAACTGATATCTTACGGTCGTAATTTACCAAGATTAGTTTGGGCGGGATAGGAAATTTTTTTTTATTAACAATAGGTAAAGACATGTTGGGTGAATTGTCTCATGTTGGCAAACATGAGACCACATGTTGAGACTTGAGAGAGGGGTATGTTTGTACTTTCGGTATTTATTTAATTTTCCTAAAAAGGTTATAATAAAGGGAATTTAATTAAAATGGGCGTATTTCAAATTCGTATTACCCAAATACCCCAAATCTCGTTCAAATCGCCGAAATACCCTTTATGTACGGGAATAGTGGCCGGGAATCCCGGGTTGGTCGTGTTCGAGGTTATGGCCGGGATTCCCGGGGTTATGGCCGGGATTCCCGGGGTTAGAGGCCGGGTTTCCCGGGGTTAATTTTTGAATCAATCGATTGTATATTATTTTAATATATATATTTACATTTTATATCCCTATAATTATTTAGTTAGTTACTTTATACCTTTTACTTTTCTATTTTTCATTTTACATTTTTATCATATTAACACATATAATCGTATATTAACTAAAATGCGTTAAAAAGATACGTTTTAATTTTAACAAGTTACACCATTATAACCGTCTCTTCGATACCTTCGAAATGAGCCCCATATTGAATATTTTTGGATTTAATTATTTATTATATATTATATCTGGTTTAGTTTTAATATTATTATTATTGTAAAAACTTTTAAGAATTATCGATTATACAGAGACGACAATTTCAATACATTTATTTTTAAAATGAGGTTATTTGAATTTTATTTTTATTATATATTATATCTGGTTTAGTTTTAATATCATTATTATTGTAAAAACTTTTAAGAATTATCGATTATACAAAGACGACAATTTCAATTCATTTATTTTTAAGGTGAGACTCACATTAAGCATATTAAGATGCTAACAAACATGTCTTAAATTTGGTCAATCATTTCATCTTATGTTTTTACCTGATTTTTTTTTACCATTGACCCATTAAACATAAAAATAAAATTCAAATATCCTCATATTAAAAATAAATGAATTGAAATTGTCGTAACTGTATAATCGATAATTATTAAAAGATTTTACAATAATAATGATATTAAAACTAAAACAGATATAATATATAATAAAATTCAAATTCAAATATCATTATTTTAAAAATAAATGTATTGAAATTGTCGTCTCTGTATAATCGATAATTCTTAAAAGTTTTTACAATAATAATGATATTAAAACTAAACCAGATATAATATATAATAAAAATAAAATTCAAATAACCTCATTTTAAAAATAAATGTATTGAAATTGTCGTCTCTGTATAATCGATAATTCTTAAAAGTTTTTACAATAATAATAATATTAAAACTAAACCAGATATAATATATAATAAATAATTAAATCCAAAAATATTCAATATTAGGCTCATTTCGAAGGTATCGAAGAGACGGTTATAATGGTGTAAATTGTTAAAATTAAAACGTATCTTTTTAACGCATTTTAGTTAATATACGATTATATGTGTTAATATGATAAAAATGTAAAATGAAAAATAGAAAAGTAAAAGGTATAAAGTAACTAACTAAATAATTATAGGGATATAAAATGTAAATATATATATTAAAATAATATACATGATTCAAAAATTTCACCCGGCATATTATCTTTTTAAGGCCGGGATATAAATTTAATTAAAATTTTCAATTCCAACCCCGGGATATCTCTCTAAATCCCGGGGTAACCCCTCTATTTCTCAAAAAATTTAACAACCCCGGGATGGGTCTCATCCCGGCCCTACATCCCGGCCAAAAAGGGTATTTTAGCAAAACAAAAGAGATTTAGGGCATTTTGGTAATACGATATTGAAATACGGTCATTTTAATTAATTTCCCTATAATAAATGCATCCTATTATACATATTAAATGTATTTGAAAAATGTACGTACTTTTTATAAATTTGTAATTGTTACATTTTTTATCTAACTAAATAACAGTTTTATCATTAATAATAGAAAGAGAAATTTTATACATCTCATAATTAAGGGTAGAATGAAGACATTTATTTTTGAAAATTAACATTTTTTTAGACAAACTATAATAGAAATGTAGACTTTTATTTCAGGACGGATGAAGTATTAATATTTTCTTCATATCCATCAACATCAAATCCCAATTTTTAAATCTGCAATACTTTGATTTGATATGATTTTAACCTAAAAAGGTGCATATAACAAACCCCTTTGAGTTATCCAACAACTAATGGGATGTTTAATTTCAACTTAATAACTTTGATTTTAACTTAATACTAAGGGTCGTTTACCAATTGTTTACTGGGTGTTACTTACCTTATCGGATGAGAAATGATAATGGCCAAGAATTTTACCCTAATAAGAGGCATAACAATAACCGATAATCTTATTAGACAAGTGGGACAAATAACTCTTACCTTATAAGCACATATCGGGTAAAAGGCGTTTAACAATAATCATATGTGATAGCGGTGAATGTTACCCACTAAGGTAAGTGAGTGTGGTGATTATTAACTGTAATCGCTTATCGGGTAAGCGTATGGTAAACAACCCCTAAAAGATGGGTTTAACATGGTAAGTAATCCTACCTTATCTTAATGTATTAAGATAGGAACCACAAGGGTTGTGGCGTACTGGTTAAGATCCTGGGGGATGTGGTGGAATATCCCATACGCCCAGGATTCGAATCCAAGCGTACACAACAATTGTGGTCACTGAGGTTTAATCAGGGCTGATGTCTTACAGCCATAATTTGCCAAGGGATTAGTCTAGACATAGTTTAGGACAATATTTCAAAAAAAAAAAATGTATTAAGCTAGGATTTTTTTTCCCAAAATCATATTTGCACTTAAATTTTTATCCCACGTCTAATTTGTTTTGAAGTGATTATAGTCTCCATGGTCTAAGACTCTAAGTTGTTTAATTGTGAATGTCTTGAAATTAAGTCACTTTTTATATATATATATTTTACAAGCAAAATATACGATATAAATGTATTTATAAGTTTAAGATATTTAGAGTATTTTCAGTTGATTTTTTAAGATTTCTTTTAAAATAGAAAATTAAAAATTAAAATTCTTTACAAAATTACATTTAACTCTATAAGTTTTTCAATTTTATAAATTACAACATTAATTATATTGTTAAAATATTTTAGAATTTTAATAAAATATTATTTATATCTCTTAAACATTTAATTTCAAAAAAAAAATTAAGAATAGAGAGAACATAATAAAAATATATTTTTCTTTCTCATAGTAATCATTTTTTTGAGAATTATTCAATATTAGAGAATTTCACACCTTCTCTTCTAATTTGAACAAGTTTTTTTTGAACGACAAGTTAACGCACACACACGTTTCAACGGTATCGGACCTCCATTACGGACAATACCACTAATCCGCTGTGACCCGGCCCAGTCTTTGGCTGAACCCGACCTGCAGGGTAGAGGGTCCCATAGACTGGACCCACCCGAACCGATCCCGGCCCCGAAGGACCAGATCCAGAGCCTGGATATCTCAGGAAAGTGTCACTCGTAGGAATCGAACCCGGTAGTGTGGCTTTCACCCCACACCCCCCAGGATGTTACCTATCCAGTATAAACAAAAAAGCTTGTCCAACATTCCAAAATTTCCATTTTATTCGGTTTAAAAAAAAACTGTTAAAGATGTTAGTAAATGTTACATGATAGTGCATTAAAATCCCAATTAAAATATTGAGAAAATATGTACAAAATAATGAAATGAAAATTAAATTAACTTGGTGGGGAACATATGATATTGTCTTGTCTTCTTCTCATGTTTTTTTTTTCCAACAACCTTCAACCGCTTATTTAATTCCATATTTTACCCATTCCACTTTTGGTTTAGTGTTGATAAATTATTTTAAATAATTAACAATATGATTAATCTAAAATATTTATAAAGATTAAAGACAAGATAATTAGAAGAAAAATAATATCACATTTCTAAAACAAGAAGATCTATTAAAATATTGTAAATTGTAACAATCCCTCTTTGTCCTTATTCTAAATGACAATACAATTTTTACATCTTTAATCACACTCATCAATATAGTTTTAGTTATATCAATTTTGATAATGAAAAGGTAGAAAGGTAAAACAGAGATTGAAAGAGAGAAAGAGAGAAAGGTAGGAGAAGATATGTTGTGTTATTATGTCTATCAAGAGAGAGTGACACTTTATATACAGGACAAACCAAGGGACTTCTAACAAACACCAAACAGACAAATACAACAGACGTATAAAACAGTTACAAGGCTTCTCATTTAACTACACTAACATCCCCCCTCAAGCTAACATTCGGAAGAATGTAAAGCTTGGATTTCAGAGAAGTAAATCGAGAAGCAGTCAGACCCTTAGTCAGTATATCAACAAGTTGTAACGTAGAAGGAACATAGCGAATAACAAGTTGTTTGGACAAAACCATATCACGAATGAAGTGTAGACCGATCTCAATATGCTTCGTCCTTTGATCAAAAAACCGAGTTCATGGCCAAATAGGTTGCTCCAATATTATCACACCATAAGGTAGGAGAACAACTAAGATCTAATCGTTATTCTCGAATCAAAGATGAAAGCCAACACAATTCGGCAGCAACGTGAGCTAAAACACAGTATTCGACATCGGTACTTGAACGTGCAATAATATGTTGTTTCTTGGAACACCAACTGACTAAATTGGGGCCAAGAAATATACAATATCCACTGGTGGAACGTCTATCATTGGGACAACCTGCCCAATCGGTATCAGAATATGCATGCATAACAAGAGACGAAGACTTTTGAATCAATAAACCATGAGTAGGGCTGGCAACGGGTAAGGTATGGTAGGATAAGGGTTAATCCGTTATCCAATCCATTTAAAATAGCAGGTAACGAAACGGGTAATTATCCATCTTATAAAACCCTTATCCGTACCCTACCCTACCCATTAAAAGTAGCGGGTAACGAAACGGGTAATGGATAAATGGTAAAACAAAATTTCATTTTGAACTACAATTGATACTGTTAAACCTCAAACATATAAGTAAAACATAAGTTCATAAATATAGTTATTATTTTATATCTAATTTGTTGTAGTAAACATTTTATTACTCTAAATATAATCATAGTATAATATTTTAAAAATAATATAAAAATTGTAAGACTAACACTTTTTATTGTATTTATTTTTCTAAATCCATCTTATTTCTCATTTAATCAGCATGAAATCTTATAGTGGATAAATATAAAAAATTAATTAAAGTCCACGTTAATATACGACAACATTATTAAAAAAATATTAATAATTAACTTAATATAATTATGTACATATACACTAATATTTAATTTTATATAATTATACATACATATATATTATATCGTAACGGGTAATAGATAACGAAAAAACGTTTATCCATACCCTACCCACTAAAATTTCGGGTAAACGGGTAATGGATAAGTGGATAAAATTTTCTTTATCTATACCCTTATCCAATGAGTCGAAACATAACGGGTAACGGGTTTACCCTTAACCATTGCCAGCCCTAACCATGAGTGTGCGTTCTTCGTAAGTATTGGAGTATACGCTTTACAGCCATCCAATGTATGTCAGTTGGGCAATGTAAAAATTGGGAAACTTTACTAACAGCATAGGCAATCTCTAGTCGTGTGAGTGCAAGATACTGTAGGGCACCAATAGTACTACGATACGGTGATGGGTCAGATAACGGTACACCAGAAAACTTGGACAACTGACGACTAGGAGAGATAGGAGATGATAGAGGCTTGCACTCACTTAACCCAGTCCTGTGTAAAATATCTAGGAGATACCGTTGTTGAGACAAATAAAGTCCAAATTCAGAAAATGTAGTCTGTATACCCAAGAAATAACTCAACTTACGTAAGTCTTTCAAGGCAAACTGAGAATGGAGTTTCTAAACTAGATCAACGATAAATCCAGAAGAGCTGCATGTGATAATCACATCATCAACATAAACCAAAACATACACAGTGATGGCAGATGAAGAACATACAAAAATAGAAGTATCAGATAAACATTGAGTGAAACCCAGTGTAATCAAAGCACCATAAAGTTTTGCAAACCATGCACGTGGCGCCTGTTTTAAGCCATACATGGCTTTTTGAAGGAGACATACATGTCCAGGACGATTGGAATCAACAAACCCAGGTGGTTGACTCATATAAATTGTTTAAGTTAAGTCCCTGTGTAAGAAAGTATTATTCACATCGACTTGACGTATGTCCCAACCACGAGAATAAGCAACTGATAACACTAATCGGATTGTAACAACCCAAAAACAAGCATAATATAATATAAAAATAACATCCCAAAACGGGTCCCGATACAAAGCATACGGAAACGATAAACATAAATTCACGGAGTAAATCTATCACAGCCGAGAATGTTACAAGTCCATGACTAGAACCGTCTCTAACCGTCTGCCACTGACTCCCTCTAACTATCAACACTTTTCCTTCCCTGTTGACGAAGCCACAACGACTCATTTACCTGAAAATGGGTTTAAAAAGTTTGAAAACGAGGGTTAGACCAAAAGGTCTAGTGAATTTCCAATCCCGAGCATTTTTAAAAATATAGAAAGCACATTTATAAAGTTCGTCTTAACGAAAGTTGAATACCACATTATAATGAATCATTCCGCGTCCGGAATTGATTCTCGTAAGTCTCGGATTATTCATACTCTTGGGACCCCCCAGTAGATCCCCATTCGGCCCCCTAGTCGATGCCAGTCCCGTGTGTAAGGAAACGGATTCCATCACACGGTTCAACCATCCCCGATGATTGAAGATAAGCCATGGCGCCCAATTCATAAGATAACACCAATTCATATATGATAAAGCACGTAAGGAAAACACATGCATGATATCGGAATAACCCAAACACATCACAGTTCGAGATCATTTTACAGAAAGGAGTAAACATGTTAAATATCATTAATAAGCGCCATTTCCAATTTACAAAAGTTTTGAATAAGGGAACTCACCTGATAAGTTGAACCGACACACACACAGAAGCTAATTTCGGAAGGTCCGAGCTCCTACATTTGAACAATTCTCACAGTTAAACTCTTACTAATAAGACCTTAACAATCCCCTAGAAGGTCCATTCCCAAACATGACCGATCTCGGAATAATAAAACTCCCGAAAGAAATCTAAATCCCATTTCATGACAGAAGCCCAAACGGATTTAGGCCATGGGCCGCCCAACAGGACTAACGCCCGCGCCGCATGTCTAACGTCGCCCGGGGTAGACCCAGGTCTTGGGTGAGGTTAGCTCCCGGGTAGGGCCGGGTGGAGAGCTCCCGGTTACCCGCCGATGGAGTGGCCCCGGGTGGTGCCCGGTTGTGGGACTGCGGGGTTGAGCCCGGGTGTATAGGTCTCGGGTGACCCTAGCGATGAACTCCCGGGTAGCCCCGGTCGATAGTCTCCCGGGTAACCCCAGTCGATTGACTCTCGGCTACCCCTGGGTGTGGGCGACACATTACGGGTCAAATGGGTTTCGACGACGACGAGGATCAAGGGTTTCAAGCGATAGTCCCATCGATCCCCTTTTTTTTTCCAGCTAAAACGATTCCACGCATACAAACAAAGATTAATTCCAAAACAGGTTTTAGTTTAAGATTTTAAATCCAATCATCAACTATGTGTTTTCCCCGTTGATTCATTCCTTACAATTTTCCTAGGTTGGGGTTCAACACAGATAGACCTCCATAAGAAGAATTTCTTTAATTGCAATGCTCCGATCCTTTGACAAAATTTTTCCAACAATCGCTCTCTAGCAAGGTTTCTCCCTTCTTCTCCTATATTCCTCTCTATACGCACACCACCAACGAAATAAGAGAAATAAAGAGAGACTAGGGTTTTACTTCCCTTTATGGCAAATTTTGAAAAGGCCCCCGAACTTTCTAATTTTACACAATCCATACTACACACTAGGGTGAGATGGGGTTAACGGTCGTTACACGGATAGTGATAGGCTTAACCACGGGACTAAAAGTATCAGAGTAGTCAACTCCTTCAGTCTCTGAAGAAAACCTTTGGCTACTAACCAGGCTTTATAACGACTAACTTATCCATTAGAATTTCTCTTGATTTTATACACCCACTTACACCCAACCACGTTAGCAGATGGAGGAGGTGACACTAATATTCATGTTCTGTTAGAGTGTAATGTTGTCATTTTGGCTCTCATAGCATCCCACCAAACAGACCATTTTTTAGCATGAGAAATAGTGTGTGGCTCGGTATCTGGGACACGATTTGATATTGATTGATAAAGAAAATGATCAGGAAAGATTAGGACGACGTGTACGATCACGATTGCAAGTGACCATAGGATGAACAGATTGGGTAGGAGAAGGAATAAGAGATGAAATAGAAGACGAGCTAGACACATCCACGTGAGCGGGGGATATATCCTCGTGAACATGATTTTCCATGGAGGATGAAATTGAAGACCCTGGAATCACAGAAGAAGACGATAAGAGAACGGTCGAATCAACCGATGAAGAGGTATCAACAAAATGAAAAATAGACTCATGAAATTGAACATGTCGGGAAGTATACGTAGTGGAAGAAATGGGATCATAACACAAATACCCTTTATGATGAGGGGCATAACCAAGAAAATACAAGCAGACAATTTGGGAGACAACTTATCTGGACGAGTGGAATCAAGGAATAGATAGCACAAACAACCAAAGGTGCGAAGAAGAGAGTAATTTGGAGGTTGATGAAATAGAAGTTCATATGGAGAAATATGAGACAAGATTTTAGAAGGTAAACGATTTATAAAAAAGGTTGTCGTAGCATAAGTATCATACGAGAAAATTTTGGGGAGACGAGAATGAAACAATAAGGCACGAGCTATTTCAGACAAATGGCGATTTTTATGTTCTACCACTCTATTCTGTTGTGGAGTATAGGGACATGAAATTCGAAGTGAAATCCCAGATTCATCAAAAACTTGTCGCATAACTCCTTTGGTTAGTTCTGGAGCACCATCACATTGGAAGCATTTGATTTTAGTGGAAAACATATTCTCTGCTTGAGGTTTAAAATGACGAAAAGCATCACAAACTTGAGAACAATGAGATAAATGATACATCTAAGTAAATCGACTATAATCGTCAATAAAAGTAATAAAGTAACAAAAATCGGAACAAGACACAAGAGGTGTAACACCCCGAATTTCGAAAAGCACCATTTCAAGTTAATAAAGAAATCAGTAGCCTTAAAGGGGAAAAATAAGATTTTTGATTTTGGACTTGAATCCTAGATTTTATAGTCTTTATGGATAAATGATTCAATTACGAGTCCAACGGTTCTTTCCGGAGCAAAAACGGAGCTATAACGAAGAAGTTACGGCCAAAATATTGAACAAGAACAAAAACCAGGGGAAGCGGGCGACTTATGCCGCGACTTAGGGTCGCGAGATAAGTCGCGAAACCCCCTGGTCGAGCTAAAAACCGATTTTCAGCCACCAAACTTCATTTATTCATATCTTCTTCATCCCAACTCCGTTTTCAGTGATTCAAGTTGCTATGGTTTCGTTTTTGAGAGCTTGTCAAGTTTAGATGGTTAGTTTTGGGAAATTATAATGGTGGATTGGAAGCTAAGACCAAGATCTCATCATCATCACCTCCATCTTCAAGAATTTTGGGGATTTCTAGGTTTTTATCAAAACCTAAATGGTAAGTTCATCCCTTCCACTTCCAAACTTCTTTATGGGTTATAAATGCTCGATGGATGTCAACCTAGTGTTTGATTCCTCTAATTTCGTTTTGAAAGATTTTGGGAGTTTTGGGTCAAAATTAGGGTTTTGCCCAAAATAGAGATTTGGATGATTAAGTGTTTGGGGAATGTTTCTATGTGGTTGGTTATATGTTTTGATGGTTGGAAACTTATGGATCTAGGTTTGGAAGTTTTGCTTGGAGATTCAAGTTTCTTCAAAGGAGCTCAAAGCGGGGTAAAATCTAGATTTAGCCTAAATCTAGTAAGGTGAGTTCAAGTTGATTTGTGAAAACGGTGTACATGCCAAAATGTTTATTTTAAAATGTTTGCGTTTTACCTCAATTTGTTAACTGCTGATAAGTTTTAGTTATTTTGAAATGTTTAGTTTTATAAACATGTTGAGACACCCATTTTGGGATTTTGTGCATTTTGATAAATAATCATATATTTGGGTATCTAAATGATTTATTTCATGGAGTATACTTTCGAGTATAAATGCATTTTATTGGGTGTCATGGGATGATTTGAAAGGATAAATGGTATAAACTCATTTGGAAAATGTTTTGTCCCAATCTAAATTACGTTGGAGTTATTTGTGTGTTTTGAAACATGGGTTGCATTATTTCGGGTCGTTTACGTTTGATTTCATTTTACGAGTTTCAACGTTGGGTCTTTGGATTGGTTGAGTGTTAGATCTCAGATTTATTGGATTCAAGATCATCCAATTTGAAGTTTGGAATCTGAAGCTAAAGCTGAAAAGTCGCTCTCAAGATTAGTCTAATGTTAAGTTTGTAATAATTGTCAAAGTTAATTATTGTGTTAATTATAGTATTTAATATTAGTCCTAAATATCTAATAATAGATATTTAGTTTAGGATATTTGTTTAGATATTATGTTTGCAAGTTGTTGTTAGTGTGTTAGAGAAGCTAGAGAAATCAGATCACATACAACACACATATATGGTGTTTACTGTTCATCAGAGTGAAAAACATCGAGAGCTTCAAACCGAAAACATCAATCTGTAATTCATGATTCATAATCAAAAACAGGTTGGTAATCATATTGTTTGTTGTTATTTGATAAGAACTGGTTCAACGGTTTATTTACGGACTGACATTGAGCTTATAGCTTAGTTTGGATTTTGTTGGGTCTTGGGGGACACTTGTCCGATTTTGGTAGCTCAATGTAGAGCGCTTTGTTATGATTTGCATTTATTGCATCTTATTTGGGAATTACATGTTTTGAATGCATTAGTTCATTCGTTTTGTGTAACATCCTCAAACTCGGAAATAACAACTAATTTAAAATTTTCTAAAATACATCGATAAATAATTTATCTACAAACACAATATAGGATTTAACCTCAATAAACACATTTATTCTCTACATACAGTCTATAATAAGGACGGGTGATACTAAAACCCAATAATAGTCACTATCTCCAACTGCGGAAGACTTCATCAATCTACTTACTCTCGTGTAAGTCTATAGCTCAACTCCTCAAAGCACTGCTAGAACCAAAACCCAACTGGAACCTGATGCATATGCCGACAAATAAAAAGGTTAGGCTTAACGCCTAGTGAGCTCAAGAGTTTTACATTAGGGATGTAAATATAAAACAATAACTTGAAGAATGTTATTTAAAATCATGATTTCCACAATCCCATACGTTTGGTTTGAAAGCAACCAAAAATGAAATACATTAAATCTTAAAACAATCTCCTTTCAACGTTCACCCCTTTTTGTGATTAAGATCATAAAACACACACCTCTTTAAATAAAGCTGAAACCCAAAGCGCACGTAAAACATAATTGATATTATAATGATCAAACGTTGAAAACATAGATAACTCAAACTTCCAAGACATCCCAATAACTCGAATGAGTTTCAATAACCGGAACCTTAAAACATAGATAAATACCCATACTCGAATGTCTCCGAAAACATGGATTATAAACTCCATAACCAAAACCACACCTATTGGTGACGGGGAAGAACCGATTACATTGTACGTGACGGAACACAAAATACGTCACATAGTTATGTAGTAAATCAAAACATGTGGGTTACACATAAAACACCCACCGAGCATCAACTAATCCAAGTCTTTAGCTCGAAAACATCAAGTCAACCACTCCAGGTATTTTCTTGAGAGTCCCCAAAACCGGGCAACTCGGGCATAATGGAATTACACCTTACTGTCCATGGGACGCTGCCCGACCGTATAGGCCCACACCCTACTTACCATGGAGCCCGATGCCTATTCCGTGCCAAATGGTTAACCAACTTCCCAAACGGGGACAGAGGAACACCGTGCCTATGGATCCATTGCACTAACTAAACCATTACATGACTCAAAATGAATGAACCAAAGCATTCAAAACATGACATGCTAAACTAAGATGCAGTAATTGCAAATCATAACCAAACGCTCAACATCGAGCAATTAAAACGGACAAGTGTCCTCAAAACCCAACAAAATCCAAACCGAGCCATAAGCTCAACAAATCCAAAGACCCAACGTCGAAATTCATAAAATGAAATCAAATATAAACAACCCATATTTATATAAACCCATGCTCCAAAGCATATAATTGACTCCAACGTAGTTTAGATTGGGACAATTCATTTTCCAAGTGAGTTTACAACATTTATTCTTTCAAAACGTCCCCTAACACAAAACCATGCATTTCTCCAAAACACAAATCAAACACATTTATACTCAAAATCTACTTCCATAAAATAAATAATAGAAATACCAAAATACAAGATTTATTTATCATAATGCTCCAAAATCCCAAAGATGTGTGCTAAATGAGTTTATAAAGTTAAACACCTTTAAAAATACTCAACTTATCAGCAGTTAACAAAAACTTATCAGCAGTTAGCAAAACTTATCAGCAGTTAACAAAACTTATCAGTAGTTAACAATTTAATGTAAAACGCTTTAAAATAAACATTTTGGCATGTACACCGTTTTCACAAATCAACTTGAACTCACCTCGCTAGATTTAGGCTAAATCTAGATTTCCCCCCAATTAGAGCTCCTTTGAAGAACACTTGGATTCTAAAGACCAAACTTACAAAACCTAAATCCATACATATTCAACCACAAATAAACATAATCAACCACAAAGAATCGTTTCCCAAACCATCTAAATGAATATCTCCATTACTACCGAAACCCTAACTTCCATAACCGAAAAGAATAGAAGATTACCTTAACCCAAGCTTGAATCTACCAACCAAAACACTTCTAGTTCACCAAAATGGTTACGAAACTCCAATCTATGAAAGGGAGAACAAAGGGTGGATGAAACCCTAGAAAACTTTGGGGAAGATGATGAATAGTGAGGGATGAGAAGCTTACCACCACAAAATACTCTAGTATACTTCAATAAACGTCCAATCTCTTGCTTGATCCTTGAAAAGCTCTCAAAAACGAAACCGTAGCAACTTGAATCGCCCAAATCGGAGTTGAAATGAGAGAGTTATGGCCAAATGAAGAAAAAACCCGTTTTTACGCAGTGGAGGGTTTTCGCGACAGTGACCTGTCACAATCGCGAGGCAGGGTCGCGCGAAATGTACCGAAAGTCCTAAACACTGTTTCGGCCGTAACTTCTTCGTTATAGCTCCGTTTTTGCTCCGAAAAGAACCGTTGGACTCGTAATTGAATCCTTCATCCATCTAAACTATAAAATCAAGGATTCAAACCCAAAATAAAATATCTTATTTTTCCTTAATATATCGCTTTCGGTATTAACTTGAAATGATACCCTTCGGAAATCGGGGTGTTACATTTTGAGTCATGTAATGTTTCAGCCCTGTCTGCTATGGATCCATGAGCACTTTTGTATTTTATCCGGTGTTGGGACGACCAGTTTTCCACATCGAGGCACGTTCGGCATTGGATGTGATGTAAGTCCTTCGTGCTCGTATCAATGGGTGTATGTTGAAAGATGCTGAGCTCGATACATTTATTGCTTTATCCGATGGTGGAACGATTAGTTTTCCCCATTGAGACGCGGTTGGCTTCTTTGGTATAGTGTAAGTCCTCCGTGCTAGTATCTATGGGTGTATTCTGAAAGATGTTGAGCCCGATACTTATACCACTTTAACGTAATGTGTGTCTTACTCTGTGCACGTCACATTATGCGGAATCGGGTTTCCCCCGTCACCGAAAGGTGTTATTTTTTGGGATGAGTCGTGTATTATTTGTTTTCGATGACATTATTCATACATGAATTTATTACATGTTTTATGGGTCGAGTATTAATTCCTACCCGTGTTTTGGGATGTTTTGGGATATGAAGTATTATTACATTATCATAAATTGGGAGTCATTTTATATCCACGTTTTGAGGTTGGGTTATCTCCCTTATGCTATAATTTTAGAGACTTGAGTTTACTCATATTTTGGTCGTTTGTTTTATAAAGCTTACTCAAATTTCATTAATTGAGCATTACCATTATTCCCGTTTCAATTAAGTGTTGGATTGCATCATTTCATGAAAGAGTGTTTTGGCGTTTAGGCGACCATCTATAAAATGCATATTATTGGTAAATGAGTTGTTCCATTATTTCAAAGTAAATCATTTTTAAAGGATCATGATTATAAGTTACAATATTTCCATTTTACGTTTTCTTCATAATCATGATATAAACTCTTGAACTCACTAGGCGTTAAGCCTAACCTTTTTATTTGTCGGCATGTGCATCAGGTTCCAGATGGGGGTTTGGTCCTAGCTGTCCCAAGAAGAGATGTGCTTAGTTCTCCCAAGTGTAAGTTAGTGAAGACTTCCGCAGTGTGGAGATAGTGACTTTTATTGGGTTTTAGTAGCACCCGTCCTTATTATAAACCGTATGTATAGAATGAATGTGTGTGTTGAGGTTAAATATTAAATTGTGGTTGTAGATGATTCTTTTATTGGTGTATTTAGAAAATTTTAAATTAGTTGCTATTTCCAGAATTCAGGGTGTTACAAGAGGTGATGGACCCCAAATGTCACAATGTATAATATGCAATGGAAACATACATCGAGAATCACGAACTGAAAAAGGAAGACGGGTACTTTTAGACAGACTACAAGCACTACAATGATTATTTTTGTTATTTACAACTAAGGGAATACAAAGTTTATGTAAAACATAATCAGATGGATGTCCCAATCGAGAGTGCCATAAAGTAGACGACACAGATGAGGTGAAAACTGTAGAGAGAGAGAGAGAGTAAAGATTCTCACAGCTATGCGGAATGTGGTGGAGTGGAACTCCCTTGCTTGTCTGAATGGAAAAACCAAAGGATGAAAATGAGACAATGCAAGGATTATCAAAGACTAATTGATCAATCGAAAGTAAATTTTTGGTTAGTTTAGGAACAAGAAGAACATTTTTTCAACAATAATCGACATTTAGGAAGAGAAACAAAAGAATAACCAATATGAGAGATACTAATAGAGTGTGCATTACCCACAATAACTCGTTCAGGACCGGTATAAGCTATCGACCCATGTACCAACCGTGGATTTGGGGCCATATGTCTTGTGGCACCGAAGTCTGGTGTAACACCCCGATTTCGAAATGTATCATTTCAAGTTAATTCAGAAATCGGTAATATTAAAGGAAAGATAAGATATAGGATTTTGGATCTGAATCCTAGATTTTACAGTCTTGATGGATGAAGGATTCAATTACAAGTCCAACGATTCTTTCTGGAGCAAAATCGGAGCTATAACGAAGAAGTTACGGCCAAAACAGTGAACAAGAATAAAACCGGACAAACAGTGCACTACGCGACTTGTGCCACGACTTAGAGCCACCCACGCGACTTAAGAGGAAACGGTCGACTTATGCCGCGATATAACCCGCGAAACACCCTGTTGAGCTAAAACTCGATTTTCAGCCATCTATCTTCATTTCTCACAACAAAACCCTAAATCTCTTCCCCTTTTCTCTCCCAAACCGATCCCCAACCTCTAAAATCAAACCCTAACCCATTTTGAGGGTTTTTCCTCCTTAAACCTCATGATTCTTCATCATCTAGCTAGTTGAGATCATGAACCACCTTCATCTTCATCTTCTTCACCCAGTTCTTGGGGGTTTCATCTAACCCTTTTCATCATTTGAAGATTGGAAGTTTATGGTTCGTTTTGGTGACCTACAAGTGTATGGTTGGTGGATTCTGTAACACCCCGAATTTCCGTTGTGTAATTTTGGTATTCTCGTGGTTAAGCTTTTATCGTTAGCTCCGTGTTTGGTTTGAAGTTGTTTTGGATTTTGTGAAGTTTGGGGGTCAAGCAGTGAACTACGCAAGTTACACCGCGACTAGAGGTCGTGGCACAACCCGCGTAACCCTCTGTTTAATATGAGATTTTGAGAACTACGCGAGTTACACCGCGACTAGAGGTTGCGGCATAACCCGCGAAACCCACTGGATTTTTAGGGTTTTTGGGACACGGGCGAGTTATGCTGCGAGTTGAAGTCGCGGCATAACCCGCGTAGTTGCCTGGCCGACAAATAGTGAGTTTTCTCAAAATATCTCATTTCTCTCAAATCTTTAATCTCTCTTCTCTCTCTCTCTAAAATCGCTCTCTCTCTCTCTCTCTCTAGAAGTTTGGTAGCTTATATCAAGTATTTGATCCGAGGTTTCGGTGTAGAAAGCTTCGGTTTGTCAAGAGGGTCGATATCTGGTTCTTCGGGTTTTTCGTATAAACCTATTGGGTGAGTTCCTACTACCATTTTACAAACTTTATACATGTCAAAACCCTTATTTGCGAAATATGAAGTATTTCTACGGTATGATTTCATGTTCTCTACATTTTGATATAAATGAAGTTTTTGGTGATTTTCAGGGTTCCCGATCAGTTTTGACTAAAATGACGGGTTCCGCCTTATTAAAGTAAAATGATGTTTTACTTGCACATTATGTGGATATGTGAAAAGAATGTTTATGAACTCTTTTAATGATTTTCATTCTTACCAGAAGTTGAACTGGAAATGACATTTTGTTTATGAAAATGTGTTTATACCATATGTTTAGTTATGGTTGGTCACATATGTTGTTGTGACGAGTCTGTACCATTACTAGTGGATCCCTAGGTTTTGAGTCGACTGTATTATTGGGAGGTTATATTCCCCATTTTGTAACTATGGATGCATATGTTCCTAGAGGGCAACTTGGTACGGTTATGTGAGGCCGGATACTAGCCATGGTTCATAGTGATCCTAGTGAAGGAGTATACATTGGTTTTGCTTGGGGCTAGGTCTTACACTTTAGCACGGACTTATGTGTTCGTATCCTCGGATTCCAATTGTTTAGCTCATAACTCGGATTTTGGCTTACTTAGTGTTACGCCACCATCCTTGGTAAAATGGTCCTTTTATCACCGTTTAAGAGTTTTGGACCGAAGAGGCCCGGTTGTGGCGAAATGTTATCTTTACGAACTAAACCTTTATGAAAAGATTTCTTTATGATACTGATGTTTATATATTTCGAGCTTTATAAACTGTATGTTCTCACCAGGCTTTAAGTCTGACACTTTTTCTCAAATGATGTGTATAACAGGTTTCCCTTAGCGGTGGGTTGCCGGGGTTTTGAGAGACGGGTTGGTCTCGAGGCATTTTGAGATGATTAGTATTGTTTCAGGGCATTTGTTAAGTCCCATTCTTTTGGTACATTTATGGATCGTCAACTGATGTAATCTTGATATAGGTGTCTAGATTAGTTTGTTGACAAACTCTATCGATACAGGTTTTGTAAAGTCTTAAGGACTGATCCCCTTCTTGGGAGTTTATTATCAATACGAATGTCATATTGCCAAGTTTTGCGGGTTTTAATTTACTCTGATTTTTAGGATGTTACAGATTCAAGCTATTGGTTGAGGTAATCTTCTCCTTCTTCAAGTATGGAAAATTAGGGTTTTTAGTATAAGATAAAAAGTTAATGTATATACTTGGGGAGCATTTCTAAAGGGTTGAATATGATTATTTACGGTTGGAAATGTTTGGATCTAGGTTCTTGGAGGTTTTCGCTTGGAGGATTCAAGTTTCGTCAAGAAAGCTCAAAGTGGGGTAAAATCTAGATTTAGCCTAAATCTAGCAAGGTAAGTTCAAGTTGATTTGTGAAAACGGTGTACATGCCAAAATGTTTATTTTAAAGTGTTTGTGTTTTACATTAAATTGTTAACTGCTGATAAGTTTTGGTTATTTGGATATATTTAACTTTATAAACTTATGTAACACACATCTTTGTGATTTTTGGGCATTTTGATAAATAAATCATTTTGATATATTTCTTTGACGATGTAATATATAAATGGGGGTCATTTCATATAATTGTCCATTTGGTGCATACGAGTTTATAAACCGTTGGGAAATGCATATCTTTGAACTATGGGTCGTTTTGGCAACATAAAGAGAAATAGTTTATTTAGAAAACATTTTGTTTCAACCAATGAGAGGTTCTGGGTTAATTACCTTTTTGGTCGTGGTGTTTGCATAATTATTGGTCAAACGTATTTCGATGTCTCTACTAGCTTTCATTGGGCATTTACGTAAATTGTTGGGCCTTTGGCTCGGTTTTGACTAAATTGAGTCTTGAGGACGTTTGTCCGATTTAATAACCGTTGTGGGGTTTTGAGTATGATGGCGCATTTTCGTGTCATTGGAGAGTTGCATGTTTTGGAAGCTTTGGTCTTTCAATTGGAGTAATGTAACGTTAGACAGTGTTGTAATGGATCCATAGGCACGTAAGTCTGTCTGGTTTGTACAGCCTGAGGTTTTGGGTTACATTTAGTGACCGATTGAGTTTGCTAGCGAGTAGGCAATAGGAGGGCTCGAGCCTCCGGGTTGTAACTCGTCTAGATTGGATAGGCATCCAAGTCCGTAAGACCTTGGGGTGGAACTCGACGGAGTATGGCAAGAGGCAACAAACGGTCCGAGGATTGTGATGTCTTGCATGGCATGAGAACTAGGATCGGGATATGTGGTGAAATCCAATAACATCACGGGTGGCCCCATTTACGTGTTCTCGCCACCCACGATGGAAACATTTAGATGACATGCGAAGAAGTTGTATGGGCGACCTACTTGCATGTTCCTCTATTCTCAATATGTGTGGGTCTCTCTGTCGTAGATCCGTGGTATTTTAAAATGTTAATGTCATATTTTACCAACTTTGGTTTGTGTGGTCGATGGTAAATGATGACCTTAATATTGGGTGTTCCCCACGTATATTAAGGTTTGAATAGAATGCGTCGTTTCCACGTTTCGATATTTTATTTTGTCCATTTTATGGTCGCGTGAGTTTTGAGTCTAATGTCCGTGTTCACAACAATATTTATTTATACATATTTTCATCTATGGTTTAAGAGTTGTGTATCATGTTCCACCCGTGTTGGGTATTTCGAGAGATAACATTTTTACCCGCGTTTTATAAAATTGGGAGTCCTCTCTCTATTCTCGTTTTTTAGCAAGTTTTGGGTTAAGTCTAAGTTTACGAAAGACGTTTTATATTGGGATCTTAGTATGTAAAACAGTTTGGTTTGGTTGACGATTAACTCGGCATCTCTTCCGTTCAAAATGCATATTTATTGGTAAACGAGTCGTTTTCATAAGCGGATCATATCATTTTGAAAGATTATGATTTTAATGGAATTTTTCTTTCTTTAAACGATTCATTTATATATGTTGAAAACTCTTGAGCTCACTAGGCGTTAAGCCTAACATTTTTATTTGTTGGCATGTGCATCAGGTTCCAGTTAGGGGTTTGAATTCTAACAATTCTATGAAGAGTTGAGCCTTAACTTTGTGCAAAGAGTAAGTAGTTGGTGAAGTCTTCCGCAGTTTGGAGATAGTGACTATTATGGGGTTTTAGTAGCACCCGTCCTTATTATAGATTGTATGTATAGAATAAAATATGTGTACTGAGGCTATTTAATAAATTGTGATTGGAGATGTATCATTTATCGATGTATTTAGAAAATTTTAAATTAGTTGTTATTTCCAGATTTGAGGGTGTTACATCTGGAATCCAGGAATCAACTAAGGCACATGTATCAGAAAAGGACATGTTTTCAAGAGCCTGTTGTTGTGAAGCCCAATTTACAAAATTCATCGGGCTAAATTCAGCAAAATAAGCCATACATGCTGATCCAGATTCATTACTACAACCTGTAATATTCGGCACTAGGGGTGTACAAGAAATCCTCAACCCCCGAAACCCGCCCAACCCAACCCGCTAACAACCCACTTAAACCCAAACCGCCAACCCGCCAAACCGCTATTTAGGAGGGTTGAAATTGGGTTAGCATAACTCAACCCAACCCAACCCGCCAACCCGCCGCTAATATATATTATTTCGATAAATTTATATATATATATATATATATATAATATTTACAACCATTATAATTCACAACCCAAAAAATATATACATATATTAGTCAAATTAAAAACCCAAAATATATATACAAATATTAGTCCAATTTACAGCCCAAAGCCCAAAATTAATCCAACTACGTCAAGACCCGAATTAATTCAACTAGGTCGATCGATATGTCTCAATAAGCAAGAATGCACGAGTACACTGAAACAACTAGAAACAACTAGACCGACGTTGTTGTTTTCATTGCATAAATAAACATACGAAGTATGTTTCGAACAATAGATTTCAAATTAGAAATATAAACATAAATGAATATAAAGAGTATGTTTTAAAATAGAAGTTGGAACCATGAATTTTTGTTTTCATTGCATTGATATTTTTAAAGTTTGATTTTTATTGCGTAGAGAAATATCATATGTTCTTTTTGTAGGTTCTAACTTTGTATTTCTATATCATATTTCCTATGTATACGAGCAAGGGAAAATACTCCTAAGTCTCCAAAAATCGAAGACAATGATGAATCAAACACGTCTAAGAAAAGGGGATGTAGATCCTCGAACATTTGTAATAACTAATAACTTTGTTGGCTACATTTTTAGCATTTATTTATAGTCTTTCAATAGTCAACTTTATGAATATTTATAACCCGCCAACCCAACCCAACCCGTCCTAACCCGCAAGGGTTGGGTTGGGTTATACTTTTGAATGGGTTGGGTTGGGTTGTGAATTTTCAAACCGCCGTAATTGGGTTGGGTTGTAAAAATGTCAAAAACCGCCCAACCCAATCCACGTACACCCCTATTCGGCACAGTAGATGAATAAGATGTGGCAGACTTTGGATTTTCAAGAATAAAACCTGTTGGCCCAGGCTAAGTAAGGTGTTTTTGATTTCCAAAACTATAACCAAATCTTGGTCCTTCATCTATAGTAGTAACATATCCTCCATTTCTTCCTTCGTATAAACACGACCACCAAGACCACCACGAGAATTACGAGTTCCTTGCCAAGCATTTTGATTCATAATTCCAGAGCCTCTAATACTGTAGAAATTCAGGTTTTTCCCTTGCCACCACTTGAGTTATTTTGAGATCGATTTGCATATCAAAAATAACATTTGTCAGCTGTATGACCATTCTTGTGACAGATCTGACAAGGATTACTTGAACCTTCCTTTGACGCAAAATGTGGTGGTGTTTGATTGAGATTTACAACTTCCATTGCCGTAATCGGTGCTACTTCTTGTTGTGACATTCGAGCTTCTTACATTAACAATCGAGATCTAAGTTGAGCAAATGAAGGTTGAACTTCAGAATTCTCAACGTTAAGAACAAACATGTTAAAAGAAGAATTTACGCCGTGGAGAGTTTGAAGAACCAAGTCTTTCTCAGGAACAGATTCACCAATCGATCTTAAAGGAGTCACAAATATTTTTTAATCGAATCACAGTAGGTTGTAACTGAGTTGGAGGCTTGTTTAATAGTCTAAAATTGTGTTTTCAGTTGAGATCTTTTTTTGCAAAAGCTTGCTGTAAGTAGGAATCTTCAATAATCTTCCACAAATCTGCAGCTGAAGAAGTATCAATTGCAAGATGTGCAATCGATGGATCTAGTGTAAAATTAATACAAGTTAGAACAAAATTATCCTCTTTGATCCACCGATCTACAACATCTTGAGGTGTTAATGGAGGATTAAAATTGGAATCAACATGTTTCTGTAAACCTAAAGTCTTCAAAACAGTTTGTAATTGATATTTCCATACCAGATAATTTTCTCCATTTAACTTCATCGAGACTAAATTTGTCATATTCGGTATTGGCAAATGATGAGAAGAACCGATCACATTTGCAGATCTATTCAAGGTGTTTACAACATCGTCTCCTTCATTTCATGACATTTTAAGACAAATATGGAAAATAACCAAACTAAGGTAGAAAGGTAAAACAGAGAGAAAAAGATAAAAGAGAGAAAGGTAGGAGAAGCTATGTTTTGTTATTATGTCTAGGGGTGAGCATCGGAAGCGGGTACCCTCCTTTAGAACCGAAACCGCTTCGGAACTGCCGGTTTCGAAACCGGAACCGAGGTGATTGGTTCCGGTTCCTAAAATATGGAACCGATCGGGACAAGTTCCGGTTCCGTTTCTCATTTTTTGGGAACCGTTACCCGCTGGGTACCCGTCGGGACCGGTTTCGGGACCGGGTACCCGGTCCTGCTAGGTACCCAGAACCGGAACCGGCGGGTACCCTCTATTTTTTTAATAAAATATATTTTATTTATTTATAAAAATTTAATAAACCACCTTTTAGTGAAGTATCGTTTGTAGTATTTATTAACATTAACTAATTTTAATGACGTGAAGTGTTTTAGAAACATCGCTTGTAGTATTTATTTGTTTTGTAAGCACCGTTTGTAATATTTATTTGTTTTGTAAGCATCGTTTGTAGTATTTATTAGTTATTAGTTTTTATCTTATTAGTTTTCACGTTTGTGGTATTTATTTCTTTACGTTTAGATTTTGTAATATAATTAATATTTACCCTTTTATAATATAAATAATAATAAAAAATTAAAAATTTGATAGTGGGTATCCGGTTCCCAAATATAAAGAACCGGTGTAACCGGTTCCGGTTCTGGTTCCTTCATACCAGGAATTTTAGGCGGATACCCACCTTTGCTCACCCCTAATTATGTCCATGAAGAGAGAGAATGATACTTTATATAAAGGACAAACCAAGGAACTTCTAACAAGACAAACACCATAGACTTACAAAACTGTTACAAGGCTTCTCATTTAACTACACTAACAGATAAAGGTAAATCAACGTGATCAATGAAATTTCACTACAGCCCAATATATAATGAGATTCATATTAGCATTCGATATTAGGGAAACATATGTTTGAGGCAAGTGAGTCCCAATATTCAATTATTTTAAAAGGAAGAAGGATGTGTTTTTTATGGTTGCAAGGGAAATTGTCACAAAACGACTAACTTTTGGGTCTTTTTTAGTATGATCCATGAAAAAACATGTATTATGCATACACGTTAATTTTATTTTCTTGATATAAATTCATAACTTTTTTCAATAACAATAGCGTTTTTGTAACTAGGGGTACTCATGGGTTGGATTGATCGGGTTGAAGGCATTCGATCAACCTAACCCATGTTGGCGGTTTGAAAATTTACAACTCAACCCAACCCAACCCTAACAAAAGTGCAACCCAACCCAACCATGGACAGACCTAGTGTTGTGCTTATGGTGGCACGAGCCACCGTATTATTTCTCCGACGAAAGGTAAAAAAATTTAGGTTCGTAAAAGGTGCAACCGTATCGTTCTGAAAGGTGTTACCGTATTATTTTGGAAACTTCAAGAATGTGCAACCATATACTTCGTAATCAACCAAAAAAACAAAACAACTCTTGAAATCAACCCAAAAAACCGAAGAAAACTCTTGAAATCGACCAAAAAAATTGAAAAATCCCTCGAAATCGATAAAAAGAACTTAAAATTCCGTCGAAATCAAACAAAAAGCTTTAAAAATCTCTTGAAATTGTGGGATTAGGCTAAAAACACATCAGAAAATATTGAACGTCGATAAAAAGATGAAGACACGTCGATAAAAACCGTGATTTTTGTAATTATTTTTTGTCAATATTATATGGTGTCACCGTATAAAAAAAATTTGGGTCCGTCCCTGTACCCAACCCAACTTGTTCGAGTTGGTCGGTTTGGTCAGTTGTGTTTAAACAGAGTAAAGTCAACATTGACAACATAAAAATAAAAGAAACCCTCCTTTGAAATACGACCAATCATTCTAGAGAATATACAAGTTCATCAAATATTTAGGTAGTACATATAACTTTTCAATAATGTTCTCTTATGAGTTTCAGTGTACGTTGTTGCCGAGTCGCTGGCCAATCGTCGGAATGTGTACGAGATACCATAAGGGCCCAATATCTCAATAGCACCAATTCAGTTGTTTTGATGTAATAATAGAGGTGTCAGGCTTAGACTCTTAAAGAGAAACATAAATAATTTTAGAGAATTCGCTAAAACTATCATTGGGTTATCGGGTTGGTTGAGTTACTTCGGGCCTAACACAATTTCAACCCAATAAACTCGGTTTGCCTAATTTTGTATCGATTATATGATGGATTACCTTGGATTGATTTTTTTCGAGTTAGATTGGTCGGATTAGTCAGATTGATTGATTTTTTGAACACCCCTATATATAACTATTCATGATAAAAGAGTGTTTAATAAAATAATAAATACAGATAAAAGGATAAACTATTTCTTTAATACTCAAAATCCATAGGCCCAATGGATTCCTTACCTTTGAGAAAGTCGTATGGTCCTTGTTAATTCTCTTTGGGGGCGTCTTGTTTTCGCAACTTGTCTATGTATTTCTTTGTTCAAAAACATTATTTTCTTTAACTACAAAAAACATAATTTTATCTTTTAGGTTTTCTATCAAGTTTAATATATTTTTTTTAATTAATAGATATCTATATGACTTCAATCGTTGACCGTAAATTTCATTTATTTTGTCGTTAACTACACTGAAATATTATACTAAAACATGCATCCTTGTAAGTTATAAAACAACCGAATTATTTGAAAAACAAATATATGAACTTTATTATCATAATGGAAGGGTGTGAAGTGCGATAATAAAAATCATGTTGAGAAAGATAAGAAAAGATCTTCACCCTTGGATGCATAAATACAATCTTTATTTTCAGGAATTTATTGAACATAGTCTTAGCGGTCATAAGGATGTTATTCAACCAAATTCCTACACGACTTGTTATATTTTCTGGGGCGTTTGACAAAACCGACCACAATCATTTAGTTATCAACAGCTAGCAATCCCTTTCTCCATTAGCAACTTGATGAGATGGAAAAGGGTTATCCATGAAGTTGTTGGGCCATCTCTTGAATTCAATTCCCATGTTTTGGTCTTATATGGAAATAGCTACGCTGGATGAAAACTTTCCCAAAAAGAAATAATATTTGCCGGTCGTGCCACGCTTTCCGACTGCCACCACTTAAACATGGCTCTGGTCCAAAAACTCCAAACTGCAAAACCCACCATACATTAGTAGTAGGCATCAATCTTCAATCCGAATGGAATTATGACCCGCCAAAAGATCATCTACTTTACATTACATTCAATAGCTACCTCGTTGTTGGTCCTGCAAAACAATTGGCCCATGATATACACCATGGATTTAATGAGTTCTTTGGAAAAAAAAAAAAAAAAAAAAGTAATATATGTTGGTTGATATAATCTAATGCACAAAGTTGACATATATTACGATTAGGGACTAACCATATGAGAATTGAGAACCTCAAATATCGTGATAATCGTGAAAATTGATACATTATGTGTTATTTCACATAAAAAATTTATCTATGGCTAATATATAAAGTACTTATTAACATATACCCTTTGTTTTCTAGTGTACTCGTTTAAAATATATTTGTTTTCACAACATGAAACTCTTTTACGTGTTTATTTTTACTTATATACATTTTAAAAATGTTTTAAATTGTGAAACATGTAAACAAACCCATTCTGATACAAATATATATTAGTCAATATTTTAAATTCTAGCATTAAACGAAAAAAAAATGTATGAGTTCTCATGTTTATTACAATATTTTAAGCTCTCATTTGATTAAGCATTACAACAACCGTAAAGTTTGTCTCATCCATTATTTCTATCTTCGGTTCTCCGAGTATAGACTATGAAACGAAAGGAAATTATGCAACAAATGCAATTATTTACTTTTTTTTTTTAATGCATGCAATTATTTACTTTCTTCATCATTATTCTATTTATTGACGTAGTTATTGAGCTTATACTCGGGAGCATTCCAATTTTTTTGGAGGCTATGTTACACCTAAAACTTTTTATTACAATCCAAAATGAGATAACAAAGATACACATATACAAATTATAGAGGCAATGTTGCAGCTTATTATTTATGTCTTCTGATAGAAATTAAAGATGCACTAATGTGATCTATAATTCTACATTGGTTGATTAAAGGTACTAAAAAACATAAAATTGGGCTCTAAAATTCATAATCACACATTTACCCTATTCGTGATCACACATTTAACATGCTAAAAAACGGCTCTGCTTATACTAACGCTTTTTTCCAAATGAGCATAAAGTGTTAGAGTATCACGAATAAGTATGCTATATTTCATCTCTTCTATTAAATTCATGAGTTTTATATAGCTATTCAAACAAACAATTCCTAAATCTTTAAATTTTCTAAAAATTGAAGTATTTAGGGGTGTAAATGATGCGAGTCGAGCTCAAGTATCATTATACTCGACTCGTTAGTATATCGAGTCGAGCTTATTCGAGTCGAGTGTTGACCGAGTCGATCTCAAGTGAGTCGATCTCGAGTAGCTCGCGAGTTGTCTCGTCTCATTTACACCCCTACATAGGCTCAAGCTCTTAGGCTCAAGCCATTTTAACAAAGACAAAAGATGTAAAACAAGGGAGAAGAAAAGTCTATATACAGTGGAATTCAAAGCATTGGGTTCTATATCCCACCAATGTGGGATGTATTAGACACACCATCAAGAGTTTACCCATGTCTTTTACACCATCATTTTCCAAAAAAAAATCAAAAAACTTGAGTTTATTATTATTATTCTTATTACTATTATTATTATCAATTAAATTAAAAATAATATTACTAATTATTATTATTATTTTGTTTATCGAGTATCTCACGAGCTTATCGAGTCGAGTATCAGGTCGCTTGACTCGACTCGTTAGTATATCGAGTCGAGCCTATTCAAGTCGAGTGTTGACCGAGTTTTGACCGAGTCGATCTCGAGTAGCTCGCGAGTTGTCTCGTCTCATTTACACCCTAGAAGTATTTTAAGTTTTACCTGCAAAGCAGCTTCGTTAACGCCCTCCATGGAATGGCAAACAAATGGATTTGTCCTGAACCTGCAATAACTGCTACAATTAAATCAACAATCCATTAATTCTACGTATAATTTTAAATTGAAAAAAAAGGAGAACGGGAAAATAATCACGGAAAGAAAACAAACCAGATAAGAACAGTTACGATGAGATCAAACGCCGCCGGTAAGCAACCATACGAACACACAACACGTATACGTGGAGATGACGTAAAACAAACAGAAGATAACGATCAATCCCCCACGCAACTAGACAAAATCTGATCACCACCAGAAAACGACAAAGAGAGCCTGACGGTCGGACTTAATGAGCACCGATTGGATCAGATGAGGTTGCGGAGGCGACAAGCAACGGCAATTAACAGAACTCTTAACGGAGTAAATCGACGAAGAAGATAATCGAAATAAGATCAAAAGTGACGATGCATTCACTAAGACGGAAAATTGGACCGAATTTAAGATTTCTTCTTTCCATTCATTGCCACCGAAAGGATCGTAGAAAACACAAATCCGAATCTTAAATTATTTACAGTCCAATCATACATCACATATCTCTCACCATCATTTGCTTGTTTTTCGATTTTCCTCCATATATTATCGTTTCAATTACTGTTGTTTTGCCTCTATTACTATTAGATGTGTTGATTTGGTTGTTTATGTTTTTTCCCCTTCGGCGAGATCTAAATCTCTAATACTGTTATTGCCAATAGTTTCCATTGTGAACGAGGCAAAACCGATTGGAATTTCGATAAGCATAATAAGGAAGCTTTCCGTCGGATTTGTTGTAGCTGAATGGAAGTCTTAGAGGTGGTTTCGACGTCGAATGAATGCACCGATTCGTGGTAGCAACAGGAAATCTCGCAGCTGAATAAAAAGCGGACAGAGGAGGAGATTTCGGTGACGCCGCCTCAAGTGTAGGTGAACCTGTGGAGGAACTAGATCCTGATCCGGAAGCAGAGGCGGTGGAAGGAGTTGGAGTGCATTTCTTCGGAAGCGAGAGAAACGCTCTGATTTTGAGAGATGACGATTGTAACGAAGCTGCTCGATCATATTCCTCAATGAGATTCACTAGATCCTCGTCGGACGTGATCGAAACAAGCGCATCTAAATCCTCCGTCGGCAATTGACACCTCAAACTCACCGGCTTCCCGCATAATTCACCGAGTTTCACCATCAATTCTGCAAATCACAAGGAAATTAGTAAATTTCACTCCACGTCCTCAATTCATCACACACAGAAACTCTAATCTAACATTCAAATCGAATCCGAATTACAAAATCGAAAAGCAAACTAACCGGAAAAAGAGATAGATCGGACAACCGCAAGGACACGCGTTTGGCCACCGTGATACCGAAGCTTGCCGTCGGGATACCGAGGGAGGATCCGGCCGCCGTAGCTGCACAGCAATTTGATGGTGGCGGTGGTTGCCGGAGGTTTTGGAGCGTTGAGTGAAGGTCCCACCATTATTGCTATTTTTGCTTTAAGCAGATGAAGGTTTTCAAATGTGATTGCTTGTTGAAGCCTAAGCATGGTGCCATTGGCACCGTATATATAGGGTGAGATGAGAAGTGGGCCCTACATATGGGTCGGGTCAGTTATTTCAATAACAGTTGGGCCGTTTTTTGTGGGGTGTAAAGTTGAAAATACCTTTATTATTCGTAAATGGATTTTCCAGAGAAAAAATTTCTTGATCCAGACAAAATGAGAGCCTTTGCTTGTAAGCATTTCATTACCACTTGTATATTGGTTTCTATTTGCAGAATTTAGCTCTGGAAAAGTAATTGCTTTTTCTTTCCTCCAAGGTCATGGGATATGGGGCAAACCTCTTTTATTCTTTTCACCTTTTCTTTTCTTAAATTCTATAAAATTATAAAATAATTATTTTATCATCTTATTTTCATGGTTTTTATCATCTATGATAATAAATAACTCTTTAAACCAATAAAATTCTATTTTCACATCTTTTCATATAAACATGTATGTTTGTTATAACAATTTAATCTCCGGTTAATTATATAAAATAGTTGTAACTATTACAGACATGTAAAAAAACTGACAAAAGGTGTATTATTGACTTTGATGCAATATGCATTGCAAGAATCGATATTCTTACGCATACATCAGTCATCGTGTCTCAACTACCACTATTCAAGTAAAACCTTGTACACAAACAAACTAGTATGCAATACTACATGCACGTGCATTTCAAAACATGAATCACGTACTCGTATACTTATCATTCACAATATAAGATTGCATGAATATACCATTCAGTAAAACATTGTTTGCGATTTACAATAAAGTAGCATACTAAACTCACAGGAGATCTACATTTCTTGAATCTGTACTTGTAAAACTAATTGGTCTCCACATGAATAAATGAATACAGATAACTTAATCTAATATTATTACAATATACAAGTCTTATTGTTTTCCAAGTTAACGGGTGATGTAACACCCTCAAATATGGAAATAGCAACTTATTTAAAATTTATATAATTACATCCATAAATGAATCCTCTACAACCACGAAATTAGATTCAACTGTCATACACATATACTATCTTATACACGCGGACTATAAAGGACGGGTGCTACTAATACCCATGCATAGTCACTATCTACATAAAGCAGAAGACTTCGCCGAATACTTACTTTCGGATCTAGCTAAGGCTCTACTCTTCATAGGACTGCTAGAACCAACTCCCAACCTTGAAACCTGATGCACATGCCGACAAATAAAAAGGTTAGGTTTAACGCTTAGTGAGCTCAAGAGTTTTAACATAAAGAATATAGCTTTAAAAGGAAAGAATTTAGTTTAACGCAAGGTCCTTCGAAATATTATACTTAAAAATGGAAACGATACATTTTCCCATACTATGCACTTTTAAAGACAATGCTCCCAAAACACACGTTCTTATAAAATGTGCAACGCATAACTCACCCAAACGGGATCATAGTTCAACACTTAATTGGTAAAACATGAATGACAATTCATAACCCAAAGCACCTAAAACGCGGGCGGGACAAAATGCTCGACCCATGAATCGTTATCAAAACCACATATACCGTACGTCCGAAAACATGGACGCTAGGTCCAATACTCACGCGACCGTAAGGAACCCATGACAATAAAATAAGACGTCCTTAATTCAAAATACTGAAAGCCGACAACGGGGGAGACTCGTATCCGTTGAGAGTGGAGGAAACACAGAAGTAAATCACCCATGCAACGTTAATCGCATGACACCTCCCGACGTCACAGCCCGGTGTCCCTATGTAACACCCTCGAAAATGAACAGAGCAACTAATTTAAAACTTCCAAAATTATACAATAAAAAGGATATAATCTATTTTACAATCATCACTTGAGACACCTCAAATATTGGATTTAACTTTAACAACTAAAAGGGTCAAGTCACGCATAGAGACTAATCAAAGTCGGGTGTTACTAAAACCCCAAAGAAACAGTTGCTCTTATCAACGACTAATGCGGAAGACTTCATCAAGCTACTCACCCTTGCACAAACTCTTAGCACTCAACGCTTCACCAAAAGCTAGAACCTCTTCCCCCATCCGGAACCTGATACACATGCCGACAAATAAAAAGATTAGGCTAACGCCTAGTGAGTTCAAGAGTTTACAACATGAAATAAATATATTTGTTAAAAGGAAAGAAAGTAGTTTAAATCACACACCCTCTGAAAGATTTACTTTAAATATCAACGACACCATTTTTCAAAAGTAGATCTTTAGAACAAGGAACTCAACATGAACCTTCTATCGTAAAAAACCACTTTAATCCCAAACTCAACCAAAACATGAATAGTAAGCAAATCTCTCAATTACAAGAATATGAAATAAAACCTTACTTCTCGAAATCCTTCAAACGTGGACGGGTCATAAAACACAACCCATAAATCTTGGGTAAACAATTCCCCGTAAGTAAAACGTCACCGAAAACATGGATAATAAAATGACACAATAAAATCCCCAAATAGCACCTTTCGGTGACGGGGGATACCCGATTCCATTGTACGTGGCGGAACATGTAACACCCTTAAAATTGGAAAAAGCAACTAATTTAAAATTTTCAATAAAACCTCAAATAAAGATAAAATCTCTTACAACAAGTCCAAACTTGAAATACTAATCTAGGTTCAACCATCAACAAATAAATAAAGTCTTACACGAAGACTAAATCGATTCGGGTGTTACCAAACCCCAAATACAAGTTGCTATTCCCAAGATAAAGACGGAAGACTTCACCAGGCTACTCACCCCCGTGGATATGACTAATACTCAACTCTTCGCAACAACGCTAGAACCATTTCCCCCAACCAGAACCTGATGCACATACCGACAAATAAAAAGGTTAGGCTAACGCCTAGTGAGTTCAAGAGTTTACAAGATGGAATAAATATATTTGTTAAAGGGAAAGAATGCAATTTAAATCGCAGACAATCAAAATATTTACTTTCAATATTAAACGACAACATTTTCCAGAAACACCCTTAAAACAAGGGATCCAAATTGAACCTTCATTGGTGAAACCACTTTAACCCCAAACACACCCAAAACGTGAATAGAAAGCAAAACTCCCAATTTATAATGATGCGAAATAAGATTTTACTTCTCGAAGCACCCCAAACGTGGGCGGGGCATAATACACAACACATAAATCTTGAGTAAAAAGACCCATATATGAAACACGTCACCGAAAATATGGATAATAAAATACTACCCTTTAATACCAAAATAACACCTTTCGGTGACGGGGGAGACCCGATTCCATTGTACGTGGCGGAACACAAAGTTAAGCCACATAACCATGTTGTCGAACTACACCTCAGATCGTGACTGTATTGCCTGCTCCGTCGAGCTACACCTCCAGACGGACTTTATTTCAGGTCCCAAACACCGTATCCCCTATTGCCTGCTGTAACAACCGGGCTTAAAGCAAGCAAAATAAAGTTGGGTGAGAATTAGAAAAGCCGCTTTAAGGAGGGGCCTATTGTGAAATGTTGGAAAAAGGGGTTTTAACCCTAGAGGTTTTAGTGTGTAAAGGGGTGGCGGCTAAAGGCAGATAGAGGGGTTCTTGCGATTTTGGAGAGAGGCCGAGGAAGAAGGAAGTTTACAAGAAACTCCAGATTGGATCGTTTTCGTTGAAGGTAAATCTCTTTGTGATTTAAAAACTCTTCAAGTTATTATTGATTTTAATCATAGTAGTTGTGTGGGGATTTTGGTATAAATCTGATGTTGAGCTCTTCTGGGTTTGAGAATTGGTTATCATTTTAGAAATTTATAAGTGAGTAATGGAGTGTTTATTTAAAATCAAGCTTTGCATCTAATTGTGTGTTTTTGGGCTCGATGGATCATTGTTTTTGGGGGTTTATCTGCGATTCGTAACATCTGCAATGGGGTTCGGAGGTTTCGTTCGAAATCTGTCCGAGTGACTCCGGTCACCGGTTATTCGTTGTCACCGGTCGATGTTGTAGCACCGGTCGAAAGTGGTGGCACCGGTCGGTACTGTAACATGAACCGGTCGTGCTGTGGCACCGGTCGACAGGGGCGGGGAATACCGGTCGTCATCGCATGCACCGGTCAAAGAGATAAGGGAGGCCGGTCTTGCATGCCCCGGTCGAGAGTTGTAGCTTCGGTCAAGAATAACACCGGGCGGCCTTGGCAGGCCCCGGTTTCCGTTTTATTGCTATGGGCCGAAGCCCAGCTTAATGAATCTTGGGCCAATTAATTTATATTAATTCAATTAAGGTTAGTTTTAATTATTTTGGATGTTGGGCTGGTTTTGTTAGGTGTTCGGCCCACTTGTCATTTTGATAAATGGTATTTTGATACAAGTTGGTATATTTTAGCGGGTTGCGTAGTTTCGAGATTAAGTAACTTTGAGGTTATGGAGTTAAAAGGAACCTTGTTATAAACTAGAAAGTTGAGAGATTTCACCGATCAATTCTTTCTGTATAGGTTTCGGTTCAAATCCTAAGAGTAGACGCTGGATTTTAGCTATGGACGTCAGGTGAGTTTTTCTAAACTAAAATCCTTTTTGGTATCGGAAGCTTGTAAAGTTAAATTTATAAACTTTGAAGTTATTTGCGATTGCATGATATTATGAAATGTTTTTAAGTGTGTTTTAAATTGTTGTTGATTAAATGTATGCATACATTCTATATGGAGATTGTGACCTAAGTCGGGGAGTGTGGCCCGCCCACTCGTGCCGGGGAGTGTGGCCCGTTTATGTCGTTGGGGGTGTGTCCCAACATTAAGGCAGCGCGAGTTAGACACATCGTCTTTGACGGTCGTGTGGTCAGTAGCGTGTTTTATCTTCATGTGCTTATAAATCTATTGATTTATATTGCTGGAAAGTTATTTTATTATTTATCTGTTAGAGGGGACTCACTAGACCTTCGGTCTAACCCTCGCTCTTTTAAAACTAAAAATCTTTTCAGGCAAGCGAGTTTTAGAAAAGGGCGAATAAAGGAAATGAGAAGTCGTAGCGGAAGAGTTAGAAGACCGTCATTTTAGACATTTATTTATAGTATCTCAGTTTTGTATAGGTTGCCTATGCAAACCTTGTTTCATCTGTTGTACGTTTGGGGCCGTTTTGGCATTTTTAATATTAAGATTGAATTGTTATTTTGTGTTTTCGGGTTGGGTTGTTACAGTTGGTATCAGAGCCATAGTTTAAGGGATTTAGGTGACCGGATGGGACTAAACTTAAACTGTGGAGTAGATGGACAACTGAGATTAGGAAGCCTTTAAGAAAGATCTTGATCATTGTGAGGCGTGATAACAATAGTGAGTACCCTCATGTAAGGTAAATTCAGAATCGCATCTGGCCAATGCCATTATGAATTTACAGGTGCATGGGCATACTCAATTGCTATTGTTGAGGGTGGTTCAGGGTAGAGAGTTCTATCCATAGATTGATAAAGTTTGTCTAGAGTGTGGTGGAAGTTCGTTTTTGGTAGTAAGGTTAATACCGTTTAGGATGCATGTCGTGCGGAATGTAGATATTTCGCTGGGAAAGGATCTCCTGAGTCCATAAGGAGGAGAATGATGTTAGGAGGTGGACTTTTGCTCCGAGGGAGTCTTCGGTCTGGTTGAGTGGTATGTTGGTTAGGGAGAAGTAGGAGAGTGTTAATCCAAGAGTCGAAGGATAGAAATGAGGCTTCTAAAGCTGTAGTTGATTGAAGGGTGGGTGAGGGACGATATCAGTGCCGACGGATAATATGTAGTGAGGATCAATAGAATCAAGATATGGTCGGTAAGTTTGTTTGGGGGTATAAGTGAGGAGGTGAGTTTTGGCGAAATTGTAGTTGCGATGGTAACGGGTACCTGGATCTTCAAGGATGTTGGGAGGCGTTGGTGCTGGAAGTAGTGGCAAATGTGAGAATCTTAAGGGGTTGGTATGAAGTAAAAAGTCTGAGATGAGTTATGGTGAGTGCGAACAGTGGACCTTGTTAGAGTAAATAGCCTTCAATATCATTGAGTCTCATGCATTGAGTGTCAATAAAATTGCTGAGATTTTTCATATTATTATATCAGACGTTGTGACGAGTGTGTGTTTTACGAAGTAATTGCTTTGAAAACGTATCGACGTGTACAAATGTGTGTTTGGATTGAAAAGACAAGTTTGTGGCCTTGGATGATAAATTTCGATTTTGTGTGGGGGAACTAATATATGTTTTTGTAAATGAGTTAACTTTTGCTATGAAAATCAAACAACATTTGATCGCATGATTTTATACGTGGGTTCGGTTCAAGCATGTGTTGTCATATCAATGAGGGTGAAAGTCGTTTGGCGTGTGCAGTGTAATCAACTCTATAGGATTTTATAAATCGTGTGTGTAAAGTTCATCAGAGGTAATTTCAATTGTGCCAGCGCCGATGTAGGGGTGTGATGAAGAGAAATTTGTCGTAAAGTTGAGGTTTAACGATTTTCTTGAAATCGTTATGCATAGCTAAGTCAGAGTTGGGTCGTGTACACTCACGTTTGTCTTAAAATGTAGGTATCTTTTAAAAAATTTCAAGCATGTCAAAAGTTTAAATGTTTGTGTGTCATGCAAGAAGGCTATGAACTCTCTAGGTCGTAGGGAAGGTTGCATTTAAGAATGATGAAAGTTTGGGAGTTGAAGTGTGTCGCCCGATCAGAGGGTAGAAAATATCTGATAGTAGTATCCTTTTAAGTAAGGATGGTGATTAGCGGAAGTGGTTAATGGAGGCACTGACCGATAACGTTAAGGATTATGGTACCATAGTGGCTTGCCGTTTGTTCCAAGGCTTGAGTGGTGATTGTCGGCAAATGGTTGTGTCGGGGAGCGGAATTTAATGTCGTAAAGATATTTTAGCAGTTAACGGTTGCGGTGGAAGAGGTAGATTTCGCTGGGAATCCTTGTTGGTTGAAGACATGGTGGAAGTGTCTCAACGCCGGCTGTTGCCGTGGAAATCAGAAACCATTTTCGTGGTGAATTGCGGAACGCTGGAAATGAAGAAGTAGTAATAGTAGTTTTGAGAAGTTTCGTGAAGAAGCGAAGAGTTATTCAGAAAAGGTGTGAACCTAATGCAATGTTGGTCAACCTCGTATGGATCTTACAAAATGAAAGATCACTAGTTCGGTCAGGTGGTTCTTTATCGTTGAGGTTTTGTCGGTTATGTGGGAGTGAAGTTTATATAAAGCACGACTGGGAGGGGTTGCGTTTTGAGCATTTAAGTCTTCGAGGTAGTACGCTTAATCTTTCAGGCTACTGGAGTTTGATTCCAGCAGGTCGCGATGAGTCGGCAAAGAGCGATATTTTGTTGAGGGGTTTGAAGATCATAGTTTTGTGATTTATCCGGATTCGAGAAAGACAAGGCTGTGAAATGCCTTGAAGTCCGATTTCAGTATTATGACCAGTGGGAAGATAACGGTATTTGTAGGTGTGCCAAGTGGTCGTAGAGACTTGCAGTTGTTCTGGGATGAAGTAGTAGAGTGATGGGTGTAACCATGGGTTAGTGATGTCTTTATGACATACTTGGGGGTGCAAATCACTAAAGGGGTAAGGAGCTTCCTTGAGGATATGTATAAGGTTGGTGTTATTGTTATAGGAGGAGCGTCCTCATCTGAAGATCGATGGAGTGCACCCCGTCTTTCACGTGTCGAATCTGAAGAAATGTTTAGCAGAAAGCGATGTCGTTATATCTTTGGAGAATGGCCAAATTACATGAGAAGATAAGCTATGTAGAGGAACCGGTAGCTATTCTGGATCGTTCAGTGAAGAAGTTGAGGAACTATTATCTCAGTTTGTTCGACGAAGAAATTTCGGGGACGGAATTCTCTTGAGGGGGAGATATTGTAACAACCGGGCTTAAAGCAAGCAAAATAAAGTTGGGTGAGAATTAGAAAAGCCGCTTTAAGGAGGGGCCTATTGTGAAATGTTGGAAAAGGGGGTTTTAACCCTAGAGGTTTTAGTGTGTAAAGGGGTGGCGGCTAAAGGCAGATAGAGGGGTTCTTGAGATTTTGGAGAGAGGCCGAGGAAGAAGGAAGTTTACAAGAAACTCCAGATTGGATCGTTTTTGTTGAAGGTAAATCTCTTTGTGATTTAAAAACTCTTCAAGTTATTATTGATTTTAATCATAGTAGTTGTGTGGGGATTTTGGTATAAATCTGATGTTGAGCTCTTCTGGGTTTGAGAATTGGTTATCATTTTAGAAATTTATAAGTGAGTAATGGAGTGTTTATTTAAAATCAAGCTTTGCATCTAATTGTGTGTTTTTGGGCTCGATGGATCATTGTTTTTGGGGGTTTATCTGCGATTCGTAACATCTGCAATGGGGTTCGGAGGTTTCGTTCGAAATCTGTCCGAGTGACTCCGATCACCGGATTTTCGTTGTCACCGGTCGATGTTGTAGCACCGGTCGAAAGTGGTGGCACCGGTCGACAGGGGCGGGGGAACACCGGTCGTCATCGCACGCACCGGTCAAAGAGATAAGGGAGGCCGGTCTTGCATGCCCCGGTCGAGAGCTGTAGCTCCGGTCAAGAATAACACCGGGCGGCCTTGGCAGGCCCCGGTATCCGTTTTATTGCTATGGGCCGAAGCCCAGCTTAATGAATCTTGGGCTAATTAATTTAGATTAATTCAATTAAGGTTAGTTTTAATTATTTTGGATGTTGGGCTGGTTTTGTTAGGTGTTCGGCCCACTTGTCATTTTGATAAATGGTATTTTGATACAAGTTGGTATATTTTAGCGGGTTGCGTAGTTTCAAGATTAAGTAACTTTGAGGTTATGGAGTTAAAAGCAACCTTGTTATAAACTAGAAAGTTGAGAGATTTCACCGATCAATTCTTTCTGTATAGGTTTCGGTTCAAATCCTAAGAGTAGACGCTGGATTTTAGCTAAGGACGTCAGGTGAGTTTTTCTAAACTAAAATCCTTTTTGGTATCGGAAGCTTGTAAAGTTAAATTTATAAACATTGAAGTTATTTGCGATTGCATGATATTATGAAATGTTTTTAAGTGTGTTTTAAATCGTTGTTGATTAAATGTATGCATACATTCTATGTGGAGATTATGACCTAAGTCGGGAAGTGTGGCCCGTTTATGTCGTTGGGGGTGTGTCCCAACATTAAGGCAGCGCGAGTTAGACACATCGTCTTTGACGGTCGTGTGGTCAGTAGCGTGTTTTATCTTCATGTGCTTATAAATCTATTGATTTAAATTGCTGGAAAGTTATTTTATTGTTTATTTGTTAGAGGGGACTCACTAGACCTTCGGTCTAACCCTCGCTATTTTAAAACTAAAAATCTTTTCAGGCAAGCGAGTTTTAGAAAAGGGCGAATAAAGGAAATGAGAAGTCGTAGCGGAAGAGTTAGAAGACCGTCATTTTAGACATTTATTTATAGTATCTCAGTTGTGTATAGGTTGCCTATGCAAACCTTGTTTCATCTGTTGTACGTTTGGGGTCGTTTTGGCATTTTTAATATTAAGATTGAATTGTTATTTTGTATTTTCGGGTTGGGTTGTTACACCTGCTCCGCCGACCTACACCTCAAGGATACACGATCTTATTGTCTGTTCGGTTTCTAGCGGAGTTTCATCCTCAGGGTACTCATTCAACCCCTAGTGCCTACTCCCTAGCATTCAAGATAGGAGCCCCAACTCCGATGTCTAACCTCGTGCACAAGAATTAGACATCCAACACAAGACTCATGGTCCAGAAGTACAACCCATAAAGGTTCCTTTTCCCTAAACAACCGGGATGACGCCAATGCCAACACGACATCATTTCCCAAAGTGAGAATCCCAAGAGTCCTCACCATTAAACACGATTGACTTACCTTCCTATGGATCCAATGCATTACAGTCTAAAATACATGACTCCAATTGAATGACACACGCACTCAAAACATGTATTCTCCAAAATAAAGTACAATAAATCCAACTCACACCCAACGCTCCACTTTAAGTTATTAAAACCGGACAAAAGTCCCCAATACCCGACAAAGCCGAAAACTGAGCCTTAAACTCAACTAACCAAACGACCATATGCTTTCAAAATTCTATATTTGAGGGATTTCAAACAAATCATATGATTTTAGCCAATCCTGCAAACCAAACACGGGATTGGAATGAAATTAAAATCCAAATCCCCTCAAATCCATTTCATTCTTGAAAACCAAACGGACTCTTAGGGTTACTTCTAAAATTGGTATAAGACACGAATCCAAGGGCTAGGGTTACGAAACCAGAAATCTCCCCAAAGAACGTGGACCTTCGTTGGATTCGAGCTGCCTCTTGACCTGTATCGTTGACCTGTTTAGAGCTTATTTAACTGTCCGTCAAAACCCCCTTTTTACATGGTAAATAGATTTTTTTCCCCGGGTTGGGTTTGCCCCTGCAAATACGCAATGTGAATATATCACACGGCAAATGAGGGGACTCACTTAAAATTCACAGTTTTTTTTTTGTATTTACCATGTAAATTAATATATATATATATATATATATATATATATATATATATAGAGAGAGAGAGAGAGAGAGAGAGAGAGAGATGAGTTATTGTGAAACATTTTTAATGGTGCAACCCATGCAACCACTTATCTACCACTTATTTTGTTTTCACATTTTTAATTAAAAAATGACAAATTACATGAAAAGGTAACGTACTTTAGTCTGATTCCTGTTTTAGGTAACGTACTTTCAAAACTTCTATTTTGGTACCTGAGATGTTAAATCTCAAACTTTTAAGTACCTAGTTACATATAAATGCTTACTAGTATTAGTTTTTTTGACATGACATTATTTATTTATTTTTCTAACGCCAACTAAGAAAATAAATTCCATATCATCATTTTTTAAAATGTAAAATTTATATTTTTTTAACTAAGAAGAAAATTTCATATATAATTTTTTAATTTCTAAAAACTTATCACAATTTTCTTATAAACTAAAAAAATCAAATTAACGTAATTTTTTTAAAATCTATAAAATTTGTAGTTTTTTTCTTTATTAAAAAAATGACCATAAAATTTATAAGACTATTTAGATGATGCAATTCTTGTAATATTTTTGTTTTATGGTATTTTTTTAATAAAGAATTATAAGGATTACAATCACCTAAAAAGTTTTACAAATTTTATGGTCATTTCTTTAAGAAAGAAAAAGAATTACAAATTTTATTGCTTTAAAAAAATTATGTTAATTTGATTTTCTTGGTTTTTAAGAAAATTGTGATAAGTTTAAGATTTAAAAATATATATATGAAGTTTTCTTCTTATTTAAAAAATATATATTTTACATTTTAAAAAATGATGACATGGAATTTATATTCTTAGTTGGCGTTAGAAAAATAAATAAATAATGTCATGTCAAAAAAAACATAATCCTAGTAAGCATTTATATGTAACTAGGTACTTAAAAGTTTGAGATTTAACATCTCAGGTACCAAAATAGAAGTTTTGAAAGTACGTTACCTAAAACAGGAATCAGACTAAAGTACGTTACCTTTTCATGTAATTTGCCCTTTTTTAATTAAAAGAGTAAATTACAAATTTCGTCCCTGTGGTTAGATGATAATTTGGATTGAGTCCCTCAAACGAAATAATTACATGTATGGTCATCATGGTTTCATTTTTGTTATGAATTGGGTCCCTTGTTCCTAATATTGTTAATTTTAACTCCATTAAGTTGAGGGTATTTTGGTCCTCTTATTCTTCCTTTTTTAAAATTAAAAAAGATATATAATTTTTATATTTGTAAAAGAAAATTAATATTTATCTACTATATTATATATAGATATAGATATAGATATAGATATACATAAAGCCATAGGTTGTATAGAAAACCCATCACTGTATCCACAGTTGTCGGCGAAACCGGAACCCCCTCCCCCTTCCACTGTTGTACCTTACACTGGTCTTAAGCCTCCATCGATGCGTTCACCACCACCTGCAACTCAACCCGAAGCCCCACCTGGTTTATGTTGCTTTTCCCGACCCTGAACTCGAACCCACCACTGCAAACCATTTGTAGAGATCTAGGTTTTCATCACTGGTCGGATCTGTAATAACTGTGATTGAGATAAATGCATCGAAGAACAAATCAACAAAAAAACTGTAGTTGAGTCATTACATCCTATTGGGTATGAAAGGACCAGTGAATATCTTGAGAAAGAATGAGGCATTACTTTTCTTCACCAGTAGTTAATGAATTCACACAACAAAATCTTCATGGTAATTGCGATGGAAGTTTGGATTCTTCGTGAAAAATATGTCCATCTTGAATGAATTTGTTGTTAAATCATCTTCTTTTGTAATATTAGAGCAAGATGCTTTAGAATTTTTGGATCTTCAGAAGCCACATGATATTTTAAGAACATTAAGGACCGAAAATATCTCCTCTTTTGATAAACGAGAATTAGGTTCGAGAATTTTATTCTAATCTATCTTGTCTTCTGGTCAAGCATTTATCAAACCAATGCCTAAATCAGACGTATTTCACGATTTGTAGAAGTTGTTTCCTCCAAATGCCATGAACCCAGAAGGCATATTGCTACATTTGCTTGGAAACAAAATCGAGAATTTGAAGCGATATTTATGGTTTACTTACTTTGATTCGTGTGTTAAATACAAAACCTTCCGATTTAAGATAGTTGTGACCGATGATAAACAACAAAAGCGAAAAACGGAAGGTTTTTGGATTTGGGTGGCCGGAGATGATGGGTTCATCAGGTTTTCACATCGAAGAAGATGGTGGTTTTTAGATCATAGTGAAACAGGGACGAAAATCTGTATGTAATAGTGAGGCTTGGATTTGGTGTTTATGTAGTATGTTATTTTCTATGTGTTTGTTGTATTATTTGGTGGCCGGAAATGGGCTATTGATCGGAGAAGATGACCGGAAATCAGGGGTGAGTTAGGTTTGACGGGAGGAGGTTGTACCTGAGGATGGGGATGAGTTATATATTTTTGTTTTTCTTTACACTTGCACTAGTCACATCTAATCATGTACAATAAAAGATTTTATTTAAAAAAATGATAAATTGACTATATTACCCTTGATTTAACTGATATAAAGTTAACAAAGTTAAGTCAAGGGACCCAATTCGTAACAAAAATAAAACCTTAATGACCATAGTTGTAATTAGTTCATTTGAGGGATCCAATCCAAAATTTGTATATACCACAGGGAATCTGTTATTTACTCTAATTAAAAATATGAAAACAAAATGAGTGGTAGATAGGTGGGTTGCATGGGGTTGCACCATTAAAAAGAGTTGTATTTGAACATCCCCCTCTCTCTCTCTCTCTCTCTCTCTCTATATATATATATATATATATATATATATAGGGGTTGTTTAATTTGAAACCCTTAAAAAGATTGCAACCCTTGCAACCCACATCTTAACCATTGGATTCATGATCGGCGGTTATAAATATATATGAGACCCAATATTTTTAATTAAAAAAATAGAAAAAGAAAAATAAAATAACCGTCGATCATGAATCCGACGGTTAAGATGTGGGTTGCAAGGGTTGCAACCTTTTTAAGGGTTGCAAAATATCCTTCCAATACATATATATATATATATATATATATATATATATATATATATATATATATATATATAGTCTTATGTTCATTTGAGAAATGGTAAATATATGAGAAATAGAGAAGTAATCCTAGTCATTCATATGGTCAATATCGGATTTGACTAGTCAAATATTGCGGCTTTGACTGGTCAAAAGTTGCGGCTATTCCAAAAATAGAAAGACACTTTCGTAATTTTTACAAAATACACGGGTTGTGTTCATATATGAACATGTATAATTCACATATGAACTATATGTTCATATATGAATCAGTGTAATTCACATCTAAACTCTTTTAACTGATTCATATATGAACCTTTGTGATTCATATATGAACTAATTAACTGATTCACATATGAATTAATTAACTGTAAGTTCATATATGAATCAGTTGAACTAATTAACAGATTCATATATGAACTAATTAACTGATTCATATATGAACGTATAGTTCATATGTGAATCATATAGGTTCATATATGAACTCATCCTGCGTATTTTACGAAACTATCCCTCTACCTTCTATAGACCATGCAAGGATTTATCCGGTGCTTCGCAATCAAAGCCGCAAATGTTGATCAGATTAATGTCTAAGATTACTTCTCTATTTCTCATATATTTACCATTTCTCAAATGAACCTCTCCATATATATATATATATATATATATATATATATATATATATATATATATATATATATATATTGGAAGGATATTTTGCAACCTTTAAAAAGGTTGCAACCCTTGCAACCAAATCTTAACCGTTGGATTCATGGTCGACGGTTATTTTATTTTTATTTTTCTATTTTTTTAATTAAAAATATTGGGCTCCATATCTATTGTAACCGCCGATCATGAATCCGACGGTTAAGATGTGGGTTGTAAGGTTTGCAACCTTTTTAAGGGTTGCAAAATATCCTTCCAATATATATATATATATATATATATATATATATATATATATATATGGAGAGGTTCATTTGAGAAATGGTAAATATATAGTAAATATATATATATATTGGAAGGATATTAGACAACCCCTATATATATATATATATATAGAAGGATGTTCAAATGCAAACTTTTTAATGGTGCAAACCCATGCAACCCACTTATCTACCACATATTTTATTTTTCCATTTTTTTATTAAAAAGGTAAAAACAAAATATGTGGTAGATAAGTGGATTGCATGGTTGCACCATTAAAAAGTTTGTATTTGAAGGTGCCTCTATATATATATATATATATATATATATATATATATATTAAAAAGGTAAAAACAAAATATGTGGTAGATAAGTGGATTGCATGGTTGCACCATTAAAAAGTTTGTATTTGAAGGTGCCTCTATATATATATATATATATATATATATATATATATATATATATATATATATATAACAACAACAGAAACATATGGTTCAGATGGGAATAGATACCTTTATATGCACCGCCGTTGCACCCGATAACCCCACTTTCCCTATTTTTTGGTGGTCTATTTAATTTTTCATTTTCATATAAAACATTAATACAATACCTTTTATATTTGGAAATTGGCAAAAATGTCAAATTACATTAAGGATTGCACCTCCTAGTAAAGTCTTCCTAGTTTTTGCAAATTTAGTCACGCAATTAAGGACATACAGGTCCGCAACTGACAGCTAAAAGTCAAAAAAAGCCGCGGATTGCGGTAGGTCCGCAATGGGTCGGGTCACCAAGGTCCGCAATCCGCAATACCCGACACATGGCACGATCCTAACAACCCTAACCTAGGTCCGCAATGCATGCGGCAGGTCCACAATTGCGGACCTAGGAAATTTAACGTTTTTTAGTTGTTATTTATTGTATACACGGTTCCCCAATATGTAATTCCATAGGTCGGCAATTAAGGACCAAGCTCCTCAATTGCGGATCTATGGCTAAATTTGTAAAAACCGGAGATACTTGGCTAGGAGGTGCAATTATTAATGTAATTTGGTCATTTGTGTCAATTTCCCTTTATATTATATTGGGAGACTGTTTCGTTTCTTTCTTCTTCTTTTTTTCTTTTTTTGTAATAGTGGGTTTTTGGGGCAACTTAAACACACCCACTAATTTCTCAGGCAATCACGAATGGTCTGGAGTTATCGCAGGTGAACCTCCATGGTCACAAGAGATTTAGCAGCACCTGGATTTGAACCTAGGGTAGAGGTTAAAATAAAAGAACATGAGAACGATCGAATTACATGTGACATTGTATTGAAATCACATTTGATTACAGAACATGGTCAATGCAACCCATAACCAATGTTTTAAACCCGGTTTTTTAGTTGACCCGGTGTGGTGACCGGGTCACGGTTCAACCGGTTCGACCACCTGGTCAACCAAATACATTAAAAAAACACATAAGCATAAGTTTTTCATAAATACATTAAAAAAAACCGGTTCAACCGTGTTTTTTATAAAACAGGTCGGTTCACTCTGGACCATAAATTGTCATAAACCCGGTCGCAATTGACCCGCCATCTTCCTCGAGTCCCGGTTCAACCGGTCGGGTCGACCAGGTTTTTAAAACATTGCCCATAACCTAGGCCGTAGCCAAAGTCATGCATCGTTAGATTTGAATTTATATGCGAGTTTAATGTAAAATCATATGTGATTTAGCCATTATCATATTATCTTTATTCGTTCATTATTCTTGTTTGAACCTGAATTGTTTTATTTAATTATTTTCTCTCTTTTGACATACGTTTGGGCAAAAAAAATTGTAACCACTAGTCTTGAATTTAGTCATATTTTTTTCTTGTATTAAAAAAACATCATAAAAAGAATAAGTCAAGGTATAAAAAATAATTGGTTTATAAGAACTTTAGAAAATCTATTACTATACAGTTTCTAACATATTTTTTTAAAGTGTCGTGTTAGCTTTAGAAATTAACTTATACTATAATGATTTCAAGCTCTACTATAGAAAAATTACAATATAATTATTCGATATGCTATTATGATCACATAAATAAAGCACTTTTTTTTTTGGCCACATCATAATTTCCTTTATGATCGATACACTCTTTTTTCATGTATTAATACTTTGTTTTGTCAATCTTTATCACATACATTGTTATTCATTTTTATGATCCACTTGTATTATGTATTTAAATTTAAAACACTTATATTTTTTTATCATGTTTTTATGCTTGTCCAAATTCATGTGACTCAAAATATATCGGTAATCCCTCCGGTATTTATTTTAATTTTAGAGGAATTTCAAAAGTTAAACCTTTTTTTTTTTAATATTTTCGTTGAATCACTTTATTATTTTTTTTTTTTCTTCTCAAAATCAATCATATATTACCACCAACCAATCAAATTACAACAAAAACATGTACCAAACAAACCACAATCAGGTTTGCAAGGCACAAACCCAATCAAAAAAGGGCAACCATACAGTAGTAGCTTCCAAGCCAAAGTATAGGAACCCAACAGACCAACCTCTAAACAAACCAACCCCTAAACAACCAAAACAGGAACACGACAAACGACCGAGCCAGACCGTGACTACCGAAAATCACTTCCTATTTAATCCCCTAAAATCACCCCCTATATCTATACTATATTATAAATATGGCATAAAAATTTCTTAAAACAAGTATTAAAGCTTAATGTACCGCTATTTAATGCTAATTACTTAAAAAACAACCATAAAAGTTGTATGTACTACATTTAATGTTATTCATTAATTTTCAATCATTATCTCTAACCATTTTAACTCCCCTAAAATCATTTCCCACTTTAACTCCCCTAAAATAACTCTCAGCATATTTTAGATATAAAAAATCTAAAATATAATTAAAAAATCTTACAAAATATTTTATAAAAAAATTATATTATTAAACCAAAATAAATTACATTATATTATTAAGTCTAAATTAAACAAATTTATATAAAAAAATCATTATCACTCTCTCACAACCATCCAAAATCGTAATGTAAATCGACAAAAAACAGAAAATAAAATGAAACATTAAAATCGTGATGTATCTAGTTGCATTGCGCGATTATACTTCTAGTAATTAAATAAAGAATAAAAATCAAATTTTAAATATAAAAAAATCTAAAATATAATTAAGAAAATCTAACAGAATATTTAATGTTTATTTAAAAAAAACATTATATTATTAAATCTAAAATAAATTACATTATTATTAAACTTCTATACTATACTATAAAGCACGTATAAAAAACTATTAAAAATAATTGTTAAAGGTTAATGTACCGTTATTTAATGTTAATTACTTAAAATCACTTAAAAACAATCATTAATGTTTTATGTACTACATTTAATGTTATTTATTATCTTCCAATCTTTATCTTTAACCGCTTTAACTCCCTTAAAGTTACGATGTATCTCGTTGCATTCTGCGAGTACGATTCTAGTATAATTTATAAGTTTTTATAACCAACAAAATAATAGATTACAAAAAAAAAATGGGTGTCATTTTCATGAAATTATTATCATGAATAAAGAAAAGATGGGATGAGGAGGTCCCTATTGGTGGTGTCTTGTGGGTCCCACACAAAATGTCTGACATATCCTATTGTTCTTTGTCTTCTTTCATTTTTCACCATGTTTTTTTTCTCTTTTTTGTATTTGTTCTGTTTTTATTATCTCCTAGTTTAAAGGGTGTTTGAGATTGCTTATTTGAGATGTTTTTTTGGCTTATTACGATATGGTAATGGAGATAAAAACTTTCTAGTGTTTGGATGGAGAAAATATCATAGTGCTTATAGTGATGTCAAACCGGAGATAAACATTTTTTCATAAGCCATTTTGTTTTAAATTATCAACTTATTTGAAAAGTGTTTATGACTTTTTTGGTTATTTTATATGTATAAGCAATCTCAAACACCTTTTTCATAAGTCATTTTGTTTTAAATTAGCAACTTATTTGAAAAGTGTTTATGATTTTTTTGGTTATTTTATATGTATAAGCAATCTCAATTACCTTTAAATAACAACTTATTAGCTTATTACGTTTTGCAGTTTTGCTAACACGATAAACTAATCCAAACATTTTTTTAAAAACTCCGGTTTAACACCACATAAGTTGATAAACACTTTTTCAAAATAAGCATAATTTGTTTTAAATAAGCAAATCCCAAACACCACCTAAATGTTTAATAAACATTAATGCTAAAATGCGATATTTACGTATTTTTATTTCATATACATATGTAGATATATATATATATATTTACTCGTCCACTTAGAATATCTCTAATAGAATTTTTAATTTGCCTAAATTTATTAATTAAAAATCAAAATCATGAAAAAGAAATATTTAACTCAAACAATATTTTTACTTTAAAAATTAAAACATTAATTATATTATTAAAAATATACTCCTTCCGTCCCAAAATAAGTGTCTACATTTTTATTTATGTTTGTCCCAAAATAAGTGTCTACTTTCAAAAAGTAGATAGCTAAATTCTCACATTTACCCTTAATTAATGCACAAATACATAAGAGTTGTGAAGAAAGAGAAACATTAAATAAGGATAAGGATGTCATTTGATATCAAAAAAGGGTAATAATTATGCATGTCTAAAACCGTGTGTCAAGTCAATTGTGGACACTTATTTTGGGACGGAGGGAGTATATATTTAATAAAATTAATTTTTTCTCTATTATAAACATTTAACATTAGAAATTTTTAATTAGTAAAATTTAATAAAAATTTATTTCTTTATAATATTAATTATTTATTAAGAATTCATCAAATTTGAAGAATTTCACATTGATTTTTATGCTTTATATCTAGTTTTTTAATTATGGACCAATTCTAATTAAGGAAAAATTTAATTCATGATTCTATGAGATAAATAGGGGGGAAATGATATAAAAAGAAATAGGGAGACTTTTTCGAAAATACATGAAATTATGATAATCTTAATAATCATTATTTCATATGATTTTTGTTTTTAAGACTAGAATTTTGAATATTTAGTATATAATTGTTTCACAATATTAATTTTTTTCGTCTGTTTGTGGAACAAATTTTACACCTAAAAACTTTCATATGATGAATCTAACACATATAAAACAAACAAGTTGCAAAACAAATATATAATCCATTAATATTATCCTTAGATGTAAAAAATAACATAAAACAATATATTTATATAAAAATACTCACGATTATTAAAATGGGAATTTAATTAAAATGCCCTAAGTTGAAAAATCAGTACCCAATATGCCCCAAATCTTGTTATTTTTGCCAAAATACTCCTTATGTCCGCATTTTTTTGCTTGAAACGAGGACTTGGTCCGCGTTTTGTCCTCGTTTCACTGTTACACGCGGCCTTGGTCCACGTTTTTTTCATTTCACCGAGAAATGGTCGACTTTTGGCTTCAATGCTCCGGGAAACACATCGACACGGGTTGGGGCCGCCCTTTGCACTATTACACGCGGACTTGGTCCGCGTTTTTTACTGTTACACGCGGACTTGGGGGTCGCGTTTTATCCTAGTTTGATAAAATTATTGTAGAGATTGCGTTAATTTTATAAAATTATTGTAGAAATTGCGTTAACTTTAGAGATTGCGTTAATTTTATAAAAATATTGTAGAGATTGTGTTAATTTTAGAGATTGCGTTTTTTTTATAAAAAAATTGTAGATTATGCGTCAATTTTAGAGATTGGGTTTTTTTTATAAAAATATTGTAGAGATTGCGTTAATTTTAGAGATTATGTTTATTTTTGTATAAAAAAAACTGTAGAGATTGCGTTAATTTTAGGATTGCGTTAATTTTATAAAACTATTGTAGAGATTGCGTTAATTTTAGAGATTGCGTTAATTTTATAAAAATATTGTAGAGATTGTGTTAATTTTAGAGATTGCGTTTTTTTATAAATAATAGCCCTGAAACCCTAATACGTTTTACACTATTCAACGCGGCCCCAACCCTCGTGTCAAGCCAAAAACGCGGACGAGGCCCTCGTGTAACAGTGAAACGAGGACAAAACGCGGACTAAGGCCGCGTGTAACAGTGAAACGAGGACAAAACGCGGACCAAGTCCTCGTTTCAAGCAAAAAAACGCGGACATAAGGGGTATTTTGGCAAAAATAACAAGATTTGGGGCATATTGGGTACTGATTTTTCAACTTAGGGCATTTTAATTAAATTCCCTATTAAAATTTGTCAAGTTCTTATTTACTTACACCACTGAAAAAACACATGTATTTTAATAAAATAAAACCGTGACAAATGCGTTCAACAACTTCCTTAAAATTTCTTAAAAATAAAGAATCAAAAGTTAAAATCTCTAAAAAAGTTTAAATTCATCTTCAACAGCTTCCCCATTTTAGAGATAAATCATTTATTACAATATTAAAATATTCTATATATTAAATAAAATATTATTTTTCCCACGTAAACATTTCATTTCAAAGTTTTCTCATTGGTGGAATATAATAAAAAAAATAGTTTCTCTCTTTTGGTAATCATTTTTCGAGTTATCTCCATATTTGGAGGAAAACTTTTTCTCTCTCTTACTTTCTCCATTTTGGAGATAGTTTTGGAAAAGCTGTTGAAACAAAATTATAGCTCAAAATCTTCATTTTCATTCACTTTGGAGAAGTTGCTGGAGATGCTCTAACAGATTTAGAAAGAGGTTGGTTTTAAATTTTGGAGTAAACTACTACTTTCGTCCATGTGGTTTGTTGTTTATAACTATTCTCGTCCTTGATCTTTAGGAATTGTTTTTTTTGTCATTGTAGTTTGCAACTCCTTTCGATTTTAATCCCTGAAAATATATTAGTTTCAAAGATGAAAAAAGAGAATAATTGTAAACGACAATGACTAAAAACTTTTAAAGTCATGGACAAAAATGATTATAAACAACAAACCACAACCATTAAAATCGTAGTTTACTCTAAATTTTGTGTAACGAAATAATAGTGACGTCGAGCGCCCTAAACGTGTCAGTGGGACCCCACACTTACAAGACAGTTGTCTAGTAGGATCTGAGTCATATTGACACGTATACACTTTGTTTTCCAAATTTATCTTATATTTTAGAGGCTATGCTCTTTTTGAGAAGCGTGCGAGATCACACGTGTCAACCCAACCCATTGATGTGTGTGCACCCCCATCTTTCCCACTTTCTCTCTCTAAGATTTTTTTTTTTCTTTTTTTCATTTTTTTTCAGACGTAAACAATTTTATTAGAACTCAAAGGAAAGCAAAAATGATAAAAAAAAAAAACTCTGCAAGCTACAGAACCACCCTAAAACAAATTGACACAAAATAAGGTTAAGGCGATGTTTGGCAAACTAGCTGATAAACTAGTTTTTCAAAACGCTACTATGAGTAGATTTTCAATAAGCTAGCTTATATGCTAGTTTATGGTCATCCAAACATGTACAAAAAAAAACTAGCTTATAAGCTAGTTTTTTTTTGCCAAACAATGCCTAAATCGAACTAATCCAGACAGAAAGAACAGTAGTAATTAAGATCACCCATGACCAAACTAGACCAGCGACCGAAATGACTCACGACACAGAAGGGGATGTCAAAAATGTTGCAATGAGCCAAAGGCCCTGCAATATATCTTTTCTGAATTGTTCTTGAAATCTAGTATGAATTGTTCTTGAAATCTAGTCGTAATATCTAATTTGTATAACTGCTAATAAAAGGACTCTAGATGACAATTTTCTTCGAAAAAACACTTGACTATGATGTTCCCATTTCATATGTTTATTTTTTTTTTTTTTTAATGTTTTATTGTGTTAGTTAAAAAAGAAATTGAGTAATAATCACGAAGAGTAAACATGAAAACAATGTTATCAATAAAACGATGCATTAATAATAACGATGATGAATAAAGGTAACGAGGGCGAAGGATTATGTGAGAAGTTGAAGTTAATCTGAGAAGCGTGAGAATTGGATCTGAACCGTTGATCACTTTTAATATCATTCCCTCCCATGAATGGCGTCTTATAATGTAATTGATCTGGTGCATCTCGGTGCATCTCATCCTAATGTGCATTCATTTCTTATCCAACGGTTGATTACTATTTCTCACATTTTTTACGTTAACCATCAACTTCTCACCGGAATCTAACCCAGGTAATGAGATGATAAAATTGATCAGGGTCGAATCCAACTATTTATAAATTGTTTTTTGGCCACGGGAGGATTTACCTCAAGACGGTAGGCAAAGCTTGAATTCACAACTTGTTTTGGTATTAGTTTGGGCAAACACTGAGATCATTTATTTCTTTAAAAGAAAAAAAAAATGAGATACTTGTACAAGACTTAGGGACTGTTTACCAAATTTTCCATTAAGTCCTGTATGGATAAATGTGTCTGTCAGGATAAATTGATGTTGTTGTTTAATTTCTGATATGAATTAATAGTCTTAATAACAGAAATGACCAATTTACCCCTGAATATGAATTATAAGTTATTTTAAAAATTGTTGTTTATTTTTAAGCCATATATTCATAAATCCATTGATATAATCCAAAAATCAAACATAAATTCATTAAATACTTAAAATTCCAAGTTCAAACAAAAAGTAGCAAGTATGAAACAAGTATGAAATCGACATTGTAGAAATCATTGTTACAAAAATCTACATTGTAGAAATGTCAAGCAACTATGGAGAATAAACAAGTAATTGACTTAAGAAACAAATAAGGAACAACAATCGACTGAATAAAACAAACAAGGAACAACAATCGACTTAAGAAATAAGTATGGAACAACAATCGACTGAAGAAACAAGAGTGGAACAACAATCGAGTATGGAGAAGAAACAAGTATCGAACAATCAGTAAAATCATTACATTTGGAGAAATCGACCAAATTGTCTAGGGTTGAAATCGAACCAACAGTGAATTGAAATAGTGTAATCGAACCAGCAATGAACTCGAAACAGTGAAATCGAACGAGCGGTTAAGGTGAAATCGAGCAGCTAGGTTTTTATTACGTGATTATTGAGTGGGAGGCTAGGCAAAATAAAATGGTAGAAATGTCAAATATGTGTCTTAATGGGGACAACACATCTTAGCGAATAAGCCGGAAATGTCTGCACGAATAAGCCATTAAGCCCCAGGTAAACACTCCAAACGTCTGCACGAATAAGTCGGTTTTGTCATTAAGCTCATTAAGCCCCAAGTAAACACCCCCTTACACAAGATACATAATATTCGATTTTCACAAATGCGACAAAACCAAAACAAAGAAAACGAGACGAAGTCGATCAACATAGATAAAACACTAAGAAATTGTATGGTTTGACAAAATATTTTTGAAGAATTTGAATTTTGTGGAAGATTTTGGAACTTAACTGATTTAAAGTTTTAGTGTGTTTGATTTATGCAATTTGGAATGGAATTTAATTCCTTCCATACAAGAAATCGTCAGCAGAGATGGAGGATCAGAAGACGTGACGTGGAAACAATGAAGAAATTAACGTAAATTTGATGAAAGAGGCAAGATACAGAAGATGCAATATAATCAACTGAAATCCCATGGATTTGGATTTAAAATGACAGTCATCCCCATAAAATATCCATCAATTGTGGGATTTCATTGAAATCCAACGACTTTAAATCCAAACTTCCATTCAAACCAAACACATGTAATACCTGGGTTCGAAAATTTTATTAATTTGGAGAGTTGGGTGAAAGGTTAAGCAAGACCCGAAGTTCGGGGGGTCAAATGAAACTTGGGTTATATATATAGAACTTAACCCCAAGATATTTATCAGAATTCATTCCTGATATTTTGTGGAGCGACTGAAGGATACGAGAGCGGGGAGAAGGGGAGACTAGGTCTCGAAGGATCGTTCAGTTCTCTTCAAATCAATGTATGATTCTAGTCTAATACTCCCTTCTGCAGTAAGTTAGTCGGTAAATGATCTAGTTGTCAAGCTTTTAGCCGTTGCATTCGAGATTTGAGAGTTATTTTGGTTATGTTCGAGTTTTGAATCGCCCTGGGCGAGTTTGTTTGAATATCGAACGGACCAGGGAGGGGCGCCGACCGGTGTCGACCGGTGTGATGTCGATCGGTGTCGACCGGTGTGGTGCCGATCGGTGTGGAGCCGACCGGTGTGTTGTCGACCGGTGTGGTCTCGAATGGGGTGGCACAATGTGTCGTTTTTGAAATGTTTAGAGAGGGAGAGAGTGTTATCTGTGAGTTAGCTTACCGTTTTTATTCGGTATCGTCGTAGGTGGTGTTAATCGTTAGAAAGTGGGCTTTAAGCGAGAAGGTTCTGAGGTGAGTCTTTCAAACTAAACCTGTTACGATTTCGAAAGCTGTTTGATACTTGTGAGTTTTCTGAACTGCATGCTTTTATTATCAAAAGTCTTTGAAGGTTTAATTAAACGTTGATTTAATTATGTTGGCATGTTCATGCTATGTTTATATAAACGAGCTATATATATATATATATTAGATAATTAGATGTATGTATACATTTAATTCGGAAGTTGTGACCTAAGTCGGGAAGTGTGGTCCGCCTGATCGTACCGGGGAATGTGACTCGTTTATGCCATTGGGGTGTGTCCCTAAATTAAGGCAATACAAGACAAACAGACCGTCTTTGACGGCAGTGTTGGTCAGTAGTGTGAGATACACTCGCGAGGCGTAAAGATTTGTTTAAATGTTTTACATGATATTTGAACTGTGGCATTAGCGCTTAGAGGGGACTCACTAGACCATCGGTCTAACCCTCGCTCTTTCAAAACTATAATCCTGTTTCAGGTTATCGCAAGGTAGCAGTTACCGGTAAGGGTAAGGAGAAGATGTGAGCTATTTCCAGGAGCTAGAAGACTCCTTGTAGTAGTTTCCTTTTGACTCAGTTGTGTAATAGGTTGTAGTTGCAAACCTTATTCTTTTGAATTGTAGGCTTGGGGCCGTTTTTGGGCTGGAAATATTATATTTTGATGTAATTAAAGTTTGGGATGTTACAGTTGGTATCAGAGCCATAGTTTAAGGGATCTAGGTGACCGGATGGGCCTAGACTTAAACTGAGAGAGTAGAAGCACAACTGAGAAGTAGGAAGACCGTAGGAAGTCAACATTAGGGTAGTAAGGACTAGCATGTAAGGTAGATTTGGAATTACATCTGGCCAATGTAATTGCGAATTTACAAGTACATGCTTGTGCTTAACTTGTCGTATCGTGTTTAGCGTGTTGAATTGAATGTTGGATGTTTATTCTTATCAAAATAATGTCTGAGCGAGAACAAGAAGTAGGTATGCGTCGATTCCTGTGATCGAAGCAGTTAATGAAGTCGTCGCTGAGGAACGGACGGCCGTTGTTAACCCGACGGCCAACCGAGGGAAGGGTCGCAACCGACCTAAAGGTAAAGGGAAGTCGACTCGAAAGACGACCACTCAAGTAAAGGATCCATCTGTGGGAACTCGAGGGGGGAAGGCGACTCGTGTTGTTCGTCGGGCTAGAAGTGTAGAGGTGAGATCAGAGCAAGAAACCTCTCTTCAGGAGATTTCAGCTTCGGTGAGGGTTCGAAAGCAGGCAAGAAACCGTGGTGGAGGTCGAACTCAAGGTTTTGTTACCCACGAAACCTTTGCGACGGAAATGGGAAAATTTCAGGAAACACTGAATGCTTTGTTGGCCCAACGAACTAATGAGGCCTCGGCGAGTAAGGAAAGGAGTAAAGAAAGGGCGATGACTGAGGTATCTGACTCGCCAGTGACTGTGGTGGGGAGCTATACTCAGTCGACCCTCGTTGTGACAGCTAAAGCAGTAGCTGTAAGAGGATGCAGTTTCAAAGAGTTTGCTGCCTGCAAACCTCCTACCTATAAAGGAGATTGCGACCCAGTTTTTGCGCTGAAATGGGTAAAGGGGATGGAACTGGCATTCGACACCAATAAGTGTTCTGAGGAGGACAAAGTGGTGTATGCATTGTCGATGTTGAAGGACGAAGTTGTAATGTGGTGGAATGTCGAGTCAGGAGGGCAAGGTTCGGCGACAACTAAAGAAATGTTTTGGGATGGGTTTGTAAAAAGGTTTAGAGCGCAGTTTTGCCCTCTGGCGGCAGTCAAAAAGTTAGAGGAAGAGTTTCTGGGTCTAAAACAGAGGGACATGTCAGTTCGTGAGTATACTACAAAGTTCATCGAGAAATCGCAGTTTGCAGAAGTTTACGTGCCTAATGAGGGAAGGCGAGTAGAACGTTTTATCTTTGGACTGAGAAGCAATATTAGAGAATTCGTCTCGAACAAAGAACCAGCTACGTTCCAAGAGGCGGTGAACGCGACTGAGATGAGGGAGAAAGAAAAGAATCGTCAGACTACTGAGAGAAGTGAAGACAAGAGGAAATGGGACGGAGCTGTCCGTGACTCCAAAACGTTTAAATATGCAAAATCCGATCAGCGGGTTATTAATAAGTTTAATAGTAAACCGTGCAACAAGTGTAACCGTATGCATAAGGGGGAGTGTATGATTGAACGAGAAGGCTGCTACAAATGTGGAAAGATTGGGCATAGGGCTCGAGACTGCCATGGGCCAAGGTCCTGCTTCCAATGTGGATCCCTGATCATATCAGGACTGACTGCCCACAGTTGAAGAAGGGAATGGTCGGAGGATACGGGGATAAGGGAGGAGAGAAGAAGGTGGAGCTAGCTCGGGCAAGGGCCAAAGCTTTTAATTTGAAGACAAAGGAAGAGGCGGAGATACCGGATGTGGTAACATGTATTTTCTCTATAAATTCGATCTTAGCTAAAGTGTTGTTTGATTCAGGCGCAAATCGTTCGTTTATGTCCCCAAATTTTGTGCATAAATTGCACGTGAAGCCCAGGAAGCTTAGTCATGGGTTTGAGGTAGAAGTGGCTGATGATAGTCGAGTCTTGGTGAGGGAAGTATATGATGGGTGTAGTATAGACATTGACGGTCATTCCTTCCCTTTGAGGTTATACCCGATGGGTATGAGGGAATTTGACGTCATTGTGGGGATGGATTGGTTAGCGTCTAACGATGCCAACATTGTTTGTAACAAGAAGCTAATTCGTATAGCTTTGCCGGACCAGGAGGAAATAGTAGTTTATGGTGACCGTCGAGATAGGAAGTCGTGCTTGATATCGATGATCAAAGCTTGGCGGTGTTTAGTGAAGGAGTGTGTAGGATTCCTGGCGTATGTAATAGACGCTGAGAAAGAGAAGAAGGGGTTAGAGTCGGTTCCAGTGGTGAGTGAATACTCGGAGGTGTTTCCGGAGGAATTAACCACTTTACCCCCAGACCGTCATGTGGAATTTCAAATAGACCTGATGCCCGGAGTTGCACCCATCGCAAGGACACCTTATCGTTTGGCTCCGGCCGAGATGAAGGAATTAATGTTTCAGTTGCAAGAGCTGTTAAATAAAGGTTTTATTCGTCCCAGCTCGTCACCGTGGGGAGCGCCGGTGGTATTCGTTAAGAAGAAGGACGAGTCTTTAAGGATGTGTATAGATTACCGAGAACTTAATAAGGTAACTGTCAAGAATAAGTACCCGCTTCCCAGGATTGATGATCTTTTCGATCAGCTACAAGAAGGGAGTTACTTCTCGAAAATAGATCTGCGTTCGGGTTATCATCAGTTAAAGGTAAGAGAAGAGGATGTACCCAAGACTGCATTTCGCTCGAGGTACAGACACTTCGAGTTCTTAGCCATGCCTTTTGGACTGACTAACGCGCCGACAGTGTTCATGGACTTAATGAATAGAGTATGCAGTCCACTTTTGGACCACTTTTGGACAAGTAGTTTACTTTTAACTCAGTTGTGTAATAGGTTGTAGTTGCAAACCTTATTCTTTTGAATTGTAGGCTTGGGGCCGTTTTTGGGCTGGAAATATTATATTTTGATGTAATTAAAATTTAGGTTGTTACAACACATAATTGGAATGAAATCCAGTCTCAAACCTATACAAATCCGATTGCAATATTATTTGATAACCTTTTTCAAAAATGGTAACACAAAAAATTTAATTAGATAAATAACAAATTATACCTAACACTATCCTATAAGAAAGATGTTTATAAAAATGCTCAAAAAGAAAGGTATTGAAACCTAATTACTTGGTAGTTTGTATCAAACACAAGTATTTATGGCCATTAATAATCTTTAATGTTTGCAAGGGAACCAAATGTTTGGTTATTTATGATCCCACAAACAACAACCAAATATTTTGTGTTTATAGTTCAATTGATTGGAATATAAACCTAAACACAAATATAATTCAATTGTTGTCCAATCAAATCATCTACAATAGATTTTTTTAAAAGGTTTTTAAAATAAAAAAAAATGTTTAAAAAAACTGGATTCAAACTCCAAATAGATTTTTCATTTTGGAGATTTTATTGTTAATTATATCATTAAAATATTCCCTATATTTAATTAAATATTATTTATCTCTCATAAACATTTCATTTCGAGATTGTTATTGGTGGAATATAATAGAAAATTATTTCTTTCTCATGACAATCATTTTTCAAGAATTCTCTTAATTTGGAGAAATTTAGATATCTAAACGAAGGACCTTCACACGACAACATAAACTAACCCTGCCATCACAAACTTACGTCTTTTACCTGATTAGTTATGGGTTAGGTTATAGTCCCACACCAGCGAGACTTGGACCGATTCTAAACTATATATGTTGGAACCTCATTTCTCTTCTCAGGGGCTCTTTTGGAAAGTAATATAATGGAGTTCCACATATTCTCACATGATATTAAAGTCAATGTCTACCGCTATATGACTCAACACTCTAAGATAATTTGTACTCGCCTAGCCCCCCTCTTAATACTCTTGGACAATAAGTATCCTTCTAGCCTCCATTGAAAGAGACGTGCTAAAGTTCCACATATTCTTACAGGTTAAATGAATAGACAGATGAAAGAGGGATCCATATGACATGAACATCAATTGGATATTCTTTCCATGAACTCGACCCATCCCCTCCCCATCTCTAGGCCCATTTGGTTTTGTTTTATATGGCTTCGGTTATGCCATTTAAACATTTTTTAAAGTTACAATTCGACGTTTACTTTCATAATACGAACATAAATAGCTGATCAAGTGAGATACGTGAAAACTAAAATATGCCTCCTCCAACAAAGACGAGATGAGCATAGATGCCCCAAAATTGTTAGTCCCTCTTATAGTGGTAGAATGATAATTTGGTACCACATGAGATACATAAAAGCCCGAGAATATCAAAACAGACTGCTAACTTTGGAATCTGATTTTTAGCAAAACAACTTTATTCAAAATTCCAATTGAACTTCTAGATTTGACATCATTCCCTCTTACTAATCCTGCAACAGTTTGAGTTGAACATTTCATCAGAATTAGACTCAAGAAAATCTTTTAACTTTAACTTTCTCAAAGGTAGTTACAAGCTATGATTGCTTATGATTTTCTTTCAGCTGTTTCTTGAATCCATACACTTTATCTCTCAATCCTGTGGTAAAATTTGGTCTTGATACGACGTGAAATAAAATTAGTCTTTACAAAAACCGTTGAGAAAAGAATGAATGATCTTCTCATCTGAAAAATAACTATGCCTACCACGATTCATGCATGCTAATTAATAGATACATATATGCTCTTTTTTCGTCAAAAAAAGAAAGAAAAACTAAGAGGTAGAACTACAAAGTATTTTTTGTTTTGCAAAATAAAAAATAACTATTGTACTTGTAATCGTTTTTTTTGCTTTTATAATAGAGTAAACTATGATTTTAGTCCCCGTGGTTTGATGTTTATAACGATTTTCGTCCTTGGTCTTTAAAAACTGTTTTTTCATTCTTATTGTTTCTATTTTGTTTCCATTTTCGTCCCTCCATCCAACTATGTTAAAAATAGGGGTTAAAAATTCACAAATTGTTTTGAGAAGTTACATATTAGGTCCTTGTGGTATATGGAGTATTAAATATTTTATCCTTAAATTTCATTTACTACTTTTTCTTTCTTTGTTATATTTTCACACACACATAGGCATATATAGCACATATATATATATATATATTTTTTTTTTATTTAAATATTAAACAAAATTCGATTAACTAATAAAAAAATAAAGTTTAAATTAAAATATAGAATAGTGAGAGTAAAAATACATTTAATAAAATAAAAACCAACCAATCAATATAAGATAAAACTTTTTTTTTCTTGACTCCATTTAAACTTATTCATATGGTAATTTTACATAAATAAAAAGATTAAGTAATCAATAAAAAACTATTAATTTTATGAGATTTTAACCTAAAACTTTGGAAAAAAATATATAATTACTTATCAATAATCTTAAATATGGTTGTAAACGAACTGAACGTTCAGCGAACTGTTCGTGAATCGTTCGGCGGGAAATTCGTTTATTTAATAAATGAACGAACATGAACACATTTTTTTCATCTAGTCCCGTCCTGTCCCGTCCCGTCCCATCTAGTCTGCGTACCAAACGCTACCTTAGTTGTACATATACGTTTATGAACGTTACTTCATTTATGTTCGTTTAAGTCTGTTTATGTTTGTTTATATATATTATGACATTAATGTGTAAAAGCGTTAATTAAATTAGTTTTTTAAAATTATTTTTTTATACCTCATAAGTTTATCCGATTTTTCATTTTGTTATGTTATTTTTTACGAACGAAATGATGAGTAAAGGTGGTTGTTTTTTATTCATTTGTATTCATTCGTTTATGTTCATTCGTTTATGTTCATTTATGTTTGTTCGTTTAGCTCTTAACGAACGAACATAAACGAACACGAACAAACATATTTTCGTAACAAACGAACGTGAACACAAATTTTTTCGTTCGCTTACCGTTCGTACTTGTTTCTTTGTTCGGTTAAGTTAAACGAACGAACACGAACAAACCTCTGTTTGTGTTCGTTCAGTTCGTTTACAACCCTAATCTTAGAGAAATTAATTGATTTTTTTGTATTACTTATCAATATTCCATTTTAAACCAACCGTTTTTAAAAAAGAATATAATCAAAAATTATTTAATTTTTTTTATTACTTATCAATATCCCATTTTAAACCAACCGTTTTTTTAAAATGAATATAATTAAAAAAAACAACCATTTCTTTAAAAATAATAAAATTTCGATAAAATAATAAATATAAATATTAAGAAATTTATTTATTTTATTAATTAAATTATAGGTTTTTAAAAGTATTATAATTATAATAATAAAAAAAACCAATAATTTCAGTAAAATTATTGATCAGTAAACAATATAAATTTTTTAAAGTTTTAAGTTGAAATTTCCTAAAATTAATAGTTTTTATTTATTTTAAGTTACCATCTAAAAAAGTTATTCCCACTATTCCATATTTTCATTTAAACTTTGTTTTTTTATTAATTAATCAAAAAAATTAATATTTAAATTAATAACATATATATATATATACTATATTATAAAGCCCGGATAAAAAACTCTTAGATACAAATTATTAGGCATAAGGTACCATCATTTTATGCAATATTTTAAAAATCTATTAATTTACAAATATCAAAGCACAAGATATATATTACTACTGCAGACTTCTAACACCCACCAATTTGTTATGTACAAAGCCTTCATTTTATGCAGACATTTTCATGTATCACTATTAATTAATATATTATATTACTATAAATTTGTTTTAATTATATTATTAAATATGTAATTGGTTATTTTTTCTAAATGTCATTAAAATATATAAGATAATCATTGAAATCTAACAAAATACTTTTTTTATATAAAAAATATTATATTATTAAGACTAAATTAAACAAATTTATAGAAAAAAAAAAACATTATCATTTTCTCAAGATCATCCAAAATCGTACTACAAATCGACAAAAAAACAAAAAATAAAATAAAACATTAAAATCGTGATGTATCTCGCTGTATTGCGCGAGTACGTTTCTAGTATATATATTATATGGGGTGTGTTTCATTTGCAAACCAAACAATTCGTACAAATTTTGCAAACCAATCTTAGTCGTTCATCAAGTTTAATAAATATCTGATTTTATTATGTTTTCTAATCTAAATTCATTATCATAGTAAATGAACCTTATCATATTCCATATATATCACAATCACTATTAATGAATCATAATAATTACCATAATATATCTTTTGTTTCTTAATATAGTAATTTACAAAATTTGTACGAATTGTTTGGTTTGCAAAAGAAACGCACCCTATATATATATAGTATTAAAATATAATAAAGAAAGAAAAAGCAATAAATGAATTTTTAAGGATGAATATTTTAAAACTTCATATACCACAAGGACCAAATATGTAACTTCTCAAAACAACTTTTGGATTTTTAACGTTAACTTTTAACATAATTTGATGGAAGGACGAAAATGGAAGTAAAATAAAAACCAAAAGGATCAAAAAAGCAGTATTTAAAGACCAAGGACGAAAATCGTTATAAACATCAAACCACAAGGACGACAATCGTAGTTTACCCTTTATAATATTATGTTGGCCTTCTCTATAAAATCTCATCTTCGGGGCCAATAACCAAAACTACCCAATAACTATATCTTTTTACGGCCATAGGCCATGATACCCTTTCAAAAAAAAAAACTATATCTTTTTACTAACAAGCATAAAAGAATAAATGATATTGAAAAATTAAACAGAATAATGAATAAATTTTTTTGGGTACGAGTTTACGTACATCGATTAATCCCAAAGCGACCACGAATGACCGAGTCATCGCAGGTGAACCTCTATGGCCACAAGGGTTTGGCAGCGTCTAAATTTGAACCCTAGATAGATGAGATTTTCCACTACATCTCCTTAAGGTTTAACGAGTGCGTCATAACTACTTTGTTATGAATAAAATTCTTTTATACTATCTAAAAATGGATAAACATCGTATCAAGTAACACAAGAAATACAATTACAACACTCCTCGGTATTTTTGTCTCATTTCCTTTTCCAAACATCATATTTTATTTTATAGAATAAAAGGTATCAAAATTGAAAATTTGTACCTGACTGACACTAACGGTTTTACCAGATTATCCACCAAACTGAGTATAAGATCTGTGTCGTATCATTCTACTTGCTTAGTTGCTTCATCTACTCTACCCAAGTCAGTTGCTGCTGCTAACATCCCAGGCCCTCCCCATTCTTTAATTCTCCTTCCAGCCATTGACGCCTGCATTTCCATACAATTAAATTCCAACTTAACTTTTTTGTCTTTCTTCCATATACTAATTAATTAATACAACAATAAACTTCCTTTTTTTTTTTGTCTACGTTGGTGTTTTTTAACGGTTCTCGTCCCTATTTTGAAATTTTGACAAGTTGGGTCTTTGTGGTTGCATTTTTCTTAACAAGGTGGGCCCCTTTTGCAAGTACAGGGACCTAACTTGTTAATTTATTCAACGAGTTAAAAAAAATGCAACCGACCCATTTTGTAAAAAAAAAAAAAAAAAAAAAAGCTACTACAAGGGCATGTTTCATTAATTTTACAAAACAGGTATGGGAATTGTAAACGCATCCATGTGGCTTCACTCTTAATACAATAAAGAGTAAATTACGCTTTTTGTCCCTATTGGTTGTTGAAAATAGCCACTTTGTCTTTGTGGTTTTGAAATTACAGTTTTTCTTCTTATGGTTTACCATTTATTGCTATTTTCGTTCCTGAAACTAACTCCTATCTTTAAATATAATGGACAAAAACAACAATGTATTGTAAATCAAAATGACGAAAACAAGAATAAATTGTAGATCATAAGGACATAAATAACATTTTTCAACAAGCCAATAGGGACGGAAAACACGTAATTTACTCTACGATAAAATAATACCTCTTTGTTCCAATTCGTTGCGTAAACTATCCAGAACAAGATCACGGTCTGTACCACCGTCCCGGTCAGCATTCCTATCCATATTCCCTAAATCAAATTATTCTCTTATCTCATTAATTAACATCTTCTTCTAAACCATCATTAGCAAAGAATATATATATATATAGGGTTAGGTTCCAGTGAGAAGTTGAGTTAACGGTGAGAAACGGTTATCAACCGTTGGATGAGAAATGGACGCAAAGTAGGATGAGATGCACCGAGATGCACCTGATCCATTTAAGCCGCAATTCATGGGAGGGCTTGAGATTAAAAGAGATCAATGGTTCGGATCCACTTCTCACGCTTCTCACCATTAACTCAACTTCTCACAGGATTATTCGCCTATATATATATATATATATATGTACATGTTCAAACGAGAAGTTAAACATTTTGCGAGAAGACGAGAAATGTGATATCATATATGATTAAACCCACAGGACGTGTAATCATATATGATATCACACTTCTCACCTTCTCGCAAAATGTTTAACTTCTCGCACGATCATTCCCCTTTCTCTATATATATGTATATATAACAGCAACGAACTCACTCACCTGTATACCCATGTGCAATGCAAAACCCAAAGAAAGTCCCAAAGGTATGCCAAATATGTAGTAGCATGCAACATTGACATAAGCAACCAGTGCTTGCCATCCAGCCCCAATTGCCACCCCTGCATTCATTTATTGTTTTAATCCCATAAATCACCCACCAATCTGAACAATCATAACCATATTCATGATTGAATGAATGTATATAATTAATACCAGAGAGTGCGGGTTGAATGTTGTTAATCACGATGCAAGCTGCTAGCAGAGGAGTAAGTTTGTTAACCGCATATTGAACTTCTGCACTGTCTGCAAATAAGCTTGGATACTGGTGTCGGAAGATGATAAGAAGGATGGCAAGCAAAAGGCCGATCAAGAACGATGAAACCACAACCACCACGATAGAGAATTTCGCAGTTCTAGGGTGTGCAGCACCTAGTTCATTTGAAACCCGCACACTGCATGCATCCAAACGTTCCGTGGTTTGGTTTTAGGCAACTAAAAACCTTTAATTATATGATAACATGTAAATGTTAGTTGGGATTAATTTTAGTTACATTTTTACCTGATAGCTGCATTGAATCCAATAGCCACCATCACTACCCATCCCACAATGTTTGTGCTGCAAATTTATAAGTAATTTAAGTATTTAATATAGATGATGCTACACACAAAGATACATATATACAAATTACAAAGACAATAATAAAGGTGTATTACTCTCGTGTTCTCATAGAAATTAAAGAGACACTTGGGTGGGCTATAGTTTTACATTATTGATGAAAGGCCCAAAACAATGTAGAATTGAGCCTCAAAATTTTGGGCGTCCTATTTAAAATCACACATTTAACATGGTAAAAGAACGGCTTTGTTGATCTCGTCTCTTTTTTTCGAATGAATAGATACGACTCACCCCATCTTTTTTCAATTCATCTTGATCACATCATATATAAATAGGATGCAGAAATTGAAATTTGATAAAAGGACTAAAATGGGTACTTTAATCTTCAAAATGAACTTAAGAGGAAAATTGCATAAACAATTTGGAATTTAATATCAACATCAATAAAAATGTTTTCAATCAAAAAAGCCAAAGAAATCGAAATACGGTTTTAAATTGTAAAATATCACTTTTGATAAAAAGAGAAAAAGCAGCAGCGGGTACAAGTCAGAAACATCATAAAAAAGAGTAAATTATGCTTTTTGTCCCTATGGTTTGTCAAAAATTGCTGATTTTGTTTATGTGGTTTCTAAATTATGGTTTTTCATTCCTATTGTATGCAATTTATTGCTATTTCATCCCTTAGGCTAACTTCTAGTATGAGAGATTAAAATAACAATAAAATTTAAAATTATAAGGACAAAAATAATAATAAAATATAAACTGTAGGGATGAAAATCATAATTTCAAAATCATAAGGACTAAAATAGCAATTTTTAACAAACCACATGGACTAAAAACATAATTTACTCAAAACAAAAAGATAAACCAAATTGGGCTTTGAGGAGGCACAAAAAGAAAGAAAAAAAGTCTTAAAAGATTTAATTTGTTTAGGGTCTCAGTTTGTTTATTTCTTAATGATTCAATTAAGAGACAACATTTGTATCACTAAGAGGTGAATCTTGTTTGACAAAAAAAAAACGATCAACCTCTTAATAGTTCCAAAACCCTCTGAATGATTTTGTATGTTCGCTCTACCTTAACCATTCAAAACCCTAATTTCATTATGAACAATTAGCGAACAATTGTATTTCATTTTGCACTATATCATAAGAGCCTCTCATTCATTTTGTAGCAAACCATTCGGCAACTGCCAAACAACCCTTTAGTTGATCTAAAGGTTATTAAATGAATATAGTTTTAGTTGATCTAAACATTATTAAATCAATTAGTTACTTTGAGTTTGGGGTGTTACCAACTAAGAATAATATTTTATTACAATTTTTGTTTTTTTAGAGAAATGTATGTTGATATTTTTCAAAATTTTCTTCCGTAACTCTTTAGCCAAACAATTGTCTCCATTTTCAAATAAGGATTAATTTGTTAGCAGCTTAATATACCTAATGAGATTCATATTTATTCGGTCAACCATACATTATTGTTTGGTAGTAGTTTAATTATATTGAAAATAACGTATTCAGTAAGCTTTTAGGGGAAACTTTATGTAGAAAGCCAAAATTTTCTAAACGTATCCCTCCCAATTAAAAACAATTTCATTCTATCTATGAAAAACTCTTTTAAATAAAATATTATACATATATACAGACAAATTAATCCACACAAACAACTAGAATAAACCAATAATATTCAGGTTATAGATTATCATAGATCCATGCCTCCTTAGATGGCAAGGGTGAGTTTTGCTAAGGCTATGTTTGGCAAAAAAAAGCTAGCTTATAAGCTAGTGTACATGTTTGGATGACCATAAGCTAGCTTATTGAAACGCTACTCAAAGTAGCGTTTTGAAAAGCTAGTTTGCCAAACAAAGCCTAAATATTGAGTGTATATGTTTACAATAAATTTAAAGTTAAAAACTAAAAGTAATGCCACTGGGAAAGAAACCGAACATGACAAGTGCTTGCTGATTAGACCCATGGGGACCGTGAAGCAGAGTAAACAACGCAAGTTCCAATGAACCAGCAAGAAAGAAAAGAAAAAGAGAAGGGAAACAAAGAGCTATTCTAAACGAATGATTATACGATTATGAGCACATTTATATTTTTAAAGCAACCCCAAAAACAAATGGCATGAAACCTGCTGTCACCGATTTATACTCGATGCAACATGTAATGAAGGATGTTGACAGCTCAAAAACATAAAATTTGATGTTCCCTAAATTAATTATTCAAAGATGTCCTAGAGAAAAGAAAAACAAATAAACATATTAAATAATATATATATATATATAACCAAGTTCAAATAAGAAGTTAAACATTTTGCGAGAAGACGAAAGTGTAATATCATGTATGATAGACAAGCTTAACCATATATGATTAAACACATCTAACATTGCCAATACATAGACGTTTAATCATATATGATTAAACACACCCACAGACCGTGTAATCATATATGATATCACACTTCTCGTTTTTTTAGCAAAATATTTAAGTTCTCGTCTCTCTCTCTCTCTCTCTCTCTATATATATATATATATATATATATATATATTTACACTCTACTAACTAGTAACTAGTGATCGATGAGAACTTTTTTCTGGTAGCTTTATTTTAAAACGAGGATTCAATGTGGATGAATCCATTCAAAATTGAAAATGAAATATTCCTTTTTATCATGTGTGGTGTGACGTAGTGTGAGTGCGTGACCGCTGAGGCAAGTCTTATGAGCCACGGTAAGACATATATACATATATTTTACAAAAAGTGGTAAACGTAAAGCTAACAAATTATAACAAAATTAGACATCACATGGCTCGCGCCACGGCCACGCCTTACACGACGGCCATGGAGGTCAACATGGCGTCTAATGCGTGCCTCACGCCATGGCTGTGAGGCCATGGTGCACCTCTAAAAACCATGCTTTCACGCCCGAATCTTATGCCATTATTTATTTTCTGGAGAATACTTATTCTTTACCTATGGTTGCTTGAGCAATCCATTTAAATGATATCAACTTATCAATTTAAGAAGTAAATTCGAGCTGAGTAAAAGGAATAGTTTACATAAACATAAAGAACATAACCACATAATCCATAGACACAATCCAATAAAAAAGTAAGACTACAATTTTAATACTAATTTTATTAATATTTGTAAACTCAAATGATTTTTCACATGTTAAATTAAAAGAAAATCATTTTCAATCGTCTAGTCCTACTCCACTTCATGATAAGTGCATTCTGAGAGCATCTCCAACATATTGCCTATAATTTCTCTAAAATAAAGAACTAAACCTCAAAGTTTTCTAAAATGATTTACATTTAACTCCAACATATTCTTTATTTTAGAAATTCCAACATCCCTTATATTATTAGAATATTCTATAAATTTTATCACTCCAACATTAAGTTTAGAGAATTCTTCAAACTTAGAGTTCTCTATAACTTTCTCTATTTTAGAGAAAAATATAGGGAATCTGTTGGAGCAAAATAAGTGAACAAAAACCCCACTTTTTATATTTTAGAGAATATGTTTAAGATGCTCTAATGAATCGGGTTTAGGTCATGCATTGAACATTGAATGATCTACACCGAATTATTGGTTTATAATTCTACCAAATCCCCCCAAACCAAACCGAAATGGAAAAAACCTACAAAGATATGGAACTATAAAGACGCATGATTCCACCCGCAACACATGTAATTCACATTATTGCCCGGTAGCATGAGGCGTATGATAAAAAATGTGCAACTTGATGCTGCTAAACATGCTATTCATCAGGGGCCACGGGTCACCGTTTTATTTCTCCGTTGTAGTTTAAAAAGATTAGGGTCCTGAAAGGCACCACAAAATGTTTCTTTGAACTACAATGATACTATGATAGCATAAGTTTTCTTTGGTAGAGTTGGTTTGCACAGTCTTTTCTCCCCTACAGGTGCGAGTTGATTCACGTTTCTATCATTTTCTTAGTTTTTAGCTTTAATTTCAAGCTACTATGTTTCTAAAATAATTGGGATGGAAAACTCGAACACCCCATGTCCCCACATACAAAAAACAAGAAACTATCCAACATACCAATGGTAATTTTGTAAAAAAAAATATATCCATATCTTCGTTTTTTTACCGTTAAATGGTGTCGGCAGTCGGAACTTGAAAATTTTTCTAGGTCTGCCTATGCCATTAATGCTCATAAAATGAGAAAAACTTTGTGTTTTTCATGCAAAATATTTCATAAATTCAAACAATTCCATAAATAAGTAAAAAATAAACAAGAAAAGGGGAAGATAATATTTACCATATGGAAAGTGCATCCACAGCAGCTTCAGCATTCTTCATATACCCAGCAAAGAGCACTAACGCCATAAAATACCATGTTTCCAAGCTGCACTTGATGCACAATTTTCGACAAGTTATTGTAGTAGAATAGTTAAGATCAAATTACATATGAAGCATTAACGACTTGCAGATTTGATTAATAAAGTTGAATAGGATGTCAAATCGTTTATGAGATTTTAGAAGTTCCTTATTTCCCAAACCACATCCGAATTTTGAAATGAATCCGAGATAATTTTAATGGTAATTAATTCGTTCTTGCAGGTACAATAACACCAAGGAATCTCAGTCGAATCTACACGATGATGTACAAATTGGGGATCCATCAACTTAATTACTCATTTCCATTAAATTTCTTATTTCATATCAATTCAAGTTGTGATGATTAATGATTTGAAAACATATATATGCACACTAGTTTAAAAGGAGAACATATGAACATACGAAATCATATAAACGTATGGAATAGAATTTACTAGGGATAAAAAATATCTTACCAAAGCATAACAGCTGAAGCGAGAGATAGCCTAACAAATCCCCACAGATTATGGAAAGCAGCCCAACTAAACCCGGACCATGCTCGACCACATGCCCCACAGAGAATATAGATCAGCTGAGCTACTACGATGAACCACCAAGACAAGTTCAGCATCAAGGCTCCTCCGGTAAGCCCCCACCCCAATTTCAACATAAGCAGCCAACTAAACAGAGTATGCAGACCTAACGCCACCGCCGATATACATGCCATCACCATCATTTTACTCTGTGCCTGCAGAAACTTAGAGATCGGGAAGTTAATCGCGTAAGCAAAGAGCTGCGGAATCATCCGTAACGCCAATCCCCCAGCCGCGTTTGATATATCCTCCGTTTGTCCGATCAACTTCAGCAACGGCGTCGCGAAGATGTAAATAAACATCAAAAATAGAGCCGCAACTAGCAGTATAACCCACGATCTCTGCATGTATATCCCTAGCATATCAAGTTGACCTGCTCCATACGCTTGACCACACAAAGTCTCCAATGCACTCCCCATTCCAAGCTATTCAAATCACACGGAAACAGATCGTTTACGCTATCTCACAAAATAACAATTAAAACTAACTCTCACCTACTCTTCCAGAATATCATCCATGCGAATTTAACAGTATATTTCCGATTTTAAGTGCTTAAATCTGTTAGCAGTTCAATTTAGAATGTTTTTCTCACTAGTTTCTAACCAGAATATCATCCATGCAAATTTATCAGTATATTTCCGATTTTAAGTGTATGAATCTGTTAGCAGTTCAATTTAGAAAGTTTTCTCACTAGTTTCTAAGTAACTTCCGGAAACGTAGGTAATCAGAAATGAAAAGTAATCGATATTCCGATTTAAGTGTATAAATTTGTTAACAGTTCAATTTAGAAAGTTTATTCTCAAGTAGTTTTTCAGTAACTTCCGGAAACATTGAAATGAAAATTAATCGAAATAACTAACCATAGTACCGAAGGAGAAACCGGCGATGACGGAGTTCTCAACGGAAACCGCAGCGAGATCGAGCGTTCCGACATGGCCGGCGAACGTTTGAGTGATGGCGCCGAGTGAGTATTGACAGAGAGATGTGAAGATTGCTGGACCAGAGAGATACCAGAGTTTTCTAGATTCAATTCCGAATTGTACGAAGAAGTCCTTGATTCCGGTGATCGGAGGGATGTCATCGGCGTCTGCAACGAAGGAGGAAGAGAAGGAGGCGTTCGACTGTTGACGGAGGGAAGTAATGGCGGTCTTAGCGTCGTGATCGGTGGCGATAAGCGGCTCTGTGGTTCTGTACTCCATCGTCGTCATGTGGTGAGACAAGACAGAGACAAGACGATTTTAAATGGCGAGAGAATGAAGAGGTGAAATAATACGTTTTGTCAAATTGTCAAATATTATCCGCGAAAGATAAAATGTTGCAAAAAAGTCCAAAAAAATGTTGCAAAAAAGGTCCAAAAAAGGGTTGGAAAAAAGGTCTAAAGGGTGTGAAAAGAGTCCACGTATTACATAGACATGGAAATAGTTTTTTTTCTTTTTTTCTTTTTAAATATATTTTTGATGTTTTAAAATTCACATGAAAAAAAAAATCTAAATAGAAATATTTACCAAGGGTTGGGGCCGGTGAGAAGGGTGATAAGCGATCTCCACCCCTGGATGTACATTAGAATGAGATGCATCGGATGAATTCTCGTATCAATCGCGATTCATGGGTTTATTTTCTCAGCTTAACTCTTTTTTTACACGATCCTTTTGTTGACTTATGAATTATTTAATATATATTTTTGGGTTATTGGACGGGTCGGGTGGTCAAAAATCAAGCTCAAACTGAACCTAGATATCCGCCAAAAATTCCAGGCAAGTGTTGTCAAGCTCTTGTGGCCATTGAGATTCACTTGCGATGACTTCAAGTTATTCATGGTCTCTGGAAGGATTAATCGGTGCGTGTAAGCGGGCTGGGAACCCACGGTTACCCAAAAAAAATCACCCAAAAGTTGAGTTTTAGATTTTCGGGTTTCGAGACATTCGGGTTTTGCAAAAAATACTACATTCTCGATTCGGGTTTTCAGACCATTCATTTTTTGCATATCCTTACATTGTATATTATATAAAATCCAACACTCTTTTTCAATTTCTTTAAATACTGCTTAAGAGGATATTCAACACATTCTCTATAATTTCTTTAAAATAAAGAAATTAAATGTAAAAATCTTTAAAAAAATATTTCATTTAATTCAAACAGGTTCTCTATTTTAAAGATCCAACATTAATTATATTTATTAAAATATTATGAAATTTTAACATTTTTAGAAAAACATCAAATAAAATAATAATAATAATAATGCAATATAGTCGATTAAATAGCAAGGGGATGAGGAGGTGAAGGATACGTTCTGTCAAATTGTCAAATATTATCTTCAAAAGATAAAATGTTGCAAAAAGGGTCCAAAAATATGTTGCAAAGAGGGTCCAAAGGGTGTGAAAAGGTTCCACGTGTTATATAGACATGGCAATGTTTTTTTTTTCATATATATGCTTTTAATGTTATAAATTCACATAAAAGAAATTTAAAAAAAAATGATATTTAGAACATATTTAACAGATTTTCTAAAATAGATAAAAATATAGATTTTGGAGATTTTAGATGTATTTTTTGTTATAGTTGATTTTTCAAAATGTTTCTCCAGAAGAAATTAAGAGAGAAATAAAATATAAAATTCTCTAAATTTGAGAACTTAAAATGAGAGATAAATATTTTTTATTTATTTTCATCAAAATGAAACTTTGAAATTAAGTTTTTATGAATAAAATAATGTTTTGTTAGATGAATGAAATATTATAATAATAAAATCAATGTGTAATTCTAAAATATAAAAAAAAATTGTTGGAATTGAATATATTTCCTCTTAGAGATTTTTAAATTTCTTTTTCTACAATAAAGAATTGTTGAAGATGCTCTTATGAATTGTTTACTTAGAAATTATTTGGTTCAAGTTGTAGCAACCAAAAATTCAAGCCCAACCATAATATGACATAATCCCAATACCAACGGTATACAATAGCAAAAAAAGGTAATTAACAACGGAAGTCTTGACTACAACCGATAGTTTATAAATTAAACGGTAATTAAAAGTCAATGAACTAAATTAAGCCTTCACATGAGTCCGCTAACAGCTCTACACTTTCTCTTTTCCTTTTTCGGAAGCACCGCAAGTGTTTCTTCCTGAAAATGGGTTTTTAGGATTGAAAACGAGGGTTAGACCGTAAGGTCTAGTGAATTACTGACGAGCATTTAAAATCCAACAAGCATAATTAAATGAATCAATTTTAACAAAAACAAATAAAAATCACGTCCAAGTTACATTCCAAAAACGGGAAACACAATGATCAGTTGTGTCCCCAATTCTGTCACCTTATTCACATCCACGATCGGGACCCAAGCAGGCTCCCCTCTCGTCTCGGGGCCCAAGCAAACTCCCCGTCCACATGTACAAAAAACGAATTTCACGCACAGTGGTATTGTGAGTTTCCCATGATCACCGCAATTTCAACATTTCCCAATATATATATATATATATATATATATATATGTAAAGCAAAGATCCATATACATGTCCAAGACAAACAGTTAATCGTACAGGTAAACCTTTTAAAAATAACGCTCAATTAACGAAATATTTTCATTTACCCCAATTTCAGTTTCAAAGCACTTCGAACAAGTCAAAAGAGTAGGAAGTCAGAAACTCACCTGCTCAAACGCTTGCACACCTAGTTAGTGTTGTGCCCCTACAATTAATTAATGAAAAGAGAGGAGAATTAATTATTGATTATCGACAAAAAATGAGACCACAGACCGACCGACCCCGAACCCCCAGTTTTTATTTTCAGCATTCCCTCGGGTTCCCCCGGGTTAGGCTCGCACGGGACTCCCCCGGGGTCACGGCCTGCCCGGGTTCCCCCGGTCCCAGTGCCGCCAGTGCCGCCTGGTTCTCCCCCGGTTCCCAACATGGCCCGGGTCTTCCCCCGGTTCCCGGCACCGCCCGGGTCTCCCCCGGTGCCCGACGTCACCCGGGTTCTCCCCGGTCCCGATACCAACCGGTCGATCGCGAACGAGAACCCCAATCGACGAAGAACTAATCGCAAACCAAACCTCAACCTAATTACATTCATCTTAACACTAACTAATAAAGAAATTAAGGCTAAACATCAATAATCACAAAACTACTTGCACTAGTCTGATTCAATCCCAACATCAAAACAAATGAAACCCTAAGGATTTAAACCTCAGACATCCACAAACAACCCAAAACCAAGTAGGAATATGAAGAAAACAATTAATCAGAACTCTTATAGATGGAGACTAACCTTTATGATTGGTTTCTTCAACACTCCCTTGATCCTTTCACCGAGAATTTTAGCCTGACTCTGCTTCTTCAATCGCCGCCTCCAAGATAACCAAGAATGGAAAGATCGCAGATTAGGGATTTGTCCCTTTAATTAATTTACCCCCAATTTCACTTTTAGCCCTTCAAGTTTCAAATTTTATCAAATAATACACCCAAGACTTTACCACATCCTAACTTTTCAACAAATGGTCCTTACAACAAGTTATGAGATGAGAATGAAATGAAATGGAAAAAAACATAATAAACTAACATGGAATGAAATTTTGTGCTTGTCTGAAATAATTAACTTAATATATTATATAAAATCAAACACTTTCTTTTCTTTCTCAATTTATTTAATTACCGTTTAAGAGCATCTTCAACTGATCCTCTATGATTTCTGTAGAATAGAGAATCAAAAATTATCACATTTAACTCCAACAAGTTATCTATTTTAGAGATCTAGACATTAATTGTATTTATTAAAATATTCTTAAAGTTATCATTATAATATACTTTTTAAAATAATTATATAAAATAATGATAATGATGCAATCTCATTGGTAAAATGAATAATAAAAAATTATTTATCTCTTCCCATGTCAAGTTTAAAGAATTATCTAAATTTATAGTTTTTTCTAGTTGTCTCTATTTTAGAGAATAATATTAAAGAGTCTGTTTGGGGAAAATATAGAACTAAAGCTCAATTTTCTCTATTTTGATGAATCTGTTGTACATGTTCTAATACACATCTAACCTAACACCCCTTCGAGGTTAACGAGCTTAATGGTCCAGACAGCTTATTCGCTCAACTATACAAGAGCGTTTCTTTATGGCTTAGTCGTTAAGCCACTAATCCAAAAGTGTCAAATGGAATAAGCTAGGACCTCCTACATGTCTTCATTAAGTCACCTGAAATAAATTAGTACCATAATTTTCCAATGAATTACATGTAAACCCATTGAGTCTTTCGTTTTTTAAACAAACAAAATTATTATGATAAACAACTTCACTTATACAAGACAAGTTAAAAAAGAGAGCAAATAACCACTTAAAATGAATCATCGTTTTTGCAATTTAATCACTTCTTAATAATTCTATCTCTAATAATAAGACATTTTGGGGGTGTTTGGTTCATGGATTACGAAGGAATTGGAATGGACAATTCTGTTGACCAAATTCCAATTCATTGTTTGATTCACATATTGATCATGATGGAATCCTTTGAATTCCACAAATCAAGGAATTCATCATTCCTTGCCTAAATGGAAAGAATTGAATGGAATTCAATTTCTACCAACCAAATGCGTGGTCAAATTCCATCAAATTTCGTTCCAACTTCTTCAAAGTCAAACTTTCTTCAATAGATTTCAATTCCATCAAATTTCATACTGCGAACCAAACGCCCCCTTAGATTTTTTTTTACCTTTTCAATGTTTTGGATTAAACACAAAAAGATACAAATATAATTGTAATACCTTCTTTATATATACAAGTTATAATTATATTATTTTTAAGAGTGAATTGTGGATTTGGTCCCCGTGCTTTGTTACTTTCTTTGACTACGGTCCCTATAGTACGTTTATTGTGGATTTGATCCCTATGATATTCAATTTATCTTGGTCATGGTCATTCTGACTAACGCATCCGTTAACTCCATTAAATCAAGGATCATTTTATTCATTTTGCCTAATTTGTGTTTTTTTATGATAAGAAAAATAAAAAATATATTTTTTTAACACACACACACACACACACATATATATATATATACTAGATTTTCCCCCGTGTATTACACGGGGTAATTTTAAAAAATTAAATCATGTCAAAAAAATCATCTTATAGATATGAATGATTATCAAAAGTATGATGGTATTTTTCCAAGTTTTTTTTCTTTGGAGTTTTTTTTTGCAGCTGGTTACAAAATGTCATTGTTTTAGGTAGTTTCACAAAAGATGTTTTGCAAAAAATTAACAAAAAATATTAATAAATATTAATAATTTATAAAACAAAATTTATAATATAACGTAAATGAAATTATGGAAAAGTGCATAGTTAAAATATTGATAAAATAAGAATCACGTATAATAAATTACCAAATATTTATTTATATACAACATTCTTTGTTCTATTGCTAATTATACTTTCATCATCTATAATTAATATTTTTAAAATTATAATATCATAATGTCAAGAAAATAAAATTAAAAATGTTATTTTATAAAACTTCATGATAAAAATCAAAATTCTTGTATAAAAATTTAAAGAGAATGAGGTTTTATAAAAAAAACTTTTGAAGTAAAAATTGATATGAAATAGCCAAAAGAAAATTAAGACAATTTAGTGATTATTTGTATCAAATCTCATACTAATCACGACACATTAATTCGTATATATTTATGATATTTAATAATATAATTAAATCAAAAAATATTCAATATTGGACTCATTTCGAAGGTATTGACGAAACGATTACAGTAATATAATTTGTAAAAAGTAAAAATGTTTTTTAATGCATTTTAGTTCATATTCATTATTTATGTTTATATGATAAAAGTCTAAAATGAAAAATAAAAAAAAGTAAGAGATTAAAAATAAACTACATACCTAATTATAAGGGTAATAAATGTAAGGTATAAATTAAAAAAAATGAATTAAGAAAAGATTCAAGGAGGAATGAATGTGGATGTGCTAAATGAACTTATAATGTAAAATGTGTCCAGATACATGTTTACGGGAAAATGAAAAAATGGACTCACCAGAAGGCGACATGTGTTCTTCTAGTTACTTATTTATTATATGTATAAATATATATATATATATATATATAGAGAGAGAGAGAGAGAGAGAGAGGTGGTTTAATTTGCAAACCACCTTAAAGAAACTTTGCAACCTATTCATACACCATAGATTTAATTAATCAAGGGTCAAGGTACATTTGAGATATTTATTTTAATAATAAAATTTTAATTTAATATTATAAATGAATAAAAAAAAGGACGCAAGGGCATGATAGTTAACATAAATACAAATGTCTTCTCAAATTCAAAATCGTAAATTTGTTTAGAATAAAAACATTTGTTTTTTAATTAATAAATGGATAATCAAAATAATTTATTCTAAAATAAGTCAAAATCATAACTTCCATTTATAAACCAGTTCAAACCAATTTACCAATACACCTCTCTAATTAAAATAAAAAGAAAATAAATAGTAATTCATTGATTGGTTTAAATTGGTGTGCAAAGTTTGCATGTTAAAACTAACAAACCCTACAAACCAATCAAAACCACACAATGAGTTGATCAATGGCTGAAAGGAGTAAAAATTAAATTTAAATATTATTGAAATTGATATATTATCATGTATCATGAACTTTAAACATTTCAAACTTCAATGACATAATTTAGAGGGAGAATAAAAATAATAATACATACCACTCTCAAAAACAATAAATATGCAATATACAAAAAAATGCAAGATACATGACCACAAACTCACAAAGCACATAAATACAATATTCAACAATGTAGGGGTCTTTGAATATACCTTTAAAACTTGATTAGATATTTGCGAGATTCAAGATATTTCTCAATTTCTTCCGATATTTGATTTGAAACTTAAAGGAGGGGAGAGAAGAGATGAATCAAAATTATCTATTTATGCCAATAGCTAAGTGTACACATATAACTATCGCTTATATCTTTAAACTAACAAAAATATCTATTATTTTAATAATAATACAAACAGACAACAAACATTAAAGAACAACAGGAAATAACATTGCTAGATATTAAAGGAATCGGATGATAGGGAAGAACGCAACAAGAAACGCACCAAGATCAATACGACTTTGAGAAATAAATTAAAACTTTACAGAATAAAGGTGCAGAGAAATCAAATAATTTGGTGCATAAATTAGGTTAGTTGAGAAGAAGAGATCTTACATTACTTTTAGAGCACAAAGAAACTGGATGATTTGGAGATTTGGCGATGAAACCGATGCAGAGAGAGGTTCCCTGCAAAGGAAAAACGAAAAAGTTGACGGATAATAAGATGATGATGAACAAAGAGAGTTGTGGTTGATTCAGAGAGGTATGAATAGTGGCGTGTGATTTTGGTTTGGTGCAGAAGAAATGGGACTATGGGAGGGAGGGTTCTTGGAAATATATATATTTTTTAATTCAATAAAATATATTCATATCACAATTTTGATTTCTAAATTGGACTTCAAAATATATGCAAATTCGTTTTCAACTTTTATCTCACTAATTTTAATAATTGATTTTCAATTTGTATTTCCAAAATTAATTGTTTCAATTTTTCATAACAATTTTGATTTCTAAATTGGATTTCCGAACATATACAAATTCATTTCAACTTTATTAATACAAAATTTTCTCTAATTTTGGAAATACAAATTGAAAATCAATTCTCTCACAAATTTTAATAATTGATTTTGAAAATCAATTATTAAAATTTGTGAGATAAAAGTTGAAATGAATTTTGTAAAAAGAATTTGCATATCTATAGTCTATAGTCTATACTATATTATAAAGCAGAGATAAAAAAACTATTAAATACAAATTATTAGACACAATGTACCATTATTTTATGCAAGGTTTTAAAAATCTCTTAATTTACAAGTATCAAAACATAAGATACATATTACTACTGCAGACTTCTAACACCCACCAATTTGGTATGTGCAGGGTCTTCCTTTTATGCAGACCTTTCCATGTATCACTATTAATTAATATATTATATTACTATAAATTTGTTTTAATTATATTATTAAATATGTAATTGGTTATTTTTTTAGATGTCATTAAAATATATAAGATAATCATTGAATTATAACAAAATACTTAAAAAAAATTATATAAAAACATTATATTATTAAGCCTAAATTAAACAAATTTATAAAAAAAACATTATCATTTTCTCAAAACCATCCAAAATCGTATTGTAAATCGACAAAAAAACAAAAAATAAAATGAAACATTAAAATCGTGATGTATCTCGCTGCATTGCGTGAGTACGCTTCTATTATATTATAAAGCAGACATAAAAACTCTTAAATATAAATTATTAGGCACAAGATACCATCATTTTATGCAATATTTTAAAAATCTCTTAATTTACAAGTATCAAAGCGCAAAATACATATTACTACTGCAGACTTCTAACACCCACCAATTTGGTATGTGCGGGTCTTCCTTTTATGCAGACATTTCAATGTATCACTATTAATTAATATATTATATTACTATAAAATTGTTTTAATTATATTATTAAATATGTAATTTGTTATTTTTTCTAGATGTCATTAAAATATATAAGATAATCATTGAATTATAACAACATACTTAATTTTTTTATATAAAAACAATATATTATTAAGCCTAAATTAAACAAATTTATAAAAAAAACATTATCATGTAACATCCTAAAATTCAGAGTAAATTTAAACTTCTCACAATAGGCAACATGACATCTGCATTGATATAAATTCCTCAAAAGTGTATCAGTCCTTTGGACTTTACAAAAACCTGTACGAATCTATAATTCATCAACAAACTAATCTAAACATAACTATCTAGATTACATCAGTTGACAATCCAAAATTCATCAAAAGAATGAGACTTAACAATGCCCAACTATCAACACACTTTTAGTCATCTCAAAATGCCTCGAGACCAAACTCGTTTCTCAAAATCCTGTGCATCCCACCGCTAAGGGAAACCTGTTATACATATCATTTGAGAAAAAAATGTCAGACTTAAAGCTTGGTGAGAACATACAGTTTAATAAGTTCAAAAGATATAAACATTTGTATCATAAGATAATATTTCCAAGGAGGTTAAATCTTACAATTGAAACCTTTGCCACAACACCGGGCTTTTCTGTTATAAACACGTCATCAATGACCAACGATAAAACATTTTACCAAGGATAGTGGCGTAACACAAAATAGGCCAAAATCCGAGTTATGAGCTAAACAATTGGAATCCAATGATACGAACTCATAAGTCCGTGCTACAACGTGAGATCTAGCCCCAAGCAAAACCAATGTATACTCCTTCACTAGGATCACTATGAACCATGGCTAGTATCCGGCCTCACATAACCGTACCAAGTTGCCCCCGAGAATCATATGCATCCATAGCTACAAATTGGGGAATGTGACATCCCAACAATTCAGTCGACTCAAAACCTAGGGATCCGCTAGTAATGGTACAGACTCGTCACAACAACATATGTGACCAACCATAAATAAACACATTTTATAAACAAAATGTCATTTCCAGTTCAACTACTGGTAAGAATGAAAATCATAAAAAAAATGAGTTCTTAAACATTCTTTTCACATATCCACATAATGTGCACGTAAAACATCATTTTACTTCAATAAGATAAGATCCATCATTTTAGTCAAACTGATCGGGAACCCCGAAAATCACCAAAAACTTCATTTATATCAAAATGTATAGAACATGAAATCATACCGTAGAAATACTTCGGATTTCGCAAATAAGAGTTTTGACATGTATAAAGTTTGCAAAATGGTAGTAGGAACTCACCAGTAGGTTTTAGGATAAAACCTGGAAAACCAGATAACGATCACGACGTAGAGGTGAAGCTTAAAACACCGAAACCTTGGATCGAACACCAACTATAACTACCAAACTCTAGAGAGAGAGAGAGAGAGAGAAACGATTTAGAGAGAGAAGAGAGAGTTTTAGAGATTGAGATCAAAGAGATATTTTGGGAAACTGAACCCTTAAGTCGGTCCAGGGGGATTTGCGGGTAACTCGCCCGTGCCATAAAACCCTAAAACCAACAGAGGCTTTCGCGACTAATGCCGCGACTACCCCTCTCATGCAAGTCGCGAAGCTCGTAAACCCATAATCAACAGTGAACATCGCGACTTATGCCGCGACTCCAAGTCGCGAGCAAGTCGCGAAACTCACTGGAAGTTCACATTTTCACCGGAAACCACGCATGCGAACGATAACTAATATCGATGATAACGACAACTGTTAAACACAAGATTACAAAGATATGTATAATGAAAATACAGGGTATTACATATCACTTTCTCAAAACCATCCAAAATCGTACTGTAAATCAACAAAAAAAAAAACAAAAAAAAAATGAAACATTAAAATCGTGATGTATCTCGCTGTATTGCGCGATTACGCTTCTAGTGTTCGATAATACTTGATTTTCAATTTGTATTACAAAAAAATAATACGAAATAATATTTAATTTTCAATTTGTATTAGAATAAAATATATTCTATTTTATTTTTAGAAAATATAATATATTTTAATTCAATAAAAGATATTCATATTACAATTTTGATTTCTAAATTGGATTTCCGAACATATGCAATCTCATTTTCAACTTTTATCTCATACTAATTTCGACAAATTCCATAGTAATCACGACATATTAATTCGTATATATTTATGATATTTAATTATATAATTAAATCCAAAAATATTCAATGTTGGACTAATTTCGAAGTTATTGACGAAACGATTACAATGATATAATTTGTAAAAAATAAAAATGTTTTTTTTCAATGCAATTTAGTTCATATACATTATTTATGTTTATATGATAAGAGTCTAAAATGAAAAATAAAAAAGTAAGAGATTAAAAATAAACTACATATCTAATTATAAGGGTAGTAAATGTAAGATATAAATTAAAAAAATTGAATTAAGTAAAGATTAAATAAGGAATGAATGTGGATTTGCTAAATGAACTTATAGTATAAAATGCGTCCAGATTTATGTTTAGGCGGGAAAATGAAAAAATGGACTCACCAGATGATGACACGTGTCACTTCCGTTACTTATTTATTATATGTATATATATATATATATATATATATATATCAAAATAAATAAAATAGAATATTATTGTATGTCTTGATTTTTTAAATTTAAAAAAAATAATTATATTAAATATGATTTCATTATTTTATGTAATGGTGGAAAAAGTTATGGTTTTATTGTTTTAATGTAATTAAATTTTAATTTAAATAAACTATATCATAAAATTATATCTTATTTTATTTAGAGCGAATAAAATAAGATATGTTTTTATTATTTGATTTATTAAATTAAAACTTTAATTATGTTAAAGGCGATATAATTTTATTGTTCTGTTACTATCATTGCAACAAACAAGTTTATTATCGATATTTTGACACTAAAATCATTGAAAATCATTGAGAAATGAACTCTAATTTTATCATCTTAAAATTAGAGATTCCAATTTTCATATTGTTTTTCAATAAAAAAACTCAAAACAAACCGTTTAGATTTTAACGAAATAAAATATTTAAGTTACGAATATTTTAACTCACAGCCACAAGGTAAAACATAGAGCATCATATGTCAGGTAACACCAACATGAAAACATGTTAGCATTTAGAAAATAGCGAAAATCAGCTACAACATCCATCTATAGAAAGATACGACATGGTCTTATCATTATTCGATACTCCTTCTGTTTAGTCTGATTTTATAGCAAATCATTGTATTTATAGGCTTGGTATAATACTGTGGTTAAAGGCTTATTCTGTGTTGTATTAGCCAAGGGTATTTAAGTCCCTTGTGACTTTAGTCTTTGAAAGGATATCACACATATTGAATAGAACTTAGACTTCTGCGCTTTCAATCTCTCTCTCTCTACTTTCTCTCTCTAAGATTTAGTGATTTTGGGATTATCACCTTTTGTCCCAAAATAAATGTTCATAATAAAAAAGACACATGGTTTAGAAATGTGTAATTATTAGTCTATTACACTAGTTAATTTTATTGTGGGTTAAAATATTAGTAAATTAAATATTTTATTTCGTTAAAATGTAAACAGTTGAATTTTAATTTTTGACTGAAAAACAATATGAAAAATTGGAACCTCTAATTTTAAAATGATAAAATTATAGTTCATTTCTCAGGTTTTCAATGATTTTGGTGTCAAAATATCGATAATAAGCTTGTTTATTGTGATGATAGTAAAAAAACAATAAAATTATATCGCCTTTCACATAATTAAAGTTTTAATTTAATAAATCAAATTATAAAAACATATCTTATTTTATTCGTTCTAAATAAAATAAGATATAATTTTATGATCTAGTTTGTTTAAATTAAAATTTTAATTATATTAAAACAATAAAACCATATTTTTTTCACCATTATAATAAAATAATAAAATTAAATCATATTTAATATAATTAATTTTTTAAAAATTTAAAAAATCAAGTCATACAATAACATTCTATTTTATTTATTTTGATATATATATATATATATATATATGTGTGTGTGTGTGTTAAAAATATATTTTTTATTTTTTTATCATAATAAGACACAAATTAGGCAAAATGACTAAAATGGTTCCTGATTTAATGGAGTTAACGGATGCGTTAGTCAGAGAAACCATGACCAAGATAAATTGAATGCCACATGGACTAAATCTGGGGGGATAGTGCATGGTATGCCTATCTACCTGGGGGATGCATTTCGGCGATACCCAGACCTTGGGTCGGTCTTCGGGTCGGTTCGGGTCCAGGTTTACGGGCATACCAGTCTATGGGTATGCGGGTTCGGTCTTGACCGGGCTTAGTCGTACCTGGGCGGGTCCAGTCGATTTGGCTGGGCCGGGTCGCCGCGGATTAGTCGGTGCTGCCCAATTGGATGCCCGGATACCGCGGGTGTGTGTGTGGGGGGGGGGGGGCATAGCCCAAGTTGCCGTTCAAAAAACAAGATAAATTGAATGTCACAAGAACTAAATCTACAATAAACATAATATAGGGACCGTAGTCAAAGAAAGTAACAAAACACGAGGATCAAATCCACAATTCACTATATTTTTAATTAAATTATATAGCATAAATCATCAATTAAGGGTTATAATGTTAACATTTGTTTCTTATTCTTAGCGGTTGTTTGTTTTTTTTAAAAACAACCTCTTAATGGCTTTTAAGTCTGAATCGTTCAGACTTTTTTAAATTTAAATTGTTTGTTTATTTCCAGTTTTCAGAACCTTTTAACTCTTAAACACGTCTGAAATAAGAAGTGGTGATCTAACTTCTTAAAACCTCTTATCACCACCTCAGTTCATATGTTATTCTTTCTCTCAAGACATCTCCAGACGTTACAGAAACATACAGTTTTGTTCGTTCAAATTTCAGACTTCAGTACCACCTCTTATTAATCAGAAAAAAATAAGACTTCAGACATCTTAAAAAATAAAAGACACCTTTGTCTTTTTAAGTTATAATTATATCTTTTTATGCTCCACATCAATTAATCAATCTAATGGTAAATTAGGGGTGTTCAAAAAAACCGTTGGACCGCTCAAACCGGTCGAACCAAGTCAAACCGGACCCTTTTTTGCGGTTTGAGCGGTCTGGTTTGTGGTCTAGAGGTTTTTCTGGGCGGTTTGGACCAAACCGACCGCCAAATACATATATATTTTTTATTTTTTATATATGCATTTATATCCATTATCTAACCATTGTTATCTTAAATATATTCGGTTAGGCCCAATGTTATCTTAAAATCCCACCCAAACATAAAATTTATTTTTGATTTTTGACATTTGAAACATAAAATCTATTTTGACATTTTTATCTTAAATATCATGTCGACTTCAGGCTTCACAATTCAGTAGTTCACGTTCGTTCAAGCTTCTTATGTTCTTCATAGTTCATTTTTTTAGTTTGCATATTATTTTTTTGACTGTTTTGTTGGTATATTTTGTTTACTATTTTGGTGAACTTTGATTACTTCAAATGGACTCAAGTCATTGAACTTTAAAATTCAAAGTTATATATGTTTTTTTAAGTTTAAACTTTAAAACCCATAAAAGGTCCAAACCGCCTAAACCGGTAGGACCAAACCGCGGTCCGGTTTGACCGGTCTGGCACTTGATATCAAACCGCTCGGTTTGAAAAATTAATAAACCGGCATTTGCGGTTTGGTTTGTGGTTTGAGGGGTTAAACCGCTCAAACCAGACCGCGAACACCCCAGGTAAATTGTGTGAAACGCTCGAAACTTCACATGTTGACATAAACCATCAAGTTTAAAAATAACTATTACATTTTTGTTTGCACAATTTCATATGATATAAATGTGTCACGTTTAAGAATACGACTTATAGTTACGATATTTATTTGATAACAAAATCAAATATACAACAAAGTAAATATGAAAGCAGTGTTGTAAGTTTATAAAAATATCTTCAAACAAATTATTTAAAACGAAAAAAGTAGAAAAGAGAGTGTGAATTGTGAAATTCTCTAAATTTAGATAATTCCTTAAAAATGATTACTATGTGAGAAATAAATTATTATCATATTCCTGCGATAAGAAACACTTGAAATTAAATGTTCGGAAACTAAAAATAATATTTCACTAAATGTATTAAATATTTTAGTACTATAATTAATGTTATAAACTCCAAAGTAAAGAAACTGCTAAAGTCAGATGTTTTTTTTTAATTTAATTTTTAACTCTACATTTGAAAGAAATTTGGAAAAGTTCTCTTGAAAATGTTGCAACCAATTTGAAACCTCAATCTTCTTAAAGTAAAATGATCTACTCATTGTGTTTCTAATCCGTGAATTTTATTTAGTGAAGCCTGTGAAAAATGATTTTTCGGAAAACATACATATTTTATGTAACACCCTCAAATTTGGAAAAAATCAACTAATTAAAAATTTCGACATTACATCAAGTAAAGAATAAAACTTCTAATTAAAACTCGATATACCTCAAATTAAATTATATAATTAACATCCACAATTATAAACTCAAGTCTTATACAAAGACTAAATCGAGGTCGGGTGTTACTAAACCCAATCCAAGTTGCTATTCCCAAAGTGCGGAAGACTTCACCCAAGCTACTCTCTCTTGTGCAAGTAATAACACTCATCACTTCACAGTGTCGCTAGTACCGTACCCCAACCGGAACCTGATGCACATGCCGACAATTAAAAGGTTAGGATAATGCATAGTGAATTCAAGATTTTTCAACAAGAATAAATATATCATTAAAAAGGAAATAGTGCAACTTAAATCATAATCTTTCAAAACGATTTACTTTAAATATTAAATCGACCAGTTTTCCAATAACACACATTTTAAAAGATGAACGCTATTACGCTCCAATGCAAAACATCTCTCCATGAAGTGATTCAACCCAAAACTACTCAAAACGTGAAAAGAAATCGAACTCCCAATTTATAAAAACGCGGATAAAATCATATATCACTAAACACCCAAGCACGGGTGTGACATAATACTCAACCCATTAATCATGGATAAAATCCATATATATAAAATGTCACTTAAAACAGTGATACTAAAAACTCAATACCAAAAACAACACATTTTGATGAAAAGGGAGATCCGATTCCATCGAATGTGGCGGACACACAAAGTTGAGTCACTTATCAGTGTTAATAAAATCAAACACTTGGGTCATAATCATATGATATATCGAACTCAACTCCTCTAAGTCTATTAGTCATGGAGTCTTAATTTCAACCCCTCTGGGTCTATACGGTGAGACATCCAAATCCAAGGGAACAATTAGCACATTGGAATTACACCTTACTGCTCATGGGACAATGCCCGACTATACGGGTCCACATCTTACTTACCACGAGATCTAATGTCTATTCCGTGCTACAATGAGGGAGACTAACGTCCCATCGTTGAACGTAAAGACTCAAGTGCCTATGGATCCATTGCATTACAGTAAAAAATATTACATGACTCTAAACGAATGAACTAGGACATTCAAAACATGTAATTCTCGAATAAGATGCAATAAATGCAAATTATAACCAAAACTCCACAACAGGCTATTAAAAACCGGACAAATGTTCCCAAGACTCATCTTAGTCAAAACCTAGCCAAAAGTTCAACAGTTTATTTTATCGTACAATAAAAATGAGTGTAAACAATAAAATACATTTAACCAACGGTTATGCAACAAAACGACCAAACGTATGATTAACCCAAAACTCATCATTGGTTGAGACAAACCATTTTCCAAATGAATTCATACCCTTATATTTCCAAAACGTCTCATGACACAAAAAAAAAATGCATTTTCCAAACGATTTATATGATCAAATACACTAAAAATTCATAAATCGCCAAATAAGTTCCATTTGTACAATAAATCGCCCAAAATGAACACATTTTATGAGATTTACTCGTCAAAATATCCAAGGATCCAAATATATGCATTTTATAAGATTTATCAACCCAAATATGAAAACCTTGTCAAATATTCAACACATGATAAAAACCGTGTGAAACACATTGCTACTTCAAAATACACATTTTGATATGTACATAGTTTTCACAAAGCAACTTAAACTCACTTTGCTAAATTTAGGCTAAATCTAGGTTTTATCCCAAAACATGAGTCCGTTTGGACGAATACTTGAAGTCTTCTAGTGAGCCCTCTCGATCTAAGCTCCAAGCTTTCTACAAGGTTTCCTTACCACAAACATTCGTAAAGTTACACAAAACTTCTAAGGATATAAAGAGAAGATGAAGAACACCAAACCCTAGTTTTTTAGATGTAAAGATGAGGAGATTACCTTGACCATAAACCCTTGAATCCACCCAATATCTTCAATCCTCTTTTATCTCTACTTGGAAAGCTTTAAAAACCGAGACTTTAGGTCCAATAGTCAACAAAATTGGACAAATATGAAGGAGATAACACCAAACGATGAAAACCCCAAAAAATCCCTATTCTTAAACGTCCAGACCACTCCCGCGGCTTGACTCGCGGCTTGTGGCCGCGTGTCAAAACGCACGCCTCCCTTGGTCGATCTCAGCAACTTGCGTGGCTTGGGTAGTGACCCAAGGTTGCGAGGGTTATGATTTCGTTCTTTTTTCTCCCGTTTTTCGTGCTCGGTTCGATCCTTAATAGCTCTACTATGATAGGGAATTAAAACCTTATTAAATTTCCGTTATAAGGGTCAAACGATCACGATAGCGTGAATCAATAACCCTTCAAATCGCGGGTGTTACATTTTACAAAAATACGCATCATACAGATCAATCTCAATCGTCCATTTACTCTAATGAAATCTAAATATTTTGATTCCTAATAAAAAAACGTTAATCATAATTAATAAACTCTAATAATCTTCCATAGATATTCAGATCATTACGGAGAAATTTTCTCCTGGCGTTTATTGTTTTGGCAGCATGGCCGAGTGGTAAGGCGGAGTCTACAAATCCTTTTTCCCCAGTTCAAATCTGGGTGCCGTCTCATCAACAAACGAATCAAAATTTCTTATCATGTTCTACTGATATAATTCACCCATATTTTACACAACAGAATAGAATAAGAAGACTGTTGATACTTAAGGGCTGCTTATTTTTTCAAAAATCCTTTTAATGACTCTTAAGTCTGAATCGGTCAGACCTTTTTACATTCAACATGTTTTGTTTTTTTTATAGTTTTCAAAACCTATTAACTCTTAAATACATCTGAAATAAAAAGTGGTGACCTAAATTCTTAAAACTTCTTATCGCTGCATCAGTTCATATGCTCTCATTTATTTCAAGATCTTCCAGACGTTACAAAAAGAAACAGTCTTATTGCTTCAGATTTCAGACTTTCGCACCACCTCCAGGGCCGGTCCTGAGCTTTCGGATGCTCATGGCGGAAAATTAAAAAATGCCCCCTCCTCGGCCCTCGCCACACACACGCATATATATATATATAGTGGAATGTTCAAATAAGAAATGTAAATGTTGTGAGAAGGTAACAAGTAGACCTGGCAAACGTGTCGTGTCGGGTCGGGTTCAAAGTTAAACGGGTTGAAAGTATCTAACCCTAACCCGACCCGTTTAATAAACGGGTCAGAAAATCCCAACCCTAACCCGACTCGTCTAACCCGCCACGACCCGCCTAACCCGTTTAACATTTATAAAATTAAAATTAAAAATCGAAAATTCACAAAAAAATACAAATACAAAATTCAAATTAAAGCATTAGAAATCCAAAATTTATAGTTCAAAATTATAATCAAATCTAAAACACTAAAAGTCCAAAGCATTAAAAGGAAAACTTTTATATATATATATATATATATATATATATATATATATAGTGGAAGAATATTTTGCAACCCTTAAAAAGGTTGCAAGGGCACATCTTAACCGTTGGATTCATGATCGACGGTTATTTTATTTTTATTTTTCTTTTTTTTAATTAAAAATATTGGGCCCCATATTTATTGTAACCGTCGATCATGAATCCGACGGTTAAGATGTGGGTTGCAAGGTTTGCAACCTTTTATATAAACAACCCCTATATATAAACGGGTTATTCGGGTCATTTTCGAGTTGAAATTTTTGACCCTGACCTTACCCGTTTAATTTTCGTGTCGTGTCGTGTCAACCCGTTTACTTAAACGGGTTGAAATGCATTACCCAAACCCGTTTATTTCGTGTCGAGTTCGTGTCGGGTTAGCGTGTCGTGTCAGTTTTTGCCAGGTCTAGTAGCAAGGGAATGTTCATATGTGAATTATTGAAAAAGTTCATTTAAAGATATATATATGAACCTATAGAAATAATTTGTAACATCGGTTCACATATAAATTTTCAAATAAATTTTGTTGGATTTTTTCAATAAATCACATATGGATCTTCTCTTGACTTTCCCTTCTTATCTTATCATGATATTTAGCTTTTTTATTTGAATCAGTCTTATATATAAAAGAAATATTTGAAAGGGTTTGGAACCTAGTCAAGTTAGACAACTCATCTCCACGTCGATTTTTATTAAATATGACAAAGAATGATACAATGGAAGACATAAAACAAAACCCCGAATGATAAAACATAAAACACATTATCTAAAATGATGTCTTTGGGCATTTTTTGAACAAAGTATCTTATGAAGCATAGAAAGAATAATTGAAATAGTCAAAATTGAAATCGTCAAAATTGATTCATTAACTTTAATTCAATCTCTATTCTATGGAAACATCAAAGATCAAATAAAAACAAAATCAAAAATCGAAAATCAAAATTTAAAGAGCCCAAAACTCAAAAAACCATTTACAAAATTTTTACAAAACAATAAACTCAATATTATTGTGAAACATATTGATTAATGATATTATAAGAATAACCTAAAATAAAGAAAGCATTTACAAAACTTAAACTTAAAGATATTGAAAAATTGAAAGTTATTTAAAATCCTAAATACTTAAGCAATAAATAATATCTAAAAGAATAAATTAATTCAAACCCTTAATGGAATCTGTTGCTGGAATTAAAAATAAAATAATTTTTCAGCACACAATTTCTTTTTCCTAGAATGAGTCTACCATCATGCTTCTTATCAAGTTTCAATATTTTGCTGCCCATGGTTGCCATGGGAAAGGGGCGGCATTCACCGCCTCTTATTAATCAAAAGTAAAATAAAAAAATAAGACTTCAGACCTCTTAAAAAACAAACGTCATCTTAATTGATTTTAATTTGTATGATTTATATAAATACATAATTTATATCTAAAACATTTTTATATCTTTATTCTTTAAATGGAAATTTATCAAAAATAAGTAGATAAATGATAGTATTGAGTTTGGAGGGCATGAAATTTTGTAACCATGTGGTCTCTGGCAAAATTGACATATCATTCTTTGTGAGGGCGACACACACAAATTGCTGGAGATATATTATTGGACCTATTTACAATAATTAATGTTTTTAAATAAATTAAATTTTATACCGATAAATATGAGTGTTGTGACCGTGTGTGAGTTAAAAGACGATTTTTAACGGCTAGTTCTTGAATCTTGTAGAAATTATATTTCTTTTATACTTTTTGATTTTTATATTTTATATAATTATTAATATATTTCTTTAAGTATCGTTTGACAAAAATAAGTTGACTTATTTTTTCTAATATATGTTTGAATGAACATAAGTTAGTTTTTTGATAAATTACTTAGGGACTATTTGGTTGTGGCTTAATGGGCTGTATAGCCTCTATTGCTTATTCGCTCAGCCATAAAAAGTCGTTCGGTTGTAGCTTATTCACTCGACCAATGGCTTAATCGGTCAGCTAAAAATACCAACTCCTTTACACTCAACCATCTAATTTGCAATTAATTCCCCCAGCTACCCTTATAACAAAAACCATAGTGGCTTCTTATGGTTCGATTTGTTGATTCTTCAACCCTATGCCTCTTTCCCATGTGAATCACCACCACCAGTAGTACCTGCTTCTCCCCCTCCGTCTCCACCTGCAGCACCACCAGTACCGCCCACGTCTACTCTAACATTGCCACTACCTGTCAAGCCACTCCTCCAGCTGTAAACTCGCCACCTGCTCCAATTTTGTCTCTACCACCACCACCATCAGGTGGTTCTCCCCCACAATCAACCCAGCATCAGAACCAACTATTTATCCTTCACCTCTAAGCCCAAGTGAACACAGTAGGTGGTGTTGTATCGGTTTTCTTTTTGTTGATTTCATTTTGTGGTATTTTGTTCTACATTAAGAATTGGGTCTCAATTTGTGAATAAATGAACCGTTGTTTTTTGAATTTATTGATTTGGGTTTTTTGGTAGCATGAATATTTCATTTTTGGGTACAGCTTTTGGTTAACCTTGCAATTTGTGAATAAATAAAATTAGGGGTAAAATAGTTATTTATGACATTTAGACTATTCAGCCCAACAACCGAACAACAATTTATCTTATATCATACAGACAACTCTCCCGCTAGTCGAGCTTAATTCCATCTAGCCTCTCCTCGGCTCACTTCGCTACCTTTTAAGGAAAAGAGTTCTAGCAAAAAACTATCAATACAAACAAATTTATACATTCAGGTCTTAATGAAAAATAAACCAAACAACCCCTTAAATTAGTTTATAAGATTTTTTTTGTGACTTTTTCTCATTATACCTCTCTTAATATTACTTAATATTATTTATTAATTATAAATAAATTTTAATTATTAAAAATTAATTATTACTAATATTAATTGAATTATATAATGATGCTAATTTTAATTTTTTTACAATTATTCTTAATCATATCAATTGTTTTTATATTATTTATTTAATATTAATCAATATAGTTTAATTATTAATTACTATTATTCTTTAACTATTTATTTCTATTTCTATTATATGTAATGGTTATTTAAAAACCACATGTTAGTATAGATTTTTTCTAAAACTTGTTGTAACAAATTCAAAATTTATAGTATATACATAATAATAATTTTTACCTTTTAATTAACATATTATATTATTTGTTTTTTCTTTACTATCTTATTTTGTATTAATTAACATATTATATTACAATAAATTTTATGTAATATTATAATCGATTATTTTTTTAAGATGTATTTTTTGGTCATTTAACATGATTATTGGCCAGTCTTTGCCAAACGTTACTTATCCATCAGTTACCGCCTACCAACTAGCTTATCAGGTATCAACTAACTTATCAGTCTACCAAATATAGCCTTAACTTATATTATGCATTAGACCCATAAAATACATTATTATAAAAACTATAATTGTGGAGCTTTATGTAGATTCTTAGGGGTGCTCAAAAATCCAACCAACCCGACTAACCCAACACAAAAAAATCAAAAAAAAAACCTAACTCAAGGTAACCCGAAACATGATCAATCAAAAAAATAACCAACCCGACTTTATTGGGTTGGAATTGGGCCAGACTCAATAGAACCCGACCTAATCCGATTACCCGTACAAACCTAAGCGGTGCTGAGTAGTTTTAGAGGGTGTTTGAGATTACTTATTTAAATAACTTATTGACTTATTACATTTTGTCACTACAGATGATATATTTCTAGTGTTTAGAGTAAAAAAGAAAAAAATTAGCTTATAGTTTTTTATCAACACCTATTTGAAGCTTATTTATCCAAATTACTAGATTACCCTTTTCTAACCCTATCATCGCATCCTCACCTCCTATCTGGAAACGCATACGCTCGACATCGCAGAACCATCGTTCTTCTCCATTGTCTTCTCCTGCTTTCTGCTTGTTCGATTTCTCGCCCGATTACTCTTCAGGTATGCTTTCTGTTGGGTCGATTTCCACTGCATCTGTTGTTATATATATATTTTTTTGATAGAATGAACCGAAGCAAGAAAATTCGAACACCCCCTAGGGTTCAATCTTTTCGGGTGTCGATTTCACTACACAGATTACCATTGTTTTGAAATTCATACACTGTATCCATTTTGAAATTGAAGTTTTCTGTGTTAATTGATACACTCTCTACATTGGGTCGATTTCACTGCTTATGATACATTCTGTTTGGGTGTCGATTTCAAACATTCTGCTTATGATACATTTTGGATAGAACTTTCCATTGTGAAATTGATACATTATGTGTTAATTGAAGCTTTCTTCTACAGTGAAATTGATACATTCTGTGGCTTTCTAGAAATTTGCAACTTTTGAGTCCTCATTTTGTGTTTATGATTTGTGATCTGAGTGTGTTGCCCATGTGATATGTTACCTGTGTGTGTGTGATTATTTTGTGTATTGGGAACTTCAATTCCAGTTATTACAATTATAATTTAGCAACTGTTTTTACTATGAATCAGTTCAGATTAGCTGCTGTTTGGCAGTTGCTGAATGGTTTGGTGCGGAATGATTAAGTGGTCAGAATGATTAAGAGGCACTTATGATATAGTTTAAAGTGAAATAGGGTTGTTTTGTAACCGTTCATAATGAAATTAGGGCTCTTAATGGTTAAAGGAGGTTCAGGATACAAAATCATTCTGAGGGTTTTAGAACCATTAAGAGGCATATTTTTTTTTTTTTGCCAAACAAGATTTAGCGATTCAGAAATTGCCTCTTAATGGAACCATTAAGAGGTAAACAAACAATTTATGTGATTGGAGGAGACATCTAGTTCCTATCGACATTTTTAAGTGTCGTAAGTGTCTGCTTATGTTGGCACTATGTTGTTAGGTTCACAATGGTATAGAATGGACTCAAGTAGAACTTTATCACTCATAACATAATGATCTTATTGATTCTATTTACTGTTGAAAGGCTATCCTAACAAAACCACATCCATACAATGGAATGAATAAGTAAAGATATTTAGAAGTTGCTTGAAACACATGCCCACTTTAACGCTACAATATTTTTTCTTTGCTCGTGTGTGTGTGATTATTTTGTGTTAAGATGTCATCATTGGCATTTACATAGCAATTTCATTCATGCTTGGTAGATCCGGTGAGAAAGACATATTGGTTAATCCAATAAGAATAACTTTGTTATTCAGGTTATGGAGGCGAGCTATGATAACTTTGTTGCTAGTGATACATCTAAAAAGAATAAGCCAAAAGTTCTTTGGGATCATTATACCTTGATGGTGTTTGTTGATTTGTGCATGAATGAGCTAAAACATGGGAATAGACTTGGTAGTCACTTCAATAAGGTTGAGTGGGGGAACATAGAGAAGAACATTAAGGACGGACAGGAAAATGTTTTGACAAGAAGCAACTTAAAAACAAATGGGACAATATGAAGAAAGAATGGAAGTTGTATGATCGTTTAATGAGGATTGAATCTGGCATTGGATGAGATCCTATGAGAAAGACAATCGTTGCAACACCCGAGTGGTGGGACGAAAAAGTAAAGGTAATACTTACTATTTTGTTAACGGGTCTAGTCATGAATTTTAGTGTTTAGGGACCTTCATAAAAAAACTTTATCATTAAGACTAAATAAATTACATATTTATTTTTAAATATAAAATATTTAAATCATAATAAATTTTTAATTTTTTTTTCAATATTTAATATGACACCAATATCAATGTAATTTTTTCGAGTTCTTTTTACCATGTTTTCAAATTAGTAAGGCATATTCAACACATGTCCACAACTTCCAATTTCTATTTTTTTAAGTATATAATATTTATATACGGCAAATGCAACAAATAAACTCACGTAGGTTAGGTTTGAACCCCTGACCTTCTAGGTGGCCAAAGGCTCCATTACCGCTAGGCCAAAGGCCCTTTGGTTCTAATTTCTATTTTATTCAAACATAAATTTCCAATTTTCTTTTTTAATATGAAATTATATTAATTTCAATTCTCTATTTACAATAAAATATTGCATCCCTCTGCATCGCTATAGTGGATCTAGAAAAGTATGATATGAGCAGAAAAGTTCTGTTGCATATGTGAATTCAAGTAGTGTTTAGTGTGTTTACTTTTATATTGGAAACAGAGGCTAACAAAACCACAAGGGTTGTGGCGTACTAGTTAAGACTCTGATGGATGTGGTGGAATATTCCATCTGCCCAGAGTTCGAATCTAAGCGTACACAACAATTGTGGCCACTGAGGTTTAATAGCGCTGATGTCTTACGGTCATAATTTGCCAATGGATTAGTTTAGGCATAGCCTAGGTCACCCTCCTCCCCAAAAAAAAAACAGAGGCTAACAGTTTTGGCTTTTCATAGGAAACATAATGCTTGAAGATAAGAAAGTGCTCGGTCTGTCATGGGAACCAAAGCTACCTTCTCTTTTATTTGGTACAAAATATGGGTCCGATGACAAGTCTAGTGTATCAGAAAGTAATCTGGTATATAAGCCCAAGTCAGAGCTCATTGATGGGCTTTTCGTTCCACCTAACGATCCCAAAAAGGTGAACAAATTACTGAAGAAGCAACTCAAAGACACAACAGGAAAGAATTGGTATGTTCACATTCTACATGAAAGAAATACTTTGTACTCAAATCATATATCCAAGTTTTCAGCTGAAGTTGACTTGAGCATGTTTGAAATGCTTCTAGGTTTGATATGCCTGCTCCTACACTCACACCTGAGATGAAAAAATATCTTAAGCTGCTCAAGGTGCTGTCACTTCTCATAATACATCATGCGAATATTTTCCATTGTTGATTCTTATTAGATAGATTATATTTACAAAAACTGTCCCTCGCCATTGTTATAATCTTCTTGGTCATTCATTCTAACTCCATAAACAAGTGTTATGCACATTATTACACACATAGGGTCAGGTTCAAGGGAAAACTAAAAAAAAACGAAAAACTGAGGAACACGCTGGTAGCCCTTTATCTGGACAATTTGTAACATGCACAATTGCATAATGCACATGTACATAAAAACCAAAAAACAACTTAATTTATTTGTATGTACAAGTGCATACCGTTCAGATCAAGGGCTACCAGGGTGTTCCTCAGTTTTCAATTTTTTTGAGGTTTTCCCATAAACCTCCCTCTACACACATATATCATCATTTAATGTAGAAAATGAGAAAGTAAAGTATTGATCGTTCTATAGGAAAAGATTGTTATGAAATTCTCAAGGAGGAATTTATCAATCATATATATATATAGGAAAAGTCTAATATGAACTCCTCAAGAGTCTATGTTGTATTTGTTGTGCTGCTCTTTGCAATGTTTCAAATTGTCACACATGTTTACGGGCTTCTATTTTTGAACCACTAAAGCTTATGCATGAATTGAATTTGTATGGTTTCCGGTGGTGGTGTCAAAAGAGAAGGTGGTTATCGAGAAACAGGTGTCCACGGGAGGAGAAAAAAAAAAGATTTAACATATATCTATAGCATTAAATCTCTAAATCATGCTTAGAATTGGGTACCTAAAATTGTTGAATAGACTGTTTGCCTTAAGAAAAAAGCCGAGTGCATGTTATAACGATAATTTGTGACAGATTTTGGTTATGGAGTTGGAGTGAGCAACGACTTTGTTAAGAAAATATTTAGGCTATCAAATTGAAGATTGAACCGAGATATTTAAGGCTATTGATTCTGTTGTAGTGGATCTTGTTGTATCATACTTTATAATTGGTCTTTATGGCACACAATCATTCTTTACCATTGAGTTTCTTCATATTAATTACACTATAATGGCTGAGGTATGATGGTTGTTGATTTTGGATGGATCATTACAGACTTTGATAGTGTCTACTTTGTTTCTTTCCTCCTAGAACACTTTGTAACATTCTTGATGTTTACAGTTGCGAAACGTGATTGATCCGAAGAGGCATTATAAGAAGGGTGACTCCAAATTAAACATATTCCCAAAATATTTCCAGGTAGGTTCATCAATATAAAAGTATTTTTGTCAGCTTATTTGTGTATCTCTTTTCATTTACTACTTAGGGCCTGTTTGTTAGCAACTTCATGAGCTTAATGGGACTCACAGCTTATTCGGTCAGCTATACATGACTGTTTGGTAGTGGCTTAATGATATAGAAAGTAGTTTATTCAATAAGCTTCTATGGGGGAGCTTTATGCAGAAAGTCAAATTTTTTCCAAACTTGGTCCTCCCAATTAAAAAACACGCTCCTTCCATCTATGAAAAAACCATTCCAAACAAAAAATTTCTCAATCTATACAGACAGATTAATCCACACAGATAGCTTTATCATACATGACTTAATGGAAAACCAACCAAACAACCCCTTACTGTTTGTCACTGTTTACAGTTTCTATGTAGTCTTGGTTCTTTTCTCCGGTATTTGCTGTTCTTTTTTTTCTTTTTAACTTTTTGGACTCAAGCTTCTCCGTACTTATCAACTTTATTCTTTGGGGTAGAGGCTGACTACCTATATCCCCCACCCCATACCTACTTTTGAGTGGGACATACCGGGTGTATTTGGTTTGGTTTGGTTTGTCGGCTTTCTTGAGCTCGAGGTAGATTTAATGCGATAATTTGAAATTCTCAGGTTGGAACGGTTTTGGAGCCCGTAACGGAATATTTCACCAGTAGACTTACTAAGAAAGAAAGGAAACCAACTCTTGCTGATGAGCTATTATCTGATCAATCACTCAAGGTTTACAGGTGAGAGTAACGCCATGTTTGGCAACCATAACTCAGGGGTCGTTTCCCAAACGCTTACCTGGGTAAGCACTTACCGCTAAAATTCAACACTATCTCTTACTTACCGGGTAAGATTTTAGTCCACTAAAACCGTATCGTATGCAACAATTTTTCCGGTAAGCGCTAACCGTGGTAAGAGTCTTCTCCCTCACTTACCAGGTAAGACTATCGATCATTGCCTTAGCTATTACCGGGTAAGATTCTTGGTCCTTGCCATATTAATCCGGTAAGGTAATATGACTTGGTAAGCGTTTACCCGGGTAAACGGCCGCTTAGTTTGTTTTTTGAGTTTACTGAAAAAGCCCTGTTTCATTAGGGCATAAGCTAGCTTTTTGAAAAGCTACTTCAAGTCGCGTTTCAATAAGTTCCAAGGGATTTTTCCATTTTTTTTCTTCCGACTATGCTCTTTATATTTTTCCAATTAATTTTTCAACATGTCCTTTTAGGTTATTTTACATTGTCATATGGCTTATTAGCGAGTTTTTACCAAACATGCCAGCAACTCACTTTTCAGCAAACAACTAGTTTATTGGCTAGTTTGCCAAATATAACTAAATGTGGAGGCTAATTAGTTTGTGAGGCTTTCATAGTTGCTTTTTGCAAAAGGGTATGACTACACCCCCACGGCGTTTGTTTTTTAAGAGGTCTAAAGTCTGAAGTCTTATTTTAGTTATGATTAATAAAAGGTGGTGTGTAAAAAGGTCTGAACGATTGACTTAAAAGCTATTAAGAAGTTTTTTTTCAAAAAACAAACAACCCCTAAGTCATACAGATATCATGGGGAGGTACATCGTGTGTCCAAGTGGCAGGTGGGTGGTGTTTGGAGTCAAACCATGGGCCCGCCTACTGAATGAAGAGTTTTTAGATTTTGGAAGACTTGCGTTAAATGTTGTTGCATTTTATAGGAAGCGGAAGGTTCGAGAGATTGAACAGAAAAACCAGCCGGGCGGGGTTGATAAATGGAAGATCAAAGGTAAAAGCTCATGGAAACATGCAAAGCGAAGGAGGCGTTGATTAAGATAATAGTCGTGTTTAATGTCTTAATAGTCACATTATGATGGAATTTAGTCTAAGAATTGTTGGATCAAATGATGTTGGATCCTAAGTTTTGATTTGTGATCAAAGGGTGCAATGCAAAAGGTGAAGCTTTGTATGACATTGTTGGTCCATGTGGTTTGCTCAAAATCTGGATATCGCTCCTTGGTTTATATTTTGTTACAACATGGCTTGTTTGCCCTAATTATGTTAAAATCTCTTTTGTTAACCATGGGATAATTTGGTCATTTCAAGTATTAATTAAAAGGTATTTTTAAACAACTTAGGAATTGTTTACAAAACACTTATTAAGGTTTTTTTTTTTAAACCTCTTAATGGCTCTTAAGTCTGAATCGTTTAGACCTTTTTACACACCACTCTTTTATTAATCATAACTAAAATAAGACTTCAGACTTTAGACCTCTTAAAAAACAAACGGCACCTAAGTGCCTAATCGGTTGTCATTTATCCTACTGGGTAAGCATGATAATGATCGAGAATCTTATATGATAAAAGGCATAGCAAAGACCAAGACTTACCCGGTAAGTGAAGATGAAGACTTTTACCCAATTAGCATTTACTGAATAAGAGACGCTTACCAACAATCTATTTTGATGACCGAAAATGTTATCCGATAAGATAAGTAAGAATGGTGGCTCGTGTTAGTAAACGTTTACCCGACAAGCGTTTGATAAATGACCTGTGATGGTCGTTTAGGTAGGATGTCATGGGTTTTGGTTCATGAATATTGAAGGAATTGGAATGGATAATTAATTTGACCAAATTACAAATCTTATTTTTGGTTCACATGATGGAATTCTTTGAATTTCATTGAATTTCACAAATTAAGGAATTGATCATTCCTTGGTTTAAGTAAAAGAGTTGAATTCCATTAAATTCATACCAACTAAACGCGTGGTCAAATTCCATCAAACACCAGAACCCAGCCTATATACCCCAGCCTACACACACACACACACACACACATATATATATATATGTGTGTGTGTGAATGATCGTTTGAGAAGATGGGTTAATGGTGAGAAGTAGATCTGCACCGTTGATCTCTTTTAATCTCAAACCCTCCCATGAATTGCGGCTTAGAAGGGAATTGATCCGGTGCATCTCATCATAATGTGCATCCATTTCTCATCCAACGGTTGATAACCACTTCTCACGCTTATCAACGTTAACTCAACTTCTCACCGGAACCAACCCTATATATATGTGTGTGAGTGAAATTGAGGGAAATTTTAAAAGAACCGAAGAACCATGAAAAATCGGATGAAAAAAGTATATCAATATGAATGTCAAATTAAAGATAATAAAAATAATCGTTTTTTTGTGTAATTTATTTCATTTCAATTTTGACTATACTACACCGATTTTCGACTTAAAAATCTAAGGCGGATATTTTTATTGAAAAGAAAAAAATTATAACCATCTTTTTAACCACATGAGTGTGGTCATCGTAATATAACGGTTTGGATTATTTTGTAGAGTTTTTTTTCCAGAGTTATCGTTCGATCTTTTCCATATATATATATATATATATATATATATAGACCCATTTATTTGCTAACCACGACATTGGTGCTACTTGTGCTAACCAATCTCAACCGTAGATTGATGAAATCAATGGTCCACAATTAATTGATTTTTTATTAAATTAAAATATTAAAAACGGTTGAAAAAAATACAATGCATGTATGTACAGGGGTATTTCGGTCAAAATACAATTTCTTTTAATTTGGGGAACATGAGCCTACCAAATTAAAAACCCAAATAATTAGGGATTTCATCCCATAAAAAGCACCAACTTCCCAATCCCACCGCCGTCATCACCTTCACTTGAAAACCCACCTCCACCATTCTTCTCACTACCACTCGCCGCACCTCCGCCGCCGCCGTCGTCACCACGCGCCGTCGGAACTGCTTCAACGCCTTTCTCACCCACCGCCAGTGTCTTTTTCTTTTCAAACAAATCGTTAATAATGCAACCAAGATGCATAATAACAAAAACCCACCAACGGAAACGGCGATTATGAGAATCTTGATTTTTCGGCGATGGTTCGATTTCTTGGCGGCGGTGGTGGGTGGGGTTGGGTTCGCCGGAGAAAAAGAGGGAGACGGATAAATAATGCATGGGAGGTTAAACGCATCGCCGCATAAATCAACGTTACTGGAAAATGAAGTGGAGTTGAATTGAACCAAGATACAGGTCGCCGGAATTTGGCCGAAAAGTTGGTTAAAACGATTTTCAGGATTTGAAGAAATCGATTTTTAGGATAGTGCATACAGTGCATATATGCATATGTTTGCTGAAATATTATATGCATATATGCACACTGATATTTAATATGCATATGTGCATATTGAGTATATGCATATGTGCACACTGAGCATATGCATATTTGCACACTGGTATCTAATATGCATATGTGTACATTGAGTATTCTGAATATGTACATGTTGTATATGTGCATACCAGCTGATCTATTTTGCATTGGTTGAGATACACACTGACATCTAGACATGCATATATGCCCACTCGAAATATGAAAATACATTAAATATTATATTTAATATTTAGATAACTACCATATTAATAACTTATTGAAATATGTAAATAAATTAAATATGGAAATACATTAAATATTAAATATTATATTTAATATTTAGATAACTACAATATTAATAACTCGTTGAAATATGGAAATACATTAATAGACGTGAATTATGAAATGCTCATATTACCCTTTGAGGACATAAACTCTAGAATGATTCTGATTGGTTGAAAATTGATTGACACGGTTAACACCAATGTCGTGGTTAGCAAATGAAGGGGACCATATATATATATATATCACATAACTTATATTAATTCTTTGTTTGTTAAAGAAAAATGAAACAAATCATTAAAATACATAACATTTAACGTTATTAAAGGAGGTAGACCAACACCGTAACCAATTGCAAAACGACAATGACTGTCAGTGCAATGAATAAAGTTAAGGGACTAAAGTTGATAGTAAAAACATACCACAAGGACCAAAAAAGTAATATATTACTTCTTTCGATTAGTTTTAGAGATGTATAATTATTACACTTTCTTTTTACTAAATGACATTTTTACTCTTATTTAATTTTTCCCTCTCTCCATAACTTTTATATATTTGTATATTAATAAGGGTAAATATAAGAATTTATTTATCTACTTTTTAAAAGTGGACACTTATTTTGAGATAAATATAAATAAAAATGTGAACACTTATTTTGGGTCGAAGAGGGTATTAGGCGAATGATCGTGTGAGAAGTTAAGTTAACGGTGAGAATCGTGGAGAAGTGGATCTGAACAGTTGATCTCTTTTAATCTCATGGAATTGATCTGGTGTATCTTATCTCGGTACATCTCATTCTAATGTACGTCAATTTCTCATCTAACGGTTGATAACCACTTTTTACGTTTTTGATCGTTAACTCAATTTCTCACCGAAACCCGACCCGAGAGTATTACAAAGACACCTTGTTTTGTTAAAAAGTTATGTGACGACGTCAGTTTGTCGTCAAAAGCTTTTCTTTGCTTTTCGTCTCCTTTTTCCACTTCGTTGTCCTTTTCTCTCACAAAGTAAGTAAAAGAAGATTTCTGCACATTATTTTAGTGAGAGAAAACACATAGATACAGATACATATACGTATATATAGAGAGAGAAAGAGAGCGTTGTTGCTGTATGTCACTGGAGTACTACCACAGTGGTGACCAGGAATACGGCGCTTACAGTGAGCTTGATAACCCTCTGCAATGGCCTCAACTTCGGAAAAAGCGACGTCTCTTCTCCTCCGAGAAGTTACTTCCTCCTCTGCCGCCGATGTCGTCCAGGATTGGACCACTGATCCCTCCGTCGGAGATCAGATTCGCCACCGCGGAACAGCTACTTCTGTCGGTGACTTAATTCGTCCTGTCGTTGCTCAATCCTCCGCTGCTACCACTGCTGCTAAAGGTAGTAACTCGATTCACTGATTTTTGTGAAATTTTAATTTGATTACTCCTGTTTGTTAATTTTAGTCATGATGTCTGATTTGTTGGTAAGAATTAGGTCAAAAGTGAAATCGAGTTAATATGTGATCGTAGTTGTAAAAACGTGTTAAATGTTAATCATATGCGTTTGATCTTCATGAGTATAAAACGTATAGATTCATATATAGATGTTCTAGGTAACTGTTGTTACAGATCGACGGATTGCGATTATGGAACTGACATAACAGATTCAAACAAAAAGGCTGGCTGTGCGTAGGCATGGAAATGGTCCCCGCCCCGTTGGGGAACCCGGTTCACCCGCCCCGATCGGGGACGGGGATTCCCCGCTAAGCCGGGGATGGGGACGGGGATGGGGATCCCCGTTTGTCTCAAACTGGGGATGGGGATGGGGACGGGTATCGTACTCCCCGCCCCGCCCATCCCCGTACCCGTTATATATTAACTAATAAATTAAATATATTATTTATTTCAACTAAATCGGTAATTCATAATATTTTATTTTCTAACTAGGTTTATAATCTAAAATTGTCATTTTGTGGATGTTAGTATGTAATCTTTTGGATGTCAAGTCAATATACAATTAGTCGATGTGTTTTGGATATTACTCGATATGTTTTGGACGTGTGACGTTAAGGTTTTTTTTTAATTAAACTGGATTTATATTGGTTTTAGCTAATTAAGTATCATATGATGTGATTTTTTGTATAAAATTAAATTCCTTTTGATTTTAGGTTTTTGGAAATTTGTGAAATTTAAATACGTGTTGCGTCTCACATATTTGATTCAAAATAGTTTATATAAACCGAAAAAAAATCCCCGTTTCCCCGTTGGGGATCCCCGTTCCCCGTTGGGGATGGGGATGGGAATGTGATCATATTCCCCGGCGGGGATGGGGATGGGGACGGGGATAGAGATGAGGATCGGGGACGGGGATGGGGATTGAGGTCCCCGCCCCATCCCCGCCCCATTTCCATGCCTAGCTGTGCGTACTGCTTTGTGCTTACGATGCCAATTTGTAGGAAAATATCCTTATCCTATACGCAACAAGGGTCTTATGCAACGCTATGCATTTTTTTGACGACAGGAGTCCACAAAAATGCGGACATACAATACATTTGATTATCTATATACTTCTGATATAGAATATGGTATGCTTTGTCTAATTTTTGTGGAATGGAATGTGAGAAAGGAAATTTTAGATAAATGGCCATGAAAGTGCAGTTACCTAGTGTCCTGAAGAACGGAATTTGAGGTTTTGAATTGGAAATGATGCTCACTTAATTCAAATATGAAGAAATGGGGTTTGTGTAACCTAACTTATATCTCCGTTGCCAATTCCTATTCAAAGCCATGGAGATGGAGTTGGCGGACATACCCTTTTGTGTAACCTAATCAATAATTTCTCTGGTCTTAAGTATCACGAAAACTGCTTTGTGCGAGTGTTATTAATTGTGTTGACTGAAATTTGTTGCTTCAGGAACTGGGCCAACGAGTATGGTCAGGGCGCAGACTCGCCATCCACTTGATCCTCTAGCTGCTGCTGAAATCTCGATAGCGGTGGCAACTGTTAGGGCTGCCGGAGCAACTCCAGAGGTTAATCATTGCCACACATTTGTAGCTCTTAACCATATGAAATTCTTTATGTTTATAACATAACAGGGAATCTTAATGCAAGAATTTAGGTAAGAGATAGCATGCGATTTATAGAGGTGGTACTGGTGGAACCAGCAAAAAGTGTGGTTGCATTAGCCGACGCATATTTTTTCCCACCTTTTCAACCATCGTTGTTGCCAAGGACAAAGGGGGGACCCATAATTCCCACAAAACTTCCACCTCGACAAGCTAGACTTATCGTTTACAACAAGAAATCAAATGAAACTAGCATATGGATTGTTGAACTATCAGAGGTTCATGCTCTAACTCGAGGTGGCCACCATAGAGGCAGAGTCATTTCATCTAAAGTAGTGCCTGATGTACAACCTCCTATGGTATGGAACTTTTTCCTAATCAAATTTTCTCTCTTTCTTTGGGTTCCTATTCCTTAAAGCATTTTTCTGCTGTTCTTTTATTAAGCACATAATTGTGACCTCAAGGAAATTTCTGCTAGCAGGTATATCTCTTGAATTGAGGTTTTTAGAATCATAAATCTCTTATGATGTTTACTGAGAAACAAAAAGGCAATATATGATTGATTTTAATTGTATAGATATTGATGTTGGCTTAAAACAGCAGTTATCCCGTTAATGATGCAGAAGTACAAAACAGCACACAATCCGAAACTGATTTTCAGAAACCTTTTCTTTGCGTTTAACTAGCCAACTCCATGTGTCAAATGCATTTGTTTGTTCTCTAGAAAATCCGGTACTTTATTGCATCACCATCTCATTCTTTGTTTAATTATCTTCATTTTTTTCTGTCTTTTGTTCTGCCACCTCCGTCAATAATAGGATGCTGTGGAATATGCTGAATGTGAAGCCATTGTAAAGGACTTCCCTCCATTTAGGGAGGCCATGAAGAGGAGGGGCATTGAAGATATGGACCTTGTTATGGTCGATCCCTGGTATGTTGTTGCATTCTATTTTTCTTCACAGTTCTCACATATTTGCGTAGTTCATATGGTTTCCTGGTATTATTGTATGCTAATGCTTAGGATGCCAAATCTACATTCCAGGTGTGTTGGTTATCATAGTGAAGCTGATGCTCCTAACCGTAGACTAGCCAAACCACTTATATTCTGTCGAACAGAAAGCGACTGTCCCATGGAAAATGGTTATGCTCGCCCTGTTGAAGGAATTGATGTGCTAGTTGATATGCAAAATATGGTGGTGATAGAGTTTAAAGACCGCAAACTTGTTCCTCTACCACCAGCTGATCCATTGAGAAATTACACGGCTGGTGAAACAAGGGGAGGTGTTGATCGAAGTGATGTGAAACCACTAAACATTGTTCAGCCTGATGGTCCGAGTTTTCGTGTTGATGGCCATTTTGTTCAATGGCAGAAGGTCTGTCCTATTTTTCTGTCTTCTTTTCTATCTACCAATTCTAGTCGAGTTACAAACTTGGTAGGGCTTAACTTCTCTTTTGTTAATTTGGGGCAGTGGAATTTTCGTATTGGTTTCACTCCTAGGGAGGGTTTGGTCATTTATTCTGTTGCATATGTTGACGGTAGCCGAGGTCGGAGGCCTGTGGCCCACAGATTAAGCTTCGTAGAAATGGTGGTTCCTTATGGTGACCCCAATGATCCTCATTACAGGAAAAATGCATTTGATGCAGGGGAAGATGGACTAGGTAAAAATGCGCATTCTCTTAAGAAGGTAAGGCCGCCTTTTAAGTTGCTGGTTTTTGTTTCCATTTTTTTCTAATATAATCATCTTATGAACCACGTAAGTCAAAGAAACATGATTTTGTATGACATGTACTTATGTTCAGGGTTGTGATTGTTTGGGCTATGTCAAGTATTTTGATGCACACTTAACAAATTTCACTGGGGGTGTTGAAACAATTGAAGATTGTGTTTGCTTGCATGAAGAAGATCATGGGATCTTATGGAAGCATCAGGACTGGAGAACAGGTTTAGCTGAAGTACGCCGGTCAAGAAGGCTGGTAGTGTCTTTTATATGTACTGTGGCCAACTACGAGTATGGGTTCTACTGGTATTTTTATCAGGCGAGTCACGACCAATGATTCTTTATTTTTTCTGTTACCTGCCCGTATTGCTAAGCTTTGTAAACCTGGATGACATATTTTAGCCATACAACGTCTTTTGATTTTTAAGATAGCAATTTCAGGAATAATCAAGATAATATCTTCTTACAGGATGGAAAAATAGAAGCTGAGGTGAAATTAACTGGAATTCTCAGCTTAGGAGCTCTACAACCTGGGGAAGTGAGAAAATATGGGACTATGATTGCTCCTGGACTCTATGCTCCTGTTCACCAACACTTCTTTGTTGCTCGCATGGATATGTCTGTTGATTGTAAGCCCGGTGAATCCCACAATCAGGTTAGCATTTCCAATTTCTGCAATTTACTCCAAATGTCCTTAGAATTGTGACAGGTGATCAAATGTTTAAACTGTGGGCTACTCTAGTACTCTCCACTAGCTATAATATTTTCGTTTATTTGAACATGTAATTTGATATTAGTGGTTTGGAGTTGGGATAATGTAGATTGGCACTTATTTGAGCATGTGATACTGGTCTTGCCATTTTATTTCTATTTTGCTTCTTCTGGATTTGGACATCAATCGTTGTACCTTAAGAAATACATGCCAAGTTTCAAACTACGAGATCATACCTTTTTTATATATAGAATGCTCTGATTACAGGTGGTTGAGTTGGATGTTAAAGTTGAAGGACCCGGAGATGCAAATGTGCACAACAACGCGTTTTATGCTGAAGAGAAACTGTTGAAATCTGAATTAGAAGCGATGCGTGATTGTAATCCTTCATCTGCCCGACATTGGGTTGTAAGTTTTCTAACACCTACCTTTGCGACTCTAGTGTCTCCCTCTCTCATTATTAATTGTTCTATACGTAAAAAATCAGAATTGTCAAAGCATGAGTGATACTGCTTCCTAGTGCTATTTCTGTTGCTACTTTCCAGCTGTCGTTTTTCACTTGCACGGCCACTTATAAATATTTAATGAAGTTCGAGTTCGATGGACAATCTCTGACCGTCTAGCCTTCGTTGGAGGGGACGTATTAAGAGTCTCACCTTGGACCATTTCTCCTCTATATATGTTGAACGTCCCTTATCTCCTCAAGAGCTCTTTTGGAGAATAATGTAATGGGGTTCCCACATATTCTAACATAGTATGATAGACAAGGTCTACCACTCTAGGGACTCAACACTTTGGGACAATAGGGGGCGTGTTAGGGTCCTACATCGACTAGACTTGAACCATTTATCCTCAATATGCATTGGAACATCTCCTCTCCTCAAAGGCGATTTTGAAGAGTAATCTTATAGGGTTCCACATATTCTAACATGAAGAATGTGACACTTTGATTTTTTGAAAGAACTAGATTGCTTATGAATGATGCAACTTCCATGATTCAGATCAGGAACACAAGAACTGTAAACCGAACAGGGCAGTTGACAGGCTACAAACTAGTACCTGGATCAAATTGTTTACCACTAGGCGGTGCAGAGGCCAAGTTTTTGAGAAGAGCTGCTTTCTTGATGCACAATCTGTGGGTCACGCCATATCAACCAGACGAAATGTTTCCCGGTGGAGAGTTCCCTAACCAGAATCCACGTGTTGGAGAGGGATTGGCTACATGGGTTAAGCAGAATCGGTCTCTAGAAGAAACTGACCTGGTTCTTTGGTATTAACAAGCTTCTCATTTGTATTTAAATATCACATCTTTTGTTTAGTTCAAAGTTCAAATGAGAACCATAAATATTTTGAAAACCATTATATGCATGCATATATACTATATATATATATATTATATTGCGTTGAGGGTTGGGTTCATGTCCTGTTTTCGTGAGACCACAATTTTACACTTGAAACTTCACAGAAGGTTTTTACCTTCACAGTGTTTGCTGTGAAGTTTCAAGTGTAAAATCTTGGTCTCACGAAAACAGGTTGGTCTCACGTGATCCCAAGTCTATGAGTTGATACATATGCATCATAACTGGTTCTCAAAATATTTATGGTTCTCATTAAATGTATATATGGTCCCATGGTTACGAATGTATACTGTTGAATGGTCACAGGTATGTATTTGGAATAACACACGTTCCCCGACTGGAAGATTGGCCTGTTATGCCAGTAGAACACATTGGATTCGTTCTCATGGTAGCCATTGCTCATCTTTACATTTACACTATTGGCAATTTTCACAATTAGTTAACACAATGCCCATGTGATTGATGATCTTGGTGCATTGATTTGCAGCCACATGGATTCTTCAACTGCTCACCAGCAGTGGATGTTCCCCCGAGCTCGTTATCTGATTTGGAACTGAAGGAAAACGGAATGGTGGAGAAGGCATGCCATAATGGTCTCGTTTCAAAGATGTGAAAGGAAGGATCAAAACCACGTAAGTGTACGCTATAGAATGCTTCTTATTTATGCTCTCAATGCTATACTGAAAGCTTTCTTTACCATGATCTAAAACTAGGTTACAATAATTCACATCTTCCCACCTGTTTGTGCGAAGGTATGGGCGTTTGCCTCATTTGAACTTTATTGGTTTCATTTTAATCCTACGGGTTTAGTTTCGTATACAAGACTTGTTTACCAAAGGGTCATTGACCCAATGGTATCTGGGTTAGTGGTAGAACCGAACTCGTTGGTCCAAACCAGTCTGGTTCAACGATGACCGGTTATACGAACCATTGAATTTTTTTTTAATAATATTTTATATCGAACTATTTTGATGGTGTTCTTATGTTAAATATTTTGATCATAATTGTATGGAAGAGTTTGAACCTTTCTGGGAATTAGACCAATATTTCATATTACCATAATACAAATACAACTCACAGGGAATGGACATCAAATTTGAAGTTTTTGTCCAAGAAATTTTCGGATATTAAATAAATAAAAGTTCATATATTAAAAAACACACAAAATCCAGATCAGTTGGAGTCACTTAAATGTGTTTTCGGGTAAACTACAAATGTGGTCCTCTGGTTGGTCGAAAATAACACTTTTCGTCTCTGCAGATTCAAAATTATAAGATAGCCATTGTGGTTTGTAAAAATGTCCACGTTTGGTTTCTCTCTCTAACAGTGGTTGAAGAATTTCGTTAAACGAGAGACATTTTCATTGTCTATTAATCCTTTTTTGGTCATTTACCCAAACAAAAACCACATGGATCAAAATCATATAATCTTTTTTGATTGGGTAAAAGACAAAGAAGTCGTTAAAATGACAAATGCATCTCGTTTTGTGGAACTCTTTTATGGCCGTTAGAGGGAGGAACCAAATCTGGACGTTTTTGCAAACCATGATGTTATCTTGCAATTTCGAAACTATAGGGATGAAAAATGTTATTTTCAACAAATCACAAGGACCAAATTTGTAGTTTACTCTATCTTATTTCTAGAGACCGGTCCTATTGGTCCAGCATGCGAAGGTGGGTACCTGTCTAAAATTACCGGTTCTGGTTTCTGTACTGGGTATCTGTTGTCTAATTTTTTTATCATTCATATTATAAAAAAGTAAATAAAAATATATTACAAAGTCCAAACGTAAAAACTAATAAATACTACAAACAATGCTTACAAAACAAATAAATATTACAAACGGTACTTTCAAAACAAACAAATAATATAAACGGTGTTTCCAAAACACTTCATGTTATTAAAATTAGTTGATGCTAATAAATACTACAAACGGTGCTTTCTTAAAAGTTATTAGTTTATTAAATTTTTATAAATAAATAAAATAAATTTTATTAAAAAAATAGTGTGTACCCGTCGATTCTGGTTCTGGGTACCTAGTGGGACCGGAATCCGACCTTGGAACCGGAATCCAGCCTTGGAACTGGTCCCGGTGGGTATCCAACAGTTAGGAATCAATCATATCGGTTCTGGAACCGACGGTTCCAAAGCGATTCCGATTCCAAAGGCGGGTACCCACTTTCGATTCACACCGCAATGGAACTGTGGAATAGTGGAAGGTTGGGGTCCAGTGGACTCGTCATTAAAAAAAGAGTCACTAGAATTGGATTTGACCCAATGTAGGGTAGTAATATTCGATATTGATTTCTATTTTCTAGAGTGAATTACATTTTTGATCCCTGTGGTTTACCAAAACTCTGTTTCTCGTCCTTTAACTTCACTAAATGCACTCATAATCCTGTGATTTGCATTTTGTTTTGATTTGGGTACATGATCCTAATGGCTGTCGGTGTTTTCCGTTAGGTGCAAATCACGTGAGGGCATTTCAATCATTTTCGCAGGACGATTTTTGTAATTTTTGTTCTTCCTCCTTCATTCCCTCCTCTACGAAGAAAAAAAAAACTAGAGATCATTCAACATATAATTCAAGCATCAGCAAGAACATCAAGATCCATTCCAGAAAACGGTAAAAGTTAATTTCAATAATTTGTGATACAAAATCATAAAACAAAACCCTAAAGTCAAGAACATTAAAAGCCTAAAATAATTTCATACAACCCCATGAATTATCAAAACCATAAATCTAAAATTAAAACCCAAACACTCTTCACTTCACTTCAAGGGTTTTTAAATATTTTAAAAAAAAATAAGATTAAGATTTGCCAACACTTGTAATTTGATTGGGACTGAACTAAATTACTAAAACATGGTGCCATTGCAATCAAGTCTTATGGAAACAAATCTCTTATAAAAAAAATAAGTGTTCATAAAACATTTCTTAAAAATGTGTTATAAAATACTAATATAACATTTTATTTTAAAAGTGTTTAAAAAAAACTTAATATTTTATCAATTTACCTTAAATACTTTTACATAAGACTCACAATTATTTAATTTAATCCTATAAACCGAAGTCATAGAAAATAATAGCTATTATATTTAGATATTTTTCACATCATAATTATGAGATGTTTTCAAGATTATTATGTTGCGTAATATATTTGATTTAAAAATTATTTATTTTATTTAAATGGAAAAAAAATATATTGGTGTTTTTGTTTGAGACGGTAGAGATAAAATATTAATGATGGTTCCGAATCATTTGAGATATTGATTTTCTGAATAAAGATAGACAAAAATTGAAAGCCAAGTTGTCCATATTAACAAGGTTTAGCCTTTTGCATGTTATCTGTGGTCTGATATGGGTCTCATTGGTCCCGGGTTTTTTTTTTTTTTGGTTGGTTTGGACACGATTAACTTTTGCTGCTTTTTAAGCATAAGTTTAGAGATTGAAGAAAAGTTTGTTTCAACAACTATGTTAAACTCTACTCTAAAATAAATAAAAATAGGAGAAAGAATGAAAAAGTCTTCAAATTAAAAAAAAAACAGAGAAAATATAGCATACATGTTGGAAATGCTCTTACAACATCTCCAACAACTATGTTATGATAGAAATTTTGGTCATTTCAAATGGGATTTGTGCTCCAACAATTATGTTATATGGTATTGTAAAATACAAAAGAGAGAGAGAGTAAAAAATTTTGAATTAAAAGAAATCTTTAAGAGCATCTCCAACATCTTCCTCAAAATTTCTCTAAAATAAAGAATCAAAAGTCAAAATCTCTAAAAAAAATTGCATCCATCTCCAATAGATTCCCCATTTTGGAGATAAATCATTACATTATATTTATTAAAATATTCTATATATTTAATAAAATATTATTTCTCTCACCTAAACATTTCATTTCAAAGTTTCTCATTGGTGGAAAAATAATAAAAAATAATTTCTCCATCTTGGTAATCATGTTTTGGGATATCTCCAAATTTGGAGAAAAATACACATCTCTCTTATTTTCTTCATTTTAGAGAAAGTTTTGGAGAAGCTGATTGAACAATAAAAAAATGCTTAAAATCTCCAATTTCTCCATTTTGGAGAAGTTATTGGAGATTCTCTAAAAACTCTATATATGAAAGAGAAATAGTATTTTCTTGCTTTCTCACTTATGAGTGTATTGAAAATAAATGTTTAGCAGAGATAAATAATATTTTATTAAATGTATATAATATAATTAATATTATAATTGTTAAAATAAAGTAGTTGTCTAAGTTGGATGTAATTCTTTTATTGAGATTATGACTTTTAATATTATATTTTAAAAAAATTATAACATAACTGTTGGAAATACTCTTATCACCGAGGCAGACGTACATAGCGCGGTGTAGGATGGTAGAGGCCACCATTCATAAAAAGTCAAGAAATTTTTGGCTTATACATGGGAATTTTCTTGACCTTTTATGTGACAAGAGACCAAGTTAATGACAAAATCACAAAATCATAAATTAGTCAATTGTACGTATGTATGTCGATCATATGTGACTTCCCTTAACTAATTTATCATTTATATCTATACTATCTATACTATATTATAAAGTAGTGATAAAAAACTCTTAAATACAAGTTATTAGGCATAAGGTACCATCATTTTATGCAAGATTTTAAAAATCTCTTAATTTACAAATATCAAAGCACAATATACATATTACTACTGCAGGCTTCTAACACCCACCAATTTGGTATGTGCAGATCCTTCTTTTTATGCAGACATTTCTATCTATCAATATTAATTAATATATTATATTACTATAAATCTATTATTAAATATGTAATTGGTTATTTTTTCTAGATGTCATTAAAATATATAAGATAATCATTGAATTCTAACAAAATACTTATTTTTTTATATATAAAAATTATATTATTAAGCCTACATTAGACAAATTTATAAAAAAAAAACATTATCACTTTCTCAAAACCATCCAAAATCGTACTGTAAATCGACAAAAAAACAAAAAATAAAATAAAACATTAAAATCGTGATGTATCTCGCTGCATTGCGCGAGTACGCTTCTAGTATTATAAAGTACGGATAAAAAACTCTTAAATACAAATTATTAGGCACAAGATATCATCATTTTATGCAAGATTTTAAAAATATCTTAATTTACAAGTATCAAAGCACAAGATACATATTACTACTGGAGGCTTCTAACACCCACCAATTTGATATGTGAAGGACCTTCCTTTTATGCAGACCTTTCCATGTATCGCTATTAATTAATATATTATATTACTATAAATTTGTTTTAATTATATTATTAAATATGTAATTGGTTATTTTTTCTAGATATCATTAAAATATATAATATAATCATTGAATTCTAACAAAATACTTAATTTTTTTATATAACAAATTTATTAAAAAAAACATTATCACTTTCTCAAAACCATCCAAAATCGTATTATAAATCGACAAAAAACAAAAAATAAAATGAAACATTAAAATCGTGATTTATCTCGCTGCATTGCGCGAGTACACTTCTAGTCATATAAAATAGAGTAAATTACATTAGTGGTTCCCCTTATATGCTCAAATCTTGGATTCATAGTGCAACATCGTTTGTTTTATGAACCAAATCCAACATTTATGCTATCTTATTGGTTTTTTTGAAGTTTTAAGATAATAGCATTTCGTACAACCTCTAAAGCATACTCACTTCTCGTAATCTCTCATTAACTCAAATTATATATATATATATATATATATATATGTTATATTTAACACTCTTATAATTAATTATTTAGTTTACTTTTAATCTTTTACTTTTTCATTTTCATTTTAGTCTCTTATCATATTAACATAAATAATAGTATAAGAATTAAAACGCATTAAAAAATACATTTTTTAAAATTATATTATTGTAACCGTTTCGTCAATATTTTCGAAATGAGTCTAATATTGAATATTTTTTGATTTAATTATAATATTAAATATCATTAATATATACAAACTAATTTGTTTTATATTTCTTATTTTATTTTCATTTACACTCTTATCATATTAAAAATACACGATCATAAATTAACTAAAATACATTATAAAATGAACTTTCTTTTTCTTTTACAAATTATACCATTATAATCATTTCGTCAATATTTTTAAAATAACCCCATTATCAAATATTTTTAGTTTAATAATATTGTAAAATATGATAAATACGTATCGAAATTTTTCAATATGATGTATTAAGACTTTTTTAAACTTGTACACTTTTTACCATTATCTATATTCATCTATCTATACTCATTTAAAAAAAATTATTATGGTTATTCTTGACATTGTGTGATGAAGAATAAAACTAAACATTAAATAAAATTATTTTTTCAAGTTCTCAACTTTATATTCGAGATATTTTACGTCACATCATGCCCATATATGTATCTAGTATATATATTTAAAAATATAAGTCATAAAAATTGGTTAAAATCATTGAAATAACTTATGTTTATTTGTAAAAGTGTTTATTAACTTAAGTTTATTTGTAAAGTGTTTATATACTTATAAAAAAAGGGGACAAATATGTAATTTGGTTAAATAAATTAATTAAGAACTTCAAATAAGTCAGTTGAAAATGACTTATCAAAAATTGCTTATTAGAAGGGTGAAAAAATCTTAAGTCTTTTTCTTTTTTCTAATCTAAACACTCAAAACAACTTATTTGCTGTTTAAAAACAAAATAAGGTAGTTAATAAACAGTTTTAACAAGCAATCGCATGCACTCCCAAAGTTGGGAATTTAATTAAAATATCCTTTTTTGAAAAATCAGTACCCAAAATGCCCTAAATCTTGTAATTTTTGCCAAAATACCCCCTAGGTCTGCGTTTTGGGTCAAAACGCGGGATGGATCCGCGTTTCCACTGTTGAACGCGGACATGGGTTGGAGAACGCGGACATGACTCAATTGAATTGTGAAATTTAATATATATTTACACTTTATACCCCTATAATTATTTAGTTAGTTTATTTATACCTTTTACTTTTCTATTTTTCATTTTTCATTTTTATCATATTAACACATAAAATCGTATATTAACTAAAATACGTTAAAATAATACGTTTTAATTTTAAAAAGTTACACCATTATAATCGTCTCTTCGAAACCTTCGAAATGAGCCCAATATTGAATATTTTTGGATTTAATTATTTAATTATATATCATATGTACTACATAAAACGTATGAAACATATGCATATGCTATTTTTTTTTTTACCATAAAACGCAAAACGTATTATATATCACACCTACTACATATTTTTGGACAAAGTATTTATAATTTATGTTATTCTTCTTTTTACCATTTACTAATAACGATATGTTTAGTCCAATGGTAGAATATCGTTATTTTTACTAAAATATCGTTATTTTTAATCCAATGGTAGAATATCGTTATTTTTAATAAAATATCGTTATTTTTAGTCCAATGGTATAATATCGTTATTTTTACTAAAATATCGTTATTTTTAGTCCAATGGTATAATATCGTTATTTTTACTAAAATATCGTTATTTTTAGTCCAATGGTATAATATCGTTATTTTTACCATAAAACGTATTTGGACAAATTATTTATAATTTATGTTATTCTTCTTTTTACCATTTTACTAATAACGATATGTTAGTAAAAATAACGATATTCTACCATTGGACTAAAAATATCGTTATTCTACTAAAAATATCGCTATTCTACCATTTTAGTAAAAATAACGATATTATACCATTGGACTAAAAATAACGATATTTGAGTAAAAATAATGATATTCTACCATTTTACTAATAACGATATTTTAGTAAAAATAACGATATTCTACCATTGGACTAAAAATATCGTTATTCTACTAAAAATATCGCTATTCTACCATTTTAGTAAAAATAACGATATTATACCATTGGACTAAAAATAACGATATTTTAGTAAAAATAACGATATTATACCATTGGACTAAAAATAACGATATTTTAGTAAAAATAAAGATATTATACCATTGGACTAAAAATAACGATATTTTAGTAAAAATAACGATATTTTAGTAAAAATAACGATATTTTACCATTGGACTAAAAATAACGATATTTTAGTAAAAATAACGATATTCTACCATTGGACTAAACATATCGTTATTAGTAAATGGTAAAAAGAAGAATAACATAAATTATAAATACTTTGTCCAAAAATATGTAGTAGATGTGATATATAATACGTTTTGCGTTTTATGGTAAAAAGAAAAATAACATATGCATATGTTTCATACGTTTTATGTAGTACATATGATATATAATTAAATAATTAAATCCAAAAATATTCAATATTGGGCTCATTTCGAAGGTTTCGAAGAGACGATTATAATGGTGTAACTTTTTAAAATTAAAACGTATTATTTTAACGTATTTTAGTTAATATACGATTTTATGTGTTAATATGATAAAAATGAAAAATAAAAAATAGAAAAGTAAAAGGTATAAAATAAACTAACTAAATAATTATAGGGATATAAAGTGTAAATATATATTAAATTTCACAATTCAATTCAGCCATGTCCCCGTTTTTTGTCACATGTCCGCGTTCTCCACCCCAACAGTAGAAACGCGGATCCAACCCGCGTTTTGACCAAAACGCGGACCTAGGGGTATTTTGGCAAAAATTACAAGATTTAGGGCATTTTAGATACTGATTTTTCAAAAAAAGGTATTTTAATTAAATTCCCCCAAAGTTTTACTTTTAAATTGCGGAACTTCCTAGAAAATTCCATCCAAAAACATTCTCAAAGACCCCGCCGTGAGCAACACGATTTCCTCAATTTTCAAACCCCAATTCCACACTGATTCATCATCTTCCGACCTCCGATGGACTTCGCCGCCGGCGAAGACCACCACCACCACCAACCACCAATCGAACACACCCTAACCTCTCCAATCCTCCTCTCCGAACGAATCCGTCAAGCCATCAACGACTCAAACTCCTTCAAACTAGAACTCTCCGACGTCGGAAAACTCGTCGACCGTCTCTCTCAAATGCTCCGATCATTCGTCCGATCAACCAACTCCACCACCACTCCTTCCTTCTACGACCGCCCCGTCCGCCGCATCTTCACCGACGTCTCCAAAACCCTAACCCGAACCCTAACCCTCGTACGGAAATGCCGCCGACGCACCGTCTTCCTCCGCATCGTCGGCGCCGCCGATTTCCGTAAGATCTTCAACCTTCTCGAAGCTTCCATCGGCGACATGAAGTGGCTGCTTAGCGTATTCGACACCGGTGGAGAATACGGCGTCGTTTTATCGTTGCCGCCGATTGCGAGTAACGATCCGATTTTAGCGTGGGTTTGGTCTTATATCGCATCGCTTTATTTACATCCATTAAATGTTAAAATCGAAGTTGCCAATGAATTGTGTTCATTAGCTCGTGATAATGATCGGAATAAGAAGATAATTGTTGAAGAAGGTGGAATTCCGCCATTGTTGAAGCTTCTGAAAGAAGCTTCATCGCCGGAATCGCAAATCGCCGGCGCGATTACGCTGTTTAATCTAGGTAATAATCAAGAACGAGCGAGATTGATCGCTGATGAACTCGGTGTTTCGATTATCGTTCAAGCATTTGGGAGGGAATCCCCAATTAGTGTTCGGATCGCGATCGCGAAATTGATCTGTCGGATGTCGGAATTCGATCCGGTTTCGCGGGAGGGTTTCGTTAGAGAGAATGTGATCCGACCGCTTGTGATGTTGTTATCGTTCGAGACGTTTGTCGATGATGATAGACTCGAAAGCGTTCGTTCGGTTCTCGATAGGCGGAAAACACGAGGTTACGAAGTGGGTTCGTCTTCGTGGTCGATGAACCGGAGAGAACGGGAGAGCGAACCGCCGGAATTGAAGCTCGAGTTGAAAACGAGTTGTGCGAGAGCGTTATGGATGCTTGCGAGAGGTAATCTTGCGAACTGTAGGATGCTAACGGATACGAAAGGATTACTCTGTTTAGCGAAGATTATCGAAACCGAAACCGGGGAATTGCAGATCAACTGTTTGATGACGGTAATGGAGATCGCATCCGCAGCGGAATCGAACGCCGATCTCCGGCGGTCGACGTTCAAGACGAATTCCCCAGCCGCGAGAGCGATAGTGGATCAGTTTCTAAGACTGATCCAAGAATCCGAAAACTCGGTAATCAAGATTCCAGCCATCCGAGCAATCGGTTCATTGGCTCGAACGTTTCCCGCCAGGGAGACCCGAGTCATCGGTCCGCTAGTCAAGCAACTCAATCACCCGAACCCGGACGTCGGGACGGAATCGGCGATCGCGTTAGGGAAATTCGTGTCCCCGGATAACTTCCTTTGTACCCAACACTCGAAAACCGTGATCGAGTTCGAGGGCGTGGTGCCGTTGATGAGATTGTTGAGAGGGAGCGAGAGAACACAGTATCACGCGTTGGTGGTTCTGTGTTATCTCGCGTTGCACGCCGGGAACAGCGAAGCGCTCGTGCAGGCTCGGGTTTTGACCGCTTTAGAAGGTGCAGATAGAGCCATTGTTGGTCAGCATTCTGAGCTAAAAGAGTTGGTGGTTAAGGCCATATATCATCTCAATATGTATCATGCTGGTGTGGTTCCTCCTCAAAGACCACCATACTCAAATTGAAGAATTTGAAGCTGCAATTTTGGCAAACACTTTGAAGAAAAAAGGGGAGAAAATGGTGGTGATTGGGGAGAAATTTGAAATTTGGACCAATCGATTCGCTTTATAGGCACCTTTTGAAGTTAATGACGGGTTTAGTTACGCAACTTGCGTAATTCACGTTTTTGGATCGAGATAAGATGGAGAAACGGGCATTATGTAAGTTGTATGAGTGCTACTTGTGGACCCATAGTCACTTACGCAACTTGGGTAATGCCCGTTTTTCTCATTCTTTAATCCGACGCAAGTTGTGTAATGCCACTTAACTTTCGGCTAATCTATCAATGGGTTTAAAAGGTATAAAGTGAATATAGGTTATTTTAGTCGATTTCCCTAATGAGATTTGGAAAGAGAAAGGGGGTTTTGTCTTGGGCATCATGGATACAGTTTTTGTACTATTTACAGTAGAAGTGAAGTCTATGTACATATGACCAGGGAAATTCTTTCCCTTCCCACCCCCTCCCTCTCACGTCGATTACATAATTACATTTTTGAATTCATAATTACTTTATACCTTTTAGTTTTATATTTTTATTATATTAACACATATAATTGTATATTAACTAAAATACGTTAAAAAATTACTTTTTAATTTTAATAAGTTACACCATTATAATCGTCTCGTCGATACCTAGTCCAATATTAAATATTTTTTTATTTGATTATATTATTATATGTCATATACTGTATCTTGGTTGATTGATTTTTTTTTGAAAAAAGAGAAAATACATCAAATCGAACGTAAGTTTTTAACATAAAGACAATAAACATAATAAATATATTGCGTATTTTTTTTATTCCAACAGATTTCAACTTTGATTATTCATTTAAATCAACATATTCACGAGTACGGATAAGCTCTATATATTCTTCATATACATTTAATCTACTTTTGTATGGGATAAAAAACTTTTAAATACAAATTATAAGGCATAAGGTACCATCATTTTATGCAAGATTTTAAAAATATCTTAATTTACAATTATCAAAACACAAGATACATATTAGAGTAAATTACATTTTTGGTCCTTGTGGTTGACACCCATTATCAAGTTTGGTCCCCCTTTCAAACTAATTACAATTTTGGTCACTATGGTTGCTATTTCATTTCATTTTTGGTCCCTCTGACCAACTTTAGTTAAAAAACTTAGGGGGCGTTTGGTTCGCATAATGTTTTTGGATGAAATGGAATTTGTCAAAGGAAATTGACTTTGAAATAATTGGAATGAAATGTTGTCAGGTTTGACCACCTGTTTGGTTGACATAATTGGAATGGAATATGTTAAATAGCTTCAAAATTGGAATGAAATTTTGGTAAATGACCAAAATACCCCTTTTCATTATTTCAATTTTTTAAAATACTTTATGGGTTCTGAACAATATCAAACACATTCAATCGGCTGTATGGGTTCTGAACAAACAGAAACACTATCAAACACTATGAACATACATACAGTTGAGAAATCATGAACACTATCAAACAATATGAACACATTCAATCGACCGTATGGGTTCTGAACAAAAAGGAACACTATCAAACCTTATGAACAAACATACAGGAACTCCATACAGTTGAGAAATCTATCCATTAATCCATGAACACTATCAACTGTATGAACTATAAATCGATTTTGAGAAATCAAAATAGAGAAATCGACTACCAAGAAAGGGAAATGGAGAAGAGATACATCGATTAATCCATTAATCCGTGAACATTAATCGACTGTAAATCGATTTTGAGAAATCGAAATAGAGAAATTGACTACCAAAAAAGCGAAATGGAGAAGAGATACATCAAGAGAGCTAACCTGTTGCAATGGTGAAGACGATCGAGTTCGATTATGCCTGATGGAGAAGACAAGAGAGAGTCGATGGTGCCTGATGGAGAAGACGATCGAGTTCAATTTCTTATGTATGATGTTTTGATGTCTGTGATAAAAAAAGGGTAGGTTTATTTGGGTTAAAGGGTAGTTTTGGAATTATGGAAATATCAAATTCCATTCCTTTGAAATACCTGGGTTTTGGGATGAAATGTCTAAATCCTTTGTCCATGGAATTTGTTGGAATTGGAAGATTCCATCCATTAAAAAGATTGAACCAAACAAGGAAATGAAATCTGGTCAAAGAAATTCAACATTCCAATTCCACCAGATTCTGCGAACCAAACGCCTCTTAGTTAAGGGTATTTTGGACATTTTACCTTTTCTTTATCTTTTTCATTTTTTTTGTTTTACTAGATAATATAGTAAATTAAAATTATAGTCCCAGTGGTTTGTCTTTTTTTTTTTTCATTTTTCATTTTATACCCTTATTATATTAATTAACGATAATTTTAACTAAATATACATTAAAAATATGTATTTGATTTTGTAAATTACACCATAAAAAAAGTTTTGTTGATACTTTTAAAATAAGTTAAATATTAAATATTTTTATACTTTTATGAAATTTATCTGATATATATATATATTTGCAAATATGTCTACACTAATCTAAAAAAACTTTCTATTTTAAGTTGTGTTTAAAAAAATATCATTTTTTTTTCTTATTTATGCAATATAAAAATCGAAATTTATCTATGTCTATTAATAAAAAAAAAGTATCGTTTAAAATGTGTATCAATTAATAGAATTTATAATATTCTTATTAAAAAAATCAAAATATAAACTTAAATTTATGGGTGGCAACCTCAAGGACCAAAATTGTAATTTACTCTACATATTACTACTGCAAATTTTTAACACCCACCAATTTGTATCTCGCTGCATTGTGCGAGTACGCTTCTAGTATTATTAAATATGTAATTGGTTATTTTTTCTAGATGTCATTAAAATATATAAGATAATCATTAAACTTTAAGAAAACACTTACTTTTTTATATAAAAAAAATTATATTATTAAGCATAAATTAAACAAATTTATTTAAAAAAATATCACTTTCTCAAAACCATCCAAAATCGTTACAAAAAAAACAAAAAATAAAATGAAACATTAAAATCGTGATGTATTTCGCTACATTTGCGAGTATGCTTCTAGTATATATATATATATATATATATATATATATATATATATATATATAGAGAGAGAGAGAGAGAGAGAGAGAGAGGTGAGTTATTGTGCAACCTTTTTAATGGTGCAACTCATGCAACCCACCTATCTACCACTCATTTTATTTTCAATTTTTTAATTAAAAAAGTGAAAACAAAATGAGTTATAGATAGGTGGGTTGCATAGGTTGCACCAATAAAAAAGGTTGGATTTAAACACCCCCTCTCTCTATATATATATATATCGATTTCCTTAACGTATTTTAAAACGTATTTTTTAACATATAATAAAATAATTAAATCAAAAAATATTCAATATTGGGCTCATTTCGAAGGTATCGAATAGATGATTGTAATGGTGTAACTTGTTAAAATTAAAACATATTTTTTTAACGTATTTTAGTTAATATACGATTATATGTATTAATATGGTGATGATGTAAAATGAAAATTAGAAAAGTAAAAGGTATAAAGTAACTAACTAAATAATTATAGGGGTATAAAATGTAACTATACATTAAAAATCAATTAAAAAACTAAGTTTTTGGAAGGTTGCTGTCGAGGTTGTGAGGGAGATAGGGGTTGTGAGGAAGGTTGCTGTCGAGGGTAGGGTTAGCAACACCAGTTTTCTTTTTGATGCATTTCAAGATTTTATTGGGAATCAAAGGTGGGTTTAAGAGAATCCACAGTCATGAACCTCAGGTTCATGACTTTGCCACATCAGTTTTCTTTTTCCTACATTTTTTCATAAACTTTCACCCCAATCATGGACCGGTTCATGGTTTATAAAATAAAAACTATAATAATAAAAATTATAATGATTAAAATTTGCTTATTATTATAGTTAAAAGATAATAATTTAATTAAATTATAATAATAAAATTAACAATAATTAAAAACTTAAGAGTAAACTACCATTTTAGTCTCTGTGGTTTGATGTTTATAATGATTTTTGTCCCTAGTCTTTCAAAACTGCTTTTTTAGTCCTTATGGTTTCTATTTGCTTTTATTTTCATCTCTCCCTCCAATTTTATTAATATTGAATGTTTATTCATTTAAAAATTAAATAAACAAATTACATATTTGGTCCTTGTGGTATATAAAATTTTACATTTTTATCTTAATTTACATTTTTTTACTTTTTTTTATTTATTGTATTTCATCATGACATTTATTTTTCTATTAATTATATTGTATATTTTCATACTTATTATTACTTTAATTATAAAAATAATCAAATAATTTTATTAAAAATACTAATAAATACATGATTTTTTTTCAAAGCTTTAGGTTTAGATCTCTTAAAGTTAATATTTTTTTCTGTTGATTTATTAAAGCTTTTTATTTATTTTAAATTACCATTTAAAAAAGTTTAATAAATAGGTATCGTTCTCATTTGCCGTTGTCGTGTTCATTTTAAATAGCTACCGTTCTCATTTGATCCCCCCCCCCTCACTCTCTATATATATGTATATATCAAGATTTTAAATAATGGTTATGTTTGACATCATGTTAATTTTGAGGCACATCATGACCCATTGCATGATTATTATAACAACATATCGAAATCTTCTTATCCTTTTATTTTCTTATTTTTTGTTTTTAATATATAACCTAATTTAAAATGGTGTGTGTGTGTGTGTTTATGTGTGTATGTTTTATCTATACTATATTATAAAGATGACATAAAAAACTCTTAAAAACAAGTCTTAAAGCTTAATGTACCTCTATTTAATGTTAATTACTTAAAAACAACCATTAAAGCTGTATGTACTACATCTAATGGTATTTATTAATTTTCAATCATTATCTCTAACCACTTTAACTCCCCTAAAATAACTCTTAACATAATTAAATATAGAATAAAAATCAAATTTTAAATATAAAAATATAAAATATAATTAAAAAAATCTAACAGAATATTTTATAAAAAAATATATTATTAAACCAAAATAAATTACATTATATTATTAAGTCTAAATTAAACAAATTTATATAAAAAAATCATTATCGCTCTCTCACAACCAACCAAAATCGTAATGTAAATCGACAAAAAATAGAAAATAAAATGAAACATAAAATCGTGATGTATCTAGCGGCATTGCGCGAGTACACTTCTAGTTTAAATATTAAACAAATTTGATTAATTAATAAAAAATAAAGATTAAATGAGAATTTAGAATATTGTAGTAAATTGCATTTAACAAAAAACAACCGGTTGTTATAAAATAATACTATTTTTTTCTCGAATTGTATTAAACTTTTTTCAATGATAATTTAAAATAAGAAATAGCTTTAACAAATCAATAGATTAAAAAATATTAATTTTAGAATATTTAAACTTAAAACTTTGAAAAAAATATCATGTATTTATCAATATTTTTAATGAAATTATTTGAATATTTTTGTAATTAAAGTTATAATAATTATGAAAATATACAATATAATTAATAGAAAAATAAATGTCTTGATGAAATACAATAAATAAAGAAAAAGTAAAAAAATATAAATTAGGATAAAAATGTAAAAGTTTATATACCACAAGGGCCAAATATGTAATTTGTTTATTTAATTTTTAAATAAATTAACATTTAATATTATTAAAATTGGAGGGAGGGATGAAAATAGAAGCAAATAAAAATCACAAGGACTAAAAAAACAGTTTTGAAAGACCAAGGACGAAAACCGTTATAAGCATCAAACCACAGGGACTAAAATCATAGTTTACTCAAAACTTAAAATTGATTATATATTAAAAATAATTAGAAGTTATGTAATAAAGTAAATTTATTTATTTAATTAAATTATTTTTTAAGATTATATATTAAAAATAAAAAAAATAGAAAAATATTTTTGTTTAATCATCACCAAGTAAATAAATTGAAGAGGTTGTAACGAAAAGGTATTTAAATTAATTAATGAGCTCCTCATAAGTAAAGGTATGGACCGCTCCATCTGCACGGAGCGGTTTGCCAAGTCATCATCCACCCAATGGTAATTTTTTACTATGAAGCCGTTCTATAATCTGACGACGTGGGATTTATGAACCTCCCATTGCAGATGCTCTAATGTCTGTGTTTGATATTTGTTTCTATGTTACAGTAGAAAAACAGAACCTTCTAGAACTGAAGTTTCAAAGGTAGCAAGTTGGAATCTTGAGTCAGTAAATAAAAACAGAACCTTCTAGAACAGTGGTTTCAAGTGTTATGTTAAAGAGTATATTTTACCCAAAATAGACATTTCTTAAACTCAGACTTACCAAAAATAAATACAAAATTATACCACTGTCCTAAAACAAGTATTTAAAATTTTATTTGTGTATGTTCTAAAATAGAATCAATATCTACCCTTAATTAATGCGTAAAAATTTATAACTTTTATAAATTAATCAAGGGTAAGTTATAATAGTTAACTAAAATATGTAATAATTATTCATGTATGTGTCATCTCTATTGTAGACATTTATTTTGGAACGGAAAGAATATTAAAATAAGTAATTTATCAGACAAGTTATGTTGAAAAAAAAAGCAGAAAAATACAAGAAACCACACGAGTTCAATATATATTATAAAGAGGCCAAAAAGCTAATAGGAGCACAATAACGATATTTTTGTGTTGCCATAGCGGTTATCGGTGGTGCATAATTTCAGTCTCGCGATTAGCGGCACGTTTTACCTTTATTTGATCGTGAAATGGACCTCAAATATATTACTTTCTTCACCACCGTATAATATGAACCTAATTTTCTTACGTCATACCACCGTATTACCAACGAAATAACTATTATATCAAATCACGGACCTGACTGCGATTTCAGAAGATGACCACCGGTTAGCCCAGTGGTGGGCACCAGGATATTCCATCCTGGAGGTGGGATCTAAGGGTTAAGATGTAAGCACGCTATATAAAATGCTAAAATAATACACATGCAAATCACTTCACTCTACAAGCGACTATAAAATTGCAAAATACATATAACCAAAACCAAAACGGAGGAGTGAAACCGCTCTCAACGCAAAGATGGCAAGGCACGCCAATTGTCGGCAAGATCAAGGGCACGTTGTCGAGAAGACGGTGAAAGTTGTTGGAAGACAACGTTCTTGACATGAGCTGCAGCCGACTCACCTGCACGCGTTGCTAGCTCCAGGTAAACCGCAGCCTTCATCATCTCCCCTTCCTGTGTTAAACCACAATTACATTTTATCCGTATACACTATTTCCGTTCAATAAAAATAAATTAAGGCGTTGTTTGATTCATTCAGGCAGTGGAATTAAAATGAAAATAAAAGGGAATAAATTTTCATTCCCCTTAACCTGAAATGAAAACCTGGGCTTACAGGGAATAAGCCCATTATATGTATATAAAACCAACCAGTTTTTTTTATATTCAATCACATTAATTACTGCTTAATACCTCTCACAAGATACTCTCTTTATACACAGTTTCTTTTATATTCAATCACATTTATTACTGCTTAATACCTCTTACAAGACACTCCCTAAGTTCCACATCTATTTATCCTTACACGGTCGATGATTTTAATACCCACAAAATAGAAAACTCTTGCGGGCCCAAATCAATATTGTGAACTCAATACAACAAAAAAATCCGTGAAATACTGAAACCGCCCGGCTTCGGCTTGTGCAAGAGTGTGAGCAAATAGGTGGCATAAAATTGATATGCTCGTATTGCCATTAATTTCCAATTGGTAGTACTCGTACAGTAATTTAAATAATAAAATGTCGGGTGAAAATGTAATACCGAGAAAAGAGCAAGTCCGTGCTCAAACAGAGCTTTACTATGACCATGATCCGCCGCTCGCTTCATCCATTTGCGAGCTTGACGATGGCTTTGCAACAAACCCACGCCTAAAGAGTAACACAACGACGAGTTATACATGGCACGTGCATACCCTCCCTTTGCAGCTCTTAGATACCATTTCGCCTACTCAAAATCCAAAAGATACAATCAACATCTGTAACCAAACCAAATCAAACGAACCCAGTAAATCTCACTCAGAGGTAGGGTCTGGGAGGGTAAAATGTATGCAGACCATACCTCTACGGCTCTACCTCAGATGGGTAGTTGGGGTAGAGCCGCAGAGAGACGGTTATATAATTGTTGTAAAGAATATAAAGGTAGAGCAAGCATACCGCTTCTGATAGATTCTGGTCCGTCCCACTACCCCGATGCAAACAAAGAGCAAGTTGGTATTGAGCACGAACGTAACCAGCACTAGAAGCTCGACGAAACCATTTAACAGCCTCCTCCAAGTTAGGCAGTTCAGCTGCAATTGAAACTCATAAGAAAGAACCCTAGCAATGACCATGTATGTAACCAAATTATGATATTTAAGCAAAAGATTGACTACTGACAGCCCCAATCGGCCCCACACCCTAGGAACCACAACTCCACAAGTGAGGAGGCATTTCAGAGCTGACTAAGGGGATTTTTGGTTGATTTTTCATTAAGGGTCTGTTTGTCAGCAGCTTAATGAGACCCACACCTTACTCGGTCAGCATACCTTACTCAGTCAGCGATGCATGACTGTTTGTAGTGACTTAATGATATATAAAAAATGACTTTATTCAATAAGCTTCTAGGGGGAGCTTTATGCAGAAACCCAAGTTTTTTCCAAACATGTCCTCCCAATTAAAAAACACCTTCCTTCCATCTATGAAAATACCCTCCCAAACAAACACATTCCCAATCCATACAGACACATTAATCCACACAGACATAAAGGTCTGTCTTAATGAAAAACCAACCAAACAGCCCCTAAGTCCTATATGTATAAAAATGTCTGTATGGATTAATCTATCTGTATAGATTCAGAAGCTTTTATTTAAGAGGGCTTTTTCATAGATGGGAAAGTTTGTGTTTTTTAATTGCGAGAGGCAGGTTTGAAAAAAAAATGGCTTTATGCATAAAGCTCCCCCTAGAAGCTTACTGAATAAGGCACTTCTATATTATTAAGTCACTACCAAACGTAGCTCACCGAATAACCTGCGAGTCATATTAAGCTCCTTAAGCTCCTAACAAACATAAAAATCCATCTTCCACATGATTCAAGATTAAACCTGTTGTATACACAATTCAATTCAAACCCATTGATTTTATTGACATTACCAAAACCTTAGCTTCCAAAACCCCCAAATTCACACAATCAAAACACGAAATCAATCATAATAACCACAAATCCTCAACTACTCAAACACGAATCACACAAAAACCCAAACGAAATTCAAATTCACCTTGTAGATACGAAATCCCCAAATTGCACTGACCAGCCGGATCACCAAGTTCAGCAGCTCTCCGATACAAATCCACACCCTCCTCCTTCTTCCCAATCTCCCAATAAATCAATCCGGCGTCCACCATCGCCAACGTCGACCCACGCGCCACCCCTTTCAAAAACGAATCCAACGCTTTGTCAACATCACGCTTCACTCCTCCACGGCCGTGCTTCAACCGCTTCCCCCACCACACGAACAACATCGCCTCCCGCAACGGCCGGAGCCCCTCGCTCCACGATCTGCACACCAACGACGCCGTTTGTAAATCCGGCAGGCTGAAATTCGCGGCGATCCTTGTCAATACGTCGTTCGGAAGCAACGAGAAGTCGCGGTGGTCGGAGTTTGTGGAGGACGACGGCGAGATTGATTGTTGGAAATGGCGGATTCTGACGCGATTGGATGCTCGATTTTGGGTTTTTTGAGATGGAGAATTGAATGGGACGGTGGAGAAGTGAGGGGTTTCTGATCGATAGGGCCAGGTATGATCTTTCATGATTTTGGATTGAATTGAAGAGGGATTTTGGGGTGAATTTTTGAAGGAAATATCAATGGCGTCGGAGGTGGATGATTTGGCGGCCACGAGGATGACGTGTGAGTGTGTGTTTTGTGATGTGTATATAAAAACGTCATGTTTTGTGCATGGTTCGATCGAAGAATGTGGGCCGGTTTAGAAACTCCTTTTTACATTTTTTTTTGTCACACCTAATTTTCAACTTATCAATTTAAAAATTTATATAAAACTCCACGATAGTAGTTCTTATATAAAACTCATGTCAACATCAATAATTATTATATATTTATAAATAAATATCAAATATTTAATTTAACTACCAATAAAAATGAGGAAATTATTATTTCACACAAACTTCATGATAAGAATCAAAGTTCTTAAATAAGAACTCAAAAGGGGTTAGGTTCTTATAAAAACTCTCCACAATGATAGTTTTTACAAGACACTTCATTTTTTGCCTACAAGAATCTTAAGATCCTCTTAACGATTTTGTGAGCCAATGGTGGGTGGGACCAATATGAGTCTGTTTCAGATGGCGAACGAATAAAATCCTTTGTTGGGTGGTTTGATTAACGACTACTGAAAAATCAATTATAAAAAAAAAAGCAAATGGTGTAAAGTTTTGTTGAGATAAAACAAGCAATCCGATAAGAAAATGTTATAGCAAACTTACGTTATCTCAGATTATAAATATTTAAGTGACCTCTGAAAAACCAACACATTTTCATACAAATAATTAGTTGTCAATTAAGGGGGTGTTTTTTTTGGTAACCGTGGGTTTCCGGATCAACTTACGCGCACCGACTAATCCCCGGGCGACCACAAATGGTCTGGAGTCATCGCATGTGAACCTCCATGGCCACAAGGGCTTTGGCAGCGCCTGGATTTGAACCCTGGATAGATGAGATTTTCCACTACATCCCTCAAAGGCTTTACTAGTGCGCCGCAACCCAAGTTATTTGGGGGGGGGGGGGGGTGTTTGAGATTGCTTATTTGAGGTGTTTTTTAACTTATTGCGATTTAGCACCGAAGATAAGTACTTTTGAGTGTTTGGATGAGGAAAAATTAAAATGACTTATAGCGGTGTCAAACCGCTGAAAAACACTTTTTTATAAGTCATTTGGTTTTAACTTATCAACTTATTTGAAAAGTGTTTATCACTTTTTGGGTTATTTTATATGTATAATCAATCCCAAACACCTTTAAATAACAACTTATTAGTTTATTACGTTTTAGTACCACAATAAGTTAATCCAAACACCTTTTTAAAAACTCTGGGTTGACACCGCATAAGTTGATAAACAATTTTTAAAATAAGCGTAAGTTGTTTTAAATAAGCCATCTCAAACACCCTCTAATTAGATGTAATATTCAATGAAATATTTATAACCTGATTTAAATAACGATAAGACTATATCAATACACCTCTTTGTGTTTTTGCCTGTTTAAATCTTAACTCGACCTTACACCCCAAACTCAGGTTGTCAGCCTGTCATAGCTTGGTTTCTTTTTGTAAAATATATATAAACTACCAGGCTCATCCCTTGGCATGTTAAATATGGGATTCAGAACAGGACCCCCAAAAATTTTGGGGCCCAAATTTCACATTTTTGGGCCTGAGTTATAAGGTTAGTCAATAATCCTCAAATCAGAATCAATAGGATACTGCTTCAATCTTCTTCCCTCTAATCGTCTTCTTCCCATATCTATTCCCGATACAATCGGTTGTCGATTGAAATTCCCAAGAGCTCAAAATCAGAGATGCCTAATGATTTGGTTTTAGCTATTCAATGGTTATTTTCATTAACTTGTAAGACTTTCAATTTAATATGAACTTTTCTATTTAACTTATATTTGTTATTTGTTTTGTGTTTCAATCGACTTGTATTTTTGATACAAGTGTAACAGGGCCTCCAAAAAGATTGGGACGGCCCTGTAAACTACTAGACAAATAATGGAGATGGAAAGTGCGATAAATAAGTTAAAAGCGTTTAAACATCAAGAAATGAAACTTGCCATGCAAATAAACAACTTTCTTGGATGGAAAGTAAATGTTAACTTAACGTGCAATAAATGAAATGCGATAAATTAAATTGCGATAAATTAAATTACAAGAAAGTAGACTGTGGAAAATTAAAGTACGGAAATTAAATTGCATTAATATAAAGACGTAAAATTAAAAGACTAATGAGAAAGATAATGAAAAGGGGAAGGAAACGTGTGTTCCAAATAACGAGCTTAACAAGTAACGAGTGCATGTATTGCCCATGAAATTCATCCTTAATCTATCAACCAATTGTTCAGTTTAAGATGTGATTTTTGGATCCCAACTATAACCTCAATTGATTGCTTTCCAAGGATGATGAGAGCTAGACTATGGTTCGAACAAAGAAAATGAAGAAAATAAATCTTGGAGCAAATAACCAACAATAACTTGAATTTAATAATTGCAAACACAAGATGGGATCTTTCTGCCGAAGGTGTGAGCTCCCACAAAAACCGAAGACTCCAAAGCTTCAAACCACAATCTAAACTAAGGTTAATGGAGTACTAAACCGGTCACCAAGGTATGGTGAAATGGTTAGTTTCAAGTGTGTCTTCAACAAAGCCAAACACCTTGATTTATAGTGCTTACAAAAGGGCTATTGGCCGAAAATAGGAAACAACTAAAGCCCAAGTGTAACTAACAAAAACCTAAATTTAAAGTTTTAACCAAGCCCAATAAATTATTTAATAACAACCCAAACAATCGGTCCTAACAATGTTTCAAAACGAGTCCATAAGAGGTTCAACAAAAATTCTTTTCATCGTTTTGTCCATGATATCTTCATCCACGCTCTTCGATTTTCCATGCATTCCTTTGAGATCTGCAATTCATAAGAAAAAAAACCTTATAAGCAACAAGTTTTGTGTGTTTTGATCAATTTCTTTTCAACGGGGTTCAAACATAGACTACTCCAAATAAATAAGTAAAAAGGGAACAAAAGACTCAATTGAAAGCTAAAAATGGCATTCAAAATGTGAGAAATTTGATACAAATAGGGTTAATAATGTACTTAATGATTTATCTCCAAAATGGGAAATCTGTTAGACCATCTTCAATATAACACTAAAACACATAAAAGAATCTCTATATTTAGATGTCAATAAAGTACAACACTAAAATTAAATATTTCTTTTTTATTCCACTTTTATAATTATATATATAGATTAATAGTTTAATACATAAGTAATATTATTTTATTCTTATTATAATATTAAATATGTTTTTAGTGTTATTTTTTTAGTGTATAGTTGGAGTTGGATTTTTGTTAGTGTTGAAGGGATTCACCATATTTAGTGTTTGTAGAGCATATCCAATCATCACCAACAGTTTCTCCAAAATTGATAAATAAAAAGTCAAAATCTTAAAAAAAATCACCTTCATCTCCAACAGATTATTTATTTTAGAGATTACACAGTTAATTATATTATTAACATATTCAATACAACTCATAAAATATTATTTCTCTCTCATAAATATTGAATTTAATGTAATTTCATTGGTGAAAGGAATAAAAAATATTTCTCTCTAATAAGTAATCATTTTTTGAGATATCTCCAATTTTGGAGATTTTCATCATCTCTCTCCTATTTTCTCTATTTTAGAGAATGTTTTGGGAAATTAGTTGGAGCAAAAAATCCTCAAAATCCCATTTTAGAGAAGATGTTGGAGATGCTCTAAAAGAACCTCATTTTCGAACTTTTTTTGCCACCTCACTTCCAACCCATCATAATAAGAACTCATTTAAATGTCTACAATGGTAGTTTTTATAAAAACCTCTTTTTGTGGGTCCTATACATTTTTCTCAACTTCAATAATTATAATAAAGTCAATAAAATAAAGTAAAAAATAAGAAAAATGTCATATCTCACAAACTTCATGGTAAAAACCAAGGCTCTTATTTAAGAACCTAAAAAGGTTTTGGTTCTTATTATAATTCTCCACAAAACTAGTTCCTACAAGTCATTGCATTTTTTGTTTATAAGAACCTTGCATTGGAAATGCTCCAATGTTGTTTTTTTAGTGGTTGGGTTAGAGATGTCATTAGAAATTGATTTTTTTTCTTTTTGATAATTTTGACTATTGTTTCTCCATTTTGGTGAAATTTTGGAGAATCTGTTAGAAATTCTCTAACTATAAATTTGGTACATAGTGGTTTGTTAAAAATAAAACTTTTTGTAGTTGTAGTTTCGAAATTACAAGATGACTATGGTGGTTTGCAGAGATGTCTGAATTTGGTCCCTCTCTAAACACCATTAAAAGATTTTGTTAAACGAGGGGCATTTTCGTTCGTTTATCGATTTTTTTTATCTTTTACTCAATAAAAAATCCTTGAAGACTAAAATCATAAAATTGATTTTCATTGGGTAAAGGAAAAAAAGCCCTATAAATTGACGAAAATGTAAATCATTTAAGGGAAATTTTTAACAGCCATTAAATGGAGGGACCAAATTCGGATCTTGTTGCAAACCATGTGGCTATATGTTTTTAACGGTTCTTGTCTCTTTTTTGAAAATTCTAACATATTGTGTCCTATACCAAAATTTTAGTATGTATTTTTAGCTATTGAAGTGACGTTGTTGGAGGAAAAAACGTGAATATAAGGTTTGTCAAAACACTTGGAGATGACTTAAGATTACAGTGGTTACAGGTTGAGACTTTGAATCGTTATGAGATATCATTAGCACTACCACATGAAGTCGTCTATTTTAAACGTTTTCATATTTAAAATAGATGTAAAAATATATTTTAAAAAATTTAGAGCTTTTTCTTTTTTTTCCTTTCTTAAAGTAAGTTTTATAATTTCATAAACCCACTTTTATAAATCCTTAATGTATATTTAATTGTAAATGTTTTTTTGCAAAACCTAATGGGCCATGGCCCATGGAAAAGGTTGTGGGCTATAAGTTAAAGCAAATAGTTGATTTGGGCCCCTATCTTTTATTACTCAAATTCCAAAACCCCAAAGTTGCCAAATGAATTGGATTTTTGGCAAATAACTTAATTACAAATTCTTTTTTGATCAAATTCTTTGATGATGTTTGATATGTGGATTAAATTGATAAGATTCCACAGTTGTAGGATTCGATTATGCCTTGAAATAAGAGAATGATTTGAATTTTGTTTTGTTAAAAAAAAATATATATATATATATATTTCGAATTTTTATTTCAATTTTTACCAACCAAACACGTAGTCAAATTCCATTCTGATTCTTTCAAAAACAATTTTCTTAGATGTATTAACATGTGTAAAAAAGAAAGTCGATGAATAAGAGTGTACTTAGCAATGCATAAGGGTGCATTTAACCAACCCCATGGCAATACTATTTAAAGTCAAAGTAACATAAGTTTGACTGCATTCCCACCGGTCAACTAATTAAATTGCAGCGTTGACGAAGTCTGACCCACTTTCCAATCTCATGATAGTACATTTGCTGCACCATGGTGAACTCAAGTCAAGTGGTGGGGTTCTGCAAGGCTCCACTTATCACACTAGGGATCCATTCATGGCTAAGTTCGGATGTATGCCGACATTATATATTATTACTATATGTATATATATAGAGTTGGGTTATGATATAAGTTGAGTTAATGGTGAGAAGTGGTTATCGACCGGTGGATGAGAAATGGACGCACATTAGGATGAGATGCACCGAGATAAGATGCACCAGATCAATTCCCTTCTAAGCTGCAATTCATGGGAGGACTTGAGATTAAAAGAGATCAACGATTTAGATCCACTTCTCACGCTTCTCACCGTTAACTCAACTTATCACACGATCCTTCGCCTATATATATATATACATGTATTTGAAATATCGTGTGAAAAGTTGAGGTTAAGGTGAGAAGTAGATATGAACCGTTGATCACTTTTAATCTCACATCTTAGAAGAGAACTGATCCGGTGCATCTTATGTAACACCCCGATTTCCGAAGGGTATCATTTCAAGTTAATACCGAAAGCGATATATTAAGGAAAAATAAGATATTTTATTTTGGGTTTGAATCCTTGATTTTATAGTTTAGATGGATGAAGGATTCAATTACGAGTCCAACGGTTCTTTACGGAGCGAAAATGGAGCTATAACGAAGAAGTTACGGCCGAAACAGTGTTTAGGACTTTCGGTACATTTCGCGCGACCCTGCCTCGCGATTGTGACAGGGCACTGTCGCGAGTCACTGTCGCGAAAACCCTCCAGTGCGTAAAAACGGGTTTCTTCTTCATTTGGTCATAACTCTCTCATTTCAACTCCGATTTGGGTGATTCAAGTTGCTACGGTTTCGTTTTTGAGAGCTTTTCAAGGATCAAGCAAGAGATTGGAAGTTTATTGAAGTATACTAGAGTATTTTGCGGTGGTAAGCTTCTCATCCCTCACTATTCATCTTCTTCCCTAAAGTTTTCTAGGGTTTCATCCACCCTTTGTTCTCCCTTTCATAGATTGGAGTTTTGTAACCATTTTGGTGAACTAGAAGTGTTTTGGTTGGTGGATTCAAGCTTGGGTTAAGGTAATCTTCTATTCTCTTCGGTTATGGAAGTTAGAGTTTCGGTATTAGTTGAGGTATTCATGTATATGGTTTGGGGAGTGATTCCTTGTGGTTGATTATGGTTGGATGTGGTTATTTACGGTTGAAGTTGTGTGGATCTAGGTTTTTGGAGGATTTTGGCTTGAGGATTCAAGTTTCTTCAAAGGAGCTCTAAGTGGGTAAAATCTAGATTTAGCCTAAATCTAGCAAGGTGAGTTCAAGTTGATTTGTGAAAACGGTGTACATGCCAAAATGTCTATTTTAAAGTGTTTACATGTTTTATATGAAATTGTTAACTGCTAATCATCTGATAAGTTTTGGTTATTTGGAAGTATTCAACTTTATAAACTTATAAAACACCCACATTTGGGATTTTGGGCATTTTGATAAATAAATCATATATTTTGGGTATTTAAATGATTTATTTCATGGAGTGTATTTTTGAGTATAAATGCATTTTATTGGGTGTCATGGGATGATTTGAAAGGATAAAAGGTATAAACCCACTTGGAAAATGTTTTGTCCCAATCTAAATCATGTTGGAGTTATTGTGCGTGTTGAAGCATGGGTTGCATTATTTCGGGTCATTTACATTTGATTTCATTTTATGATTTTCAACGTTAGGTCTTTGGATTTGTTGAGCTTATGGCTCGGTTTGGGTTTGTTGGGTTGTGAGGACACTTGTCCGTTTTAATAGCTCATTGTAGAGCGTATGGTTATAATTTGCATTTATTGCATCTTAGTTGAGAATTACATGTTTTGGATGCATTAGTTCATTCACTTTGAGTCATGTAATGGTTTAGTTAGTGTAATGGATCCATAGGCACGGTGTTCCTATGTCCCCGCTTTGGGCATTGGTTCATCATTTGGCACGGAATAGGCATCGGGTCACCATGGTAAGTAAGGTGTGGACCTATACGGTCGGGCAGCGTCCCATGGGCAGTAAGGTGTAATTCTCTTGTGCTAGAGTTCCCCGTTTTGGAACTCTCAAGAATAGATCTAGAGGGGTTGACTTGATGTTTTCGAGTGATAGACTCAGAGGAGTTGAGCTCGGTGGGTGTTTTATGTGTAACCCACATGTTTTGATTTCTTACATAATTATGTGACATACTTTGTGTTCCGTCACGTACCATGTAACCGGGTTTTCCCCGTCACCATTAGGTGTGGTTTTGGATATGGAGTTTTATAATCCATGTTTTTGGAGACGTTTGAGTATGTGTATTTATCTATGTTTTAAGGTTTTGGTTATCAAAACTCATTCGAGTTATTGGGATGTTTTGGAAGTTGGAGTTATCTGCGTTTTCAGTGTTTGATCATTTTAATGTCAGTTATGTTTTACGTGCGCTTCGGGTTTTGGCTTTATTTAAAGAATCGTTCGTTTTATGATTTTAATCACGAAAAGGGTGAACGTTGAAAGGAGATGGTTTTAAGATTTAATGTATTTCATTTCTTTGGTTGCTTTCAAATCAAATGTATTGGATTGTGGAAATCATGATTTTAAATAACATTCTTAAAGTTATTGCTTCATACATCTCTAATGTAAAACTCTTGAGCTCACTAGGCGTTAAGCCTAACCTTTTTATTTGTCGGCATGTGCATCAGGTTCCTGAAGGGGGTTCGGTTCAAGCAGTCGTATAAAGAGATGTACATAGTGGTTCATGAGAGTAAGTAGATTGATGAAGTCTTCCGCAGTTGGAGATAGTGACTATTATTGAGTTTTAGTAGCACCCGTCTTTTTTATAGACTGTTCATGTAGAAATAATGTGTGTATTGAGGTTAAATATTAAATTGTAGTGGTAGATGATTTATTTATTGGTGTATTTAGAAAATTTTAAATTAGTTGTTATTTCCATATTTGAGGGTGTTACAAGTTGGTATTAGAGCTTAAGTTTGAGAGAATTAGGTATTGATTTTTGGATGCCTAGACTCAAACTAGAGTTCTTATAAGTGATTATAAGTGAAGTTGCGCACTAGGTACCTTAAGATAAGACATTTTGAGGATTTATCGAGTCGCTAGAAACGGGAAACTTGTCGAGGGTCACAAGGATGATCGTGTACGGTACGTTCATAATGGCACCTGGCCAGTGTCGTGGTGAATCTACATGTTACATGTGTATACTTGAACTACCTTGGGGGAATGACCGTTGGGGTAGTGAGAAAGTTTCTAAGTGAGTGATCTAAGGAAAGGTTGATGTTTATAGCAATGTCACTTGGAAGTGATAGGTAAGTGTGATGAATGCATTAAGTTGACCATCTTGGGTCAGAGTTATTGGTTGGAGTGGAACTATCGGGGTGATAGATCGATCATGTTGCGAGGAGAATTGTAAGTTAACCAATTAGTGGGAGGGTTGCTCTATGATGTTGGGTACATCCGAATGAAAATTGCATGTCGGGAAATGGAGGAGTGGAGTCCTAAGATGTGAGTGCCGACCGAAAATTCATGCACAAAAAAAAAGTTATCTCTAAAAATAAGTTTGCATCAATTATTTCTCATGCTTTCGAAGCATAAATTGTGTTCTACTATGAAGCCTTGGTAAAACATTTAGCACTCATCAGATTTTAAACCATGAGCTCAAGCATGCATAAAATTATGTTGTTGCACGTGGTTGCAATTTTTATTAAAAATCTCTTTATCCTGGTTTCGTGTCTGACACCATTTTTCCGGATGTTGTAATATTTATGTTTTAATGTTATTTGGGTTGTTGGGGAAATAACTATGGAATTTTTGACTCTGACATTGGATCTCCTCCACGTATGTTAAAGTTTTAAAAGACGAGTTGTCCCTATGTTCTTAAGTCGAAATGTTCTTTGGAATTTTAGTCGGTACGAGTCATGTTGAATTCATGAAACGTTATTTTATGACGCTTTGCTACTCGCGAGTGTATTTTAAATTGCGTGAGTTTTAATTTTATTTACGTGTAAGTTTATGAGTTTTATTGAAGCGTTAAGTCTCATGCGGATTTTGGTGAAGGTGTCATTTATATTTACCAGATGCGATAAAAGATAAAATTTTTGAATTTTGACATTTTAATCATGATTTTGTTTCATGCTATTTGATTTTGAGAATGACGGTTTTGGCACTATATGATGTTGAGCATCGTTGTGTTTCACTGGGTTTTATGGAAGGTTTTATTGGGTCTTACGGAATCCTATCTTACGACATTTTGCGTCGTACTCTTGAATTTGAGAGGTGTATACTTGCAGTATTGTGTGCGTTAAATTATAAACTTTCGTTTAATATTTTGTCTCGTGCGAGTTTTGCATCGGTATTTTCGCAACCGTAAGAGACGTTTTGAGAGTTTTATTAATAAATATTTTCCCATATGTTATTTTGAGAAGTTTCAATATTATGTGATTTCTCTTTTGGGTTTTATACAAGTGTTACCCGTGGTATGCTACATGGTTTTCGAGTTGTTTTAAAATTGTTGGTGTGAGTAAGCATATGAAAAGTTATGTCGTTTCGTATTGGACTTTCGCTTTGAACGTATTTCAGTTGTCGATTTAATGTTATAAATTCCGCAATGCATTAAGTGAGTTAGCGGTATACGTGTCATTGTAGCCACTATTTTCGGACAACATCGTTTCATTGTACGACCTAAAATTTGAAAATTGGTTTAAATTTATTGTATGTTGATCAATCGCATGCATGTTTTGTGTTGCTAAGTTTTGAGAAGCGAACTCGACATGCGGGTCTTGTTGGGAATTTTATTCCATACTTTTATATAGTCGAATGAGAAATTTTGGGAACTCGATTACGTAACTTGTCTCTTGGAAGTTTTGTTCAATCGTCTCACTATAAACTGTTTTGGTACGCGAAATTATTTCCTCATTTACGGTATTATTTGAGGCATGTAGGGACCATAATAGTCCATTTAAAATTTTGTTGCGCATCTTTTATTATTATCCATATTAACGTAATCACTGATCAAATGAGTTTTGGAAATGGTTTTATATGCGTAGTGTTGGTGATCAATTTTGAAACCTATCGAACGAACGGTAGTGCATTTTTACCGCACGATTAATTGTTATAAAACTCATGTATTTGAAAGTTTTATAGATTTCAACTTGGCATACTTGTTGAAAAACCTTGAACTAATTAGGGCTATTGACTTAAAACCCCTATCGTGAAGGGAGTTGCAATTAAGGGACTAGAGAAGTCCTTAGGATTTGAAGCGTCGGATGATCCGACTTGTAGTCAACCTTGAATTTGAGTTTCAGTTTTTGAATCGGGTCATGCGTGAATCATGGGGGTAATAGATTATGTTCCCCAGTTAATTAAGAGATGACCTCTATGCTTTAGTAAACCTGCGGGATGAGGTTTTGTGTAGGGTATCTTATAAGTCACCAATATATTTTGAGTTTTTGTATAAAAATCTTAATTATTATGTGAAATATTATTTTATTAGTTTTTGACTCATATCCGCATTAAATTTAGCAAAAACTGGGGTTCTTGTAAGTAGCCATCGTAGTACAGTTTTATGGAGGTCCATATATTATCTCTATCTCTCCTCTCTCTCACCTCCACTCTCTCCTCTCTCTCTCACCTGCACTCTCTCCTCTCTCTCTCTCCTCCCTCTCTCCTCTCTCTCTTCCCTCTCTCTTTATCTCTCCTCTCTCTCTCCTCTCTCTTTATCTCTCTCCTCTCTCTTTCTCTTCCCTCTCTCTTTATCTCTACTCTCTATCCTCTATCTCTCCTCTCTCTCCTCTATCCTCTCTCTCTCCTCCACTCTCTCCTCTCTCTCCTCTCCTCTCTCTCCCTCTCTCTCCTCACTCTCTCGGCATCATTCATGTGCTAAAATAATAAAAACAATTTTTGTTAAAAATTAAACTATTTAACGACTATTTTATTAAAGTAATTTTTGTTTAAAAAATTAAAATAATCAAAAAGGGTATTTTAGTCATTTACCAAAATTCCATTCCAATTCCGAAGCTACAATTTGTGAACCAAACAGAAAAATTCCAATTCATTTAACAGATTCCATTCCAATTTCATCAAAGTCAAATTCCTTTGACATATTCCATTCCATCCAAAAACATTCTGCGAACCAAACGCCCCCTAAGAACTCTGTTTTTCTATTGTAGATTACCAATGACACAAACCAACAATGGAAACAAAAACACTTTGCGATCGATTCTTGAGAAAGAAAAACTAAATGGAACAAATTTCATCAACTGGTATCGTAATTTGAAAATTGTCCTCAAAGCTGAAAAGAAACTGTATGTCTTGGAGCAACAAATCCCTGAAGAACCTAATTCTAGTGCTCCTAGAACTGAAAGGGACACTTTTAAAAAACCTGATGAAGATGCTTTGGATGTCTCATGTCTAATGCTAATAACCATGGAACCTGAGCTTCAGAAGCAACATGAAAACATGGGGGCGTTCGATATGATCGAACACCTAAAATTGCTATTCCAAGAGCAAGCTAGACATGAGAGGTACGAAACATCCAAGGAACTGTTCCGTTGTAGAATGTCCGAAGGTAGTCCTGTTGGCACTCATATGCTTAAAATGATTGGGCATATTGAGCGTCTTGAAGGACTAGGTTTTTCTTTACGAAAGGAGTTGGCCATTGATGTAGTTTTGCAATCGTTGCCAAATAGCTACAGTCAATTCGTGATGAACTACAACATGCATGACTTTGACAAATCCCTTCCAGAATTGCTCAATATGTTACGAACAGCCGAGCAAGAGCTTGCAAAGAACAAGTCCACCATTTTGATGGTCCGTAAAGACAAGAAAGGGAAAGGCAAAGGAAAGTCCATTGCCAAACCCACTTCTAAATCTTTGAAGCCAAAAGGAGGCATTAAGAAACCTAAGGTAACTGTACCTAAGGAGGGTGAGTGCTTTCATTGCAACAAACTCGGGCATTGGAAGAGGAACTGTCCTCTCTACCTTCAGGAAAAGAAGAAAGGAAGTGTAACTTCCACTTCAGGTATCTATGTGATAGAAGCTAATCTTTCTACTTCTTGTACATCATGGGTATTAGATACTGGATGTGGTTCTCATATTTGTAGAAATGTCCAGGAACTCAAAAGGACTAGAAGGTTGAGTAAAGGTGAAGTTGATATGCGTGTTGGAAATGGGGCAAAGGTTACTGCTATAGCCGTAGGATCTATTTTGTTAACTTTACCGACCGGATTATTATTAGAACTTGATGACTGTTATTGTGTACCATCTATTTCTAGAAATTTGATTTTTGTATCTTGTTTGGACAAGAAAGGTTTTACCTTCATTATTGGAAAAAAAATGTTGTTCATTCTCTTTTGGTAATATATATTATGGTGACGCAAGTTTGATTAATGGTCTTTATGTTCTTAATATGGATAATCCGATTTATAACATAGATAAAAGGGATGTCAAATCGAATAGTTCAAATTTAACCTATCTCTGGCATTGTCGTCTTGGTCATATAAACGAAACTCGCATTTCCAAACTCCATAAAGATGGATTATTGAACAAATTAGATTTTGAATCATATGGGACGTGTGAAGCTTGTTTAATTGGAAAGATGACAAAGGCTCCTTTTGTTGGACAAAGTGAGAGAGCAAGTGATGTATTGGGAATCATACACAGTGATGTATGTGGTCCGATGAACATACATGCTAGAGGTGGTTATAGATACTTCATTACATTTACTTATGATCTCAGTAGGTTCAGTTATGTATATTTAATTCGACATAAGTCCGAGTCCTTTGAAATGTTCAAAGAATTTCAAAATGAAGTACAAAACCAACTTGGAAAGAGTATTAAGATTCTTCGATCTGATCGAGGTGGTGAATATTTAGACCATGCTTTTCTTGATCATCTTAGAAATTGTGGTATTGTATCACAACTCACTCCACCTGGAACACCACAATGGAATGGTGTCTCCAAAAGGAGGAATCGTACACTGTTGGACATGGTATGATCTATGATGAGTCAATCTAACCTTCCAACATCCTTTTGGGGATATGCTCTAGAGACAGTGGTTTTCACACTAAACCGAGTTCCATCAAAATCTGTTGAAAAGACACCATATGAGATATGGACTGGGAAGAGTCCTAAATTATCTTTTATGAAAATTTGGGGTTGTGAGGTTTACGTACGACGTCTAATCACAACAAAATTAGAACCAAAATATGATAAATGCATATTTGTAGGATATCCCAAAGAAACTATGGGATACTACTTCTATCATCCTCACGACAATAAATTTATTGTTTCTCATGTACATAAATTTATTTCTAAAATGAGTTTGCATCAATTGTTTCTCATGTTTTCGAAGCATAAAATGAGTTATACTACGAAGCCTTGGTAAAGCATTCATCACTCATCATATTTTAAACCATGAGCTTAAGCATGCATAAAATTGTTTTGTTGCGCGTGGTTGCAATTTTTATTGAAAATCTCTTTACCCTTGTTTCGTGTCTAACACTATTTTCCGGATCTTGTAATATCCGTGTTTTAATGTTATTTGGGTTATTGGGCAAATAACTGTGGAATTTTTGACTTTGACATTGGATCTCCTCCACGTATGTTATGGTTTTAAAGGAAGAGTTGACCCCATGTTCTTGAGTCGAAATTTTCTTTGGAATTTTAGTCTGTACGAGTCGTGTTGAATAAAAAAAATTAATTATTATTTTTCTGACGCTTTGCTATGTACGAGTGTATTTTGAATTGTGTGAGTTTAATTTTATTGTGTGTAAATTTGCGAGTTTTATTGAAGAGTTGGGTCTCATGCGAATTTTGTTGAAAATTGTCGTTTCATATCAGATGTGATAAAAGATAAAATTTTGGAATTATGACATTTTAGTCATAACTTTGTTTCATGCTATTTGATTTTGGGAACGTCGGTTTTTGACACCATTTGATTTTGAGTGTCGTTGGGTCTCATTGAGTTTCATTAAGTTTTATGGAGAATTTTATTGGGTGTTATAGAATTCTATTTTACGACATTTGGTGTCGTGCGGTTGAACCTTGAGAGGTGTATACTTGCATTGTTGTGTGCGTTAACTTATGAATTTTCGTTTAGTACTTTGGCTCGTGCGAGTCTTGCGCCGACATTTCCGCAATAGTAAGGGACGTTTTGAGATTTTGTTAGTACATATTACCCATATGTTATTTTGGGAAGTTTTAAGATCGGGCGATTTCTCTTTTGAGAACTATACAAGTATTTCATTGCATACAACTTAATATTATAATCGATTTATAGTTTTGGTGTGAGTAAGCATATGCATGATTTACGATGGTTCGTGTTAAACTTTGGTTTTAAACAATCTCTAGGCATTATTTTTACTGTTATGATCACATGCAAAGCCTTATATTGAATTTACTCGTATGCATGGCATTATAGCCACCATTTTGGGTCAAAGAAAGTTTATCCGTACGACTAGAGGTTTGGAGTTGATTTAAATTATTTTATGTTTGACCGAACTGCAAGCACTTATTGTTTTATTATGTTTAGGAAATAAACTGTTGTATGTGAGTCTTATTGAAAGTTTTACTTCATGACAATTGTGGTTTAAAGGAAAGAATTTTAGAGTTGGAAATTGTGAAGCTTCTTTTGAGTTGTGCAAATGTTTGTTGCACACGTCATAGTACAGAAAGTTATTTTCACATACAGACTATAAGTTGATGCATTATAGGATCACGGTAGTCTGTTAGAAAATATTCTTGCACACCTTTTGTCATTGTCTGTATTAATGTGAGTATTGATCAAATGAATTTTGAAATAATTTTATATGTATGGCATTTGTGATCACTTTGCACACCTACCGAATAAGCAGTAGTAGGTTTTTACATGCACGATTAAATGTTATGGAACTTTCGCGTTTGAAAGTGTTACAAAATTTTAAGCTGGAATATTAATTGAAAACCTTGAACTCATTAGGGTTATGGATTTAAAACCCCCATCGTGAAAGAAGTTGCAATTAAAGGACTCAAAGAGTCCTTGGGAGTTGAAGCGTGGGATGATCGGACTTGCTGGCAGTCTTGAATTTTGGGAATTGGGTTTTCGAATCTGTGCGCATTTGTATTATTGGAAATAATAGATTTAAGTCTTCCCAGTTTTTCAAGGGATGATTTATACTTCGGTAATCATGCAGGATAAGGCCGTAGGTGATTAACTGCGATTAGATTGGGTTCGTTTTGGTGGTTTGCTCGTCGGTGTGACAACATGGTTTATGTTGATGGTGTACCGTCTTCGTGGGTTTCGCGACCAAAGGAAATTCTTGTGGTCCGTCTGTTAGGAACGTAAGATTTGGGATTTTTAGCACTCTGTTTGGTGTCATCCTTAGTGCGACCATCCATCTGGATGGAAATTTGGGTGGGATGCCCACGTTTTTCGAGGTTACCGTTTAGACCTAGGCGTCGACTTATTTCTTAGAGTCAATGGATCTGGGAATGTTTGGGATGTATCCCGGTTGGATCATGGGAAATATTGACCTTTCGGTGATGATTAAGTACCGATGTGTATAAGCATTCCCGGAACGGTAAAGGTTTTATTATGGGAATGTTGTGAGGTGGGTGTTGGAACGGAGTTGAGTGTTAGTCGATTATGGGTTAACCAGCTACCTGAAGGACCCATTGGTGCATCTTGGGAGGAAAACTTTGTCAACATTAGGAATGGATCAGTTGAAATATGAGGATTTTGGAAGTTTGGTTATGATCTTTGATGTTGGGTTCGGAACCGTTTAGATCCGAAGGAAATTGGTCGGTGAGAAGTTGTAGTAACTAATTTCCTGGAGGTGGTAATTGTCACCCAAGGTTGGGAGATGACCGTAACCTTGTGGGAAAAGGTTACTTTGGTGAGTTAAGTGTTCGCTCGATTATGAGGGTGATGCGCCTATGAGGGGGATTGGCGTGGATATCAGTGCAAGGATCATGATAGTGGTGCTGGCAGATGGGTTAAGGGCAACCCTTCTGCGTGTAAGGTTTCATGGGAACCTAGATTTCGAGGACGAAATCATTCCAAGGTTGGGAGGATTGTAACACCCCGATTTTCGAAAGGTATCATTTCAAGTTAATACAGAATCCGATATATTAAGGAAAAATAAGATATTTGATTTTAGGCTTGAATCCTTGATTTTATAGTCTTGATGGATAAATGATTCAATTACGAGTCCAACGGTCCTTTCCGGAGCAAAAACGGAGCTATTACGAAGAAGTTACGGCCGAAACAGTGTTAATGACTTTCGGTACATTTCGCGCGACAGTGCCCGCGACAGTGACAATGTCACTGTCGCATGTCAGGGTCGCGCCAAACCTGCAGTGCATAAAATCGGGTTTTTATTCATTTGGCCATAACTTTCTCATTTCAACTCCGTTTTTGGCGATTCAACTTGCTATGGTTTCGTATTTGAGAGCTTTTCAAGGTTAGATTGTTAGTTTTAGGAAGATACAAGAGTATTTGGTGGTGGAGTGGAAGCAAGGATTAAGAGTTCATCATCATCACCTCCATCTTCAAGAATTTTTGGGTTTTCTAGGTTTTCGTCAAAACCTAAGTGGTAAGTGTATCCCTTCCATTTCTAAACCATGAAATAAGTTATAAATACTCCATTGATGGTTTCTTAGTGTTTTATTTCTCTAAATTTCGGTTTGGATAATTTTGGGAGTTTTGGGTCAAAATTAGGGTTCTTGCCACATTTGGGGATTTTGGTATAAAATGTTTGGGAAATGATTCTAAGTGATTGATTATGATTATTTATGGTTGGAAATGTGTGGATCTAGGTTTTGGAAGCTTGAGTTGAAGAGTTGGAATGGTTGTCTTCGGAAATCTTTGGGTGGGATATATGCTTTTGGAGGCTAATGGTTGGGGATTGAAACCTAGGTTTAACTTAACCTAGCAAGGTGAGTTCAAGTTGATTTGTGAAAACGGTGTACATGCCAAAAATGTTTATTTTAAAGTGTTTTGTGTCTTGCATGAAAATTGTTAACTGCTGATAAATTTGGTTATTTTGAAAGTGTTTAACTCTATAAACTTATATAGTACACATCTTTGGAATTTTGAGCATTATGACAAATAAATCATATATTTTGGTATCTTAATGATTTATTTTACGGAAGTAGATTTTGAGTATAAATGTATTTCATTCTGTATTTTGGAGAAATGCATGGTTTTGTGTTATGGGACACTTTGAAAGGTAAATGTTATAAACTCACTTGGAAAACGATTTGTCACAATCTAAACTACGTTGGAATTTATTATATGTTTTGGAGCATGGGTTTACATAAGTACGGGTTGTTTATGTTTGATTTAATTTTATGAATTTCAGCGTTGGGTCTTTGGGTTGTTGAGCTTATGGCTCGGCTTGGATTTTGTTGGTTTTTGAGGACACTGGTCCGTTTTAATAGCTCATTGTAGAGCGTTTGGTTATGATTTGCATTTATTGCATCTTATTTGAGAGTTACATGCTTTGAATGCGTTAGTTCATTCGTTTTGAGTCATGTAAAGTTTTAGTTAGTGTAATGGATCCATAGGCACGGTGTTCCTATGTCCCCGCTTTGGGCATTTGGTTCACCATTTGGCACGGAATAGGCATCGGGTCACCATGATAAGTAAGGTGTGGACCTATACGGTCGAGAAGCGTCTCATGGGCAGTAAGGTGTAATTCCCTTGTGCATAAGTTCCCCTGTTTTGGAACTTCCAGGAATAGACTCAGAGGAGTTGACTTGATGCTTTCGAGTGATAGACTCAGAGGAGTTGAGCTCGGTGGGTGTTTTATGTGTAACCCACATGTTTTGATTGACTACATAATTATGTGACCTACTTTGTGTTCCGTCACGTACAATGTAATCGGGTTTTCCCCGCCACCAATAGGTGTGGTTTTGGTTATGGAGCTTTATAATCCATGTTTTCGGAGACGTTTGAGTATGGGTATTTACTTATGTTTTGAGGTTTTGGATATTGAAACTCATTCGAGTTATTGGGATGTTTTGGAAGTTTGAGTTATCTACGTTTTCAGTGTTTGATCATTATAATGTCATTTATGTTTTATGTGCGCTTTGAGTTTTTGGCTTTATTTAAAGAGGCGTGTGTTTTATGATTTTAATCACGAAAAGGGTGGATGATGAAAGGAGATTGTTTTAGGATTTAAAGTATTTCATTTTTGGTTGCTTTCAAATTAAATGTATTGCATTTTGGACATCATGATTTTTAAATAACATTCCCAAAGTTATTGTTTTATATATCTCTAATGAAAACTCTTGAGCTCACTAGGCGTTAAGCCTAACCTTTTTATTTGTCGGCATGTGCATCAGGTTTCAGTTGGGGTTTGGTTCTTGCAGTGCTTTGAGGAGTTGAGCATTAGACTTACACGAGAGTAAGTAGTTTGGTGAAGCCTTCCGCAGTTGGAGATAGCGACTATTATTGGGTTTTAGTAACACCTGTCCTTATTATAGACCGTATGTGTATAATGAATGTGTGTATTGAGGTTAAATCTAAATTTGTGATTATAGATGAATCATTCATTGATGTATTTAGAAAATTTTAAATTAGTTGTTATTTCCGGATTTGAGGGTGTTACAAAGAAATGGCTAGAAGCTATGAGAATAGAAATGGAATCCATGTATGAAAACCAAGTTTGGAACTTAATTGACCCACCCAACGAGGTACGACCTATAGGGTGCAAATGGGTTTTTAAGAAAAAGACCGACATGGATGGTAATGTGATTACCTATAAAACACGATTGGTTGCAAAAGGTTTCAAACAAATTCAAGGTGTTGATTATGATGAAACTTTCTCTCTAGTCGCAATGATTAAGTCTATTAGAATTTTACTAGCCATTGCAACATATCACGATTATGAGATTTGGCAAATGGATGTCAAAACAGCTTTCCTTAACGGAAAGCTACTTGAGGATGTATATATGATACAACCTGAAGGTTTTGTCGCTCCAAAAAAATCTCATATGGTATGCAAGTTGCAACGATCTATTTATGGATTGAAGCAAGCTTCAAGGAGTTGGAATCATCGTTTTGATGAAGCGATCAAAGAGTTTGGCTTCTTAAAAAATGAGGATGAACCTTGTGTCTACAAAAGGGTTAGTGGGAGCATTGTATCATTTCTTTTATTGTATGTAGATGACATACTACTCATTGGAAATGGTATTCCGACGCTTGAGTCTGTAAAGGCTTGGTTAGGAAAATGTTTTTCAATGAAAGTCTTAGGTGAAGCTGCCTATGTATTAGGCGTTCAGATCTATAGAGATAGATCGCGAAAATTACTTGGCTTAAGTCAGAGTACATATATAGACAAAGTATTGAAACGGTTCAACATGTCTGATAGGAAGAAAGGGTTCTTACCAATGTCTCATGGCATATCACTTTCTAAGACGCAGTGCCCTACTACATCTCAAAAGAGTGAACGAATGAGTAAGATTCCATATGCTTCGGCAATTGGATCTATCATGTATGCTATGATATGTACTCGACCTGATGTATCGTATGCTTTAAGCATGACGAGTAGATACCAATCCAATCCAGGTGATGGTCACTGGATTGCCGTCAAGAATATCCTAAAATACTTAAGAAGAACAAAGGATTCATTCTTGGTATATGGCGGTGAAGAAGAGTTAAGTGTAAAGGGTTACACTGATGCAAGTTTCCAAACAGATAAAGATGATTTTCGATCGCAGTCGGGTTTTGTGTTTTGTCTTAATGGTGGTGCTGTGAGCTGGAAGAGTTCCAAGCAAGCAACAGTAGCTTATTCTACAACGGAAGCTGAGTACATCGCAGCATCAGATGCAGCCAAGGAAGCCGTTTGGATCAAGAAATTTATTTCTCAACTTCGAGTTGTTCCTAGCATTGATTGTCCTATAGAGTTGTTATGCGACAACAATGGAGCTATAGCACAGGCCAAGGAACCTAGATCTCACCAAAGATCCAAACATATTATTAGAAGATATCATCTCATTAGAGAGATTATTGAAAGAGGCGATGTTAGTATAAGCAGAGTGTCAACTGACAACAATGTTGCTGATCCACTAACCAAGTCGTTAACACAGCAGAAGCATGATGACCACTGTAGATCCATTGGTATACGATGCATAGATGATTGGCTTTAGTGCAAGTGGGAGATTGTTAGTGAATGCCCAAAAACTAATCATACGATGATTGTAATTTTGAGTTTTGTTTCATGAAATTAATAAATAAATAAATAAAAGGCAATGCCCAATTTATTATGTATATGTTAATTCATACCCCACGTACCATCTCATTCAATCATCCCATATTTTCTTATTTATTTTCCTTTATCTTTTTTTTAATTATCTTTCCTAGTTAAATTAGGATTAGTTTTATTTAATTCCTTTTAATTATGTTTAGAATTAGTTTAATTTCAGTATTTATCTTTCCCTAGTTTAGATTATAAATAGGGTTTATTGTTTTCAATTGTAATCAAGTTTTATCAATTAATAAAGTTTATACTTTAGAGAGTTTTCTCTTGAATTCTGAGTTTTACGTTTCGTAATTCTCGTTATCAAAAGGATTTAGACGTTTGTTGATCCTTTCGCAAACCTACGGTGCGTCAGTGATTTAAGAACGTTCAAATCTACGATGTTGTCGGATCAAGCACGTTTGTGCTCCCCTGGGTTAACCGTTCCTTAATAACATGTCATTTCTAGTATAAAAGCATATGAGATATAAGTGTTCTTGTGTCTTTTAATTTGACTCTTTTCTCGTTTGAAGCCAACCCTTTATATGTAATATAAGCAAAACTACATACACACACACACACACTGACACACAGGGTTGGGTTCCGGTGAGAAATGCCAAATTTGATGAGAAGCGTGAGAAGTGGTTATCACCCGTTGGATGAGAAATGGACGAACATCAGGATGAGATGCATCGAATCAATTCCCTTTAAAGCCGCAATTCATGGGAGGGTATTTGATTATAAGTGATCAACGGTTTAAAAACATTTCTCACATGATCTCATGCACTGACACACATACGTACATGCACACATATAGTTGCATGTAAATTGTTTACAAAATTTTGCTGCTAAGCTTTTATCCATGCCATGAGTGTTATAATAATTAATTATACAATAAAATTATTTAGTACGTTGTAGGGGTCATATGTCAGGACGTTGGTAGAATTAGGTGAGACATCACAATTAAAGGTGCATAAATTTAGTACAAGTATCACAAAGATAGCAATGTATATAATCTATGCTACTACACATTGCATTCACTATATTTAATTAGTTTTGATGTAGCAAATTGACTTATGCATTATGTCGACTCGCTAATGAAGTCTTATTTATGTTCCAAATGTATATGTTGCTTGCAAGTTGCATATAATGCTCCCAACTTTTATATATACGTGTGTATATATATATATATATATATATATATATATATATATATATATAGAGAGAGAGAGAGAGAGAGAGAGAGAGGGGGGGGGGGAAGTATCATGCTATACGTTAAATATTTTGCAATTGTTACATAAACGATGTCAAGCATGCAATTGATTATTTATTTTCTTTCATTTATTTATCTTATATAATTGGATTCACAATAAATTATATTTGAGGTGGCGTTTGTTTTTTAAGTGATGCTGAAGTCTGAAGTCTGATTTCACTTCTGATTTTTAAGTGGTGGTGCTAAAGTCTGAAATCTAAATAAAAAAGACTGTTTGTTTTTTAAGTGGTGGTGTTGAAGTCTGAAATCTGAATAAAAAAGACTGTTAGCACACAACAAATAAAAACAAAATAGATTGAATGAAAGTGACAACGAGCACAAGAAAAACTTTCCAATTATCGTTCTAACAACATTGACTAGCCAAAGAAATGCAACATAACAAAGAGCAATGCACCTTCTCTTAGCAACGATCATTATGTTCCCTTTCTACATAAAGTTTTTAACCATAACACAGTGCCAATATTCAAAGCAATAATAGAAAAATAGAGATAAAATCCTTGCTAGGCATGTGAAGTCTAAAGACAAGGATTTCTTTGAAATTTCAATACAACTAGAAATAATGCAGATCATCCCTGTTAGTATTGAAATTTCAATACAACTAGAAATAATACCTTCTTTGAGGTGGCCTGTTAGTTTTGTTGATCTGTTACCTGGTAGTCAACAAGAAAGGATGCTCGGTAAAACCATTTTATGCTAATTATCTTATGGAAAAGCTCCAACCAGAACTAATACATGTTTATTTATGACCCTGGGAACTCCACATGCAAGTGGTAAGAGTAACATTAGGTTACGAAAGTTCAATTTTGATAAGAATTTTGTTGCAAGTTCAACATCAATATTCAATTTGCAGAGTTGTGACCGAAGATTAATACAGTTTGCAATGCTCATCAAGAAGTTTGAAATCCACATAATGTTATGAAATCAAAAGGTATACAATACAAATTAAAGCATAAAGAACACTTTGCAAATAACCAAATGAACACTCAAATGCATTCCAACAATTTCCAAAGTAAAGAAATCAAACCAAGTAAGAAATCTAACAAATCTAACCAGTACCCATCTTGTGTTAGCAAATAACCAAATAACTGTATTTCCCATAAAATCAATAAAGTCCAAAACTGATAACCAATTAACCAACATTCCATTGGTTCGACGAACGATTTAAACCTGGATTTCTTGCTGTATTAAAACACAAGAACTTCTTGATGTATTAACCAACATTACAATGTTTGATAAATCAATGTTGATAAATCACCTTGATGAACATGGAAGTTGTTAGTGAATGCCCAAAAGCTAATCATACGATGATTGTAATTTTGAGTTTTGTTTCATGAAATTAATAAATAAATAAAAGGCATTGCCCAATTTATTATGTATATGTTATATTCTGTGTTTTAATTATTCATAATAAATAACCTTAAAATAATGTATTCTAAATGTCCCTAGTTAAATATTATTTTGGGTTTTAAGGTTGAAGTAATATGATAATGACTAGCATATGTAGGGATTCATATAGAGATATTGAATCTGCATATGGGTACAAAATGGAGATTTTGTGTATCGGACGTGACTCGCTATGAGAACACTTCATTGGATGTCATGTGAGTGTCATAAGTGTTTCTCATGTGGTCAATGTACATGTAATGCTTTGACTTGAGAAATATGGAGTTTGCTATGTGTGAGTAATATATTTTGACATTTGTTCTAATCATTCCGTAACTGGGTGACAGAATTATTGTTGGGTATGTTATAAATCGCATGGTAGAACTAGCATATATCGAGATAAGATTTGTCCCTCCTTTATGACGGGAGTGATGTCTCTGGGGCCCTTGATAAATATATATGCTAAGGAAATGCATGCATGCTCGGATAATTGATATGAGATATCATGATCTGTTTTATTAGTATATTAGGGAATCAAGAAACTAGAGATTGAACATAACGAGAATGACACATTTAATGTCTCGTGTTCAATCTAGACATCAAGGACAAAGGAATTAAATGTGTAAACTAAAATTGACTACAAAACGATAATTTGTTGTATCACCAATTCTCGTCATTTGGGTGACGATGATGTATTGCTAGATACCGCTCATCGTTTATAAATATAAATATGAGATTTATAATTATTACCAACATGTTGAGAACCCATTGAGTCACACGCTTTGAACATATTCGAATAAGGAGTTTTAATAGTTAAAACGTTTAGTTATTATATCTTATTTGTATTGATTTAATCTGATTAAATAAAACCAGATATTATTTATGTTGGACATAAATAAAGTTGACTAGGTATGGTTATGTAAGAAAGTGATGGTGCATGGCCACTTTTACACTCAAGTAAGGTGTGGAGATGATGGCGATTTCTTTAGGTCATACTTTCATCACCATATATAATGTATGACATTGTATGCAATTGTTGTTCTTGCAAATCTCTCTAAAAATCACCTACAACTATATGCTCCCTTTCCTTTCTAAGTTTTGAAACCGTGACTAGCATCACGAGAAGGCAAAGGATTCGGATTGTTCGCGTGGATACCGTGGAGGCATCAAGCTTGCTTTGTTGCTGTGATTCAAAGTCTCGTTAACTGTGAGGTATAATTTCGAAACACCCGATTTATTCTGGTTCGTATGGGTCCTTGGAGGGTTACGGTTTTATTTTTCGTTGTGCTTGAGATCCCGTAACCCAACAGTATCCATATATACAAACAAACCAGAAAATAAAACACAAGGACTGAATGTATTATTGGAATCAAACACAAGGATCGAACCATATGGACAAACCAGCAGATCGAACCACAGGGATGAACCAGAAGATCAACCTCAGGGACGAACCACAACTAATCTAAAGGAAAGTTGGAGTTGATATATCGACATACCTTTGAGATCTTTTCTTTGCACTCGAGTTGGGTTGAGATCGATTTGAAGATCGACTGACTTTGCAATCGATTTGGGTTGAGATCGATTTGAAGATCGAGCGACTTTGCAACCGATTTGGATTGAGATCGATTTGAAGATCGACTGACTTTGCAATCGATTTGGGTTGAGATCGATTTGAAGATCGAGCGACTTTGTAATCGATTTGGATTAAGATCGATTTGAAGATCGACTGACTTTGGAATCGATTTAGATTGGGATCGATTGGGTCGAGAACTGGAGATAGAAACTTGAGGCTAGAGGAGCGAATAAGTGAAAATAAGTGGCTAGGTTACCACTTTTTTGTTAAGATACGTTTAAGTGATAAGAGGGTCTGAAATTGAAAACGTCTGACCGAATAAGTGATAAGTGGTTAATAAGAGCCGAAAATCAAAAAACAAACAAGGCCTAAAAAACAAACGGTCTGAAATTGAAAACGTCTGACCGAATAAGTGATAAGTGGTTAATAAGAGCTGAAAATGAAAAAACAAACACGGCATGAGTTAATTTCGTGATACCCAAACAAATAAGGGTCAAAATATAATTTAAGAAAAGCGAATTCTTTACGATCTCTCAGTTTTAACCAAGTTTTACTCTCTGTTTCTCTGATACTTTTCGAATTCCTCCAACAAGTGTAGTGGGTGGTTGGAAGAGAAATAAGTTTTTATGTGTTGTAGGTTTGAGATGCTTTCATAAGAGCATACATAATGGGATGTTCTTATAAACAAAAAATGAGGTTTTTGTTAGTCAATACCATAGTGTAGGGTATCTTATAAGTCACCAATATATTTTGAGTTTTTGTATTAAAATCTTAATTATTATGTGAAATATTATTTTATTAGTTTTTTACTCATATCCGCATTAAATTTAGCAAAAACTGGGGTTCTTGTAAGTAGCCATCGTAGTACAGTTTTATGGAGGTTCTTAATTTGTTAAAGCATCAGCAACGGTAGGTTTATTAGGCTTCATGAACTCGTCCAAAGATATTCAAAGCATTGGAGAGGAGTGGTCTTTTTTTTGGAACGATGTCCTAGGTTATGCCTACAGTAATCCCGACAAATTATGGCTGCAAGAAATCAACACTAATAAACTCAGTTGCCACAATTGTTATATAATTCTAAATTCAAACCCTGAACATATGAGATATTCCACCACATCTTTCAAGACTTTAACTACTATCACAACCTTTGTGGTTGAGAGGAGTGGTCTTATAAACACACAAGGGGAAAGGTTCCTGCAAAAGAACCTCTCCATTTATGGCCCCTGTTCATCAACTATCTCTATTTTTATTTTTTAAATTTCAAAATTGATTTAATGTAGTATTAAATGGTAATAATCTTAAAATTGTTAATCAATAATATATTTTTATAATAACCTAAAATTAAAAAATATATATATATATTAAGTTAATATTGTTGAAGGATTATGTGTCATCATCAAAAGGAAGTGATTGATATAATATTTTTTTATTATTAGATTACCATAATGAATGTTTCCTTTTCTTTGTAACTCCTCCCTATTTAAAGGGGCTATGATTAATGAGAAATATAGATTTCTTTTCTCTGTCTTATTGTTATTCTCTCCATATTGTTGTTCTATTTGTTTTTCCCTTTAACACGTTATCAGCACGTAGCTCGTTTGCGCTATCGCTCCCTCAAATCGTTTCCGCCGCTATTAAGCGGTCGTTCTATTCGCAATCTACCACCATTAGAAGGTCTGTTTTTTCCAATATTGCAATTCAAGTAAGTATCTCTACAAAAACTTACAATTTTTTTGTCTATGAATTATGATTAATCATGATTAACTCTTTTAACCATGATTATGCTTATATGCTTCAGTTTTTATTTTTTTTTCTTATTCTTATTAGTTTGTGGTCTCAATCAATTTTAATAAACATAAAAATGGTTCTGGCAATTTGAAAGGTTGTAACCAATTACTTTCAAAATCCTTCTATTTTTTAATGGTGATATGGTTTTTTTTATAATAGTAATTGATCGTTATTTAATTTGATTTGAAATCAATAACTTTTTTTCGGGACTATGCAACTTTAGAATTGTTGTTAAAAAAAAGCAATTAGTAAAAAAAAAAAACGTATTCTTCAATTAATTTTCACGGATGTAGCTCACCGTATGTACTTGAAATATGGTTTGTATTTACCTCCTATTAAATTGGTTTTATTTATTAAATATTTATTATATTAACTTATTGTGTTTTAATGTGGAATGATAGTTTTTATGTATATGATAGATTTATAATTTTGAATTTATTTTTATTTTTATTTATTTATGATTATTCAATTAGTTTAAACATGTTTAGATGGTCAATTTCATCATATAATGTTATGTATTTATTTATGTCTACAATTTGATGGTATTTTTTTAATTAGACTAATATATTATTGTGAGATATGCTAATTAGTTATTATTTGAATATGATATTTAATTTATTTAACTTGGCTTGCCATTTTTAATTTAATTATATGGGGCAATAAATATTGATAAACTTGATTATGGATTTCTAATACCATTATTATCTCTTTTGAAATCTTCTATATGTATGTCAATTTATAAATTCATTATTATTTTATTTTAGTTAATAAAATTTTTTTATATATTTGTTTAAATATTCCTAAAATATACACTTTTATCATATATGCTTGTTTTATAACAAGCTAATTTAAGATATGATAATTTATTTAATTCAATGATTTGGGTTATTTAATATTCTAGTTGCTATTTTAAACCAACTATATATGGATATGTAAATATGTTCCTATTATTTACATTGTAATATTCAAATATTATATTAGTATTTAAGTATATTTAAAGTCTCTTGAATTCTTAGTAGTCATATTTGTGATTGAGGATCATATAATTATTAAAATGTTTTGTAGTTTATTCATTTTGACATTGAATGCTTTATAAAATTTAATATATAAATTTAAATGTTTATCTTGAGTTTCTACTCATAATTCTTAATTATGTAATTAAATTTTAGAAGTTACACTTCCAACCCCCATATTTTGGTATCTTAACAAAAGCTCCAAAAATACTATTAAGGTATTAAAATTGGCTTTATATGTCAAACTCATAGTCATTTTGGTTTCATGCCAAATGCTCTATAATTAATAATTTTATATTTAAATTAAATAAATCTCAAAATATCGATTGGATTTTGTCAAACGAGTGTAAATAGCCCTAAGGTTTGTAGGGACTTAAGAAATCCATGTAATTCCCCTACTACCTGGAAATCCAATAGATTGAGTGATTTGTTTTTGCAAATTGAAATATTGATGAAGTATTATCAATAAAATTAAAGCATACAAAAATCCAATATGGTTATGATAATGAAATTTCATACATAAAATAATAATTATAACCACAATCCACTGTCTTATCAAAAAGAAAATCATATATTATCCCTTATATACGTAAATGGTTGAATCAACTTATCCCAAAATCAACGTCATAAACTCAAAAGAATCTGAGTATCATAAATGAGTATATAAACCTCTTTTTGAAAAGGTACAAGAAAATACCTAAAGTCCATTAACTTCCTATTGACCCTAAAACAACCTCTTGAAAAAGTACAAACAAATACCATCATGTTTTGAGACGATAAATAAATCATAACCTTCATAAGAATACCTTCACTAAAAACCCCAAAGAACAGTGGGATGCCCCAAAAGAGATAATCGAGAGTATTCATGAACATGTACTTCTCGAACTAATCGTACAGCGAAATGAAACCCGCTTATACGATTACAAAAAGGTAACTGATTTCAACAAAAAAATGATGTATCCCAAAATGCGTCTCAATCTCTATGACAAGGAGCTCATAGAAGATGACATGATTCATAACATTATTTTCACTTTTCATACATCGGTAAATATTATTAAACCAATATAAGTTGGAATGTAACCTTTAGACAAACTCATCAACCAACTGCAAGTGGTTGAGAGACATAACAAAGTTCTTTCAAATAACAACGCCACATATGTCGGGACAAAGAAAATTCTCGATATCAATAATGAAAGCGTTAGAGGTGGAAACAACTCCAAATGATTGTGAGTTAAAAACAATTTGACATATTTATGCACCATGTGGACGAGACCCTAGAAAGGGTCAGGGTATTGGTAAGAGTCATGAATGATTTTTCAACACCTGGAGTAGGGATACAACTATTATCCCAGGTGATAATGGACAATCAAATAAAAAAAATGCACTAAAAAGTGTTTCTATCAAAAAAGGAACAAGTTGAAAATTAACTATAACATATTAATTTAATATTTAATATTGATTAAGCATATGTTTCTTTGAAAATTAATTTCAAGTATTAAAATTAATTTCTCTGCTAAGTAATCGAATATGTAACCATTATAGATGTAAAGAAATACATCATAACAAATGCAAAAATTTCAATATTCTCCGTTCCGTGTAGGAATGTATCGAGGAGAATTGATTTTTTTTACCTCTCACACAATCTAAAATGATAGACAAATACTTATTTTATAATTCATTCAACCGAAATACTTAGACGATGAACTGTCATTTTCTTGTTGGTACAAGATCAATAGGAACCTTGTAAAGATATTCGTATCAAATGGAAATTATAATGAGCATATATACATAAGTTTTAATGAATTTGAAAGTAAACATATATATGTGTCAAACTAGCTAGTAGATTATTGAGTCATCGAAACATTTTTGTCACCAATAAAGAACTTTAGGGAAATGACACATATATGTTTCGACATGACCATGTGGGACACCATGGTTATGACATAGTGATCCGTGTATTGCAAAATACATATAGACACATTCTCTTTCGAGTGATAGGCCAAACGAGGCAAATTGCAACTGTTGACTTCTGCAGCATAAGAAACAACATTGCCATCATAATATGCCCTTTCGAATACCTAGAACTTTTGTATATACCCTAATCCTTAGCCAAGACATGAATGAGATCATCCTAAAGCTAAGGACATAATACAAAAATATTCTATTGTTACAACGAATACAAGGTGATATTTATGGACATAAACATCCAGAATGCGGGCCATTAAAACTTTATGGTTCTGGTTTCAACACGATGAACGCATGTCATATTATTGTCCACATGAAATACTGCACTCCTAGCACTAGCTATACGTTTAAGGGCTCACCACCCTGATTAATTCATCAAGTCTACATGACTTGGAATGCTGGAGAATTTACATCATAAGGATTTGATGATTATTGCATTTGTATTGGGATCAATATAGAGTTTCCTATACCCCATATGTATATCTAAAATGGTCTCGTATATGTTGTCATCAAAAGAATATAGATGGTAGTCAAGACATTAGTTATGCGCACTGATTTACTTACATGTGTTTAGGGTTATGCAATACTATATGCAACTTTACTTCTTCATTTTGAGACCTATTACTAGCTAACCAGTCTCATGTGTACCAGTTGGTAACTGGATATCAGCCTGATATTTTACATTTACGCATGTTTGGTTGTGCAGTATATGTGCCAATTGCGCCCCCACAGCGCACCAAAATGGGTCTTTAAAATGATTAAGTATATTTGTTGGATATGAATCTCTAAATATTATCCGCTAATTAGAATCCTTGACGGATGATTTTTTTTACCGCTAGATTTGCGGATTGTCACTTTGATGAGACAGTCTTCCCGTCGTTAGGGGGAGATAGGAAAAAGGATTTTCCGTAGGAACGACAGGAAGTGTCATTGAATATTCTCACTCTGTCTCATTTTGATCCCGAAACTTCATAATGTAAAGTTGAAGTCAAACGAATCAGACTCGATACCTGATACGTTTAATGTTATTCCATAAGTGACAAGATCACATATACGAGCTGCAAATATACTCGCAAGGTTAAAGTCCCCAAACAAGGGCACAATGTTGCTGGAAAGTACGTTGCAATCACACATGGTGGAGGTGTGGTTGAGGTCGTAGCTCCCAAACGGAAATGGGGGAAGCTACTTGGTTCGATAGATACTCATCTAAAGGAAGAGAAGAGTAAGGCACAACTATTTGTCATCAATACATAAACCTCTCATGAGATTGTCTCTGATTAAACTATGAGATATAAGTGTTCTTGTGTCTTTTAATTTGACTCTTTTCTCGTTTGAAGCCAACCCTTTATATGTAATATAAGCAAAACTACATACACGCACACACACACTGACACACAGGGTTGGGTTCCGGTGAGAAATGCCAAATTTGATGAGAAGCGTGAGAAGTGGTTATCACCCGTTGGATGAGAAATGGACGAACATCAGGATGAGATGCACCGAATCAATTCCCTTTAAAGCCGCAATTCATGGGAGGGTATTTGATTATAAGTGATCAACGGTTTAAAAACATTTCTCACATGATCTCATGCACTGACACACATACATACATGCACACATATAGTTGCATGTAAATTGTTTACAAAATTTTGCTGCTAAGCTTTTATCCATGCCATGAGTGTTATAATAATTAATTATACAATAAAATTATTTAGTACGTTGTAGGGGTCATATGTCAGGACGTTGGTAGAATTAGGTGAGACATCACAATTAAAGGTGCATAAATTTAGTACAAGTATCACAAAGATAGCAATGTATATAATCTATGCTACTACACATTGCATTCACTATATTTAATTAGTTTTGATGTAGCAAATTGACTTATGCATTATGTCGACTCGCTAATGAAGTAAAAGTGCTTGATGGCATTACATTACCAAAATCAAGTAACTCTAAACCACGAAGTGCGTTTGCAATAAAATTGAAACGCTCACTTTATAGATTAAAAGAATCTATGCAGATGTGGTATAACCCCCTAAGTGAACGCTTGATTGGGAAAGGATATATAAGAACTATGAACTGTGCCCTTGCGTATTTATGTAGAAAAACAAGTTCTAGATTTTCAAAGTAGCTTTATATGTCGATGTTATGAACATAATAGACACTCTTGATGAAATAAGAGAAACCACAAGCAACTTGAAATCTAAATTTGAGATAAAAATCTTGGGAAAACTTGGGGTTGTCTAGCTATTTGAGCCAGGACACCGAGTTTGTGAAATATTAATTCACCGATCGCATATGTCTAGAAAATAATCAGGCAATTTAATATGGACAAAGCGCATTCGGTTAGCACTCCCATGATTGGTCAAAGTGTTGGATATAAGGAATTGTCCATTTCGTCTAAAGGATGGTGACGAAAAAGTGTTAGGAGCTGGAATTCCCTATATAAGTACAATATGCGCATTATCGTACTTAACACAATACACTTGACCGTATATTGTATTTCGCAGTGAACTTATTAGCTAGATTTAGCTCAGCGCCAACGCAATGTCATTTGGAATGATATCAAGTAAATCTTTTAGAACTGTTAACATGGGCTTATACTTTCCCTATAGAAATAAAAATGAGATTGATAATGAAAATGAAAATTCAATACCTACTTAGAATGTAAGCAGCAAAAGTACTAGCTCTTATAAAAAAAACACCAAACAACCTCTTGGTATGTCTTTGCTGATATTAGGTATCTGTCTGACTCATACAAAGGTTGTTCTCAAATTGGATAAGGAATTACCACTGGGAATACGCCGATTGCTTGGAAGTAAGCTAAGCAAACCCTTGTAACTACCTCCTTGAACTGATCCAATAATATTACTCTCCATGAGATAATGTATATGATTAAGGACTATCATACATATATTAGAGGAGTTAGTAATTTTAGGTTCAACCAGTATCCTATTTGCATATATGGAAATAATGCATCATGTATCGAAGAAATGAACATAAGATACATCAAGGGTGATAACACAAAGCATATTCTGCTTAAGTCTTATACAATCAGCAATAAGAAAACTCTCATCGAGATTCAATTGAATCAAGTAAGATGCCAGGAGAACATGACATATTTTACCAAATCATTACCTAAATCCATATATTGGGAAACATGTAGAAAGTAAACGTAAATGTTTTCCAAACTCCCTGGATTAATGCACAAATCAGGGGGAGTAGTAGACAAAAGGGGGAGTCTACTATATTTGTGATATTGGTATGTTGTGCTCTTTCCTTAACCAAGGTTTTATTTTTCCCATTGGGTTTTGTTCCTTGGTGTAAGGTTTTAGTGAGGCGACTGCTTATATATCATCATGTTTTCTTAACTCTCTCGATTAATGTACGAATCTAAGAGAAAACTAGACTGAAGGAAAAGTCTATGTATTACAAAGAAGCTGGTGCGTTGTACTCTTTCCTTCGTCAGACTTTTATTTTTTCCCACTGGTTTTTATTTTGGCGTAAGGTTTTAACGAGGCAACAATTGTGCACCATCACTCATTTGACTCGGCACAAGGGGGAGTGTTGAAGGATTATGTGTCATCATCAAAAGGAAGTGATTGACATAATATTTTCTTATTATTAGATTACCATAATGAATGTTTCCTTTTCTTTGTAAACTCCTCCCTATTTAAAGGGGCTATGATTAATGAGAAATATAGATTTCTTTTCTCTGTCTTATTGTTATTCTCTTTATATTATTGTTTTATTTGTTTTTTCCTTTAACAAATATCTAGTTTATGTAACTTTTAATTATTATGATTTTTATTTTTTATAATTTATAAATTTTATTAAAGTAGCTTTCGTAATTATTAGTTATTTAATTTTAATTATAATAAGTAATATTTATGTATTATTATTCTTATTGTTTTCAAATTTCGGTACATGATTGAATGTGAAATCTTTATGAAATATGCATGAAAAAAATAATAATACAACGAAAATCTAAAACTGATGTGATAAAGTCATGAATTTCTGAAACCACTTTAGTCTTTAGGGGTTCATGATTGTAGATGTTTTAGGATTGCCAAAAGATGTGACAAAAATATGTACAAACATGAAGCTCTAATAAATTATTTAATTAAACATATTCTTATAACCCCGTTTTTATACATTTTCTACCATATAATTTCAATTAAACAAATAAAAAATCTTTATAAAACTTCATTATGATAATGACTTGCAAGAATTATACTTTGATAATACATATTTGCGTGGATAAATAAAACTTAAATATTAAAAAAATATAAAAATGAAAAAACTATGAGCATCTCCAACAGCTTTGCTAAAATAGAAAAAATTGAGTTTTTGTTATCTAAACCTCTCCAATAGTTTTGCTATCTTGTTTGCTAAAATAAAGAAAACTTGAAATTTTTCTAAGTTTAGAGAATTTTCTAAAACTTGATGGTTGGAGAGATAAATGATTATTTTATTCAATCCCACCAATAAGATTCATTTTTTATCATTTTATATTAAGTTTTTTTTAAAAGTGTATTGGAATGCTAAAATAGAGAATATTATAATAATATAAGTTGTTTTAAAATTTCTAAAATAGCAAATTTGTTGGAGTTGAATGTAATACTTTTTAGAGATTTTCATTTTTTGATTCTCTGTTACAGCAAACAAGAAAACAATGTTGTTGGAGATGCTCTAACGAAGAAAAAATAACTCAAATAAAAAAACATGTTTGACGGCCTTCTCAATTCTCAAATCATGTCAAGGTTGTCCCCAATAATTGATCAACATTAACCACTACGAGCCAATTTGACACGTGTCAACTTATTATTCCTTCCTTGTTAACTCCAATCCCAAAAATCTCTTTTTCTTTTTTTTAATTGACCAAATTACGAGATTAGTCCCTATAGTTCACACTTTTTACTAACGCTTGTCTCAAAATCAAAATAAATACAAGGATGGAACACATGGTTTGCGTTTTTGCATTCTTTGGGTCCGTACTTCCAACATTCATTAAAAAAAATCTGTTAAGAGTTAATGGCATTTTCGCCTTTTGAAGAACATCAAGAACCTGATACTTTATTCCAGGTATATACAAAACCCTAAAATAAATCATAACACTAAAGTCAAAATCCTAATCAAACCTTTAAAATTGCAGATCTTTGACACCAAAGAGACATATTAAGAAACCTCAAATTTTATATACAAAACCCTACGATAAGTCAAAACCCTGATCATTACACTAAAATCAAAATCCTAAATCAAACCTTTAAAACTGCAAAATGTTTGACATTCAATAGAGAAACTTGAAAATGGAAGCAATTGGTCTTCAAAATCTGTTCGTGATTTCTCTAAGATAGGTTTAGGAACGATGAGGGACGAGGAAGAAAAACTTGTTTGGATAATTTGAAACCCATGAACGTATCACCAAGAACCTAAAAACCCTTTTGCCATGAATTAATGAAGTTGTGGATGCAGAGGGACTGTTGAGATGGAGATAAATGGTTCTACACGACAACATCTCGTCCTTCTCAATAGGGTTGGGGAGTACATACAACGTAGAAGAAAAAGATAAGGGAGATGCAAGAATGGTAATGAAGGGACGATTGGTTAATGCCGATGGCGATGGAGCCTGATGTCATCGAAGAAGACACGGAGGGTGGTTGTATGGATCACTGGAAACTGGGTTGTTCGCTGGGGTGGGAAAGGCTGATGTAATATGAAATACTACATAGAAAAGATATAAATATAATGAAATTTTATTTTAGTAGAACAAAGACAGACAAAAAAGTATAAAAAGAAGATACAAAATGCTCTTTAATTTAACTGATCTAACAAAAAATGTTAGAGGCAAAGACTAAGAGTGAAAAAAATGCAAGCCATGAGTCACATCGTTATATTTATTTTGATTTTAAGACAGGAACAGGTAAGAAGTATGAACCATAGGGACCAAATTTGTAATCTACTTTTAAAAAAAAAAAAATCACGAAGGAATATAGATTAGGTGAACTTGTTTTGGTTCTTGTCACTTCATCCTATTAAATATACACAAATTTTATCATTATTGCTCCAATATTTTATTTAATTAATAATTCACAAGAGTATTTTTTTCATAAACTATGCAACTTTTTATAGTTATCGACTAACAAGATAACATTTATTAATAATATTACATGTACGATTTTCGGGGGAAAATCAATTAAAACCTAATTTTTTTTTAATTTGAAATAGCATGAAAATTTTATTGCATATAAAAAGTTTATTTGCCTTAGACAAGATATTTGGGCATACGGTGTAAGAAAAATATTGTAATTATAATAAAATATTTTGATTAATTATAATAATGAGTAATATAAAATAACTCTAGAGTATTTTTGATAAATTTTTAAAATGAAGAAAACATAGATTTTGAATACTTTTTGTTAATATTTTCTTAAAACAGCTTCAGAATAGGGATAAAAGAAACGATAAAAAATATCTAAATTTAGAAAACTCTGTAAAAACCAATAAGAATATTTAAAATTTAAATGTTTTAGGAGAAAAATAATATTTTATTATATATATTAAATAGTCAAAAAAAAATATAATTAATGTTCTATTATCTAAAACAAAAACCGCTAAACTGGAATACAATTTTTTTGAAAATGTTAACTTTTGATTTTTTCATTTTACAAATTTTTTTTGATGAATAGGTTGAAAATGCCTTTATAATTTAAGAGCGTGTTTGGTTAGATGTATTAGGAGCTGTTTGGTTGATTTTCTATTAAGTCTTGTATGGATAAAGTTGTTTGTATGGATTAATCTGTCTGTATAGATTGAGAAAGTTTTTGTTTGAGAGGGTTTTTTCATAGATGAAAGGAACGTGTTTTTTAATTAAGAGATCCAGATTTGGAAAATAATTGGCTTTCTGCATAAAGCTCCCCCATAGAAGCTTACTGAATAAGTCACGTTCTATATCATTAAGCCACTACCAAACAGTCATGTATAGTTGACTGAATAAGCTGTGAGTCTCATTAAGCTCTGCTAACAAACAGGCCTAATGAGATTGATAATTAAAAGAACTGTTTAATTTTGTCTCATTCCCACAAAAACCTAGATTTTATTTCCAGATCAAAAGTTTGGGAAATGAATTTTCCTATTTTCATTCCTTATTATTTTTATTTTTATTTTCATTTTCATTTATCTTCTAAGCCAAACAATCATTATATATTTTATATTGCTGAAACGGACATCGATAAAATATTTAATAATGGTTAATTCTTAACCCACCCGTCAATAAAAATGAAATTTGGCTTAATTAATTAATTAATTAATTAGAATCTTTGTACGGAAACATCACTTTCTTGAATTGAAAAAAAAATAGAGTCACGAGCCAGGGTGCACCAAACGGGTTGATTGGTGGACGTAAGGGATGTATTTAGACTTTGGAGGCATAGAGGGTGTTTGAGATTGTTTATTTAAACTATTTATTGACTTATAGTTTTTCCTCACCGTTAATAAGCTATTTTTAGTGTTTGGTTTGAGAAAAAAGAAAGGTGCTTATAGTTTTTTCACACCGTTAATAAAGAGTTTTTGATAAGTTAAACCATTCTGACTTGTCAACTTAATTGAAACAACTTATGACTTTTTAGTTATTTAACATGTATAAGCAATCTCAAACACCCTTAAATAACAACTTATTAGCTTATTACTTTTTGATACCACAATAAGTTAATCCAAACACTTTTTATAAAACTATTTCTTATCACCACATAAGTTGATAAACAATTTTAAAAATAAGTATAAGTTGTTTCAAATAAGCAATCCCAAACACCCCCATAGTTGGTATATCTTAAACATACAGATACAGTGGATAGTGGTGGACACAAATTTTTTGTTAAGTGGGTGTATTTTTAAGGTGGATCAAAGACTGTAAAGTCGTTTGATGTGTTTTTAGCCGAATTTCATTGTCTCGAAAACTTTTTCGATTTTTTGATTGATTTCTAAGGACCTTTTCGGGGTTTTTTTTTGTTGTTGTTGATGTTATTTGTATTTTTAATATCTGAAGCACCCCTCTAAGTTTAGTGGGGGCACATTTCATACTTTCAAAAATAGTTTACCTACGAAAATAAGTTGAGCGAGTGCACGGGATCCCGCTCTATGCTTCATAAGTCCCGCCTCTGGATACACAAGTGTAATAGATAAGATATATGTGTATGTGTTATATGTTATGTAAAATAGAATATTATAACGAGAAAAAAGTCGAAAAATGAGAACATGATAATATACATCAATCGTAAAATGAAATAATCCAACGTATGTGATTAAAAAGTAGTTACAACCACATTTTTGTTAAAAAAACAACCCCCCCCCCCCCCCCTTTTCTAAAAAAAAAATCAAAAAATGGCAAAACATTCATATTATTATACTTTTTCATGACGTTTTACAGTGTTCCAATATTCTCGTATTTTGATCCTGTTTTTATTTATGTTCATAAATATGATATGATATCTAGTTAATATGAATAAATTCCAATTGTTTGAGATGACATCATCGGTCATTTGATCTTTGAGTTTTGAAAATTATAAAGAATTATTAATTAATATAAATAAGATAATATGACGACTGAAGTTACAACTTTTTTAATTTTTTTTTTAATTTATAATATATCTTAAGAGAAAAGCTATCCAAATAATTCTAATATTATTAAACACGCGTTTCCAACAATTTATATATTACTTTAATTATAATATGACCTTTGAAACAATGACATAAATAATTAAAATTATCGATAACTTAAAGAATAAAAAAGAATGTTACATAGGATTCTTGTGCATTTGTCTGATTGTTGATTTTGTTTAACATGCTTATTTATATATTATAAATTTACAATAAGATGTTGACATTTAAAAAAGCAAAAATTGAAGAGTTAGAAAACGACCGATAACTGTGTAGTAATCGACTCAAGTTTTATAAATTCAATGCAATTAATTATAAAACCGAGTCAACAAGGTTGTGGTGTAGTGATTGCGGTCCAAGGGATATAATGGAAAATTACATTTTTTCTGAGTTTTAATTCAAGCTTTCGCAACAATTTTGACCTATTGAGTTTATCAGGGTTAATGTCTTATTGTCGCAATTTATCGGGATTAATTTGAACATAAAAAAATTGTCGAACAAATAAGCGTTTAACCTTTCTGATTCAATGAATTGGTTTTTACCTTTTTAACCTTTCATTTTAAGTAGAAATCAAAATCTTGGATATTTTTAAATAAATTAATAAGGGGTTTTTTAATTAAAAATAATAATAATAAAAGTATAATTAGGGATTTGAAGAATCAGCTTTGTAGATGTGTACTCTTTGTTTTAACAATGACACATGAAGAATAAAAAGATACATTTTGAGAAGACGAAAATGAAAAAAACATATACCCTTTTTCTTTTCTTTTTTTCATTTGCTTTTACATCTTTTTTGGGTGCTTTATTTTATTTAAAGATAGCTTTACGATTACATATTTGGTATTCGTAATCCAAGAGCTTTATGTAAAACCTAATTATTTTAGACAGTTTAACGGGTAATATATGTGTTTATTTTGTAAAAAAATAATGGTTTGAATTTATTAAAAACTACTGAAAATTGATTGACTTTTAACTTTGAGGTCTCAAGATTTATTGAAGATGCATGCAACTGATCAGATGCCAATGATTATCCAAAGATTTATGGATGACAAGGAATTTTTTTTTATTTTTTTGATAAGTAACCGAGACCTGTATATGGAAAATTCTACCATTCTAAAGTTCGAATATCAATCTCCCTAACATTCCAGAGATCGGTTGGCTCGTAATGGCTAGTTAGATACTATTTGATGATTTAAACTCGATTTGGTGAAATATCCATAGTTCATATTGTTTAAAAGTAAATTTAGTATTTCATTTCATACAATTGCATTCTATTTATGTTCCCACGTATTTTCTTGTTATCATTTCAGTTGTGAGGCACTGTTAAGGCTCGGAGGGATTAGTGTAAACAAATATTAATCAACGAAACCAAATTATAATTAAAAAAAATAGAGGAACCAATGTAAACAACGAAACCAAATATTAATCAATAATGGATCATTTTTCTAACTATCGAATTTGAAGTTTTTATTGTAAGTTAACTATTTATACATGTTAAAAACGAGAACAAACTAGTAGTATGATGCTATTAAGAACTGAAATACAAGAAAAAAAAGGCTGGAATTGCTCATTCCAACCCGCTTTTTAATGTTTCTTTTCTATCTTAATTAACAACGTACAATAATTAGATTGTAACAAAACTACAAATTAAATAATTATTCACCCAAATTAATTTACACTAAGAGTTAGGGGATGTAGGGAGAAAATAAACTTGAAAGACTATTTTTAAGCTCTTTCAACGCATCGGATGAATACACTTTCCAAATCAGGAGGCTTGAAGTAATCTCTAACGCCATTACAATGGACTTTGGAAACCGCCTTTCTCTTCATCGGAGCTCCCGGGCATTTCAACAAACATGGAATCCTTGATTCCGGCGTCGTTGGAGTCGTGCAACACTCCTTTTCTTCTTCTTCCTTGTTTCCTTCTTCCTGGGTTTTCTCGATTTCTTTCTTTGTGTAAATCGGCTTCAAGGGACTCATGAACTGGATTCCAGCGATGACCCATTTCTTGGTTGTTGTTTCTGATTCCATCGTTTCTTCTGCAATTCCCATGTTAATATTAAACCCCGGATGGGTTGTAAACAATAAAAGGAATGGAATATGGTGGAAAAGAACTAGAAAAAGGAAAGTTGGGAGAAAGTGAAGAAGGCAAAGGGAAAGAGGAGATTGAAAATGAGTTTTTTCTTCTTAAGATGGGAATGGAATTGGAATTGGAATTGGAATCGAGGATGGATGGATGTAAGGGGACACAAGAGAGGAGGGTGGTTTTGCTTTATAAGTAAAGAATGGAGTTGATGAGAGGAAAAAAGAAGGAAAGTGTGGATGTGTATGAGTTTGAGTTTGAGTTTGAATTTATTAATGAATATTATTATTGGAGTGATGCTTTTGAATGCTTAATTTTACACATTATCCCCATAACTTCATCTTTTCTACAAACAACACCCTCATTTTTTTGTTATTTGCATTGATGTTTATAAGACCACCATATTATTAACGTAATTACCAAGTGTATATTCAATCATGTAGTAGTTAAAAAGCTTTTATTGAAACAATGAAGTTCTTGTGAACAAGCCCATTTGATATAGCTTGTTGTTTTTTCTACTGTCGTATGTTTCATCTGATATCCATTGTTTTTTACACTATTTTTCGAATTTTGTTCATAAGCTCATTTTAGTTCTAAACTAGTTCATGAATAAAGTTATGTTACTCCATTTTTCTAAAAGAATCACTTTAGATCCATAAGTCCATAACAAGACTAAATCATAGTAAAAACACATTTTTCCCACAAGTACTTACCTGTAAAATATGAGTTTAAACATATCTTGTAACGTTTTTTTTTTGTAACCGTGGGTTTCCAGGCTAGCTTACGCTCACCGACTAATCCTCGGGCGACTACGAATGGCGTGGAGTCATCGCAGGTGAACCTCCATAGCCACAAAAGCTTTGACAACGCTTCGATTTGAACCCTGGGTAGATGAGATCTTTCACTACATCCTCCAAAGGTTTTACCAGTGCCCCACAACCCAAGTGGTTATCTTGTAATGTTTTTCATCCATGATCCCATGTTACCACTTTACGTATATTATTATGGCGATTTTTATTTTCTCAATATATAAAGATGCTAGCAAATAACTCTATTTCATACCCAACTTCTTGTAAAATTTATTGCATTCAGTTGACTTTATTTAGTAACATATAACCCTATATCGTTACAGTATTGTGTTCATACTTGTAGAATTTAATCAAACTTCAAAATGAAAAAAGAACAAAAAGAAAAAAAAAAACACATGGTTTGCCGTTTAAGCGTACGGAATTGTGAAAAGAAATAATAGTGAGGGACCAAATGTTAAAAATCTAATAAAACAAGGGTTAATTGTGTTCAAATGTCATAGATGGAGAAAAAGGAACCCGAGGAAATAGTGAGCTAAGCAAAGACGTAGATTGTTAATAGGGTATTAAAATATAGAGGATGAAGGCTGCCCGTGAAATTTAGGCTGACCGCGGGCAGCACGCAGGAATCAGCGGACACCTCAATTGACTTGGGTTTTGGCGCCAAAACCACACCCACATATTCCTTTTCGGCTATGTCAATTTACACATTTATCCTCATCTCAATGTCGTATTCCCCGTATTAATCAAGGGTATAGTTGTACTTATAGCTTTGTTAACGTCAATTAATTATGCCGTGAATTAGTGGGATAATTTACATTTATTAACGTTGTACTTTTTTTCCCATCAATCGTAAAACATGATATTTTATAATAACTAAAAGTGTATTCGTGCAATGCATTGAAATACATTATGATTTTAATGTTTTCTTTTAATTTTTATTTTTTAACTACGATTTTGAATTATTTTAAGAAAGTGATAATGGTTTTTTTATAAATTTGTTTAATTTAAACTTAATAATATAATATTTTTTTATATAAAACAATAAGTACTTTATTAGAGTTAAATGATTATCTTATATATTTTAAATTTTTTATATTTAAATTAAGATGTTTATCCCGTTTTGATTTTGTTTATCAGTTAGTTATGAATTCAAACATATAGCTTTAAAATTTTGTATTTATGCATCATGACTTGTAATCTTGAATTTTAAATAATGTGTATCAATAAACAGTATTTAATCCATAAAATCTTGCTTTTAAGAGTTTATTCGATAGTTTAATAATAATGTAATTTATTTTATATTTAATAATATAATGTTTTTTTATAAAATAAACATTAAATATTCTGTTAGATTTTCTTAATTATATTTTAGATTTTTTTATATTTAAAATTTGATTTTATCCTGTATTTAGTTATGCGGGAGTGATTTTAGGGGAGTTTAATGGAGAGTGATTTTAGAGGAGTTAAAGTACTTAGAGATAAGAATTGAAAATTAATAAATTACATTAAATATAGTACATAAAACTTTAATTATTGTTTTTAATAGATTATAAGTAATTAACATTAAATAGTAGTATATTAAGCTTTAATAATTATTTTTAATGGTTTTTATAGATGATTTATAATATAGTATGGATTATTTTTTAAAATATACTGGCTCAATCCTGAAACAAAGTGAAGGATTTAACATCCGAGACTAATAGTATTAGATATTGTTCGTTTTGTTCAAATGTGGACTCATTATTTTAAAAAGTGTGTAGTAGATGAGATATTCAATCCCTTGTAAGGCTATCTTAGTTCCACTTTCCAACTGATGTGATATTTAAAATTAAACCTCCCTTGGGATCACAGCATACTCGCTGTCAGTCTGTCACACCAGTTTGGTTCTCGATTCTGTTACCATTTGTAGTATCCAGATCAACTGTACCATATATTGTTCGCATTGTCTACCTTGGACTTACGGTTTTAACGCGTATAATAGAGAAGGTATTCAATCTTATATAAGACAACCTTAGTTTCCCTCCCCAACCTAATCGGGATTTTACAATGGAATAATTTTGAATGATATGGATTTTGTGGAAATTTTTGAAATTGGAAATATTTGGAATCGTTGGTATATTTTGTTTATAGGATTTGCAATAGAAGCGAATTCCATTATTTATAAATATTTTATAAAAATAAATTATAAATAATTAAATTACTTCTTATTAAGTGATTATTATAAAATGAATGTTTTTAACATATTTTAAAACATTAAAAAGTTTCTTATTTTACTAGATATTTATTAGCAAATCAGTATCCATTTTTACCATTTTAGTTATAGGGTATTTGTTTTTCGAAAAAAATATAAAAAATAATGAAGTTTACAAAATGAAAACTAAAATGGGATTTTTAGGGTAGTTTTATCTTTAATTTATTAAAAACATTAAACATATCAACAATCTTTATCTTTTTTCTCTTATGTTTCCTAAAGAGGCTAAAAAGAGCTCTTTATAAAGAAATATTTCAAGTCATCAAAAAAGGAAAAATAAAAGACGAGAAAGAAAAAAGAAACGAAAAGAAAAAGACCAGAAAAAAGGAAAGTAGGTTAGGTTTTTTCTTATATATATTAAATTAGTAAAAGAATTTATTAAATTAGATTTTTGTAATAATTCTTTCATCCAAATATTAAAGTCCACCGTCCAGAGATCAGAAAACAGATACCAGGTGAGTTAAGACTCAAGACTTAGGCATTGTTTAGCAAAAATAAGCTAACTTATTTTCTGGGTACATATTTGAATGGCCATAAGCTAGATTTTTGATAAGGTACTTAGAGTAGCTTATGAGGAGTTTTTTGTGATTAATCCAATTATGTCTCTCATTAATATTCATAATTATATATTAACTTTTAATTATAAATAAATAATTAATGTCCTTTTTGGTAATTTAAATGCTTATAAGTTAGTTTTTGTCAAACGTGACTTTTTCATCAGCTAGTTTATCAGTCACCAGCTAGCTTATTAGTCATAAACTAGTTTGCCAAACATAACCTTAAATCACTGAGTACTAAGTTGATCGAGCCATCGAGCTGAGCCATCTACTTTGTCATCAAGTCGAGTGGTTATGGGTGATAGGGTAAGGATTTCTGATTTATGATATTGAATGTGTATCTGTTCCGTTTCCAACACAAGCTAGGACTCATTAAAAATTAACAAGCGGAACATCATAATAGTAATGTTCGACTTGACCCGTTTTATAACTCGATTAGATTTTTTGAGTGGAGTCGAACCAATCGAGCATACAAATTTTCGAGCCAAACATGCTCATATATTTATAAATCATACAATTACGATATAAATATTATCAAGCTTGAACTGATAAACTAGTTATTGATTCAAGTCCAAACCCTTAAACGAGCATCAAACTCGAACCTACTTCGAAAAAGTTATTTGAGCTCAAATTAAACACGAGTCTGATATTATTTTTTCAAGTCAAACTCGAATAAGTTACCATCGACTCGGCTTGACTCGCACACATGGACCAATATCACGAGCACCCGATCTGGGCCAGACGGTTTCTGGATATGGGCCGTCCATTTAAATTAGTTTGGGTCTTTGATTCCTTATTTTTATTTTGGGCTGAAAATTTATATATTTACTTTATTTTTTTTCGGCTTGAAAACTGGAATAGTTTTATCAAATATTAAAATTTTAAAATGTAGCCTAAATTTAACTAAATGAATATGATCCAGTTTATTTTTATTTTAAATCACGTTACTAGTTGAAATATTAATAAAAATGGTGATTAATATTATAAATAGAAATGTCATTGGTATTACTTATCCCGTAAGATGGCTAAATATATGTAAAACCGAGGACTGGGATCCTCAAAAGTTAAAAACCAGAGCTAGGGTCAGGTAACGTGATCCCTGATACGTTACGTCTCTGTATATTAAATATATCATATTTATTTTAAATATATTATTTATAAAGAATTATATTTATTATCTTTTAGATTTAAAAAGTGTATTTTGACATTTCATCTTATATACATTTTTTTAAACTTGTCTTACTTATTTTAGATAAAAAAGACATGGAGAGCCGAAAACGTTTGATCAAACAATTACGTATGATGTCGTGATTTTGTTCATATGTGAATATTTGATACTCAATAAAAACAAATTTTTAGACATATGTGAGATTTATACATAGATCATTTTGGATCGGATGTGCCATTTAACATATTTGATTTAACATTTCTCACATAAATAAGAAAAAAAAAATCCCCATTGAGGGTGATGTGATCACGTGCAAACTATTTAATAGAATACGAAAATGGCCAAATCACGTGCAAAATCACAAGTGAATTCACATTAACAGTAAAAAAAGGTATGCAGGTGATATTGAGGTCGCGGCCTTGCGGAGCAAAGTTGCGTTAGTCACATGTGATTTTGTACGTGATTTTAGTGTAAAATCACATGTGATTCGGTCGTTTCCTTTTTCTTTTAAATAAATATTGTTCTTGTTTGAACCTCACTCTCTATATATAATAACTATATTTCGATATATTATAAGAATTAGTAGGCATATAATATTATTAATATTCGATAATTAAAAATGATTGTTCAAAATTTTTTAATATCCATCACCATAATGATTAATTGATCAACCTTAGCCGTTCACCAACAACCATTGCAAACCATACAAGATAGTCAACCACTATTGTTGGTCAAAGTCAACTACAGATATGGGAGGCTTTATTTGGCCAAAATTGCCTCAAAATCTCTATAGAATGAAGACAAAGACAAGTTTACTTGACCTTCTTGCAAGATTAATAGCTCTCCTTCTTGTTTGCTTACTAGTTCATGACACTCTTCATGGCAATTTTACAATTTCAGGTAAATCATCGGTTGCTTCATTATCTGATATCGAACATTTAATTTGATGGCATTTTTATCTGATCTTTTTGGATGTTAATGTTTTGAAAGTTACTGATTTACGTTCTTAATTTCTCGGTTTCTCCTTGCACTTCCAAAACCGAAAAAAAAGAAAGTGGGACATGGTTAGTGAATGGTTATGTTTGTGTTTTTATGTGTGGTTAGGTTGTTGTTGTTGTGATTGCAACTGCGGCCCGACAGGTCGGACTGATAATTGGCAACTAGGGACAATATATATCGACAGTAATAAATTGTTGAAAAGACTGATGTCATGACCGTCACCATTGATGTGGAGTCCCTTGATCATTCCTAAACCAACGGAGCAAAGTGCATAAAGCCCACAAATATTTATTGCATCATTAACTTACATGGTTTTATGTGTATCAAGATGCATTTTTTGGCTTGATCCGTTTCATACCTTTCCTTATTTTATTTTGTGGGTATAGTTGAACTTGCCTCAAGAATTAAAGTTTTTTATGACCCGAAAGTTTGTTCAATAAATCGTGATTGCATTATAGGGTGTAAAAGAATGGATCATGCTTTGATTATTTTTTTTCTTTTCATCTTCTCGTTTTGTTAAATCAATCTTTTCCTCATGTTTCTTAGCTATTTTGGTTATCATGCCTTGGAAAATTTTGTTGAAATGGATCTTAATCTTGCAACAATAGCTAAATTTCAATTAGGGGCCGTTTACAAAATGTTTACCTGGTAAGTGCTTACTGAGAAATTTACCATAACGGATGAACATGACAAGAGGATAGGATCTTACCCGGTAAGAGCGAGGATAAGAATGAAGAGTCTTACCCGGTAAGAGAGAGTGACAACTTTTACCCGGGTAAGCGCTTACCGGGTAAATTGTTGTATAAGATACCATGGTGATGATTAAAATCTTATCCGGTAAAGCAAGTTAGGGGCCGTTTACGTAAATGCTTACCCGCTAAGCGCTTACCAATAAAACTCGATACACTAACTTGCTTTACCGAGTAAGATTTTAATCGTTACGATGGTATCTTATACAACAATTTACCCGGTAAGCGCTTACCCGGGTAAGAGTTGTTACTCTCTCTTACCGGGTAAGACTCTTCATCCTTATCCTTGCTTTTACCGGGTAAGATCATATCCGCTTGTCATGTTCATCTGCTATGGTAAATTCCCTGGTAAGCACTTACCGGGTAAGCATTTTGTAAACGGCCCCTTAATGTGTCGAGTTTTATTGGTAAGCGCTTACCGGGTAAACATTTGGGTAAACGGCCCCTTAGTCATGATGCTTATTGCAAAGAATGTTGTGGAAAATTTTCTGTTTTACCTTCTAGAACGTCCCCTTGTACCGGTCCCACACTTATAATGGGTGAGATAAACAGCGGTATCCTAAGAAAGGGTAGGTGGGGCCAAATTTGAAACCAATAATCGTTGGAGCAATTCACCGTCACTGCCACAATGAGGGGCTGTTTGTTTTAAAAAAAACCCTCTTAATGGGTGTTCGCGGTCCGGTTTGGGCGGTTTAATCCCTCAAACCACAAACCGGACCACTATGGCGGTTTAGAAAATTTCCAAACCGAGCGGTTTGACAACAAGCGACCAAACCGGACCATAAAAAAATGGTCTGGTCTGACCGGTTTAGGCGGTTTAGGACTATCATTGGCTTTATAAAAAAACATGACATCTATATCTAAAAAGAAATTTCTATCAATATAGCACTACTAAAAAATTGTATAACGAATTATAAAAAAATGTCTATCTCTAAAATTAAAAAAAGACATTGAGCAAATGAAAAAAAGTTAAACAAATCCAACAACAATAGTTCGAATTTTAGACAAACATTGAGCAAGACGAATGACGATTTGAAATTTTGAATTTGATTTTTGACGAATTTCGGCATTTTGCCAATTTATAAATGAAAACTAAACAACATAACGTCTTTGACGATTTTTTTACTGGGCCATAAAAGTAAAGCCTACAACATGAAAAATAAATACAATTCATACATGTGTATTTTTGGCGGTCGGTTCGGTCCAGACCGCTCAAAGAAATGTTCAAACCACAGACCGGACCAAACCGAGCAGTTTGGCTATTTTTCAGACCAGACCGGACCGCCAGACCGCTCAAACCGCCAAAAACGGTCCGGTTTGACTTGGTTCGACCGGTTTGAGCGGTCCAACGGTTTTTTTGAACACCCCTATGTAACACCCAAAAAAAATGTCTTGAAATAATAATAAGCAAAAGGAAGGGGCTACTTCAGTATAGTCTCGAAACTGAGGGGTTATATTGTAGGTAAGTGGGAGAAGACAAGGGATGCAAATTAGAATTGGGACTTTTAATCGATTTCATCGAGGGTTTGAAGTTACAGGGAAAAGGGGCGGTAACGGTTACAGGGGTGTAGGGCGTCGATTAAGGAAGTAAATGGCTGATGAACGCCATTTTTCCACTGGTGGTCAAGCAGAAACTAGGAGCAAGAGAAAGGGGAGAAATCGCAGAGAAGGAACCGGAGAAGAGAGCAATCAAGCGCAAACCGAGATTCTACAATCAAGGTGACCAGTCCTGGTAAAAATCTTGAATATAGGACCTTCTAGTGATGCTTAATCCGTTTATGTATCGTTTGAATTGATTAAAGATTTATGTGAGAGTTAGAAGTTGGTGACATGATGCAATAATAGAGTGTATATATATATATATATATATATATATATATATAATTCCTGCAATCAGAAACCCAACCTCGAAATTTTGGTATGGCTTCTGGGTTTGTGAGATTTTGGATATAATTAACTATGTTTAATCGTAAAAGAGGTATCTTAGTATGGGCATAAAAGCCACAAATTAAGATTTAATCTCAATACAAACATTCATTCTATACAAAAGCCTATGATAAGAACGGGTGCTACTAAAACCCCAAAGATAGTCACTATCTCCATCATTGCGGAAGACTCCACCAACTACTTACTTTAGTGTCTAGTTAAGGCTCTACGCTTCATAGAACTGCTAGAACCCAACTCCCAACTGGAACCTGTTGCACATGCCGACAAATAAAAAGGTTAGGCTTAACGCCTAGTGAGCTCAAGAGTTTTCACCATAAATAAAGATATCTGTGAAAATAGATAATGCAGTTTAATTCATAATCTTTCAAAAGGTATACTTTGAATATGCAAACGACTCATTTTCCAATAATATGCATTTTAGACGAGAACACCAATTTGGACATTTTCCAAACCAAACTACTTCAAAGATGATGATACCAATGTAAGCTGCCCATTCATAAATTAGCTTTAACCCAAAAATCACTCAAAGCGTAAATATAAATTGAACTCTCCATTTATGAAGATACGGTTAAACCTTATATCTCAAAACACCTCAAAACACGGGTGGGGAATAATACTCAACCCATAAATCAAGGGTAAAACCCAATTATGCAAAACGTCACCGAAAACTTGGATAATAAAACTCAATACCCAAAAACAACACCTTTCGGTGACGGGGGATTACCGATTCCATAAAATGTGACGGTCCACAAAGTAAGCCCATTTTATGTTGTTATGACTAGTCATATAAACAAAAGTACACGCAAGGGATGTCAGGCTCAGTAGCTTTAAACGTACACCCACGAAAACTCGAGTTCAACCCCGTCGGGTTCCTATGTCGAGCCCCTCATCCAATATCGTAATACTTGAGCACGAAGGACTTATACCGCACCCGGTACCTTAACGTGCAGCACGAAGGACTTACATCGCACCCGATACCTAACGTGCCTCGATGTGGAAAACTATTCGTCCCAACGCCGGAACAATAATAAACCAAATACGGGGTCATGACTCCCAAATGCATCAAATAAGCCAAATAATGCGTATAAGGCCCAACAAGGCTCGAAGTCGAGCTACCAAAACTGGACTATTGTCCAAAAACCCCATCAAAATAACAATGCCAAGCCGCAGACTTAGCAACCCATTGACTCATTAATAAATGGAATAAAAAAACGATAAAACGCACTCACCCAACGGATATGCAAACACCACGACCAAAAGTGAGATTAGTTCAAAACTCAACATTAGTTGAGACAATCCATTTTCCAAATGAACTCGTAACACAAAATATGCATTTTCCAAATTTAACTGCTGATAAGAATGAAAATCATAAAATGAGAGTATAAACATTCTTTCAAGTTACCTCACATAAATGTGCAAGGGATACTTTATAAAACACTCAATTTCATGACGATGCATAAGACTCGACAAACATTTAAAAGTGTACTTCTTTGACCAAAGATCCCTTCATGTAGAAAAAAGACTTCAAAACACATTCGTTTGTGACACATATATCGAACGTCCAAAAATCTCCAATGTGGGTGTTATACAAGGTTTGTAAAGTTAGATAATTCAAATAATCAAAGATTAGCAAATAACCCAACATTTGATAATTTCATGAAAAACACATAAAACACTTTAAAATAGACATTTTGGCATGTACAACGTTTTCACAAATCAACTTGAACTCACCTTGCTAGATTTAGGCTAAATCTAAGTTTTTCCCCAACTAGAGCTCCGTTGAAGAACACTTGGATTCTCAAGGCAAAACTTCCAAAACCTAAATCCATGCATATTCAACCATACATAAACATAATCAACCACAAAGAATCGTTTCCCAAACCATGTGCATGAATACCTCAACTAATATTGAAACCCTAACTTCCATAACTTAAGAGAATAGAAGATTACCTTAACCCAAGCTTGAATCCACCAACTAAAACACTTCTCGTTCACCAAAATGGCCACGAATCTCCAATCTATGAAAGGAAGCATAAAGGGTGGGTGAAACCTTAGAAAACTCAGTGAAGAAGATGAAATGGGAGAGATGAGGAGCTTACCACCACAAAATACTCTTGTATACTCCAATAGACCTCCAATATCTTGCTAGATCCTTGAATAGCTCTAAAAAACGAAATCGTGGCACTTTGAATCACCCAAATCGGAGCTAGGATGAGAAATATATGAAGAAATGAAGTTTGGGGTTGAAAATCGCGATTTTAACACCTTGAAACACCCAGGCGATTGTGTCAGGCTATAGTGACAATGTCATAATCGCCGGGCACAATCGCTGAGATTGTACCGAGCGTTTCTGGGCTCCGGAGACCTTGACAGGCGATTGTTTCACTGTCACAATCGCCGGGCATTATAGCCTAGCGTGTACCGAAACTGTTTTGGCCATAACTTCTTCGTTATAGCTCCGTTTTCGCTCCGAAAAGAACCGTTGGACTCGTAATTGAATCCTTCATCCATCTAGACTATAAAATCTAGGATTTAAGTCCAAAATCAAAAATATTATTTTTCCTTGATATATCGGTTTCTGTATTAACTTGAATTGATACCTCACGAAACTCGGGGTGTTACAACTACCTTAAACACAAGCGAAAGGAAATGTTCGTGGAGGATTTGGTGGTACGTCTTCGTATTGAAGAAGACAACCGAATTGCCTTGAAGGGTGGTTATGCTAGCTCTTCAAAAGATAATGTGGTAGAAGTTGGTCAACCTTCTAAGGCCAAGGCGAAGAAGGTTGACAAAGGCAAGGGAAAAGCGGAAAATCTTGCCCCTCGAAAAGGAACTTTCAAGAAGAAGTTCAACTATTATAATTGTGGCCAACCGGGTCACAAGGCGGCTGATTGCAAGTTGCCCAATGAGGAAAATCCGCGCCAACTCACATGATGAACGAAGACTTGGTTGCTATGATCACGGAGTTTTCAGCCATGGGACTCGCTACCATGGTTTCGGAGGCGAACGTGATTGGTTCGAACTCCATGGATTGGTGGGTTGATACTGGAGCTACACGTCATGTGTGTCATGACAAAATCAACTTCATCTCCTTCAAAGATGTTGACGATGGGCAAAAGCTCTATATGGGAAATGCCGCCACCACCGATGTTAAGGGCATTGGAGATGTGCTTCTAAAGATGACTTCCGGAAAAGAGCTCAAGATTAGAGACGTTTTGTACGCGCTGGAGCTTCGGAAGAACCTTGTGTCGGGTTGGTTACTTAATAAGTTTGGATTTAAACTTGTATTTGAGTCGGACAAGTTTGTTTTGTCCAAAAATGGTATGTATGTGGGGATGGGATATGCCTTGGATGGCATGTTCAAATTGAATGTAACCGTGATCAATGGAATGAATAAAACTACTACTACTTCTGTTTATTTGCTTGAGTTTTCAAACGTTTGGCATGGTCGTTTAGGACATGTAAATTTCAATTCCATTCAACGTTTAATTAAACTAAATTACATACCAAAATTCGATATTGAATCAAATAACAAATGCCCCACATGTGTTGAATCCAAACTTACGAGAACGTCTTTCAAATCGATTGAAAGGAAAATCGAACCTCTTGATTTAATTCATACTGACGTGTGTGATTTAAAATCAATTCCTACTAGAGGTGAGAACAAATACTTCATCACGTTTATCGATGATAGTACGAAATATTGCTACGTGTATTTACTTAAGAGTAAAGATGAAGCAATAGACAAGTTTGTCTTGTTTAAAAATGAAGTTGAAAATCAACTTAACAAGAAAATCAAGGTCGTGAGAAGCGATAGGGGAGGTGAATATGTTTCACCGTTTGCTGATTTTTGTTCTAACAATGGAATTCGACATGAATTCACAACACCCTATTCACCTCAGCAAAACAGAATTGCTGAAAGAAAGAATCGCACCTTGAAAGAGATGGTGAATGCCATGTTGATTAGTTCTGGCTTAAGTTAGAACATGTGGGGGGAAGCCATTTTGTCGGCTAATTATCTTTTGAACAAGATACCCCGCAAGAAACAAGATGAAACACCGTATGAACTTTGGATGGGTAGAAAACCATCCTACAAGTACTTACGCGTGTGGGGGTGCCTAGCTAGAGTGGTTGTACCTCCGCCTAAGGTACAACAGTTAGGACCAAAAACAGTGGATTGTGTATTCATTGGATATGCACAAAATAGTAGTGCCTATCGGTTTCTTGTGTATGAGTCTAAAAATCCCGATATACACAAGAATACAATTATAGAGTCAAGAAATGCTTCATTCTTCGAAGACGTGTTTCCTTGTTTAAACAAGGAAGATCAAGCGTCATCTTCTAAAGGTAAAGAAATTGTTCAAGAGGATGAACAAATTCTATCTGATGAAGAAGATGTGGAACCTAGAAGAAGTAAACGAGCTCGGGTTGAAAAATCGTTTGGTCCCGATTTTCACACCTATGTAGTAGAAAGTGAACCAAAACCTATCGTGAGGCGGTCACGTCTTCGGAGGGACCCCTATGGAAAGAAGCCATCAAAAGTGAGATAGAATCTATCTTACAAAACCATACATGGGAACTAGTGGACCTACCACCGGGTTGTAAGCCACTAGGATACCGTTGGATCTTTAAAAGAAAGATGAAAGCTGATGGTAGTATTGACAAATACAAAGCGAGATTAGTGATCAAAGGATATAGACAAAAAGAAGGTCTAGATTACTTTGATACTTATTCGCCGGTAACGAGAATAACATCCATTAGAGTGGTGTTAGCTATTGCAGCCATTAGAAATATGCAAATTCACCAAATGGATGTGAAAACTGCTTTTCTAAACGGAGATTTAGAAGAAGAAATCTATATGGAGCAGCCCGAGGGATTTGTTGCCCCGGGACAAGAAAACAAGGTTTGTAAACTTATTAAGTCCTTATATGGCCTAAAGCAAGCTCCAAAGCAATGACATCAAAAGTTTGATCAAGCCATGTTAGAAAGCAGTTTTAAGATAAATGAGTGTGATAAGTGTGTCTATATGAAAGACACCACTCATGGTTATGTCATCTTGTGTTTATATGTTGATGATATGCTTATCATTGGTAGTGATGACAAAATGATAAGGTCCACGAAGGACATGTTGAAATCTAAGTTCGACATGAAAGATATGGGTTTAGCGGATGTGATTCTTGGGGTCAAAATCACAAGAACCCAAAATGGTTTGATGTTAAATCAGACACATTACATGGACAAGATTCTTGAGAAATTCAATGAAGGAGATACTAGTATAGCTAGAACTCCTATTGACACTAGTCAACACCTATCTAAGAATATAGGGGAAGGTGTCGCACAAGTGGAATACTCAAGAATAATTGGCAGTCTGATGTATCTTATGAGTTGTACTAGACCTGACTTAGCATATGCTGTGAGCAGGCTAAGTAGATATACTAGTAATCCCAGTTTAGAACACTGGAAGAGTATTACTAGATTATTGAGATACTTAAGATACACACGTGACTATGGACTGCATTATGGAAGATATCCAGTAGTGATCGAAGGATATAGCGATGCAAATTGGATATCTGACATAAAAGATTCTAGGTCGACAAGTGGATATGTGTTTACACTTGGAGGTGCGGCTATATCTTGGAAATCGTCCAAGCAAACTGTTATAGCCAGATCCACGATGGAATCTGAATTTATTGCCTTGGATAAGTGTGGTGAAGAGGCAAAATGGCTACGTCAGTTCATGGAAGATATTCCTAGATGGCCTAAGCCGGTAACGGCCATATGTATACATTGTGATAGCCAATCGACAATTGGTAGAGCTCAAAGTACAATGTATAATGGGAAATCTAGACATATTAGACGTAGACATAATACGATTCGACAATTACTCTCTACTGGAGTTATCTCGATTGACTATGTGAAGTCAAAGGATAACATTGCAGATCCGCTTACAAAAGGCCTAAGTAGAGATTTGATGTATAAGGCGTCTAAAGGAATGGGACTGAAGCCCTTGAATGAGTAATTCATGCAAAGGAAACCTTACCCAGAAGACTGGAGATCCCAAGATCTGGGTTCAAAAGGACAACCTAGTTGTATGAATAAGGGAGGTCACTGTGAGGGGAGTTGATAAACTTCTTATTCCAATTATGGAATCAATGATAATGAGGCTAAGCCTATGGCTTTTAATGATTATTGAAAATCACCTATGTGAGAGCTAAGTGGGGTCGCTTCGAAGGGAATTGTAGGGGCTCAATTCCTATCAGCTCTTGTCGAACCAGGCTAGTGTTCATGACCATAACGAACACGACTATGATGATATGACCTTGTTAGGAAGAGTTTTGTGTGAAATGTATTGTCGCCTACATAAATGGCAGTTCAGTTCAAGGACATCGAGTCTACTGATAGCTAGGAGGCTAAGTGTGTTTCACAAGGGAAGGTTCAAAGGATAACACCTACCTATCCTATGCAAGATTCGACCATTGGAAATTTCGTAGGAAAAATTTCGTATGCAAAGATCGATCTCCATTCATGTGGGGGATTGTTGGAAAATTTTAGTAAAAATGTGATTTTTTACTAACTTTGGACACAAATAAATACATGTATATGTATTGTATATATCTAACTCTTCGTGGGTTTGTGTTCTCCTATATGAGAGCTTCGAAACGATATATTATGTGTCCAAAACGGAATATGTGTGAATGAGATATCGATACTCAAAGTTGAGTGTTTGGGATGAAAATTGGCAAAAACCAAGTGGGTGTGAGAACTTGTCCCACATAGGAAGAAGGACCAAATCTTTTGAGGTTTATAACCTTGGATGTGGAAGGAGCTTACAACCTCTTAGTTTGGTTTTACTCCATCACCTACCCGCGCGCAGGGGGGGTGCCGATTGTGACTTTCGTAGGCTAAAATCGGCGAACTTGTGCATGAGCGCGACCTACGGACACGAATGCCGCTCCGAAGTCTTATGCTCGCGCAGAGTAGTTTTTGCGAATTTTTGTTTTGGTCCAGTGTTGTGCGCGGGTGAACCCACGCAGCCAACCGCGCCAAGCACTGGAATGTGACCCAAACAGTGTCGGGCGCGGATGGATCCGCGCCGAGCACTGGAATGGTTTTCGAGACAGTGTTCCGCGCGGATAAACCCACACAGCCAACCGCGCGGAGAACTGTTTCAATCTGGTCCGTAACTCCCAAATCATACATATTGATTAAGAAATTAATATTTTAATTACCTGGTAATTAAGATATTTATGGTGTCGGTTTCGGTATCGAGTATAAAAGGGAAGCACCGGGTGCTTCTTTGATATACAAAAGATACACATCGAATACCGAAAGGAAAAACGATATCTCCCTAATTCTCTACTGCATACGTTCTTGTTCCGGCGATATTTTCAGGCAAGTCATCATATCCGGCAGTTCAACTGCTTACGCTGTTGTACCCTGGGAACAGACGGCGAATCTGTTTAAGGGAATCGTGTTCAACACGAGCCTCAGCTTCCGTTAAATCTTCAGTTTATTCGTTTACAATTTCAGTCTTTCGTTTCGTCAATTTTCCGATGTATTCATATTATTATTACTAATAATTTCGTTGATTGTAGTTTGTTATTACATTCATTGTAATTTTATATGTATTTTAAAATACATATATTGGAGAAATAACCAACAAAAAGGTGTGCGAATGTGTGTATATATAGATATAGATATAGATATAGATATAGATATAGATATACATATACATATATATATATGGTATGGATTTGGGTGATGCTATAATAATAATAAATAAATAAAAACAATGGTTGGAGAGTTACTGATATTGTAAATATATGTATATATATATATATATGTATTTTGCAAGTGACGGTAAAAGAGGGATAAATGGTGAAAAATATCGTTAATTCATCGGTGTAGAAATAATGGGATCGAGTTTTAAGAGCTCGTTTGAGAGTTCCATAATTGGGCGACGTGTTTTATTTAAAGTGCGAATACTTAGAGAAGTGTTACCATTTTGTGTAGGATTGGGAGCTAACAAGTAGAGAGATAATCTACACTAATCGAGGTGAGTTTCTTGTGACTTTTAACTGGGATACACGCATGTACAAAAGTATGTACTCTTTATATTGATGATGATTTTGTTGAGCATGCTAGTTTTTGGATGACACATGGAATGACGACTACATGAACGTGTTACATTTTGTTGTGACCGATATGCATACAAAGTTTATTTATAAGTATTTATATGCACAAGTGCATGTATGGTGATGTTACCTGGGTATGCCATTATTCTAAATATTGGACGAAATGCATGCTACGTACGACGTGTGTTGTGATTGATTAAATTGAACTGATGTGATGTGGCTATAAGTGTGGGGCTCATTACCGGGACGTCGGTATTGGACGGCGGGAAACCGCAAATGACGAATATAGTCAGAACATGTGTCGGAAGGGGCTCCTCTAGACTGCACCATGGGACGGTAGTCAAGACATGTGCTTGAGAGCACCTTTGAGCTTGACTATAGATGGACGGGATGACGGAGCCCCACCATGCCAATGGACGTAAATATATAAAGTGATGGCACGCTGCATTTTTCTCATAATTGCAAGATATGTTTTAAAATGCATGATACGTTGTGAGTAAATTATGATATGACTATTTGTATCTGAATTATTTTCATGATTGATGGATGACGATGCGAAAACCATGAACTCACTTAGCGTAAAGCTAACTTTAGCGTGTATATCAGGATCAGGAAAGGTCGGGGTCGATAAGGGCAAAGGTCGGGCATGAGGACTGGTTATGTAGCAGACTGCTTGAATTTGGATTTAAGTTTATGTTCTTAAGTTGTTGATTAGTATTTCGTATGTTTCTTAAAAGACTATCCGATGTAATGTTTAATATTCCGCTGCGACTTATTATAGAAGACGTATGTTTTAAGTATTGACGTTTCGTTACGACCCGGTTGGTTTTTGGGGTGTAACATAATGACTCTTAAGTCTGAATCGTTCAGACATTTTTATACACCACCTCTTATTAATCATAATTAAAATAAGACTTCAGACTTTAGACCTATTAAAAAACAAACGACACCTTAATCCTTAATATTTATGAAGATGCCTAACCATTTTGTGTTTGCTCAAATTGTAGGCTTGTACTTTTGTTTCAATTGATGATCGATAATCACTAATAGAATATCATATTTTAATTCAATAATGTACAATTGAGTTAGGTTGGAAATTCATAATTCGATGCATTTCCTTAGTTTATGATCTCTTTTTTTTTAAGGTATGATACTTAACATGTATGTCTATTCAGTATTCACATCCCTTATCGAACCTTAACAGGGTGTTTGGTTAAAGGTATTAAACAGTCATTAATGAGATTGAATATAAAAGAAATCTGTTTGATTTTATATAATATAATGATACATTCCCCTACAAGCCCAAATTTCCATTCCATATAAAATTGGTTGGAACGAAAATCTATTCCTATTTTCAATTTTTGTTATTTTATTTTCATTATTCTATGAACAACCCCTTAATTAATTCCACACAATAACATGTTGACTTTGGTTAAGGAAACTTTGGACAAATGATTTGGAAAAGTGATTGTTTTTACCGATTATTTTCCTCTATGTGAAGCAATAACTTATAATATTTAATCAATAATTGAATTTAATTATTTAAAGAATATAATCATTGATATATCATAATCAAAGGGGTTAATAATTCAAAATAATTTATACAAAATAATAATAATTCAATCCCAGCGGTAGAAATGAATAAAAAATTATTTTTTTTCTCCACGCATCAACTTTTAGAGAAATCTCAAAACTTGGAGTTTTTTTGTAGTTTTTCTAGTTTAGAGAACAATATAGATAATCTATTGAAACGAGATAGTTAACAAAAACTCCATTTTATCTATTTTAGAAAATCTATTGGAGATGTATTATCAACTCACTAGGGGCCACATTTGTAGGCAAAAGATATTTAAATTTGTTCGGTTCAAATGAGTATGTGCGAAACACCAAAATGATGGATCTTTTTATACAAAATTTACATTCATACAATTAACTTTGGTTTTTATATTGTTTAATTTCCTATTAAAAAACCTTCAAAATAAAATAAAATTTGATCGTTTTCGTTTCAATATTATTTAAATTTAATTTATTCGAAACCAATTTTTTAAAGACAATAAAACTTTATTGAAAATAAATCAAATACAACAATAGACAAAACTTTTTTGCAATGTACAAAAAAACCCAACAAATCTACAACTACAACTAAACATGCCAAAAACAATAACTAGATTAAACTAAAAGAAATACAGATCGACAACAACCATGCTCGAAGCTATTGTAGTTACAGACGAATGAGTTACGAAAACACAAATCTCATCAAAGATACATTGAACACAAAAAACTAAAATCCCGAACTAGACTCCATAATGCAAACCCATTGTGTCACGTGCAACATCAGTCCACCCATCCATCCATCTTACCTGTAATTTTTTAATTCGATCTGAAATCTAATCGACAACTAATGGTTTTGGAATCTAAGCATTTGTGGACCACTCCCAGAGCCTTTGTTTTTATTAATTAAGGTTAACACCGATTGTTTATAAAATAAATCAAGTTGCTAACCAAGTTGACTTCGTTAATTTTGGAGCTTTATGCATGATTTCAAATAGCAAAAAGTCAACGTTAAATTAATTAACAAATAATAATTTAAATTTTTGAATTTTAAGAATCGAAAAATCAAAACATATTTGGTTTATATATAAAAAATATGTTATAAATATGTCTCTATCTCTCTCACACACACATATAGATGGATTTATAAATTTATTTCAATAAAATAATTACCGTAATATTAAATAAAATATAATTTTATTAGAGTGAATTACACCGGTGGTCCCTGTGGTTTGCGTAAATTTTGGATTTGATCCCTAAAGTGAACTATCTACGTTGGTGGTTCTTAACTTTATAAATTTCTTTCGCTCAAAGTCCCTCCTACATAACACCATTTGTTTCATCCATTAAATGAAAGGACAAATATGTCTTTTTATAAAAACAAATCAATTCCTAATTAATCATAATCATTAAACGTGACTGTTTAGGGGGTTGTTTCTTTCAGAGGTCGGTGGATGATGTAGCGGCGGCGGTTATCGGTGGCTCACAATTCACAAATGTATCCAACATTCCTACAGCGGGAAGCTATTGATGCAGAGTGATCTCGATATAATCTTTGTTAAATTCGACAACAACCTTAACTCCTTGTCTGAATTGGTTAACTCAGATGGGTTTCTTTTGTCAAATGCTAATTACGCGATTGTAGTTTCTAGACCTGGACCCGGAGCATCTCGAGATGATATCAAGTTTTATGTTAAAGATTTGTTGTGCAGATTCAGGATTGGTCGCGTTGACATGAAGAAACAAGCTATTGTTAGCTTTACCCAAGTGATTCAAGAAGAGGGGGAGAGGTATGTAAAGATTGCAATGAAAATTGATGGGCTTGTTCATGTTTTGCTGAAATTTTTGAATTCAAAAGAAGTTGGGATTCAAGAAGAGGCGTTGAAATATGTTGCTGTAATTTGTGGGTTTGATTCGTATAAGAGTGTTTTGGGTGGAATTGGTGTTGTTGCCCCTTCGATTAGGGTTTTAGAGACTGGTAGTGATTTGGGTAAAGAACTGTCCACCAGGTGTTTGATGAAAGTCACGGCCAATTCTGATAACGTCTGGTCTGTTTCAGCTCATGGTGGGGCGTCTGCATTATTAAAGATTTGTGGTGGGAGTGGTTGTGATGATGCTGGTGGTGAATTGGTTGGTTTGGCTTGTGGGGTTTTTCGAGTAATTGGAAGGGGAAGTTAGGTCTGTGGTGGAAACGATCATCACCACCATCCATTGCAACAAATGCAAACACTGAATCACACACATAAACCTATAAAACAATATTCTTTCTCTCATCTTTTCAATTCTTTCTCTCTCTAAACTTTGTATGTTTCTTTCTTTGTATTTAAAATGTGGAACTTGTGTTGAGTTTTCTCTGCATTTTGATGATTGCAGATACTGAACAGTGGGAGAGAGAGAGAGAGAGAGAGGGAGGGAGAAGGAGGATGAGTAAGGGGGCAAGCTTTATGGAACAAAGATAATTAGTGGGAATTATATGGGGGTGAGTTCTAAAAAGCTAAAAAATTATACGGGTGAGCTTTAAACGTTCAAGTCACGTTTAATGATTGTGATTAATTAGGAATTGATTTGTTTTTATAAAAAGACATATTTGTCCTTTTATTTAACGGATGAAACAAACGGTGTTAAGTAGGAGGGACTTCGAGTGAAAGAAAATTACAAAGTTAAGGACCACCAACGTAGATAGTTCACTTTAGGGATCAAATCCAAAATTTACGCAAACCACAGGGACCACCGGTGTAGTTCACTCATTTTATTATAAAAAATAGAGTAAATTACATTTTTGGTCCTTGTGGTTGACATCCATTATCAAGTTTGGTTCATCTTTCAAACTAATTACAATTTTAGTCACTATAGTTGCTATTTCATTTCACTTTTGGTCCCTATGACCAACTTTAGTTAAAAAACTTAGTTAAGTTAAGGGTATTTTGGACATTTTACCTTTTCTTTATTTTTTTCATTTTTTTGTTTTACTAGATTATATACTAAAGTACAATTATAGTCCCTGTGGTTTTTTTTTTTTTTCATTTTTCATTTTATACTCTTATTATAATAATTAATGATAATTTTAACTAAAGATACATTAAAATACGTATTTGATTTTGTAAATTATACCATTAAAAAAGTTTTGTACTTTTAAAATAAGTTAAATATTAAATATTTTTATACTTTTATGAAATTTATCTGATAATATATTTGCAAATCCGTCTACACTAATAAAAAAAATTCTATTTTAAGTTGTCTTTAAAAAAGTATCATTTTTTTCTTATTTATGTAATATAAAAATTGAAATTTATCTATTTCTATTAATAAAAAAAATGTAACGTTTTTAGATAGTTCATTAATTACATATTTTTAAAATGTGTATCGATTAATAGAATTTATAATATTCTTATTAAAAAATCAAAATATAAACTTAAATTTATACAGAAAATGGTATTCGGTTCTATTCCAAACTACAAACCATATACCCAAAAAATTCCAAACCCTTAGATAAGATCCATTTTTTTAATTAATTCGATACATTTTTTTAATTAATAGACATAGATAAATTTCAATTTATTTTTCTTACGTAAATAACAAAAATGATAAATATCTTAAATACAACTTAAAATAGAAAAGTGTTTTTCGGATTAGTGTAGACGGATTTGCAGATATATATCAAATAAATTGCATAAAAATTTGAAAATACTCAATATGTAAACTTATTTTAAAGTTATCTATAATATTTTTTCTAATGGTTAATTTACAAAATAAAATACGTATTTTTAATGTATTGTTAACTAAAGTTATCATTAATTAATTAATATAATAAGAGTATAAAATGAAAAATGAAAAAAATGTAAGAAATAAAAAGACAAACTATAAAGACTATAATTGTAATGTATTATATAATCTAATAAAACAATAAATGAAAAAGATAAAGAAAAGGTGAAAGGACCAAAATACCCTTAATGTAACTAAGTTTTTTTAACTAAAGTTGGTCAGAGGGACCAAAAATGAAACAAAATGACAACCATAATGACCAAAATTGTAATTAGTTTAAAAGAGGGACCAAACTTGATAATGGATGGCAACCACAAGGACCAAAAATGTAATTTACTCTAAAAGATATGTTCACTTGGTTAAATCGGTTTTTAACTTTTTTCAAATTATCCGATAATAAAATTGATTTCAGATCGGTTTGATTATGAGTTATTCAGTTTCGTAACAAAGTAACCGAATAAGGCTATGTTTGGCAAAAAAAAGTTAGTTTCAGCTAACTTATAAGCTATGTACATGTTTGGATGACCATAAGCTAGCTTATTGAAACGCTACTCAAAGTAGCGTTTTGAAAAGTTAGCTTATAAGCTAGTTTTCCAAACAAAGCCCAAGTGTTCATAATTTTTGTTGGCAACAATTTATTTTAAATGCGAGACCCCTAATTTCCAATATATTTCTATCATACTCTACAAACAAAAAATAACTTAACACCTACCTTTAAGTATAAGAGACTAAAACAACAAAACATTGTAAACTGCAAGGACAAAAACAGAAATAAATTATAAACCACAGAGACGAAAATAATAATAAATTGTAAACAATAAGAATGAAATTTGTAATTAAAAAGAAATATAGAAACGAAAATAGCAATTTTTAACAAACCACAAGAACAAAAAGGTAACATACTATAATAAAAATAATCGAAAACCAAACCGAATAGGGTATCATTATTCGGTTAACAAAATGACTTAATTCAAAACCGAATAACCCTAACATCATCTGGTTCAAATAGATTATCTGCTTTCGATTTTTTAAACATCCTTAACTTATAAGTGAACACAATATATGAAATAGATTGTATTTATAGACAATAAACTAAATACAGTTGTACGTATGATGACTTTTAAATTGATCAACCTCCTTTTTTATCGATTAAGGGATTGTTTGTTTACCTCTTAATGGTTTTATTAAGAGACAACATCTGAATTATTAAGAGCTGAATCTTGTTTGGCAAAAAAAAAATATGTCTCTTAATGGTTCCAAAACCCTCTGAATGATTTTATATTTTGGGCATTCCTTAATCATTCAGCGTCACGATTTCATTATGAACAATTATCAAACAACCATATTTCATTTTGCATTATATCATAAGAGTCATTTAATCATTCTGACCACTTAATTATTTTGCACCAAACCATTCAGCAACTGTCAAACAGTTCCTAAGTATTAACAATAAAACATAAACTAAACATCTATTTTCATATAATTGGCCTGATTTTGATATGAATAAGTGTAAGATCCCACATTGGTTAGTGAAGATATTGAAAGTTGTTTTATAAGAGATTGGATAGTGGATATCTCTTCTATCAGATACATTTTAAAACCATAAGTTTATGCGTATGAACAAAACAGACAATATATAGTACGATTGACCGGAGATGTAACAAATTGTATTAAAACCGGTAACTAGACTAGTGCACCAGCGAGGACTCTGGGCTTCCAAGGGTTTTTAAACAATGAATTCAGTTGTCCGAACAAAACAGACAATAAATATCTGGTACGGTTGATCAGAAATATTACACTGCACATTTTTTACAATCCTTTGGATATTTTATTTCCTATAAAAGGAACCATTCAAAAAAACCCAAACAAAAATCCAGCTATACTACTATGAAGACAATTCTCTCCGCAAAACAAAAATCTCTATTACTCGCCATTCTCATAATTCATCATGTTCTTCAAGCAAATTCCGCTTCAATCCAACCAGATCCAGGTAAAATCACCACTCCTTACACTTAATTTCGTTGTTTTCATGAATGTTTACATCAGATTTCGATACCGATTGACAAAATTCGATTCAAATCATTCAATATTTGTCTACAGAAACCGTAATTTCCGGTAGAAACCGAAACCTAAGAACGCTGCCGTCGTCTCCTCCGTCGCCGGAGCTAGATCGAGGTTCGCATTATTACACCTTCGTTCCGCCACCGCCATCGCCGACGGTCCAGATGCACAGCACAGCTTCAAGTTTGCGTGTGGTGCGTAAGGGTTCACCACCGGCACCGAAGGTTAGTCGACCTCGGAATTTCCGTATATTTCCTACACCAACACGACGGCCACCGGCACCGCCACTTCCACCACCACCGCCAGTGGTGGCTGGACCACCTACGAACTGCAACATCCCTCCGCCACCACCGAGAAGTTGTTGACGCAAATCAGCATTGTAATGTTACAGCTATTAAGTATGAACCATGAGCTATGATATTCGCTGTCATGGGCTCATGGCTAGTGGCTAATGGCTCAGACTTGATAAGGTCATTTATTTATCTGCCATGGCTATTAACTATTGTTATAATATATTTATAATATTAATTATCATTTTTATGTTTTTTATTTTGTCATAGCTAATAGATTTTTTTTATAAAAAACCATAAATTATTTTTTTTAATTAAGATATATGAGGGAAATTGACTAAAATAACCAATTAATCAATCAAAATTTTGAATCAGAAATTTGATTCATGAAAAAAAAAGTAAAGGAGAAAAAAAAACGCAAAAATTTGAATTGTTACGCAGAAATTTGAATATTTACACGTTTTCTCAAATTTCTGCATAAGGATTCAAATTTCTATGTAAACTCTGGCTAAAATGGGAATTCAATTGAAAAAATAGCTAAAAAGTGAAGTTGGTTGTAGAAATTGGCTATTTTGGTCTATTTTCCAGTATATAATATTAAAGTGTCTTTTATCTAGTAAGCGTTTACTTACCTTATTGAGTAACATTTTTTACTATCAAAACGAATTGTTGGTAAATGTCTTTTACTTGATAAATGTGCATATTGGGTAAGAGTTTTCTCTCTCATTTACCGTGTAAGATTCTAAGGTCTCGTTTGGTTTGTGGGATTGGAATGAATTTGGAGGGATTTGGATTTCAAATCCATTCCAATCCTGCGTTTGGTTTGCAGGAATGGATTTCGTTGACCGGATTTGAAATCCGTTGACCATTTAAAAATCCCTTACATGATGGATTTCAAAATCCGTTGCAATGAGCCTGGATTTGAAATCCAAATATGATGGATTCTAAAGTCTGATGGATTTCAATTTTTTATCCAACCACATGAAGGGATTTCAAATCCCCCAAAATCCAAATCCAAATTCAAATCCCCCCAAATCCAAATCCCTTCAAATCCAAATCCTTACTTGAAATCCAATCCATTCCTGCAAACCAAACGCACCCTAAGTGTTTGATATGTCTTTTAGTGTGTAAGATTTTCAGTCGTCGTCATGGTATTAAAGAAACGCTTACTCCCTAAGTGTTTGAATGAAAAAATAAAAACAAAAATTGTGAATATTAATCTAATTTTTGTTTTGAGCAATTGTCGAAAGATTTGGTAAGCCCGATGTAAATGCTAGGTTATTTACACCAAACATTCTTCTTACGACTAGATACAATCTCCTAGTCCTGCAAACTTTCGATATCTGTATCCTATCGAAGTAAAGAACCATGGCAATCCTAATCCGCGTAGAAACGGGCACATGGGGCCAAATCGATAGACTAACATGAGTCGTACAAAGCTTGTTTGATTGTTCGAGTGACGTATTGGGATGAACCAAAACAAATCGTGTTTGTCCGTACAAGTAATGTCTTAAAACGAACTATTTATTAATTAAAAAATTGAATCGTGCAAGCTTGTTTGATGTTTAAAGTAGCAAGTTACAAATTGACATAAATTTGTGTAAAAAGCTTCAAATTTTAATATAAGAACACAAATGCCTCTTACGTGTAGCTCAGTTGGTAAAAAGGTGAAGCGACTTTGCTTAAATATAAGACAGGTATTGGATTCAACACCCCCCCCCCCCCCCAAAGCCTCAACCACATGAATTATCAATACATGAAATTAGGAGGGTAACATTGAACTCATAGCTCAAAGGGCCGGAAAATATATTACAAAAATCCGAGGATTCATAAAATATAAATGTAGATATTTTGGATTTTATGTTTTTGGGCTATAACAAATATATTTATAAAAAAATAAACTGATTAAATATAAAACTAGAATCTAAACCTTTTACATTATTAATATAATGCACCAACCTTTTTATAAGGTATCGAAAAGACGATTGTAATGGTGTAACTTGTTAAAATTAAAACGTATTTTTTTAACATATTTTAGTTAATATACGATTATATGTATTAATATGATTATGGTGTAAAATGAAAATTAGAAAAGTAAAAAGTATAGAGTAAACTAACTAAATAATTATAGACGTATAAAATGTAACTATATATTAAAAATCAATTAAAAATCATGTTTTTGGAAGATTGTTGTCGAAGGTGTGAAAGTGATAGACTTGTAAGAGGGGTATGGGTTTAATAGGAGGTAGGGAAAGTAACACCCAATCACAAAGTGTTCATAGCATGTTAAGCAATTAATCTATGTTACTATGTACGAGTACCACATTAAGGTCAACAAATGCTATTTGATTTTGATCCTTAAAATTGGAGGAACTATCAAACACAAGTGATTTATCGTTTTTCTGTAGGATGCTATTCATAATATCTGGTGTAGTATTATTATTAACTGCAGTGTTATTTTTGCTCCTATCAGAATAAATCTAGACCCTTCGTTTGTTTATGCTAAAATCTAAGTTGATTTGCTTTATTAAAGGAAATAAAACTAGATGGTTCGACTAAAAGCAATTGGTCCATAAATATTAAATATCTTTATCAAATAATGCAATAAATAAAAGCAAAAGAATGCACTGCCCACAAAACAACGAGGGTTAAACATTATTTTGAAAGAGTTAGGGGTTGTTTGACAGTTGTTGAATGGTTTAGTAGTTAGTACAGAATGATTAAGGGGCCAGAATGATTAAGAGACTCTTATGATATAGTGCAATATGGTTGTTTGGTAATTATTCAGAATGAAATGAAGGCGCTTAATGGTTAAGGGAGACGTATGATACAAAATGTAACATCCGTAAATTTATAAGGTAAGTATTTTGTCTCCCTTATTGCATTAATTTCGTTTATGTGTGAATATGTATCTTTATGTGCATTTTATGATCATGAATTATGCTAAAATGTCATATATTGATTTACCATCCTTGATCGTGCAATCCTTGTGCTCGTTATCGTTTCCGGTTGAGTTTCGGGCTGTTTTCGTGTGCCCCGCGATTGTGCCCTGGGCACAATCGCGAAGGGCACTATCGCCGAAGGTGTACCGAGAGTTCGGGGATGGTCGCGATTGTGCTAGGGCACTATCGCGCGGTTTGTACCGTAGGTCTTCGGGTGCTCGCGATTGTGACTCACGATAGTGCCAATGACACTATCGCCGTCGGGGGGCAGTGCTTTAAATGAATCCTTATCAGATTTTAACCTCATTTCTCTCAAACTCTCTCTTCTCTTTGGCGATTTTGGAGACTTCCAAATCGAACTTTTCCTCTCAAAACCCTAACCCTCATAAATACAACTCTCCTTGGTGGTTGGATCTTCACACTTGCATTAACTTCTCTCAAGGACAAATTCTAGGGTTCATAAAGCTCAACTTATCCACTTCAAGTCTCATCTCCTCAAATCTAGGGTTTTCATCTTTTATAGGTTTTGGTACAAAACCTAGATTGTGAGTTTACTAAACCTTTGTTAAAACTAGATACACATCATAATCTTTTATTTGTTATTTCATTCTTTATGTGTTCAAGTATTTGGGATTTCTTGATGAAAATGGTTGGAAATATGTTGGGGATATGCTATGTTTTCGGTTATGTGTACCATTATTTGAGGCTCTTCCCATGGATATATAAGATGGGTAGCTTGATATGTTAAATGTATGCATATATGTGTGTATGATGGTTTTTGTTGGAATATCACTTTGGTGACTTATTTTTATGCATGATGAATATAATTGACGTTTGGGACTTTTGTTGGACTTCAAGAGGATAAGATGGTAATATTATACCCATAGGCGGTATGGAAATATGTTGGGGTTGAAATACACCTAAAGGACCTCCTATGTGCATTATGTTGGACGAACCAAGTCAGTTCACAAGGAGGATGTAGTATTGGGCGCCACTGTGATGGTATGTGCCTAGACCTCCGCCATTCGGAGAATTTTCCTTTGGATTAGTCTCCGGGTGTGTCGGGCCTTGGGATGTTCCTTGTTAAGGGCATCAAGGTATATCGACTCTTGGGGTGGACTCAATTGGTGCTTTGGGTCTCCCCTGATGACTCCACATATATTGAACACTGGTTAACTGCTGATAAGAATTGTAACTGTTCATACATGCTTATTATTGTTCAACTCACTAGGCTTTTTGGCCTAACACTTGTTTGGTGTCGATGTGTATCTCAGGTGTTAGCGGCGCGACTCCTAGGCAAGTTTAGATGCTTTGGGCAAGAGCTTGGGTATTTTGGCACTTGAACTATTGTTGGAAGATTTGGGTTTATAGATGACACCCCTTTTGTAATCTCTTTTCTAGATGTAGAAATTAGATTAGTTGGTTGTTGTTTATTATTCCGTTAAATTACAGAATTGTGATTGAACAGGTTATTTGTATATTTCCCCTTTTTGGGAGGCTCTTGCTATTGCAAACTTTATACCACTTCTCCATTTTTGGAAAGTTTTTGTTATCCCTATTTTTAGGGTGTTACAAGTTGGTATCAGAGTTTTAGTTTAAGTGAACTAGGTATGGTTTAGCGTATCTAGACTTAAGCTTTAGACTTTATGACTTCACTGTCCCCTTGGGGTAGAAATCCTAGGTGGGGAGAGCGTTAGGATTACGGAATTACTTTAATTGAAAGTTGTGATGATGGTGACAAGAATTCTTGTGTATGGTTCGTTCATAATTTCACCTAGCTACTGCTATTATGAATGCATTGTTACGTAAGCATACTTGGTTTACTATTATTATAATAATTGATGAAGGTATTAGTACGTACAATGAGTTAAACTCGCTTAGTCTTTTCTCAATCTCCTTCTCGTGCTTGTGTGGAAGTGATCAATGGTAAACACTCGAAGTAGATTACCGGACATGCCAGAGGGGCAACCAGAAGTGGAATATACAACAGTACGACCCCCGGTGGGGGCAACCTCCGATGACATCCCTATACCCAGAATCTTGGGAGGAGGGCCTGAGCATATTCCGCGTCGGAACCTCAACACAGGTAACGCCATCATGGAGGAAGTTACCATGGAGACCCGACTTCGGGATAGTATGATGTTGGCTATGAATGCGGCCCTGGCTCAACAACAGTTGGCCATGACTTCGGCCATGACCCAACAACAAGAGTTTTTCATGAAACTCCTATAGGATCGAGACGCTAGCCACCGACAACCTGAGACGATGGCTGAAAACATTATTGTGGGGTCGGGTGGACCAAATGTGGTAACGGTTAAACAACCATCTGCTGACGTGATTCGAACGAAGGCTAAGGGGTGCACTTACAAGACGTTTCTGGGGTGCCACCCTAAGGAGTTTGCGGGTTCAGATAACCCGGTTGCTTGTATGTATTGGCTCAAGGAGGTAGAGATGGCCTTTGAGTCAAGTGAGTGTGATCCCTCTCAACGGGTCAAGTTTGCTTCTCAACTACTTCGGGGAGAGGCTTTGATTTGGTGGAACCTCACTCGATCAGTCCTCACTCCTGAAGTTCTGGCTAAGTTAACTTGGCCAGTGTTCAAAGAGAAGATTATGGACAAGTATTATAGCGAGCGTTCAATGAACAAGTTGGAGCGGGAGTTCCGGGATCTGAAGAAAGGAAACCTGTCTATGGTTGGCTACTCCAAACTCTTTTTGGAGAAACTAAACTTGGTGGAACATCTAGTCCCCGATGAAAGGTCGAAGATGAAAGCATATCAGCAAGGTTTACCGGCCGGTATGCGAACGGACGTAAGGAATGCTAAGTGTTCGACTTTGCAAGAAGTTATCGAGGAGTCTTTGCTCATTGAAGATGACATCAACGCAGAAAGGGAAGAGAAAAGGCATGTTGGTGAGAAACGGAAGTGGGAAGGGCCATCTGGGACCGTGCGTCAATCAAGGCCGTTTGCTAATGGGAGAGCGAGTGATCAACGCCGCGAGGATCGGTGGTGCCACAAGTGCAGGTCAAAACACTCGGGACCATGCACTACCATAGCTCACTCCGGGCCAGTCGGGTGTAACAAGTGTGGTAAGAAGAACCACACGACTCGAGAATGTTCCCTTTGTGGTCCGGTATGTTATGAGTGCGGTGAATCGGGGCATATGAAGAGGAGTTGCCCAAAGCTAGTGGGAGGAATCGGTGGAAATTCTGTAGGGTCGACGGCTAGAGCCGAGCAACCATCAAGGGCTCCGAGTCGAGCCTTCCGAATGTCTACCGAGGAAGCCAAGGAGACCGCCGATGTCGTTTCGGGTACGTTCCTAGTAAACTCCTTGCCAGCTCGTGTTTTGTTTGATTCGGGTGCTACATGCTCTTTTGTGTCGGAAATCTTCTGTAAGCAATTCACTACTCCTATTAGTGTCCTTCCCGATGTGTTAGTAGTAGAAATAGCGAATGGAGATCAAGTAATCATCTGAGACTGTTTTTGTAATTGCACTATAGAAATCGATGGGAATCCTTTCGGGGTAGATTTGCTACCTATGGCCATAGGGGGTTTTGACGTGGTCATAGGCATGGACTGGTTAGTAAGGCACAAGGCCGACATCTTTTGCTCTAAGAAGATGATTCAAGTGCCTTTGGAGGGAAGCAAGGTGGTCATCATCTATGGAGAGAAGGGAAAAGGTTGCAACCCTATAATCTCCTCTCTCAAGGCTCGGAAGTTCCTAGCGAAGGGTTACCCTTCGTATCTAGCATTCGTGGTGGACGCGAAGAAGTAGAAGAAGACGGTGGAAAAAGTGAAGGTCGTGCGGGATTTTCCGGATGTCTTTCCGGAAGACTTACCCGGATTACCACCGGAGCGACAAGTGGAATTTCAGATCGATCTCTCTCCGGGAGCGGCTCTGATAGCTCGAGCTCCATATCGTTTGGCACCGACATAAATGAAAGAGATGATGACGCAACTTCAAGAGTTGTTGGAGAAGGGCTTCATTCGACCAAGCTCGTCACCTTGGGGAGCACCGGTTTTGTTCGTGAAGAAGAAGGATGGATCCATGCGGATGTGCATAGATTATCGGGAGTTAAACAAAGTCACGGTGAAGAACAAGTATCCTCTACCCCGCATCGATGACCTTTTTGATCAACTTCAAGGCGCATGATGTTTCTCGAAGATTGACCTTCGGTCCGGATATCATCAAGTGAGAGTGAAGAAAGAGGACATTTCGAAGACGGCTTTCCGGACGCGATACGGCCATTACGAGTTTTTGGTGATGCCTTTCGGTCTAACCAACGCTCTAGCCGTATTCATGGATTTGATGAACCGTGTGTGTCGCCCATTCTTGAATAAATCCGTGATCATCTTCATCGACGATATTTTAATATATTCAAAGGATGAGTCTGAGCATGGAAAACACTTACGGGAAGTATTAGAAGTTCTAAGGAGGGAGAAACTGTTCGCGAAATTCTCGAAGTGCGAATTCTGGCTTCAAGAAGTGCAATTCTTGGGGCACGTGGTATCAAAAGACGGCGTAAAGGTGGATCCGGCAAAGATCGATGCAATGATGAGTTGGGAGCCTCCAACAAGTCCGACAGAGATTCGAAGCTTCTTAGGCTTGGCGGGTTACTACCGGCGTTTCATCCAAGACTTTTCCAAGATAGCTACACCGCTCACTTCTCTTACAAGGAAGAACGTCAAGTTTCTTTGGACCGATGCACAAGAACAAGCCTTTCAGACGCTCAAGAGGAAGTTGTGCGAAGCTCCGATCTTATCCCTACCCGAAGGATCAGAAGACTTTGTGGTGTTTAGTGACACTTCCAAAATGGGGCTTGGGTGTGCCCTAATGCAAGGGGGAAAGTAATAGCCTACGCGTCGCGACAATTAAAGGATCATGAAAAGAACTACCCGACTCATGATTTGGAGTTGGCGGCGGTAGTTTTCGCGTTAAAGTTGTGGCGACACTACTTGTATGGGACCAAGTGTACTCTTTTCACGAATCACAAAAGTCTCAAATACATCTTCGATCAAAAGGAACTCAACAAGCGGCAAAGAAGATGGCTTGAACTCCTAAAGGATTATGATTGTGATCTACTCTATCATCCCGGTAAGGCCAATGTGGTGGAGAATGCTTTGAGTCAGATGAGCCATGAGGGTGGCGTTAAATTGTCCCTTACAAGAATGGACGTGGTATCAAGTTTGGTAGAAAGCATCAAGACGTGGCAGGTGGAAGCACTCAAGGAGAAAAATCTCAAATCCGAGATCATGGTAAAGCAAAGTGGACTTTTGACGGAAGATAGTCGCGGGCTTAAACTCTTTCAAGGTCGAATTTGGGTGCCGAAGTTGGGTGGAAATCGGGAATTACTTCTAGAAGACGCGCACAAGTCGAAGTATTCTATACATCTCGGTAGTACCAAGATGTATAGAGACTTAAAATTAAATTATTGGTGGTCGGTGATGAAGTTAGATGTGGCTAACTATGTGGAGAAATGTGTCACTTGTCTCCAAGTCAAGACGGAACATCAAAGGCCATATGGGAGTTTACAACCGTTGTCCATTCCCGAGTGGAAATGGGACAACATCGCTATGGACTTCGTGACGAAGCTACCAAAGACCTTGCGAGGCCATGATACAATTTGGGTAGTCGTTGATCGGCTAACCAAGAGTGCCCATTTCCTTGCAATGCGGGAGACCTTACCAATGGAAAAATTGGCCAAGCTTTATATTGACGAGGTGGTGTCAAGGCACGGAGTTCCGAAATCTATTGTGTCGGATCGGGACATCCGATTCACTTCGAACTTTTGGGCTAGTTTGCAAAAGGAGTTGGGTACTCGACTAAATTTGAGCACGGCGTATCATCCTCAAACGGATGGTCAAAGCGAGAGGACGATCCAGACATTAGAAGATATGTTGAGGTGGTGTGTAATAGACTTCGGGGGAAGTTGGGATTCACATCTACCTTTGGTAGAGTTCGCGTACAACAACAGTTACCATTTTAGTATCGGAATGGCACCGTTCGAGGCCTTGTATGGGCGGAAGTGTAGAACCCCAGTTTGTTGGCTAGAAGCGGGCGAAAAGCAATTCGCCGGGCCGGAATTGGTGCAAGAGACGACAGATAAGGTGAAAGAGATTCGGGAGAGGCTAAAGGCGGCACAAGACCGACAAAAGAGTTATGCGGACAAGAAGAGAAGGCCGGTTGAGTTTCAAGTGGGCGACCGGGTCATGTTGAAGGTGTCTCCGTGGAAGGGGATCATACGTTTCGGGAAATTTTCCTTTGGATTAGTCTCCGCGTGTGTCGGGCCTTGGGATGTTCCTTGTTAAGGGCATCAAGGTATATCGACTCTTGGGGTGGACTCGATTGGTGCTTTGGGTCTCCCCTGATGACTCCACATATATTGAACACTGGTTAACTGCTGATAAGAATTGTAACTGTTCATACATGCTTATTATTGTTCGACTCACTAGGCTTTTTGGCCTAACACTTGTTTGGTGTCGATGTGTATCTCAGGTGTTAGCGGCGCGGCTCCTAGGCAAGTTTAGATGCTTTGGGCAAGAGCTTGGAGATTTTGGCACTTGAACTATTGTTGGAAGATTTGGGTTTATAGATGACACCCCTTTTGTAATCTCTTTTCTAGATGTAGAAATTAGATTAGTTGGTTATTGTTTATTATTCCGTTAAATTACAGAATTGTGATTGAACATGTTATTTGTATATTTCTCCTTTTTGGGAGGCTCTTGATATGACAAACTTTATACCACTTCTCCATTTTTGGAAAGTTTTTGTTATCCTTATTTTTAGGGTGTTACACAAAATGATTCAAAGGGTTTTGGAACCATTAAGTGGCAACCTTTTTTTGCCAAACAGGATTCACCTCTTAACGATTTAGTGGCTGCCTCTTAATGGAACCATTAAGAAGTAAAAAACAGTCCCTTATGTATCTACTTCATTTGACGAAGAGCTTTGCACAAACCTTATGCAGGGCGGACCTATGAAGGCGATAGGGGTCCTGTGTACCTACTTAATTTTTTTATTTTTGAACGACAAAAGTGTACCTACTTTATTGATTATCATATGTAGAATGTTTTGGGGTATGAATGATACGCAACTAAAATTTGAGCGGTGCTCTGGGACGTTAAAAAAATACATGATACATCAATGGGAAAAAAAATCGCAAAAGTCTAGAAATCAAATAAAAAACATAAAGTACCTCAGAATCAACCAAAAAATTTAAAGCAATCTATTACAATCATTCCATAAACTAGAAAAAAAATCTTTTGAAATGGTGAAACTCTACCAAAAAAATCTTTTGGACTTACGCCTAAGACATAGTATTGTGTCATGCTCAAAAGGTCGATTTCCATTCAAGAAAAATGTATATAATCTCCCAACTCGACACAACTGACTTTTCCCCGAGTTAAACTACGTTAAGTATTCCACAAGATCAAATTGTGTCTTCACAAGTCTCTGATCCATCTTAAAAATATACCATTTTGACAAAATCACGAGTCCTCCGCTGACCTTCTGAAATGAGAAAATGTGGGTTTAGGAGAGGGGGGGGGGGTTTGAACCCAGACAGTTCAATGGATAGGGTCTAAAGATGGACAAATGGATCCGGCCAACCCTGGGACCAGCAGAGTTGGGACCGGCCCAGTCCAGGACCATTTGGGACCAACCCAGTCCAGGACCATTTACAATATTTCACCGAAAAAAAGGCCCGATCAGGGACCGGTCCGATTTTTTATTTAGAATTTATTTTAAATGTATTTTTAAGTATATTTTAAATGTATTTGATTGAAGACCAAAATGTGTTTTTAAATGTATTTTATTAAGTGTATTATAATAAAAACGTATTTTTTAGTGTATTCAATTGACTCAATTAAATATTTTAAAGTATATTTGATCTCATAATAACAAAGTCTTATTTTTTAGTGTATTTGATTGACCCAATTATCATTAAAAAATATTTGTTAGTGTACCTGATGGACCAGACTATTCAAAAAATATTTTTTATATGTTAAAAATCAATTTAAAAAAAAAATTAAGTGAGACCGATTTGTACCCGGCATGGAACTGAAAACGGTTCTCATAATCGGGCCTTGTAAAGCCTAACCGGCCAAAGTATTTTAGTCGGGACCGGGACCAGAACCAATTACACCGGCACTGTTTAAAACCGGGACCGATTTAAACCTAACTTGACTCGAGACCGAATTTTGGCCATCTCTAATCGGGTCACAACATTTGAACATTTTATCCGTGGGCCATTCAAAGTACCATATAATGTATTCGGGTCGGGTTTTCAGCTTATCTTTTACACCGGTGTGATATGTTGGGCTTCACCATCCGCTTTCTGGGCTCAATCACCACATAGACCAAACCAGCCCCCACCCACCGGCCACGTACAGCGCAACGCCTGACTGAGCTACGTCGTCGTCATCATCATCATCAGCAGCAGCAGCTTGATCTTCTTTTTGAAACAACGCAGAGAAGCAAACCATACAGATCATACAGAAGAAGAATTCTCTAAGTCGATTTTTGTGAAATTTTGTTTTGTTTTTGCAAATTGGAGCAGATAAATCATGTCTATTTGATCACTAGGAGGAATTTGTTCATTCACCGGACGATCGATAAGAAACCAGATCTTAAATTTGGAATCAAATCAACAACGGATCTGATCTATCTGGTTTTGGATAATTGATGGCAGGGGCGGCCTCTGCGCTGTTCCTTCTTGACATCAAAGGGCGTATTCTCGTGTGGCGCGATTACCGTGGCGACGTTTCTGCACTTCAGGCAGAACGTTTCTTCACTAAATATCTTGAGAAAGAGGTATTTTCGATTTTCGTTGTTGTTTTTTGATAGATTTAGATGTTAATTTATCGTAGTTGGAAATCTAAACCAGAAAAGTAAAACAATGTTTAGCTGACAAAGTAGGTTGATTGAGCTAAGATGTTCGTGTTTCAACATAGGTATTGTAAAATCAAATCGGATTTGGATGAAAATCTGTTCCAACTGACTTCCAATTAAGTTGTCCAGACATTCATCTGTTCAAAATCCACGAGTCCGTTCTATTTTGTGTATTGTAATTTCATGGTTTAGTTAACTAAGAATTCAGGAAGAAGTAGTCAGTCTGCGAGTCTTAATAAGATCAATATGTTGGATAGGGTTTTTGTATTTTTGTTTTTTTCATTAGAAGTACTGTTGTCATTATAATCCTGCAAACATATATTGAGATTGGGGCTTGCTTTTCGATGGGGTTACTTAAAATGAGTATGGTTATAACATGTTTTGGAATTATGGTGTTTTGATGAACTTCAGGGTGATTCAGATTCTCAAGATCCAGTTGTTTACGATAATGGTGTTACGTATATGTTCATACAACACAACAATGTATATCTAATGACTGCTTCGAGGCAGAATTGTAATGCTGCCAGTCTTCTCCTATTTCTACACCGTGTAGTTGATGTAAGTGCTATTTGGGTATTTAATGAATCAACTTTTCTGTTGTTGGTAGCTCTAGAAATATATGATCACATATTCTCCTTGACAGTTTCCAAACCCTGGAACATTTGGCTCTCTATCCTACAAGAAAAAAAAGAAAAAGAAAAAGAAAAAAGAACTTCTCTAAATCATTGTGTGCATGATTACATTTCCAGACAAGCTATGTGATTAAATCTTATCTATCAGATTATTGTTGTAATTGGTAACAGGTATTTAAGCATTACTTTGAGGAGTTGGAAGAGGAATCACTTAGAGATAACTTTGTCGTAGTGGTATGAGTATTTTAGATATTTTCTCACTAAAATATGTCATTATTAGAAGGATACAAGTCCACCTAAGTTTAATGATGTCTTGCAGTATGAGTTGCTTGATGAAATGATGGACTTCGGTTACCCTCAATACACTGAAGCTAAAATTCTTAGTGAGTTTATCAAGACTGATGCATATAGGATGGAAGTTTCACAGAGGCCTCCCATGGCTGTGACAAATGCTGTGTCCTGGCGTAGTGAAGGAATACATTACAAAAAGAATGAAGTATGTCTTCTTCTTGTGTGAATTGGCTGGGTGATACTGTGATCAGATTACCAATATTTTTTTTTGTTCAGGTATTTTTGGATGTTGTGGAGAGTGTGAATATACTTGTCAACAGTAATGGACAGATAGTTAGGTCGGAAGTTGTTGGAGCATTGAAGATGCGAACTTATTTGAGGTGAATTAAATTTCTCTTTATTTTCTCACCATCTACCATATACCATCAAAAAACTATTTGGAATATTTCATTCTTGTTCTCTTTTTTGATCTGTAGCTATCAGCCGTACAAATTTCAATAATCACTAACTGAATTTTCAGGCATTGTTTAGGTGATTTAAGCAAAAGTGAAATATTCCAATGTATTAAACTTCATTAAGCAATTTCCCCCAACATAAAAAAAAATCACAAGTACTTGTAATAACAACGATGAAACATGTTGCGAAGATCAAGCAAACTGAGAAAAAGGAAGCTGAAATTATTTTTTTTAAAATTAGACTGAGGGGACACGGTCTCACAGATCAGCCATTACACAATATGTCATCTTGTCTCATCTATAACCAAAGAGGCTTCTGTTATTTTCTTTACACTTTTCAGTTTAGCTTTATCGAGTGTTTGTCTCCATTTTTTTTTCAATGAACCAACTGGATTATTATATGCTTTACTGTTTTGTAAACTAAAGCTGATCAAAGAACAATTGCATCCATTAGCTGGTGGGATATTATCATTACTTCAGCTTGAATAATGCATGGGTCACTGATCCTTGATGTTGATGCTGTGAAGTCTTTTTGAGCCTTAAAATACATTTTAGGTGAAGATGCATTTCATCTATTTCAATTTCTTAGCTAGTATGTGCCATATGCATTATCAGAAGTAAGCTAAAAACCTGTATGATGTTTATTTGTTGTGGTCTACCCTTACCACTCTTGATGCCATCCCCTTGTACATTCATTTAGATCCACAGCCATAACATGCTGTTATCTGCTATACACTCACAAGAATTGATTATACACTCATAAGAATTTGGGGTTGAATGTGGATTGTATTGAACTCACAAGATTGGGTGCTGACTTTCGAGAGGTCAGTTCTCTCCAAGAGCTTACACTCCACTTACAATTGACAAAATGAATTCGATAAAGCTCTACTAACCCCCACTCCACTATAATACGATTGTCTAACAAACTAAAGTAAATTCCCCAAACTACCCCTGATGAATAGGATCAGACCAAACAGTAATCAGAACAGAATTAAAAGACTTCTAACTCAATTACTAGTTCCTTCTCTTGTACGTGAAGTGTATTGGAGGACCAATACTTCCCCTCAAAGCTTTCACCTTGTCCTCAAGGTGACAATTTGGAAACTGTTGTAGTAAAGCTTCCAACACTTCCCAGGACGACTCAAACTCCGATAACCCCTTCCATTTAACGAGAACCTCCAACTGTCCTGGATCCCCATTGTGCATAGGACGAACATCCAATATATCTTCTGGGCTTGCATGTAACTCAAGATCCTCGGTGATCTGTGTAGGAATCTCCTTAGTGGAAGAGCAACTGCCAATAGCTTGACGTAATTGTGATACGTGAAAAACTGGGTGGATCCTCGTTGTCGCGGGAAGGTCTAAACGATATGTCACCTTACCAATCTGTTCCAGCACACGATAAGGACCGTAAAATCTAGCCAATAGTTTTGGATTGTTGCCCTTTACCAACGATTTCTGTCTATAGGGCCGTAATTTAAAAAAAACATAGTCTCCAGGAGAAAATACCAACTCTCGATGTTTCAAGTCTGCTTTGCGGCTTCATTCGGCATTGCGCTTTCAAAAGGTGCATACGCACCTCATCCCAAATCTCATCTCTATCCATCAGCTCTTGTTCAACCGTGTATAATTTCGAAGATGCCGCCTTGTAACGTAATAACGGTGGTGGGTCACGTCCATAAAGCACCCGAAATGGTGAACACTTAAGTGAGGTATGGTACGATGTATTATACGACAATTCTGCCCAAGAGAGCCATTTACTCCACACTTTCGGTTTGTCAGACACCCAACATCGTAAATATTGTTAAGAGGCATTTATTGACCACCTCAGTTTGGCCATCAGATTAATTTTGATATGCCGAACTGAATTTCAGCCTTGTACCTTGTAACTTGAATAACTCTTTCCAGAATGAACTTAGGAACACTTTGTCCCTATCAGACACAATGGACTGAGGAACCTCGTGAAGACGAACAATATCTTTCACGAACACTTCAGCAACGTTGGAGCGCGGTAAGCCTTCGATAAAATCCATAGAAATTTCTTCCCACACCTTCCATGGTAAGTCCAAAGGCTGTAGTAGACCTGCAGGTGTTCCATGTAGATTTTTGTTCCGTTGGCATGTCTCACAACGTTTAACCATGTCAAAGATATCCTTCCGCATTCCAACCCAGAATACTTCCGTCGCTATACGCTGATATGTTTGGTCCTCCCCTCCATGACCCCCCAATGGGAGTTGCGTGAAACTCCTAAAAAATCAAGGGAATGATTTTTGAGGTTCGAGGTATTACCGAACAACTTTTATAAAGTAATAATCCCTGTCACAGCTCAAACCCCTTGTGGCCATCTTGATTTGCTTCTAAATCATCACGGATCTTTTTCAAGAAAACATCTTCTACAATTTCCTGCTTCAATTCATTCCATTGCCTCTACCGTGGGCCTCCAATGTTCAAGCATTCCACAGTTTCCATTTTACGAGAAAGTGCGTCTGCTGCCCGATTAGCACTACCTTGCTTATAGATTATAGAAAAATTGTATCCTAGCAGCTTGCTGACCCAATTTTGGTACTCCGATTCGATCACCCTCTGTTCTAACAAAAACCGAAGACTTTGTTGGTCCGTACGAACAATGAAACGTCTCCCTAGCAAGTAAGGCCGCCACTTCCTTACGGCCAAAACGATGGCCATCAACTCCTTCTCGTATATCGATTTTTGCTTAGCTCGTAAACCAAGAGCTTGACTGAAGTAGGCGATGGGCTGTTCGTCTTGCATTAATACCGCACCTAACCCGTAACCGGAGGCGTCTGATTCAACAACAAATTCTTTATTGAAATCAGGTAAACGCAGAAGAGGTGCTGTCTAGGCTGTGGACAACAGGTATTTCAACTCCAAAAATGCACTCTGAGCTTCTTGAGACCATTGAAATTGTTTTTTTTTTAATAAAGCAGTAAGTGGGGCTGCAACCACACCATACCCCTTTATAATTTTTCTGTAGTATCCAGAAAGGCCTAAAACCCCCCTCAATCCTGTCACTGTCACTGATTTCGGTATATTCCAATCCAACACCACCTTTACTTTAGCTTCGTCAACCTCGACTCCCTTGGATGAAATAACATGGCCTAGATACCCCAAACGATCTCGGTTGAATTCACATTTCTTCCGATTGGCGTACAGTCGATGTTGACACAACACCTCGAAAACCTTTTTCAAATTATCCGTGTGCTCTTCTAATGAAGTACTATAAACCAAAATACCGTCGAAGAAAACTAGAACAAACTTTCTCAAAAAAGATTTGAATACCTCGTTCATCAGATTCTGGAACGTAGCAGGGGCGTTGACTAACCCAAAGGGCATTACCATGAACTCGTAATGCCCTTGGTGAGTCCGAAATGTTGTTTTATGCACATCGCTTTCGTTCATCCTGATCTGATGATAACCTGACTTAAGGTCGAGTTTCGAAAAAATCTTGGCCCCATTTAATTCGTCCAACAATTCATCTATAACTGGGATTGGAAACTTGTCCAGCACTGTGGCTTTGTTCAACGCCCTGTAATCCATGCAGAAACGCCAACTCCCGTCCTTTTTTTAACGAGAAGAACCGGGCTCGAAAACGGACTAGCACTCGGACGGATTACCCCTGCCTCTAAAATCTCCTTGACCAACTTTTTGATCTCATCTTTTTGGTAATGGGGGTACCTATACGGTCGAACATTCACTGGTTCCCCCTTCTTTTAACACGATGCTATGCTCCTTTCCTCGTGAGGGCGGTAATTCAGGTGGCATATTGAACACCATTTCAAACTCTTTTAGTAACTGATCAATAGAGTTTTCACCTTGCGTCTCTTTGAGTTGATTAACAACACAAGCCCCCCAATTCCACTAAAATCCCATGTCCTTCCTGTTGTAGCACCCTTCCCATGGCTTTCAAGGAAATCATGGACTTTCCCAGGGCAGGATCATCTCTTAGAGTGACAGACTTTCCTCCCATGTTGAACTTCATCACTTGCTGTTTCCAGTTTACGTGCGTTGACCCCAGAGTTTCCAACCACTGAACTCCAAGGATGACATCACTATTGCCCAACTGAATCGGAAGAAAATCTTCTCTTATCTCCAGATTTTGAAGTAAGAGTGAGACACCCCTACAAACTCCTCCTTTCAACGAACTTCCGGTACCCATAACGATCGTATAATCATTGGTCAGTTCTACATTCAATTTCAATATTTCAACCACCTCTTTCGAGATGAAGTTGTGTGTAGCATCGCTATCGATCAACACAACCAAACTCTGGTTCTCGATCATCCCTTATAATTTCATCGTCTTTGGATTTGTTAACCCGACAACAGAATTCAGATGCACCTCCACCTTCGAGCCAACATCAACTATATTTACTGAATTCAATGCTCCTTCTCCCTCTTTGGTCACTGTCTCATTCTCAGAATCCTCCTGAACAACTATAACATTAATTTCTTTCTTTCTGCACTTGTGACTAGGGGAATATTTATCATCGCATCTATAGCAAAGACCCAGGGCCCTCTTTTGTTGTACTTCTTGATCAGACAACTTTCTAAATTCAGATCCAATTTTACTATCAACTGATGGGGAAATTACAAATTGGAACAAATTGCTTTTGTTATTTGAAGATGAACTAAAACTTTTTTACCTGAAAAAATCGATCTCTCACGATTCATCAGTTTATTCTTCACTTCGATCTTCGAAGCCATTTCCATCGCCTCACTCAGAGTCAAGGGATTCATCAGACGTAATTCCGCCTTAATTGAACTCTCCAGCCCGTTGATGAATTGTCCCAAGAAATTCGACTGGGATACCGTCCAATGGTGCCGCGAATTCCACGAATTTTCTTTTGTAGTCATCAATCGTGCCTTCTTGTTTGACTGCAAGAAACTGCTCGCACAACGACCCTGTGGCCAGGGATCTAAACTGCCGCAAAAATCAAATGTTTGAGATCTTCCCATCTCGTAATAGGATGTCGCTTGTTTTCCCATTGAAACCACTTTAACGCGTCCCCTTCGAATGCAATAAACGATACATCAATTTTCTCCTCCCGAGTCAAGTGATTTAACGCAAAATAACGTTCAGCTCTTAAAATCCACCCATCTGGATCTTTCCCTTCGAACGACGGAATCTCCAATTTTCTCCTTTTAACCGCTGAAAAACGAAATGAACCTGTCGATTCTTCCTTCTTCCTCCCTTTTCCGCTCAAAACAAAGCCATCCTCGCTATCTGATAACTGTGGCGAATGAATTTTACTCGCCGCTACTTCCTGATGTTTGATGATACGCTCCATCTGCTCCATAATGGTTTGCATCCCTTTTTCGATTGATCCTACGCTGCTCTCCAAGTCTTCTACACGCGATGTCATACTACGGGTTGTCATCTTTTCCTGGAAAGAACTGCTCTGATACCAATTTGCTATACACTCACAAGAATTGATTATACACTCGTAAGAATTTGGGGTTGAATGTGGATTGTATTGAACTCACAAGATTGGGTGCCGACTTTCGAGAGGTCAGTTCTCTCCAAGAGCTTACGCTCCACTTACAATTGACAAAATGAATTCGATAAAGCTCCACTACCCCCCCCCCCCCCCCACCACACACAGTCCACTAATACGATTCTCTAACAAACTAAAGTAAATTCCCCAAACTACCCCTGATGAACAGGATCTAACCAAACAATAATCAGAACAGAACTAAAAGACTTCTAACTCAATTACTAGTTCCTTCTCTTGTACGTGAAGCGTATTGGAGGTTTACCATTATCCTTCAAAAACTTCGTTTGATATTAGTTGGATACTTGGATGTAATCCAAAAACAACTCTTCTAATGCAAGGTTGCATAATATATCAAAAATAGGTATGGACTAGTGGGAATAACGACCAACCACCTAAATTGAGCCGAGATTTGCTTGAGGCTCCATTTTTTAACTTGACATATCTCCCAGTTTCTTGGCCGTTGGGGAGCTTGTTTCATATTATCTTGAATTGAATAGTGGTGTATTACATGGGATTACATTCGGAAGATGCTATCTGTGTATATTATAAACCGTGCCCAACTAAAAGGATCTACCAAAAATGTGTCTATCAAGCCGATAAGTTCAACAATGAGGTGTTTCTTAAAACCAGTGTTCTTTGTTGTGGAGAGTTTTAGGGCATGTTTGCATATTGAGGAGTTCAGGAAACATGAAATATTTTGGAAAATTCCTTAGTAATTCTCCACCAGCAAGCAAATTGAATGTCCTGACTTGGAGTTGGATAAACAGATTGCTATACACTGATTCGAATTGGTAAGATTGGGAAATTGAATTGTATTAAAATGGAACTATTCTGACTTTCGAGAGGTCAGATCTCTCCCCAAGAACTTGCGTTCCAAGTACAAAGTACATAAATGAATCGATACCCCAACAACAAACTCTCACTCTTACTTAATACGCTCCACTAACAGAAAACTATGAAATTCCCAAACTACCCCTCACACTTTATTCAAACTAAACAAGACAGTAAAGGAATTATAAGCTGACTAACAGAATACCCACACCCAATTTTTTATTCCTCCTCTTATACGTGAAGCGGACAGAGGGTTTACCAATACTCCCCCCCCCCCCCCCCCCCCCCCCCCCCCAAAAAAAAAAAAAAGATTCACCTTGTCCTCAAGGTGACAATCCGGGAATTGCTGCAACAGAGCCTCCAAAACCTCCCACGAAGCTTCAAATTCAGATAACCCATGCCATTTAACAAGCACCTCCAATTGACCTGGGCCTCCATTCGCCAATGGTCGAACATCCAGATTATCATCAGGGCGTGAAATCAATTCGAGTTCCTCTGTAAGTTGAGTAGGAATCTCAGTTGTAGACGCACAATCACCAATAGCTTGCCGAAGTTGCGAAATATGGAACACTGGGTGTATTTTAGCAGTAGAGGGAAGAGCTAAGCGATACGCGACAGTACCAATTTTCTCTAGAACACGATAGGGGCCATAGAATCTCGCCAAAAGTTTTGGACTATTTCCTCGTATCAAAGATCGTTGTCGAAAAGGTCGTAGCTTTAAGAAAAACCAATCACCAGGGGAGAAAATGACTTCCTTTCGTTTCGAATCGGCTTGTTGCTTCATACGACATTGAGCCTTCAAAAGATGCATTCGCACCTCATCCCAAATTTCATCTCTTTCCAATAATTCCTACTCGACATTCTGTAATTTTGAGGAAGCCGTTTGATAACGTAAAAGTGGTGGTGGATCACGGTCATACAACACCCGAAAAGGAGTGCATTTCAACGAAGTGTGATACGCCGTGTTGTAAGACAATTCCGCCCACGGTAGCCACCTGTGCCAGGACTTGGGTCTGTCAGAAACCCAACACCGCAAATATTGCTCGAGACACTTGTTGACCACCTCAGTTTGTCCATCAGACTGAGGATGATATGCCGAACTGAATTTCAGTTTAGTGCCCTGTAATTTGAACAATTCCTTCCAGAACGAACTTAAAAACACCTTATCTCTATCGGACACAATCGATTGAGGAATGCCATGCAACCGAACAATTTCTTTTACGAAAATTTCAGCTACCGTTTGAGCAGTAAACGGGTGTTTTAAACCCACGAAGTGAGCGTATTTGCTGAAACGGTCGACTACCACCAATATCGAACTCATCCCATTTGATCGAGGCAACCCCTCAATAAAGTCCATCGAAACTTCTTCCCATACTTTGGTTGGTAATTCTAATGGTTGCAACAAACTCGCTGGGGTGCCATGTAAATATTTATTGCGTTGACAAACTTTACATCGTTTAACCATATCGATTATGTCTTTCCTCATGCCGACCCAAAACATCTCCGCCGCGATCCTTTGATAAGTGCGATCCTCCCCTCCATGGCCTCCGATTGGGGACGCATGAAACTCTTCGAAAATCAAAGGAATCAACTTTGAAGTCCTTGGAATCACGAGACGATCTTTATACAGTAGCAAGCCTTGATTAAGGACAAAGCCTTTGTGACAGGCCCCATCAGATTCGAGATCATTACGCAACTTCCTAAGGAACTCATCTTCTGCGATTTCCTGCTTTAACGCGTCCCATTGCCTCCATTGAGGTCCTCCAAGGGATGAACATTCGACCCTCTCCACTTTTCGTGAAAGAGCATCCGCCGCACGATTGGCACTACCTTGTTTATAGACAATTGAAAAATCGTAGCCCAGAAGTTTACTGATCCAGTTTTGATACTCCGGCTCAACTACCCTTTGTTCCAACAAAAAACGTAAACTTTGTTGGTCCGTGCGTACAATGAAACGTCTCCCCAACAGATAAGGACGCCATTTTCTCACCGCCAACACAATAGCCATTAATTCTTTCTCATAGACGGACTTCTGTTTAGCCCGTAAACCCAAGGCCTGACTGAAGTATGCGATGGGCTGCTCTTCTTGCATTAACACAGCGCCTAATCCATATCCAGAAGCATCGGATTCAATAACGAATTCTTTCTCAAAATTAGGTAATCGTAAAACAGGGGTCGAAGATAATAATCGTTTTAAAGTAAGAAAAGCTTCTTGGGCTTCGCTGGACCATTGAAATTGATTTTTCTTTAGTAACGCTGTTAATGGTGCCGCAACTCCCCCATACCCTTTTATGAACTTACGATAGTATCCCGAGAGACCCAAGAACCCTCTCAGTTCTGTCACTGATTTTGGCACTTCCCAATCCACCACAACCCTGATTTTAGCCTCATCCACCTCGACTCCTTTGATTGAAATGACATGGCCAAGATAGCCCAATCGATCACGATTGAATTCACATTTTTTACGATTGGCATACAGGTGGTGTTTCGATAAAACTTCGAAAACTTTCTGCAAATGATCTCTATGCTCCTCCACAGAGGTACTGTATACGAGTATATCATCGAAAAAGACTAATACAAATTTACGCAAAAAGTCTTTGAATACCTCGTTCATTAAACTCTGAAACGTTGCAGGTGCGTTGACTAATCCAAACGGCATTACTAAGAATTCGTAATGCCCTTGATGAGTTCGAAACGCAGTCTTTTGTATGTCTCCCTCCTGCATTCGAATCTGGTCAGATTTTAAATCCAGCTTCGAAAATACTCTGGCTCCACTCACTTCGTCCAATAATTCGTCAATTACGGGTATAGGGAACTTGTCGAGGACTGTTGCTTTGTTTAAGGCTCTATAGTCAATGCAAAAACGCCAACTCCCATCCTTTTTTTTTACTAAAAGAACGGGACTCGAAAACGGACAAGAGATTGGACGAATGACCCCAGCTTGCAACATTTCCTTAACGAGTCTTTCGATTTCGTCCTTCTGATAATGGGGATTACGATACGGTCTTACGTTCACTGGACCTTCCCCCTCTTTGAGCACGATTCCATGTTCTTTACCCCGAATTGGAGGTAATTCAGCCGGCATATTGAAAATTTCTTCATATTCCTCAATCAACTGTTCAATAGCTGGATCACCCTGTGGTTCCATGACCTGATCAACATCACAAACTCCCAACTCGACCAGCACTCCATATCCTTCTTGTTGCATTACTTTGCCCATGGTTTTCAGCGAAACCATCGATTTCCCTAAAGCCGGATCACCCCTTAAGGAGATCGATTTTCCTCCTACATTGAACTTCATAAATTGCTGTTTCCAGTTGACGTGTGTCGAACCCAGCGTCTCCGGCCATTGAATGCCTAAGATCACGTCACTATTACCCAAGGGAATAGGTAAAAAATCCTCTCTAATCTCCAAACCCTGAATCATCAACGATATTCCCCTACAAATGCCAATTCCCTTCAAAGTGTTTCCCGTACCCATAGTAATCGTATATTCCTTAGTCTCCTCGACTCCCAATTTTAACCGATCAACCACCTCCTTCGAAATGAAGTTATGTGTGGCTCCACTATCGATCAAAACTACAAGCCTTTGATCGCCGATTAAACCTTCGAGTTTCATGGTTTTTGGATTCGACAATCCAACCACTGAGTTGAGATGAACTTCTACCTTCGGTCCGACATCAACAACGTCAACTGTATTCAAGGCCTTTACCTCCTCTTCTGAAATCTTTTCCTCCTCTGCCTCCTCCTGAATTAAAATCACGTTAACTTCTTTTTTACTGCATTTATGACCTGGAGAATACTTCTCATCGCAGCGATAACAAAGTCCCAAGGCTCTTCTCTGTTGTACTTCCTGTTCTGAGAGTTTTCTAAATCCAGATCTGCTTTGCTCCCCAATGTCGGCGACGCCACTGATTGTGATGATGCATTTTTGTTCTCAGAAATCGTACTGACGCTTTTCCTTCCCGAATAAGAGAATTTCTCTCTGCCTAACAGTTTGTTCTTCACTTCGATTTTAGAGGCCAACTCCATTGCTTCGCTCAGAGTCAAAGGATTCATCATTCTCAATTCTGCCTTAATTGAGTTTTCTAATCCGTTTATAAACTGTCCAAGGAAAATCTCCTCAGGTATTCCATCCAAAGGAGCTGCGAATTCCACGAACTTCCTTCTATAATCGTCGACGCTTCCCTCCTGTTTTACCGCCAAGAATTGCTCACACAATGAACCAGAGGCTAACGATCTGAACTGCCGCAGAATTAAGTGCTTGAGATCCTCCCATCTCGTAATCGGATGGCGTTTATTCTCCCATTGAAACCACTTCAATGCATCTCCTTCGAAAGCAATAAACGAAACATCTATTTTCTCTTCTTGTGACAAACGATTCAAAGAGAAATACCTTTCCGCTCTAAGGATCCATCCATCTGGATCTTTGTCATCGAACGCAAGGATTTCCAGCTTTCTACCTTTGACTGCCAAAAAACGTGAAGTATCTGTGTTCTCTCCTTTACCTCTCGTTCTTCCCCCCGATCCAGAAACATCTTCACCATCTGAAACTGGAGGAGAATGAACCTTACCTGCGGTTTCTTTCTGAAATTTGATTATACGATCGATTTGCTCCATGATCGTCTTTATTCCTTTCTCGATCGAGCCAACACTGCTTTCCAGATCCTACACTCGATTGGTCATACTTCGAGTAGTCATTGTCCCTAGGATTGAACTGCTTTGATACCAATTTGCTATACACTGATTCGAATTGGTAAGATTGGGAAATTGAATTGTATTAAAATGGAACTATTCTGACATTCGAGAGGTCAGATCTCTCCCAAGAACTTGCGTTCCAAGTACAAAGTACAGAAATGAATCGATACCCCAACAACAAACTCTCACTCTTACTTAATACGCTCCACTAACAGAAAACTATGAAGTTCCCAAACTACCCCTCACACTTTATTCAAACTAAACAAGACAGTAAAGGAATTATAAGCTGACTAACAGAATACCCATACCCAATTATTTATTTCTCCTCTTATACGTGAAGCGGACAGAGGGTTTACCACAGTTGAACCTATGGCAGATTAAGTATTAAGATGCCTACTTTCCTAGTTGACTTCTTATTCTTTTGGATTATATGGCTGTAGCCTTGCAGGAATTGATATCTCATTGCGTTTTTGCGATAGATGTCACACAACCGTGCCAGGGTTCTACTGTAATTGTTGTCGCTATGAACCCTTATAAAAATAATGACTAGTCCATTAATGTAGGCTGTTAGACTGTTCTATAGACCAGTGCTTCTACCATGCTATACTTTAAACATTTAGTCCTCTGTTATAGGGTATGGCCTAGTGTGGAAAGAGATAAGAGTTTTTGAATGGAAATGGAAAGAGCTGGAACTCCAGTTCCTTTTGATTTACAAGATCTTTGGCACAGAAGAGGTTTTTTCAATTGTCCACACCCCATGTTGTGGAAGTGCAGCAACCAGTTTGATGTTTTTAACAGTGTTTATGTCTTCATGGATATATTTCATGAATTGTGCCACTATTCACAAGCATCTCACACTTCTGCATGCAACAAAGATGGTAAAATGTATCATACTTCTGAGAATGACTGGATTTGTGATTTATTATAATTAACAATCATGGCTTTATTGCTTGCAGTGGTATGCCTGAGTGTAAGCTTGGGCTAAATGATCGAGTATTACTGGAGGCACAAGGACGGTCTACTAAGGGAAAAGCCATTGACTTGGATGACATCAAGTTCCACCAGTATGTTTTCCAACCTTCTGGTTCAAATGTTTTCCCATGGTCATGTTTAAATTGCAAGTAGTGCCATCACTCCATCAGAAACATTGATACTCTATGACCATTAGATTTTTTTTCCTGGTGTGGAAAACACCTGTATAGAGGAAAAATGTCGTGGAATCCACACAACAAAATAGTGCTTTTTGAAAATTCTACCCCACGTGAACCTATGCAAGAAGGTAAGAATAGATCTCAACCGTCAGATGAGATGATCCAACGGCTGTGATTAAAAAGGTGATTATAACCATCTTTTTTAAAGAACAAAAAACTACCCCTCCTTATTTTTTGATCGAAATTCGGCTAAATACAACCAAATTCGGAGCCAACAAATTATACGAAAAACTGTTTTTCGTATTCTCTTTAATTTGACATCCATATTGTTATATTTTCTCATCCGCTTTTTCGTATTTCTTACCTACTCAACCTTTTTGTCAATCTAATTTGATTTATTACACCTATATCACATATATAGGTATATTCTTGTTTTTCTTTTGTTATCATCACCTGTTACAAGTTTTCAGCCAATGTACAAACTTGTTGTAGATGTGTGCGCTTGGCCCGTTTCGAAAATGATCGGACAATATCCTTTGTACCTCCTGATGGAGCCTTTGACCTCATGACATATCGACTGAGTACTCAGGTTACTTTCACAATTCCTTTCCTCCTCCAACGAACTCCACCCTTCTCTGGATTTATAGAGATCTGATGGTTTCTTTCAGGTAAAGCCTCTGATATGGGTGGAAGCCCAAATTGAAAGGCATTCTAGAAGCCGTATGGAAATTACGGTAAAAGCTCGAAGCCAATACAAGGAGCGTAGGTATAATTTTTTTATTTTTTAGTTTTTCACTGTATCTAGTCCATCTCACTTAACCTTCTCATAATGAAAAACCGTCTAAAGACGAATATATTGATTTTCTCTCATGAAAATGGTTGACATTGCAGTACTGCGACAAATGTTGAGATTGAATTGCCTGTGCCAGCTGATGCTATTAACCCAAATATTCGGACTTCCATGGGATCAGCTGCCTATGCACCAGAAAACGAAGCACTATGCTGGAAAATAAAATCATTTCCAGGTGGTAAGGTAATAAGTCTATTTTCCAGTTCTCCCTACTTTCCCACAAATATAGTTCATCTTTAATTGCCCAATTTCCTTATCGACGAAGGATCGTGTGAGAATAGGAGTTAAGGTGAGAAGTATAAGAAGGGATTTGGACCCTTGATCACTTTTAATTAGTGTTGATCTAATGGTTCAGATTAAGTCCCAAAGTAACCCATGAATTAGCGTAGAAGGGTATTTTCAATTGATCTTCAATTAGGATTGATCCAAGGGTTACCCTTCTCACAATGACAACTATTCTTACCGGAAACCAACTCTTTCCTTGTCGGGCCACGTTGAAGATCAAATTCTTAAGTTTGCCATATACACAATATATTTTTCTTGATACAGAGAAGCTGCTTATTAAACTTTTCAGGAATACATGTTGAGAGCAGAGTTTAGTCTTCCTAGCATAACAGCAGAAGACGCAGTTCCCGAGAGAAAAGCTCCTATCCGTGTGAAATTCGAGATACCATATTTTACAGTTTCAGGAATACAGGTAAATTCTTCTCTCTTCTTTTGTCTTCTGTTTTTTAACTTCAGTTTTTGAGCAAACATCTGACCTTTAGTGCCTTCACTGTATAGATATGTAAATTGTATATATTAGCTAAAGCTGAAGGAAGCACTCATTCTTCTTGTTCCATGCAATTCCTCAACTGCATTACCCACTTCCCTAGAGTTTCTAGTGTTTTCCTTTCCCCTTTTTTGGGTGGGAGATGGGAGAAGAGTGAAGGTGAGAAGGAAAAAAGGGATCTGGACCCTTGATCACTTTTGATCTCACACCCACCCATGAGTTGCGCTTCTCACGGGAATTGATCTGGTGCATCTCAAGGGTGGATATCCCTTCTGACCCTTCTCACCATAACCTTCATTCTCACCGGAACCTAACCCTATATATATATATATATATATATATATATATATATATATATATATATAGCCCCTTCGTGACAGTTTCTCTCCTCCCCGGTCACTTGGAGTTGTTATATGCAAGACATTGCCCATGATATGCTAGTCTAGGATGATAAATTAACCATATTGCTCAAATTTAATACTCCTATTCTGAACCTGGTGCTCCTTAGCCTGGCAACTACAATAGTGCCCTGCACTTGTAAAAAAGTATCATAATACACGCATCAAGATAAAAACTACAGAGAAGCCATCAAACTTGAGTCCGTACAAGGGTTGAATCTCTAGAATCACAAGTCAACTCTATTTTTGGGACTGATGGAGTAAGTAAGCATGTTTTAAGTAGGAAACAAAACCTTCCCTGAACATCTTGTTTCTTGATAGAACATGTTTTTTTCTTGAAGTATATAATATTTATATACGCAAATACAACAAATAAACTCACACAACCTCCTCACCCTTGGTGAGGTTTGAACCCCTGACCTCCTAGGAGGCCAATGCTCCGAAACCGCTAGGCCAAAGGCCCTTTGGTTTGATAGAACATGTTAAGAAAGCTTGTTTAAGTTTTGTAGGAAGCAAAAGCATAAACACAAACCTATAGGAGTCTCATGTAAATATTATATGGTACATTTGCTTTTGTTAACAAGGTGATTATGGAATTCCGAACTGCAATGGGTATCTGAATATAGTGGTCCTTTGTTTCTTAGATATCATGTTGTCTTCTAGATCTAGTTGGGTCACAGAATGCTAAAAGATAGCGCCCTCATGTCTTCTAGGTTATTTATTTTTTCAGGGAAAAAGTGAGATTGTAGTGATAATGGTGATCTCAAAAGGATCCAGTTGAGGTTACAATGGTGAGGATGCAAGATATCATCCCGAACACTACATACTTTAGAAAACAACCCTAACCGCAAGCAGTTGAACTTGAGGCTATTGGAATTGAGACTATCAATTGAAGTTGAGACAACTTAAGTTAAAATTTGCAAACTGACAGCTCTCATCTACTAATTTGCACAAAATGGAATCCAAAAACCAACCAAGAACCTGGCTATCATCCTCAAACCCAAAAGTTTTTGACTGCCTGATATGACTCATCATCATTTAGCTATTGCATTTATTTTTCGAACTTAAAAGCAACCCAAACCTGAATGGACCTCAAATCGTTATCCAAACCTAGTGAAAGTTTAACCACAAAGTGAATGACAAAACACCACAAAAATGAACATGAAACAACCCTCTGTAGATAATAAGTGAAAGATTGGAAACCGTTACATTCAAGTAAGCCATGTCGATGGACGGACAGAAACTACACTTGAAACCCATGAGTCCGTGTGAATCTATGGTGTTCTGTTTGATATAAATTTCATGATTCGTACATTAGTATAACGATTCTCCATGCGATTAATGTTTTGGGAACCACAAAGACCACTTATATCCCCCAAGTCCTTTTTCCCCTGTTAGTAGCTACGAATCGTCTATGAAAGCAAAGATTTACGAGTTTTATAATAGGAAATTGTGGAAATTTGCAGGTTCGGTACCTAAAGATCATCGAAAAGAGCGGTTATCAGGCTCTTCCATGGGTGCGGTATATAACAATGGCGGGGGAATACGAACTTAGAGTTATGTGAGAGCCATTTTGAACAAGTGTTTTGTAATCAAGTCATACAGATTTTTGAACTTGTGGAGAAGGCAAATGGTTGTTATCTAGATGGATGGGGGTGTTTTTGTATTTGTTGGCACAAAAAATACAATTGTTGTTTCATGCACTACTAAAAGAAAATTGTAAGTTGTGATGTTTACCTACAATTTAAACTTGGTTTTAGTCTAGTATTTTTAAACCAAAATATTGTAATTCATATGTGAATCAATGCTTGAATGCTTAGAGCATCCATGGATCTTGGATAATAGGGCTTGATTGGAAATTGATTGTGTTGTTAAAAGGCCCTTTCAAGTTTCACCTGGTCTCTTTATGGTAAATTGTTTGATAAATTATTTTATTTTATGTGTAATATTTTATTTTTGTTAACCATGGGTGTCCGGGCCAGCTTGCAGGCACCTCGACGAGTCCCAGAGGTCGTGGAGAACAGCCAGGAAAATCCCCAGTGACCTTGCATGACTCAAATCGTTGACCTTTGAGGAGGATCCTCAAAAGTCCAAGCCTTATTGCTAGTTGAGTTAACCCACAAGGTTTACGTGTAGTATTCTTCATTGTAGTGTAGTTGGCATGTCTAGTCTCGTCAAGAGTTGGTGGAAGTGGTAGAGATGGACAAAAAGCTCGGAATCGTGTTTTTGAAGAGGGGCTGAATATTGAAGTTTTATTATATATTGATAAGAATTGCTGCTGAAATCTAAAAGAAGAATTGATCCGACTATTTATTTTTGTAAATTGATATATATATCTGAATGTGTAAGCCAATATCGAACACCTTCCATCGCCACTGGCTTTTGGCTTCATTTGATCACAAAACTACCACAAAACAGGAAGAAGAAAAAACTGTAGTCAATAAACGTTACATTCTTTTTTGTTGAAAAGAATTACTTGGTTATTTTTATATATATGTTCAAATCGTCAATAAGGCGAAGGATCATGTGAGAAGTTGAGTTAACGGTAAGAAACGTGAGAAGTGGATCTGAACCGTTGATCTCTTTTAATTTCAAATCCTCCCAAGGGAATTGATCTGGTGCATCTTATCTCGGTGCATCTCATCCTAATGTGCGTTCATTTCTCATCTAACGGTCAACAACCACTTCTCACCATTAACTCAACTTCTCATCGGAACCCATCCCTCGTCAATAAATATCACGTTTTACTCATAGAAAAATGAAACCTCATGTCATGGGAAAAGCCGGTAAACCTTACGTTCGTTATCATATAGAATCCGGGGGCTCTAGGAATTAACATCCCTCATCGGAAATCTTCGGTAACAACTCATTCCACATTGATAGAAAATAGGGGTGTTCAAAAAAACCGGAGAACCGAGAAACCGAGCCGAACCGTTTGATCCGAAACAAAAAAAAAACGAAAACCGAAAACTGAAAAACCGGGTATTCACGGGTCAGTTTCGGTTTTAAATTGTAGGTATCCGCGGATAACCGATCTGAACCAGTATATATAGAACACTTAATAATATTATATTTAATATTAACTATTTAATTTTTAAATAATCATCAACTAAATAGTGGATATTTTTAAACAATAAAACTTATTTCAATTTCTTTTTCTTTGATTATTTTTATGTATTTGTTATGTAATTAGTTTAAACTTTCTATTTTGGCATTATTTTTATATTGAAAACAATATTTTCTATAAATTTGGATAACTGTGAACCGAACCGTGGGTAACCGACTAATTTCGGTTCGGTTCGGTTTGGTTTGGTTCATCCCGCGGTTCGGTTTCGGTTCGGGTAACCAGGTATCCACCTCATGTGGTTTGGTTCACATTTTTCTTACTAACCGAACCGTGGACACCCCTAATAGAAAAGTAGATTTATCATCTCTTTATAAGCTCAAAATTATGTTACCAATACTTTTTACAATAATTTTAAATTAGATTCGAAGTTACTAGGTCAACTGTTGCTTTGCACTTGGGACTTTACATCTTCACGCATATACACATCTTTTCTCAGCTTTTAATTCAACGTCTTATCAAATCAGTCGAGATGCACACAATCTAAATTCAGAATCAATTTTTGCAAAACAAATGACGATATTACACAAGAAAAAATAAATAAATTAAAACTGTTAATTTGTATATATATGCCATCATTTGATACTAATAATTAATTTCATTAATTCAATATCTTTTAACATATATAATCAACTAATTAATTAAGTAGTTTATATAAATATTATAAAGAGGGTGGCTCTTTGGTCAAACACCTCATATTCTGGATCTAAACCAGTTTCAGTAAATTACACACATATATATATATATATATATATTATGAACCTTAATTAATTAATCAAGATTCCCTTAATTAATCCCATGATGATCACCATTGCACATTTGAATCACAGATGTAAGCCTCTCAATGAACTGATTAAATTCATCATCTTTACCCATCATACTAACCCTAGCATACCCAGGATCCGACCCGAATCTTCTTCCACTTCTTACTAAAACCTTGTGACCTTTAAATAGCTCCTCACAGTCCTCCATTTCATCCTTGCATTTTATCCATGCAAAAGCTGCATTCATCACTTTCACTTCAATATATATTCAAAATCTTTAAAAATGTCAATATATATATATATACATATACGGAGGTTTAGGGAAAACCTTAAATAAATGGAAAACTAAGGAACACTTTGGTGCCCTTTATCCGGACGGTATGCATTTGTACATACAAGTAAATTAAGTTGTTTTTTTGTTTTTATGCACATGTGCATTATGCATTTGTGCATGTTACAAATTACTTGTATACACAAGTACATAATGTCCAGATAAAGGGCTACCAGGTTGTTCCTTAGTTTTCCGTTTTTTTAAGGTTTGCCCCTAAACCTGACTATATATACATATGTGTGTGTATGTGTGTATGGGGGATTAATTAATCATTTGAGAACTCCAAATATGTGAGATCCATTCTAAGTCACTAATTTAAAATAATTAATGTTATTAGTTAATGAAATAACTAAAGAGATAATCGTCGTTATTTATTAAGTAAAAATTAATGTATTTTTTAAAATAATTTCATACTTATCTTTTTCCATCTCTCCTATCTTTGTATTAACATACACATCGTATGTACAAGGTGAACATATTGTGAACACAATATAAAAGACCTTAATAAATTTTTTACCAGGGTGTTCACAACACAAGGTTCACATTGTGTTCACAATATGTTCATAAATGATACCAAACCTCATAGATTTAGGGGTTGTTTGTTTTTTTTAAAAAATCTCTTAATGACTCTTAAGTCTGAATCGTTCAGACATTTTTACATATCACCTCTTATTAATCACAACTAAATTAAGACTTCAGACTTTAGACCTCTTAAAAAACAAACGACATCTTAGAGTGTGTTCACAATTTAATGATATTTCTAAAAAAATGTTCACTATGTGTTCACCTTAAGTTCATATTTAATTATTTGTGTACGTGAATGTTACGAAGAAAGTGAGAGAAAGTAGGAGAGATGTTTTTAAATTTATATTAGATTTATTTTTTCAACTATTTTCTTATGATTTAAATTGGATCTTACAAATTAGTGAGTTCTTAAAAGAAACCATATGTATATATATTTACCTGGATGTGCTTGGGTTAATTCTCCAGTGTAATTGCAATGCTGAAGAGGGTATTTGGGTAGAGTAAACATCTGGGTTTTCTTCACAATTTCTCTTAAAATCTCCCATCTTTTCGCCATAGCATTTCGTCCGAATTCGAAAAAATTATCGCCATCGGGAGATCCAAAACGTTTGCATCCATCCGCAACAACTTGCAAGATCTTCGCAACCCGGAGTTGTGATTCTTTCGATACCCCAATCGAGTTCACCACCATGAAACTTATCATTCTCTTTGCCACTTCCTTATCTTTCACAAGTGCCCATCTGTTAATCAATTAATTAATTCCATATACATACATACATACATATATATACATATATATATATTATATAGGGTCAGGTTCAAGAAAAAACCTAAAAAAAACGGAAAACTGAGGAATCATAATAGTGATTTATCTGGACGGTATGCATTTGTGCATACAAGTAATTAAGGTGTTTTTTGGTTTTATGCATTTGTGCATACAAGTAATTAAGGTGTTTTTTGGTTTTATGCACTAGTGCATACCGTCCAGTTGAATGACTACCAGTATGTTTCTTAGTTTTCCATTTTTTTGAAGTTTTCCCTTGAACCTCCCTCTATATATATACACACACATAAAAGAGATATTAATTGACTCAAATAGTGATTTCTCTCTTCATAATTGGTCCCCTAGCCAATCTTCTCTTCCTTTTACCAAAATGTCATTACCTCAGCAAGTGTCAACTCCGCAATTTGCGGAGTAGTGAAAAAGTATAAAAAAGAAGTTTTTGAACATGGTCCGCAAGTATACGGACCAGATCTGTAATTTTTATCATACATCCGCAACTTGCGAACATGTTTAAATTTTTTACAGATCTAGCCCTTGGACTTGTGGATCATTTTCAGAAACTTTTTTTTTTTACTTTTCCACCATTCCGCAAATCGCAGAGTTACCACTTGCGAATGTAATGACATTTTGGTAAAATTGGGAGAAGAATGGCCAGCTGGAGATCAATTTAGCAGGAAAAATGGCTATTTGGGTCAATTTCCCATGAATTAAAAAAAGAAAAGTAATTAATAAAAGAAAGAAAAAAAAAGGAGTTAATTACCCAATTCGTGAGCCAGCATGGCCAGTGCATTTGGAAGCTGTGAAGAGCATGATATCGAAATCTAATGAAGAAGTGATTGGAGTGTATTGAGGCCAATAGTAAGCAAGATCATGGACCACGATCCCACCGGCTCGGTTAACCACTGGTCCACGGATTACACCATTAGGGTTGTTGGGTGAGGTCACAAACTCGATATAAGGTTCATCCTTATCGAACCCATGTGCGTCACCAGCCCATTTGTACAATCCTGATTTTACTATGTCTGTAGTCTCTGGGTACGACTGCATTTAAAAGATTTTAATTAATTATATCATGTTCAAAGTGGGAAATCATATATATATATGGAGAGACAAAGTATTGATCGAGTGTATCTCATTGTAAAGTGTATCTAAGGGGCTATTTGTTTACCTCTTAATGGTTCCATTAAGAGGCAACCTCTAAATCGTTAAGAGATAAATCTTGTTAGGCAAAAAAAAAGTCTATCTCTTAATGGTTCCAAAACCCTCTGAATGATTTTGTATCTTGACCCTGCCCTTAACCATTCAGAGCCCCGATTTCATTCTGAACAATTAACAAACAACCATATTTCATTTTGCACTATATCATAAGAGTCTCTTAATCATTCTGCACCAAACCATTAAACAACTGTCAAACAACCTCTAAGGGTACCCTATAAAGGGTTGGGTTCCGGTAAGAATGAAAGTTATGGTGACAAAGAAGGGATCTCTACCCTTGGATGAACATTGGGATGAGACACGGAGATGCACTGGAAGTGCAATTTATGGGTGGATTTGAGATTAAAGTGATCAAGGCTCTAGATCTCTTCTCACCTTAACTCTTTTTTCTCACATGATCCTTATATACAGGCTTAATCATTTGAGATTCTAATCCACTAATTTAAGATATTTAATGTTATTAATTAATAAGATAATTATCAATATTTTTTAAGTAAAAATTAATGCATTTTAAAGATAATTTCCATACTTATTTCTCTCTCTTACCTCCGTATTAGGACGGTCATTACAATATAAACAACCTTAATAAACTTTTTTACTAGGGTGTTCACATTATCTTCACAAGTAGTATGTATATAATTAGTTTGTGTTCACAATATGTGATCACAATTGATACCAAATCTCTTAGATTTAGAATGTGTTCACAATGTCTTTACAAACTATAATAGTATTCCAAAGAAAATGTTCACAATCTGTTTTTAACTTATATTAGATTTATTTTTTCAAGTAATTTTTTGTGGTTTAAATTTAACCTACGAATCTCACAAATTAGCGAGTTCTTAAAAGAAGACCTCATATATAAAAACATTAAGATTAAGTCAAATTGATGATGAGATCGATCATACATACCGAGTAATAAGGAGCAGCGGAGACGACGCTGATGGGGTTGGGCTGGTCTTGTGGTGAGACCGCATAAAGCACAGCCTGCAACAGTTGGCTCGAACCAGTCCCAACCACAATGGTATAACCATCGGTTTCTGCATTACCCACCGCACCATGCAGACTCCTGATCGACTCCTCAAGTTTTGGTTCCAAAAACCAACAAGGGTTCTTGTTCGTTGAAAAGTAGCTCAAATGTTCATACCCTTTAATCACAACCGTACACCTGTCCCCCATTTTTCTCCAAAAAGCCTCGTACATCGTCGGATCACCACTGATTAATTAAATTTCACAAATTTAATCAAAAAAAAGATTCAAGAAAACAAGAAATATTCACTACATACGCACACAAATATATACCATAAAGATAAAAGATTGTGATCATGATACATCATATCATATCAATTTTTTCAATATATATATATATATATATATATAGGGTCAGAACGGAGGAAATCACAAAAAAAAAAAAAAAAACAAGGAACAAAGTGGTAGACGTTAAATCAATCAAGTGTTCCTCAGTGTTTCATTTTTTTTTGGGTTGATCCCTGAACCCTTCTCCCCACCCTTCTCTCTTTCTCTCTCTATATATAGATATGTGTATATATTTATATGGAAGCTAGATATATATATGGACATACTGATCAAGATTGATGACAGAATCCGAGGGTAGGATTCGGGTAACGCCACCGCCGTTCTCCTTGGTGTCGGTATCGTTGGGTGTCGCCGGTGAACGTCGGGTGCCACGAGCTTGATCGGTGCCGCCCATATCTTGATGATCAATGAATTGAAGTAGATGATGAATATATATGTATATGTATGTATATATTAGCTAGTGAGAGTGTTGGTTGTATGTGATGTGAGATGCTTTATTTATAGGGTGAGATTAGAGATGGGGTTGCTTGGATAAAGCTTAAAGATTTGAAAAAAGAAATAATAATGAATTAAAGGTAACCCCCTTGGATATTGTTGATTTTGACCAAGATAAGAAATTTTTGTTGCAATTTATGGGGAAATTTATGTGAAAAATTCAAGGTTTCTATATATGATCAAGATCAAGATTCAACAAATTAAATCTCCAAAATTTAGAAATCATTTATTTCAGACTTTGAATTTGTCTATTTATTTTTTACTTTTAATGAATAATGGAACTTTTTTTCTTGGTTAATTGATTTTTAAAATCCAAAGAATTCAAGATATGTTATCTTTATGGTCAACATAAATTTTCAAATCTACTAAAAAGTTGAAATATTGATTATATTGTCTTGTGGCGATTAAAATAAGAAGATTAAATATCATTACATGGTTGAAAATGAAGGTTAAATAAAGGTTCATATATGAATCATTGAAAATTTTTATTTGATTATGAACCCGTATGAATATGAATCTTCAAGTACAATTTTTCAATGATACACAAAATAAACCTCCATTATACTTTCTCAATATATTTAACTTTTTTATTTGAACTTACCACGTAATTTATTGATTGGTGGACTTCTTCTTTAAATGAAAATAAGAATTTTATCCTGGTTATTTGAAATGTTCAAAAACTATTTTTTTTTAATTCCTGCAAAGCACGGTACTAGTAAAGCTTAAGGGATGTAGTGAAAATCTCATTCTTTTTGAGTTCAAATCCAGACACTGTCAACCCCTTGTGGCCGTAGAGGTTCACATGTGATGACTCTAATTAAGCCATTCATGATCGCCTGAGGGATTAGTAGCCTAGTAGGTACATTTGAGTTATCCTGAAAACTCACAGTTATCCAATAAAAAATTAAATGATATAAATATGTTTTTATTAAATAAAACAAATAGTTGAGGTAATATTATCTAGATTGTGGGTTGATTTTCTTTTTATAAAAATATAAATATTTTATCTTTGATTAATTGTATTTAGAAGCTTTTGTAATTAATGCTTAAATTTTGAAAATTGTATAAAGTTAGGAAAAACCTAAAAAGCCATTTAGTAATATGTGTAATAACCGTAAATCCTTAAATGTTATTCTTGGGGAGAAGTCGGGGCTAATTGTAAGGATAAGAAACTTGGGAACTTGGGTGCAATTTAGAAAAAATATAAAAAGGGTGGAAACCTCTAATTTCACCTCACAATCATCTTTGAGGCGGCTAGTGTAATAGAAAAGAGATAAGAGAAAAAAAAACTTTAGGGTTCTTGAAGAGTGAAGAGCTAGAGGATTCGATTGAAGGTTCTCCATTTCCATTTGAGGTAAGCTTTCGAATGCCTCCTTTAGAGTTTCTTACTGTAACACCCCGAATTTCGAAAAACATCATTTCAAGTTAATACAGAAATCAGTAGTTTTAAAGGAAAAAATAAGATATATGATTTTGGACTTGAATCCTATATTTTATAGTCTTGATGGATAAATGATTTAATTACGAGTCCAACGGTTCTTTTCGGAACAAAAACGGAGGTATAACGAAGAAGTTACGGCCAAAACAGTGAACGAGAAGAAAACCGGGTGAACAGTGCACTACGCGACTTTGCCGCGACTTAGGGAAGCGAGCGACTTATGCCGCGACTTACGGTCGCGGCATAACCCGCGAAATCCCCTGGTCGAGCATAAAACCCGATTTTCAACCACCAAACTTCATTTCTTCATATCTTCTTCATCCCAACTCCGAATTCAGTGATTCAAGTTGCCTCAGTTTCGTTTTTGAGAGATCTTCAAGGATTTAGCAAGAGATTGGAAGTCTATTTGAAGATCCAAGGGTATTTTGTGGTGGTAAGTTCCTCGTCTCTCTCAATGTTAAGCTAGGGTTAAATGGTTTCACCCTTTTTCCTTTCATCCTTCAACTTAGGTGTGATTTTGGTGACTTGTATGTTGAAGGAACCTTGTAGATGTGTTGGATCTAAGATCTAGAGAAGTTTCTTGGAGATTCAAGCCTTCATCTTTGGAGATTCAAGTTTTGGGGGTAAAATCTAAATTTAGCCTAAATTTAGCAAGGTGAGTTCAAGTTGGATTGTGAAAACATTGTACATGCCAAAAATGTTCATTTTAAAGTATTTACATGTTTACATGAAATTTATTACAAGTTGGGTATTTGAAGAGTTTCACTCATCTGGATTATTTGGTTTTATAAAACTTGTGAACCACCCACATTTGGGATTCTTGAACATTTTGGTGAATGAATCATGTTAATACACTTCCTAGATGATTTTATATATAAATGGAGTTCCTTTGATGTAAATGTCCTTTTGTGCATTCGATTTTATAAACCGTTTGAAAAATGCATATTATTGTGTTATGAGGCATTTGGAAAATATAAGGGTATAAGTTCATTTGGAAAATGGGTTGCCTCAACTAATGTTGAGTTTTGAACTAATCTCACTTTTGGTCGTTGTGTTTGCATATCCGTTGGTCAAAAGTGTTTTAAATGTTTACACCGACTTTCATTTGGTGATTTAAGTAAACTGTCGAGCCTTGGCTCGATTTTGACTAAAATGAGCTTTTAGTACAATTGACCGATTGACTAGCCCGGGGTGGAAGCTTTTAGTACAATGGCATTTAATTACGTGTCATTTGAGAGTTACATGTTTTGAGTGCGTTGGTCATTGATACGCGTTGCTTATCAATGCGAAAACGCATATTTTTATCTTCATTTTAGTTTATTTTACCATTTATATCCCAACTTTGAGTCTTTTATTATCTTATTTTGCATTTATTATTTTAGGGGAGCTAAAGTTATGATTTGTTTGTTTTACAACAATAAATGGGCTAATGTGGACTTGTTGGAATTGAACTTTGGTACTTACAGGAATGCTGCAGCATTTGGATCAGTGGTATTGGCAGTTTCGGCTCAATCATGGAAGGATGGAATTAGCTAGAAGACATGGTGAAGTTTTCTAGAAGTTTTGAAGGAAAAATCCCTTGAAGAAAATCAGATCTAGTTTAGTTAGATAACTAACTTTAGTTAGGGCTATTATCTTTTGGTTTAAGGTTTATGTACTTTGTTAACTAGTGGGTAAAGCCTTTATCTTATTCCCTTTTTAATTACCATTTTGCCACTCATTCTAGTATAAAAGGATGTGTTGGGTAAGGGTTTAGGATCATCATAGAACAATATCATATCATTTCTTTAGTTTAAGGGCTAAAACTACTTGTAGTTTAGTCTCTCTCTCTAAGCTTGAAGTTAATATATGCATTTTTAGTTAATCTTTTATATTTTGTCATTTACTTTCAGTTATTTATTTTCTGTCATTTAATTTCAGTAATTTAATTTTCAGTCATTTAATTTTATGCACTTACTTTATGTCATTTATTTTATATTTGCAAGTTATTTTTATTATGTGTAGCTAATCTTTAGTAGTTTGGGTGTGAGATAAGGTGAGATTTTAAACCGAAGGAAGGTAGCCAACGTTTTACAAAATTATATTTTATTATTTTCATTCAAGTTTTATAAAGCCAAGATACTTTTTGACAAGTTGATCACTCGAAGAGTGTTAAAGAGTCGTGGACTTAGAGATAAGCCACTTAAAGGCACATCAACTTGGAGGATATAGAAAGTAGACTTGAGAGGGTTGCTAACAAAGAGATTTGTTACCTATATTTTCCAAAATGATTTATTCTCGACGGGTTGGTTGCTTGTCAAAGTGTTAAAGTGTAGTGGATTCAGAGATGAACCACTTGGAACACACCAACTTGAATGATATGGGAATCGACCCGAGAGGGTGATTTTTAGCAAAGAGATTTGTTATTCCATACGTTTTAAGAACACCATTGTTGCTACCTCGTTAACTAAGGTATTGTATAAGAGATTATGCATATCTTAGAAGACGAATGTTGATACAAGGGTCAAAATCCGAGAGGACTGTTCTTGAAGCAAATGGTGAAATTCAATGCTGTAAAACAATGTTGTAGCATTGCAATGTTGCAGTATTAGCTACTGGAATTCGTGTTTAGGTCTCACCAAACATCTTGCACCCATTCTATTTCCTTTATATTCTGTTATATTCAGTGTTAACCTTGAGGTAACTCAAACCAAATCAAAAGTCTTCAAAATCGCCATCTGAAGTTAGTTTTTCATCTCGAGATCTTGCAACTTAAGATACCTATCCCTGTGGAATACGATACTTGGTTCTTACCATTTTATTACTTGAAAGACGATATAGACCCATCTTGTATACTTGCTTTTTGGTTCTATTATTCCCACGTCTATAGGTGTATTCAAGGCACTATCAGTCATTCAATTGGAGTCATGTAATGTTTTAGACTGTAATGCAGTTGATCCATAGGCATATGAGTCGGTCGTTTTTATGTAAAAAGAAAATGGGCTATTATTTATATATTGGCCAGAATTAGTCTTGGGATCTCGAGGATAATACGGTGAGGGCTCGTGGAGTCCAATACCCGGACCTGCATCCGCGAGTTAATTTTTGTGCCTATTTTTATGGGATAGTTATTTCCCATTTGTAGCTAGTTGAGACATTGGGTCCTCGGGGGCCTTTTGGTACTGTTATGTGGGACCGGTTACTAGCCATGGACCGTAAATGTAATCCTAGTGAATGAGCATGATTGGGAATCCTCGAGGGCCCACCCCCACATCTTAGTACGAGTCGGCGAGCTTGTGGCCATGGGTTCCTAATATGGTAAGCTCAATAACTTGGAATGTGGCCTACTCTGTGTTCCGCCACTAGCCATGGAATTTAGGTTTTCCCCCGTCATCGAAAGGTGTTGTTTTGGGTATTTAACTTTATCCTTGTTTTCGATGACGCTTTGAGTTTGGGTCTTTCCCCATATGCTTTAATTTTGGTCATTTGGTTTATAAAGTTTTATTCAAACATCATCATTGGAGTATTTACAACTATTCATGTTTTGAGTAAGTGTTGGATTGCATTACTTCATGAAATAATGTTTGGCGTTGAGGCGTTCATTTATAAATTATTATTGGAAAACGAGTCGTTCTCATATTTAAAGTAATTCATTTTAAAGAATCATGATTTAAGTTGCATTATTTCCGTTTAATGGTTTTTATATTCTTGATGAAAACTCTTGAACTCACTAGGCGTTAGCCTAACCCTTTTTATTTGTCGACATGTGCAACATGTTCCGGTTGGGAATAGTTCTAGTGAGACTGTGAAGAGATGAGTGCTAGTTGTGTGCTCGAAAAGGTGATTAGCTTGTTGAAGTCTTCCGCACTTAGGTTATAGTAACACCCGACTTTAGTTAGTCTTTATGTAAGACTTTATTTTCTCGTTGATGGTTCAATCTAGAAATGTATTGCATTTACGGATTTGTAGTAAGAGATTTTATCCCTCTTTGAGGTGTTATTGAAAGTTTTAATTTAGTCGCTCTTTCCAAATTTTGAGGGTGTTACACTTACCATTTGTGGTTAATGATTTTTGGGGAATAAATTGGGAAGATAACCGGTACGGCGGTACCTTGGTAATCTTGAGGAATATTGATTGGGTTAGAAACGAAACCTATTGCATTGGGACTGTGAAATGTTGGCCTTGCGCCACCGACCTGGAATCGACCCTACCCGGGAAGCACCACCCGGGAAGACCGGGTGACACTTGGAATCGGGAGTACCCGATAAGCACCACCCAGGGACACCGGGTGACACCAAAAACCGGGAGTAGCCGGGAAAGCACCACCCGAGGAGACCGAGTGACACCACGACCGGGAGTACCCGGGGAGACCGGACGACACCAGAACCGGGAGTACCCGGGTATCGTCAAACCGGGGAGACCGGAGGGCATAGATTCGGGGAGGACGAGTAGGCATGGAAATGAGACCCGCCCCACTGGGAACCCGGTGCACCCGCCTCGACGGGGATGGGGATTCCCATCAAAACCGGGGATCGGGGATGGGGATCCCCGAAAGTTAAAAACCGGGGATGGGGACGGGGAAGGGTAACGTGGTCCCCGCCCCGTCCCCGCATAATAAATATATTATATAATTATTACTAAATATTATGTATATTTATTACTAAATTTATTGTATATCTATTTTTAAATATATTATTTATAAAGATTTAGATGTATCTTTCATATATAGATATGATATTTTGATCTTTTTGTTACGTTTCTTTTACTTGTCTTACTTTTTTAGTTTTTTAGATAAAAACCATGGAGAGTCGGAAGCGTTTGATCAAAAAATTACGTATGATGTTGTGATTTCGTTCACATGAATATTTGATAGTCCGCAAAAACAAAATTTGGAAATATGTGAGATTTAAACATGGACCATTATCGATCGAGTATATATAGTGTTCAACACATTTCATTTCAAATATATCACATAAATGGGGAAAATCCCTGATTACCCGTTGGGGATCCCCGTTCCCCGTTGGGGACGAGGATGGGGATGTGATCATATTCTCCGTTGGGGATGGGGATGGGGATGGAAATTGGGATCGGGGATGGGGACGGGGATTTAGGTCCCCGCCCCATCCCCACCCCATTTCCATGTCTAAGGTCGATTAGTACCAATTTGGGGCAACCGAAGGCTCCACAATCCGAAAGCTGGGCTCACCTTAGAATAGTGGGATCCGTGTTTAATCACGATATAATTTTCTATCTGTAGGCGCACGGGAGTAAGTTTTGTGGGTGGAATTTCATAAGCCAGGTGAGTTCCCTTCAACTCTTTTTTATGTGCATTATGTTTCTAACCTCTTTAAACACCGATTTCAATATTGTGTGTATTCATGATTTTTATTCGCAAGTATGCAAATGCTCTGGTTTGACATGAAATATCTTGGAATCATTGGTTAGTCTATGGTGGATTTTAATTCTAAAAGGTACAAGCTTTAATTCTGTGCTAGACATGCTTATGTGGTGTCGGGTTGCACAGTGGTAATGACGTTTCATGGATGTGAATATTAAGACCATGTGTATGGAATTCGTTTTCTACACACGTGGTGACGGGGAGTCTGCTTGCGCCCCAGAGGAGAGAGGGGAGTTTGCTTGGGCCCCAATCGTGGATGATGGCGGTTATGAATCATTGGTTATGACCAATGTGCAATGCCCATATGTATGCTATGCCATTTTGTTTGTTATAACCCATATTATGGTTTTCAATGCTTTGTTTATATCTGTTTTAGAGAGGGGATTCACTAGACCTCCTGGTCTAACCCTTGCTTTCAAAACTAAAAACCATTTCAGGTAAGAGTAGTCGTGGAGTGTCCTCTAATGGCAAGGAGAAGATCTGAGGTAGAGACTCGAGAGCTAAGCTGGGAGAATCAAACTGCTTAGTTCCTTAATATAGTCTAGTTTAGACATTATCGACTGTGGAAGGGTGTTTCCGTTGCTTGTTTCGAATATTCAGTTTAATTTGACTTGTATTGGGACCCGTTTGGGATTTATATTTCAAATGTCTTGTGTTTTTATTGGGTTGTTACACTATGTTGTTTTGGGCTTTTATTACTATATATACTTCTAATAAATAAGATCGATAAATTTTAATCAAATACATACACAGGAGTATCCAGATTAATTATAGAAAGGTTTTGTTTGAGATTAATTTACCTTTTTCTCATGGACAATCAGAATTCCATTATTCATGGTGGTGAAAGATTTTCATTGGAATTCATAGCACAAAATCGTAAAATGCAATAATAACATATGCAAGGTTCTAAATAGCGTAAGGCGTGGCGTGGCGGCGAGGTCAAGCCTCAAGCCTTGGAAGCCACGGCGAGGTCATGGCGTTTTTCAAGACGTGGCTTATGGTGGCAAATTTGTATATCATATATAAAATTATATATACATAAACATATGTTTTCTACTATGACTCAATAAATCAATGATACTAAGCAATTTAAATTAAGTCATATATTAAAAACTAACAAATAAGACATTAAACAACTAAGTAAAATCAAATATCATGTTAAAAAACCCGCGCATTACGTTGTGGCGTGCCTTAGGCATAACGTGGCGTGAGACACAAGCCTTAAGCCACAGCGCGCCATGGCGGCTGTTGCGGCGAGTTTTTTCGAACATTGAACACATGTTAGTAATGATAATAATATAAATTATAGTGGGTGGATTCGTGGATGCCTTGAGGAATCGATGGGGTCGGTTCTCGTCAATGGCTCTCCGACTAAGGAATTTTTCATTCGTCGTGGATTAAGGCAAGGAGATCCTCTCTCCCTTTCCTTTTCATCTTAGCCATGGAAGGATTACATGTCATTGTTCAAGATGCGGTTTCGAAAAATCTCTTCATGGGTGTTGCTATTGGTAAAGAACGGTACCCTCTTTCCCACCTTTTCTATGCGGATGATGCGGTCTTTCTGGGTGAATGGTCTTTATCGAATGCTAGGAATATTATTTGTATTCTTAGATGTTTTTTCCTTATTTCGGGTCTCAAAATTAATCTTCATAAAAGCAAACTTTTTAGTGTGGGGGTGGATTCACAAGAAATCGAGTGTTTGGCCTCTTGTGTTGGGTGTGGTGGATTAAAGCTTCCATTTTCGTATTTAGGTTTAACCGTTGGGGGTAATATGTCCAAAAAGGAGGGTTGGAATGTGTTGTTCGATAAATTCTTGGTCAAACTTTCCAATTAGAAAGTTAAAACTCTTTCGGTTGGTGGTCGGGTTACCCTTTTAAAGTCCGTTTTGGGAAGCCTTCATACTTACTTCATGTCTATTTGCAAAATCCCAAGGTTGGTTGAGCAAGGCTTGGAATCTTTCTGAAATATATTCTTTACTAGTGGTGATGTGGAGGAAAAGAAAATATCTTGGGTCAAGTGGAAAAAAGTTATGGCTAGTCTTAAATTCGGAGGTCTTGGTATTGGTAGTGTAACGCCCTAAAAATTTGGGGTAATTTAAAACTTAAATTTTTTGGCAATATGACGTCTGTAAATTGATCAAAACCTGTTCATATAAAGACCTGCCAAAAAGATCCCAAAGTAACGTCCCAAACGGGGAATATAGTATAATGTTTACAAATTCAATGAATGAGGAATAAATATACGACAACCTAATAATCTAAGTCATTCCATTAGATTACGGTCGGGTGTCGCTATTCTTCCAAAAATGGTTAGCCAACAAAAGTATGAACCGGTCACTAGATCTCCAAAAAGGACCGCTATCGATCACGCGATCGACCACTCATTCCCGAAGGTTCCCGCCACTAGGATGCCCTGTCATACATGACAACCAAAGAAACAAGTGTTAGGCTTGAGCCTAGTGAGAAAGTACAATCGTAAAGTATTTAACAAAATGAAGTTACGATACACAAACATCCACATTGATGTGATTCACCACCGAATTACTTCACCTGACATCAAAGATTAGTTTACAATATATTTTTCACCATCAGGATTAAAGTTCCACCAAAGCCATCCAACTTGATAGCATCAACCCAAACGAGATCTTAGCTATTGGAGACATCAACTCAAACCGAGTCTTTAGTCTATTGTGACATCAACTCAAACCGAGTCTTTAGCCTATCGTGACATCAACTCAAACCGAGTCTTTAGTCTATCGTGACATCAAATCAAACCGAGTCTTTAGTCTATTGTGACATCAACTCAAACCGAGTCTTTAGCCTATCGTGACATCAACTCAAATCGAGTCTTTAGTCTATTGTGACATCAACTCAAACCGAATCTTTAGTCTATTTAATATACCTCCATCTACCGAGACTATAACCCATTAACGAGCTATTAATAAGACCAACATGAGTCGTGGTAGTTCACATATCTCATACTACATGCTAAGATCAAATGTCCCCTCAAATGCTATTTATTTAAGACATTACCCAAAAATGGGAATTAGGTTAACTCTACATAATCAACTCAAAAGACAAGAACATGTTGATATAGTCGTTAGCATATTATTAAGCATGTATATAAGTAGGAAAGTCAAGAAATACCCTCACCTTAGTGATTTCTTACAAGAAATCAAACCCTAGAAATGGTAGGTGGAGAGTTGAAGACTTGAGGAGTTGGTACAAGCTAGAATCCTTCCAAAACCGCACCTAAGGATGCATTTACTTCACCATTAATACTCATCCAAGATCATTAAATGTTGTTGGTGGAATTAGGGCAAGAACACTTACCAAAAATCGCAGGAGCAAACTCTCAAAAAGCTTCCAAAATCAGTTCTAAATGATAAAGTCTCGAAATGGGTTTTTTTTATACCCACAGAGCCCGTCGGTGACTATGACACGGCGACTATGCCATTAATGTCGCCCGCGTTGGGTGTAACACCCCTAAAATTCGAAAATAACAGACAAAATAAAACTTCCAAAAACTCTTAAATACCAAACATTGAAATATCAAATGTCTAAGGTTACAAGGAAGAATCACAATAACAACGTATCAGAGTTCTAACGGAACTATCTAGTCCCACAAACTAAGGACAACATTAGTCGGGTGTTACTAAAACCACCGAATCTGCTATCTTCACCAAACCGGATGACGCCGCTAAAGTCATCCTACCGGAAATTCTACCAAGCTCCACTCGCCACACGAACCCATCTAGGACCTGACATACATGTCGAAAAGAAGAAGTGTTAGGCTTAACGCCTAGTGAGTTAAAGCAGTTTTCATCATATAAATCATAAAACATTTCAAATGAACATTTTACTCTGAATAAGGCCATTTTAGAAATACTGATTGTAAAGAGACTTTATTGGCATATCAAGTTCTTTAAATAACTAACCGACGCCCAAATTTCCCCAAAACGCACCCACACGGTATTTCTCCAAAAGACTCATTGTGTAATTAAAATGGTACGTTTTAACACCGAAGGCATGGATAAGGGAATACCCAAGATAACACCTTTCAGTGACGGGGGAAACCCGATTCCATCGAATGTGGCGGGCACAAAAAGTTAAGCCACGTATCAACGTTCTCGAGTTTCACATAAGACCATGGTTCCCCGTATCCGGCTCATCTAAGCTACCACCGCAAGACACCACTGATCCTAGTGTCTACTCAACCTCTAGATGAGTCTCACCACAAAGTCACAAGTCCCCGTATCCGGCTCACTCTGGGCACCACCGCAAGACTTAGCTCCGTATACGTCTCCTCCAGAGCACCACCGCAAGCTTACATAATCAACATGAATTGGGGACCACTCACTAGACTCAAACATGGACATTAAAACTCCATGATGAACATAACGACTCGTATGCCTATGGATCCAATGCATTACAGTTTAAACATTACATAACTCCATATGAATGAACTAGTGCATCCAAAACATGTAATAACCAACATTTGTATAAAGGTTGTTTTTCCATAAGACACTCCATAAGGAGCCGTTTAAACCGGACGATGTCCCAAAACTCGCTAGTGTACCATTCAAGCCGAAAGGCTTCATAAAACATTTGATACTCAAATAGAGCCAAAGTGGCTACATAAGCCGATGTACACTTTACCGAATATTCCCAAATTAAAAGGTATTCGTTCTAACAACTCACACTTTTGAAATCGAAGGAGTTAAGGTTTTCAAATATAGAACCTGTAGGTTGAGTAAAGCCCCAAATGACCATATTTCAGTAACCGCTCATTAAAATCTCCAACACACACTAAAATCCCCTTTAAAACCATTTGTACTCCAAATCTTCCCATAATAGGAACCAAAGCAACACAATACCCACATTCATCAAATAGTCGAGAAACATGAATGGTGGATTAAAATCCCCTTTTTGATGACTCCAACATCGCATTTATTATTGTAAACCATTCTCAAATATTTAAAACCCAAATATGTGCAAGTGTACAAATGTTTACAAAACTTTTCAAAATGAAGAAAACTCATGGATATACTTTTAAAACCCAAAATATGTGCATTTTGACATTTATATAGTTTTTCAAAGCAACTAGAACTCACCTTGCTAGATTTAGACTAAATCTAGGTTTTACCCACAACCTTGAGTTCCTTTGAAGAGAAGATCTTGGATCCTTACACTAGCTCCAAGCTTTCTACCGATCTTGGTTATAAACCCTTGGATTCACCCATAATTTCAATCTACTTCTTTCTCTATTTGAAAAGCTCCAAAAGATGAAACCCTAGGTTCAAGAGTCCCTCAAATCGGGTTTGGGAGGAAGAAGTTATGAGAATAATGAGGTTGGATCCCTAAAATCGCGACTAAAAACCCCAGACAGGTTCCGCGACTTTGCCACGACTTGCAAGTCGCGGCGCAAGTCGCCCGTTTCCTGAAACACTCACATCTAGTGAGTTACGCGGTTTGTGCCGCGACCCAAAGTCGCGCACCAACCCGCGGCATTCCAAAAATGTGTTTCCTCGCGTTCTTCGCGCCTGATTTGATTCCCGATGGTTCCATTATGAGACTTACCTGATTTCCCCATACCTTTACGTCCCAAAAGTCAACCGACTCTCGTAACACCGTCGAGGATAAATCCTGAAATTACGGGTGTTACATTAGGACCCTTGCGGTACCACGCTCGCGACTATGACCATGCGACAGTGACCCGGACAATGTCGTCGGGCACTGTCGCCGCGGGTGTACCATAGGTCCATTCCTCCCCGTGACTTTGCCCATGCGACATTGACAAATGTCACAGTCGTCGGGCATTGTCGCCTGGAGTGCGACATGCTCCGAAAATCCTCTTTTTCGGCCCGAACCGGTCCGTTAACGACGTAGGAAAGTTAATCACTAATCAAGAACCTCAATAACTGACAATGAGTATTAACGAACCAACATCTAAATCTTATAACGATACATATTATGGAAAATCCACCCAAAATTACGGGTGTTACAGGTAGCATTATGGCGTTTAATCAATGTTTTAAAACCCGGGTTTTTGGTTGACCCGGTGTGGTGACCGGGTCACGGTTCAACCGGTTCAACCGGGTGGTTGACCCGGTTTCAAGAAATTCTATGTAATTTTTTCATTTGAGCTTATCAAATCAACTTGTGACTTCTCTTAAACATTACCAACAATCTAGTCAAAACAGGGTTTTCGTACTTGCTATTTGTGCATGTTTCTTGATCTTTAGTTTACAAGCACCAGAAACAGCAGCTCTTATCAAATTAAAACATATATAAATAAGAGAATCGACTCTATTAAATGTTAGATCAAACTGCACAGATCGTAACAATTCCTGAGTGCATGTTTTGAATAGGTACAACATCTCATAATCACTAGAATAAACTCTACTGCCAGATCAAATTATACACAGTTCAGACAATAATATGTGTTTGTTCTTATCGGTTAATTCGTAAGGTACAAAATGAGAATGCGTTTATCCGAACATAAATAAGAGAACCCTTTGTAATTGTTCAGAATCACTTGCAAGTCCTTACGAATTAACCAGTAATTTGGGTTATTTGTTAAGGTACAACAACAGAAGTTTTTCATTAAAACGTAAACTACAGAAATATTTGATAGGATTAGTTTGAGGAATGTAGATTGTAAGAGAAATTCAAATGTTAGAACTCTAGTCTGTATGGAGCCAAAAAGCCACTATACATTGCAATGGACTTGTACTCCCATACACATTACTTGGGTGTGTTTGGATGGGTGCTTAAACTGTATCATGATCTGAAGATGCAATAATCAATTTTGAGTTTTCGGGTATAGTGATTTAGGCTTCTGATTTTTCTATCATCTAGGATTGAAATAATCATTTCTGCCTACTGTGGTATCCATTAATTAACTTTGCATGTTTTTAATCATCACTAACAAAAATAAAACTCGTAATTTGTAGATCTAATGGATATAAATGAATTGGTTTTACTCTAAGAGAAAACTATATGGTAGGAATCGATGGTAGGAATCGAAATCCAACATTCTTTCCTATAAGAGCACTTAGTTCCTTATTCCAGCTTGCTATGCACCAATGATGCCAATATGGACAAGATATGTCTGCATGACACAACCAATTCCTAAAAAAAATCTAACTCTACAGCTTGGACTCTGGTGGATCGTGAACAGATGATGACAAGCCCTTATACTTGATGATTTTGTTTTCTTGCTACCATTATGCTTCCATGATTCCATCCTCTCTATATGTATATATATATACACACACACACATATAAATATATATATATATATATATAAGATGCATCACCTGTTTGGGATTTTGTCATATTCGGTCTATGCATCGCAAAAAGAGTTCCAAAGAAGGGATTATTTGTTCATACCTGTCGATTGAGTATATGGAATCGATGAAGGAGCTGTCGATTGAAGACCTGAGTCGATTGAATCTCTGTCCGATTGAGTCGTTGATGAAGGCGCTGTATTGATGAAGGCGCTGTAAGTGAATGAGCGACGATTGAAGACCTGAGTCGATTGAAGGAGTTGTCGATTGAAGACCTGAGTCGAATGAAGCTCTGTCCGATTGAGTCCTCGATTGAAGACCTAAGTCAATTGAAGACCTGAGTCGATCGAATGAATCTCTGTCCGATAACTTATAACCCTAGCCGCTAATGCCATTGAAAAATCTATTTATCACCGGGTGAAACCGGGTTAACAACGTTCGGTTCAACCGGGTTTCTCAAAAACCCGGCGGTTCAATCCGGTCCTTAAATCCTCAAAAACCCGGTGCTAGTTGACCCGGTCCCTCGACCGGTTCCCGGTTCAACCGGTTGAACCGGCCGGGTTGACCCGGGTTTTAAAACATTACGTTTAATCGTGTCTTGCTTTTCAATTGGATTTGGCAGTTTTAGTTGGAGGATGAGGCACTTTGGGTTAAAATTATTAAATCCATCTATGGCGAGAAGGGTATAATTGGTTCGAATGTGCCTAGGAAAATTTCGAACTCAACATGGGTCTCTATTATAAAATCGGTCAACTCTCTAAAGGACAAAGGCATTGATCTTTTCTCATGCTGTAAGAAAAAGGTGGGCGATGGTGTTTTGACCGTTTTTTGGGACGATGTTTGGCTTGGGGATTCTCGTTTTAAAATTCAATTTCCTAGAATTTACGCTTTAGAATTGGATAACTCGGCAAATGTCAAGTCTCGTTTGGAGTTAGGGTGTTGGGATGTGTGTCTTCGAAGGGCGTCGAGAGGTGGGGTTGAGGCTGTCCAATTTAGTGAACTACAACAAATTTTGTCTAACTTTGTGCCCTCTAGTCAAAAGGATAGACGGGTGTGGTTGTTAAAAGGGTCGGGTGATTTTTCAGTGGCTTCAACTAGGCGTTTAATTGATTCTAGTCATTTGGAGGTGGATTCTCATCCTACTAGATGGAATAGACTTGTTCCCATCAAAGTTAATGTGTTCGCGTGGCGGTTGCATCTCAATCGGCTCCCTACTCGGATAAATTTGGATAAAAGAGGTATCGATGTTTCGTCTATTTTATGTCCTAATTATGATATAGGAGTGGAGGACTACAGTCATCTTTTCTTTTCATGTCCTGTCGCTAAAGACCTATGGGCTCTTATTGGTCGTTGGTGGCGTATGGATATTCCGAATCTCCATACTTATTCGGATTGGATCTCTTGGATCGACTCAATTCAGTTGAAGAGGGAGGTGTTTTTGTGTTTTGAGGTCGTTACGCTTACCACTTTATGGTCTATATGGGTGTTTCAGAAAGGTATTCTCTTTGGCAACCCGAAGCCAAGGAAGCCGATAACCGTGCTTACTTTTGGGTAATTCATAAAAGTAACAACTTGTCTATTAATTGGGTTGATTGACCTACTAATCCTTCCCTTGCCATTACTTTATGTAATTGTTTCTTTTTCTAGCTTCTTGCTAGTTTTATAAAATTTTCGCCGTTAAAAAAAAGGTATTATAATAATTATCATAAATAAAAGGTGAATTGTATCCATAACCCCTCCTATAGGGGGTATGTGAGTGAGACAGAGGGGAGGTATGGGGGGTTTTGTGAGTGAGGAGGGGTAGGGATAACAACACCATAATAATAAAATAAATTATACTTGGCAAATAAATGTCATATTTATTATTATAATAAGATATAATATATTAATAATACAATGATATGAGATAACAATAATAATAATTATAATAATTGATTGATTGATTGAACTTTTATATAATAATTAGATATTAACACTTGGAATTAGGGTTGTAAACGAACTGAACATTCAACGAACCGTTCGTGAACTGTTTGGCGGGAAGTTCGTTTATGTTCGTTTATTTAATAAATGAACGAACATGAACACATTTTTTTGTTCGTTTAGTTAAATGAACGAATATGAACAATGGTCTCGTTCGTTCATTTACGTTCGTGAACGTTCGTTCATTTATGTTCGTTAATGTTCGTTTATATTTGTTTATATATAAATATATTTATTTATATTATGTCATTAATGTGTCAAAGCATTAATTAAATTAATTTTGTAAAATTCCTTTTATATACCTCCTAAGTTTATCCGTTTTTTTTTATTTTGTTATGCTATTTTTTACGAACGAAGTGATGAGTAACGGTGGTTGTTTTTTATTCATTTGTGTTCGTTTATGTTCATTTATGTTCATTCGTTTACGTTCGTATATGTTCATTTATGTCCGTTCGTTTACGTTCGTTCGTTTACGTTCGTTTATGTTTGTTCATTTAGCTCTTAATGAACGAACATAAACGAACACGAACAAACATATTTTCTTAACGAACGAACATGAACACAAAAAATTTCGTTCGTTTACCGTTCGTGTTCGTTCGGTTCGTTTACAGCCCTACTTGGAATAGTAGCATAAAACCACTATTTTTTCAAACTATCTATTGAATTTTTGGGGTTTTTTTAATATGATAATGATTAATTTATAAAAAATACTCCCTCCGTCCCAAATTAAGTGTCCACATTACTATTTTAGTTTGTCCCAAAATAAATGTCCACTTTCAAAAGTAAGTTTTCAATTTTCCATTTTACCCTTAATTATGAGGTGGATAAAGTTTTTCTCTCTATTATCAAGGGTAAAAGTGTCCTTTGGTTATTTAAAAAGTGTAATAATTGCACATTCCTAAAACTGTGTGTCATTTTCATTGTGGACATTTATTTTGGGACGGAGGGAGTAATAATATGATAATTGAATTAATTATTATTATTATTATTTGTTTTAATAATAAGTAGTTATATATATGGGCAATGTTATTTGCATCCTTTTGAATGAGTGTTGAATGCATTGTTTTTTGTGCTAATTATTTTTAAGGAATCATATGTCATTTCACTTGATATATATATATATATATTATTGTTTATATATATATATACACATCATCTTTATAGAGGAAAGTTCAAATGAAAACTCATTTTTCATTGTGCACGTGAGGACAAATCTCAGTCACTCGATCTCTTTTGATCCAACAACTCATATTAAATAGAGTTTTTAATTTTAAAATGCTTAGGGGTAAAAATGGAAGAAAATTTAAACACACGCCTACCATATTTGACTTTTTTATTTTCTTTTTTAATTAAAAACTTTTTACCCAATTAAAGTTTAAAATAAATTATCTTAAAAATTACTAATATTTTAATCAAACAAATTACATCAAAAAAACGATAATTTCGTGCACTTCGATATGACATCCATCTCGATATAGTTTTTTTGTCGTTGTAACCGTTTTTTACGTGAAATGTTATATATGTGTTATATTCATTATGAATATTTATGTACGTTCAAGTTTGTACAACGTCTCGACATCGTAAGTATGTAACTCGACATCACCTTCTTCAACACTTTCTTCAACGTCGTAAGGCATCACGTTTCTTCAGCACCGTAACCCAACACCCATCAAGACGAATCGATAACCTATCGAGTAATTCTGTTATGAATCAGGAAACAAAAGAGAGCACGTCACGTCTCCACATCTTCACAAGTCATTCATGTGTTATTCATCATGAATAATGTATCATTCAGAATGAATAATACAACATTCAGGGTGAATAATTCATAATTCGTGAATTCGTGTATTATTTGTCATGAATGTTGTGTAATTCATCCTGAATACTATATTATTCATCATGAATAATGAATTAATGTTCACATTTGTTATTCATACTGAATGTGGGATATCCGGGGATGCGCATACATATTCATAATGAATTAAATTAAAATTAGGTTGTGAATTGGGAAACGAAAGAAAGTGCGCCATGTGTCTACACCTTCATGGGTCATTCATATATTATTCATCATGAATAATGTATCATTCAGGATGAATAGTAGAACATTCAGGGTGAATAATACACGATTCATGATAAAAAAAATACATGAATCATGGATTCGTGTATTATTCATCATGAATACTGTATTATTCATCTTGAATACTGTATTATTCATCATGAATAGTGAATGAACGTTCACCTTTGTTATTCATACTGAATGTGGACACCCGAGGACGTGAATACATATTCATAATGAATATAACATATATATAGAATTTCACGTAAAAAATGGTTAAAACGAAAAAATCCTGAATATTGTATTATTCATCATGCATACAGTATTATTCATCATGAATAGTTAATGAACGTTCACATTTGTTATTCATACTGAATATGGACACCCGAAGACGTGCATGCATATTCATAATGAATATAACACGTATATAGAATTTCACATAAAAAACGGTTAAAACGAAGAAAAAAAACTATATCGAGATGGATGTCATATCAAAGAGCACGAAATTCTCGTTTTTTTGATGTAATTTGTTTGATTTAAATATTAGTAATTTTTAAGATAAATTATTTTAAAGTTTAAGGGGGTAAATTTTTTTAATTAAGAAGGTAGGCGTTGATTCAAAATTACAATTTTGTCCTTAATCATTTCTCAATTAACCTTATTATGTATTAACCATTGATTATTTTTCTAAGTTTTGATCAATGGTTAAGATTTGTTCTCATGTGCACAATGAAAGATGAGTTTTCATTTGAACTCACCCCTATCTTTATATATATATGTGTGTGTGTGTGTGTGATATATATATGTGTGTGTTTTGATTTTATAAATTTATTAAATTTGTAACTTTTGATTTTATTATAACTTTGTATTCATATTTTCTAGTAGATGGTGTTTTTCTACAGTGATCATATATATCTTTTATAATAATATGAATTGAAACTGTAGCTCTTCTATTTTAGATTTATTACCTTTGTTTTTTGGCTTTATTCTCTTCTCCCATCTACTAAATATCCTTTATTTCCCCTCCTCTCTCTTTTACCTTTTGCAAGCTCCAGAAGGAACTCATCATCCCTCCTCTCTCTTTTACCCTTCTCCCATCCACTAAGTACCCTTTGTTGATCTTACGTTACTTCATCAATTTGCAGGCATGTCATCTTCTTTAATTTGGTACAATATATATTTGTATGCATGTGATTGGCATATACATTTTATATATATATAAATAATTCATAATTATTATAGATAGAAAACCCTACAAAAGTGCACGAAGTCCCTTTGGATCCCACTAGCCTGAATCTTGTTTTCTTATATATGCAATTTGCTTAATCTTTTGGTTGTATTGTTTCAAAATGTTACAATTAAGTTATAACGCATTGGGTTGCAATATGTAATGTAACAACCCAAACAATACTAACAAAGCATAATATCATCAACATAAATTTATGCCAAAAATGGCGCCAATTCAACAATTAAAATCTTAAAGTTTGCGATAAGGCAACCTATTACACAACTGAGATTAAATGGAAAATACTATAAGGAAGTCTTCTATAGTCGAGTGTCGCTCAAACTTTCTCTTTTCCCTTACCCGATCCACCAACTACGTGCCTACCTGAAAAGGTTTTTAGTTTTGAAAGAGCGAGGGTTAGACCAACGGTCTAGTGAGTCACCTCTAACAACAGTTCAAGCTCAAGCAATCATATAAAAGATTTATAATAAAATAAACCATTTCAAAACACGTATCGGCTTACACTACCACCACCCGAAGGTGACAGCGTGTCTGCCTCACACTGCCTTACTTGGGACACCCCCACAATGGCATAAACGGAACACACACCCTGGTATGAGCACGGGCGGGACCCCCCCCCCCCCGAATTTGAGCATAACGCACTTAAACAATATATGCATACATTTCCACTAATTTAACAACAATAAAGCATCTTTTGCATTTAAACAAATCTCGCATTCAATATATAAAGCATCATCATTTTTAAAGCTTTTAGTTAGAAAACTTGCATGCATAAATAGCATCATAATCATACGAGGTTTAGTTCAGAAAAGCTCACCTTTGGTCCTTGCTATAGCCCTTGCTCTAACGATCTCTCAACCTACGATGACATCGACATATCGGTAAGACACCCCTTAGAAAAGATAACTAATGAGAGGTGAATTCTCTCTCTTCCTCACCCTCTCTTGAACTTAGGCAGTGACACCCCCAAGAATATACTACCTAAGACTTGCAACTAACCACAGACACTTGGACAAAAAGTTCACCCGGGCGCCACAGACTCCCGAGGTTAACCCTCCCGGATAACACAACCACAGGCTCCCCGCCTCCCGGGTCGCCCAGTTCCCAACCCCCGGGCTCCCCCGTCTCCCAGGGTCATAGCCCGGGTTACTCGACCCCCACACCGGGGTTTCCCCGTCTCCCGGGGCCAAACACCCTGGGGTCTCGCTGACCAAGACGCCCCACCGCCCGGGACTTCGACCACCACCGGGCACGTCTCCCGAGTTCACCCGATCGTGACATTATCACCTAGAGGCGATTAAGGGTTCTGCGCGAACCCCATACCTCGAACAAAACCCCAAACTCCTTAATCTCACAGATTAAACTTATCAAATTGTATGGGATTAGAATCCCAATCATTGGTAATCAACCCATTAACATCAACAATCATTAGAATGATCTTTAAGGAGTGAGAAGAGGATTTTCAAACATTTCTCACTTAACCCCAACAAAAGAAACATCATACTTCACCCAATCCCATGAGAAATCTTACTTCTCTCTACAAATTTCTAATAACAAGAAGTAATGATTAGAGAAACCTTACCTTGAAGGAAATCGATAAGAGCTTGAATCCAACAAAATGCTTCCTTCTTCTTCCTGGTTCTCCCAAAATCGCCCTTACCCCTTTCCTTTCTCTTTCTTGAATGAGACTTCAGCCGCCACTAATGAGAATAGAATAGATCTTTAGGGTTTAGCCCCTTTTTATTCAACTTTTCACTTCAGACCCCAAACTTTGGTCTACCATACAAATTACACCTTACATAAAATATTGTACAAATCTTTACAAAGGTATTACATGTAATGAAATAATTGATAAAAATGATATAATTTATATGTAATGATATAATTGGGCTGCTTAATTATTTAGGTTATACAATATGATAAAAAGTGATAAAATGATATAATTGATATATATGCTTAACAATTGTAAAAATTTCCGGATTATTATAAAGACAAGGTATTAATTATGAAACTCAATAATGCATATTATAGGGTAAAAAGAAAACATAATATTTAATTGTCGTATACCTCTCCCAATATATATCGAGAACATTTACAATTACTATGCACTATTCACGTCACTATTCATATCACTATTCACGTCACTATTCATATCACTATGCAGGTCATGATATTTCGATTTATCGGTTTAAAACACTTAAAATGGCGTATTGGGGTGAAGATTTTCAATGGTATCATAATTCAAATAATGAGATATTTCATCCACTACTTTATATATATATATATATATATATATATATATTATGTTATCCCGTTTCATATTTTTATGTATTTGTGTAGGATGATGATGTTAATTCAAACAAATCAACTGAAGCTTGTGAAATCCCTCAACCATCCGCATTTTCTACTGATATGGTATCTTTATGTTTCATTTTATCTTGTTAAATTATCTGGTAAAGTTAGTAATTTGTAACAAGAAAAAGTCAATTTCAGGTGTTTAATTCTCGTAAAGATCTAATTGATTGGGTACGCAATATGGGATCTTCACTTGGTTTCGTTATTATTATTAAAATAAGCAAAAGTGATGCAAGTGGGGTCAATTATAAAGTAGAATTTCAATATGATCGTGGTGATACGCACAGGAGTAACAAAACCTCTAGTAAACATACTGGCACAAAAAAATTGTCCATTTCAGTTTGTAATAACCGGGTTTAATTATGCATATTTTTAAAGATTGGGTGTGAGTTGGTCAAGACTCAAAAAGGTAAGGGAGTAAGATGTAACATTGGAAATAATAGGGATTTTAACCCTAGAGGCTTTGGTGTTAGGGTGTGGCGGCTGAATTTTTGAGAAAGGGCGCTTGGGCGATTTTGGAGGAACCGATAAGGGAAGAAGTTTATTCAAAGATTTCAAGTGTGATTTTGAGTTCTCTTTGAGGTAATCATCTTGTAACCTACATCCTTTATTTCTTCATGCTTTTAATTATAGTAATTGTGATATGGAGGTTGTGTATTGAATCTGAGATTGAGTTTTTGGGATTAGTTCTGGCTTTGGCTCAGATTGATCTTTTGGTTAAGGAGACTCTTGTTAGATCGATTTCTTCAATTGGAATTGGGTTTGGGATTGAGTTGTTATTAAGTTCTGTTTTTATGTTGAGTCTGTGGTATCTATACATCGAACCTTCGGGGTTTTCATTTCGAGCAGTTAAGGCACCGATCGATGTTCAAACACCGGTCGTCTTGTAGGTACCGGTCGAGACCAAGGGGAGACCCCGGTCGAGACCAAGGGGGAGACCCCGGTCGAGACCAAGGGGAAGGCCCCGGTCGAATTTAAAGGGGGGAGGCCCCGGTCGGTCAAAGGGGGGAGACCCCGGTCAAGGTTCAGCCCGGGCGACACCTTGGGACCGGTCCCCGGCTCCTGCAGGTGGGCCGAAGCCAGTTTTCTTTCTTTGGTCTTTGTTTTAATTGTTAGGCCAGTTTAGTGGAGAACCGACCCATTTCACTTCAAGAATTTATGGTACTTTGTCTCAGGTATGGCTAGTGGGTCAAGATGCTTTTAGAAATTAGATGATGTTGGGGTTAAGGTTTAAAGGTCAATTTTGTTATAAATTAGAAGTATAGAGAGTTCACCGATCTATGTTCCTCTTATAGGTTTCAGTTCGAACTAAAAGAGTAGACGCGAGAATTAAGCTGAGGACACCAGGTGAGTTTTTCTGAACTAAACCTTTTGTTAACGAAAGCGTGTGAAGTTTAATTTTTAAACTTCGATTTATTTACGATGGCATGTTTATTATAAAATGATTTAAGTGTGTTATAAATCGTTGATATTTAAATGTATGCATACATTATATGTGGAGAATGTGACCTAAGTCGGGGAGTGTGGCCCGCCTACTCGTGCCGGGGAGTGTGGCTCGTTTATGCCATTGGGGGTGTGTCCCAAAATTAAGGCAGTGCAAGTTAGACACATCGTCTTTGACGATCGTGTGGTCCGTAGCGTGTTTAATCTTTATGTGCTTATAAATCTGTTGATATGAATTTTTCTGGAAAGAAATATTATTGCTTATCTGTTAGAGGGGACTCACTAGACCAATGGTCTAACCCTCGCTCTTTCAAAACTAAAAATCTTTTCAGGAAGGGCGGATAAAGGGAAAGAGAAGATGTAGCAGGATTAGATAGAAGACCGTCATCTTAGTTCCTTTATATCAATATCTCAGTTGTGAATAAGTTGTCTTTGCAAACTTTGAAATTTTATTGTACGCTTAGGGCCGTTTTGGCATGGATTATTATATTTAATATTAAGACTTAAATTGTTATCTTGCTATTTTTCTGGTTGGGTTGTTATACACTTGGTAAGGAATCATTTGGGTAATGATTGTTGGACTTTAGCTATGATATGTGATGCACATAATCATGATTTTACATTACATTTGGAGGGACATGCATATGCAAGACGATTGTCTGAAAATGAAGCTCGATTGGTGGACGATTTGTCAACAAACAATGTGAAACCTAGAAATATTTTATCAACAATAAAGCAGCAATATCCAGATAATGTGTCTACAAATAAAACTATATATAATTAATGCCAGAAAATTCGACTTCAGAAGAATGCATGTAGAACTCCAATGATTTTTTTTTGTCTTTTAGTTTTCTTTTCTTTTTCTATTTTATTTATTTGTATTATATATTTTTATTTATTGGTATTATGCAGGTAGAACTCCAATGGTAACTATTATGTGAAATTAGATATGACAGAAATATATCCGTTTCCTCAATTTGTATGACATTTTTTCCATTACAGTTATTCGTGTGCTGCTGGATGGGTTACCCCATATTCAGAGCGAATACAAATGTACATGCAGCTTTTACGTGTTAATTGTACTACGGATAATGTTATTTTAGAATAATCGAATGTAATATAGATTATTTTATGTTCTATTTATATGTTAAATCGCAATATTTATGTTTTATTTTTATAATTATAAAAAATTAGTAATATTTAATTTTATAAATATTTATTTATTTTTAAATAAAACCAAAAAGAAAAAGAAAAAAAATATTTTTAAACCAAATAATACAAATAAATAAAAAATATAATACAAATAAATAAAATAGAAAAACAAAAAACAACAAAATAACAAAAAAACAAAAAAAAAACAATCATGATTTTCAATCGCAATTAGCATTTAAAAGGGTGCAAATAGTCTCCCCATATCTATATTATATTACAAAAGAGACATAAAAAAACTCTTAATTACAACATTTTAAGCACAAAATACAACTAATTAAAGTCAATTACTTAATTTACAATTTCATAATACATTGGTACAACTTATCCAAGCATATTATCTCACATCATCATCTATTTGTGAAATGGATACTCATTTATTAATATAAATATTTGTTTTTTTATATTTAATGGACGAAGACATAAAGAAGACATAAAAAACTCTTAAAAACAAGTCTTAAAACTTAATGTACCGTTATTTAATGTTAATTACTTAAAAAACATCCATTAAAGCTACATGTACTACATTTAATGTTATTTATTAATTTTCAATCTTTATCTCTAACTATTTTAACTCCCCTAAAATCATTTCCCACTTTAACTTCCCTAAAATAACTCTCAGCATAATTAAATATAGAATAAAAATCAAATTTTAAATATAAAAAATATAAAATATAATTAAAAAAATCTAACATAATATTTTATAAAAAAAATTATATTATGAAACCAAAATAAATTACATTATATTATTAAGTTAAAATTAAACAAATTTATATAAAAAAACATTATCACTCTCTCACAACCATCCAAAATCGTAATGTAAATCGACAAAAAACAGAAAATAAAATGAAACATTAAAATCGTGATGTATCTAGCTGCATTGCGCGAGTACACTTCTAGTTATTTTATGATTTGCTCTTAATATATCTATATCTATATTAGTTATAATCTCATAACTAATATATCTATACTATATTATAAAAACATGCATTGATCTAATAAATATATTTTTAAAAAAATAAAACAGGTAGTTTATCTCATAGTGTTTATCCTGTATTTAATATGTTTATTAGCAGTTAGTTATACAAATAAAAACATGGGACTTTAATAAGTTATAATTATGTTTCATTAATTTGTAATTTTGAATTTTAACTAATATATCTATACTATATTATAAAACATTTAAGTTAAACTCTTAAAAACTAATTTTTATGCATTAGGTACCACTTATTAATGCATATTACTTAAAATCCAAAAGTACAAATTGATTAAACATAAGTACAACTTATAAAAACTCAATGTTTGAATTCGTGTAACTAACTACAGATAAGCACTTATTTTTATTTTCTAAAATATCTAAAAATTTTAACTACTGATATAACTAACCGATAAATATAAGAAAATTTGAGATAAAACACCTTATTTTTATTTTTTATTGAAATATGTTATCTTTTTAATTTTAAATATAAAACATCTTAAATATAGTTATCATTTAAATTAAACATTTTTTGACCCGTAACAAAAATTATTATTATTATTTTTTATAAAAAAACCATAATTAAACTAAACTAAAATATATTTTTGTTTTAAATCTAGGTTTCTCAAAATCGTAAAATAAAATAAAAAAAAGACTAACAAAAAGAATGAATAATGATCGAGGGTTCGGGTTCTAGATTTCAGAAATCCGCTGCATTGCGAGGGTACATTTCTAGTATATATATATATATATATATATATATATATATATATATATATATATATATGTGTATAAACACATATTGAAAAATTAATACAATTTAGTATTATCTTTTTTATATTTATCTATACTATATATTAAAATTATATTACGGTTATTGAAAAAGGTAGTTTTTGGAAAAAACGGTTTTTGGAAAAATATTACATTTACCACCCTTATAATTAATTATTTAATTTACTTTATATTCCTTATTTTTTCATTTTTCATTTTACACCCTTATCATATTAACACACATAATTGTATATGAACAAAAATACAATGAAAAAATACGTTTCTTTTTTTACAAATTATACCATTATAATCGTCTCGCCAATACCTTGAAAACGAGTCCAATATTGAATATTTTTTAATTTAACCGTACTATTAAATATCGTGAATATCTACGAATTAAATTGTTTTATATCCATACATTTTATTTTTTTCAGCGTTAGCACAATAAAAATACATAATCGTAAAATATATTAAAAATACGTTTCATTCTTATTATAAATAAATCACGGTAATCTCTACTATATTATAAAAATTCTAATACAGTTTTTTACAAACCTTTGAAAGCCAAAAAAAAATTCCCAATGTTTCACTTCCTAATTCAATTAAATGTTACGTTTATCACCCTTTGGTAGCTAAATAACGTGCACTCAAAGCGTGGACATTGAGTTTCCCAGCGTGGACACAAGTATATATCAACATTGGGATCGCTACAAGTAATAAAATGGTACAAGTACCGAGTATCGTACCCACAGGGACTGGACTTACTGAGAATTGCTGACTTTCATGAACTTCTTGCACAAGTTTCGAGTTGGGAAAAATATTTGTTTGATTGGTGAATTAATTCTAAAAATGCGAAATGAACTTTTTATAAATAAAGAATGAGTATGGGTGTAAGTTTTCCTTGAGACAAGCGTAGTAACAAAATGGTCGGGCGCTTTGTAGTACAGAAAGTCTATAAAAAGTCCGATCTCTCGAAAGTGGATTTTTAAAGACCGGTCCTAGAAAATGCTCGTAAAGTGTCCATCGTTACCAACTCTTAATCGTGCCGATTTAACTAAGTTGATAAAAATCAAGTTCTACCGGTACGGAGATTTATACCCAAATCTCTTTGTGATATAAATCTCCTCCGACGTTTGAACCTTAGTAAATCATACAAAACCCGTATATCTACGTGGTTATCAAAGACTCTCTCAAATCTTTGTGCATCACTTAAGCCGTATTTCGAATCCGCCCCTCTCGAGGTCAAGATTTAATATTAACACATCAAAGTGATCGGCTTATCTGCATTGAGTTTAAGTCCCGACTCAAGTGACCAAGCTTAAGAGTTAGTAATAATGGTCACACCCAAGTGTTGCCTACTAATCTCAAGTTAACTCACACCCACACCCAAAAGGTGCTTAGCTCATGCTAAAAATAAACGACATAATAATAATACAAGAGAAATAAAAGTTAACTACTTGCATGAAAATAAATTAAGAGCAAATTAAGAAAATAAACTACGGAATTTAAAATATTAAAATTTAAAGAGCAAGAAATTAAAGTACTTAAAGTTAAATTTGCAATAAATTAAAAGACTAGGAAGTTTAATACATAAAAGTAAAGAACAAGAAATTAAAGACAATAATTTAAACTACTAATCTTCAAAGCTAAGTTCTCTCTTTTTGGAGAGGAGAACTTAGGAAGATGAGAAAGGGAGTGATGGAATTGTTGTTGGTGTGTTTTTGGATGAATGTTTGGATGGATGTTGCCCCAAGTGAAGAACCCAAGGTTTCTTTATATAGGAATGAGAAGGAGAATACCCAATAGGATATTCCAAAGGATATTCCTTTTGTCCTCACACTCTCCAATGATGACCCCATGCCTCCATATGCCAAAATGACCCATTTAATTCGGATATAGTATTTGGCCCATGGATCTTCGGGTGCCCACTGCGGGCACTCAGTGCCCTCCCCGACAGTTTTCCATATTTCTGCACAAAAATTTACTTTTGATGTCATTATCATAACTTGCTTTAATTAGACCAAAAGAAGATAGAAAGGAACAAAAGTGAGTATAAATGGGAAATAAGACACGGAAAAGAGCGATAAATAACACTCAGGAATGAGGGTTATCACCCTTATAAGGTCACGTTTGACAAAAAAACTAGCTTATGACTTATAAGCTAGCTGATGAAAAAGTCACGTTTGACAAAAACTAGCTTATAAGCATTTAAATTACCAAAAAGAACATTAATTATTTATTTATAATTAAAAGTTAATATATAATTATGAATATTAATGAGGGGCATAATTGGAATAATCACAAAAAGCTCTTAATAAGCTATTCCAAATAGCTTATCAAAAAGCTAGCTTATGGTCATCCAAACATGTATCCAGAAAATAAGGTAACTTATAAGCTAGCTTATTTTTGTCAAACAATGCCTTAATCAAATGCCCTCCTATAAATTGCGTCTTAGAAGAGAATTGATCTGGTATTTCTTGGTGCATCTTACCTCAATGTATCTTATCATAATGTGTATCAATTTCTCATCCAATTGTTGATAACAACTTCTCACCTTAATCTCAAATTCTCATAATATATATATATATATATATATATATATATATATATATATATATATAATAGAGATACTAAAATTAAAATCCTTAAAAAACAGTTACCAATTCTAACAATTATTCTATTTTAGCAATTCTAACATTATTTATATATGAATATAATTTTTTTTGATAAATTCATGGTTTTAATATACTTTTACAAAAAAAATTTATAAAAAGTTATAACACGTTTTATCTCATTGGTGGGAACACTTAAATTTTGGAGATTTTCTCTATCTCAAATATTAAGTTTCAGAGATTGTTTTCAAATTCAGAGATTTTTATCGGGTTTTTTTTCTTTGTTTTAATATACCCTTTTCTAAACTAACATAACGGCTGGAGATGTTTTAAATTTTTTGACAAAAACTTTTTGAACATAAAAAAACGAGCCCCATAAGGTGGTTTGTTGATTATAATTATTTTCATCTTTGGTATTTAAAAATTGTTTATTTAATCCATGTGGTTTTTATTTCATTTTGCTTTTCGTTCCAAGGTTAACAAAGTTAGAAAAGTCCGTCAAGTTAGAGGATAACATGGTAATTTTAGCTATTTTTATTTTTTATTAAGTATTTATATCATTATACAAACTATTAAAACTTTAGTAATTTGTATTAAAGGAAAATGTGAAAAGAAACATGAAGCGAGTAGTGAGGGTGCGGTATATTATGTTTTATCTTTGATAAAAGCTTTAATAAAGTACAACAATATAAATATTTAATAAAAACCGAAATTTACATAAAAGTGAGATTTTATGTTGACTAAACAATTTAAATCTTTTATTTCAAAAAAAAAAACAATTTAAATCTTATTGTATTAAATAAAGGTCCAATTTTGGCTTTTTCTGGGTCGTTCCAAAAATGGAAAATGTATGCCTACAGGGTCTTCTATATCGCTTGATTGTATGTAATAAATAAATAAAAAGTGGAATTTTTCTTGATTAATCGATTATAAAAATATAATGAAATATAAATATAAAAATAATTTTGCATGTTCAATGTATCCTGTCTCTTTGGAGGACGTTTATTAATTATTATTATATTTTAATTTTTTTTGGTCAAATGTGACATTAATTATTCTACTCCTTGTATACTAACTAGAGCGTACTCACGTAATGCAGCGAGATACATCACGATTTTAATGTTTCATTTTATTTTTTGTTTTTTTGTTGATTTACAGTACGATTTTGGATGATTTTGAAAAAGTGATAATGTTTTTTTTTATAAATTTGTTTAATTTAGGCTTAATAATATAATGTTTTTTATATAAAAAAAATTAAGTATTTTGTTAGAATTCAATGATTATCTTATATATTTTAATGACATCTAGTAAAAATAACCAATTACATATTTAATAATATAATTAAAACAAATTTATAGTAATATCTATACTTATATTATAAAGCACGGATAAAAAACTCTTAAATACAAATTATTAGGCATAAGGTACCATCATTTTATACAAGATTTTAAAAATCTCTTAATTTACAAGTATCAAAGCACAAGATACATATTACTACTGCAGACTTCTAACACCCACCAATTTGGTATGTGCAGAGCCTTCCTTTTATGCAGACATTTTCATGTATCACTATTAATTAATATATTATATTACTATAAATTTGTTTTAATTATATTATTAAATATGTAATTGGTTATTTTTTCTAGATGTTATTAAAATATATAAGATAATCATTGAATTCTAACAAAAATACTTATTTTTTTATATAAAAAACATTATATTATTAAGCCTAAATTAAATAAATTTATAAAAAAAAAGAACATTATCATGTTCTCAAAACCATTCAAAATCGTACTATAAATCGACAAAAAAACAAAAAATAAAATGAAACATTAAAATCGTGATGTATCTCGCTGCATTGCGCGAGTACGCTTCTAGTAATATATTAATTAATAGTGATATACGGAAAGATCTGCATAAAAGGAATTACTGCCTCGTCTTTTAGCATAGACAACGCATACACAACCCTGTCCCCTTCCGAACACTTGTTGGTGTCGAAAAGCTAATTCCATCCCTTTTACCCATTTCATCGCTAATACTGGATCACACTCTCCCTTGTAAGTAGGGGGTTTGCAGGCAGCAAACTCTTTGAAGCTACACCCTCTCTCCATCACAGTTTTGGTCGACATTGCAGGTGTCGATTGAGAGTGGCTTCCCACTACAGTCACCGGCGAGTCAGAAATATCATTCACTTCTCTATCCCCACTCTTTTCCTTGCTTGCTGATACCTCAACTGTTCGATGAGCCAACAAGGCATTCAGGGTTTCTTGCAGCTTTCCCATTTCAGCTGCAAAGGTTTCCTGCGTAACGAATCCTTGAGTTTGCCCCCCACCACGGTTCTGTGTCTGCCTCCGCCCCCTAACCGAAGTTGAACTCTCCTGATGAGAGGTTTCTTGATCACGTCTAGCCTCTACACTCTTAGCTCGACGAACAACCCGAGTTGTCTTTCCCCCGCGAGCTCCAACAGCCGGTTCCTTCACTTGAGTGGTCGCTTTCTTAGCCATTTTCCCTTTAGGTCGACCGCGACCCTTCCCTCGATTAGCAGTCGCATGAGGAGGAGCAATAGGTCCATCCTCAATCATTAACCGGTGCCACCTCTACTGCTGGCACTGATCTGCTCCTAGTTATCCTTTCCGACATAACTACAAATAAAACACCAATACAACTTCATTAAGGTAACCCCAAAGCAATAAAGCAAGTTAAGCACGTACATGTACCTGTAAATTTATAATTACACTGGTCAGATGTAATTTTAAATTTACCTTACATGTTAGTCCTCACTACTCTATCACTTGACTTCCTACGGTCATCCTATATTTCTCAGTTGTGACTTACTCACTAAGTTTAAGTTTAGGCTCGTCCGGTCACCTAGATCCCTTAAACTATGGCTCTGATACCAACTATAACAACCCAACCAGAAATAACAAGATAGCAATAGAATCTTAATATTCATAATACTCATAGAGAAAATCCATGCCAAAACGGCCCCAAACGTACATTAGCTAAATCAAGGTTTGCAAAGGCAATCTATTCACAACTGAGAAATTAATAAAAGGATACTATTTGACGGTCTTCTATCCGGGTCCGCTACATCTTCTCTTTCCCTTTATCAGCTCTGTCTACCTCACGACGACCTGAAAAGATTTTTAGTTTTAAAAGAGCGAGGGTTAGACCGATGGTCTAGTGAGTTCCCTCTAACAGATCAGCAATAAGTAACTTTCCAGAATTTAAAATAGCATTTAATAAGTGCACATAGATAGAACACGCTACTGACCACACGACCGTCAAAGACGATGTGTCTAACTCGCGTTGCCTTAATGTTGGGACACACCCCCAACGGCATAAACGGACCACACTCCCCGGCACGAGTAGGCGGACCACACTCCCCGACTTAGGTCAAAATCTCCACATAGAATGTATGCATACATTTAAATTTCAACAACTTAAAACACACTTGTACAATTTAATAAAATCATGCCATCATAAATAAATCAAAGTTTAAAAATTAAACTTCACATGCTTTCGTTACCAAAAAGGTTTAGTTCAGAAAAACTCATCTGATGTCCTTAGCTTAAAATCCGGCGTCTACTCCTAGGATTCGAACTGAACCCTATAAAGGAAATATTGATTGGTGAACTCTCTTAACTTTCTAATTAAAAGAAAAGATTGACCTTAACATCGAACCCCAACGCCGCTTAAATCTCTAAATAAATAATCCATAATTAATTTATTAATTCACCAATTAATTTATTAATTTATAAACCAATCAATTGGGCCTTAATAATTAATTTATTAATTCACTACTAAGGAATTAATGGGGCACGTGGGCTTCGGCCCACCATCTAGCTGTTGACGACCGGAGTCATGACCGGATGAAGAGACCGGAGTCTCTTCCAGCGACCGGGGTCATTCCCCAAAGCACCGACCGGTGCCACCTTCCTCCATCGACCGGTGTGACCATTAATTGACCGGTGTCCCTTTTATCGACCGGTGTCCATTTAATCGACCGATGTCAACTTATTCGACCGGTGTCTATTTAATCGAGCGGTGTCAACTTATTCGACCGGTGTCTATTTAATCGACCGGTGTCAACTTATTCGACCGGTGTCTTTCGATTTCCCCAACTTCGGTCGATCGATTCGACAGCGATAACACACAAAACACAGACCTCCACTTAATCGATAATGACAACCAACTTTCCCCAATAACATCTATCATAAGGATTACATAAATATAAAAACATTTTCCAGTCTAAATCCCAAAATCTTAATATCCAGATTAACATGTCCAGAATACCCAACCTCAGATTGATAAGAAAATCCAAAACCAAAACCATTATTGAAAATGAACAATCAGAGATAAGGATTTTAGATTATCAGATGATTTACCTCAAAGGGATTTTGGAATTCACGCTTGAAATTCTTGAAGAGTCCTTTCTTCCTCGACCTTTCTCTAAAATCGCAAGAGCCTTTCTCCTCCCAAAACAGCCGCCGCACACTCCTACAATACTGCTACTTCTAGGGTTAAAAATCTCTTTCTCCCAAATTTCACAATATACCCCTCCTTAAAAGATCTTTCCACTTTCTTACCCCAACCTCCCCTTTAATTTACTTTGAGCCCGGTTATTACACGTACATTATAACCCTTTTAAACTAGGGGACAAAATGCAAACACTAAAACTTGGAGGGCCAGAGATGGACATTATTCATCTTCTTCTCCATGGCTCCATCACTTTTGTCGAACACCGTCGACGCTTGCACGATCAGTCATCGTGGCCGCCTCCCACTGTAAACCATCTTCCCTACGGTCACCCTCCTTCTACCATCTACTTTTACTTCCACGAGTATTTTTTAGTCTAAGATCACATGTGATATAAGTGTTTTCGTGTTATCTTATTTTAACTATTCTCTTTTGAACCCTTGTATACAGTTGGGATTATGTAAGAATAACACATTTTTATGAGAATGCAATAACACTTCTGACTCTTTCGATGAGTTGCTTTTTTATTCTAACAGCTAAAAATTGCGGATCTTCAACTATCTTCAATGATGGATGACAAAAAAGTATGAACCTTCATCTTCACCTTTAGTCACTCTCACAAACTTTTAGATATCTTCAATCACCTTCATATACACTAATTTGTTAAAGTTTCAATCAGATGATATAAGTAAATGGGAGGTAAATGAAAACCTTGTGAAATACAAATCGATGAAAGTTTATGTTCTCTCGTTTCACCAAAAAATTAATTCTCACGCAACCCAACCATACATATATATATATATACCCACTAGTTATGTACCTATTGTAAACTGCAGCAAAATGCAAAGTTTATCAAGTTTGAAGCCTGATAGTCTCAAAATGGCAATCCTTGTTTCATGCTTTGTTCTATTTTTCGTCACACTTGATACTAATTTTATGGTTTTCTATGGTATATGTATAAATTCAAGGCTGATATAGTCATATGGTGAACTGAAATTGCTACACAACAAGGTTTTCAAAGCCATAACATTTGTTGTTTAATTTTTAGACTGTAAAGACCAAGTTAAACATGAGTACGTGGTTCATGTGAGACCATATCCTAGTTGTTTGATCACGTTCATCTAGCTGAACTTTCACATTTTCTTGAACCTTCACTTTTTTTTTCTTCTGTTTCTAATATGCTAATTTTTACACAAACCAGAAAAAGTTTATAAACTATATAAACTATATATATATATATATATATATATATATATATATAGGGAGAGGTTCATTTGAGAAATGGTAAATATATGAGAAATAGAGAAGTAATCTTCGCCATTCATCTGGTCAACATTTGCGGCTTTGACCGCGAAGCACCGAATAATTCTTTGTGTGGTCTATAGAAGGTAGAGGGGTAATTTCGTAAAATACATGAGATGAGTTCATATATGAATCTGTATGAATCACAAAGATTCATATATGAATCTGTTAATTAGTTCAACTGATTCATATATGAATCTTTGTGATTCATATTTGTGATTCACAAAGGTTCATATATGAATCTTTGTGATTCATACAGATTCATACATGAATCTTTGTGATTCATACAAATTAATATATGAATCACAAAGGTTCATATATGAATCTGTTAGTTAGTTCAACTGATTCATATATGAATCACAAAGGTTCATATATGAATCAATTAAAAGAGTTCAGTTGTGAATTGTACTGGTTCATATATGAACATATAGTTCATATGTGAATTATACATGTTAATATATGAACACAACCTGTGTGTTTTGTAAAATTTACGAAATTGTCCTTCTATTTTTGGGATAGCCGCAACTTTTGACCAGTCAAAGCCGCAACTTTTGATCGGTCAAAGCCGCAATATTTGACTAGTCAAATCCGATCTTGACCATATGAATGACTAGGATTACTTCTCTATTTCTCATATATTTACCATTTCTCAAATGAACCAAACACTATATATATATATATATATATATATATATATAGGATGTGTTTATTTTGCAACCCAAGCAATTTGTACAAACTATGCAAACTACTATATTAGAAAACAATAGATATATTTATGGATAATGATTATGATTCATTAATAATGATTATGATATATATGGAAAATGTTAAGTTTATTCATTATAATCATGAATTTAAATTAGGAAAAGTTAAATTTATTCATTATAATCATGATTTTAAATTAGGAAACATAATAAAATCATATATTCATTAGACTTGATGAACGGCTAAGATTGGTTTGCATAGTTTGTACAAATTGCTTGGGTTGCAAAAGAAACGCACCATATATATATAGTGTTTGGTTCATTTGAGAAATGGTAAATATATGAGAAATAGAGAAGTAATCCTAGCCATTCATATGGTCAAGATCGGATTTGACTAGTCAAATATTGCGGCTTTGACCGGTCAAAAGTTGTGGCTTTGACTGGTCAAAAGTTGCGGCTATCCAAAAAATAGAAGGACAATTTCGTAAATTTTACAAAACACACGGGCTGTGTTCATATATGAACATGTATAATTCACATATGAACTATATGTTCATATATGAACCAGTGCAATTCACAACTGAACTCTTTTAACTGATTCATTTATGAACCTTTGTGATTCATATATGAATCAGTTGAACTAACTAACAGATTCATATATGAATCTGTATGAATCACAAAGGTTCATATATGAATCTTTGTGATTCATACAGATTCATATATATGAATCAGTTGAACTAATTAACAGATTCATATATGAATCTTTGTGATTCATACAGATTCATATATGAACTCATCCCGTGTATTTTACGAAATTACCCCTCTACCTTCTATAGACCACACAAGGAATTATCCGGTGCTTCGCGGTCAAAGCCGCAAATGTTGACCAGATGAATGGCTAAGATTACTTCTCTATTTCTCATATATTTATCATTTCTCAAATGAACCTCTCCCTATATATATATACATATATTGAATTGCAAATTTGGTCCCTGTGGTTTGTTGTTTTTCTCACATTTGGTCCCTCCAAAATTTTTATTGCAAGAAAATCCATGTGGTATGCAAAAGTGCTTGGATTTGGTCCTTCAGACTAACTTTGTTAGACCCCCTTCCGTTAAACCCCCTCATGTGCCTTGCACATGAGGACATTTTAGTCCTTTAACTTATTTTTTTGTTTTTCATTAAAATAATAGACCACAGGGACTGAATTTGCAATTTACTCAATCTAATATTAGATATAAATATTACATATATATTACTCAATCTAATATTAGATATAAATTTACTCAATCTCTCCTCGGCGACTCTCAAACTCCGGTGACCACCGACTCCATGGTCGGTATGACTCTTCAGATAACCCACAAAAAATCACTGTGCCCTTTTGATTTTCTTATTGATTTTCTTACTCAACACCAATTTTAAGTTCATAGCAGATCCATTGTTGACGAAGAGGATGTAATTAACCACCACCGTTTTGTTTGTGGTTTTCATTTTTTGTTGGTTTTGCTGTCGTAGAAAAAGATTAGTGAAGGAGGGTGGGGGTGGGGTTGTCGACTGAGAAGAAGACCGAAGGGAAGGAGGAGGTGGGGATCTCAAATTGGGGTTACGGTGCTGGTAAGTCGGAGATCTAGGATCGATACCATCGATACATATCTCCATCCATCTTCTCTATTTCAATCCCCCTTATCCATTTTGCGGCATATCCGAGATCGAAACTCATAGAATATCGAAACCCATTTTTGTCGTGGATTATGTAAACGTCATTTTCGTCGTTGTGGCCATGGGAGGGTGGCAGGGGGTTGGAACTGGTGTGGGTTGCCATCGGTGAGAAGGAGGAGTGACGGGATTGGAAACAGAGGATGGAGACGATGTATATATACACACACTTTCTCTCTCTCTCTCTCTCTCTCTCTCTCTCTATATATATATATATATATATATATATATAATTAGGTATAATATAATATAGAGTAATTACAAATTCGGTCCATGTGGTCTATTATTTTTGTCAAAAACAGAAAAATAAGTCAAAGGACTAAAATGCCCTCATGTGCAAGGCACATGGGGGGTTTAACGGAGGCAGCCTAACGGCGTTACTCCTCAGGGACCAAATCCGAGCAATTTTGCATACCACAAGGATTTTCTTACAATAAAAATTTTATAGGGACCAAATGTGAGAAAAACAACAAACCACAGGGACCAAATTTGCAATTCACTCATATTTATATTTAAATTTAAAGGATACATTTAATTATTTATGGGCGGTGAGTTTACCAAATGGATTGATGCTTTTCTAGCCAATATAAGTATTAAATAAATATGGAAAACACATTAATTTCGTTAGAAGCTATAAGGGAGCATGGAACATGGATCATGTGTTGTGTTATTATTGTTTTTGTTGGGACAAAGAAACAAGAAAAAACAAATAATTCAGAAAATGTATCCTCCCCAATTCATTCATTTCTTTTGCAATTTTAATATATGCCCATTCTTCTATTTATTACTCTATTTATATACTTTTTTAATTTCAAGTTGTTATAAAAAACAAAAAATATATTTTTATTTAAAAAAGTTTAATTAAAGAGAAAGAATTAAGGTTCTTTTTTGAAAAAAAAAGAAGGAACAAAGTCATTTACTAGCACAAATAATTTGGATCTTTGAATCATGTGACCATAATTGCTATTGACTTTTTGTAAAACTAATAAAAACAATATTTTTAAGTAATGTATGGTCTACGTATTATTCTTTAAATATTTTAATTGTCATTATGATGATAAATTAAGCCATCAACTTATTTTACAAATAACCACGGTTCAATTTTGTTTTAGCATAAAAAATGCAACGATTTAGAATGGTATATATGGTAAATATATGAGAAATAGAGAAGTAATCTTAGTCATTCATCTGGTCAACATTTGCGGCTTTGATCGCAAAACACCGGATAATTCCTTGTGTGGTCTATAGAAGGTAGAGGGGTAATTTCGTAAAATACACGAGATGAGTTCATATATGAATCTGTATGAATCACAAAAATTCATATATGAATCTGTTAATTAGTTCAACTGATTCATATATATGAATCTGTTAGTTAGTTCAACTGATTCATATATGAATCACAAAGGTTCATATATGAATCAGTTAAAAGAGTTCAGTTGTGAATTGCACTGGTTCATATATGAACATATAGTTTATATGTGAATTATACATGTTCATATATGAACACAGCCCGTGTGTTTTGTAAAATTTACGAAATTGTCCTTCTATTTTTTGGATAGCCGCAACTTTTGACCGGTCAAAGCCGCAATATTTGACTAGTCAAATCCGATATTGACCATATGAATGGCTAGGATTACTTCTCTATTTCTCATATATTTACCATTTCTCAAATGAACCAAACACTATATATATGTGTGTGTGTGTGATTTCTATATATAACTTATACAGTTATAGTTTTTATATTAATTTAATTAAAAAAATATTACATTAATAATTAGCACACAAAATTCACATTGTCTTGGTTTGGAAGGGTATATGTACATGAGCATGGTTTGTGGTTGTTGTAAATTGGTGTTAAAGTGATTTAATCGATAAATATACATGGTGGTAACATTTTAATGCAAGAATTTTAGAGTTAGAATATTAGTCAAAATGGCCAGAAACTGTTGTTGGTTCGCAATGTCGACGTCTAAAAAGGCATAGGCAAATAGGACACAACTTCGAAGGTCGCATAGGCTAATTTCACAAAGATAAAGGGGTGTGAGTTTTCAAGTCGCATGGCGCGAGTGAGCTCGAAGGCCATTTGAACTTGTGTGCGACATAGTGTATCCACTTAGGTTATGACGTTGGTTAGAATAATAGATTTATATCAATTAAGACATTTTAAGTGTTTAATATGTTGTTCGGAGAGTTAGTGCATGAATATTGGTCTGCGTAGGTGTTAATCTATATGCATGCATATAGGCAGGAAAAAGTCGAGTCGTAGCCTAGAGTTGAACAATATTGAATATTATTGTTGTCTCGGTTTTAAGCATCGTACTTTTTTATTAGACTTGGAAGATTCGTCTAAGCGAGCAGGTTTAATTTTCTTTAAAACTGTAAGCAAGATATTATGATGCATATTTTTACTAAGGGTCTGTTTGTTAGCAGCTTAATGAGGTTAATGGTACCCACAACTTATTCGATCAACTATATATCACTGTGTGGTAGTGACTTATTGAATAATCTTTTAGGGAAAACTTTATTCAAATCCCACAAACCAAACATATCAAATAATTCAAATTCTCTCGATTTCAAATCTTTCCACGAAATCTAAATCATATTATGTTAGACCAAACAGACTCTTAATAGTTTCATTAAGAGACAACCTCTGAATCGATAAGAGATGAATCTTGTTTCCCAAAGAAAAGTCTGCCCTCTTAATGGTTCTGAAACTCTCTGAATGATTTTGTATCTTGTACCTTCTTTAACTATTCAACGCCCTGATTTCATTTTGCACAATTACCAAATTACCATATTTCATTATGTACTATATCATAAGAGCCTCTTAATCATTCTGACCACTTAATCATTCTGTACCAAACCATTCAGCAACTACCAAACAACCCCTTAGACAATATGATATAATGGAAAAGCCCATGGGCTAAAAGGTACTTTATTGTTAATTATATGGGCTAGAAGCCCAAAGTAAAGGTGGAATGGGCTTAAGCCCAAATAAATCGAAAGCCCAAATATAAAATGCTTCTAGAATATACATGGCTCTCTCCCTTCATCCTCTTTTCTTCTCATAAACCCTAAATTAACGAAACGCTGCCTTCCAATTTACTTGTTTCCACTGATGATGATGAATGGAAACTACGATTTTCAAATACGAAATCATGGTAGTATTACGTGATTCATCGATTTTAACGTTTGATAATGGCGTTGCGGTGGTTTATGCATCAATTCGGGAAAACAAATGAGTTCAATCCGGAGGAAGTGGTGTAATTTCGTCTCTCTGGATACAGTTGATTGGATCGTTGAATGTGTTTCGTTATCTAAGAAAGCAGTTTATAAATGGGAGGTCGATCACACGCACAAGTTCTTTCGCGATCGCAATTCGCAAGTGTCAAGGCGCTGCCATCGAGGTTTCTATTTCATTCTCTCCGAATTTAATGTTGTTTTTTCTTTGAATTCGTATCCAATTACAGTATCTGAGTTCATGAGGAGGATTCAATTATTCATGGGGCCTATTTCTGATTGAGAATTTTTGTAGTGTAATTCATGTTATCAATCTGAATGTTTTAGAAGCAAATCAATCTGTCTCTTGCATTTCAGAATCTCTAGTTAGTTTTGACCTGCAAATTAGGAACAACTTTGGATTTAATAGTAAGTAATTTAACCTCGTGTTCTAACTTCTAAGTGAGTCCATTAGAGGCTACTTGTAGTTTCTTCAGTTTGCTTCTTTTTGGAGTCCTTTTACAAAATTTGCAGGCTTCCAGTTCGGGGAAGTGAAAACGCCTCATTATGAGGCTTGTTGATCAGGTTGCTTTTTTTTGGATAAATTTATTGTTTATAGGTTCTCAAGACGTCAAAAGTAAGCTCCAAGTTTTAGTAGCATCTTGCCATTCCATTGGCAATCGGACATGTGCTTCATAACTAATAAAATTTCTCTTGAATACTATAAAAATACGTTCAGGCATAAAATCACTTCGAGCATACATTCGTAAAATAGCATAAATTAATATCATGATCATAAAAACTTGCTGCAAAACATAAGCATGCATCTCAGTTTTATAAATAACATGAATTCATGTTGCAGCCCAAAAAGCCCAATTTTTTGGGCTGCGACGCCTTCATAATGTCAATACAGTCCAATCAAGTCATAACTTAAATTTGTAAACGCAATAGCGGAAAACAATAACTTAACTCCCCCATTTGTTACTGATTTTGGAAGATACAACCACCCTCAAGTGTCCCTCTTTCTTTCTCAGCATGGAAATGAACACATGCCCATTTATTGAGTTTGTAATAAATACCAAATACCCCCCCCCCCCCCCCCCCCCCCTTATTACTTTCAACATGCCCATTTATTGAGTTTGTAATAACAGACACACACACTCTTATACTTTCAACATATAGCACAACTAGTTCCTCTAGTTAACGTATCATTATTTATTGGATTTAAAATGGTCCTTTGGGTAGAGGAAACTGGAAAGGTCTGCATACACCCCACCCCACCCCACCCTTCCTATTAGTTTGGTTTTAACCCTTGTGTAAATATAATTATTCGTGTAAATATTGAATTTTATGAACTTTAAAAATTAAAATCCATCAAATATAACCAAAGTGTCTCACGAAAGGCCTATCCATTTACATTAATCATTGTACAACCATCTTCTAGTCTCAATCTGTTCTTAATTGGTCTTTTATGGAGATATACTAAAAATTTGGTTTTATTCATGCAAGTGCATCAAAATCAAATCATAACATAACATAATAGAGATGATCAAAATTGTGTTTCAAACACTACTGGGAACTCCCAAAAACTTCTTAAAAGTTTAAACCATTTTAGCCATGTTTATACTAGCATTTACACAAGAAACCCTTTAATGAAATCAAGAATGCGTTATTGACTTTATAAAAGTCAAACTATTTGAAATTATTGAATGAATCTAACCATTGATTACTTACTATAGCAAATGTAAAAGCCTTTGATCATAAAACCCATTTGCTCAATTTTGCTTAAAGATGTTTGTAGATTTGCCTTGACTTGTTATACTTTAATTTTCTCCCTTCTTATCACTAAAAACCAGCCCTCTTTTATTTTCTTTCTGTGTGTTAAGATTCATATAATCAATTTGAATATCTACAATGCTACAGTAACTATTTTTATTGTCATATGCATACGTGAAGAATTTTTTTATCTGCTCCCGTCCCAAAGTAAGTGTCTACATTTCTATTTTAGTTTGTCTCAAAATAATCGTCCACTTTCAAAAGTCTCTACTTTCCAATTCTACCCTTAATACGAGATTGAGAAAATTTCTCTGTTATCATTAAGGGTAAATTTGCCCTTTATTTAATCACAAAGTGTAATAGTCATACAATGTGAAAACTACATGTCTTTTTCATTGTGGACATTTATTTTGGGACGGAGGGAGTAATTGGATTTGTTACAATCATAATAATTACTTCGTTACCAGTTGTTATCAAAATCAACAATTAAGGCCTAGAGTGAGGATTTAATTACAAGAAGATTATTGTTTTTGAGCCAAGGCATAAATTACTGGACACTTTGAACTTTTAGCGATGCGAAAGTATCAAAACCCTGGCTCAAAGGGACAAATAGTTCAAGCAAGTCTTCTGTCTGAAAACGAGGATTGATCTCACTTGGTATTCCATTAATTTTAGTCCCATGACCTCTAATAGGAGTTCTTAGAGTTGCAAGATTGCGTAGCAGACTAGGGGTGCGGTCTCTATAGATGGGAGGCAGGGATCTGGATGGGTAGAGGATTGGGGTTGGATTAGTGAGCGGTAGTTAGACCCCCTCTATCCTAAGGTAGACTAGGTTGGCTAGTCCTTCATATTACATTTTTGTTTACCTGCATTTGTTTGTATGTCTATTTGATTTTCGGTCGCTTACTTCTATCTTGTTTTTCAAATTTTACCACCGCCTTTCTTGTTTTCAAGTTCTTTTTCAAAAGTTCTTATGTTCTCTCTTCTTCTTTTCCCCCACAATATGCACAAGCCACCATACTTTTTGGGTAGAGGTCAGGTCTATATACATCTCACCCCATACCCCCACCTTATGTTGTTTGGTTTGGGGGGTGTTGTTTTTGGTGTTTTCTTTAGGAGAAATGAAGGTGGAAGTTAGAAAAGTTTTCAATTTTGTTGAAACCATAAACTCATCTACTATCCCATTCCTAGGGATCCTTTTGATGCACCATCAAGGGCCCTGCAGACTGATAACATTCAGTGTCTAATTCCCATTTGTAGCCAACCTGCAAAGTAGCCAGTTGGCAATGGGAATTGGCATTGGAATTGGTTGGTGGAAGGAGGTCATTTTCAGTCATCATTTTGATTTTGGTTTAATTTGGTTGGTGTAAGCATTTAAGTGTATGATTATATTTAGTAAAAGCAACTGCTGGTTGTAGTTGTGAAATCTCTTTCTAATCATCACTCTTCCTTACCCCTTGTGGACCAATTAAGATTCAAAACTTCTCACCAGTCCTCATCTCCAACTTTGTATATTCCTTTTGAGATTTGGACTGTTTTTTTTTTGTATATAATTTAAGTATATTTCATGGAAAATACAAAAGTTTCTATTCAACATTTGATTTGTGGGATCTTTTGTTGTTATCATTTGAGGGTATTTTAGATAGAATCAGGATCGTGTAGAAACTTTTTTTTTTGTTCCTAAGAATTGTAGGACTCCCTTGATTGCCTTTGGATGAGATCGTGCCTTGGATCTGACGGTGTAAAATGGTCGTGGTGGCATTTCGTAATAAAGCGGAACTTTGATTGCAAGGATATGGCAGACATGGAAATATTCAACTTTGATATACACTGATGCACCATAAAGACACGGTGTCCATGTGTACATAAGTTAACATGGAAATATTCAACTTTGATATATATATATATATATATATATATATATTGACACACCATTACAACTCTGAACATTCATGAAAATAAGTTAGCAATACTCACGATCTTAGTATATATACATGAAATTTAACACATCTTAACCTGCGATATTAACACATCTTAACCTGCGATATTAACACATCTTAGCTCATTGTAACACATTGTAACAATGAAAGCCTTAACTCAAAAATAACATACAATAACCATGAAAATCTTTGCACAATTTCACACTTTAACACATAGTAACACAGCTGTTCATAGCTATGATACCATTTGTAACATCCCCGACCAACTGTACTAAATAGTGTCTACTCTATCCACACTTGGAAAATGTATCAAGTCCCTTATAAGACAACGTTTGTTCCCCTACCCAACTGATGTGACATCTCACATAAATCAACTGGTTTTACGTAAACTGAAAATCTGTTTATCATGTAAAATGAGTACGAAAGAGGAAGAATGTAAACTTTTGTTATACTATTGAGAAGCATTCTTTTTTATCGCTATGTTACATCAAAAGTAAGGAAGACTGTTAAATATTGATGTTTTGTATTATATTCAATGCGGTATGAGAAATTTTGACATAAACTTGTTACAAGAAGGGTGGTTTAGATTTCATAACTTAAACTTGTGATTACACAATCTAAATATCGTCGATCTAATATCGGGCACTGACATTATCAAGCCAAATTATATCGACTATTAAAATTCAAAATTGTAATTTACATGACGTTTTGATTACAATACTATGATTAATCTATATTACTAAGATTAATTAACCAATGGGTTAGAAAAATACAAAAATAATAACTTATCAGGAAAAATACCTGACATCCCATTAAAATGGAAAAAAAAAAAGTAAAAAAACTTTAACCTTTTTATATAATTATACCCGATGCTAAAACCCCACTTGCTTTTACGGACATCTTGGATTCTTACCAGGTCCACCGTAATAAATATAATTACCCCAAACCCTATTGCTCCCGCCTCTAATATCGTAACAATTTGGATGATCAGCTAATATTTTAAAATTAGACAAAGGTATCAAGTTATTTCCCCAATCAACGACTTGCATGTTCCTAAAATACGAAGCTTTACCGAACCCTAGACCCGAAAAATGCCCACTTCCCATTTGGGTCGTGGTATGGGAACCCGAAGCTCGACTATTCACAACTTCTCCCCCGAACTGTACCATGCTTGCATGATCTCGGAGGTGAGTGAATAACGAAGCGGGCCAGTACCCAACCAAGATGCCTGATCCAAATTCCAACCACCAGTTCCCATGTTTCGGATCCTGCATCAGTTAAGTTACACGTCTATTGGTTACACTTTAAACCCCTAAAGTTGCTTGATAACGTATAAGGGTTTTAAGAACTTACTTTCCAGATCATTAAACTGATATCAAATTGTCCACCGTTATATACTGATCTCGGAGATATAGCAGCTCCAATTGCAATCCTATTATTTGTCTGTATAAACCCTGAACATAGCAAATTGTAGCATCCCGTTGTTCGATATGCATCGGTCTGCAAAATTTTATATAAATGTATTTATATTTATTTAAAATAGAATTAACTTGTTACTAAAATAGTTTGTGTGTGAAATATTTCAAAAACTTACAGTCCAATAAGTGAAGAATCTAGGGTAGTTGTCCCCATATAGCTCTGGGCTTACCTGTAGAAAAAAAAAATTAAATGGATTTTTTGGTCATTAAATTCAATTTGATAGGTAGGTTGTTGAGGTACTTTTATTAGCTTTTAATGGCATTAAGAAGCTTGTATTTGTATTAGTATTATTTTCACATGTAATTCTCTGTGTATTTGTTTTATATCAAAATCAGGTCAAATCATACATTGGTAATGTAACAAGTAAGTCTTGATGTTGATGTATGTAAGGAGGAAATTAGAAGATATGGATGCATTTAGCGGTTATATCAAATTGACTATTTTAACCTTGTAAAATAGTTTATGAAAGACTTTCTTTATGAAACTCATCAATCCCAAAAAAGCAACTATATGAATAACCTTTAAATGACAAAAAAATGACTTATAATTCTTAAGAACACGTTTAGCAACCATAAGTTAATGTACTTTTTGAGCTTATTGAGAAAACCATATCTGGTTAGCCTTAAGCCAGTTTTTTGAAAAACTATTTCAAGTAGCATTTCAATAAGATTCAAGGGCTTTTCTCCAACCATGCCCCTATATTTTTGAATTAATTTTTGAACATGTTTTTTTTTTTTTTTAACATTGTTATCTAACTTTACAACTAGTTTATCATCTAATTTATTAGCCAACAACTATCTTATCTGACTGATAATCTACTTTGTTAAACACACCCTGAAACCACAAGACATTTGTCATAATATGAGAATCAAATGTGAAGTCTTTTTTTCACACTGATAATGTATAGAAAATAGACTTTCATGGAGTATTTAATGCTTTACTATCATGTAGACCATATTTCACTATTGACCGTCTAATGATTTTTTTACATAAATGTCAAAACACTTTTCATGTACACATTGAAGGGACTTCGTCTTGCACATATCATTACAAAGCAATTATGTCTTTTAAGATCTTGCCCCCACCCCATGTCTACTTAATGTTTCTGAAAAAATCAAATAAACAGGAATAAAAACGTTTAAAAGACAAACCTATTTAGAGATACCTATATAAATTTACTAAATATTAAACCAAAAAAGACTAGCTTGTTACTCCAATGAATCCAATGTTATATATATAGTCTTCATAGTGAGATTTGTCTCACATAGAAAGAATAGTGGAATCTTACTTGTTTTTGTGAGCTATATATATATATATATATATGTATGCATTTTAGGCTTATCAATTTTTTCTTCGTTTATAATCCTTAAACAACTTGTAGAGTTGTTTAAGAGATCAAATGAACTATGGGGAATTTGGCCTTGTTGGGTGAATTTTACACATATGTTTAACGATCAAAAGATAGCACTATCGCGTGTGGGCGATTTTCTAACCGTTTTTGACAGGTTTTCTGTTATAATTTGAATTTGGATTAAAGTTTAAAGTTGGTTAAACTTATCTAAATTAGTTATATGTCAAACCCTATATATATGTGCCATAATTCCATCATTTTATATATCTTAATCCTCTCTTTGTTCTTCAAAAATTCTGCAAAAATGTTATTTGAGTTTATGTCATGTTGTTAAACATAAACTATTGATTAGATAATTCCTAGGGGTGTATTAGCCAAAAACCCAAACCACCTTGATAGTGGGGGCTAATAATATCCTAAGGGAAGTGATTCATATCACGTTCTAATCGATTGATTTCATATCTTTTCTTTCTATTGCATACCTTTTTCTAACATCCAAGTTAATAGTAAACATAAAAATAAACATTTTTAAGAATGAAAAGTTAAAAAATACTTTTAGGGGTAAAAATGAATGAAAGTAAAAGAGAAGGGGGGTGAAATGAAAATACCTGCCAACCAGCTTCAATGGTGTTGAGATCATTGCCAAAAGAACCAGAAAGAACCCACATTTGTGATAGGCTGAATTCATATCTATTGGTCACCTTTGGGGCCCACACATTTATGCTTGCTTTTGCTCCATAGTATTTATTTCCACTTACATACCCAACTGCATGCTGCCATTTTCAACCTTATTAATTAATTTCAAATCAGATCATTAAGATTCAATATCTGATTCTCAAGTCATATCAATTTATCATTCAAAAAAAAAAAAACATATAATGGTTCAGGCCTAATGAACAAATAAGGGTTCAAACCTTATCATTAGGCCTGAACCTTTAATATGGGTTCATGACTAATGATTCTGGCTTGAACCCTGAACATGAATTCAAGCCTTATTATTAGGTTTGAACTCGTTAGACATGAATCTTGAATATGGGTGTGTGACTGATGATTATGGCTTAAACCCTGAACATGAGTTCATGCCTTAGGCCGATACCTATTAGACCACAACTTTGAATATGGGTTCATGGTTATTGATTATGGCTTGAACCCTGAACACGAGTTCAAGTCTTATCATTAGGTCTGAACCAATTAGACCTGAACTTTGAATATCGGTTCATGACTAATGATTATGGCTTGATCCCTGAATATGGGTTCCCGTTTGATGAGCCTTTTAGGGCTTCAAAGAAAAACCTTCTTAAAGCATTCATAATGGAGTTAAGTGCCGAGTTTTTTGGCCACCTAAGTTTATGAAAAAACTAATAACAAGAAAAATCATCTTTTTGTTTGTACATGTTTATCGCTTGTGGGTCCCATTTTTTTGGGAAAAAAAAACTTTGATGAAAAAGTCGACCGCTTTGACCATATATAAAGGAGGCCTACACCCGTTATCTATATATAGTTTGTAAAAACTCTTTTTTACTGAAAGAAATGTAAGCTTTGTTTTTGCATCTAAAAGATGTAAAATTTGATTGGATATATAAATTAAAAAAATTGACTATTAATATTTTAATAAATTTTAAAAAATATTTATATAAATTGACAATTAACTGAATAAGTGACTTTAGTTTTGTTTTTCTTTTCATAAAAATAATATCTCTAATTAAACAAGACACTTGACAATCTTGTATTCATATGTGAAGTACATTTTTTACTACATAAAGGACAAATCATTTTATTTTTATTTTTTTATTTTCCAAGTATCCTTCTATAGAATTCTCTGAAGTGATAGCAAAACCATAAAAATCTCTTCATACTTGAAATAACACATGACATATAAATCAAAAACACAAATATAATCAATTTTCAGTTCAAGGGTTGGTTCAAATAAAAAGGTTACATGGTAAAAAAGGAAGGTTCATGTGTGAATCATTGAAAAAATAAAAAAAAATCTATTTGAATATGTGCATATGTGAATCAACGTTACAAATTAATCATATGGGTTCACATATGCATCTTTAACATAATTTTTTCACTAATTCATTCATGAACTTTTCCTTAACCTTACTTCTTATCTTCTGACGATATTTAACTTTCTTATCTGAATGTCCCGTTACAGTTAAGATTTAAACAAAAAATTGATTGTTTTGGAGAACTAACCTCATGGCCATAGCTAGAAGTATCTCTTCTGATTGGTCTCGGAATTTTTCGACCGAATCTTTTAATCGAATTAGCTCGTAAAATGTCTTGCTCAGTTGTTCTTCTGATCGGAATTGTTCCTTCCGGGCATAATTCACCTGATAACGTCCATAATTGATGGGTTTCAGAGTTCATTTCTGCTTCATCTTGGCCATCTGGTCGCTCTGGTGGATCCTAAATAATAAAAATTAATAAAATTAATAAAAAAGAAAGAAAACAATAAATTTATTAACATTTATTCGGGAAAAAAAAATCGAACCCACCAATGGTTTTGTTCCTTTCAACTCAGGATGATCAAAAGCTGGCTGATGATGAGTCAAAACACAATCTATCGTATCACCATCTGGGCTCTGTTCCAATAAAAAAACGTAATTTATTCAAACGGGTATTTATTTTTTTGCAATATATGAATTATTCATATAATTAATAAAGAAAAAAAAATGCTTTCTTTTTTCCAAAAAAAGTAGTACCTGAATTGATTTGACAGAAGGTTTGTTGATCTTCATGAGACGATCTTTGACCAATTTCATCTTGTTTGACTCTTCCGGTGGCCGGAAAAGTTGGTGGTCCCGCCGGAATTCTTTCCCTGAGGTCGCCGGAAAAACAAGTGAAAGCAGCAAGAAAATGAAAACAAAAACAGAAGTGATTGGAGGGATTTTAAAACAACAAGATGAATCAAAAGCTTGTTTTTGTTGTTGTTGTTTCCATTTGGACCCTGCTTGTCTCCTTCTCTGTTTAAAATGTAAACAGAGAAAACAGAGAAAACAAAAACAAGATTCATCTGTTTTCTGAATAGTCATTTCTGAAATGCACTCACTCACTCACTCACTTGACATTTTGAAAACAAAAAATGGAAACAAAATCCCAGTAGATGTTTCTCTCTCTCTAGAAGTGGAAACTGTGTTTTTCTACTATTTGTTTCTGACTTCAAGAACTTGAAGAAAGCATAAATAGGTATGAGTTATGAAAACAACAATAAGGTTTTACACCTCAACTTATATATATATATATATATATATATATTCTTTATATTTTATATGAAAAAATGCTTCAAAATGACCATTTCTTTACATCCTATTCACTTTATAGTCGTTTTTCTATTCAATTTAGTGGAATAACCAAAATTTCGTAAGTGGGATTTTAGTAACTTGCGAAATCTACTTTTATGAGTTTAATATTCGTAAAGTAACAATTTTCCAAGTTGCTAAAGCGCTACTTGCTAAATGTTGACGTAAAAGTGTCACTTACATAACTTGCTAAATGTTGATGTAGAAGTGTCACTTACGTAACTTGTTACAGTGTTACTTGTTAAATGTTGACGTAGAAGTGCCACTTACACAACTTGTTAAATGCTGACTAGAAGTGTCACTTAACGCAACTTACTAAAATGTACTCAACTTGTTGAAGTGGTACTTGTCATGTTAATGTTATGCAAGTGACACTTTAGCAACTTGTAAAATTGTTAATTTAAGTAATACTAAATTCATAAATGTTAGATTTTGTAAGTTACTAAAATGTTACTTGCGAAAGCTTGGCTATTTCGGTCAATTGAGTAGAAAACGACTATAAAAGTAAAATGCTATTTACGAAATCTCGACTATTCCGATCACGACTATAAAATGAATTTATTGGTGCGGGATTACTATTTTGGACAATATCCCATTATTTAAGTACTTAAAATAACATGTATTTTATTTCTAAGACGAAAAGAAAAAAGTTTAATTTTATTTTGAATAAAAGAAAATGAAAAATGATTTTTTTTCTTTTTTTGTAATGTTTTATTTATTTTGGGTATGAAAAAGAAGACAGTTGAATCTGGGACTCAGTTGGTTGCTTTGGGTGTTTCTCTTTCGCACTTTCCAAGATGTTCTTTTTGACACTTCTTTTTTCTATATTTATTCAATTTTTATATTTTATTTTATTTTTTATATTTGAAAAATGATTTGTTAATAACATATACATATACGATTTCTCATGTTAGAAAAACGGATTTGGACGATCATTCTCGAGACGGACTTAGGTGGGACTACTAAAATTAATTCGGGCCGGGGGGTGGGGGGTCTAGACGATGAAAAAAAAATCGAACAATCATGTCTTGCTCGTTTATATATTTATAATTAATTTAATGTCACATAATCTATACTATAATATAAAGCATCTATAAAAAATCCTAAAAACAATTGTTAAAGCTTAATGTACCGCTATTTAATGCTAATTACTTAAAAATTTAAATAAAGAATGAAAACTTAAAATCTCTTCCTATTTAATCCTTATATCTAACAACTTTAACCTCTAAAATCACTCATCACTTCAACTTCCCTAAAATCACTCTCTGCATAACTAAATACAGGATAAAAATCAAATTTTAAATATAAAAAATCTAAAATATAATTAAGAAAATCTAACTGAATATTTAATGTTTATTTTATAAAAAAAAAGTATTTTACTAAACCTAAAATAAATTACATTATTATTAAACTATCGAAGAAACTCTTAAAAACAAACTTTTATGCATTAAGTACTGTTTATTGATACACATTACTTAAAATTCAAGATTACAAGTTATGATGCATGAGTACAAATTTCTAAAACTATATGTTTGAATTCATAACTAACCGATAAACATAATCAAAACAGGATAAACATCTTAATTTAAATATAAAGAATTTAAAATATATAAGATAGAAATAAAAGAAAAAATTAAAATCGTGATGTATCTCACTGCATTGCGCGAGTACGCTTCTAGTCACATATAAAAAATATATTTTTTGTTTAATTAGAAAAACTTTACAAGCCTTTACTAAGTATCAGGATTTTAAAGGTTAATAAATTATAGGAGAGGAAATATTCATACTCCATATTTTGTGAAAATGTTTTTTTTCTTAAGTTGGTAAATTGTTAAAGTTTTTGCATTTTATTTTAAGTTTGAAAGATATTATGTATTTTGAATTATTTTACATAAATTATAACTTTAAACTAGTTTTTTCTTTTCAAAACGTAAGATATTTTTTATGCCCATCAGCTATAAGCAAGCCCGACTTGTTTATAGGATAGGTACGCGTAAATTATAAAGACTGCATAGAATATTTGAGTTTACAATATTAAGTTTGTAGGATAAAGAAATTAGGTTAAATCCAAACCATCAAATGACCACCTCTGACATGAGTTGAGGCTATGAAGAGTTCTGAAGTTGAGCGTGCCGTATGGACTGTTTGACCGGTTTTCTATTAAGTCCTGTATGAATAAAGTTGTATGTGTGGATTACTCTATCCGTATTGATTGTGAATGCTTTTGTTTGGAAAAGTTTTTTCATAGATGAAATGATCATTTTTTTTTAATTGGAATTGACATATTTGGGAAGAAAAAAAAACTTGATTTTCTACTAAATAAGTCACTTTCTATATCATTAAGTCACTATCAGACAATCATCTATACTATATTATAAAGCAGAGATAAAAAACTCTTAAATACAAATTATTAGGCACAAGGTACCATCATTTTATGCAAAATTTTAAAAATTTCTTAATTTACAAGTATCAAAGCACATACATATTACTACTGCAGACTTCTAACACCCACCAATTTGGTATGTTAGGGCCTTCCTTTTATAAAGATCTTTCCATGTATCACTATTAATTAATATATTATATTACTATAAATTTGTTTTAATTGTATTATTAAATATGTAATTGGTTATTTTTTCTAGATTTCATTAAAATATATAAGATAATCATTAAATTATGACAAAATACTTAAAAAAAAATTATATAAAAAACATTATATTTTTAAGCCTAAATTAAACAAATTTATAAAAAAAACATTATCACTTTCTCAAAATCATCCAAAATCGTATTGTAAATCGACAAAAAAACAAAAAATAAAATAAAACATTAAAATCGTGATGTATCTCATTGCATTATGCGAGTACGCTTCTAATATATAACTGAGTGAATAAGCTATAAATCTTATTAAGCTGCTAACAAATATAGATTCCTAGAGCAAGTTGGAGCTAGTGACAATGACAATGAGCATCCAAGAGCACTCTAATTGGCTTCTCTTTGGCACAACAATTATGTTATAGGGTGAAGTCTATTTTAATTATTATGTTATTAATGCCATTAAATAGAGAAAAATTATTACTATATTTATTATTATTGAATTATACTTAATTTATTGCTTTTTTTGGGAGGAGAAGTTACTCAAATACATATAAATTGATTTGAAACCTGTATGACTTCCTAATTTAATATTAAAAAAGAAAAAAAAAGTCCAATTCAACATTATTTACAGGTTTCATTTGAATACTTCACGTATCAAATAAAAAAAATGCTTGTAAATATTCTTTTATATATATATTCATAAAATATCAGCTAAAGTTATTGAATTTTAAACGAGTTAAAGAATGACATTCTTTAGCAATGATTCTTTAGGTGTAAATTAAACATCTGGAATATGAACTGTGATTCTTTATGTGTATGTTAAACATTTGGAATATGAACTTGTGATTGTTTAGGTGTAAATTAAACGTATGGAATATGAATATGATACTTGAGTTTAGTCGAGAGTAAATCATTATAAAGGAGAGTTGTTTTAGTTTCTTTTTATTAATATTTTTTTATAAGAAATTGTAGAATTAACTATGATGTTACAAATAATAATAATAATAGATGATGGTGCTGGTGATAAATAGATGATGTTACATTGGGAAGATGGTCAAATGTTTGTGTTTTTGAGATAATATATGTCTTTGCAAAAAGCTGAGGTTGTTTTGGTTGTAATGTGTCTAAAGTGAGACATATTTGTAGTACAACTCCTAGAGCCTCCTCATGGTCCCCATCCCTACTATTACAAACCAACTTTCATTATATTGTTTTCATATACAATATATATATATATATATATATATGATTGGATTATAGTGAAAATGAAAGTTATAGTGAAAATGGTAAGAAATGATCTACATCAATGAATGTACATTAGGATGAGATGTAACAGATCAATTACCGTATCAAACGTGATTAATGAGTGGGAGTGAGATTAAAAGTGATCAAAGGTTCAGATCTCTTCTTATCTTATCACTTTAACTTTTCTTCTCACAAAATCATTCGTGTACACACACACACATATAGGGCGGTTCATTTAGAAAATATTTCAGAAACTCAGGAACCACTTTTTTTGTGAGTATTCAATATGAATAACAAGATAAACTATTTGTGATGAATGTCGTAATAGATATTCATGATAAATAATATTCATTATAAATACTCACAAAAAAGATGGTTCTTGGGTTTCTAAATATTTAAGGTTCCTAAATAAACTCGAAAACCACTTTTTTGACTTTTTACTCCTCCATTTTAGAGAATCAATAGAAGATGTTCTAAGCTATATATATATATATATATATATATATATATATATATATATATATATATATATATATATATATATATATAGGGGAGCGATCAATTGGAAACCAGTATTACATTGGAAACTTTGGAAACCGAAATCAACCAATCAGTGAATTTCTTTTTTTTATTTTTATTTTTAATTGAAAAGGTTATTTTTGTCTTTTACATTATTTCATAATATATATGGTAACTGTTATTATTATTATATTAATAATTATTTAATTTTAATTTAGTTTATATATGGTAATAATAATCATTGATTAATTTAAAAATAAGATATTTAATTTAGGTAAATTATTTAATTTTAATTTAGCTTATATATGGTAATAATGAAACAATAATGCTAACACAATGAACCTGATGAATTTATTTTCATTATGAAACAATAATGGTAACACGATGAACCTGATGAATCTATTTTCATATACGGATATGCAACTGAACAAGTAATGAAACAAAAATAGGAAGTTAACAAAAATGACACAAATTCATCATGTTTCATTATGAAACAATAATACTAACACGATGAACCTGATGAATCTATTTTCATTATGAAACAATAATGCTAACACGATGAACCTGATGAAATCTGTAATCCAATGAAATCTGTAATCCAATGAAATCTGTAATTCACAAATTCATTTTGTTTCATCACAATATTAGATTGCGTGAAAATTTTTATAATAAAATGAAATTAAAAAAATTATTTTCTTACATAAAATCTAACAATAATAATAATAACAACAATTTATAGAAAAAAGTATAAATTAAATTATAACAAAATAATACCAGCCGATAAGATTTATATAAAAATACATTACATAATTAAATAAACAACTTTTTTACAAAAAAAATCAATATACATTAAATCTAAATAAAATAAATCTTTCTTGCCATATTTGAGACACAAAATCAAAAGACATATTTATCTTTTTCATCTATTACTAATATATTTATTATTAATAAATTAATTAATTTACTATCATATATATTCAAATGAATCTTAACCATTGATTATAAAGATCAATGGCTGAAATTTGGTTTCCAAAGTTTTCAATGAAACTTGGATTCCAATTGATACCACCCAAATAGTTACATAAGATTATTATTAATTACATATTTAAATGTTATTATTTAATTCAAGATGATGTCTCCTGTCTATATATATGTGGTCAAGTCAAGGTGTAGAAACAACATGATTAAGGAAAGCATTTGGGAAGGAATTATAACCATGTTTAAATTTACCAATAAATGCAATTATATCCTACTAACTTTTTCAATTTAATAATAATAAAAAAAATATTAATTAAAATGTCTAAGAGTGGGAGTAGGTCTCGTACACTCAATGGACAAGAAGAAAGGCAATATATGAAATGAAATAACGATATATAGGGTTGGGTTCCGATAAAATTATGTATGTTTTGTGGGATCCATAAGACTACTGTGAAAGTTCGGTATGTTCTTTCTTGTGAAAGTTCAATGCTTTTCATGTAAAGATTCGACAAGATAAAAATATTAATCCAACTATCCAAGAGCTACAAGGTCCAAGGTATGGGTGGCAAAAAGTGACCCAACCCACTAATTCAACCCGAACCCAACCCAAAATTAGCATGTTGGGTTGAGAATTTCAACCCATTTAAGTTAAATGGATCAACTCGCCTAACCCATTTATTAATTGGGTTTGGGTTGGGTTGAAATTTTCAACCTGATTTCGACCCATTTACAACCTGTTTCTAAATCATTTACAACATGTTTCTAACCCATTTATAATATTACCTAATATTTTTATTTTGTTAAAGGAAAAGCACAATAGAACAACAATATACGGAGAGAATGAATCTGTAATTCTCATTAATCAAAAGCCCTTTAAATAGGGATGAGATACAAGTAGATAACCACGAGATATTTTAGTTCTAATCTAACTTTGATATATTTATCTCTATATCTATTTCTATCTTTATCTCTATCGTCATATTCTTTAGACGATGGCACACTTATCCTACAACACTCCCCCTTGTGCCGAGTTAAATGAGTGGTGGTGCACAGTTGTTGCCTCGTTAAAACCTTACGCCAAAATAAAACCCAGTTGGAAAAAATAAAAATATGACGAAGGAAAAAGTACAACGCACCAGCTTCTTTGCAATACATAGACTTATCCTTCAGTCTAGTTTTCTCTTAGATTCATACTTTAATCTTGAGAGTTAGGAAAGCATAATGGTATATAAACAGTTGTCTCACTAAAACCTTACACCAAAGAACAAAACCCAATGGGAAAAATAAAACTTTGGTTGAAGGAAAGAGCACAACATACCAATATCACAAATATAGTAGACTCCCCCTTTTGTCTACTACTCCCCCTGATTCGTGCATTCATCAAGGGAGTTTGAAAACATTTGCAATTACATGTTTTCCAATATATGGTTTTAGGTAATGACTTGGTAAAATATGTCACATTCTTTTGACGCCTTACTTGATTTACTTGAATCTAAAGGAGAGTATTTTATTGCTGATTGTATATAAACTTAAGCAGAATATACTTTGTGTTATTACCTTGATGTATCTTATGTTCATTTCTTCAATATATGATGCATCATTTCCATATGTGCAAGTAGGATACTGGTTGAACCCAAAATTACTAACTCCTCTAATATATGTAATGATAGTCCTTAATCATATACATTATTTTATTATCTCATGGAGAGTAATATTCTTGGATTAGTTCAAGGAGGTAGTTACAAGGGTTTGTTTAGTTTACTTTCAAGCAATCGGTGTGATCCTTGTGGTAAGTCATCATCCAATTTGGGAACAACCTTTGTATGGGTCAGGCAGATACATAATATCAGCAAAGACATACCAATACATTGTTTGGTGTTTCTATAAGAGCTAGTACTTTTGCTGCTTACATTCTAAGTAGGTATTGAAATTCCATTATCAATCCAATTTTTCTTTCTATAGGGAAAGTATAAACCCATGTCAATGGTTCCAAAATATTAATTTGATATCATTCCAATGACTTTGCGTTGGCGCTGAGCTAAATCTAGCTAACAAGTTCATTGAGAAATATAATGTATGGTCAAGTGTATTATGCTAAGTACGATAATGCGCATATTGTACTTAGATAGGGAATTCCATCTCCCAACACTTTTTCGTCACCATCCTTTAGACGAAATGGATCTTTCCTTATGTCCAACACTTTGACCGATCATGGGAGTGCTAACCGAATGCGCTTTGTCCATATTAAATTGTCTGATTATCTTCTAGACATATGCGATCGGTGAATTAATATTTCACAAACTCGGTGTCCTAGCTCAAATAGCTAGACAAAACCAAGTTTTCCCAGGATTTTCAATCTCAAATTTAGATTTCAAGTAGCTGGTGGTTTCTCTTATTTCATCAAGAGGACCTATTATGTTCATAACATCGACATATAAAGCTGCTTTGAAAATCTAGAACTTGTTTTTCTAAATAAATACGCAAGGGCACAGTTCATAGTTCTTACATATTATTTCCCAATCAAGTATTCACTTAGTCGGTTATACCACATCCGCATAGATTGCTTTAATCTATAAAGTGAGCATTTCAATTTTATTGCAAACACATTTCGTGGTTTAGAGTTACTTGATTTTGGTAATTTAATGCCATTAAGCACTTTTATATCTCTGAATCTAGATCCCCATAGAGATATGTAGTAACCACATCTATGAGCTGCATTTCCAGTCCTTCGGAAACTACTAGGCTAATTAATTAGCAGAACGTTATAACGTCCATCACGAGAGAGTAAGTCTTCTCATGGTGAATCCAGGGCGTTGTGAGAAACCTTGCGCCAAAGGAGATCCTTACATATTAGGACTTCATTATTCTCGTTACGCTTTCTGACAAAGACTCAGTTATGTCCTACAAGCTTTACACTTGGTAGGTTAGCACTACCTGACCAAATACCCGATCCTTTGTCAAAGAATAGAATTCTTTTTGGATTGTTTCTTTACATTTAGGCCAATATGCTCTTTGTTGATATTATTCAACTGAGTCTGGTTCGATGTCGTCGTGCTCGATCATTTTATGAGCCATTGTATATGCGAATAAATCATCAATGATTATATATGATCTGTCCATCGACTCATATGTACTCTCATAGTTCATTTGAGATTAATATTCATCTCTAGAATCAATATTAACTTTGGAGCGTCCTCCAGTGATGATTCATGGACATAATTATAATTAGAGACAATCTCATGAGAGTTTTGTGTATTGATGATAAATGGATGTGCCTCACTATTCTCTTCCTTTAGAATAGTATCTATCGAACCAAGTAGCTTCCACCACTTCCATTTGGTAGCTACGACCTCAACCACACCTCCACTATGTGTGATTGCAACGCACTTTTCAACGGCGTTGTGCCCCTGTTGGGGACTTTTTAACCTTGCGAGTATATTTGTAGCTCGTATATGTGATCTTGTCACTTTTGGAATAACATAAAACGTATCAGGTATCGAGTCTGATTCGTTTGACTTCAACATTACGTAGTGAAGTTTTGGGGATCAAAATGAGACAGAGTGAGAATATTCAATGACACTTCCTGTCGTTCCCATGGAAAATCATTTTTCCTATCTCCCCCTAACGACGGGAAGACTGTCTCATGAAAGTGACAACTCGCAAATCTAGTGGTAAAGAGATCACTAGTCAAATATTCTAATTAGCGGATAATTGTTGGGGATTCATATCCAACATATACCAAGTCGTCTTTAAGGACCCATTCCGATGCGCTGTGGGGGGCGCAATTGGCACATATACTACAGAACCAAACATGCGTAAATGTAAACTATCAGGCTTATTTCCAATTACCAACTGATACGCATGAGGCTGGTTAGCAAGTAGTGGGTCTAAAAACGACAAAAAAACTGCATATAATAATTACATAACCCCAGGTAGATGTGGGTAAATTGATGCGCATTACTAATACCCTAGATGTCATCATATTCTTTTGATAACAATTTCTATGAGACCATTTTATATATACATATGGGGTATAGGAAACTCTACATTGATCCTAATACATATGCAATTAACATCAAATCCTTATGATGTAAATTCTCCAGCATTCGAAGTCATGTAGACTTGATGAAATAATAAGGGTGGTGAGCCCTTAAACGTATAACTAGTGCTAGGAGTGCAGTATTTCATGTGGACAATAATACGACATGCGTTCATCGTGTCGAAACCAGAACCATAAAGTACTTTAATGGCCCGCATTCTGGATGTTTATGTCCATAAATATCACCTTGTATTCGTTGTAACAATGGAATATTTTTGTATAATGTCCTTAGCTTTAGGACGATCTCATTCCTGTATTGGCTAAGGATTAGGGTATATACAAAAGTTTTATGTATTCTAGAGGGCATATTATGATAGCAATGTTGTTTCTTATGCTTCAGAAGTCAACAATTGTAATTTGCCTCATTTTGCCTTTCACTCGAAAGAGAATGTGTCTATGTGTATTTTGCAATACACGGATCACTATGTCATAACCACCGTGTCCCACATAGTTATGTCGAAACATATATGTGTTATTGCCCCCAAAATTTCTTTATTGGTGACAAAATATGTTCTGATGACCCAATAATCTACTAGTTTGACACATTAGTTTCCATGATATATGTTTCCTTTCATATTCATTGGAATTTATGTATATATGCTCATTTTCATTTCCATTTGATACGAATATCTTTACAAGGTTCCTATTAAACTTGTTCCACCAAGAAAGTGACAGTCCATCGTCTAAGTAATTTGGTTGGATGTATTATAAAACAAGTATTAGTCTATCTTTTTTTTTTCGATTGTGTGATAGGTCAAAAAAATCAATTCTCCTCGATACATTCCTAAGCGGAACGGAGAATATTGAATTTTTTGTATTTGTTTTGATGTATTTCTTTACATCTATAATGGTTACATATTCGATTTTACTTTAGCAAATAAATTAATTTTGGTACTTAAAATTAATTTCAAAGAAACATATGCATAATCAATATTAAATATTAAAACAAATATGTTATATTTCATTTTCAACGTGTTCCCTTTTTGATAGAAACACTTTTTAGTGCATATCTTATTTGATTGACCATTATCACCTGGGTAGTAGTTGTATGCTACTCGAGGTGTTAAAAAATCTTTCCTGACTCTTACCAATACCCTGACCCTTTATAGGGTCTCGTCCACATGATGCAGAAATGTCACATGTGTGAAATTGTTTTTAACTCACAATCCTTTGGAGTTATTTCCATCTCTAACACTTTCACTATCGATATCCGGAATTTTCTTTATCCCGACATATGTGGTGTTATTCGAAAGAACCTTGTTATGTCTCTCAACCACTTTCATTAGGTTGATGGGTTTGTCTAAAGGTTGCATTCCAACTTATGTTTATATTTACTTATATATGAAAGGTGGAATTAATGTTAAAAATCATGTCATCTTCTGTGAGTTCCTTGCCACAGAGATTGAGATGCGTTTTGGATATATTTCTTTGTTGACATCAGTTACCTTTTTTGTAATCGAGTAAGTGGGTTTCATTCCAATGTACGATTAGTTCGGTAAGTACATATTCATGAGTACTCCCGATTATCCCTTTCGGGACATCCCACGTTTCTTTGGGGGTTTCTAGTAAAGGTATTCCTATGAAATTTAGGATTTATAGGTCGTCTCAAAACATGAAGGTATTTGCTTGTACCTTTTCAAGAGGTTGGTTTTAGAGTCAATAGGGAGTTGGATTTTAGGTATTTTCTTATACCTTTTCAAAAGGAGGTTTATATACTCATTCAGATTCTTTTGAGTTTACGACGTCGATTTTTGGATGAGTTGTTTCAACCATTTACATATATAAAGGATAATATATATTTTCTTTTTGATAAGAAAATGGATTATGGTTATGAAATTTCATTATCATAACAATATTGGATTTTGTATGCTTTAATACTTCATCAATATTTCAATTTGCGAAAAAGAAATCACTCAATCTATTGGATTTCCAGGTAGTAGGGGAATCACATGGATTTCTTAAATCCCTACAAACCTTAAGGCTGTTTACACCCGTTTGACAAAATCCAGTCGATATCTTGTGATTTAGTTAATTTAAATATAACATTTATTATAGAGCATTTGGAAAGATGCCAAAATGACTATGAGTTTGGCATAGAAGTCAATTTTAATATTTTAATACCTTAATAGTATTTTTGGAGCTTTTGGTAAAAACCAAAATATATGGGGTTGGAAGTGTAACTTCCAAAGATTAATTATATAGTTTAAAAATAATGAGTAGGAACCCATAATCAAGATAAGTATTTGGATAATTTTTTTTTTAACATTTTAATGTTATTTTTGGAGCTTTTAGCAAAATAACAAAAGTTATGGGGGGTTGAAAGTGTAAATTCTAAATATAATTTATAAGATTGAGATTAATGAGTAGGAACTCATAAACAAGATAAACATTTGAATATTATGTGGATAAGGCATAAAAATCTATAAAAGAATTACTAAACATTTTAATACCAAATTAAAACAATTGATTTAGATAAATAAATACAAATTAAGTTGTCCACTTCAATGTACATTATCAATAACAATAGGATAAAATAGAATCATATATAAAACAATTAAAATAATAATGATCCGATAGATAATGACAAAATTTAAGTTCAAATGCAAATTAAATAAATAACAAAATTAAATGTTGATAAGTCCAAGAAAAAATTAGATAAGAGATAATTCTAACAAATCCAATAATAACTTTTTTTTAGGGTTCAGAACTAAATCTACAAATATTAATTTCAACTATAAGATTGATTTGAAATTGAAATTTACAACATCGAAAATTACTAACATATTAATCGTTATAATAATGAGTTGTAACAAATTAATTTATTTAAATAAGTAAATAATAATAACATGATTAAGTTAACTAACTAAATATATGCAATATTATAAACTTATTTAAGAATACCTAAATTAATAACTATAACAAAAATTGAGTCAGTAATTAATTGTTTAAAATATATAAAATACGATTCCAAATCCACATGAAAGGTTAAAACACAAAAAAATAAAGTGTGTATTTTTCTTTTAAATAAATAAAAAAAATAGCGAAACTAAGGTGACCAAATCCATATGAAGGGCAAAAAAGCAAAATAAATCATTAAAACAAATTCATCCACATCATTAGCACAATTATTTAATTGTTCATATGTATAAAGAGTTGAAGAATGTGTACATGTATTTGGTAGGAGGATGTGAGTTGTCCAACAGCGGAAACCGGATATATCTGAGCTTACGTGCTGATAACGTGTTAAAGGAAAAGCACAATAGAACAACAATATACGGAAAGAATGAATCTGTAATTCTCATTAATCAAAAGCCCTTTAAATAGGGATGAGATACAAGTAGATAACCACGAGATATTTTAGTTCTAATCTAACTTTGATATATTTATCTCTATCTCTATTTCTATCTTTATTTCTATCGTCATATCCTTTAGACGATGGCACACTTATCCTACAACATATTTTAATTATTAATCAATATTTAATACAATTAATATTTTAATATAATTTTTAAAGATTAAAAAATAATTTCTATATTGAAATTTGAAAGATGAAAACCCTAATCGACTAAATCAGTAAATGTTATTCCTAATTTGAAACGCCTCCAGCCTCCTCAGACCTCTCCTCGACTCCTCCCTCTTCCCTCATACGTCGTTGATGCAGATCTTCCTCCCTCTTCATCGGCGACTCCTCTCCTCACCCTATGTTTCACGACTTCACGACGAGCAGTCTACGACGAGTTATGTATTTGTCTTTGTCGTGTATTTGTCGTGGAATGAAGTAGTTTAAGCATTTTTATTTCATTTACAATTTTAAATTTAAATGGGTCAACCCAGATTCAACCTATTTATTAAACGTACAGGTTGGGTTGAGATAATCATAAACAAGTCAGCCTGCTACCAACCCATCAACCCAACAGGTTGGTTTGGGTTGAAAATCTCAACTCATTTAATTAAACAGGTTGGGTTGGGTTGAGATTTTCAACCCAATTAATAAATGGGTTGAATCCGAACCGAACCCAACCTGACCTATTTACACCCATAGTCCAAGGTGGTCTCATAGAACTCACGAAAAAAGTGGATTACTGTAAGATCCCACATTGGTTGGGGAGGAGAACGAAAGTTGCCTTATAAGAGACTGGATACCTCCTCTATCAGACGCATTTTAAAACCGTGAGTCCATGTGTGTGGACAAAACAGACAATATCTGGTACGGTTGGCCTGAGATTCTTTTTAAGAATAGTAAAAAAGAATTACCTCACATGATCCAAATTCAGGAGATAATGTAAGAACACATCCCGACCACTCGGAGCATCTCCAACAGATTTTCCAAAATGGAGAAAATAAAGATTTTAAGGATTTAACCTTGTGGGGTTAGCTCAACCGTCAATAATGTATGGGCCTTAGGGGATTCTTTTTAAAGATCACTAGTTCGACTCCTGTAAGGCCACTGAGGATTTTACTGGCTATTAGTCGAGGTGCACATAAGCTAATCCGGATAACTACAGTTAAAAAAAAGAGATTATAAGGGCTTTTTTGCGTTGGAAAATTGAAAAGACCTTTTTCAAAATTAAAACATTTTCAAAAATAATTTATTTAAAGTATAAAACTACATTAAGCTTTTTGATTGACCGTTTTCATATTTGACCCCTATTTTGTGAATTTAGAGTAAAAATGACATTTATGAATTTCACCACAATGGTTGCGTGCCAAAAGTGACTTTGAAAATACTTTCTTTATCAAATTTAATGCTAAAAACGACTATTCTTATTCTAAAAAGATAAAAATTGATTTAATTTAAATAAATTGTACTTTACTTAAACTACTTACTAATTTTATATTATATATTTTCTTTGTATAATGCATATTCAGATGGAGTTTGACTTTTATTGAGTACTTTGTCTTCGATACATTTATATCATTGAACAAGGATCATTGTTTCACGGGCTGCTCTTCAGTTTCAGTGTTGTGGGGAAGGTTATTGAAATGGTGGGGTTTCACCTCTTCTGATGTAGCCTCGGTTTTGGATGTGTTCTGAGCGTAAATTGTGGACAACTGTTGTTTGGACTTCCTTGTACTTGATTTTGAGCTCTCGAAATAAACTTGTGTTTGACAGCTTTCGTGAGGTTGGGGACTTGTTGTGCAATACCCAACTTGCTTACTTTCATTGGTTGTCTCATTGTGCTAAAGTATTCGCTGGTTCATAAGGCTGTGTGGTGCTGTAACCTGGTTGTTGCTTCTTGTTAGCTAGTTTTGGTCATTTGGGTATTATTATTTTTTTTTCCAGCTAGTTTTTATTGTTGTGTGGGGATTGGGAGTCCCGTACGGAAGTTCTTTGCTGGTTTTGGGCTCGTGACCTCCCTCCTTTCTATATCTTTTAGATGGTGCGTTGGTTTTGGTGGCCATTCTGTTATTTTGTGACTCGGTTATTTCTTGTTTGGTAGATCTATTTACTGATTTTTTTAAAACAAATAATAACTATAAAAATGTAGTACACTTAGTTGTTAAACTCTTACATGACATGTTTACTATTATTCAGAAAATAGTACATTAGACATAAATATATAATTAATGCTACCTTATTATCAGGTTTTATGTATTAATTGCATATATTTTTTTATTTGTTTCTTTTTTAACTTTTAATAAGACCAAGATTAATAATTTGTTACTACTTAGAGCATCTCTAACATGAATGTTATATTTTATCTTTCTTCTTTCAAATTTGAATATTTCTCTATTCTTTGTTCTTTTTTCTCTATGTTAGAGGAGAACTTAGTATAACTGTTGGATCAAACTTTTCCCAATTTCCCAAAATTTCTAAAATAAAGTAGTTGTTAGAGATGCTTATACATTTTATATAGCTTATACACCTCAGAGGACTGTGCATACAAGAGCATCTCAAACGAATTCTCTAAAATACAGAGAGAAAAAAATATTTTAGTAGTATGTTTAATGTTGTAATTTCTAAAATGGAGAAATTGTTGAAAATGAATGTAATTTTTTCTAAAAAATTGAATTTTGAGTATCTCCATTTTTTTTAAAGATGCTTTAACAACACTTTTAAGAAAACCTTTATATACTAATAAATTTATTGGGTAATATGCATTTTGTTAGGAGATCTATTTTTTGAAAGAGTATACAAAAGAAAAGGTAGCAAAAGTTGTCCTTTTTATGACATATAACTACTTTTTTCATTGTAAAAACAAACTTTGAATAATTGGTTTAATAAAACCAAAATTATTAATGATGTTTGGTTTGATATAATGAAATATATATGGTTTTTTTTTTCTTCTTTTCACGAGAGTCGCTCTCTTATGTATGATTTTTTTTTTCTTTTCTCAGATAGACATGACGATTGATGTCTTTTTTTAATATCTTTTTCTTCCCGTATACATGATTGTATATGACAATATATGTTAGAGCATCTCCAACAGCATTGCTAAATTTTTTCTAAAATAGAGAATGAAAAGTCAAAATCTCTAAAAACATTTTCTTCTAACTCCAACAATTTTTCTATTTTAGAGAATCAATCATTATTTATATTATTATAATATTCCATAATTTATCATCCCAATACACTTTTTAAAAAAAAAAACTTAAAATAAAATGTTAAAAATTGAATCTTATTGGTTGGATTGAATAAAATAATATTTTCTCTCTCCAATTTAGAGATTATAGAGAATTCTCTATATTTAGAGATTTTTTGATCTTTCTCTATTTTAGCAAACCATATAGCAAAGCTGTTGGAGAGGCATAACAAAGAAAAAGTCAAAATTTTCTATTTTAGCAATGCTGTTGGAGATGCTCTTAGCCACTGCCACCACTGCCTATTGTCAACAACTTAGCATTACCATCGCCACCAACAAAATAACTAAATATCGAAATGCAAAACAAAATGTCAAAATCATCCATAAAGCAAAAATATAATCTAATGTGAAACCAAAAAAAAACATGAATTTAAAGTTCAAAACCCTAGCCCAAATTTATGACAATAAATTTTGAACCAAATATCTAAAATCAAATCCAGAATAAAAAAAAAACCCACATTAAAAAAAATTACAAACCCAAATCCAAGATATTGTATACAAATCAATATTTGTAACAACCCAACCAGAAATAACAATAAGGTAATATAATTCCTAATAACAGAATAAAATTCATACCGCAATGGCCCCAAGCTTACAATTTAAAATTCACAGTTTTCGAAGCAACCTACACAACTGAGATAAAATAAGGATAACTAAGGGAACGGTCTTCTAACTCTTCCCGCTACATCTTCTCCTTGCCCCTTTCTGATCTTACTAAATCACGCTTGCCTGAAAAGATTTTTAGGTTTAAAAGAGCGAGGGTTAGACCGAAGGTCTAGTGAGTTCCCTCTAACAGATTAGCAACAAAATATTTTCCAGAATTTAAAATCAACAGTTGATAATAACACATAAGTAAAACACGCTACGGACCACACGACCGTCAAAGACGATGTGTCTAACTCGCGCTGCCTTAATGTTGGGACACACCCCCAACGACATAAACGGGCCACACTCCCCGGCACGAGTAGGCGGACCACACTCCCCGACTTAGGTCACATATCTCGCAAATAATGTATGCATACATTTAAACACCAACAATATATAACACACTTAAATCATATCATTGTAAACTTGACATCGTAAATAAATCACATTTGAAAATCAATCATCGCATGCTTTCGTTCATAAAGGATTTAGTTCAGAAAAACTCACCTGTCGTCCTTTGCTTAACGCTTTACGTCTACCTTTATACTCCGGGACCAAACCTATAAAACAATGCATTCCTGATGAATTCTCGATACTCTTTAATTTAATCAAGTTGGTCCTAAACCCCAAAAATCTCAACGGTCTCCTATATAGAGCTACCCGGAAAATGGGTTATCCCAAAAATGAAGCCCAACACTATACTAAATAAACTAAACCCAAACTTAATTTAAGTTAATTTGATTTGGCCCAATAATAAAGCAACTTGGGCCTCGGTCCACTGCACCACCCCGGGGACCGGGGTCAGAACTCCACCGACCGGAGTCTGCTTCAATTCACGACCGGGGCATGGCCTTGACCGAACCCCATTTCTTCGACCGGTATACAAATCGACCGAGGTCGACTTTTTGACCGGAGTCTGTTACCACTTATCGACCGGGGTCTGAACTCTTCCCCCCCCGGTGACCGGTGTTCCCGCCGAACCAACAGACCACGAAGGACCGATAATCGATACCACAGTTCCAGATTAACTCTTAGTTCGAGACATCACTCAAACCATAACCCAAAAATAAATTGCAAAAACTCGATTTAATAGGATCCATTAATTACAAGGATGATTCCATAACCAATTTCTAATCCCAGAAAAGTCAGAAACTCAGGAGAGATCTGGTAGATAGAGCAAACAAATACGGGACTTGAGATAAAATAACTAAAATCCTTAACAATAGAGAAAAAATTAGGATTTAGCCTTACCTTTGAGGATTGATGAGCACCGAAGAACCAACCCTTGCTCTCCTCCGATCGTCTTCTTCAACCTCCTCTCTCGCTCTTCTCAAGACTGCCAGCCGTCAACAAACAATTCACTGGATTCTAGGGTTAAATCCCTATTATTCCCACTTTTACATATAAACCCCTTCACAAAAGTCTCCTTCCATTTCTCTCACCCAAAAACTAAATTTATGGATTCTAACCCAGATATTACAATATTGAACTTGCAAGAGCAAGGCAGGAAAACTTGTAACTAAGCTATCCAAATGTTATCGGTTGGGTTTCGGTGAGAAGCATGAGAAGTGATTATCAACTGTTGGATGAGAAATTAGTTCGAATGTGCCTAGGCAATTTTCGAACTCAACATGGGTCTCTATTATAAAATCGGTCAACTCTCTAAAGGACAAAGATATTGATCTTTTCTCTTTCTGTAAGAAAAAAGGTGAGTGATGGTGATTTGACCGCTTTTTGGGATGATGTTTGGCTTGGGGAGTCTCCTTTTAAAATTCAATTTCCTAGAGTTTACGCTTTAGAATTGGATAAATCGGCGAATGTCAAGTCTCGTTTGAAGTTAGGGTATTGGGATGTGTGTCTTCGAAGGCCGCCGAGAGGTGGGGTTGAGGCTGTCCAATTTAGTGAACTACAACAAATCTTGTCTACCTTTGTGCCCTCCAGTCAAAAGGATAGATGGGTGTGGTTGTTAGAAGGGTCGGGTGATTTTTCAGTGGCTTCAACTAGGCGTTTAATTGATTCTAGTCATTTGGAGGTGGACTCTCATCCTACTAGATGGAATAGACTTGTTCCCATCAAAGTTAATGTGTTCACGTGGCGGTTGCGTCTCAATCGACTCCCTACTCGGATAAATTTGGATAAAAGAGGCATCGATGTTTCTTCTCTTTTATGTCCTAATTGTGATATAGGAGTGGAGGACTGCAGTCATCTTTTCTTTTTATGTCCTATCGCTAAAGACTTATGGGCTCTCATCGGTCGCTAGTGGCGTATGGATATTCCAAATCTCCATACTTATTCGAATTGGATATCTTGGATCGACTCTATTTAGTTGAAGAGGGAGGTGTTCTTGTGTTTTGAGGCCGTTACGCTTACCACTTTATGGTCTATATGGGTGTTCCGGAATGGTATTCTCTTTGACAACTCGAAGCCAAAGAAGGCGATGCTTTTTTAGAACATTATAACTCGGTGTTTATTTTTGGGTAAATCATAGAAGTAGCAATTTGTCTATTAATTGGGTTGGTTGGCTTACTAATCCGTCCCTTGCCATTACTTCGATGTAACTGTTTCTTTTTCTAGCTTCTTGCTAGTTTTATAAAATTCCGCCGTTAAAAAAAGAAATTGTTGGATGAGAAATGGATGCACATTAAGATGGGTTCCGGATTAATTCCCTTTTAAAGTGTAATTCATGAGAGGACATGGGATTAAAAGTGATCAACGGTTCATATTCATTTCTCACGCATCTCACGTTAACCTCAACTTCTCACGTGATCCTTTGCCACATTATATATATATATATATACACACACACACACTAAAGATGATTATTTACTCGTATGTGCCAAACTTCAACAAAACTTCAGCGAAACTTCAATACATTGAATAGTTCTGTTTCTATTCCCCAACATTCTCATTCTAATTTTCATTTTCATTTTCATTCTCTAAAACGAATCGACCGCTCCCTCCTATACACTTATATGGATAACCATTGAAGTTGAAGATCATTGTATAAGATATCAAAGTTGTATATTTGGAATCTAGACAAAATATCATCATATAAAGTTGTAAATATAAATGTTTTAATTATTACCTGAAAATGGAGAAAAGATAAAGGTTAAGAGGCCCACAAGAGCCAAAGATGAGCTTTTTAGGGCACATGAATGTGTCCTCTAAAATCTTGTAAATAGTCAAGAAAATGAAATTTTGCAAGTCAAAAGCTTCCTTAGAAACATGAAGAGTGTCTCTATTTCATCATGAATGAGATTGAGGACAAATAAACATAATACAAAACCAAATGATGGTTGATCTTTAATTCGGCATAAAGTACTACATTTTATATAAATAAACGATTTTACAAAATAAATTAAATGTGAACTGTTCGTTTTGTATGTCAATTTCATTATTATCTATGAAAAAAGTTCTTACAATGCGAATTTGTTATATGGGTTCGTGTCAACCAACGATATCCTATCAAGAAAAATATTTAAAAACATTATAATGTCAATATGTGTTAAGTAATGCATCTATCTGTTACGTTAAGAAAATATTCATCTTTAAAGTTTTTGGTAAAACCTGTATTTTTAATAACCAATCGAAAAGAATTTATAAAGTGGAAGAACAAGTTATCTATACTTTAGAATAAGATACAAAAGTGAAGGTGCTAAATTCATCAAACTTTTGATTGAATAATTCAAATTCTCTTTAAAATAACGATTTTTTCTTTTTCGAGAATTTCAATTGATCTATTAATTTGTTTTATAAATAATTCAACTGTTGTGTTTTGTCATAAACAAGCATGGACATCTTGTAACGTCCTAAACTCAAAAAAGTGAGCGGATAAAGTAATTTTCAAGTTATCTTAAAATCATGGTTCAAGTTTGAGATCAGTACAAAATGGTATGAGAGCTGATATTTGTACCATTAGGATAGTGGAGGAAACCTCATTAAGTACCATGAGTGCTTGACTGGGTTTATTTATTTATTTTTTTCATAACATATTAGACGAATTCAACATGACCAATAAACAAAAAGGATGTCGATAGACTTAAGCAGAGTGTTGAAATTTAAGTGGAAGAATTTATGACAACTCATCTCATATTCATGGAAAGTGGGATTCATACGATCCTTATAATCCTTAAGCTAAGGGCTAACAATAACTTCCAAGGTACTTTTAAGTTTGTGATTTAGAAATTATTTGGTTAGTTTATTGTATCGAACTTTAACATGGTTACACACAGTATTCTTAGTATAAATCTGAATGTGAAGTCAATCTTTGTTTCTTTTTGGAAAAATCAGTTACTTGATATTCGATGAATCTTTTATTTTCTTTATTTCATTCTTATTCTACCAAAAGTTAAATCAATTTTTTTCTCTATAAGAGAATTTCGCCCTCCTCTTTTCATATGATGCCAAAATCTTTATTGTAGTATACATATAATCACGAATTATTGATTTTATTAATTAAGATTAATTAAAAAAATTCTAACATATGAAAATTATGACATTTTTAACACATTTTTTTTTATAAATATCTGATCCGTAGTTAAATATCTGGTGTTGATATGATCACATTTATAATATAATTCAATAAGAATAAATTGGAAAAATCTTGTGAACATAAATAATTGGTATAATTAATTAGTTTGGTAACGATAATGTTGACCAAATAAGTATATTTCGTTTTTTGGCTGTGGTGTTTTTGAATTTTTTTTTCAAAAAAACAATGATGTTGGTTGGATAAACATTTGTAGGCCGAAAGTTTCCAAAAACAACAAATTAAAACTATGATTTTCATAGCTTATTATATTTTTATAAGAAGTAATATGATTGTAAAGGTGAAGGAATTTACAATATATATATATATATATATATATACATGAAAAGAAGAGAATTAGAATGTTTTTGAATACGATAGACACCAAATCTTTAAAGTTTGGACAAAACCCATTTCACAATATCTCTCTTTCACACATACAAACACACACACACATATATATATATAGAGAGAGAGGGAAAGAGATTCAAATGAGAAATGTTAAGTATATGAAAAATAGAGATGTGATCCTAGTCCCTTCATACGGTCAAGATTGGTCAAAATTTGCGGCTTTGACTGGTCAATATAATGGGTTGGTGCTACCACCAACCAAAATGAAAATTGTGGTTTCAGAAGTAGAATTCCTTGGTGCAATTGTAATTTCGTAACTTTTACAAATAGGTGGCAACTAACGGGTTCATATATGAACTATTTGTGTATATATGAACCCTTTTGATTAACATACGAACAATTTAACTAATTCACATATAAACCGTGTAACTAGTTAAATAGTTCATATATGAATCACACATGTTCATATATGAATCATAACTAATCATACGAGTTCATATGTGAACCATAAGGTTCATACGTGAATCACAAGAGTTCATATATTGTACATATAGTCCATAAGTGAATCACACGAGTTTACATATGAACCCGTTTGCCGCCTATTCGTAAAAGTTACGAGACCACCCTATATCTTCCGCATACCATGCGACCGATTTATCCGGTGCTTCACAGTTAAAGGTGCAAATGTTGACTAAATGAAAGGCTAAAATCACTTCTCTACTTCTCACAAATTTAACACTTCTCATTTGAACCTATGACTCTATATATATAGGGGTTTAATCATTTGAGAACTTCAAAATTTGTGAATGTTGTGATAACTTTTATTTTAAGGTATTGTTTCACATGATTTTTTTTCCTATATAAGGCTAGTATTTAATGTGTTGATAAATATATACTTGTTTCATAATGTGATTGTTTCATATGTATTCGGTTCACAATGTGAAACTTTATTATGTGTGACTTTTATTTTATAAACAGACTAAAAAGATTCACATTGTGATTCAAACACGTGCTTTATGAAACAAATATATGTTAATCAATATTTTAAATGATAATTTTAGACGAAAAAAACTCATATGAAATAATACATAATGCACTAGTTTTATGGTTATAACAATTATATATATATATATATATATATATATATATATGGTTATATATATAGGGTCAGGTTCAGGGGAAAACCTAAAAAAAACGAAAAACTGAGGAACACTCTGATAGTCTTTCATCTAGACGGTATGCACTTGTGCATACAAGTACTTTGTAACATGCACACGTGCATATGCACTTGTGCATAAAAACTAAAAAACAACTTAATTTACTTGTATGCACAAGTACATACCGTCCAAATCAAGGATTATCAGAGTGTTCTTCAGTTTTCCATTTTTTTGAGGTTTTCCCTCGAACCTCTCTCTCTATATATATGTATATATATATATATATATATATATAAAGAGAGAGAGAGAGAGAGAGATAGAGATAGAGATAGAGAGAGGGTTATTAATGCAACCTTTTACATGATGCAACCCTTTATCCACCACACATTTTACTTTTAGTTTTTTTTTTTAATTACATAAAATGTGTGGTGGATAGAGGGTTTATAAGAGTTGCACCATATAAATGAGTTGTATTTGAACCTCCCCTCTCTATATTATATATATTGTGAAAGGGGTATCTTGTAAAGGAGATTAAGGAAAAGAGGTAAAGTTTCTGACCATCAATGGCAATGTTAAGCAATGATTATGTCCAAATTTCTTTTAAATTAATTACCATTTAAAAAAGGTAAAAACCAACACTTTTGAACTTAGAAAGATGTTTCCAATAGTTTATGGTTTCATATGGAATGATTATTTGTTGTTGATTTGCATTGAAAGACCCAATGGTATCAAAACTGTAAAAGTTCTAACTTTTTTCAATGACAATCAAAATAAAAAATTAATCTTTTTTTTTACTAAAAGATACAGAAATCACGGTGAAACCTTTATAACTTATCTATTTAAATATATTTGGTCATTTACTATGCAAGTCTCAAGCTGAATTAAGCTCAAACCCTCTAGGTCATGTCGAGAAAATAGTTACTAACTTGACAAATGTAGTCAAGAAACTAAAACACACAGTTTCATGTGATTCAACTATTTGATACAAGATTTAGGTGTCGTTTGTTTTTTAATAGGTCTAAAGTCTTATTTTAGTTATGAATAATAAGAGGTGGTGTGTAAAAAGGTCAGAACGATCCAGACTTAAAAGCCGTTAAAAAGTTTTTTTTTTAAAACAAACAACCCCTTAGACAATAGCTACTCAAAATATGTACAGTAACCGATAAATATACAAATTTATCTGATCAGATACCAATATAAAATAAAACATATATATACACTATAAAATTTAAATCATACTTTATATTCTTCATAATAAAAAGATTTAAATATTTATAAAAGTACACAAATATAAAGAAAGCATAATATTTATTTTCTCTTTTAAGTGTGGCTTTATGTACTAAATATATATATATATATACATATGCATGACCACTCATGGATCATGGCCAAGTGACTTGGATTGGTGCAAGAATACTTCTCTCCCCACTTTGGCATGCTTAGAGAATAATCTCTTAAGGGCCATGAACATTGCATATTCATCATGATGTCCCTCATGTCAACTACACCATATCAACATAACTTATTGCTTCACATTGTTTGTTTGAGAGAACCCCACAATTCTAAATTCAATTCATATGACAATTATTTCCATTTAATGTTCTCTCTCTTTTTTTAATATAAAATATGATGTTTTATACGTGGGTAGTGGTTTTGTTATTTCATCTTTCTTGTATACATAATTCTTGATGATTAGTGTCATAAGTCATTAGGAGTAACTGACTAAATGTTGTCACGATTACATATATTGAATAGTTCGTAATGGTTAACATGTATAAAAAACTTTCTTTAACTAAATTAAGTTAAAGATGGATGATTATGGCTAGTCTTAGCATTTATCTAAAATGACTAATAAGACAAACAACATATTGTTGACAACAAGAAATGAAAATGATAAGGTGGTTAAATTGGTCTTTTTGATTCTTGATTCCCTTGTGAAAGAAAGGTAAGGTTCCATTAGGTTGAACAATAGAAGAGAAAGTGGGCACTAGTAATTGACCATATGGAAGTCCTTGAGTGGAGGTAGTGGTTATGGAATTCACCTTCTCAAAAAAGGGGTTTTAGCCGATAATCTTTGAATTTGTTCATTTTATTTATCTTAAGAGCATTATATGAAAGATAAATCAGGTATAAAACAGTCAGTTTGATGATTGTCTTAAGAACATAATGATTTCAAGGAGCTCAATTCCCAATGGAACTATAACTTCCATACTACTACGACTGTAAGACTCGAATAATCGTTTATGTATGTAAGTATGTCATCCTAAAACCAGTTGTTGTTTGTCTTGGTCTTGGAGGCTTCAACTTCTCTTGTTCTTGAAACAAATGTTGTATAATGTTATTTTTCTTAACAAACATCATTCATGTTTATTTAGAAGATTAATATGATCCATTATATACACAAAAGAGCTTGATTTCTAATTTTTAGAGGACTTTAAATAACAACTGAAAGGATATAATTTTTTTTATCATTTTATTTACTGATATATATTTACTAGTTTACGAGTGGACATGTTGTGAGTGGGTTGACTTTAAGCTTTATGAATGTTGTCATTTTCACATTAGGGTTTTCTATCGTCTTTTCAATGTATCAATAACCTTCATAGAAAGATTTAAATATACGTTATAACAATATATTGTAAGTCAATTATCATCTTTAATTTCTACAAAAGTATGTTATTATGCTATTTTATGTAAAATGACTAAAATACTTTATCGGGCAAAAACTAGTATGATACTATTTTGAATAAAAAGTATACTATATAAAGAGTAAACTACACTTTTGGTCCCTGTGGTTTCCCGAAAGTAACACCTTTCGTCCCTACAGTTTCAAAAATACAGTTTCGTCATCGTGGTATGCAAAAACGACCGGATTTGGTCCCTACCGTTAACGGCCGTTAAATAATCTCGTTAAGTCAAGGGTATTTTAGTCTTTTTCCTCCTTTATCTCACTTTTCTTTAAAAAAAATAAAATTTTTAATTAATACGTATACGGTATATCATAAACTCACCCATTCCCGTCATCTTCTTCACCAAAATCACCGACCATCTTCTCCGGCCAAAATTAAACCCTCAACCCAAACCCAAATCCAAACACCAACATTAAAATAAAACCCAAATCCAAATGCAAATCCAAAATCCATGTCAAACTTCTAATCCTAACTTAATTGATGAACTCAACTTTAAACCAAAATCAAATCTGAATAAACCTCATCTGATAAACATGATCGTAACCATCGTTGCTAAGAAAAACCAAAAATATCAAGAAAATTAACAATAAATATTTGCTAATTAATCCAAAAAAGATGTAATAAAAACTATCAAATACCAAATCAAAAATATAGATCAAACCTAAAAAACCTAAACCAGTTTCAAACAAACAAAACCCAAAATCCTAAATCGATTGGTAATGTATGTCCACAGAGTAAAACTAAGCCTTGCTTCTAACTACATATAGTAACCCTAGAAGGAGAAGAAATAGAAGGAGATGAGGGGGGTCACGATGCTAGTACGAAGGTGGAGGCGGGTAAATCGATTGGTGATGCTTCATCGGAGTTTTTTGTCGGTACCGACGACGGGAGAATGAACATCGGTGGTCGCAGGAGAGTGCACGTCTTCATCGGAGTTTTGCAGATCGAATGGAGATAGGGTGGTGTGCGATTGGTACGCCGATGGATAGAGAAGTAAACAGGGGGTCAGAGTCTAGGTCATGGATGGAGCACCAGCAAAGACGTTTATTATTGGTGATGTTGGTCCACCGGCGAAAACATTCGTCCACCGGCGATCTGGTTGTGAACAGGGGGTCGGAGTCTCGATCTGGTTGTGGTTTTGGCACACTCTCGATCTGGATCTCGTTTTGTGTCATCTTGATCTGTTTTGTCCTATTCTCGATGGTTCGAGGAGGGGTTCGCTTGAGAGGAGAAGGGATGGGGGAGGGGGTCAGCCAGAGAAGGGATTGGGAAAGGGGGTTGGCCGGAAAAGGGATTGGGAAAAGGGGTGGGTGGTTGGGTTTGGTTCCTCTAATTAATATATGTATACATATTAGTTAATTTTTTATTTTTTAAAGAAAGATAAGATAAAGGAGGAAAAAGACTGAAATACCCTGGACTTAATAGATTCTTTTAACGGCCGTTACAGGTAGGGACCAAACCCGGTCGTTTTTGTATACCATGATGGCGAAACTGTATTTTTGAAACTGTAGGGACGAAAGGTGTTACTTTCGGGAAACCACAGGGACCAAAAGTGTAGTTTACTCTTATATAAAATAAAAGTTAACTTAAAATACATTGTTAAGGTTTATGTTTAACCTTTCTAAAAAGTATGTTTGGTCCCTGTTTGATGAAAATAACACATTATACCCCTCAGTTTTGAAATTACAAGATCGTCATCATGTTTTGCAAAAAGCGTATTGATTTGTCCCGTCCCTCTATTAGTCATTAAAAAATTCTGTTAAACAAAGAGTATTTTCGTTATTTTATCGATTTTTTTTTGTCTTTTACTCAATCAAAATCAATATTATGATTTGGTCCATGTAGTTTTTAATTGGGTAAAAGACAAAAAATCGATAAAATGACTAAAATGTCCTTATTTAACGGATTTTTTTTAATGAACTAATAGATGGAGGGATTAAATTTAGACCTTTTAACAAACCATGAAAAGTACCATATTATAATTTTGAAACTGTAACGAAAAGGTTATTTTTACAAAACACAAGGACCAAATTTGTAGTTTACTCAATATCTTATTTTCTAAAACCGATCCTTTCTAGATTTGGGCCTCATATTATATTGGCCCAATTACCAAAAAATAAGCTGCTGAATCCAAATTCCAACGCAACATTGTGAGGGGTTGTTAGACAGTTGCTGAATGGTTTAGTGTAGAATGATTAAGTGGTTTCAATGATTATGAGGTTTTTATGATATAGTGTAAAATGAAATATGGTTTTTTGCTAATTGTTCATAATGAAATCAGGAATCTTAATGATTAAGGGAGGGTCAGGATACAAAATCATTAAAAGAATTTTGTAACCATTAAGAGGCAACCTTTTTTTTTTGCCAAACAAGAGTTACCTCTTAGCGATTCAGAGGTTGTCTCTTAATGGAACCATTAAGAAGCAAACAAACAACCCCTAAAACTCAATCAGGCCATATCTACATGCCTATATAGTTTGGCTGAAAATGAAAATAAGTAAGGCCCCATCTCAACCCAATGAGGTCAACCAAAGATACATATTACTAATTTCAAACTAATAAATTTATTAACAAGTAAAAAAAGTAAATTAGACTTGATACTTGTCATAAAAAAAATATTGCAACTATTTAAAACAATTTATAAGAAAAAGCGGGTAGGTATTCATTTAAGGAATGAGAATGAAAATAAATATAGGAATGCATGAGAATGAGAATAAAAATGAGCATCGTATTCATGCTGTCTAGTTAAACCAATATAATCAATGAAAAATTGTTTTATATAATACTTTTAATAAAAATATGTTCCGTTCAATTTGAAAATACAAAATTTGTTCCATTCAACATTGAGGGATCGAGTGACGTATGGGAAAAGAGGATTGAGCGGAAATAAAATTTTTATTCCTTTCAATTTGGTCAGGTATGTAAATTAATTAATGGGTTTGGGGTAACTGACCCATTATATTATATCAACCAAACCACATTTTTCATTATCATTATAATTCTCATTCCTTACACCACACTCCCAACCAAACGCCTCGTGATAAAGATAAAACCATGACCTCCTGATATACTTGTTATCTACTTATCTTAGCCACATTCCATCAGGCCGCAATTAATATGCACAAAAAGCTCGATCAAGCCAAATGTTCTTGAATGAGACCCAGAAAAGCCTGGTCGAAAAAACCTAATCGGGCCTGTTTTCACACGCCATGCCCGGGCTCTTTTTGGCTTAGCGAAAACGGGCCTCAAAGGCTAGGAACCGGGCCCATTTTGATGGAAAGCAAAAGGCATTATTGGCAACCCACACAAGTGGGCGTAAATAATATTATGTCAAGTTCTTGTTACAACAAATTTAATTATAAAAATATTATACTTCCAGAACATTTAATTTTCGTTCTTGATCATTATTCTGTGGTATAATTAAACAACGTACCTTCTCTTTACTTGTATGGTATAAAGACTCCACATGCCTCCTCTATGATTATGAGGATCACATCTGTGGTCTTGTTTGGACAACATAGATTTTTCCATCTCTTACTACACCTTCAATGTCTTGAGGAGTTCCATACAACTTTTCAATAGAATCTCCGGCACGGGCAATGCTTGAGAGGATCGACTTCTGGAAGTTAACATCAACGAGCAACGGGTCGGATGTATAATCAAGAACCACCTTCTCTTCTTCATCCATAGGCACACTGCAAATTAAAAAGGGGGTCCATTGGCATGTCATCAAGATTTGAGATATCAAACATAAATGTGCTTCAATGGAGAATGCTAACTCAAGGTCACTAAAAATAAAGTTTGATACATCAATAATCACTGAGCTAATTACTATTCACCATAAGCATGAATAATGATCATCCAACTTTTTTCACAACCACAACTATACAACCATGGGTGTTCAGGCCGACTTGCGTGCACCTTAACTAATTACATGGAACCCTAAAGATAACAGTCAGAAAAATTCTCAGTGGCTGTGAGGAGACTCAAATGGCAACCTATGGGAAGGAGCCCCAAGGCCTAGCCTTTGGTTGAACTGCTTTTGAGTTGTCAATTTACACATATCTTACAAGGTATTATGGTCAGGTATAAGTGACAGCTAGTGCAACATGTAAAAAGCTGGATTATAATTCTAGTGGAAGAGTGTGTGTGTGTGTGTGTATTTAACAGATGAAGGAAGTTTCATATTAATATACCTATCATAAAGTCCTGCACCGGCATAACCTTCTAAATCTTCACCATTAGAGTCGGATCGGAAGATAATGGATCTCCTTATGAAAAGGCCGATGGGTTTGCTAGGGTAACCAAGAACCTGAAAGTTTTGGCATGGTTCGGGTGAAACAAAGATCTTTGCAAATACAAGAATATTATAAAGTAGCTTGGTATGGTTACTTCTTAAATGGACATGAGGGAAACAAACACATAAATCAAAAGTCATGACGATAAACTTGAGTATTGTATCAAAAAAAATATTTAAGTACATTTTACTGCATACCTTTGGGGAGTCTAGATTGTCTTTCTTGGAAATGAAGCTCAAAGCACGACCTGGATACGCTCCTACCAAAGTCTCTCCAAGGCCCTTTACCAGCTGCAGCAATGGGGCAGTTATAGAGCAACATAGGTATATTTTAAATACACATCTGATCCAACTGATGTTATTTTTGGCAAAAGGTTATATATAAAGAGAGCAAACTGCATTTATGAATTCACCAAGGAAAGAAGTAAAATTAAATAACCTCGGCATATATCTCTGATGAATCTCCTGATGATGGATTCGTGGTATGAATAACAAATGCATAATCAGCATTTATTATTTCCTGGACCAGGACAGCCATGCATAGGAAGTCATGGTCTAGTTTCACTTTTTTTGTACTGAAGTATGCTCTCTCATTCCATTTTGATGCCCAAACCTAGATAAAAAATGGTAGCCCATTAGTTAAAAACATTATTTCGGCTAATTAAAAAGGCACAACTTGTGCAGGGCCTAACAACCACAATGCCCTAAATAACCTCAAGAATGGAGAGGATTTCACCATCTCGTTCCTTTGTGAGTCTGACTGCAATATCAGCAAAGTAGTTTTGGTATACTTTATGCAATCGATTAAAGGAAAATTTCCTTTCAGGAAAAAATATCAGTGAACAAATATCTATGGCCAAATATTTTTGTAATGATTTGAGTGGTTAGTTGGTATAAACAAGCTCCCTTTTCCAGTGAGGGAAGTGTTTCTAACCTTCTTTATAGCCATCCATGCTTGCTCCCATCTCTGTTCACCTTCGTCACCAGGCCATGGCATGTCAGAGCTTTGCATTGTGTTTTTCAGTTCTTGTACCTGAAGCAACATTTGGCATTGTCATTTTTTTACAATTTGAATCGATGATTCTAAAACTAGTCATTGATATTCATTAGGTTAACCAATCACACACACAGTAATAACTGTAGGAAAGGATAAGTCGAAGACACAATATTTACATGGTTCAACAATTTTGCTAACATATACATGGTTGATAGGATTCCTATTATATATTTTGTGAATTCAATGGTTATGAAATAAAATGCAGTGTGGTTCCTTTTTAGTAGGAATCCTAACAGAAATTGGTAAGACAGAAAAACTATCCTAATTCACGCTCCATATCTAACAATATGGTGATAAATCAATTTATTCACTTGTGTATTCGCTCTTTCCTAGCTTCACACAATGTTGGTTCCTAGCCTATATATAGAAGTGTATGTAAAATGGCCTGAAGTCTGATATAAAACTTGTCAGGCACTTGAAGAAATTAATTCAAAGATTAGCAAGTGGATCTAGCAGAATGATTTATGTTGCCAGTAACTGGGAGAAATGCTAAGGTGTTGTTTGTTTCTTAAGAGGTGTTGAAGTCTTATTTCATGATTTGGACTGGCCATTGAAATAGTTGAGTTATCGAGAGATCGATTAACTTTGGAGTTCGTTGAGGGTAGCTATTTATAGGGATATGGATCAGAATAAGAGGTAATTAAGGGGTTAGTTTATCACCTATTTTATCAGATGATCGTAAGTGATAGGAAGCTCTGAAAAGAAGAAAAAAACACTCTGAATTGATAAACCTCTTGCCGAATAAGTGTAAGTGGTTATTAAGAGGATTTTTTTAAAACCAAACAAGCCCTAAATCTGAACACCCACAGTTAGTTGGTTTTGTGTTTGCTCCCCCTGAATTTATAATCTCACAAGATATACTTGTGAGCCCATTACCCCTATCTCCATTGTCTTCTTCCATTCTGCCTTAACAATCATAACATTTCAAATTTATATATCATGAACAAATTTGCCTGTTACTCAAAGAACAAGAAATATTACCAGCTGGGGTGGTGCAACAAGATCCAAAACCATCTTGCGAATCTCCCCAAGGACATCAGATCCTCCGTCTGCTAATTGTTTGTTCAGAATTTTCAGTTTTTCTGACACTCCCTGCTTAATCAGTGTAATGTTAAATCTTTTGACATTTAAAAGTAACATACAAATGGAAGCTAAAGAACAATAACTGAAAAAGAAAATGGAACAAAAGAAGAAAAGGATGAATGCGATAAGTTAAGACAAAGTAATGAAAGTCTGGTTACAAGGAATTCAACTGAGGCTTCTCATAGTTTCTAAGGCAGTTGCCAAAGAGAAGCTACCAAGTGTCGAGCTTTAGGTGTTCAGGGCTACCAGCATCAAGAGAGACATCATAGTTCAAAAATGAAATTCAGTTTATCGCGAAAGTCAGAGTGACATATTGAAATAAAAAGTTCTTAATTTACAGATTGAGACCCAAGAAAAACATAGGTGCAAGTAACAATATTTGCCACACCTAGTGTCATCTAGACTAATATCTGGATTTTAGCAATATATACTCTCTGATCAACAACTAGAAAATCCACTCGATAAAATTTCTTGTGTTCCAGAAACGAGTCCCGTTTCGTGTAAAATAGCAGTGTAAAAAGGTTTACCCTCAAAGAGACAGCATCATTAATGTTTGCAAAATCTAACAGTGGATTGTAATCATGAAATGAATGAAATATTACCCCACAAATTTGAGTATACGGCTAACACATAACTACACATATATGGACTACCTGATTTAATTCATCAGAAAGAACTTTCTCGAAAACTCCAAATGGTATTGCGACTGAGGTAGGAATGCCGACCCAAGATGGGACTTTCCCTTTAAGGTATGCAATATTACGTGATTTAGCTCCAACCTTATCAATGTAGTAACGAGTTAGAGAAGTCATCACCAATATAATTGGAGATTGCACATATTGAGACAGTTCTAGGTACATATATACTATATGTTTTGGTTGAAGTACACGATAATATAAAGTCTAACCATCTCACTAGTGAACTCCTCAGATGATATGGCATATCTACCACTAAACTCCTTTTTGACCAACTTTATAGTTGGTATTGCATCCACTTCTTCCAAGTTGCTTGATCTTGCTAGATTTTCCTCTTTCACCTCACTAAAACCATATACACAAAACGCAAGAGAGTGAGTTCTCCATGTTTTCAATCATGCATTCATTTTATCGAAAAATGTGCAATTAGGACTATGGAGGGTGAGATGATCACATACCCAAAAGAGTAATGGAATTTTTACCTTACTCCATAGAACTCGAAAATAAATATAGATTCCTACCTATAAGTAATATCTGCTGAAGTAGGCTTGAGGTTCAACAATTTCCCTTCTTTTGCTCGAAGATCATCCAAAATATTGGTATCAAAACATGTTGCAAAGCAAACCTGCCAAGCACAATGTGATCATCTTTTAAAGGCATGCCTTGAAGGTGAAGTGTGAATCATTACAGAAGCTCTTATGCTAGTATGGTTGAGTGATGTACCAAAATTAGACAGATACCTTGCTGTTTCTTGCTCGAACAGAAACATGAGATAGGACATCTGGCATGTCAGGTGTCAGTACAGCAACTGCACCATCAGGAATTTCCTCCTCTCCACTCACAGTCTTTGCCACTAAAATAGTTGGCAATTCATAAGATTTGTTTTGAACAGAAAGTAACTTATCAACCACCACAACATATCCAACCGCTTCGACTGGGCTGATGACCTGCCAGCTGTTCACAGAAAGTGACGTTGCGTTAGGAAGTTGTTTACAGTTGAATGATTCAATTATGCACAGCATGAAGTTGAGTATTTCAAAATCTAACATGAATATGGAGAAGTTAGTTAAAAAATATGATTGCCAACTTGACTTAACCAAATGGCAATAAGACCAACCTCCCCAAATTTGCCACACTGCGGAGAATAGGGTCAAGTCGGTTAACCAGTGATGATAGAGAAGCAGCTGATCCAGAACGAATCATTTCTTCAGTGAAAATGCTTACCTGCATGAATTTTAAGATTGGGCGAGAATAGTTACGTGAAATCCCAAAAGTAGGTAGATAAATAAGCGATACTTTGGTTATTGCACAACATCATACCGCCCATTCATCCAATCCAAGCAGTGCTCCAAGGTACTCAGCAGAGGGTTGCAACAGTTGATGGTACGACTCTCCCTTGCTGGCAAGTGCAAGTCGAGTTCTATCAAGGACTGACTTTGCAAATAATGCCCAATCATTGTCTTTAGTGTTCAACATGGTTAATGCTTGATTCCATCCCTTCAGAAAAAACCAGACACAATAGATCTTACTAGTATATTGATTTTTTAACCAATAACCAGTAGTAACAACACTAGTTTTAAGTAGAACATTTTAGGATAACTAATTAAGAATGTCATCTTTTCAGGTGTATACGATATACCCCGGAAATAGTATTTGTTTAGTGGAGTTACACAAAATATATTTTCCCAGACATATACAAGTAAAATTGTGCTCCTATGTAAGCCACATCTTTGGTTACATTATTCAGTTAATTGCTTTAAGTCATATCTTTGGTTATATTATTGGGTTTATTGTTTTCTTTAACTATGACTGCAGATAGAAGTAGCACGTTACGAGTGGTGGGCCCGTGTTTTTTAACCTGGATATGCAATGTGCTACCACTACCAAAAAAAAGTGAATATACACTACCGTTTCAAAAATTTTTTTTCTTTTTAATTTCTACGCTACAAAAAGAATTGAGGTTATGCACGTGCATACCCTGTTAAGAAAAAGTAATTTTGTCGCTTATTATTTTTGAATAAGTCTTTTATTTAAATAAGTCATCCTATAAAGTAGGAGTAGGAGTAGGAGTAGGAGTAGGAGTAGGAGTAGGATGCATTCTGTTTTTCTTTGATCTGATTTTTTTCTGCTTTCCGTTGTAAACAAGCTCTTGTATTTTCTTTGAATAAACATCAAATCAACTTTGATCAGAACATTTGATATCAATTTAACAATTGGTATCAGAGCCTATTATATATTTTCATTGTGAGCAGAGTAAGCAAGGAAGCAAACAGAAATCGATGGGAGACAACGGTAACAGTGCCAAGGGTTTTGTTGTACCAGCTATTCCAAAATTTGAAGGGCACTATGATCATTGGGCACGACTAATGGAGAACTTTATTCGCTCTAAAGAATACTGGGATCTCATTGAGAACGAGATCAGTAAGCCGGCAGGAGCCACGCCAACAGAAACTGAACAAAAGATGATCGACGATCAGAGATTGAAGGATTTAAAGCTCAAGAATTTCTTATATCAATCTATTGATATGGATATTCTTGACACAATCCTCAATACTGATAGCAACCAGATATGGGACAGCATGAGGCAGAAATTTCAGGGATCAACAAAAGTAAAAAGAGCTCAGTTGCAGGCATTGCGGAAGGATTTTGAGGTGATGCACATGAAGGAAGGGGAGACTGTCAACAGCTATTTTGCTAGAACTCTTGCAATAGCAAAGAAGATGAAGACATGTGGAGAGGCTGTTCAGGAGACTACTATTACGGAAAAGATTTTGAGGTCTATGACCTTGAAATTTAATTATGTAGTATGTTCAATTGAAGAGTCCAATAATACGGATACTCTCTCATTGGACGAACTACAAAGCAGCCTATTAGTTCATGAGCAACGAATGAAAGAAAATATTGAAGAGGAGCAAGTTCTTAAAATTTCAAGTGACGAGATGGAACGAGAAGCCCAAGGACGAGGATCCTACCGAGGTGGCTATAGAAGGGGTTACAGAGGTGGTTATCGAGGCGGACGTGGTCAAGGAAGAAACAACAGATCCACAGTCGAGTGCTATAATTGTCATAAACTAGGACACTTTGCTTCGGAGTGTCCTAGTTGGGAAAATAACGCTCATTATGCTAAGTTTGATGAAGAGGATGAACTTGTTCTCATGGCATTTGTGGAGAAGGGAGGAATACAAAGGGACGAGGCGTGGGTCCTAGATTTCGGGTGTTCGAACCACATGACCAGTGACAAAAGGTGGTTTACGACTCTTAACGTGAAGTTTATGCATCAGGTAACACTTGGAAACAACACAAGATTGCAGGTACGAGGAAAAGGAAGTATCAAGCTGTGCGTAAAAGGAAGAACAATTGTGGTAAGCGATGTTTACTATGTACCACAATTAACTACAAACCTTCTTAGCTTGGGCCAACTTCAGGAGAGGGAGTTAACAGTTATTCTCAAGGATAACATGTGCAAGATATTTCACAATGACTTGGGGCTGATCATAAACACTTATATGACATCGAATAGGATGTTCATAATATCAGCAGAAGTACCTAAGTCATCGTGTCTCCAAGTCACCACACCGATCACAGAAAGTTCAAGACTCTGGCACTTGCGGTTTGGTCATCTAAACCAAGAAAGTTTATACTGTCTGTCCAAGAAACAAATGGTGAAAGGACTTCCTCCCATTAAGAAGGTTGAAGATGTATGTGAGATTTGTGCTAAAGGAAAACAACATCGAGCTACAATTCCAAAGGCTGCAAAGTGGAGGGCAACCGAACCACTTCAGTTAGTGCACATTGACTTATGTGGTCCTATCACACCCAAATCAGCAGGAGATAAAAGGTACATTTTAAGCTTTATCGTTGATTTTAGTAGAAAGACTTGGACCTATTTTTTATGTGAAAAAAACGAGGCACTCTCTTATTTTAAAAGTTTCAAGGCTATGGTTGAGAACGAAACCAAAGCAAAATTATTGTGTTTAAGGAGTGATCGAGGAGGAGAATTTAACTCTAAAGAGTTCAATGATTTTTGTGTCACTAACAGTGTGAAAAGGCAGTTGACAGCAGCTTTCACGCCACAACAAAATGGCGTCGCAGAAAGGAAGAATCGAACCATTATGAATATGGTTCGATGTCTTCTAAGAGAAAGAAACGTGCCAAGAAGGTTTTGGTGTGAAGCAACTAAGTGGACTACGCATATTCTAAATAGAAGTCCTACATCAGCCGTAAAAGATCAAACACCACAAGAATGTTGGAGCAACAACAAACCGAACGTTGATTACTTCAAAGTTTTTGGGTGTATCGGCTATGTTCACATTCCCAAGCAGAAGAGAATAAAGTTGGATGATAAAAGTCACAAGTGCATCTTTCTTGGCATCAGTGAAGAGTCCAAAGCGTATAGAATGTATGATCCAATCTCCGAGAAGGTTATAATCAGCAGGGACGTGATTTTCGATGAGCAACAAGGCTGGAACTGGGGAAGGACTCTGGAAGAAGAAAAAAATGACAACTTGATTATAGATGAAGAAGTAGCAGATAGCGATAAGACGGATGAAACCGTTGTTCTTAATGAAGACAACTCGAGTTCTCAACAAAACGGGGCAGATCCTGTTGTTGCAGATGCTAGTGATGTCGATACACCCGTTGAAGGTAACGAGAGTCCCGCTCTTCAAACTCGAGAAGGAAGAAGAAGGGCTCCACCAAAACGCTTGCATGAGTATGTTAGTGGGGAAGGACTTTATGAGGAAGACGAAGACCTTGCCATGTATGTTTCTTCTGATGATCCAACAAGTTTCAAAGAAGCAGTTAAAGAAACTAGATGAAGGGATGCAATGAATGCAGAAATAGAGGCGATAAAAAAAATGAAACTTGGGAATTGGTTAACTTACCAGCAGGTGCAAAAGTGATAGGAGTTAAGTGGGTCTACAAGACCAAACTTAATGAAAACGGAGACATCGACAAGTGCAAAGCGAGACTTGTCGCAAAAGGATATGCACAAAGGTATGGGATCGACTATGAGGAGGTATTCGCACCAGTTGCCAGGTGGGATACTATAAGAATGTTGTTGGCGGTGGCTGCACAAAAGGGGTGGATTATCTATCAGCTTGATGTAAAGAGTGCTTTCCTTCACGGTGTACTAAAAGAGTTAGTGTATGTAGAACAGCCCGAAAGATATGTTCAAGAAGGCGAAGAGCACAAAGTCTATAAACTCAAGAAAGCTCTGTATGGGCTTAAACAAGCGCCAAGGGCGTGGTACAACAAGATTGAAGAATATTTTATAAGTGAAGGGTTTGTCAAGTGCAGTCACGAACATACCTTGTTTACAAAGGGAGATGGACGGGGAAGCTTTCTTATTGTCAGCCTATATGTAGATGATCTGATCCTTACAAGGAATGATTTCAATATGTGTGAAAATTTCAAAAGATCTATGAAGCAAAAATTCGAAATGACCGACTGAGGCAAAATGCATTATTTTCTTGGCGTGGAGGTCCAACAGACAAAAAATGGCATCTTTATGTGTCAAAAGAAATATGCTAAAGATGTGGTCAGTAGGTTTGGAATGGCAGATTGTAATCCGGTAAACAATCCAATTGTTCCAGGAACCAAGCTATCCAAGGAGAAAGGTGGAGAAAAGGTTGATGCTTCCATTTATAAGCAGTTGATTGGTAGCCTTATGTACCTTACTGCTTCAAGACCGGATATTATGTTCTCAGTCTGCTTGTTAAGCAGATTTATGGCATGTCCAAGAGAGGCTCACCTCACGGCTGTCAAGAGAGTTCTGCGATATGTTAAGGGTACTCTGAATTTTGGAATATTTTACAAAAGGAGTGAAGTTGATCACACACTAAAGGGTTTCACTGATAGTGACTTTGCTGGAGATTTTGACAACATCAAAAGTACATCAGGTTATGTCTTCATGATGAGTGGAGCTGCAGTTGCTTGGAGTTCAAAGAAACAACCGATCGTAACCCTATCCACCACCGAAGCCGAGTACGTGGCAGCCTCAGCTTGTGCGTGTCAAAGTATATGGATGAAAGAAGTTCTCAAGGCGTTCAATCAGGATCTCTGCAAGGCTGTCACAATTAAGTGTGACAATGCTTCATCGATAAAGCTTTCGAAAAACCCTGTTTTTCATGGCAGAACAAAGCATATTAAGGTGAGGTTTCATTTTCTGCGTGAATTAGTCAAGGAAGGCGAGATAGAATTACTTCATTGTGGAACTCAAGATCAACTAGCTGATATTATGACAAAACCACAAACGAGTGATATGTTCTGGAAGATGCGGAGGATGCTTGGTGTTCAAGAGATCGAAGAAACAAACTGAGTTGCTTGCAGCACTCTCAGTTTGGGGAAGGATATGTTAAGAATAAGTCATTTTGTCGTTTATTATTTTTGAATAAGTCTTTTATTTAAATAAGTCATCCTATAAAGTAAGAGTAGGAGTAGGATGCATTCTGTTTTTCTTTGATCTGATTTTTTTCTGCTTTCCGTTGTAAACAAGCTCTATATATAGAGCTGGTATTTTCTTTGAATAAACATCGAATCAACTTTGATCAGAACATTTGATATCAATTTAACATACCCTTCTATGGATGTAGGTCCACCATCGCAGATAAACTATTTGTAAGAATATGGTCAGAAAACCGTGTCTGTATTCATGGTATATATAACAATAATATTTACACTTTGGTACCACGAACTTTACAAAATAATATCCTAGTCTAATATACCCCCTCAGTCTAAGGAGGAGTATGACGGATGCTTAGACTGGATCTGAAGTCGTGAAAGAGTACGCGGGGTAGGCCTTTGGTGAAGATATAAGCCAGTTGGTAGCGTGACGGGACATGTAAAACCCGAATTCGGCCACGCTGAACTTTCTCTCGGACGAAGTGAATGTCGATCTCAATGTGCTTGGTCCGTTGATGTTGAATTGGATTCTCCGACATATAAATGGCGCTAACGTTGTCACAGTAGACCAAGAATGTGTGTGTCGGATGGTGGCCAAGCTCGAGAAGGAGATTTCTGAGCCAGCAAATTTCGGCAACTACGTTAGACACACCTCGATACTCAGCTTCGACGCTAAAACGGGAGACTGTCGACAGATGCTTAGATGACCATGACAATAAGTTGTCACCCAGAAACACACAGTAGCCAGAGGTGGAACGGCGGGTGTCCGGACAACCCGCCCAATCAGCGTCGGTGTAAGCCAAAAGAGTGGATACTGTGGTACGACGCATGTATAATCCCATGTCAATGGTGCCTTTGACATATCTAAGAATGCGTTTCAGGGCATTCATGTGTGACGTCCTCGGAGCGTGCATGTGCATGCAAACTTGTTGCACGGCGTAAGAAATATCAGGACGCGTGAATGTGAGATTGATAAACGTCAATTTTATATATTTTTATGTCGAATTTCCCTAAAATTAGTGTTGGTTGAATGGTTAAAATATCCCTTTTTTTACCTAATGTTTATATATTTAATGTGTTATTGCATTAAATTAAAAAAAAGATTTTAATTATTATTGCTTTAGATTAAAAAAAAAAGAAAAAAAAAGGTTTTAGTTTTGTTAAAAGTGATTCGTGTGTGTTGTAGTGAATAGAAACAAAGAAAAAAAAATCATCTTAACAATTGATTTGGTTTGTTTTTGTGATACAACAGCAAAGGGGCCAAGCCCGCATCTAGCAGCCCACGAAGGAGAGAAAAAAAAGAGAGAACGGCAGCCGCAGAAAGGGTTTTTTTTTTACGTCGGGACGAGCAGAAGGAAAGAAAAGAAAAAGGGAAACCGTCGATGAGGGGAGATCGATGAGAAATTGAAGAGAAGAAGAAGACGATTTTAGGGAAAGCATTTGTTGGTTCAATCCATTAGGTAATTTTAGTTTTAGGTTTAATTTTTGATTTCATAGTTAATCTTTACATTTTAGCAATGGGTTTGTAAATATTTGATTGGGATTGTCTTGAGACTTGTTGAACATTTTCATATCATTTGATATCCATTTATGCAAACTTTAATTTATTCGATTATCATTGTTGGGTTAATTATTTAAGTCCGTACCCTTGAATAATTTAGTCTAATTGTGAATTGCTAGATAGAGTTTTGAATCCGTAATTGTTCTCAATTCTATTTTAGTAGCAAACGATACTTCGATTGATTGGGCGTCTGATTAATTTTAGTGTCGTAGGTTTGCTTAATCTAGTCTAAATGGATGACGTCCGTTCATTGGCTAGGAATGACGTTTGTCTAAGCCTAATGCAATTAGCAGTTGAGTCTATGTTCGTAACTAGACTTAATTAGCTGATTAGGAACTAGTTTATTGAGCGTCTCATGCTAGTTTAATTTTACGGACAAACAGAGTGTCGGTGCGTATCGATGCTTATAGCCTTTCTGGAATAAAATGAGAAAAAGCTTTTAAGAACAAGTCTATGATACACGGTCCGGCCAATTATTTAAACTCATTGCTAGTTTTTTTAATTATTTGTTTTACGCTTTAATTATATATGTTTAGTTTAGTTCTCAATCCACCCCCCCCTTTTTTTCTAATAAAGCGTAGAAGTTTAACACCGTTCACGGCCAATCCCTGTGGATTCGACCCTACTTACCGCTATTGCAATCTAGGTTGTAATTTGAGGTAAATAGGACTTTATTATTTGTCGGGCTCGACACCCGTCAGAGATACTGTAGGCTGGACAGAGGATCGATATCGATCTTGTGTTGAAGCGGCAGTAGTCAGAATGCTTGCTGGAGAGAGAGAGAGATCGAATAAGTTGCTGGAGGGAGAGAGATCGAACTGCAGAAATCGAATGGAGCCAACTGCTGGATCGATTCTGGATCGAGTTGGAGATCGATTCTGATGGAGATCGATTCTGATGGAGAGCAGCAGGAAGAAGACGGCAACTAGGGTTAGGGAATCGATTCTGAAGGAGGGCAGCAGGAGAACGGCGGCTAGGGTTAGGGTTTATCAGAGGTCGTCTGCGGCTAGGGTTTAGGTACGCTCTTATACCATGTAAGAATATGGTCAGAAAACCATGTTTGTATTCATTCACATTTATTAGACTAGGATATTATTTTGTAAAGTTTGTGGTACCAAAGTGTAAATATTATTGTTATATATACCGGTGAATGTGAATGAATACAGACATGGTTTTCTGACCATATTCTTACACTATTGATTGTTTATTCATCTATTAGTCAATACACATTGATGGTATCATAGGCAGAAGGGAGACTTTTACTAACATAAGCCTATAATCTAAGCTAACTGTTTATATCTAACAGCGTAACTAACCTAATTAACTCTCAACTAACTAATATACATGGAGTCCAGGTATTCTGCCACAGTGCCACTGCATTCTCTAACCATTCTCTGCTTCCTGAAATACATTTATTATGCTCTTGGACTCATTGACACTTGAACTATCTTCAATACTAACTTATTCTTTGCCCATTTTTGGCCTACCCAACCTCTCCTACACGGCTACACCCTCCTTTTTTTTTTTTTAATATGACACCTTATTGACACCGAACACAAGGGTCCAAGATGGATATAAACCAAACAATCTACAAAACGTCCTAGAGTTCACCTCCACTTGGTTCTCCATTGGTTGGATATCATCCTTTATAATCCTATAATCACTCTTACCGAACACTCCTAACAATAAAACAACCAATGCAAGTATTTATGTTGTTTTATGACGTCCTAAAACTTAAATGAGATACTGATAAGCAGAAAATGTGTAGCATACTTCTTTAATATAAAGAATGAAAGATGAGCATAATTAGACAGGTTGGTGATATTACCTTCCAGCAATAGATCAGGTCTTCATTGTTGTCTGATGAAAGTATGAGGTTCTCGAGAAGAAGAGTGATGAAATACATAATTTTCTGTTAAGTAATGAAAATTGTCAAGCTTGAGATATGTAAAGCAAACTTAACAAATACTAATAAATTTTGGTTAACCACAAACCCAGAAGATATGTGATGAAGATCTTGGTTCCTACTAAACAATAAGTACATTTGTGTGATCATACCAGTGTGTCAAGTGAGACAAGTAAAGAGAGAACAAGCAATGCATAAAATTTCAAACCAGATAAAGATCTGCTGAAAAGACAATGTACCTCTGGCTTAGCATTCTTCAGCTCCTCGTAGCTCCTTTCAATGGCTGTCCTGGCAGTAGAATCCAGGGCAATGTCCAAAAAGAGAAGATCCTTGAGACGGTCAGTTGATTTAGAAAGTAATGGCTTAAGTTCCTCACGTGCCTCTAGCAGTCCCTTGATAAAAAAAAATTATGTTGTTTAGAGAAAACTGAAGATGATGATGTTCATGTGCAAAGAGTATTATTGACACTAGCAAAGAAATTTTCAAGTACCTCAAGAAGGGGTTCCACATTCTTATCTTCCACATGCTCTAGGACAAATTGAAGCAATTCCTGTTTGACGGTTTGTTAGTTGAAGAGAGACTTTGGAGTTCAAGAAAATGTCCCCGTAATACTTGACATCATTAAAGATGAGAGTGGAGGTATCCCAAGAAAAATTACCGGGAAACCAGACGGCAAGCCAGAAATAGGATTTATTTTCACCCCAACCATGAAGCCTTGTCCCTAAGAATCATAAATAAATGCTAGTCTCCCTTCATCAATTGATTCACAAAACAAAAGCCATGGTTTTAAGAAACAAGACCTAGATGCTGTCACTACCTCTGATCTATATCCCATGCAGTTCGAAATTGCAGACTCAAGATCGGCACCTGAATGAACTGCCTGCACAAAATGACAGTGGGGCAGGGGTCTTAAGTGTCTGCAAAAGATTAGACATGATTAAAAATAGATCAAAAAATAAAGTCAACCTTTAATGTTCTCATGTAGCTCCCTAGATCACGCAAAAGACCCTCCTTTTGGTCTCTTGTGAAGTTTGGCTCATTGCGAATGGCCCGATCATAACTTAGAAGTCGTTCTTTTGTTATTCCATTCGTGGTCAGTGTGTTCCAGTATTCACTGATGTCCAAATCACTTTTGATATAATTAATTAGTGCCTGCAAACGGGTAAGTAGTAGGTGATCGTTCCTGGCACATTATAAGTTTCAAAGAACAATCAGCTTGGCATGCTTAATACCTGACAGATCACTACATCATCAGGGCTTGTGTTATTATGCAACTTCTGATGCCATTCCTCCATCATTCCTCCCTTGCATTTATTATTTTTCTACAGTTGGCAGAAATAACTGAATATTAGCTTTATGCAAAATAAATGAGGAAAATGACTAAGAACTTATTTATACCTGGATAACTAGGATTTCATCCCGGATGCGCTGCCCAACATCCCCTTCACCTCCACGTCCGACAGTTGACATGATCATGCGCAGAAGTTCACTATATTGTGGATAAGTTCTATAAACATTCTCAAGCAAGATTATGAGCCTGTCCTGAGCTTGGCTTATCTCACTGCACCAAATGCCAAAATTAGGATGAACCTTGACCGTGCAGCACATAGATGCATAACTTCAGCAACTGGGGTGCTTGTGAATAAGTTATACTTTTTGGGATTCCACCAAAATTATAGCTCACAAGAGATGAGAATAAATAATTTCTGAAAGAAGTTCATGTAAGAGGTTTACCGTGGCTTTACATTGTAGTTTCTATTCCAAGTTAGCTGCCTTGTGGCCATAAACCGCATCCACACAAGAATTCCTGCGAGACCTAAATCATCAGCATCCATGGCTTCTTCCACCAAATCTGCTGCAATATTAAATCTGAGAGGGGCAGGAAGAACACATGATCAGTTGTTAGCGGCTAAGATGACATGTGAGCAAATGATTATTTCAGTAAAAAGCAGTTAGACCATTGACTTCTTCACCACATAGTCATTTCAGAAAGAAACTAGAAATATATGTGCTAGAAACATGATCCAGAACTTCATTGTCCTTCTAAACCTTTCAATTCTAACCCAGCAATTTGCACAATATTCAAGCTGTAGATGTGGAATATATAAGAAAATGATTACCACAATGTTGACTTATGAGCATTCTGCATACCGTCTAAGAATAATTTCCTACAAACATTTTACTCTAGATGTACAAATTCCCAGGAAGTAACTCTATAAGTGATAGTAATATCAAAAGCAAGGCAAGTGCCCTGCAAGCATTTTACTGGAATATACAGGAAAGAAACAGGATATACAGGAAATCATTTTTGCTATCACCTCAAGAATCATAACATTGGGGTTCATGCATCATGAGAGGCAGTTTCGTGTGTTTCAAGCTGATAAAAAAAGAGAAAATAGTCTATATGAATTTGTAGATGAGAATAGATGAACCCTTATACATTACTACAGTAAAGCAGAGCAAGGTACATCATTAAGATACCTCAGTTAGCAAGTGGTACTATCAGTAAATAATGAAATACGAGATACCTCAATTGAAGAGAGAAAATATCAGAAATATATGGAATATGCTAAGATGATCAAATCTTGTAGAATATATTGGGTACGTCTGGTTTGGTTATCAGAAACGTGTGGAATATGCTAAGATGGTAATCAACTGGAATTTCATGCAGCAAAATCTCCTCCTGTACATGTAAACATTGGAAGATTCAAGGCCAAAACCTGTGCATAAAGGACTTTTCCGCCTCACTCTCTAATGATGCTATTTTGTCTAACAAGGTCTTCGCAGTACCCTTCCCATCACCAGCATCCTTCATGAGGATAAAGGAAAATAATAATAAAAATTGGGTAACAAATAAACCGTAGTAATTCCTGATTTTAAGATAAGCTAGAGAGCAACCTTTATTGGCTTCTTCGGTCCACCAAACTCCACATAAAAATCTGAATCATTATTCTTAACCCAATTTTCACCACAAAGAAGAACGAATGGCATCCCCACAAAATTGCCTTCTTGGATTTCTAATTCTAACGTCTGTATCTGTAATATGTAAGATTGCAAATAGTAATCAAAATTATAATAATAAGTAGACCATGCATTTCAGCTCAAAGTTATCTAGAAAAGAATCAGACCAACTGTCTCTTGGCAAACCTTGTTACTAGAACCATCAATAGAGATTGTAGAAAACTTTGTTTCAGCAGCCTTATCTAAAGAAGTGGAACCTGCGGGTAACAGATTTGCAGGTGGTGCCTGCAATATGTACGTGATGATTTGTTATAAGCTCTTGAGGAGGTGGTAGATGTGCTCAAATAAAGAAATCATATCACAATTTATCTGCTTGGGGTAACATCAATCACAAAGAATTTAGGGACTTGCCAGCCACTCCCCAGCTCTCTCTGACAATGCCCAGTGAAGAGTTAGTGGCTCCTGTTGGTCTGTTGCCAAATGAACTCTGGTCTTACCTGAAGCCTCTGTTACAAGTACCTTGAACAAGTAATAAGTCTTTAGAACATAGAATGCAATTGCTTTCCTTCATGGTTTTACCAAAGAAACAACATGATCTTACCAAAAGCTCTTTACCAGCAAGTCTATACATTTTTTTGTTCAGAATATTAGCGTCATTTTGTTCTTCTATGGCTTTAGAGAAAAGCTGTAGTGCGGATAAACTTTTTGGTGTCACAGAGACTTTTTCTTCCACAGATTTCACAGTAACTGGGGTAGGTTTGTTAAGAAGTTGCATTAGATCCCTCCTTTTGCGGTTAATTCTTTCAGGAGTGAAGTAAGTTTTCTTCCCTGGCTGCTTTTGAACCTTTTTTTGTGTCTCTCCTTTGGTCATTTTCTTCCGTACGTCATCAAGAGAACTACCCTTTTCCAGTTCCCTTTGCAACTCTTTTCTTGCTTCTTCAAATTCTTTCTGTTGCAATGGCCTTAAGTCAGTTAAAAGTACAAAACGAAGAAAACAAAAAGTAGGATGTAGCGAATAGCAAGAGTGTTGACCCTCTCCTGCTTGCTTATCATCAAGATGGTCGAGCCAGCATTGATGACATGTTTAGTGTTTCATTGAGGTCGCCTTAACTTCGAGAAAGTACAAGGGCAATAACAGAATTGTAAGGTGAAATTTCAAGAAAAATGCTAATTATCAAATTTTGTCGAAATAGCACTGCTAGTTTATACAGACCACCATTGAATATCTATTTAGTCGCCCAGAATATTGTTTGTTTGTATATACATTGTAAATTGCATTCTATCATGGTTCCCAGCTAGCATTACTTTCTAACTTGTTCAAAAGCAAACTTTCTCACAACAATATAGTTAGGCTGCTCCAGATAATGTTAGGAGATTTGTAAAGCATATGATCGTAACTAACAAACCTTTTCCTCTTCAGGGGTATACGTTTGTTTCCCTTTCCTCTCCCATCTCAAATAAGCTTGAATCTGTACAAGATCTTCAGGAACTCCAACATTTGAAACTTGCTTCTCTTCAGAAGGCAACTTAACATGGAAGTTTTGACCATTATTTTTGTACCTGCATAGGGTGGGGGCAAGGAAGAATGATGTAAATTTAAACATGAACTACAACACTAACAAGCCTCAAAAATACAATTACTTACCATCTGTTCTGTCTTTCATCTACTATTAGAAACTCTATAGCTTCAATCGCAGGATCATCAATCTCTACTTTCAGGAAGGAATTGGAACCAGACTAGAAGAAAATAATGAATAGATGTTATTTTTTATAGCAACCTGAATTAGAGATCAATGAATGCAGTATTATGTAATAGTCAAGGCTCCAGCAATGGAATTCATATTTTAAAAGTAACCTACTTTCACAAAGGGGGTTCTAAGAGCCTTGTTATCTACTTTAGTCCCTTCAGGACGAAGGCTGGGAAGTATCCACTTTCTGGGAAAACAACAGAAGAAAAGAACAATAGGGTAAGGTACCAACAAATCCAAAATCAAATAAAATCCACAACTACATTCAGAAATAATAACGTACTCTTGTCTATCCCGTATACCACCCCAATGCAGATATAAATGATCGGGGCTATTAGTAATCTGAATCTCTACTAGTGGAACAGAAGAAATTTTAACATCTACCTGTAAAGTTAAGAAGTAATGCTTGTTTCAGTACATGGAATTCTACAAAAGCTCAATCTATCAAGTCCACGAGAATTCAACAAGTACACTGTCCAAGTATTCAGGCAGCAGCATGTAATTGTCATATCTTAATCTGTAGATACCTTCATCTCAGTATCTCCTTCCAGTATGAACCTCCCTCCCAGTTGCTACAAGAAAAGAAGAAGATTCTATCAAACCTCAAACCTTTGCATCTCAGCCAGTATTTACATGACATCAGGTTGAGTGTTTTTGAATAATAGTAGTTGCAATATGGTTTTAAGTCGACTATTTTGCTTGATGGGACAATATAGGCAGCTGAAATTTCAGGAATCTCAGAGGACAAACCCAACAACCATAATGCTCATTTGGACAAAAAGAAAATGATAAAATGGTCAGGAGTCCTTTTGTAGCCTGTGTTTAAAGATGTTCTCTACTGCATTTTCTTCAGTTCTAAGTTTCTAACGAAATGCAAAAAGTCTTGCAAGTTATCAAAATCATGAGGATCTAGCGAACAAAATGGGACTCTTTCATAGTCTAAGACGATATAAAGGAAGAGCTAGCTTCCCTGTGTGTCTAATTCCGTAATATGACTAAACCCAAACTTATCATAGAATGGTCATAGATAAGCAAAACTCATCGAGCTTGGCAGTTTATCAGCAAGTGTTCATGAAAGCACATTTTTTCAAATTAATCTAGGAAACTTTCCAGCTACAGCCTACAGCAGTACATTCCTTTTTACCAAATTCAAGTTCAACTGGAAAAATGTCCATGTAGTTTAGTTGGTTTTTCATTAAGTCCTGTATAGGTAAAGTATTTGTATGTAGTAGATTGGAAAGGTAATTTATTTGTATAGATTGGAAAGGTTTTTTCATATATGGAAGGAGCGTGTTTTTTTATTGGGAAGGTCATGTGTGGGGAAAACTAGCTTTCTACATAAAGTTCCCTCCTAAAAAGCTTACAAATAAGTCAATTTTTATATCATTAAGTCACTACCAACAACTCACCCTAAGTCTAGGCTAGCTAAAACATGCACATCTCTCTCTACATATGCATTAAGAAGTATAAATGCACTACAAATTAACACAAATTTTTTAAAAAAGTGCGCTATGATTCCACTGTCAGTACCTATACCATGTCACTGTGCAAATACCACCAAAATTCTTAAACCGTCTAATTAAATAATCGTAAATTCTCAAACTGTCTAATTAAAAATCGTAAGAATATATAATATAGTAAGACCAGAGCACCTCGGAAGCTGTATCAGTGGTTAAAACAGCTTTAGCAAAACCAGAAACCACACGATTTCTAGGCAACGTCAATTTCCGCACACTCAGTCGGCGACCACGGAAATCGCTAGGTAATAAGGAGGGCGAGGACGTCGACGACGAAGAAAACTTCCGTATCTGAGAATTCTCTTGAGGTTGAAACAAGGTATTTCCACCAATGCCTCTAGAATTTGTTTTAATTTGATGCTCCAAAACCGTCGGCCGAAGAAAACCGTGCCCTACCGAGTTGCTCATATCCTTAATCAATTCAATGTCACTACCTAACAATTCCTCGTCACAGAACAATAATCAGTTTTACCATAATCTGTCTATACACATACAACAGAAATTCTATAACATACACAATGAACTTATACATACTTATACATTGATGAAATCATGAAAATAGTACTAACTGATGTGAAATCATGAAATCGTAAGAGAATTACGAAGAAATTGCATTTGAATTTTGATGAACTTCATTGAGATTATCAATTTTAAGCAATGAATTACGTTTAAGATCATTGTAATCTTACCTTTGATCAGGATTCTAGAGAGAAGCAAATCTCCTGTAAATATCTGAAAAGAAAAATGGAGGTTGAAGAAAGAGTGGAGCAGAGTAGGATTGGTAGAATGCGGTTGGAAGGACCTTCGGGATCCGGGAAAAATAAATGGACGCGGGTGTATCAAATAATTTAACATTTTACATTGTTACACCCTCGTGTTTAAAATAGTTACAAAAATAGTCCCTATAAAATTTATCAAATACCACCTTGCTTCAAATAGTTATGCTCAGTCGCTCACATACGATGGCGGATCCAGAACCTCCAATGATAGGAGGCAGGCATCGGACCGACGTTGTGGTCAAGGTTGTTGCCTTGTTGGCACGATTCGTTAGGGAGAGGGAAATTTTTGTCACTTTGCTAGGGTCGAAGTCATTAGGGGTCAGAATTAGGCCAACCCATTGACCATTGTTGGGTTCATGCATCGGCTCAGGGCATCGAGACCCAAAGGGCAACAAACTTTATTCGCTTCAGATCGTTAGTCTAGAGATTTGTAGCCTAATTTGTCGTAAATCTGCTAATTGTTTCTTCTCTTCTTCATCATTTTGATTCCACACATCGTTCCGCCTCCAAAATTCAATTTCTCAACAACAGTCATAAAGATTCGAAAAATCAAAAATCTCCATGTCAAAGGTTCTTTATTCTTCCAATGCCTATGATCTCACTTTCTTGAAAAACTAAAAAAGATCAACAAGTTTGAGTATCATGGTCATATATTGGTTCATATAAATCACTAAGTAGAATTGGAAACGAACGGAGTTTTTTGTGTTCATGTTCGTTCGTGTTTGTTCATGTCCATCGTTAAGATGCTATACAAATATAAACAAACATAAATGAACAGACACAAATGAAAAGAAGCAACCATCATTACTCATCATTTCGTTCCTTTAAGATAACATAACAAAATATAATACCGGCTAAACTTAGGAGTGATAAAATAAACAATTTTAAAGAAACCTAACTTTATTATTGATTTTACATATTAATGTCACAATATGTGAATATATTTATACATATAAACGAACATAAACAAACGAACGCAAACAAGGTCATTGTTTATGTTTATTCATTTAACTAAACGAACAAAGAAATATGTTCACGTTCGTTCGTTTATTAAATAAATAAACTTCCCACCGAACAATTCGTTCAACGTTCAGTTTCGTTCACAGCTCTATCACCAAGTTTAATCATTCCAACTTAAAGTGAAATTTAGTAAAAAAAGATGGGCTAATCGTGTAACTCCACCAAAAGTAAAAAGGGTATTTGGGGTGACCTTTATAAAATAAAGTGCTTAGTAATACGTGTTGATTACGATGCTGGGTAATCGAGCTTATTCACGTGGGAAATGCATGGAGAATCACGAGATAGTGCGGGCCGGGCCGATCCGTGGGGCCCATGCTTGACAGTTGCATTGATATTTTGAAGTTTGAACCCGGGCTTAGTGGTGAAGAAATGCATATCGCTCTTCTCAAATAATTTAACCCATTCGTCCAAAACAAATCCATCAATGTCTACTTCAAATTGTTTAAAGATAATCACACATTTAGGGGGTGTTTGGGAGGGTTGGGTTTCGATGAGAAGTTGAGTTAACGGTGAGAAACGTGAGAAGTGGTTATCGACCGTTGGATGAGAAATTGACGCACATTAGGATAAGATGCACCGAGATAAGATGTACCAGATCGATTCCCTTCTAAGTTGTACTTCATGGAAGGGCTTCAGATTAAAAGATATTAACGGTTCAGATCTACTTCTCACGCTTTCACCGTTAACTCAATTTCTCAGACGATCTTTCACGGTGTTTGGGATTGCTTATTTAAAACAACTTATGTTTTTTATATAAAAGTGTTTATTAACTTATGTGGTGTCAAATCGGAGTTTTATAAAAAAATGTTTGGATTAACTTATAGTGATATCAAAACGTAATAACCTAATAAGTTGTTATTGATGGGGTGTTTGAGATTGCTTATACATGTAAAATAACCAAAAAACTCATAAGTTGTTTTAAATAAGTTAATAAGTTAGAATTAAACCTCACAAACGTGTCGTGTCGTGTCGGGTTCAAAGTTAAACGCGTTGAGAGTGTCTAACCTAACCCGACCCGTTTAATAAATGGGTCAGAAAATCCCAACCCTAACCCGTGCCGCCTAACCGACACGACCCGCTTAACCCGTTTACCATTTATAAAACTAAAAATTAAAAATCGAAAATTCACAAAAAAATACAAATCCAAACTTCAAATGAAAGGATTATAAATCCAAATTTTGTAGTTCAAACTTATAACTTCTAACCAAGTCAAAAACATTAATGATAGGACATGACTGATAAAATGGTTAATTTACCTCTAAGAGCATCTTCAATGCTAGGTTCTTAGGGTCCGTTTGGTTTGTAGGAATTGAATGAAATGGATTGAATTTCATATAGGGATTTGGATCGGAAAGATTTGGATTCGAGATGATTTGGAATATTTTTGTGTGTTTGGTTTGTAGGATTGGAATAGATTTGAATTCCATTATTTATAAAAAAAATCTATCAAAAAATATTAAAAAAATATAAAAGTAATTAAATTATCTTTTATTTAATTGATTATTAGAAAACAAGTGTTTTTAACTTATGTTAAACATTATTATATACAAATTCTACGAAATCCCTTGAAATCCTAGTCATTCCCTTGGGATTTCAAAATCCTATGTTGGAGGGATTTCAAAGAAATCATAGAATTTCAATTCCGGACAATCCTGCAAGCCAAACACGTGATTGGAATGGATTTGAAATCCAAATCCCTCCAATTCCAATCCATTCCGGCAAACCAAACGCGCCCTTAGAGTATCTCCAATGCAAGGTTCTTACAAGCAAAAAGTGTAGTGACTTGTAGGAACTACCATTGTGGAGAGTTCTTATAAGAATCCAAACTCCTTTAGGTTCTTAAATTACGAACCTTGGTTCTTACTATAAAGTTCGTGATAAGTGAAGTTTTCCTTATTTTTTATTTTATTTTCTTGACTTTATAATTATTAATATAACTTATTTAATTATTAAGAATTAATGGGACCCACAAATTTCTTATAAGAATTACCATCATAGACTTTTAATATAGTTCTTAATTTGATGAGTTAACAACAAAAAAATGCAAAAAGTAGGTTTTTAATAATACAGATCAGATCTAAAAATTACAATTTTTTTCATGAATCAATATAATAAATATAAATATATAAGCAAAAAAGTGTGAACTTAAAATGATCGTAAAATTTTATTCTATAGGAGTTACGAGGTCCAAAAGGTTTGTATGGGAAGGTTGCGACAAATGGGCCATAATGGCAATGTCTATGGGGGTTTGGGTTTGGCCCAAATCTTCATTTGGAGACCCGAATCCGACTGTGATGATTTTTTGGTAATTTTATGTTATTATTTATTTCAAATTAAAATAATTCGATTGTCTAAAATCATCATTTTTTGAATTTTTTTTACGTCTTCAATTAGACAAGAATCAATGTGTCTAAAACTTTTGTCTTAATCACATAGGTTGTGGCGTACTGGTTAAAGCCCTGTGGGATGTGGTGGAATATCTATCTGTCCAGAGTTCAAATCCAGGCGTACACAACAATTGTGGCCACTGAAGTTTAATCATAACTGATGTCTTACAGTCATAATTTATCAAGGAATTAGGCTAAATATAGCTTAGGACACCTTTCCCCCCCAAAAAAAAAACTTTTTGTCTGAATTCAGTGTTTTTGACTACGTGTTAAATATAGACACAGAATTTTGTAATTTCCGAATGTATTGAATAATAACATATTATCTTTCCGACATACCCATATTGATGCCAACTATGGATGCCAATTTCAACATGCTTATATTAAACTTTGTTAATCTGGTTTACATTTTTTACTTTTTATTGCTATAGCTCACACTTTTAAAATTATCATATATATACACACACAAACATACACTGATCTGTTTGACCCGTTCAACCAATTTTGATATATCCTAAAAATTATCCATTTTCGCATGTCAACAATCTGTTTAACTATTCATTTTAATGCTTATATGTTCAGTCGACATATTAAAATTTACATTTTATATATTTAAAACACATTTTGTATAGAAAGTGCACTATTTTGTAATCTTTTTTAGATATCGACAAAATGAATTAATGTGACTTCTTGTTTTCGTCTTCTTGTTCCCATTGTGTGTGTCTTTCTTTCTTTCTTTTTGTGGTTGGTTTTGCTAAAGTTTTCACTTTCGATAGTTTTTCCATTTTTGAAAATTTCATCATTTTTTCTATCGTTCTAGTCCTTGACCTTTTTAAATATAAATTCATGGTTCTCGTCTGTTTCATTTTGTCGTAAACAAGCCGTAACAAAATGCCAATTGAACCATCAAAGTCTTACGTCTTTATCCACCAAAAAAAAAAATAAATTTTGATTTATCAAAACTATAACTATTATTCAACCTCTCATATCAAAATGGAAGTTGAACTTTAGTTGTGTTCTTTCTTTTCTCGAATTCCTTGGCTTCATCATCTTCAGATAGTTTAGTCCACTCAACATGAAGTTCAGGATATTGTGGTGCCAGTTTTAGAAAACCAAAATCATAAATAGCAGGCACTTCTGATATACCGTTTTTAAGATAGTGTGGATTCTCATAACCGAGTCCCCAACACTCTTTGTTCTCTTTGGGTTTGTTTAGATGAATTGTTTGTTCAGTTTGACCCAAAATGTATAATTTCCCTTCCAAAGCATTCACTTTTTCAAGTAAAGATTTGTTCTCTTTTGAAAGCGAAGAATACATTTTATTAAGCTCTTTTGATTAAAACTCACACAGTCTATATTTTGAAACAGTTTCAAATAACTCTTTGTGAATTATAGTCTTCTCTTTCGTGCCGGTGTCAAAGTTTTTATGTAAAGCATCAATCAAAACATTTTTCTCAGCAATATCATTGCTAACTGTTTGTATTGATTGGTTTTTATCTTTATTAACACCTTTTTCACGCTTAAGTTTAGACTCTAATTCTTGGAGTTTAGTCATCATGGCATGCATTTGATTTAAAAAATCTGATTCAGTCATATCACATACCTCTTCATTCTCCTCTTCTTCTGAATCAGCTTCATCTTCCACCTATATCTTACCCATAAAGCACAAATGGGCTTTCTCTTAATGTACAAGAAAACAATGTAAGCAAGCAGCTACCACGATTTAGATTTCTATACTAATTACTGAATAACAAAAATTAGCCTCTTCGATTTATAAAACTGTTATAGTGAACTAACACATCAATATAATGATAATTGACCAAGTTCATTATAATCTCCATTTCGCTCACCATAATCATATTAAAAATCAAAGTCTTCATCAACCTATCAAAAACATATGCATGATGACAACAACTTGAAATCAACAACTTCAGCTTGTATTATACACGGGGAAAAAGTTTTGCTTTGTTTTTTTTAATAAAAATATTTTAATACTGATTGAGCGGTTTATATTTCTTTATCTAGTTGGAATATTCATTTCAAATGTCCATGTGATACACATAATCTTCTATGATTTATTTACCAAATGACCATACTAACCCTCAATTAGTCAACTTTTGTTAACCTTTAACCCTTTGGTTGTGAATTAGCAACCCGTTTTGTTGGCTTTGTTTATACGTCTATGGTTTTAAAGAGATTTGAACTTACAGAATAAAAATTATATGCTTCGTTTTGTAATAATCAAACCAAAGGGCCTTGTGATCATTGGTTTGCGTATTATGGAGTCATCAAGTCACAATCAAAGCTTATATAATTGATATTTTTTGAGTAATTAACAATTAACATCATCATATTCAGTTTTAGCCTTGGTCATTTCAGCGACCTTCATTTTCTTTTATTGGTATCTCCTTCAGTGTCCTTTTTCTTTTTCGTCACTCCTCTTGTAACTTTCAAATGTCACCAATGTTTGGACAAGACAAAATCAATATTGATGTTTTTGACGTACAAGTTGTGAAAATGTAGGACCAAACATTTTTTGAACCAGACGAAATTCAAGTCGACATTTGTGGAAGAATGTCAATGTTTGTGTTCATTTTATTGTTACTTACACAAAAATGCATTAACACAATTTCTTAGAGAAAATTCATTTGCAACAAAGGTAATATAATAGTATTTCGGGTTGTTCACTACTTGCGTCACTTACAACCTCTTCTTATATTTGGTAAGACATTGAATTTGCTTCACATTAGTCACTGGCTCAAGTCTTCTCGGCGTTACTAAAGGTTTTACTGACAGTTAACTTCAGGACATCATGAGATTAATTGAGATGTGTGTAAACTGATCGAACACCCAAAATTATTAAATAAATCCACATCATTCTATGTTTGCTTATTAAACAGACACACACACACACACAAACACACACACACATATATATATATATATATGTTATATCCAATGTTTTAAAACCCGGGTTGACCCGGCCGGTTCAACCGGGAACCGGTGAAAAGACCGGGTCAATTACGACCGTTTTTTTGGGAAATTACGACCCGGATTGAACCGCCGGTTTTTTGATTGAACCGGTTGAACCGGTAAAAAAATCAATTTCTTATATTTGTGTTTTTTATGTTTTTGGATTGATGTAAAACTTGTTGTTTTGTGTTTTTTTAATGTTTTTGGATTGATGTAAAACTTTTTGTTATTTGTATTTTTAATGTTTTAACTTGTGGACATCAAATTCTTGGTTTTATATATACATACATATATATATATATATATATATATGCAAGAAAATGAAAAATACATAAAATTTCTTGAAACCGGGTCAACCACCCGGTTGGACCGGTTGAACCGTGACATGGTCACCACACCGGGTCAACCAAAAAACTGGTTTTTAAAACATTGGTTATATCAGGGTTATATATATATATATATATATATATATATATTTATAGAGAGAGAGAGAGAGGTCGTTTCCATTGGAAACCATATTAGATTGGAAACTTTGGAAACCGTCAATTTCATTGGTTAAATTAATGAATTTTTTTTTTGTTAAATTAATGAAATTTGTTCATAAAGTTGTTTAATATGATAAAGTTGTTTCATATAATTCTTTTGTTAATGAAATTGTTTTATATATTTATGTTTTTTATGTAGTTTCATTTATTTTTCTTATTATGATGAAATTGTTTCATGTATTTTCGCAGTCTGATGAAACATTTTCATTTTTACATAAAAAACACAAATATATGCAACGATTTCATCAATAAAAGAATTATATGAAACAATTTCATCAAATTAAACAATTTCATTAACTTGACCAATGAAATCGAGGGTTTCCACGGTTTTCAAAATTAGAGTGGTTTTTATATGAAACAATTTCATCAAATTAAGCCCCATGTGTTACGAGTTACGGTGAGACCATGATTTTTTCAAGGCATGCCTTAGTATTTATGTATGTGTGTGTGTATATATATATATATATATATATATATATATATATATATGGACTTGTATGTATTAGTGTTTTGAATAATCTCGTAGAACAATTTAAATTAATATGAAGTTATAAAACTAAATATGAAAGAAGAACCATTTATATCGAACTTATAAGAAAATGACACTGAGAGTGGAAAATCGGGGTTAAATCTTTCGAGTCTCTACTTCACTACTTTCTCTTCAATCTTCAAATAATTATTTTTCCACTCTCGATGCCAAAATGAGAATAAAGACTTATCTATATAGAGGTTTTACTTTTTATGTTTCCTTTTAATGTTTATTTAAGTCTTATTTGTCATACATAATTATCATTTATCCCCAAGTTATATGTTTAAAAAAGGTAAAAAAAATGTCTTAAGAAATAACGCACCGTAACGCACCATAACACCCCATAACGCATTACAACGAATGCCAAGTATTAGAATGCAGCCACAAGGTTAACATGGCAACAAAACCAAACCTCGATGCCATAACATGTCATAATAAATTATTTAGAACCATGATACACACACACACACACACATATATATATATATAGAGAGAGAGATTCAAACGAGAACAATAACCAAATAAGAGAACACGAAAATGGCCACATCACGTGTGAAATCATATGTGATTTTACACTAACGGTCAATACAAGAGGTGTGTGGACGATGTGGTCCACGGACTTCAATGTAAAATTACATATAATTCAACTATTTTTCTATTCTTTTATTTAGTTATTGTTCTAATATAAACTTCGCATTCTCTGCATATAAATATAGATATATAGGTTAAAACCTCACCGTACCATAGAATCGTACACATGATGTGAACTAAGCATCCATAACTATGACTTGTATTAAAATTATTTAATTGTTTATTATTTTATTGTCTATTTAGATTATTTTAATGCCAAGTGAGTATAATTTGGCATCAATTTGAATATTTTACATCATTGGAATATTCATTTCAACTATATAAAATAATACACAAATGAATCCATTTTTCAAATGACCAAATTAACCCTCGGTTAGTCAATTTAATTTGTTAACCTTTAACCTTTCAATTGTGAATTAGCAACCCGTTTGTGCCTTTGGATTCATAAATTCTAACTTCGGACCTCAAACATTAATAATTTTAATCCTTTTATTGAATTAATATTTTTAATTCTTTTATTAACAATTTCATAAATGTCTATGACCCGATCCAACATGTACTAAAAATTATTTGTTTTATTCGTCACTCAATGTGTCTTAAATATTCACAAAGTTATAAAATGTAAAAAATCGTGTTACATTGATAGAAAATGAGATTTGTGAGCTTCTTTCAAGCATAAATAATTTAAATGAAATTCAAAGGTTTTGGGTTAGTCTGCTGTCTTAGGCTCAACGTGTTACATAAAAAACATTCAAGTAAATCTGTATATGTTCAAGAAATATTTAAAAATATTATTTTTATTTATAAAAATCGAATCAATTACTTGGTGAAATAAATTTAACGATGTTAAAGTTTCAACTTGAAATAAATTAACCATGGTGATTTTTTTATATATTTGGTTGACTTTTAAAAATGTTAATTATCATAATCACATTACAAAGCTAACCCTTGTTATTGGCTCAAATATATTTAAAACTTTTTAAAAATTAATACAGCATATGACTTATTAACTTATAATTTATTATGAATATATATTTAAATGGTATAATAAAATAAAAACAAGAATGCTTATTTTAAAACGACTATGTGGTTTATGAGTTGAGTACTTTTGTTCTTACCCTTAAAAGTTATAAATAAACACAAATCAATCCTTAAATCTAACAATTAGACAAATCTGCGACGGTTATGAGAAAACTCGAATTTAACTATTATGACAAAGTATGTTTTTTATTCACCTGATAATTGTTTTATTTGCTTAAAGACATTGCAAAAGAAAAATGATGATCACAAACGTGAGAATGATATAAACAGTGGAACCACTTGGGTTGTAACTCAATGGGATGTATTTTGGAAATCTTATCAATTCTTTGGGATCGAATTTAGACATTGCCAATACCCTTATGGTCATGGAGGTTTAGTTTGTGTTTAAGAATCATTTACGTATATAATGTCATTTTCGAATCTTTTAAGTAAGCAAATTACTTCGTCATTTCTCATTTTATCAAACCAAATTAGCCCAATATATCCCACTTGAATTAAAGTTTTGGAGATGTCGTAGATAGGCATGGAAATGGGGCGGGGACCTCAATCCCCATCCCCGTCCCCAATCCCTCATCTTCATCCCCGTCCCCGCCGGGGAATATGATCACATCCCCATCCCCAACGGGGAACGGGGATCCCCATCGGGGAAACGGGGATTTTCTTTTCCGTTTATGTAAGCTATTTAAATCAAATATATGAGACACCGCACATATTTAAATATCACATATTTCCAATAAACCTAAAATCGAAAGAAATTTAATTTAGTATAAAAAAATCACAACATCATATAATAATTAATAACTTAAAACCAACAAAAATTCAACCGAATTCGGAAAAAAAAAAAAAACTTAACTTCACACGTACCAAAAGATATCGAGTAATATTCAAAACCATATCGAGTAATTGTATTTTGATTGACATCCAAAATACATACTAACATAAAAAAATAACAATTTTATATTATAAACCTAGTTAGGAAATAGAAAATTATGAATTACCGATTTAGTTTAAATAAATAATATATATTAAATATAAATTAAAATATATAACGGGGACGGGGCGGGGAGGGGAGTGCGATACCCGTCCCCGTCCCCATCCCCGCTTTGAGACAAACGGGGATCCCCGTCCCCATCCCCATCCTCGGTTTAGCGGGGAATCCCCATCCCCGATCGGGGCGGGTGGACCGGGTTCCCTGACGGGTCGGGACCCATTTCCATGCCTAGTCGTAGATCTGATATCTACCTTAAGAAGTATCACATTTGTTTTTGTGAAGATCCCCGATTTATGAACACTGTATGGAAAAAAAATGTTAAAGAAAAGTACGAAGAATTCTAGAAAAAGAATTCAAAGGGAAGGATTTAGGGCCAGAAAAGAAGATATGCTGAATTTAGAAAGAAAGAAATAATAACTAGGCATAGCTAATGAAATAACCATGTCCAAGTTATAATTTGTGAAGTTGGGTAGGTTCTATGGCCAAAGCCCAAAGAAAAAAGGGGATAGATTGAAAGGGGTTTTAACCCTAATGACCTCTTATTGTCATTGATCGGCGGCTGGGAAGAACAAGGAGGGACTAGGGCAATTGTTGAAGCAAGGCAAGGAAGAGGACGATTCATCGGAAATTTCAAGTTTGTTTTGTTTCCTCTTTAAGGTAAATCTTCTTGTAATCAAAATCTCCATTTCTAGATGTATAGTAACAATTTAGTTTTTGGGTTGGGATTGTTTGAAGAATCTGATGTTTGGTTGTTTTGGGGTTTGATTTGGGGTTTTGTTAATCTGGGTAATGTGGATAGTTGGGATTGAAAATTTAATTTATCTTTAGTGTGGTAATCGATCTGTGGAGAGAGTTTTGGATTTCAAGGATCGATTAAAGGTGATTCTATAGGTTTTCGATGGAGTAATCGTAGCAGAGTCGAACCCCGGGCTTGGGGAATCGGGTGACCCCGGGGTGTGAAGTCCTGGGTGAACCCGGAGTGTGGAGACCCGGTCGATACCGGGGTGTAAAGTATCGGTCGACGCCGGGGGTTGAGACCCCGGTCGACACCGGGGAAGTAAAGACCGGTCGACCCCGGGGAGTGGGTCCCGGTCGACTTAGGTCCGGTCGAAGGGTGCATGTTAGGCCGCAGCCCATGGTCCTTTCCTTATGGGCTTTGGACATTAGTTAGCAGCAAGGTTCTAAAAAACGCGCATTGGCGCGCCATGGCGTCGAGGCGTGGCCTTGCCACCACGTTTTACCCCTTGGCGTCGAGCTCGTTATGGCGCGCCATAGCCCGCCATGGCGCGTTATGGCGTTACAACTTCGAATTTGTGTACTTCGAAATTCAATTGGAATTTACCCATTAGTATCGATTATAGCTTAGAAATTTTTTTGTTTATCGTTTTATATGAATTTAAATTGCTAATAACTCGTTCATTATTGTTCAAGACACCGATAAAAACACACACATACATATATATACATATAAATTATATACATATTTGCCGCCTTAAGCCACGCCTTGGAAAACGCCATGGCCTCGCCATAACTCGTATGGCTTGAGGCTTGACCTCGCTGCCACGCCACGCCTCACGCCATTTAGAACCTTGGTTAGCAGGCCCAGTTGCACTTCTGTCATATGTTTTGGACTGATAAGCTTTAGTGGGTCGGGTCCTATTAGATTAATTGGTCCAACCACTCGGGAGCTATAGGGTGTTAAGGTCGGTTTCCGTATTAAATTAGAAGGTACCAGGAGTTTATCGGTCTATGTCTTTTCTTATAGGATTCGTTTCAAGCTGTAAGCGTAGACGCAAAGATTTAAGTGGAACACCCTAAAAATTGGGTTAAATTAAAACTTAAAATTTCGACAATATAACGGCTAAAAGTAAGGATTTTAAACCTGTGATTACTAACAACTAAAACCCCAAGACATGGGTTAGTTTGTACAAGCAAGTGTAGCGATAGAAATGAAACATAATACACAACAACCTAATTAATCTAGAACATATCAATTAACTAGATTAAGCACGGGTGTTGCTATGTCTCCAAAAATCGCTCTCTCTTTCAACCCCAAAAATGATGTCCGAGCCATGGAGCTCCTAAAAGTGCCTTTGGCGAATCAAGGTGCTCTAGGTGCACCGCTAACGGAACTTGTGAGTCATGAACACATATACAAGTGTTAGGTAGGGTCCAAGAAGGATATCCAAAAGATTCAATTATAACCGACAATACAATTACACAAGTAAATGTTACCGATGCGCCAATTAGACCAACATAGTACCATTATCCCGTTTTGGGACAATCATGCTCAACCTGTAAGAATCACCAGAGATATACACCATTTAACGGTACACGCCCGTTCCATCTTGGGTGACGAGAACACACGAGTGGAGTCACCTGCGATGTTAAATTGGATTTCACCACGTATCCCGGACCTAGTTCCCATGCCACGCCTGACATCACAATCCTCGGACCGTTTATGCCTCTAACGCTTACTCCGTCGAGTTACGCTCCAAGGACTTATGGACACAGGTGCCTATCCAAAGTAGACGAGTTACAACCCGGCGACTTGTGTCACCTATTGCCTCCTCGCTAATGACCCATCAATTATATAATACTCGTCCAATTCCTCGTGCACAAGGAACTAGATGCAACATCCGAAGTTTTAACTCATGCACATGTGCATATGGATAACACCTTTCACGTAATGTACACATACCATTTATAAGCACAATAAAACGTTATAGTGACTAGCACTCATTTGATCAAATGGGTAATGTTGTAAAGACCCCATTTAGTAGACATTAATCCAACTGCTGATAAGAATAATTCTACACATTTTTCATGCTCAATGTACACCAACTCTATAGTAACTAAAGATATATCATATCATGTATATAAAACATTACACTCTTATTTAAGGATCCTTTTAATCCCAAGTTTCCCAAACATGGCAAATACATGAAACCCTAGCTTTAGACTTACTTAATTATCTTGCAATAAACATTTAGCACATAATACATAACTATGATTAGTTCGGGTTTAGGAGACTCACCAATAGGATTGTAGTGTAAAACCCTAGAATATGGAAACCCTAGAGATTTGGGGGAAATGGATGGATGGAGACTTGAATCCTTGAATCCTTTGTGAATAAATGCTTATGTAGACTTAGAACCCTAGAAACCACCAACACTTAAAAATTCAACAACCAAGAATTAATTGAGAAGGGATGAGGAGAAAGTGTGTGAAAATCGCACCTTGAGTGTGTGAAAACGGCCTCTAGACTGAAAATCCCAACATGACACTCAAAACACCCAAAAATGGGGCTCTCCCACTTGGAATTCGACCGACCTTCTCTTCTTATCCGCGTAACTCTTTTGCCGGTCCTGTGTCGCTTTCAAACGCTCTCTGATGACTTTCACCTTGTCAGTTGTCTCTTGAACGATCTCTGGTCCGTCAAACCTTTTCTCACCAGCTTCTAACCAACACACGGGTGCCCTATACTTTCTCCCATACAATGCCTCGAATGGCGCCATACCAATACTTGAGTGATAACTGTTGTTGTAGGCAAATTCCACTAGTGGAAGGTGTGCATCCCAACTTCCCCCAAAGTCAATGACGCACGACCTCAACATATCCTCGAGAGTCTGAATGGTCCTCTCGCTCTGTCCGTCTATCTGCGGGTGATAGGCGGTACCCAACTTAACTCTTGTGCCCAACTCCTTTTGTAGGCTATCCCAAAAGTGAGATGTGAAGCGGCTATCCCGGTCGGATACAATAGAAAGTGGAACTCCATGCCTTGAGACTACCTCATCTATGTATAACTTGGCCAACTTGTCCATTGGTAACGTCTCTCGCATGGCCAAGAAGTGCGCGCTTTTGGTCAAGCGATCCACTATTACCCAAATGGTGTCGTGGTTTCTCAAAGTCTTTGGTAGCTTGGTTACTGTAACGCCCGTAAATTTCGGTAAGTAAATGTCACTCGGACGTTTCTGTGACTCGTAAACCTTGAGGTTTTGTTGGTAAATGCTTCGTTTAAAGTTCCTAAGGGTTTCGAGAGTGTTGGCATGAAAGAAGTCAAGTTTTGGGACTTGAAGAAGTTTGGGCGACTATGCCCCGCGACTATGCCAAGGGGCTTAGTCGTCGTGTCACTCTCACGGGAGAGGTACCGCGACCCATATGGAGCGGGCGACTATGCCCCGCTACTATGCCAAGGGCATAGTCGCCGTGGCAATGTCGCAGACGGGGGCTGAGAGGCTGTTAAATTTGAATTTCTCACCATTCTCCTCATTTCTCACTTATATCTTCTTTCCTTTTCTCTCCCAAACCCTAAAACCGAACCCTAACCCTTTTTGGAGGCTTTTCTTCTTCATACCACATGATTCTTAATCATCTAGCTAGTTGGGATGATAACCCACAAAACCTTCATCTTCATCTTCCTCATCAAGTTCAACGGTTGGGATCTTGGGTTGAAGTGTTGGATTGGGTGTTCTCGGAAGTCTCTTTGTCTTCAAGGGTAAGTTTTCTTGTAATAAGGTTATAAATGCTCCATTGATGGTTTCTTAGTGTTTGGTTTCTCAAATCTCGGATTTGGTAAGTTTTAGAGAAAACTAGGGTTTTGATCTCGTTTGGGGTTTTGGTATATTGTTTGGGGGAAATACTTCTAAATGGTTGAGTATGGGTATTTATGGTTTGAAATGTTTGGATCTAGGTTTTGGAAGTTTTCGGCTTGAGGATTCGAGTGGTCTTCAAAAGAGCTCGTTGGGTGAAATCTAGATTTAGCCTAAATCTAGCAAGATGAGTTCAAGTTGATTTGTGAAAACGGTGTACATGCCAAAATGGTTATTTTAAAGTGTTTTATACGAAATGGTTAGCTGCTGATAAGTTTGGAGTATTTTGAAGTAAAATATGTTTTACTTGGTTATTTGTCAAAGAGTGAGTATTTTGATAAGTTTTCATATTTGGTGAACTTGGGTTGTGTTAACCTCATAAAATGCTCATATTTGGGTTTTGAATGTTCTAACGAGTAAATAGCATGGTTTTCACATTCATGGTGATTTGTACAAATGAAGTCTATTTCATGTTATACGTATTTCGGGTACATTTGCATTCATAAACCCTTTGGTAAATCTTTGGTCCCAATGCGTGTTGAGTTTTGGGTTAAATACGTCAGTGTAGTGTGTGTCTTCATAAACGTTATTTTAAAGACATTTCATTTATTTGGAGGACCGATAATTATTGGTCAAATGGATTTTGAGCATCTTAGCTCGGTGTTGGCTTAAAATGAGTCGTGTGGACATTTGTCCGGATTTATAACCAACAGGGGTTTTGAATAAGATGACGATTAATTTCGTATCGTTGGTGAGTTACATGTTTTGAGTGCGTTGGTCATTCAATTGGAGTCATGTAATGTTAGACAGTGTTGTATTGGATCCATAGGCACGTAAGTCTGTCGGTTTGGTAAGGCCTGAGGTTTTGGGTTACATTTAGTGACCGCTGAGGTTTGCTAGCGAGTAGGAATATGTGGCTCGGGCCACAGAGTTGGAACTCGTCTAGGTTGGATAGACATCCATGTCTGTAAGTCCTCGAAAGTGGAACTCCAATGGAGTAAGGCCAGAGGCATTAAACGGTCTGTGGGAGATGTCGTGAGAGACATGCGGTCCAGGATGTCGGGATGTGTGGTGAAATCCAACAAACATCGCGGGTGGCCCCATTCACATGTTCTCGCCACCCAAGATAGAAACGTTTAGATGATATGCAAGGAAGTCGCGTGAACGACCTACTTGCGTGTTTTCTATTCTCGGTGTATACGGATCTCTTCATCGTTGATTCGTGGTATTTTATATGGTAATGTGGTATTTTACCAATTTGAGTTTTAGTGGTTGACGGTAAATGTTGGCTCTAATATTGGGTTCTTCCCACGTATATTAAAGTCGAATGGACCGCGTCGTTTCCACGTTTCGGTATTTGGATTTCATTATACTTTATGGTCGCGTAAGTATTATATCGAGTTACATATCTCCAATGGCGTACCATATTATTATAAATTGTTTTCCTTTACTTAAGGGTCGAGTATTATGTCCCGCCCGTGTTTTTGGTGTTTTGGGATATAAGGTATCATTTACATTTCCATGAATTGGAATGTCGAACTATGACCCCATCTTGGGTGAGTTCCGGATTGCATCATTTTATATGAAACGTGTGTTTGGGAGCATTGTCTTTAAAAGTGCATATTGTGGGAAAAGGTGTCGTTTCCGTTTTAAAGTATATTATTTTGAAGGATCTCGCTTTAAACTGGTTTCCTTGCTTTTAAAGATTTATTCATTCATGTTAAAACTCTTGAACTCACTAGGCGTTAAGCCTAATCCTTTTTATTTGTCGGCATGTGCATCAGGTCCTAGTTTGGAGATAAAGACTATGCATGGGCATTAAGTCCTCCGCAGGATTGAAGATAGTATTTGTTATTGGGTTTAGTAACACCCGTCCTGTTCATAGAATGTATATATAAGATGAATGGGAATATTAAGGTTGATTCTCAATTTAAGTTTGTAGTTCAAGGTATTTGTTGATGTATTTAGAAATTTTAAATAAGTTGTTATTCCAGATTTTGAGGGTGTTACAGTTACGAAGTCCATGGTGATGTGTTCCCACTTCTACTCCGGTATCTCCAAGGATTGAAGGCTACCGTAAGGTCGTTGGTGCTCCGCCTTCACTTGTAGGCAAGTTATGCATTGCTCCACATAATTGACCACATCTAGTTTCATCATCGACCACCAATAATTGAGCTGTAAGTCACGGTACATCTTAGTACTTCCCGGATGAATTGAGTACTTGGACTTGTGCGCGTCCTCCAATAACATATCCCGACATCCTCCAATCTTTGGCACCCAAATTCGACCTTGGTACAATTTCAAACCCCTTCCGTCTTCAGTCAAAAGGAGATGTTGCTTCACCATGATCTCACTTTTGAGGTTTGCTTCAAGAAGCGCTTCCGACTGCGACACTTTGATTTTGTCGATTAGACTTGAGACCACATCCACCCTTGAGAAGGTGGCTTGAACACCACCACTGTATCCCTTCCGGCTCAAGGCATCCGCAACTACATTTGCTTTTCCGGGGTGGTAGTGAAGTTCGCAGTCATAATCCTTGAGTAGCTCAAGCCATTTCCTTTGCCGCATATTCAATTCTTTCTGATCGAAGACATACTTCAGGATTTTATGGTCAGTAAAGAGGGTACACTTCGTTCCATATAGGTAGTGTCGCCACAACTTTAGAGCGAACACTACCGCCGCTAGCTCAAGGTCGTGAGTTGGGTAATTCCTTTCATGATCCTTCAATTGCCTTGACGCATAAGCTATGACCTTGCCTCTTTGCATCAAGACGCATCCCAAACCCATTTTAGACGTGTCGCTATAGACCACAAAGTCTTCCGTCCCCTCGGGTAGGGATAGGATTGGCGCTTCACATAACTTCCTTTGGAGAGTCCGAAAAGCTTTCTCTTGCTTCTCGGTCCAAAGAAACTTCACGTTCTTCCTTGTTAATGATGTCAAAGGCGAGACAATCTTGGAGAAATCTTGGATGAATCTTCTATAGTAACCGGCTAGACCCAAGAATATCTTAATTTCCGTGGGACTCTGTGGCGGTTTCCGGTTCATCATGGACTCAATCTTCGACGGATCCACCTTTACCCCTTCACTTGACACCACGTGACCCAAGAACTGGATCTCCCTTAGCCAAAATTCACACTTGGAAAATTTAGCGTAGAGTCTCTCTCCCTTCAACACCTCCAACACTTCCCTGAGATGACGCTCGTGCTCTTCTTCGTCCTTTGAGTACACCAAGATATCATCGATGAACACGATGACCTACTTATCCAAGAAAGGTCGGCAAACTCAGTTCATCAAATCCATGAATACAGTCGGCGCGTTAGTTAGCCCAAAAGGCATAACCAAGAACTCGTAGTGACCATAACGGGTTCTGAAGGCGGTCTTGGAAATGTCTTCTCCTCTAACCTTCACTTGATGATAGCCCGATCTAAGGTCGATCTTGGAGAAACATCCGGCTCCTTGTAGTTAGTCGAAGATATCATCAATTCGGGGTAATGGATATTTGTTCTTCACAATTACCTTATTCAACTCCCGATAGTCGATGCACATCCGCATCGACCCATCTTTCTTCTTGACGAAAAGTACCGGAGCTCCCCAAGGCGAGTAACTCGGCCTCACGAATCCCTTCTCCAACAACTCTTGAAGTTGGGACATCATTTCTTGCATCTCAGTAGGGGCGAGTCGATAAGGCGCACGGGCAATTGGTGTTGCTCCCGGAACTAAATCGATTCTGAATTCCACTTGGCGGTCGGGCGGCAAACCCGGTAGATCGTCAGGAAAAACGTCCGGATACTCACTAATGACTCGAACATCTTCAATCTTTTTCTCCTCTGCCTTGGCGTCCAACACGTATGCAAGGAACGAAGGGCAATTCTTCGCAAGACACTTACTTGCTTTGATGGAAGAAATAAGAGCCACTTCACCTTTACGCTTCTCCCCGTAGACAAAGACAAACCCTCCGCTCGCGGTCGGTAATCGGATCAATTTCTTTGAGCATAGGATTTCTGCCTTGTGTCGTGACAACCAGTCCATCCCAATTACCACATCGAAGCTCCCAATCACCATGGGAAATAGGTCCACTTCGAAGAGCTCCCCACCAATGACTAGATGGCACCCTTCCATCACTTCACGCAAGATCACTTGCTCCCCATTTTCTATTTTCACTACTAAGGCATCACTAAGAGTACTAGTGGGCACATTAAGGTCTTTGCAAAAATCAAGTGACACAAAAGAGAAATTTGCGTCGGAATCTGACAGTGCTTGGAATACACCTATAGACGTGTGCTAATTAAACCTCAAAGCAAGTATACAATGAGATCTAATATCGTCTTTCAAGTAATAAAATGTAAAGTACCGGATATCGTCTCACAGAGACTGGAGTAAAAGTTTAATAAAAAGTAGAAGAAAGAAATGATTTCAGATGGCGAATTTGAAGACTTTGGTTTGGTTGAATTATCACTTTGAATTAGTTAACAGAGAATAAAGCAAGTACGGGTGTTAGACTTTCTGGTGGGATTTAAACACAAATTCCAGTGGGCCATGCTGCAGGCATGCTGCAGCATGAAGTTCTGCCATAACTAGATACACCATCTATTTTGAGGGTATTCCTCTCGGACTTCAATATTCACACTACTGTTTAGATTCGACTAAACACATCTCTGTATAGTCTCCAACTATTTATAATGTAGAATAGAGTCCTCAAAATAGGAGATACAAATCTCTTTGTAAAAACCGCTCTCTCGAGCCGATTCCCATATCATCCAAGTTGACGTGTTCGAAGGGGCTTATCTCTAAGTCCTCTACACTTTAACACTATTGATTAGCGATCAACTTGTCGAGAATAAATCAGTTTAGAAGGATATAAACGATAATTGTCTTTATCAGTAACTCTCTCAAGTATACTTCTTATATCATTTAAACGGACGTGCTTTTCGTGGCTTATCTCTAAGTTCACGACACTTTAACACTTTAGCAAGTGATCGGTTCGTCAAGAAGTATTATTGATATTTATAAAACTTGAATGAAATGGTGGATCATTGTTATTGCGAAACAATGCCCACATTTCTTTGGTTTAAAATCTCACCTTTCCATCAAACACCCATACTAATAAAATTAGCTACTCATACGGAAAGTAAATGCATAAAATAAATGACATAAAATAAAAGACATAATGTAAATGACAAGAATATAAATGACGTAAAAGTAAATGACAATAAAGTAAGAACGGCCTCTAGACTGAAAATCCCAAAATGACACTCAAAACACCCAAAAATGGCCCGTCTGAACCCCCTTTCCGCGCGAACTTGCCTTTGCGAGAGTGCCATTGGCACAATCGCGAGGCACAATCGCAGCAGATGTACCGTAAGTGGTACACCCCGCGCGACTTTGCCTTCGCGAGAGTGCCAATGGCACAATCGCGGGGCACAGTCGCCGAACTCCCCCCACCTGCTATCCGAAGTCGGAACGACGCGATAAACTTGATCCAACCAATAGTATGACTATCCAAAAAGAATTTGAGTCTTTAACAACAACCTTATAATTAATAAACAACAACGAGGTCTAAAATTCGGGATGTTACATTAAGCAAGGGACATCAGGTGAGTTTTTCTGAACTAAAACCTCATATGATTTTGAAGCTATTTATGCATGTGAGTTTTCTATTTAAATGATTTGTGGCGTTAAAGTGGTTTACGACATGAGAAAGTTAATTTAAAGCATATTTGTAATTACGTGAGCTTTATGAACGTGAATCTTCTTTTTTTTAAAGTGGTATCTGTTTTACTGTTGGAAAAATGTATGCATACATTGTTGTGAGCTGTATGGCCAAAGTCGGGGGGGGGGGGGGGGGTGGCCCGCCTGTACTCATACCGGGGGGTCTCGTTTATGCCAATTGGGAGGTGTGACCCATCAAGGCAGTGTGAGACAAACACGCTAATACATTCGGGTAACGGTAGTGTGCGCCGGCAGCGAGTAAATTGAATGTGGTTTTAAATTTCAAAGCTAAATGGGTTGAGTTATTATTATTAAACGTTACTGTTGCATATGTTTCGAATTGTTTAGGAGGGGACTCACTAGACCATCGGTCTAACCCTCGCTCTTTCAAATCTAAAAACCCTTTTCAGGCAGGCGTGAGCTAGGAATAGCTGATAAGGGCGAAGAGAAGGTGTAGCAGAGGTTGTCTAGAAGACTGTCACATTAGCTTATTTTCTTTTCAGCTCAGTTGTGTAATAGATTGCCGTTGCAAACCTTGAATTAAATTGTAAGCTTGGGGTCGCTTTGGCATGAAACATTATTATGATTTAAGTAATATTATTTTGTCTTGGTTGGGTTGTTAAGCAACCTTTTGGGATTTTAAAGGGTTCATACGGTCTTAATAACAAATAAAGTTGCAAGCTTTATTCGAAAACAAAATCAAATGTGTAACTTACCAACAAACAAACGGGGAACAAACAGATCAAATAACCAAATACAAACACGACAAACCAAATGGATAATAAACACGAACAAAGAAAGCAAAAAAGAAAAAAAGAATCTCATATATATATAACATGGTTCCACCACCGCAAGGTAGAGCATATGCCCAAAACACCTCCAGTTACCACATCATTAACCTCACCTTTGTTCTTATAAAGTGGCACCTTCAAGCTAAGCCTCCACTTTAATAACATCTTGGCATTTCCAAACCTGGTGTTGAAGAGCTCTGTCAACCATTGCACCCTTACCCAGTGGCAGATTTACAGCCATGGGGTAGGGGCACAGGCCCCCAACAAACTAATGACAAACAATTTATTTTTCTATTTATTTACCTACATTTTTTAAAAACAAAAGTCAAGGCCCCATTCCATTAAATAAATACCTAATTCCTTTATTTTTAGCTATCTCGCATATTACTAATCAGCCGAATTTTGTATTAATATGTAATGTGTTAATTTGTTTTAAAAGTTCAAACGAGATATAAAAATATAAAAATAGTAGTATAATGTCTCACTTTAACCGAAATAGTAAAAAATTAACTGAAAATTGATCCGAATAAGTTATCTTCATTCGATTTAACGAACCGTGCAAGGCAAAAACGAATAACTCGAAACCGTTTTGGTTCCGATGAATTATTCGGTTTCAAAAAAAATTCGACACCCTTAAGGGTGCCCCCAACCATAAAATTTTCTGGATCCGCCACTGCCCTTACCTCTCTCAAATATATCTAAACCTTAATGGGGATTTATCCGGTCCTAAGGTTTTACCCATTCTCCATATCCCCTAATACCGTATGGAAGTAACTACCCCATCTCCCCTTAATGTCATCATAACGGATGTCTTTAACAGACGTTAGAGAAATCGATCAAATCCGGAAGTTTTTGAAAACCCACAATTGTCATCTTGTAATTTTGAAACTATAAAGACAAAAAAATGTTATTTTTCACAAATCTCAGGGACCAAATATGAAGTTCACTCTAAAAGTTAGTATAAATATGGAAATAGAATAATCTATTGAGTACCTTGAACCTTGGAAATAGAATATGCACAAGATCCCAAAAAGTCAAATGTTTGAAATATGTGCACCTTAATCCCATTACTTTTATATGCAACTTGTTATTAATTAATTAGAGCATCTCCAACAACTTTGTTATAATTTCTCTAAAATAAATAAATAAAAGTGAAAATCTCTAAAAAGTATTACATTCAACTCCACCAGATTTGCTATTTTAGAGATTTTAAAACAACTTATATTATTATAATATTCTCTAATTTATCATCCTAATACACTTTAAAAAAACTTAATATAAAATGATAAAAATTGAATCTTATTGGTGAGATTGAATAAAATAATCATTTCTCTCTCCTACCATCAAGTTTTAGAGAATTTTCTAAACTTGGAAAATTTTCAACTTTTTTCTATTATAGCAAACAAAATAGCAAAACTATTAGAGAAGTTTAGAGAACAAAAACCAAATTTTTTCTATTTTAGCAAAGTTGTTGGAGATGCTTTTAATATTACCCCGTTTTTTTAACATTTTCAATAGATTTTTCAAAATAAAGATTTTCGTGATTTTTGTTTTGATGGATTCTTCAAAATCTTATACAAACTAAAGAAAGTAGGAAAATATGATGAAATTATTCAAATTTAAGAACTTTCCAAAAATAATTATTAAAAAAAACAATTTTTTATTATCTCTATCAATAAAAACCTTTGAAATTAAATGTTTATGAGAGAAAAAAAATATTTTTATAAATTATATTGAATATTTTAATAATATAATAATATTATAATCTTTAAAATGGAGAAACTGTTGAAAATAAACACAAATTTTCTTTAAAGACTTTAACTTTTAATTATGCATTTTAGATAATCTGTTGGATATGCTCTATAGAGTTAGCATGAAATAAATGATAAAAATGTCTAAAAGGCTACTATTTTTTTAGATTTTGTGTGCAAAATGGTTTGCAACAGGTAATTTTTTAAGCCGGTCCATTTTGTTTCATATCGAGAGTATTATATGAGAGATAAATCAGATGTATAATGATTTGTTTTTTTTTGTTAATTGTAGGTGTTCATGTCAGTTTGTACGCACCTCAGTTAATCTCATAAACTCTGAAGATAACATTCAAGAAATTTCGAGTGGCTCTGGGAGACTCAAATTAACAACCTATCGGGAGGAATTCCATACTCTAGCATTTATTTGTAGTTAAGCTAGCTTTCAAAGTTGTTGACTTGAGAGTTCATTATCTACAAAAAATTCAAACTCCAAAAAACTATAACTTCCACATTGTGGTTACCAGATTGAAACTCTTAACTATTTAGGCATTGTTTGGCAAAAAAAAGCTAGCTTATAAACTAACTTTTTTTTTAGTACATGTCTTGATGACCAAAAACTAGCTTATAAGCTAGCTTATTGAAAAGCTACTCATAGTATCTTTTTGAAAAACTAGCTTATCAGCTAGTTTGCCAAACATAGCCTTATTCACCCTGAAACCAACTTTGCTTGCATTTTAGGCACAATTTTTTAAATTGTTGGCAAAAATATTAAGAACTTGATAAAAAAAAATTATATCTTTTGATTCAATTTTGAAGTTCTTAAAATATAAAAAAAATATAAAGTTTATATATTCTGTAATCATGTGTAGTCATAAATTAGTATTTCGATCCAAGTGCCAGTAATAAGTAGCATGTTTTTTATAATACATTGTCTTATTATAAGTAATAACATTTATCAGGAAGGGAAATTTGAGTTATTTACAGATTTGGTCCTTGAGGTTTTTTAGTAAATTACAGATTTGGTCCTTGAGGTTTTATCTCTCTGTTAGATTTAGTCCTATGTTTGTAGAGTTACAGATTTGGTCCCTATAGTTTTATTTTCCTCTTGGATTTAGTCCCCATATTTTGTTGATTCCAAAATAGACTTTCGATTTTGCATTTGCGTAACGTTTTGGTCCTCGAAACTAAAAGTTGTTACCTCCTGACCGTTAAGTAAATGACATTTCGATCATTTATAACTTTTTCATTTTCTAATTTAAATAAATAAAAGTTATATTATAAAAATTATTTTTATTATATAAGCATAAAATAAAGATCCCTTAACATGCATCGCATCTCAATGACTGTGTCTTCTCCAACCCAAAACCTTCCGCCTTCCCCATCAATCCAAGCACATAGTCGTAGGTGATTCACGCACCAATTTTTTATTTATTAATAAAGTAATTTATCATAATTTATTTTATGTTTAATAATGATGTAAAATTTGTTTAATTCATATTTTTATTATAATTTAATTTAGGTTTAATAACAATGTAACTTTTTTTAGGTTTAATGATGTAATGTACCATTTGCCAATTTATTTTCGCTTCCTATCATACACACACATCATCCTCATAGGGCATTTTGTAAATTATAGTCATGCTGCTAACAGACACAAAATGTTTTGTTCTCATAATTGGTCATGCTCAAATTTATGGTCTTAATATTTCTTTCCATCCGCAGCAACGCGCGGGCATTAGTCCCACCTCGTTATATTAAAAAATGGGTATTTTTTCTTTTTAATTTAATATCTATATATATTCAAAATTTTAACCACATTTTCATCTTTTTAATCACGAGTATATCCACATTTGACTACTATAATTTTACTATTTTATTACAACTTACTAATACGTTTGATTTTTATAAAACTAACTAATAAACATGTTCAAATAAAATATAAACTTTGAACTCTACTAATACAACGAAATACTTTATAAAACTGATAATAACCAACTGAAGATTCTTTCTTTATCAAAACTACACAAATTAATAAAATAAAAATCAAGACAAACGAATTAAAGATAATGTATTACAATGCTTTACAGAGATATAATACTTCTAGTTTGAAACATTTTACAAATTTCAGTTAGAGCATCTCCAACAGCATTTCTAAATTTTTTCTAAAATAGAGAATGGAAAGTCAAAATATCTAAAAACATTTTTTTCTAACTCCAACAGCTTTTCTATTTTAGAGAATCAATCATTATTTATATTATTATAATATTCCATAATTTATTATCCCAATACATTTTTTTAAAAAAACTTAAAATAAAATGTTAAAAATTGAATCTTATTGGTTGAATTGATTAAAATAACAGTTTCTCTCTCTACTTTAGGGATTATAGAGAATTCTCTATATTTAGAGATTTTTTGCTCTTTCTCTATTTTAGCAAACCTTTTAGCAAAGCTGTTGGAGAGAAATAGCAAAGAAAAAATCATTTTTTTCTATTATAACAATGCTGTTGGAGGTGCTCTTACATAATTTAACTATATTTTTGTCTCTTTGACCTTATTTTTCTTTTTCATTTTTTAAATTGTGATTTTCATTATGTCAATTACATAGTTATGTATTTATATTTAAAAAAAAAAATACTTAAAAAAAAATAAAAAATATTTATTTATTTTTAGAAAAACGAATATACGGGATAAAAGGGAAAAGTTCAAAAAAACTCAATGGACTTTAGTGTTTGGAGTCATTAAGTCCTTGGACAATTTTTTGGAACAAATAAATCCTTAAACATTTAAAAACACACTAAATAAATCATTGGACTTTTCGAAACCTGTTAAATACATCCTTATTACTTAAAAATGTAACTTACAACCTACATAACAGAAAAAACTACAAACTAAAAAAAATAAAAAAGATGTCACCTACTTTATTCCCCCTACAGATTAAAAAAATGGAAAAATTAATTAAAATAGTCAATCTCATCAACCAAATTCATTTTTTAAGCACTTTTCAAAATCTCTTTTTTAAAGTAGTCTAAGTTTACACAATTTTTTTTGCCTTAAAAATTGTTTTTGGCAAAAAAAATTAGAAGACATATTTATAATTTATTATTTAATTTACTTTATATCTTCTGTTTTTTTAATTTCAGTTAACGCTTTGTTATATTAACCACACATAAACGTATATTAACTAAAATACATCAAAAAGAATATGTTTTCGATATATTTTAGTTAACTACAATCGTACTCGCGCAATGCAGCGAGATACATCACGATTTTAATGTTTTTTTTTATCGATTTACGATCTTTTATCGATTTATGGTTTTGAAGTAGAGAGTGATTTTAGAGGAGTTAAAGTGGTTAGAGATAAGGATTTAAAGTTAATATATAACTTTAAATGTAGTATATAAAATTTTAATAATTGTTTTAAGACATATTTTAAGTAATTAACATTAAATAGCGGTACATTAAACTTTATAATATAGTTTTTTATAGATGTTTTTATAATATTGTACAAATATACGATTATAACTAATTATAAAATGAAAAAGTAATAAATATAAAATAAATTAAATAACTAATTATAACTTTATAAGGATGCAAGGTGTAATTTTTTTCTAAAACTATAAGCTGAAAGTGAATCTTTATACATAAAATTTTCTGTGTATGGATGTTTTTTTTTTAATTTTATTTTTTGGAAAAAAATCCTTACATAGAAAAAAACATTATGCGCAAACTTAACTATTTTATAAAGAAAAAAACTTTGAAATGTGGTTAAAAATTGAACTTGGTTGATGAGAATGACTTATTTCAGTTAATTTCCCCATTTTTAGTTTGTAGGCGGATAAAGTATGTGACATTTTTTTTAATTTGTAGTTTTATCTGCTATGTAGATTGCAAGTTACATTTTTTAAGTAATAAGGATATATTCAACAGGTTACCCAAGGTCCAAGGATTTATTTAACAGGTTTTGAAATGTCTAATGATTTATTTGTTCGAAAAAATTGTCCAGGGACTTAATCACTCCAAACCTTAAAGTCCGTTGGGTTTTTTTGAACTTTTCCCGGGATAAAATATGTAAATGAACATTCCTAGGCTATTAGCCTTGTTTGAATATGAATTATTAAGAAATTTATTTCTAATAAATATTTATATGTTTATGTTTTATCAATTATTAATGGGAAATTAATTAAAATACTCGTATTTTGATCCCGTATTACCGAAATGCCCCAAATCTCTTTCATTTTGCCGAAATACCCCTTTTGTTCGGGATCCGTGGCTGGGATGCTTACCAATCCCGGGGTTACCTTCAAAGACGGCGTGAATAGTGAATTACCGGCGTTAGGCCGGGATGAATAGGGCAATCCCGGCATTAGTCCGGGATGGGGGCCGGGATGGGGGCCGAAATTTTTGATTCATGATTTTAATATATATATTTACATTTTATACCCCTATATTTATTTAGTTAGTTACTTTATACCTTTTACTTTTCTATTTTTCATTTTTATCATATTAACATATATAATCGTATATTAACTAAAATGCGTTAAAAATATACGTTTTAATTTTAACAAATTAGACCATTATAACCGTCTCTTCGATACCTTCGAAATGAGCCCAATATTGAATATTTTTTGATTTAATTATTTATTATATATTATATTTGGTTTAGTTTTAATATCATTATTATTGTAAAAAACTTTTAAGAATTATCGATTATACAGAGACGACAATTTCAATACATTTATTTTTAAAATGAGGTTATTTGAATTTTATTTTTATTATATATTATATCTGGTTTAGTTTTAATATCATTATTATTGTAAAAACTTTTAAGAATTATCGATTATACAGAGACGACAATTTTAATACATTTATTTTTAAAATGATATTATTTGTTAGTTTTACATGAATATCATTAAACCACTACCAAAAATCATGTAAAACTAACAAATAAGGTGGGACTCCCATTAAGCATATTAAGATGCTAACAAACATGTCTTAAATTTGGTCAATCATTTCATCTTATGTTTTTACCTGATTTTTTTACCATTGACCCATTAAACATAAAAATAAAATTCAAATATCCTCATATTAAAAATAAATGAATTGAAATTGTCGTATCTGTATAATCGATAATTATTAAAAGATTTTACAATAATAATGATATTAAAACTAAAACAAATATAATATATAATAAAAATAAAATTCAAATATCCTCATTTTAAAAATAAATGTATTGAAATTGTCGTCTCTGTATAATCAATAATTCTTAAAAGTTTTTTACAATAATAATGATATTAAAACTAAACCAAATATAATATATAATAAATAATTAAATCCAAAAATATTTAATATTGGGCTCATTTCGAAGGTATCGAATATAATGGTGTAACTTGTTAAAATTAAAACGTATATTTTTAACGCATTTTAGTTAATATACGATTATATGTGTTAATATGATAAAAATGTAAAATGAAAAATAGAAAAGTAAAAGGTATAAAGTAACTAACTAAATAATTATAGGGGTATAAAATGTAAATATATATATTAAAATCATGAATCAAAAATTTCGGCCCCCATCCCGGCCCCCATCCCGGACTAATGCCGGGATTGCCCTATTCATCCCGGCCTAACGCCGGTAATTCACTATTCACGCCGTCTTTGAAGGTAACCCCGGGATTGGTAAGCATCCCGGCCACGGATCCCGGACAAAAGGGGTATTTCGGCAAAATGAAAGAGATTTGGGGCATTTCGGTAATACGGGAACAAAATACGGGTATTTTAATTAATTTCCCTTTTTAATATCTATATCTATATCTATACTATATTATAAAAGAGATATAAAAAACTCTTAATTACAATATCTTAAGCACAAAATACAATTAATTAAAGCCAATTACTTAATTTACAACTTCATAATGCTTTGGTATAACTTATCCAAACACAATATCTCACAACAAATTTAGTTAGAGATAACGATTATTTATACTAGATATTTCTATACTTTTAATCACATATAATAATATATTATATAAGTTTATTTATTACGATAACGAAAAGTAAATAAGTTATTTTAAATTGTTAACTTTATAAATAATATTATTTCCAAAATGTTGGGATGTTGATATATTAGAAATAATACTTAAATTATAACATATTTCATAAATTTTTTAAAATAATATAATATGATCATACATATATCTATACTATATTACTATAATCGTACTCGTGCAATGCAGCGAGATACATCACGATTTTAATGTTTCATTTTATTTATACATTAGGTACCACTTATTAATGCATATTACTTAAAATCCAAAAGTACAAATTGTTTAAACATAAGTACAACTTATAAAAGCTCAATGTTTGAATTCGTGTAACTAACTGCAGATAAACACTTATTTTTATTTTATAAAATATCTAAATTTTTTAACTATTGATATAACTAACCGATAAATATAGGAAAATTCGAGATAAAACACCTTATTTTTATTTTTATTGAAGTATGTTATCTTTTTAATTTTAATTTTAAATATAAAATATATTAAATATAGTTATCATTTAAATTAAACATTTTTTGACCCGTAACAAATTTTATTATTATTATTTTTTATAAAAAACCATAATTAAACTAAACTAAAATATAATTTTGTTTTAAATCTAGGTTTCTCAAAATCGTAAAATGAAATATATTTTTGTTTTAAATCTAGGTTTCTCAAAAAGTATGAATAATGATCGAGAGTTCGAGTTCTAGATTTCAGAAACCCGCTGCATTGTGAGGGTACATTTCTAGTATATTATAAAGCATGGATAAAAAACTCTTAAATACAAATTATTAGACACAAGATACCATCATTTTATGCAAGATTTTAAAAATCTCTTAATTTACAAGTATCAAAGCACAAAATACATATTACTATTGTTGGATCATAAATTGTATTCAAGATTAAAGTTAAAGTTAAGGGTTTAAACTGCAATTGTATTAAAGTTAGTTAGAGGGTTTATTATGTAATAGATTAATAGTTATTAGCTATTGGGCCTCAAGCCCATAAGCCCATTAGGCCTAAAAGCATGAGTATTTATTGTTTTGATTTATTAGGTGTTAGGTTTAATCCTCACAATTACTTTCATAATCATATAGTGAGGTAACAAATTTTTTCTGTATTCAAGGGTATCAAGAACACACAAGGTTTAACTGTTTATTCAAGGGATTGGTACGTTTTGTTAATCTTATTATCTCTTGATATTATTGTGTTTATGTGATTGTTAATCAACTAGATTAAACTGGGATAACAATTGGTATCAGAGCCAAAAGAATCAAAAAATTTTGATTTTACTATTCACGAAAATCACTGTTCATCGCAAAATCACTGTTCATCGAAATTTTTTTTGTGTTCATCTGATTTCATGAATCTGTGAGTTTTTATGATTAAGATTGATCTGATTAAGTGAGTTTTATTCTATTGAAAAGTATCTGACTGATTAATTGCATTGAGAATTATCAAGTGATTGAATTTTGTGATTTTGAGTTTTCTGGGTTTGCATGAATATCAACACTGTGTTCTTTAAATTGAATGCATGAAAGTTGATTTTAATCTTTGTTATTGAATGGGTTCTGTTCAATACATGTTTCTGAGTGTAATAGTCTGATTTTTGCATTTGATTTTGAGTTCGTGTTTGATTTCTGGGTTGATTTTCTGGGCTGCTTATCGTCAATCTAGGTTGAATTAAGAACATATCGGTCGAACACTATACCGATCAAAGCACCATATACGTCGAACACTATACTGGTCATAGCACATTATCGGTTGAACATAGATTATCGGTCCATATCATCTATCGGTCAAAGCCTATACCGGTCTATCACATTACCGGTCGAGACCTTTAAAAGTATACCGGTCGAATTAATACCGGTCGAATATAGTTTATCGGTCCAATACAATACCGGTTGAATAGTTCTATCGGTCCATACCTTCATATCGGTCTAGTCCAATACCGGTCGAACTAATATCGGTCGAAGCATCGGTCTTGCGTCATACCGATCAAATGTGTTACCGGTCTTTACAAGTTCCCGGTCGAACATCATATCGGTCGAAGCAGGTTACCGGTCGAACGTTATACCGATCTAAGAAAGTTACCGGTCAAACCTCCACTTTGCGCAACCCAAGTGACGCGCGAACCTCCGCTTTGCGCATCGGTCGTGATGCGCAAACCTCCACTTTGCGCACCGGTCTTGATACGCAAACTTCACTTTGTGCAAGCACTGTTCACTTTGCGCAAGTACTATTCACTGTTCATTTTTGCGAAAATTATTTTTCGTCAGATTCTCACAGTTTGGTTTGTTCAGTACTACTTGAAGCTTTATACTGATTGAAAGGACTGCATTTAATTATTTTCGGGAATTTATTTTTTCTGAAAATTCTTAAGTGTGGTTTTCATTTCGATTCTAATGATCTCATCTAGTTGGTTGTCTTGGTACAGATAAGTTTAATTACTAACAAGTGGTACAGCTAAGATGTCGAACCAGCTTCTCTCAATGGGTTCTCAAGTCAAACCTCCTGTCCTCATGGCTAATGAGTATCAGCAATGGAAGATCAGAATGATCCAGTTTCTGAATCACAAGAACAGAGACTTCATGAAAGCAATCATTGAAGGTCCACAAACTCCAATGATCACAGTAAAGGGTCAACCTGCTACAGATTCCTCTCCAGAAATCCCTGACAGAGAGATTCCTAAACCTTATCAGTTCTTCAATGAAAAGCAGAAAGAACAGTATAAGACAGAAGAAGAGGCTCTAATCTATCTGACAATGGCAATTCCAAACGACATCTACAATCGTGTCGACAGTCAGAGCACTGCTAAAGGCATCTGGGATGAACTAGCAAGGCAGTTTGAAGGAAGTGAAGCCTCCATACAAGCTAAGCAGAATCTATGCATAAATGCATACGAGGGATTTCATGCAAAAGAAGGAGAGTTGCTATTAGATACCTACAACAGATATAACATCATCCTCAATGACTTGCGGAGGAACAATATCTCTAAATCTACTTCTGAGATAAATTACAAGTTCATCAAGAATCTGAATCCAGAATGGAAGAACTTTGCGATCAACCTCCAGATGTCCAAGAATATGGCTCGAGAAAATGTCACTGATATCTTCTCTACTCTTGCTCAACATGAGGATGAGGTGAGATCAATTAATAATGAGTCTAATCATCTGAAGGATTCTGTGACTCTCATAGCCGGCAAAGGTTATGTATCCTCTGCAAGGTCGAAGAAAAAAGTGTCTAAAGCTCTAGTTACCGAAGTTACTGACTCTGACTCTGATTCGAGCGATGAAGAACTGGAAGTTGATTCAGATCCAGATATTCAAAAGTTCTCTGAGGACTTGGCTCTTATTACGCGACGATTCAAGAAGAGCTTTGGCAAGAAAAGATTCTACTCAAAGCCAAAGTATGATGGATACAAGAAAGAGAAGTCTGAGATGCGATACAAGTCGAGGCATGGAAAGAGAGAGGAAGGACGAGAAGACAGGAAGGAAGATAGAAGAGAAGGAAAGAGAGAGGAGAAGCGAGAAGAACGAAAGGATGAACCAGGAAGATGCTACAACTGTGGCAAATTTGGGCATTTCTCGAGGGACTGCAAGTTCAAGAAGGTAAAGAACTCAGAGTACTATGCAAGAAAGTCACTTATTGCCAAGAAAGTTGAAGAAGGAAAAGTGCTAATGGCTGAAGAAGAAAACTGGTTGTATCAAAGTTCCGATGACGAGGAGCAAGCTCACTTCACCCAAGTATCTTATATGGCAAAGTTGGAAGGTGACGATGAAGACTCTAAGACCCAATCCGAAGATGCAAACTCTGAGGTAAGTGACAATTCTGAACTTATTGAATCTTTAATGGCCCAAATACATGGTATGAAAGATGAATTTGCTTTACTGAAAGGCAAACTTAGCTCTGCACATCAATCTGCATTAAGCTTTCGTGATGAAAATGCTATTTTAAAAGTTGTTGTGGAAGAAAAAGAAAAGGAAAAAGACGATTTAAAAGCTGAAAAAGCGTCTTTAAAAGAAAAAATATTTGGTTTAGAAACAGATCTTGTGAATCTTAATGCTGAAAATGGTGAGTTTCAAATAAAATTTGAAGTTTGTTATAAAGAAAAAATGAAGCTTACACCAAAATCAAGCAACTGGAGGACATTAATATGAAACGAGGTCAGACTGAGCAAACATTAAATCTGTTGACCAATAAACCCCAAGACGAAAGGTTTTATAAACTAAAACCAGGTTTGGGTGTGCCAACTAATGAAATTTTGAAAAAGGCACCGGAGCATCTATATAATTTTGATAAATTCGGCTCCGCAATCAGACCCATTCCTGACATTCGTGCAACTTTTGTTGAAGCAAGTACTCCTAAACCTTCTAAAGAGACCAAAGGTCGAGAAGAAATGGGAAAGAACAAGTCTGGTGACACTGATTCTCAAAATCTTTTTAAATCAGTTGGTTTTCAATATGGTGATTTAAACAAAAGCTATGCGACTCGAAAAATCGAATTTACTGAGTTTGAATCACTATTTACCACACCTTCCAAAGAATCAGTAAGCACCAACACAGTTCTACCTGAGACTGCATGCAACTATGATGAGTATGATTCTGATGTTGATCCATCTACTATACCATCAGTCTCAAATCCCATTACTTCTAAACCTTTACTTGTTGAAGAGGTTGAAGAAGAAAATGCTATCACGAATGGTTCTTGTTCTCAAAATGACAAAACGGAGTTTATTGAGTCCATGACAGAAGAATTATTTTCTGAAATGATGAATGCTTCAGACTCTGATCCGGTTTCTATTCCAAATGAGTCAAATTCTGTGAATGATAATACATCTGAATTGATGAAGCAAATTGATATGTTGCAACAGTCTCTTGATGAGGTTGAAGATGAAAACTTTGATCTCAAACATAAACTTGAAAAGTCTTTAAAAGTAAATCAAGAGCTTTGCACTGAGATCAATGATTTGAAAATTACTTTGTTTAAAAATGCTTCAAATGATAAACAGATGTTCAATGATCCAAGTTGGAAGGTAAGAACCAATCCATAATTTGATGCTCCTACAAAACCTTCAGTTGTTTACTCTGATTGTCCTGAATATCCACCGAGTATTTTTGAAAAGGGTGAGACTTCAAAGAGCACTAGAAAAGAACCACCTTCTAAGTTAGAGACTAACAAGGTTCCTGTTTCTGTTTCAGAATGATAGGTTATCTAGTAAAACTTTTGCTTCAAACAGTTGTACTTCTGACAGTGTTATTTTGAAAAGTAATTCTTTTGATAAACATGGATGTAAGGTTTGTTCTGATAAATCTAAGTTTATGAATTTTGCTCGAAAGAATCTATATTGCAAACACTGTTGGGATAACTCATTCACATACTACTCCCCTCCAAAGTCCAAACAGAATAAGAGAAAAGGTAAACTGAACTTTAAGTCTAATTCTATTTCTAATTCTTCTGCACAACCCAAAGTGTATCGAGCTAAGGTTGCCAATCCTACTTCTAAAAAGCACTTTCATTTAAATGTTAAGATGGTTTGGAAATGGGTTCCAAAGTCGCGTTATGAATGGAGAGTGAAAGTCAAACCAGATGATATTCCTGAGTTGCTTGATGCTAACCGCGAATGACCCATCCTGATATGGGTGCCTAAGCAAAACTAATTGTCTCTTTTGCAGGCCTGTCGATTGTGGGTAATAGATTCCGGATGTTCACGCCACATGACAGGATTCAAGCACCTCTTGCATAACTATGTGGAGGAGCCTGCCGGAGCAGTTAGATTTTCCAATTCTGAAGTCGAAGGCCACGTCAGAGGATATGGAATGCTCGATAACGGTGTTGTGAAGATTCAAAAAGTGTTATATGTTGAAGGACTTGATCACAACCTGTTCAGTACCAGTCACTTCTGTGACATGAAATATCAAGTCCGCTTCACAACCACTCATTGCTATCTAGAGGATCCCGATGGTTACGAAGTCTTCAAAGCTGAGCGCCATGGAAATCTATACTATGTAGATTTTCCTACACTGTCTGCCACACGTCCTGTAACACCCTTAATTCTTGAAATAGCAACTAATTTAAAATTTTCTAAATACATCGATAATTGATTCATCTACAATCACAATTTAAGATTGAACCTCAATACACACATTCAATTCCATACATACAGACTATAATAATGACGGGTGCTACTAAAACCCAATAACAGTCACTATCTCCAAAATACGGAAGACTTCACCAACTACTTACACTTATGTAAGGCTACGGCTCAACTCTTCATAGTACTGCTAGAACCCAAAACCCCCCAACTGGAACCTGATGCACATGCCGACAAATAAAAAGGTTAGGCTAACGCCTAGTGAGTTCAAGAGTTTTCGACATATATGAATACTTAATGTTAACAGTAAAGATTATCATGTAAGCCATAATTTTCCAAAAAGATTAGCTTTAATAAGAGACGACTCATTTTCCAAATCTGCACATTTTAAAGACGAATACCCCAACATAAAATATTCTTTCATAGAGTAAATTCAACCCAAAACTCACTCAAAGCATTAAATAGAAATTGAACTCCCCATTTATAAAAACGTAGATAAAACTTAATTTCTCGAAAACACCTAAACGTGGGTGGAACATATTACCCAATTTATAAATCATGGATAAACCCCATACATATAAAATGTCACCGAAAACATGGAAACCAAAATACAATACCCAGAAGAATAACACCTTTCGGTGACGGGGAAGACCCGATTCCATCGAATGTGGCGGCACATAAAGATAAGCCACATATCTATGTTATAAGCATACTTCAAGGATGGGCAACCATTGACATCAACCCTATTCATGGATCTTTAGTCAAGGTAGACGTCAATCCTATTCATGGATCTTTAGTCATCATAGGCATCAACCCTATTCATGGATCTTTAGCCGTTGGAACATCAACCCTATTCATGGATCTTTAATTCCAAAGAATCACCAAGTTCAACCCTATTCATGGATCTTTACCTTGGGACCTCACCATCCTTGACACGCTTGTTCATTTGGGAACTTACATCGTATCACCAATGCCTATTTCCAATTTACAACTCGGGACCTCATCCCGCATTTACATGATAAACCGACCTCTATGCCTATGGATCCAATGCATTACGGTCAAAACATTACATGACTCAAGAGAATAACAACGCCCTCAAAACATGTAATTCCCAAATAAAATACAACTAGGTACCATACGACCAAGGCTCCTTAACGAGCTACCAAGATTGAACAAATATTCCGAAGACTCATTTTAATCAAACTGAGCCCGAGCTCAACAAAACTTGCTTTATCGTACAATAAATGTCGGTGTAAACAATAAAACATTTTTAACCATCGTTCATGAAACCCAACGACTAAAAGTTTGATTAACCCAAAACACAAAGTTGGTTGAGGCAAACCCATTTCCAAATGAACTTATACTCTTATTTCCAAAATACCATATGACACAATGATATGTATCTTCCCAAACGGTTATATAAAATTAAGTACCCAAAAACGACAATTACGCCCAATAAACTCCATTTATATAAAATTGTCAAGGACACATGTCTATATGATTTATTTATCAAAATACCCAAGAATGTATGTTATATAAGTTTATAAAGTCGAACACTTCAAAATAACCAAAACTTATCAGCAGTTAACAAATTTCATGTAAAACACAAAACACTTTAAAATAAACATTTTGGCATGTACACCGTTTTCACAAATCATCTTGAACTCACCTTGCTAGATTTAGGCTAAATCTAGATTTTACCCCAACTTGTGCTCCTTTGAAGAAACTTGAATCCTCCAAGCCAAAAGTCTCCAAAAACCACATAGATTTTGACGAAAACCTAGAAAACCCAAAATGAACTTGAGGTTGAAGGTGAAGATGAAGCTTCTTGACCAAAGCTTCCAATCTTTGATGGGTGGAAGGAGAAACACTTGGAACACAATAGATTTGGTGACTTGGATGCATAAAACCGATTTTAGGGTTTGGGGTTCGGTTTCTAGAGAGAAAAAAGGGTGAAAGGGGGGTTGAGATAAATGAAGAGGGGCTGCTCAAAGCTGCTTAAAAACGACCAGGGGCCGTCGGCGATAGTGCCACACGACTATGCCCTTGGCATAGTCGCCGGGCATAGTCGCCCAAAGGGGGAGGGCCGCGGTACATCTCCCGCGATTATGCCCCGCGAGAGTGACATTCTGTCACAATCACAGGCATAGTCGCCCAGGTCCCTCCGAAGGTCAAAATTCCGACTTTTCGACCCGACGTGCCCTCGGTCCGAAATTCAAAACCCACAAACACCATTTGGATAAGTTCTAAAATCATGGCTTAACCGGATAAGGGTGAAATAAGGGTTACCCAAAATCACGGGTGTTACACGTCCAATATGCCTACTAGCCAAAGCTTCCAAAGCACAATCGTGGACGTGGCATCGACGCTTGTCTCATCAAAATTTCAGATCTATAGAGAAGCTACAGAGACAAGGTCTGGTCAAAGGTCTACCAGAAATGAGGTTCGAAAAAGACTCACTATGTCCCGCATGTGAGTTGGGCAAAATGAAGCGAAGCTCCTTCAAGTCCAAAGTTGAATCATTGACCTCATCTGCACTGGAACTTCTTCATATGGACCTTTGTGGCCCAATGCGCACAACATCTATCAACGGAAAGAAATATGTGTTGGTAATGATAGATGACTACTCAATGTATACATGGCTCGAGTTTCTTCGCAATAAGTCAGATGCGCCAGAGTTGATTATCGCGTTCATCAAGCGCATTCAAGTACGTCTTCAACTGCCAGTCAGAACCATTCACAGTGACAATGGCACGGAGTTCAAGAATGACACCCTGAAGAGTTATCTTACCTCCGTGGGTATTTCACACAATTTCTCCGCAGCCTACACTCCACAACAAAACGACATTGTTGAACGGAAGAACCGTACTCTGGTTGAAGCAGTTCGTACTATGCTTGCTTACTCGAATCTACCCATGTACCTTTGGGCTGAGGCAGTTGCTACAACATGTTTTACACAGAATCGTACCATTGTGGTCAAGCGCTTTAATAAAACAGCATATGAGTTAATCAACAATCGTACACCTAATATCAAATTTCTTCGTGTTTTTGGTTGCAGGTGTTACATTCTTAAAGAGCGTCAAGGATTATCAAAATTTGATAAGAAAGCGGATGAAGGATATCTCGTTGGATACTCTCTGACATCCAAAGCTTATCGAATTTACATTATTCGAACTAAGACGGTTGTTGAAAGCATTAATGTCTCCTTTGACGAGAATTCTACAAGGACTTCTGGACACAACAGTTCAGAACTCGTAATTAAGGACAAAGCTTCTATTCAATCCAGAATAGAACCAGCTTCTCAAAGATCTACTTCTTCTAACTCTAACTCTACTTCATCTGAGTTAGATTTATTGTTTATTGATGCCTTTGATGATATATGTGCAGATTTTGAAAAAGGCATATCAACATCGATAACAAGTGGTACAGGCTCGGAGGTCCCTACTATATCTGAAGACATATCTGGACCGCCCGAAGAAGAAGTCACTGAAACTTCATATCCATCAGGTACAACTCAACCATTTGTTTCTGACTCTACTAATGTTGAATCTGTCTCTACAGATAGTTCGTCTGGAAACGAAGTCCCGAGTACTTCAACTGCTAGTCCAGAACCCTCAGTATCAGAAACACCAGTACACGATGTCCCGAGTACATCTATGGAGTTGCCTGCTGTGCACGATGAAAACGATGCGTCCAATACGCAACAACAAGTTGAATCCTTACCAAGCACATATCGTTGGACTAAGGATCATCCCCTGGAAAACGTGATAGGTGACGTACAATCTGGTGTCACGACAAGGTCAACAACAACCAACTTCTGCATGTTTTCAAGCTTCCTCAGTTCTTTAGAGCCAAAGAAAGCGTCTGAAGCTCTACGTGATCCCTTCTGGATTTCTGCCATGCAAGACGAGCTTCTACAATTCGAAAGGAACAAGGTATGACGCTTGATCCCACTACCTAAAGGTAAATCTGTTATAGGAACAAAGTGGGTTTTCAGAAATAAGAAAGACGAAGCCGGAGTAGTAGTGAGAAACAAAGCTCGTTTGGTCGCAAAAGGGTACTGTCAACAAGAGGGCATTGACTATGACGAAACATTCGCCCCGGTTGCAAGGATCGAAGGCATCAGAATCTTTCTAGCATATGCAGCGCACAAAAACTTTACTGTCTATCAAATGGATGTAAAGTCGACTTTTCTGAATGGTGTTTTGCATGAGGAGGTTTACGTGGCTCAACCTGAAGGTTTCGTTGATCCTCATCACCTTGATCATGTCTATGTTTTAGACAAAGCACTGTATGGTCTTAAACAAGCACAGCGAGCCTGGTATGAAACTCTCACTAAATTTCTACTTGCTTCTGGTTTCAAGAAAGGTACAGTTGATACTACCTTATTTCTTAAAAGGCAAGGTGAGGACTTGATTCTCATTCAGATTTATGTTGACGACATAATATTTGGGTCGACAAATCCAAAATTTTGTAAGAAATTTTCAAAGATAATGGAAACAAAGTTTGAAATGTCGATGATGGGTGAATTGAATTTCTTTCTTGGTTTACAAGTAAAGCAATTACCCGACGGCATATTTATTAATCAAGCTAAATATATAAAAGATATTTTGAAAAAGTTCAATATGTCAGACAGTTCAGTCATGAAAATACCAATGGCTACTGGTACACTCTTAGACGCAGATCCCTCCGGGAAATCTGTTGATCAAAAGGTGTATCGCAACATGATTGGTTCTTTACTTTATCTGACTGCCAGTCGCCTGGATATAATGTTTGCCACATGTTTTTGTGCGAGATATCAGTCTAATCCTAAAGAGTCGCACTTATCTACTGTTAAGCGAATCCTTAGATATCTCAAAGGTTCTCCTAATCTAGGCCTTTGGTATCCAAAGGATTCACGTTTTGAACTAACTGCCTTTACAGATGATGATCATGCAGGATGTAAGCTAGACCGGAAGAGCACCTCTGGATCATGTCAATTTATAGGTGACAAACTTGTAAGTTGGACTTCAAAGAAACAAAATTGCGTTTCAACATCCACTGTCGAGGCTGAGTATGTAGCTGCTGCTAGCTGCTGTTCTCAAGTCCTCTGGATGACGACACAGTTAAGGGACTTTGGATACAACTACAAGCGTGTTCCTATTTATTGTGATTCCAAGAGCGCAATATCTATAACTGCTAACCCGGTACAACATTCGAAGACAAAGCATATCGATGTACGCTATCACTTCATTAAGGATCATGTAGAAAAAGGTAATATTGAAATGCACTTTGTTCAAACTGACCTCCAGTTAGCTGATCTTTTCACCAAGCCATTGGATGAAAAGCGATTTCAATTTCTCATCAGCAAACTTGGTATGTTGAACATGTCTTAGACCTTACTCATGATTCTAGGGGGAGTATTCTACGTCTTTATCTTGTGTGTTATTTTTAAACTGTTGCTAACGAGAGAGGAATCATTTTCATAAATGATTACCCTTATTTCTTTTATTTATGCAGGTTTGGTCAAGTGACAATGGCTTCTAATCACATCAGATTAGGACCCGCACTTCAGTGCTTTATTTATTTTTCTGCTTTATCTTTATGTTAAAAAAAATAATAATAATAAAAATAAAAATAAAAATAAAAAAAACTACATTAAGTTAAGGGGGAGAATATCTGTGTTTTTAACAGATTTTTTGGATACTTAAATGCTTATCTGACCGTGTGTTCTTAAAGATAAATACTTGTGTTTTATCTTGTCAATATACTTTGTCAAGTATTCATACACATAACGGTTCAGAACATTCTATTTGACTTTGTTATTACCATGTATCAAAAGTTAAATCTTTCTATGGTAATACTCACGTTCTTTGTATTCACTGTTGATAGAATCAAACGTCATTTCATGTGCTTTCATTGAAAATATGTTTATATATTGTTCATATAAACAACATTCGTTTTTGATTCTCCAAAATCTTATTCTTCATGACAAAATGATATAAGCTTAATTGTCAAACTCTTTTAGTTTGAGGGGGAGAATTGCATCGTCAAACATCTTCTGTTTTGACATCTCCGAATATTATATTCTTCATGTAACAAGTGGTATTTGTGCTTACATGTACAAAAAGCTTGTTGAACACTATGTTCTTTTAGGAAAATACATGGGATTCAGTGTGAGAACTTATCAGAACTTCCATGGATTCACGATAACCAGTGTTTCCTTCCCAGGAAGTATTCCCTGAGTGATTGAGGGGAGAAGGGTCAAAAGAATTGAGTGATGGTGTGTGAAGAGGTAAAATGGAAAAGAGAGATTGGTTAGACGTGAGCATTAAAAGAAAGAGGGTGAGAGATCAGAGTAAAAGAATACTAGACTCTGCACCAAACCACTTTCTGAGCCGGGCAGCCACATAATCTAATTAGTTCACATTCTTTAGTGACTATCATTGAAATACGCAACTAGCCCATGCCATCTCTTGCATACAACCCCACCAGCTACTCATTCTTTTCTCAAAAAGAGAATGTTTCACATTTTCTGGGGAAGCAGCACATATGCTATTGGTTCTTCATTTGGAAGATACTAATATTGAAAAAGAAGGAAAGTTGCCCCACCTTCGAACCCTTTCTCATGCACATTGAGTCTTTGTATAATTTGTTGTTGTCTCAACAAGTTTACATACTTTGAGCCTATAATGAAAAGCAATCATCTATGCTTAATTCTTTCATACACATGCACGAGCACACATAAATTTGTTTTCTGTCAGAACGTTCATAGATAACCATGTGTTATTCGATGATTGAATGGAAGTCCTGGGGAGTCAACATCAAAACCAGCTCCTTATATAGTAACTTTGTGTTACTCAGTAACTTTGTGTTACTGACAGACATTTTAACTGAGTCATTTGTTGATTCAGGGTTACAACTCTTAAACTGTTTGAATTTGCAAAAAAATTTAAATGGTTACTACTTTCTATTTTTTTGAAAAGATTGAAATAATCACTCTTTCCATCTGGGAAGACTGCTCTTATTTCCATATAGGGCTCGTTACATGAAGACTGTGCTTACGTGATCATACACAATGGGGGAGATTGTCTTGAAAAGGGGGAGATTGTTTTGCAAAGTTTTGATGATGATGATTCTCACCACTCATCAAAAAGGGGGAGAATATATTAAGGGGGAATATAATCTGAAGACTGCTGAAGATTTTAAAGCTATCAATGTCATATCTGAAGATATCTGAAGTTTTTCAAGAAAAGAGAAGAAAAATGAAGACCCGAAGACAATTGCAAATTTTGTTTAATCTTGAATCCAAAGGGGGAGATTGTTGGATCATAAATTGTATTCAAGATTAAAGTTAAAGTTAAGGGTTTAAACTGCAATTGTATTAAAGTTAGTTAGAGGGTTTATTATGTAATAGATTAATAGTTATTAGCTATTGGGCCTCAAGCCCATTAGGCCTAAAAGGCTGGGTATTTATTGTTTTGATTTATTAGGTGTTAGGTTTAATCCTCACAATTACTTTCATAATCATATAGTGAGGTAGCAAGTTTTCTCTGTATTCAAGGGTATCAAGAACACATAAGGTTTAACTGTTTATTCAAGGGATTGGTACGTTTTGTTAATCTTATTATCTCTTGATATTATTGTGTTTCTGTGATTGTTAATCAACTAGATTAAACTGGGATAACAACTATTGCAGGCTTCTAACACCCAACAATTTGGTATGTGCAGGGTCTTCCTTTTATGTAGATCTTTTCATGTATCACTATTAATTAATATATTATAGTACTATAATTTTGTTTTAATTATATTATTAAATATGTAATTGGTTATTTTTTCTAGATGTAATTAAAATATATAAAATAATCATTGAATTCTAACAAAATACTTAATTTTTTATATATAAAAAACATTATATTATTAAGCCTAAATTAAACAAATTTATAAAAAAACATTATCACTTTCTCAAAACCATCCAAAATTGTACTGTAAATCGACAAAAAAATAAAATGAAACATTAAAATCGTGATGTATTTCGTTGCATTACGCGAGTACGTTTCTAGTACATTCTTAATTATTATAATTTTTATTTATTGAATTTCATTTATTTTAACACGAAATAGAAGAAAAATATAAACCAATCTAAAAATTATTATTGTAACCATGGTTTCATGTAAAAAGGTATGGGATTTGAAAATAATTACCCGACTTGATGATTTGTGAAATGTCCCAAGCCTGAAGCAACAGGTTGATCCAATAACTTCGAGTCCAACTTAAACCATGGTGGAAGTTATTCGTAACTCATAAATTGAGATTTATACAAAGCTCACATATCTCATTTTCTATTAATGTGGTACAAGTTGTTACAGACTAGATATATAATATTAGGGGTGTTCATCGGTTGACATCCAATGGATGTGAGGGGAACCGAACCGATCCAATCATCCATTGGATGTTGGATTTTTTTCCAATCCAATGGATGATTGAATCGGTTCGATTCCATCCATTGGATGTTCTTATTGGATATCCATTGGATCGGATTGGATCCATCCGACATCCAGTGGATGATCAAATCGGAATCATCCAACGTGTTAATTTAATGCAATGTTCTAATTAATTACTTTTAGTTTGTGTTAAAACCAACATAAGTGAGACTAAAAATTCAAAAACCAACACAAAACAAATTTAGATTTAAGCAAATTGCAAAAAAAATAATTAAATGATAGTTGGATGGAAAACTGGATGGTAATCGGATGGTTAATTGGATGGGTAATTGGATATTGGTCGGTTCTGGACTGCCATCCAAGAACCGACCGATCCAAATTGGATGTTGGATTTTCAATCCGATCCGATCCAATTACAATTGGATATCCAATTATGGTCGGTCGATTCTAATTGGATCGGTCGGTTCCTATTGGATTGGTTGAATTTCTGCACACCCCTATATAATATGGCTTGCATACCTTGATTTTTTTTTTTTTGAACGGTAGAATTTTATAAAACTAACAAGAAGTTAGAAAAAGAAACAGTTACATAGGAGTAATGGCAAGGGGAGGATTAGTAAGCTAACCAACCCAATTAATAGACAAATTGCTACTTCTATGAGTTACCAAAAAATAAGCACGAGTTATGATGTTCTCAAAAAGCAACACCTTCCTTGGCTTCGGGTTGCCAAAGAGAATACCATTCTGAAACACCCATATAGACCATAAAGTGGTAAGCATAACGACCTCAAAACACAAAAAAAAACTCCCTCTTCAACTAAATTGAGTCAATCAAAGAGATCCAATCCGAATAAGAATGGAGATTCGGAATATCCATATGCCACCAACGACCAATGAGAACCCACAAGTCTTTAGCGACAGGACATGAAAAGAAAAGATGACTGCAATCCTCCAATCCTATATCACAATTAGGACATAAAAGAGACGAAACATCGATGCCTCTTTTATCCAAATTTATCCGAGTAGGAAGCCGATTGAGAAGCAACCGCCACGCAAACACATTAACTTTGATGGGAACAACTCTATTCCATCTAGTAGGACGAGAATCCACCTTGAAATGACTAGAATCAATTAAACGCCTAGCTGAAGCCATTGAAAAATCACTCGACCCTTCTAACATCCACACCCATCTATCCTTTTGACAGGAGGGCACAAAGGTAGACAAAATTTGTTGTAGTTCACTAAATTGGACAGCCTCAACCCCACCTCTCAGTGCCATTCGAAGACACACATCCCAACACCTTAACTCCACACAAGACTTGGCATTCGCCGATTTATTCAATTTTAAAGCGTAAACTCTAAGAAATTGAATTTTAAAAGGAGAATCGCCAAGCCAAACATCATCCCAAAACGCGGTCAAAACACCATCGCACATCTTTTTCTTACAGAAAGAGAAAAGATCAATACCTTTGTCCTTTAGAGCGTTGATCGATTTTATAATTGAAACCCATGTTGAGTTCGAAATTTGCCTAGGCAAACTCGAACCAATTAGGCCCTTCTCGCCATAGATGGATTTAATAATTTTAACCCAAAAGTGCCTCATCCTCCAACCAAAACCGCCAAATCCACTTGAAAAGCAATGCACGGTTAAACGCCATAATGCTACCAATATCAAGTCCTCCGAATTTGAGACTAGCCATAACTTTTTTCCACTTGACTCAAGACATTTTCTTTTCCTCCACATCAGCACCAATAAATAATCTATTTCTGATAGATTCCAAACCTTGGTCAACTAACCTTGGGATTTTGTAGATAGACATGAAGTAAGTAGGAAGACTCCCCAAAACAGACTTTAAAAGGGTAATCCGACCACCAACCGAAAGGGTTTTAACTTTCCAATTGGAAAGTTTGACCAATAATTTCTCGAACACCACCTTTCAACCCTCCTTTTTGGACATATTACCCCCAACATGTAAGCCTAAATACGAAAATGGAGGCTTTAATCCATCACACCCAACACGAGAGGCCAAACACTCGATTTCTTGCGAATCCACCCCCACACCAAACAGTTTGCTTTTATGAAGATTAATTTTGAGACCCGAGATAAGGAAAAAACATCTAAGAATACGAATAATATTCATAGCATTCGCTAAAGACCTTTCACCTAGAAAAATCACATCATCTGCGTAGAAAATGTTGAAAAGAGGGTATCGTTCTTTAGCAATAGCAACACCCAGGAAGAGATTTTTTGAAACTGCATCTTGAATAATGACATGTAATCCTTCCATGGATTAATATTGTGGTATTAATTTTTTTTTTAAATTAAAAAAATACTATTGTTCTAAATAAATACTTATGTCATATAAAATATTCTTTTATATATGAAAATCCGATTACAATAAACCAACCATTTAATTTTTTATTTAATAAAAATGTTATTTAAAAACATTATAATTGCAGCAACAGAATTGACAAATTAGCAATATTTGGGGAAAACAAGGAGGGAAGCAATGTTTCAAAAACAAGAAGGATATTCCTCAAATATTTGCATTTTGCAAGGACAACTATGGAATTTATATATCAATTAAATGTTGTTGACATATAGATATCATCGTTGAATTCTAATTGGGGTCATCATTTTAACTGAACTGAATTTTGGGATTATTAATGAACTTCTTTTTTATCATCATTTTAGGCAAGTTTTTTAAAAATATGGTTTTGGCATATCGACCCTCTTTGATCTTCCATCAAATATCAATTGTTTCAAACAAAACAATCCATATGTTGTTTTAATCAACATCAAAGAAAGATAATATCTAAAAAAACATAAGCAAAATGACAAGCAAATAGAAAACCATAATTAATCGTAAACAACTAATTAATGAAGTGGATATAAATAATATTTATTTATCATCCATTTTAAAATCCTCGATGTTCATTGATCCCAAAAAGATAATGGTCAGTAGGATCATCATTGAATCGCTTCTTAGGTCATCATTTTAAGCAAGTTTTTCAAAACATGATTTTTTACAGACCGACTCTCTTTGATTTTCTCACCAAATAAGGTTTATTGTTTTGATCTATAGAGATCAGTTTGGTTTTTAATCAGCAACAAAAAAGATAAGATCTACAAAAAAACAAGTGTTTAATCAAATTAAAGAAACAAAATTCATCCAAAACAACTATAGAAAGGGTCAATCTTTGAATTGCCTTTTGGGTTCTCATTTTTGGCAAATTTCCTAAAATTTAGTATTTTCTGATCTTTTTTTTTTTTTGACTTTTTCATCAGATAAGATTCAATCATTTCAAACAAATGAGCCAACTATGGTTTTAGTTCAGTTATGAAAAGATAATATCTACAAACATAGTAAGTGTTTACTCAAATTAGAAGTAACATAAGGAGTCAGTATCCATCAAAAACAACTATGCGAGTATAATATGGCAAACATTTATTTATCAACCGATAAATGATAAAACCGTTTTATGACCACAAATTTTAGAATCATGGACATTAATAGATCCTAACAAGATAATTGTGAGAGCAATCGTCATTGAATCACTTATTAATTAGCTCTATTTCAAGCAAAGGTTTTTTTAAAAAAGGTTTTGTAGATCCATTCTGATTGGGGTTTTTTTCAGCAATTAAGTAACACAAAATCATTGAGAGTCATTAATTCCAAAAAGATAATGGTTAGAGAAATCACTACCGAATTGCTTACTGGTTCATCATTTTAAACAAGTTTTCCAAAATAAGGTTATTTTACGGACATGACTTCAATTAGAAAAGATAAAATCTATAAGAAAAGTAAGGGCTTAATAAAAACAACAAGCAAAAGAAAAAAAAAAAGAAACAAAATATATCAGTCAAACCACTTAATGATCATCAATCTTAAAAATCATGAATTTTATCGAGCCTCAATATGGATCATCCCCGAATTGCTATCTGGGTCATCGGTTTTACCAAGTTTAGCAAAACGACAATCTTCAATCATTTCAACTGACCATTCAGTTACACAAGTTACAACCAACATAAAAAAGATAAAATCTACAACAAAAAGGTCAGTATTTTAGTGAAATAAGAAGCACCACAAAGAAATAGAATCCATTAATAATAAATGTATAATTAAAAATTAACATATAAAATAATGTTTAGAGTTAATTACGGATTTGGTCCTTGTGGTTTGGTGGTTTTTACAAAAAATGGTCCCTAAACTTGTAACACCCGTAAATTGGATATTACCTCTTAGTAATAATGTGGGAGTCGTTGGGCTAGTAGAACGAAAAAGTGTCGAGGAATCAATCGAGATTTGCTATGGAATCATCGAGGATCGAACCAGACGAGAATACGCGAGGAAACAGAGCTTTTTGGGCTGCCGCGAGTTGTGGCGCGACTTGTGGTCGTGGCACAAGTCGCGTAACTCACTGGATGTGAGAAACGGGCGACGACATAACTCGCGAAACGCCCTGGTTGAGCTAAAAGTCCGATTTTCAGCCATTTTCCTCATTTCTCTCAAAACCCAAACCCTAAATCCTCTCCCCTTTTCTCCCCTAAACCCCAAAACCGAACCCTTATGTATTTTGAAGGTTTTCCCCTTGAACCACATGATCCTTTACCATCTAACTAGTTGGAATCTTGAACCAAAAACTTCCATCTTCATCTTCCCCATCTAGTTCAAAGTGTGGAACCTCGGGTTGAAGAGTTGGATTGGGTGTCCTCGGAAGGTCTCGTCATCTCTAGTGGTAAGCCTTCTTGAAATAATGCTATAAATGCTCCATTGATGGTTTCTTAGTGTTTGGTATCTCAAATCTTGGATTTGATGGTTTTGGAGAAATTAGGGTTTTAATCTCGTTTAGGGATTTCGGTGTATAATGTTTGGGGAATGTTTCTAAATGGTTTGGATTGTATGGATCTAGGTTTTGGAAGTTCTCGGCTTGAGGATTCAAGTGGTCTTCAAAAGAGCTCGTTGGGTAAAATATAGATTTAGCCTAAAATCTAGCAAGATGAGTTCAAGTTGATTTGTGAAAACGTTGTACATGCCAAAATGTTTATTTTAAAGTGTTTATATGTTTTACATGAAATTATCAAATGTTGGGTTAGTTGCTAATTTTTAATTAATTGAAGTATTTAACTTTACAAACTTTGTATAACACCCACAATTGGGAGGTTTGGACATTTTGATAACACTACAAAACAGAGGCTTATCACCGACGGATTAATCCGTCGGTGATCCGTCGGTAAATAGTCGTCGGTAAAGAGGTGGTCGACGTTCAAATTACCGACGGATCACCGACGGATATTACCGACGAATCACCGACGGTTATGTTTTCCGACGGATCACCGACGGTTACCGACGGCGAGGTTATTTCCGACGGATCACCGACGGTCTTCCTTTAGCGACGGATTACCGACGGATTATTACCGACGGATTCTTTCCGACGAATTTAGCGACGGATTTCCGACGGATATTTATTAAATAAAAATTAAATTAAAAAATACTTTCCGACGGATTACCGACGGATAATCCGTCGGTAATTTAATTTTTTTTAAATAATTAAAAATTAAAATTTTCCAGTTTTTTATCCCATACAAAACCTGCCAATTTTTAAATATTACTAATTCTTAAAGTGTACAAAATATCTATAAATACATAAACATAATCCTACGGAGGGGGAAATGAGTGTTGATTGTTAAACTTGATCATGAACGCGTCAAACTGTGCCATTCGTTCCTGCATCTGTCTCTTCTCTGCTTCATCTCTATCCAATCGCTCATGCATCTGAATCCTCTCTGCTACCTCTCTCTGTAGTCGCTCCTGCAACTGGATCCTCTGTGTTTCCTCTCTCTCTAACCTCTGCCTCAACTCCTCCAACTGAAATTCAACATTTGACAAACATATATAGAACAATGTCAGACAACATTTAACAAACATATGATTAACAATGTTAAACAACATTTGACAAGCATACCTCCTCATCGCGACGGCCACGCGTGCTCTCGCTCGAACTGGCACTTGAATCACCGGTCATAGCATAATAGGGATCATGACTGGTCCCCCATCCAAAAAGACGGCCCTTACGCCGTCCTCCGACACTACGCTCCCACAACTCGGCGTCATTGGGAGGTACAGTGCCGGGAGGTAAGTCCGGGTACTCCTCATCCCTATTCCGATGGTAGGCATCCTACATTTTACCAAATTAGACATTGTCAAGTCAACTAACCTATAGAAAATTCGGCAACATTTCAACTGTGATTTGAACATATATCCATGACCTATTTTTATGAAAACAATCCTATCGTCTGCCCAACAATTGGCAACCCAAACTAAGTTTGCTATAATTTCTATCTATCTTATAAAACAAACAAATATCTAGTCATGCATAATTGAACTTACCATCATATGAGCCGCCTTTGGATAAACGTAGATCGGAGGATCCGTGGTCGGACCAGTCGCACCCGGAACAAGCTTCCTGTTGGTGCAGTGTGTAGCCTCCCAAACCTCATCGCTGGTAGGCTCACGGCCCCATGTATCTTTCTACAATACACAACTTAAATTGTTAGTAGGTAATAAAATCATGTATATAGTACATATATTCATCAATTATATACATTTAGTCTAGTGTATGATAAATTACCAAGCGGTCCCGATGCATAGGGATACTAATAGATCCAGTACAGTGTCTGGATGTCATCCCCTCATACTCGGTGGCCCGATTGGCTGTATTGGCCGAAACTACACACCGGAACGCGTCGGTGTTCCATACCTGTTAAAAAGAAGACATAAATCAATATAAATCCTAGTACAACCAGATACAAGTATTCAAAACAAAACAAACCTGCTCAATCATCTGGACCCAAAACTCACTTCGGATCCACTCTGGAGGGTGTGGCGCAAGAATCCTGTAGTCATGTCCGTCGAACTGGACACAATCAATGGCTAAAGACCTTTCCTCGGCGAAGACACGTGCATCTCTCATCATGTCGGAGTACCTATTATGTAGGTGACGCCGATATGCAGCTAATACATCGGCGTCCATCTCAGGAGGCCAACTATAATACAACTGCAAACACATTGTTTGGATTAAGTAAACATAAATCCACTCAATAAGTTAAATAGAGTAAAATACCTACCCGAAATCGATCCAGCAACCGTGGATAGTGCTCATTAGGGACATCCTTAAAATGAGCCCAAGGACCATCAAACATGGACTTAAAGACGGCAATGGCCCTCCGGACTGCCGACTTGTCCTTAAACCTTCACAATTGTAAAATATACAACATAAAAAACATTAGGATCGGTTTATTATGTACTAGAATAAATAATATATTACATCTACTTACCCGCCCGCATCAGATAACAAAAGTAGCGGTCGCTGACTAGGCTGGGGCGTCTGTGATGCCACATTCGGGCCTCTAACCCTCGATCCCGCTGCTCTGTCATCAGACTGGATCTGATCTAGGCCGTCGCCGGTGAACTCATCGGCCTGGGGGTCACCACACCCAGCGGAGCTGCTATTGCCCCTACCCCTACCACTCCTACTACCCCTAAAAGGGTGTCCAGACATCTAAAAATAAAGAATGGTTAACACAAAATGATATAAGTGTACATAAATCATAAGACCCAAAAATAGAGAATGTTTAACACGAAAATGTCTACATATGAAAGACACACTAGTTATCAGACGAGTGATCAGATAACATAAGTTCGTCTTCGTTATCTTCATCATCATCCATATCTTCAAATTCTTCTTCCTCGTCGCTAGCTTCGTGATCTGATGCAGTTTCCTCGCTAGCTTCGTCATTTGTGGTGACTATGTTGATCTCCCCAGTGACAAGAGGGACGGAATCGAGGTCCTCATTTACCCAGTTGCTTGTATGATGAGTTACCCGTTCGTTGGTTTGAAAGAACGGTTCTCCATCCACGTTATCATCATCCAACATATCGATAGCCCTTTCTGCAACTTCATATATTCCACGGGCTTTGGTCTTCACAACTGCCCACCAGTCCTTTAAATCCTTACTTCCTGAAGGATAGGGTGTGTAATACACTTGTTCCGCTTGTGATGCTAGGACGTAATAGTCCTCACCTCTGAGTCTAGACTTGTATTTGATATCAACCAACCCATGTTTAGGGTCGACTCTAACTCCATCTGGACTATCAAACCATGTACACTTGAACAAAACTACAGCACAATAACCCACACCGTAGTACTCCACCTCTAACACGTCGTCCAACAATCCGTAATAGTCAAACTCGGAGTCGTCATAACAAGATCCTCTCACACATACGCCACTATTATGTGTGACACGCCCAGCAGCATGTGTTACCGTATGAAACTTGTAACCATTGACAAAATATCCCTTATGCGACCAAGCATATCGGCCTGGTCCACGTGCTAGGGATTTCAAATGTTCAGAGAAATCGCCTGATCCGAGCATGACCTATAAAACCGCAAATAAGAAATAAATTACATATGTGTAACATTACATACGTAAATTTCATATGTTTGTACTCACGTGTTGTTCGAACCAAGTAGAAAACCTTTCATCCCGAGCTTTATCTCGTGCAACTGCATCAAGATGAGGTTCTCTTTGTCGTATCCACTCATCGAAGGTCCATTGAAAAGGTCGAAATTCTTCACAATTCAACAACACATATGTGTAGATCTTGTGAATCTCGGCTTGAGTCAAGATGGTCTTTTTCCCCCCTTCTCGAATAATCTACGAGATGGAACCTTGAATATGCTCAAGCGATCGTCTATTCCTGAAGAACTAGGAATATCTGGGGCAAAGTTTCTTGACTCGCGATTATGTCGAGTTTCTATCTGTGGATCAAAATACAGGGAGCAATAGGTGGAGAGTTCATTTACTAGATATGACTCAACGATAGACCCCTCCACCCTTGTTTTGTTTCTAACAGTCCTCTTCAACGACCCAAGCTTCCTAAACAACGATTGAAATATGTGTTAGAAAATAAATGGGTAAGTATTTGAATGAAAAGTATTTGAATGGCAAAGTTCATTTACCTCTCATAAAGATACATCCATCTATATTGGACCGACCCACCATTTATGGCTTCTCGTGTCAAATGTATCACTAAGTGTTCCATAGAATCAAAGAATCCGGGCGGGAAGACTTTTTCCAACTTACAAATTGTTTGAACGATACTTGTTTGCAATGGAATCAAGTCTTCTAAGTGTAACACCCTTGAGCAGATTACACGAAAGGATGTGCATAACTCCGTTATCGCATCCCATATGGGAGTCGGTATCATCCCTCGTAACGCAATAGGAAGCAATCGTTGCATCAACACATGACAATCATGACTCTTGAAGCTATAAAAACTGTAATCTGCCATGTTTACACAACCCCCAATATTCGAAGCATACCCGTCCGGAAACTTCAGTCTCTTCAACCATTCACATACTTGTTTTACTTGTTGTTTTGTCAAAGTGTACGACGACTTCGGCTTCACTACTTTATTGCCTGACGTGGCAATGTGCAACTGCGGTCGGTTGCAATATATCTCTACATCCCTCTTTGCTTTTATATTGTCTTTCGTTTTTGATGTGTCCATGAAAGTGTTAAAGAGATTCTCAAAGACGTTCTTCTCAATGTGCATGACATCCAGGTTGTGTCGGATTAACAACGTCTTCCAATATGGCAGCTCCCAAAAGATGTTTCTCTTCACCCAATTATGAGTGATTCCGAAACCGGTAATTTTTATATTGGTCCGTCGAAACGGGGAGCCATCGTAAACAGTTGGAAGATGACGGACCTGTTCCCATATTTCTTCACCGGTTAACTCAGGTGGTGGACCGGCTAACACCCTAGATCCATCCAGAAACCCTGTTCGATCACGTCGGAAGGGGTGTGCACTAGGTAACCATCTCCGACAACATTGTGTAGGCAGGGAAGTCCCTGACGGTCCATAGAAGTATAGCCCTCATCTCAAAATTATTCTTACGATAAGCATCATACGTAAGAGCGCCCACTGTATACAACATCTTGAGATCATCTATTAACGGCCTAAGAAAGACATCCAAATTCTGACCGGGGTTCTTTCTACCTGGAATGACCAATGCAAGTTTCACATATGAATCTTTCAAACTCAACCAAGGAGGTAAATTGTAGATGGTAAGAAACACTGGCCAAAGTGAATACGGATTCGAATTTGAATTATTCGGGTTGAAACCGTCGGTGCATAAGCCAAGACGCACATTCCGGACCTCAGAAGCGAAGTCAGGATGTACCATGTCGAAATGCTTCCAAGCCGCACCATCACTTGGATGTACCATCACACCCGGTTCTGTCTGATGATCCTTGTGCCAAGTCATCTCTTTAGACGTCTTCTTTGACATATACAATCTTTGAAGTCTAGGAACAATCGGCAAGTACGTCATCACCAAGTTAGGGACCTTGCTTCAACCACTTGTCTTGAAACGATATTCATTGCACACTCGGCAGTGGGTCAACTCAGAATCATCCTTATAAAATAACTTGCAATGGTTTTTGCAAGCGTCGATCTTTTGTTTTGGCAAAGCAAGCTTTTTCAAACTCTTTTTCGTCTCATAGAAGTTACCTGGTAGTTTATCACCCTCGGATAACATCTCTTTAATTATAGCAACATTGCGGTTATAAGTCGTCTCGGGTACATTACATTCTGCCTTCCAATTCAACAATCTCGTTGCAGCTCCTAATTTCGAGTAATTTGGACACCCGTCCCATAGTGGCTCGTCAGCAGCTTGTAACATGTCATAAAATCCTTGGGCAGAAGGATTAGGGGTTTCTTCTTCCCATGTCACGCCATCATGTATCATGTGATCGTTCACCATTTCAACATAACCTTCATTATGATCTACTACCGGAGTAGAAGATTGACCCACGTCTTGATGCCCTTCATTATGGTAATAAGTTTCACCATGTGCCCACCATGTGGTATAATCAGGCATGAAACCGTGCTTCATCAAATGCAGCCTCACGTCAGTCCTTTCTTTATAGCGTAAGTTTTGACACTTCTTACAAGGGCATCTAATACGAAGCACTATCCCATCACGTGTAGGTTTCCTTTCAACAGTCCTTTCATCGGCATAGGCATAGTCCAAAAAACTGTCCATTGCAACAATATAATCGACGCTAAGAAACCCCCGACTATCGTTCTTTCTATACATCCATCCTCTATCTGTCGACATATTCAACCACTACAACAAAGAAATAAGTGGTTAATCGACATAATCAAGATAAATGTGGTGTAATGGTTTGACTATTGAAAAGTCACACCGTAGGTTTAGATGAGCTTTGGATGACTTTAAACTCCTACGTGTAATGGTTTGACTATTTAAAAGTCAAATCGTAGGTGTCAATGAAGTTAGAAGTCTAATGAACACTACATGTAATGGTTTGCCTTCTTGAAAGTCAAACCATAGGTTTAGAGGAGTTTTGGATGACTCTAAAACTCTAAGTGTAATGGTTTGACTATTGGAAAGTCAAACCGTAGGTTACAATCAAAGAAAGATGTTCTGGAACGTTTAAAAACCCTACGTGTAATGGTTTGACTATTTAAAAGTCAAACCGTAGGTGTCAACGAAGTTAGAATTCTATTGAACACTACATGTAATGGTTTGCCTTCTTGAAAGTCAAACCATAGGTTTAGAGGAGTTTTGGATGACTCTAAAACTCTAAGTGTAATGGTTTGACTATTGGAAAGTCAAACCGTAGGTTACAATCAAAGAAAGATGTTCTGGAAAGTTTAAAAACCCTACATGTAATGGTTTGCCTTCTTGAAAGTCAAACCATAGGTTTAGAGGAGTTTTGGATGACTCTAAAACTCTAAATGTAATTGTTTGATTATTGGAAAGTCAAACATATGTTTTTTAAAATTTCGGCGGCATAACGGCTATAAAATGAATATTTCCATATATCAACCTAATGTTTGCCCAACAATTGGCAACCCAACTAAAATAAATAAATAAAATCAAGTATAATCAAATCCTAAATCATACCAAATGTCTCCATTTATCAACCTAATGTTTGTCCAATAAATGATAACCCATGTTGCATATCTATTATAAAAATGAAGATCTTGTGGGCACATATGTCATGATTAAATCTTGGGAAATTGACCCAAATGGCCCAAACATTGAACTGGATTGGCCTCCTAGCCCATTCTCGCTCTGCTTTACGGAAATAGCCCAAGGGGCTCCATTGCGCCCCTGGGCACGTGTCAAGCCCAGGTTAACCCTAATTAGGGTTTCTCCTTGGAATTTTGTTTGTTTGCTATTTTTCACGATTTCCAGCTGCTTTTTCATGTTGATTTTTACTGTTTTTTTCAAAAAGTTGTGATATCAAATTTATTTTAGCAGATAAATTGATTCCATGTGTTTTTTGAAATTGATTCCCTAGATTATTGCTATAAAACCAACAACCACTGAAGTTGTAAATCACCATTTTCATCCACAAATTTCAGACAATTGTTTTGCTTGTGTATCTGTGCGTGTTTTTTTTGAAAATATGAGATCCGGAGATGATAAAGTCAAGTTACATCTCCTAAGCGGTGGTTCATGGCAGCAGGATGGTAACGGGTGGGAGTATGTTACCGATCAACCGATAACCCGTGTCAAGGTGGCACCTAACATTACGCATCTTTAGTTGGTTAATTGTATTCACAGAAAATTTCGTATCGATCCTGCTCTTGGTACGATTAGAATATCGTATAAGGTTAATGATGGTCTTTATGAGTTATGCAACAATGACGATGTTTTGTCTTTCATTCAATTTTTTGACGGTGAAAATAATCCACCAACACTCTGTGTGTTTGTCGATCCATCGATGTCCGGTGGAAGCGATCTCGGTGGTACTTCGAATGCCGGAGGCGGTGTGGATGAATCTGATGATACCCCATATGTTGTTCTCGAAACACAACAAGGAGGAGAAGCAGAACAACAAGAAGATGACGACGACGAAGTTTATAGACATGATGAGGAGTCTCATGTTTACCACTTGGGTTTATCTGATGTTGATACTGATAAAGACGACGACGAACCAGAAAGTAGTCCTATCAAATCATACGGTGGGATAAATGATTTCTTTGATATGCCCCCTCCACTTCCATCAGCGACCCCAGTCATCACACCCAACCTACCCCCACGTTATAGTCGTAGTAGAAGAGTAAGTTTGGGTCAAGTATTCCAGACGAAAGACGATCTTACACTCGCTCTCGGTTTGAAGTTTCTTGAAGAGGGTTTTGAGTTTGGAGTTCATCGATCAAACAAAACCAGATACGATGCCAGATGTAGGCAAGCCGGATGTTCTTGGCGTATCTATGCGACCTCTGTCGAAAATACCAATATGTTTCATGTTCGTATATTGGAAGACGTACACACTTGCTCGAGGACGCAGCTGCATCCCAACCACCATCAAGCAAATAGTAGAGTGTTGGGTAATTTTATTTACCCTAAAGTGAAGGATACCAGCAGGACATACCGTGGATCCGACATTGTCAACGACGTCAGATCGGATTTGAAAATAGATATTTCTTACTGGCAAGCCTGGCGCGCAAAAGCTTATGCACTCACAATGGTGCGTGGTACCCCTGAAGAATCGTTTACCCGACTCCCCTGCTTTCTCTATAATCTGGAGCTTCGGAATCCTGGTACCGTTACCTCCATAAGGACAGACAGTAGAGAACGTTTTGAGATGTGTTTCGCTGCCCTCGGTTGCGCGATACGTGGTTATTTTAATAACTTTCGTGGTTATTTTAATTGAACTGCTATATTGAATAATGTTATAATATGAAAATGCCTTAAATATCTAGATTCGATCGTTTACCACACACTTGCGTCCGGTCATTATCATCGATGCAGCTCATTTGAAGGGTACTTACTTGGGCACAATGTTCTTAGTCGTTGCTATGGACGCAAATAACCAGATTGTGCCCATCGCTTTCGGAGTTGGTAGGTCTGAGAGTGGGGATGTGTGGACTTGGTTCTTAACCATGCTGAAGCGTTGTATCAGGGAACCCGAGGGGTTGGTTTTTGTATCCGACAGGGCTGCTTCAATTCACCAAGCAATTAATACGGTGTACCCGGGCGTCCATCATGCACTTTGTTGTCGCCATCTAATGATGAACGTAAAAACCATGGACAACAGGGTCAGATACAGGAAGAAGTTATTTTGGAGGACGTGTAAAGCATATACGGTGGAGAAGTTTGAACTGAATATGACGGGTCTACGAGCTGCTTTACCTCTTGGAGCTCCGCTTATGGACCAGGTTGGACCGGAGAAATGGTCAAGGGCCCATTTCCCAGGAATGCGTTACAACATAATGACATCGAACAGTGCCGAGTTGGTGAATGCATTGTCTCGTTTTGCACGGAGCCTGCCTATTGTGGCCCTTATGGATTATTTCCGATGTTTTCAGCAAGAATGGTATTCGATTCGTCGGAGAAATGGAGGTTATCATCCTTGGATTTTTGACTGTTTGAATTTTATGTTTTTATTTTTGCAACACTAACGTAACAAATTTGTGTTATCGCAGAAGAAATGGTGAATCGTCTCACGCCTTGGGCGGAGGCCAAAATAGAAAAGAGAATTCACAAGTCGGCAACGTGGATTGTACATGAGATTGGTCGAGGTTACTTGGGAAGTCCGCGATGGGGTTAGGGACGCAGAAGTTGACTTCAATAATCGTCTTTGCTCGTGCAGGAAATGGCAGCTATCAGGAATACCATGCGGCCATGTCATCGCCGTCGCAAGAAATCAACGGTGTACAGACGTCTCCCATCTGGCGACTGGTTACTACGCGTCAGATAATTTCCGACAAACTTACGCAGAGCTCATACATCCAGTCGGTCCAGGAGAAGGATGGGTTGTTCCAGACCACCCGCTTATGACCGTTAGACCACCGGTCGTAATAAGAAGGGTTGGTCGACCGAGTAACCATGACCGTATCCCGTCTCAGGGCGAGGATTCCATCCAGAGAAGATGTTCTCGTTGTGGACAAACAGGACACACTCGAGCAAACTGTCCATCTCCTGCACCAGTAAATGTGAGCCGACAAAGGGCATCTGGTAGTCGACAAACTGAAAGGGCATCTGGTAGTCAACAAACTCAACAAACTCAACCAGTATCAACCCAAGAGAATTATGAAAGTTTTAGACATGGTACTTTTGATTTAAATGTTGATCTAAACGAGTAAACCATGTCTGTAATAAACATTTTATTAATATTATTATTGCTCTATAAAGTTGACTTCCCTTTTATCCACCTTATCGTGTTTTTTAAGTTGGAAGCTGTTATTTACTAAAGTATCCATCAAACCAAAATTTTATTGAAACCAAAGAAAACGGATGAAGTGCATCGATACAACAACCATCTTTGGAGGAGCCTACTACGGGTAGATTTCCTGGATCCTGATGATCCAGTCAGACTTTTCCTCTCGTTTCATCGCCCTAACCCTGCGCTTCATTTCTTCCAAGAACTCCTTCTTCTCCGCAATACACGCCTCTTTATCTTTCTGAATATCCATGTTGCTTAGCCACATCCTTCTTATGTTTTGTATATCTGCATTCGCCGCATCACATGACTCTCTCAACCTGGTAGGCAGTACTTGAGACATTGGTAGACCCGACTGCTGGTGAGCTTGATACTCTGGTGGGGATTCTCCCCCATGAGCATGGTAGTATGCCTCTCGTGCATTGTTAAACTCTTCCCACTCTCAAGGCGTAATTGGACGATCGGCCGCAGTTCTACCAAACTGTGCCCACTCCTCCGTTGTCTCGGGTGCCTTCCAGTTAATCCTTCTTGATCCATCATTTAATTGTTGGATATATGCGGAGCCTGAAGTGCCAGCACCATTCGCTGACCTTCTACCCCTAGAACGTGAACCACCAGCCATTAAGTTATGAAAATGTACAGAATGGTTGTAAACGGTGTGGAGGGTAGATAACAAGTTGTGAATTACTACTTCACCATAGAATCTACTTATGGTCGATGAGAAGATAGGGAGGGGGTCAATTGCGCCCGGGCGCAATTGCGCACCACTACTCAACTGCAAAGTGCCTGACAGGATTCACTGCAAAGTTATGGAACGATTCCTCTGCAAAGCCTGTTGTCAGGATTCCCTTGTAAAGCATTAAACGACAACGATTCCCCTGCAAATGTAGAGGGGCGCCATTGCGCCCCTGTCCTTAGATTTTGGCTATAAATAACGGGGTTATACCAAAGTTATAGTTCACACCATACAACATTTTCATAGCATAATAGTCCCCTCTTTGACCAAATACATGGCTGGAAATGCATCATCGTCAAACCCACCGTCTTCACAAATAATGCCCTCCAGACTGAAAAAAGCGATAGAGAAAAGTGAAGCGAAGATCGAACAACTCACCGAAGAGTGGAAGGAAATGATGGCCAAGAAGGATGGCCACTTGCGAAGGATCGACGCGGACAAGGAGGAGATAAGAAGGTTGAAGAGGGAGATAAAAGAGAAAGAAGACCGTATTCGCCAGGACAACGTTCAAGTAAACAAGCTTATGCAAGATTTTGCAGTACTGCAAGCGCAGGTTACCCAGAAACAAAATTGGATTGATCAATGTAAAGCACTTTATCCTTAGCATTTTTGGATTTTCTATGTTGCTAGTTTGTACCCTTACTTGCTATCACTTTCTTTCATGGTGCTTGTGTTGTTGTATTTCTTTCGTTGGTTGTTTAGTTCATATGCATTGTATCTGTTCAATGTTATTAGATATGTTCAATTTATTGAAATGATGCTTGTCTTGAAATTAACTAAAACTTCCAAAAATTTTATATACGTAGATAAATATACAAGGTCCTAAAAGGAATCATACATTTCGATCTGTCTGTATCATGGACCAAAAAACATCCGTCATATGACACCTCAATGCTGCCGCCCTTGTCGACTCATCCTCCTGGGCTATTGGGACCTCGTTATTCGCTAAATGGGTGAGGAACATGCATGACAAAGGACCACAATCGCCCAAAAAACCCTGCTGCTGTGGTACCCCATCTGCGTGTACCCAAGTGAAGTCATGGCTTGCAGCTGCAAGTGATTGGCAAACAGCTAGGGTAAGAAGTTCCGGTAGATCGTTGGCGAACTTCGTCATCATTTCATTAAAGGTGTCCACATATGACGGGCTCCTGAAGCTATCATATATAACCATCTTCATGGTTTATAGGTTTAAGTCGCCAACAACCCAATGCTTTTGGTCTATGCAAATGGGAATAAATACCTGAAATATTTGTTAAAAAACAAACCAACATTGAATAACATTAAACTATACAGAAAGTTATAAATAACAAGTTTTTTTAGAAATTGAAATTCATACATGTTCAACAGACCACCATGGTACACCATCCGGCTCCTTCAACATTTTGTAGACAGATTTCGGCCCCCCACCAAAGAGCAAGACTTGCATGAAATCGGACGTCATCACCGTCCAAGTGGCACTGGGCGAACGCGACTCGCGGATAAACCGAACCCATCCGTCGATGTGCTATATAAAAAATAAAAAAATGTTAAGACATAAATGGACATTATGATAGACAAACTGAAATGACGCTTTAGTACTAACATCATTTTCGAGCCACCCCGAGCCCTGCAGACCGAGTAATAATCCCCACCAGTCCCTACCGACAGCATGGGTGGGTATGCACCTAAGCCAATAATCCGGCAAATCATTATCATGCCACCTTTTGGCAATAGCGGATGAAGTGTAACTGGAAGCAGAAGAAATGGTGGTGGCAGCAGTGGTGGCAGCATCTGCTTGCCGACGAGGATGAGGGACCTTCGATGGGCGGTGTTGGATAGGTGGGCGTGTACTAGGAGGCAAAGCGGTGAAAGGAGGGCGCAATGATTTCCCGGGATATTTCTCGCGCTGCGGCCTCTGGATAACAACGGCCGACGGACGAACCTGTGTGTCCTGGGACACTGCAGGATGAGGCGTATCCTGGAACAAAGCCCCAACAAACCCCTCCAAACCCATCTGTTGCGCTCCACTATCATGGAGCAACGCCCCGAATGTGCCCTGCAAAATATGTTGGGTCCTCACAACTTTGTTCTATTAAATAAATAGCAAATGTAACAAACAAATCTCTTAACTTACATGCTGAGTATGTTGGCCTTGTGTAAGCCCCGTGTACGCTGCCCCAGATCCCTGCAAAATAACATTGAGGATATTCAGTTTCCATTCATAATATAAAAATCAAATTACCCACCAAATTGAATAACTTACATGTAAAATTTGTTGTGGTGGTGTAACGAACTGAGATCCTAATAGGTCATCAAACGTGCCTAAGCCTGATGAACTCTGCACATTAATCTAAGTGATGTCATATGTGGTTTAAAAATGATGTCATATGTGGTTTAAAAACGATTGAAATAACTAACATTATCCGTGTATTGGGACGGCCCTCCGAAGTACGGAGATCCGAACCCATGCGGTATGTCGTCGGGCTGGGAGGGTTGTCCACCCTGCTGCTGGGATGGAATCTGGCATCAAGCATATTAAACCATGTAAAGGTTCAAAAGATAACAATTAAAACCAGGTCCGATAATTTAAGTTAAACACTTACCTGCCAAGCGCTAAACTGCCTCTCCACCTCGGCAATGCGTCTCTCAAGACTTTCTTGGTATGCACGATCAGATGCCCATTTCTCGGCTTGCCGTCTCTCAAGATCTTCATGCTCTGTGCGATGAGAAGTCTGAAAGTCATGGTAATCATCCTTCCACCGCGTAAACTCAGCCCACCGATCAGCATAGGGGTCAACATGTGGACTATGCTGATAGTGGCCTGTTGGACTATGTCCTGCACGAAATGGTGGCTCCTCGTAAGAGCTGGCCCCATGTGGCCTGCTGACGCCTGCGTCATCGTCAGTCTGGTCGTCTCCCTCTGAATCAGTTTGAACTTCTATACCAACAATTAACAACATTATCATAAATATCAGATAATCTAGAACGACTTCTCTTTATAAAAAAAAATTATAAATATCGGATAACTTAGAATGACTTCTCACCCTCGTCAACATCCTGCGTAACTCTAGCCCTCTTCGTCATTCGACGCCCCGCCGTACTACTAAACCAGCGATGGCTCTCCATATACCATTCCTGACTCTCCTCCCACGGCGTCGGAACAAGGCGATCACGTGGCATCCTATCCTCCTAATATATTGAAAAATAACCATGTTAGAAATCCACACGAGGGCCCCACTTATCACAAATTTTTGGTCGTAGTCAATGTAACTTACCATCGAGACATCCATGAGATTATGGGCATGATAGCTACCAATAACTGGCGAAGACCTAGCCCAACGAACCGCACGTGGCATCCTGGTGGTCAATATATAATACGTGCTGGCCATAGGAAAGGTCTCCAAAATCCATATCTGTGAATTATAATACCCAGACAGTAGTAAATATTTTCTAGAAATAGGGAATTCGTGTAGGTTGTAAAAATATTAATTTGATATCAACTTACTAACCTTGAAGGCAAATAAAAAACCAGATAACGACATCCAATATTTATGGTCCGGTCGTTTATGGATCGCTTTATTCATCTGATTGTAGGTGTGCGCCCATATATAGGATCCCAGGGATACTGATTAAACACGTTCATATCATCAATTGCCCGAAGTACAGGGTCGGGAATATGCTGGGACAACTGATAACCGAGGAAGAACGTCTCAACCATCATCATCAGACAAATACGGACGGCAGAATCATCATCGATATGGGCCCGCCCCTCGTCAGCAATGCCGATAATATTGAATAAATCTGTGATGTGTCGCACCATCAACTTGCCTCGCGGGAACATCCATCTAACAAACCCACCGGACCGATTCTTATGCAACTTCAGGTGCGGTCCGAAACGGAGTGCTGTGATAAGACAGAACTCCTCACGGCCGAACCGAAGCGCGTGCTCACCAACCTCAAAAATCATCTCGTCATCCCGTATATTTTCCGGGAAGACCTGTGTCTGCAAGAATATGTGGACCAAGGTAGGGTCGGCAGATGTATCGGTCAATTGCAACCAATGACCGAAACATGTCTCATTGAATAGATCTAATCGCCGGGAGTTCAATTTCTGGCGAATCGAGTCCACCATGGACGTCTTACTCTTAATATTCAACTTTCCTGTGTAGAAAGTTCTTCCCTGCATAATAAGTGTCAGTTTCTAATATTCAACTTTTCTATAGGGACCTAAATTGTCAGTTTCTAATGTAAAGGGACCTAAAGTGTAAATTTCAAATGTTAAGGGACCTAAAGTGTATGTTTCTAAAGTAAAGGGACCTAAAGTGTAAATTACTTAATTTATAGGACCTAAAGTGTCACTATCTAATTTTAAGGGACCAAAAGTCTCAGTTTCTAAATTTTAGGGACCTAAAGTGTCAATTCATAAATTTCAAGGACCTAAAATGTAAATTTAAAAAGTTAAGGGACCTAAACTGAATGTTTCTAAAGTAAACGGACCTAAAGTGTAAATTCCTTAATTTATAGGACCTAAAGTGTATGTTTCTCAAGTAAAGGGCCCTAAAGTCTAAATTTTAAAATTAAAGGCACCAAAAGTGTAAATTTCTAATATATAATGTCTAATTTTTTTAAAGTGTAATTTTTTAAAAAATTAAAGGATTATTGTATAATGTGTAAATTTTTACAATGTTCTATAATGTCAACATTAAATTTAAAACTAGGCTATTATTAACTATAAATTTAAACCATACATAACAACAAAACCTATCAATGGAAATGAAAATATACCAAAAAAATTCATCCAAAACTAGGCTTTTAACTACAACCATTTAAAAGTATAAACCATACATAACAACATAATCTATCCATGGAAATGAAAATATACCAAAAAAATTCATCCAAAATAATGTTTTTAACTACAACCATTTAAAACTATACAACATACACAATAACAAAATCTAACAATGGAGATGAAAATATACCAAAAAAATCATCCAAAATAATGATTTTAACTACAACCATTTAAGACTATACAACATACACAATAACAAAACCTAACAATGGAGATGAAAATATACCAAAAAAATAATCCAAAATATTAAAATGATAACTACAACCATTTAACACTATAAACCATACATAACAACAAAATCTATTAATATAAGTAAAAAAGACACTAACCTCAGCCATTTGTGGATCGAGTAATTAAAAATGTGCGAAATTGTAGTTTGTCGGCGAGAGAAAATGACAGCTCCGGCAAGGTGGGGTTGGATCGAGTAATTAAAAATGGGAGCTGGTCGGCGTACTTTCAGTATAAAGTGCCCAGGGGCGCAATGGAGCCCTAGGGCACAATTGCGCCCCTGGGCTCCATTGCGTCCCTTGGGCTATTTCCGTAAAGCAGAGCGAGAATGGGCTAGGAGGCCAATCCAGTTCAATGTTTGGGCCATTTGGGTCAATTTCCCTTAAATCTTTTATTAGTAGATCAATGAATAGATGTCATGATTAAACTTGACATTACATTAAAAGTGTTATGCAACAGTTTAGGGTTAGTGTTTATTGAATTAAAAATACATAAAATGATTGTTCAATTTTTATATTTTCACATATTTCAATTATAAAGCATTTACTAAACATGTATTTGTATTTTATAATTATATTAAGATTAAATTACAAATTTCGTCCATGAACTACTTTTCAACATATAATTTTAACCAATTGATTTTTATACTATAATTCATCTGAAATAGTCATATCGTAAATATTTACATTCGGCAATTAACATGTAAACAACACATGATTGGCTATAAGCATTTTTCGTACATTTGCTCTCTTATCTTCAAATTCAATATTCAACATTTATCATTTCTTCTTCAAGTTCACGAGGGTCATTTTAACACCATAAAAATTGGACAAGATTGTGAAGAATGATACAAGTTTGGGACAATGGTAAATTACACATACACAAATTCATTTATTCATTATATACACATACACATATCGAGACTTTGGTCAAGGCTAATTTCCCTCCTTATGGAAAGGATTTTGAAACTTCGTTACATTTGGTTGAGAAAAAATATCTTCATTGCGTTAAATGATTCAAAATAACATATATATATATATATATATATCGAGAGAAGAATAAAATTCATTCCTTATATGTACACATATATATAAGAGTTCGTTTAAAATAACTTGTATGAGTTGTATCTAAGGGTTATTCCCTTAGCAGCCTCGACCTCCCTTTCTCCTTCAACATCGCTAATTGAGGATTAATCTCCAACTCTCAATCATTAACCAACTCTTCTTCCCACCCCCTTTTATTCGATCGATTAGCAAACACAGGAGGTCGATTATTAACATACCCAAAGACATTCGATGATAAAACCCCAAAACCCTCTGACTTCTTATTACCCCCATCGATTACTAGCTAAAACAAACAATTAAGGGTACAATCTCTACTCTAAACAATCAAAAGGAGTAGAAATTATAAACTTACCTTGATGAGGTTTTTGCTGTGGATGTCGATGCCGGTGGTCGCCGGTGGCTGTCGCTCGAGGTCAGAGACGAGGGAGACGGTGGAGACAGTGGCTGTCGCTCGAGGTCAGAAACGAGGGAGACGGTGGATGTCGACGCCGGTCGAGAGAGGGAGACGAGAGTGAGAGCGAGAGTGAGATGGAGGTCGAGAGAGGGAGACAGATTAGGGCTTTAAAGCCCGCTATTTTTTTTAGAATTTTCGGACATTCACCGACGGATTTCCGACGGAAATTCCGTCGGTATTTTCCGACGGATATTATCCGTCGGTGATTTCCGACGGATAATTGTTTTTTATTAAATAAATTACTTTTAAATTAAAATTATATTTAAAATTATAATTATTAAATAAATTATTAATTAATATATTATTTAATATTAAAATTAATTTATTTATTTATCAAATTATATTTAAAATTATTAATTAATTTATCAAATTGTGTTTAAATTGACTAAAATACCCCTGAAGTAACTTGGCTTTAAACGAATCCGGTTAGATCAGGGACAGTATGTGATCAGTTGGGATTTAAACGAATCTGGTTGGGTTTTAACGTACCCAGTTGGGCTTTAATGGATTTAATTGGACTTTAACAGATCCAGTTGGGCTTTAATGGATTCAGTGGGGCTTTAACGTTCCCAACTGGGCTTTAACGTATCCAATTAGGCTTTAACGTACACAGTTGGGCTTTAATGAATCCAGTTGGGCTTTAATGGACCCGGTTGGGCTTTAATATATCCAGTTGCTTTTAATGGATCCAGTTAGGCTTTAACGTACCCAGTTGGGCTTTAACGTTACCAGTTGTGCTTTAACAGATCCAGTTGGGTTTTAATGGATTTAGTTGGGCTTTAACGTTACCAGTTGGGGTTTAACAGATCCAGTTGGGTTTTAATGGATTTAGTTGGGCTTTAACGTTACCAGTTGGGCTTTAACAGATCCAGTTGGGCTTTAATGGATTCAGTGGGGCTTTAACGTTCCCAGCTGGGCTTTAACGTATCCAATTGGGCTTTAACGTACACAGTTGGGCTTTAATGGACCCGGTTGGGCTTTAATATATCCAGTTGCTTTTAATGGATCCAGTTAGGCTTTAACGTACCCAGTTGGGCTTTAACGTTACCAGTTGGGGTTTAACAGATCCAGTTGGGTTTTAATGGATTTAGTTGGGCTTTAACGTTCCCAGCTGGGCTTTAACGTATCCAATTGGGCTTTAACGTACACAGTTGGGCTTTAATGAATCCAGTTGGGCTTTAATATATCCAGTTGCTTTTAATGGATCCAGTTAGGCTTTAACGTACCCAGTTGGGCTTTAACGTTACCAGTTGGGCTTTAACAGATCCAGTTGGGTTTTAATGGATTTAGTTGGGCTTTAACGTTACCAGTTGGGCTTTAACAGATCCAGTTGGGCTTTAATGGATACGTTCCCAGCTGTGCTTTAACGTATCCAATTGGGCTTTAACATACACAGTTGGGCTTTAACATACATACTATACATGATCACATACGTACTTGTATATACATGATCACATACGTATTTGTATATACATGATCACATACGTACTTGTATATACATGATCACATACGTACTTGTATATACATGATCACATACGTACTATACATATACATGATGTATACATACTTTATATATACATGGTGTACATACATTCATGATCACATACGTACTTGTGTATCTACATACATGATCACATACATACAAACATGCATACATATATATATATACATACATGATCACAGAAAAAATAAATATTTATTAAATTATTAAACTTACCGACGGATTACCGACGGATTCTTAAAGGCCGTCGGTAATCCTTCGGTAATACGTCTGTAATTACCGACGGACGTAAAAAAAATAAATATTTATTAAATTATATAAATTACCGACGGATTTAAAAATAAAAATAAAATAAAATAAAAAAATTTAATATCCGTCGGTAATTTATATAATTTCCGACAGATTACCGACGGATAGTCTATCCGTCGCAAAATTTTCTTTACCGTCGGTGATCCGTCGGTAATTACCGATGGATTAAATCCGTCGGTAAATGTGGTCGGAAATAAGCAATTTTCCAGTAGTGTAAATGTGTCACAAATGAATGTGTTTTGATGTCCTACTGCATAAATAGATCTTCGGTCAAAGAAATACGCTTCTAAATGTTTGTCGGGTTTTATGCGTCATTCATAAAAGGAAATGTTTTTTAAAAGTATCACTTGCACATTTATGTGAAGTACTTGAAAGAATGTTTATAGTCTCATTTTCTGATTTTCATTATTATCAGCAGTTAAGTTTGGGAAAATGCTTGGTTTCATCTAATGAGAAGGTTTGGGAAAATCACATTTTAGTCATGGCGTTTGCATATCCGCTGGTCAAACGTGTTTTAAAGTTTACACTAGCTTTCTTTGGTTATTTAAGTAAAGTGTTGAGCCTTTTGGCTCGGTTTTGACTAAAATGAGTCGTGAGGACAATTGTCCGGTTTAATAGCCCGAAATGGATGTTTTGGTATGATGACGTTATTTTACGTGTCATTTGAGGGTTACATGTTTTGAGTGCGTTGGTCATTCAGTTGGAGTCATGTAGCGTTTTAGACTGTAATGTAGTGGATCCACAGGCATATGAGTCGGTCGTGTTATTTAAAAATAAAATGGGCTATTATTTGTATGTTGGTCGGGATTAGTCTCGGGGGATTTCGAGGATAAGACGGTGAGGGCTCGTGGAGTCCAAGACCCGGACCTGGATCCACGAGTTAATCTCTGAGCCTGTTTTATGTTGGTGTCGGGATTAGTCTCGGGGGATTTCGAGGATAAGACGGTAAGGGCTCGTGGAGTCCAAGACCCGGACCTGCATCCACGAGTTAATCTCTAAGCCTGTTTTATGTTGGTGTCGGGATTAGTCTCGGGGGATTTCGAGGATAAGACGGTGAGGGCTCGTGGAGTCCAAGACCCGGACCTGCATCCACGAGTTAATCTCTGAGCCTGTTTTATGTTGGTGTCGAGATTAGTCTCGGGGGATTTCGAGGATAAGACGGTGAGGGCTCGCGGAGTCCAAGACCCGGACCTGCATCCGCGAGTTAATTTCTGAGCCGGTTTTTATGGGATAGTCACTTCCCATTTATAACTAGTTGAGACATTGGGTTTTTCTCCTTAAATTATAATTTTGGGAACTTGAAGGTAATCTTATTTTGGTCGATTGAGTTATAAAGTTTTATTCAAACGTCATCATGGGAGCATTTACAACTATTCACATTTTGAGTAAGTGTCGGGTTGCATTATTTCATGAGTTAATGTTTGGCGTCGAGGCGTCCATTTATATTTTGCTTAATATTGGAAAACAGGTCGTCCTCATGCTTAAAGAAGTTCGTTTTTAAAGGATCATAATTTAAGTTACATTATTTCCATTTAATGGTCTTTGTAATCATGTTGAAAATTCTTGAGCTCACTAGGCATTAAGCCTAACCTTTTTATTTGTCGACATGTGCATCAGGTTTCAAGGTTGGGGTTTGGTTCTAGCAATCCTGTGAAGAGTAAAGCCTTAGCTAGATCCGAAAGTAAGAATTCGGTGAAGTTTTCCGCATTATGGAGATAGTGACTATGCATGGGTATTAGTAGCACCCGTCCTTTATAGTCTGTATATATAAGGCGGTATTTGTGTATTGTAGTTGAATTTAAATATGTGGTTGTAGACGATTCATTTATTGATGTATTTAGAAAATTTTAAATTAGTTGTTATCTTCAGGTTTGAGGGTGTTACAAAACTTCATTTATTACATATTAGGATCGTCGTATGTTGCTTTGTAACGAATTGGTCCCTTCCTCTAACGGCCATCCAGTTCCTCTGTTATCCGTGAGGGTATTTTCGTCCTTTTTTACATTTTTCTCTTTACTCGAGGAACCAATTTTGTAATAACCGCACAAACCACAAGGACCAAATCCATAATTAAGCCTGAAAAATAAAAATTATGTAATTTTTTTATACTTTTAAGTTTATTAAATTAATAAATTATTATACTTTAATATATAGTAATTATTATATTTTAAGTTTAATTTTAATTAATATATTTTAAGTTTAATGTAATTAAAATTAAACTTAAATATAATAATTACTATATATTAAAGTATAATAATTTATTAATTTAATAAACTTAAAGTATAAAAAAGTACATAATTTTTATTTTTCAGACTTAATTACGGATTTGGTCCTTGTGGTTTGTGTGGTTATTACAAAATTGGTCCCTCAAGTAAAGAGAAAAAAGTAAAAAAGAACGAAAATACCCTCAAGGATAAAGGAGGAATTGGATGGTCATTAGAGGGAGGGACCAATTTGTTACAAAAACGACATACGACGACTCCTAATATGTAATAAATGAGTTTAGAGACCATTTTCGTAAAAACCATCAAACCATAGGGACCAAATCCGTAATTAACTCTAATGTTTATTTATACATGGTTAGAGAGATCATCATTTTAAGCAAGTTTTTTAAAACATGGTTTTTCAAAATTCAAACCGACTCTAATTTGTTTTCTCAACAGATAAAACTTAACTATTTCAATCGGTTGATTGCAGTTATGATTTTTATGTAGCAACTAAAATAAATGATTATAAAAACTTAGGTATTTGATAGAAAAAACTAAATAAAATATATCAACAATAATGGTAGAGTTACCCTTTAAAAAAAGTAAAAAATAATGGTAGAGTTATAATATTAAAAACTTTTATATATCAGTTAATAAATGTTAAAATTGTTTTACAAATATCATTTTGAAAAATCTTGAATGTTAATTAAAAACAAAAAGATAATATTTGAAAACATCATCATCATTCATCAAATCGCATTTGGAGTCATCATTTAACTGAACTGAAAATATAATCATTTCAGGATTATCAATTAACTTCTTTTTGGTCATAGTTTTAGGCGTAATCAAAATGACAAGCAAATAGAAAAACATAATTAACCGAAAACAACTATTGAAGTAAATATGAATAATTTTATTTATAAATGGATAAGTGGTTAGGCCGCTTTACGATCATCGATTTTAAAATCTTCGATGTTCATTGATCCCAAAAAGATAATCATAAGGAGGATCATCATTGAACCGCTTCTTAGGTCATCATTTTAAGCAAGTTTTCTGAAACATGGTCTTTTACAGATCGATTCTCTTTTATTTTCTCACCGTATAAGTTAATTGTTTGACCTACAAAATCCAGCTTGGTTTTTAATCAACAACAAAAAAGATTAGATCTAAGAAAAAAGCAAGTGCTTAATCAAAACAAAGAAATAAAATTCATTAAAGACAATTATAGAAGGGATAATCTTTGTATTAACTTTTAGGTTATCATCTTTGTATTAGACCAACTTTTATAACTTTTTCACTAGATAAAATTCAATCATTTCAAACAGATGAGGCAGGTATGGTTTTTAATCAGTAGTAAAAAGATAATATCTACAAACAGGGTAAGTATTAAATCAAAATTAGATGTAAAATAAAGAGACAATACCTATTAAAAACAACTAAAAAAAGTATAATATGACTAAAATTTATTTATCAATTGATAAATAATTAAGCTCTGTTATGACCACCAATTTTAGAATCATGGACATTAATAGACACCGACAAGATAAATATCAGAGCAATCATCATTGAATCACTTCTTAATTAAGTTTATTTCGAGCAAGTTTTTTTTAAATGGTTTTGCAGATCCATTCTGATTGGGGTACTTTTTCCAGCAATTAAGATTAAATCATTGACATTGATTCCAAAAGATAATGGTTCAATATTTAATCACTTATTGGGTCATCATTTTAAACAAGTTTTTTCAAAAACAAGGTTTTTGACGACCTGACCTCAATAAAAAAGATAGGATCTACAAGAAAAGTAAGGGCTTAATACCACATGGATATTTGAAATGAACTTTCCAACTAGATAAAGAAATACAAACCGCTCGATTACTACTAATTATTTTATTTTTCAAAATTTTATAATATAAGCTCGAGTTGTTTATATTTAAGTTATTATGTTTCAAATCTGTTAATGAAGACTTTGATTACAAAGATCGGTCATTTCTTGGACCCACAGACCATTAAGCACTTCACCAAACAACAAAAATGAGATCGAAGATTCTTAGTTATCATTGATGCAAACATAAACCAGTACATAGATCGATCATTTCTGTGACCCACATAAATATACAACTTTAACTTCATAAAATACAAGTCATTAATCAAATTATGCTACAATCACACACCAAAGCATTTGTTCCTAAATTCTTCACCACACATACAGTTGAAAAAGGTGTAAAACATAGTTATAGAACAGTGGAGGGCGGGTTTTCGTTATCAGTTGGAATTGGAGCAGATATACCTTTTCTGCCTCTTTCAGTCCTACTATTATCGGCGAACTTGACACTCATCTTGTGAAATCCTTGTTCTTTTTCGGCCGTTGACCATTCGGACAAATAATAGTCTTGTTCTGTGGACCCTTTAGTGGGTCCCAAGAACATGCCACCCCATTGGGGGAAGTATATGAAAAGAATTGGGAGTGAGCAACACATGATCATAACTCCCATTAGAGTAATACCTTCTTCTGTTGAGTATCTTGACCCCCTGAAGAATATCACTTGTGTCAAAACAGCCCCTACATTTCCTCCACCACCTGTCATCCCAGATATCACCCCTAGTGACCTGAAAATTGAACCAATTAAATTAAATGTTGAGTAAATTACGTTTTTAGTCCCTGCGGTCTGTTGAAAATTTCTATTTTCATCCTTGTGGTTTTGAAATTACTATTTTCATCCTTATGGTTTGTAATTTATCACCTTTTTCGTTCTTATGATTTAAATTTTATTTCTTTTTTCATCCTTATGGTTTATAATTTATTTATATTTTAGTCCTTCATGTTTAAAAGTAGTGTTTTGGCCGTAGGGACAAAAATAAAAATGAATTACAAACCATAAAGACGAAAACCTAAATTTCAAACCACAGGGACGAAATCCGAAATTTTAAATAAACCACAGGGACGAAAAACGTAATTTACTCTTAAATATTTAAGAACTTTTAAATATTTTAATAATATAAAACCTTGTATTTTATGAGTATTCAAGATGAATATCCATAAGTATTAAATGATGAATATGCATTCAGTCAAAGATTTTGACTAAATATTTAATTGTTGACTCTTTCAAACCTAAGAATATTCCAAATTTGACTTTTAATTATTCTAAAAGTTATAATTTAAATAGCTAAAATTAAAAAAAAAAAACATCTTATGTAGTAACCAATATCATGAATACCTTCTAATAATTATGAATATGCATTGTAAATTAAAAAACAATTAAAATTTGAAAAAGATTTGTCTAGAACAAAACGGAAAGCATTTTCTTTTATATAACTAGTTTCTTCCTAATAAATCGTGTTTTCCGTAAATGATATATATAAAAACAACTATTGTTCGAATTAATAATTTTTATTAATTTTAGTTTAAAAAAATCAAAACAAAGTTACAAAAAACTTTGAAAAGATTGTGTGTGAAAAAGAGAAAATATTTGTAACCGTCTTATTTGATTTTACCTTTTAAAAATATAATAATATCTTAAAACACGATTAAAACAATTTATATTTTTAAGAGTCAACTGTAAATTTTGTCTTTATGGTTTATTGAAAATAACACTTCTCCTTTTGAAATTACAAGATAGCCATCGTAGTTTCTAATAAGTCTGAATTTGGTCCCTCTTTTTAATGGCTGTTAAAAAATTCCATTAAATGAGGGCGTTTTCGTCATTCTATCAATTTTTTTTTTGTCTTTTCTCGAATCAAAATCGGTTTACAGTAAAAAAAACTTTTACCAACAACTCATTTGGAGGGAGACGACCCTTACTCGGTAAACACTTACCGGGTAAAAAACGTTTACCAACAATTCATTTTGATAACCGACAATATCACCCGATTACCAATAAATATCTGGTAAACAACCCCTTAATAAAACGATACATCGACACAAAAAAGAAATACGAGGAATGTGTATGATGTACCTCCGGGAAACGAACGGGACGACGCCGAACGTAAGTCCACAAGCCGCTTGAACGAACACCGAGAACACGAGCATCACAGCAATGGAGGCACTCAAAGATCCAACCTTCCCAAGTAACAGGCACAACAACCCGCCGATCATCTGCACCACCCACAACGTCCACAATCTTCCCCTCATCCCGAACCACTTCGCCACCACATCCGACAATATCCCACCGCCGGGCCGAGAGAACAGATTTGCCAGCCCGAAACTCGCAGCAATGATCCCCGCCGTGTGCAAGTTCACGTTGAATCTATCGAAGAAATATTGCGCGATTATGTTGTCGATTGTTAACTCCACACCGAAGCAATACCCGTAAGTCAACGCCAAGATCCATCCCCTGTAATTAGAAGTGTTATTCGGTCAGTTAAATCAGTTCTCAGTTTATTCGGTAAGCAAACCAAATAAGGTTCGGTTTAATCGGTTTCGGTAACCGGTTGAAATAATAAGGATTTATATTTTTTTTCGTTGGACACTTGCTCAAATAATTTTCTCAAATTAATTGTTAACACTTCTAATATATAATTATATTATACATTAATTCTCAACAATTGACTAACTTATGTTTAAGTAAAAAACACTATCTATCAAATGACATTATTTTTCTCCATTCGACGTTGTAAATTAGAAAATATGTAAACTAATAAAAACTAATAATAGTATAACATGTATTCGATTTATTTTTTATAAACATGAAATATATAAATATTAGTAGCATGTGTTATTCGCTTTAACCAAATTAGAAAAAAAATTAACTGAAAATCAAACTAACCAAACCTTTTAACCCGAAAACCACTTACCCTGAAACTTTTTAACCCAAATTTCATTCGGTTCAGGTGGGTTATTCGGTTTCGGTTATTTTCGACACCCATACCTGTAATTGGTTATGGCGTGGTAGAACACTTGTGAGAAGTTGTCTTTGTGTTTCTCGCCGGATTTTTCGAGCCGGACGTAGTTTCCATCCGGCATGTCTTGGCCTAGGAAGAATATGGCAAACGCGCTAAGTGTTTGAAAAAATGCCGGAATGAAAAATGCGATTCTCCACGCGGTGAATTTGGTTGAACCTATGTTGGAGTGGATGAGAGAGTAGACGAGCGGCATGATCAGCTGCGTGGCGCCTCCGCCGAGGTTGCCCCACCCGCCAGAGAGCCCGTTGGCGGTGCCGACGACGGCTGGCGAGAACATGGAGCTCATCCAGAACTGGGTGGAAACGAACGTGGCCAAAGAAAACCCGGTGAAGAATCGGACCATTAAGAAGGCGGCCGGAGAGTTAGCGATCGCGGTAAGGAAAACCGCGGGAGCTGTGAGGAGGATGAGGGAGGAGGAGGCGAGGCGGGGCCCGAAGAGATCACAAGCGGTCCCCATGGCGATACGAGCAAAAACCGCCCCCGACACCGCGGCGATCCCGGCATTGCCGATGTCGGTGGCGGTTAAATCAAGATTGTCGCGGATGATCGGGAGGAGGGGCGGAGCAGCGAAAGTGGAGACGAAACAAGAGAAGAAAGATATCCAAGAGAGATGGAAAGCTCGCATGTGAGGGGTAGCCAACGAAAACAACCGGAACTCGGTGGCCTTGTGTTCGGAATCAACCGGAAGTGCGAATTTCCGGTCATTTTTCTCGGAATCTAGAGAAATATCCATTGTTTTTGAAAGAAACCCTCGATTTTATATGGTTAGAGGAACACAATTCAGCAAAAAGATGATCTGGGGGGAAGTTAAATAAGGCAAAAACAAGGTACGAAGTGATGGGTTTTGCTGAATATAGAAAAGTTGGTTGGGGCAAAAAAACAAACAGTTGGTGTGCGATTTATGAGATTGTGTTTTTGTGTGTGGAATTCGGCAGAGGGATAATTTGGGGGTTAAGTAGAAAGAAAGATGAGATTCGGAAAAGGGTGAACGGCAGAGGAATTGGCCTTTGAGAATGGCGAAAGTTTGCAGCTTTTGTCATCTTGACGTTGTTGCTTGTTGTGTAGTATTTGTAGTCAGTGTCACATGTGGGAAGGTAGTCCAGTAACTCAGGAACTCAAAAGTCTTTTTAAGGATTATGACATTAACAATAATTACACACATTTGTATTTGAACAAAAGGTTAACTATTGAGAGTATTTCTAACAACTTTGCTAAAATAGAAAAAACTGGGGTTTTGTTCTCTAAACCTTTCCAACAGCTTTGTTATCTTGTTTGCTAAAATAGAGAAAACTTGAAATTTTTCTAAGTTTAAATAATTCTCTAAAACTTGATGGTTGGAAAGAGAAAATTATTATTTTATTCAATCCCACCAATAAGATTCAATTTTTATCATTTTATATTAAGTTTTTTTAAAAAAATGTATTGGGATGATGAATTAGAGAATATTATAATAATATAAGTTGTTTTAAAATTTCTAAAATAACAAATCTGTTGAAGTTGAATGTAATATTTTTTAGAGATTTTTTCTTTTGATTCTCTATTATAACAAACAAGATAGCAATACTGTTGGAGATGCTCTGACAACATCTTAAACAGCTTCTCCAAAATGAAGAAAATAGAGATTTTGAATATTTTTTTACTCCAACAGCTTCTCCAATTCTTTCTCCAAAATGGAGAGATTGGGAGAGAGAGTATAATTTTCTCCAAATTTGGAGAACTCTCCAAAAATGATTACCATGAAGAGAGAAATAATATTTTATTAGATATTCATATTATTTTAATAATATAAGTAATGATTTCATTTCCAAAATGGAGAATCTGTTGGAGATGAATGCAATTTTTGTTAGGGATTTTAAACTTTGGTTCTCCATTTTGAAGAAATTTTAGGGAAGCTTTTGGAGATGTTTGTCAATTTCAATTTAATTGAGTATATATATATATATATATATATATATATATATATATATATATATATATATATATATATATATATATATATATATATAGGGTTAGGTTATTTTGTTAACCCTTGTTTTATTGTTAACTTTATGAACTAATCTTAAGCATCCATCTTAACATTGGATGGTTGAGATTAAAACTAATTGTAATTAATAAAATAGGTTTTATTTATTAAATGGACATGTGAACATATGTGGTTATGGGTAATTTGGGGAATCAAATAATAATTCATTTAAACCCCCATTTAATGGCTCATTAATTTCCCCTTAAATCACAATCGTAACCGAAACGATTCATTATTTTGAAATTGAGATTGTTACTTAGTTCATCATTTACTAATATTCATATATCGCCAATAATTAGGATTCACTTATCAAAGTCTCTTCATTATATGTTTTGCACATCTATAATAATAATATATATGAACATCACGTATACAATGTTCATGTCCATTCATGTGCATCCAAGGTGAATCAAAGTGTACATTTACACTTTTTCGTTACACCGTTCATTCATTTTCACTACATATATTTGAACATTGATGAAAATTATAAATAATGAGCGTTGCTGAACATTATAAATATGAACATTGAAAAACATTTTTCGTTACACTGTTCATTCATTTTCACTACATATATGGTATATTATAAACAATGAACGTTGATGAACATTGATAAACAATGAACGTTGCTGAACTTTGATAGAACGACTATTCGATATACGATTTTATCCAAGCATGAACCAAACTACTATAGTAATATTGTAATGATTCAAAAATATTATGAAAAAGGATAAAATTCTAGAATCGTAACCTACAAAGTAATTTTGGAATATTCATTTTTGTAACTCCATGAAATTAATGACAAAAGATTACTTATGAAATGAAGTTAATACCCTTTTGTATTAAATAAATAAATCAATTAAACATCAACTAACCTTGCAATTCTATTGGTTGAGTAAGGTTCACATAGTTAACAAGAAAGAAATGGTTAACAAACGATCCTTGCTCTCTCTCTCTCTATCTATATATATATATATATAGTAAACTTTACTTTTGGTCCCTAATGTTTGTCAATTTCAATGGATATTGTTCTAAAACTTCGAAAACTTGGATTTGATCCCACACGTTTGTTATTTCTAAACGGTTTTGGTCCCTCATCCTAATGACAGTTAACCTTTTGGGTTAAGTCCTATTAAATGAGGAATATTTTAGTCATTTTAAACATTTTTTTGAAGACTAAAATACCAGTCATTTAACTGGGTGGTAATAGACTTAAAAGAAAAATATTTAAAGTGATTAAAATATCTTTCATTTAATTGAATTTAACGAAAAAATTAATGGCCGTTAAAAAGAGGGACTAAAACCATCATGAAATGACAAATGTGAGGGATCAAATCCATATTTTCAAAGTTTAGAGACGATATTCGTTGAAATAGACAAAAGTTAGGAACTAAAAGTGAAGTTTACTTCTAAAAAAATTACCTCTCCAAGAAATTCTCTATTTTCAGATTACACAATTAATTATAGAGTAAACTTCACTTTTGGTCCATAATGTTTGTCGTTTTCAATAGATATCGTCCCTAAAGTATCGAAACTCGAATTTGGTTCCTCACGTTTGTCATTTCGGTTTTGGTCCATTCTTTTAACGGTCGTTATCTTTTTCAGTTAAGTCCATTTTAATGAGGGGCATTATGATCATTTTATGTTTTCTTGAATTTTATATTAAAACTAAAAAAATGAAATATATATATATATATATATATTATACATTTATAAAAAAGAAAAAAGAAACTAAAACAAACCTCGTTTTCATTACAATTATTTATACATGAATAAATCGTAAAATTGTTTTATGATCATCAATTTTAAATTCTTCACAAATATGACTATAATGTTTATTTCTAAATGAATAAGCAGTTCGCCACTTTACGGTCATCAATTTTAAGATCCTCGATGTTCATTTATCCCAAAAGGATAACGGTCGGGAAGGGTCATCATTGAATCACTACTTAGGTCATCATTTTAACCAAGTTTACATGACTTTTTACAGACCGACTCTGTTTGATTTTCTCACTAAATAAGGTTAATCTTTTTTACCTATATAAGATCTACAGAAAAAATAAGTCCTTACTTAAAATAAAGAAACAAAATTCATCAAAAACGGTTATAGAAGGGGACATCTTTGAATTGTCTCTTGAGTCATCGTTTTTGGCGAATTTCCTAAAACATATTCTTTTCAGACCGACTCTTATTGGCTTTTTCACCATATAAAATTCAATCGTTTCAAACAAACCAGTCAACTGTGGTTTTTAATCTATAATAAAAAGATAATATATACAAAAAGGATAAGTGTTTAATCAAAATTAGAAGTAAAATAAGGAGACAATATCCGTCAAATATAATTATTTCAGAATTATTAGTGAACTTCTTTTTTGTCATCATTTTAGGCAAAATTTCTAAAAACATGGTTTTGCCATATCGACTCTCTTTGATCTTCCATCAAATATCAATTGTTTCAAACAAAAAAGTTCGTATGTTTTTTAATCAACGACAAAGAAAGAAAATATCTAAAAAAAAGTGTAATAAAAATGACAATCAAATATAAAAACATAAATAATCGAAAACAAGTAAATTTAAATAATATTTATTTATAAATGGATAATCAGTTACGCCGCTTTACGATCATCGATTTTAACATCCTTGATGTTCATTGATCCCAAAAAGATAATGGTTGGAAGGATTATCATTGAATCACTTCCTAGGTCATCAGTTTAACCAAGTTTTTCGAAACATGTTTTTTTACATACCGTTCATTTTCTCACCGTATAAGGTCCATCATTTTGACCTATAAAGTTCAGTCTGGGTTTTAATCAACAACAAAACAAATAAGATCTACGAAAAAACAAGTGCTTAATCAAAACAAAGAAACAAAATTCATCAAAAACTATTATAGAGTGGGTCAATCTTTCAATTGCCTTTTGGGTCATCATTTTTGGCAAATTTCTTAAAACATATTTTTTTCAGACCGACTTTTATTGGCTTTTTCATCAGATAAAATTCAATCATTTCAAACAAATGAATCAACTATGATTTTTAATCAGAAATAAAAAGATAATATCTACAAGTTGGGTAAGTATTTACTCAAATTTAGAAGTAAAATAAGGAGATAGTATCCGGCAAAAACAACTACAAAAGTATAATATGCCTAACATTTATTTATTAATTGATAAAAGATTAAGCCGTTTTATGATCACTTAATTTCAAGCAGTTTTTTTTTTAATTTTGTCTATCCATTCTGATTGGGGATTTTTCAGGCAATTAAGACTAAATCATTGACATTCATTGATTCCAAAAAGATAATTGTTAGAGAAATCAATATTGAATCATTTATTGGTTCATCATTTTAAACAAGTTTTCCAGCATCAATAAAAAAAGATAAGATCTACAAGAAAAGTAAAGGGCTTAATAAAAACGAGCGAAATTAAGGAAAACAAAATACATCAGTCAAACCGCTTAAAGATCATCAATCTTAAAAATCATGAATGTTTTATTGAGCTCGGATATGGATCATCGTTGAATTGCTCTCTGGGTCATCTTTTTTACCAAGTTTAGCAAAACGACAATCTTCAGTTATTTCAACCGATCGTTCTGTTACAGGTTACATCCAACCAAAAAAGATAAAATCTACAACAAAAAGGTAAGTATTTTATCAAAATAAGAAGCAACGCAAATAAACGGAATCCATTAATAATAACAGTAGAATCAAAATATAAATAATGTAAATTTATACATTTATTTGTAAAAACCATTTAATGATCAACAATTTTAAAATCCGGCACAAATTTTGATACAGAAAAGATAATGGTTAGAGGGATCATTATTGAATCAATTTTTGAGTCATCGTTTTAAGCAACTCTTTTAAAACAGGGTCCTCCAAACCGACTCTAATTGGTTTTCTCAGCAGAAGAAACTCAACTATTTCGATCGGTTGATTACAATTATGATTTTTATGTAGCAACTAAAAATGATTATAAAAACTTAAGTATTTAATAATAAAAAAAACCAAATAAAATATATCAACAATAATGATCGAATTATAATATTAAAAACTTTTATATATCAATTAATAAATGTTTAAAACGTTCTATAATTATCAATTTGAAATTTTTTGAATGCCAATTAAAAAAAAAAGATAATGTTTAAAGATATCATCATTGAATCGCCCATTGGGTCATCATTTTAATTGAACTGAAAGTCTGAAAATATAATCATTTTTGATTCATCAGTGAACTTTCTTTTTTGTCATCATTTTAGGCAAGTTTTCTAAAAATATGGTTTTACCATACCGACTATTTTTGATCTTCCATCAAATATCAGTTGTTTCAAAGAAAAAGTCCAGATGTCGTTTTAATCAACGACATAAAAAGATAATATCTACAAAAGGAAAAAGCGTAATCAAAATGACAAGCAAATATAAAAACATAATTAATCAAAAACAACTAATGAAGTAAATATGAATAATATTTATTTATAAATGGGTAATCGGTTACGTCACTTTACAATCATCGATTTTAAAGGCCTCGATGTTCATTGATCCCAAAAAGATAATGGTCGGAAGGATCATCATTGAATCACTTCTTAGGTCATCACAAACCGACTTTCTTTGATTTTCTCACCGTGTAAGGTCATCATACAGAGTGCAGTTGGATTTTTAATGAGCAACAGTCAGCAGAAAAGATAAGATCTACAGAAAGAAAAAAAAAACAGATGCTTAATCAAAATAAAGAAACAAAATTAATCAAAAACAACTCTAAAAGGGGTCATCTTTGAATTGCATTTTGGGTCATCATTTTTGGCAAATTTCGTAACCCATAGTCTTTTCAGACCGACTTTTATTAGGTTTTTCATCAGATAAAATTCAAGCATTTCAAACAAATGTGTCAGCTATGATTTTTAATCATTATTTAAACTAGACAGCGGAAATAAATTGTTTTAAAGCATAAATTAAATCTCATGACTCCAAAGAGCCCTTCGTATGCGCCAGTGTGTACCATCACGCCTTGGAGCCACTAGTACCTGAAACCATAATTTATAGGGAAAGGGTAAGCACGAAGCTTAGTGAATTCAACACCACATATAGTATGATTATAACCTTACCCCTAAACAGGTAGATACACAAAACCGAGCATCCAAGTCAAATAACGCACCCTTAACAAGCATACTCACACTAACCCACCTAACCAAGCATCCATCGGTCTCCCCGATGACACACGATAACCGTGCACGTATCCCTCGGTCCCACCGAGTTTCTACGCCACTCGTGTACACAACCCTCGGTCCCACCGAGCCCTCGGTCCCACCGACTTGACACGACATTCAAGGTCCATACTAGACACAACACCATTTAGTACCACATAACAAGTAATACCACATAGCACAAGCAAGATACAGTGAGGTAAATATAACCATAAACGTAGTGAGTGAACTCACCTCAAAAGCGATGCACAAAAATCTCGAACGATCACATGAGCTAGCCAACTCCAAAATCACTTCTCAACACCTAGATAAGTTCTATATAGTGTCAATTCGAAACCCGGGACCCTTAACTATAAGCATAAAATTACACGGGTGATATTTCGTCTTTTCGGTCTAAACTGCAGGTCTATTCGGGACCTGTTTATCCCCTTCTAAACCCACGAATTTAGAGATCAGTATTTACAATCAAATATATCTAGGTCTTAGCCTTCCAGGGACATATTATACGTGTTCTAACGATTTTCCTACGATTTTATATGATTTTTCTAAAACTGAGACGTGAATCTGGCAGATTCGGACCTTATGTAAAAATGGCTATTTTGCACATAGTTAGAAGCTGAATCAGGTTTTCTCTAAAACACGAAAAATGTGCCCAACACAGAATGTGAACCGTGGGCACCAGTTTTGCCTCGAACCAAGCTACGACGGAAAAGTTATGGCCGACACAAAACAGTGGCAGATTACACATTCTCATATAAATTGATACCCCCCTTTTTTTTAAAACGGCTAAGGGTTTTCGGGTTTGCAACGAGTCTGGGTTTTAGAATTTGCAAGGGATGGACAAGACCACGCACCACCCTCTGCCATCTCCGGCATTGGTGGTCGGCGGCGGCGGCCACCGGCGGTGATGGTGTTTTTCTTTGGTTTTCAACGCCGAAACGAAAAGAAAAGAAGAGAAAGAGAAAAGAAACCTTACCTCTCGAGAAAACGCGACTCGACGGCTCCGTATCTCTCTCTCTCTCACTCTCGTTCACACCGGCAGCAAGCGGCGGCGGCGGCGTTGGGATCTTGGGAGGCTCACGGCGCAAGGGAGGGAGGAGGAAAGAAAAAAAAAGAGTTTTTCTTTTAGCCAACTAGGGTTTTTTCCTAGTTTAAATATCAAGGCCATGAGGAAAAAATAGAATCGGTCCTTAAGGCTCGACCCATGCAACCTTCACCAATTGCCAAAACCAGTCCCCCGCTATAAAGTCTTGCCACAATTTTAACCCACTAAAACTTGGATTTTTAAAATATTTAACCCCTAAGGACCAAAATGTTCACAAACGCATTAATTAAATAAAACATAAAAAAAAAATAAAACCGTACCGGGACACGGGCTTTACAACTCTTCCCCGCTTGGCTTAGACTTCGTCCTCGAAGTCTCGGTCGGTGAATAACTCGGGATAGTTCTCGCGCATCTCCGCTTCGGGCTCCCACGTCCATTTTGAACCCTTCCGATGTTGCCACTGGACTTTCACCAATCCGATGACTTTGTTGCGCAAGGTCTTCGTCTTTCTTTCAACGATAGCTATCGGCTTCTCCACATAGTTAATCCTTTCATCAATCTGAATGTCCTCAAGAGGAATCACTGCAGACTCATCCACTACACACTTCCGCAATTGGGAAACGTGGAAGGTGTTGTGAATCAAGCTCAACTCGTCTGGTAACTCTAAGCGATAAGCTACCTTACCCACTCGAGCAATGACCTTGTAAGGTCCAATGTAACGGGGCCCTAACTTTCCCCGTTTGCGAAACCGGATCACCCCTTTCCAGGGTGACACCTTCAGAAGAACATAATCTCCGACCTGAAATTCTAAATCCGATCGTCTCTTGTCGGCGTAGCTCTTCTGTCGGCTTTGTGCAGTGACTAATCGATCCCGAACCATCTGAATCATCTCAGTCATCTTCAACACAACATCGGTGCTTCCTAACACTCGATGGCCAACCTCGCCCCAGCAAATGGGCGTCTTGCATTTCCTACCATATAACACCTCGTAGGGCGGTCTGCCGATACTGGAATGGTAGCTGTTGTTGTAGGAGAACTCAGCTAACGGGAGATAATGATCCCAACTACCCCCAAAGTCAATAACACATGCCTGCAGCATGTCCTCGAGTGTCTGAATAGTACGCTCACTCTGCTCGTCGGTCTGAGGATGAAACGTTGTACTGAAATGCAATCGTGTACCCATCTCACCTTGAAACTTCTCCCAAAACCGAAAGGTAAAACGAGTATCCTGATCAGAGACAATTGAAGCTGGCACCCCGTGCCTAGTCACAATCTCTCTGATGAAAATCTCCGCGAGCTTCTCCGCCGAGGAGCTCTCTCTGATGGGCAAAAAGTGAGCGCTCTTAGTCAGACGATCGACAATCACCCAAATAGCATCATTCCCGCGTGGGGTCCTGGAAAGTTTAGTGATGAAATCCATCGTGATTTGCTCCCACTTCCATACTGGAATTTCCAAAGGTTGCATTTTCCCATGCGGTCGTTGGTGCTCCGCCTTGACCTTCCGACAAGTCATACATACCTCAACACATTCTGCGACATCCCGCTTCATGTCGGGCCACCAATAATCCTCTCGCAGGTCTCGGTACATCTTTGTGGCTCCAGGATGGATCGAAAACTTAGACTTGTACGCCTCGTCCAACAGTATCTGTCGATTCCTACCAGTGAGAGGAACCCAAACTCTACTGTATCGAGTCAGTAACCCTCGACTATCTTGGACAAAATTCGGGATTTCTCCCGAAACCCTCTCACGTTTGGCATTCTCAGCTAATATTGCCACTTTCTGAGCACTATCTATCGACTCGAGAAGAGGTGCGACCACCGTCAACCGTTGACACAAACCCCGTAGTGGTTCACCAACTGGATGTCGACTAAGTGAGTCCGCGACCACATTCGCTTTACCCGGGTGGAAAAGTATCTCCCAATCATAGTCTTTTACCACATCGAGCCACCTTCTCTGACGCATATTGAGATTCTGTTGATCCATCAGGTATTTGAGACCCTCATGGTCAGTGTAAATCGTACACTTGACACCATACAGATAATGCCTCAAAATCTTGAGAGTAAACACCACCGCTCCTAATTCTAAGTCATGAGTCGGGTAGTTCGCCTCATGAGGCTTCAACTGTCTCGAAGCGTAGGCTATAACCTTACCGCGCTGCATGAGCACGACACCCAAAAGACTAAAGTTTTCTTAAACTTTTTTGGTGGCATTTACACCATTCTCTGATCAAAGAATACATTTTTTGGTGTTTTTAATTGCTTTGTTTGTTGAAGTGATCTTTACTTTTTTACTTTATATTTATCTGCTAATTTTCATCTTCAAAACCTGATTTATGCTAAAAAATGGAGATGTTCGTTTTTCTCTTCCAAGACATGGAAAACCATATCAAATGTTAATCCCTTTAGGGATTGGCTCGAACTCTTATACTTCAACATATGATATATCCTTTGCTTGCTCGTGGTTGCTTTAAGATTAAAAAAAGGACAAAATCTATTTTATGGTTCAAGTTTGACAACAACGAAGTTAAGTCCCATATTAGGCATAGGTGTAGCCTCTTTATTGCTTGGGGACATGAATGCATGTATACATCTTATCCACTTTGACCTCGATTTTTGATTGAGATATATCGAGTATGTTCGAGGCTATTTCTCAATTCACAATAAAATTTGACATTCAACAATATTGCGCGGTCTGAAAAATAGCCAAACCACTCGGTCTGGTCTGTGGTTTGATCTTTTTTTTGAACGGTCTGGACCGAACTAACCGCCAAAAATACACACGTTTTAATCATATTTAGTTTTAATGTTGTATACTCAACTTTTATGGCTCAATTAAAAAAAGTTTCTCAAAGAATTATGTCTTTAATTTTCATTTTCTCAATTGATTGTGTTATCTAAATTGGCAAAGTTCTAAGACTCTAGCTTTATGGTGTAGAGTAAGCACTCCAATTTCTTGGATGCATGCAGCTCCTCTGTCTCTGCAATTAGGAATACACAGTACAATATTACAAATATTCTTTATGTATCTTTTCAATTTTAGTGCCACTTTTCATATTTTGGCATAACACTATATGTGATCATTAATGTTCCAAACGCATACAATACCTTATTTCTGTGTCTGCAATCTCAATCCAACAAATTACAAGTTTGCAATCTCATTACAACTTTGCATCACATCCTGTAGAAACTTTTCTGTTTTTTTATGCTTTAAGAAGTCTAGAGCTGCTTCTAGAGAACTTAACTTATTTATAACAATCAATAAAGTTTAGGAAGTAGATTTCATCGTTTTTGATTAAATGTTGTATTATTTTTCTATTATTGGCTAATTGTAATGTTTTATCCCCGCAACATTGTGCAAAACGGCTATTTTCAAGATTCAATGTTACATTTAACACATTTACAATTAGTTATTTAATTACTTTATATCCCTTGTTTTTTCATTCTCCATTTTTCACCTTTATCATGTTAACACAAATAATCTTATATGAACAAAAATGTAACGAAAAAATACGTTTCTTCTTTTACAAATCATACCATTATAATCGTCTCGTCAATACCTTCAAAACGAGCCCAATATTGAATATTTTTTAATTTCACCGTACTATTAAATGTCATAAATATCTACGAATTAGATATATATATATATATAGAGAGAGAGAGACAGAGAGAGAGAGAGAGAGAGAGAGAGAGAGAGATAAGTGGGTTGGACGATGATTGAAATTACATAGGTGAATGATTTGCTGAAGGTTATAAGCAGCTTCAAGTGCAATGACAATTGGGTGACTGTCGAACTGGTACTCAAGAAGCTGCTTATTAATGAATAAGCTACACATGATATCAATCATTTTTACTTTTTTCCACAAAATTTCCTTTGCCTATAAGCTGAAAAAATGTGAGTGTACTAAAGCTAAGCAAACCTGTCTATATAAATCAATGCCAACAATAGTTCAAAAATATTCTTATTTGGGGTTGTTGTCTCTACCTGCTGCTATGCTGATCAGATCTTGTTTTGGGCCCTACTGTTATGTTTATAACATTGTTTAGATGTTGGGATGCAGATCTGGTTGGTCTTTTAGTGCAATGGCCGTAGGCCAATTTGTTTAACTTCTGAATTGGATTAGTTTTTGGAAGATAAAAGGAAGAAATATGTGGATTTTGTATGCAAGTAGGTTGCTGTTTGTTGCTCCATATTTAAAGTTTGCTCATTACAGTTGGTTGTTGATTTGACATATTAAAAATGCATAATTATAGACCAACTAAAATATATTAAAAACACGTTTCATTTTTATTATAAATTATACCATTATTATTTTTTCGTCAATATTTTCAAAATAAGCTTATTTTTAAATATTTTTTGATTTAGTAGTATTATAAAATAGAATAAATACATATCAATTTTACAAATTATACATCTATAGCATATCGACAAACATTTGTAACGGTTATTGTAGAAAAAAAATCATGTATACACATATCTATATTAGTTATTTTTTTTTAATTAGATTTATTCAAAATTTATAATCAACTACATTGTAAAGATATACAACTAATATCGGTATGGACAAAAAGAAAACAAAAGTGAAATATGATCGAAATATGATTGATTTATTTTTAATGGAATGTCTACAATGCTTCGGTCACACAATTCACTTTTATTAAGCATTATAGCTACTAATGATATTTATAGAGTATCTTCCAGATGACGTACACATAAATGAAAATGCACACTACAATAAAAAGAGGTTTATAAGACACTTTTTTTGGGACACATTTTGATCCGTCCTTTAAAAAGGGCTATTACGAGTCCTATTTGATTTATTGGGCTCTATACAACTCTTAAAATTTGGGCCTTTTCTCTCTCTCTCTCTCATCATCATCATCGAGTCGACTCATCGCTCAGTTCTACGATTCGAAATCAAAACCACATTGCTTAACGATTTTGAAAACCACGATTAAAACCAGATTCGTGAACTTCACCACTCCCGCTCATCGCTTACACTCATTACTCAAGGATTTCGTGAACTTCACAGCTCGATGCTCTCGGTTGTTCTCATGCTCAGCTCACGCTAGGGTTCTAGTTTTCTACCTAATCAAGCAAAGGTTCTTAATTGAAATCGGTCATGTTCTTAGTTTTTATACTTGATTAACCAATCACTAATATATTACTAATTGATTTTGGTTTGGTTTGAAATTCGTCCAGGTCATATTGTGGATTCCAAAGGGATGATTGATGATTTCAACAAATTGATTTTGCTCTATACGAATCGATCTTCATCCTGTTATTTTGAGGTAAATCTGTATTTCTACATAAATCATAGAGGAAGGAGTTTATAGGACTACTTTTATTATTTAGGACTAAGGAATTTGTATAATATTATGCATTTCTATAGATATTAGTATAAAATCAGAATTTATCTGTTTTACAATGGTTTCTGTTTTATAGCTCACTATATTTAACTTTGAGGTGCATTTAACATCAAGTGCTTCTACTGTCCTAAGTTTGCTGATGTGACCTTTTTAAAGCTCATATACTAATTTTATATCTGTGCAAATGCTTTTGCTAATTATCATACTAGCCTAATTTGCTAATTTTATGCTTTTGCTAATATACTATTATGGGAATTTATGTTTGCTTTAGCTCACTTGATCTGGAAATTTGTGCATATGCTGAGTTATCTACTATATATTGGCAGTCCTTGAGCCCTATTTTGTTAAGCAACTTTTCCAAAATCAATTAGTAATTAGCCTTCACTGTCAAGCACTGTCAAGCACCTCATGAAACTAGTCCACAACAGATATAGCAACTTTTCCACAAGTCCATGTATGTATTGGATATTTTGGTAAATATGTGAAAGGAGAAAATGGGTACATGTTGAAAGGACAAAATATGAGTCGATATTGTCCATCTTTGTGCCAATTATAGATTTATATCTGCATTCAAGAGTATGTGTTTACTTGAAATCCTGTGAATAATGAGATCATCTCAATTTAAAGAAATGTAGTTTTCTATTAGATCTAGATTTCTAGTAGTTCACATGAAATCTTATGCACGATGTAATCAGCGATGTAGTTTTCTAGTACTTCTTTAGAAATCCTCTCAGGTGCGAGAGCCACATATTTTAGTCTCTCCACCTTAGAATGGCTTTGTCTGGTTATGGCTTTGGGATCCTCTTATCAACAAATTTCTTTTTTTTAGTATCTGTATGGTTCTTTTTTTTGCAACCTTCCTGTCTCATCTTCTTAGTAAATTTGAAGCAGTTTCCTTAACGAAAGTTTTTCTTTCTTGTGACTTAAATTTAAACGATACATTTGATGATTCCACCAATTCCCAAATCCAAGATTGTTAGAAAAATACTTTGGGTACAACCACTGCAGCAAAGAAACCAAAACCCAAAAGCAATCCAATAAAAGGACCTCAATTGCAAGACCAATGAAAAAGATAAGAATCAGAAGTTGAATAACACCATTGTGGTACTCAACAGAAAGAAAGTAAGCAGATTAGAACAGATATTCAGTACTAGCTACTGGATTTCTATGGTTTCTTTTTTAAGTTGCTGGTTTTTTTTTTAAAACTGATTAGGTGATGCTCATGGCCCTTTTATTGCATGATCCTGGTCCATATCGTATGACTTCATTTGTGCATTATCTTTTATCAATTGATAAATAAATGTTAGTCTTGTTATACTTGTATAGTTGTTTTTAACGGATAATGTCCTTATTTTACTGCTAATTTTGATTAAATACATACGCTTTTTTGTAGATAATATATTTTTATTACTGATTAAAAATCATAGCTAACTCATTTGTTTGAAATGCTTGAATTTTATCTGATGAAAAACCTAATAAATGTCGGTCTGAAAAGACCGTGGGTTGTGAAATTTGCCAAAAATGATGACCCAAAAGGCAATTCAAAGATGGCCCCTTTTAGAGTTGTTTTTGATTAATTTTGATTAAGCACCTGTTTTTTTCCGTATCTTATCTTTTCTACTTACTGTTGCTGATAAAAAACCCAAACTGTACACTGTATGATGGACCTTACACGGTGAGAAAATCAAAGAAAGTCGGTTTGATGACCTAAGAAGTGATTCAATGATGATCCTTCTAACCATTATCTTTTTTGGGATCAACGATTTCTATTAATGTTCTAGGTTCTAAAATTGGTGGTCATAAAACGGCCTTATCTTTTATCAATTGATAAATAAATGTTAGTCTTATTATACTTATATAGTTGTTTTTAACGGATAATGTCTCCTTATTTTACTGCTAATTTTGATTAAATACTTACGCTCTTTGTAGATAATATCTTTTTATTACTGATTAAAAATCATAGCTGACTCATTTGTTTGAAATGCTTGAATTTTATCTGATGAAAAACCTAATAAATGTCGGTCTGTGGGTTGTGAAATTTGCCAAAAATGATGACCCAAAAGGCAATTCAAAGATGGCCCCTTTTAGAGTTGTTTTTGATTAATTTTGTTTCTTTATTTTGATTAAGCACCTGTTTTTTTTTCCGTAAATCTTATCTTTTCTGCGGACTGCTGCTGATTAAAAACCCAAACTGTACACTGTATGATGGACCTTACACGGTGAGAAAATCAAAGAAAGTCGGTTTGATGACCTAAGAAGTGATTCAATGATGATCCTTCTGACCATTATCTTTTTGGGATCAACGATTTCTATTAATGTCCACGATTCTAAAATTGGTGGTCATAAAACGGTCTTATCTTTTATCAATTGATAAATAAATGTTACTCTTATTATACTTGTATAGTTGTTTTTAATGGATAATGTCTCCTTATTTTACTGCTAATTTTGATAAAATACTTACGCTCTTTGTAGATAATATCTTTTTATTACTGATTAAAAATCATAGCTGACTCATTTGTTTGAAATGCTTGAATTTTATCTGATGAAAAACCTAATAAAAGTCGGTCTGAAAAGACCGTGGGTTATGAAATTTGCCAAAAATGATGACCCAAAAGGCAATTCAAAGATGGCCCCCCTTTTAGAGTTGTTTTTGATTAATTTTGATCAAGCACCTGTTTTTTTCCGTATCTTATCTTTTCTACTTACTGTTGCTGATTAAAAACCCAAACTGTACACTGTATGATGGACCTTACACGGTGAGAAAATCAAAGAAAGTCGGTTTGATGACCTAAGAAGTGATTCAATGATGATCCTTCTAACCATTATCTTTTTGGGATCAACGATTTCTATTAATGTTCTAGGTTCTAAAATTGGTGGTCATAAAACGGCCTTATCTTTTATCAATTGATAAATAATTGTTAGTCTTATTATACTTATATAGTTGTTTTTAACGAATAATGTCTCCTTATTTTACTGCTAATTTTGATTAAATACTTACGCTCTTTGTAGATAATATCTTTTTATTACTGATTAAAAATCATAGCTGACTCATTTGTTTGAAATGCTTGAATTTTATCTGATGAAAAACCTAATAAATGTCGGTCTGTGGGTTGTGAAATTTGCCAAAAATGATGACCCAAAAGGCAATTCAAAGATGGCCCCTTTTAGAGTTGTTTTTGATTAATTTTGTTTCTTTATTTTGATTAAGCACCTGTTTTTTTTTCCGTAAATCTTATCTTTTCTGCGGACTGCTGCTGATTAAAAACCCAAACTGTACACTGTATGATGGACCTTACACGGTGAGAAAATCAAAGAAAGTCGGTTTGATGACCTAAGAAGTGATTCAATGATGATCCTTCTGACCATTATCTTTTTGGGATCAACGATTTCTATTAATGTCCACGATTCTAAAATTGATGGTCATAAAACGGTCTTATCTTTTATCAATTGATAAATAAATGTTACTCTTATTATACTTGTATAGTTGTTTTTAATGGATAATGTCTCCTTATTTTACTGCTAATTTTGATAAAATACTTACGCTCTTTGTAGATAATATCTTTTTATTACTGATTAAAAATCATAGCTGACTCATTTGTTTGAAATGCTTGAATTTTATCTGATGAAAAACCTAATAAAAGTCGGTCTGAAAAGACCGTGGGTTATGAAATTTGCCAAAAATGATGACCCAAAAGGCAATTCAAAGATGGCCCCCCTTTTAGAGTTGTTTTTGATTAATTTTGATCAAGCACCTGTTTTTTTCCGTATCTTATCTTTTCTACTTACTGTTGCTGATTAAAAACCCAAACTGTACACTGTATGATGGACCTTACACGGTGAGAAAATCAAAGAAAGTCGGTTTGATGACCTAAGAAGTGATTCAATGATGATCCTTCTAACCATTATCTTTTTGGGATCAACGATTTCTATTAATGTTCTAGGTTCTAAAATTGGTGGTCATAAAACGGCCTTATCTTTTATCAATTGATAAATAATTGTTAGTCTTATTATACTTATATAGTTGTTTTTAACGAATAATGTCTCCTTATTTTACTGCTAATTTTGATTAAATACTTACGCTCTTTGTAGATAATATCTTTTTATTACTGATTAAAAATCATAGCTGACTCATTTGTTTGAAATGCTTGAATTTTATCTGATGAAAAACCTAATAAATGTCGGTCTGTGGGTTGTGAAATTTGCCAAAAATGATGACCCAAAAGGCAATTCAAAGATGGCCCCTTTTAGAGTTGTTTTTGATTAATTTTGTTTCTTTATTTTGATTAAGCACCTGTTTTTTTTTCCGTAAATCTTATCTTTTCTGCGGACTGCTGCTGATTAAAAACCCAAACTGTACACTGTATGATGGACCTTACACGGTGAGAAAATCAAAGAAAGTCGGTTTGATGACCTAAGAAGTGATTCAATGATGATCCTTCTGACCATTATCTTTTTGGGATCAACGATTTCTATTAATGTCCACGATTCTAAAATTGGTGGTCATAAAACGGTCTTATCTTTTATCAATTGATAAATAAATGTTACTCTTATTATACTTGTATAGTTGTTTTTAATGGATAATGTCTCCTTATTTTACTGCTAATTTTGATAAAATACTTACGCTCTTTGTAGATAATATCTTTTTATTACTGATTAAAAATCATAGCTGACTCATTTGTTTGAAATGCTTGAATTTTATCTGATGAAAAACCTAATAAAAGTCGGTCTGAAAAGACCGTGGGTTATGAAATTTGCCAAAAATGATGACCCAAAAGGCAATTCAAAGATGGCCCCCCTTTTAGAGTTGTTTTTGATTAATTTTGATCAAGCACCTGTTTTTTTCCGTATCTTATCTTTTCTACTTACTGTTGCTGATTAAAAACCCAAACTGTACACTGTATGATGGACCTTACACGGTGAGAAAATCAAAGAAAGTCGGTTTGATGACCTAAGAAGTGATTCAATGATGATCCTTCTAACCATTATCTTTTTGGGATCAACGATTTCTATTAATGTTCTAGGTTCTAAAATTGGTGGTCATAAAACGGCCTTATCTTTTATCAATTGATAAATAATTGTTAGTCTTATTATACTTATATAGTTGTTTTTAACGAATAATGTCTCCTTATTTTACTGCTAATTTTGATTAAATACTTACGCTCTTTGTAGATAATATCTTTTTATTACTGATTAAAAATCATAGCTGACTCATTTGTTTGAAATGCTTGAATTTTATCTGATGAAAAACCTAATAAATGTCGGTCTGTGGGTTGTGAAATTTGCCAAAAATGATGACCCAAAAGGCAATTCAAAGATGGCCCATTTTAGAGTTGTTTTTGATTAATTTTGTTTCTTTATTTTGATTAAGCACCTGTTTTTTTTTCCGTAAATCTTATCTTTTCTGCGGACTGCTGCTGATTAAAAACCCAAACTGTACACTGTATGATGGACCTTACACGGTGAGAAAATCAAAGAAAGTCGGTTTGATGACCTAAGAAGTGATTCAATGATGATCCTTCTGACCATTATCTTTTTGGGATCAACGATTTCTATTAATGTCCACGATTCTAAAATTGGTGGTCATAAAACGGTCTTATCTTTTATCAATTGATAAATAAATGTTACTCTTATTATACTTGTATAGTTGTTTTTAATGGATAATGTCTCCTTATTTTACTGCTAATTTTGATAAAATACTTACGCTCTTTGTAGATAATATCTTTTTATTACTGATTAAAAATCATAGCTGACTCATTTGTTTGAAATGCTTGAATTTTATCTGATGAAAAACCTAATAAAAGTCGGTCTGAAAAGACCGTGGGTTATGAAATTTGCCAAAAATGATGACCCAAAAGGCAATTCAAAGATGGCCCCCCTTTTAGAGTTGTTTTTGATTAATTTTGATCAAGCACCTGTTTTTTTCCGTATCTTATCTTTTCTACTTACTGTTGCTGATTAAAAACCCAAACTGTACACTGTATGATGGACCTTACACGGTGAGAAAATCAAAGAAAGTCGGTTTGATGACCTAAGAAGTGATTCAATGATGATCCTTCTAACCATTATCTTTTTGGGATCAACGATTTCTATTAATGTTCTAGGTTCTAAAATTGGTGGTCATAAAACGGCCTTATCTTTTATCAATTGATAAATAATTGTTAGTCTTATTATACTTATATAGTTGTTTTTAACGAATAATGTCTCCTTATTTTACTGCTAATTTTGATTAAATACTTATGCTCTTTGTAGATAATATCTTTTTATTACTGATTAAAAATCATAGCTGACTCATTTGTTTGAAATGCTTGAATTTTATCTGATGAAAAACCTAATAAATGTCGGTCTGTGGGTTGTGAAATTTGCCAAAAATGATGACCCAAAAGGCAATTCAAAGATGGCCCCTTTTAGAGTTGTTTTTGATTAATTTTGTTTCTTTATTTTGATTAAGCACCTGTTTTTTTTTCCGTAAATCTTATCTTTTCTGCGGACTGCTGCTGATTAAAAACCCAAACTGTACACTGTATGATGGACCTTACACGGTGAGAAAATCAAAGAAAGTCGGTTTGATGACCTAAGAAGTGATTCAATGATGATCCTTCTGACCATTATCTTTTTGGGATCAACGATTTCTATTAATGTCCACGATTCTAAAATTGGTGGTCATAAAACGGTCTTATCTTTTATCAATTGATAAATAAATGTTACTCTTATTATACTTGTATAGTTGTTTTTAATGGATAATGTCTCCTTATTTTACTGCTAATTTTGATAAAATACTTACGCTCTTTGTAGATAATATCTTTTTATTACTGATTAAAAATCATAGCTGACTCATTTGTTTGAAATGCTTGAATTTTATCTGATGAAAAACCTAATAAAAGTCGGTCTGAAAAGACCGTGGGTTATGAAATTTGCCAAAAATGATGACCCAAAAGGCAATTCAAAGATGGCCCCCCTTTTAGAGTTGTTTTTGATTAATTTTGATCAAGCACCTGTTTTTTTCCGTATCTTATCTTTTCTACTTACTGTTGCTGATTAAAAACCCAAACTGTACACTGTATGATGGACCTTACACGGTGAGAAAATCAAAGAAAGTCGGTTTGATGACCTAAGAAGTGATTCAATGATGATCCTTCTAACCATTATCTTTTTGGGATCAACGATTTCTATTAATGTTCTAGGTTCTAAAATTGGTGGTCATAAAACGGCCTTATCTTTTATCAATTGATAAATAAATGTTAGTCTTATTATACTTATATAGTTGTTTTTAACGGATAATGTCTCCTTATTTTACTGCTAATTTTGATTAAATACTTACGCTCTTTGTAGATAATATCTTTTTATTACTGATTAAAAATCATAGCTGACTCATTTGTTTGAAATGCTTGAATTTTATCTGATGAAAAACCTAATAAATGTCGGTCTGTGGGTTGTGAAATTTGCCAAAAATGATGACCCAAAAGGCAATTCAAAGATGGCCCCTTTTAGAGTTGTTTTTGATTAATTTTGTTTCTTTATTTTGATTAAGCACCTGTTTTTTTTTCCGTAAATCTTATCTTTTCTGCGGACTGCTGCTGATTAAAAACCCAAACTGTACACTGTATGATGGACCTTACACGGTGAGAAAATCAAAGAAAGTCGGTTTGATGACCTAAGAAGTGATTCAATGATGATCCTTCTGACCATTATCTTTTTGGGATCAACGATTTCTATTAATGTCCACGATTCTAAAATTGGTGGTCATAAAACGGTCTTATCTTTTATCAATTGATAAATAAATGTTACTCTTATTATACTTGTATAGTTGTTTTTAATGGATAATGTCTCCTTATTTTACTGCTAATTTTGATTAAATACTTACGCTCTTTGTAGATAATATCTTTTTATTACTGATTAAAAATCATAGCTGACTCATTTGTTTGAAATGCTTGAATTTTATCTGATGAAAAACCTAATAAATGTCGGTCTGTGGGTTGTGAAATTTGCCAAAAATGATGACCCAAAAGGCAATTCAAAGATGGCCCCTTTTAGAGTTGTTTTTGATTAATTTTGTTTCTTTATTTTGATTAAGCACCTGTTTTTTTTTCCGTAAATCTTATCTTTTCTGCGGACTGCTGCTGATTAAAAACCCAAACTGTACACTGTATGATGGACCTTACACGGTGAGAAAATCAAAGAAAGTCGGTTTGATGACCTAAGAAGTGATTCAATGATGATCCTTCTGACCATTATCTTTTTGGGATCAACGATTTCTATTAATGTTCTAGGTTCTAAAATTGGTGGTCATAAAACGGCCTTATCTTTTATCAATTGATAAATAAATGTTAGTCTTATTATACTTATATAGTTGTTTTTAACGGATAATGTCTCCTTATTTTACTGCTAATTTTGATTAAATACTTACGCTCTTTGTAGATAATATCTTTTTATTACTGATTAAAAATCATAGCTGACTCATTTGTTTGAAATGCTTGAATTTTATCTGATGAAAAACCTAATAAATGTCGGTCTGTGGGTTGTGAAATTTGCCAAAAATGATGACCCAAAAGGCAATTCAAAGATGGCCCCTTTTAGAGTTGTTTTTGATTAATTTTGTTTCTTTATTTTGATTAAGCACCTGTTTTTTTTTCCGTAAATCTTATCTTTTCTGCGGACTGCTGCTGATTAAAAACCCAAACTGTACACTGTATGATGGACCTTACACGGTGAGAAAATCAAAGAAAGTCGGTTTGATGACCTAAGAAGTGATTCAATGATGATCCTTCTGACCATTATCTTTTTGGGATCAACGATTTCTATTAATGTCCACGATTCTAAAATTGGTGGTCATAAAACGGTCTTATCTTTTATCAATTGATAAATAAATGTTACTCTTATTATACTTGTATAGTTGTTTTTAATGGATAATGTCTCCTTATTTTACTGCTAATTTTGATTAAATACTTACGCTCTTTGTAGATAATATCTTTTTATTACTGATTAAAAATCATAGCTGACTCATTTGTTTGAAATGCTTGAATTTTATCTGATGAAAAACCTAATAAATGTCGGTCTGTGGGTTGTGAAATTTGCCAAAAATGATGACCCAAAAGGCAATTCAAAGATGGCCCCTTTTAGAGTTGTTTTTGATTAATTTTGTTTCTTTATTTTGATTAAGCACCTGTTTTTTTTTCCGTAAATCTTATCTTTTCTGCGGACTGCTGCTGATTAAAAACCCAAACTGTACACTGTATGATGGACCTTACACGGTGAGAAAATCAAAGAAAGTCGGTTTGATGACCTAAGAAGTGATTCAATGATGATCCTTCTGACCATTATCTTTTTGGGATCAACGATTTCTATTAATGTCCACGATTCTAAAATTGGTGGTCATAAAACGGTCTTATCTTTTATCAATTGATAAATAAATGTTACTCTTATTATACTTGTATAGTTGTTTTTAATGGATAATGTCTCCTTATTTTACTGCTAATTTTGATAAAATACTTACGCTCTTTGTAGATAATATCTTTTTATTACTGATTAAAAATCATAGCTGACTCATTTGTTTGAAATGCTTGAATTTTATCTGATGAAAAACCTAATAAAAGTCGGTCTGAAAAGACCGTGGGTTATGAAATTTGCCAAAAATGATGACCCAAAAGGCAATTCAAAGATGGCCCCCCTTTTAGAGTTGTTTTTGATTAATTTTGATCAAGCACCTGTTTTTTTCCGTATCTTATCTTTTCTACTTACTGTTGCTGATTAAAAACCCAAACTGTACACTGTATGATGGACCTTACACGGTGAGAAAATCAAAGAAAGTCGGTTTGATGACCTAAGAAGTGATTCAATGATGATCCTTCTAACCATTATCTTTTTGGGATCAACGATTTCTATTAATGTTCTAGGTTCTAAAATTGGTGGTCATAAAACGGCCTTATCTTTTATCAATTGATAAATAATTGTTAGTCTTATTATACTTATATAGTTGTTTTTAACGAATAATGTCTCCTTATTTTACTGCTAATTTTGATTAAATACTTACGCTCTTTGTAGATAATATCTTTTTATTACTGATTAAAAATCATAGCTGACTCATTTGTTTGGAATGCTTGAATTTTATCTGATGAAAAACCTAATAAATGTCGGTCTGTGGGTTGTGAAATTTGCCAAAAATGATGACCCAAAAGGCAATTCAAAGATGGCCCATTTTAGAGTTGTTTTTGATTAATTTTGTTTCTTTATTTTGATTAAGCACCTGTTTTTTTTCTGTAAATCTTATCTTTTCTGCTGATTAAAAACCCAAACTGTACACTGTATGATGGACCTTACACGGTGAGAAAATCAAAGAAAGTCGGTTTGATGACCTACGAAGTGATTCAATGATGATCATTCTGACCATTATATTTTTGGGATCAATGAATATCGAGGCCTTTAAAATGGATGATTGTAAAGTGGCGTAACCAATTACCCATTTCTAAATAAATATTATTCATATTTAATTCATTAGTTGTTTTTGATTAATTATCATTTTATATTTGCTTATCATTTTGATTATGCCTTTTCTTTTTGTAGATATTATCTTTCTATGTCGTTGATTAAAACGACATCTGAACTTTTTTCTTTGAAACAACTGATATTTGATGGAAGATCAAAAATAGTCGGTATGGTAAAACCATGTTTTTAGAAAACTTGCCTAAAACGATGAAAAAAAAAGAATTTCACTGATGAATCAAAAATGATTATATTTTCAGTTCAGTTAAAATGATGACCCCATGGGCAATTTGATGATGATATCTTCAACTATTATCTTTTCTTTTTTAATTGGCATTCAAAAATTTTCAAATTGATAATTATATAACGTTTTAAACATTTATTAATTGATATATATAAGTTTTTAATATTATAATTCGACCATTATTGTTGACTAGAAACGTACTCGCGCAATGCAGCGAGATACATCACGATTTTAATGTTTCATTTTATTTTTTGTTTTTTTGTCGATTTACAGTACGATCTTGGATGATTTTGAGAAAGTGATAATGTTTTTTTTTTAATTTGTTTAATTTAGGCTTAATAATATAATGTTTTTTATATAAAAAAAATTAAGTATTTTGTTAGAATTCAATGATTATCTTATATATTTTAATGACATCTAGAAAAAATAACCAATTACATATTAATAATATAATTAAAACAAATTTATAATTATATAATATATTAATTAATAGTGATTCATGGAAAAGTGTGCATAAAAGGAAGACTCTGCACATACCAAATTGGTAGATGTTAGAAGCTTGCACTAGTAATATGTATCTTGTGCTTTGATACTTGTAAATTAAAATATTTTTAAAATCTTGCATAAAATGATGGTACCTTGTGCCTAATAATTTGTATTTAAGAGTTTTTTATACCTGCTTTATAATATAGTATAGATATATTTTCTTTAGTTTTTTTTATTATTAAATACTTAAGTTTTTATAATCATTTTTAGTAGCTACATAAAAATCATAATTGTAATCAACCGATCGAAATAGTTGAGTTTTTTCTGCTAAGAAAACCAATTAGAGTCGATTTGGAGGACCTTGTTTAAAAAAAAAGTTGCTTAAAATGATGACTCAAAAAGTGATTCAATAATGATCCCTCTAACCATTATCTTTTCTGTATCAAAATTTATGCAGGATTTTATAATTGTTGATCATAAAATGGTTTTTACGATTTATTGTTGTATAAATAAACATTATTTATATTTTGATTCTATAGTTATTATTAATGGATTCCGTTTATTTGTGTTGCTTCTTATTTCGATAAAATACTTACCTTTTTGTTGTAGATTTTATCTTTTTTGGTTGGATGTAACACTGACGAGTCTGTTGAAATGACAGAAGATTGTCGTTTTGCTAAACTTGGTAAAAAGGATGACACAGAGAGCAATTCAACGATGATCTATATACAAGCTCAATAAATTAAACATTCATGATTTTTAAGATTGACAATCATTAATTGGTTTGACACAGAAGATTGTCTGTTGAAATGTATTTTGTTTTCCTTAATTTCGTTCGTTTTTATTAAGCCCTTTATCTTTCTTGTGATCTTATCCTTTTTTTTTGGAAAACTTGTTTAAATTGATGAACCAATAAATGATTCAATATTGATTTCTCTAACAATTATCTTTTTGGAATCAATCAATATCAATGATTTAGTCTTAATTGCCGGAAAAATCCCCAATCAGAATGGATATACAAATTTAAAAAAAAAAACTTGCTTGAATTAAACCTAATTTGTTAGAAATGATTGGATTTTATCTGATGAAAAAGCCAATAAAAGTCGTCTGAAAAAACTATGTTTTAGGAAATTCACCAAAAATGATGACCCAAAAGGCAATTAAAAAAAAAAGGCAATTCAAAGATCGACCCTTTCTATAATAGTTTTTGATGAATTTTGTTTCTTTGTTTTGATTAAGCACTTGTTTTTCCGTAGATCTTATCTGTTTTGTTGTTGATTAAAACCCAGATTGAACTTTGTAGGTCAAAACGATGGGCCTTATACGGTGAGAAAAAATCAAAGAGAGTCGGTCTATAAAAAAACATGTTTCGAAAAACTTGGTTAAAATGATGACCTAGGAAGTGATTCATTGATAATCCTTCCAACCATTATCTTTTTGGGATCAATGAACATCGAGGATGTTAAAATCGATGATCGTAAAGCGGCGTAATTGATTATCCATTTATAAATAAATATTATTTAAATTTACTTGTTTTCGATTATTTATGTTTTTATATTTGCTTGTCATTTTGATTACACTTTTTTTTGTAGATATTATTTTTCTTTGTCGTTGATTAAAACAACATACGAAATTTTTTGTTTGAAACAATTGATATTTGATGGAAGATCAAAGAGAGTCGATATGGCAAAACCATGTTTTTAGAAATTTTGCCTAAAATGATGACGACAAAAAAGAAGTTCACTAATAATTCTGAAATAATTATATTTGACATATATTGTCTCCTTATTTTACTTCTAATTTTGATTAAACATTATCCTTTTTATTTATATTATCTTTTTATTACTGATTAAAAACCCCAGTTGACTGGTTTGTTTGAAATGGTTGAATTTTATCCGGTGAAAAAGCTGATAAGAGTCGGTCTGAAAAGAATATGTTTTAGGAAATTCGCCAAAAACGATGACGCAAAAGACAATTCAAAGATGACCCCTTCTATAGCCGTTTTTGATGAATTTGTTTCTTTGTTTTAAGTAAGGACTTATTCTTTCCATAGATCTTATATGTGTTAAAAAGATTAACCTTATTTAGTGAGAAAATCAAACAGAGTCGGTCTGTAAAAAACCATATAAACTTGTTAAAATGATGACTTAAGTAGTGATTCAATGATAACCCTTCCGACCTTTATCCTTTTGGGATCAATGAACATCGAGGATCTTAAAATCGATGACCGTAAAGCGGTGTAACTGTTTATCCATTTATAAATAAATATTATATTCATATTTGTGAAGAATTTTAAAGTCCGTGATCATAAAACAATTTTACGATTTATTCATGTATAAATAATCATTATTTATATTTTAATTCTACAATTACTATGAATGGATTTCAATTCTTTCTGTCGCTTCTTATTTCGCTAAAATACTGATCTTATTGTAGTAGATTTTATCTTTTTTTTTGTTGTATGTAAACTGTAACTGAACCGTCAGTTGAAATGACTGAAGATTGTCGTTTTGCTAAACTTGGTAAAAACGGGCTAACAAAAATGGGCTAACAAAAATATCCGGAAAACTGGAAATGTGATATATAAATGCCAAAGCATGAGCTATCCAAAAATGGGGATATAAAAATGTCTGTTAAATTACAGTTGTAATTATAAGGGAAAATAAAACAACAACCGCCTAATCTAATTCCTCAACGGAAACAAGATTACAAAAAGGGTGTCGTCTATAATCCAATGTCGGTCTTCCCAAAAGTGATCCCTTAATCTCCCCAAGCTCACACAACCCGACTAAACCGTCTTGTGAACGGCGGCACTAGAACCTGAGATACACATATACAACAAACAAGTGTTAACCACAAGGGTTGTGGCGTGGTGGTAAAGGCTTGGGGAGTTCATAGCGCTTAACCCGGGTTCGAGCCCCACTAGCAGCACTTGTGGCCACTGAGTATAATCTCAGGGCTGCACGCTTTAGCAGCTGGGCCATAGGCCCTAATTGCCAGGGATTAGGCCCACGATACCCTTTCCAAAAAAAAAAAAAACAAGTGTTAGGCCAAAAAGCCTAGTGAGCAATATGACAATTAATATATGCATGTAAACTATTCCGACATTTAAATGCTAAAGATGGGTTCCACAACTTGAATCAATGGGGGAGACCCATAACACCAAACAAATTCCACCCAAGAGACGAGATACCCTAGTGCCAAGCTCCAAGAGCGACACCTCAAGGCCCGACGCATTCGGGGGTACAACGACGACATTGCCCCAAATGGCGGGGGTCTAGGCACATACCAACACGGTGGCGCCCAAGACTATGTCCTCCTAGTGACCATCTGACTTGGTTCATCCATACCTCTCATGTATGTCTAAAGAGTATTTTTAACTCTTACAATGCATATTCAACACCAAAGTAAAACATTTCCCCAAATATTTACTTCCAAATAATTTAATGCAAGGAACTATGATCTCATTTCCACCTTTCTCAAGCATATATGGTTAATCATGGAAACAATTACACATAAGCTGAGGAATATTTCCCAACACATAAAATTGCCATACCATAAAATTGTATCAATAAAATACCCTTCTTTACTTGCTCAAATTACCAACATCTATACCTTTCTATCATTCAAGTTCCCATTTCATACTCCAAGTTTCATAGAGTCAAATAACAAAATATAAAGAAACCCTAGTTTTCATTTGATGGAAATAATAACAACTATGCAAGTAAATACATGTATCTCATTTGTAAAGGTTTAGAATACTCATAACCTAGGTTTTAGATAAAAACCCTAGAAAATAGATGAGATGGGAAGAAAGTTGAGTCTTGAGATTCCAAGCTTGAAAGATGGCCTTAAATGACTCCTAGAAGAGGTTTGTTGAAGCTTTAATGGTTCCCAACAATCCTTGGTGCATTAATGGAGTGAGAAATGCAGGTGAGAGTGAAAATCGCCCCAAAATCACTCCTAACCGAACCCTAGATCTGATTGTGAAGTTATGAAATGAAAAAGGGCTGAAAATGGTGTTTTAAATCGGGCAGACCCCGCGGGCGAGAATGCCCCGCGACATTGCCCGGGTCACTATCGCCAGGGCATAGTCGCCGAAACCCAACAATCTGCGGTACAATCCCCGCGATTGTGACCAGCGAGAGTGCCCAAGGGCACAATCGCGTGTCACTCTCGCGCGGGACGTACCGAAACCCACGAGCACCCGTGACTTTTCCCCCCGCGACTTTGACATGTGTCACAGTCGTCGACAATGTCGCCGAGATTGTCTGACCACTCGATTTCTCTTCCGATGTAATAACCGGGTGTAAATTCTTCATATTTTAAAGTTTGGGTGTAGGTTGGTCAAGACTCAAAGGGTAAGGGAGTAAAATGTAACATTGGAAAGAAAAGGAGTTTTAACCCTAGTAATTCTAATCTGATAGCATTTGGCGGTCGAGCAAAGGAGAAAGGGGTTTAGGGCGATTGTACGATCGAAGAAGAGAGAGGCAGACTCTTGTGTGATTTCAAGCTTTACTGATTTCGTCCTTAAGGTAATCTTCCTCCTAAGTTTTCTTTCTCAATTGTAGACATTGATATAACAAGCTGTTTTGGGGCTAGAATTGTTGATGAATCTGATGTTTGTATGGTTGGGTGGTTTTGAGATTTTATTGGAATTGAGACCTTGATTTTGATTATTTGATTTTGGGATTTAGTTATTATTAATCTCTAGTACTAATGATTCGGTGGTATCAATATATCGAGTCTCTGGGGTTTGAGTTTCGTTCGATATTCTGTCAAGTGACTCCGGTCACCGGATGGCGCAGACTCCGGTCGAGAAGGGGGAGATCCCGATCGACATAAGGTACCGGTCGGTCGGCGCATGGGGGACCCCGGTCGGCACAGGGGGAGGCCCCTATCGGCGCTTGGGGGGGGGGGGGTCCTCGGTCACCCCGGGCGGCCCTTAAGGATCCGGTCCCCGGGTTCTGGGCTGGTGGGCCGAAGCCCACATTTAACTTAGCTAGTGGTTGAGCCTTGATTAATTGGAATATCGGCCCACTTTCGGTTTATTCTAAGGCACCTCGTTGCGCGTCGATGTTCTAGTGGATTTATATTCTTTTAGGGAATAGGAAGTTGGGATTTTGGGTTAAGGTCAAACTTGTGTAAAAATAGAAAGAATCGCGAATTCACCGGCAAATGTGTTGTTTTATAGTAAAGCATTTTAATGACTATAAGGCATTACAATGACTATGATACATACTGTGATACCCAAATAACTTTAAAGAGTAAAGCATTTAAATGACTATGATAAATGTGATACCCAATAACTTATAACAGTAACACATTAAATGACTATGATACACACTGTGATACCCAATAACTTGTAGCAGCAAGACATTATATGACTATGATACACAGTGTGATACCTAATAGATTGTGGTCGACAGTTAAGTTTAAATTAATAAATTACGGTAAATTGAAATCATTTAAATTTGGAATGAGTCAAATAAGGAATTAATTTTTTTATTAAAAGAAATTCAAATTATCCTTTTACATTATTTTAAAAACAAAATTAATTATATTAAATGAGTGACTCACATTGGATCTCACGGTTACCACAAACTACCTAGTTCTAATTTGATTATGTCCCTATATATACATATATACATATACATATATATACATATACATATATATATATTTACTACATTTATAAAAAAAGGAAAAGAGTAATTAAAACCAACCCCGTTTTCTTTCTTCTTCCTCCAAATAATGAAACCGGCGACGATGAACAAAACCACCACCATATAAATGAACAAAAACCCCTTTTCTCTCTACTTATGGTTCTATCCGTAACATTGATGGGGACAAGGGGATGGGGATTTGCTTCAGTTCTTGATATCCATGTGGAAACAGGGGGGAGAGGGCTACCACCATCATGAGGGCTAACATCATTGTCGACGCTTCATCACCCCCCCCCCCCACACTTCGCTTTTTCTAACTCTCACGAGGGCTACCACCGCCTGCGATTCAGTGGTAATTTCTCTACCCAGAATCTTTTTGTAATGAATGAACATCAAATGATTTTAAAGTTTTTGGGCATAAAGATGCTTAATCATTTATAAACCGATAAAGAAATATTATTCATATTTTTTACTTATATAGTTGTTATCAATAGATTTTGTTTCTTTATAGTGTTTCTTATTTAGATGAAGTACTTGTTTCTTTGGGTTTTGATTGAAATTTGTAACCAAACTCAGGTCGGTTGAAAGGATTTATCTTAATTATTGGAAAAACCCAATCGGAATGGATCAACAAAACCTTTTTTAAGAAAACTGGCTTAAAATAGACCTAAAAAGTGATTCAATGATGATTGCTCTCACAATTATCTTGTCTGGTTCTATTAATGTCCATGGTTCTAAAATTGGTGGTCATAAAACGGCTTTATCTTTTATCGATTGATAAATAAATGTTAGTCTTATTATACTTGTATAATTGTTTTTAACGGATAACGTCTCTTTATTTTACTGCTAATTTTGATTAAATACTTATACTTTTTTGTAGATAATATATTTTTATTACTGATTAAAAATCATAGCTGACTCATTTGTTTGAAATGCTTGAATTTTATCTGATGAAAAACCTAATAAAAGTCGGTCTGTAAAGATTATGGGTTACGAAATTTGCCAAAAACGATGACCCAAAAGGCAATTCAAAGATGACCCCTATTAGAGTTGTTTTTGATTAATTTTGTTTCTTTATTTTGATTAAGCACCTGTTCTTTTCCGTAGATCTTATCTTTTCTGTTGACTGTTGCTAATTAAAAACCCAAACTGTACTGTGTATGATGGACCTTGCATGGTGAAAAAATCAAAGAAAGTCGGTTTGTGATGACCTAAGAAGTGATTCAATGATGATCCTTCTGACCATTATCTTTTTGGGATCAATGAACATCGAGACCTTTAAAATCGATGATTGTAAAGTGGCGTAACCGATTACCCATTTATAAATAAATATTATTCATATTTACTTCATTAGTTGTTTTTGATTAAATATGTTTTTATATTTGCTTGTCATTTTGATTACGCTTTTTCTTTTTGTAGATATTATATTTCTATGTCGTTGATTAAAACGACATCTGAATTTTTTCTTTGAAACAACTGATATTTGAGGGAAGATCAAAAATAGTCGGTATGGTAAAACCATGTTTTTAGAAAACTTGCCTAAAGAGATGACAAAAAAGAATTTCACTGATGAATCAAAAATGATTATTTTCTCAGTTCAGCTAAAATGATGACCGCAAGGGTGATTCAATGATGACGTCTTCAACCATTATCTTTTCTTTTTTAATTGGCATTCAAATATTTTCAAATTGATTATTATAGAATGTTTTAAACATTTATTAATTGATATATAAAAGTTTTTAGAGTAAACTACGATTTTCGTCCCTGTGGTTTCTATTTGCTTCCATTTTCATCACTTCATCCAACTTTATTAAAATTAAGTGTTAATTCATTTAAAAATTGAATAAGCAAATTACATATTTGGTCCTTGTGGTATATAAATTTTTACATTTTTATCCTAGTTTACATTTTTTTTTACTTTTTCTTTATTTATTGTATTTCATCAACAGATTTATTTTTCTATTAATTATATTGTATATTTTCATAATTATTATAACTTTAATTATAAAAATAATCAAATAATTTCATTAAAAATACTGATAAATACATGATATTTTTTTCAAAGCTTTAGGTTTAAATCTCCTAAAATTAATATTTTTTATCTATTGATTTATTAAAGTTTTTTATGTAAAAAAATAGTATTATTTTATAACAACCAGTTAGTTTTGTTAAATCCACTTTACTCTCATTATTCTAAATTTTCATTTATTTTTTATTTTTTATTAGTTAATCAAATTTGTTTAATATTTAAATAAAACATACACACACATAAACACACACACACACACACCATTTTAAATTAAGTTATATATTAAAAACAAAAAATAAGACAATAAAAAGATAAGAAGATTTCAATATAGTGTTACAAAAATCATGCAATGGGCCATGACGTACCACAAAATTAATGTGACGTCAAATACAAGCCTAATATCTCATGTTATTTATAACCTTGATATATATATATATATATATATATATATATATATACATATGTATGTGTGTGTGTTTATTTTAAATATTAAACAAATTTGATTAATTAATAAAAATAAAGTTTAAATGAAAATATGGAATAGTGGGAGTAAAGTGAATTTAACAATAAACAACCGGTTGTTATAAAATAAGACTATTTTTTTATCGAATTTTATTAAACTTTTTCCAATGATAATTTAAAATAAATAAAAATCTTTAATAATTCAATAGATAAACAATATTAATTTTAAGAGATTTAAACTTAAAACTTTGAAAAAAATATCATGTATTTATCAATATTTTTAATGAAGTTATTTGATTATTTTTATAATTAAAGTTATAATAATTATGAAAATATACAATATAATTAATAGAAAAATAAATGTCTCGATGAAATACAATAAATAATGAAAATGTAAACTATGATAAAAATGTAAAAAATTATATACCACAAAGACCAAATATGTAATTTGCTTATTCAATTTTTAAATGAATTAACACTTAATTTTAATAAAATTGGATGGAGGGACGAAACTGGAAGCCAATAGAAACCACATGGACTAAAAAAACAGTTTTGAAAGACCAGGAACAAAAATCGTTATAAACACCAAACCATAGGGACGAAAATCGTAGTTTACTCAAGTTTTTAATATTATAATTCGACCATTATTGTTGATATATTTTCTTTAGTTTTTTTTATTATTAAATACTTAAGTTTTTATAATCATTTTTAGTTGCTACATAAAAATCATAATTGTAATCAACCGATCGAAATAGTTGAGTTTTTTCTGCTGAGAAAACTAATTAGAGTCCGTTTGTAAGACCCTGTTTTCAAAAAGTTGCTTAAAATGATGACTCAAAAAGTGATTCAATGATGATCCCTCTAACCATTATCTTTTCTGTATCAAAATTTATGCAGGATTTTAAAATTGTTGATCATAAAATGGTTTTTACGATTTATTGTTGTATAAATAAACATTATTTATATTTTGATTCTATAGTTATTATTAATGGATTCCGTTTATTTGTGTTGCTTCTTATTTTGATAAAATACTTACCTTTTTGTTGTAGATTTTATTTTTTTTGGCTGTAACTGAATGGTCGGTTGAAATGACTGAAAATTATCATTTTGCTAAACTTGGTAAAAAGGATGACCCAGAGAGCAATTCAACGATGATCCATATCCAAGCTCAATAAAACATTCATGATTTTTAAGATTGATAATCATTAAGTGGTTTGACTGATGTATTATGTTTTCCTTAATTTTGCTTGTTTTTATTAAGTGTAACACTCTAAAAAAATCAACGAATAAAAATTCTTAGATTCGGCAATATGATGTCTAAAATACGAAAGTCCAAACACTCTGTAATTAAAGATTTCAAAAGAATAACAACCCAATATTCAACACAACTAAAACCCTAAATAATCGGGTTAGTTTGCATCACAAGGTTTGCAACAAATAACGGGACATCAATAATACAACGACCTACTTAATCTAAGATTAATTCCAATCTAGATTAAAATGGGCGTTGCAAAACCACTAAGAGCTCTCTTCACAAAATTCCCCCAAAAGACCGGCACTTCAATGATCTCCTACATGCCCGGTAGTCAAGCCGACATCCTAAATTCCTCCACGGGTAGAATCTGTGAGGAAATCAACAACCACAACAAGTGTTAGGACGAGGCCAAGTGAGATTCCACTGTTACAACAATTATAACATAAAGATATAAACAATAATTATGTTACCGAACTCTATCGTCTCACAATTTACGTTTCCACCACGTCCAAGTTCTCACAACCTGAACAATTAACAATACAAGAGATAACCCTTGACATTTCGGGGGAGACCCGTTCCGTCGAGGCGACATATACACGAAGGTGGAGTCACCCGCGATGTTAATGGATTACACCTAATGCTCTGATACGGATGTTTGCACACCTCTAGACATGTGATAATTGAACCTCAAAGCAAGTATACAATGAGATCCAATATTGTCTTTTCAAGTAATAAAATGGTAAGAACCAAGTATCATATTCCACAGGGATAGGTATCTTAAGTTGCAAGATCTCGAGATGAAAAACTAACTTAAGATGGCGAGTTTGAAGACTTTGTTTGAGTTGGTTAACAGTGATATGATTAACAGGATATATAAAGATAGAATGGGTGCAAGACTTAAAGTGAGGAGTAAACACAAATTCTGGAGGCCAATACTATAGGGATGCTATAGCATTAGTTCAGCAACAACAAGTTCCACCATGTACTTTAAAGAGTATCCTTCCGGATATCTACCATTGCACTTTTGTTTAGCCTTCAATCAACATATGCCTATGCAAATGTCCGGACCAGTGTGAGTGTCAAATGGTTTCTTTAAAGTATATGGAAAAAAAAATGCCTTTGTTTAAAAATCACCCTTCCGAGTCGATTCCAATATCATTCAAGTTGACGTGTTCTCAGTGACTCATTCCTGAGTCCACTACACTTTGATTAGTGATCAACCCGTCAAGAATCAATCGGTTTGAAAAACAAAGATAGCAAGTTCCCTTGCTAGTAACTCTTCCAAGTATATTTCCCGTATCATTCAAACTGACGTGCTTTTTCATGGCTTATTCCTAAGTCCATGGCACTTTCACACTTTAAGAAGTGATCAATTCGTCAAGAAGTGCTTTTGGATTTATAAAACTTAAAATGACATAGTGGAACAATGTTAGTGAAGAACAAAGTCCACTAATTTTTGGTTTACAACCTCCCTCTTCGTCTCACACCCAAACTATAAAATTAGCTACTCATTACGTAATATAAATTGCAATAAAAGTAAATGACATAAATTAAAGACATAATGTAAATGACGGTATATAAATGGCAGAAATTAAATGACGGAAATGTAAAGTGCATAAAGTAAATGCAATAAGTAAGAATGAAATGTAAAGAAAAGCAATGCTACAACAATGATGCAGTAACTAATAATGAAGAACACAAATTATAAAACCTTGAAGACTTAATATTAAACTTTTAGAGAGAGAATTTCTGTAACACCCTGAATTTTGGGATTGGGTGAGAAGTTGACCTTTACCCAAAGTTCAAGGGGGTATAATGTAACTTGGGCTATATATATACAGATCAAATCTGAGATATTTCTTAATATCTCATTTTGATCTGTTGTGTTGGAGAAGCCAGGGAGAAGAGCAGAAGAGCAGGAGAAGCTTTGTTTTCTTGGGTCGATCGTTTCGGGCAAATCGAGGTACGAATCTAGCTTAATGCTTTGATCTGAATGCTTTTAGCCGTGTAGAATCTCGTTGTGAAGGTTTTGAACCGTTCCATTTTGAGATCTGAGTATTTCTCATTTGGATCTGGGTTGAATCTGGGTTCTGCATCGTACTGTTCTTGATGAACATGGCGATGGTCGTTCGATCGAGGGTTGTTCGACCGAATGGTCGTTCGACCGAATGGTTGTGTTCGACCGGAGCTTGTTCGATCGGAGGGTGTTCGACCGGGGGGTTGTGCCCGACCGGGGGTCGTTCGACCGGGGGTTGTTCGACCGGGTAGTTGTTCGACCGGTGTGGTCCTTTGACCGGTTTAGGTTCTGTTAAGTTGTTAGCTTCTGTGTCTTTGAGTCCTATTCAAGTAACGAGAGGTTTATCTGTATTTCGACTTACCGATTCTTTCGGTGTTATCATAGGTAGCGCTCGTTAAGAAGAAGGAAACAGAGGTGAGTTCCTACTATCATTTTAAACTGTATACATATCAAAAGTTACCTTTTTGATCTTATCTTATTTTAAAAGTAAAATGATGTTCTACCTGTGCGTTTATGCGAAAGAAATATTCAAAGGAACTTCTTTTAAATGATTTTCATTCTTACCAGAAGTTGAACTGGGAATAGCATTTTGTTTACAAAAGTGTGTTTGTAACCATATGTTTATTTATGGTTGGTCACATACGTTGCTGTGACGAGTCCTTACCATTACTAGTGGATCCCTAGGTTTTGGAGTAGACTGTATTGTTGGGATGTTACATTCCCCAGAATTGTAGCTATGGATCACTTGTTCCTCGGGGGCAACTTGGTACGGTTATGTGAGGCCGGATACTAGCCATGGTTCATAGTGATCCTAGTGAAGGAGTATACCTTGGTTTTGCGCTTGGGGCTTGATCTCACGTTGAAGCACGGACTTTGTGATTCGTATCCGCGGACTCCAATTGGTTTAGCTCGTAACTCGGATTGTTGGCCTAACTTTGTGTTATGCCACGATCCTTGGTAAAATATTTTATTTTCGGTCCTTTTGTGGTATGTTTATAACGAAAAAGCCCGATTGTGGCGAGGACCTAAATTGTAAACTTAATCTCTTTGGAAATGTTATCTTGATGCAAATGTTTTATCTTTTGAGCTTCATAAACTGTATGTTCTCACCAGGCTTTAAGTCTGACACTTTTTCTCAAATGGTATGTGTATCAGGTTTCCATTAGCGGTGGGTTGCCGGGGTTTTTGGAGAGACGAGTTTTGAGTCTCGAGGTTTTTGGAGTTGATTAGTATTGTTATTGGGCATTGTTAAGTCCCATTCTTTTGATGAAATCCTTGTATAGGATTGTATAGTCTTGAGGACTGATCCCATTTATGAAAAGTTATGGTTTTACTTTCGTTATATTGTCAGGTTTCCAGGTTTTAATTTACTCTGATTTTTGAGGTGTTGCACGTTGGTATCAGAGCTCTAGTTTAAGCGAACTAGGCATGAATGTAAGATGTCTAGACTTAGACTGCGTATACTAAGAATTGATCCGCGAGAATTGGGTAGAGCTCCTAAGATGGGTTAGTCTTAGAGTCAACGGAAAGTACGTTTATCAGGCGTTGTAATGGTGGTGACAAGAACCGTTATGTGTTGTATGTTCATAATTTCACTTAGCTAATGTTATTATGAGGATATTGTACGTAAGAGTCCTTGATTTGCTGTTGATATGACAATTGATAATGTGATAGTACGTTTTCCTTTCGTGTTTTTCCTATCTCTCTCTTATCTCTTTCTTGTTCTGTGAAGTTGTTCAACATGGTGAATACGCGTGGTAGACCGCGTACTCGTGTTGACGGTCTGGAAGCGACAGCCTCCACAGCTGATCAGCCGGAAGGAGTTGAGGTTGTCGTGCGTCCGCCAGTTCAACAAATACTAGGTGGGGGGCCAGAGGTCATTCCGCGTGTGGACCTGGCTTCATCTCACCCAGTTATAGGGGATGCTAATCCCCAGTCAGAGTTGTTGGCCAGCGTGATGTTGGCAATGAGAGAAGAAATGGCGAAGCAGCAAGAGTTTCTGCTGAAAGCAATGGAGGACCGCGACGTAAACAATCGGAGAAGTGAGACGGTTGTGGAGAACGTCGTAGCAGGTTCTGGAGGTGATGGTATAAGGGTCGTGTCTGTAGAGCGGGGGATTTCTGGAGCTCAGGGGAACAGGAAGAGTTGTTCCTATAAGTCCTTTCTAGGCTGCGGACCGCCAGAATTCTTCGGTTCTGATGACCCGGTGGTGTGCGTTAAGTGGATCCGAGCGGTCGAGCAAGCTTTTGGCTCTTCCGAATGTGGTGATGATCAGAGGGTGCGGTTTGGTACCCAACTGCTGAGGGACACTGCACTCATCTGGTGGAATATCATCCAATCCACTCTATCTTCTGAAGTGTTGGCTCAGTTGTCATGGGCCGAGTTCAAGAAGAAGCTGCTAGAAGAGTTTTGCAACGAGAGGACCATGGACCGAATTGAGAAAGAATTCCGGTCTTTGGTGAAAGGGAGCCTGACGGTGAGGGAGTATACCCGTCAGTTTATGGAGAAACTTGGTCTGGTGGGGCACGCTGCCCCAACAGAGAAAGACAAGATGAAAGCTTATCTCAACGGCTTGCCAGCGGACATGCAATCTATGGTCCATAATTTCAAGGCTTCTAACCTCCGAGAGATGGTGGAAGAAGCTCAATTTATGGAAGAGATGTTCGCGAAGGGCAAATCTGAGAAGGCAGTGGTGGTGCCTGAAAAGAGAAAGTGGGAGAACAGTTCAGTACCTCCCAAGCGGACCCGACCTTTTGTTGGGAACCGCAATTTCGGCAGTTACCAGGAAGCAAGGTGGTGCCCGAGGTATCGGACCAAGCATCACGGTAACTGCAGTAACAGTTCTCAAACTTGCTATAAGTGTGGGAAGCCTGGGCATACTGTCAGAGATTGCCCGGTCAGTGGAATCGTCTGTTATGAGTGCAAGGCACCGGGGCACGTGAAGAGAGATTGCCCGAAGCTTGTGTCGGGTAGTGCGCCAGCAAGGAAGGAGAACCCTCCGAAGGTTCAGGGCCGAGCTTTTCAGATGACGGCCGAAGAGGCTAGGGCATCCGCTGATGTGGTATCGGGTATTTTTTTTATAAACTCTGTACCTGCTCGTATTTTGTTCGATACGGGTGCTAGTTTCTCTTTCGTATCTGAATTATTCCGTCAGAAAATTGCTATGCCCACTACTAGTCTTGAGGATGCATTAGTAGTAGAAATAGCAGATGGTAGGCAAGTTCTGATCCACGAAATTCTGAAGCAGTGTGCTCTTAGCATCGAAGGGAGAGAATTCCCGATCGATCTGCTACCAATGTCAATCGGGGGTTTTGATGTTGTAATCGGTATGGATTGGTTGTCAAACAATCAGGCTGAGTTCGTGTGTTCCAAGAAGATGATTCGACTTCCCAACCTCTCTGGAGAGGTCGTGGTCATCTATGGCGAAAAGAGAAAGGGTGAAGTGGCAATAATCACAATGGCAAAAGCACGCAAGTGTTTAGTAAAAGGATGTTCGTCCTTCCTAGCCTATGTGATCGATGCCAAGTTAGAGAAGTCCAAGCTGGAAGAAGTGAAGATCGTGCGGGAGTATCCAGATGTCTTTCCGGACGACTTGCCCGGGTTGCCGCCCGATCGTCAGGTAGAGTTTCGGATTGATCTTGTGCCAGGCGCTGCACCGATCGCTAAAGCACCTTATCGTTTAGCGCCATCGGAGATGCAAGAGATGGTAGCACAACTCCAAGAGCTTTTTGAGAAGGGATTCATAAGACCGAGTTCGTCACCTTGGGGAGCTCCGGTCTTATTTGTCAAGAAGAAGGATGGCACAATGAGAATGTGCATTGACTATCGTGAGTTGAACAAAGCTACAGTGAAGAACAGGTATCCGCTTCCGAGAATAGACGACTTGTTCGATCAACTTCAAGGAGCGGGTTGTTTCTCCAAAGTCGACTTACGATCAGGCTATCACCAAGTGAAGGTGAGAGAAGAAGATGTTCCGAAGACGGCTTTCAGAACGCGTTACGGCCATTACGAGTTCCTTGTAATGCCTTTTGGTCTGACGAACGCACCAGCGGTGTTTATGGACTTGATGAATAGAGTGTGCCGACCATTCCTCGACAAGTCGGTCATTGTATTCATTGACGACATACTCGTGTACTCCAAGAGTGAGACAGAGCACGAGCAGCATCTTCGTGAAGTTCTGGAAGTGTTGAGAAAAGAGAGATTGTACGCCAAGTTTTCCAAGTGCGACTTTTGGCTTAAGGAAGTACAATTTCTGGGGCACGTAGTCACTCGGGACGGAGTGAAAGTAGATCCCTCCAAGATTGAAGCTATGATGAATTGGGAGCCTCCTAAGAGTCCGTCAGAGATTCGAAGTTTCTTGGGTCTGGCGGGATACTACAGGAGATTCATTCAAGACTTTTCGAAGATCGCTTCTTCCTTGACAGTTCTGACTCGGAAGAATGTGAAGTTTGAATGGGCAGAGGCCCAAGAGAAGGCATTCCGGATTCTTCAGAAGAAATTGTGTGAAGCTCCGATCTTATCTTTGCCTGAAGGGTCGGAAGATTTCGTGGTTTACAGCGACGCTTCAAAGATGGGATTGGGTTGTGTGTTGATGCAACGAGGCAAGGTAATCGCTTATGCCTCGAGGCAGCTCAAAATACACGAGCAGAATTATCCAACTCATGATCTGGAGTTAGCAGCAGTGGTGTTCGCTTTGAAGCTTTGGCGACACTACCTCTACGGCACGAAGTGTACTCTTTACACGGATCACAAGAGCCTGAAGTATGTCTTTGGACAGAAAGAGCTGAATATGAGGCAAAGGCGGTGGCTCGAGTTGTTGAAAGATTACGACTGTGAATTGCTTTACCATCCCGGTAAGGCAAACGTGGTGGCCGATGCGCTAAGTCGGAAGGACTATAGCGGGAGTATTCAGGCAACCCATTCAAGAATCGAGCTGGTGTCTAGTCTTGTTGAGAAGATCAAGACATCTCAAATGGAAGCATTGTTGGAAGAGAATCTAAAGGATGAAGTCATGACAAAACAACGTTTACTCTTAACGGAAGATAGCCGTGGGGTGAAACTGTTCAGCGGTCGTGTGTGGGTGCCCAAGGTTGGGGGTAACCGTGAACTGTTGCTGGAAGATGCACACAAGTCCAAGTATTCCATTCACCCGGGAAGTACGAAGATGTACAGGGACTTGAAGTTGCACTATTGGTGGCCGGTGATGAAGCTTGATGTGGCATGTTACGTTGAGCGTTGTGTGACGTGTTCGCAAGTTAAGGCCGAACATCAGAGACCGTATGGGAGTCTTCAGTCTTTAGAGATTCCCGAGTGGAAGTGGGAGCATATCACCATGGACTTCGTGACAAAGTTGCCTAAAACTCTTCGGGGACACGATACCATCTGGGTGATAGTGGATAGATTGACGAAGAGCGCTCACTTTCTGCCTATGCGCGAGACGTTACCGATGGATAAGTTGGCGAAGCTTTATATCGATGAGGTGGTCTCGAGGCATGGAATACCGTTGTCGATCGTGTCGGATCGTGACAGCCGGTTCACTTCGAACTTCTGGGATGGGTTTCAGAAAGAGCTTGGTACGCGAGTTAAGTTGAGTACGGCTTACCATCCGCAGACCGACGGGCAGAGCGAACGAACGATCCAAACCTTGGAAGACATGTTGAGGTCTTGTGTCATCGATTTCGGGGGTAGTTGGGACTCTCACCTGCCTTTGGTGGAGTTCGCTTACAACAATAGTTACCACTCGAGTATTGGGATGGCACCTTTTGAAGCACTGTATGGGCGAAAGTGTCGGACTCCCGTGTGTTGGCTAGAAGCGGGAGAGAAGCAGTTCGCCGGACCTGAAATCGTGCAAGAGACTGCCGATAAGGTCAAGTGCATTCGAGAGAGGATGAAAGCGGCTCAAGATCGTCAGAAGAGCTATGCCGATAAGAAGAGGCGACCGATGGAATTCCAAGTAGGCGACCGCGTTATGCTTAAGGTATCGCCATGGAAAGGCATTATACGGTTCGGAAAACGTGGGAAGCTGAGTCCTCGTTTCCTCGGACCTTTCAAAGTACTTAAGCGTGTAGGTTTGCAGGCCTACCAGATGGAACTGCCATCGGAGTTGAGTAGAATACACAACACGTTTCATGTCTGCTACCTCCGGAAGTGTTTGGCGGTAGAAGACAGCGTCATTCCCCTTTCAGAGCTGAGGGTAGACGAAGGTAACCGTTGTGTGGAAGAACCCGACGCCATCTTGGAGAGAAAGTCTAAGAAGTTGCGTCATAAAGAAGCCACTTTGGTCAAGGTGCAGTGGAAGCATCACCGAGGAGCAAATGTGACTTGGGAATCTGAAGAGGATATGAAGCGTAGATATCCTCATCTCTTTGTATAGTTGGATTTCGGGGACGAAATCATTCCCAAGTTGGGGAGGATTGTAACACCCTGAATTTTGGGATTGGGTGAGAAGTTGACCTTTACCCAAAGTTCAAGGGGGTATAATGTAACTTGGGCTATATATATACAGATCAAATCTGAGATATTTCTTAATATCTCATTTTGATCTGTTGTGTTGGAGAAGCCAGGGAGAAGAGCAGAAGAGCAGGAGAAGCTTTGTTTTCTTGGGTCGATCGTTTCGGGCAAATCGAGGTACGAATCTAGCTTAATGCTTTGATCTGAATGCTTTTAGCCGTGTAGAATCTCGTTGTGAAGGTTTTGAACCGTTCCATTTTGAGATCTGAGTATTTCTCATTTGGATCTGGGTTGAATCTGGGTTCTGCATCGTACTGTTCTTGATGAACATGGCGATGGTCGTTCGACCGAGGGTTGTTCGACCGAATGGTCGTTCGACCGAATGGTCGTTCGACGAATGGTTGTGTTCGACCGGAGCTTGTTCGATCGGAGGGTGTTCGACCGGGGGGTTGTGCCCGACCGGGGGTCGTTCGACCGGGGGTTGTTCGACCGGTGTGGTCCTTTGACCGGTTTAGGTTCTGTTAAGTTGTTAGCTTCTGTGTCTTTGAGTCCTATTCAAGTAACGAGAGGTTTATCTGTATTTCGACTTACCGATTCTTTCGGTGTTATCATAGGTAGCGCTCGTTAAGAAGAAGGAAACAGAGGTGAGTTCCTACTATCATTTTAAACTGTATACATATCAAAAGTTACCTTTTTGATCTTATCTTATTTTAAAAGTAAAATGATGTTCTACCTGTGCGTTTATGCGAAAGAAATATTCAAAGGAACTTCTTTTAAATGATTTTCATTCTTACCAGAAGTTGAACTGGGAATAGCATTTTGTTTACAAAAGTGTGTTTGTAACCATATGTTTATTTATGGTTGGTCACATACGTTGCTGTGACGAGTCCTTACCATTACTAGTGGATCCCTAGGTTTTGGAGTAGACTGTATTGTTGGGATGTTACATTCCCCAGAATTGTAGCTATGGATCACTTGTTCCTCGGGGGCAACTTGGTACGGTTATGTGAGGCCGGATACTAGCCATGGTTCATAGTGATCCTAGTGAAGGAGTATACCTTGGTTTTGCGCTTGGGGCTTGATCTCACGTTGAAGCACGGACTTTGTGATTCGTATCCGCGGACTCCAATTGGTTTAGCTCGTAACTCGGATTGTTGGCCTAACTTTGTGTTACGCCACGATCCTTGGTAAAATATTTTATTTTCGGTCCTTTTGTGGTATGTTTATAACGAAAAAGCCCGATTGTGGCGAGGACCTAAATTGTAAACTTAATCTCTTTGGAAATGTTATCTTGATGCAAATGTTTTATCTTTTGAGCTTCATAAACTGTATGTTCTCACCAGGCTTTAAGTCTGACACTTTTTCTCAAATGGTATGTGTATCAGGTTTCCATTAGCGGTGGGTTGCCGGGGTTTTTGGAGAGACGAGTTTTGAGTCTCGAGGTTTTTGGAGTTGATTAGTATTGTTATTGGGCATTGTTAAGTCCCATTCTTTTGATGAAATCCTTGTATAGGATTGTATAGTCTTGAGGACTGATCCCATTTATGAAAAGTTATGGTTTTACTTTCGTTATATTGTCAGGTTTCCAGGTTTTAATTTACTCTGATTTTTGAGGTGTTGCAATTTCTATAGAGCAATTCTTCCCACTGATGGATTACAACAAAAGATATATTAAAACAAAAGAATACTACTCCTATTTATACCATACCATCAATGGCAAAGAAGTAATAAAATGGAAACTTAAAATAATAAAAAGGACATAACAACTAAAGTTATGACCAAGTTTTTGTCCAACCAATTGCTTCTACTTCCAGCAAACACAAAAATCAATTTCATGATATAACACAAAGATTTGGAAGGAACAAAAGTCAAATATTTCCTTTGCTTCAAAGAGTGCTCTTTAATCTTCATATTCCAATCAGTCCCCAATGCTCCAGCATTTAACCTGACATTACAATAAACAAAAGATTTTAGGTCGTTTTACGCAAAATAGCAACAATTAGTTAAATACTACACTTAGCTCCATGTATGAGAAAAAATATAAAATAAGATAACAAAATGACTCAATTATTTGGGATAAAGAAAATTTAAATCCTAAAAGAAAAGAAAAATACGCAATATGTATTGAAAACTCAATACATATCATGCTCCGATCTTAGTTCCCATGCCATAACGACATCATAACCTCAAACCGTATTTACTGCCTGTATTGCCTACTCCGTCGAGTTACACCTCAAGGACTTACGGACATTATTGCCTATCCATATCTAGACGAGTTACACCTCAAGGATCCAAGACCCCTTATTGCCTGCTCGCTAGAAATCCACAATACTTATTACAATGTACCAATATTGAACAACTACCACCTCGTGCAGAAGGAGTAGTGTTCTCATTCTTATCAGGTGATCAACATTTGTTAAATAGTTATAACATTATATGCACCTCTTTTCCCCATATAAAACAAGTATTTCTTACTTCTCATATTATCACATTCTTCATGATTTCAAGCATGTAAACACATCCATTTATTCTCCTTACATCATTTCTTCGTAAAGTTATCAGCAGTTGGATTTAAACCATAACAATAGTAGTTTCCTCATGAGTTCAACATATAAGCATGAAATTTGGAACATATAACCCACATAGTTACTACCAAAGAGATTATTAAAGCCTACTAAACATACTCACCCCTATTGGGTTCATAAAGTTGAGAATCCCATAAGTTAGGTTATAAACTCAAACAAGTAACACATAAGTGTAATGTGTGATAATCCATGGTGATAAAAAAATACTAGAGCATTTATGGAAGAGTAACTCACAAACTAGGGTTTGTAAGAAAACCCTAAAAATGGTGGTAGAGTCTTGAGGTTGAAGATAGAGAAAGCAAGATGATGAATCCTTAAACCCTAGTCTTCCAAGCTCCAAAGGTAGACCCAAAACTTGAAGATTTGAAGAGATTTGAGTAAGGGATAGTTCTAGGTCAGAATTTATGAAGGGAGAGGAGAAGAGAATGATTTTAGGGAATTTTTGGAGTAAATGAGGTGTTTGGGGCCGATTTCACCTTTAAATGGCCGACCTGGTGGACCCGCGCGGGTGCCCGCGCGACTAGACCCGCACGGCAAGCCGCGCCGTGCACTGGATGCGCGCAAAGGTAGTGCTCCGCGCGACTAGTGGTGCGGCTCAACCCGCGCCATAACCCGCGCGGCGCACTGTGTGTCCTCAATTCCACAATTTCAAAATTAAGAAATAACCCGTAAAGAGACCCAATTCCGAAACACGGCTAAGCACAAACGCTAAAATAATAACAGAAGCATAGATTTAAGATATAAATGCTTACACCGATGACCCCTAACGATGACCCAAAAGGCAATTCAAAGATGACCCCTTTTATAGTTGTTTTTGATTAATTTTGTTTCTTTGTGTTGATTAAGTAGTTGTTTTTTCGTAGATCTTATCTTTTTTGTTGCAGATTAAAAACCAAACTGAACTATGAAAGTCAAAACAATGAACCTTATATGGTGAGAAAATCAAAGAGAGTCGGTCTGTAAAAAAACAATGTTTCAGAAAACTTGTTTAAAATGATGATCTAAGAAGCGATTCAATGATGATCCTCCTGACAATTATCTTTTTGAGATAAATGAACATCGAGGATTTTAAAATCGATGATCGTAAAGCGGCGTAACCGCTTATCCATTTATAAATAAATATATTATATTTACTTCATTAGTTGTTTCGATTAATTATGTTTTTTTATTTGCTTGTCATTTTGAATACGCTTTTTTTGTAGATATTATCTTCCTTTGTCATTGATTAAAACGACATCTAATTTTTTTGTTTGAAACACCTTATATTTGATGGAAGATCAATGAGAGTCTATATGGCAAAACCATGTTTTTAGAAAACTTGCTTAAAACGATGATAAAAAAGAAGTTCACTTATTATCCTGAAATGATTATATTTTCAATTCAGTTAAAATGATGACCCCAAATGTGATTCAATGATGATATCTTAAACCATTATCTTTTCTTTTTTAATTGACATTCAGGATTTTTCAAATTAATGATTATAGTAGGGTTTAAAATTTTATTAATTGATATATAAAAGTTTTTAATATTATAATTCTACTATTATTGTTGATATGGTTTCTTTAATTCTTTTTTTATATTAATTACTTAAGTTTTTATAATCTTATTTTTTTAGTTCCTACAAAATCGTAACTGTAATCAGTCGATTGAAATAGTTGAGTTTTTTCGGATGAGAAAACCAATTAGAATTGGTTTGGAAGACCATGTTCTAAAAAAGTTTCTTAAAATGATGATCCAAAAAGTGATTCAATAATGATCCCTCTAACCATTATCTTTTATGCGTCAATATTTATGCAGGATTTTAAATTGATGATCCTAAAACGGTTTTACGATTTATTCATGTATAAATAGACATTATTTATATTTTAATTTTATAGATTTTATCTTTTTTTTTGTTGGATGTAACTGGGAACTGAACGGTCGGTTGAAATGATTGAAGATTGTCGTTTTGCTAAACTTGGTGAAAATGATGACCCAGTGAGCAATTCAATAATGATCCGTATTCAAGCGCAATAAACATTCATGATTTTTAATTTTGATGATCTTTAAGCGGTTTGATTGATGTTTTTTTTCCCTTCCGCTCGTTTTCTTTAAGCCCTTACTTTTCTTGTACATATCTTATCTTTTTTGATTTAGGTCAGGTCCGTAAAAACCTTATTTTGGAAAACTTGTTTAAAATGATGACCCACTAAGCGATTCAATAGTGATTTCTCTAACCATTTTCTTTTTGGAATCAATGAATGTCATTGATTTAATTTTAATATTGCCGGAAAAACCCCCGAGCACAATGGATCTGTAAAACTTTTTTTTTAAACTCGCTTGAAATAGATCTAATTAAGAAATGATTCAATGATGATTGCTCTGACAATAATATTGTCAGGACCTACTGATGTCTAGGATTCTAAAATTGGGTGATCATAAAGCGGCTTAATCATTTATTAATTGATAAATAAATGTTAGGCATATTATACTTCTATAGTTTTTTTTGACGGATGCTGCCTCCTTATTTTACTTCTAATTTTGATTAAACACTTACCCTTTTGTATATATTATCTTTTTTTATTACTGATTAAAAACCACAACTGACTCATTTGTTTGAAATGATTGAATTTTATCTGGTGAAAAAGCCAATAAGAGTCGGTCTGAAAAGAATATGTTTTAGAAAATTTGGCAAAATGGATGACCCAATAGGCAATTCAAAGATAACCCCTTTTATACTTGTTTTTGATTAATTTTGTTTCTTTATCAACATCGAACCATTAGTTGAGTCTTAAAAATTGAAGATTACCTGTAATCGTTGTTGCAACGATGAAGACTCTAGTCTCCAAAACCTTGGTTCTATGATCGATTTCCTTGTCTTAGATTTGGGCAAAAATATGATTACCAGCAACTCCAACTATTTTACACGAAACCCGCCTACAAGGATACCAATGTGAGCGGATTTTTTGGTTTAATTAGCAGTTGAGGTTGCCCGCACCCGGTGGGGGGGGGGGGGGGGGGGGGTGGACCTTGGACATGTCTTGTATTTGGGCAAAATCATCCCGCTCTTTTGTCAAGTGAGCTACACGTCAGAGGCCCAAAATAAACGTCCATAATGAAAAAGGCACACAATTTTAGAATTTACAATTATTACACTTTTTAATTAAGAAAATGACAATTCTAACCTTAATTATAGAAAGAGAAATTTTATTCATCTCATAATTAAGAGTAAAATTGAAAAATAGACATTTATTTTTGAAAATGGATATTTATTTTGAGATAAACAAAATAATATTGTAGACATTTATTTTAAGATGGATGGAATTTATGTTACGATTGGAATTACATATGTATCGTTGTTCTTATAATTTCAAGAAAGACAACATAGACCTCCCAAGTTCTCCATCTTTACATTTCACCTCCTTCAAGTTAATAAAAATAAGTTCATTAATTAAAAATTAATGTTTTAGGTTATTACTTAATGTTTAAAATAATTTAATATAAAAGTAATCGGTTACTAAAAGCATGGTTTTCCGGGACAATCCTCATTTATTTCCATAAAATTAATTTTAAACTGAAATTAAATTGAAAAGAACAAAAATTATTAAATGATTAACACGAATTATAAATATTTAAACGTTTGTTAGTTTACAAAAATAAACAATTTTATTAATTTTAATATAGATTTTAACATAATCTTTTACCGATCAGAATTAAAATAACACTTTAGATTATAAAATCTCTTAAAAAACAAACAACTACTTAATAAAATGCTAGGCATGCCATGTTGGCCCATTGTTATAAGCAAAGTCTTGGCCCACCAAGTGGTCCAGGCCCAAAGTCAATGCAAGCATTAGAGTTACATAAATGGTCCTTCAACATTTCAATTTTTAAAAAACAGTTCCTCAACTAACATACTTCGTCATAAGATTTTGAAATTTTATGAACGGAATCACCATCACCCTTTCTTAAGCAATAGTTCATGCTCGATGGTACCAACGGACCCTTCGAATTTCCATAAGAATTCCAACACAAAGCTCGTTGAAGTTGAGATCCTCCGAGTGGTCCTTCGAAAGGTTTTAATTGAATATTGAAAAGATCAATATCAGTACACGGAATATCAGTGCTACATGCTAGATGTATTGGTTGAGTCGAATAAGTCCCAATTATCCTATCAAATCTGACTCCCTTTATTGCAACAGAGTTTGTCTGGTTCCTACAAAGACCTTTGTCACAATAGTATTGGTTGATCACTATTGGGAAATTAACATTTGCTACCTCAATGTTTGAAAACGTAACATTCTTGACCATCCCTATCCCACCCTGTCACAAAAACAAGAATTGGAACAAGAACCAAGAAAATTAAGGGATTGTTTAGTATAAGTCAATTTAAATGAATTCAATATAATATATATGTTTATACCTGCCATGTCTTGATTCTTGCTCCGTACAAAGCGTCTTGAATGATAGAATTCTCAACAAGAATGTCTGATACACATGCCATACTTTTATCTTTTCCCAGTCCTCCTAAACTGAAGAGAAGTATAAGATCGGAGAACAAAAATTAATACATACAAAAAAAATATTGGCTTGAGAAAATATGAATATCATTAACAAACTCAGCGATAAAAATATAGTTGCATAAGCTCTTCGTTCCGGTAGTTTGACATTATCTTATGTATAATGATTATGGATTTATGTCCATTGATCATTTTTTTGTGTACGTCAATTCCCGAAGGATCTTTAGGCTGACTTACGCATGTTTATTTGTGGAAAAACTTTTTCTCAAACACTATTGTATATGTACGATACCCTCTTCGTTAAACAAAAATGTCATTGTATTTCTATTTTTAAACAAAAAAAATTCTCAATTACATTACTTTTGTCCAATATTTATATAAAATTTTCTTGTATGAAATACCTTATACCATGCCCAGGACCGCAATTCATATGATGGATGTGAACATTGGAGCACCCAGTTTGAATGGAAACACAATCATCCCCTGTTATATAATAAATGACATAATCAATCATTATTGTATAAATAGTTTATAGTTTATAACACAATCATAATTGAAAAATTCTCAATCATTATTGCAAGGAATAGTTTATAACGTAAAAAATAGCTTCCATTACTTGTACTAATCAAGATTTTTTCAAAGTTATTTGTAACAAATTTCTAGTACCAGTTCCGACATTTGAATGCATGATTTCTACATCACGGGTGTTCTGGAGGTGAATGCCATCAGTGTTCGGGCTATTTCCAGGTGCCGAAATGGTGATGTTGTTGACCTTGACTCGTTGGGAGTTGTCGAATTTCAAATGAACTTGTGGACTATCTTTTATCGTGATATCACGAACTGTGATGTCGTCGCTTGCATAAAATCTCAACGCCTATTTCAACAAATAACACAACCATTAACATAAAAAAACAAAAAAGATAGGTAATTAAACAATTACTTTGTTAACATCAGTAACTCAATCTTGCATTAAACAGTTTTATCATATTTTACCGTCGGTTTTATATCTGAAATGTAAATGGATTTGATGGGACCCCACCAATTGTAGCCTTGACCATCAATGGTACCACTTCCTTGGATGGTTAAATTTTGAACCCATTTGAAATTTATCCATTGATACAAGTTTGACTTTGACCAAACTCCAACTTTGGATGGTGCAAATAGAGTTCCATCAATCTGTTACATAATTTAAACAAATATAAATAAATTTCATTTTTTAATCCATCAAATAATATAAAGATTAAACTACAAATTTGGTCTCTGTGATTTGTCAAAAATAACGTTTTTTGTCTCTACAGTTTCGAGACTACAAGATGGTCATCGTGGTTTACAAAAACGCCTGGATTTTGTCCCTCCTTTTAACGGCCGTAAAAAGTTCCAGTAGATGAGAAATATTTTCATTCTTTTATTGGTTTTTTGTCTTTTAACCAATCAAAAATCACAAAGACTAAAATCATAAAATCATTTTTAATTGGGTAAAAGACAAAAAAAATCAATAAAAATGTCTCTCATTTAACGGAATTTTTTAATAGCCATTAGAGGAATGGACTAGATCCGGACGTTTTTACAAACGACGATGGCCATCTTGTAATTTTAAGACTGTTGAGACGAAAAGTGTCATTTTCAACAAACCACAGAGACCAAATTTATAGTTTACTCTGATATAAATAATAAATGTTTATAGAGAAAGCACCTGAAAAGTAATGTGACCCATACAAGGGCCTTGAAGTGTTATAGGTTTTATTAGAAAGTTGTGATCTAATGGAATTTGAAGAACTCCTTCAGGAACTTTGCATGCTGCTTTCCATGCTGCTAACAGTTTCTGTACCCAATATACATAAAATAAATAAATTAGATCATAAATTGCATGTGTAGACACTATCATCACTGAATCTCAGTTTTCTTGCAAGAATATGTGAAACCCTCAAATTAATCTTGATAAGAGTCCTTGAACAGATAAAGGAGGTTGTAACATATATACAGAAAATTTGGTCTAAGTCTATGGTATGTGGGAATCTAAATACGCCCCTCCAACGGAGGCTAACCATGCATAGATTGTCCCAGGGTATCGAGAAGGGGAGAGGGGGTTAAACGAGTACTGATTGCCCCAGAGGGTTAACCTTGGCTCTGATACCATGAAGAATATACCGAACTCCTATATTAATCTCCAAAAAAGCTCTTGAGAATAGAATGAAGGTTCCAACATATATAGAGGGAAAAATTGGTCAAAGTATAACTGATGTTGGAGTCTTAACACTTGTAATGAGAAACATAATAATTTTTTCGGACTTTATAACAACAAAAGTTACAACAGTAGCGATAGAGTTGCAAGTGGAATCCATATGAGTAAGATCCTTGGTACCAATGAGATGCATGCGCTGATTTATCTTCCTCGTGATGACTGTGGGACAAGTACGATTTAGACGCCTCAGAGAGTGACGTCTACTTTTTTTTTTCCAATTATGAGTTCAAATTTTAGTGATAGCATGGAAAAAAAAGTATTATTTACCTTGGAATCATCAGAAACTCCATTAGCTTTAGCTCCAAAGGACAAGATGTTGAATATGGTTGTAGAATTACAAGAATGCCCATAACCCTTGTGATACTTCTTGCAAGGGCTGTGGAATTTTCTTCCTTCAACAGAGGGTATTTTTGTAAAAAGGCAAAAAAACACTAGAAGATTACAAATAACAAGAGACAAGTGCTTCATGTTTTGCTTCATAAGGATAAAAGAAGTGTTTCACCTTTCAAGAAGTTGTGTGGTTGGTGTATGCATCCCAAGTGACAGTTTTTTTTATAGTTAAGCTTCTAAATGTCTTAATAATTGTAGAATATTCTTTATGATGTTAAAATATTCAAGTACAATATAATATATAAAGTTTATATATATATATATATATATATATTATTTTATACAGTATAAATTGTTTAAAGTAAGGCTCTAAATGACACGAGTAGTAGCGGAGCAGCAAGGTCAAGCCTCAAACCTTAGGAGCCACGACGAATCGATGATGTTTTCAAGGTGTGACTTATGACGCCAAATTTCAATATCAAATATAATATAATATTATATATATATATACACACACATATATTTTATACTATTAATCAATTAGTCGATGACAATTAAAGTTATGTTAGATATTAAAAACTAATAAATAAGACATTAAAAGGGTAACACAAATCAAATATTACGTTACAAAAACCATACATTAGGCCATAGTGTGCCACATGCTTAACGTGACGTGAGATACAAGTTTTAAGTCATGACAGTTGTTGCGACGAGCCTTTTAGAACATTGGTTTGAAGTGATTGAACTATATCATATTTCACATGACCAAATTGGGTCTAGCCCGGCCCAGGGCCGATTGGAGCCGATTATGGTCCAACGGTCTAATAATACCGGTTACAATTTTTATGGAGTTTAAAGGCCCATTGCGGTACCATGACCGATTATGTATAGACTCGATTTTATAAAAAAAAAAGTTTTTATTAATTATATACAAGTTTATAAAGATATTTTACAAGATTTTCAAAATTTTGAAAAGAAGTTCAAGATTTTTTTCTACTTAAATATGTTATCTAAAATATATTTTTCACTATTAAAATTCAAAAATCAAAATTTTAAAAACATATAATAATATTTCTAATATTAAAAAATATGTATATATTTTTAAACCACGATAATTACTTTTCTTTTTTATATCCATAGGTAAGGTTTTAGTGGATAAGGCCGGTAGCGGCTTTGCTTTTTATTAATCATGTTTTTTTAATTATATAATTTAATGCTCTTTTTTACTTTTTATTAATCATGTTTTTTTAATTATATAATTTAATGCTCTTTTTTACTTTTAGCATTAATTGGAAAAACAGCGACTATTTCGATGATTATATATAAATGATTTCAAATGAGAGTATAGTTAAAATAGAAATAAATGAGAGTTGGATTTAAACGAGAAAAAGAGTCAAAATAAAAGAATATGAGAATGCATATATTATATGTAATTTTAGACTAAAAATTACATGTGATTCAGGTTCGGTTATTGCTCTTAGGTTGCTATCTTATAAATAAATAATACTTAGATAATTAGATAGAAAAATGACTCAAAAAATAAATTGTCGACAACACAAGATAAATAATTATACAAAAAAATGATGTAAACAGTAAGCTAATGCAAAATCTGACTTTACTATATTACCTTTGTTCTAATTTCTCTAATCGTAACTTGAACGCAAAATTTGACCTAACTATTGTTCTAATTTCTCTAATCATAACCTGAACTTAAGGTCAAAAAACTACACACAGAACATCCACAATTAAACCTAATAAACTTAAAAGAAAAAGATAAGTAACAATCTTTAATTTGCTATAAACAAGATAGTATCGAACCAAAGACTGAACCAATTATAAATAATTGCTTTGATACATCAGTTTTTGATTCAGTTATCAGTTCTATCCTTTCCTATAATTGGTATTTGATTCGAAAAGGTGATTGCTAATGGGTTGCACAACATTCCTAATTTCCGATTGAAAGTTAAATGATTGTTGGAATGAAAAGTGTTAATTGTTAAAAAGAAGGAATTGAATAACACATGAGCATATGCTTTACAACGTAGAAAGATGAGCAAGCATGTCATATTGGGGCGGTGAACAACCACCTTATTTTTATTGTCTTTTATTCCATCTTAAAAAATGTTTGTTGAAAATAATTATGTAGCTTCATGTTATGTTTGGCAAACTTAGCTGATAAGCTAGTTGGTAGTTGATAAGTTAACTTTTTAAAACGCTACTATGAGTAGCTTTTCAATAAGGTATTTTATGGTCATCCAAACATGTACAAAAAAAAACTAGCTTATAAACTAGCTTTTTTTTGCCAAACTATGCCTCGGTCCTAGAATAAATTTATACATTTTTATTTGTGTTTGTCCTAAAATGAATGTCTATTTTCAAATATGGATAACTAAATTCTCAAATCTATCATTAGGAATGCACAATGTTTAAAACTTGTGAAAAGGGATATTTTAGTTAAGGGTAAAATTGTCATGTGGTTAGCTAAAAGTGTAATAATTATGTATGTCTAAAAATGTACGTCATTTATGTTGTAGACACTTGTTTTAAGACAGGGAGTAAATCATTTAATTTGTATCTATAACGTAATATGATGAGTATTTATAAGTATATATTTTTTTAATTAAAGGGTTTATAGCAGTCAGATTGAATAATGCATATATGATATATATTTTGACAAAACATATGGCACGTTGAATTGGTGTTGAGTGATTTTAAAGTTATACTCTTTATCGAACTTTTGAAATGGCTTTCTTTAAGTGTATGTTGTTATATATTTGTTGGTTTTACAAACATATAAATAAAGACGATAAGCCAAATGGGTCGAACTCACTACTCAGAGTGCTTCTATGTCGTCATCGAGGTATTCACAACGAAATTTTTGTACTTCTTTTAAGCATAAAAAAAATCAAAACGTGTTACATTCATAAATCTATCGAATATTTGTTTTTATTAATTATGATAGTATATACTTTTGTCGAAAATTTTAGATTTGATAATTGTGTTTTGCGGTTACTAGGTACCACATGGCCTTCAGTAATGTAACACCCTAAAATTTAGAGTGATTTAAAATTTGAAAATTTGGCAATATAAAGTTTGTATTTGGAGTAAACCACCCAAAATGGGTAAATGTATTGTAACACCCCAAAAATGGGACTAACAAAAATTTCCGGAAATAGAAATGTGGTATGCATAAAATGCCAAAGCACGAGCTCATACAAAAAGGAACAACAAATGTCTGTTAATTACAAGTTTGCAATAAGACACGATAATAGATGACAACTCCCTAATCTAAGTCTCGCTAGACATAAGATTACAAAAAGGTTGTCAACTATGTCCAAATAATTGTCTTCAATATTGGCATCCCAAAATGCTCCCAAGCTCACCACTAAAGTCGATTAAACTTCCTTGGCGCTTGTGCCACTAGAACCTGAGATACATACCAACAATCAAGTGTTAGACCAAACGGGTCTAGTGAGTTGCATATAAACATGCCATATTTATATAAAACATGTTATGAACAATTATGACACTTCAATCACCATAGTCCATACGGGGCCAATCATGGGGGAGACCCATCACACCAATGATTTTTATCTCAAGTCAATGTACCTTGATGTTCACTCGCTTGAGCAACATCCCGAAGGCCCGACACACTTGAAGACTACCTCCCAGGCATTACTCCAAATGACGGAGGTCTAGGTGCATACCATTATAGTGGCACCTAAGACTACATCCTCCTAGTACTTACTCATGGTTCGTTCTATGTACTTACAATGTCCGTCTCTATACATAATTCCATACCCATAAGATACATGTATAAGATTTCAACAATCCCAAGCATAATTTAGGTACAAAACTATAAAATATGCAAATACTCAATATTATCCATGGCTCATCAAGACAAATATATAAACATGCTCAAATATCAAGAATAATAATCTCATCCATGTCTACAACCATATTCAAGACTAAGATACCAACAACATCCAAAGTAGCAGTTAGGTCAAACTTATCAGGTGATCAGATCTTCTCGTGAAAATGATGCATTAGGTAGGAAAACACATAAAATATGTATCTCATTTGAAAATAATACAAGAAACTCACTATCTAGGGTTTTACACAAAACCCTAGAAAACTCGGATGAAAATATGAGAGTGTGAGGCTTTGAAGATGCTTTAAATGCTCCACTAGGATGAAACTTGAAGCTTCCTAACCCCCAATAAATGCTCCTAACTACACTAGGGTTTTAGCAAGGGTTGGAGGGTTTTGGAATGGAAGAAAATCGCCCAAAAGGGTTCTTGGTCGGACCCAAAACGTTTGAGAAAAGGAAATGAAGTCAAAATGGTCAAAGTCGGATTTTTATACTCTCAGACCCCGCTGGCGACAGTGCCCGGCGACATTGCCCATAGCACTGTCGCGGGGGCATAGTCGCGCGTGCCTCGATGCCTACGGTACATGTTCGTCGATTGTGGCAGGGCGACATTGCCCTTGTCACTCTCGCGTGTCATAGTCGCCGGGGGTGTACCGAGACCACCCCCCGCCTGCGATAGTGCCTCACGACTATGACCATTGTCATAGTCGCTGGTCACAGTCGTCCAACACCCCAAAATCCTGTTTTTTCGTCGCTTTCGATAAAGTTCAACATGTACGGAATCCAAGGAAATTTAACAGGTAACATGACATAATAAGATCTTAAATCCAAGGAAGAATTCCAACAATTAGGATTGATGAAAACACGAAGAAAATTATAAATACTTACCTTAATTTTTCGGGTGTTACAATCCTCCCCACCTAATGAGGATTTCGTCCCTGAAATCTTAAACACTAAAATAAATGAGGATATCTCTTCCTCATGTCCTCCTCCGATTCCCATGTCACATTAGCACCTCGGTGGTGCTTCCATTGAACTTTCAACATAGTTACTTCCTTATGCCTCAATTGTTTCGTCTTTGACTCTAGAATAGTTTCCGGTTCTTCTACACATCGGTTCCCGTTGTCCACCCGAATTTCCGTAAAAGGGATAATACTTTCTTCTTCGGCCAAACACTTTCAAAGGTAGCAAACATGAAAGGTAGGATGGATTCTATCCATTTCCGGCGGTAAGTCCAACCGATAAGCTTGAAGTCCAATCTTATCTAAAATCGTGAAGGGCCCAAGGAAACGGGGACTAAGCTTCCCGCGCTTCCCGAATCGGATGATCCCCTTCCAAGGCGACACCTTCAACATAACTCGATCCCCCACTTGGAAGTCAATCGGTCTTCGCTTTTTGTCCGCGTAGCTCTTCTGTCGGTCTTGGGCCGCCTTCAATCGTTCTCGAATACCCTTCACTTTATCCGCCGTTGCTTGCACATTTCCGGACCCATAAATTGCTTCTCTCCTGCCTCGAACCAACACACCGGTGTCCTTCATTTCCGCCCGTAAAGTGCCTCGAATGGGGCCATCCCGATACTCGAATGGTAACTGTTATTGTAGGCGAACTCTACTAACGGCAAATGCAAATCCCAAATCCCTCCAAAGTCTATAACGCACGATCGAAGCATGTCCTCGAGAGTTTGGATCATCCTCTCACTTTGTCTGTCGGTTTGGGGGTGATATGTCGTACTCAACTTAACCTTCGTGCCCAACTCCCTTTGCAATCCATCCCAAAACTTGGAAATAAACCGGCTATCCCTATCCGAGACTATGGATAGTGGGACACCATGACGAGACACCACTTCATCAATATATAGCTTAGCAAGTTTGTCCATCTGTAACGTTTCCCTCATTGATAAGAAATGAGCACTCTTGGTAAGCCTGCCCACTACCACCCAAATGGTATCATGTCCTTTTAAGGTCTTCGGAAATTTCGTGACGAAATCCATCGTGATGTGCTCCCACTTCCACTCCGGAATGGTTAACGGTTGCAAACTCCAGTAAGGTCTGTGATGCTCCGCTTTAACTTGAAGGCATGTGACGCACATTTCCACATAATTGGCCACATCGAGCTTCATTACCGACCACCAGTAATGTAATTTCAAATCTCTATACATCTTGGTACTACCGGGATGTATGGAGTACTTTGACTTGTGTGCCTCCGTCAAGAGCAACTCGCGGTTTCCCTCGATTTTCGGCATCCAAATCCTCCCTTGAAATAACTTGAGGTCTCGGCTATCCTCCGATAACAATTCCTTTTGCTTCACCATGACCTCGGCCTTGAGATTTTCCTCGCGAAGTGCTTCGGCTTGGCTCCTCTTTATGTCCTCCATAAGACTTGATATCACCTCAATTTTAGCAAACGTTACTTTACTTTCCCCTCCGTAGCTCTTTCGGCTTAAGGCGTCCACTACCACATTGGCTTTACCGGGGTGGTAAAGCAATTCACAATCATAATCTTTCAAGAGTTCCAACCATCTCCTTTGTCGCATATTGAGCTCCTTTTGGTCGAAGATGTACTTCAAACTTTTATGATCGGTGAACAACGTACACTTCGTCCCATAAAGGTAATGTCGCCACAATTTTAAGGCAAATACTACCGCCGCTAGTTCTAAATCATGCGTAGGGTAATTCTTCTCGTGATCCTTGAGTTTTCGCGATGCATACACGATCACCTTCCCCCTTTGCATCAAAATGCACCCCAACCCCAACTTAGAGGCGTCACTATAAACCACGAAATCTTCAGATCCTTCGGGTAAGGATAATATCGGTGCTTCGCATAAATTCTTTTGAAGAGTTCGGAAAGCGTTCTATTGCGTTTCGGTCCAGACGAACTTGACGTTCTTCCTCGTCAGCGATGTGAGTGGCGAAGCGATCTTTGAGAAATCTCGAATAAACCGCCGGTAGTAACAGGCCAAGCCCAAGAAACTCCTGATCTCCGTTGGACTTGTCGGTGGCTCCCAATTTATCATCGCCTCAATCTTTGCCGGATCCACTTTCACTCCGTCCTTAGACACTACGTGGCCCAAGAATTGAACTTCTTGGAGCCAAAACTCACATTTGGATAACTTTGCAAACAACTTCTCCTTTCGAAGAATTTCCAGGACTTCACGTAGATGTCGTCGATCCTCTAACTCGTCACGAGAGTAGATGAGGATATCGTCGATGAAGACTATAACCGACTTGTCCAATAAGGGTCGACATACTCGGTTCATCAAGTCCATAAACACGGACGGAGCATTGGTCAATCCAAACGACATAACTAGAAACTCGAAGTGATCGTATCTCGTTCGGAATGCCCTCTTCGGTATATCGCTCTCCTTCACCCGTACTTGATGATAATCGGACCGCAGGTCTATTTTCGAGAAACACCCCGCTCCCTGAAGTTGATCGAAGAGGTCATCGATCCGAGGGAGTGGATATTTATTCTTTACGGTAACTTTGTTGAGCTCGCGGTAGTCTATACACATTCGCATAGACCCATCCTTCTTCTTCACGAATAACACCGGCGCTCCCCAAGGAGACGAGCTCGGCCGTATGAACCCCTTTTTGATTAGCTCTTGGAGTTGCGTCATCATCTCTTGCATTTCTGTCGGGGCTAAACGGTAGGGAGCACGAGCAATCGGAGCGGCTCCCAAAGTAAGGTCGATGTGGAACTCCACTTGTCGTTCCGGTGGAAGTCCAGGTAGATCGTCCGGAAAGACATCCGGGTAGTCGCACACCACCTCCACTTCTTCTTCTCTAGCTTCGCGTCGATCACATAAGCTAAGTACGACTCACATCCTTTGGCTAGGCTCTTGCGTGCCTTGAGTGACGATATGATCATATTGGTTCTTCGAGTCTTCTCTCCGTAAACTATCACTTCTCCACCCTTAGACAAGGGCACCCGAATTAACTTCTTAGAGCAGAAGATGCCAGCGTCGTGTTTATCTAACCAATCCATTCCCACTATTACATCACAACCTCCAATATTGGCCGATAACAAATCTATAACAAAGGGCTCTCCATCTAATTCTAAGGTGCATCCTACATAGCAACTCCGAACAACCATATGCTCTCTGTTGGCTACTTCTACCACTAAAGCATCATTCAACAAACTACAAGGAGTGGTGAGGTTCTTGCAAAAAGAGGTAGACACAAAGGATCGGTTTGCGCCGGAATCGAATAAAACACGGGTAGGTAGAGAGTTCACTAGAAACGTGCCTGACACTACGTCCGCCGCCTCTCTTGCTTCAGTAGCCGACATCTGGAAGGCCCGACTTGGCGTCTTCGGTTGAGCTTCCTTCTTCGGCAAAGTCCCACTTGATGCCCCTTGGTTACCCCTTGCCAGTTTAGGGCAGTCGCGTTTGATGTGTCCCGGTTCCCGGCACTCATAACAAACTCCCCGTGAGGGGCAACCCCGACTCATGTGGTCCTTTCGCCCACACTTGAAACATTCCATAGCTCCATAAAACGGTCTCAGATTGCAAGACCCGAAGTGCTTGCTCTTACATTTGGGGCACCACCTCGCCTCACGTCGCGGGTCAGTGTTCCTCCCCCCGTAAAAGGGTTTGGAAGGTCGCACGGGCCCGGTTGGCCCCTCCCATTTACACTTTTCGCCTTGCAATTTCTTCTCCTCTCTCTCTTGTAGTAGATCATCCTCCACCAACTGAGTAGCCTCGATGACCTCTTGCAATGTAGACTTCTGAGCGTTCCTCACTCCCGTCTTCATCTCTGCCGGTAACCCCTTCACAAACGCCTTCATCTTGGATCCTTCATCCGTTGCCAAGTGCTCGACCAAACTGAGCTTGTCCATGAATAGTTTGGCATAGTCGGCGACCGACAAATTACCCTTCTTCAAACTTTGGAATTCCTCTTCTATTTTGTCGAGCGCTCTTTCGTTACAATACTTCTCCATGATCTTCTTCTTGAATGTTGGTCAAGTGAGCTTGGCCAAAACTTCCGGTGTGAGCGCTCTTCGAGTGACGTTCCACCAACTCAAAGCATCCCCTCTAAGTAGTTGAGAGGCAAACTTGACTCTCTGTGATTCCGCGCACTCGCTTGATTCAAAAGCCATCTCTACGTCTTGAATCCATCTCATGTAGACTAACGGGTCGGTCGTCCCAGAGAATTCTGGAGCTCGACTACACAAGAAGGTCTTGAAAGAACAACCCCCCTCCTTCCTCTTATCAGTCCTGGTCGCATGCTCTTCAGTTCCAGGTGCATTATCAGCACCACCATATCCTAATACTGCATTGTCCTCCACCATTTCATGCCTCCGATTACTTGCATCCCGATCCTCTAGAACTTTCAAGAGTTTCTCATCCCGCTTGTCCATTGCAGAGTTCATCATCTGCATTATGCTGGCCAACAGGACCGACTGAGGGTCCGCTTCTTGAATAACTGGATCCTCGGCTTCCAAATTCCTTTGGGGAATCGCATCTACGATCCCCTCTAGCATTGGGGGTATCGACGGAATGACTTGGTTTACCGTTGGATTCGCTTGTCGATTTATTTCCGGGGTCGTTACACTTGTCTCATTTGCATCCTCGGTCACCCCGACCCGACTCCTCGTGTTTACCATAATAAACTGTCACACATGATAAGAGTGGTACCGGTTAATTCTTTAAAAGATAATCGGTTCGATACGTACTACTACAAGGATCAATCATCATAATAATAACTTCAAACATGCTCACGTAATCATAAATTCAGAACAACACTGCCAAGTGAGATTGTGAACGTATTTTACACAAGAATCCTTGTTATCATCATTATAATTCTCAATCGATGCAATTCTGAAATCCTAATACTCTCCCCACCTAGGAATGCTCTACCCAAATGGACAGTGATCCTATAAGCATAGCCAGTCTAGGTATGATAAGGTCAACACCTAGTTCACTTAAACTAGAGATCTGATACCAACTTGTAACACCCCAAAAATGGGACTAACAAAAATTTCCGGAAATAGAAATGTGGTATGCATAAAATGCCAAAGCACGAGCTCATACAAAAAGGAACAACAAATGTCTGTTAATTACAAGTTTGCAATAAGGGGTCGTTTACTAAAACGCTTACCCGGTAAGTGCTTACCGGCTTATTTAGCTAATCGAATGAACATGACAATGATTGAGAATCTTACTCGGTAAGAACTATGTAAAGGACCAAGAATCTTACCCGGTAAGTGAGAGTAACGACTCTTACCCGATAAGCACTTACCGGATAAAAATGTTGCATAGGATGTCATTTTAATGGACTAAAATCTTACCCGGTAAGTTAAGTGAAAGTGTTAACAATTGCCGGTAAGTACTTACCAAGTAAGCATTGCGTAAACGGCCCCTAAGACACGATAATAGATGACAACTCCCTAATCTAAGTCTCACTAGACATAAGATTACAAAAAGGTTGTCAACTATGTTCAAATAATTGTCTTCAATATTGGCATCCCAAAATGCTCCCAAGCTCACCACTAAAGTCGATTAAGCTTCCTTGGCGCTTGCGCCACTAGAACCTGAGATACATACCAACAATCAAGTGTTAGACCAAACGGGTCTAGTGAGTTGCATATAAACATGGCATATTTATATAAAACATGTTATGAACAATTATGACACTTCAATCACCACAGTCCATACGGGTCCAATCATGGGGGAGATCCATCACACCAATGAGTTTTACCTCAAGTCAATGTACCTTGATGTTCACTCGCTTGAGCAACATCCCGAAGACCCGGCACACTTGAAGACTACCTCCCAGGCATTACTACAAATGGCGGAGGTCTAGGTGCATACCATTATAGTGGCACCTAAGACTACATCCTCCTAGCACTTACTCATGGTTCGGTCCGTCTCTATACATAATTCCATACCCATAAGATACATGTATAAGACTTCAACAATCCCAAGCATAATTTAGGTACAAAACTATAAAATATGCAAATACTCAATATTCTCCATGGCTCATCAAGACAAATATATAAACATGCTCAAATATCAAGAATAATAATCTCATCCATGTCCACAACCATATTCAAGACTAAGATACCAACAACATCCAAAGTAGCAGTTAGGTCAAAAACTTATCAGGTGATCAGATCTTCTCGTGAAAATGATGCATTAGGTAGGAAAACACATAAAATATGTATCTCATTTGAAAATAATACAAGAAATTCACTATCTAGGGTTTTACACGAAACCCTAGAAAACTCGGATGAAAATATGAGAGTGTGAGGCTTTGAAGATGCTTTAAATGCTACACTAGGATGAAACTTGAAGCTTCCTAACCCCCAATAAATGCTCCCAACTACACTAGGGTTTTAGCAAGGGTTAGAGGATTTTAGAATGGAAGAAAATCGCCCAAAAGGGTTCTTGGCCGGACCCAAAACGTTTGAGAAAAGGAAATTAAGTTAAAATGGTCAAGGTCGGATTTTTATACTCTCAGACCCCGTTGGCGACAGTGCCCAGCGACATTGCCCATGGCACTGTCGCGGGGGCATAGTCGTGCGTGCCTTGATGCCTACGGTACATGTTCGACGATGGTGGCAGGGCGACATTGCCCTTGTCACTCTCACGTGTCATAGTCGTCGGGGGTGTACCGAGACCACACCTGGACCGCGTTAGTGCCTCGCGACTATAACCATTGTCATAGTCGCTGGTCACAGTCGCCCAGCACCCCAAAATCCTATTTTTTTCGTCGCTTTCGATAAAGTTCAACATGTACGGAATCCAAGGAAATTTAACAGGTAACATGACATAATAAGATCTTAAATCCAAGGAAGAATTCCAACAATTAGGATTGATGAAAACACGAAGAAAATTATAAATACTTACCTTAATTTTCCGGGTGTTACATGTATAAGGCATTTACAAAAAACCTATGAACGGAAATGAAAATTGACAACAAAATAATCTAAACATAAACTATCTAGATTACATCGGTTGTCAACCCAAGTATCACCAAAAGATGGAACTAACTCGAATGCCTCAATATCCAAAAACTAGCCAACACAAAAATGCTTCAAAGCTATGCTCGTCACTCAAGCCCTTGGCAACCCGCCGCTAAAGGAACCTGTTATACATATCATTTGAGGAAAAAGTGTTAGGCTTAAAGCCTAGTGAGAACATACAGTTTATAATTTAAAGAAATAAACATTTGTAATAAAAAGGAAATCTTTGCAAGAGAATTGAGTTTATAAGTTAAAACTTTGCCAAGTAAGGACCGTTCGGTCCAAAATTCATCTTGCGATGACGGGGGATACCCGATTTACCAAGGAGAGTAGCGGAACACCGAGTAGGCTACAATACCGAGTTATGAGCTAAATACTTGGAATCCATAGCCACGAACAACGTCGGTCCGTACTAAGATGTGGGGGAGGGCACCCGAGGAAACCAAGTCATACTCGTTCACTAGGACTACATTATGATCCATGGCTAGTAACCGGTCCTACATAACCGTACCAAATGCCTCCGAGGGTCAAATGCATCCATAGCTACAATGGGGAAAACATCCCAAAATATATAAATAAGCCGACTCAATACCTAGGGATCCACTAGTAATAGTCTAGACCTGTCACAATTACATTTGTGACTAACCACAGCTAAACATATAGCTTTCAACAACATTTACTTCCCAAAGTGCATTTTTCCAATTTTAACTGCTGATAAGAATGAAAATCATAAAATGAGATTTTACCTATCCTTTCGAGTATTTCACCATAAATGAGCAAGAAATACCTTATTTTTATACATACAAAATGGAACCTTTCATTTCAACAAAATCTATCAAGAACCCTAAAATCTCCCAAAACTCAAGTTAGGTCAAAATGTATAAATATGAATCCCAAAACCAATGAGATATATAGAAGTTTAAAATGTATGTTTTGACATGTATAAGGTTTAAGAAATAGTAATATGAACTCACAATAATGATCTTATCCAAACCCTAGATGAGAAGATGGTGAACTTGATGGTAGAACCCTTGAGACCTTCACTAGAGCAATAAATAACCTAGATGAAAAGTTCATAAACCACATTAATGGTAGAGAGAAGAGGAGTAAATGAAGAGGAAGGATTGAAGAAGTGACCTTACCTACTGCTCTGAAAAACGAGAGAAGCAACCCCAAAATCAGATAAATGAAATGAATTTCGGAGCTGTCTTATTTAATGCTCAGACCCCGCTCGCGATTATGTCACTATCGCGAGTCACTCTCGCGCGGATTGAAGTGAAGAGGGGTTGCTCAAATGCTTAGATGCTTCTTCGGAACTCTCTATCTCTTGACTATTTTCCAAAGTATTGACATCATCCTTATCCTTACCAATACTCTCAAATTTTTCAATCTCACTTGGTATAGGATTTTGGATTTGTCTATTACGCTCGCTAATGATCTCTCCAACACATGTCATTATGTTAATAACAACTCCATTTATGTTCTGTAAGAAATCATTCATCAAAGTTTCAAGAGATTCAAAGTTTTCAGTTTGTTCTAAAGAAGGCGTAGGGGATAAAAATGAGTTGTTAAAATCATTCCCTTGAAAACTTCCAGAAAAATCAACTTGTTCCACCCAAGATTGGTCAAAAGTATTCGAGTAAGTGTTACTCCAATCTTGGTAGGGAGGTAATGGTGATGTGAAAGTGCCATGATGTTGACCATTTAAAAACAAATTAGGATGGTCCTCCCATGATTGATTGTAACCATTGAAGTGTGAGGTATCCCAATTACTATCTCCTATGAAATAATGAGATTCGGGGTTCGAAGGACAATTATACGAGAAATGATTTCCGCCACAATAGTCACAGAAAACAGTTTCATACGAACCAAAAGAATGTCCCATGGAATCCATATTCACAAAAATAAAAACTCAAAGATTTGTTACTCGAACAAACATGGAGACGTATGACGAGCAACAAAGATGGTAGAAAAATTAGCTTAACAAAACTCAATTTTTAAACAACAATAGATTTACGCCTATCCCCGGCAACGGCGCCAAAAACTTGATACAGATGTTTGCACACCTCTAGACATATGATGATTGAACCTCAAAGCAAGTATACAATGGGATCCAATATCGTCTTTTCAAGTAATAAAATGGTAAGAACCAAGTATCGTATTCCACAGGGATAGGTATCTTAAGTTGCAAGATCTTGAGATGAAAAACTAACTTCAGATGGAGAGTTTGAAGACTTTGTTTAAGTTGGTTAACAGTGATATGATTAACAAGATATATAAAGATAGAATGGGTGCAAGACTTAAAGTGAGGAGTAAACACAAATTCTGGAGGCCAATGCTATAGGGATGCTATAGCATTAGTTCAGCAACAACAAGTTCCACCATGTACTTTAAAGAGTATCCTTCCGGATATCTACCATTGCACTTTTGTTTAGCCTTCAATCAACATATGCTTATGCAAATGTCCGGACCAGTGTGAGTGTCAAATGGTTTCTTTAAAGTATATGGAAAAACAAATGGCTTTGTTTAAAAATCACCCTTCCGAGTCGATTCCCATATCATTCAAGTTGACGTGTTCTTAGTGGATCATTCCTGAGTCCACTACACTTTAACACTTTGACTAGTGATCAACCCGTCAAGAATCAATCGATTTGAAAAAACAAAGATAGCAAGTTCCCTTGCTAGTAACTCTTCCAAGTATACTTCCCGTATCATTCAAACTGACGTGCTTTTTCATGGCTTATTCCTAAGTCCATGGCACTTTCACACTTTAAGAAGTGATCAATTCGTCAAGAAGTGCTTTTGGATTTATAAAACTTAAAATGACATAGTGGAACAATGTTATTGAAGAACAAAGTCCACTAGTTTTTGGTTTACAACCTCCCTTTTTGTCTCACACCCAAACTATAAAATTAGCTACTCATTACGTAATATAAATTGCAAGAAAAGTAAATGACATAAATTAAAGACATAATGTAAATGACGGTATGTAAATGACAGAAATTAAATAACGGAAATGTAAATGACGGAAATGTAAAATGCATAAAGTAAATACAATAAGTAATAACGAAATATAAAGATAAGCAATGCTGCAGCAATGTTGCAGCAACTGATAATGAAGAACAAGAATTATAAAATATTTAAGACTTAATATTAAAACTTTATAGAGAGATTTACAATTTCAGTTATTCCACTAATGGAATACCCAAAAGATATCTAAAAACAAGAGAACACACCTCCTATTTATACCAAACCATGAATGGCAAATAAGTAAATTTAGGAAACTTAAAATATAATAAAGGACAACCAACTAAAGTTATGACCAAGTTTTTGTCCAACCACTTGCTTCTACTTCCAACCAACAAATCGATTTCTTAATATATCACAAAGATTTGGAAGGAACAAAAGTCAAGATTTCCTTTGTCTTCAAAAAGTGTCCCCTAAGCTTCATATTCCAAACAGTCCCCAATGCTCCAGCATTTAACCTGACATTACAATAAACAAAAGATTTTAGGTTGTTTTACGCAAAATAGCAATAATTAGTTAAATAATAAACTTAGCTCCATGAATTAGAAAAATATAAAATAAGATAAGAAAAATGACTCAATTATTTGGGATAAAGAAAATTTAAATCCTAAAAGATAAGAAAAATACGCAATATGTATTGAAATCTCAATACATATCACAACCTCAAATTTAAAGTTTTGTTTGTCCTCAAGCAATAAAAATAAACTAAGAAAATGACTCAAAGTTGAAACGATTGCAAGATAATAGCAATAAGTGTGCACAATGTGTAGAGTATATCACATACAATTCATAGTCTTTCATAAATCCAAAATGAGACCTTCATAACCTAGTTATGCGTATGGACCATATGCTAGCAAGACTCTTTTCTTTGTCAACCATTACACAAACTTCATTTAGGATCACTAGGGCTTGTAGGGTCACTCTTTTTATGGCATGTCTTTTCTCACCAAGCCTTTTCTCACACCAATATTCACCAAAATGTTCAATTTTTGGCACTTTGTTCTCTTTTACCCCTATGGGATATTTTTTTCAATTTTTTTGTGCACCTTTACCCTTATGGGGTATTTGTGGTGTTTTTGTCATGTGAGATTTGTACACCTTTACCCTGATGGGGTATTTATGGTGTTCTTGTCATGTGAGAGCTTTGCTCTTTTGTATTGACATGTTTTTCCTATTTTGGGTAACTTGTAACCCCCTCAACCTCAAACTTAGAAGTTGACAATGTCCTCATTGTCTGATAATGAAAGCATAGGATTGTGTTTAAAAAGGTTACACGTGGCTAAAATGGTGTATGAAAAGAAAGCCTAGATCACCCCCTAAATATGTGAAGTTTATGCAAGTCAAATTGTGTCCCAAAAAGAGTAATCCTAGTTCTAGCAAGAACACAATACTAGGCGAATCAATCTTTTTTCATATGCCCAGGTGCCTTGCACTCGAAACAGATAAGCCCTCTAATCGGGCAGTCTTTGGTGGCATGACCAGACTTGTCACACTTGCTGCAAGGTTGAGGAGTGGGGTTACAGTTGCCATGGTGTTTGAATCGGCACTTCTAGCACCATCTAGCTTCATTGTAATTGTTGGAATTTCGATTTCCAACAAATGGTCGAGTTCTTTTGGGATGCCCGGGATTGCTCTCCCACTTTCTCTTGTCGACAACCGCTACTGCCTTCTCCGGTTTAAGAATAAGAAATCAACGATTTTCTTAACCAGTCTTCCTGCAAAATTGTCTTATCATCTGAATCTGAAATTAATTTGATCTCTTTTAATCACTCCGAGATGTTCCTATCTAGGCTCAACAACCCAATGAATTCCAAATAAAGATGAAATTACTTGGGAAAACATAGTAGTTATTGGAAGTTTTTCTCTTTTGTCAATAATGCATGGGTCATAAGCAAAAATAAAATGATCTTCTCACATAAAGATAATTTAATTAAACTTTTACCCAAAAAAAAATAGGATAAATGATTTGGGCCATTTAGATTCAAAGTGACCCATTATTCGATAATCGTGAAGCCCAAAGCCTCATCGACTAGATCCTCCTCACTTGCAACCCTCTCTCCCATCTCACTCACTTACCCCCTCCTACCTCAGTCACATACCCCTCGTAGGGGTGTTCATCGGTTGACATCCAATGGATGTGAGGGGAACTAAACCGATCTAATCATCCATTGGATGTTGAATTTTTTCAATCCAATGGATGATTGGATCGGTTCGTACCATCCATTGGATGTTCTTATTAGATATCCATTGGATCGGATTGGATCCGTAGTTATCCAATGGATGATCGGATCGGATCAGATCCATCCAATGTGTTAATTTAATACAATTTTCTAACAATGAAACAAATTGATTAATTACTTCTAGTTTATATTAAAACCAACACCAGTGAGACTAAGAATTCAAAGACCAATACAAAACAAATTTAGATTTAAGCAAATTACAAAAAAATAATTGGATGATAGTTGGATGGAAAACTGGATGGTAATCGGATGGTTAATTGGATGTTGGTTGGATCGGTTCGGTCGGTTCTGGACTGCCATCCAAGAACTGGCCGATCCAAATTGGATGTTGAGATTTTCAATCCGATCCAATTATAATTGGATATCCAATTATAGTCGGTCGGTTCTTATTGGATCGGTTGACTTTCTGCACAACCCTACCCCTTCGAATAAAACAATATTTGACAAACAAATAAACCAAGTGATACCAACTTTGGTAGGTGTATGGAAATTTTTTAGAAGGGTGTCCTAGGATTGCTCATACTAATCTCGATAAATTGCAACCTAAAAGATATTATTTCTGTAGTTTACCAAGGATTGCTATTTTCGTCCCTGTAATTCATAAATTACGATTTCATTTCTATGGTTTAGGGGTTGTTTTTTTTTTAAAACCTTTTAATGGCTCTTAAGTCTAAATCGTTCAGACATTTTTACACACCACCTCTTATTAATCATAACTAAAATAAGATTTCAGACTTTACACCTCTTAAAAAACAAACGACACCTTAGTGTACACTAACATTTTGTCCCTATCATATACAATTTATTGTTAATTTTGTTCTTGTTTACAATTCATTGCTATTTTCATCTCTCATACTTAAAAAGAGTAGTTTGCCTTCGAAACGCGATAAAATAGTGATGAATTGCAAACCATAATTTATCTATACTATATTATAAAACACGGATAACAAACTCTTAAATACAAATTATTAGACACAATGTACCATCATTTTATGCAAGATTTTAAAAATCTCTTAATTTACAAGTATCAAAACACAAGATACATATTACTACTGCAGACTTCTAACACCCACCAATTTAGTATGTGCAGGACTTTTCTTTTATGCAGAATTTTCCATGTATCACTATTAATTAATATATTATATTACTATAATTTTGTTTTAATTATATTATTAAATATGTAATTGGTTATTTTTTTCTAGATATCATTAAAATATATAAGATAATAATTGAATTCTAACAAAATACTTAATTTTTTTATATAAAAAACATTATATTATTAAGCCTAAATTAAACAAATTTATAAAAAAAATATTATCACTTTCTCAAAATTATCCAAAATCGTACTGTAAATCGACAAAAAAAAATAAAATAAAACATTAAAATTGTGATGTATGTCGCTGCATTGTGGGAGTACGCTTCTAGTCACTTTACAAAAATAAGAAAAGACCAGTCAAGAAGACATGATGACCTAGACCAGTCACATGGTCCACAAAAGCTCGAACTTATTAGGGTTGGAAAGGATGAACCAATAAGGAAAAAGCAGCCTTTTGTTCCAAGAGTACGAAAAAGCAACAAAACAATAATATTGATCAGACAATACAAAGAAAATAGGAGGATCAATATTCTCATCAGTTCTAAATATAATATATATATACATATATATATTATTTTCAATAAAATTAAAGGACTCCGTTGAATTATTATTTATTTATTATTATAGTCAAGTAAATACAGTTTCTGTAATATATCGTTTTTCAATCATCATAAAAATCCTGATTACCAGAAAAACTACCCATTATTGCTAACTGCATGTTTTCAGATGGCTTCCAGTGCCTCTTCCTTTGATTTATAAACCAGTTGTTGATTTGCTTCTGATCTAATCCCGTAGACTCCGCCAGCGATATTTTATCAGCTTCCTATATCAAATTAATAATCAAGACTCGATCAATATCCCTAATACAGGAACGGTCAAGCCGGAAGTTCCAAGATCATAAATAATTACACGTGATATAGACATATAATCACATATGATTAAACACATGTTTCGTTCAACAAGTCGCATGCGTTCCTTTTGGACGTGTTTAATCATATATATATATAATTATGTGTTGACATCACATGTAATCATGTATGATCTTGGAACTTCTCGCCTTCTCGTTTGAACCGAACTCTATCCTAACAATCTGATATAATTGGATAGTAATTATCAAGTGAACAAGTAGTACCGTAGGGTAAGGCCATTTGTAATGTGAATCCCACCATTCAAGCAAAGTTTGCCTTGCTTCATTTGGGAGCTTTCCTTTCTTCTTCTTCTTAGAAAACTCATGCCTGAGGGAACTTATATGACCGCCAAATTTCCGCAACAACGTGTCCTTCAGTTCTTGGTCTTCGCTGCTCACTTGAGTGTTTTCCTTCTCCACTCCACTTAATTCTTCTTCTGAAGATACGGTTCCATCATCTGATATATACATACATACATATATACAAGTGATTTAATGAATCTAACCCACAGATTATTAGACAAAAGTAAGACAAGTAGCACTTTTACGACTACAGATCAGCTTAAATAGCTAAACTTGTGAGTTCAGCTAATCGCATATAGCATACATTCATGCAGACAGAAAAACCACTTAAATTGTAAAATGTCAACACCCTAGAACAAAGAGAATTAGAGCGTGCTCAAGATGTATAATGTTACCCAAGGTTATATGTTAATGTGGTACTGTAACAACGCCCCCTCTAACAAAGGCTAGATGGACACAGAATGTCAAATTATCCCAAAGTGTCGAGAGAGGGCTAAACGAGTACATATGCCATAGAAAGCAACAGAGACAGGATCGGGTTCCAGCTCGGTATGCTTACGAGGCTGGAGTGGAAAACAACACATGGATCCCCATACACTAAGAAGATTATAAGCAAGTGACACACCATGTAAGGCTTCGTAAGGGATTTGTTATGAAGAAGTGAAATAGGTTGACGATTCAAGGCATTTGGCAAAAAGATTAAGATGCAAACAGTGTCTACAATATGATGATGTTTATATTCAACACCACCATTTTGTAGGGGATGTACCGCGAAAAAAGTATTAAAAAAAAGGTGCCTTGTTAGCAAAGGAACTCAAAAAAAGAGTGCTTTTTGTACTCGATGGCATTACAGAACAAGTAACTTTTATATATAGGCCGAGAGAATCGAGTTTGAATCAAATTGATTGGGAGTTCATACTTCATAGCGGTTCTTCATGAGAAAGGAGTGTGAGAATATATGGAACACCGTTAGATTACTCTCCAAACAAACCCAATGACGAGAGAAAAGAGGTTAGAACATATATTGTGGAGAAATAGTCAAAGTCTAGCCGATGTGGGATACCAAAACGTACATGAGGAGAGAAGGAAAATGCATAAAGAATTTTTCAGATCTAGCCGATGTATGACTAACTTTCACGTTAACTAAATGGATTCTAATAGACATTCAACATTGTTCTCATGGAAGTCAATAGCGTTTTGCAGGACTAAATTGAAACATCCAGCCTTGCCAACAGTTACAGACGATAGCACCCTAACAAATCCTGGAAGAGATTTTACTTAGATTGAAATCATAACAGATGATGATTATTCACATCAATGGCGACATACTCATAATTCAAAACAATTTATGGTGGGTAAAAGATGAAACATAGGAGTAAAAATTTCATATAAAAAATAGGATGAATACGCAGGATTCGAAGATCAAATAATGATTATTAGTTCCACTCACTAGAAAAGTTTTTAAGCCTGCAGCATCTGCAACTCACAACACCAAAACAAACACTAAAACGGTAGAACCACACACACTAAAACTTATTTCTAATCCGACCATACAAAGGGTTGGGTTCACGTGAGACCCCATTTTTACACTTGAAACTTCACATTGAAGCTTCACAGCAAAACACCGTGAAGTTAAAAAAAATCCGAACCTTCATAGCAAAAAACATTGTGGATCTGTGAAGTTTCAAAGGTAAAAATATGGTCTTACAGGTCTCACGTGATCCCAAGTCATACAATAAAAATAAAACGTTAAATTTCATACTATAATATATATATATATAGGGGTTGTTTCATTTGCAACCCTTAAAAAGGTTGCAACCCTTGCAACCCACATCTTAACCGTCGGATTCATGATCGGCGGTTACAATAGATATGGGGCCCAATATTTTTAATTAAAAAAACATAAAAATAAAATAACCGCCGATCATTAATCCGAATATTTTTAATTAAAAAAACATAAAAATAAAAATAAAATAATCGTCGATCATGAATCCAACGGTTAAGATGTGGGTTGCAAGAGTTGCAACTTTTTTCAGGGTTGCAAAATATCCTTCCACTATATATATATAGGGGCAGGTTCAAACGAGAAGGTAGTCAATTTGCAAGAAGGCGAGAAGGAATAAGAGCCACATAATTTATTAATTAAAAAATAGCATAAATAAATTGTTTTTTTAAAAATTAGGATAATTACAATTTGAATTGGATAAATCCTTAAAAATCTCATAATATCTTTTAAATTTATTTATCTTTTAATTTTAATAAATTCATAATTTTTTTTATCAAATTCATATTATTATTTTCTAGATAAAATCATAATTTTCATCAAATATCACATATGATATCCATAACTAATTCATTATTTATTTCACCATTTTTTTTCTCTATTTTTAAATTTACGTTTTGAATCACATGTGATTAACTTCGTTTAACATGTGATATATTATTATGTATCACATATGAACCCACTAGATAACTTTTTGTAAATATCACATATGATAATATATGTCTGAATATAAATGACGCATAATCACATTTAATAATATTTACATCACAAAAATATCTATAAATATAAATATACATAATCACATATGATTAACTAAAATATATACAATTATCACATATGATAATATTTACATCACAAAAAGATCTATAAATAGAAGTATATACATATAATCAAATATGATTAACTAAAATATATACAATTATCACATGTAATAATATGATATGTGATATGCATAAATATTTATATAATGATATCACGTGTGATATTTGGTTAAAATTGTGATTTTTTTTAATTAAAAGTATATTTAGAAAAAAAAATTAATAAATAACTGAAATTACAAAATAAATAAATCTAAAAGATATAATGAGAATTTTAAACCAATTTAAAATGATAATTATCCTATTTTCTAAAACTATTTTTTATTTTTATTTATGGTTTTTTTAATTAATAAATTATGTGGTCCACATTCCTTCTCGCATTCTCGCAAATTAATCTGCTTCTCGCATGATCCTCCCTCTATATATATATTTATATAGGTTCAAATGATAAATGCCAAGTGTGTAAAAAAAAGTCAGTCTAGCCATTCATACGGTCAAAATCGGATTTGACTGATCAAATATTACGTCTTTGCTTGGTCAAAAGTTACGGTTATTCCAAAAATAGGACGGTTTCATAATCTTTACAAATACTCGGTATGAGTTCATGAACCAGTATGATTCACACATAACATTTCTCATTTGAACTTTTCTCTCTCTCTCTCTCTCTCTCTCTCTCTATATATATATATATATATATATATATATATATATATATATATATATACTAACTAAATGGAAAGAAAATAAACAAACAATTGCATGTAACGACCAAAAAAATACATAAATGACGTTGGGTTGGAGATTGGTCTTAGGCCCTTTATTTCCATTAATTCTTCCTATAACACCCTTGACCGCAAACAACGACCAAAAAAATCATATTTACTGCCATAAAATAACCATCGAACTCACCTTCTGCCCAGTGATTTAAAAATAAAAACACTGTATGGATACTACATAAATTTACAAGTAATCATCGTAGATTTCCTTTTTTCAGATTATCAAAAATAACAGACAGAAAAATAATGTAGCAAAAACACATATTAAAAGAGAAAAAGGTAACTTCTTGTATATCAAAATTTTAGTTTTTGGAATGCCAAATTAACATGTTTTTTATTTATTTAAAATTTAGAATAAAATTATCAATAAATTTATCACATACCTTTTAGAGAAAAGAGTAATTATCACATCATCACTTTTCAGCATAAAAAAATTCAACCATTCAAAATCATATTAAACAAATTTTACTCCACTCAACTCAAAATAAATATCCACATATGTGTGTAATACATTTTTGTATTAATTAATAAGAACATCTCCAATAGCATTGTTAAAATAGAAAAATCTGGTTTTTTATTTTTTCTTTGCTATTCCTCTCCAACAGCTTTGCTATATGGTTTGCTAAAATAGAGAAAGATCAAAAAATCTCTAAATATAGATAATTCTCTATAATCTCTAAATTGGAGAGAGAAAATATTATTTTATTCAATCCAACCAATAAGATTCAATTTTTGACATTTTATTTTATTTTTTTTTGAAAAAAGTGTATTGGGATGATAAATTATGGAATATTATAATAATATAAATAATGATTGATTGTCTAAAATAGAAAAGTTGTTGAAGTTAGAAATAAATGTTTTTAGAGATTTTGACTTTTTATTCTCTATTTTAGAAAAAAAATTAACAATGCTATTGGAGATGCTCTAACAATATTCATCATAAAAGGGTGGGAGGACAAGTGGTCGTTAAGTCGTTTCAGTGTCAGTAAAACTGGTTGATTGACGGGGGAGTAGAAGGGGGTACCCCACCATCAAATCAAACTGTCAGCCTCCAAATACCATCCATATCTTTTCTTGATATTTTCCTTCCTACACAGACAAAACTTTACGCAACCCCCGCACGTCTTCTGACACCACCATTGCATCTATAATTTTTTCTACACTAAATTGCAATTTTGATCCTTGTGGTTTGTTGTTTTTATTGGAATCAGGCACCTATAAATTTTTATAACCATTATGGTATATTCTTGGTTTTGGTCCCTTTCCTTCCAACCGTGTCATAAGTAGGGCCGTAAACAAACCGAACGTTCAGTGAACCGTTCGTGAACTGTTCGGCAGGAAGTTCGTTTATGTTCGTTTATTTAATAAATGAACGAACATGAACACATTTTTTTGTTCGTTTAGTTAAATGAACGAACATGAACAATGACCTCGTTCGTTCATTTACGTTCGTGAACGTTCGTTCATTTATGTTCGTTAATGTTCGTTCATTTATGTTCGTTTACGTTCATTTACGTTCGTTTATGTTCGTTTATATTTGTTTATATATATAAATATATTTATATGTATTATGACATTAATTTGTCAAAGCATTAATTAAATTAATTTTTTAAAATTCCTTTTTTATACCTCCTAAGTATATCCATTTTTTTTAATTTTGTTATGTTATTTTTTACGAACGAAATTATGAGTAACGGTGGTTGTTTTTTATTCATTTGTGTTCATTTATGTTCATTTATGTTCGTTCGTTTACGTTCGTATATGTTCATTTATGTTCGTTCATGTTCATGTATGTTCGTTTACGTTCGTTTAGCTCTTAATGAACGAACATAAACGAACACGAACAAAAATATTTTCTTAACGAACGAACATGAACACAAAAATTTTCGTTCGTTTACTAAGTTAAACGAACGAACACGAACAAGCCTCCGTTCGTGTTCGTTCGGTTCGTTTACAGCCCTAGTCATAAGGGTAAAATTAACTATTATGTGACAAAGACATGTAAGTATGTGGATAGTTTTTTCAATTTATTATTATTTTCAACTACAACCAACTTCCTCCCACCCATAACATAACCAAATCAACACAAACAGATCAAGAAAGAAACATATGCACAAATAAATCAAATACATTTCACTAATAACAATGTTCAAAATCCTCAACTCTAAAAAACCTAAATCTAAATAAAAAACCTTAAAGTGAATCAGGTCCTAAAATTAAAAGACTTTAAAAGCGTCTACAATATCAACTATGCTATTTTAGAAATTTTTGAGATTTGAGAAAATTTTACACCAACCACCATGCTAAATCTTTTCTAAAACAGAGAAATCGAAAAGGAGAGAAACAATGGATAAATCTCCAAATTTGGAAGAAAAATAAAGTATGGCGTACTATCAATTGCTTTAAACTAAAATCAAATTTTAAACAAAACCATAGATGAGCGAGTGGCTCAGCCGAACAAAAAATTGATCGGTAACCACAAATACATCGATCAAAACACCTCAGAAAAACGAGATTTTTGTACACTGATGTTACACACCCAATGCTAGAGGCAACACGACTTTTGGCTTCAAGTTTGGATTTTCTAGAGAAGAAAGTGATCTAAAAAATTGGAGCGGGTTGCGGTTTCACCGGAGAAGTTGTGCCGGAGACGTGAAGAGGAGGTGCGAGAGTGTCACAATTTAGGTTGTGGGGTGACGCGCAGTTGGAGAGGGATGGAGGGAGAGAGAGGATATATTTTTTTAAGATTAAAAGGTTAAAAGATAGGTGTTCTAAAAATGACCTTTATACCCTCGTGTGACCTTCGCAAGGGAGGAAGAAAATCTCCTGTGGTTAATTCGGGGACTAAAACCCAACAATTTTGCATATTACAAGTGTTTTTTGCAATAAAAAAACTGTAGGGATCCAAGCAGAGAAACAACATACCACAGGGACCAAAATCGACTCTCTTTTTTCCAAAATATGATACAAAAACCAAAACGTCTAAGAAAATTTAGATCAATCTCCAACTATTTTAACAATTTCAATATTAATTATACTCTTAATAAAAAAAAAAAAGATTGCATTGGAATCATTCATTGAACAGGAGCTAATTTTAACTACTATATAGTTAGCTATTGGAAACATTGCACTATATTAGATGCAAATGTACGACATGAGATTCTTCCAAAGCTTGGACCACCTAAAACATCGTTGTTCTTTATGTACGTCTATCACATAAAGGTAAATCAATATTTTGGCTTTAGAGCATCCACAATCATGAATCTCTCTAGAGATTCATGAATTTGACACGTTAGTTTTCTCTTTCTACCATATCAGTTTTCTCTTTCCTACACATTTAATAAACTTTTCATTCTCAATCATGGACCGGTTCTTAGTTTATATATTAAAAATTTATAATAATAAAAATTATAATAGTTAAAAATTACTTACCATAATTAAAATAACAATAATAACTAACTATAAAAATAAAAGCTATATTAATAAAAAGAATAAAAACTAAATATATAATAGTTAATTATAACTTATTATAATTAAAATACAATAATTAAAGTTACAATAAAAATTATTTACTATAATTAAAGATCATAATAATTGTAATAATTAAAATTACATTATTATAAAGGATTAAATTCATTTTTAAAATAAAAAAAAAAGAAAAAAAGGAATGAACCGGTTCCTCCTCTGCAAGGACCTGGTTCATGCCACATGGCAAATACCTCTCCTACCTAATGGTGAGGTGGTATGATGGAGAGGTTCTTTCATGGTGAGGTGGCATGATGGACCTCCCATTGCAGATGCTCTTATAAAAAAAATGATGTTGCTACATAGTATATGTACAGATATATACTAAAATCAGATCAAATCATGCATTAAAAATGTAAAAAAATGAATGTGACATTGAAACATGTGAGGAGAAATTAGTAGGTAGGGTTGGATTTAGAGCATCCTCAAAGTTGGGATTTTTCACCAAGGCTTTTTACAGCTTTTTTCCTTGGACATTAATACCACCTCAACAACTTTAAAACCTCTACATACCTCTACTATTTGAAAAACCTCACCCAAATTTTTCAAGGGAAAAGTTCAAAAAAACCCAACAGACTTTAGGGTTTGGAGTGATTAAGTCCCTGGACAATTTTTTTGAACAAATAAATCATTAGACATTTCAAAACCTATTAATTAAATCCTTGGACTTTGGGTAACATGTTACATATATCCTTATTACTTAAAAAAAATGTAACTTACAATCTACATAGTAGGTAAAACTACAAATTAAAAAAAATGTCACCTACTTTATCCCTTACAAACTAAAAATGGGAAAATTAACTGAAATAAGTCAATCTCATCAACCAAGTTCATTTTTAACCACTTTTCAAAGTTTTTTTTTTCTAAAATAGTTAAAGTTTGCGCATAATGTTTTTTTCTATGTAAGGATTTTTTTTTCTAAAAAATAAAATTAAAAAGCATTCGTACATAGAAAATTTTACGTATAAAGATTCACTTTCAGCTTATAGTTTTAGAAAAAAAATTGCACTTTGCATCCTTATAAAGTTATAATTAGTTATTTAATTTATCTTATATTCATTATTTTTTCATTTTATATATTTATTATATTAACACACATAATCGTATATCTATACTATATTATAAAAACATCTATAAAAAACTCTTAAAAACAATTGTTAAAACTTAATGTACCGCTATTTAATTCTAATTACTTAAAATATGTCTTAAAAACAACTATTAAAGCTTTATGTATTACATTTAATGTAATTTATTAAGTTTAAATAATTATCTCTGACCACTTTAACTTCCTAAAACCACTCTCTACTTCAAAACCATAAATCGATAAAAGACCATAAATCGATAAAAAACAAAAAAATAAAGGAAACATTAAAATCGTGATGTATCTCGTTACATTGCGTGAGTACGATTCTAGTTAACTAAAATATATTTAAAAAATTAGTTTCTTCTTTTACAAATTAAATCATTATAATCATTTGGTCAATATGGTTCAAAATGAACTTAATATTGTTTCTGAATTTAATCTTATATTATTCAATATCATAAATATGTACGAATTACTTTTAATACTTATAGTTACAGATTAATCTTATATTATTAAATAAATAACCCTAAAAGGATAGAAAGTGTAAATATTAAATATAATTCATACGTATTTATGATATTTAATAATATGAGATTAAATCCAAAAAAATCAATATTAGACTCATTTTAAACGTATTGACGAAACAATTATAATGGTGTAATTTGAAAAAAAAAACATTTTTTTTGACGTATTTTAGTTAATATACGTTCATGTGTGGATAATATAACAAAGGGTTAACTGAAATTAAAAAAACAGAAGATATAAAGTAAATTAAATAATAAATTATAAAGTTGTTCTAATTTTTTTTTCTTTTTTGCCAAAAAAAAATTTTAAGGCAAAAAAAAATTTGCGTTAACTTAGACTAATTTCAAAAAGAGATTTTGAGAAGTGTTTAAAAAATGAAATTGGTTGATGAGATTAACTATTTTAGTTAATTTTTCCATTTTTTTTAATCTGTAGGGGAATAAAATAGGTGACATCTTTTTTATTTTTTTAGTTTGTAGTTTTATTTGTTATATAGGTTGCAAGTTACACTTTTAAGTAATAAGGATATATTTAACAGGTTTCGAAAAATCCAATGATTTATTTAGTGTGTTTTCAAATGTCTAAGGACTTATTTGTTCCAAAAAATTGTCCAATGACTTAATCACTCCAAACACTAAAGTCCATTGGGTTTTTTTTGTACTTTTCCCTTTTTTTCAAACTTTTTAGGGTCTCACCATTTTAACTTTATATCATTTATATTCTTATTTATAAAAATAAATATATTAAAATTTTGACAAATTCAGACTTATTTATATCGAATAAATATTATTAATTTAATTATTTATTTATATTACAATAAAAATAAAAAAGTTAATTTAAAAGTATGTACAAAAAAAGATAGGCTACCAAGGAAATCTGTAAAAACTATATAAAAGAATGTACAATAAAAAAAAATTTAAAAGTTGAATTTGAAAATTAAAAAAAAAAGATAATTTAAAAATATGTAAGCTAAAAAGTAAAAATTGAGCTATAAAAAATCTGCAAAAATTATATAAAAATATGTCAAATTCGAGATATTAATTTAAATATAAAAAATTACTTTAATTATGTATTTATATTATATTATTTATTTAAATATGATTACTTTAAACATATTAATAAATAAAGCTGGTCAATAAATAAAACTGATTTAATATGAATTTTTTTATTAAATTCAATAAATTAAAAATGATTAAATATGAAAAATCTCTGAAAAAGCAAGTCGTGCATTTACGACCTATGACGAAAAATCTTTCCAAAAACCTTAAGTAAAAAACCTCGTTACGACTTCACCCCAGTCGAAGACCCCACCGTGGTATGCGCCAATAAGACCACATTCAAGAAATTCAATCTATGCGGGGCTGTCTTTCTGAGGTTTATGAGGGCAAACTTCACTGTTCACTATGTTGAAAACCTCAAAATGAGGCTTTTACTTTTTGAAAACCACTAAAAACCGACATTGTGGATGCTCTTACAAGCATATACAACGAGGTTTTTAAGAGATTTTTGAGAGGTTTTCTAAAAAGCAAAAACCTCCTATTGAGGTTTTTCACATAGTTGAGAGGTTTTTCACTTGAGATTTTCGTGAGGTTTTTTGTCATTGGTCGTAACTACAATTCCTGTTTTTTTTTTTCATAGGTTTTTCGTATTTAACCAGTTTTATTTATTAATATATTTAAAGTAATCATATTTAAATAAAATTATTAAATAAATACATAATAAAAATAATTAAATTATTATATATTTAAATTAATATCTCAAATTTAACATGTTTATACATTTCTAATAGATTTCTTATAATAAATACTTGATTGTTTAATTTAGATTTATTTAAGTGATTACTTGTTTTATAATACAATTGTTTTATAATAAGAAATCAATATATAATATATATTGTCTTAAAATATTTAAAAAAAATATGCTAAATAAATACACAATTAAATTAATAATATTTTTTTTCGATATAAATAAATATGTATTTTTATGAATTTTAATATATTTATTTTTATAAATAGGAATATAAATGATATAAAATAACAAATTTTGATATGTCACGCCTCTAATCCTGATCCTAAAAAGGTAACATGAAGGTCCCACAAAATGACACGTCAGCCACAACAGATGGACCGGGGAGTGAGTTGACAGGTGATGACCACCATCAAGGAGTGCTTCTGTGAGACTGGGAAGTGTTCTTTTTGTGAAAGCTGCAAAAAAGCAGGCAGCGGAAACCACGGGAGTCCATGTGAAAACTTTTCCAATCCAACCCTGCCTGCCTTCCCATGCATAAATAATGCCCATGTGGGTATGCACCCCATTTAATTTAAATCAACTCTATCCCAAGCTCAACCCAGGATAATAATAAAACTAATTTCATTTCTAACAAGGTTCCTAAAAAGAAAATAGTTTTAGTATTCTTTTATCGTTATATTGTTTCTAAAGGGTCTTGCTATCCCTACCCCTTCTCACTCACAGAACCCTCCATACCCCCCTCTATCTCACTCACATACCCCTATAGGAGGGGGTATGGAACTATGGATAGAATCCACCATATGATAATATATACACACATACTAATAATCATATAGAGTCAAAATATATATATATATATAAGAACTACCAAAATATCATTTCATATCAAGTTCAAGGTAATAACCAAAAGTTCTTTTACAAGAACTTAAGAGAACATATAAAATTCTTACAAGAACTCTCCGATGGTAGTTCCTACATGAATCTTCACTTTTTTTTTATAAGAATCTCCACAAGAAATGCTCTTATAAATAGTCGAGTCACAAAGATCATGTGTCCCAAAATAAAAGTTCTTATAAAAACCACAACAAGTATTTCAATTGGGGAGATGTTGATCCTGTCTCTATAAGAGGTTTCTAAAAGCCCCTTGATTAATCAAAGTGTAGATTGCATATTTTCCATCGATACTCGGTCTTCTATTCCAATGTTTTCACTTTTATAACGATCAAAATGTTGATACTTCAAAATTTTGATGATGATTAAGACATTGTTTGGCAAACTAGCTTATAAGCTAACTGGTAGCTGATAAGCTAGCTTTTCAAAACACTACTATGAGTAGTTTTTCAATAAGTTAGCTTATGGTAATCCAAACATGTACCATGAAAAAAAAGATAGGTTATAAGCTAACTTTTTTTTTTGCCAAACATAGCCTAACACTACAACATTAGAAATCATTCTCTAGATGCACCCGGAACTACCTTTTAAATTCTCAACAAAATTAAAAATCTCAATACATTTCACAGCCGAGATTACTCTCCCATTTCAAATATATTGATAAGTAGATATATTCATTTATTTATTTACTTATTAATAATCAATTTAACCTCTATTGATATATATATATATATATACACACATTTTCAAATGGATTTTATGGATATTTAGCCTTATTGTTTAAACCGTCCCTTATACATGCCTGGTTAGGTTTCAATGAGAATAAAAGTTATGTTGGAAACGTTACATCAAAACTTATATTCATGTACTTTCAACTACCTTTATTTACATATCATCACGATCGAAACTTTATAACAAATTTGTACATTTGAAAATGATTAAACGTATGTAAAAGTTCGTCAAAATAGCTGAAAACGAACATAAATGCAAAGATAAAAACAGATGAAGGGAGTTCAAGAATGGTAGAGGAATGTGGTCGGAGGTAAATGAAATCAGATCAAAAAGTCATACCATCCCAGTCTAAGGGTCTGTTTGTTAGCAGCTTAATGAGCTTAATGAGACTCACAACTTATTCAGTCAGATATATATGACTGTTTGGTAGTGGCTTAATGATATATAAAGTGGCTTATTCAGTAAAATTTTAAGGGGAAACTTTATGTAGAAAGTCATGTTTTTTTCCAAATCAGTCCCTCCCATTAAAAAACACGTTCATTCCATCTATGAAAAAACTCTCTCAAATAAAAATCTTCTAAATTTATACAGACAGATTAATCCACACAGACAACTTTATCCATACAGAACATAATGGAAAACCAACCAAACAACCCCTAAGTCTAAGTCTCTCTCTCTCTCTCTCTCTCTCTCTCTCTCTCTCTATATATATATATATATATAATATTCAAGGAATAAGCTATTAAAACAAAATATAAAAAATATAATTTATATTACATTTTTATAATAATTTTTAATTTATATATTTGTGATAATTTAACGAATTATATGTGTATTATATTTATTTATGGATAATTATAGTATATTAATTTACTTATAAACAAATATGTAAATTTATTATATATATACACACTTAAAAAATAAACGTATTAAATACATTTATATAATCATTAATTTGCACTTTTTTATTAACTTCCACTTATCGATTTATATATTTTATGAACTTATTAAAATAAAATCCAATAAATTAGCGATCCTATCCGCTTCCCATCTTCACTGGCCTATAGCGTAAGAGGATGGTGGATGCTATTCGATTCTATCCACTTCAATAACTTCCAAGGATCAACGATAAACAGCATCTCCAACAGCTTTCCTATAGGAAAGCTGTTTTTTAAAATGGAGAACCAAAAATTAAAATCTCTAAAATATATTACATTCAATTCCAACAGATTTACTATTTTAAAAATTTTAAAACCACCTATATTATTAAAATATTCTCTAATTTATCATCCAATACACTTTTAAAAAAAAAACTTAATATGAAATGATAAAAATTGAATCTTTTTGGAATAAAATAATATTTATCTCTTATATTTAGAGAATTATAGATAGTTCTCTATATTTAGAGATTTTTACAAGATTTTCTATTATAGCAATGCTGTTGGAGAAGGATAGAAAACAAAAACTCATTTTTTTCTAGTTAGGAAATGTTGTTGGAGATGCTTTAATATATCCTCTGTGTGGTTATATCGGGTTCTATTGGGTTTATTCGTCATCAAGCGTTACGCCCACCTCAACGCATGGAATGCAGGATATCGCGTAAGAACGTCCATTTTGCGTTATGAGTATTTTGTTTTCGTTAAGTATGGACCATGCATCCTCCTACCTATTCCAAGTCGCATCTGATCTAATACCAAATACAGCTATGGTTTTAGTACTAAAAACCAGATCTTCCGCGACTTGCAACAAGGGTGTTACTAAATCGTAGTGACCAACTTGCACTCAGAAAACGCATATGGCCTACACTACAAGATATCTAAAATGTCTAAACGTCATAATATCATACTTTTTAGAACATAAAGTTATAGAACCAAATTATAAAACACTTTATCTAAAAGTGTTACAATAGATTTATAGGATATTTTTAAAATAAAATATCGTATTGCTATTTTATACGACGGTATTTGAAAATTTGTCCCACAAACCCATCTATTTATATGACACTTTTTCAAATACTGTCGTATAAAAGAGTTAATACGACATTTTATTTTTAAAACGTCACAAAAAACTTGTTAAACGCCTAAAAGCATCATATAAACTATTGTTACACTTTTAGATGAGACGATTTATAATTTGGTCCTATAAACTCAAGTCCTGTAAATTATGCTAATAATGACGCTTAGACAAACCCAATTTTGCTGCAGTCTTTCCTACGTGTACCATGATGGAATGCAACTATTTCTAACCCCAAACCCCTACACAAAGATATAAGCATTCTGAAACTAAACACACAATCAGGAATGAAGCTGCTACTGCATAGTAAACAGAACTCAACTAGAAATAGGTTCAAAAGATTACAAGGCTGTACCTAGTTGAGATGAGGACTTTAGGATAAATACCAAAATATAAAATAGTTCTACGAGCATGCAAAATGATAGTAACAATCTATGCACGTGATCATATGCCTTCTTGAATGCAAAAAAATATGATTAATAGGCAACAAAAGTGCAATAAGAGAAAACAAAGACAGCTAAGGATAAATCTTCACATCACTGAAAGTTAACTTGTACTTTGAAGTAAATAAAATAATAGTTGCAAATCCTTTGAAATCTGAGTGTCCAAAACAAGTTAGTCTTTTGTCATAAATCCGAATCACTTTCCTTATGATAATAATGGCTTTGAGCATCAAAGGCTGCTAAAAAGGTTAAGACTTGCACCACTCCATTTGGAGATGGAGACAAACAGCAGAATATTTCTGACCAACTTCCTCATTTCCAATTTCATTACAACATGGGTGTAGTTGATCTAATTAACTAATACTATACATACACACACACACACACACACACATATATATATATATATATATGTGTGTGTGTGTGATCAATGGAATCCATATGAATAATTAAAGAAGATCTAATGGAAGATATATATATATATATATACAAAGAACAGAAACCGCAAGCAGTGCTTTAAACCTTAACATGGGCTTCTTTTGGAATGTTTTATCATGATTCACATACAGGGAGGACCACATGGAACAAGTATCAACTTAGAACTCAGTACTATGAGAATAGATTACTAATTATATGTACTTCTCAGATTAGCATCGATCAAGTTAACTCTTTATTTAAATTATTCATCATATAAACTACACAAAGCATCTCTTTTTTTTTCAGTTTCCACAAAAAGTGTTGCTTTGAACTGTAAACCCCACAGTTTAGACTATTCCCAATGCATATTTATACATTATCTTTCCTTATAAAATATTCTATAGGAACTTGAAATTGATAGGTGATCAGATACCATTTAGAGTTTTAAAATTTTAAAATTAAGCATGTCGTTGGCAAAACACATGAGATTCGAAATAACCACCATAAGATTAGCTCTTCAACCTATATAACAATTAAAATCACGGAATAACTATATATTGAGTTCCATTTTTGGCTTCTTGGCTTCTCTCATTCCCTCTTAGAATCAACTACAATATCTAAGTATTAAGAAGGCGTTAAGAGATCGTTAAGAAATCGTCAGAACCGACTAGCATCCAACTAAACCCCTAAAGGGGGCCAATGTGACAAAACAACATAGATGCTTTCATCATAGAATGGGAGACCCAGGTTCAAACCCACTTGGTACTATCACATGTTATGACTTATGAGCCAGCCAATACTGCTATAACATAGAGCTTGCCGGGTTCAGAAGTCTATAGCAATGTGCTTGAACCCCATGCACATGGTCAACCAAATGTTGGAGACCATGTTCACCAAAAGGACACTAGCATTCAACTGAATGATCATCTTTGCAAGAATCTATTCAGTAGCTGTTCTTTATTAGACTGATTGATGGTCCCAAACGGAATGCCTCTATCCCCCAGGTTGAATTACCATCAACAGGATAGATGCATATTCCCGCCATCCAAAAGACATCTAACCTATGGCTTCCGGATAGGGGTGTTGGCATGGTCAACATCATTGACAGCGTATAAAGTATAGTCAGCAAAGGTTTCAGCACTAGATAGGAAAGAACTGATCAGTTGGCTTGAAATAGGCATTGTACTCGGTGTCATCTCACATCGAGACAAGATTTTTGACAAACAAAACTAACTAAACCACATAATTTCTATGAGATCATGAAAATTTTAAGATCATGAAATAGATATGTAATTTGTGGGAAGTACATTTATGTTTTGCAAAGTCACCCTCGAGGGGCACCAACAAAGAAAGTTCCAGTGGTAATTCAAGTATGCCATAAACACTTGGGGTAAAACTTTCCAAAGGATAGGATTTTCTTCTCCTCAAGAACAAGAACACGTAAGTCATTATATATTAAAACGAACCTCGACCAAAAATCAGTAAACATATTGTCCACCAATTCTTTAACAGAAAGGAGCTGAATGAAAGCATGAAGATTTACAATCCCACACCATATCAACATCTAGACATAATATCATACGCATATAATACTTGGTATAAAACTAAAGATTAACACACAACTTGGAATTGGAAGTTCATAAACCTAACAAGGGCTAACATACATTAACTCGTTCGTATAGGGTCTTAATCAGAACAAAATTATGACGCATAAGTACTCCAAATTAAGGAATGTACACAGTAAGATGGTAAAAATAGGACACGGAAAGAAATTCTAAGCCCTTGACAGGATAAATTTAGTCACAAAAGAAGCTCCTCTTATACAAAATTCTTAATTTCTCTTCAACCAAACGAAAGATTCAACATGTGAAAATAGCCAAGTTTTTCTGTCATTCAATTCATTTAAACTTTTCACCTAACTCCTGAGTTAATGTTTGAATGAAACCATTTAGCTCACTCCAGATTCGGTATCTGTATTTATAACGTCAACTTGAAGCGGAAACGGAAGCCAACCAAAAAGCAAGTGGGAAAAAAAACTCCAAACAAATAACAATACCACCAGAAATGAAAATATATACAAGTGTTACATACCTCTCTTAACTTTTATTTCCTTTGATTTTTATATTAAGAATACCATTTACTGTGCATGTTAACATATATATATATACACACACACACAAGAGATTACACATAAAAAACACACAATTTATATGTTCCTAAGGAATTAATGTATGTGCACAACGGATATAGTAAACTTTTGGAAAGAAAAATAGATATATATTAACAGTTCTTTAGTCATATAATATCTGACTTCCATAATTGTAGGTATCCAGGCTCCTTGAAGTTGTAGTACAGGAGTGTGTGTATAGAGAGAGAGAGGAAGGATCATTCGAGAAGTAAAACATTTTGAGAGAAGGAAAGAAGTGTGATATCATATATATGATTACTCGGCCTGTGGGTGTGTGATTAAACGACTATGTATTGCCAATATAACATGTGTTTAATCACATATGATTAAGCTTGTGTATCATATATGATTAAACACTTCTCACCTTCTAATGTTTAGTTTCTCGTTTGAACCTGCCCATATATATATATATATATATATATATCAATTAAATCCTTCTCCTATAATTTTCTTCCTATGCAAACAAAAATGCAGAGAATCGTGACCAAAGGAAGGACACTTCCTTTCGTGCCCGTGGTCAGGAGTTTGATTCTATATCGACAAAGAGAGTATAGCTAGGAGTGAGAGAGAAAAAGAAGAGTAGGCAGCGTTGGACTAATATGAGCCTGCTCATGATGCTAACATGCGCCGAACACTCGGTCACTATGTGGAATTGCTTAAAAACGTAATCAAATTCAGAAGGGGGAAAAGAAGGATTTATAAACAAACTGAACTGAATAACTGGTGGCAGATGAACCAACCTTTACAGAGATTGCTCAGTTGCGTTTCGATGTTGTTGAGGAAAACAGTAGCTTCATCAAAAGGCCTTGCGAGATCGGACTTATATTTCACTAACACTTGGCAGTAAGTTTCCTACACAATCACATACGTTTATAATACTAACATAAACATAATTATAGAGATAAACACGAATTCAAGTGATTGAACAGTCTGCAAAGAAGGAATTTACGAACCATGAACTCATCGAGCTCAGGATCTGCAAAGAAGCAAGTAGATGCGGCGGCGTTCCGCAAACAAACGTCGTTTTCTCTACGGATTTCGTCTAACAAACATACTATTTCCGGCGGAGCACCTAACTGTGAACAAAAAATAACTGTTCAGATAAACGAATTTTTGGTTGCAACAAGAAGAAACGGTTCAACTTTCGAACAAAAATAATGCCGGAAACCGCGCATGTTACGTGTTGATCCTCATCGATCCGTAAACTAGTTCAAAATCAAAAATCAAAAATCAAAAATCAAAAATCAAAAATGGAGAATCGGTCACTGCGACAGTAAGATTGCGATGATAAACGAACAAACAACGAAACAAGATACGCAGGAAAAAAAAAACTTATCAGACTTAGGTTTTCGTTCCAATAACCTTTTGACAATCGATAAAAGCATCAAGCAACTTTGGATACAAGGGATGAGAAGCGATTTTTGCTTTGATTATATCATCACGAACATCAACATGATGATGATGATGATCACCGTCGTTTTTATTCTGATCACGTTGTCGGCTGCTTCGACTTCTCGGAAGAAGAATCTGATGTGGCGTGGCTGCCATGGAAACAGCTTCGGATATGACGGAAGCAGCCGCCGATAATAGATTTTCCGATCCGTAAAACGTCCGGTAATGATCGACAGAGATGGAGGTAACGGCGTGGTACTGATCAGACGACGATGATATTAGGTTGGTTGTTTCCGGTGAAATAGTGTAATCGGAGATGGAATTGAAGCCGTACATGTCTTCCATGGATGATTACAAGTGATTTAACAAAAGAATTGTAGATATTAATGGAGTATGAGTGAATGATGATGGTTTCGTCTTGTTGTATGAATGCCAGAAGAACAGTTTAGGGTTCTGCTTTGGAGGATACTTTTGGATTTGGTGGATATTGAAGTTTGAGAGAGAGAGAGGTGAAAATTATAATCAAAGGAAAGCTTGTAGAGTATTATTGTGTATAGTTTGAAATCGGAACTGGTTACTGTGAAAAAAAATTATGGTAATGAATTTTATTTTTAAAACATTTTGTTCCGATATTACTTATTAGAGCATCTTGAAAGCTGCATGTGATACGCAGATAAAATAGAATGGGATAGGACGGGACAAAACAGAACAATTGTTGAATGTTTGATAAAATAGAACTGGACAGAACATAATAGATAATGAGTTTAATGAGGCTCACAGCTTATTCAGTCAGCTATATATGACTGTTTGGTAGTAGCTTAATAATATAGAAAGTGGCTTATTCAGTAAGATTTCAAGGGGGGGCTTTATGCAGAAAGCCAAGTTTTTTCCAAACCAGTCACTCCCATTAAAAAACACGTTCCTTCCATCTATGAAAAAGCTCTCTCAAATAAAAATCTTCTAAATCTATACAGACAGATTAATCCACACAGACAACTTTATCCATACAGAACTTAATGGAAAACCAACCAAACAGCCCCAAAGGGGATGTTCGGTTCGTTTTCCATTAAGTCATGTATGGATAAAGTTGTCTGTAGTGATATATCCGTCTGTATGATATTTGATGAGTTTATGTTCGGTTGTTATGCTGAATAAACAATCTGAATGATGAAAATTACTATTTTACCCTTTGTTTTGAATTTGAAGAAAAATAATCTCTTGTGATTATCACAGCAACATGTTAACATTGAGGAAAAACCAAAACACCAGTGGTCATTTCATCACCGCAAGAGAGAAGAAGGAGCAGCATAGATAGACCAAAATTAAACCCAAAATCAACAACAATTTAGTAAAAATTGTATTCAAACCCTAAATCAGAAACTCGTATCAATCCCAAATCACATGGCAAAAAAAAACGAAGACTAAAGATGAAGAACAAGCAAGAAAGATGAAGAACCCTAAATCAAAAACGTTGGTCTGATTGCCAATGTAATCCAGCAAGAAAGATGAAGAACAGATCAGGGAGGGATCACGAATACGAGGCAGATTCTAGGAACAAAAAATCGAGGGCTCAATTTCGGAAAACACCCAAAAACATACAAAAAAATCGAGGGGAAAATTTTAAGGAAAAAAGGGGCTCGATATCAGGAGCAAAAAACTCAGTTCAGAAAGGGAAAACGAGAGAGGAACGATTTCAGGGAGGAACAATACCATGGAAGAACATTTCGTCGGAGGAGATAAACAAATCATTGACGGGCAATAAGAGAGAAGGTCAAGTTTGGAGGAACCGTTTTTTTCATGTTTCAAGGAAAGGGTAGGAGATGTCTTTTGGAGGGCTTAGTGTAGAGGACTTCCTTCTATGGGCTGAGCGAATAAGCCTTTTTCTGACCCATTAAGCTACTTCCAAACATGTATGTATGGCTTACCGAATCAACCATACATGTCATACAGCCCATTAAGTTGGTACCGAACAACCCCTAATTTACCTCTAATAAATTGTTTATATATTGATTAATGTTTTAGAAGAGAATTAATTTTTATTTTGAGGTTATATTGGTAAAATACGAGTCTGTTTCACCTTGTTCCATGGGTTGGGGGTGGAACAGGCATGTTCCACTCTGTTTCTGTTTGTTTCACTGAACAGTCCTGTTAAACATGGGACAGTGATCCATGTTATATTATTTTCTATTTTATTCAGTGTACCAAACGCACCCGAACAAATTATTCAAAATTTGATAAGTCAAAAGCTCTAAGAAAAATTACCTTTACCTTTGACGGATCTCTATTTTAAATACTACACAATTAATTATATTATTAAATATATTTAAAAAACAACTTTCATAGGATTTTGAGTAAGAGAAATGGTCTTCTAACACCTCATAAAATATTATTTTTCTATGCTAAGCATGTAATTTCCAATAATTTCATTAGTAGAATGAATAAAAAATTAATTTCTCCCTGACAAGTAATCATTTTTAGAGAAATCTACAAATTTGAGATTTTTATCACCTCTATTATATTTTCTCTATTTCAAATAAGGTTTTGAATAAATCTGTTAGAGCAAAAATCTCTAAAAATCACCATTTTAGAGAAACTTTATATTGGATAAATCTGTTTTATGAAGTTATATAACATTCACGTTTTAGATAAATATGTAGTAAAAATCCTCACACCATTTAGAATTAGGACTTCAATTATTTATAATTTTTACTAGTATTGTTTATATTGAATTTTTACATTTGAATATATATATATATACATATATATATATATACTATCTTCGAACCCGTGTATTATACGGGGTAATTTAAAAATTAAATTATGCCAGAAAACTTATCTTACAAATATAAAAGATCATCGAAAATATAATGCTACTTTTCCAAGTTTTTTTTCCCTTCATAGTTGTTTTTTTGTATCAAATCTCATACTAATTTCAACAAATCTCATACTAATCACGACACATTAATTCGTATATATTTATTATATTTAATAATATAATTAAATCCAAAAATATTCAATTTTGAGCTCATTTCAAAGGTATTGATGAAACAATTACAATGGTATAATTTGTAAAAAATAGAAATGTTTTTTAATGCATTTTAGTTCATATACATTATTTATGTTTATATGATAAGAGTCTAAAATGAAAAATAAAAAAGTAAGGGATTAAAAGTAAACTACATACCTAATTATAAGGGTAATAAATGTAACGTATAACTAAAAAAATTGGATTAAGGAAATATTTAAGGCGGAGTGAATGTGAGTGTGTTATACGTCCAGATACATGTTAAATTGAATTAAGGAAATATTTAAGTAGAAATGAATGTGGGTGTGTTATGCGTCCAGATACATGTTTAGACGGGAAAATACTGAAGTCGGCTCACTAGAAGACGACACGTGACACTCCAGTTACTTATTTATTATATGTATATTGATATATATATATATATGCATAGAATATTTCATGAACTTATGTTTTTGTATTTTTTAACATTTATTAAAATTTTAATATTAAATATTTATAGTTAGATGAGTCAAAATTATAATATAAATTAAAATTATATAAATATATTATACATAATAACTTTATTATAACAAAGAATAAATTAAGTATATTTTTCTATAAATATGTGTCCCACATTCTAGTGATTTGAAATAGTGACAGCCATATTTATTATTTAACGGTTCAATCTTCAACCGGCAAATCATTGTTAGCAATGTAATTAACTAAAAAATTATTGTAATAAAAAAATTGACATAACAATATTATTTCAACTGTTATTTAAATTGTACTAATTAATAGTCATATGATAAAATAATATAATAATTTTATTTTATAATTAAAAAAATGAAACACGTGTTTTTTAGTGTGTGATTAAAGTTGAAATAAGTTTGCGTAATAGGTCTACTATTTTAGTGTGTGTGTTTTTACATTTTAGTTAAAGATGGTCTAAATGCGCACGTGTTATTTGCTAAATACACATCTACTTATAACATCATCTTCAAATACATCAAAACCATACATCCTTTTTATATTTTCAATATATGGTTTGATCTTATTCAGTTATTTGATGTAAATAGGTGCTCATATAACATCGGATGTTGTTATATGCATCATTATTTATGTCAGAATCAGGTTAAATCATGCATTGAATAAAATAAACTTTGATGTTGATGTATATGAAGAGGAAATTTGTACGTAAGATTGCATTTAGCAATATATTGAGGTGTATTTAGCATAACCATGGAATTTACTCTATTTTTATTTAGATTTGTATAACATTAGTTTTTTTATAAAGTACTTCAGTTAATAAAATGGATGGCCTTAGAGCATTTATGACTACAATAAACTCTTTTTTTTTCTTTTCCTTTCTTGCTATATTAAGATTAGGGGTGAGCATGGTACCGGACCGGTACCGGTACCGATTTTCCCGAATCCCGAATGTGGTCTAAAGGCGGTACCGAATACCAAACCGAGTAATCATATACGGTACCGGTATCGGTATCGGTACCGGGTATTCGGTATTCGTCCCGAATTTCCCGAATATCTCAAAATCATTCCATCAAACCAAACGTCCTATTAGTGTATTTTTAAAATTTTACATGACTATATTCTTTTACATCATAAATGAGATGTTTAACATCATATACATTCAAAGCTTGTTACTTTTTTTTTCAGAAAATCATTAAAATCTCAAATATGGTCGTTTAACTAAATTATCCACACATTTGAGAATGCAATTAAATATAAATCAAGCCTCTTGGAGCTCACGAACAAGGTTCACAATGAGCCTAAACTTTATGGTGAGTCTGACTTGAGTCACTTGACTCTTTGTGTTGTTTGAGCCTAAATTAGCTAACCCTTTATAGTAGCATGCATAGCTTGATGATTTTACATAGGGGTGAGCATGGTACCGAAAGTAATTAAAATGACCTTTGGTCTTATCGGGACGGTTCGGTATTAGTACCGAGTCCCGAATCCCGAATTTCCCGAATCCCGAATCAACGACATTACAAGTACCGAGTACCGAACCGAAAAATATAATCGGTACCGGTACCGGTTCCGGTACGGTTCGGTATTTTCGGTGTCGATGCTCACCCCTAATTAAGATCATGTTTAGCAAACTAGTTGATCACCTAATTGTTAGTAAGTTTTTAAATGACGTGAGACGTAACGTTATGGCTTAATGAATCCCGTTAATAATTAGGGACTGAATCTAAAACAAAACCGAAACCACAAGGAATATTTGTTTCTTTTTAAATTATAGGGACTAAAACCCCAATACTTCGAATTTTTATCTCATTGTTAAACCAAAAACACTTGCATCCAAAACCTTCAAACAATCTTTAATCTCACATTCAATCATCTAATGATTACACTGATTACCCATAGTGTTTATCATTTCATATGTGAGTATTTCATTTGTGTGACCGGTCCACACATTCCTCTATTTTAAGCAAAGATAAGAACATCAGTATTGCACTAAGGTTTGGTTTGTGTTCTGCGACAGATAACATGTATAGTGGATCAGCGTCTCAAGAAGGGCCTCTTGGAAGGTAGACTAGCCAACTTGGTGAACCATTATAAGCAATCATGTTTTTATATCTTATCTTTACATATTCGGAACTGTAAAAAGATTTGTGTGAAAAGGGAACTGGGGTCAATAAAAGCCAAACATATGTTGGGTACAAAAAGGTAAATGAGTGGGTAAACTTGAAAGAAAAACAATTACAAACATAAATTTAGTATAGTACAATAATAAAACATATTCACTCATTAAGCCGTAACAGTAAACATAGAAAGTGATATATCACTTTATATTTGACCCTACCAAATTGCCTTTTCTTTTACTCTTTTTTCTATTTGCCAATCAATTATATTGTGTTATATATAAATATTGTCCTCTTATTTACTAAAATTATCATCAAGTAACTTTATATTATTTTAATAATTTATCTGATATTGCTTAATTTTACAATGTCATATAATGATAAGTTGTTTACCAAAACAACTAAATCCAACAGTTTCAAAAAGTGATTCACTTTTGATTTGTATAAGTAGATATCTAAAAGGTTAAACTCTACCAGAAAGTGAAGTTCAACTGAGAGACATGTCAATGAGTCTCGTCCAAGTAAGTTTACATAGCCATCAGATACAGGGTGATAAATCACACCCAAAAACAAAGCATTTGTAACACCCCGGTTTCGAGAGGCACCATTTCGAGTTAATACCGAAACCGTTGTATTAGGGAAAAATAAGATAAAAGATCTTGGACTTGAATCCTGGATTTTATAGTCTAGATAGATGAAGGATTCAATTACGAGTCCAACGGTTCTTTCCGGAGCAAAATCGGAGCTATAACGAAGAAGTTATGGCCAAAACAGTGTCGAGAAGAAAACCAGGGGAAGCAGACGACTTATGCCGCGACCTAAGGTCGCGAGACAAGTCGCGAAACCCTCTGGACGAACTTAAAACCGATTTTCAGCCACCAAACTTCATTTCTTCATATCTCCTTCATCCCAACTCCGATTTGGGTGATTCAAATTGCTACGGTTTCATTTTTGAGAGCTCTTCAAGGATACAGCAAGAGATTGGAAGTCTATTGGAGTATACAAGAGTATTTTGTGGTGGTAAGCTCCTCATCCCTCCCTCTTCATCTTCTTCCCCAAAGTTTTCTAGGGTTTCATCTACCCTTTGTGCTTTTTTTCATAGATTGGAGGTTTGTACCCATTTTGGTGAACTATAAGTGTTTTGGTTGGTGGATTCAAGCTTGGATTAAAGTAATCTTCTATTCTCTTCATTTTTGGAAGTTAGGGTTTCGGTATCAGTTGAGGTACTCGTGTGTAAGGTTGGGAAATGATTCCTTGTGGTTGATTTGATTATTTATGGTGGAAAATGTATATTTATGGTTGGAACCTTGTGGATCTAGGTTTTGGAAGATTTGGTTTGAATAATCAAGTTTCTTCAAAGAAAGCTCTAAGTGGGAAAAATATAGATTTAGCCTAAATCTAGCAGGGTGAGTTCAAGTTGATTTGTGAAAACGTTGTACATGCCAAAATGTTTATATTAAAGTGTTTATGTGTTTTACATGGAATTATCAAATGTTGGGTTATTGCTAGTCTATGATTATTTGAAGTATTTAACTTTACAAACTTCGTATAATACCCACATTTGGGCATTTTGATAAATGTGTCACAAATGAATGTGTTTTGAGGTCTTATTGCATAAATAGACCTTTGATCAAAGAAATATGCTTTTAAATGTTTGTCGGGTTTTATGCATCATCATGAAATGGTGTGTTTTATAAAGTATTACTTGCACTTTTATGTGAGGTATTTGAAAGAGTGCTTATAGTCTCATTTTATGATTTTCATTCTTATCAGCAGTTAAATTTGGAAAATTCATATTTTGTGTCAGGAGGTATTTGGAAAATATAAGAGTATAAGTTCATTTGGAAAATGGGTGCCTCAACTAATGTCGAGTCTTGAACTAATCTTACTTTTAGTCGTTGTGTGTTGCATATCCGTTGGTCGAGTGCGTTTATCGTATTTTTATTTCATTTATCAATGGGTCAATGGGTTGCTAAGCCTGCGGCTTGGTATTTTTATTTGATTGGGGGTTTTGGACAATTGTCCAGTTTTGGTAGCTCGACTTCGAGCCTTGGTGGCGATATTGGATGAGGGACTCGACATAAGGACCGTTCGCGGTTGAACTCGAAATCCCGTGGGTGTACGTTTAAAGCCACTGAGCCTGACACCCCTTGCGCTTGTATTTATTGTTCCGACGTTGGGACGACTAGTTTTCCACGTCGAGGCACGTTAGGTACCGGATTGAGGTATAAGTCCTTCGTGCTCAAGTATTACGATATTGGATGAGGAGCTCGACATAGGAACCCGACGGGGTTGAACTCGAGTTTCCGTGGGTGTACGTTTAAAGCTACTGAGCCTGACATCCCTTGCGTGTACTTTTGTTTATATGACTAGTCATAACAACATAAAATGGGCTTACTTTGTGGACCGTCACATTTTATGGAATCGGGAATCCCCCGTCACCGAAAGGTGTTGTTTTTGGGTATTGAATTTTATTATCCCAGTTTCGGTGACGTTTTGTATATTTGGGTTTTACCCTTGATTTATGGGTTGAGTATTATGCCCCACCCGTGTTTTGGGTGTTTTGGGATATAAGGTTTTACCGTATCTTCATAAATGGAGAGTCCAATTTATATTTACGCTTTGAGTGAGTTTTGGGGCTATGAAGTATTATTTACATTTTAGCACATTTGAATATCGAACTATGACCCCGTTATGGGCGAGTTACGGGTTGCATCGTTTTATAAGAAATGGGTGTTCGGGAGCATTGTCTTTAAAAAGTGTATATTATGGGAAAACGTGTCGTTTCCGTTTTGAAGTATAATATTTCGAAGGATCTTGTTTTAAACTGAATTTCTTTCTTTTAAAGATATATTCATTCATGTTAAAACTCTTGAGCTCACTAGGCGTTAAGCATAACCTTTTTATTTTGTCGGCATGTGCATCAGGTTCCTTTCGGGGGTTCGGTTCTAGCAGTGCTTTGAAGAGTAGAGCCTTAGTTAGATTCGGAAGTAAGTATTCGGCAAAGTCTTCCGCCTTATGGAGATAGTGACTATGCATGGGGTTTAGTAGCACCCGTACTTATCATGGACTTTTGTATAGAATGAATGTTTGTAATGAGATTAAATCTTAAATTGTGATTGTAGATGATTCTTTTATTGGTGTATTTAGAAAATTTTAAATTAGTTGTTATTTCCATATTTGAGGGTATGACGGCATCCCCATAAACGAATTGATAGATCTTGTTCAAGATAATTCAACCTAGTACTCAAAAGATAGGACTACATATCTCGTTCAATGAAAACACTATCCAAAAAGACAAGCAAATGGACTGTTTAATAAGCGGATAAAACCTACATACCAATGACAAGTTGACAAATATCATCAAGTGATACACTTTTGATCTCAATCACCACCATAACCTCTAATTCATGAACCTTTTGACAGCTATTTCATACGACATCCGCAACAAGAGACAATTGATTTGATAACAACTCAAACTTTATAAGTTGATAAACACAAAATGATAAAAGATTCCATTATATATGAAATTATGTCAAGACACTGTAACACTTTGAGTTAACAAATAGTTTAAATATTTTTTAATCAGCGACCAAAATGAGTGAGTTATTTTTGTATCAAAATTAAAAAAGAGTTTGAATTTTTCTTTGTATCATTAATCTTGTAATAATTATTAATGCATATATAACCAAAATTTATCAAAATATATTTTTCACTAAAAGAAACATTTTATTTTTAAGAGGGGAAATGGACTAAAATAGCAAATTTTTTTAACCAACTTCAATTTTTAGCTACTTTGGGAACGAATCCTATTTTAGTCGAAATTTAAGCCTATTTTCATATTTAAAAAAAAGGAGCAAAAAGTCGTTACGCAAATGAGGATCCTTATGCAAATTTGCATAAAGTTTTTTTTTTTAATTTGACGTAAAGTCCGGCTAAAATGGTATCACTTGAAAAAGTGGCTAAAAAGTGAAGTTAGGTGGACAAATTGACTATTTTGATCAGTTACCCGTTTTCAAGAGTCGTGAACACACAATTGCATAGGTACCGACAATGTGTACCGTTTGTTTCTGGCACTTTGCTTTCAAACTACAACATTATATGTATTGACATATTCAAAAAAAGGTAACAAGTACACTCACCTCTTTCCTTTTTTCTCTCTTCAATTTTTATAAGTAAAAAACTTATATTAAAATTTAAATTAAATAATTCTCATTCTTCATAAAATTGACGATATAATCAAATTGTAAATTTCAACATGTCCTCATGATATGCAATTGAAAGAAGATGCCGATTCTTTTTTTTAACCGTGGGTTTCCGGGCCAGTTTACGCGCACCGACTAATCCCCGGGAGACCACGAATGGCCTGGAGTCATCGCAGGTGAACCTCCATGGCCATAAAAGTTTTGGCAGCGTTTGGATTTGAACTCTGGGTAGATGAGTCATGAGATCTTCCACTACATCCCCCAAAGGTTTTACCAGTGCGCCACAACCCAAGTGGTTAGATGCCGATCCTTTGTACTATACATCTTGAGGACTGTTAGACCATAGATTCTTATTACATATCGACTACTGTTTTCTTTTAAAAGACGATTCAGAGTAAAAAAAATATTATAGTTGTAAAATGAAAGAAAAACATACAATCTTCATGGGTGTTTTTAACCATAAAGGTTGTGGCATAGTACGTGGTTGAGGCTCAGGTTTTAAGCTTCGATTGAGATCTTGTATAGCCGCTCAAATTACTTTCATAGTATAAATTTTTTTGGGTATAAAAGGTTTACCCGCTAAACTTTGAAGGGTGCTTTAAGATATTAGAAAATGCATGGAATATCAACAAAAAATCTGGAAAAAAAGTCTCTTGAAATTAATCAAAAAACCGAAAATCTTTTAATATCAAACAAAAAGCAGAAAAAGTCTCATGAAATGAACAAAAAAAACTTATAAAATCTTTCGAAATGGTGAAATTTTGCTAAAAACACATTGAACGACTTTGTGGGCATTTGATCCACCTTAAAGGTGCAACCATTTGGCAAAAATACTTGGTCTGCCATTGCATAGGGGTTGGGTTGGAATATCTCATCTTTACTGGATTTGATTTCAAGCATCCACAGCAATTGTGGCCACTAAGTTTATCAAAACTAATGTCTTACGGTCGCAATTTATCAGAATTAGTTTGGATATAACTTATGACACCCTTCAAACAAAATGTAATAAAATGACAATAGATCAAGAAAAAATAGTTAAGATATTTTTATCTATAGATCATAGTCATCATGCCCACAAATGAGGAGATTCATAATGTAAAGAAATACCACATATACATTGTATTGTTTGAGTCGATAAATTATTTGAATTTTTGGCCCACGAAACACAATTCAACTAATTGGGTTGAAAAAGGTAAAACAAATCTTATCGTTGATTTAATAAAATATTATAAAAAGTTAAAAATGGTTTGCGCATCGAATTGACAAGAATAAAACGTGGTTAATTATTGGATTTAGATATTACTAGAAGCGTGTTCGCGCAATGCAGCGAGATACATCACGATTTTAATGTTTCATTTTATTTTTTTGTCGATTTACAGTACGATTTTGGATAGTTTTGAGAAAGTGATAATGTTTTTTTTTATAAATTTGTTTAATTTAGGCTTAATAATATAATGTTTTTTATATAAAAAAATTAAGTATTTTGTTAGAATTCAATGATTATCTTATATATTTTAATAACATCTAGAAAAAATAATCAGTTACATATTTAATAATATAATTAAAACAAATTTATAGTAATATAATATATTAATTAATAGTGATACATGAAAATATCTGCATAAAAGGAAGGTCTTGCACATACCAAATTAGTGGGTGTTAGAAGTCTGCAATAGTAATATGTATCTTGTGCTTTGATACTTGTAAATTAAGAGATTTTTAAAATCTTGCATAAAATGATGGTACTTTGTGCCTAATAATTTGTATTTAAGAGTTTTTTATGTATGTTTTATAATATAGTATATATATTCGAATGATTGTGTGAAAAGTTGAGTTAACGATGAGAAGTGTAAGAAGTGGATTTGAACCGTTGATCTCTTTTAATCTCAAGGTTTAGAAGAGAATTGATCATGTGCATCTCATTATTGTTGATTTTCAATTATGATTGATCAAAAGTGGATATCCCTTCTTACTCTTCTCACTATAACTTTATTTTTCATTGGAATCCAACCCTTAAATTAATTAGATAACAATTTAATATTACAATTTTGATGAATAGAATTTTTGTCGATAAAATAGCACATTATTTTCCACTTCAACTTTTACGATTCCCACTTCAACATATGTCTGCAATATTTTAGGCTATGTTTGGCAAATTAGCTGATAAGTTAGCTCATGACTGATAAGCTAGCTGGTAGCTGATAAGCTAGCTGATGAAAAAGTCACGTTTGTCAAAAACTAGCTTATAAACATTTAAATTACCAAAAAAGACATTAATTATTTATTTATAATTAAAAGTTAATATATAATTACGAATATTAATGAGGGGCATAATTGGAATAATCACAAAAAGCTCCTCATAAGCTACTCCAAATAGTTTATCAAAAAGCTAGTTTATGATCATTCAAACATGTACCCAAAAAATAAGCTAGTTTATGGTCATCCAAACATGTACCCAGAAAATAAGTTAGCTTATAAGCTAGCTTATTTTTGCCAAACAATGCCTAAACGTTTGGGATAGGTATATGATTTAGTTAGAACATGGTGTTCATGCAACACCGACATCAATAATTTTAAAACAATAATTTAACATCATATTTAGGTATGCATGTGTATTCTATAAACACATTTAACCCCATAAGTACTCACATTGGCTGCACAAATTATCATTTGACACGACCGCTTGTCGTTCTCTTATGCTTCAAACTTAATACCTACTTGTCTTGCTCTTACGACAATCCTCGTAAGACTATCACTATCCACATGATATACCACACTTCCATGAAACACAACAAACCACTGCAACAAAATTGGTTTATAGGACGCTTAAAATATTTAAACGTCCTAATAGCATATTTTAAATGACTTAAGTTTATATGACCAAAATATAAAACATTACATCTAAAAATGTTATAATAGGTTTATAAGACATTTTAAAGGTTTTTTATGACACTTAAAATAAAGTGTCGTATTAGTTATTTTATAAGATAATATTTGGAAAAAGTGTCATATAAAAAGATGGGTTTATAAGACATTTCTCAAAAATGTCATATAGAATAGCTAATATGACACTTTATTTTAAAAACGTCATAAAAAATGTTAATATGCATAAAAATGTCATAAAAAATCGTTAAAACACTTATAATCATCCTATAAATCTATTGCAACACTTTTAAATAAGTTACAATATAATTTGGTACTATAAATCAAGTCTTGAATGATTCTATTATGACCCATTAACATTTTAAACATCCTATTAACCCAATTTTGTTGTAGTGCACATGACAATATGTAATAAACTTTGTTGCATGCTTCAATTATCTCGTAACACATTTACATATACAATGACCTTTGTCAAGGATAAATATGGATAACTTTTATTATCCTTTGTAACTCCCATATCATTCAAGATTGTAACCCCCATTCAAGATTGTAACTCCCATATCATTCAAGATTGTAACCCCCAATTCACCTTTGTAACCGATGTAATTGTACCTATATATACCCTTGTAATGTAATAGTAAAAAAGCAAGTTTTCTCATTTTATTATATGGTATCAGAGCATTTTTTTGATTCTGGTGCTCCTCTCTCTTCTAAAATGGCTACTGGTACTCCACAAACTATCCCCAATGTTTCAACACCAAACTTACCCTTGGTTATTATTTCTCTCCCTAATATTATCAAACTCAACTCTACAAATTACCTCTCTTGGAAATTACAAATTCAAGCCACACTTGTTGGGTATGATTTGTTCAAGTATCTTGACGGATCTTTTCCTTCTCCTTAAACAAATCCAGAAAATCTAACTTGGATGCGTCAAGACCGTCTTATCTACGACACTCTTTTTTTGGAAAGGGTATCCTAGGCTTATGACCCAGACTAATCCCTGGCAATTAGGGCCTTTGGCCCAACTGCTAAAGCGTGCAGCCCTGAGTTTATCCTCAGTGGCCACAAGTACTGCTAGTGGGGCTCGAACCCGGGTTGAGCGCTATAAACTCCCCAAGCCTTTACCATCACACCACAACCCTTGTGGTTTTATCTACGACACTCCTATCGGCACTTTAGAGCAAACCATTGTTCCATTGGTGTCTCTTACCAATACCTCTAAAGAATTGTGGGATACTTTGTCTCGCACATTCGCTAGTGCTTCTCGTGGTCATATAAAACAACTCAAGGCTCAATTTAAGAGCATTACCAAAGGTCCTCAAACCATAGTAGAATTTATGAACGCCATCAAGGTGTGCGCTGATCAATTGGCCCTCCTCGGTCACCCAATCAAAAGTGAAGATATTACCGATAAGGTTCTTGAAAGCCTTGATTCTTCTTATCAAGGAATTGTTGAAGTTGTTAATGCCCGGGATGATCCTATCTCATTTCCCGATCTTATGGAGAAACTGATTCAAAGAGAGTTGGTTCTTAAATCCCAATCTATCCTTGGTGCTATGCCGACTACTGCTCATGCCACAACCACTCGCCCTCACTTCCATCAACCAACCTATACCTCCAACAATCACTTCAAACATAACCAACCCAACAAACATTTTCAACGTAACAACACAACCGAGTCTAAACCTTTTCTAGGGAAATGCCAATGGTGTCACACAAAAGGACATTCACTTCAAAAATGTCCAGTCTTTTTATCCAAACATCCTGCCATTCGACCTCCCTCACCCCCTACCTTTTCCTCTAACCTCCCACAGGCTCATTTTACTCATCTTTCACCAACACAAATTTCTAACCCTTGGTTTCTTGATACCGGAGCTTCTCATCATGTTACACAAGATCTTGCAAATCTTTCTCTTCATCAACCCTATGATGGCACTGAGGAAATCGTCATTGGAGATGGATTGTAACACCCTTAATTCAGAAGATAGCAACTTATTAAAAAATTTCTAAATACATCAATAATTGATTCGTCTACAAACACAATTTAAGAATTAACCTCAATACATACATTCAATCTATACATACAATCTATGATAAGGACGGGTGCTACTAAACCCAACAACAGTTACTAACTCCAACCTGCGGAAGACTTCACCAACTACTTACTCTTGTGTAAGGCTGAGGCTCAACTCTTCGTGAGGCTACTAAAATTCGAACCCCCAACTGGAACCTGATGCACATGCCGACAAATAAAAAGGTTAGGCTTAACGCCTAGTGAGCTCAAGAGTTTTAACATGAATGAATTAAATCTTTAAAAGCAAGGAAACCAGTTTAAAGCGAGATCCTTCGAAATAATATACTTTAAAATGGAAACAACACATTTTCCCACAATATGCACTTTTAAAGACAATGCTCCCAAACACACACTTCATGTAAAAATGATGCAATCCGAAACTCACCCAAAATTGGGTCATAGTTCGACATTTCGATTATAAAATTGTGAATAATACCTTATATCCCAAAACACCCAAAACACGGGCGGGACATAATACTCGACCCTTAAGTAAAGGAAAACGATTCATAAAAATATGGTACGCCATTGGAAATATGTAACTCGAATTAATACTCACGCGACCATGAAATAGAATGAAATCCAAATACCGAAACGTGGAAACGACGCGGTCCATTCGAACTTTAATATACGTGGGAAGAACCCAATATTAGAGCCAACATTTACCGTCAACCACTAAAACTCAAATTGGTAAAATACCACATTACCATATAAAATACCACGAATCAACGATGAAGAGATCCGTATAAACCGAGAATAGAAAACACGCAAGTAGGCCGTTCACGCGACTTCATTGCATATCATCTAAACGTTTCCACCTTGGGTGGAGAGAACACGTGAATGGGGCCACCCGCGATGTTATTGGATTCTACCCGAACACCCCGACATCCTAGTTCTCATGCCTCTACCAACATCATACCACTGACCGTTTAACGCCTCTGGCCTTACTCCATTGGAGTTCCACTTTCGAGGGCTTACAGGCGTGAGCGCCTATCCAATCTAGACGAGTTCCAACCCAGCGGTTCATGCCACCTATTGTTTACTCGCTAGCAACCCGAGCGGTCACTAAAAGTAACCCAAAACCTCAGGCCTTATGATGGGTGCTTTTTACACACCTACAGACGTGTGCTAATTAAACCTCAAAGCAAGTATACAATGAGATCTAATGTCGTATTTCAAGTAATAAAATGGTAAGAACCAAAAATCATATTCCACAGGGATAGGTATCTTAGGTTGCAAGATATCGAGATGAAAAACTAACTTCAGATGACGATGTTGAAGACATGTTTTCGAATGGTTGATTAACACATATCTGATTAAACAAGATTAAATGAAAAGCAAGGGTGTAAGACTTGTGGTGGTATGTGAACCCAAATTCTAGCAAGTCAATGCTACAGCACTGTCATAGCATGATGCTATTGAAATGTTGCAGCATGCTTCTGACTATAACTAGTTTTATTATCGATTTTAAGACACGTTCCTCTCGGACTCTCACCATCCCATTATTCCAGTAGCCATAAACAATCTCATATCTGAGCAAAGTTCAAGATAAGGGAATGATGGGAATGGAGTTCTCAAAATATACGGCGAAACAAATTATCTTCGTTAAAAGTTACTCTTTCGAAATAATCCCCGTACCTCCCAAGTTGATGTATTCCAAATAGCTTATCTCTAAGTCTACTCCATTTTAACCCTTTGAAAAAATGACCATTTATCAAGAATGAATCATTTTAAAAGACACAAGTAACAACTCTCGTTGCAAGTAACTCTTTCGATATTACCTCCCATGTCATTCAAATTGACGTGCTATTTAATGGCCTATCTCTAGGTCCATCACACTTTAACACTATCAAAATGATCAATTTGTCAAGGAGTTGTGTTATCTTGATAAAACTTGAGTTGGAACAATAAAACTTGGTTAAAGTCACAAAAACCTACTTTCTTTTAGACCCACATAACCACCATTTGCCTCACACCCAAGCTAAGATGATTAGCTACTCATTACAATAAATAAATAAAGAAAAATGCTAAGAACTACAAAGGTAAACATAATGTAAAATGCTCTTGAAATGTAAATGACTATAAAATATATAAATATATGTATATGCCTTGAAATGTAAAGACAAGAATGTAAATGACAAGGAAATGTAAAGACGTAATCTAGATGCACTATTTTAAAGTACTAAAAGTAATTGTATAAAAATAAAGACGTAAAGTAAATGGCTAATCTAGAGATGAAAATAGAAAGGTAAATAAAATGCAAGTATGGACTAGGCTTTAAAAATAAAAGAAAAAGGAAGAAAGAAAGAAGAACATTAATTAATTAAAGAAAGTAGGGAGAAGTTTTAGAGTTGATGGAGATCAACTCTTCAAGGTGTACATTAAATGAGAACCCAAGCTCCCTATTTATAGGCAAAGGGAGGGGGCAAAATTGAAAATTCAAACTAAATACTTAGCATCTAATTACCATCTAATGAAACAAGTACAACTAAGTAACTAAAAGTACAAAAGACAACTAAGACTTAGTTCATCCTAATTTCCAGTAAAAATGTTTATCCAAGGGTTAACAAAAGAACTTTTCCAATCCAAAATAAACTAACTTAAGCTCCCATCTTGATCTTCCACTATTCTTTCATCAGATTCATGCTTCTCAGATGCTACAGCATGACCTGCGATCCACAAAAGTTGTCCAAAAGTAACCAAATTAGCCATTCTACCAATAGAAACAAGTAAATCATATACTCTAGCTCCATTAACTTAATAAGTAGAAAATGACTCAAGGTTGGGATTTAGAAGTGAAAAATCCTATCTAAAAGCTAAAAGAGAAGGGCTTAAGTACTCAAAAAATGACTACTTATCACCTTACAAGACAGGCAGACAGACTTACGTGCCTATGGATCAAATACAACACTGTCTAACATCACATGACTCCAATTGAATGACCAACGCACTCAAAACATGTAACTCACCAACGATACGAAACTAATCGTCATCTTATTCAAAACCCCCGCTGGTTATAAATCCGGACAATGTCCACACGACTCATTTTTAGCCAACACCGAGCTAGGATGCTCAAATCCATTTGACCAATAATTATCGGTCCTCCAAATAATGAAATGTCTTTAAATAACGTTTATGAAGACGCATATCTCAAAGACGAGATTAACCCAAAACTCCACACAAGATAGGACTAATGATTTTCCAAAGGGTTTATGAATGCAAATGTACCAAAATGCATATAACATGAAATAGACCTCATTTGTACAAAATCATCAATGATGCATAATTCCTGAGAAAAGCTTTTACTTGTACAAAATCACCATGAATGTGAAAACCATGCTATTTACTCGTTAGAATATTCAAAACCCAACTATGAGCATTTTATGAGGTTAACACAACCCAAGTTCACCAAATATGAAAACTTATCAAAATACTCACCCTTAGACAAATAACCAACTAAAACATATTTTACTTCAAAATACTCCAAAACTTATCAGCAGTTAACCATTTCATGTAAAACACTGTAAAATAAACATTTTGGCATGTACACCGTTTTCACAAATCAACTTGAACTCACCTTGCTAGATTTAGGCTAAATCTAGATTTCACCCAACGAGCTCTTTTGAAGACCGCTTGAATCCTCAAGCCGGAAACTTCCAAAACCTAGATCCAAACATTTCAAACCATAAATACCCATACTCAACCATTTAGAAGTATTTCTCCCAAACAATATACCAAAACCCCAAACGAGATCAAAACCCTAGTTTTCTCCAAAGCTTACCAAATCCGAGATTTGAGAAACCAAACACTAAGAAACCATCAATGGAGCATTTATAACTTGTTGCAAGGAAACTTACCCTTGAAGACAAAGAGACTTCCGAGAACACCCAATCCAACACTTCAACCCGAGCTCCCAACCGTTGAACTTGATGAGGAAGATGAAGATGAAGGTTTTGTGGGTTATCATCCCAACTAGCTAGATGATTAAGAATCATGTGGTATGAAGAAGAAAAGCCTCCAAAATGGGTTAAGGTTCGGTTTTAGGGTTTGGGAGAGAAAAGGGAAGAAGATAGAAGTGAGAAATGAGGGAAATGGGTGAAAATCGCACATTTAACCCACTGGTACACGCAGGCTATAGTGCCAGGCGATTATGCCAGTGGCACAATCGCTGGAACAATCGCCAAGCATGTACCGTGAGCTCCTCAGCTTCGGCGATAGTGCCAGGCTATTGTGCCCTCTGGCACAATCGCTGACATGGTCACCCGAGTGCCCCCGAACTCCAAAAATCCGACTTTTTTAATGCCCGAACTCCCGATACTCCGAGGGACTTTAAACAATACATTTCCCAACAGAATCCCACTGTTCACAAGTCACAGAAATGTTCGGGTGACATTTACTTACCGAAAATTACGGGTGTTACAATCCTCCCAACCTTAGAATGATTTCGTCCTCGAAATCTACATTTCTCATGAAACCTTACCCGCAGAAGGACTTACCTTAAAGCATTTGCCATCACCACTAACACGACTCCTGCACTGATACTCCCATCAACTGCCCCTCTTGGGTACATTGTACGCATAGCCAAACAAACACTTAACTCGCTAAAATAACCTTTACCCACAAGGTTACGGTCAGCTCCCAACCTTGGTTGGCCATTACTACCCCCAGGTAGTTGGTGACCCCAGCTTTCCACCGATCGATTTCCTTCGGATCTACACAGCTCCGAACCCAACATCAAGGATTGAAATCAAACTTCTAAAATCCTTAGATTTCGACTGGTTCATTCCTAACGTCTATAAAGACATCCTTCCAAGGCGCACCAATACGTCCTTCACGTAACCAGTTAACACAGATTCGGCTGTCAGTCAACTCCGACTCAACACCAATCTCACGACGTTCCTATAGTAACATCCTTATCATCACAGGAATGCTTGGGTACCTCGATACTCAATCCTCAATACCCAAACTCCTTTCAAAATCCATTACGAAAGGTCACTATTTTCCATAATCCAACCGGGTTACATACATCCAATCCAAGATCCAATGACCTCAAGAAAACAACTCGACGCCTAAGACTAAACGGTGACCTCGAAAACGTGGACATCCCGCCTAAAATTCCATTCCAGACGGATTGTCGCACTAAGGTCGGCACCTAACAGAAGCTAAAGTTTCAAATCTTACATCTCTAATAGACAGATCACCAAAATTTCCTTTAATCGCGGAACCCGCTAAGACGGTACACCAACCACATAAGCCATGGTGTCACACCGACGAGCAAACCACCAAAACGAAACCCACTCTAATCGCAGGTAATCACCTAAGACTTCATCCCGCATGATTACCGAGGTATGAAATTACTTCCTTAGTTAACTGGGAAGACTTAAATCTACTATTTCCATTAGTACAAACGCGTGCAGATTCACAAACCGAAACCTCAAACATTCAAGACTGACCGCAAGTCGGATCATCCGACGCTTCAATTCTCAAGGACTCCCCTAGTCCCTTAATTGCAACTCTTTTCCACGACAGGGGGGGGGGGGTTTAAACCTATAGGACTAATGAGTTCAAGGTTTTTCGAATAATATGCCAATTTAAACCTTTATAAACTTTCAAATACACAAGCTTCTTAACGATTACACGTGAGGCAAGATACACTACTGTTCATTCGATAGGTTTCAAAATTGATCATTAACACAGCGCATATGCAATCATTTCCAAAATTCATTTGTTCAATACTTACGTTAATAAAGACAGTCATAAAACATGCGCAATAATTTACACTATATGTGAAAATAGGTTCCTGCATTACAACACGTACAATAAAGGTTTGTACAACTCCAAAAGAGAAATTCACAACTCTAATTTTAAAACCCTTCCTCTTTAACCAAAAGACGTTGTGGCCTAAAATTATCAACAATCCCAAACGCATTAGTTTAATCCTCAAATCTTGGTAAAATAGTGGGGATACAAATAAAGTTTCAAATCGAGTTTAGGCTTTAGGCCAAAGATAAACACACTTGGCCCAACAAAAATTTCGACAACAAGAATGCCGCCAATTCGATAAATGTATTGCAGAAATTTCTAACAGTAAAAGTTGATGATTGAATTACGATCAGAACAAAAGTCCTGTTGGAAGTAACGAAGATCTTTTACAAGTTTGCTCACACCGACGATATAGTTAAGTCCAAATGCAAATAGTAGGCAACGAATGACATTTGTATAAAATCCAACATTTAACGCACACAATGATGCATATGCACATGTTCTCAAAATTATTTTACGCAACGCAAAATGACGTACGATGAGACACCCTAAACCCAATAGAATTTTCGTAAGACTTACTAACGTGAAAACCAATTGGCGTCAAACATTCGTTACTCGACAAAAGTGTAAAACGACAATACTTTTAAGATATTAAATTTTCAGGAGTTTCCTCCTTTTACTGAAATGAAAGGTGAAATAGCGCTTTACAAAATTTACATGGGACACGACGCCAAATAACTCACAAGTTATCATGGAGCAAAAATTAAAACTCACGCAAAAGGACGCCGCAAAACAACACTCCATGAAATTTAGCAAACTAGCACAACTAAAAATTCTCAAGAAATTCCGACTCAAAATATGGGAATAACCTTTCCTTTAAAACCCTTGACATACGTGGAGGAGATCCAATGCCTAGGTTAAAATCTCATAGTTACTTGCCCATTACCCCAAATGACATTACAACATGGATATTACAATACCCGAAAATAGCGTTAAACACGAGACGTGACTAAAGAGATTTTTTATAACAATTTGCAACTATGTGCAACAAAACAATTTAATGCATGCTTAAGCTCACAGTTCAAAATCTGATGAATGCTACATGCTTTACCAAAACCTTATAATGCAAAACACAGACACTTTATGTTTTATGAACATAAGAACAATTTATGCAAATTTTATTTCAGAAATAAACTTAGTGTATGAATTTGATCGGCACTTGGCATCATAGGATTACACTTCCCAATGACCCGACACACTATTGTCATCTGGAAGCATCAAACATCTTAAAGCCACACTCTCAATAATTTGATAAGCTTACGGATTCTCCTTGAAATAGAATCAGTCTAACAAACTCGCGAATTTAATCCAACCAAGATTTCTGACCGAAAAGGATCAACTTAGTGACCTCCTCGCACTTAGCTATCACTTCCAGGTGACCTTGATGTAAACATCAATCATTCCTTAGCTAACTCGCTTAGGACTTCTCACTACCCCAACGGTCATCATCCCAAGGTAGCTCAAGTATACATATGTAGCATGTAGGTTCACCATGTCACTGGGCAGGCGCCATTATGAACGCACAGTACACAATCATCCTCGAGACCTTCGACAAGTTTCCCGTTTCTAACTACTTGGTCAACCTCAAATTATATTTTCTTAAGGTACCTAATGTGCAACTTCACTTACAATCACTTACAATAACTCTAGTTTGAGTCTAGGCATCCTAAAATCAATACCTAAATCTCTCAAACTTAAGCTCTGATACCAACTTGTAACACCCTTAATTCTGAAGATAGCAACTTATTAAAATTTTTCTAAATACATCAATAATTGATTCGTCTACAAACACAATTTAAGAATTAACCTCAATACATACATTCAATCTATACATACAATCTATGACAAGGACGAGTGCTACTAAACCCAACAACAGTTACTAACTCCAACCTGCGGAAGACTTCACCAACCACTTACTCTTGTGTAAGGCTGAGGCTCAACTCTTCGTGAGGCTACTAAAATTCGAACCCCCAACTGGAACCTGATGCACATGCCGACAAATAAAAAGGTTAGGCTTAACGCCTAGTGAGCTCAAGAGTTTTAACATGAATGAATTAAATCTTTAAAAGCAAGGAAACCAGTTTAAAGCGAGATCCTTCGAAATAATATACTTTAAAATGGAAACGACACATTTTCTCACAATATGCACTTTTAAAGACAATGCTCCCAAACACACACTTCATGTAAAAATGATGCAATCCGAAACTCACCCAAAATGGGGTCATAGTTCGACATTTCGATTATAAAATTGTGAATAATACCTTATATCCCAAAACACCCAAAACACGGGCGGGACATAATACTTGACCCTTAAGTAAAGGAAAACGATTCATAAAAATATGGTACGCCATTGGAAATATGTAACTCGAATTAATACTCACGCGACCATGAAATAGAATGAAATCCAAATACCGAAACGTGGAAACGACGCGGTCCATTCGAACTTTAATATACGTGGGAAGAACCCAATATTAGAGCCAACATTTACCATCAACCACTAAAACTCAAATTGGTAAAATACCACATTACCATATAAAATACCACGAATCAACGATGAAGAGATCCGTATAAACCGAGAATAGAAAACACGCAAGTAGTCCGTTCACGCGACTTCATTGCATATCATCTAAACGTTTCCACCTTGGGTGGCGAGAACACGTGAATGGGGCCACCCACAATGTTATTGGATTCTACCCGAACACCCCAACATCCTGGTTCTCATGCCTCTACCGACATCATACCACAGACCGTTTAACGCCTCTGGCCTTACTCCATTGGAGTTCCACTTTCGAGGGCTTACAGGCGTGAGCGCCTATCCAATCTAGACGAGTTCCAACCCAGCGGTTCATGCCACCTATTGTTTACTCGCTAGCAACCCGAGCGGTCACTAAAAGTAACCCAAAACCTCAGGCCTTACAAGACAGACAGACAGACTTACGTGCCTATGGATCCAATACAACACTGTCTAACATCACATGACTCCAATTGAATGACCAACGCACTCAAAACATGTAACTCACCAACGATACGAAACTAATCGTCATCTTATTCAAAACCCCCGCTGGTTATAAATCCGGACAATGTCCACACGACTCATTTTTAGCCAACACCGAGCTAGGATGCTCAAATCCATTTGACCAATAATTATCGGTCCTCCAAATAATGAAATGTCTTTAAATAACGTTTATGAAGACGCATATCTCAAAGACGAGATTAACCCAAAACTCCACACGAGATAGGACTAATGATTTTCCAAAGGGTTTATGAATGCAAATGTACCAAAATGCATATAACATGAAATAGACCTCATTTGTACAAAATCATCAATGATGCATAATTCCTGAGAAAAGCTTTTACTTGTACAAAATCACCATGAATGTGAAAACCATGCTATTTACTCGTTAGAATATTCAAAACCCAACTATGAGCATTTTATGAGGTTAACACAACCCAAGTTCACCAAATATGAAAACTTATCAAAATACTCACCCTTAGACAAATAACCAACTAAAACATATTTTACTTCAAAATACTCCAAAACTTATCAGCAGTTAACCATTTCATGTAAAACACTGTAAAATAAACATTTTGGCATGTACACCGTTTTCACAAATCAACTTGAACTCACCTTGCTAGATTTAGGCTAAATCTAGATTTCACCCAACGAGCTCTTTTGAAGACCGCTTGAATCCTCAAGCCGGAAACTTCCAAAACCTAGATCCAAACATTTCAAACCATAAATACCCATACTCAACCATTTAGAAGTATTTCTCCCAAACAATATACCAAAACCCCAAACGAGATCAAAACCCTAGTTTTCTCCAAAGCTTACCAAATCCGAGATTTGAGAAACCAAACACTAAGAAACCATCAATGGAGCATTTATAACTTGTTGCAAGGAAACTTACCCTTGAAGACAAAGAGACTTCCGAGAACACCCAATCCAACACTTCAACCCGAGCTCCCAACCGTTGAACTTGATGAGGAAGATGAAGATGAAGGTTTTGTGGGTTATCATCCCAACTAGCTAGATGATTAAGAATCATGTGGTATGAAGAAGAAAAGCCTCCAAAATGGGTTAGGGTTCGGTTTTAGGGTTTGGGAGAGAAAAGGGAAGAAGATAGAAGTGAGAAATGAGGGAAATGGGTGAAAATCGCACATTTAACCCACTGGTACACGCAGGCTATAGTGCCAGGCGATTATGCCAGTGGCACAATCGCTGGAACAATCGCCAAGCATGTACCGTGAGCTCCTCAGCTTCGGCGATAGTGCCAGGCTATTGTGCCCTCTGGCACAATCGCTGGCATGGTCGCCCGGGTGCCCCCGAACTCCAAAAATCCGAATTTTTCAATGCCCGAACTCCCGATACTCCGAGGGAATTTAAACAATACATTTCCCAACAGAACCCCAATGTTCACAAGTTACAGAAATGTCCGGGTGACATTTACTTACCGAAAATTACGGGTGTTACTTGGATCGAGTCTTCCTATTACTCACACTGGTTCCACCACTTTCTCCACCCCTTCTAAATCTCTCTCTCTTTCTAATGTATTATATGTACCTAATATGAAACGTAATCTCATTTCCATTTCTAAATTTTGTTCTGAAAACAACATTCTAATTGAATTCTCTTTTGATTGTTTTATTGTGAAGGATCGTCTCACGAGGGCACATCTTCTCACGGGACCAACTTAGAATGGCATCTATGAGCTGCCATTATCATCCTCTATATACGCCTTCTCCACTGTCAAAGCCTCTGTCATCAACTGGCATCATCGTTTAGGACATCCAGCATTACTCATTCTCAAGTCTATTGTCTCTTCTTTTAACCTTAATGTAGCTAATGGTTTATCTTTCCACTGCAATGCTTGTCAATGTAATAAAAGTCACAAGCTTCCTTTCAATCAAAATAGCTTGGTTTCTCATTCACCGCTAGACCTAATTTACACAGATTTGTGGTCATCTCCATTACATTCTTTTGATGGATTCAAGTATTATGTTATCTTTGTTGACCATTTCACAAAGTACATTTGGTTTTATCCCCTCAAAAGAAAATCTGACACCAAAGATGTCTTCATTCGCTTCAAAGCTTTAGTTGAGAAATTTTTTAATAAACAAATCAAATCTTTTTTTTCTGACAATGGTGGGGAATATGAAGCTCTTCACAACTTTCTCACAATTAATGGAATTTCTCATCTCACATATCCACCACACACACCGGAACATAATGGTTATGCGGAACGTCGGCATCGCCGTTGATAGTGCTTTAAATACACCTATAGACGTGTGCTAATTAAACCTCAAGGCAAGTATACAATGAGATATAATATCGTCTTTCAAGTAATAAAATGGTAAAGTACCGGATATCGTCCCACAGAGATTGGAGCAGAAGTTGATTAAAAAGTAAGAGAAAGAAATAACTTCAGATGGCGATTTTGAAGACTTGATTTGATTTGGTTTGTCACTTAATTAGATTAACAGAATAATAAAGCAAGCACAGGTGTAAGACATTTAGGTGAGATTTAAACACAAATTCCAGCAGACTTATGCTACAGACATGCTGCAGCATGAGTTGGTCATAACTAGATCCACCATCTATTTTGAGGGTATTCCTCTCGGACTTCAATATTCACACTACTGTTTAGATTCGACTAAACACATCTCTGTGTAGCCTCTAGCTATTTATAGTGTAGAATAAAGTCCTCAAAATATATGGACGATCAAATCTCTTTGTATCTAAAACCGCTCTCTCGAGCCGATTCCCATATCATCCAAGTTGACGTGTTCGAAGGGGCTTATCTCTAAGTCCTCTACACTTTAACACTAATGACTAGCGATCAACTTGTCGAGAATAAATCAGTTTATAAATAAAAAGCAACTCTCTCAAGTCTACTTCTTATATCATTCAAACTGACGTGCTTTTGGTAGCTTATCTCTAAGTCAACCGCACTTTAACACTTTAGCAAGTAATCAGTTCGTCAAGAAGTGTCATTGAACTTTATAAAACTTGAAATGAAATGATGGAACATTGTTATTGCGAAACAATGTCCACCTTTCTTTGGTTTGAAATCTCACCCTTTTATCTTACATCCGAGCTAAATAAATTAGCTACTCATATTTAAAGACATAAAGCGATAAATGACGGAAAGTAAATGCATAAATATAAATGACATAAATTAAATGATCGAATATAAATTACAAGAAATAAAATGACGATAATGTAAAGTGCAAATAATGTAAAGAGCAAATTAAAGAAAGCTAAGAATTATAAAGCATAAAATAAAGAACAAGAGAAGGTAGCCAAAAGATTACTTCCAATTATAAAATGAGACAATAGAGAATGGATTATGGATTATGGATCCTAAATTACTACCTTAAGATCCCCTTTTATAATCAAGGGGAGTGGCACAAAAGGTAATTACCACTAAATAAAGTACTAAAAGTACAAAAGACATATTATCCAAAGGTTAACAACTAAAAGACAAAGTGTTTAACCACAAAATACAAATCAGCCAAATATTAGTCTAGAAGGTTCCCAAAAGTCTGATCCATAACTCAAAAAGGTCTTCCCACAAAAAGCTCCTCCTAGTTTATCCATTAAGCTCCCCATACGGCTGCTGTAAGGATGCTGCAGCATGCTGCACTTATAAATCTACCCAAAAATACACCAGTTAGCTTATCCAAATGCAATAAAACAAGTTTCTTCATATCTTTAGCTCCAAGAAACAATAAAAGAGAAAATAATGAACTAAAATGACTCAAAGGTTGGGATTAGAAGGTAAAAACTATCCTAAAAGAAAGAGAAAAAGAGCACAATGGCACTAAATAATTAGTGCCATCAGCCATATAGTTGAAACCGGTCTTTCTCTTTTGTCTCATGCTAGCCTTCCTCTTGATCTTTGGTCCTTTGCCTTCACCACCGCTGCATATCTCATTAATCGTATGCCAACCTCTACTCTCTCAAACAAGTCTCCCTTTCACTGTTTGTTCGGAACTCCTCCCAACTACCTCAAGTTACGAAGTTTTGGTTGTCTTTGTTACCCATGGCTAAGGCCGTACTCCATTCATAAACTTGACAATCGATCCATTCCATGCATCTTCATTGGGCACTCATCTTCTCAAAGTGCCTACTATTGTCTTGACCCTATCACAAATAAAATTTATACCTCACGTCATGTACGGTTTCTTGAAGATCAATTTCCATACCATCAACTTGCCACAACCACTCCTACATCCTCCTACCCAAACCCCTCCACTTGGTGCCCCATCTATCTTTCTATTATAACATCCCCATTGACAACTATAGATGAGATGTCCAATGAGCAGTCATCTACATCTTCTCCTCCTTCCCCACCTCCTCCCCCACCTTCAAACTCCTCATATTCGCCCTCTCCATCACCCTCACCCTCATCTACAAACTCTTCCCATTCACCTCCTCCCCCACCCCCTCCCACCCAAACTATAACCACACGTTCCCAAAACAGTATTTTTAAACCGAATCCAAAATATGCCAACCCAACCACTACCCAACATAGACCATCTGGGCCAACCTCTATTACCGAAGCCCTCAAGGACCATCTTTAGCGTCAAGCTATGCTTGATGAAATCCAGGCTCTCCATAAACTTGGGACATGGGACTTAGTACCACCCGATCCATCCCAAAACTTGGTGCGGTGCAAATGGGTTTTTCGAATTAAATACAAACCAAATGGTAGTATTGAGCGATATCGAGCTCGTCTAGTTGCCAAAGGTTTCCAACAACAACCTGGTCTTGACTACACCGATACATTCAGTCATGTAGTTAAACTAGCAACCATTAGAACTCTGTTAAGTCTAGCCGTCACAAGCAATTGGTCTATTCGACAGCTTGATATTAATAATGCTTTCTTACATGGTTCACTTCATGAACATGTTTTCATGGCACAACCTCCAGGCTTTCCATACAAAATATATCCGAGTTATGTTTGCAAACTCCGCAAGGCAATATATGAGCTCAAACAAGCCCCACGAGCTTGGTACATAGAGTTAGCTAATTTTCTCTTAAGCTTTGGGTTCAAAAGGTCCATAGCCGATGCCTCTCTGTTTATCTTGCATCATTACATATCTCCAATATATTTAATGGTTTATGTGGATGATATTGTTCTTATGGGGCCTAATGCTCATTCCTTGGATGATTTTGTCAAACAACTTGCTAGAAAGTTTGCTTTAAAAGACCTTGGATCACTATCTTACTTTCTAGGTGTGGAAGTTCTCCCTACCATGCATGGTCTCTTTCTTAGTCAAAAGAAATACATCAGTGATCTTCTTGAGCGCACTAAAATGAAAGGAGCAAAGCCGGTGCCAACTCCTATGATCAAAGACTCAGCTTTATCACTGTACTCTGGTACCTTGATAGACAACCCGACAGATTATAGGACAGCAGTGGGAAGTCTTCAATATCTCACCCTAACTCGCCCAGATGTTGCATTTGCGGTTAATAAGTTATCACAATTTATGCATCAACCTCGTTCAACTCATTGGGCAGCCTTGTAAAGGTTACTAAGATATCTTTCTGGAACATTAGACAAAGGTATCACCATCTACAAGAACTCCCCACTCAATCTTCATGCGTTTTCGGATGCAGACTAGGGTATGAACAAGGACGATTTCACCTCAACCATGGGTCAAGTTGTATTCTTGGGTCGTACACCCATTACATGGAGCTCCAAAAAGCAAAGCTCTGTAGCTCAATCATCTACCGAGGCAGAATATAAGGCTGTCTCAAAAATCGCAGGTGAACTTCTATGGCTCCGTAATTTACTGCAAGAATTGGGTGTCAATATCCATCACCAACCGGTCATTTATTGTGACAACATGGGTGCCACTCAACTCAGTGCCAACCCAATTTTTCATTCTAGAATGAAGCACCTCGCTCTTGCGTATCACTTTGTTCGTGAACAAGTTCAAAATGGCACCATGCGTGTCATTCATGTACCTACGGGAGACCAGTTAGCCGATGCTCTTACAAAGCCTCTAAGTCGACAAAAGTTTACTATGTTGATGTCCAAGATCGGTCTGTCGTCACCGCCATCCGTCTTGCGGGGGCATGTCAAGGATAAATATGGATAGCTTTTATTATCCTTTGTAACTCCCATATCATTCAAGATTGTAACCCCCATTCAAGATTGTAACTCCCATATCATTCAAGATTGTAACCCCCAATTCACCTTTGTAACCGATGTAATTGTACCTATATATACCCTTGTAATGTAATAGTAAAAAGCAAGTTTTCTCATTTTATTATAACCTTTTGATTGATCACTGTAAAACATTTGCATTCAATCCAGTAATATAGCATATGAAACTCACATATCATTCACAACCTAAGAGTTGCTTCATTTGCTTACGATCTCACTACAATTTATAAATAACAGATCAATAATCTATCATCCTAAGTAATCAAACACACGCCCTAATGCATTCCAAATAGACCGATCACATTCCACATTGTGGTGAATGGCAACACATCGATCAATAACTCGTTCGAGCTAAACTAAACGTCTATAGTCAGTTTTAAGGACATTCCAAATAAATTGTTCGAGTTCCACGGTTTGCTTTGCATATCGTTCGATGTAAATTTAATATTTAAAATACTCCTCAAATAAAATAGAAAATTGAAGTTATCAATAATAAGTAGAGATCATTAAAGTTAAAAGAAATGCTATATTCTAATTGAAATTAAAGAATAAGTTTTGAATTTAAAAATTATATATATATATATATATATATTCTAATGAAAGTATGCATTATATAACCATATCCTAGAAAACACTATGCATAGATTCCATGTGTCAATGTGTATGTTGTCCTACAAATCAAGTCAAACATATATTGTTTTGTTGGTCAAACAGATTCCATGACCAAATTTATCCCAATAGCCATAAATGGAAGTATGAACAAGGTAAGGGTACCCATTAGTCTCTTAATAATATAATCATTTAACTGTGGAACACCATTCTTTCCATCTTTTGACTTTGACCCACCCTTTTTATTAATAAAACCCTATATACCATAAGTACAATATCATATTTAAAAAAAAAAGAATTCAAGCCATTTAACATGTTTTATGTGGTTTTTTTTTATAGGCATTAAAAAAATGTTGTACACAAGGATGTTAGTCCAAAAAATACTAGGAGGTACAATAATTAGGTAAGAACATAATGGTCTTATTAAAAATAAAATACAGGTAAACAATTATAGCTACTTACGGTATATCTAAGTCAGTGGACAAAACACTGCCTAGTCCTGACAAATCTGCCAATGGATGCAATTTTTTTTAGCGGGTGCACCTTTAAACTTGGATCAAGGGTCCACAAAGTAGCGGTCTGACATGAGGAAAATTCAGTTATGTCGTTGTGGAGAATAAAATACATTTTTTCAAATGGAATCGAACTTGACCTTTGAAATAAATATATGTTGCTTTGAAAACGAGATAAAAACGACTTTTAAGAAGGCTTTGCAATGAAAAGAAAAAAAAACATGAAAAAGGAGTAATAAAATCAAATTGGGAGAAAAATAAACAAGAAACCGCCCTTGGTGTAGGGGTAAGTGATAACTTCATTATCTGACGGGTTTTTACCCTCTAAATCATAAGTTTACGACTTGTCTTGAAGTAAGAATTGACATTTCGGACTAATATTTTTGTGCAAGTTGTGTGTAGACATACAAGATGTCAAGTGGAAGAAAAGTTGCCTATTATTACTCCATTTTGACATTCCGGACGAAGAAAGCATCGAACCAAGTGAACGGACGAAGAAAATAGGAAAATTTAGTCTATGCTAAGTGACAGGTGTCACTCTCGCTGGCACTATCGCACAAAGTGTACCGCGAGGATGGGGGTTCTGAGCGAAAGTGCCCGGCGAAAGTGACACATGTCACTCTCGCGGTTGGGGGTTGAGTGTATAAAAAGCTGCAGAAAATTAATATTTAGGGTTATCTCGGGATTGTTGAAGGCTAGGCTTATAGGAGAGTTGTTTAAACGGGTTTTGAGCTGGAAAGAAGACTTGGCATTGTTTTGGAAGGTGGAATCAACATTTGGAGCTACAAATTGGTAATTAGTATCAATCATTGAGGGAGTTTATAATTCTATTATATTTTTGTTGAGAAACAATGTATTTGGGTGTTGTCATCTTCTCTTCTATGTTGTTATTTGCACTTGTTGGTTTAAGTTTATCTTCCTTGTTTTTACTGTTTATGAGATTGACCATCTTATTCATCTTTTGGTTATATTTTCTCTTGTGAAATTTGTTTTATAACTTGATAAAAGTTAGATAAACCTAGGGTGAGATATTAGATAGAGATATACCAAGTAAACCTTAGTTTTGTGTTTTAATGAGTTGAATATTTATGTTTATTGGTTGAGAGACTTTAATATACATTGCATGATGCATTCTTGCTATTGCTTGAGAGAGAGTAGTATGGGCTGTTTGGTTCATAGAATTGGAAGGAATTTGAAGGAATTGGAATGACCAATTCCATTGACCAAATTCCATGCTTACGTTTGGTTTGCGGAATGAAAGCGATGGAATCCTTCAAATTCCATTGAATTCCACGATTTAAGGAATTCATCATTCCTTGGCTTAAGTGAAGGAATTGAATTCCTACTAACCAAATGCTTGGTTAAATTCCATCAAATTCCATTCCAATTATTTCAAAGTCAAATTTCTTCGATGGATTCCAATTCCATCAAATTCCATTATGTGAACCAAACGCCCCTAAGTATTTTTGGAATTGCTAAATTTAACCTTGTGTTTGATTTATTGAATGTGTGTTGTTTATTTGTTGGTGAAATCCAAATGAAATGTTGTCCTAGCCTTTCGTAATCAATTAAGTCTTATCTTTGTGGTGCTTGAATCGTTGTTTGAATCATATTTCCGTGCTTGCTTCCATTTCTCTAGATAAATAGTTAATTAATCATATCATTTTATCACCAGTCCAGTTAGAAGTTGTGGTAACCTTTGTGGTACTTAAACTCGTAGTTTCTTGGATCGATACTCGTACTTAGTACGTAATACTTGATTGATACCGTACACTTATGGTAGATTTTAGAGGGTTGCATAAACCTTCTATCAGTAAGTTATGTCTACAATACATTTATATTTGAGGTTCTGCCTTCCGTCTTTATAGCTGTATCTCGAAATTCAAATTGTCAAAAATTAAATATTTGTTATATATAATGGAAATGGAAACCCACTCAACCTTTATTAGGTTTGTCCCAGAAACCTGCATGAATAACTTATTCGCTAAGGGAGAGACAATTTGATTAATATATCGTGAAAATAATACTATAAAAATATAATTTTAAATAAAATATATAAGGCTCATAGGTGTACAATCAATTAAAAAAAAGGGTAATTTAGGTCTAAAAAGTAATTTCGAAAAAATAGGACTCATAGGTGTACTATTTATGTGCAAGGTTGCAAAATTCTTTGATTCTTTTTCATTCATTTGGAAATTTCCAATTCTTTTTAGTTTTTTACTTTACCATATTTTATTACAAATTTATATTTTTAACAAGGATAAACTATATTAAAATAAAAATAATTGTGTTTTCTTTTCTATCTTAAAAACCCAACTTTTTTTATAACCAATTTAGACTAAGGTGTCGTTTGTTTTTTAAGAGGTCTAAAGTCTGAAGTCTTATTTTAGTTATGATTAATAAGAGGTGGTGTGTAAAAAGGTCTGAACGATTCAGACTTAAGAGTCATTAAGAGTTTTTTTTTTTTAAACAAACAACCCCTAACTCGTCTCATTCTATAAACACCTGAAATTAACAAAAGAAAAACCTCCGGGGGAGAGGGATTCGAACTAGTGACCACGGGAGTGCAAATCCAAATTTTTTTAAATATATATATATATATATATATTGGAAGGATATTTTACTAACTCTTGAAAAGATTGCAACCCTTGCAACCCACATCTTAACCATCGGATTCATGATCGACGGTTATTTTATTTTTATTTTTATTTTTCTTTTTTTTAATTAAAAATATTGGGCTCCATATCTGTTGTAACCGTCGATCATGAATCCGACGATTAAGATGTGGGTTGCAAGGGTTGCAACCTTTTCAAAGGTTGCAAAATATCCTACCCCTATATATATATACACACATATATAGGGGTTGTTTTATTTGCAACCCTTAAAAATGTTGCAAACCTTGCAACATTTTTAAGGGTTGCAATCTTAACCGTCGGATTAATGATCGGCGGTTACAATAGATATGGGGCCCAATATTTTTAATTAAAAAAAACAGAAAAATAAAAATAAAATAACCGTTGATCATGAATCTAACGGTTAAGATGTGAGTTGCAAGGTTGCAACCTTTTTCAGGGTTGCAAAATATCCTTATATATATATATATATATATATATATATATATATATATACGGCAAGTACTCACGTACTCTATTCAATTTTTTGTGAGGTTTGAACCCTTGACCTCATTGACGTTTGACTCTATCAGTAACCTGGATACTACTATGGTAATGACCATTTGATACCAGTTAAGCAAATCAAACTTTAATAACTTTAAAAAATTTCTCATTTACAAAAACAAATTTGGTTTTATTTTTGTTCCATCCAAAACTTTTGGGTAGATGTCTACTTGTTGTCTAGTTTTCCACAAATTTGTAAGCCCTAAGGGCACAATTAAGTTGGGCTTTAAATTCAATAATTCAATAAAGGTTTTTGTGGGCCGATGTTAGCCCATTAATAGTATTCTCACCATGACAAATAGCAAGTTTTAGGAGATTTTTAGGTAATTTTAATTAAATCCATCACCTTCTCATGAGTATAAACCCATTTTTTCTTGAATAGGTCATGCATTTAATTAAAAACTCATTTAAGGTCATTTTCTTAAATCACCCCAAGTTTTAGTCATAAACATTTACAAAATAAATATTTCTCAAAAAACAGAAATTAATATTTTGTTAGAAACAATAAAAAATAAGAAAATGTTTATGTGTTTTAGGCTTTATTTGACAAACTAACTGATAAGCTCACTACTAGCTGATAAGCTAGTTGATGGTTGATGAGTTAACTGCTAGCTAATAAGCTAGCTGGTGAACTAATCACGTTTGACAAAAACTAGCTGATAAGCTAGTTGAAAAATATAAAAATAACAAAGCTAATGAAGCTTATTGAAATGCTACTCTAAGTGGAATATCATTTCAATAAGCTACTTTTTGTCTATTGAATCAAAACTTCTATAAAAAGTTTAAAAAATAAGCCAAATTATATTTATCAGACATGACCTTAGACAGATAAAAGTTTAATATTGTATATTGGGCCTATTGGACATAGGCCCATCTCAACATATTAAACAAGGCCTAAGCGAGAGTCCGAGGACACACACTCTTCCATGGTTGATAGACATGGGCCATCGTCGTCTATTAGGATAAACAAATGTTTTAAAACCCGGTTTTTTGGTTGACCCGGTGTGGTGAACGGGTCACGGTTCAACCACCGGGTCAACCAAATACATTAAAAACACACATATAAACATAAGTTTTTCATCAATCCAAATATATCAAAACAAAACATAACGATCAAACCAAATCATGGATCTTGAAACATTGGAGTGTTAAATGCATCAAACTCACGATCGCTTAATAATTGAAGTTCACTATCAACTTAATTGTCATCAACAATATGGTCACTTTCTACAATATCAAATAAACAAAATATTAATATCATGTAAAAAGCTAATAATAAACTAAAATTACAACACCAAATTAATATATATAGAAATAAAAAAATGTCACATTGCGTTTGAGAAGCCGGTTCGTGCTCTTGCTCGTCAAGCATATTTTCTAAATCATTGTAATCAAGTTCTCTTTCCGGCTCTTCTTCGACCACCCAAAAGTCCGTCTTATCAATGCATTCGTAATTAATAAAATCATAAGACCTCTTATCAACCTTGAGTCTACAAAAACATTCACAAAAAAAATAAAACATAACTTGTAAAAATAAAATGACATTGCTATTATTAAATATTTTACTAAAAATAAAATGACATTACTTTTTTTTAACCGGGTTAACCGGGTTTTTACCGGTTCGTTACGACCGGTTCAACCGGTTTTTTGATAAAACCGTCCGGTTCACTCCGGACCATAAATTGTCATAAACCCGGTCGCAATTGACCCACCCTCTTCCCCAGGTCCCGGTTTAACCGGCCGGGTCGGCCCGGTTTTTAAAACATTGGGATAAACGTTGTATTTTTGAAAGTCTTGTTACGAAGGAAAGGAAAGGGAGGAAAATAAACAGAAGAAAATTAATTATAAGTTTCCTCCCAAATGTGGGAGGAAAGGGAAGGAAAGGTAAAACCATTTAAAAAAATTACTGAAATTAGTAAAATTACAAAACTACCCAATCTTTTATTATAAAAAATATATTTTTATAAGGGTATATTTGTAAAAATGACATCTTTCCTTTGCTTTCTCTCATGTTCAAGAAACATGAAAAACTACTTTCTTTTCCTTCATTTTCCTTCCCTTTCGAGAAATACAAATGAAAAAACTATTTTTCTTTTCTTTCTTTTCCATCAATTTGTTTTCTTTTTCTCTCCAGATTATAGAACACAACATAAGAGAGGTAGGTTCAAAAGAAATAACCGCATCATAATATAATTACTTACTCCATTTTGAAAATAAATATTTACAATTAAAAAAAATACATATAGTTTAGGGGTTGTTTTCTTCAGGTTGGAGAACAGAAATAAAAATAAAAATGCTAATAAATTTTCAATCTATAATACCATATTACTAGTAAGTTGCAATCACTTTTTGTCAATTTAAAAGAACATCCGTCAAATTAAAATGGATGCACCTTTTAAACTTCTATTTTTTTCCGACTACGTCAGTTCAAATGTCCTTTCCTTCTTGTGTTCTTGAATTTGAGAAGAAAATAAGGGATGGAAAAAATGGAAAATAAAATAAACGGGAGAATTTTTTTTATTTGTATTCTTGAGAAAGAAGGGAATGAAAAAACATTAATTTTCATGTTTTGAGAATGAGGGAAAAGAAAAGAAAAACGTTCCTTTCACAAATATACCTTATTTATTTTTCAATAGCTTGTAATTAATGGATAAATATGTAATTTTATAAATATCAATAATTGTTATTATTTCTTTCTTTTTCTTCTCTTTCCTCCCACGTTCCAATGGAAAGTTTTGGAAGGAAAATCAATGGTATTATTTTCCTCTATTTTCCTATTGCCCTCCTTAAAAGAACTTTGAGAACACGACAATTAATATCTTTATCCCTATTTTCCTTTTTTTTTCCTCTCTATTTCCTTCAACAAAATGACTCGAGAACAAAAAATACAAGGTTATATTAGTAATTTAACATATTTATTTACATATTTTTGTAAAAAATAAGAATGTGGTTATGTTATAGGTTGAGGTGTACTATGAAGATCTAAATAAGGTACACAATTGAGATTTTGTTTAGTTAGTTGTGAGAGAAGAAAACATGGAGTAGTGGGTGGTAGTTCTTTTGCCATAATAATTAATAAAGCTAAAGAAAAAGATGATTGCATGAGTGAAAGTGTTTTCTATTGGGTGCATTTCTAAGGTGGAGATCACTCCTTCTCTACACATGTCAACAACATGCAATATATATATATATATAGGGTGCGTTTATTTTGCAACCCAAACAATTTGTACAAACTATGCAAACCACTATATTAGGAAACAATAGATATATTTATGGATAATGATTATGATTCATTAATAATGATTGTGATATATATGGAAAATGTTAAGTTTATTCATTATAATCATGATTTTAAATTAGTAAATGTTAAATTTATTCATTATAATCATGATTTTAAATTAGGAAACATAATAAAATCATATATTCATTAGACTTGATGAACGGCTAAAATTGGTTTGCATAGTTTGTACAAATTGCTTGGGTTGCAAAAGAAACGCACCATATATATATATATATATATATGGGTTATTATGCAACCTTTTACATGTGTAGGATCGTGTGAGAAGTGGAGTTAACGACGAGAAGCGTGGGAAGTGGATCTGAACTGTTGATCTCTTTTAATCTCAAGCCCTCCCACGAATTACGACTTAGAAGATAATTGATCTGGTGCTTAGTGGATCTGATCTCAGTGCATCTCATCCTACTGTGCGTCCATTTCTCATCCAACGATTGATAACCATTTCTCACCGGAACCCAACTGTGTGTGTATATATATATATATAATCCATTTAGATTATACAACCGATGCAACTTACGTATCCATCATCCATTTTTTTATCTTTGTTTTTTTAAATGAATGGTAGTTACAACCGATTAACCGTTGGTGATCAAATGGACACTCCTGATTTGGTTGTAAGGGTTGTAGGAATGCAATATGTTGTATAATAACCCACCTCTATATATATTGGGTTATGTTCAAATTAATCCCAATGAATGTCATTATAAGACATCAACTCTGATAAATTCAGTGGCCATAGTTGTGGATACCTAGAATCAAACATAAGACACATGAGATATTCTACCACATCCCTATGGACCTCAACCAATACTAACTATGTCACAACCCTTGTGATTAACATGCAGTATATTCTTACATTTATTATTTGTTTTTCTGTTTTCTAATTATATTTTATACTATGTTCCAATTAAGTTTTTTGGTGATTTATTTATATTTAGGATGTATACCCTTTTTATAAATAATAAAAAGTTTGTAAAACCAAATAAATGTGATTACTTTATATGTAAATATGATAACAAACAATTATTTATTTTAATTTTTTTTCTTCAATAAAGTCTGTAATTTCATAGTTGTTCAATAAGGAAGTCTTTGCAACCCAACCATAAGGCTTGTGGTGTAGCGATAATCACATGGGGAGTTTATAGCGTTCAACCTGGGTTCGATTCCCTGCATTCGCAACTTTGTGGCCACTGGGTATAACCTCAGGGCTGCATGCTTTAGCAGTCGGTTTCTTTGACAAGGGATTAGTCTGAGTCAGGGTCGTCCCTGGGGGAGGGCGGGCCGGGCGTACGCCCAGGGCCCAAACGAAATACGGGCCCAATTTTTTTAGTATATACTATATATTAGTAGTTAAAAAAATTGTAAATAAAAAAGACAAAAAAAAATAGTATATAATAGGAGCCAAAAAAAATTTAACATTATATTAAGGGCCCAAACATGTATTAATTAATAACATTGGACAAGAAAATTTTTAAAAAGTTATTTAGTCTTTCATTTTATATTATTGCTTATTGTTTCTCTAAGTTTTTTTTTATCTAGTACTAATATCTAAAAACTATTTTTGCCTATAATATTTGATATATACTCCATTACTTATCTTCTATATACTCTTTTCATTATTTCATCCACATAAATTTTATAATTGTGTTAGAATATAGTATATTTCTTGTTATTAACTAAGAAAACTCATACATTTTAAAAACAATTACCAAACTATATGAGACGACCCAATATATCTATATTTAGGATTTCAAAAATACTTATTTTTCATACATTATTGACTCTTTATATCTAATATTGGGTGCATGAATCTTAAGTACTCTATTATCTCTAAAATAAGAATAAGATTTCAAACTATAATCAACATGGACTTTTGATTCTAAGATTGATGGTTCTTAAAAAGTTTGTTTCATCCCTAAAAGTTTAAAATGATGATTAACATCAAGTAACATGTGGAATATCTACTGATTTATGATGATTTACTTAAACTGTTACCCTAAATGGTCAACATAATGACGTCAAATGATTTTAATCTATATATTAAAGGTATATTATAAGATGTCTTTGATGGTGGAACTGATTGACGATGTTATGTAAAAATGATATGGTAGATAATATTACTTTAGAAATGATTATTGATTGATCTTGCGCTAGGAATACCGGGGAAATCGGTTTTATATGAATTATTAGTATTATTTGAGTTCAATGTTATTTTTGATGATATAAACAATATATTGAAAATAATTTCATAGTTATCAGGGCCCATTTTAACATGGGCCTAAAAAATGTCAGGATCAGGTCTGGTCTGAGCCAAAGTCCTATGACATCCTTCCAAAAAAAAAAAAAAAATCTTTGCAACCCTTGATAAGAGAGGAGTAGTTGACTCCTTTCTATTATATGTCAATATTTTAAAAAAAGATACTATTCTAAATATTAAGTCCTTATATTTTATTTTGTGGGTTGTACTCAAATCTTTTTGATATTTTAGTAAACAGATCAAATATTCACTTTTCATATCTCTTTCTCTCCATATCTATATCTATATACATATATTTAGAGAGAGAAAGGTTTATATATGTGATTTACGTAAATACAAGGACATTTGTAAGCTCATCAATCTTTTAGAATGATTGAGGAAGCTAAAAAATATTAAATAAATGTTTATAAAGGTTCATTTAAATACCGTAAATATTTTAAGAATCAGGAACCACCTTTTTGTAAGTATTCATAATGAATAACGTGATAAAATATACATAATAAATATCATGATAAATATTAGAAAAATTAATTGTTTTAGCCATTTTTGGTTGATGGTTTAACCTCCTAAACTACCTTCTCCTTATTCTTACTGAAATAGTCCACAACTTCGTGAAAAACCTTCGCATTTGCAAACTCATGCAAAAGATAAGAAATATTTTACACTTTCAGCCCCTCTTAGTAAATTGCGAACCTGAGTGAAAAGTGTGATATTTCAAACTCCATGGACCAGGTTCACAATTTCAAAATTAATTCCTTTTTAGGTTCTCCTTATTTTTACTGAAATAGTCCACACCTTCGTGAAAAACCTTCGTATTTGCAAACTCATGCAAAAGATAAGAAATATTTTACACTTTCAGCCCCTTTTCGTAAATTGCGAACTTGAATAAAAAGTGTAATATTTCAAACTCCATGGACCAAGTTCGCAATTTCGAAATTCTATTCCTTTTTAGGTTCGCAACAATTGGAATTTTTTCAAATTTCAATTTTTGAAAGGTTCACGTAATGTAGCCCACACCTAAAGTCAAAATTATTTAGGATCGCAATTTCAATATTTATACATAAATCACTCAAACATAGTTCATAAATGCGAACTATGTTTTTTACGAAGAGGGGCTGAAAGTATAAAATATTTATTATCTTTTGCATGAATTCGTAAATGCGAAGGTTTTTTCACGAAGGCAAGCTATTTCAGTAAGAATAAAAAAAAGGTAGCTAGGAGGTTAAACCATTAACCAAAATTAGCTAACACAATTAATTTCCCTAAATATTAATGAAGAATACTAAAAAAAATTTGGTTTTTAAATATTTAAGATTTCTATATAAAATTCCTAAAATTAGTTGCAATAATTTTTCATCCTATTCATGAATGTGATGGCATTATGGAAGGTAGCAATAGCATGCATGACACCTAATATGTCATTAGTGGGAAATTTTGTGGAATTAAAGGTGTTTTTAGATGAGCATGGCTTGGTGGATCCACTATTAAACACCACCTAAGAGAGAGAAAAGTCACCATTAATTAAAAGTTTGGTCAACTCTCTAGTCTATTGACATAAATACCCTTCTTAAACCTCTTTAGAAAGAACACAACCATGGCTTTGCATTTGAATTTATCCATAGTGTTTAACCATGTTGTATTATACAATTATTCAAAGATAAGTAAGGGGTTGTTTGCTAGCAGCTTAACGAGTTTAATGAAACTCACAGTTTATTGGGTCAGTTATACATGATTGTTTGTTAGTAGCTTAATGATATAGAAAATGACTTATTCAGTAACCTTTTAGGGGGAGCTTTATGCAAAAAGCCAAGTTTTTCTTTCTTCTAAACTTGACCTTCTCAATTAAAAAACAAGTTCATTCAATTTATGAGAAAACTCTCCCAAACAAACCTTCCAATCTATACAGACAGGTTAATCTATACAGACGACTTTATTCATACAAAATTTAATGGAAAATCAACCAAATAACCCCTACGCTATAAAATTGAATACCTTAGAAAAGAATTTTACAGGGTTATTCGTGCATTCGACTAATCTTATAAGAATCTGAATATAATAGTCAGAAAAAACTGTATGAAAAAGAGTCTCAAAAACTAGGATTTGTTTGTCACTTGAGTTATGGGTTGATACTTAGAAGCTTGGTTTGGTATGATTTGACAATCTACAAGAAGTGGTGCAACAAGAGTTACAACTCATGGGATTATGTCAAGGGCAAAATAGTAAATTCAAACTTACAACATACCTAACATAATTAACTTACTTGACAGATCATAGCTACTTTGGTTATCAAACAAAAAAGCAAAAGCAAAGGGTGTATTTGGATAATGATGTAATGATTTATATCATATAAAAAATAAAGGGTATGTTTCTTCCAAGCTTAAATTTATGAAATCCAGAATAATATACAACTTTTATTGCATGAAATACAAATGATCTCACTCGCCTGTTCTAAAGTTGACGGTTTTAGATCTGAAAAAGTGATTTACTTAAGCGGAAAAGTCTTAAATACCCTTTTCCCATTTCTTGGTTCTATTTAAGGGCAAGAAGCAAAGAGCCTAAAAGACTCCCACTTGAGCTATTTTTATTGTAAAACCTTTGGAGTATGCATTGGGGGCAAATATGGAGTGCAAGAAGATGAGATACTCTTTGTTATGCCTTCTCTTCTCCTCCATATTTTAAATAGTTTTGATTTTGGCAGTAACCATTTATGAAGATGAGTACTGTAAAAACAAACCGGCAAGTCACGAAACGGCATAGGAGACTCTGTTGAGTCTTATATATTATATGTCTAAGGCTATATGTGATTAGGGGTGTGATTATGTTAGTAATGCATCGGATCCGTTTTATATGATTAATGTTAAGTTGTAGTTTTGTGGTGGTTTGCATGAGGGAATGTAATAAAATGAAGCACATATGTGTGTGATGTTTTTGTTCACATTCTGGTTTTTGTGTTATTTTTAACGGTTTATATTGATTATGTATTGGATTGTACCTGTAGGATGTTATGTTGCATTTTCTTTGTAAAACTCTTTTTTTGTTTGTGGAAATGTTGGGTTTTCTTCCCTTAATTACTAGTGGGAGGAGGTCGAAGCAGTTCATATTTACTCAGAAAAACATAAATGACCCTGTTCAAATTTCGATTAAAATGTCTTATGAATAAAAGAGGAATGATGAGTGAATGATAAAAAAAACTTAAATTTTATCGTGTCATTTTCTGTTTCTTAAAACAAAGACAATATGGAATTTATGCTCTCTCGTACTATTGGCATTTAGTTGATGTTCTTCAAATCTTCAAAATACGAAGTTACAAGAAATGAAGATAAATGGATAGAACATTATGATTTACGTGGAGACCGTTGTTAGAAAAAAAAAACACAATATAAACATTTGTTACAAGAAATTTAAAAGATCAAGAAGATGTAGAGAAAATTCATTATATTCTTAGCATGATAAGCAAACAAGCGGTTATCAGCCTCTGACGTGTAGCTCAGTTGGCAAAGGGGTGAGACAACTTTGCCCAAATACAAGACAAGTCATGGGTTTGAACCCCCCCCCCCCCCCCCCCCTCCTAAGTCTTAGCTTTTGAGTGAGCCAAAAAATATCCTCTCGTATTGGTGTCTTTGGAGGTTGGTTCCATATGTAGTTGACATTTATCAACATTTTGCCTAAATAAGCGGTTATCAAATCAATAACTTTTATTTTGCCTTCAATTCTACGTTTTTTTAAATATTTTATAGGTCATAACTTTGTTTTGTTTCTTTTCATATCATATAATAAAACTCGTCAAATAAAACAACCTTTATTACAAGCATATCCTAGGTGTTACCGTGTCAGATCACTAGAACTTAAAACATTCAATAAATTGAATAATGTAACTTAAATTCGAGACTTATAATAAATAAATAAAAACGCAACAGTGTAACACCCTCAAATCTGGAAATAGCAACAAATTTAAATTTTCTAAATACCTTGACATTTCATTCATCTACAAACATAATTTAAGATCTAACCTCGATACACACATTCTATTCCATACATACAGACTATAATAAAGACGGGTGCTACTAAAACCCGATACAATCACTATCTCCAAACTGCGGAAGACTTCACCAACTACTTACATTTGCACAAAGCTAAGGTTCAACTCTTCATAGCTGCTAGAACCAAACCCCCAACTGGTACCTGATGCACATGCCGACAAATAAAAAGGTTAGGCTTAATGCCTAGTGAGTTCAAAAGTTTTACATGAGAAAATATAGCATTAAAAGAATGGATCTCGCTTGGAATCATGACCGTTCAATCGATGTACTTTAAAACGTATAAAATAACTCAGATCCAATGTTATGTACTTTCAAAGATGGACACTTCATTTCAAACATGATGTATAACTTGAAATAACTTAAACTAACTCGAAACATGAATATGAAATGACTCCCATTTAAGATATGCGGATAAAACGTTATGTCCCAAAACACCCTAGCACGGGTGGGGCAATTATTCGACCCATGAATCGTTATCAAAACCACATATACCGTACGTCTGAAAACATGGACACTAGGTCCACTACTCACGCGACCGTAAAGACCCAATGACAATAAAATATGGCGTCCTTAATTTAAAATATTGATAGCCGACAACGGGGGAGACCCGTATCCGTTGAGAGTGGAGGAAACACAAAAGTATACCACCCATGCAACGTTAATCGCATGACACCTCCCGACATCACAGCCCGGTGTCCCTACGACTCCTTTACCAGTGTCACCCCAAGTCAGTTGATCTTGATGGATCATTTTGAAAACTCCATCCCGAAGGCCCGACACACTTAAAGACTACCTCCCAGGCATTACTTCAAGCGGCGGAGGTCCAGCGCCTACTACTCCGGTAGCACTAGCCGAATCAACCCTCCTAGCGATCACTTGTAAAGTTTCCGGTCATAAAACATGGGTACCGAAGTTCAACCCCGCAATACCCAACTGACCATCCCAAAACAGACTGACTTACGTGCCTATGGATCCAATGCGACACAGTCTAACCTCACCGGACTACACATGAATGACCAAAGCACTCGAGCCCGTAGCCAACCTCAACACGCAACACAACGCATTAGTACGTACGTCATAACTGGACTCTACATTGAGCCATATAAAACCGGACAAGTGTCCTCAAAACTTCTTTAAAACGACATCGAGTCAAAAATGCTCAAAACCTCTTTTTGACCAATGATTACGTCTTTCAAATAATAAACGCACTCGACCCATACCATGAAATCACACGCTCTAAAATGCTTGAATGGACTCCAACACAGTTTAAGTCGGGACAAAAAGGTTTTCCAAATAGACTTCTACTCTTAATCCTTTCAAAACGTCCATAACACCAAATTAAACTTTTTTACCCAACAAACACTAAAAATGCATTTTTAACCAAATAATCTCATTTATGCAATAAATAACCAAATACACCCATTTATGACTCATTATCAAGATGCCCAAAAATCATAAGAATGTGTGTTATATGAGTTTATAAAGTTAAACACTTTCAAAATAACCAAACTGATCAGCGGTTAACAATTTCATGTAAGATATAAAACACTTTAAAATAACCATTTTGGCATGTACACCGTTTTCACAAATCAACTTGAACTCACTTTGCTAGGTTAAGTTAAACCTAGGTTTCAATCCACAACCATTGGCCTCCAAAACATAGATCTCACCCAAAGCTTTCCGAAGACATCCATTCCAACTCTTCAACCCAAGCTTCCAAAAACCTAGATCCACACATTTTCAACCGTAAATAATCATATTCAACCCTTAGAATTGTTCCCCAAGCATTTTACACAAGATCTCAACATACAACCAAAAACCATAATTTCCATAAATGAAGAGAACAAGAGGTTACCTTAACCACAACTCAAATCCACCAACCGAAATACCTTTAGATCACCAAGATGAACTACGCACTCCCAAACTTCAAGAACAAAGAAAAGGGTTGGGTGAAAACCCTAGAAATTGATGAAGAGGATGAAGATGGAGATGGTGGTGAAACTTCCAAACCGAAACCTTGGAGGAAACACCCAACTTCTAGCAATAAATGGTGCGATTGAGGAGTAGATGAACCCTAGGTTCGGTTTCTATGAAAGGAAGAAGTTGGGAGGGAATGACAAAAGGAAAGATTGAGTTAGAATGAGAAATGAGGCTGAAAATCAGATTTTAACTCGGTCAGACCAAGCACGCGACAGTGCCTGGCGATAGTGACATTGTCACTATCGCGTGGCACAATCGCGCGGAATGTACTGCGGCTAAAACCCTCCCCGCGATAGTGACACTGTCACTATCGCGTGGCACAATCGCCCCAAGTGTACCAAAGTCCAAAAAGTCCAAAAACTCGTGATTCTCGCATGGGTCGATTTTAGGCTCGAAAGAACAACATAATTCACCCTAAAAGATAGACGGAAGGTGAAGAGATGGCTGGAGATGATCGGGAACTTACTAAGCGAAAATCCGGGTGTTACAAACAGATATAACCAATTTTTTTTTGGAAGGCATAGCGGCATCGAACCAACGAACGACTACCACGAACACACACACACACGCACACCTCCCCGGCGGTATCGGGCATCCACGGGCAGCCCACTAATCCGCCGCTGTCCCAGCCCAACTTACGATGAACCTAGAGCCCAACCACAGTCTAAGACTAAGCTGAGGGCAGCCCAGTCAACGACTGGACCGGCCCAAGGACTGGGTACTCCTCATGCCCTCAAATTGACTCCCCTTGTATTCGAACCCGGGTAGATTGGGATAACATCCACAACCCCCCAGGATGTTACCGCCCTTGGGGAAACCAACTGAGCTAGACATGATTTGTAACAAATATAACCATTTATCATAACAAATTGTTAAAACAACCAAAATAATCAAAACGACCAATGTATGTTTATGAAAAAAATTCTTTCATCGTTCACTTGTCATAGATTGATCGTTTATATTAATTAATTGATCGTTTATATTAATTAATATAATTAACATGATATTATAAACATGATTATAAAAACTATAAACTAAATCTTTTTATTTAATTATACATTTTTATAAAAATAAAATACAATGACCACCAACTTCTTTGGCCAAATTTAGGCAAAAGAACATATAAATTTACCAATACTACTTGAAGAAAGTCATTTTACCATATTTACCCTCACAACAATAGTCAACTACAACTCCAACACTCACAAATAGTCAACATAATTCTTTGAACCCATTAAAAGTCAAACCCTCAAGACTTTTTTTTATAACTTTATATGTCCAAGGGCAACCTCGACTAATCCCATGAGGTCCTGAAGTTAACCGTCAGACAAACCTTTCAGTGGCCCTGATGAGACTTAAACCGGCTATCTTTCAACCCAAAATCCACTTCAAGAAAACCGAGTTTATAGAACACCAAAGATTTCTAAGTGTGCCTCCAAACAGACCGTTTTATAGAACTTAATTTATTAGACCAAAAAATAAGCATCATATCTAAAAGTGTTGTAATAAGTTTATAGGACACTTTTGGGAGTCGGTAACAAATTTTTAGAACACTTCCATAGAAAAGCGTATTAGCTATTTTATAGGACAGTGTTTGAAAAAATGTTCTATAAAAATATGGGATTATAGGACATATTCTCAAAGTGTCCTGAAAAAACTTGTTATGACGCACAAAAACATCTTATAAACTTCTTACCACGCATTTGGATATGACGCTTTATCTTTTGGTCCTATAAATTAAGTCTTATAAAACAGTCTATTAGAACACTTAGAAATTAGTGGCGTCCTATAAACCCAATTTTGTTGTAGCGATCTTACCGATCGAACGGTCAAAATTTCCAAGATCCTCTTCCAACCTTCAATAGGGATGCATATAGCAACTCATTCCAAGTGTCTGGTACACCAGGCAAGCACCAATGGCTGCAATCTTGGGACCGTTCCGCGGCGATTTGTTCTTCGACGGTCTTGTATGCCATCCGGTATATTGACGGATGACCGTCTTTTCGGTAATCCGTAAGCCGACTAATGTTGAGATATACAACCGGGGTTTTCATCCCTCGGAGCACGTTGTCGAAAGCCCTCATCTTCGACGGGTACTTGGTTAGATGACTCGTGTTAAAAATCGGTTTGGTTTCCTTGTGACATTGCCCTCCCGAGTTCCATTGACCTCCTCTGTAACAAAAATAAACACCCGCTAAAGGTTCAAGATAACAAAACGGAATAACTATAACAAAATCAGCTTTATATAACGCTAAATATGTCTTAGGGGATGTTTGGTTGGTTTTCCATTATGAATAAAGCAGTTTGTGTGGATTAATTTGTCTATATAAATTGAGAAGGTTTTTGTTTGAAGGGTTTTTTCATAGATGGAATAAACATGTTTTTTAATTGGGACAGACAAGTTTGGAAAAAATTGGCTTTTCGCATAAACTCCCCCTAGAAGCTTACTGGATAAGCCACTTTCTATATCATTAAGCCACTACCAAACAGTCATTATAGGCTTATAGCTAACCGAATAAGCTGTTAGCCCATTAAGCTGCAAAAAAACAAGCCCTAAATGTCCTAATAAACTGTTTTATAGGATGGGACCACACAATTGTGCGTGTTGTATAAAGATGTTACAATAAGTTGATATAACAAGTTTTTTAAGACACTTTTGAAATGAAATATCATATTAGTCTTGTTTATATAACATTATTTGAAAAACTCGAGCTATGAACTAATTAGCTCTACGAGAGAATATGTGTACAAAATCGAAAGAATTAAACGTACCTAAAATGAGTGACCGAGTAGCCTCTAAAGATGACCTGAGTTTTGTTTGTGTCGATGTTCGTATCGACCCATCGGGCCCACGTAGATAGCGCCCTACGGTATGCATCAAGAACCTTGAGCCTCGGGTAGACATGATCGCCTTCTTGGTAGTAGTCTTCTCTGTAAATTAAATAATAATAAAAAAACCGCAACTAATACAGTTAAAAGGGTAGAACAAACAATGGAAATTCAGGATGCCAATGTTCTTAACGAAAGAAACGTGTTCTCACCCTCTCGAGGTTTTCTCGTGGGTCCACCAATGTCCCGTGTTGAAGATCAAAATATCGGCATCGTGGTACATCGAAGTTGTTTGGTCCATCAAATCCAATCGTAGTGTCTCGAGTGAACCGTTTTTACCTTTGAAAGACGATTCTCTAACGAGAAAAGGAGAACCCACGAAATCGACTGTACAGTTGTAGTCCTATACAAACGTAATCGATAACACAACTTTTCAGACGAATCCCGACCGTAAAAGATTCAATTAACATTGAACTTGCAAGAGATGATACAAATATTAGCAAAAAATTGGTGTTAGTTTTTTAACTGTTCGGATATATAGAACCTCTTTGAATCTCTCTCTAAAAGATTTCTGACAAAGAGAGGGAGGTTCCTCTCTCTCGCTCTCTCTCTCTCTATATATATATATATACATACATATATAAGGGACGTTTACAAACCATGTAATTCTTACAAATCATACAAACTAATCTTAGTCATCCATCTAGTTTAATAAATATCTGATTCCATTTTGTTTCATAATCTAAAGTCATGATAATAATAAATGAAACTTATCATTTTCCATATATATCTCAATCATAATTAATGTATGGTTTGTATTGGAAACCATCTATATATATATATATATATATATACCCTTCTTAAACCAAATAATTCCTAAAAGCATACAAACCAATTTTCAAGAGTGAAAATTCAGTGTTTATACAGTGTTGTTTCATGTATGAATCGCTCAGGACTGTTTTTTCCACACAAAACAGTCTTGAACATTTCAAATATGAAACAAAACTGCATAAACATTGCATTTTCACACGTGTTCTAAAAACTGGTTTGTAAATTTGTACGATTTATTGGGTTTGTAAATGATTATGCGTCTAGTCAAATATTGCATCTAAAACTTGTTTAATAAACTTAATAAGTTTAGGAAGCTTACCTCAAATCTGAAAGCATAAAATCCCTTCTTCTTGAATTCGGTCCTTCCCGATATCTCGTAAACCCTATTTTTGTCCGTTGCGACCTCTCGGAGTATGCAAACTAGAGACTCCCACATGTTCCGGTTTAAGGAGTCCCCTACGAAAACTAGCTTCTTCCCTCTCAGTCTTTCGAGAAAATCCGTGGCATTCAAACTGAAACTCACATAAATATCTTATGTAAATTAAGAAAAGTTAGCGTTAAATGATCATAGATTAGATGTGATTTGACGGCATTGACAACGAGTGTTATTAAACAAGTTCTATATTCGGCTATTGTGCAACGATACAAGTGCATGATATGTGATATCACGAGAATATAAAAGTTCGAGGATAATAGACTATATTTATAGTTTTATACATGTGCGTGGTCAAAGAAATAAACTATCTCATAATTCCTATAAGTATATATAATTAAGAGGGAGGCTAAAAAGAGAACTCCAAGAGAGGGAGAACAAGAGAACCCCTATCAACCGTTGGATCTAAAAGTAAGGGGTTATTTGATTGGTTTTCCATCAAGTCCTGTATGGATGTGGATTGATTTGGGAAGATTTTTGTTTGAGAGTGTTTTTTCATAAATGGAAGTAGCATGTTTTTTAATTGGGAGAGACAAGTATGGAAAAAACTTGGTTTTCTGCATAAATACCCCCTTAAAAGCTTACTGAATAAGCCACTTTTTATATCATTAAGCCACTACCAAACAGTCATGTATAGTTGACCGAATAAGCTGTAAGTCCTCGTTAAGCAGATCCTAAATGTCTCAAATTCGAACGTAACCACCCCCTTCATCGTGGATTTAGTTTATGCAAAATGTAACCGCCCTATTATTCACAAATCACAACCATTGGATTAAAACAGATTGATGGTTCGGATGAACTGTCCTCATTGCTTCTTTGCACACACTCTCACCTATAGCCTTGCTCTTTTAATTTTTGTTTTGCAAGTCAGGGGTCTTCTTGAAAACAATCTTTCTACCCTTTGGGTAGAGGCAAGGTCTGCATACATCCTAGCCCTGAGTGGTTATTTTGGTTTGGTTTTTTTACATCTATCCGAAGTAAAAAGACCAAATTACCCTTAACGCAATCACAATCCCATATCCCCTTGTATACAAGACCTCATTGCATGCTAACTAATGGTTGGATGGTAAACTCCCCAAAACAAGTCAATGTTTGACTTTTCAGAGTCGATCCAAGTGCTCTTAAAACTCAATTCGACATGCTCTTTTACACCAGCATCACAATCTTCATAGAATTTGACATAGTTATTGATTCACAATCTTAGAATTTGATAAAGTTATCGATTCAAAAACAAATTAGAAATTCAGTAAGATTGACAGTAAGATTGACTATTAAAAGTCAAACATTGACCTCATTAAGGGATACTAAAGGGCACCCTTTTCGCCAATCCAATTAATTACTCGGTCACAACCAAACAAGAATTACATAAAACTCATTAAATAACTCGATCTGCCTTAATTTATATGCAATGCATCTATTTATATATAAATCTCAGGGCCTGCTTATTAGCAGCTTAATGGGAGGCATGGCTTATTTGGTCAGCTATAGGTAGTGGCTTATAATATAGAAAATGGCTTATTCATTAAGCTTCTAGAGGGAGCTTTATGCATAAACCCAAGTTTTTTTTTCCAAACCTGCCCCTCCCAATTAAAAAGCACGCTCCTTTCATCTATGAAAAAAAAAAACTCCAAAACAAACACCTTCAGAATGTATACAGACAGATTAATCTACACAGACATGTTTATACATACAGGCCCTGACTCAAATTTATGAGATGAAAAAATATGGCAAAAGCTAATAATGGAAAACCAACCAAAGAGCCCTTCATTCATCTAGTTCCAAAAATGTCTACCTGAGCATGATCACATGAACAGATGTCGACTATGGGGCCGTTTACCATCACAAATTGGGTCAAAACCGAGTGAGAGTGCAATATGAGTAACTTGTTTCGGTCTAGATAAGCGTTGACCAAGTCAACCCCCCCCCCCCCCCCTTCTTCTCTTACCGGGTAAGCACCTCTTACCCGGTAAGCAGTGGTAAACACTAAACAACCCCTAAATATACATAATCACACAAATAACTAACATAATATTTCAATCTAGCAAATTTCATATGCATATCGAGTTTAAGCAGTTGACTCATTCAAGATAATGCAATTGCAAAACATATTATAAGTACCTGGGGATTTCGCATTCAAATGGCCGCCATTTCCATTTCACATATTCATCATCTGGCCTCTTATTAAGGTGACAATCGAAATCTCGATCTATATAAGAACACGAACCCACCGGATAATACGGCTTCGTATCATCCCTAACCCATCTCCCATTAAATATATCACATTCCCCATAAGAACTACTATAATTTCTCAACATCAAAACCCCATCACCATCACTTTTCACATCCAAATTAGGGTTGATACCAAAGGGTTTCTCAGAAATTGCATCAAAGCTTTCATTTTTCACATCATTTGTGAAATTACCCAAATGGGTACCCTCCAAATTGTAATCTTTCTCAGAAATTCCATCAAAGTTTCCATTTTTCACATCCCCTGTTAAATTCACCATTTGGGTACCCTTCAAATCAAGAACTTTATCAAAGCTTCCATTTTTCACACCATTTGTGAAATTACTCAAATCTGTACCCTCCAATTTGTAATTTTTCTCAGAAATTCCATCAAAGCTTCCATTTTTCACATCATTTGTGAAATTACCCAAATGGGTACCCTCCAAATTGAAATTTTTCTCAGAAATTCCATCAAAGCTTCCATTTTTCACATCATTTGTGAAATTACTCAAATGGGTACCCTCCAAATCATAATTTTTCTCAGAAATTCCATCAAATCTTCCATTTTTCACATCCCCACTTAAATTCACCATCTGGGAACCCTCCAAATCAAGAACTTTATCAAAGCTTCCACTTTTAGTACCCTCAGTGAAATTACCAAAATGGGCATCCCCCATTTCAACAAATTTCCCATCAGAACCACTTGATTCAACCCTATTCTCAAGTGGGTTTTCACCATTTTTCACAAAAGAAGTGGTGGCATTGAAAGAAGGGTTTCTTCTTAAAGAAAACGGCCAAGAAATCACAGAGCTTCGATTACTACCAACATTAGAAGAACCTCGAAAAACAAAGTTGTTTGAAATGGGATTCTTGAAAGAAACATTAAACAACACAACACATAGAACAATAGAAAAGGTGACAACAACTCCTAAACCGAACCCAGAAACTACCTTCTTTCTTGGAAATGACAAAAATGGGAAGTGATCTGAGATGGGAACAAGTTTCTTCAAGTTCATGGCATGTGGGGTTTAGATGAAATAACACACACAGTGAAGGTGTTTGTGTGTGTGAAAGAGGAAAGGAGGAAGAGGTTGAAAAATGTTGTTTAAGAAAGTTTAATTTCTGAAAGATCGATGTTGTGTTAGGAGTGATGAATACTATGAAAACAGTGTGGAATCAATGGGTTTTTTTTGGTGTGTGGAAAGGTATTAGATGGAGGACAAGATAGCCAGGATGCAGTGAACAGATAGACGATGCAGGGGCGGGGGGGGGGGGGGGGGGGGGGGGTTGATGAAATTACCTTTATACCCTTTTGAAGTAACAATACACCGACAAAAAGTGTAAATGTTCACTAAATAACAATTAAATTTTAAGGCTATGTTTGTCAAACAAGCTAATAAGCTAACTGATAGTTGATAAGTTAGTTGGTGACTGATAAGCTAGTTGGAAGCTGATAAGAGCATCCACGGTGTGTTCGTTGAGAGGTTTTTGGGAGCTTTTTAAGAGGGTTTTCAAAAAGCAAAGAGCTCCTTTTGAGGTTTTTCACATAGTGGGGAGGTTTTTCAATTGAGGTTTTTCGTCATAGGTTGTAACTGCACGACTTGCTTTTTCGTATTTAATCAGTTTTAACTTTATACATTTTTATAAAAGTTTCGTATTTAATCAGTTTTATTTATTAATATATTTAAAGTAATCATATTTAAATATAATTATTAAATAAATACATAATGAAAGTAATTATATTTTTATATTTTTAAAATAATATCTCAAATTTGACATATTTATACAATTCTAACAGATTTCATAATGACTCAATTTTTATTTTCGGTTATACATACTTTTAAGTTTAACATTTTTTAATTTTTATTTTACATACTTTTTATTTGAGAGGTTAATTGTTTTACAATAAGAAATTTATATATAATATATATTGTATTAAAATATTTAAAAAAATTATGTAAAATAAATACATAATTAAATTAATAATATAAAGATAATGAAAAAGTAATGAAAAAAGTTTGGTGAGGTTTTCACATAATGGAGGTATATAAAGGTTTTTAAGTTATTGAGGTGGCAATAATGTGTAAGAAAAAAGTTATGAAAAAGTTTGGTGAAAAACACGTACACTGGGGATGCTCTAAGCTAGCTGATGAAAAAGTCACGTTTGACAAAAACTAACTTATAATCATTTAAATTACCAAAAAGGACATTAATTATTTATTTATAATTAAAAGTTAATATATAATAATGAATATTAATGAGGGGCATAATTGAAATATTTACAAAAAGCTCCTCATAAACTACTCCAAATAGCTTATCAAAAAGCTAGCTTATAAGCTATGATCATCCAAACATGTACGAGTGGAATGTTTATGACTTGTAAGTTTATAATTAAATATGGTGTTTATTCTTCAACTTTATCACCTTGCCGCAATACTTTTTTGATTCGATTTATAAATTAAAAGATTATAATATTACATATATACAGTGGAATGTTCAAATAAAAAAGGTTAAATGTTTTGAGAATGTGAGAAAGAATGTTCATATACAAATCACTGGAAATTTTGTTTTTGGAAATGAATATATGAACTCATATGAATAATTGGTCATGATAGTTCATATATACATCGTCAAGTAGATTTTTTCAACGATTCATGTATTAATTTTCTAACAATATTTAGGGTGTGTTTGTTTTTAACTTAATGAGTTGAATGGGTTGTTAGCTTAATTGGTTAAGTTATATTGAGGTGTTTGATTTTAACTTAATACTAAGATATTTACTTAAAATGTTAAGTTAGTCAATTCTATTGTTTTAAATTAAAAAACTTGTAATCAAACATTAATACTTTATTGTTTTAAATATATTTTAAGTTATTAAGTATTGTTTTGAACTAATTGAATTCATATTATTTATGTTATTTTAAATAATTCATATTATTTTAATTTTTTTGTCATTTTAAGTATCTATCATACAATTTTTTCCATTCTAACACTTATATAGACATAAGGTTAAAATGGTAATTTTTGGTGTTCAGACTATTTATTCAGGACAAAAATCAAACAACAACTTATCTTAATTTATCTGGATAAATTAATGTTTATAAATAACTTAATAGATTCAGAGTTTAATAGATAAAAAATAAAATAACTTTTTAGTCTTTTTATTTGAGGAGACACCTACACTATTATTATTATTATACATGCACGAGTAGAGACAAGGTTGAAAGGGAACATAATTAAAATAAGATAATAAGAAAATGGTCAAATCACATGTGATTACGAAACATGATCAACACAAATATGAGCCGGCGACCTCGTCCGCAACCTTAGATCACGGCCAAAGTCATGTAAATCACATATGACTTTAGTGTAAAATCATTAATCATTCAATCGTTTTCATGTTCTGTTGTTGTATGAACCTGACTCTGTAAGAATATTTAAGTAAGAGATTAAAGTCTTATAAACCAAATTCATAAATAAGTATGAACAAAGTTCTAAATGGCGTAAGGCGTGGCGTGCCGGCGAGGCCAAGCCTCAAGCCTTAGGAGTCATGGCGAAGCCATGACGTTTTCAAGTCGTGACTTATGCCGTCAAATTTCTAATTTAAATAAAATATTATATATAAAAACATATGTTTTGGTGTGTTACTCAATGAGTCAATATTTATAAGCAAGTTAAATTAGGTTATATATATATATATTAAATACCTGCAATATAACATTAAAAACATAAAGAAAAACCAAATATCGTATTACAAAAATTGTGCATTAGGCCATGGCGTGCCACGAGCTTAACGTAGCGTGAGACACAAGCCTTGGTGTCATGGCACGCCATGATGACTGTGCGGCGAGTTTTTTAGAACTGTGCGTATGAACCGTTAATTAGGAATCCACGATATTCAATAATTTAACTAGAGCAATAAATTGAACACGGAACGTTGTCGTTTTGGCGTTTAACTAGAGAGGGATAGTTATGTCAATTCAGGTGTGGGATCGGGTTTGAAATTTTGAACCATCAAGGAAAACCTCGTGGACCGACTAACGAAAACGAAGAGACACGTGGATGAAAAAAATAGAGATGTGCTAATGTACGCACGTGGATGAACGAATAGAGATGTGCTAATGTACGCATGGTGCTTTGAGTTCCACAGCACCACTTGTTGTCTTTGCTTTATTGTATTTGGTAAAATTGGGATCTATGCAAGAAGTATTTTGTAAGGTGATGTTTTGACTTTTGATCCTAGTCAATGACGTTTCTTGTGAAGGGATCATAAAAATTAACTTTGTTGGTTAACAGCGTTGCTTAAATAAAAAAAAAATAGGTTTTTATTCTCTAAACCTCTCTAACAGTTTTGCTATCTTGTTTGTTAAAATAGAGAAAACTTGAAATTTTTCTAAGTTTAGAGAATTCTCTATAACTTAATGATTGAAGAGAGAAATGATGATTTTATTCAATCCCACCAATAAGATTCAATTTTTATCATTTTATATTAAGTTTTTTTAAAGTGTATTGAAATGATAAATTAGAGAATATTGTAATAATATAAGTAGTTTTAAAGTTTCTAAAATAACAAATCTGTTGGAGTTGAATTAATATTTTTTAGAAATTTTCACTTTTGATTATCTATTATAGTAAACAAGATAGCAATGTTGTTGGAGATGCTCTTATTGGAGAGACGGTAAATATACTGACCTCCTGTTCAAGTGACATAAATATCATGTGTTTGGAGATGAAGCGATTTTTAGTGTCTATGACCTTACTAATATGTTGTTTTTTTAATAATATGGTTGGAGTTGCTCGATGTAGAAGGGGTATTAAAAGATAGAATGGGTGAGAGTTATCTCGCATTTTTTAAAATAAAGAAAATTGAAGTTTTGTTTTTAATTTTAGTTAGAGTAAATTATGTTTTTCATCCCTGTTGGTTTGTTATCCCTGTGGTTACGAAATTTTGGTTTTCATACCTATGGTTTGTAATACATTTCTATTTTCGTCCATGTAGCCAAAACACTACTTTTAAGTATGAATGACTAAAATAGAGATGAATTGTAAACCACAATGATAAAAAAAACAATAAAATTAAAAATCATAAGAACGAAAAAGATAACGAATCACAAGCCATATGGATGAAAATCATAATTTTAAAACCATAAGGGCGAAAATAAAAAATTTCAACAAACGACAAGGACTAAAAATATAATTTACTCTTTTAGTAATATTATGCTATAAAGGGACATGCTATTTGCACCCATTGAATGGGTATTGAATGCATTTATTTTTGTGTCAATTATTTTTAAGAAAATATGTCATTTCACTTGACAAATATATAGTGGTGGTATCAATTGGAAACCAAGTTTCATTATAAACTTTGGAAACCAAATTTCAGCCGTTGATCTTTATAATCAATGGTTAAGATTCACTTGAATTATATATGGTAGTAAATTAATTAATTTATTAATAATAAATAAAAATAATAGATGAAAAGGGTAAATATGTCTTTTGATTTTGTGTCTCAAATATGGCAAGAAATGTTTATTTTATTTAGATTACTTGAAACCAAAAATAAAATTTTCCACGCAATCTAAATTTTGTTATTTTTTACTATGAAAACGAGGAGCATTTGTCTTTTCATCAAAAAAATTATTTTTCTTTTAAAATGTAAATTTTTTTTTTAATTTCATTTTATTATAAAATTTCTCACGCAATCTAATATTGTGATGAAACATAATGAATTTGTGGATTACAGATTTCATTGGATGATAGATTTCATCAGGTTCATCGTGTTAGCATTATTGTTTCATAATAAAAATAGATTCATCAGGTTCATCGTGTTAGCATTATTGTTTCATAATGAAACATGATGAATTTGTGTCATTTTTCTTAACTTCCCATTTTGTTTCATTACCTGTTCAGTTGCATATCCGTATATGAAAATAGATTCATCAGGTTCATCGTGTTAGCATTATTGTTTCATTATTACCATATATAAGTTAAATTAAAATTAAATAATTTACCTAAATTAAATATCTCATTTTTAAATTAATCAATGATTATTATTACCATATATAAGCTAAATTAAAATTAAATAATTATTAATATAATAATAATAACAGTTACCATATATATTATGAAATAATGTAAAAGACAAAAATAACCTTTTCAATTAAAAATAAAAATAAAAAAAAGAAATTCACTGATTGGTTGATTTCGGTTTCCAAAGTTTCCAATGTAATATTGGTTTCCAATTGATCGCTCCCCTATATATATACATATTATCTTTATATGTATATATATATATATATATATGTTTTTTTTTTGAAAAGCAGGGAGAAATACCCACCAACAAACAAAACCAACAGAAGCTACAAACAGGTTCACAACCAGAAAACATCAAAGGGAAAAAAACAAGAAACTACACAACAGGAACCAAGAAACAAAAAACGAAGGACAGCAGAAAAACAATGAAAAAACCGAGGTTGCGCACGCCGGTGTGTGTTTTGATTTTATAAATTTAGGGGTTGTTTACCCAAATGCTTACCCGGGTAAGAGTTGTCACTCTCACTTACCGGGTAAGACTCTTCGGGGTTGTTTACCAAATTTTTCATTAAGTCATGTATGGATAAATTTGTCTGTCCGGGTAAATTTGTCTGTCTGGGTAAATTAGTGTTGTTGTTTACTTTTTTTTTCTGAATCAACAGTCTGAATGAAGGAAATGACCAATTTACCCTCAATATGTATTATGTCCAATTTGATAATGAATGCATCTTTCTACTTGTCTGCATATTTTTGAATAACATATGGCAAGAAACCGATGTATAAATCAATATACAAACACATAAATATCGATGTGAACGTCCATACAAGCAAAATTCCATGTTGAAATCGATATACAAACACATAAAAATCGATTAGAATCGATTTCCAGAAGATTAATCAAACAGAAAAAAGGGGCAGAAATCAAGCTAGCTTTTGTAGAAATTGTTTTGGAATTGATTTGAATCAATTTTCAGAATCGGGAATCCAGAATCGATTTTCACAATCGAGAATCCAGAATCGAGAATCCAGAATAGAGGATACATAATCGATTTTCAGAATCGAGAATCCATAATCGATTTTCAGAATCGAGAATCCAAAATTGATTTTCAGAATCGATTTTCAGACATCAACTTCCAGAATCGATTTGGTTCTATACAAGCCCTAAAAACCAAGAACAACATCAACTTCCAAAATCGATTTCAGAATCGATTTGGTTCGATACAAGCCCTAAAAACCAAGAACAACATAAACTTCCAGAATCGAAAATCAAACCAAAATCAAACCCAAAATCGAAAATCAAACCCAGAATCGAAAATCAAACCAAAATCGATGACGTCGTTTTGTTCACCAGAGAAGAAGGTCGCACTGTGTAGAAGAAAGGAGTGGTTCGCCGGAGGAGAGGTTCGCCGGAGAGAGGTCGCCGGAGAGAGAAGGTTCGACGTGGGAGGGAAAGCTAACATGGAGGCGTATGTGGGAGGAAGCAATCTGATAGGTTTTTTTATTTCTTTTTGTTAAAGGGTAGAATTGTCAAATTTTTGGCTTAATGGGGACAACACCTCCCTTACCCACTTAGTGAATAAACCACTTTTGTCTGCGCGAATAAGCCATTAAGCCACAAGTAAACACTCCAAACGTCTGCGCGAATAAGCCATTTTTTTCATTAAGCTCATTAAGCCACAAGTAAACACCCCCTTCATCGTGATCCTCACTCTTACCGGGTAAGATCCTATCATCTTGTCATGTTCATCCGCTATAGTAAATTCCCCGATAAGCGCTTACCGGGTAAGCATTTTGTAAACGGCCCCTTATTAAATTTGTAGCTTTTGATTTTATTTTATTTTATAAATTTGTAACTTTTGATTTTATTATAATTTTGTAAAATGTATTTTTCTTTATGTTAGTCAAATGTCTCTTCCATGTTGATCTTAAAATAATTTTCATTTGATTGAGTAAATTATCCTAGGTGGTATTCATATTTTCTAGTAGATGGTGTTTTTGTACAGTGATCATATATATCTTGTATAATAATATGAATTGAAATTGTACCTCATCTATTTTAGATCTATTACCTTTGTTATTTTGGCTTCATTCATTTCTCCCATCCATTAAATACCCTTTGTTTCCCCTCCTCTCTCTTTTATCTTTTGCAAGCTCCATAAGTTTCTTCATCAATTTTCAGGTATGTCATCTTCTTCCCCCCCCCCCCCCCCCCCCCTCCTCAAATTAGGGTTTCCTAACTCTTTCTTTATGTATCTAGTTACTTGCATGTTATATAAAACTTCTTTAATTTTGTACAATGTATCTTTGTATGCATGTGATTGGCATATACATTTTTATATGTATAAAAATAATTCATAATTATTATAGATAGAAAACTCTACAAAAGTGCACGAAACCCCTTTGGATCCCACTTTCATGAATCTTGTTTTCTTATATATGCAATCTGCTTAATCTTTTGGTTGTATTGTTTCAAAATGTTACATTTAAGTTATAATGCATTGGGTTGCAAAATGTAATGAATGAATATATGTTTTGATATTAGGGTTTCATTCACTTAATTAATTATACTATTTTTTAACATTTTTTTTGTTCTTACAAATTAATTATTTAGGTTATACAATATGATAAAAAGTGATATTATTTATGCATAGTATTAATTATGAAACTCAATAATGCATATTATAGGGTAAAGAAAAAGCATAATATTTAATTGTCGTATACCTCTCCCAATATATATCGAGAACATTTTCAATTACTATGCACTATTCACATCACTATGCACGTTTAAAACACTTAAAAATGGCGATTTGGGATGAAGATTTTCAATGGTATCATAATTCAAATAATGAGAGTACGTTAATGGTAATCATTATGTGAAATTAGATATGGCAGAAGGATACCCGTTTTCGCAAATTGTAGGACATTTTTTCCAGTACAGTTATCCGTGTGCTGCTGGATGAGCTACCCCGTATTCAGAACGAATACAGAAGTACATGCAGCTTTTACGTGTTTATTGTACTACGGATAATGTTATTTTAGAATAATCGAATGTAATATAGATTATTTTATGTTCTATTTATATGTTAAATTGCAATATTTATGTTTCATTTTTATAATTATAAAAAATTAGTAATATTTATATTTATAAATATTTATTTAATTTCAAATAAAACCAAAAAGTAAAACAAAAAAACATTTTTAAACTATATAATACAAATAAATTAAAATATATAATAAAAATAAACAAAATAGAAAAATTAAAGACAAAAAAAGACAAAAAACAAAAAACAAAAAAAAACACAATCATGATTTTCTATCATAAGGGGAAAATCATAAGGGTGCACTTAGCAAAAAAAATTGGGTGCAATTAACCTCCTCAACTCTAAAATAGAGAAAAGGAGAATTTTCTAAAAGTTATGTGAGAGAAATGTTTTTTTATTAATTTCCATCAATAAGATTAAATATTGTTATCCTATATAAAGGTTTTTTTTAAAAGGTAAATTGAGGTGATAAAATTATAAAATATTTTAATAATAATATGCATATACCCGTGCACGATGTGGCGCGAAAAATCGTGCAATCAAAGAAACAATTGACAAAGGTATTTATCCGTTCGCGAAACATCTTGAAATCAAAATGACAACAACGTTTTCATTTGAAGTTTGTATTATTCGTTCTTATCGATACTTTAGTCTATGAAAACACGGTGTTTGAGTCGTTTGGGTTTGTTTTAAAGGTATTGACGAGACGATTATAATGATATAATTTGTAAAAAAGAAGCGTACTTTTTCATTGCATTTTTGTTCATATACGATTATTTGTGTTAATATGATAATGATGTAAAATGAAAAATGAAAAAGTAAGGGATATAAAGTAAATTAAATAAGTAATTGTAAAAGTGGTAAATGTAACATTGTAAGGGTGGTAAATGTTATTGTACAAAAGATTGTAACCGTTTTATAATTTTTAGAGATATAAAGTAAATTAAATAAGTAATTGTAAGGGCGATAAATGTAATATTTAAGGGTGGTAAATGTTATTTGTACAATAATCGTTTTAGAATTTTTATATAAAACAATTTAATTTGTAGATATTCATGATATTTAATAGTACGGTTAAATTAAAAAATATTCAATATTGGGCTCGTTTTGAAGTTATTGATGAGACGATTATAATGGTATAATTTGTAAAAAAAACGTATTTTTTCATTGCATTTTTATTCATATACGATTATTTGTGTTAACATGATAAGGGTGTAAAATGAAAAATGAAAAAACAAGGGATATAAAGTAAATTAAATAATTAATTGTAAATGTGATAAATGTAACATTTAATTTTAATGGCTTTCCAAAAACCGTTTTTCATGAAATGACTTTTTTTCAAGAACCGTTCTAGAATTTTAATTATATAGTATAGATAATTAATGATTAACACTTTAAAATAGATAATATGTTGGAGTTAAATGTAGTTTTGTTTGGAGATTTGACTTTCTATTTTTTATTTTTGAAAAAAATGTAGAGAAGTTGTTGTAACAACACAACTTAATATATAGTTTGATAAATATATATTTGATCAACGACTAAGTGCCTGTTTGTTAGCAAGTTAATTAGCTTAATGAGACTCACAACTTATTCAGTCAACTATATATGAATGTTTGGTAATGACTTAATGATATAGAAAGTAGCTTATTCAGTAAGATTTCAAGGGGGAGCTATATGCAGAAAGTCATGTTTTTTCCAAACCAGTCCCTCACATTAAAAAACACGTTTCTTCCATTTATGAAAAAACTCTTTCAAATAAAAATCTTCTAAATCTATACAGACAGATTAATCCACACAGACAACTTTATCCATACAAAACTTAATGGAAAACCAATCAAACAACCCGTAAGCATTTAAAAATTGTAACTATCATAATACAATACATACAAATACAATATAAACTTCTTTTCGAAATCATCTTCTAAAATTAATCTAATAAATTCCAAATATATTAGTTAAAATTTCTGATATGTTTCGGTTGGGTTTCTACTCTTTCTTTCTTACCAAAAGAAATCCTTCTAAGGCATTGTTTTGCAAAAATAAGCTAGTTTATTTTTTGGGTACATGTTTGAATAACCATAAGCTAGCTTTTGATAAGCTACTTGGTGTAGCTTATTAAGAGTTTTTTATGATTATTCCAATTATGTCCCTCATTAATTTTCATAATTATATATTAACTTTTAATTATAAATAAATAATTAATGTTCTTTTTGGTAATTTAAATGTTTATAAGCGAGTTTTTGTCAAATGTGACTTTTTCATCAGCTAGCTTATCAGCTACCAACTAGTTTATCAGTCATCAATTAGTTTATCCGCTACCAGCTAGTTTATCAACTAGTTTGTCAAACATAGTCTAAATATATATGAAATCGCCACCCGTCTTTTAAAAGAAGGCCCAATCCAATCAAAGACCGAATTTTACATAATATTTTTTGGAAATTAATCAAAATAGTTAAATAACGTCATTTTCTTCACTTTTTAATCCATTTTTTTTAAGTGAACGGAGAAGATGGTCAAGATCAACTACATTTAATTTAAGGGGAGGCTAATTGCACCCTTAACTTTGCTAAGTGCACCCTTATAATTAATTTTCTTCTCACACATCAACATCTGTTTTTTACATTCTCAATACGTGAATTGACCTGATTTTGACATAATTAAGGATGTTATTAGTATTGCCCTTAATTTAATCATTGGGCAAGTCTAGTGTCACTCTTTTTAAGGAGTCGTTGCCTCGTCAAATGAGCATGCAATGTCGAGAATCTTTTCAGGTAAAAGTTATAGTAATGAGTATAATGACAGATAATCTTAACCAAGAAAAGACTCTTACTGAGTATTTATATACACATGTGTATACCATACAGATAAGTAGTTATTAGGTGTTGTTCAATTTTTTTACTGTTTCCCTAGAACCTCACCGTTTATTCATAAATTCAACAGTCAAGACCGTTTGATTTGTCACATAATTTTTATTTGTAACATGTTCTTAAAATCCTAATATCCACTTGTTGCATTGCATAAAAAAAATTACAAGTATATTCAGTATAAACCAAACCAAACAAACTCAATACATTTTAAGAGAAAATAGAACTTGAGACATAGGCAAACCTGAAAACACTAGAACAATTATTTCTATGAAAACATTTTTGAGGAAAAGAAAATTTCTATATGAACCAAACAATTCCAATACAAAAGAGGCAACCATTGTACACCAGATTTCCTTTACTTTTTTACACATGAATTCTATTCATTAAGCGACCGAAAGCACAAAACCGAACTCGAAAAAACCCCGAGTCTTTCGGGTCACCGAGGACCCGAAAGCTCCATTGCTTCAACTACAAGTGAAGATTCTTCGATATAATCTGCATACCTTCGCGGAAAACTTTCTAATGCTCGAAATCTTGGCGTTTCAATTGTTTGCGATGCCTCCCATCGTTCTACTAACCCTTCTCCTTCCAACATTCTCAATACTTCCGACATTTTTGGTCGATACAAAGGGTTGAATTGGGTGCACAAAAGCGCGACTTGAACCATTTCTTCCAACTCGACCCGATCAAAATTGTTGCTTAACGCCTTATCGACCATTAGGTTCAGTTTTCCATCTTGATGGAGCTTCTTTACCTACACAACGAACCACACGCACCAAGTCGTTATGATCAACAATCACACACAATATTTATATGGTTCGGTAACTTGCTTATATTTGCATTGGTTTTAGGATTCTTATTATGTCAATATAGTACATACATGGGAGTGGTACACAAACGAAACTGGACAAGATTGGACGGGTCAGAACAAGATGGAATGGCAAGAGTGAGGTAGGCAGGTGAAAGAAACAAGGTTTTGTGGTTTTAATCTGACATGGGTAATTTAGTAATTTACCAAGGTTGTTAGTCTTTTTTTATAATATTAAATAATACTAGAAATGTACCCTTGCAATGCAGCGGGTTTCTGAAATCTAGAACTCGAACCCTCGATCATTATTCATACTTTTTGTTAGTCTTTTTTTTATTTTATTTTACGATTTTGAGAAACTTAGATTTAAAACAAAAATATATTTTAGTTTAGTTTAATTTAATTATGGTTTTTATAAAAAATAATAATAAATTTTGTTACGGGTCAAAAAATGTTTAATTTAAATGATAACTATATTTAAGATATTTTATATTTAAAATTAAAAAGATAACATACTTCAATAAAAAATAAAAATAAGGTGCTTATCTGCATTTATTTACACGAATTCAAACATTGAGCTTTTAATCAATTTGTACTTTTGGATTTTAAGTAATATGCATTAATAAGTGGTACCTAATGCATAAAAATTAGTTTTTAAGAGTTTAACTTAAATGCTTTATAATATAGTATAGATATATTAGTTAAAATTCAAAATTACAAGTTAATGAAACATAATTATAACTTATTAAAGCCTCATGTTTTTATTTGTATAACTAACTGCAAATAAACATATTAAATACAGGATAAACACTATAAGATAAACTACCTGTTTTATTTTTTTTAAATATATTTATTAGATCAATGCATGTTTTTATAATATAGTATAGATATATTAAGAGCAAATCATAAAATAAAAAATAAATATCGAAAATAGTAATATTGATCAAATCGTCCAATAAATATAAAAAATAAATATTGATAATAGTAGATAATATTGATCAAATCGTCCATTAAATATAAAAAACAAATATTTATATTAATAAATGAGTATCCATTCCACAAATAGATGATGATGTGAGATACTATGCTTGGATAAGTTGTACCAATGTATTATGAAATTGTAAATTAAGTAATTGACTTTAATTAGTTGTATTTTGTGCTTAAAATATTGTAATTAAGAGTTATAGTTTCTTTTATAATATAGTATAGATAAGATTAATTAAAAAAATATTCAATATTGGACTCTATTTTAAAGGTATTGATGATACGTAATTTGTAAAAACAAGAAACATTTATTTTCTTATGTATTTTAGTTAATATACAATTATGTAAATCCAATAAAAATGTAAAATGAAAAAGTAAAGAATATAAAACAATTAAATAATTAATTATAAGAGTATAAAATGTAAATAAATAACTAAAATTGGGCCCGTTTGCTCCCTTTTGTGAGATTCACCCTACTTGGCGCGAAACCAAGGTACAAGAGTAAAATCATCTCAACTTATGTCATATCAATGTCAACCAATGTCGGTTTTTAAGGACAATGCTAATGGCATCCTTATTAATGTCAAAATCAGGTCAATTCATGCATTGGTAATATAAAAAGCAGGTTTTGATATTGATGTGTGTGAGGAGAAAATCATTTATAAGGGTGTCATTAGCAAAGTATAGGGAGCCTCCCCCATTTTTAATCAGATTTGTGGGTCATTTCTCATTTTGCATTGCTAAAGGAGAGATGATTGGCTATTTTTGAAAAAAAAAACGTATTTTTGGGTTACATTTGTAGTTTTCTTTTACAAAAGGCTAATTAAGTTAAGAACCCGTGTTTCTATGATGGGTTTTTTTGCAAGAAAAACCATGTTCGAAAAGTTGGTTACTCTTTATGTAATGTATACTAAAGAAGGAAAGCGAGCGTACCCAATCGAGCATTACGCCTTTCTGGTTAGCCACCCTTCCGAAATCTAAAGCCTTTTGACCCGTAATTAGCTCAAGAAGCAAGATCCCGAAACCAAAAACATCGGTTTTATCGGATGATTGACCGGTCGACAAATACTCCGGAGCAATGTGGCCCACGGTGCCACGGACCGCAGTGGTCACATGAGAATCACGGTGGTCCAACAGCTTAGCAAGCCCGAAATCACCAACAACCGCCTCGAAATCTTCATCCAAAAGTATGTTGGCTGCTTTAACGTCACGATGAATTATCTTAGGGTCGCTCTGCTCGTGCAAATACAGTAAACCTCTCGCCGTTCCTAACGCTATATTTTTCCTTCTTGACCAATCCAAAATCGGCCTTCCGTGGATACGATCTGGAAAATGCACAATCAGATACGCATATTTAGTTCATGGAACTAAATATTCGACGTAAAATGCGAAAATTGAGAATTTTCTACCAAAAAAGTGAAAAGTACAACGGTCTTATTTGCATTTCCAGTTTCGAGGAGAAATGGTTAATTCTAGCTGATATGGGACTCCAACGAGGGTTAGACCGGCACAAATTATCCCGGATTGTTAGACCTTGGCTCCGATTGGGGGAGGACCTATGAGTTGCTAAGGTCCTGTGCACCCGCTCAACCAATTTTAGCAAGTAAAGTTTTTTTGGGGTATGAAAGGTGCACCCGCTAAACTTTGAGCATTGTTCCAGGATATTAGAAACTATAAGAAGTCCCTCGAAATGAACCATAAAAACGAAAAAGTTCCTCGACATAAACCAAAAAACTTAAAAAGATCACTCGAAATCAACCAAAAAACTCAAAAGAATCCTTCGAAACGGTGTAATTTGGCTAAAAACACATCGGGTAACTTCGCGGGCTTTTGATCCACCTTAAAGGTGCACCCCACACGACTAAAATCATGGGTCCGCCACCGGCTCTAATACCATGTAAGAATATGTGGAACCCCATTAAATTACTCTCCAAAAGATCCCTTGAGAAGAGAAGAGGGGTTCCAATATATATCGAAAAGAAAATGTCTTAGTCTAGCCGATGCCGATGTGGTGGTCTAACACGCCCCCACCAACTAAGGCTAGACGGGCACAAATTGTCCCAGATTGTCGAGAGGGGGCTAGACGATAGTGTCCTATATTGGTAGACCTTGGCTCTGCTACGACATGAGAAAATGTAGAACCCTATAAGATTACTCTCCGGAAGAACCCTTCAAGAGATGAGGAACGATCCAACGTGTATTGACGAAAAATGGTTCAAGTCCAGCCGATACGAAACTTTTTTTTACGTTTTCTTCAAAAAAACTACGGTTTTTTAGCAACAGAAGTCAAGTACGATGATTCAAAAAGTTAAACTGGTCTTTGCAAATTTAAGTTTCGTCAACGATCTAATACCAAATACGATACGAACCTTTTAACTTAGAAGCAACGCTGCCATTTGGCATAAACGGATAGACTAGAATCCGCTCGTTTTCATTTGAGCAGAATCCCCAAAGGCGAAGAAGATTACGATGAACAGCCAAACTTATGGTTTCGACTTCCGTTTGAAACTGGATCTCGCCCCCGAAATTATCATCGGCTTTCAACCTTTTAACGGCCACGATCGTGCCATCGCTCAATAACCCTTTATAAACGGTTCCAAATCCACCTTTACCTAAAATGTTCTTCGCATTGAAATGATCAGTGGCAGCCCGAAGTTCCTTAAACGTAAACCTCCTCAAATGGCCCAAACATACCTCGGGATCATATTGATCTGTTTACATGAATCAAATATATATGTTACGGAAACAATCTCTCTACCTTTTTCTGTTACTTATTTTGCATATATCGTATGAATGTTTACGGGTTCGTATTCACATGATAAGTCGATGAATGTATGTTGACTTACCATTAACATCGAAGAATACTTGTTGATTCTTACGATATCGCCACCAAATGAGCAACCCGATAACGAAAATTAGTAGTAATACAGCACCAAAGCTTGTGCCGAGCGCAATGGCCAAACGGCGACTCTTCTCTCCCGATGAAGATTCACCTATTAAAACAAACACCAACTTATATCAGGAAACCACTTGGGTTGCCCTTGTGGCCATGGAGGTTAACCTGCGATTACTCCGGGCCATTTGTAGTCGCCCGAAAACCCACTGTTACGCAAAAAAAAAAGCTTTTGAAAAAACGCTACTTCTAGCAAGTTTCAACAAGTTCAAGAGGTTTTTTTGAAACTTCTTTTCTTTCAATTATTCCCCTTGTATTTTCAAAATACTTTTACAATATGTCCTTTTAGGTAATTTCATATTCACATCTAACTTATCAACTAGTTTTAACCATGACTAGTTTATCAGCTAACTTATCAGTCAACGGCTAGCTTATCAACTTATAAGCTAGTTTGCAAAACATAACCATAAAAACCGAAGGAGGGTGTTTATGTGATAGACACCTGTGATACCATCCGGTGGGAAAGAGAGAGGCTCCGGAAAAACAACCGAACAACCATTTTCTGAAGTATGCTCGCATAGTAAAGGGTTGCCTACGATTCTGAAATCAAAAAAATGAAAAACTCGAATGAGGCATGATCGAGATAAAAGTAAACGAAGGTCAATTAAAAGTCAACTCACTTGAACGTTCGGGCTGATATTTTAGGCAAAGAACCGCTAAGATTGTTGTACGACAGGTCTCTACACAAGCAAGTGAAGCGTAAGATAAAGAAAATTGAAACCATAATAACCGAAAATGTAATATACAAATTCTAGGGACTATATCCGATAACTTCTTTAACCCAGGGACCAAAATTGTAGTTTACTCTATTTAGTTACCTTGTAACAGAACCATTTGTTTACTATCCCCAAATATGATCCTACAACCTATCAATTTAGGCATTCTTTGGCAAAAAAAATAAGCTTATAAGCTAGCTTATTTTCTGGATACATGTTTGGATGGCCATAAGTTAGCTTTTTGATAAGCTACTTGGAGTAGCTTACGAGAAGCTTTTCATGATTATTCCAATTATGCCCCTCATTAATATTAACAATTATATATTGAGTTTTAATTATAAATAAATAATTAATGTTCTTTTTGGTAATTTAAATGCTTATAAGCTAATTTTTGTCGTGATTTTTTCACCAGCTCAAGCTAGCAGCTAGCTTATCAGCTAGTTTACCAAACATAGCGTTAATTAAACGGATGAAGAGAGACAAGAACCTTTTTTACATTATTTTATATTTTAAAAATATATTCATATGTTGGAATTCTCTAAAATCGAGAAGCTGTTCGAAATTGAATATAAATTTTTGTTAATAACTTTGATTTTCCTCCCATGGTTTAAAAATCACGATTTTCATCCCTATGGTTTGCAATTTATTGCTATTTTCGTCCTTGGACTAATTCCTACTCTTAAGTATAAGGGGCTAAAGAAGTATAGAATTGTAAACCATAGAACCAAAACAACAATAAATTGTAAATCATAAGGACGAAAATAGCAATGAATTACAAGGCATATGAATGAAAACCATAATTTTTAAACCACAGGGACGAAAATTGCAAATTTTAACAAACCACAGGGACGAAAAACACAATTTACTCTATTCTTGGAATTTTTAATTTTTGTTTCACCATTTTAGAGAAATTATGGACAGTTGGAAATACTACAAATCTCCATAACCTTTGATAAGGAAATTTGTAATCCAAGATTAAAATGGCAGAGTTCGTTTCAGATAAGAAGACTAAGGGGCCGTTTACCTAACGCTCACCCGGTAAGTGCTTACTAAGTCATGTTACCTTATCGATGAACATGGCAAGGATCATGAATCTTACCCGGTAAGAACAATGGCAAGGTCCAAGAGTCTTACCCGGTAAGTGATGATTACGACTCTTACCCGTTTAGCGCTTACCGGATGAATTATTGCATACGATGCCGTTTTTCATGGACTAAAATCTTAACGAGTAAGGTAATTGATAGTGTTGAATTTACTGGTAAGCGCTTACCGGGTAAGTGATTGGGTAAACGGCTCCTAAATATTGTGAGATAATAAGAAGGTAAGAAGGAAAGGTTAAGGAAAGGTTCATATGTAAATTACTGGAAAAAAAAATCCTAAGAATATATATTTGAAGATGTATATGTGAACCGACGTTATAGATTATTCATATGAGTTCAGATATGCATATGATATGCATCTTCAAATGAATTTTTTCAGCGATTCACATATGAATATTTTCAGCGATTCACATATGAATTAAGGCAAATCAACATACATAAGAGTGAGGCCTCCAACTTCGGATAATGATTCAGGAACCGGTCCGGAAAGGCTATTGTTGTTTAGTCGCCTGGCTTGACCATAAACATCACTCGAAATCAGTAATTTTCCATAACAAATCTTCTGTTACTCCATACGATAAAAAAAAAATGAAACAGGCACACAAACTTACAATAGATTCAAGTTCTTGAGATCTCCCAAAGATCTAGGCAGCTCACCGCTGAACTTATTCCCCGAAAGATCAAGCGTTTGAAGGCTCCATAACTTTCCAATTGCACCAGTGATTGGACCAGAAATCGCGTTATTCTGTAGTGTACTAAACAAACATGACAAATGGTCAATTTTCGGCTCACGAAGATCTCCATAGCTCTAGAAAAGCAACAAAAAACTGTCCGGACATGTTTGGTTTCACGGAATGTTTTCGAGAGATTTGGATGTCATGGAATTTCTAAATCCCATGCTTGTGGAATTTCATTCAAGCATTCCTTCGAACCAAACATAGGATTGGATTGGATTCCAAATCCTGCAAACCAAACGGGACCTCATAAAATGTGATGAAATAACGGAAAGTTGCTTACATAGATTGCAAGTTACTAAGATTTCCAATTGAAGCCGATAAAGTCCCGGATAAATTCTGGCCAGGCAGCCCTCTGATGATTCATAAAAAGAAGACAAACCCATCAAAACTCAAGTATGCAACACCTAGGAAACTATTTTGTGGCAAAATTTAAAGAAGTGAGAAACAAATTTTGTTTTAGTTCCTATCGAAAATCCAAATAAATCGTACTACTTTTTTCATGTGTTGTTTCATATGTGAAATACGCGTGAAAATGTAGTGTTTATAGACCATTGTTTCATATGTGAAGCATTCGGGAATCAAATAGAGACTCTATTTTCAAAATCTCCTATTCAGTAAATTGGTTTCAAAATTTCCTATTTCTAAACTATTTTATTCGGTAACATGCTAATCTTGTACCATTTTGATGAGCATCGTCACCACAACCATTTGGTAAACTATTTTGTAAAAAGTATCCACGTCATCAATTAAACCGCTACAAAATAGAAAATTTCCAAACTTTATTACATCCATTAAGAAAAAACAACAAATACAAACTAAATCAGACTTTGTTGCATTTTTTTAATGTATTTTGGCCACACAAAAAAAAAAGAAAAAGAAAAAACAACAACAACAACTCACAGAGCAGAAACAGATCCATCAGAATTGCAAGTAACCATCCTCCAACTACAAGGATCAACAGATGTGAAATCCCATGAATCAAGAACATTGTGTGGATCCTTTACATCCGATTTTATAGCCATTAAAGCCACAACTGCATCAATAAATAATCATGATTTCGCCACAAAACTTCCATTAGAAAAAAAAAATCAAACAAGAAGCTTTTCTCCATTAATTCTCAACACTCAACCCACCAAAATTTGCTTCAAAATGAAGATTAAAAAAACAACCAAAAATGGCAAAATGAAGATATACAAAAATAGAAAACTAACCTTCATAATTGACACCAGAAGGAGAAAGAGTTGCAGAAGAAACATTCAGCCACGTCATCAAAACCACTAACCCATATACCATAAACACACTTTCTCTCTTCTCCATGCTTGAAAAGCTTTTTCAAGTTTTTGCTACAAGATATTTGTGGAGAAAAAGAATCTTGCCACCATTTTTTTTTAATTTTTCTTCAATAAACTCTTTGTTGTCTTATTGAAATACTCAAAAGACAGAAACAGAATTAGAATCCTGTAATGCTCTCCACCTGTTCGACGAAATTCCCCAACTAAAATTGACACAGTTTCGAATCAAAGATTCAAACCCTTTTCCTGAAATGAAAAGATCTAGTCGAATTTCAATGAGATATGTTGGTTAATGTTGCATTTTCATTAAGGGTCGTTATCGTATCTGGTACAATCAACATCTATCTCTCTAAGTGAGAGTCTTTAACGCTATGTTCTCTGATATGATACGGAGAGAAAAAAAAAGGAAAAAAATGGATGGAAAAGAAAGTTAGAGAAAAGAAAATAGTTTTTCATGTTTTTGGGAGGAAAGATTTCAATTTTTTCCCTCCTTTCCTTTTCTTTATGTCATAAAAAAGTTTCAAGAACACGAGTTTTTTTTACTTTTCTCTTCTTTCCCTCCATTTCCTTCGTTAAATAAGTTTCGAGAACACAACGTAATGGCAGATACAGGAAAGATACAAAAGGAACTGAATAAATTAAGTGGGAAAACCGGAAAAGGATGAAATAATTGGAGAAATTTACATAAATAGCCGGACTAACTTTTTTTAAATTTAACCATCAAAATTATTATTTTTTAAAAATATCTGGAATCCCGCAAGTGTGACACCACAAGGTTCCTTGAAGTGTTTGATTTTTCTGACAAAATCAGACTTTTTTCTAAACTAAAATAGCGATTTTTAAGAAAACCGCAAACTGTAGTTTTAACTTATAAAAGGTTTTTTTCCCGATAATTTGTGAGCAAAAAACCTGATACGGCAAGGAAAATGTGGCTTTTGGTATTATGGTTGTTTGTTAAACTCTTAATCGCTAAGAGGTGAATCTTGTTTGACAAAAAAAATATGTCTCTTAAAGAGCATCTCTAATGGAGGTTCTTATAAAAACCTCATTTTTACACTTTTTGTTGTCACCTCACTTCCAACTCATCAAAACAATAACTCACATAAATGTTACAAACCACAAGGGTTGTGGCGAACTGGTTAACTCCTGGGGGTGGAATGTCCCATCTGTCCAGGGTTCGAATCCAGACGTAAACAACAATTGTGACCACTGAGGTTTAATCAGCACTGATGTCTTACAATCGTAATTTGTCAAAGAATTAGTTTAGGCATAGTCAAAGACACTCTTCCAAAAAGAAATTGCTACAATGGTAGTTCTTACAAGAATCTCTTTTTGTGGGTCTCATATAATACTTATATAAGTTAAATATATAATATTAATGATTATAAAGTCAAGAAAATAAAAAGGAAAACTAGTAATAGTCACTTCACACCAAACATCAAGGTAAGAACCAAGGTTCTTATTTAAGAACCTAAAGGGGTTTGAGTTCTTATAAGAACTCTTCACAATGTTAGCTCTTACAAGTCATTAACTTTTTGCTTATAAGAACCTTGCATTGAAGATGCTCTAATGGTTCTAAAACTCTCTGAATTATTTTGTATCATGGACTTCTTTTTAATCATTCAGCGTCGTAATTTCATTCTGAACAATTACCAAACAACCATATTTGATTTTACACTATATCATAAGAGCTTCTTAATTATTCTGACCACTTAATTGTTCTGATCATTTAATCATTATGTATTAAACCATTTAGTAACCGTCAAACAACCCCATAGTCCTTAGACTTGCGGGATTCCAATTGAAAATAAAAATTTTGTGGCTAAATTTTAAGAAAATTAACCCAATAGACTATTTATATGTAAATTTCTCTAAATAATTGTTTGTATTTCGTTAAATTTTGGGGAAAAACAATAAAAATAAAATAAAAAGGTTGCTTTTGATTTAGTGATTGGACTGAAGGGTGGGAGATGTGATGAGAGAGAGAACAAAATGAAAGGAAAAATAATAAAAGTGCAGGTAAAACTGTTTGCAGATCACGTGTTGGGCTTGTCGTCGCTTTTGTTGGCTTTTGCCTATTTTCCAAAACAAATCTTTTTTAAAATTTTGGAGCGACAAACATTCGTATTTCAAAATAATATTTGTTTATTTTAATTGTACTAAATTATTTTTACTATATTAAAATTTTATCACATAACCAGGCCGGACCTATGTATATTTAAGCAATTAACCGGGTTTCAGTTCATTTATTTAACTTATTTTCGTAGGTAGGATTTTTTTAGGTATAAAAGATTCATCCGTTAAAATTTAAGAGGAAAAATTGAAAAGGTGACACGAAATCAACCAAAAAAACTACAAAAGTCCCTGGATATTGACCAAAATGCTTTAAAAAATCTCTTGAAATCAAATAAAAAAACTTTAAAAGCCCTTAAAACGAAGGCATTATGTAAAAAACGCAGCAGAAAAAATCATGGACATTTAATCTAGTTTTAAAAATCTAGTAAAGTTTAGTTTATAATTTATTTCTTTGACCGTTCTCTTTATATTGATTTATATAAATCTTATGTAAAGTTAATAGGTAAAAAACACACATCATGGTTCATCATCACCAAAATATAAAAATAAAAATAATAAAAGCACATCCTTGACATCATCATAAATCTTTTTTTGCAGTTGTTCACTTGCCTCCACCTATATATTCTAACAAATCTTTCACAATAATTTTGAATATATGTTATATATTATATATATATATATATATTGACGTTTGGGTTAACGTCAAATCAGCTTGTTTTCGTGAGACCCATGAGATCACATTTTTACATTTAAAATTTTACAGCAAAATATTATAAAGGTAAATAAAATCAGAAACTTTACAACAAAAAATACTGAAAGTTATCTTCACAATCTTTTGCTGTGAAGTTTCAAACGTAAAACGTGGTCTCACACCGATCTTGAGGGGAAGGAGGAGTGACTGGCAGATCAAGTGGGCATAGGTAAGGTAAAAAGCTAGCCTGTTTTTTCTTCCATCGAAAAATCAATAGGATAATAACTAGATAGTAAATTATGCATTTGGTCCTTTTAGTATATGGAGTTTTACAAAAATAGTCCTTCAATTTTATTTATTACGTAAATTACCTGGTAGCATGTATTTTTATTGGTTTTGGTCCTTTGACTAAACGGCCTCTAATTGGAGACACTAACTCAGTACATGTGCATAGCACATGAGGGTATTTCGGTCATTCCATATTTTCCCTTTTAAAACAAATAACTAATTTTGTACATGAGTATGTTTTGTCAATTTTCAACTCAAGAACACGTACCACCTTCTTCAATACCAACATCATGAGCAACCGTCAATTGAAACACATAGTCAATAAAATCCAAAGATTATGGACATACAATCACAAAGATTGCACATACCAATATTTTTTTATAATTTTTATTCAAATAATTTGTATTACAAACCCAGAAATTAAAATCTTAAATCAAAACAAAAAATAAAAAACCGAAATTAAATCTAAAACGTAAATCAAACCAGAAATATAGAATAAAAGCATATGCTAGTAGAATCGCTTTGACCACCAGAAGTTTTAGATATGAGGTTTTTTCCTAGTTATGGGTACGGTTAGGGTTCAAATATGGGTTTTTGTAGTTTCAGTTATGTCATGGAGAAACTGGTAATGGGTTTTAGTGTCAGCTTCTGTTTTGAGGCGAATCAATAGAATATGAAGAATCACCAAGGGTTGATATCGAAGGGACCAACGAGTGTTCAAAGGGGACAAGGGGTCGATGGTCACAAAAGGGAGATTCATTTTGGTTTATCGTTTCTCAGTTCATGCTCGGGTTTTGGGTCGTAAGAGAAGGTGAGTAGAAGGTATTAGGTCGTCGGAGAAACGAGATTCGACTTGAGAAGCGAGGGTGACAAACTGATCGGGGAGGGGAGGGGGTATTGAGTTTTTGGAAATTAACAAAACATCTTGTACAATTTAGTTATTTGTTTTGAAAGAAAAAACATAGATTGACGAAAATACCCTCACGTGTTGTGTACATGAGTTGAGTTAACTTCTCCTTCAATTGGACGACCGTTTGGTCAGTGGCCCAAAACCAATTAGAAAAAGTGGATACCACCTGATAATCTATGTAATAAATGACATTTAAGGACTATTTTTCTAAAAACCTTCATACCTTAAGTACCAAATTTATAATTTACTCCAATAAAAAAAATTATTATTTATCAAATTAGGGGAGAGTAAATTACATATTTGGTCCCTTACGTTTGTGGCTTGTTACGAATTTGGTACCTAAACTTCAAAAATAGCAAATAAACCCTCCACGTATGCATTTTGTTATGGATCTGGTCCCTCCAGGTATGCATTTTGTTATGAATTTGGTCCCTCGAGCTAATGACCGTCTATTTCCTCCGTTAAGTACAAAAGGGTATTATGGTCATTTTACCTATTTTATTTATTTTTCTATTTATTAATTAATTTACTTGAATTTTCATCCCCTACCTCAAGAACACAAAGAACAAACCCAAATCATACTTATATTCTAAACCAAAAATCTAAATCAAATCCATATTCAAACACCTAAATCAAACCCAAATTTAAAAAACATAGATTTAAAAAAAACCTAAATAAATGTTAGATTTAAAAAAGAAGAGAGAGAGAGAGAGATTTGAGATAGAGATTGAGAAAAGAGATAGAGAGAGGTCTGAGATATATAAAGAGATCGAGATAGAGAGAAAGAGATAAGAGAGAGATCAAGATAGAGAGAGATCTTAGATAGATAGAGAGATCGAGAGAAGATGCAGACCAGAGGGAGAAGACGAGGTCGTCGAAGGTCGCCGAAGAACACGAGGTCACCGGAGAAGACCAGGTCGTCGGAGAAGACGAGGTTCTCTCTCTCTCCCTCTCTTCTCTGGAGTTAAAGCAAGCATGACAAAACAATGTTATGGGTTTGATTCTTCTCCGGCGTGTACGTTGTTGCCGGCGACTTCGTCTTCTCCAGCGACTTCTCTCTCTCTCTCACACACATCTCTCTCTTCTCTTTGAAGTGAATTTGATTTTGGTTTATTTGTTTCTTGAATGTGCATTTGGTGGTGATAAAGAAGCATTTTTGGGTTTGATTCAACAAATGGTAACATCTTTTTGATTGATTTATGTTTTTGGTTTTGAATATATGTTTGATTTGGGTTTTTTGAATATTAATGTTCTTGGTGTTCTTGAGGTAGGGGATTAATATTCAACTAAAATAATAAAAAATGGAAAAATAAATAAAATAGGTAAAATAACCATAATACCGTCGTGTTTAACAGAGAAATAGACGACCGTTAGCTTGAGGGACTAGATTCATAACAAAATGCATACATGGAGGGTTTATTTGCTATTTTTGAAGTTTAGGGACCAAATCCGTAACAAACCACAAATATGAGGGACCAAATATATAATTTACTCAAAAGGGAAAAAAAAGGAATATTGTAGAGTGCTAAAATGCGCAGGCGGTGGAGAGAGAAAGATAGAAAGAATTGTCTTGTCCTGTGGACTCTTTGTTTGGGGCTATATTCTATTGTCGGGTAACGTGAACAACTTGTACGCACAGTCTCAATCCTCAATAATATTCCAAAATATTTTAATAATGGGAAATTAATTAAAATGATCGTATTTCAATATCGTATTACCAAAATGCCCTAAATCTCTTTCGTTTTGCCGAAATACCCTTTTTGGCCGGGATGAGACCCATCCCGAGGTTGTTAAATTTTTTGAGAAATAGAGGGGTTACCCCGGGATTTAGAGAGATATCCCGGGGTTGGAGGTGAAATTTCTATTTCAATTTATATCCCATCCCGGGGTAAAATATTTAAAAGATTCTATTTAAATATGAGTTTAATATATATATTTATATTTTATACCCTATAATTATTTAGTTAGTTACTTTATACCTTTTACTTTTCTATTTTTTATTTTACATTTTAATCATATTAACACATATAATCGTATATTAACTAAAATGCGTTTAAAAGATACATTTTAATTTTAACAAGTTACACCATTATAACCGTCTATTCGATACCTTCGAAATGAACCCAATATTGAATATTTTTGGAATTAATTATTTATTATATATTATATCTGGTTTAGTTTTAATATCATTATTATTGTAAAAACTTTTAAGAATTATCGATTATACAGAGAGGACAATTTCAATACATTTATTTTTAAAATGAGGATATTTGAATTTTATTTTTATTATATATTATATCTGTTTTAGTTTTAATATCATTATTATTGTAAAATATTTTAATAATTATCGATTATACAAATACGGCAATTTCAATTCATTTATTTTTAAAATAAGGATATTTGAATTTTATTTTTATGTTTAATGGGTCAATGGTAAAAAAAATCAGGTAAAAACATAAGGTGAAATGATTGACCAAATTTAAGACATGTTTGTTAGCAACTTAATATGCTTAATGGGAGTCCCACCTTATTTGTTATAAAATACTACTTATATAGTATATATGATATATAATAAATAATTAAATCCAAAAATATTCAATATTAGGCTCATTTCGAAGGTATCGAAGAGACGGTTATAATGATGTAACTTGTTAAAATCAAAACGTATTTTTTTAACGCATTTTAGTTAATATACGATTATATGTGTTAATATGATTAAAATGTAAAATAAAAAATAGAAAAGTAAAAGGTATAAAGTAACTAACTAAATAATTATAGGGTTATAAAATGTAAGGGGGCGTTTGGTTCATTATAAGGAATGAAAATGAAAATGGGAATGGGAATGCAGGAGAATGGGAATAGGAATGGGCATTGCATTGATGTTGTTTGGTTAAACCAATATAATTAATAAAAATATATTTTATATAATATTTTTAATACAAATATGTGACATCCAACATGAAAAAAAAAATATTTTACATTCAACATCGACAAATGAAGGAACGTATGAGAAAAGATGGCTAAGCGGGAATAAAATTTCCATTCCCCCCAATTTGGTCTGGAATGGAAATTAATGGGTTTGGGGTAATGAATCCATTATATTATATCAAACCAAACAACAATTTTCATTATCATTCTCATTCCTTATCCCTCAATACCCTCAACCAAACACCCCCTAAATATATATATTAAAATCATATATAATCTATACTATTATATTAAAATTCTATTTCGGTTATTGAAAAGTTGGTTTTTGGAAATCAGTTTTTGGAAAGCCAAAATCTGCGCTCCTGACTTCCTCCCACGTTCTCCTCTCGATCACTCCCTCTGCTAGCTTTCGCCTTCCTCGTTTCTCTCCTCAACTAGGTTCTTCAATCTTCCATTTTCCGTATGAGAAGAGTATGACACCGTTCCCCTAATAATTTTCGATTGAAAACCCTAGGTTTTGATTTGGGTTCTTCAATCTACCGGGTAATCATCAATTTAGGTTTTCATTTCACGACTTCTTCTTCGGTTTCCATTCTGACATTTTTGCAGGGCTTCACAACCACGTTCATGCAATCGCTCCAAAAACTACAAACCTCCCCTTCCCCCACCCACGATCCTTCAGGCACCTCCAAGACATTGATGATTCATGCTCTCAAATATGTATCTTATCGCTCCTCTCGACGAAGACACGAATCAGATTCCATCGAATTTGGGTTTCTTCTGGTTATCCCAATCTCTGTTTCTTGCTTCAAACATTTGTAAAACGATCAATCAGAACCAGAATTTGTTGTGTTTGAACCCAGTTTTTGTTCCGATTGATAAGTCCAGGTTCAGACAATCAAGGAAAAGGATTCGAACAAGGAATCCGGTGGTGGTGGTGGCTGCGGTAAGTGAAGATTTGGCGAAATTTTGAAAGCAGAAAAGGCGGTTACGTTCAAGGTGAGAGCTCTATTGACTGTTCGAAACAAGAATCAAGAGGATTTTAAGGAGGCAATTGTGAAGAAATTTGATGCTTTTGCTGATCAGATTGGGGGAAATATTGTTTTGGAGCTTTACAGTACTGATATTGATCCAAGTAGACCAGCTGTTCGATGAAATGCCTTTGTTAAATTTTTTTAATGAATTCTTGGTTTTCTTCTTCTTCTTTTTTTTTTTTACTGATTTTTGTTTCATTTGATGGTGAAAGAGACAAGGGCTCCAAAGAAAAGCAAAGAATATTTGTTGAAGGATTGGTCACAAAAATCGACATCTCTCGGGATTCTCCAGCATTTTACATGTTTTGTGAGGTATGAATAATGTATATAATGTTCATCTTATCATCTCTCCGATAATTTCAAGTGCAGAAGGATTTGAGTTCGTTGAGAGGTGGTGAAGAGTTGAGTAATTCTTTTTTCTTACTCGGCGTTTGGATCGTGTTTGAAACGGGATCATTTTCATCAGAGCCCGGTGTCGGTGATTCAAGGTCCAGTTTCGTTGAGCCTATAATTTTGATTTCCTTTTAGTTTCTTATCATGTAATTTTCAATTTTTCCGTTATATTGCTCTGATTTTTTATTCTTCAAGAAATCACCAATGAACCCATCAAATTTTTGCAGAAATAATTTGGAGCTTCAATGAGATTTGTGAATGCAGGAGTTGAGCATATGAAATATATAATCAAGACTATGGAAAATCTAATGGAATTCATTTGGATGATCCTGTTGATGCCATTTGTGGTAAGTTCTATTTATTTCATTTTATAAATAATTGTGTTCTTGAGGTTTTATTTCATTTGAATATCTCTTTGCATATTGATGTGCACTCATTAGTAGTGCCATTAAGGCCTTTTTAATAGTTTTTTTTAGTCCTTTTTCTTCCATATCCCTACAATTGAGTCTTTTTATTTCGTGTTTTATCATTTATCTGTTTCTTGAAGCTAGAGCTAGTGGATAATCTGTTTTATTTCTTCGAATGGCTAATTTTATGTGTTTTGGCAGTTTTTGAGTAGAACAGATCCAGTGCTGCAGCATGTCTGAAGCACCCACAACTGTAACAATTTTTGTGGAAGGACGGTGGGAAGCTGGATGATGGACGATTTTGACTGGACTTTTGACAGCTTTAGAAGCCTCCACCTGCAGTATTTTAAGAATGGACATCATCTTTTTGATAGCTTGTAACCCTTGGGCATTGAACCCCTTTTTTGTACTAATTGTACCTTAAGTACTTTGTGTAGGTTTTATTACTCTTTTGCCACTCCCTTTTTGTATATAAAGGGAGGTTGGGGGTTTAGTTTAGAATCTAATTTTTAACACCTAAGTACATCTCATCTAAGCGAAAATCAAAGGTTGGCACCAATAACCTTTGATTTTAATGTACTTTTGAATTCCAAAGTGAACCTTTGAAGTTACCTTCCCTTCCCTTGTCTTTTTACTTATGCTTTATTACTTCTAGTGTTCTTAATTTAGTTCTTTACTTTCCTTGCAAGTTATATTCAAGTCATTTATATTCATTGTAATTTATATTTCCGTCATTTACATTCATGTCTTTAATTCATGTAATTTATTGCTTTATGTATTTACATTTTAGTATGAGTAGCTAAATCCATTAGCTTGGGTGTAAGATAAAAGGGTGATATTTCAAACCAAAAGAAGGTGGACATTGTTTCGCAATAACAATGTTCCATCATTTCATTCAAGTTTTATAAAGCCAATGACACTTCTTGACGAGTTGATCACTTTGAAAGTGTGAAAGTGCTATGGCCTAGAGATAAGCCATAATATGCACGTCAACTTGGATGATATGAGAAGCCGACTTGAGAGAGTGACTGATAAAGAGATTTATCACCTCTATTTTTCATCTTGATTTATTCTTGACGGGTTGGTCGCTTGTTAAAAGTGTTAAAGTGTAGAGGATTCAGAGATGAACCCCTTCGAACACTCCAACTTGAATGATATGGGAATTAACTCGAGAGAGTAGTTTTATACAAAGAGATTTGTAAATCCGTATATTTTGAGGACTCTACCCCTTGCTATCAATAGTTGAAACTGCATAGAGATATGTCCAGTTAGATCTAAACAGTAGCGGGAGTATTGAAGTCCGAGAGGAATACCCTCAAAATAGATGGTGGATCTGGTTATGCGGAACTCATGCTGCAGCATACCTGCAGCATAGTCTGCTGGAATTTGTGTTTGAGTCTCACCTAAAAGTCTTACACCCTTTGCTACCTTTATTATTCTGTATCGTTATCAACTGTTAACCAACCAAACCAAATCAAAGTCTTCAAATTCGCCATCTGAAATCATCTCTTTTCTTACACTTTTATTATACTTTTACAACAATCTCTGTGGGACGATATCCGGTACTTTACCGTTTTATTACTTGAAAGACGATATTAGATCTCATTGTATACTTGCTTTGAGGTTTAATTAGCACACGTCTATAGGTGTATTCCAAGCACTATCAAGTTTTTTGCGCCGTTGCCGGGGATTGTCACGTTAAAAGTTTATAAAAGTATTTTAAAAGATTTGATTTTTCTTACACCTTTGGAATCTCATTTGGAAGTGTATGCCAAGAATACCACGGGGGGAATTGTTCACTCTTGACCCGGAAATTGAACAAACATTTCGTAATAGGAGAAGAACGCAAAGAATCGCATTAATCATTGAACCTCCAATTATGGAACCACCACCACCCGGATTTGAAAATAGAGGACCGAGACCACCACCGCTTTTGGAAAATCCACGGGGACCACCAATATTCCATGATGCACCTCCAATTTTTGGAAACCCACCGGAGCACCAATTTCGACAAAATCCACCAAATCAAGGAAATAATCATAACCATGTTGATGATGATGTTGAATCTCAAGGCACCAATGAAATAAGAAATGAAGTTCCAAACATAATTAATCTTGCAAACTCCAAAGAGGGAAAAAGTATGGACTACGCTATCCCCGATTTTGAGCAATTAAATTCAGGGATAATTAGACCCCATATACAAGCCCTCCATTTTGAGCTAAAACCCATCATGTTTCAAATGTTGCAAACAAACGGACAATTTGCTGGAATGCCATCAGAGGATCCACATTCTCATTTAAAATCTTTTATGGAGATCACTGATGCATTCCTGATCCCTGGGGTATCTAACGATGCCTTGAGGCTCACTTTGTTTCCTTTTTCTCTAAGGGACCGGGCAAAGTCTTGGTTTAATTCTTTGGCACCTGGCTCTATGCCATCATGGAGCAACATGGCTGAAAGATTTTTGAGAAAATATTTTCCACCTACCCGTAATGCTAAGTCCAGAAACGAAATTTGCATGTTTAAACAAATGGACGATGAAGCAATTCCCGATGCTTGGGAAAGGTTTAAAGAGTTGTTAAGAAAATGCCCTCACCATGGCATTCCCTACTGTATTCAACTCGAGACGTTTTACAATGGGTTAAACCCCATGGCAAAACAAATGCTCGACGCGACATCAGGGGGGGCCTTTACAGCCAATACCTACAATGACGGGTATGAAATTCTTGAAAAATTTTCCACAAACAATGGACATTGGGCTGATCCACGTGCTCAACCGCAAAAGAAAACTGCTGGGATTCATGATGTGGATGCATATACTGCATTAACAGCACAACTTGCTTCCATGGCTTCAATGCTTAAAAACTTATCTTCAAATCAAGGAACGCAACAAGTTGCTGCTACATCCACCCAATCAGTCCTTTCTGTTGAATGTGTCTGTTGTAGTGGGGAACATTCCTATGAACATTGTCCTCAAAACTCTGAATCAGTAAACTATGTTCAAAACATGAATGCTCCTTATGGCAACAATTACAATGCGAGTTGGAGGCAACATCCAAATTTTTCTTGGAACAGTCCATGTCTAAATCAGTCAGCTCCTAAGCCACAAGAAACTTCAAATTTTCAAACACAACATCATGCTAGTAGTTCGCATCATCAAAACCAAGGTTCACATCACCAAAATCAAGGTTCTCAACATCAGCATAACCAAAGTTCACAGCATCATCAGAACAGGAATTTTCAAAATAACCAACAGCATTTTCAAAAATCTCCTCCACAGACTGAACCATCATCTTCTTTGGAAGCTATGATAAAAAACCTTGTGGCTTAGTCACAAGCTCAACAGCAACTTTTGAGCCAAAATCAAGCTCTTTTTAATCAGCAGAGTGCAACCATCAGAAATTTGGAAACTCAAGTGAGCCAAATTGCACTTAATCAGAACAATAGGGCTAATGGAATGTTACCAAGTAACACAGAAATCCCGAAGGCTTCTGGTAAAGAACATGTAAAAGCTGTGACCCTTAGAAGTGGTAGAGAACTAGATGAAATAGTGCAAAACAAGTTTGGACCAATGACTCAAGCAGAATTTGAAAATACCAAACAGTCAGAACCCGAGATCACTGTTTTAGCTACTGTTCTTGAACCACAACCTGAGCCTACAAAGAATCTAGAGCCCGGAGTAGCCAGTCCTGTTCAGCCTTTAGTGAATGAAATCCCAACCTTACCTAAGGAGAGTGAGACCAAAGGCACAAAAGGCACATCTTGCTCCACCCATTCAAGTAAAACTTTCATAAAACCAGTTCCTCCTTATGTTTCTTACCCTCAAAGGTTAAGGAATCAAAAAGAAGAGCTGCAATTTAAAAAATTCTTGGATGTATTCAAAGAATTGCACATCAACATACCTCTTGTTGAAGCAATCGAGCAAATGCCTAGTTATGCCAAATTCCTTAAAGACATCCTAAGCAAGAAGAAGAAGTTGAATGAATATGAGACAGTTGCTTTGACTGAAGGATGTAGTGCACTCCTGACCAATGGAATACCTCCTAAGTTGAAAGACCCAGGAAGTTTCACCATTCCATGTTCAATAGGTGGGAAGAAAGTAGGAAAGGCTTTGTGTGATCTAGAAGCTAGTATCAACCTCATGCCCTTATCTGTATTCAACAACTTAGGGATAGGAGAGGCCAGACCTACCACAGTGACACTCCAGTTAGCTGACAAAACTATTGCCTACCCTAAGGGAAAAATTGAGGATGTTCTAGTTCAGGTTGACAAGTTTATATTTCCGGCAGATTTTATTATCTTGGATTTTGAGGCTGATAAATATATTCCTATTCTTTTAGGAAGACCCTTTTTGGCCACCGGAAGGACTTTGATAGATGTCCAAAAAGGAGAACTGACCATGAGACTCCAGGATCAAAAAGTCACATTTAATGTTTTCAATTCCTTGAAATACCCTGATGATTTTGAGGATTGTGCAACTTTAAATGTGATTGACTCAATATGCCATGAGGAAAGAAGGACCTGTAAGTTTGACGAAGAAGATGATGAGGAGATAGCCTTAGGAAATGATTTTGAAAACTTAAGTTCGGAAGAAACGGTTTTGGCCAGTGCTGCAGCATTTGAGCAGCTTGACAGTAGTGATCAAAAACCATTCACTCCATCCATAGTCTCACCACCCGACCTGGAGTTAAAGCAACTCCCACCTCACCTGAAATATGCCTTTCTAGGAGAAGAAGGCAAATTACCTGTCATCATCTCATCTACCCTAGAATCACATCAAGAAAAGAAGTTGGTAGATATGCTAAGATTACACACCAAGGCCTTAGGATGGACCATGGCTGACCTTAGGGGAATAAGTCCATCAATTTGTCAACACAAAATCATCCTAGAGGACAAAAGCTTCACTTCCGTTGAACCATAAAGAAGGATAAATCCGGTCATGAAAGAGGTAGTGAAAAAGGAGATTTTAAGATGGTTAGACGCTGGAATTATTTTTCCAATAGCCAGTAGTTCTTGGGTGAGTCCGGTCCAATGTGTCCCAAAGAAGGGGGGAATGACTGTCATCACAAATGAAAAAAATGAACTCATCCCCACTAGAGTTGTCTCCGGATGGAGAATTTGCATGGACTACCGTAAGCTAAACCAAGCCACACAAAAAGACCATTTTCCATTACCTTTCATGGATCAAATGTTGGATAGGTTAGCCGGTAAGGAGTACTATTGTTTTCTAGATGGTTACTCAGGATACAATCAGATTGCCATATCACCCGAGGACCAGGAAAAAACCACATTCACCTGCCCCTACGGCACCTTTGCTTTCAAAAGAATGCCTTTTGGACTATGTAATGCTCCAGCAACTTTTCAAAGATGCATGATGTCCATATTTTCAGACATGCTCGAAAAATCCATTGAAATCTTTATGGATGATTTTTCAATTTATGGTTCATCTTTTGATAATTGCTTGGACAATCTTAAAAAGGGTCTTGAGAGATGTGAGGAAACTGATTTGGTCCTCAACTGGGAAAAATTTCATTTCATGGTAAAACAGGGAATCGTTCTTGGACATTTAATTTCAAAAAGAGGAGTGGAGGTAGACAAAGCTAAGCTTGAAGCAATTGAAAAACTACCAGAACCAACCACTGTTAAAGGAATCAGAAGCTTTCTTGGGCATGCTGGATTTTATAGAAGGTTTATCAAAGACTTTTCAAAAATATCAAAACCTTTGTGTATATTATTACAGCATGACCATAAATTTGAATTCACCAAGGAGTGTAGAAATGCATTCCAAATTTTGAAGAAAGCTTTGGTGACTGCTCCAGTGGTTGTTGCTCCTAATTGGAAAAAAACTTTTGAAATCATGTGTGACGCAAGTGATTGGGCGGTTGGTGTTGTGTTAGGTCAAAGAAAAGAAAAAGTGTTTCATTCAATTTATTACGCAAGTAAGACTTTGAATGAAGCACAAATCAACTACACAACAACAGAAAAAGAACTTTTGGCTGTAGTTTTTGCCTTTGAAAAGTTTAGGTCATATTTGATGGGAGCAAAAGTCATTGTACATACCAATCATGCCGCCATCAAGTATTTGATCTCAAAAAAAGATGCTAAGCCCAGGTTAATAAGATGGGTTCTGTTGTTGCAAGAGTTTGACTTAGAGATTGTGGATAGAAAGGGGGTAGATAACCATGTTGCAGACCATTTGTCCAGATTGGAGAGACCTAGTGAGGATATAGGAGACATCATTGAGACCTTCCCGGATGAAAAAATTCTCATGCTGCAGCATCAGGACTCTCCATGGTTTGCAGATATTGCAAACTACTTGGCTTGCGGAATAAAACCCGCTGGTTACACTAGCCAGATGTTTAAAAAATTTCTCCATGACACCAAAATGTATTTGTGGGATGACCCTTTCTTGTTCAAATTAGGTACAGATCAGATTTTAAGAAGGTGTGTCCCAGATACAGATGTTGCACCAATCCTGCAGCATTGTCACCAAGCACCTTATGGAGGACACTTTGGAGGGCAAAGGACAGCGGCTAAGGCATTACAATCTGGTTTCTATTGGCCAACTCTCTTTAAGGATTCCCACACATTTGCACAAAGATGCAATGAATGCCAAAAAAGTGGTTCCATTTCTCAAAGGAATGAAATGCCATTAAATGGGATCCTTGAAGTTGAGTTATTTGATGTTTGGGGAATCGACTTCATGGGACCATTCCCCCCATCAAACAAATGTCAATACATTTTAGTTGCTGTAGACTATGTCTCAAAATGGGTGGAGGAAGTGGCATGTACTTCAAATGATGCAAAAACAGTGGTTAAATTTCTTCAAAAATAGATTTTTACAAGGTTTGGTACCCCAGGGCACTGATCAGTGATGAGGGAACTCATTTTGTAAACAATCTGTTACGTGAAGTTCTTGAAAAATACAACATTAATCACAGGATTGCCACTGCATACCACCCACAAACCAATGGGTTAGCAGAACTTTCAAACAGAGAGATTAAGGGAATTTTGGAAAAAGTGGTCAAGCCAAATAGAAAAGACTGGGCTTTTAAGTTAGATGACGCTTTATGGGCATACAGAACAGCTTTCAAAACACCAATTGGTATGTCCCCATATAAGCTAGTGTTTGGCAAGGCTTGTCACCTCCCTTTGGAACTAGAACACAAGGCATATTGGGCAATCAAAGCTTTGAACATGAGCCCAGATGCTGCTGGAATCAAAAGAAAACTCCAACTTTGTGAACTAGAAGAACATAGGAACTTGTCCTATGAGAATGCAAAGTTGTATAAAGAAAAGACAAAAAAGTGGCATGCCAAGAAAATACAACACAGAGAGTTAAAAGCAGGCCAAAAAGTCCTTTTGTTTAATTCTAGGTTGAAACTGTTTCCAGGAAAGCTAAAGTCCAGATGGTCAGGACCTTTCCTCATCCACCATGTCTATCCATATGGAGCAGTTGACTTAGTAAATCCTGAAGACAACACTGTGTTTAAAGTGAATGGCCAGAGAGTTAAACTGTACCATGAGCCTGTGACCATCCCAGAGCCGTGCTCTGTGGATTTGGTCACAATTTGTTGAAAATCATTTCTCCTCTTGTGTGTAAATAAGTTTTCTGTATTTTAAATGCTTTCTAGATTAATCTCATGTCTGTTTGTTTTATTTTGTAGCCTTTATCTTAATTTGGGGGTCAGCAGAGCATGCTGCAGCAATCCTGCAGCATCAAAACCCTAATTTTTGGAAATCTTAGTCTTTAATGTTTGAGCGGGAAAAGAGGGGATAAATTCAAAAGCAGTCCAAGGAAGGTACAAATGAGATCATTATGGAAACTTCTCAAAGAAAAGTAGTTGTCTTGTCCCCTTTTTGAAAACATCATTTCATTGTACACCTCTTTTCCTTCCCCATAAATAAACTCATTTGTTTATTTTGTATTTTCAAAAAGAAACCCTTGGCATCCAATCGATATCACTGTCAAAAAGGAAACTAACTTTTCAGTACCCAACCCATCCCTTTCAAACAACTTTTTGATAACCATCACCATCATCGCTTATCATTTCTTTTCAACAAAACCCTCTTTGAACCCTTACCCTTCCTTCTTCATCACACCCACCGGCGATTTCCTCTCTCTCTCAATCGCGCTCTGCAAACAATGGCCAGAATGAAAGTTCCCGTGAGGAGAGACCCCGACGACCTCCCACCATCTCGTCGGCTAAGAAACAGTCAAAACTCTCCTCCACCCGAACCAACTCCTGAACCTTCGGCCGATGAAGGTAAAACCTCCCTCATCTCCGAACCCTCTAACCCACCACTCACCACCACCACAGAAACCCCTGTCACGAAATCCTCGCCCAGACGCCCTCTGCTTCACATCATTATTCCCGCTGCAGCCCTAACAACGATCGAAGAGACTCCTGTCGCACCAACCTCTCACCCTACGATCGAGTCCACTCTAGCCCACAGCACTCAGGAGGAAGAAGTTTCCACTCCGGTCGACTCTCCGGTTAACCCTCAGGTATACAACTTTTCTGACTATGACCTTTTGGAAGGGCAACTCACCTCTGCTAGTGAAGAAGAGGTTGATGTTATGACCAATGTTGGGGGAATACCCCTATACCTCACACCAGAGCACATCCTTGATTGGACCCCAGTTCCCTTTGTCTCAAACTCCGGTAATCACTCCTCACCGATGGAGTTTGATGACACTACTTCCCTCCTCAGTGCTATGGGATTTTTCGATGCTCTGAACTCAAACGAGGAAGAGGAAGTAGATATGCCCAAAAAAAATGGACTCCAGTGAGCATGTCAGGGATGCAATCCCTGACCTAAATGTTGCTTTTGAGCAATCTTGTGGAGAAGAGTCCATGGGGGTTGGGCAAGCTAGTGGGTCAAAGAGTAATGAAAAAAAGAGGAAGAGCGTCAGTGGGGAAAGTGTGGCTAGGAAGAGAAGAAAACCATCATTTAGGGGCATAAGACTGCATGCTGCAGCATTCCTGCAGCATGGCAGAAAATCAAAGAAACCCAAAAAGACCCGAAAGCTAGCCAAGCCAGACTTTATGGACAGACCTGAAGAGGGGGAATTTGGAGGGTTAAACGGTCAGCAAGCGTATGAGTGGTTTGATAAACTGAAGTTCAAAATGGGGGTGGTAGACAAAGGTTTTCCTAGTCAAAGTCGGAATGAATACCCATTCATCAAAACGGTAATAGAAGCCCATCATATTGACAAACTCTGTGAGGTCCCTTCCTCCTACAACCTAACTCTCCTACGAGAGTTCTATTCTGAGGTAGCGGCCTCCAATTCCCAACTGATCCACATCCGAGGCAAGCGGTTTTTCTTAACTGCCAAAGCCATCAACAAGTTTCTTGGTCTTACACCACCTTCCAACACAGATTATGAACTAATGCTAGCCTCTGTCACTCCTGAGTATTTGCTAGAAGTCTCTGATGAGTTAGGACTGTCGGGCACACAATGGAGCAACCACCGAAACTATATGCAGAGGCGTTTCAGGGCCAACCAGCTCAAACCTAATGCCAATGTCTGGGTAAATTTTCTAAGGCAATCTATCTCACCCACGACCCATCAGACCTATGTCTCTGTAGACAGAATGCTGCTTCTGCATTGTCTTTTGCAGGGATTTTCAATCAACTTTGGTGAGGTGGTGCTAAAGAGCATCCAGTCCAGTGCCAGAGCAAAAAGGGGAGGGATGTTCTTCCCTGGCCTGCTCACTCAAATGATGGTAAAAAAGGGAATTCCTAAGTACAAGTCCGATGAGATCATGAAAGAAGCCGGGGGGAAATGGAAGATAGACTTGAAGGCAGTATCCAGACTCAGGGAAAGACGACAGGGCGGAGCTCATGCCTATGCTCCCACAATGCTGCAAAATCTGATGGCCCAAAACAACGAACTGCTGGAGCAGCTACGGGTTCAGAGAGAAGAGTTCATGGGAAAAATTGACAGCTTGAGGACTGACTTGGCTGGGAAGGTGAGTTCTGAAGGAGAAACGAGTAGAGGAGAGTTGGAACAGATGAAGCAATCGCTTGAGGAAAAGTATGCTGTGAAGTTAAGAAAGATGAAGAAGAAAGTGAAGACTGCTAAGAGGAAGATGGAGCAGTTGTCGAAGGAAAAAGCAGAAGTTGAGGCAGAGTTGAAAGGATACAAAGAACAGATGACAGCTGCAGCATTGCCACCACCAAACACACAGCCTACTCTTGGAGAGTAGGACAGGTTCATTCACTTCCCCTTTAGCTCCAATTTTCCTTGTTATTTTACAATTTTTGAGTCTGGGATTGTTTTTGCATTTTTAGGTTTAGTTTTCTAGCATTATGAACATTGTTGATATACTCAAGCATGCATATATAGCCTAAGTAATTTCTGTAGTAAAGATCTTGTTTGAAGTTCTCAACTAGAACTAGCACACCATTGCTTGGGCACACAATTTGGACCACATTTCACTTAGATATGATCAAGGCCATTTTTCTTCATTCCAACCACTTGCACCCACTTACCATACATTCTCCACAATTGTACAACGAGGACATTGCACCTCACTAATTTGGGGGTGGGAAGTCCACCATGGCATAAGCAATCTATTGAAAAAGAGCATAGCTCTTCCAAATGCCATGTTTGGACTTAAGCACAAAAAAGTCCCATAGGGGCTAAGTGCTTGAAATGCATCAAGAAAAGAGCGCAAAAAGTGCCAAATTTTTTTAAATGATGCAAAGAGTGAAAATAAAAGGCAAAAAGGAGTGAGGAAAGCAAAAGCCAAAGAGAGATCCATACTTAAAGTCCTTGTGATCTTAGATAAGAAATGTGGAGGCCATAACAAAGAGAATAGTGTGCTAGCCTATGGTCCATACTTTTGAATATCAATCTACTCGGGATTTATGAATGGCTATACATTGTATGCTTGGTTCTATCTTATGATGTATGCACTCATTGCTTTCATGTGCTAATTTCTCATATTGAGTCATTTTATTTTGTGTCTTGGTTGCTTGGGGACAAGCAACAATTCTAATTTGGGGGTGTGATGTGCACTCATTAGTAGTGCCATTAAGGCCTTTTTAATAGTTTTTTTTAGTCCTTTTTCTTCCATATCCCTACAATTGAGTCTTTTTATTTCGTGTTTTATCAATTATCTGTTTCTTGGAGCTAGAGCTAGTGGATAATCTGTTTTATTTCTTCGAATGGCTAATTTTATGTGTTTTGGCAGTTTTTGAGTAGAACAGATCCAGTGCTGCAGCATGTCTGAAGCACCCACAGCTGTAACAATTTTTGTGGAAGGACGGTGGGAAGCTGGATGATGGACGATTTTGACTGGACTTTTGACAGCTTTAGAAGCCTCCACCTGCAGTATTTTAAGAATGAACATCATCTTTTTGATAGCTTGTAACCCTTGGGCATTGAACCCTTTTTTTGTACTAATTGTACCTTAAGTACTTTGTGTAGGTTTTATTACTCTTTTGCCACTCCCTTTTTGTATATAAAGGGAGGTTGGGGGTTTAGTTTAGAATCTAATTTTTAACACCTAAGTACATCTCATCTAAGCGAAAATCAAAGGTTGGCACCAATAACCTTTGATTTTAATGTACTTTTGAATTCCAAAGTGAACCTTTGAAGTTACCTTCCCTTGTCTTTTTACTTATGCTTTATTACTTCTAGTGTTCTTAATTTAGTTCTTTACTTTCCTTGCAAGTTATATTCAAGTCATTTATATTCATTGTAATTTATATTTCCGTCATTTACATTCATGTCTTTAATTCATGTAATTTATTGCTTTATGTATTTACATTTTAGTATGAGTAGCTAAATCCATTAGCTTGGGTGTAAGATAAAAGGGTGATATTTCAAACCAAAAGAAGGTGGACATTGTTTCGCAATAACAATGTTCCATCATTTCATTCAAGTTTTATAAAGCCAATGACACTTCTTGACGAGTTGATCACTTTGAAAGTGTGAAAGTGCTATGGCCTAGAGATAAGCCATAATATGCACGTCAACTTGGATGATATGAGAAGCCGACTTGAGAGAGTGACTGATAAAGAGATTTATCACCTCTATTTTTCATCTTGATTTATTCTTGACGGGTTGGTCGCTTGTTAAAAGTGTTAAAGTGTAGAGGATTCAGAGATGAACCCCTTCGAACACTCCAACTTGAATGATATGGGAATTAACTCGAGAGAGTAGTTTTATACAAAGAGATTTGTAAATCCGTATATTTTGAGGACTCTACCCCTTGCTATCAATAGTTGAAACTGCATAGAGATATGTCCAGTTAGATCTAAACAGTAGCGGGAGTATTGAAGTCCGAGAGGAATACCCTCAAAATAGATGGTGGATCTGGTTATGCGGAACTCATGCTGCAGCATACCTGCAGCATAGTCTGCTGGAATTTGTGTTTGAGTCTCACCTAAAAGTCTTACACCCTTTGCTACCTTTATTATTCTGTATCGTTATCAACTGTTAACCAACCAAACCAAATCAAAGTCTTCAAATTCGCCATCTGAAATCATCTCTTTTCTTACACTTTTATTATACTTTTACAACAATCTCTGTGGGACGATATCCGGTACTTTACCGTTTTATTACTTGAAAGACGATATTAGATCTCATTGTATACTTGCTTTGAGGTTTAATTAGCACACGTCTATAGGTGTATTCCAAGCACTATCACATATTATATCAATTTAGTATATCTATACTATTCTATTAAAGTTCTAATACATTTTTTGGAAAAAGCGGTTTTTGAAAAACAGTTTTTGGAAAGCCCCTTTCTCCGCTCCATTTCCTCCCCCACGATTCCTCCCCCAATCACTCCCTCTTACGGATTTTAATTCTGATTTCCGCTCTCCCTGGATGAGATCCCGCCTGAATCTTTTTCTCTTTTCTCATCGTATGATGCAAGGTTGCTCCTCCTTCGATCTCATTGCTCCGTCGATCATATTCATGTTTTCACAGCGGGCATTGCCGCACAATCATCAAGGTAAGGCTCTGCATTTCTGCGTTTTGAATACAAGATTCGATCTCTCAATCTTCACAATTCACCCTCTCACCCTGCTATTGATTTGTTAAAATGGTTCAGCTTGCTGGTTATGTGACATCCATCTCTAGGGTTTCTAGGCTTTCTGGTTATGTACCACTTTCTAATGCAGACCTCTTTATTCATTTAGGTTTAAATTCTCAATGAAATCTGATTCACGCCTTGTGTAATTGTTTTATATATCAACAGAAACATAATCGTTTACTTAAAAGTTCAACTGAAGTGGATACTGTGCATTTGATTATTGTTTGTTGATGATCGTTTTTGTTTGTTGGAATGCAAGATTGGGCTTTACAGTTGAAGGGGGCAGAAATTAACTTAATTTAAGTTCTGGTGTCTGTTGATGATAAGAAGGTATGATTTAAGTTTGTTTTTTCGCGAAATTTTGTGTAATGATTATATAAGAGGTAGTTTTTATTTTCTTAAACATCTCTGGTTTTGTTCACAAATCTGATTTTGATTTTGAACAAATTTTCACTTATGTATAGAAAGATTGGGATGGACGCAAGGGATTTAATTTCACCGTTTCAACAACACCAAATTCAAAGGTTTGTCGTTCAAATCCGTATTTTTATTTATCTTTGTTTTTTGTTCCCTAATTCTCTCAGGTAAACACATTAGTAAAAAACCTGAAGAACATAAAAGGGTTCATATAACCGCTTCAATGGCACCAGATCCAGAGGTTTGTAGTTTGTTTCCGTATTTCTATCCTCTAACTGGCTTGCACATTGTTGTTAAAGCTTTCTGTCTATGATTTAAAAATTAGGATAAATCATTGGTTTAAGATACTGCTGATAATGAAAGCAAAGGTACAGGTCTGCTCCCCAAATATTTTGCCTTATATTATATGTACCTTCTCTTATTATTATTTTTTTGTTGACATCAAGCTTGTTTGTTGCTAATTATCCACATGATTTGAATCAAGAAGTGTAGTTGGAGTATGTAACCTGGTATATATGTTGTTGTGTGTTTCTTTTATATTTTAATTTTAGTAGTTTGACTTTGCACATAGGACCTGAAAGACGTGTTCTATGCCAAATTTATGATGGTTATTGAGACAAGAGAGGTTCATGTTTATTTTAAATTTGTATCTATATGGCATGTGATGGAGTTGGGTTGCCGTAGGCTCTAAGCGTCGGCCTGAACGTGTGATGGACTCCCTGTTACACTGGAAGTTCCATTAGCTCATACAAAATCATTTTCCAGATCAAGAAGTTGATTATATAAGAATAAATATTTTCAGGTTTTGAGAGTATCGTGATTTACCTGACAATGTAACATACGGGTGTCAATGGATGGAAATTTGTAATTAAGCAGTATTTTGGGATATTCATTGCTCTGTAGAAAAAATAAAAGCATATAATTCAACTAGACAACATAAATTGAGAGCTTGTAACTTTAAGAATTTTGCTTTGGCTGCGACACATGATTTGAAGTATCCCCAGACATTGTGCATGCAAATTTACCTTCTTATGTTTTTTCCTTGAAGTTAATTTATCTCCACCGGAGCAGGAGTTATCAAGGGTTGTAGGTGACTGAGTAGCAGTACATTACATCACAACTCATAACATGTAGATTTTTGAACACTCCTTCATACCCACCCTGCACCCTAACCCTTAGATCACTATATTTTCCTATCAAGAAACATCTGCTTATCCCCATTTACTACCCCATATTTGTGTGTTGCAACCTGTTTTCACTTTAATCAATTCTTGGAACATGTTTGAACGTGTAAATACGAGTTTGAATCATTGAATCCAAATGCTACTACATATTAGCTAAAACCAAATAAAGCAAAATAGAGATAAAACCACACCATTAGAAATTAACAAAATAATATATAGAAAGTTATTATATAGATAAGATATTTTACCAAAATGATCTATATACACAATGGTCGAGGAGAAAGCAAGTTTCGGTCATACCTTGTATTTGTTTGAACCTGATCCAAGTTAAAAAAAATCAACCCCATGACTGTTCCATCCCCTTTTTTGCACTCATATCCACCTGAGAGGAATAGAGGAGTGGGTTCTCACAAATACCTGACCTTTGGCGATTTCTGGTGTTAGTTGCTGGCAGTTGAAGTCTATAAGCCAATTATGGACTCACTCATCCTACTGCCAATTTTATGTGGCTATTAATATTTGCAAATTTTGTATTCCGCTTTGTTGAATGAGTTATACCACTATTGTTTTTTGTCTGCTCATCTATGTTTCCATGGGGAGTAGTCTATAATATCCAACATGGTTGTCTGATATTCTACTGTCTACAAGTGAAGAACCTACCGAGTCTTTGTTCATGAAAGAATTGAATCGACGGGGTATGGCATCCACTTCATTATTTGAGGAAAGTTGGAGCACATCAAAAGACGAGAATATGATATATAAGGAAGAAGCTTTATTTGGTTCTCAAGGGTCTTCCAGGTCTATTGAAGCGTAAACTTTGATTGGAGGAACCCTAATCGATTAACTGAGGTAATTTAATGTATTCAAAAACTCCAATTTGCTCTTATCTATCTCTCGTTTAAATGTGTAAACATGAAATGAATTAACTTTCACAAAAATGAAGAATTCAGGCAATGGCAATTTATGGAAGGCAGGTTCTTCTGGTAACTTGTTTATTCAACAATAACTTGTTTTGATTGCAAAGCCGTTAGTTCTATATGTGGATTTTTTTTGTTGGAGCTACAAGAAGTTACGCCTGGCTAACATCATCTGAGGAGTTCGTGATTTGATGCATTATCTGACTTCAGTTTCAAAGTTCTGTTATGGCATTATTGGTTACTTGTTTGATGCATCATCTGTAGAAATTGTTGGGAACTCACGACCAGGTTCTTGTATCTACGGTTGTTTGCAGTACAATCAGGTGGTTCTGGTATATTTGCTATATTGAAATTCTTTCAGCTTTGATGCTCGTGTGGGTAAGGGTTATGCTTGTTTCTTTGTTGATAGGTATTATGCAACTTCTGCTATGTGTTGATTGTTCTTGCTATGTTGTCTAGCATCCTGACCACAACCATTTGTTGCTCTCATTTCACCTCTTAAAGTTACATGGCCAAGTAGAAAGATTGCATATTGATTATGTGTGTTATTGGATCCGTGTCGTTATAGTTTTGGTGAAATAGACAAAACCTTAATGGTTTTACTTTTGGTTGATCGTCTTTACATTTCATCTAAAGGGATTGGTTTTGTCATTAGAACAATCAGGTTGCAGAACTAATGGATTTTGTATTTTATAATTTTAACATTTGTTTTGAGTTCAATTTCAATTAGATGAGACCAAGTTTTGAAGTTGATCGGTTTAGAATAAAAAAAAGGACTTGATAGGATATTTTATCTATTACTACCTTATAAAAATTGTATTACGGTTGTAGACGGTTGTTTTGAAAGTTTCAAAGATAATAGCAGAGCGTATAAGTCTCTTAAGCACACTTACTCCCACTCCACACCCACTCTTCTGTAAATCTCTCATAACTCAATTTTTTTAATTTATAAGTTACATTTGATACTCTTATAATCAGTTGTTTAGGAGTCCATCAAATTAATCATCTTACCCTCTTCAGACCTCCCCCCCCCCCCCCCCCCAGACGGGATAGACTTGGTTCATTTGGTCTGGTTTACAGAAGATATCAATATTTATATTATCTCCCTTTGTGCAGAAAACCCGAGTTTATTTTAGTTGAGCTTGGTTAGATTGTCAACTCTGAACATAATTATGTACGTGTAGATGACTCTTTTTTAGCAAAGTTTATTCTTTACTTTCTTGTTATTTAGTTCAATGATTGATGATACTTTATATGTTCTTCTGCAGGTTACATGACGTCTACTGCTTCTATATCACAGAGGTTGCGTGGTCTTTATTGTCTCTACTGCCTACATGAAACACAACCCTAAATTTTGGGATGCAGGTTAATTGATCACAAATATGTAATATTTGTTCTTAAAAGAGGTACTTTTGATCTTATTAAACATCTCTGTTTTTGTTCACAAATCTGATTTTGATTTTGAACGAATTTTCACTTGTGTATAGAAAAATTGGGATGGACGCAAGGGGTTTAATTTCACGGTTTCAACAACACCAAATTCAGAGGTTTGTTGTTCAAATCCTTATTTTTATCTATCTTTGTTGTTTGCTCCCTAATTCTCTCAGATAAACACATTAGTTAAAACCCTGAAGAACTTAAAAGGATTCATATAACCGCTTTAACGACACCAGATTCAGAGGTTTGTAGTTTGTTTCCGTATTTTTATTTTAACGGCCTAAATCTGGCATGTTTGTTATAATGACAAGGAAGGTGCCTAATCTACATCTTTTTATCTACCTTGTGTTGTTTTATGTTACTCTCAGTTGTGGGACTAAGCTTAAAAGATAATCACAATAAGAAAATTCAACTTTCTTCTTCTTTGAGCATATCAAAACTTTTATGTTCCTTAAAATCTCGATACTTGGGATGTATGGGTTATAGGTTTTAAGATCTTGTTTTCTATGTAGTTACTAAGAATAAGATTGTGCTTTTAAATATACGTAGCATAAGTAGTTTTATTTTAATACATTAAAGTAGTCTTCATTTGAACATGGCCTATTAATTAGTTGATTGTTGTATTTTTGGGTTCTATGAGGTATGGACATGTACTCTGTATGCTTTGTTTATCTTTATCCAACATTTTCATTCATACAAAATTTTTACATCAGTTTATGGTTGTTATTCCTTCTTTTTAGGCGTGCTTGGTTGCACCAAGATTTAAGAGATGAAGGGTTAATCCAATAAATATGGCTACAATCATACTGGCTGGTGGTGCAGGAACTAAACTCTTCAATTGCCATTATCTTGCCATTAAATTTGGGAAGGTTCATGGTTCCAGGTTTGGATTAGTCTTCTACTGGTTCATGTTTGGTATAAAGATATGTTATTTCAGCCATGGATTGACCATTTTGCAATCAAATGACACACACCCTTACACACCCTTACAGGTAACAGATCCATTATAGGGACAAATATGGGTTAGGTTATATAATAGGTCCATTTACCCTCCTCAAAAGCAAATAACAATAAATTGTGTTGCACTTTGCATAATAAATAATTGGGTTGAATTGCATTCGAGGCAACTATTGAGCCTACTCGATGTCTTTGTTCTTGGCCTGAAATGTTGAGTATTTGATATTTTCCATCTATTTTAACTACTTTGTGTGGGTCCAACAATACTATATCAAGTTCTTAGATTAACAACACAATAAGATTACCAACCTGTATTGATTATAACAAATGGTTACAAGGTTGATCTGATTCAAGCTATAGATGTGTGTTCTCTGTTTTCTCTCTATTACACCTTTTTGTGTGTGTTTATAATATCTGATATTTTGAGAGAGTGAGAGATATCACCTAATATCTAATCTAGTGTGTATTACACACTTCCTAACAACTTGCAACAACAAGTTGCATTATAAAACAATAAAACTAACTTAATATCTAACATTTAGATATTTTATCTAACTAACTAACTTAGATAATAACTAACTAAGTTAACTTTATCTAACTATGATAAACTAGATCTAATATCTATTAGAAATAGATATTTAAACTAAGTTAACTAATATAATAAACAAACAATTACATTGACATTTATTACAAACGACATAGACTTTAATATTGAGAGTCGACGTTTCGGCTTTAGCTTCAGATTGCGATCTTCAAATTGGATGATCTTGAATCCAATGAGACTGTGTCTTAACAATCTCCCCCTTTGGATCAAGATCATTACGAAAATGATTTTAGCAATTCAGTCTTCTTGTTCAGCTCGGAAGATGCAATCTCTTTCTCTAGCTCTTAAATCAGCATGTCTTTTTCTAACAATCTCCCCCTTTGAAGAGTGGACGTGATTCTTGAAACATGTGATCTTTGCCATTTCTTTTGTAGTCATTCTCCCCCTTTTTGATGTTAAATGCAACGACTTCATCAAAATTAATTGTAAGAAATGTCTATCTTGCGGTTAGAGCCTCTGATTCGTCAATTCATAAGATATTCATCCAGATCTTTTCAAATCCAGACAAAATAGTCGTGTAACACCTGAATCAACTAATGAATCAGTTAACATGCCTGTCAGTAACACTAAGTCACTGTGTGTAACGAATACACATTGGAAAGGAGCTGTTTGATGTTGACTCCCCTAGGGCTTCCATTTAATCATCAAAACACCACAAAGGTTATTTCTATAAACGTTATGACAAAGAAACTAATTCCTTGTGTGTTCGTGCTTGTGTTAGAAAGAATTAAGCACAGATGATTGCTTATAAGGCTCAAAATTGTGTAAACCACTGAGACAACAGTAAGTTAAACACAGACTCAATGTGCATGATTGAAGTGCGAAGGTGGGGCAGACTTCCTTCTTTTCAATATTTAGATTTTCCGAATGAAAATCAGATAACATATGTGCTGCATCCCATTAGAAAATGTGAAACACTTTCTTGTTGAGAAGAAAATGAGTAGATAGTGAGGTTTGATCAAGAGTTGGCATGGGCTAGTTGCCTGTTTCAATAATGTTCACCACAGAATTGTGAAACACTAGTAATGTGGCTACCCGGCTCAGAAAAAGTTGGTGCAGAGTTGTGATATTCTTTGAACTCTGTTCTCACACGCTCTTTCTTTTAAACAGTTTGCTTACTCTAATCACACTCATTTCTTTTCGTTTCTCACACTCAATCACTAAGGATTAACTTCTTGGGTATAAATCACTGGTTAAGGTGATTCCATAGAAGTTGTGTTAATTCCTAGCACAATGATTCTTGTTTTCCTATGATGCATGTGATGCTCAGATTGGTTTAACTATTTCAGTTAAAGCACAATTTAGATCATGAAAACATTTAAAGTCACACTTCCAAATCATGAATTCGGTTTAAGAATCGGGAAGTGGTTTGAACATTTGATAACAATGTTTTCTATGATTGAAAGTTGTCCACTTATCAACCATATATGAGATTAAGATAAAGGATTATACCTTAACGTGCGATCTTATATCTCATGAAGCTAAGCTTAAAGTCATAAACATATGAACTTGTAAGCTTCTCTCAAAAATTCTGCAAAAGTCTTATGTCAAGTCAAAGTAAAATTTATTCACTTAAAATGAAAAGACAAAAAGCAGTAAAACTTTTTAAAGTACGAGTTCTGATCAGAAATAATCAGAAGTCATATCCGAACTCCTTGACTTGAAGAGCTCCCCCTAAATTCTTGCATTACAAAAAAAAAATTGGCATTAAAAGGTACATGCAAAATTTTTTGAGCTCCCCCTCGAAGTAATATTGACCACTTGTCAATTTCTTCTCATTCTCCCCCTTGGATTATGAACATTATATAGAAGTGCAGATATCAATCAGAGTTAAGAATTTAGAAAACTTTTATAGGTAACTACTGATTAGATTTTAAGATTTAGCATACCAAGCTTAGAGATAAGAAAGTTGAACCTCTTTTCGTCTAAGGGTTTGGTGAACAAATCGGCAAGTTGATAATCAGTTTTTACAAAGAAAAGTTCAATTGTTCCCTTTTCAACATGATCTTTAATAAAGTGATACCTGACGTCTATGTGCTTAGTCTTGGTGTGTTGAACAGGATTCGCTGATATTGCGATGGCGCTCTTGGAGTCACAGTATATCAGGATTTTGTTGAAGTGGAAACCGTAGTCGCGCAATTGAGTTCTCATCCATAAGACCTGAGAACAACAGCTAGCAGCAGCTACATATTCTGCTTCGGCCGTGGAGGTTGAAACACAAAGTTGCTTCTTCGATGCCTAACTTACTAGTTTGTCACCGAGGAACTGTACATGTCCCGACATGCTCTTCCTGTCTAACATACAACCTGCATGATCTGCATCTTTGTAGGCTGTTAGTTCAAAACTAGTATCTTTAGGATACCACAGACCAAGATCTGCAGTACCCTTTAGATACCTAAATATGCGCTTTACAGCAGACATATGGATTTCTTTAGGATTGACCTGATATCGTGCACATAAGCATGTTGAAAACATTATATCTGGCCTACTAGAAGTAATATACATTAAAGAACCTATCATCCCTCGATAAGTCCTAACATCAACAGCCTTTCCCGAAGGATCGGTGCCAATTTTAGTACCTGGTTCCATTGGGGTACCAATCGGTTTTGAATTTTCCATTTGGAACTTCCGAAGAATATCCCTAATGTATTTTGATTGATTGATAAAAATACCCGATGAAAATTGTTTTACTTGTAAACCGAGGAAGAAATTCATCTCTCCCATCAAGTTCATCTGAAATCTAGACACCATAAGGTTTGCAAAATTCTTACAGTACTTAGTATTTGTAGAACCAAAGATAATATCATCTACATAGATTTGAATTAAAATGATATTGCCTTTTTCCTTTTTGATAAACAAAGTGGTATCTACCGTTCCTTTTGAAAACCCAGACTTGACTAGAAAAGTGGAAAGGACATCATACCAGGCTCGAGGTGCTTGTTTCAGACCGTAGAGTGCTTTGTCGAGAATGTAAACGTGAGTCGGCTTCTCTTGATTAACAAAACCCTCTGGCTGAGAGACATAGACTTCCTCCTTCAGAATTCCATTTAGGAATGTTGTCTTCACGTCCATTTGAAAGACAGTGAAGTTCTTGTGGGCTGCGTAGGCTAGAAACATTCTGATTGCCTCTAATCGCGCCACAGGAGCATATGTTTCGTCATAGTCTATTCCTTCCTCTTTTCTGTATCCTTTGGCTACTAGTCTTGCCTTGTTTCGGATAACGGTACCATCTTCGTCTTTCTTTATCTTGAAAACCCATTTCGTACCTATAATGGTTTTATCTTTAGGCTTTGGTACGAGTCTCCATACTTGAAGTGCATCGAATTGATTCAGCTCTTCTTGCATTGAGACCACCCATTCTAGATCAGCAAGTGCCTCTGATACACGTGTTGCCTCGAACTTGCACAGAAAGGAGTCATGCATGCACATGTTCATTGATGCTGACCTAGTTTGCACCGGTTTTGATGGATTGCCAATGATCTGGCTTAGCGGGTGCTCTTTGGTCCATTTATGTTCATGAGGCAGTGGATTAGATGATTGTATGTCGGTTGTATCATCTACAAATCCACTTGTACCTTCTTCTGATTGTTCAGGAGGATTGATGGTTTCAGTTGAAGTGGCAGGTTCAGAAGGCTCAGCAGGTACAACTTGTTCTGGTTGTAGATTGATCTGTATAGTATCTCCTACTGTTTCGGCTACTTCTGTCTCTTTATCAGTTGTCACTTCTTCAACTGTTGGAGTCGGCATTTGAATTGTAATCTCTTGTTGAATCGGGGCATTTGATTCAATAGGAATATCTGAACTGGTTGGATGAGTAGTCGTTAAGTCTTCCATCCTGTCAACCACAACATATTTATTTACATTAGATCCAAGAAATTCATCATAAAACAATTCAAATAATAAATCTAAATCAGATAAATGGTTAGTAGAAGTTGATGCTTCATCTGATTTATTCTGTTGAGACGTAGGTCCTGAACTGAGTTGCCCAGAAGCTAGTATTCCTGTTATAACGGGTTCTGAACGTTGTTGTTCGGAAGCCATTTCTTCATCAAACGAGACGTTGATGCTTTCAATCACCGTCTTTGACTTCTTTAGATAAACACGGAATGCAGTTGATGTCGAGGAATAGCCAATGAAGATTCCTTCATCCGCTTTAGCACTGAACTTATTTAGACTCTCCCTATCGTTTAGAACGAAACACTTACACCCAAATATATGGAAATATTTGATTGTCGGTGTTCGGTTGTTGATTAACGCATAAGGAGTCTTCTTGAATCTTCGATGTACCATGGAGCGATTATGTGTGTAGCACGCGGTCGATACAGCTTCTGCCCACAAAAATAGAGGTAAGTCTGATTGACTTAACATAGTACGAGCAGCCTCGACTAGCGTCCGATTTCTTCTTTCAACCACTCCATTTTGTTGAGGCGTTCGAGCAGCAGAATATTGATGTGAAATCCCGACAGATTCGAGATATTCTTCAATTTTGTTGTTTTTGAACTTTGTGCCGTTGTCTGTTCGTAGAAACTTGACCGGTTTTTGCAGATTCACCTGGGTCGTCTTTAGGAAAGTGATGAGTACATCTGGTGTCTCATCCTTTGAACGTAGAAAGTTGACCCATGTGTATCGCGAGTAATCGTCCACGATCACGAGTATGTACTTCTTGCCGCCTAGACTCTGAGTTCGCATCGGACCGCATAGATCCATATGCAATAACTCTAACGGAGCGCTTGTACTTGGTTCAGGCTTTGGTTTATGAGGTGCCTTCTTCATCTTGCTCTTTTCACAAGTTGCACAAAGATGTTCTCTTTCATACTTGAGTTCTGGAAGTCCTTTGACGAGCTTTCCACTGACCAGATTGTTGATGTACCGGAAGTTGAGGTGAGAGACCCTTCGATGCCATAACCAACTTTGTTGCATCGATGCTTTCGTCAGTAGACAAACTTGCTTGTCAGTCTGGACATTTGATAAATTGATTGTGTAGAGGTCGGATTCTCGAGTACCGACCAAGAGTTCTTCGCCTTCTTCATTGCGAACTGAACATCTCTTGGCTTTGAAGTTGACCTCTAAGTCTTTGTCACAGAACTGACCTATACTGAACAAGTTGTGTCGTAAGCCTTCTATATAGCTCACCTTCTTGATCGTGACATTGTCATGTTGTACATCACCATATCCCATGATTGATGAAAACTGGTCGTTGCCGAATCTGACTGTTCCGCAATATTTGTCTTTAAAATTGGACAGTATCTCTTTTTGTCCTGTCATGTGCTTGGAACATCCGCTGTCCAAGAACCATGTATGACTAGTCTGCATAAGAGAAATTACAAATTTAGAGATTTATACGACAACATTGGAATAATCACTTTGATTATCGAAGTGCGGGTCTTGAACTGATTTGTTCAAAAGCCTATTTTGACTTTGATGTTCGGGTTTTGAACTGCATTATCCAAAAACCTATTTTGTCATTGAAGAACGAGTCCTGATCTGTACATAATCAGAAGTTGATTTCTCTCTAAGCTTTGTGTGTCTGCAACACAGATTTAGCCTTAGGTACCTATTGGAATTTGGGTCCTGCTGTGTTAGCACAAGATTTTGGTACCCATTTCAAATTGGGTCCTCTTTTCTTTTGAAATGTATGAGAAGGATTAGTATGAGATGAATGCACATGGTAATTTTCAAAACCAATCTCCAGAATCTTGACAAGAGATAGAAACATGTTTATCATAAATAGAAGACTTTCTAGCAGATAAAGATAACTGAAATAATTGCTTCATTGTATATTGTTTACGAGAAACAACAAGTTTTGAGTTCAAAAGAGCAACATCAGCAATTAAGACATCTTTACTAAGCGAAGTCTTACTACAATTAACACTATTAAACGATAAAACGGTCTTGTCAAGCTTCCGTTTGGGTTGCCATTGAGAATTTACTTCTGGCCTTTGCTTGCTCAGATCTGAAACATGTGAAACCGGGGAGTTAGACCTTTGAGCAACAAGCGAATGTTTCTTCTTAGAATTACCAGTAATGTTCGGTTTCTGTGAATGCTGAGATATATTCTTACCTTTAGCATTTTTAGCTTTCACAGAGACTGAGTTATCAACTTTCGTTGATTTTGCTCTGTTCACTGGCGTACTGGTTTTTCTCAAAGTTTTCTTAACAAAAGATGAATGGTTAGGAAGTTTTGCATTAAATTCAAATTATTCAGAACAATTATCTAAACCACCATTAGAGTTCAGAAAATCAAATCCTTTATTTGATGAACCAAACATATCCTTAGAGTTTGAAGTCTTTGAAAGAACAGAATTTGAAAACACGGTTGAAAAAACGTTTTGCTCAATATTTATCAAAAGTCTTTCATCCGACAAAGAATTCTCGAGTTCAGAAATTTTACGTTCTAAAACGAGAGGAGGGACATATAGTTTACCTTGAATAGGCTTCGCCTCCATTTCCTTTTCAGAATAACTTGGAAAGAAATCACTTGAAAGAGTTTTCTTCTTTTGATATATAGGATTTTCATTATAACTATTATTCGTCTTCGCATAATTAAATGGAAGATGAACTTTAGCTGATTTCAATCGTTTTTCCGTTTCATTGGCTTCATCCTTTTCCGATAGTTTAGTCCAAAATGTTTTAAACTCAGGGATTCTGCGAGCTAATTGCATTGAAAGATGATCATAAAGTCCTGGCACTTCAGACATCCCTTTTTGTAGACATGAGGATTCTTATAACCGATTCCCCATCTCTCTATTTCCTCTTTGGGTTTGTTTAGAAAAATAGTCTGTTCAGTTTGACCCAATTTGTATAACTTCTCTTCCAAACTTTTTAATTTTCCCAATAAAGAAAAGTTTTCTTTGGTACAAGAAGCATGCAATTTTGTAAGCTCATAAATATCTATCTCACTTTTTAGCAGTTTAGACTTGAGTTCAGAATTCTCTTTAAGAATTATTGTCTTTTCTTTTGCGTTGGTGTCATTATCTTTATGTAAAATCTCAATCAATACTTTCTTCTCAGCAATTTTATTGCTAAGTTTCTGTATTAATTGGTTTTTGTCAGTTATGACACCATTTTCTTGCTCAAGATTAAATTCTAACTCTTTTTGTTTTAAACTCATGACATGCATTTTATTCATGAAATTTGAATCTGATAAATTACATACCACCTCGTCTTCATTATCTGAATCAGCGTCAGCATTTGATTCTATCTTGCCCATCAAACACATGTTGACGGCTTCATCTTTCTCTTCATCCTCTTCTTCCTCGTCTGAGTGATCGAGCCAGTATTCATCCTCAGCCATCAGTGCCTTGCCTGCCTCCTGTTGCTTTGCAAGAAGCATCTTGTTCTTGTAGTAGTCTGAGTTCCTGACTTTTGGTCTTCGGCAGTCTCTGGCATAGTGACCTGTTTTGCCACAGTTGTAGCACGTTGGTGGTTCTGGCTGACTGGATCCTTCAGCTTTAAACTTTCTTTCTTCTGGTTTCCTCTCCTCTAATCTCTTCCCTTCAGACTGATACCTTCTCTCTTCAGGTTTCCTCTCTTCTGTTCTCTTTCCTTCAAATCTCTTTCCTTCATATCTGTTTCCTTCAACCATTTCCTTGTGGATGTAGTTGTTTGGACCAGAAGAATACTCTGACTATTTGAACTTGGATTTGTGTAAAACCTTTTCTGAAAAGCACTTGTTAGCATAAGCATTGCTTGCTTCATTTGGTCATTTTCATCCGTGTCAGAGTTTGCATAAGCTTCATCTTCTTCTGATTCATATACAATCGCCTTGTTCTTCTTCTTCCTGACTACAAGAGCGACTGTGTCTTCAACTGTCTTTCCTTTCTGTCTCTTATCTTCTAGAATTTCATCCACCTCTTCTTCATTTTGTCTGAGGGTTTCATACACCTCATGAAGTGGAATCTCATTTAGATCTTTTATCTGCTTCATCTGCCTAGCAAATCTTTTCCATTCCGGTTGAAGAATACTCATGAATTTGACGTTTAGCTCAATTTGAGATTTGTGGACTTTGTTCTTGATAAGTTCGTTCAGCAAAGTCACAAACCTGTCATAGGTTTCTTCTAAAGTTTCTCCTACCCTGCCTCTAAATTCTTCATAATTATTTAGGCAGTTGGAGATTTTAAGTTGATTCCCAACCTTCGAACCCAGCATCATCTTTTCAAGCTGATCCCACATTTCTTTGCCGGAGGCCTTGTAGCTGTCAATCTTTACATATATTTCATTTGGAATTCCTTGTAAAATGTATGACTTAGCTAATCTGTCGCCTTTGGCTCTTCTGAGGTTATCATCTCCTAGCTCATGAAACTTAAGTTCAACTTCAGTAGGCACATTTCCAACTACACGAGTCGTCATGATTGGTTTCATAACCCCTTCTTCTATAGATCTCCTGATGAAATCACCCAGCTCATGTCTGTCAATGAAGTTCAGAAACCGATCCTTCCACTGTTCGTATTTTCCTTTAAAGAGAACTGGTGGCTTGGTGTCAGTTCCTATAGCAAGGGCTTCTCTTGAGGTCATCCTGTATTGATTAAATATGCAATAAGAATTGTATTGACCGTTAGTCCAGATAAAATTTGATCACACAAGAAATTTTGTCCCCCTAGGCAGACTTAGCACGGGGGTCCCGCTAAGTCTAGATTGGAGCAGAGAGGTTTGCGTGTCAAGCACTGTGCGCAAAGTTGAGGTTTGCGTTTCAAGTGGGAAGCGCAAAGTAAGGTTTGCGTTTCACGTGGGAGGCGCAAAGTAAGGTTTGCGTTTCACGTGGGACGCGCAAAGTAAGGTTTGCGTTTCACGTTGGACGCGCAAAGTAAGGTTTGCGGTTCTAAGGTTTTGCGTTTCTTATTTGTTATGAGAAGTGAGATAGAGGTTTGCGTATGCTTTTGGAACCGAGAAGTGGACTTTGCGTTTGGCTTGAGAGGCGCAAAGTTTGAGCTTTGCGTTTCTCTTTGAGGAGCGCAAAGTGAAGTTTGCGTTTCACTTGAAGAGCGCAAAGTTGGACTTTGCGTTTCTTGTTGGACGCGCAAAGTTTGAACTTTGCGTGTGATCGTCTTCTGCTTTGCGCTTGTTCGTCCTGTACTTCGAAAAATCATCGAAAATCTGTTCCTGAAACGATTTAGCAATACCAAACTCTACCCTTATGTCTAGAAACACTTCTAGAACTGAAAATAAGCACTCGATCTCAATAAAACACACTTTTTGAAGAAAGATTTGATAGCACAGTGACTTTTTGTTCTCGACTATTTTCTCACTAAAATCACAAAATGGAACTCGATTAAAGCTCTATACTGAAATTAATCACACACAAATCGATCTAGCATGCTAATCGATCACAACCTGATCGATTTTAACACCTAAAACAGTTTAAATCACTAAATCGATTTTCAATAAGAACACAGAGACGTTTTTCTAAAAAACTTGATTTGATCTTAATCAGGCTCTGATACCAATTGTGGGTCCAACAATACTATATCAAGTTCTTAGATTAACAACACAATAAGATTACCAACATGTATTGATTATAACAAATGGTTACAAGGTTGATCTGATTCAAGCTATAGATGTGTGTTCTCTGTTTTCTCTCTATTACACCTTTTTGTGTGTGTTTTTGTGTGTTTATAATATCTGATATTTTGAGAGAGTGAGAGATATCACCTAATATCTAATCTAGTGTGTATTACACACTTCCTAACAACTTGCAACAACAAGTTGCATTATAAAACAATAAAACTAACTTAATATCTAACATTTAGATATTTTATCTAACTAACTAACTTAGATAATAACTAACTAAGTTAACTTTATCTAACTATGATAAACTAGATCTAATATCTATTAGAAATAGATATTTAAACTAAGTTAACTAATATAATAAACAAACAATTACATTGACATTTATTACAAACGACATAGACTTTAATATTGAGAGTCGACGTTTCGACTTTAGCTTCAGATTGCGATCTTCAGATTGGATGATCTTGAATCCAATGAGACTGTGTCTTAACACTTTGGCTACTGCCTATTTTGTGAACAAATAAACTTGTGACGACCCAATGAATTACTGTGATAACATATGGTGGTGTTTCTTGACGTGTGTTTTTATCGTTGTTGTTTACAGGATGTAAAACCGTCACAAGGGATCAGTTGGGACTGTTGGGTACATGTGCACAAGACATGGATGGATGGATCAACAACGAGCGATGGCAAAAATTGGTTTCTTTAAGGTTGTGGTCCGTCTTTGAGGTATCTTAGATACAGTATGTTGTATCAAAATTAAAGATAACAAGTCAAATCTTTATACCAATTTTGATCATTCATACATTATCCCTGATGGAGGTTGGTTTGTTCTGATGAACTTCTTGTTATTCAATATGGTACTTGTATACATGAATGACATTTTTCGAGAAAAGTTATTTACATTCCGCTGCATCGCGCGGGTATTTGACTAGTCGAATCTTTTAAATCTTTTACCCCGGGATGGATATAAATTGAATTAGAAATTTCACCTCCAACCCCGGGATATCTCTCTAAATCCCAGGGTAACCCCTCTATTTCTCAAAAAATTTAACAACCCCGGGATGGGTCTCATCCCGGCCCTACATCCCGGCCAAAAAGGGTATTTCGGCAAAACGAAAGATATTTAGGGCATTTCGGTAATACGATATTGAAATACGGTCATTTTAATTAATTTCCCTTTAAAAATTATTAATATAACTTTTTTTTTTCAAAAAAATATAAAAATTATTTATTTATCGTCCATATTACATTTTGTTTTAATTTGTTAAATGTGGATGTTCATGCAAGCATCTGCATAACTCGAAATAATCCCAAGGTTCTAAAAAAAGATATATTTTTTTTTCAGTGAGCTTACAGGAATCGAATCGATGACCTTCTAAGGATAATTTTTAAAGGTCTTAATCTTATTACCAGTTGATCGAACACTATAAGGTTTTGTACTACATTTTATTTAAATTGATTACGGCCTTTAATATTGTATTATTATTGACATGAAAGATCGTGTGAGAATAGGAGTTAACATAGAATCGTAAGAAATAAATTTGAACCATTGATCATTTTTAATCTTACTTGAACCCGTGAATTCCACTTATCAGTTATCATAAGGACTCTAACCGATGACCTCTAAAGATAATCCCTAAAGGCCCGGATTTTATTATCAGTTGATCTAACCCTATAAGGTTTCGTACTACATTTTATTTAAATTGATTACGGGTTTTAATCTTGTATTATTATTGAAGACGAAAGATCGTGTGAGAATAAGAGTTAATGTGAATAGTGTAAGAAGAAATTTGGACCATTGATCACTTTTAATCTTACTCAACCCGTAAATTGCGTCAGGGTCGTGCCTAGGGGAGGGCAGGTCGGGCGCACGCCCAGGGCCCACAAGAATTAGGGGCTCATTCTTTAATATATATATTATATATATATAGTAGTAGTTAAAAAATTAGTAAATAAAAGAGGCACAAATTTTTTAAGTATCTAATAGGTCACCAAAAAGAATTTAACATTATATTAAGGGTCCAAACATGTATTAATTACATTGGAGAATAAAATATGTAAAAAGTTTATTGATCGTTAATCTTATAGTATTGCTTATTACTTATTGTTTCTCTATTTTTTTTTAATGGAGTTTGGAGTACTACAATATTAAACCCCTTTGTCCAAAAAACCTTGATATATTTTCCATCATTTATCTTTTACTAACTCTTTTGATTATTTCATCAGCACAGTGGCAGATCCGCGATTTTTGCCTGGGGGGGGGGGCACCTTTAAGGTAGATTAAAGACCCACAAAAACGTTCGATACATCTTTAGCCTAATTCCACGATTTCGAGAGATTTTTAAAGTTTTTTTTTGTTGATTTCGAGGGACTATTTCGAGAGATCTTTAGCCTAATTCCACGATTCCCTCCACCTTTTACAACATCTGCCTCTGCATCCACATGAATTCTATTTATGTAGTAGAATATAGTAGATATATTGTTATTAACTAAGAAAACTCATACATTTTGAATTTTTTTTACCAATAAAATGAGACGATCCAACTTATATTTATATTTAGGAATGCAAATCTACCCTTGTTTTTAATACAATATTGACTCGTATCTCTAAAACAAGAATAAAATCTCAAACTACTACCAACATGGACTTTAGATTCTAAGATTGGTTATTAATAAAAAGTTTGTTTTAACCCTAAATTAAATTTTAAAATGGTGATGAAGACATTAACATGAGGTGACATGAAAAATCAACTGATTTACATAAAGTGTTACTCCGAATAGTTAAAACAATAACCCAAAATGATGTCAATATATATTAAAGGTATATTATATGATGTGTTTGATGGTGAAACAAATTTACAATGCTATATTCGGAAAAACGGTTTTATATGAATTATTAGTATCCTCTAAATTCGATGTTAATCTAATGATAAAAACAACACATTGAAAATTTTTAACGTACTTATCGAGGGCCCATTTTCATATGTCGCCCATGGCCTATAAAATGTCAGGAACGGGCCCGAATTGCGTTTATCACATGGACTGATCCGGTGCATGTTGGTGCACCACATTAATGTTGATCTTCAACCAGGATTGCTCCAAGGGTGAAGAAACCTTCTTTACCTTATCACCGTAACTTTATTCTCATCGGAACTCAACTTTATTATAATACGTTAAATGTTCTACTACTAAATAAAATTCATTTATTACATTATATATTGACGCAAATATTGTATATTTGCATTTAAATTATTTAATACCATTACAAAAATTGAATGTTTCCATTATATAATAACTTTAACCTAATATTCGAATTTTAATCATAAAAGAAACATGCTTAATTTATGAGTAGATTGAAGAATTTCAATTACAAAGACATTGTTAATAGAGGATAAATTGAGTAGCAAAGATTTGCAATAAACAACTAAGGCAGATCGTATGAAAATGTAATGTTTTATTATTATCTTATTTTGATTAACATACTTTAAAACTTTTGTATCGGCACATGAAATATAAAATCTCAATTATTTAAATATTAGAAACGTACTCGCGCAATGCAGCGAAATACATCACGATTTTAATGTTTCATTTTTTTTTGTCGATTTACAGTACGATTTTGGATGGTTTTGAGAAAGTGATAATGTTTTTTTTTATAAATTTGTTTAATTTAGGCTTAATAATATAATGTTTTTTATATAAAAAACTTAAGTATTTTGTTATAATTCAATGATTATCTTATATATTTTAATGACATCTAGAAAAAATAACCAATTACATAAATATAATTAAAACAAAATTATAGTAGTATAATATATTAATTAATAGTGATACATGGACAGGTCTACATAAAAGCAATGCCCTACATATACCAAATTGGTGGGTGTTATAAGTTTGCAGTAGTAATATGTATATTGTGCTTTAATACTTGTAAATTAAAAGATTTTTAAAATCTTGCATAAAATGATGGTATCTTATGCGTAATAATTTGTATTTAAGAGTTTTTTATCCGTGATTTATAATATAGTATAAATAGTATAGATCTGGATGACTTATTTAAGCATTAACAAATAATAAGTTACCATGTGGACATTACAAAATGACGTGGTATACAAATAAATAATATTTGCAAACATGGGGAATGACTAAAAACGATCACATGTATGATATATTCTAATTTATATAAAATTTTAAACAAAATAAACGGATTGAATTGAACATATTATGACAATTAAAAGTTTTTTTGTATTTTACTTTGTTGTTATTAGTACAATAGCTGGACAAAATCTAGTTGTTTTTGAATTTTTAAGCTTTTTAACACATGTTGTAATATTCCAAAAAAATTTATTAAAATAAAGTATTACTTGTTTGGTTGATTTTTATTAAGTTATGTATGAATAAAACTATATGGATTAATTAATCTGTTTATATTAAATAAAAATATTTTCATTTGTGAGGCTATGATTTTTTTATAGATATTTTGATTTTTTATTATAAAGATTTTTTAGATAATACGTTGGGGATAATTTTAATTAGTTTTTTATTCAAATACTAATTCCCTTCAAAGTTAAATTTCCATAATAAATATGTAATTATTAGTTATATTTTTTAATTAAGTAAGTATTAAATTTATACAAAATGGGAATGAATTTATCGACCTCATAATTAATCCTCCATCCGTTTCAAAAGTAAATGTCTAGATTACTAGATTAATTTATCACAAAATAAATGTGAACTTTAAAAAATAAATATAAAAACTTTCTTATTTTATCCTTGACTGAGTCATGAGATATTAAAAAAATTATTTTTCTATAATTAAAGATAAACTGTTATTTTATTAATTAAAAAATATAATAATTACACAAAAATTGTATGTTTTTTCATTACAAATATTTATTTTGAGATAAATTAGTAAGGGTGTGTTTGGTTTGCAGACTGGGTGGGACAGGACGGGACAAAAATTCACTGTCCCATGTTTGGTGTGACATTGGACAAGACAAAAGTTCACAGTCCCATGTTTGGCACGACATGGGACAGCGACAAAGACTGGACAGGGTGGGACAAGATGGGACAAAAAGGGGTATTTTCTTGTTCCACCAAAATAGGTGGAACAACATGGGACAGAAACTAAAAATCACTGATTTACCGCCATTTGATATATAATCCTAATATGATATTAGTCTTAAGGGTCACCACTACCCATCGTCGCTACTACCACCATCGACGACCACTAGTAGCCACCGCTAACCACCGTCGGCCACCTCTACCTATTTCTCCACCATAACAACCTCCTCCACCACCTCCACAACCATCGGTCATCGCCACCACCACTACCATCGTCGACCACCTCCACTAACACCGATCACCACCACCTATTGTCGCCACCACCATCGACGACCACCGGTAGCTACCACCAACCATCGTCGACCACTTCCACCTCTTCCTTCACTACTACAACAACTTCCTCCACCACCTCCACAACTAGACTTGGCAAACATGTCGTGTCGTGTCGGGTTCAAAGTTAAACGGGTTGAAAGTGTCTAACCCTAACCCGACCCGTTTAATAAACGGGTCAGAAAATCCCAACCCTAATCCGACCCGCCTAACCCGCCTAACCCGTTTAACATTTATAAAATTAAAATTAAAAATCGAAAATCGAAAATTCACATAAAATACAAATACAAAATTCAAATGAAAGCATTAGAAATCCAAAATTTATAGTTCAAAATTATAATCAAATCTAAAACACTAAAAATCCAAAGCATTTAAAGGAAAACTTATATATATATATATAGGGGCAGGTTCAAACGAGAAGATAAACATTTTGCGAGAAGGCGAGAAGTGTTTAATCATATATGATACACAAGCTTAATTGTAACACCCTCAAATCAGGAAATAACAACTTATTTAAAATTTTCTAAATACATCAATAAAGGGATTATCTACAACCACAAATTAAGATTTAATCTCAATACAAACATTCATTCTATACAAAAGTCCATGATAAGAACGGGTGCTACTAAATCCCCCAAGATAGTCACTATCTCCAACATTGCGGAAGACTTCACCAACTACTTACTTTAGTGTCTAGTTAAGGCTCTACGCTTCATAGAACTGCTAGAACCCAACTCCCAACTGGAACCTGTTGCACATGCCGACAAATAAAAAAGGTTAGGCTTAACGCCTAGTGAGCTCAAGAGTTTTCAACATATATAAAGATGTCTGTGAAAATAGATAATGCAGTTTAATTCATAATCTTTCAAAAGGTATGCTTTGAATATGCAAACGACTCGTTTTCCAATAATATGCATTTTAGACGGAGAACACCAATTTGGACATTTTCCAAATCAAACTACTACCAAATGGTGATACCAAGGTAAACCGCCCCTTCATAAACTAGCTTTAACCCGAAATTCACTCAAAGCGTAAATATAAATTGGACTCTCCATTTAAGAAGGTACGGTTAAACCTTATATTTCAAAACACCCAAAACACGGGTGGGGCATAATACTCAACCCATAAATCAAGGGTAAAACCCCAATACACAAAACGTCACCGAAACTTGGATAATAAAACTCAATACCCAAAACAACACCTTTCGGTGACGGGGGATCCCGATTCCATAAAATGTGACGGTCCACAAAGTAAGCCCATTTTATGTTGTTATGACTAGTCATATAAACGAAAGTACACGCAAGAGATGTCAGGCTCAGTAGCTTTAAACGTACACCCACGGAAACTCGAGTTCAACCCCGTCGGGTTCCTATGTCGAGCCCCTCATCTAATATCGTAATACTTGAGCACGAAGGACTTATACCGCACCCGGTACCTTAACGTGCAGCACGTAGGACTTACATCTCACCCGATACCTAACGTGCAGCTCGTAGGACTTACATCGCACCCGATACCTAACGAGCTTCATCCAAAATTGCCAACAAAGCTCGAAGTCGAGCTACCAAAACTGGACAATTGTCCAAAGACCCAAAATCAAATGAAAACACCAAGTCGCAGGCTTAGCAACCCATTGACCAATCGGTAAATGAAATAACTTACAATAAAACGCACTCGACCAACGGATATGTAAACACCGCGACTAAAAGTAAGATTAGTTCAAAACTCAACATTAGTTGAGGCAACCCATTTTCCAAATGAACTCATAACACAAAATATGCATTTTCCAAATTTAATTGCTGATAAGAACGAAAATCATAAAATGAGACTATAAACATTCTTTCAAGTACCTCACCTAAATGTGCAAGTGATACTTTATAAAACATTACATTTCATGAATGATGCATAAGACCCGACAACCATTTACAAGTGTATTTCTTTGACCAATAATTTATTTATGCAATGAGACCTCAAACACATTCATTTGTGACACATTTATCAAAATGCCCAAAAATCCCAAATATGGGTATTATACAAAGTTTATAAAGATTAAATACGTCAAATAATCAAAGATTAGCAATTAACCCAACATTTGATAATTTCATGTAGAACACATAAACACTCTAAAATAGACATTTTGGCATGTACAACGTTTTCACAAATCAACTTGAACGCACCTTGCTAGATTTAGGCCAAATCTAGATTTTACCCAACGAGCTCTTTTGAAGACCACTTGAATCCTCAAGCCGAAATCTTCCAAAACCTAGATCCGAACATTCCAACCCATAAATATCCATAATCGACCATAAAAAGACATTCTCCAAACATAAAAATACCAAGATCCCAACAAGATCAAAACCCTAATTTCTCCAAAACCATTAGATCCGAGATTTGAGATATCAAACACTAAAGAAACCACCAATAGAACATTTATAACCTTAATACAAGAAAACTTACCCTTGGAGACGATGAGACTTCCGAGAACACCCAATCCAACACTTCAACCCGAGCTCCCAACCGTTGAACTTGATGAGGAAGATGAAGATGAAGGTTTTGTGGTTCAAGATCCCAACTAGCTAGATGATTGAGAATCATGAGGTTTGGGGAGAGAAAAACCCCCAAAATAGGTTAGGGTTCGGTTTTGGTGTTTGGGAGAGAAAAGGGAAGAAGATAGAAGTGAGAGTGAGGGAAATGGTTGAGAATCGCGACTCTTAAAAGACCCTGGGGCCGACGGCGATTGTGCCCGGCGATTGTGCCAGGGCACTATCGCCAGGGCACTATCGCCCAAAACGTACCGCAGGCACACCCCCGCTGGCGATTGTGGTCGGCGATTGTGCCCAGGGCACTATCGCCCAGAGTGTACCGAGGCTTGTTTCTTCCCATTTTCCGCACAGACCACTCATGACGCGATAAGGCTTAAATAGGTAAGATATAGGGGATGAAATCCCACGATAAGAAACAAGAATTTCTCAAAGGGTTGGCTTTCACAGACAGGAATTTACGGGTGTTACATTAATCATATATGATTAAACACATGTTATATTGGCAATACATAGACGTTTAATCATACATGATTAAACACACCTACAAGTCGTGTAATCATATATGATTAAACACTTTTCGTCTTCTCGCAAAGTGTTTACTTCTCACATGATCCTCCCTCTCTCTCTCTCTATATATATATATAAACGGGTTATTCGGGTCATTTTCGAGTTGAAATTTTTGACCCTGACCTTACCCGTTTAATTTTCGTGTCGTGTCGTGTCAACCCGTTTACTTAAACGGGTTGAAATGTTTTACACAAACCCGTTTATTTCGTGTCGGGTTAGCATGTCGTATCAGTTTTTGCCAGGTCTATCCACAACCACCACCCATCGCCACCTCCACCCATTGCCGCCGCCAACCACCGTCACTGGCTGTCACCATTGTCGCTCGCCGTCAACCATCGTTGGTAACCTCCGTCTCTTCCTCCACTACAATAACCTCAATTACCATTGTGCACCGCCACCACCACTACATCTATTACTATCTTTCACTTTCTTCACAACTATCGTCTTTCACCGGTCACCCATCGTCTTTTATCTTTACTCGTCGCTGCAACTATGCATCCGTCAATTTATTAAGGTCTTCCAAATTGAATCAACTATTATATTTTTTTATATGAATCCGATTTTTTCGAACTACCATCAATTATTTCAGATTCTTCATTCAAATTTTCTACTATTGTTTTTGTATGTATTTAAATGTAAGAAAATTGTGTCAAAAAATTAATAATGTTTTTTAATTAAACTATTTAAGAATATTCTTTATTTGTGTTATTTATAACTATTATATGACATATAGAATTATTAAACAACTTTTAGGGAAACTTGTCCGGTCCTGTCCTATCCAGTCCTAGTCGTACCAAACACAAGACAACCATTTGTCTTGTCCAGTCCAGTCATGTCCTAGCCTCTTGTCCTGTCATGTCCAATCCCGTCCAATCTTGTATGCGTACCAAACGCTACCTAACAAAACTGAAAAACAAAGTTTATTTTAAAACAAATTAAAATCGAAATATAGAAATTTATTTGCAAATTGCAATCTTTACTGTATCTGAAACTTCAAAAAAGAAACTGTAGTTTGCAGGTCTAGTGAAGAAGAAGAAATGAAAGAGAGAAAAATAACCTGCAACTCGCAAGCTAATCTATAGAAGCAAAATTATTGCCCTGTTATGCCCAATCACGAACCACAAATCAAAAAGCATCAAAATTTAACTTCCATTTTTGGAAAGGAAAATTGGCTCAAATAGCCACATCACACACCCACATTGGTCTCCTAGCCATTTCTCGCCCGGTTTGACGAAAATAGACCTAGGTCCGCAATGGCGGACCTGCAGGTCCGCTACCTGCCAAAAAACGACAAAAAAAATGACGGTTCGAGCCAGATCCGCAACGGGTCGGGTCGGTAGATCCGCCACCTACCCACGTGTCACGTAACGGGACTTGTTGTCTGCACATCCGCCATGGCGGACCTAGGCTAGCTCCGCCAGTGTCCTTTTTTTATTGATTTTTTTTGTTTTTTGACGTACATTTTCGTTGCGGAGCTTCATTATTTTGGTCCTATATAATTGTCAGATATACAATTTAGTTGTTGAATTCATTGAAGCCTTTTGAAAATTTTTGAAACCGGTAAAGTTTTTCCCAAAAATAGCAATCCTGAAAACGGAAGGTAAGCAGTTTTGTTTACTGTGAAAAAATTTCAAAAACACCTGATAGTTTCAAGATGAGTTATGTTTCTGAAAAAGTAAAGTTACGTATTTTGGTTGGAGGTTATTTTGAACAGGGCGATCAAGGGTGGGATTATTATACTGATCAACCGATGGTTCGTATCATGGTTCCGACAACTATCACGCATCAAAGGTTGGTTAGTTATCTTCGTGAGAAATGTGGTATGGACACCATTGTTGGTACCACCAGAATTATCTACATAAATTCTGGCCAAATGATTCAGCTAAGAGACAATGCCGAAGTTTCGTGTTTCTTGCAAAATGCTATGGCCTTTTCAACTCCGCCAACACTTTACGTTTACGACGATTACACGATGGCGGGCAGCAGCAACGTTGGTTCGAACACCGGAGGCGCTCCTGATGTGTATGCCGAGCAGAATCAAACATCTTACATGCCTCAGTTCCCCGAGCAGAATCAAACATCTTACATGCCTCAGTCCGCTGAGCAGAGTCAAACATCTTACAGGCCTCAGTTTGATTCCGCTTATCTTCATGAACATGGTTATGGTATAAGTGACTATAACCCCGATGTTGTTCCTGAGACAGAAGAAGAACTGGTAGACGAACGAGCCGATGAGGAAGACGAAGCCGATGAAGAATTTTATCAAGACCCCGATGAATCTCATGTTTATGACCTGGGTCTTTCTGATGTTCATACGGATGAAGAAGAAGAAGAAGAAGAAACGTCTGAACGTAGTCCTGTTAAATCATATGGTGGGATAAATGATTTGTTTGGTATGCCTCCCTCCCTTCCAGAAGACCGAGAGCCCATCATCACACCAAACGAAGCACCCGTACATTATAACCGTAGTAGAAGAGTGAGTTTAGGGATGTTTTTCAAACGAAAGACGAAATGACCCTTGCTATCGGGAGGAAGACCCTTGAAGAGGGTTTCCAGTTTAGAGTTGAAAGATCTTCAAAAAGCCGATACGATGTGAGATGTGTGCAGCCTAACTGTAATTGGCGTATTTATGTTGTGTGCATAGAGAATAGCACTATGTTCCACGTACGAATTATGAACGACGTACACACTTGTTCAAGGACCCAAATGAATCCCCACCACCGTAACGCCAATAGCAGAGTATTGGGACACATAATTTTGCCTAAAGTGCGTGACGAAAGCCGGAAAATACGTGGAAAAGACATTGTGAACGACATGAAGGCGGACATGCACCTAAATATCTCGTATTGGCAAGCTTGGCGTGCGAAGGCTTATGCGCTAACCATTGAGCGGGGTACCCCCAGGGAATCTTTTAGACGACTTCCTGCGTTCTTCTATAACTTGGAGCTTAATAATCCTGGTACTTTCACCCGAATAAAGACAGATAGTACAGGACGTTTTGAGATGTGTTTTGCTGCCCTTGGTTGCTCGGTACGTATTTGGGTTATGTTTTGCCTCGGGCAGTATATTTTTTGCATTAAAATATATTGTATTTAATTTTCTAACGGTTAAACCATGTAATTTATGTAGATTCGGTCGTTTCTGGGACACTTGCGTCGTGTCCATATAATAGACGGCGCTCATTTGAAGGGTCCTTATTTGGGCACAATGTTCTTAGCCGTTGCTATGGATGCCAATAACCAAACTGTGCCGGTCGCTTTTGGAGTGGGTAGGTCTGAGAGTGGGGAGGCATGGACTTGGTTTTTGACGATGTTGAAGGTATGTATCCAAGAACCGGAAGGGTTGGTGTATATATCCGACAGGGCTTTATCCATAAGCCAAGCTATTAGCACGGTGTACCCAAATGCCCATCATGGTTTGTGTTGTCGCCATTTGCTGATGAACGTAAAAAGCAAGGACAGTAGGGCCAAGTTTAGGAAGGGTATGTTCTGGAAAACATGTAAAACGTACACGGAGGAGGATTTTGAATGTAAAATGGAAGTTCTACGACGCGTTATACCTGTTGGAGCGGCACTTATGGACGCGGTTGGTAAGAAGAAATGGTCACGGGCCTATTTCCCTGGAATGCGTTACAACATAATGACTTCAAACAGCGCCGAGTCGGTCAATGCACTGTCTCGTTTTGCTTGGCAACTTCCTATCGTGTCCCTTATGGATTACTTCCGAGAATTTCAACAAGACTGGTATTCAATTCGTCGGAACAAAGCAGGTTTTCATAGTCACACTCATCCACTGTTATTTTGGTTTGTCAAAAAAATTCGCAACATATTTTCTTCAATATTTTAATCTTTTGTTTTTCTGCAGCGAGATGGGTAACTGCTCTCCCCCCAAATATAGAAATAATTGTTAGAAGGCGACAGGTGAAGTCGGAAAGGTTTATTGTCCGTGAAATAGGTTATGGCCTATATGAAGTTCTAGATTCTCGTAGGGACGCGAAAGTGGATTACCGTCGTTGGAGTTGCTCTTGTAGGAAATGGCAGATCTCCGGTTTACCTTGCAGTCATGCAATCGCCGTTGCCAGGCATGAACGGTGTACAGATGTCATCCACTTGATATCGCCTTACTTCAAAGTGGATAATTTTCGAGCCACATACTCAGAGGTCATACATCCACCTGGGCATCCATCAACATGGGTTGTTCCAGACACTCCGCTTATGACTGTTGAGCCACCGGTCTACAAGAGACGCACCAGAAGACCGAGTAACCACGATCGTATCCCATCTCGTGGTGAGGATCCCACACCGAGGATATGTACTCGATGTGGAGAAATCGGACATACTCGGACTCAATGTCAGGCGCCTGCACCAGTGTACCGTGGAAGACAAAGAGCATCTGGTAGCCGCACTACTCAACCAATGCCTACCGACGATTATGGAGGCACCTATAGACATCATACTTTTGATTTAAATGTTGATCTGAACGAGTAACAATGTATGTAATGAACGTATTAATTATAATGAATAATGTTCGTGTATCATGATAGTAAACAAAACATTTTTATTACTTAACCCAAGGATAGAACCGAGCAACGAAAGTCTATTGACTACTACATGAGAAGGTTAATTTAAACAAAGCTCGAAACATAGAACCAAAAGGTAAACTAGTGTCCCTTTGGGTAGAGAGCTTTACATCTAATTATCAAATCAGCCTTTTCATTGATCTTGTCCTCTATGCGGGGATAGTTTTATTTGATATTCTTTATTTTTTTCTGCTCTTCCTTGATATCTCTCTGCAACACCGTCACCGTCTGCTTCTTTCTCTCGACGACAATTTCTAACTCTATCTGCTCGGACCTGTTCTTCATCCATAGGTCTTTGAGCTTGGAAATCTCCACCTCTGCTTGTCGTATGGATTCCCTCTTCCCCGCCGGCATCGTTTCAAAAGGTGTATGGTTACGAGAGGGGGGGCCTTCGTATTCATGTGTCTCTACATACCAGTCATATGCGTCGTCAAATTCCTGTTTCTCCTCCTCCGTTATTGCATAATCGACTGAAGTTCTTCCAAAGTTACTCCACTCCTCATCCGTTTGGGGTGGTTTCCAACCTAGCCTTGAACTTTCATCCATCAATGGTTGATGCGAACGAGAAGTTCCAACCATGTAAGAAGAAATTGTTAAATTTCTCTATGGTTTACAACAACTCAACCATGGGGTACTTATAGCATTTCAGGCGGAGGTGCGCCAAATCCGCAATGGCGGACTTGCAATATTCGCCTGCAAGATTCGCCTGAAAAGGTGCAAGTTTATCTTGACCTAATCTAGGTCCGCAATTGAATCTAGGTCCGCAATGGCGTACCTAGAACTACTTTTTTGGCTATAAATACTTACCTTATTTCCAACTTACAAGTCACCCCATCTACACATCATTTTCATCAACTAATATCTTATGGCCGGAAACCGATCCTCTTCTTCGAACCCCCCCTCCTCACAAACAATGTCGGAAAGGATGAGACAATCCATAGAAAAAGCTGAGGCAAGGATCGAGGAACTCAGTCAAAGGTGGAAACAAATTCTGGCCAAGAAGGAAGGGTACTTGAGAAGGATGGAGGAAGACAAGGAAGCGATAAAAAGATTGAAGCGGGAGATAAAAGATAAGGAAGACCGTATTCGTATCGACAACGAACGAGCGAACAAGTGTATCCAAGAGTTCGCAGTCATGCAGGCTGAGATAAGCGAGAAACAAAATTGGATTGATCAATGTAAAACACTTTATCCTTAGATTGTGCAAGTGTTTTTTACCATTTCGTATCTGGACTTTATCGTACCTTTTCGTTGTTCTAATTTCTTCGTTAATAAAACAGTTCAGTATTTGGTGTGTTTTGATGAGTTAAATTCGTAGATGTATAATAAGGTTTAGTAGATGTAACAGGAACGAACTAAATAAAAAATAGTTTGTACAATAATCTTTAAATTTTAACACTATGTACTAAACATCGGACGATCCAACCTCCCTGAAAGCCCATATAACATCCGCCATATCATACCGCCACCACTTACAGTCATTGGATGTATCCGTGCTAGATGGATGTCTCCCCTGCACCAATTCACTGAGAAATTTACAGGCCCATGGACCACAATCGCCAAGCGGTCCCGTCTGTTGTGGCACATCATTCGCGTATTCCCAAGTGAAGGAATTAAAAAACGCTTGTGTACGCGAATGTTCACCCAAAGCCGTCAACAATTGCGGCATCCTGGTAGTGAATTCGTTCATCATATCTCTAAAGGATGCCTCCAAGGTGGGAACCCTGAAACTGTCATATATGGTCAATTTCGCGGAGTCCAGATTAAACAACTCAATTACCCAATGCTTATTACTTATACACATTGGAATGAACACCTGAAACATAAAAAAATTATATGTCAGTTATATAAATTCGAAATTTCTTAAATAATATACATGTAAATTGTTATTCATACTTTATTGACGGTGCCCCATGCTGGAAAACCAGCACTTCCTTGTGCACCATTGCACTGCTGAGTCAGGTAGGAAAGATCTTTAAGCTCAGTCATGTAGTACATGAAGTCTGGCAGCATGATGGACCAATCAGCCAGGGTCGAGCGTGACTCCAGATGAAGTCGGACCCATACCTCGATGTGCTATTAATAAACAATAACATGTTAAGCATGAGTTACAAACTATTATTAATAAAATTATATTAACTAAAACAAATACGTACCTCCGTCTCAAAATATCCACTATCTTCAAAGCCCAAGAGTTTCCCCCAAAAGGTACGATGTACAGGCCAGATTGGTAGAAGTGTCAATCTCACAGGCTCAGGCAACGTGCCATTCCCATACAGCATCTCCACCACCTCAGATCCCTTCTGTGACCCCTTCTGCTTACCTTTCGCTTTTTTTTGTCGTGCGACTAGGGGTGTAGAATCAGGAAGGGCGGTGTATGGAGAGTTTTGCAAATGGGAAGGATGTCGTACACGATCCCCCCTCCGAAGGTTTTCCTGTATACGTGGTCTCGGAGCCATGTTGGGGGGTGGTCTAGGAGTAACGAACTGGGAACTGTCGTCCACCCCTATACCGAACGACAGTGACATGTCCGGGCCAACCATACCAAATGTCCCTGTCATGTCTGGGCCACCAGAACCTGGCATACCTGACACTCCCTGCATAACGAAATAAATAAATATCTCTCCAATATCATTGAAAAAAAATAAGTTAAACATTAACCGATTGATAATATTTACCGTGGGCATATGTGAGGGGGAAAAAGCGTACGACGGATCCGGAATCCTGGGTGACGAAACCCAAGGGTTGTACGACGTTTCTTGTTGTGGTGGGCGTTGTTGCTGTGGTGGATGAGCGGATAGCTACGTACAAGTATTAATTGTTAATGAACGTTCTTAACTTTAAAATTAAATACATAACTAAAATTAAATACTTACATGCCACTGCTGCATCTCACGATACATCGCCTGTATATGAGTATACACATCCGTTTGACCACCCCGCCACACATTTATGTCATTAACTGTTCCCTGTACTTCACTAATTGTTCCCTGTACTTGACTAACAGTGCCCTCCAGAGTGGTCAAACGATCCCAATATGCAGTATAGGGATCACTGGTAGGCATACTCATACGTGGGGGCTCATGCTGGGGTCCCTGATGGATCTGTGGGCCGAAGTCCCCACTGAAACCAGAACCGTCACCACCAGCGTCATGGTAGAAACTAGCACCGTCACCACCAACGTCGGGGTGGAAACCAGCACCGACACTACCATCGTCGTCGTCGTCATCGTCACCATCACCGGAGACTCTCGTCCTCTTTATCTTCTGCTTCTCCATCCCCTGGAAATATCGGTGGCTAATATGATACCACTGAAATGCCTCCTCCTGAGCGGTAGCCACAAGAGGTCCGATGGGTGGCCGACTACGCTGGTATTCATAATCTATAATGTTAGTTTTTAACGTTAAAATAATCAATATTTTAAAGTATTTAAAAATACGTACCTCTGACGTATCAAGTAGTACCCCGACATGTTTACTGCCAAGGATAATCATCCTAGTCCAACGTACACCCCTAGGAAGCCTGGGATGCATCGTGAAAAACTTGGTAGTTGCAGGAAATGTCTCCAAGATCCAAACCTGGGAGTTACAAGTTGTTAAAATATGGAATGCATTAACCATGTATACATATAGTAATATTAAATCAACTAACCTTGAAGGCATGTAAAAACCCTGTAAGTGTCAACTTCGACTGATCTGGTGTACGTCTACGAATAGCACCAGACATCTGTCGAAATATGGGTTCCCAGACAAAAGAACCCCAAGGATATCGGTTAAAGAACCGATAATCATGTGTTATAGTAAGCACGGTGGAGGAAACAGATAAGTGGATCTGTCTACCAAGAAAAAAGACCTCCACCATCATGATCAAGCAAACACGGACATCGTCATCGTCCGTAAGCTGATCTCCATCTCCAAGCGATGCAAATTTTGCTTCTAAATTCCGGATCAACAGCTTATCCGGATCACCAAAAACCCGACGAATAAAATGGGTGCACCTCTGCCTCTGCCTCTCTGGCAATGAGGGAAACTCTCCAAACCGGAGTCCTGTAATCAGGCAGAACTCCTCGCGCCCATATCGGAGAATATGTCTTCCAACCTAGAAGAACATGTTATGCTCGGTGTCCTCCTCCGGGAAGATCTCCATTTTTAATATTGTGTACATCAGTAATGGGTCGTAGGAGTAGTCCTCCATCAACAATCACTGACCAAAAACCGTCTGCCTGAAGATCTCAAGCCTTTGTCCGCTCAACTTATTTTTTATTTGCTCTATCACGATCAACTTTGACCGTAAAGTCAAGCTAGGGGCCTAAATTGTCAAATATTAAAAGTTAAAAGACATAAAGTGTCTAAAATTAAATTTAAGGGACCAATAGTTTAATTATATAAATCAAGGGATCAATAATGTCAAATATATAAGTTTAGGGGTATAATGTGAAACAAGTTAAATTTAAAGAACATAAAGTGCCTAAAATTAAATTTAAGGGACCTAAAGTGTCTAAAAAATAAATTTAAGGGACCTAAAGTGTAATTAATTAATTTACGGACATAAAGTGAAACAAATTAAATTTAAGGGACCTAAAGTGTCTACAATTAATTTTAAGGGACCTAAAGTGTCTATAAATAAATTTAAGGGACCTAAAGTGTAATTAATTAATTTACGGACATAAAGTGAAACAAATTAAATTTAAGGGGCCTAAAGTGTCTACAATTAATTTTAAGGGACCTAAAGTGTCTATAAATAAATTCAAGGGACCTAGAGTGTAATTAATTAATTTACGGACATAAAGTGAAACAAATTAAATTTAAGGGACCTAAAGTGTCTACAATTAATTTTAAGGGACCTAAAGTGTCTATAAATAAATTTAAGGGACCTAAAGTGTAATTAATTAATTTACGGACATAAAGTGAAACAAATTAAATTTAAGGGACCTAAAGTGTCTACAATTAATTTTAAGGGACCTAAAGTGTCTAGAAATAAATTTAAGGGACCTAAAATGTAATTAATTAATTTACGAACATAAAGTGAAACAAATTATATTTAAAAGGGACCTAAAGTGTCTACAATTAATTTTAAGGGACCTAAAGTGTCTATAAATAAATTTAAGGGACCAATATTATAATTAATTACTAATTTTAATGAGATAAAGTGTCTAAATAATAAAAATGAATCAATAGTGTCAAATATATAAGTTTGTCGGGAACTAATTGACCTAAAGTGTCAAATAACAAAGATAAATAATGAGGAATAAATAAATAATGATTCCCTAACAATAAATTAATAATAATTCATAATGGAAACAAAATATAATTGTAGAAGGATAATCAATTAAATCAATAAATTTAACAATTACTAATTAATTAACAATTAATTATTTATGGAAACAAAATATAAAAAATAAAAATAAAAAACCACCGGTCCGCCATGGCGGACCTAGGTCCTCCACCACCTGAATCTCCAGGTCCGCCAACCACCCGGTGGTCGTGGCGGAGATGTGGTAGCGGAGTTGTCGTGGCGGAGATATGTGGTAGCGGAGGTGGTCGTGGCGGAGATGTGGTAGCGGAGGTAGTATGGCGGAGTTGGAGAACTTACCTTTCGGAACATGTTGCACACGTGTCGGTGTAGGGAAGCACGTATAGAATAATCGACGATCTCGTATGTATGGGGGACCAAGAAAACCAGTTTTTATGTATTAAATAGGAGGGTGTTCATATCGATGGCGGACCTGAAAAGACTGAAAAACGACAGGTCCACAATGGCGGACCTACAGTCTGATGGCGGAGCTAGCGATGAATCGTTACGTGACACGTGGGTAGGTGGCGGACCTGGGTCAGGTGGCGGACCTACCGACCCGACCCGTTGCGGATCTGGCTCGAACCGTCATTTTTTTTGTCGTTTTTTGGCAGGTAGCGGACCTGCAAGTCCGCCATTGCAGACCTAGGTCTATTTTCGTCAAACCGGAGGAGAAATGGTTAGGAGACCAATGTGGGTGTGTGATGTCGCTATTTGAGCCAATTTCCCTTTTGAAAAACCATTTATTACATGTTAAATAAATACCCCTTAAGGTTTCGTTTTAAGTTTTTTCGAGTTCCAGCTACAAATCAAGGTATCATTTCAGCTAAAATCTATAAATTAAATGTTCTGTTAAACTCGGTTTTGAGTTTTACGTCGATCGGTTGGGTTTAATCAAGCTCAAACGTGATCCATGGCTATCGATTTCACCCACCAACGCTGTTGGGTGTCAATTTTGCGTTTGGGGGTTTCGAAAAAGATCTAATCGAAGGTCATTTTCTGCCAAAATTGATGCCAGATTGATGATTTCACATAAATTGCTCATGAATGTTGATTTTTTTGTTTAATTTTGGTTAAAAATTGAGTGAGCAGGATTGGTGTTTGAGTTTGTAATGTGGGTCGGGTATTGATATCCGGGTGAAGAAGAAAGACCCGTTTTGTCTTTCTGCCTGTTTTCTCAAGTTTTACACATTTACAAATTTGGTCCCTCAAGTTTACGAAACTCATAAGAGCATATCTAATGGGTAAAACTATTTTCCACATATGTTTACCTCCTAGAGCATCTCTAACAACTCTATGCTAAATTTTTTCTAAAATAGAGTAAAAAAGTCAAAATCTCTAAAAATATTTGCACCCAACTCCAATTATTCTATTTTAACAGTTCTAGTATTAAATATCTTAATAAAATATTTAATTTATTTAATTATATTATTAAAATATTCAATATATGGAAAGTTAGGAGAGGAAAATTTTAATTTTTGTAGGTAATAATTAGTTTTAAGCGAAACTATATATTTAGAGATTTCTCTAAATTTAAAGATTTTTACAATCTCTCTACTCTTTTCTCTATTTTAGCCAATGTTTTAAAAAACTCGTCGTACAGCCGCCATGGCACCAAAGCTTGTGTGTCACGTCACGTTAAGCCCATGGCACGCCATGGCCTAATGCGCGGTTATTGTAATAAAATATTTGATTTTCTTTACGTTTTTAATGTCTTATTTGCAAGTTTTTTTATATATACAACCTAATTTAACTTCCCTATTACTATTGACTCACTGAGTAACACTACAAAACATTCATTTATATATATAATATTATATATGAAATAGAAATTTGACGCCATAAGTCACGCCTTGAAAACGCCATGGCTTCGTCGTGGCTCCTAAGGCTTGAGGTTTGGCCTCGCCGCCACGTCACGCCTCACGTCATTTAGAACATTGATTTTAACATAGATGATAGTGTAACTGTTGGAACAACAAAAACGCTAAAATTCCATTTTTTTTCTATTTTAGCATAGCTGTTGGAGATGTTCTTAATATCTCCATTAAGAGGCAACCCCTGAATTGCTAAGAGGTGAATATTGTTTGGCAAAAAAAAAATTTGTCTCTCAATGATTCCTGAATGATTTTATATCTTGGGACTCCTTTAACCATTCAACGTCCTAATTTCATTTTGAACAATTACCAAACAAACATATATTTCTTTTTGATCACTTAATCATTCTACGCTAAACTATCCAACAACTGTCAAACAACCCTTTAATTTCAAGATTTCATCAATGGTAGGAAAAATAAAAAGAAAAGTAATTTTTTTATTCCTAAGCAATTTGAAGAATTTCACTCTCTATCTCCTACTTTCTTCTATTTTGGAGAAGGTTCTAGAGAATATGTGAAACAAAAATACCAAAAGTTTTGATTTTGAAAAATCTGTTGGAGATTGCTTTTAGACCATATTCACTAGCTTATTTACAATTTCTTTAAAATAGAGGGAAAAAATTGTATCCAACTCTAACTTTTTTATATTTTATTGATTTTAAAATCAGTTGTATTATTAAAATATTTAATAATGTAACAAAAGTTCATATATAACATTTTCTATTTATTTTATGAGTTGTTTGTATCTGTTTACGTCAAGAATAATAAAACAAAGTTTTTGAAGAGATCCCCAAGTCCAAAGAGTTCTGGGTAAAATTGTATTCTCTCTTCTGGATTTTTTATTTTGAAAAAACATTTAAAGAAAAAGCTACAAATTTTTTAGAGGATCGATCTCCAATAGATCATTTAAAGTAATGATTTAGGAGTATTTGTTTCAATATATATTCTATAAAACCTTTTTTAAAATAGAGAAAGTAGGAAAAAGATGATGTTTTTTTTAAACAGAGAATCGTACCAACATGAATAAAATAATTATCAAACAAGCTATTAGACCATACACATCCCTGCAATTTATTTACACTTTCAATTGTGTCACATCAGCTTTTGTAATTACATTTTACACACATGCAATTCACCTACACTTTCAAAGTGTTCACCACTACAACATTTATTAATTTATTTTTTTAATTTAATATGTAATTGTAACACCCCGAATTATGGGAATCCCGTTAGCATTTTGTTCACTTTGTGACTTACCGTGTGTTGGGATTTATTATTAAATATCAAGTCTTACTGATTTAAGCATCGTAGGCTAAAAATGTCAAATTTTGGAATCTGGTGAATCTTCTCGCGATAGTGCCCGGCGATAGTGACAGGGTGTCACTATCGCGAAGGCACACTCGTCGGGGGCTTGAGACTCTCGGTACGTCTCGCACGATTGTGCCAGGCGATAGTGCCCTGGTCACAATCGCGGTGACACTATTGCCCCGTTTGTACCGCGGGCTCGGGGATCCGCGCGACTATGCCCGCGAGAGTGACAAATGTCACTCTAGCCGTGTCACTATCGCCGCCAGTGTGTTGGGTATAAAAAGTTTAAGTCGCGAAAATTAGGTCATTATCTGATTTGGGAGACTTCTCAGCCGATTTCTTTGTTGAGTTTTGGGTAAGTTCATCCTCCTAGCTTCCCTCCATCGTTAATGCTTCCATCTACCACCATCTTTGATCATTTATGAATCCATTATAAGTATTGTGAAGCTTAAGTGGAAGTGTTCAAGTTTAGTTAATCTCAAGTCTTCACCTTCTTCATTCTAGGGTTTGGTTTTCTTTTGGAAAACTACCAAGGTGAGTTCATACACTTTTATAAAACTTTATACATGTCAAAATGTGGATTTTAAACACTTAATCATCTCCTTTTATATACTTGTTGTGGAAACTTTGTATTAAATCTAATTTTTGGAGATTTCTATGGTTTATGATAATAGTATGAAATGGAGGTTTATAAGCCTTGATGATGTTCTATTAGCTTATTTGTACTTGGGAAATGTAGTTAAATGGATGGTTTCAATCATGTAAATCATGGATTTGAAAATGATGAACTTGTAGTTAACTGCTGATAAGTTTGTGAATTGGTATTTAGCATGTTTTGGAAATGAGGCAAGTAAGGGCACTTACTATCAATTATTGAGCTTTTGGTAAACAATGGGGATTGCCTTGTGAAAACCACCTCTCATATCATCTTATGCATATTATCAAATGTCGGATTTTGCTTTTGGCTTTACGGGCATTATGTGGCTTAATTGCTTGCATTTGGGAGTCATGACCCCATAATTGTTATAATATTGGTCCGACATTGGGACGTTAGTTTTTCACATTGAGGCACATTTAGGTATCAGATTGGATTATAAGTCCTACGTGCTAAGTATTACGATATTGGATGAGGATTTCAACGTAAGGACCTTTCGCGGTTGAAGTTGACTTTCCGTGGGTGTAAGTTTAAAGTCCTTGAGTCTGACATCCCTTACGTGTACTTTATTTGTGTATTGGCTTTACTGATTTGTCAAGTGGCTTATTTTTGTGTTACGTCACTTGTGTTAGTAAGCGGGTCTCCCCAGTTAACCCAAGAGGTATTTGCTATATTAAAGAACTTTATTACTATTGTCACAAATTCAATTCTTTTGTCTTCATTTACATTCGGATATTATAACTGCAAATGTTTGATCTCACTAGACTTTAGCCTAACACTTTTTCTTAAAATGACATGTATAACATGTCAGGCTACCAATGGGAGTCGTCGGGATTGAGTAGATGCCTTGGGGTCAAGAGCGGTCTTTTTTGGGAGATGTATTGACCGGTGCATTTTTTTAGTGGACACATTTTTGGAAGAATAACATGTAACAACCTGAACATTTATACATACAATAAAATAACATTCTATCTAAATACTGCCCCAGGCTTACATTTCATGGTACAAGGTTTACAACTATTTATTATTACACAACTGAGTTCAAAAAGAAAACTATTGCAGGAAGTCTTCTATCTCCTGCTTATAGCTCACATCTTCTCCTTACCCTTATCTGTACCTGCTACTTTTCGATAACCTGAAACAGGATTATAATTTTGAAAGAGCGAGGGTTAGACCAATGGTCTAGTGAGTCCCCTCCAATCACTACTGCAACAGTTCAAATATTATTTAAAACATTTAAACAAAGCTTTATAACTCAAAAACATATCCTGCCCTTTTAATCAAAAGTTAAAATACTTTATACTTCGCAGGCATAACTCAATCTACTGGCCATCACTGGCCACTTTTTACGCTTCGCAAGCGTACCTTAAGCTACTGACCAACATTTCTGTCAAAGACGGTATGTCTGTCTCGCACTGCCTTATTTTAGGGACACACCCTAATGGCATAAACGGGTCACACTCCCCGGTACGAGCAGGCGGGTCACACTTCCCGACTTAGGTCAGACCTCTGACTCAAATGTATGCATACACCTAGTCCTGACTGTATATAAAACAAGTTTATATAAACTGAGCATAAACATGCCAAACTGATTAAATCAATCTTTTGCAATAATTCTGCATAACTTTCAATACTATAAATGCGCAGTATATAAAACCCACATTTATCAAATAACTGCTAAAATCATAAAAGATTTAGTTTGAAAGACTCAGCTCTGATTCTTCTTGATTAACTCTGACTTCTACTGATTAACACCACCTACGATGGTATTAAAAACAAAGGTAAACTAACTTGCAACTAACACTATTTCTTTCTAAAAACTCATCAAATACAATCTACTACTATTTTCCCGATCGAAACCACTCTGATCAACACCTCTCTCTAGACCGATTAACATTATACCGGTCGGTTCACTACACCAGTCGAACAATACCGGTCAACACTCCTTACCGGTCGAATACCCTTACCGGTCTAATACTCATACCGGTTGACTACCCTTATCGGTCGAATGCTCTTACCGGTCGATACAACATACCGGTCCATCACAATATATCGGTCGACTCTACTTCCGGTCAATATCATAGTTTAGGTCCTATACCGGTCGAGTAACTTTACCGTTCCTTACAACATACCGGTCGAAGAGTCATACCGGTCAACAATCATACCGGTCGACACCTTCTTCCCGGTCGATGTTCATACTTAAGTCGGCGACTCAACAGTTCGAACCTAGAAAACTTCAGATCATTGAATCGATCAAATACACGGTTAAAAGCTTGAATAACAAGACTATTTACCGACTAATACATGCAGATAGAAGTATTAAACTAGAATCATACCTCTTTTTGACCAAAACGGATCGTTCCTCAATATCTCTTTATCTTTTTCTCTGCCTTCTTGCTCTGCTCTCTTTTCTCTCTAAGTCGGTTTCAAAACAAATATCAGTATGAGATATGAATCTCACTTTCATTGACTAAGGTTATTCATATAACCAATGTTTCAATAAACCCCCTGAACTTTGGGTCTCGCTTAACTTTTCACCCAACTTCCAAAATTAATAAAAATTTCGGATCCGGATATTACATAGCAACACCCGATATTAATCTCTCTTGTATTAAGTTAGATTATTAGGTTGTTAAGTAATATTCTTCATTCGATCAATTGCAAAGGCTGCAACTTTATTCCCCGTTTACTGGGATGATACTTTGGGATTGTTATGACAGGTTTTGTATATCCAAGTTTACCCAGTTTATAGCCGTCATATTGCAAAATTTCCGAATTTTTATTTCTCTAAATCTTAGGGTGTTATAGTAATTTTATCAGTATTGTGTGTTTTAATGTGTAATTGTAATTTTAGATAATTATAAAATTTAATGTTTAAATTAAATTAGTTATATTGTATTTAAAAAATAACATATTATATGTATATATAATATTTTTCTAAACAAGAATAATTAATTTAATTAAAAAATAAATTAACATTATTAATTTATAAAATATATTATTTTATATAAAATTTAGTTTATTTAAATAAAAAAAATTGAAAACATGAATAGGAGGTCAAATGGCTTGTAAACAAATTACAAATGTTGTAATTGGTGATCTTACATGCCACCTACTTTTAGATTTGCAATTGTTTTTGCAATTGGTTTGCCACCCTTATGTTGATGGTTTTAGGTTTACCATGCATTTTCTAGATAAATAGTTAATGCTTTTATATTGTAAAATATTCAAAAATTATTAGCATTCTAAAAGCATCAAAAATTTATTAAAAATGAATGATCAAAATTCGAAATTTAAAAAGAAAAAAAAACATTAATCGCTATCAAATTCTTCATTTTGAAAACTAAGGGGTCGTTTACCAAACGTTTACGTGGGTAAACGTTTACTGGTAAAATTCAAAAATACCACTTACTTACCAGGTAATATTTTAGTCAACCAAAACAGTATCGTACGCAACATATTTTTCCTGTAAGCACTTACCGTGGTAAGAGTCTTCTGCCTCACTTATCGGGTAAGTCTCTTGGTCCTTGCTTTAGTTCTTACCAGGTAAGATTTTTAGTTCTTGCCATATTCATCGTAAAATAATGTGACTTGGTAAACGTTTACCCGAATAAACGTTTGATAAACGGGCCTTAAAACAATAATATTTTTGAAGACTAAAATAATTTGTACACAGTAGAAAATTAATATTTTTCTCTCACAAACTTTAACATCAAGGTTTCCTGGTGGAATATAATTAAAATATATTTTTCTTTCATGAGAATATTTTTTGGAAATTCTCTAAATTTAAAGAAATTCACATTCTCTTTCATGTTTTCTTATTTTTGATAATTTGTTGGACCAAAAATATATAAAAAATATATCTTTTCTCCATTTTGATGAATATATTAAAAATGTTTTGAATATGATACAATGAATATTTTATGATAGAAAATCGAAAATTAAAAAAAAAACAAAAATATAATTAAAAAGAAATTGGAGATTTTGAAATTATTTACTATTATGGGATATTTTCAAACCTTGAACTCTAAAACCAAAGGTATTTTTGTCGCATTTGGAAACCATAATATTCTTTACGCTACATTTATTTATTTATTATTTATTTTCTTAAATATTTAAATACAAATACGACATGTTGAAAATAGTTATAGGTTTTCTCTTTCGATTTTAAATTAATTTTTATAAGTTGGTCAAAAGTTTCGGTCCAGTTTGACTGTTAGTATTTTAATGAGTTTAATAAGACTTATAATTTATTTTTCAGCTATATATAACTATGGGGGTGCTATTTGCACCAAAATGTGCAAATAGTGAATTTCATGTTTTCCTACCCAATTATTTTTAATAATGTCATGTCAATTAAAATATATTATTATTATTATTATTATTATATATAACCACATTATCTTTATATATATATATGTGTATTTGTTTTGATTTTATAAATTTTATAAGTTTATTTATAAATTTTGTAATTTTGTAATTTTTGATTTTATTTTATTTTATAAATTTATAACTTTTAATTTTATTATAACTTTGTAAATGTATTTTTTCTTTTTGTAACAATTACATTTTATTATAACTTTGTAAAAGTTTAATTATTTCTTACCCGAATCGTCCCTTAGGTAGGGGTTTGGTATGCAGACTAGATGGGACTGGACAATACAGAACAAGATAGGACGAGACTGAACTGGACATGACTAATTGTCTGTTCCACGTTTGGTACGACTAGAACAAGACTGGAAAAAACCGTTAAAATGACCAAATTACCCCTATATCATATAATAATTCTAAACGATCTAAAATTATTATTCCGATAAATACATGATGCCCACTGTGATACACTTTATAAATATCGGAAATACGTGATGCACACTGTGATACACTTTGTAACGATCGAAAATACATGATAGCACACTATGATACCCTTTTGTAAACATCGAAAATACGTGATAGCGTACCATGATACACTTTGTAAAGATCGAAAACATATCGAAAATAAGTGATGCACACTGTGATACACTTTCTAAATATCGAAAATACATGATAGTACACTATGATACCCTTTTGTAAACATCAAAAATACATGATAGCACACCATGATACCCTTTTGTAAAAGGAAATAATAAAATTTAGGAATTAGGTTATATTTTAGGAATTAAACAAATTTACTAAAATATAATATTCTATTTATTTAAAATTAATTTTAATTATTCTAAATGTGTGGCTCATATTGGATCTCACAATTACCACAAACTACCTAGTTCTCATTTGATTAAACCCCTATATATGTATGTATATATATATGTATATGTGTGTGTGTGTTTTGATTTTATAAATTTTATAAATTTGTTTATAAATTTATAGAATTTGTAACTTTTGATTTTATTTTATTTTATAAATTTATAACTTTGATTTTATAATAACTTTGTAAATCCAACACAAAAATATATACGTAGAGGGTTTATTTGCCATTTTTGAAGTTTAGGGACCAAAATATAATGTGATATTACATGTTATAAGTATGACCAGCAGTGGGACGCACTTGCCGCTTAGGTCCACTCCGTCAGTGTGGTATGTACATGTTGTTTTTATAATTTGATACGTTAATGGTAACCATTATATGAAATTAGATATGGCAAAAGGATACCCGTTTTCGTAAATTGTAAGACATTTTTTTCATTACAGTTATCCGTGTGTTGCTGGATGAGCTACTCCGTATTCAGAGCGAATAAAGAATTACATGCAGTTTTTACGTGTTAATTGTACTACAGATAATGTTATTTTAGAATAATCAAATATAATATAGATTAGTTTATGTTCTATTTATATATTAAATTACAATATTTATGTTTTATTTTTGTAATTATATAATTATAAAAAATTAGTAATATTTATATTTATAAATATTTATTTCTTTTCAAAACAAAACAAAAAGTAAAAAAAAACTTTTAAACTATATAATACAAATAAATACAAATATATAATAAATAAAATAAAAAAGAAAAGACAATAAAAAGACAAAAAAACAAAAAAAAAACAATGATTAAGCAATCATTTTTGGTGCACATAGTAAAAAATAAAGTGCAAATAGTCTTCCCCTATAACTATTTGATAGTGATTTAACCTTTAATAATATAGAAAATAACTTGTTGAGTAAGTTTCTTTCTATAAAAATAATTTTTATAATATAACTTTTATTTATTTAAATTAGAAAATGAAAATGTTATAAATGATCGAAATGTCATTTACTTAACGGTCAGGAGCTAACAACTTTTAGTTTCGAGGACCAAAACGTTACGCAAATGCAAAATCGAAAGTCTATTTTGGAATCAACAAATTATGGGGACTAAATCCAAGAGGAAAATAAAACTATAGGGACCAAATATGTAACTCTACAAACATAGAAAAAAAAAAGATAAAAGCTCAAGGATCAAATCTGTAAGTTACTAAAACCTGAAGGACCAAATATGTAAGTTACTGTTCATGAACAGTGAAATTCCTTCCTGATACATGTTATTACTTATAATTGCGAATTTTATTCTTGTTTTTTTGAAATTTTAATTTTCGTCCCTATGGGTTGTAACTTATTTTTATTTCCATCCCTGCAGCCAAAACACTACTTTTAAATGTAAAAGACTAAAATAGAAATGAATTGTGAATCATAGGGATAAAAAAGCAATAAATTTTTAAATCATAAGGACAAAAAAAATAATGAATTATAAATTATATGGATGAAAATAGTAATTTTAAATCCGTAAGGATGAAAATAGAAATTTTCATCAAAACACATAGACTAAAAACGCTAATTTACTATAAATAAATTTAAAGGACCTGCTGCAGTCGTGCAGATACTCCCTTGATAATCATTTATCCAAATTTGTATAATTTCACCCATTTTTTCAATTTTTTTAGAGAGATTTTTGAAGAATCTATTAGAGTAAAAAACTGTCCAAAATCTCTGTTTTTTATTTCCACATTTTGAAGAGATGCTATAATATCGAGTTTATTTATTAGAGCATCTTCAATGGAGGTTCTTATAAAAACCTCATTTTTACAGTTTTTGTTATCATCTCACTTCCAACTCTTCAAAGCAAGAACTCACATAAAATGTTACAATGGTAGTTCTTATATAAGAACCTCTTTTGTGGGTCCCATATACTTATATAAGTTAAATATATAATATTAATGATTATAAAATCAAGAGTAAATTACGTTCTTAGTCCCTGTGGTTTGTTAAAATTTTTGGATTTTGTCCTTGTGGTTTCAAAATTTCGGATTTGGTCTTTATGGTTTGTAATTCATTTCTATTTTCGTTCTTGAAGCCAAAACACTACTTTTAAATATGGACTAAAATAGAAATAAATCATAAACCACAGGGATGAAAAAAGTAATAAAATTTAAATCATAAGGACGAAAAAGATAATGAATTACAAACAATAAAGATGAAAATCGTAATTTCAAAACCACAAAACAAAAAGAGAATTTTTCAACAAACCACAGGGACTAAAAACGTAATTTACTCTAAAATTAATAAAATAAAAAGAAAAACTAATAATATGTCAATTCACACCGAACATCAAGATAAGAACCAAAGTTCTTATTTAAGAATCTAAAAGAGCTTGAGTTCTTATAAGAACTATTCATAATGGTAATTCTTAAAAGTCACTACACTTTTTACTTATAAGAGCATCCACAGTGTACGAGCTTTTCACCGAGTTTTTTCATAACTTTTTTCTTACACATTATTGTCACATCAACAACTTAAAAACTTTTATATACCTCCACTATGTGAAAAACCTCACCCAAGCTTTTTATTACTTTTTTAAACTATTCAGGGTCCCACTATTTTAACTTTATATCATTTTTATTCTTATTTATAAAAATAAATACATTAAAATTCATACAAATACATATTTATTTATATCAAGAAAAAAAGTTATTTTAAAAGTATGCACAATAAAATTAATAAAAATTAGGTTATTAAGAAATATATAAAAGTTGTATAAAAATTTTGTAAAATAAAAATTAAAAAATGTTAAATTTAAAAGTATGTATAATCAAAAATAAAAAGTGGGTCATTAAGAAATCTGTTAAAATTGTATAAATATGTCAAATTTGAGATATTATTTTAAAAATATAAAATATAATTACTTTCATTATGTATTTATTTATATTATTTATTTAATAATTATATTTAAATAGGATTACTTTAAATATATTAATAAATAAAACTGATTAAATACGAAACTTTTATAAAATTCTATAAAGTTAAAACTGATTAAATACGAAAAAGCTATGAAAAAGCAGGTCGTGCAGTTACGAGCTATGACGAAAAACCTCGCGAAAAAACTCACCCAAAAAAGCTCTCCACTATGTGAAAAATCTCAAAAGGGGATTTTTGTTTTTTGAAAAAGCTCTTAAAAACAGTGAAAAATCATATTGTGGATGCTCTAAGAACCTTGCATTGGATATGGTCTTATGATGCCAATTAGGGTGTGGAGGACTGGCGGAGGACTGGCGGACTAATTAGGGTGTGGAGGACTGGCGGAGGACTGGCGGAGGACTGGCGAACTTAGGGTGGAGGTATTTAGGGTGGAGGTATTTAGGGTGGAGGACTGGCGAACTTAGTAAAAGACTCAAAGATTTATAACGAGAGAAATTATAGAGAGAATTGTAGAGAGAGAGAAAGAGAGTTATGAAAGAAGAATTTATTTCTTTCAAGGGATGATTTACAAATGAGGGGGAGGCCTTCCTTTTATAGGCAAGGAAAATGTCCTCTTACATAAGCATGACGTAAGCATTACATAAGCAACCAATAATTCTACAAATGATGTAAGCGCTTACATCACTAGAAAAGTGATTTCATGCTTCCATCATTTTTACATCATTATTTTAAACTAATCAAACTTTAATAATAAAGAAAAATACAAGCACACATTAATTTTATTTTAAACTGATGCTTTTATTTCCAACGCGAATCTGGGTGTGACGGGTCATCTTCATACGGATCGTAAAGTTCATCATTGAGGAAGACATAGTCATCTTCGTTGTCGGAAATGTCAAAGTCATCTTCAGAAGAATCAATGGATTTAGCAAGGTGGGTGTTGAACCATTGATTGAGAGTCTCTTTCCATAATGCCACTTCAGGGTGTCTATCTGGCCATATCTCTGCACCTTCCATTACCTGTGTCGGGATGTTGTGAAGAGCCACATTATTTGCGGACGCCAAATCGTTACGTATTTCCAAAAGTTTCCGGGTATGATTAACCTGGAAGGATCGGCTGGCTGGGTTGACATCATGCCAAGAATGGATGAAGGTTGTGGGGAAATGGTAAATCAACGGTTGTTTGTTTGTGAGAGAATTTCCAGGTAGAAAGGAGCACGGTCTTTTGAAGCAGATTAGCACATAAGTTTTGTGACTTACATGCAATCGCTGGATCCATTGATGGACCGGAAGGAACCATTGAAGAACAGTGAATAGGTTCTTCTGTTCAGGGGGAACGTGTTCAAACTGACACTGGAACATGTATGTGAACAGTTTGCATGCGTTGAAGGAGATGGCGACGGTATGGGTTTCAAAGAGATACCAGAAGAAGCAGAGTGCTTCTTTAGGAAGCCTGAATAGTTCATGGATATGGAAAATGTTGAGGAAAGGGTATTCGGGATGAAACATGTAATTTTTCATGAACGGACCATGTTTTGAAAGAAGAACATTATAAAATGTCTTCCAATTCAATAAGGACCTTTGGCTCAGAGTCAAATCAGCAATGACTTCGGTTACTTCTTCAGGGAGATCTTGGGTGGTTGTGCGAGAGGCTTCTTGGGGAGTAGATGAGCTGGAGTTGGCCTTATCCATAGCAAACACCAATAGGATGACCATGTGTTGGGGAATCTTTTCAGGACCACTATATTTATAGTGCTTTGGCCTTGACAGAAAATCTGCGAGAATATTTTCTGACCCTTTGATGTGTTTTACTGTAAACTTCCACTGTGAGAACCAATTTGCCCACCTTAAAAGTTGTGCCTCTGGAAGCATCTTTCTTTTGAATTGGAGCATGCGTGGGAAAGAGGACATATCCATCTCAATCTGGAAACAGTGACCGATAAGATGGAATTGGAATTTTTCTATTCCTCTTTTGACTGCTAGAATCTCCTTGAAAGTTGAATGGTAGTGTTGCTCTGAGGCTTTGAACGTGCCACTCTTGTAACCACAAATTGTTCTGACACCTTTGTCATCTTGTGCAAGTAGAACTGCTCCCCAGTATTCATCACTTGCATCTGTCTGGAGAATTCTTTTGTCCGTATTAATGGGAATCTTTAGAGGTGGCATCTTGTCGGCTAGTTGCTTTATAGCTCTGACAGCTATTGTTTGTCGTTCAGCCCAAAGTGGTGGTTCCTTTTTTAGCATGGGGAATAAGTGTACAGTATGGTGTGACAGCTTTGGCAAGAAATCGGCCATGTAGTTGACAAGACCAAGGAACTGTTGGACTTCTTTTTGTGACGAAAGCACATCTGGAAACTTGTGGAGCTCTTGAGCGATATGGGGTTGTGGTTGATATTTTCCATCAAAGATCTTCATTCCAAGAAAGTTAATGGAGTTAACTCCTATTTCCATCTTCTTTTCAGATAGCATAATGCCATACTGTTGAATTATGGAATGAAACTTCGAGAGTAAGCTGATATGGGAATCTTCGTCTGGAGAAAACAGGAGAATATCATCAATGTAGACCAGGGCGTTTTGGAGAATAGGCTCAAAGATTTTGACCATTGCCTTTTGGAATGCCGAAGGGGCATTTTTTAATCCAAATGGCATAACGTTCCACTGGTAATGATGATCTGGTATGCAAAAAGCAGTCTTCGGCCGATCGTCAGGATGAATGCCCAATTGCCAGAATCCAGCTTTAAGATCGAATTTTGATAAGACCTTTGCATTTGCTAGAGACTGGAATAATGACCTTTTCTGTGGCAGGGGGAACTTATCATCAGCCAAGAAATGATTAAGTGGCTGATAATTTATGACTAGCCTTAGCTTGCCTCTGACTTGTTCGCTTCTCTTATTGACATAAAACGCTTCACATGCCCATGGTGAAACCGTGGGTTCAATGATGCCTTGTTGAACAAGTTCTGAACATTCTTGGACTGCTAGCTGGTAATGATCAGGGTTCATTCCTGGATGGCTTGCCTTTGTCGGGTTGACGTCCTCATTTTGTTTGAACGGTAAGGTAACAAAAAACGAAGGATTTAACCATAAAGGGTTTTTGCTTTTTGTGAGAAACTCTGTATGACTAGAAGCACATGATGTATGGATAATTTGTTGTTTAAGGGCTTCTATAGTGAGTGTGGATGCCATATAGAGTTTGGGCACGGAACTCCAGGGGTTTAGGTAACTTTTGTATCGGAGACCTTGCTCAGCAAACCTTATGTTTGGCAAGGTATGAAGAATATCGAATCCGATAAGGAGATCTTTACCGTGGGAGCTTGATCCTAAGAACCGGTGTCTTACCACACATTTTGGAAATAACCGGATATGGATTGGGACACTGATCTTGTCAATAACAAATGTATCACCACTAGCTGCTAGGAACTGCTGATAATGTGGTTTCCAGTAACTGCTAGGGAGAATTTTCGGGTTTAGTATTGAGACCGATGATCCTGTGTCAAAGAAGGCTATGACCGAAATGGGTTTAGCATATGTTGATGTGAGCAGGTGGACTTTAGCTAAGGGCGCAGGTTGTGGTTTTTGTAAGGGTAGAACTCGCGGGAGAGAGGAGTGAATAGGAAGGGGGCTTGCCATGAATACTTCGATATCAGAGTGTCCATTCGAATGGTCTGGTTCGGACTCTTCATCTGATGATGAATCGTAATATGCTATGGTGCATATTGTGTGATCATCTGGTTCATCGTCAAGGGAGTACAGGGACTCCAAATCAGAAATGTCCACTGGTTCGACTTGATTAAGACTCTGAATCAAAGCTTGAGACTTTCTTTTGTCTTTGCAATCTTTTGCAAAGTGTCCTTTCTTATTGCAAATGTAGCATCTGTCAGAAGTGCGTCCTCGGTGTGTTTTCTTCCTGATGAACTTCCATTTCTTCCGTGGGAAACCCTTGGTGGTTTTCTTTCTGGAAGAGTTAAAGAACTTCTTGAAATGGGACTTCTTCTTTGTACGAGAGCAATCACAGGAAGATTTATCTTTGCATTTGATCTGGAGGTATTTTTCATCACAGGCTGAACCAAAATGTTTGCCAGTTTTTTCAAGTTCGTCCATGAACTTTCTTGAATTGCAAAACTTGGCAAGTGCATTGAGCACCATTTGATACAGGGCACCAAGTGTGACATTAGAAATCAAGATGTTTTTTGACTCTAATGATCTGAATACCTCACTGGCAAGAGATTATGGGAAAGAATTTAGAAAAACTTGCTTGAGGTTGACATCATCAATACCTTGCAGGCAATAAAACCTTTTTGACATGCGATTGTAATGTTCTTCAAGGTCCTTCTTTTGGAATGAACAACATCTCATTTTTAAGAATTCCTTCCTTGCTTGAGCGATGTGTTCAACCGGGTTGCCAATGAACTCAGCATAAATCATATGCATGAAATCTTCAGGAGATTGTGCTTGCTGGATTTGCAATTGTCGATACTCTCCAAGACTCATGTACCAATCTCTGAGACGACCTTGAGTTCTGGTTAAAAACCTTTTAATCACCATGTCCATGTCATAGTACTGGAGTTCAGCTGAGCACCATGTCAACATCTCTATACTTCTATCTCTCCATTGTGAAGGGGGAATATCATCAAAAGTAAACTTTTGGCCAGAATCTGACTTTGAAACTTTGGTTCTTCTTTGTGGTGCAGGTTGGAAGGTTTCGTCGTCTTCTACTACATACTCGTCATCAAAGTAGTTACGAGCTGTAGATGATTCTGGATCTGCCATGAACAAATGTTCAAAGGCTTCAGAGAGGTCACCGTCTGCATGATCTGGAGGTGTTGTAACTACGGGTGCAACAAAGGGTGAACTAGAGGATGTCTCTTTTTGGGTTAGGTTTTGTAGGAAAGATGAGATCGGGTTCACGTCTTCAATTGGGAGGACGTTTGGTGGTCTTGAGGAGGCTGTGGCAGAGGTGTCATCAACAAAGACTTGTGTTTCACTTGAGGACACCATTGGGGCTTTTTCAGATTTCAGGGAGATTCGTAAAGCTTTAGCTCTTCTCTTTTCTTGCTCTTTGGACCATAAAGAGAGTGATGGAGATTTTTGTGGGAAGGGTGTGAGTGGGAGTGGCTGTGGATCAAAGGATGTTCCAACAAAAGGGCTAGAAGTCAATGTCCACGGATCATCAATTTGAGTTACTACTCTTTGCTGCTTATGTTGCCTCTCCAAGTCAATGAGTTGTGATTTTAAGAACTTCATCTCAACTTCTTTCTTTGTAAGATCACTAGAGGCTTGAGAGTGAGGAATTGTACAAACTATCTCAAGAAGTTCTTTGTGGAGTCCTTGCATCTTCATCTTGATTTCTTGGATCATGTTTTCAAGGGACCGTACCTTCGTAACAAGATTTTCTTGTGTCTGCAAGGATCGTGTTTGTTGCGTAAGGAGAGTTTGGAGCACCTTGTTCTGAGCAACAGCATTCTCACTTTGCCAATTAAGAGTAGCTTCAGCAGGACTGATCTGAGTAGCTATTCCCGTGGGACCTATGGTTGTGGGGTTTTTGACCTTCCACTCATGCTTGGTTCTTTGGGTTGTGTCTTCAAACGAGCTTAAAGGTGGGAACTCAGCCTTGTATTCAGACGATGTGGCTGCAGGGGTAATAACACAACATTCTTGGGCTCGGCTTGGAGGATTTGGAGGAAGTAGATCATGACATGACTTAAGGGTTGATATTGGTGGATGATTCTTCCTACTTTGAATATTTTAAATATTCATCAAGAAGGTTGTTTGGATTTGGTGAACCACTTTAGATGTGTGATATGTTTTTTGATTGAAAGATATAAAGTTGATTTGATATTTCTCTTTTTTCTTTCTTTTTTTACAAATCACTTCTAATTCATCAACTTAAAAATTTATATAAAAAATCTATAATAATAATTTTTATAAGAACCTATTTTTTTAGGTTCCATATATTTTTTTCAACATCAACAAATATTATAACTTTAAGTAAATATCAAATATTTAATTTAAAAAACTAACAAAATGTCGGTTCATACCTAATTCAAGGTAATTATTATATTTACTTATATGGATGAGATGAAAAAAGTATCATAATCAATGGAACACCTTTTAACCATCTTACTGAATAAGTTGTTATTTGTTTCATTAAGCCACAACCAAATAATCGTGTATGGTTTACCAAATAAGTCATACATCGCATTCAGCCTATTAAAAGCCGTTACTGAACAACCCTAAAACAATCTTATACTTTGAAATTAAACGAGCCACAATTATCCCCCTTTTTTTCGGTTTTCTACAATATCATTCCAAAAGAACGATACAACAAAAAAAAACACGACACTTCTTTTGAATGCGACAAAAGACGAGAACGAACACGAAGGTTGGCCAAATTTACGCAGCAGCAGTAATGCATTCAATCGCTTGTTTGCATATTCCGGTCATGGTTGCCTCAGGCCCGTACACCTGCAAAAGGATTTATAACCAAAAATAAATTTGGGATAAAAAACGGACTTTTAAAACATGCATTTTGAGTATAATAACGATCTAAATACATGTTCCAAAGTAATATTTGAACGATAGTTTTGACATTTTCTTAGACATTAGCAATTGACCAACATCCATAAAAATGCAACAAAGTTTGCCTTAGATCTTATGGGTTGGGTTCCGGTGAGAAGTTGAGGTTAACATGAGAAGCGTGAGAAGTCGTTATCAACCGTTGGATGACAAATGGATGCACATTAGGATGAGAAGCACCGAGATAAGATGCACCGGATCAATTTCCTTCTAAAGTGCAATTCATGGGAGGGCATGAGATTAAAAGTGATCAACGGTTCAGATCCACTTCTCATGCTTCTCTCGTTAACCACAACTCCTCACACGATCCTTCGTCTAGATCTTATTTGGTGTAATAATTTGCTTTTTCTAAACTAATGTAACATAGGGTTGTTTGTTAGCAGCTTAACGAGCTTAATGAGACTCACAAAGTATTCGGTCAGTTATAAATGATTGTTTCGTGGCGGTTTGATGATATAGAAAATGACTTGTTCAGTAGGCTTCTAAGAGGAAGTTTTATGCAGAAAGCCAAGTTTTTCCAAACCTGCCCCTCCCAATTAAAAAACATGTTATTTCCATCCATGAAAGAACCTCTCAACCAAAAACCTTTCCACTCTATAGACAGATTAATCAACACAGACAATTTTATCCATATAGTATTTAATGGAAAACCAACCAAACAACCCCATAATTTCTTACTTATGTGACAAAATTGCAAAAGTTCTTACTTTTAACCCATTTTGATCGGTAATCTTTTAACCCATGACCCTTTTGGTAAACAGGTATCCACGTCAACAAATCTTACAAGATCAGCAGCTTACTGGTCAAAATAGGTACAAAATAGAAATTTTTGAAAAAATATCTTGTTTTTTGAACGTATATTGACAAATTCATCAAGCCAGAGTCCCTCCTGTTTTTAGGACGATAACAATGAGAAACAACGGCAGAACAATAATATTCTTTACCTCAATCGGGATGCCGATTTCATCTCCAAGCGCACGCATCCTTGCAAGTCCTTTTTGGTAATTCGGACCTCCTCTCCTTACATATATGTGCATGTTGGCAGCTTTCAACTTAGACTCCTATAACGAACATAAAAATCCGTCAATTTTTGTTGTTGTTTTTTCCCATTTGAATGAAAAATGAACTTTTGAGATTGATTCAATGCAAACGAGTAAAAAATTAACCTTCTCCTTCATGGCACGAATGATGCCGTTGAATGTGGCTGCAACATCAGTGAAGTTAGCAATTCCACCTCCTACTACAAGGGCTCTCTTTCGACCATCTGGATCAGCAGTCGCGCACTGTACATGATGTTTATACAAATATTGTATCTATAATTCTACATCACAAAGATGAATAAAAACCAAATTCCTGAATTTTCAGTTTTGATCTGGTCTAGAAAATCGAATGGGATATACTGGGTTCGTTTGGTTTGGTTTCTGTTCTAGAAAACGAAAATGAAACACGAAGGTCCCAAATCGTCATCATATAATCGCAATCCTACCCTTCTTTCTCAATATGTACTCCCTCGGTCCCATAACAAGTGTCCACATTTCTATTTTGATTTGTCTCAAAATAAGTGTCCAATTCTACCCTAAATTGGTATGAGATGGAGAAATCCATTGCTCCTTTTATTATTAAGAGTAAAATTGTCATTTAGTTAATTACAAAGTGTAATACTTACACATACCTAAAATTGTATGCCTATTTCCTCTTGAGTCGGAGGGAATATTATTCAGGTTTCATGAGTAAAATGAAGATTGTCACTTACATCGATGACAACTCGAGCATACTGCAAAACCTCCTCTTCATTAGGTGCACCGCTGTATTCTGCGTAGTTTCCAAGCTCGGAAGCAAAACCAAGATCTCCAACCTGGTTTTCACGATGAATTCAAAAGTAAGAGAGCTTCCATAATCAGCTTTATTTGAGCAAATCAAATTTTAAGGGAAACATACTGTATCAGCATATATGACGCTGGCACCTCCACCAGCAACCATGGTCCAAATTCGTCCCTTTGGATTAAGAACCGTAAACTTCAAAGATGCACTAGTCTGCAACATTTCAATATCAATCGGTTAATTTCATCATGTCAACGATGTTGTAAAAGTCTAAACAGCCACTCACACCCCCCTCCTCCCCCCCCCCCTTTTCATGGACTCATAATGCTTGATGAAATTTGGCCCACCATCACGATGGTACACAGAGTAGCAGGCTGGTCCAATAACCTCCAAATCAACTTAAAACCATGGTAAAAGTTAGTGGTAGCCCACAACTTTAAGCTTATAAGGAGCTCACAAATCAACTTTTCTGTCCATGTGGGATGAGTTTTTACACGGGTGAACGAAAACAGATTTAGAAATGGGAAGTTTGGAAGTCCCGTTCATAGGTTCAGAGATTATTCATCTTTTGTTTGATTATCCGCAACAACCACGAGACAAGTTAATTTCAGATTTACAAGCTTTGAACCAAAACAACTTGAAGATGGTATTGATTTGAATAGTGCAATGAATATCAAGTATCCAAGACTCATTATGGCTAGTAATATGCACCTTTTCATCTAGTCCATGAATAAAGCTTTCGGTGGCACTCATTACTCTTCCGAAAGGCAATGGGAACTCAATGTTGCCCCACCTGGAAAATTAGAAGCATTGTAAGATGTGACTAGAAGGCTGCTATTTGTTGAGTCAATGGAAACTAGAAGAATATAATCGTACTTCTTGAAGTTTTTAAAGGCTGCAGTGTCATCAAGCTCTCCTCTCATGTCAAGAGGATAAGGCTTTCCATCAACCAGGCTGAAAGGGTTCATTTCTAGGAAAGTGAAGTCAAGATCTGAATACACGAAAACGAAAAGATCATTGGTCAGTTTTGACTGAAATTTATGAGATTCATACGTAGGTAAGTAATAAGAGCAGCGAGTTTAAAAAAAGATATAAAATTTTACCAACAAATAGAGCATATATGGCTGTGATGAACTCCTCAATTACAGGTTTGATCTGCATGATTGCAGAAATAAGTATTAGAAATTAAAAATGAATAAACAATCATGGGTATAAATTGTAACTGTGCTTTAGCTTGCTGTATAACACCGTGATGTTGCATGATCCCGAGTAATGAGAGAATTACAATTAGTTCAGGAGATGAAGACCGTTAAGTTATTAGATTGAGTCTTTCCCTTGCCTATTTGCAAGAGACTGTTTCCTTAACTCGAACCTATGACCTCCACTTGCAAATGAATAACCCTAAAAGGTTTCTCCAAGCCCATCTTAAATTGGACCCTTTTCATGTAGTGGACACTTTTGGGATAGATAGACTAATAAGCTCACCTCTAATGGAAGGGTTGCAACAAGTGGAGCGCATATCTCTTGATTCAAGGACACCCCAGTTGGTAAAAAAATTGTCTTGACCTGCAAACCGAAAACAAACATGAATGAAAATAATATAAAATACAAAATACTGAATAAATAAATATATATATATATATATAATACACCCCTGTACCTTGTCCCAGTTCTCTTCAATGTCAATTCCTCCACATTCTGAAAAACTAATGCTACACCCTAATCGCTCAGAAACAATGTTGATGTAAAATTCATCGTTGTGTGGAACAAATGGTTCCACGATGAATGTGGTTATGGGTCCTTTGCATCCTCCCATCTCAACCTATTAATTCAAGACAGCTTGTTAGCAAGCACAATCAAAAAACTCCAAGATGTAAAACAAGCAAAGATTATAGCTTAACATATATAGAATTAAGAGAGAGCACAAAGGAGAACAAGATTGTTGAAAAACAGCAAACTGTCTCGCTATAATAGTTGTACTTTATAGTATTACACTTGCATGTGATAAACATAGCTTGTGTTTTTGAACATATAACACAGTGGGATTGCTCTCATTTGTTCACACACACAAAACATACCGCCTTTGAATTGAGGAAAGGATCAACATTTGACTATAAAATTTAAACCTCGTACTTTTTAGATTCAGAAATGATGTGTATGTGTGAGTGAATCTATACGAACACATATAGATATAAATAAGTTCAGCATAGTTATTATGTTTTCCTCTACATCGAAGAGAATTTACATTAACTTGGTAAGTAGTTCATTTGACTCTTAAGTAAATCAAACTTGTACTCTTTATATCAAACAATGGAGTATAATGTATACCAACAGAATAAACGAGTTGTAATACAAATGACCATAGCAGCAGTACTTACCTCCTTGCCAAGACGTGCTTTTACAAATTCAGAAACTTGGGCCAAATCGAGATTCAGGGCAACAAGGCCACTCTTCCCACGCTTTCCAAACAACATATCTGGTTTTACAACCAATTTGGATGAGGAGAGCCAAGGTTCCCTCTCAATCAGCTCATTCAAGTCGGTTGATTCTGTAACCTAATGTTCCCAAAAAAAATGCCAATCAACAATAACACCACAAAATCTTGTTTGAGTCATACTAATATAACAAACACTCCTCAATCAACAATCATCAAGAGATCAAAACACCCAGAATCATAACAACCACCACTTATGAGATTTGAACTGCTAGTCTCAAGGCCACTTGATGGGGTTGGGCCATATGGCCAAATTACCTTTAGACCTTCACCAAACAATGGGAGGCGACAAACGGTAATTAGCTTTAGATTATGGAAATGTTAGTAATGTCAAAAAGACCACCATGTGTCAAAGAACAATTTTCAAGGAAAACCCTGTTATGCTTCATCAAGTTGCACAGCTGAATCACTTAATAGTAAGATCATAAAGCATTTGAAGGCTACTTTGAGATCAGTCCATTTAGGTGACTGGAGATATAAAATAATCAACATAATTGCTACAAAATCTACATCGGTTGACCATAAAATAGTAATTCCCAGTAATACCATCTTACCTATTAGTGAATAATTTATTTCATGGCTTTTTAACCTTGATTTTCTTCTGGCTAGTGATTTTGACGGTTAAATAAATAAGTTCCTAGAGATCATATGAAACTAAATAGTTCCTCCATTCAGTTCTATTTTCAGATTCACATGGCATCATATCTAATAATAGTTGGCCAAAATTATAGGGCGATAAGAAACCATGTTGTTATATACTCTAAAAATAATAATAAATCACGTATTAAGATAAACCTTCTACTAATCAGCTCCCAATCTTGATTTGCTAGTGTATCATTTTGAGTTTACAGCTAACTGCCAGTTCATTTTGACATAGAAGGCTGTGGATATTTCAACAGTGTTAAACACGGCCACATCTGGTAGGCTGATCCAGAGTAAAAGTTACAGATCGGTTTAGAAACACTTCCTAGTGCAGTATATATATGATCCAATAGTGATGCACAGTTGCCAATTGGTTTTCAGATAGAAACCACAATCAATTTCACGTTGCAAACTCACATCCATCTTTCGCTTTGAATTTACAAAGAGAAATCCTCTTTCTAGGGAACAAATGAGCTAAAAATCAAATCGATTACTATAAGAATTAGCGAATCAAATAAAACCCGGCGGATCTAACACATGATTAAATCTCTTTACCTGTGCAGATCTAATAGCCAATTCGGAACCAGAAATCCTCTTGTAATGCTCCTTCACCAACCTCTTGGAATCATACTCTCTGATCTTCTTGCGTGCCATTATCGTTCCTTGAAATTCCTGTTCTTCCACAAAGGAAACAAGTAAACCACCACAGATCTCAACTCAGATCACCAAATTTCTTCAAATTTTGATCAAATCAATGCATATATGATGATCGAATCACATTAAAGATGTGAGATTTTGGAAACTTACTGTTGTGAAGATGGCCGAAGGTTGTTGTGAGGGGATTGGATGCGGAGTCGTCGACGAGATATTCACAATGTGAACTGGGGACACCTGCTGATTTATAGTTGAATTTTTTTTGAATAGTTTTTTTAAGCTAAAATGTAATAAGATGAATTTTGCATTAATTTTTATTTAATATAGTTGTATTTTTTCTATTAGGCTTGGGTTCAGTTGAGAAGTTGAGTTAACGGTAAGAAACATGAGAAGTGATTATCAACTGTTGTATGAGAAATGGATGCATATTAGGATCAGATGCACCAAATCAATTATTTTCTAAGCGGCAATTCATGGGAGGGCTTGACATTAAAAGAGATCAACGGTTTTGATCCACTTCTTACGCTTCTCACCGTTAACCCAACTTCTCACACGATCCTTCGCCTTTTCTCTTAACTAATATAATAAACATTTTTTTTTGGGTAATCGTGGGTTTCCGGGTCAGCTTACCAAGGACGAACCTATATAGGTGTCGACGGTGGCACGTGCCACCATATTGTTTCTCCACCGTAAGGTAAAAAAATTTAGGTTTGTGAAAGGTTCAACCGTATCGTTTTAAAAGATGCAACCGTATTATTTTCGAAGTGCAACTATACCTCGTAATCAACCAAAAAACGGAAAAAATCTCATGAAATAAACCAAAAATACTGAAAAGTCTCTCGAAATCGATAAAAAAACATAAAAATCCATCGAAATCAAGCAAAAAACTTTGAAAATCCAATGAAAAGGTGGAATTGGGCTAAAAACACATTGGGCAATATTGAATGTCGGTAAGAAGATGAAGACACATTGATAAAAATTGTATGAAAAAATATGGTGTCACCGTATGAAAAGTTTATGGGTTCGTCCCTGCACCTTACGTGTACCGACTAATCCCTTGGGCGACCATGAATGACCTGTCGTCATCGTAAGTTAACCTCCATGGCCACAAAGGCTTCTGGATTTGAACATGGGGTTGATGAGATTTTTCACTACATTCCTGTAATAACCGGTTTAAATTGTATATATTTAAAAGTTGGGTGTTGAGTTGGCCAAGACTCAAAGTTGAAGGGGCTAGAGGTATTTTTAAATTATAAAGGATTTTAACCCTAATGACTTCATTTTTGTTTTGGATCGGCAGCTTGAAAGAAAAGGCGAGACCAGGGTGATTGTAGAGCAAGGCAAGGAGGAGGACGATTCAATTGGGATTCCAAGTTTTCACTAATTCTTCCTTATGGTAAGCCTCCTTCTAATCAACACTTTCCTTCTAAGATGATTTAGTAGCAGTGTTAGCTTTTGGCTTGGGATTGTTGGCTCAATCTGATGTTCTTGAGATTTTGGGATTATTGGGTTTAAGTTACCATCAATGTGGTGGACCGATTAGGATTAGAATGTAATTTTTGGGATTATGTAGTCAGATTATGGAAGGGGTTTGGGTTGCAATCGACCCCGATCGATTTTGGAGTTGGAGTTAATCATCTCTTTTGGTCGATCGTCGAATCTGTGACGTTGGGGGACTGGGTGACTCCGGGCACCTAAGTGTCGGGTGACCCCGGGCACCTAAGTGTCGGGCGAACCCGAGAGATGTATTTCCAGTCGACACCGGGCGGGGAGGCCCCGGTTGACACCGGGCGCAGAAGCCCCGGTCGGCCCGGGTCCGGGTATTCGTAAGGTGGGCCGCAACCCATGGTTCGTTTGTCGTGTGGGCTTTGGGGCAATCTTAGCAGGCCCGTTGATGTGTTTGCTATCATGGGTGGGAACGATGAGTATATAGTGGACCGGATTCTATTGGATTATATTGGTCCAACCTTTTGGGAGCTATAGGGTGTTAGGGTCGATTTCCATATTAAATTATAAGGTATCGGAAGTTTATCGGTCTATATTTTCTTATAGGTTTCATTTGGACCGTTCTAGTAGACGCAAGGACTTAAGCGAAGGACATCAGGTGAGTTTTTCTAAACTAAATGTTTTTAAAGTGGTTTTATGACTTGTGAATGTCATTTATTGTACTGCTGGTTATGTTGTTTAACACTTGTGAAGTTATCTGTTGGTTGCTCATAAATGTTGTTATTCTAAATGTGTGCATACCTTATTTGTGGGAATTACTTAATTTATCCGGGGGGTGGGGGGTGGGTGTCCCGCTTGTGATATTTATCGGGGGGGGGGGGGGGGTCCCGCTTGTGGTATTTATCAGGGGTGTGTCCCGTCTAAACTCATACCGGGGGGGGCGTATATGCCAGATGGGGGTATGTCCCAGTTAAGGCAGTATGAGTTGGTTACGCCGCTATCGATAGGTAACGGTAGTGTGTGCTAGACATGAGTAGTAACTTCAACACTGTTTCCTTTTATCTGAATGGGTTATTTATTTGAAGTATTATTTTCTTTACATCTTGGTTGTTTATCGGTTGTTAGAGGGGACTCATTAGACCGTTGGTCTAACCCTCGCTCTTTCAAAACTAAAACCCTTTTCAGGCAGACATAAGGTAGGAAGAGCAGTTAAGGGCAAAGAGAAGGCGTAAGCTGGAGTTGGCTAGAAGACCGTCATTTTAGTTTATCTTTCTTCGTGATCTCAGCTGTGTAATAGGATATCTTTCCTTAAACCTTAATAATGTAGATGTGTATTTTGGGTTGTTTGGCGTTGTTAGTAAAACTTTTAGTTTTACTCTTTGTCGCGATTTGGGTTGTTACAATTCCCTTAAAGCTTAACAAGTAGTGTGCAACTTCTCCCATTCTGTTGTTGAAACCATGCTCCCAAAAATCATTGCTTCTCCATTTCCAATTATTCTGTCACAGTTCTAATTTGAACGGGTTATTCTAATATACTATTGGATCCATAACTTTTATCCTTGTGGCATATGGCTCGATAAACTTTATCTTTCAGTACCTTGCAACTTTAACCCTGCCTTTGACAATTCGTTAAAACTCAGGTGCCATTTACTCAAACACTTACCCAATAAGTGCTTACGGGTTAAATTCAACACTGTCACTTGCTTTACCGGATAAGATTTTAGTTCATTAAAACAACATCGTATTCAAGAATCTACCCGGTAAGCGCTAACCGGGTAAGATTCTCGATCATTGATTTCACTCTTACCAGTTAAGATTATTGGTCATTGTCATATTTATCAATTAAAGTAGTATAACTTGGTAAGTTTGGTAAGCACTTACCCAGATAAACATTTGATACTTGATAGGGTATCACATTATATCTTGAGTTGATTGTGTTCATTTTATATATTAAATATTAATACATCTATTTACACTATATATTAAGGGGTTGTTTGTTTAAAAAAAAAACTCTTCATGGCTCTTAAATCTGAATCGTTCAAACCTTTTTACACACCACCTCTTATTAATTATAACTAAAATAAAACTTCAGACTTTAGACCTCTTAAAAAAACAAACGACACCTAAGTTTATTTTATTGTTACATACATTAAAATCAAATTGTTCCCGCTGATGGTCCCAAATAGCAGTAAATAAACAAGCAAAGTATTGTAGAATGGGGGGTTGAATACAATACACACAGTTTTTCACTTAATTTAATTCTTATTGATTTGAAATCAAGAATTACACATAGAAAACTTTGATTGTTGCGGAAGAGAACATATGAGATATGTTCAAACAATCTTACACATAGAGAACAAAGAACAATTGTAAAACACTTAGAAAACAATTGAACTTTGTAGAGAGAAAGTTGTCAGGCACTTAGAGAACTTGAAGGTAGTAGAGCTGGTTGATCTTGCATGTTGAACCATCCTCCATATTTATAGTGCCTCATGCATTAAATGCATGGGACACCTGTTGAGCAAAGGATGGACACAGGTCTTCAGCAAGGTACAGGATGTACCTTTTGTCTTGAGGTGTTTTGGACAGGTCTTCAGCAAGGTACAGGATGTACCTTTTGTCTTAAGGTGTTTTGGCTTGAAGTGTTGACCTGCAGAAGGATGGTAGAGACCTTTCCTTAAAATGGTGTAGTAGACAAAACTTACTTTATCTGATCTCCAGATGAGGTCCACGTTAATGCAAGATATCACAATATACTTTGTCAGAAAAGTACAATGTGTTTGAAAGAAATCCTTAAGCATAGACTGCCGAAGACTTGAAAGATCTTCGGCTCCTGAAGATGTGAGAACACCTTCATACACTAAGGAGAGATCATTGGCTACCGAAGACTTGAGAGATCTTCGGCTGCTCCTTGAAGATGTGAGAACACCTTCATACTCTAAGGAGAGATGAGATCATCGGCTGCCGAAGACCTGAGAGATCTTCGGCTCCTGAAGATGTGAGGACACCTTCATACTCCTGAGAGATATGTGATTGACACCATCCTGGCTGATGGTGTTGATCACTTGGACATGCTTGGCTTTAGGCTGAGGAGACTATCTTCAATCCGCTTTGAGAGATGTACTCCTTCTTTGTCTTCTTCGGCTGATCTTCGACTTCACCGAACATTTGTATAGAAACCAAGCTGCTAAAAGAACCTCAAACATATTCTAAGTAGGATGATATAAGATGGAAGATCAGGAGGTCATCTTCAAATCTTCAGATGACCCAACAATCTCCCCCTATTTGAGGATGACATCCATACTAAAGAATAAAACAAAGATTATACTGAGTAAATTCATTTTGACCCATTTTTACTCTTTTTGGGTTCTTTTCACATAGACCATTCTTTTTGGATTTTTTTTTTGTATATCGGACATTTACATAGTGAAAGAAAAAGTATAGCTATACAAACGAATAAATGAATACAATGAATAAAGAATGAGAAAAAATATATATATACAAAGATACAGAAGGCAGTAACCAGAATTGTTTGAACTTGAGTGGTTGGATGCTCCCCCTCAATTCATACTCCCCCTCAACTAATGTCAGGTGGCTTTGATCACATAGTCCATAGCAAAATTAGTTTCAACAGAGTTTAAGCTTGAGTGGTAAGTTCCTCCCCCTCAACTCATACTCCCCCTCAACTAATTCATGGTGTTCAGAAAGAAAGAAGTTAGAATATTTTCGGGATCCTCCGAACCTGCTCCTGGAAGGGCAGATTCATCCTTGGATCGTGCAGAAGCATCAGGACTGAGAATCCTGGGTGATAGGCTGTGAGGTGGAGAAGAGGCACCTTGGATAGGGAAGAAGTCCAAGTCATCCTTATCAACCAAGGAAAAGGTTGATGAGGGAATAATAGGGGTCCCCAATTTTACAATTGTATCCTTTTGAGAAGATACAAAGGAGATGGCTTTGGGTTTAGCAGAGTCCCTGGGCCCAGATGGGAGAATTTCAACACCTGCTGATTGTAGAGAATCGGTAGGTGGAGTAGGTGGCTTGGCCCTTGAAACCTTCCTCAGCCTCTTGAGAGGATAGGGAGGGGAAGAGGTAGAGTGCCGCCACTTTGAGATATGGGGTGTGACCTGGGTAACCGCTGAAAGTTCTTTCGGTGGTATGGCCATTTGGGCAAGTGCGGCGGTGCCAGTAGCTGTTGAGGATTTAGTGCTAGCCGGCGTCACTGAAGAAAGGGGAAGAAGGGTCCACTACAGTTGAGGGACCTTTGGACACCCGAGTGTCTTTAGTATCACCCCATTGTAGATCGGGAGAGTTTATGAAGGAGAACATACCTGGGTTGAGAGCTTGATTGGTGGATAGAGATCCCTTGTTGAGAGAGATCTTCTTGAGTTTCTAAGTGTTGGTAAGAGAGTCATCACCAAATCAATTTGTGACACAACAATTTTTCTCCCCCTATTTGATGATGACACCAACACATAGAAAAAAAATGGTATAGACACTAAGAAAAAATTACAAGACACAAAGAACTCATATATCCAGTGGCCCATTTTTTTTTAAAGGCTCTTTTTAAATTTTTTTTTTTTTTTTTTTTAACAGGAAAGAAAAAGAAAAGGAAGAGAGAAGGGGGGGTAGAAAATGGTAGGAGGTGTAAGAAAAAGGAGAAAAGAGGGGATGGATGATAAGTCTTGGGAAAAAAATTAAAAAAAATGGGGTGGGTAGGGGGGTTTGACCGAATGGGGTTGGGGGGGGGGATTGAGGAGGGCCAAAAAAAAAATGAAAGGGGGTTGGGTGTAGGTGATTTGGGTGTTGTGGGTTCGGTGGTTAGGAGGGAAATGGTTGGGACCGAAGAGGGTAGTGGTCGAAGGTTGGGATTCGGGTGAAAGAGGGTGGTTCGGTGGGTATAGGGGAGAGGGGATCGGCTAAGAAGGGTGTGGGGAGGGGGGTTTTGGCCGAAAAAAAATTTGGAGGAGGAGGGGGGGTTCGGCCAAGAAGGGTGTGAGGGGGGGGAGTTATTTCGGTTGTAGAGTGGGCAAAGGGAGGCCGAAGGTGGGAGGGTGGTTAAGGGAGAGGGGTGTTCGGCTAAGTAGAGCATCGGCTAAGGGTTGGGAGGGGTTGTTGCCGAAAAAGAAGGGAGGTAAGGGGTGGTCGGTAGCCGATGGAAGGTGGGGAGGGGTTGGATTGGGAGGTGCCGAAGACAAGGGGTTATAAGGGGTGGTGGCTTCGGCTACCAAAGTGGGTAAGGGAAAGAGAGAGAGATCGGCGAGGGGAGAAGGGGGCCGAAGAGGGAGAGAGGCCGAAGGGGAGGGGAAGGGGAGGGGGAGAGGGAGGGGTTGGGTGGGATTATCGGCCGCCGAAGGGAGGATGTGGGTGTGGATGGATATTCGGCGAAGGGGGTGTTCGGTTTTGATTATGAGCCGAAATGGGGTGAGGGCCGAAGAGGGAATGGCCGAAGGAGAGAGGGAGGGGGGCCGAAAGGGGTGGAGTTCGGCTAAGAGGGTTTTCGGTTGAGGGGGTGAGGGAGTTCGGCTAAGGGGTGTGTGGTTGCCGAAGAGAGGATAGAGGGAGAGAGAGATCGGTGGCCGATTGGGAAGAGAGGGTGAAGAGGGTCGGTCGCCGAAGGGGGCTGGGGTGTTTGGGGTCTTCGGCTAGGAAGGGAGAAGGAGGGGGAAAGGGGTGGAGGTTCGGTGGGGAGAAAGAAGGGGTTGAAAAAAAATTAAGGGGGTGAGAGGTGGAAGGATGTGCAGTAAAAAAAATTAAAGAGGGGTGAAAGGGTTATGATGGATTTTTTGGTGACAAGGTGGAGGGGAGTTGGGGGAATTTTCGGTTACCGAAGAAGGGATGAGAGGGTGAGGGGATCGGCTAGGATGTCGGTGGCCAAAGAAGGGTGGTGGTGGTGGCGTCGGCTGCCGATGGAGGGGAGAGAATTTTTTATTTATTTATTTTTTTTTTTGGTCGGTAGCCGATGAACAGTAAATCGGTAGCCGAAAAAAATATTTTTTTTTTTTTTTTTTTTTGTAAATGAATAGTAAATCGGTAGCAAAAAAAATAAATTTTTTTTTTTGTCGGTAGCCGATGAACAGTAAATCGGTAGCCGAATTTTTTTTTTTTTTTTTTTTGTAAATGAATAGTAAATCGGTAGCAAAAAAAAAAATATATATATATATATTTTTTTGGTGGAAGATGAGGAATAAATGAATGTTGTAGGTGAGAGTTGGATGGAACATCTTTGAGAGAGAGAGATGGATGATCGACATGAATAGGTGAAGAAGGAAAGTGTGGTTGAGAAAGTGAGATGATTTGTGGAGAATTTTAAGGTTGGGAGGAATATGGGAATGATGGAGGAAGGAGAAGTGATGTGATGAGAAATGGGGAAGAGTAGGATATGAGGGATCTTGATTTTCAGAGATGACTATCTGAAGATCAGATATTGGAGATGAGAAGATGGGTAGGTCACCATTTTGATGGGTTGTGTCTGAGAAGAAAGGAGCATATGGTTTTGAGCTAGATGAAGGATTTTGAGAATCTTCACCAACACATGATGATATCCACCAATCATCATCTCATGAAGAGATGATGACTTAAGATCATCAAACTTCACATGAGTAGATGCAGTTTCTCCGAAGATGGTGGACTCGGTAGGCTTTTGAAGAGTGAGAGAGAGGGGTCGAAGATAGTGGGAGAGGTTGAGGGCCGAAGGTGAGGGAAGGGTCGAAGAAAGGGAAGGGAGGTATAAGGGAGGTTTGTTCTTTGGTGGGTTTAAGAGGCCGAAAGAGAGAGATGAGAAGAGAGAGATAAAAAGAAAAGGGATGTACCTGGGGTAGATGAGGTAGAGCATTCAACAGACACAATGGCCATAGAGAAGGATTGAGCTTCACTGTTCATCAACATCATCTATTTTAGCCATGAAGCAGAGGTTGACCATTTCTTTGTCACTTTCAGAAGTGGGTTCATCTGCCCAATCATGGGTTTCAGTCATTTGACCTTTTCCCTTTTTGAGCAAGGTTTCATTTCTCTCCTTCTCTCTCTTATATTTTGCCTTGTATTTCTCAGCCCGACCAGACTTTGAGGAGACGGACATATTTGTCTTTTGGAAAGAAGGTTGGTAAGAATCAGACTTGGTTCTAACAGACCTAGAGGATGTACGGTGAGAGGAGGGCAGTCTAAATTTATCAGAGGACCTGCTTCTGCATTCAGAAGCAAAGTGTCCTTTCCTCCCACACCTGTAACATTCCTCATTTGATTTGCCAGATGGAGTGGTTTTAGAAAAAGTAGAAGAAGATTTTCTTGAAAACTTGGATTTTCTCGAAAAGAAGCGAGAGTTACTGGAAATTCCTCACCTTCGTCATCAGCCTCACTAAGATAGGCTTCTGAAGGATCATTGGGATCCTCTTGACTATTACGGTCAGAATCGGAGGGATAGGTGATTCTAGGAACACACACAGAGTTTTTGGAAGAATCACTAACAAGAGCTAGAGAAGAGATTTTAATGTCATTTGTGATAGACTTCCTAAGCAATTTAGTTTGCTCATAGTTAAAGAGAGTACCATACAAGGCAGTGAGAGGCATGGAGTCAAGATCCTTGGTAGACTTGATGCAAGTACAGATGTTTTCCCAAAACTCAGGAAGACAGTCCATGAACTTGCACAAGACTTCCTCATTATCATATATGCGACCCACAAGTTTAAGATCATTGAGAAGACTGTTAAAGCGATTGTAGTAGTCTGAGAGAGACTCACCCTTCTCATGAGAGAAGAGTTCATACTTTCTTACAAGAGCAATCTTTTTGCTCTTTTTCACCTCAGACGTACCTTCATAAAGAACACACAGAGTGGACCACATTTCTTTTGCAGTAGAAAGGTTAACGAGAGAATGATAGACCTCATCAGGCAGAGAGAGGGCAATGATGGCTCTGACTTTAGTATCAAGAGCTATAAGACGTCTGTCTTCATCATTGTATTTAATGGGGTCCTTTAGAATGTATCTCCCAGTAGCTGGAGTTCTTTCTTCTTCAGAAGAGTCCTCGTCAGCTTTTCCCTTGTCTGCATTATATCGGTCCCAAACTCTAGGAATAAAAGGACCTTCATGTAAAATAGTTGGATATCTGCTGGCAACTCCTTCTAGAAAGAGTATCATACGACTTTTCCACAAGAAGAAGTTATTGGGGTTAAACCTTGGTGGTTTGGCTATAGAGCCATTGTCGTATGAAACAGCAGTGAAGTTTTGAGAAGAATCATTTTTCAAAGACGAGGAAGAGGCTGCCATCACGGATCTAGTTTATTGAGTTAAACTAAACCGCTCTGATACCACTTGATGGTCCCAAATAGCAGTAAATAAACAAGCAAAGTATTGTAGAAGGGGGGGTTGAATACAATACACACAGTTTTTCACTTAATTTAATTCTTATTGATTTGAAATCAAGAATTACACATAGAAAACTTTGATTGTTGCGGAAGAGAACATATGAGATATGTTCAAACAATCTTACACATAGAGAATAAAGAACAATTGTAAAACACTTAGAAAACAATTGAACTTCGTAGAGAGAAAGTTGCCAGGCACTTAGAGAACTTGAAGGTAGTAGAGCTGGTTGATCTTGCATGTTGAACCATCCTCCATATTTATAGTGCCTCATGCATTAAATGCATGGGACACCTGTTGAGCAAAGGATGGACACAGGTCTTCAGCAAGGTACATGATGTACCTTTTGTCTTGAGGTGTTTTGGACAGGTCTTCAGCAAGGTACAGGATGTACCTTTTGTCTTGAGGTGTTTTGGCTTGAAGTGTTGACCTGCAGAAGGATGGTAGAGACCTTTCCTTAAAATGGTGTAGTAGACAAAACTTACTTTATCTGATCTCCAGATGAGGTCCACGTTAATGCAAGATATCACAATATACTTTGTCAGAAAAGTACAATGTGTTTGAAAGAAATCCTTAAGCATAGACTGCCGAAGACTTGAAAGATCTTCGGCTCCTGAAGATGTGAGAACACCTTCATACTCTAAGGAGAGATCATTGGCTACCGAAGACTTGAGAGATCTTCGGCTGCTCCTTGAAGATGTGAGAACACCTTCATACTCTAAGGAGAGATGAGATCATCGGCTGCCGAAGACCTGAGAGATCTTCGGCTCCTGGAGATGTGAGGACACCTTCATACTCCTGAGAGATATGTGATTGACACCATCCTGGCTGATGGTGTTGATCACTTGGACATGCTTGGCTTTAGGCTGAGGAGACTATCTTCAATCCGCTTTGAGAGATGTACTCCTTTTTTTTCTTCTTCGGCTGATCTTCGACTTCACCGAACATTTGTATAGAAACCAAGCTGCTAAAAGAACCTCAAACATATTCTAAGTAGAATGATATAAGATGGAAGATCAGGAGGTCATCTTCAAATCTTCAGATGACCCAACACCCGCATATTGCCAGAATGGTAGGATGGTGGGCATCTATAAAGCAGATCGCAAATTCATATCTAAGCACCACCACTTACTGCTAATTTGCAGTGATTTTCCTTCATAGTAGTGCTGAACCTGTGTGATTGGAAACGTTCCAGAGGATGACGTACACCTTAATATCCTACATTAAAATTAAAGTAAAACAAATATCATTTTAAAAGGCAAACATAACCCAATAAAAATTTGATATTATCGATAATAATGTAATTTAAATATCTAACAATTTGGAAGTCAAATGGAGTTGTTTGTATAGTGATGATGCCAACCAATGAGATGGGCTGCGATTAAACATTTCAATTTCAAGGATCATGTGATTCGCAGCCTTTAATTCAATAACGGACTGCTTCCCCTTGTTTTTTTTTCTTTTTTGTTGTTATTATCTATCTATATCTATATTTATTTACACTATATTATAAAGTACCGATAAAAAACTCTTAAATACAAATTATTAGGCATAAGGTACCATCATTTTATGCAAGATTTTAAAAATCTCTTAATTTACAAATATCAAAGCACAATATACATATTACTACTGCAGGCTTATAACATCCATCAATTTGGTATGTGTAGGGTCTTTCTTTTATGCAGACCTTTCCATGTATCACTATTAAGTAATATATTATATTACTATAATTTTGTTTTAATTATATTATTAAATATGTAATTGGTTATTTTTTTTATAGATGTCATTAAAATATATAAGATAATTATTGAATTCTAACAAAATACTTGTTTTTTTTATATATAAAAAACGTTATATTATTAAGCCTAAATTAAAAAAAAAGTTATAAAAAAAACATTATCACTTTTTTAAAACCATCCAAAATCGTCCTGTAAATCGACAAAAAAACAAAAAATAAAATGAAACATTAAAATCGTGATGTATCTCGCTACATTGCGCGAGTACGCTTCTAGTCTATTTAAAATATAGAGTGGATTACGTTTTGGGTTGGGTTCCGGTGAGAAGTTGAGTTAACGGTGAGAAGCGTGAGAAGTATTATCGACCGTTGGATGAGAAATGAACGCACATTAGAATGAGATGCACCAGATCAATTCTCTTATAAGCCGCAATTCATGGGAGGGCTTGAGATTGGGGGTAACGGTTGTTAGAAGGGAGAGTTAAGTTGCCCCACGTGTGGCGTAACATATACGTGAGGGCAAAATGGTAAACTTAAAAATTAGTTATCTAATTGTGAAAGTGAATTTTATTTAAGAAAAAACATAAATAAAAATATGAACAATTATTTTAAGACAGAAAAAATATAATATTAACATAATTCCTTTCAAAGATAGAAAAACAACTATTTGTTAGTTGGGTTGTCTAAGATAACGCAAACGTGTTTATTAATCCATCACCAATCATTACAAGTTATTGGTGAATCAATTTTGGTCTATCTACTCTTTAAAGCCAAGAAAATGAATATTTGAACTTTTTTAAATAATAGGATTCAGAATTTTTATCGAGTGGGGGACATCTTTAAGGTAAATTAAATGTCTGCAAAATCGATCGATTTGTTTTTAGCTTAATTCTATCTTTTGAAGGATTTTTAAAGTTTTTTGGTTGATTTCTAGATATTTTTAAGGTTTTTTTTTGTCTATTTCAAAGGATTTTTTCGGGTTTTTTTGGTTTATTTCGAGATACTTTTTTGTTTTTGCGATTGATTTTCATGTACTTTTTCTTGTTGGTGGAGGCATAGACAGGAAATTACTGGAAGGACTTATAGTAGAAAGTTAAATAAAATTATTTTTAATCTAAGAAAAACATAATTTTTTTATGTGGGCGCATCATACACCCTTTACACATTAGATCCACCCCTCGTAAGACATAAGAGTGGGAATTTTCAAATTTGAAAAACTCTTTGAAAATGATTATTAGAGAAGTAATTATTTTTATTGTATTTCGACCTTGAAATTAAATGTTTAGGAACGAAAAATGACATGTTAATAAATATATGAAACATTTTTTATGATATAATGTTAGCATCTCTGCCCAATCGTATCATGTATCGTTCACTTTGTTCACATCTCGACTCACTATTTTAAAACGCATATGATAGATAAGTAGTGATGGCCAAATGGGCCCGGCCCGGCCCGACCCGGTGTCAAACCGGTTTGCAGCCCGAAAACCTAGACCGGTTTGGGTTTTTGGAGTATTTGGCGGCTCGGCCCGAAACCGGTTCACGGCCCGACCCGGCCCGATTTTCACATTAAAAAAAACTAGCCGTTTGTATGCATTTTTTGACCCTTTTTTTGTGTTTTTTATCCCTCCAAACCCATATAAATACTTGTGTTGGTTATGGATAGTGACACCAACTTACAAAACGCAAAAAACGCATACAATTCTCATTTATCGACTCTCGCTATATTCGTTTCTCGCAAGTTATAGTCTAATATCTCTAGTTCTCTACTCTCTAGTCTCAAATCTCTACTCTCAAAATGGCCGAACAATTTTAGTGATCCAATCCAATTTTTATTTTTTAAAGTTTAGTAATTAATTATTATATAAAGAAATTATTAAAAAAAATCGAAGGCCCGATCCAGCCCGGTTTTGGGCCCGGCCCAGCCCGGTTTTGGGTGAACCGGTTTAACCCAAGCCTAACCGGGCCACACGTTTTCGGGTGAAACCCGGCCCAGCCCGAAACCCGGTCAGCCCGATTTGCGTTTTTACTGTAGAGGCCCGAAGCCCGTTTTGGCCCGGCCCGACTCGGCCCGAGCCCGATTTTTGGCCATCACTATAGATAAGGTCATATTTGTTTATCTCCCCAACTGATGTAGGATCTCAAGTAATATTCAAGTTGAAGAAAGTTTTGAAGTTGAATGGAACTTTTTTTTTGTAGATTTCGAATTTTGATTCTCCATTTAAAAATAATTTTGAACAATCTATTAAAAATGTTCTAAATTTATTTAAAAATTGTTGTTGGAAAATATTAGTAAAAATATGTTTTTTACTAACTTTGGACACATTTAAATATATGTATATGTATTGTATATATTTAACTCTTAGTGGGTTTGTGTTCTCCTATAATAGAGCTTTGAAACGATATATCATGTGTCCAAAACGGAATATGTGTGAATGAGATATCGATGCTCAAAGTAGAGTGTTTGAGATGAAATTGGCAAAAATCAAGTGGGTGTGGGAACTTGTCCCACATAGGAAGGAGTAGTAAATATTTTGTGGTTTATAACCATGAATGTGGGAGGGGCTTACAACTTTGTACTTTTTATAACGAACAGACGGCGAAATTTATGCTTACACAGTCCTTAAATATTCATCAAATTAAACTATGTACTTTTTATAACGAACAAACGAATCAATCACTACCACCTTCAAGAATTTGAACTGAACTTGGAGAAAAATTGTTATGATATGGAAGAGACGGATCTAGGAATTTTATTGAGTGGTAGTATCATTTGACTATAAAAAAACGAAGCTACATATAATTAAAAAAAAATCATCGTTGACATGTTGGCTAGTTCTATCTTTTCGTATGTGAGGTTCTGTGTTCGAGTCTTCTATTCAAGGACGGACCTAGTGTATTACATATGGTGGCACGTGCCACCATATGATTTCTTCGGCGAAGGATAAATTTTTTTAGGTTCGTTAAAGGTGCAACCGTATCGTTTTGGAATGTGCTACCGTATTATTTTAGAAGCTTCAAGAAGATGCAACAGTACCTCGTAATCAACCAAAAAACAAAAAAAAGTCTTTAAATCAACCAAAAAACCGGAAAAAAAAAATCTTGAAATCAACCAAAAAAACCAAAACAATCCCTTGAAAACGATAAAAAATACTTAAAAATCCGTCGAAATGAAGCAAAAACCTTTAAAAATTCCTCGAAATTGTGGAATTAGGCTAAAATACATCAGATAGTATTGAACGTCGGTAAAAATATGAAGACATGTCGATAAAAACCATGTTTTTTGTAATTATTTTTTGTCTATATTATATGGTGTCACCGTATGAAAAAATTTATGGATCCGTCCCTGCTTCTATTGCAATTTTTTTTCCAAAAACATAATAAATCTAAAATTTAACAGCTAAAAACTAAGAAAATGATTGAAACGGGATTCGAACCCACACTCGGGATGGGAGAAAAGTCGTCAAAACCAACTCTACCGAGACAAACTTGTGTTATCATTATAGTTTCAACATATATTCGGTGACACCCAACATTACAATACGATTGTACCTTTCACGAACCTAATTTTTTTTATTTTACGATGGAGTAACGTAGCAGGCCTGATACAGACCTGGAGTTACTAATTAATTAAGTTATTGTGTTTTTATTTATTTATTTTAATTGTAAAAATGTGGCCTCCTAAATAGGAGTCATGGGCATGTATTTCCCTTAATTGTGACTTAGGAAGTAGTAGGTTAGTTTAGGAGTGAGTTAGTTTAGGAGTGGGTTAGTTTAGAGTTTATTTATACTATATTATAAAGCACGGATAAAAAGCTCTTAAATACAAATTATTGTGCATAAGGTACCATCATTTTATGCAATATTTTAAAAATCTCTTAATTTACAAGTATCAAAACACAAGATACATATTACTATTGCAGACTTCTAACATCCATCAATTTGGTATATGCGGGGCCTTCCTTTTATGCAGACATTTCCATTTATCACTATTAATTAATATATTATATTACTATAAATTTGTTTTAATTATATTATTAAATATGTAATTGATTATTTTTTCTAGATGTCATTAAAATATATAAGATAATTATTGAATTCTAACAAAATACTTAATTTTTTTATATAAAAACATTTTATTATTAAGCCTAAATTAAACAAATTTATAAAAAAAACATTATCACTTTCTCAAAATCATCCAAAATCGTACTGTAAATCGACAAAAAAAAATGAAACATTAAAATCATGATTTATCTCGCTGCATTGCACGAGTACGCTTCTAGTTTCTTATAAATATTGTACTTTTGTTTCATTATGAAAAACTAAGCAGAAAATTGTTTCAAAACTTCTTCTCTCGAGTTTCGGTTTTCTTGGAGATTGACCATCTCGAATCGGTCTCTGTCAAGGCCCCTATAACAAGTCCGGGTGAAAAAACGTTTTTCACATGCTCCACATGTCATCTTTGATTCACGTTTTAATCATGAGACTCCACCAAAATATTATCATTGGAAGTCGCCAAAATGAGAAGTCGAATGTGATAAATAACAAGTTAAAATGAATTGGAATTAAAATGGGAAACATTTTATATGGATCAAAATGAAACATATCAAGTTGAAGAATAGGGATTTTTTTTAATAGGTCAGAAGGTCATATATTTAATTAAAAACTCATTTAAAGTCATATACCTGAATGATCCTATGTCAATATCAAAATTTTATAAATTATTAATGTAGTAAATATGATTACAAAACTATACTCTTAAAATAATAATTTGTACAAAAGGTCGATTACCGTCAACTCCGACGACCTCACACAGAACCCGCCTCGGCGCCTCCAAGAAACCATATTTGAGGAGGCATTTCAGAGCTGACTCGACGGCTGAGGTAATGGAGAGATTTAGGCCCGTCTTCCACAAGATTCAAACGTGATCCATTGTGTATTTAAGCAAAGTCGTTCCGCTCAATTACCAATAAAATCATAAAATGTTGTAAGAATTTAAAATACATTTTGGATGTCAAATGGTTAATTAATGTTAATATTATTGGTAAGTATCGGTGTCTAAAACAATTTACGTACACCTCGATTAATAACTCCATGAGATCCTAAATTTAACAGTCGAACAAATAATTCATTTTTTTCTGTCTTAATTTTAATGCCCACCTTAATAGTTTTAGTTTTACTGCTTTATGTTTCCTTGTTTGTTTAATTTTATGTTTTTTTTTTCATTTTACAGGTCGAGGGTTTTCATGGAATAACCTCTTCACCCTTTGGGATAGAGCCACAAAAGGGGCCGAAGCAAGATCTGCATTAATCCTACTACACTGATTATACTTCTTTGTGGAATATACCGGTCCGTTTGATTTGATTTGTTTATCTATATCTATACTATATTATAAAGTACGGATAAAAAACTCTTAAATACAAATTATTAGGCATAAGGTACCATCATTTTATGCAAGATTTTAAAAATCTCTTAATTTACAAGTATCAAAGCACAAGATACATATTATTACTGCAGATTTCTAACATCCATCAATTTGGTATGTGTAGGGTCTTTCTTTTATGCAGACATTTTCATGTATCACTATTAAGTAATATATTATATTACTATAATTTTGTTTTAATTATATTATTAAATATGTAATTGGTTATTTTTTTCTAGATGTCATTAAAATATATAAGATAATTATTGAATTCTAACAAAATACTTACTTTTTTTATATAAAAAACATTATATTATTAAGCCTAAATTAAACAAATTTATAAAAAAACATTATTATTTTCTCAAAACTATCCAAAATCGTACTGTAAATCGACAAAAAAATAAAATAAAACATTAAAATCGTGATATATCTCGCTGCATTGCATGAGTACACTTCTAGTATTATTAAATATAAGTTAGTGATTCGTTAGGCATACGTTGGTGTGGTTAACCATAATGCTTTAACAGAAAACAAACTCGTTACTTTAATCACTTCAAATCTTTAATTATCATTTGCATTTTTGCAACTTAGTGGCCGTTTACTCAAACACTTACCCGGTAAGCACTTACTTGTAATAGTCAACACTTTCATTTAACTTACTGGATAAAATTTTAGTTCATTAGAACGGCATCGTATGCAACATTTTCATCCGGTAAGCACTTATCGGGTAAGAGGCGTCACTCTCACTTACCGGGTACCGGTCCTTGTCGTCGCTCTTACTAGGTAAGATTCTCAATCCTTGTCATGTTCATTCGATAAGGTAAAATGAGCCGGTAAACACTTATCGGGTAAGCGTTTAATAAACGCCCCTTTAATGTGTATCACTTAGAAGAGACACTTTGCGTCACAATCCTAAGAGCATCTCCAACAACTATGCTAAAATATAAAAAATTGGGATTTTAGCATTTTTGTTGTTCCAACAACTATGTTATCATCTATGCTTAAAATAGAAAAAAGATGAGAGAGATTGTAAAAATCTCTAAATTTAGAGAAATCTCTAAAAAGAAAGTTTCCCCCAAAACTAATTATTACCTCTAAAAAGCAAATTTTTCTTCTCACAAATTTTCATATATTGAATATTTTAATAATATAATTAAATAAATTGAATATTTTAACAAGATAATTAATACTAGAGTTGGTAAAATAGCATAGTTGTTGGAGTTGAATGCAATTTTTTTTAGAAATTTTGATTTTTTTACTCTACTTTAGAAAAACCTTTAACATAACTGTTGGAGATACTCTAAGGGGTTTCACCTCTTTATGATTCCTATCAGAGTTTCATCTTTAACCTACCCCAATACAAAATTATTGTGATTTTATGCATAAACTAATAATGCCATTCAAGCCCAAATTATTAGGGCCGTTTGATTTGCATGATTTGATGGGATTTGAGATTGGATTCAATTCTAATCCCGTGTTCGCTCACCAACTCCCCTATCATCAAGTCACCAACTTCCTTAACCTTCCACGATGGATTTACATATTAGGGATTAGGGTTTAGGGATCAGATTTGGTCTAAAAAGGAAGTCCATAATTGAAATCCTTACAAACATTGGATTTAGGAATGGGGGAAACGGTAGCTGGTATTTCACGAGATTTCATAGGATTTATCAATTCCATTCCAAATCCTACAAACCAAATGCACCAAAAAATCCAGATCTTTTCACGAAATCTAAATCCCTCATATAAACATTCCACCAAACCAAACGTGCCCTTATTTTCATGGTTTATTTCGTTGATCTCATCTTCACTTCTCTTCATCAAGATACAAAATCACATCTTATTTTCTTTGTATCTAATCATATAAATAGGACCCATGAAATGAAATGAAATGAAAGCATTTGATCAACAACTTAAAAAAGAAAATGATTACCATACAAGAAAAAGTGTAAGTTGATGGGATTCACAACCAACAATATTCTGTTAGTATAAGAGTTCAGTTCCTGTTAACAGACAGATTCTTACCTCATGCTCCAAGATTTTCAGACAAAAGTAACTGCTTCCACTTAACTATGAGTGCAAAGATGCCAAATGTAGGGAGATGAATTAATCCCACTCCAAAATACCTGCAAGGAGTCATTGTTCCCATGACTTAAAAGCACCCAAAAACATATTCTCTGGCTCCAAGGTTATATAGTATGCGTTTGGTACGTGGACGTGACTGGACTGGACGAGCGAGAGTGAGGTAGACAGGTGAAATATAGTATGTGTTTGGTACATGGACGAGACTGGACGGACGAGAGTGAGGTAGGCAGATGAAAGAATTGTGGAAGGTTTTAGAGTTTTCATTTGGCATGGGTAGTTAAGTAGTAATTAACCAATCTTGTTAGATCTCCTTGATTTTTGTTCGGCCTATTTTGGTGGGACAGACTAAAGAGCTCTGTCCTGTCATACATTGGACAACAAGTTTTTGTGCTGTCCTGTCCCGCGAATGAGAAATAGACAAAATCTGTCACCGTACTTTAATTTATTTTTTCAATTACATGTTCGAATAATAAGATTTATCAAGTATATGTTCATGTTTTCACTAAGAGCGGGCCCAAGTATTAAGGGCTAGTCATTTGTGTATCTCTAGTTGCAATATTTGTCGGGACTACATTCAACTGGGCTGTTATCAAGTGGTCGATGATTAAATCCCTCGGTTTTTTACTGACCAGTGAATTTCTAGAGATACATAATGGGCAGCCGGTAGTGGTATTTAGCTCAATGGCCATCTCCAGAAGCTCGTTTCGCAAAACGACACTCTAGTTTGTTTCTAAATTTTTACGGGAGCAAACTGTTTTGAACCAGAGACGGTCATGCTCATTGATCAAATTTGTTTTGAAGGTCACAGTGGCGGATCGAGGATTTTTTTTTCTAGTGGGGGCACCTTTAAGGTAGATTAAAGGTCCGCAAAGTCGTCCGATATGTTTTTAGCCTAATTCCACCGTTTTGAAAGATTTTTTTAAGTTTTCTCGGTTGATTTCAAGGGATTTGTAAGTTTTTTTGTCGATTTTGAGGGACTTTTTCGGTTTTTTTGGTTGATTTCGAGAGTTTCTGTTTTGTATTTTTGTTGATTTCAAGGTATTTTTTTGGTTGATGTACCAGACGAGAAATCACTGGGGAAACTAATGGCAGAAAGTTAAAAAAACATTTATTTTAACCTAAGAAATTTTAATTTTTTAATTTTCTAATGGGGGCCTATCCCCCCATTAATAACCAAGTGCATCCGCCCCTGAAGGTCATGCTCCTATTTGAAAACTCATTTAAAGTCATTTATATCTAAAGGACCCGTGGCCTTGGGACTTGGATGTGGTTCTTGAAACTAGGTTTCACACTTTACAGCAACGGTATATAAAGTTTACATCGATAGATTCATACCAGATGGGAGCATATGGAGATGATAAGTCAAGGAACCCATATGGCCACCTGCAATATTAACAAAAACCAGGTGCATATTAACTACATGAATCAACAAGGTATATAGCTATTAAATTAAAGAAGGAAACTAGCTGGCTGTTAGGATCAAAAATCTCACACACACACACAAAAAAAATAGCTGCAGGAAACAAAAGATTGGTTTTTTTTTTTTGAAAACCACAATGGTTGTGGCGTACGGGTTAAGGCATGGGGATGTGGTGGAATATCCATCTACCCAGGGTTCGAATCTAGGCGTACATAACAATTGTGGCCACTGAGGTTTAATCAGGGCTGATGTCTTACAGTCATAATTTGCCAAGGGATTAGTCTAGGCATAAAATTGAAAACGTAATGATAACCGCTATGATGCTATCCAAGAGAGGAAGTTTCCGGCTTACCACATTGATACACAAGCATGGAGAATCCACTGGAAGATGACAAATGTACATGTCCATAGAGCAAAGTATGCTAAACGGAAGAAGGGAAACCGCTGATAAAATAAAAAAAGTCAAGATACTCAAGTCAGCAAGACAATGACATAGAACTTGCAAAGGAAAATATGTACATACACACCATATATGATCTATACTTCATATACAAGCACAAAGACCGTTGGTAGTTTTACCCCTTTGGTGTTTCAGTGAATTTTTTTTACTGTCCTTTAGTTCTCATTATTACTGCTTCTATAATATTATCTTTTGTTTGTTGTCTTCGTAGAAATCCTTTTGGTTCTTTGACGAAATACTGCATGTGATGTGGTAGGGTACAACTTAAACTATTTAGCTCATGATTTCTAAAGATAATGAATTTATACTAATCTTGGAATGTTAATTTGCATTAATTGTACTTATTGAGTTGCATTTTTCAGTACTTTCATTATTTATAAAGTTTACTTCTTGCAAAATTTATTTTTTTATTAGTTTCAAATTAAATACATAAAAACTACCAAGTGCAAGGCAGGTGCTTTTAAGATAGTTAGATAAATAAATAAGACTCTATAATGATTGTGGAGGTCGGGGGAAATGTCAAAGCCGAATATAAGTGGTCCAGGAAAGGATTGCAACTTACTAGACGATTTAGTATCACATCAATGAGGAGGAGAATAGCGTTGATCGAATGCAAGCTAACATTTAGCTGTAACAAACAAGGATGAGATAACCCATAAAATAATATAGAAAGAAATAGATCATCAATCTATGAGTTTTATACAAAATGAATGCATATCACCAAGATGAAGCTTAGAACATCCACAATGGAGGTTTTGAAGACTTTTTGCTAGAGCTTTTTGGCCACAGATTGTGAAAATAAAATTACGAAAAAACACTTTTTTTGCTTGTAACAGCCCAAGTTCTCAATAAGCTTGTGAGTCCCACTTTTTTCTTGTTTTGCTTGGCCACGTAAGTTTGTGGGTCCACTTTTTCGGGGGGAAACTTTAAGGTGCATTTGGTACATGTGACAGGACTGGGCAAAACTCACTGTCCAACGTTTGATGCGACATGGTACACCTTTTCCACGTTTGGTGCGACATGGGACAGGGACAATGACAGGGACCGGGTGGGAAAAAAAAGCCTTCTTTTTTGTTCCACCAAAAATAGGTGGAACAAGATGGTACAAGAATGAGACAAAAACTAAAAAATCACTAATCTACCCTAATTTGATATAACCCTAATATGGTATTTGTTTTAATGGTCCCTGCCGCCCATCGCCACCACCACTTCCATTGTGGATGCTCTTAGTGGGAAAAAAAGAAAGTGAACAAGTAAAAACTTACAAAATTTAAATTGTACGTTGAAGGAGTAAGAAACGGATAGATTATGAGCCAAAATACAGTATCTGTGAGCCCCACCGAACCTGCACATATCTGTTTATTGAGAGAGATAGAGAGCGAGTGAGAAGGTATTTATCAAACACTGCAACTTGGAAATAAACAAACAGAAAAAAGAACGGCTTTATTTGGAAACATGCCTGGAAGACTATTTGAAAGAAATAGCCCCACATGCCAGCAGTCTTGCGAACATTAATTTCTCCATCGTTACTTGGTTTCATGGGCATGTGCTCAGGAGCCAAACTATGTTCTATTAAGGGAGATGTGAAGGTGCCTTGTTCTGTGTCTAAACCCACATGATTGATGTTATCATCACCAACTTGATTCCGATATTGGCAGCACCCGTAAATGGAGAGTGAAGACCCAAGCTACAAACAATAGTTATGCATGAAATTTGTTATTTAACAGAACACAAGTACAAAAAGATACAGATTTTAGCAAACTGATAAATGTAACAGATAAGTTTCATAGCTCTTGCGGTATGATTGGGTTCTTACTACTGCTTGAAAAGTGAAAACTAGACTGGATTTGCATCTTTCCTCTATTTGTAAAAGAGAACCCGAATGAAACTCTATTATTCCAGAAAGTTCCAAAGGGAGGAAGTTGCAAAACAAATGAAATATGAATATAAACTTGGTTCCTATCAACTTTTTAGTCTTTCCTAGAAAAAGAATGAAAATGTGCATATTATAGCAACACAGTTTATAAAACTCATACATATGATTAGCAACATTGCATACCCCAAAATAGAAAGTGACCAAAGCAAATGTCCACCTATTCATCATCAGAAGAAAACAAGATGTTAATAAAATGTATGTGTTAAACACTTAACATTACAACATACTTATTACTTATTGGTATTAGCAACTTCCAGTGAAGTAGATACCTATGACAAATATCTTGACAGTTTCTATACTACGTTTTTAAATGCATGTTACAACATAGGCCTACCACTAAACTCATGCCTTGGATTGCAATATGAGTATTAATCTATTGGATTTCCCACCCATAACATATTAACATTTAATACTCAGTTAGCAGCATGATAGTTATTAGTCAATTTATAGCCAATTCAGCATGTTATCATAGGACGACATAATAACTGCACATTAACATCAGTAGTAAATATATCATGGATGATCTTTAGACACAACAGTTCCAAACTCAACTTCTACGAGCACTTCACACTAAAGGTCTTGCTTAAATAAACAATCAAGCATAGAAGATCCAACAAATAAACTTACTGAGTGTAAAAGAAAAGCACTCTAGCTCCCCCAATCACTAAATTAGAGATGAGCAATGCCGATAGTACACTGAAAGCAATTAATCTGTAAGCAAGTAGCCAACCAGGGTGTATTGCTTTCAAAGAGGTCCTCCATGTTTCGTCCTCATATAAAATCCCAATGGATTCAACGTCTGCCTCACCATCTCGTTGGCGGCATCTCTTTCTGTTGAACACTTCATATTTGACGATTAATAGCCCGGCTGATATGATAACAATGAGGACCCATAATGCACAAAGGAAGAACCTCCAATTCAACCAGTAACTCAGGGCTGTTGTATCAGCCATCGATGATCGCTACAATCTGAGGCTACTGTTAAAAAAAAATTATGATTATATATTTTTAGCTCAGTGGGCTAGGTAACAAGTTACAGATGAAACATCCATACAATTTGTTACCCGTTATATTAACATGAAATTCATGTATATAAGAATTTTCATGACATGATGTGATTAGCAAAACAGCCCATAGTAAATGATACAAAGCTCTATCATAAGGTTGTGTGAGGAAAATACTTTGATCCATGATACATTTCAAATATAAGTCAACTCCCACAGATTTCTATAATCTCCACCCTCCAAAAAAGGATAAAGAGATATGCTTCGAAGACTAAGAACCGCATGACCATTTTACAACCTATCAAGTAGAAATTATTCATAAATTTTACAAAACAGGATAAGTACATTAAGTCGGAACTTCCTGTTTGAAAGAAAAAAAAAGGAACCACATTTTGGTTTTCTATGGGGGTATTGCTATATGCATCCCTATTTATGTCAGAATCAGGTCAAATTATACATTTAATGTAAAAAGTAAATCTTAATGCTGTGAGGACTTAGGAGGAAATTAATAAATAGGGGTGCATTTAGCATACCCCTTTCTATGGACATAAATACTATTTCTCAAATGATTTTTGCTGAAAATTTAACATCAAAACAGTTTACTGTTACTGGTAATTGCTAGGATTGTTACCGTAATTACATAATTTGGGTGATTTTCATTAGATTCTCTATTTCCATTTCCATTTCGAATTCTTTTTCTATTAGTGGTAGCATTGTATGTGACTTGAAGTAACAAGGTTAGAAAATGTAACAAAGTTTGGTTTGGCCTGTTTTGGATCATGAGGGATTTAAAGCAATAACTAGCAACCAAAAAGGTGTTAGACTTCCAGGGAAAAAAAAATGTCAAAACCATATCAATTTTGTATCCGAATAGCTTCTGCGTTATACCGAAAGTCAAAATCAACCTCCATGGTTGACGCCTGAAGGAGTAGCATAACAGACACCTAAATCAGTGCATCTCAATTACCACCAACTAAGAAGGTACATCATATAGCACAAATAGTCAAATACGCCAGAAAACGGCTGCAGAAGTGAGTGTTTGTATGTGTGTGAGATATCGAAGAATAACACCATCAAGGTCGGATTGCAGTTCGACAAAATGAAATCGAAAACGAACTTCGAATCGGAACAACTATAATCATCGTAAAACAGAGATTGTAGATTTACAACCATACATAAATCTATATTCGCAACTAAAAACATCGAGAAATCAAATAAACTTATTATATATAATTATTCAAACATATATCATGAATTGATTGCTTAATTACCTGTGTTAGTTCACGGAGACTGAACTTTCATTGTTATCACATGCTCACCGATCAGCAGCAAGGAGACTTGTGGATTTGAAGAAGAATACCAGTGCCAAATTGCTGGTAGTTGGTATCCATATCAAAATTTCAGAAAGAAAGGGTACTCTACGAAGTTTCAATTGGGACCCTTCAAGAAGAAAAAACTACAAAATTCCCCCTACAAAATGATGAGATTGACCAAAATAGTCCATCTCCCAATCAAATTCACTTTTTAGACACATTTTCCATTGAATTACCATTTGAACCAGAGTCTACGTAAAAGAATTTGACGTTGAATAAATTATAATGAAATGTAAGTGTTGTCATGTTTGACCACTTGTATGGCTGACAGACATCATAATGGAATTTGTTTGTTTGGTTCACACAGTGTAATTTTGGAATTTAAATGAAATGTTGGTAAATGACCAAAATACCATTTTCTTGAAATTTTGATTTTTTTTCTTAAACTAAAAATACTTTAATAAGATAATCATCTAATATATAAAACAATATAAAATGCACAACCTAAATATAACCATTACTCAGCAAGGCGAAGAATCGTGTGAGAAGTTGAGTTAACGGTGAGAAGCGTTAGAAGTAGATCTGAACCGTTGATTCCTTTTAATCTCAAACCCTCCCATGAATTGCGGCTTGGAAGAGAATTGATCTGGTGCATCTCATCCTATTGTGCGTCTATTTCTCATCTAACATTCGATAACCACTCCTAACACTTCTCACAATTAACTCAACTTCTCACCGGAACTCAACTCTACTAAGCGAATTGTAAGTAATTACAACAAGTTCAACCTATTATGTTTATGTTGCATTGTTTATGTTAACAAACTGAAGACGTCCAAATCGAGCAAAGTACCAAAGCATTATGCATAAATTGAGCAGAAATGGAATAATCTATAGTTTTCGAGTATAAATCGAATCCGTCTATTGTTTTTTAGCATAAACGAAAATCATTTGTAGTTTTCTAGTTGAAATCAAGAAACAGGTAGAAAAATCAAACAGAAATCGACACCATTGGTAATTTTGGAGAAGAAATCGAATAGAGAATGTATAAATCAAACATGTTGTGAGTTGGTGTTATAATCGAGAAGACAATGAGAACTGAGCTGAAAAGATAAATTGAGAGGATGAATAGGGGATGACGTCAGCTATTTTATTTGATGAGACTAGTGTATTGATATGCATTGAGAAATCAATGCACTATCACTCTTTTTTCTCTTTTAGATAGGCTATTTTACATTTTATATCTCAATCTTGAGTCATTTATTTACTTATTTTCCATTTATTTATTTTTTTGGAGCTTAAAGTTGTGATTTACCTGTTTATATACTTTGGATGGTTGATTTGGTACTTTTGGGCATATTTTAAAAGTGCAGACTTATGTTGCAGCATCTCTGCAGCATCAGACAGAAACAGCTGAATGAAGAGAGGAAAAGGAGTTTATGGTGGACAGATTGCAGAAATTTTTTAGACAGATTTGGGGAACCTTCTAGATCTAATTGTTGGCTGAAAATTATCTTTTGTATCTCATTTTCTTTATTTCCTAAATTATTGTCCTTATGTCACCAACTATTAGTACAATTATTATTTTATTAGTGTTAAAAGTCTTTTTTACCCTTCTCCCTCCTAGTATATAAAGGGAGCTTGAGAGGTTTACTTGACACACACATATCTTAGATATCTTACATATCTGATAATCTTAGCATATCTTAGAATATCATACTTCATATCTTTTTGAACTTTAAAAATCATAGTTGGGAGATTTGACAAATCTCTTGGTGTGATTATTGAAGTGAATAACATTAATATATTATCAAGTTTATTTACTTTTTGCAATTTTTACCTTTCAGTAATTTATTTACCGCATTTTACTTTATTGTCATTTACCTTTACGTCATTTACATTATTGTATTTAAATTATGTCTTTTGTTTTATGTCATTTAATTTATGTATGAGTAGCTAATTTTATTAGTATGGGTGTTTGACGGAACGGTGAGATTTTAAACCAAATAAAGGTGGAGATTGTTTCGCAATAACAATGATCCACCATTTCATTCAAGTTTTATAAATATCAATAATACTTCTTGATGAACCGATCACTTGCTAAAGTGTTAAAGTGTCGTGGACTTAGAGATAAGCCACGAAAAGCACGTCTGTTTGAATGATATAAGAAGTATACTTGAGAGAGTTACTGATAAGGGCAGTTATCATTTATATCTTTCTAAACCGATTTATTCTCGACAAGTTGATCGCTAATCATTAGTGTTAAAGTGCAGAGGACTTAGAGATAAACCTCTTCGAACACGTCAACTTGAATGATATGGGAATCGGCTCGAGAGAGCGGTTTTTGCAAATAGATTTGTATCTCCATATATTTTGAGGACTCTATTCCACATTATGAATAGCTGGAGACTACACATAGATGTGTTTAGTTGAATCTAAACAGTAGTGTGAATATTGAAGTTCGAGAGGAATACCCTCAAAATAGATGGTGTATCTAGTTGTGGCATAGCTTCATGCTGCAGCATGCCTGCATCATGACCCACTGGAATCTGTGTTTAAATCCCACCTGAAAGTCTAACACCCATGCTTGCTTTATTATCTGTTAACTAAATCAAAGTGGTAATCCAATCAAAACAAAGTCTTCAAAATCGCCATCTGAAGTTAGTTTTTCATCTCGAGATCTTGCAACTTAAGATACATATCTCTGTGGAATACGATACTTGGTTCTTACCATTTTATTACTTGAAAGACGATATTGGGCCACATTGTATACTTGCTTTGGGGTCTAATTTTCACATGTCTATAGGTGTGTAAAAAGCACTGTCATGTATTATTTGGGTTAAGGGTATATTTGAAATGATGAAAATATAACATTTCATTCCATTAAAATACCACCTATATATGATGGAATGTTTAAATCCTTAGGGAGAGTTTGGTTCACATAATGAAATTTGTGGGAATTGGAATTTATCGAAAGTATTTGATCTTGAAGGAATTGGAATGGAATTTGATGGAATCTAACCATGCGTTTGGTTAATAGGAATTCAATTAATTCACTTGAGTCAAGGAATGATGAATTCCTTCAATTGTGAATTCAATGGAATTTGAAGGATTCCATCACTTTCATTATGCGAACCAAAAAATATGATTGGAATTTGGTCAATAAAATTGTCCATTCGAATTCCTTCAAATTTCTTCCAATTCCATGAACCAAACAACCCATTAATTTGTGGAATTTGATGGATTTGAAGATTCCATTCCCTAATAGTCAATGAACCAAACAAAGAAATAAAATTTGGTCAAATGAATTCAACATTCCAATTCTATCATATTCTTTATAACCTGGAAACCAAACTCCACCTTAAGCATCCCATTAATTTTATATGACGTGGATAATATAGATCAAAGTGGATGATTGCCTCTTAGTTAGATTATATGACTGGTTGTTTTCCAAATGATGAATGACATAAAATTGTTGATTGAATTGAGCTTGTTGGATGGGGGTTTAATATGGTATTATTTAAGGATGTCCTAACTAATCTTAGTAAATTATGACTGTAAAATATCAGTCTTGATAAACTCGGTGGTCACAATTTGTAACACCCTGGATTTTCAATATATATATATATATATATATATATATATATATATCGTTGTAAATCTCGTGTTTAACTCTTATCGTTATCATCGTATTCAATATAACGTTCGAGTTTATGGTTTCAGTTAAATTGTGAAGTTCCAGTAAGTTCCGCGACTTGCTCGCGACTTAGAGTCGCGGCATAGGTCGCGATGTTCACTGATGTATTGTGGGTTTTGGTATGTCGTGAGTTGCATGGGGAACAGTAGTCGCGGCATAACCCGCAACGTTCACTGTTGGTTTGAGTTTTTGGGCATTTCGCGAGTTGCTCGCGACTTATAGTCGCGGCATTAGTCGCGACATCCACTGTTTGGGTTTTGATTTGAGGACACGGGCGAGTTGCACCGCGGCATAACCCGTGACATTGCCTGGACCGACTTAAGGGTTTCAAAACACAAAATATCTCATTTTGAGTTTCAGAAAACTCTCTCATTCTCTCTCTCTAGATATCTCTCTTTCTCTCTCTCTAAATTTTGTTAGCTTTGGTTGGATCTTCGAGCTTCCATTAATCGAGTGTATTAAGTGCATTGCTCGGGGTTTCGGTGTAGAAAGCTTCGTCTTGTCAAAAAGGTCGATATCTGGTTCTTCGGGTTTTCGTATAAACCTATTGGGTGAGTCCCTACTACCTTTCTAAAGCATTATACATGTCAAAATGGTTACATTTTGAATGCCTATATATCTCCATGATTTCAGATTTAAGATTTATACATTTTGATATAAGTTGAGTTTTGGGAGATTTTAGGGTTCCGATCATTTTGTGATGGATTCTATCTTATTTGAAGTAAAATGATGTTTTACTTGCACATTATGTGGACATGTGAAAGAATGTTTATGAACTCATTTTTAATGATTTTCATTCTTACCAGAAGTTGAACTGGAAATGACATTTTGTTTATAAAATGTGTTTATACCATATGATTATCTATGGTTGGTCACATAAGTTGTTGTGACAAGTTTGTACCATTACTAGTGGATCCCTAGGTTTTGAGTCGACTTATATTTCATTATTTGAGGTTACCAAGTAATGTAAATATAAAACTACATGTCCATTAAATTGTGAGGTTTTGGCCGTTAACAAATAAAGAACTACATGTGCATTAAATTGTGAAGTTCTGGCCGTTAACAAAATATAGAACTACATGTGCATTAAATTGTGAGGTTCTATATAGTAACCAAAACGAAGAACTACATGTGCATTAAAGTGTGAGGTTCTGGAAAGAAGGTTCATGACCTTATTTTAATGAATTTTATCCTTATCAACCGTTATCTTGGAAATGCTAAATTGAAAAGGTTTCCGTTTGGATGAGCATGTTTATATCTCTTAAAATTGATAAACTGTATGTTCTCACCAGGCTTTAAGCATGACACTTTTCTCAAATGATATGTATAACAGGTTTCCCTTAGCGGTGGGATGCACAGGGTTTTGAGAGACGAGTTTAGTCTCGAGGCATTTTTTAGATGACTAAAGTGTGTTGATAGTTGGGCATTGTTAAGTCCCATTCTTTTGATGAATTTTGGATTGTCGACTGATGTGATATAGATAGTTATGTTTAGATTAGTTTGTTGATGAATCATAAATCCGTACAAGTTTTTGTAAAGTCTAAAGGACTGGTACACTTTTGAGGAGTTTATATCAATACAGATGTCATGTTACCTATTTTGAGAAGTTTTATTTTACTCTGAATTTTAGGATGTTACACAATTGTTATCCACATCTGCAATCTTTAAGAGGGCGTTTGGTTCGCATAATGAAATTTGATGAAATTGAAATCCATTGAAGAAATTTGGCTTTGAAGAACTTGGAATGGAATTTGACAACGCCTTTGGTTGGTAGAAATTCAAATCATTCACTTAAGCCAAGAAATGATGAATTCCTTGAATTGTGGAATTCAATGGAATTGGAAGAATTTCATCGCTTTCATTCCATGAACCAAACATGGGCTTGGAATTTGGTCAATGAAATTGGCCATTCCAGTTCCTTCCAATTCCGTGAACCAAACAACCCCTAACTCTTTCAAAATCCATGAACCAAACACCCCATAAGAAAATACATATGTATGGATACAAGTATCCAACTATAAAAATACATTAGTTAACATGACAAATAATTTAATAACAATGTTATATTGATGATTGAAAATTCATTTAACGATAACAAAATCAATATTTAAAAAGATGCGATATGACGTAACACCTGATTATATCATTACAATAAGGCCTATAACATTTATGTAATACGTGGTCATACCAGCCTTTTTACAAGACTTGAATACTTAAAGAAGATACAATATTTTTTTAGTTTTTTCTTATAATTTTCTTTAACCTATATATTGGTAAAATAAATAGCAAGGACTGAGAAGCTAACCTGATAAGTGAGAGGGATTCTTACCCGGTAAACACTTTATTTGGTAAGAAACAATTACCAATCATCAATTTTGATGATTTTTTTTACCTGATAAGGTAAATAAAGGTGATGACTCTTGCAGATAAACAATTACCCAATACATATTTGGTAAACCACTCTTAAAGTAGCTAGATTATAGGAAAATCACTAAAATTACTATTTTTCGACTTGGATTGACCTCTTAGCACTTAACTATGAGTTTATCAAAATAGCCGTAGGTCCGCAATATATAAGTGCGGACCTAAATCAAAAGCACCAAAAAACTATGAATCTGATTAGTTTTCCTTAATTTTTGTTGACTCGTATCCGCAATTGTGGACCCAGGTCCGCATAAAAATGATGCCGGTAAAACCGATCAGTTTTTTTGGGTGTTTTAGAGCTAGATCCACAATTGTCAATTGCGGACCTATGACTATTTTGTAAAACTCATAAAGAAGTGTAAGATGTCAATCCATTAGTAAAAAATGACTATGTTAATTAATTTCCGTAGAAAAAAATTATTTCCAGAGTTTTTTATTTATTAATAAACAAAAAATTTGAGTTCAAAATTTACCAAGAAAATATAATACATTAAAAAGAAGAAAAAAAAAACTCTCTTTTCAAAATAAAGGAAGCATTTTTATCAAAATAAAGCCCACTTTGAGTCCATATAAACCCCACATAAAAAAGCCCATTCAATCAAGGAAACCCTACCCCTATAAAAACCTCTCGTTTTCCATCCCTTCGAAACCCTAGTTTCCAAACCTCACTCCAAATCGGCAAAAAAATGCAGATCTTCGTGAAAACCCTAACGGGGAAGACGATCACGTTGGAGGTTGAATCCTCCGACACGATCGACAATGTCAAGGCCAAGATCCAAGACAAGGAAGGTATCCCGCCGGACCAACAGCGTCTCATCTTCGCCGGAAAACAGCTCGAGGACGGAAGAACCCTAGCTGACTACAACATCCAGAAGGAATCAACTCTCCACCTTGTCCTCCGCCTCCGCGGTGGCGCAAAGAAGCGCAAGAAGAAGACCTACACCAAGCCGAAGAAGATCAAGCACAAGCATAAGAAGGTGAAGTTGAGCGTTTTGCAGTTCTACAAGGTCGATGATTCCGGGAAGGTGCAGAGGTTGAGGAAGGAGTGCCCTAACGCTGAGTGCGGAGCTGGAACTTTCATGGCGAATCATTTCGATAGGCACTACTGTGGTAAGTGTGGACTTACCTATGTTTACCAGAAGGCATGATTTGAATTGAATTAGATTGATATCGAACTTATTTTACATGTAATGAATTATCGTTTTGAATTTCGTAGTTATCGTTTGAAGCCTTGACTATGAGGTTTGTTTTTGAATTGAAAATTTTGGATGCTTTAGTTTATTAATACATGATGAATTGAATTCTCGGTTATTCACAAAGATATGGTTATTGATATCATAATTATATCATACATAAATATCTATGTTAATCGTTATTATGTTTTTTAGTGGACGAACATGATTCAGTTTGTCAGGATTGTGTAATCATGATGATCTTTTGTTATCATATGTATTTCCTTTATTTGTAGTTGGTTGTGCATTTTCATCGCAATTCAAATACTGATATGAATTGATTGTGTAAAAGATATTACCTTTGAAGTATTGGTGAATACTATTAGGTTTGGTAGTCTTTTAGATGCTTGCTTGATGGATTCTTACATGTGATGCCTTTGAAAAGGGGGTCATCTAATTTGAGCAAAAGGTTCATTATCTGTCAACACGTCTTCCATAGGATTTGAGCTTGAACTTGTTGTGGATTTGAGCAAAGTCATGATGCCCTTTTGCCCCCTAGCAAAAGGGGTTCAGCTAATAATGTGATAGATGTCAGGGGCTGTTTGGTAGTTGCTCAATGGTTTAGTGCATAATGATTAAGTGGTCTAATGATTAAGAGGCTCTTATGATATAGTGCAAAATGAAATATATTTGTTTGGTAATTGTTCATAATGAAATCAGGGCACTTAATGGTTAAGGGAGACCCAAGGTACAAAATCATAGGGTTTTGGAACCAGTAAGAAGCAGATTTTTTTTTGCCAAACAAAATTCACCTCTTACCATTAAGAGGTAAACAAACAGCCCTCAATTTGTGTTGAATTTACAGACATTTATCACTGGTTGGGTAGAATTTTGGTTTGGGTTTCTTTTAATGCTTCAGTTTCTTTGACTTTGAGTCTTCTTATTGATGATTTTTGAAGGTTTAGAGGCTTGCTCATTTTAAATGATTATCAAGGTACTTTGCCTTCACATCCATTGCAAAGATTAGCAGCATATTTTCTCATTCGTTGCGAAGTCTATTGGATGTTGTTTTGTTTCTTTCATTCTGATATGGTTAGCTTGTGTTGTGTCTAATTTATTTGGAGTTTTGATTGGTAATAACGTATCTAAATACCAATACCATCACTCCAGGCATGTTTGTTAGCAGCTTAATGAGTTTTGCTTTTTTGATTTTGGTAGTGGCTTGGGCTTATTCACTAACTTCTAGGGTTTTCTTTATGCAGAAAACCAAAGCCCCCCCCACCCCCACCCCCACCCCCACCCACAAAAAAAAACAATTAAAAGACACACTCCTATCTATCTATGAAAAATCCCTTCCAAACAAAAACCTTCCCGATCTATATAGTTAGATTAATCAACATAGACTACTTTACCCATTCATGGCTTAATGGAAAACCAACCACACATCCCCTTAATGAGATTGGGTAGGGTATAAAGTGTTACCCGTTCTTGGCAGGGTACCAGATACCATTACTTGGTAGTTCTTTCTTTGGAAGATGTTCTCTTCAAAAAAATTTTCCTGAAAGCCCTTTTCTTTAAGTTATTGGTTTCATTAGTGCAGTTTAAGGGATTGTAGATTTGTGGTGATGATGTTTTAGAGTTCATATTCAATTTCAATGAATGTGTCAAGTTTGCCTACACTTGAGAGTCAAATCTAAAATCACCGGTGTGAATGGATTAGACTTGATTCCCTTGGCTGAAACTTGACATTATCATCGTTCAACCTTTGGCCACACGGTTCCAATCCCGTTCAGTGTCTACCAAACCTCATCGATCATGTTGGGTTGACAAAATTATGATAATCTTTTTTTGGAAAAGCCAATTGGGTTATCAGCTACTTTCTAACATTAAGACATTTTTTCTCTTCCTTATAGATCTTTGTTGCTTGCAAACACCCAATCTGCTAGAATCATGGAAAAAGGGAAGGGTTTCCAGAGGTTCATGGTCTTCTATGATCAAGAATTTTTTATGTTTTTTAATAGTATGCCAGGACCAAACCCATCTCCATGCACATGCACATGAAGGTGTTGTTTGTTTTTTAAGAGGTCTAAAAGTCTGAAGTCTTATTTTAGTTATGATTAATAAGATGTTGTGTGTAAAAAGGTCTGAACGATTCAGACTTAAGAGCCATTAAGAGGTTTTAAAAAAAACAAACAACCCCGAAATCTGGTAGGATACTTTTGATGCATTTTCATTCAAATTAAAGGGGGAGCTAGGAAACACTTGGGCATGTTTGTTAAATTTTGGTCGGTAACAGTTTGACTCACAACTTGTTTGGGCAGCTATATATAATTGTTTGGTAGTGACTTAATGATATAGAAAGTGACTTATTTGACAAGAAGTTTTTTATTTTCTCCAAACTTGCCCTTCCAATTACAAACACGTTACTTTCATGTTCATATATGAAAAAAAACATCTAAAACAAAAGCTTTTTCAATCCATATAGACAAATCAATCCATACATATAACTTTATCTATGTAGGATTTAATGAAAAACCAAACAAAAACTGCTTGTAATGAAGTTATAATCGTGGTAGGTGATTTTTTGTTTACTAGTCTTGCCCTATGGAATTCAATTCCTAATCTCTCCAAATCCTGCAAATAAAAAACTTTTGAGAAGTATTTTACTTGGCATACTATTGTCTAATGGAAAAATGTCATGATTTTTTTTCTTAATAGATCATTCATGTAGAATATTCCATGAAGTGATATAATTATACTCTTTATCTTTTAAAATTTGAATACCATGTATCGACGATGAGCTTGAAATAAGATTTGTTGAAAGTGAATTTGATCTTTGAAAGCAAATCGTGTTCCGAAACAATATTATGTGGTTGTTTGGTTTGTTTTTCATTGAGTACTGTGTGGATAAAGTTGTCTGTATAGATAGAGAAAATCTCTGTTTAGGAGACCCTTCATGGCATGAGCATGTTTTTTTAATTGGTTGGGGCATGTTTAGAAAAAAACTCACTTTCTGCATAAAATCCCTTTTGATAGTTTACTGGATAAGCTACTTTCTATATCATTAATAAGTTGTCAGTTCCATTAAACTCATTAAGTTGCTAACATACATGCCTTATAACTAAAAAAATATGAAATCCTTTTAGATAGATTCAAATATAAAACCATATCTTGATCTCAATATACTATACTTTCTTTCAACCTTTATTGTGGATTTTGAGATGATAATATTTTGCCTTTTCCAAAAAATGTGAAAATAAGTAACACCTAGTGGGTATGACGAAGACCAATAATTTTATTCGGTCAGAGCCCAGAGGCACATTAAGGACTGAAAATTTTATTTGATGCGGGAGAAGACTTTTACTCGATTAACGTTTATCGGGTAAAATGTGCTTACCAACAATCCATTTTTATGGTTGATAATTTTGTCCAATAAACTAAGGGGCTGCTTACCAAACGTTTATCAGGTAAGTAGGTAAGTGCTTACCATCAAGAACGACACCTCTCTTACCTTATGAATTAAGATTCTTGGCCATCAAAATAGATCGTTGGTAAGCATCTTTTACCATCAGATTAGTCTTCTCCCCCACTTACCGGATAAGATTATCGGTCTTTATTATGCATCTTATCATGTAAGATTATAAGTCGTTGTCATGTTCCCTATAACGTGACACCTGGTAAGCGATTATCATGTAAACATTTGGTAAACGAGTCCTAAGTGAGAGTAGTGACTTTTACTGGTAAACGTATATAAAAATCATTTTATTAAGATATAAGGGAAATTGACCAAAATAACCAATCTTCCCAACCAAATTCATTTTTAACCATTTTTTCAATTGAATTCCCATTTTAAAACTTGATTTCTAAATTTAAAAAAGAAAAAAAAAACTCTATGCAAATTTGTGTAAGGATTCAAATTTTTATGTAAATGATTTGTGTAAGATCCCTATTTACGTGAATATTTTTTTTTCTTTTTTCTATTAATCTAAAAATAGATTTTACTCAAATGCGTTACGCAGTTGCGCAAGCTCCGACTAAAATGAACTTTGATTCAAAAAATAGTTAAAAAGTGAAATTGGCTAGGAAAATTGGCTATTTTAATAGATTTATATCTTAGCTTAAAAAATTATAAACACATGATAACCATTTCATCTGTGCTCGCCTTGTCATTGTATAAACCTTTATTTCAAAACAATAATAAGTGCAATTTAATTATTTTGCTTTAATTTCTTTATTGGTGGGGGATGTTTACTTTTTTCCCATTAAGTTCTGTAAAGATTAGACTGTTTAACCACTTGGGGTATGACGCACTGGTAAAACTTTTGGGGGATGTAGTGGAAAATCTCATCTACCCAGTGTTCAAATTCAGGCGCTGCCAAAACCCTTGTGGCCATGGAGGTTCACCTGTGATGACTCCAGACCATTCGTGGTCACCCGGGGATTAGTCGGTGAGCGTAAGCTGACCCGGAAACCCACGGTTACAAAAAAAATAGACTTTTTCTTTGAATAAGTATGTTTGTTTGAGGGACAAAAGACCAATAAGTTTGAGGGAGGCAAATAGAGAGGGTTGGATCATTTGTGATGCATTTATCACATTAAGTTGTTCAAGGTGGCTTAATGAGAACAAATGAGGGATCTGAACTTATTCCATATAGCCACTTTGGCTCAATGGCTTGACGATTTAGTCATAAAAAAACACTTCTGTATGGCTGAGTCATTAAGCCTTCTAAACCATTAAGCTCATTAAGTTGTAAGTAAAAAAACCCCATCTACTATATAGTTTTATAAGGTTACTCAATTATTAATTAAATATCTAAAATATTTTTTAACAAATATAAAATAAAATAAAATTTATAAAAACAAAATCATTTGCCCAAATATAATGCATTACTACTAACAGACATATAAACAAAAAATAAATGTTTTAAAATATATTATACCTAATTTAAAACCAATAAAATACACCAATTTCCTCTCACATAACCACATTTATTTAGGTGGGTTGAATGGTACTTGTTAATAGAAAGAAGCAAAGGCAAAGTGGGAATATTGATTTGGACAAATGTAAATTGGTAGGAAACCTCACAACATAATTTAAGTATTTTATGTGGGGTGGGTGTACATTACACACCAATTAATGGCCCACTTTCACCATTTATGGTATACCTTCTAATTCATCTTAATTTTCCTTACAACTTTAATAATGTCATCCATTTCAATAAAATTGGCTAAGCCATCTCATGGTCCATTTTGGGTCCTAAATCAAATTATATATATATATATGGACCTAATCAAATGAGACCTTATTATTTCGTGGTAACTATGAGATCCAATCTCATTCATCCATCTAATTTTTTTTTTTTTTTTTTTTGTTAATTAATATAGAAGAATATTTTAGTCATTTGATAAATTAAATAATATTAAAAACAAAATTGTAACTGAAAAAATCAATCATTTATAAATTAAATATATTGTTTCCTTCAATATCTCAACTAACTGATTATGAGATATTCTGTTTTTGAAATTTGATTTGGTCGTATGAAATTTTAAATCCTGTATCCCAAGTATGCATCCTTTCCATCGTTCACATTGTGTTTTTTACAGGATCCTGCAACTCTATTCATCCTTTATTCATCTCGTTCTTATATGTCATACGTGCAGAAAATTTGTGTTACATTTTGATAATGTGAACAATTGTATTCTTGAAACTGATAAATGTCTCGTCTGGCTTGGATATGATTTTGATGTATGTGTTACTGGTAGCTAAAAAACGTGCACTCAAAGCGTGGACACTGAGTTTCCCAGCGTGGACACAAGTATATATCAACACTGGATCGCTACAAGTAATAAAATGGTACAAGTACCGAGTATCGTACCCACAGAGACTGGACTTACTGAGAAATACTGACTTTCATGAACTTCTTGCACACGTTTCGAGTTGGGGAAAATATTTGTTCGGTTGGTGAATTAATTCTAAAAATGCGAAATGAACTTTTTATAAATAAAGAATGGGTATGGGTGTAAGCGTTCCTTGAGACAAATGTAGTAACAAAATGGTCGGGCGCTTTGTAGTACGAAAAGTCTATAAAAAGTCCGATCTCTCGAAAGTGGATTTTTAAAGACCGGTCCTACAAAATGCTCGTAAAGTGCCCATCGTTACCAACTCTTAATCTTACCGATTTAACTAAGTTGATAAAAATCAAGTTCTACCGGTACGAAGATTTATACCCAAATCTCTTTGTGATATAAATTTCCTCCGACGTTTGAACCTTAGTAAATCATACAAAACCCGTATCTCTACATGGTTATCAAAGACTCTCTCAAATCTTTGTGCATCACTTAAGCCGTATTTCGAATCCGCCCCTCTCGAGGTCAAGATTTAATATTAACACATCAAAGTGATCGTCTTATCTGCATTGAGTTTAAGTCCCGACTCAAGTGACCAAGCTTAAAAGTTAGTAACAATGACAACATCCAAGTGTTGCCTACTAATCTCAAGTTAGCTCATACCCACACCCAAAAGGTGCTTAGATCATGCTAATAATAGAAGACATAATAATATAAGAGAAATAAACCTTAACTACTTGCATAAATATAAAATAAAATAAGAACAAAGTAAGAAAATAAATTACGGAATTAAAAATGCTAAAATTAAAGAGCAAGAATTTAAAGAGCAAGAAATTAAAATACTAAAAATTAAGCTTGCAATAAATAAAAAGGCTAGAAAGTTTAATACATAAAATTAAAGGACAAGAAATTAAAGACAATAATTTTAATTAAACAAATCTTCAAAAGTTAAGTTCTCTCTTTTTAGAGAGAAGAACTTAGGAAGATGAGAGTGATGGAGTGAATGATGGATTTGTTGTTGGTGGAATGCCTTCATTTGAAAAACCCAAGGCCTCTTTATATAGGAAGTGAGAGAGAGAAAACCCCTTGTGAAGCAAGTGACCACGGGATCTTCGGGTGTCTACCGCGGGCACTCACTGCCCTCCCCGACAGTTTTCCCAAATTCTACACAAAAATTACTTTTGATGTCATTATAATAACTTGCTTTAATTATAGACCAAAAGAAAATAGAAAGGAACAAAAGTGGGTATAAATGGGAAATAAGACACGGAAAAGAGTGATAAATAACACTCAGGAATGAGGGTTATCACATTCTCAAACTTGAATTGTTACTTGTCCTCAAGTAACCAAAAACTAGAAAAGAAAGTTTTACGAAGAAAGAAAACGATAGAGAAACGAAAAAGAAAAACCAAAAATTAAATTACCACCTACGGAGGGACTGTTGATCTTTCTCTAGCGGGAGCGATGTACATTCTTCCATTCTTGACCTTGGTTCTGATGAAATTAATCAGTAGGACTTGAGGGTTAGTGTTTGATGAGTACGAATTTTTACTAGCTTCCTCAAACTTGAGCAATACTACAAAAGGATTTTATGTTGCTCTTTATTTTTCAATTTTGCGTATATATATATATATATATATATATATATTTTTTTTTTCAATCGCATCTCCCAAGACTTGTGATGTTTCATAAGTTCTATGTCTTTGGGTTATGCGTGTCTCCCAATTTTCCGAAGACATATTTAATCCCCCACCCTTTGGGTGCCCTTTTTTTTTTTTTAATGATCATGATATTTTGACGGTGATCATTTGGTACTCCCCCCTCCTCAAACTTGAGATTATCGATGTCCTCATCGATGTGAAAATTATGGCATGGTGGGGTTACAAAGGGTAAGTGTATGGAGTGAAGTGAAAGGATAGCCTACGTCCTTTTAATCGCATCAAACACCAAAGTAACGAATGTAGAAATGTACCTGAAAAGAATATGCTAGAGAAAACAACAAACTGATCAACAACCATGGATTAAAATAAACGCCAAAAATTGCTTACACAATATACAAAAGTGGCGCACCGAGTTAGCAGTTCCAAAAATACCCAAACAACAGAACATAAAAGATAAACCACAACAAGTGTTGATAATAACAGCAAAAGAATCACAGATGCCTCCACTACTGCTTACTGGGAGCAGGAGCAGTAGCAGTTGTGCCCTCCGTAGAGGGAGGTGCAGAGACTGGAACAGCAACTGTTGGGAGTGGAGTGAGTACTTCGGGTGGGAATCGTGGCAAGGTAGCTGTCACAGCGGGGTTAATGGTATGCAAGATCCGCTGGAATCCTATGTTCCATTCCTGCTGATATGCCCACACCCGTAGCTCCCTTTCATGAAACTCGCGTTGTCGGTCTTCCAAATCTTTCAATCTAGCCAGCACATCCTCATTTTGACCCGCAATAAGCGTCATCCAAACTTCAGATCCGTAAGCAGTGCTCGAAGGAGGGTGCGTCGGGAAAGCAGCTGATGCAGTAGGTGGAACGGATGCTGCAGTGGATACTGCAGGACCCGAGTCAGTGGGTACTGCAGCACGAGCAACTCGGGAAGGTCGTGCTCCTTTCAATGCTCTTTCTCTCCTCTCCATTGTCTCCAAGCTGAGTAAGTTGGCAACCTGTACCGTTTGATCTGATTTGTAACAAGGAACACTTGCCATTTTCATTAGTTTAGTAATAAGGGACGGAAAGATGAGTCGAGAAACAGTTCTCGAAGCTGCATACACTAGGGCTGCGTGGGCAACAGGACCCACGTCGATTGGTAATTCCTTCATGATGCAGTATAGAAGAAAGCATTTCTCCCTAGACAGTGTGCCGTCATGAGCACTCGGCATAATGTTATGCCGCATATATTGAAACCATAAAGATGCATTTGGATTCAGGTCCCTGGTCGTGATCACTAGTCGTTTGTTATCTCTGAACCAACCTTTACCTGGCAAGGCTAGCAAGTACGCAATATCCTTATCTGGTACAGTCGTGGTGTTTGCAACTAACTGATTGAAAGAGCAAACGAAAGGAGTTTGTAATCCTAGGGCTCTATTAATGGTTTCCCCGGACCAGTTAACCTCGTGTCCGCGAATGGTCACAACATTCTGCTTGCACACCCCAATGGTGGCAAAAAACTCCTTAACCCATGTAAGATTGGCCTCGAAGGGGAGACCGATCAGACGTTCCCAATGGTGAGCTTTTAAGGTGTGCTTGATGTGTAAGGACGATTCGACAAATTTTGGGTCGAATGGCCTTTCGTAATGTGGGTTACGAGTTTTGATGATGCTATACCTTACAGCGATTTCAAGCTTCTGTGATGGCGTCGGTACATCTTCCCAAAGTTCAGCCTCATTGGGGTCAGATTCGGCTTGTTCATACTCCTCGATCACTTTTTCTTTTCCCTTCGCATAAAGTTTTCTAGGGCTCCTCCTTCTGGGCTGTACATTCTGTTTTTTCTTGCCTTTGGCCTTCTTGGCTGCTCGTCCTTTTGCTTTCCTCGAACTTACCTTCTTACTGACCAACTGTTCTTCGGGCACGAAATCACTGTCCTCATCACTAGCATTTCTTCGCTGTTTTTTTCGGAGGGGGAATTTCCTTGGATGATGAAGACTTCGCTACTGCACTAAAGGAACTAGCTTCCCCCTCTGAGTGACTACTGGATGCGTCTTGAGAGGGTGAAACTGGTGGAGTGGCCACTGCCTCCCCACCATGGACAGAAAAGGGTTTCGAACCTTCTCCTTCATCGAGACCAGTAGTGATGGTGTTGTGCGGTGGTGAAGAAAAAGGCAAATCGTCATGGGGAGTAACATCTTGATGCTCTTCGAAATCAAACACTAGATTGCCCTCTAGAATAGCATCATAATTATCATCATCGAAATCTTCCATTTCATTCAAATCGAAATGGTGGATTTGTGAGCCACTAGGGTTTAGAGATGGATTTGGGGAAATATGGGGAAGTTCTTTGATGACAGGGGTGGGATTTTCAGAAAGGGTGGGTGCGGATGTAGGGATTCGAATGTTTAGGAAAATGGGTTTAGGGCTTATGGTGGCAGCCGGTGTAGCAGCAGCGATGGAGGGTGACGGTGGTTTGGTAACAGAAACATTGGGGGTAGAAAAATGGGGGACCTTTGTGAGAACCTCATGGCACTCAAGGTAACTGTGGAGAAAGAAGGATGGGGAAGATGATTGAGATTGGGATTCCTCTGTGCTTACCATGGAGGAACCGGCGATGCTCTGAACAGCGGTTGTTGACGATCCTACGGAAAACACCGTCGTTTGAACGACGGAGTGTTGCACGACAGGGGTAGCAGGTGGCGGCGATTTCGGTGGTTCGTCAGTGGTGGCAGGCGGCGGTGATGGTGGTGGTTCGACATTCATCTCGGCGGCGTGCAATCGGAGACTCCGGCGAGATGGAACCAAGTTGGGGTTGGGTGTTAATTTTTTCGACCTAGCCATGGGAAGAGTAAGGGTTTTTTTTTTCTTGTTGCTGAAAAGTTTAGTTTTAACTCTTTTGGGGAAGATGAAGTTTAGAACCAAAAAGAAACTAATTTAGCTGAAAAGAAACTAAAATAATTCAAAAGAAACTACTCCCCCCTTTTTCAGACACAAAACCGCCGGTTTTAACAAAAAGAAAACCATTAAAAAAAACAAAACCCAAAATCTTTTCTCAAAAAGTACACACAAATCTTACATGGAAAGATTTTACACCATCCCCCTTTTGCCACGTGTCCTACCAGGTACTCCTACACCATGTTTTAGAAAAGAAATAAGATATCCAAAATCTTACCTAGCACTCTTTCCCGCCCAACAGTGGCAGTGGGCACTCTGAATCCACAGTGGACACTGCGTAAATTTTCAAAAACAACAAAATTTAAACTGTACAACTTATTTACAGATTGAACTTTTTTTCACCTAAACATCTTGATTGGTAGGTTTGGGTACTGCATCTGGGAAGTAGTGCTTGACCCGATGCGCGTTGACTTTAAATGTGCTTCCATCTTGTGGATTTAAAAGGTCAACCGTACCAAACCGACCGACCTCGACAATAGCGAATGGCCCTGACCAACGTGATTTTAATTTTCCCGGAAAAAGATTTAATCGTGAATTAAAGAGGAGGACCTGCTGATCTTTTTCAAAATTTCTTTGATTTATCCTACGATCATGCCAAAGTTTAGTTTTTTCTTTGTAAATTTTTGCATTCTCGTAGGCATGATATCTCAACTCCTCTAATTCAAACAATTGAAGTTTTCTCTTCCTACCTGCAACATCCTCACTTAAATTCAACTCTTTTATTACCCAAAAAACCTTGTATTCAAGTTCCAAAGGTAAATGACATGCCTTTCCAAAAACCAATTTGTATGGTGACATGTCCAATGGGGTTTTAAAAGCTGTTCTGTAAGCTCATAGCGCGTCATCCAACTTAAGTGACCAATCCTTTCTATCGGGTTTAACTACTTTTTCCAAAATTGATTTTATTTCTCGATTTGAAATTTCGGCAAGACCATTAGTTTGTGGATGGTATGTCGTAGAAACTTTATGTTGGATATTGTATTTGCCAAGAACAATGCTTAACATTTTGTTCACAAAATGTGTCCCTTCATCACTAATTAAAGCTCGGGGTGTACCAAATCGTACAAAAATATTTTTATGGAGAAAATTAATCACTGTTTTAGCATCATTCCGAGGACACGCTATTGCTTCTACCCATTTAGAGACGTAGTCAACCGCAACCAGGATGTACTGATTATTAAAAGACATGGGAAATGGTCCCATAAAATCAATGCCCCATACATCAAAAAGTTCTACTTCCAAAATATTATTCAAGGGCATTTCATTTCGTTGGGACAAATTTCCTGTTCTTTGGCATTGGTCACAACCTTTGACAAACTCAAAAGAATCCTTGAATACTGTGGGCCAAAAGAATCCGCTTTGCAGGATTTTTGCCGTCGTACGTTGTCCACCAAAATGGCCACCGTAAGGTGAGGCATGACAATCATTCAAAATATTTTTCATTTCTAAATTTGGGACGCATTTTCGTAAAACTTGATCTGCGCCTAATTTATATAAAAATGGGTCGTCCCAAAAGTAGTGTTTACAGTCATGAATGAACTTTTTGAATTGTTGTCCTCGCATGTTGTACGGTCTGATTCCGCTAGCAAGATAGTTCGCAATATCAGTGTACCATGGGACATTCTTGTCAAAATAATGTTGGATGGCCAAGATGTGCTCATCCGGAAAAACTTCTTTTATCTCATGATTTCCACCACTTGATACATCGTTTTCAATCCTAGAAAGATGATCGACAACCTGATTGTCAACTCCTTTTCTATCAAGTATCTCTATATCAAATTCTTGTAATAAAAGGATCCAACGAATAAGTCGTGGCTTTGCGTTGATTTTGCTAAAAATATACTTAATAGCGGAGTGATCGGTGTGAACGATGACCTTTGTGCCAATCAAATAGGATCGAAAACGGTCAAATGCAAATACTACAGCAAGTAACTCCTTCTCAGTTGTGGTGTAGTTTATTTGAGCTTCAATGAGAGTTTTACTTGCGTAGTAAATGGGGTGGAAAATTTTTCCCCGTCTTTGTCCCAAAACAGCACCTACGGCCCAATCCCTAGCATCGCACATTACCTCAAAAGGTAATGTCCAATCTGGTGCTATAACTATGGATGCCGAGACAAGGGCGGCTTTGATTGTTTCAAAAGCTTTTCTACATTCGGAAGTAAAATCGAAAGTTTGTTTGACATGCAATAAGTTGCAAAGGGGTTTTGTTATTTTTGAAAAATCTTTTATAAACCGCCTATAAAACCCCGCATGTCCTAAAAAACTCCGAATGCCTTTAACCGAACTAGGTTCGGGTAATTGCATGATTACTTCCAGTTTAGCTTTATCCACTTCTAAACCTTTCTTGGAAACCATATGACCCAACACGATTCCTTCTTGTACCATAAAATGGCATTTTTCCCAGTTTAAAATTAAATCGTGTTTTTCACATCTTTCCAAGCTCTTTTTCAGATTTTCAAGACAGTTTTCAAATGACGTGTCAATAACTAAAAAATCATCCATAAAAACTTCCATGGAATGTTCAATCATATCCGAAAAAATTGACATCATACAACGCTGAAAAGTAGCGGGTGCATTGCATAGACCAAATGGCATTCGGCGAAAAGCAAAAGTTCCGAAGGGACAAGTGAAGGTGGTCTTCTCTTGATCTTCGGGTGCGATATGAATTTGGTTATACCCCGAATATCCTTCCAAAAAGCAATAAAATTCCTTTCCGGCCAACCTATCTAGCATTTGATCAATAAATGGCAAAGGAAAATGGTCCTTTTTGGTGGCTAGATTGAGTTGTCTATAGTCCATACAAATTCTCCACCCTGTAACAGTTCGGGTTGGGATAAGCTCGTTCTTCTCATTGGTGATAACGGTTGTACCACCCTTTTTCGGTACGCATTGCACCGGACTTACCCAACCACTACTTGAGATGGGGTAAATGATACCCGCATCAAGCCATTTTAAAATTTATTTCTTGACGACTTCTTTCATGATTGGGTTAATTCTTCTTTGAGGTTGCACTTTGCCAACACTATTATATTCCAAAATTATCTATGTTGGCAAAGAGATGGACTAATTCCCTTGATGTCAGCTATTGTCCATCCTATGACCTTCTTGTGATCTTTTAATAACTCTATTAATTTTTCCTCTTGCTCACTACTTAAGTTGGAAGAGATAATGACTGGCAATTTCTCTTCTTCCATGAGATAAGCATACTTAAGGTGAGTAGGAAGTGGCTTTAATTCGAGTTCAGGTGCCTTAATTATAGAGGGGACTTGGGTCGGCCTATCATTAAAATCCAATTGTTCAAATGTATCCACTACCTCAACCAAATCATCTTCCAAAATTTCTTCCGCTAAACAACTAATCAACCTCAACTCAAATTCATCATCCAAGGCATTTAGGCAAGAGCAATCCTCAATTTCACCGTTAAACTTAAGGGATTTGAAAACATTGAAAGTTACTTGTTGGTCGTTCACTCTCATAGTTAACTCACCCTTTTGTACGTCTATCAAGGTTTTACCGGTTGCTAAAAATGGTCTGCCTAAAATGATGGGGACATCCTTATCTGCTTTGTAGTCCAAAACTAGAAAGTCGGCCGGAAAGATGAATTTATCAACTTTTACCAAAATGTCCTCAATTTTTCCTTTCGGATATGCCAAAGATCTGTCTGCGAGTTGCAGAGTGACTGTGGTGGGTCGAACTTCACCAATTCCCAATTTTTTAAAAACTGACAAAGGCATGAGGTTTATGCTTGCTCCCAAATCACATAGAGCATGTCCTACTTCTTGCCCCCCCGATAGAACATGGGATGGTGAAACTTCCCGGGTCCTTTAGTTTCGGCGGAATTTTGCAAGTAAGAAGTGCACTACACTCTTTGGTCAAAGCAACAGTTTCAAATTCTCCCAGCCTTCGTTTCTTGTTGAGAATATCTTTCAAATATTTAACATAACTTGGCATTTGCTCAAGAGCCTCTACCAAAGGAATGTTAATGTGGAGTTGTTTGAAAATGTCCAAACACTTTTTGAATTGTTCATCCACCTTTTTGTTTTTTAATCTCTCAGGAAAAGGTAGTTCTCGTAGATCTGGGGTTGCTTTGTTCTTTTCAGGAATGCATGGAATTACTGGTTCTGGAGTGGGCACAGTCTGCCCGCGGTGAGCAAACTGGGCTGGGTTGCATGAAACAATTGGGGTTGCTGTTCGGGCTGAAGTTTCTGGTTTTTCCGCTATCTTAGGAGTTGGAAATAGTTCTGGAATTTTTGACCTATCAAAGGGGTGCGAGTCTTCTTCCAAAATTGGTGAGAGCGGTGATTTTTCGACCTTTTTAGACTTTTCTATGCTCTCAATTTCTTTTATGCTCACAGCCTTGATATGTTCCTTATGGATGCCTTTAGGATTTTCGGCGTCACTCGGCAAAGTCCCTTGTGGCCTACTCTTGAGTTCGATTGCAAATTGTCCAAGTTGGGTTTCAAAACCCCTCAATGTTGCATTGGTTTGGTTTATAAAACCTTTAAGTAATGATTCGATTGAACCATTACCATCCGATGCATTTTGTTGCCTAGGTGCACGTGATTGTGAAGATTGTCCTTGTTGAAAATTTTGAGGGTGGCTTTGGTGAAATCCCGGGGGATTTTATGGTCGGTTTTAGACTTGACTTGCCCCGGGGGGTTGAAGTCCTTGATTTCCCGACCATGAGAAATTCGGATGGTTTCTCCAATTTGGGTTGTATGTTTGGGAAAACGGGCTATTTCTAGCATGATTCCCAACATAGCTTACTGATGCGGGATTACCGGGGCAACACTCAAAAGGGTGATTTTCTCCACAAAAACTACACGACTCATTTAAAGCTTGTTGAATGGCTTGCACTTGATTCTTATCTCCATTAAGGCTTAAATTGTTTTTAACCAAATTAGTTAAAGCTACAATTTGTGCATTTAAAGCGGAGATGGCATCAATCTCACGAACTCCTGACGCAGTCTTAGGAATTATAGCACGAGGGTTTGACCAATCTGTGTTATTATTGGCAACCTTTTCCAAAATGTCATACCCCTCATTGTATGTTTTTGAAGTAAAAGCGCCACCAGCTGTGGCATCGAGGATGATTTTAGCAGAATTAGAAAGACCATTGTAAAAGGTTTCTAATTGGATGCAGTGAGGGATTCCGTGGTGAGGACATTTTCGAATTAAATCTTTGAATCTCTCCCATGCATCCGATACTGCCTCATCTTCCTCTTGTTTAAACATTAAAATCTCATTTCTAAATTTTACATTCCTAGTGGGAGGAAAGTATTTCTTTAGAAATTTTTCAGCTAAACTCGTCCAAGTGTCAATTGAATGAGGTGGCTGAGAATTTAACCAGGCTTTGGCTCTATCTCTCAATGTATAAGAGAAGAGTGTCAACCGCAAGGCTTCTGCGGAAACTCCGGGAATAAGAAAATGATTCGTCATTTCTAAAAATGATTTTAAATGAGAGTGCGGATCTTCCGAAGGTAATCCTCCAAATTGACCCATTGCTTGGATCATTTGAAACATTACCGGTTTCGGTTCAAAATTTTGCGCAGTAATGTGGGGCCTAAGAATACCCGACTTGAGTTGATCAAATTCGGGTGTTGCATAGTCCCGTATTCCCCTTTCTTTATCATCAGCAATTTTAATCGTTGTTTCCACAAGTGAAGGTGGATGATTTGCTTCCGCCATGGTTCGATTTAAAACTGGATTTTGCTGATTTCCTCTACCTCTTCTTCTTCTTCTTAAAGTTTTTTCAATTTCAAGATCGAGAGGTAAAAGTTCACCGTGTTGTAGCCGTGGCATACAACACAATAAATGTTTTGAAGGTGAAACAAGTGACATAGGCTCGAACAAAAATCAGTATCTCAGGATGTAAAATCGTGCCAGTCCCCGGCAACGGTGCCAAAAACTTGGTAGCTAAAAAACGTGCACTCAAAGCGTGGACACTGAGTTTCCCAGCGTGGACACAAGTATATATCAACACTGGGATCGCTACAAGTAATAAAATGGTACAAGTACTGAGTATCGTACCCACAGAGACTGGACTTACTGAGAAATACTGACTTTCATGAACTTCTTGCACAAGTTTCGAGTTGGGGAAAATATTTGTTCGGTTGGTGAATTAATTCTAAAAATGCGAAATGAACTTTTTATAAATAAAGAATGGGTATGGGTGTAAGCGTTCCTTGAGACAAATGTAGTAACAAAATGGTCGGGTGCTTTGTAGTACGAAAAGTCTATAAAAAGCCCGATCTCTCGAAAGTGGATTTTTAAAGACCGGTCCTACAAAATGCTCGTAAAGTGCCCATCGTTACCAACTCTTAATCTTACCGATTTAACTAAGTTGATAAAAATCAAGTTCTACCGGTACGAAGATTTATACCCAAATCTCTTTGTGATATAAATCTCCTCCGACGTTTGAACCTTAGTAAATCATACAAAACCCGTATCTCTACGTGGTTATCAAAGACTCTCTCAAATCTTTGTGCATCACTTAAGCCGTATTTCGAATCCGCCCCTCTCGAGGTCAAGATTTAATATTAACACATCAAAGTGATCGACTTATCTGCATTGAGTTTAAGTCCCGACTCAAGTGACCAAGTTTAAGAGTTAGTAATAATGGCAACACCCAAGTGTTGTCTACTAATCTCAAGTTAGCTCATACCCACACCCAAAAGGTGCTTAGATCATGCTAATAATAGAAGACATAATAATATAAGAGAAATAAACCTTAACTACTTGCATAAATATAAAATAAAATAATAACAAAGTAAGAAAATAAATTACGGAATTAAAAATGCTAAAATTAAAGAGCAAGAAATTAAAATACTAAAAATTAAGCTTGCAATAAATAAAAAGGCTAGAAAGTTTAATACATAAAATTAAAGGACAAGAAATTAAAGACAATAATTTTAATTAAACAAATCTTCAAAAGCTAAGTTCTCTCTTTTTAGAGAGAAGAACTTAGGAAGATGAGAGTGATGGAGTGAATGATGGATTTGTTGTTGGTGGAATGCCTTCATTTGAAGAACCCAAGGCCTCTTTATATAGGAAGTGAGGGAGAGAAAACCCCTTGTGAAACAAGTGACCACTGGATCTTCGGGTGTCCACCGCGGGCACTCACTGCCCTCCCCGACAGTTTTCCCAAATTCTGCACAAAAATTACTTTTGATGCCATTATCATAACTTGCTTTAATTATAGACCAAAAGAAAATAGAAATGAACAAAAGTGGGTATAAATGGGAAATAAGACACGGAAAAGAGTGATAAATAACACTCAGGAATGAGGGTTCTCAGTTACACTGTGAAATTTTTGTTTCAGTGCCATATGTATCATGTAACATTGTGTTACATACACTGTGTTGTATGTGTTAACCCAAAACAGACTTTGATTTCCCATTTGAATGGTCTCTTATTGTGCTAAATTGTGACATTCTAACATCAACGTTTATTATGCATGACATTATGTTCACAATAGTTAATATTGGGAACCTGTGTTACATTTTGATAATGTGATCTACTGATCTTTTGCTACAATTTCATACGTGCAGAAAAACTGTTACATTTTGATAATGTGAACAATTGTATTCTTGAAACTGATAAATGTCTCGTCCGGCTTGGATATGATTCTGATGTATGTGTTACACTGTGAAATTTTTGTTTCAGTTCCATATGTACCATGTAACATTGTGTTACATACACAACTAATTGGATATCCATGGATATGTTTCAATTTTTGGAGATTATCACAAATGATTCCCTGCCTAAATTATAGGGTGGCGCCTAAATCAGATAAAGATAAATTATAATGTTTTTTTTGACAATTTTACCCTTTTTTCCTTATTTAGTGGCATAAATTCATTTTTTAAATATTATTTATATTAGTTATTTTAGACCGTTGATTAATTAAATGGATGGATGAGATTGATCTCATAGTTACCACGAAATACTAGGGTCTCCCATGAAATGCCCCCTATATATATATACACACACACACACACACATACATATGTGTGTGGGGTGATAATAAAACGAGATAAAGGTCAAAATAAGAGGAAAAAAACGGTTAAACCGTCAAATCATATGGAATTTTGTATGAGTGAGCATGTGACTCGGCCCGCGACCTTAGGTCGCAACCAAAGTCGCATGAATCACATGTGATTAGGTCTTTTTCGTGTTCTCCTCATTGGTTATTGTTTTCGTATAAACTTTATTTCTCTCTCTCTCTCTCTCTCTATATATATATATATATATCAACTTAGGGGGCATCCAAGGGAGAACTGTGTGTTTTGTGATAACTGTGAGATCCAATCTCATCCACAGATCAAATAATAAATTAAGAAATTAATATATTTGGTAATTTGACTTTAAATTTTAATTAAAGAGCATTTTAGGTATTATGATTTTTTTCTCTCTCCTCTCTCTCTCTCTCTAAGATCTGACCTCCAAACATTAATCAGTGTGATACCCAAAGTAAATATAAGATGCATTGTGATACAACTATAATACACAATGTGATACCTAAAAACATCGACAATGTTAAAAATATATATATATTCAAACGATCATGAACTTGATATTCAAAATATATACAAGATGCACTATGATACCTACTATAACACCACATGTGATACCCACTGTGATACATTATGATACCACTATGGAGAGGCGTGGGTTATCATCCGTTTCAAAATGATAAGTAGGGTAAATTGTAATCAATTAGGTAATACCTAAAAACATCGACAATGTTAAAAAAATATACATTCAAACGATCATGAGCGTGATACTCAAAATACATACAAGATGCACTGTGATACCTACTGTAATACCACTATGATACAACATGTGATGCCCACTGTGATACATTATGATACCACTATGGAGAGGCGTGAGTTATCATCCGTTTCAAAATGATAAGTAAGGTAAATTGTAATCAATTAGATAATTATGGATTGATGATTTTATTTATAATAAAAAATACAAATTGTTAAATTATCAAATTATCCTTTTACTTTATTTTAAAAATAACATCAATTATATAGAATGAATGGTTCATATTGGATCTCACAGTTACCACAAACTACCTACTTCTCATTTGATTAGGCCCCTATCAGCTTAATACCTCATATATTGTGATAATAAAATAGGGAATATTGTTTTACATGGTTTTTTCTTTCTAATGCTAGAATTTAATATATTGATTAACATATATTTGTTTACTAATGTGTTTGCTTATATGTATTCGATTCATAATGTGGAACTTTTTAGTTGTATTTTTTGTTTTCCAAAAACATAAAAAATGTTCACGTTGTGAAACAAACAGACAAGCATCGTAAAACAAATACATGATAATCAATATACTAAATCTAAGTTGTAAATGAAAATTATTGTGGAAAATAACATATAATGCCTTGGTTCTCAATGTTATTAGAATTTTATAGGTTCTCAAATGAAGATCTTATATATACACATATACATAAAAAAATTGTTGTCTTATATCATAATCTTTATGTTTGTTTGTTTGTTTTTATTAATTTTAATGACTTATTTAATTCATTAAATGTTGTTACTTTTTTGACTCAAGCAAATAAATTATCATGTATTTAAACGTCTATCTTATAAACAAATTTCATTAAAAAAAAGTACAAATAGAGCATCAATGTCAAATGTTAATATTTAGCTGATGAAATTCAATAAAGATATTTGATCATTAATGATGTTTTCGAAATATTATATAATAATAACAAAAATAAATAGTAGGATTGATATATGACATCAAATTACTCATTATAATTATTTTATATTTATTTTCTTAAAAAAAATATCCATATTTAAAATAAAATTTTATTTTAGTTTGTCCTAAAAAAAATTTTTATTTTTAAAATCAAATGATTTACATTTTCATTTTCATTTTTAATTATGAATTGATAAAAATTTTAGTTAATTAAAAAAGTATAATAATTATATATTTCTAAAACTCTGCTTTTTATTATTTTAGAACAAAGAATATATGTGATATTATTATTATTATTATTGAGAATTATATAAGAATTATATAAATATTCAAACAACATCAGCAAACTTATAGAAAGAAATGGTCAATTTTTTCTCAAATTCCAAATAAAATATTAATAGTAACAAATGGAAAAAAAAAAGTCAACAATAAATAATTAATCTATAAAAGCTAAATGTGTAATAAAATAAAAAAAATTACAAAAACATTTCAAAGTGGTGCTCAAGGAAAACTCAGGCCAATTTTATGAGTGTTCAAGTCAGTTACATATATCTCAACCTGATTTAATAAAACCTTAAAGATAACGGTCAAAAAAAATGATCGATGATTTAAAAAATCTCAAACTAATGACTTATATAGAGTACAAGATAACTATTTCCTTTTATACTTAATAGGTAGTATATCGCTGAACCTTTGTTAAATCACATAATCTATATCTATATCTATACTATATTATAAAAACGGTATAAAAAACTCTTAATTACAACATTTTAAGCACAAGTTACAACTAATTAAAATTAATTACTTAATTTACAACTTTTTAATGCTTTGGTACAATCTTTCCAAGCACAATATCTCACATAATCATCTATTTGTGGAATGGATACTCATTTATTAATATAACTATTTGTTTTTTTGGTGGAGAATTTTATAAAATAAATTTTATATTAGCATAATCTATTTTAAATGTAGATTTTACATTTAAATCTATATTAATGAGATGTAATATAAAATCTTTTTTCTTCTGTATTTTTTTATATTACATCTCATAATGATTTTTCCATATTTTATTTTATAAAATTTTTTTACATAATGAGATGTAATATAAACTCTTTTTTCTTCCGTATTTTTTTTGCTAATATAAAATCTATTTTATTTTATAAAATCTACACATATTTTATATTAGCATAATATAAAATCTACACGTATTTTTTTTGATAATATAAAATCTACACGTATTTTTTTTCACGAGCATTAAAAGAAGAAAAAAGAAGGTTGATATGAATTAAAAATAAAAAATAACGAGATACACTAATAAATTATCGTATTTTTTAAAATAAAAATATTCTGCAATACTTTCCAAATTAATCAAGTGTAAAGAAAATAAAATAGAAACAATGTAGATATAAAAATATTCTTCCATATTTTTAATATATTTACATTTAAATGTAAAATCGAAAATGAAAATAAAAGATTTTAAAATATTCTCTACATTCACTATAAATATATATAGCTTCTCTATGTATCATCCGAGTACAAGAAGAAGACGAACGGTCGGGTGTCAATGGCGGAACCTGCAACTGAACAAAAGGTATTCCACAATATTTTTGTTTCTTTGAAAAACTATTTTTTTATATTTTATTTTATTTACTGAGGATTTGTTTATATTTTTCAAAACCCACAATCATAGCACAAACTCATAACAACAAACGATTAAGAATATATGCAAGTTAACCACTTATGAAAATACATTCGTTTTTCACATTGTATTTCATTAACTGTTAACAGAGAAATTACGTTTCATTTTAATTCGGTTCAATATTCCAACAAAAAATGTATCCCCCCGTGCAATGCACAGACCCAACACTAGTTAAACAATTAAATCCTCGATTTATCAATCTTAAACATGCTTTTTAAAAGTTAAAATTATTTGTTTTTACTTAAAACTATTGTTTTATAACAAAAAAAGTAAACTACAAATCTGGTTTATGTGGTTTGTCGAAAACAACACTTTTCATCCCTACAATTTTGAAATTACAAGATGACCAACGTGGTTTGTAAAAACGTGAGAATATGATTTCTTCCTCTAATGGCCGTTAAAAGATTTCTTTAATTGAGAGACATTTTCGTTCTTTTACCCAATAAAAATCAATTTTGTGATTCTGGTCTTTCTGGTTTTTTAATTGGGTAAAATAAATATAAAAAACCCCGATAAAATAACAAAAATATTCGTCATTTTTAACAGATTTTTTATGGTCAAGGCATGTATTAAATTCGGACGTTTTTGCAAACCACGATGATCATCTTGTAATTTTAAAACTTATAGGAACGAAAATTGTTATCTTTTGACAAACCATAGAGAGAAAATTTGTAGTTTACTCTAATATAAAAGATCATTGGATTTGAACAAATAATCGTGATTAAGTTTTGAAAACGTGGATGATTAGTGTGGAACTCCTTCATTACGCTTCATATGTCACTATAATTTATAACGTGCGGCCATACTGATGGTGGTCATCGCACGCTTTTTTTCCCTTTGACAAAATTATCTCTAATACTTTAATCTATATCTATATCTATAATATATTATAAAGTATGGATAAAAAATTCTTAAATATAAATTATTAGACACAAGGTACCATCATTTTATGCAAGATTTTAAAAATCTCTTAAGTTACAAGTATCAAAGCACAAGATACATATTACTACTGCAGGCTTCTAACACCCACCAATTTGGTATGTGCAGGGTCTTCCTTTTATGCAGACATTTTCATGTATCACTATTAATTAATATATTATATTACTATAATTTTGTTTTAATTATATTGTTAAATATGTAATTGGTTATTTTTTCTACATGTCATTAAAATATATAGAATAATCATTGAATTCTAACAAAATACTTAATTTTTTTTATATATAAAATATTATATTATTAAGTCTGAATTAAACAAATTTATAAAAAAACAAAAAAAATGAAACATTAAAATAGTGATGTATCTCGCTGCATTACGCGAGTACGCTTCTAGTTAATACATAATAAATAAATAAATATTTTTTTAATTATTATATTATTAAAAGTGTTTTATTAACTACTTTATTGTATTTTTACAAGTATTCTTTTTACATGTTTTTTTTTTCCTTTTTAAAGTATAAATGTTGCCTAGCATTTATCTTTTTTTTTTTAGAAAAGTTAAAAAAAAAATAATAATAAACAAAGTTTACAACAATTGCCGTTGCAGATCTGTGAGGTGCAAAAAGACAAAACAAACGAAGTTAAAACCAAAACCGAAACTCATAAAAGGAGAAAACGATTACAACCAACCCGACTAGAAGAAACAAACAAATCAAACAGAGTTTGGAGACCTGGTCCACGAACCCTAAAATTTAGAGAAAGACTTGCATCTTAGCAATGTCCAACCGAATGATCGATATTGGATTTCACCCAGAAGGTCTTCACTCGATAAGTGCATAATGTCCTTGTGCATAAAAACCAAAAAAACAACATAATTTATTTGTATGCATACACAAGTGTATACCATACAGATGAAAGGTTATCAGAGTGTTCTTCAACTTTTCGTTTACTTTTTGGTTTTCACCTCAACCTCCGCTTTTGTGATTTTCAATAAAAAATGTATAGAAATATGGTGGTCAAAGCTATGGGTAGTAGTAGGAACGTATCAAAAACTTTAAGTTGACAACTCCTCCTCCTCCTCGAGCCAATTTCAATGCGTGGTGGATGAGTGGACCCATGACCGTCAAGATTAGCACAACCATCCCCTTAACACTAAATAAAAACGAATCATATCAATCTATCTACTTCAATCCAATCCAAACTTTAATGGTGGGGTTTTCTTAGCAAGGTTTGGTATTTCTAATCATTCTAAAACGTGTTAAAATATAACTAAACTAGACATATATTCGTACGATGCAACGAAATGTAAGTACATAACGAACAAATAATGCTACTTTATTATAAAATCAACCATGACCTAAGAATATCACAACTTGTGAAATCCTAAACCCATAAAGATATTCAATAATTAGTTTATATTACAATTATTGACGAAAAAAATTATAATGATATAATTTATAATAAGAATGAAACGTATTTTACGATTATGTATTTTTAATGTGCTAACGGTGGAAAAAAATAAAACGTATGGATAGAAAAAAAATTAATCCGTAGATATTCATGATATTTAATAGTACGGTTAAATTAAAAAATATTCAATATTTGGCTCGTTTTGAAGGTATTGACGAGACGATTATAATGGTATAATTTGTAAAAAAAGAAACATATTTTTTCATTGCATTTTTGTTCATATACGATTATTTGTGTTAATATGATAATGGTGAAATGAAAAATGAAAAAACAAGAGATATAAAGTATATGTTAACAGTTGATTTTCATTTATCATTTTTTTAAAAAAAGAATTAAACTATAACTTCACAAGTTGACATTCATGTTGTTGATAGTTACAAGATCTAACGATTATCGGCCAAGATGAGTGCTAAATATATAGAATCGATTGTTCGTCACACTAATTAAGAAGAAAAAAAAGACATTATACTAAATAAGAATTAAAATAACTTTTATTGTATTTTGATACATTTAACTTAGGGGTGTGCAAAACCCGAATCCGAACCGAAAATAAGATGTTTGTGTAAAATCCGAAGATCTAGAACCCGACTTTTGGGGGATATTTGGGTTCTGTTGGATTTGATTTTGGGTCACCCAACCAGTCCGAAAACCTGATTGATATATATATATATATATATATATATATATATATAATTTTCATATATTGTATAAATATATTCATTTACCTAATCATCTTTCGAAAATCCTAACTCCAAGTCGCATGTATTGTTTAAACCTACTATTGATTTTATCAATCATTTCGATCATCCTCAAAATCGATTGAATATATATATATATGCATATATACATATATACGAGGAAAGTTCAAACGAGAACGATAACTATTTAAGAAAACAATAAACAACAAATCGTGTATAAAATCATATGTGATTTTATATTAACCAGCAAAAACTGGACGCGAACGACTTTGATCACGACTTAAATAGCGAGACAAAGTTGCATGAATCATATATGATTTTGTACTAACTCGAACCCTTGTCTCTCTCCATTTAATTATTTTTTATGGAATATTTATAAAACTAATCTGTCCAATGAAAACAATCTATTTGGTCCATAGACTCATAGGTCCAGAAGATTACCGTTTAGAAATACAGGGGGCGAAACTGTCAATAACAATAGTTCAGGGGCTGGTGGTTTTGAACTGATCAAAAACTTGCTAAAAAAATAGAAAGGAAAAAAAAGAGGAAACAAAGAAACGTGAAAAGACGAGTCGGGGGGGGGGGGGGGGGGGGGGTTCTTTAGACATTTGCCAGTTTACCCGCCAAAAACAAACAAGTGGGTCCCACCAGTAGTAGCCTGGCCTGCCTGCCAGCCTTGGCTTCTATTCAACGTTTTGCTTCCATCTGCGGGCATCCTGAAATTACCAAACTGCCCCCGGGCCTCCATTCATTGACAAATACAGCCATCAATCGTACCTCAATATTAGGTTCAACCGGCCTTTTATGATTTGGTGATGCTTGTTTGTACTTTTGGTACACGTTCATTATTGTCCTCTTTTTTTTTTTTTTTTTTTAATCTTATAAATATTTAATATTTAATCTAATAATTAGTTTTAAATAATTATTATTTATTAGTAAAACAAATAAGTTTCTGACATTTTTCACAATTTATATAAACGAATGATTGTGTGAGAAATAGATGTTAACGTGAGAAACATGAGAAGTGGATCTGAACCGTTGATCTCTTTTAATCTCAAGTCTTTTCATTAATTGTGTCTTAAAAGAGAATTGATCTGATACATCTCGATGCATCTCATCTTAATGTGTTTGTATTTATCATCCAACGGTTGATAATCAATTTTCACGTAACCTCAACTTATCATCGGAACACAACCATATATATATATGTATATATATATATATGCGAAGGATCGTGTGAGAAATTGAGTTAACGGTGAGAAGCGTGAGAAGTGGATCTGAACATTTGATCTATTGTAATCTCAATCCCTCCTGTGAATTGCGGCTTAGAAGGGAATTGATATGGTGCATCTCATCCTAATGTGTATTCATTTGTCATCCAACGGTTAATAACCACTTCTCACACTTTTCACCGTTAACTCAATTTCTCACCAAAACCCAGCCATATATATAAGTCTTCGATCCAAGGTGTATTTCCACAAAATAGCTAAGAAACGACAAGTCAATGTCATAAGACACTTTTTCAGGCGGTTTCTGAGCATCCAGATGAAAAGTGGGTCCACCACAAAAATAAATTGAGATGTTGTAGCTTGCGGCACCACAATAACATGTCTCGATGCATGAAAAACAAGTCAAAGTCGCAACTTACGACACCACAAATATATGTCATAGCTTGCGGCACTGCAAGAAAAATGTCTTGTTGCATTGCGGTTTCTTGGGCGTTTTGTGTAAAAAAAAAATATATTTGATGTAACTAAAAAGTAAAAGCTTTTAGCTCATGTGGTTATTTATGATAATGCACAACTATCAAATGGATGCTAACCAAATTTGTTAATAAGTGATTATTGGTTTGAGATTTATTGCTAACATGACTGTGTTTGTAATTGTATTAAAAAAACAAACCGACTTTTATACAATGTATTATATTCGAATATAGGTCTTGAGAATGATAAGATGTATGCAAACATGATCTTTATTCACAAGAATAGAATGGACGTAACCAGGGGCGGAGCCATAAATTTTTTCTAGGGGGTGCCTAGAAAAAATGTAAGAAAATTCATGATTTTAAGGTTGAGAAATCTTTTTAGTATATATATTTTTTAATAAATAGTTGTTATAAAAATAGTTGTAATAAATAGTTGAAAAACATGAGTAACCTAAACAACATAACTATATCTATATTTTTTTTGAACGGCAAATAAAATTTTATTACCCAACAAAAAAGTTACAAAGGAAAGAAAAAACACCACACGACCACAACCATCAACAACACAAGGAATAGAAAAGAGACCAACACAGTCAACCAAAAGCACGAGAAAATTAAAAAACACAGTCGAGGACTCGTTTGCGAGGGACAAACGCCACCCCGGGGGTTGCCGGAAACCCGACACTACAGCTACCACACCATGTCGTCGTCTACGTCGAACCCGGACTGGACAACCAAGTACTCAAATCTGTGCATAGCTCTTGGTCTCTACATTTAATCCATCCGAACACTTTTAATTGCGTCGTGAAGAATCGATCCGTGATCTTTCCTTGCTCCTTCTCAAACACCATTTTATTGCGATGTGTCCAAATAAGGTAGATAATACACCATATCGTTGCGGTCCAAATAAGGTAGATAACTATATCTATATTTATATTTATAAAAACAAATAGAGAAGACATTTGTTTTGTTCTGTTTTTGTGAAAATGTCGATACTCGGAGAGACGGAAAAAAACATATACATAAAAACTGAGAATATTATTAGGGGGAGAAGGAGCCAAGTGCATTACATTTTAAAATGTTGACCTTAATACTAATACATAAAAAATAAAAAAATAAAAAATAAAAAAAAATTATAGGGTGAGGGGGAGCCACTGCACCTTCTGGTGCTAAGGTGGCTCCGCCCCTGGACGTAACCTCTAACTTGTTAAACATGTGTGAAAGATGCACAGTCATGTGATTGAATTCTTAATATAAGGTTAAAAATAAGCAAAAACATAAAAATAAAAGCCAAGTACAAAAAACATAACCAATTTATGGGAGCTACACACCTCTAGTTTAATTCAGTAAGTGTATCTTCCTAGTCTCTACCTCTCCAACGCCATTCCTCCTATCTGCCTCAGCTATAGATCCCCACCACTAGTTCACTACCCTGATCATGCGTCTCCAAAAGCTTCTATTAGAAGTCATATCCTCGAGAAAGCCTACAACCTTCATGTCCAGCCTCATTTACTTATCTAACGCCCTCCTTGACCTACCCCTCATCATTGCCTCCCGAAACCGTCACTCTTTATATCTCCCTCATTGTAGCTGCTATCTGTCTCATACGAACGTGATCAAACCATCGCAATATTCTCATCCCCAATTTACTCATGATATACACAACTTCCAACATTGTTCTACCACAAATCCATCCGAGCATATTTCTTTTTCAACTTCTATCTTCCTCTCATGGGCCTTCGTTATCAACCATAACTGATACATGCAACATAGATGGTCTGATGGCTACCCTGTAAAATTTGTTTTTTGATCTTAGTTGGACCTTATTGTCACACAACACCCTTGACAACTCATCCCGTCTTTGAATCATGAACCTTAGATACTTTAAACTGTTTTTTTGGAATGCAATTTGCACCTAAAAATTGATGGATGCCACCCTCTCGTCGGGTGCACTTTTTGCTGAAATTGAACCATGCATATTCGGGCTTTGAATGGATAATGTGATAAAAAAAGAAGAATGCGTTTTAAAACATTAAAAAGTACTAGAATATACACAATTGATTAATCTTGACCAACCTTTGATTACCCGTTTACATCAAAACTATTATGATTGTTTGAAGCGCTCATTCTAATACGTTATTGGTCTTTTACAAGTGTTAATGTTAGGTTTTTAATTAATGTAATGTGATGTCGGATATTGTCTAGGTGCACATAATACCTAAAGCAACCTCTCAAAAAAACTACGGACCTTGACATCCCTCCTAAACAAAAATGTTGGTTTCCAATTTTCAGCCGTTAATTTAAAAAGTCAAATAAATTCATAACTTGATTTGATTATATAATATATATTATATTGATAATGATACAATATGATTTAACTTACTACTTTTAACAGGGTGATGCTATATGCACCTCTTTTATTTTCCATAATCATGCATTCAAAGTGTAAAAAATGAGTTACGTTGTTGATATCTATAAGGAGAAAATTAGTAGGTAAGGATGCATTTAACAATATATAAGAGTACATTTAGCCCACCCTTTTTTTCTTTGCTTTATTTCCTCGGGTCTAATTTGTATCTCCTAATCACTTTCTACACCTCATAATTGCTCATGAAGGTCGTGTTTTCTGTTTTATTTCCTTGTACGTTTAGTTATTTCTTAATAAATTGTAGCCTTCAAAAAAACCCAAATCAGATCAAATAATTTACATTTCTAAATTCATGTATTTAGTAAATCAAAATCAAAATGGTTGAATAATTTCGAATTTATAGGAATTGAGAATCTCCAAAATTAGAATAATAAAAGGGTCTTTATCGGTTATGCCTCCAAGAAATTAATAAAATCGAAAGGCAATTAAAACATATCACGTCCAATAAAAAAGTCAAAGAGAGAGATGAATCGAGGAGCGTGATTCCAGAAATTTGCTGGGTCGCGTGTTCTGTGGATCCCACCATACTACCTATTTTACGCTTTTTTATTTATATATTTATTTTAAAATTAAATAAATTAAAGAAAAATTACGTTTTTAGTCCCTATGGTATGTTAAACTTTGCGATTTAAAAATTTTGGTTTTCATCTCTATGGTTTGTAATTCATTGTTATTTTTGTTCTTCTAATTATTTCGGTCCCTGTAGCTTATAACTCTTTATTTTTCTGGTCTCTTGTACTACAATTCTACAAAGTTAAAATTAGTCAAGAGATGAAAATAACAATAAATTGTAAATCATAGAGACAAAAATGACAGTTTCTAAACTACAAGGGCAAAAATCAAAATTATTAATCCAATACTCATCCCTTGATTAATTTATACTTTGTAGCATAAGAGACTAGAAAATATAGAATTATAACCCACAGGCATCAGAACAATTACAAATTATAAATTATAAGAACAAAAATAGCAACGAATTACAAAATCATTGAGATGAAAATGACAATTTCTAAACTACAGGGACGAAAATCAAAATTATTAACCCGGTGACAAAATCATGATTTACTCTAAATTAAGAACAAATTACGTCTTTGAGGTTTGTTAAAAATTTCTATTTTCATCCCTATGATTTTAAAATAACAACCGTTATCCTCATGGTTTATACTTCATTATTATTTCCGTCCTTATGGTTTAAACCAGATTGCTTTATACGTTCATATGGTTTACAATTCATTTCTATTTTAATCTCTCATACTTAAAAGTAGTAATTAGTTTTCAGGGACAAAAATAGAAATGAGTTGCAAACCATAGGGACGAAAACAAAAACTTCAAAACCACAAAGACAAAATCCACAGTTTTTAACAAACTACAAGGGCAGAAACGTAATTTACTCCTAAATTAAATTTAAAAAATAAAAAAATTAAATAAAGGTTTTTATTTCCCAACCTCCATCCATCATCTTCTCCCTGTTTGCGTAACCACCACCGCACCGTTCAATTATTTCTCCCCCATCACCTTTCCCTATGCCATACCACTTCTTCAATCAGTTACTTTCTCATCTCTCTCTATATCCATGACTTTCTCTCACTAAAATTCTCCATTCATTCTTGTTAGATTATTCGCTTCTATCGGATCACTAATCGTTTAAAGGTATGCGGTATCTTCATCTTTGAAATTATCTTTAATTTCTTCTAGTTGTTGTTATGATTCGTTTATTGAAGTGATTCAAGTAACGATTTTCCTGTTTTGTTGTTGTTTTGCTTGTGATTTTGCAGGTTCTAGCGAGGTTTTGGAAATCTGAGGTAATTATTGAGTGTTATTTTGTTGACTGAATGATTGATTAGTTTATCTTTCAAGGATTTTGATTTTCGGATGCTTGATATGTATTTTTAGTGTCTTCTTAAACTGTTGCATTTTTTGTAATCTCGATTTTTTTTTCTTCATATTCTATAGGATGATGTGTACTTTACGTGTTTTCTGTTTTGTTTGTGTGAATTTTGGATTCGGTCAAACATATTCTATTAGGTTTCTGATTATCCTTTCAGCAGTATCCGATCATGATTTTTTCGTAGCCTATGTTGATTTTTCCAACATTGCACACACTGTGGTGATTGGTAACTTGTTATGATCGGAAGGAGAGTTTGATTACTTATGTGTTTGATGAGTTGGATGGATCTAGTCACACGACGATATCGTTTAGTTTTTCCTGCGTGTATAGCTACTTGAAGGAAGTGCTTAAACTTGATATTTTACAATCATCATGATCTAGTTCCCCTGAGGATTTGATAGGATGAGGAGGTTTTGACCTTTAGGTTCAGAATCGTGTACATGTATGTGTATTTCTTTGCTTCCTTTGATAAGTAGTATTTATTTAGGTAGCACATTAGTTGGCTAGTCACTTCTTCAGTTTCAGTACAAGGATACTAGCATGCTTGCATGCCATATAAGAAAGGGTTTTTGTTGCCGGGGATTAAACAGGCACGGACTTGATATCTGTCGTTAGTTGGTATGCTGCCCATTGAAGTTGTAAATCTATTCAATAATTATCTTCATGAAATAAATGTTAACATGTAGTAACCCATTTGTTATTTGTGTTTTCTTTACTTCTTAGCTTGTGAGTATGCAATGCATATTACAATAAGAAACATTTGGTTCATGGATTCAATCGTTTCGTTTGGAATTCTGAAAACCAATGTCACTACCATAAGCATGAACATGCATATGTAATATGGTTATATGGCTTCATTAGATATATACCAACGCTTTCTAGACAATTCAACATTGCATCAGATCTAATGTTCTGCTGAGTAGGAACTTTCTTTTTGTTTACTATTATGTTTTTATCTTTTTAAATCATAGCATGTATTGATATACAATGGTTTCATCTCTGTTTCCAAGTTTGCAAATATTTCTTCCATTTCGGGTTTGGCATCTTTTTAAACTCGTCACATATCTGCATGGGATCTTATGTTGCTTCCACTGGGTGCATAAACTGCCCCATGCTGTAAAGGCATTGGCTTTAGCATTGGCAACTAGTGGCATTTCAAAATCTCACTGATTCCCTGCATTATTCTGTTGTAGGCTGATTGTCCGCTTACTATTTAGCAAAAGATGTTCGGAGGAAGTAACACCAACTCATTAGTCCCTGTCTTCCTTGATGAGAACCTATTCCAGTATCCTTCAAACCAACTGCAGCTATTTGGAAATGGTGAGTTTTTATCATGTTGTACTACAATTCTAGTCGGTAGTTTTTTTTATTTGCTCATATGGGTCCCCAAACTACGTCCTTCACTAGATACTTCATGTGAGAAGTAACCACTTATATCCTTGTTGTGCTAGTGGATTGAGGTAAATTTGCTATGCTGGATTGCAAGTTGCAGGGTCTCTTATTTGTGCAGAATTTGTAGTACAATGTTGCCGTTTTGTTAAATTACTGAACTTACTAGGATATTTCCTTTCAATAAGCCGTGGCTAATTTGTTACTTCCTAACCATATAAGGTTTCATGCCTAACCTTTTATGAGTAACACAACTGGTGATGTTCATAACGAATGGTTGATTCTTCCTCCTCGATTCAGTATCATGCACCTGTAACATCAAATGTAGTCTATGTTGCACATCTGTGATTTTGTACATGAAATTAGATTTAGAAGATGTGATCATTGTAATGTATGGTTATGCATACGAATATCACATCTCAGTCATAGCTGACCACTTCTGAGTATCTAGTACCATCACCTGTTTGTTAACAGTTGGAGTATATGAATCTCTTTATTCCAACTTGAACCCTCAATATATCGTTTGAACTTTTAACGTGCCTGTCTGTTATCATGACTTCATGAGTAAGTAAATCTCTTGTTCCAACTTTTAACATGTCAGGTGTAAGATTTTTGATGAGATATAAACTGGAGCGAGTTTGGTTGAGGTATAGTCCTAAGATCACATAACATTGAGGAAATGTTCATCACGAGGAGCTTTATTTTTATTTATTTATAGAGCAACCTTCAATTATTCTCCCGGTCACATCATGAGCAAACAACACTGTCAGAATTAGGCAACTATGAATTTTTGGTTTGACAGCTGCACTGTGTAATGATTCCTTTTTTTATGAATGAACTATTCTACACAGGCCTTCACCATTACTTTTAGTCACTTGAAGCTATAATGTTGTTTGTTTTCTCATTCAAATGGTGTTGCTACTGCGATATTATTACATAGCTGTAAAATGTTAAGATTTTGTTACATGATGGTTGCCTATAATTCTTCTTGGCAGTAAAATTGTTTGTTCTGTAAAGTTCAGTCTTTTTTATGTTATAATTATCTTAATGATCGCTATTTATTGTCATTTTTTGGTCTTTGATTTTCCATGTTGATGTTGCTATGACAGTACCAGCCACCCGTAATGTTGATCCAGTAAATTATTCTGGTAGAGAGCGTAATAGCCCTGTCTTTCGCTCCAATAAGCGACCAAGAGATGCTGAGGCTAATTTAATGCAAAAGAAGCTTCAGATATCATTGAACCAGAACTTTTATAATGAAGAATCTGATCGCCCATCAACCATTCCAAACCCTCATCCTGTGTCTACTGGTCTAAAATTGTCATATGATGATGAGGAACGCAACTCTTCAATTACTTCAGCCAGTGGAAGCATGACAGCAGCACCATCAATAATGTCTTCTTTTGGTGATAGTGTCACAAATGAACTTGATCGACATAATGAAGAACTCGAAAGATTCATTATGATTCAGGTACTAATTCGATTTCTGCCCCTTGAAATGATCTATTACCATGCAGACATGATTTTTCATCATATCCATTATGCAGCATCTACAAGTCCATAATTGGCATAATATTGTTGAAAAGTTTTCTTTGAAATTTGTGACAATCTCATTGCATGTTATCACTTGCTGGTTCACCCATGTTGAATACAGAAACACGAAACTTTACTCCCTCCGTCCCAAAATAAATGTCCACAATAAAAAAGGCACATGGTTTAATTAACTAAATGACAATTTTACCCTTGATAATAGAGAGAGTAATTAATTTCTCCATCTCATAATTAAGGGTATAACTGGAAATTGGACACTTACTTTGGGACAGAGGGAGTATATAGGTTTAACATATCTGGCAAAAATATGTTGGAGGGTCCAAACACATTAATTATTCTATGATTGATGAGACTTTTGGAGCTCTTATAGCTGTATATGGACAGCTGTGGTGGTAACCACAATCCACACCTCATAATTTATTTTCATAATGATTTTGTTTTAGATAGTGGTAAAGAAGTTCATAAGCACCTGCCGGGGTAGCAAATGTTGATAGCTTTTCAGACCCTAATATCCTGCCACACTTTTGAACAGCTACCAACTCATTCTTTGAACCTTTTAATCGAACCCCTGATCCGTGAAATGATAGGTCTTAATGTCCTGAATTTTTCTAACCCAGAATTCCTTATTGATTCTGTATAGATTCTAGTGTTTGTTGATAAGTTCTAGTAGTCGATGGTTATTTCAAGTCCTTAAAAATGAAACTTATGACTGAACAAAACAAAATTTACAATCATCAGTAATAATACAAATCTGTATATGTTAAGATACGCTCAGTGTAAATCTATAGACATGTCCTGCATAAAACACGTAATGATTTAATAGAAACATATTGTAACAAATATGTAATAATAATTAGTTATGTTCATAGCTTACCTATACTACTGATTAAACAGGGGGAAAACATGTTGAAAGGGGTGAAGGATATAAGACAGAGACACATGGCTTCATTCCTGGCTTCTATTGGTAAAGGGATCGAGAAGAAGATACGCGAGAAAGACATTGAGATAGAAACCATAAACCATAAAAACAAAGAACTCGTTGAGAGAATAAAACAGGTGGCAAACGAAGCCCAGAATTGGCACTACAGAGCAAAATACAACGAATCGATGGTGAATATGTTGAGAACGAATCTGCAGCAGGCACTGGCACAAGGAAACGAGCAGCAGCAGCAAGTGAAAGAAGGATTCGGTGATACAGATGCAGAATATGATGCTGTATCGTCTATAGATCCTAATAATTACCTTAATGCCCCTGGCAAGTCTCGTGACGAAAGTAGTAGTATGATGGTATGCAAAGCATGCAAGGCGAAGGAGGTGTCGATTCTGGTGATGCCCTGTAGGCACTTGAGTCTATGTAAAGATTGTGATAGGGGTGTGAATGTTTGTCCTGTTTGCCAAATTGTGAAAACTGTTGGTGTTGAAGTGTACATGTCGTAAAATATCGACACCAGCGGTTTGTCTTGAAGTTTTAACTTGTGAAATGAAGAAATCACTCTATACATTTTGCATGATTTGTTTGTTTTTCTCCTTTGCATCAAATTGTGTTTTTGGGTTGCTTGGCTTGGTGTCATCACAACTGCAGTTTGGTGTTTTAAGTCGTAAAAACCGGATAGAAAAAATGAGATTTGTGAGCTTTTTATAAGCCTTAAGTTATGGGCTATCAATAACGTTTACCATGGTTTTAAATTGGACCCGAAGTTATTGAGATTTGGGCTTTCGAGTGTTACAATTGGTATCATAGTCAATCATTGTATCATCGGAATGGTGGGCAAACCTCATCGGGTATGATGAAGTCCTTGAAAAGGGGGGGGGGGGGGAGCGTTTGTAACATCTTAGGCGAATCACGCATTGTTGATTATGAGGAGGAAGATTCTGGGCAGGCTTGACGGGATTTGTAAGCTCCTTATAAGCTTTAAATTGTGGTTATCAATAACTTCCACCAAAGTTTTAAATCGGGATTTGTAAGCTCCTTATAAGCTTTAAATTGTGGTTATCAATAACTTCCACCAAAGTTTTAAATTGGATTTGAAGTTATTAGGCCAACCTGTTGCTTTGAGCTTGAGATGTTACATAAGTCCAGGGTAAACACCCATTTTAATGTTTGGAAAACGTTATAGTACATAACGGTTCAAATGGAAGCAACCTGAAATGTTGGAAACTATATCAACCATTAGATGAATTTGATTAAAATGACGGTTACCTTTTATTCAAAAATAAGCAAAATTTTAGACAAACAAATTATAAAAGAAATAGTGTTTTATTCTATTTAATTTGCATCTATATTGTTGTACTTCTTTCATTTGTTTTTTCGTGTTTCCAACCTTTAGGTTGTTTTTAATGTGAATTGTCCCCAATGTCTTCTAAAGAGATGGATGGTTGTTAATTTGAAATTCAAATGTACCCAACGCTTTTTCCGCGTAACTCTGTCACCGAACCCTAGATCAAATCCGGTTGGGGATTGAATGGCTGTGATTAGACGAGATACGAGACACTAGGCGTGTTTGATGTGACTAGATGAATACGAAATATTAAGTGTGTTTTATGTGATTAAATTAATACAAAATATTGGGCGTGTTTGATGTGATTAGACGAATGTAAAATAATGGGTGTGTTTGATTTGATTAGACAAATATAAAACATTAGACGTGTTTGATATGAGTAGAGGAATACAAAATAATGAGTGTGTTTGACATGACTAAACGAGTACGATATACGTGACCAGGAGACATATGTGGATCATTCAAGATACAATTTGAGCATTAAAAGAAAATCTTGAGGATAGATCGGGTGGTTGGTCTTGATGTAGACCCATCTTTTGGTTCATTTATAAAATTGTGGTTTAACAGATGTGAGAATACGTGGAACCCCCAGATTAATCTTCAAAAGAGTCATTGAGGAGAGAAGAAATGTTCCAACATATATAGTGGAGAATTAAACCACAAGGCTTGTGGTGTAGCGGTAATCACCTGGGGAGTTCATAGCGCTCAACCCGGCTTCGATTCCCTGCATTCACAACTTTGTGGCCACTGGGTTTAACCTTGGGGCTGCATGCTTTCGCAGTCGGTTTCTTTGCCAAGGGATTAGTCTGGACCAAAGGCTCAGGATACCCTTTCCCAAAAAAATATATAGTGGAGAATTGATCCAAGTTTAGTAAGTTTAGTCGATGTGGGACTCTAACAACTGTAATAATGTTAATAACAAAATGATGTTAGGTATAGGTTTGGTGTTTTGATTGAATCAAGTTTGATGAAAATGCTCGAGATTTTCCAATATTTGAAGTTAATCGAACTACAATCATCCGTGATTTTCTTTCAATTGAATTTTTTTGTACAATCTAATCCTTGTGTCTCATGATGGTTGTATTCAAGAGGATTAGAATTGTCGGTAATACGAGCTTTAGATAAGAGGAGAAATGTATTATGACAGAGATAGATGCATAAAGTGTCAAAAATAACCTCAAGGAAGTGGTGTAAAATGCCAATAATTTTCATATCAAAGTAGAGATGAGAGACTATTTGAGACTAATATTATTCACAACATCACTATTAGAAATATAATATATAGCTAACAATTTTGATTTACTATTATAGCCTAAGGGTGGATTTGGTATGATATCAAGGGTCCATTTACTAAACGCTAACTCGGATGAGTGCTTATCAAGTTACATTACCTTACCGGATGAATATAGCAATGACCAAAAATCTTACCCGATTAGAGTTAAGGCAAGGATCAGGAGTATTACCCGGTAATTGATGTCGAAGACTCTTAGCACAGTTAGCTCTTACAAGAAAAATTATTGCATATGACACCGTTTTGGTGGACTAAAATCTTACCCGGTAAGTAAGTGACAGTGTTGTATTTTACTGGTAAGCGCTTACCCGAATAAGCGTTTGGTAAACGGCCCCTAAGTGTTTTTCGTCGATACCATATGCCAACCAATGATAATTGATACACAAAATCGTATACAGTGTACCAACTTAACTGATACCAACGCTTTTTGGTTGGTACATTTTGGTATAAGTTTTGTATCAACTTCAAGTTTCATATATGAAAATTTGTATTTTGTTCAAATTTTGATTTACTATTATAGCCTAAGGGTGGATTTGGTATGATATCAAGGGTCCATTTACTAAACGCTAACTCGGATGAGTGCTTATCAAGTTACATTACCAACTTAACTGATACCAACGCTTTTTGGTTGGTACATTTTGGTATAAGTTTTGTATCAACTTCAAGTTTCATATATGAAAATTTGTATTTTGTTCAAATTTTGATTGACATTTTTTGAGTTTTCAGGTAACACATGTGATGTTTAAGGGGTTGTTTGTTTTTTGAAAAAAACCTCTTAATGACTCTTAAGTCTGAATCGTTCAGACCTTTTTACACACCACCTCTTATTAATCATAACTAAAATAAGACTTCAGACTTTAAACCTCTTAAAAAACAAACGACACCTAAGTGTTTTAGTTGCAAGAAATAAAACATGTAAATATTCAAATGTTCAAATAAAATAATTAAAGCTATAATTCTTAGTATTCATAACTAAAACAATATTAAAACTAATAAATAGTTTAATAAGTCGATACCATAGTATTAACCAAGTTGCATACTTGGTAGTAGGGTACTACCAACTTACTATAATAAGTACCAATTTAATAGGTATAGTTAATAATGGCTTAGGGGTTAAAAAACGTTAGAAGTTGTTTGATTGATTTTTAGGGAGAGGTTCATTTGAGAAATGGTAAATATATGAGAAATAGAGAAGTAATTTTAGCCATTCATCTGGTCAACATTTGCGGCTTTGACCGCGAAACACCGGATAATTCCTTGTGTGGTCTATAGAAGGTAGATGGGTAATTTCGTAAAATACACGGGATGAGTTCATATATGAATCTGTATGAATCACAAAGATTCATATGTGAACCTTTGTGAATCACAAAGATTCACATATGAATCTGTATGAATCACAAAGGTTCATATATGAATCTGTTAGTTAGTTCAACTGATTCATATATGAATCACAAAGATTCATATATGAATCAGTTAAAAGAGTTCAGTTGTGAATTGCACTGGTTCATATATGAATATATAGTTCATATGTGAATTATACATGTTCATAAATGAACACAACCCGTGTGCTTTGTAAAATTTACGAAATTGTTCTTCTATTTTTGGGATAGCCGCAACTTTTGATTGGTCAAAGCCGCAATATTGGACTAGTCAAATCCGATCTTGACCATATGAATGACTAAGATTACTTCTTTATTTCTCATATATTTATCATTTCTCAAATGAACCAAACACTATATATATATATATATATATATAGGGGTTGCCTTTTTAAGGGTTGCAAAATATATATATATATATATATATATATATATATAGAGAGAGAGAGAGAGAGAGAGAGAGAGAGAGAGAGAGACGGAGGTTCAAGGGAAAACCTAAAAAAAAACGAAAAACTGAAGAACACTCTGGTAGCCCTTCATCTGGACGGTATGCATTTGTGCATACAGATAAATTATGTTGTTTTTTGGTTTTTATGCACAAGTGCATTATGCATTATGCACTTGTGCATATGCACAAATGCATGTTACAAATTACCTGTATGCACAAGTGCATACCGTCCAGATGAAGGACTACCAAGGTGTTCCTCAGTTTTTCGTTTTTTTGAGGTTTTCCCCTGAACCCGTCCCTATATAGTGGAAGGATATTTTTCAACCCTTAAAAAGGTTGCAACCTTTGCAACCCACATCTTAACCGTTGGATTCATGATCGACGGTTATTTTATTTTTATTTTTTTTAATTAAAAATATTGGGCCCCATATCTATTGTAACCGCCGATCATGAATCCGACGGTTAAGATGTGGGTTGCAAGGTTTGCAACCTTTTTAAGGGTTGCAAATTAAACAACCCCTATATATATATATATATATATAATTGTTTGTGTGAATTAATCTGTTTGTATAGATCCATAAATTTTTTGTTTAAGAGGATATTTTTTCATAGACATAAGAGCGTATTTTTTAATTGGGAGGAACATGTCGGGAAAAAAACTTAGGGGGCGTTTGGTTCGCAGAATGATTTCTGATAGAATGGAATCTGTCAATGGAGTTGGAATCTGGAAGGAATTGGAATGAAATGTTTTTAGGTTTGACCAACTGTTTGGTTGACAATAATGAAATGTAATCAGTTAAATGAATTGAAATATGTCTGTTTGGTTTATAAAAGAATTGGAATGAAATTTTGAAAAATGACAAAAATACCCTTTCTTTTATTTTTATTTATTTATTTATTTATTTTAAATGCCGAGAGAGAGAGAGAGAGGAGAGGGAGAGGAGAGAGAGGAGAGAGAGAGGAGAGAGAGGAGAGAGAGAGGATAGAGAGAAGAGAGAGAGGATAGATTGAGAGAGAGAGAGGAGAGAGAGGGTGAGAGGGGGGAGAGAGAGGAGAGAGAAGAGAGAGAGAGGAGAGGAGAGAGAGAGAGGAAACCAAATCAACATTTGATGGGTTTTAATTTTGTTAGAAAAGATTTGAAGAGTATTTTTGTATTTTTGAAAAACCATGATGGAATGGAATTCAATTCCATCCATTTTTAAATGGAATGACCAATTCCTTAATCTAAGGATTTCATGGAATTCAATTCCATTCCCTTGGCAACCAAACACCACGACGAAATTTGGTAAATGAAATTGACCATTTCAATTCCACCAAATTTCGGCGGAATCCTGATAACCAAACACCCTTAGCTTTCTGCTTAAGATTCTCTTAAAAACTTACAGAATAAATTATTGTTTATATCATTAAACTTAGGCCTTTACCAAACGCTTATCCATAATTTGCGAAAGACAAAAAGCTCCAGAAAAATCTCCAAACTGCAACAACAATTCTTTTGCGCGGGAATTACTTCGATCCGGTTAAATTTCCGCTAGGTATTTGAATCATTGTTATATACTACCAATTGGTTGTTTGAACTGAAAGTTCAAAGGAACCTCGATTTCCATTGATTTCCTCTCAGTTTCCTTTTCGAATTAAGCTGTTGCAGCGGTTCATGGACGTTTCGTCTGCTAGAAATCTCTGTCGACATGTAAGTTTACTTGCTCTCCATTTTCATATCATTTGTTTACAGTTCCGATTTTCAATACTGTTCATGAACAATTTGTTTCAGTTGATCTCGTCGGCAATTCAACGATGCCGCATTTCAGGCGAACTTTGTCGATTAACCGTTGGCCTAAAATCGTCTCCACTCGCCGATCCTCCTGTAGTTCGTATCTCAAGTAATATGCTATCTCTGTGTATATTAGTCTGGATTTAGCTTAAGCTAAAAAACTGCACATAATATGATCGAACTTACATTTGTTAGATCAATTATCATGTTCAATTGTCAGATGCACGACTTTGTGTTTCTTCTCATCAAATTCTGTTTATGAGTTTTACTTTTTTTTTTGAACGATAACTAGTTCAACTGATTCATATTCAAAACTAGCTAAATGCATAATTTGCTTCGGTGACGGTGATGACGTTTATTAGGAACATATGATTTTTTTTTCGTTTGTTCTGGAGATCAGTATATTGCATGTTTAAGATTATGGCGCTATAAAAATGTATGTTAATTTATATCTATTGTGTAAACAAGTGAAACGATTCAAGCTACACAGTGCTAAACCTCAGTTTCGTTTTGTTTACCATTCAATTTTGAGATTACGTGCAAAGAAATGAAGTTCAGAATGGCTATTTCTATTATTGTTATGTTTCTGTTTTTATGTTTTTGACAATAAACAGTGAAATCTGAGGTAGTCTAAGAAGTTTGTTTGGCTTCGTGATATGACTAGTTGCTGACACTGGAGTAGGAAGCTGCTTGGAAGAGTTTCAGGATGTGAAGAATCTAAGTGAGTCATCATTTAATGAGATACAGGGTAAGAACTTGAATTGGCAGTACATACGATTTTGGGATATCAATTAGGAGCAAAACTTGCCATGCCTATATGAATCGGAAGGATAACTTGTTGATGACTTAATATTGTTATGGAGAGGTCGGGAAAAATCAATATAGATTTTATTCTGGTTATGATGTCATGTGTAAGAATGAGTTTGATTTAAATCATAAATGAAACAGATCTTACAATTTTAATGCAAAATTTCTTTGATCTTTGGCTTTTGACATTTTGGTGGTTTGGATATATCCTAGAGTTCTGCTGCTATAAGCAATCCAGATACATGTAAGTTTGTAGCTATGTGATCCATCTAGGAGAAATATATATAACTTATGTAGATTCTATAATATGTTTACATTTGCACTTCTCATGTTTGTCAGTGAAGAATTACCATGACATCTGATTTTTATGTGTGAAAGTAAGTGAGTGGTTCTATTCATTTAGATTTACAAGGCTCTTTGAACTCCCAATTCATGCTACTTTTTGGAAAATCTAACATGAAACTCAGAGACTTCTCTTTCAATCTATTATAAAATAGCCGACTGATGAGTAGGTTTGCAATACTATGCAGATGGAGCAATATCAATTTCAACTACCAGTAAGTATTATTCTTGTTGTATTACATATATTGACGTTAACTTGGATTCTCTCAGTTCTTGTTAGGTTTAGTTGTATTCTAATACCAACTATGATCTGCATATATATAGAATTATAGATGAGAGAATTTGAATGCAAAGATTTTTTAATAACCATATCAATAGCTATAGGCAATTCCCCCCCAAATGAGTAATTTCGAAGCATTGTTACTGCTGGAAGAATCAGAATCTGCTCACTTTGTATCAGATGGAACAAACTGAAAGGAAATGTCAACATCACATGGTATGGGATACTTCATGACTGTAACTGTTGCATATGACTTAAGACTGTAACTGATGGAACAAACTGAATAAATATATATTATTGCAACCTATACAGAACTGAACAAACTGTAATTGATGGAACATCACTTTGTACTATTGCAACAGTTACAGTCTTAGGTCATATGCATGGCTTCTGAAAGAAATGACCACGATTTTGCTATCCTTTTCCATTAATAGATCTCTTCTAGTGTCTCGCTGCAGCTTATCATTTATGACATGTTATTAAGCGTTTGGATTTTTGAGATATTGTATTGTGTTCTAAAAGGCTGCTATTATTCCAAACTCACCAATTGACAAACATGTCTTTGTCACTTTATTATATTATACTAAATCATTTATTTTGTTATTATTTAAACTTTACAGGCATTTGTGATAATGAAATATTTCACTACAAAATAGATCTTAAACAAAAGGATTGCATGAAAAGGCTAGTAAAATTACCCCCAAGCTACAAGAATGGTGCAACATTCAGGCATGCTATTAGCCGCAATTCTTTTATATTGATCTCAAAGCTGTCTGGACATTTATAACTTGATTGTTTTCTTCCAGTGGGACTGAAGTATCGTTCTCTACATTTCATAGCGTCGATGATTTACTGGCAGATATTACTTGTTTTTTCCAGAAGGTTAGGTGTTTCATATCAACAAGATGACCCACAAACCTTTTTTTTGTTGTATGTTCTCTAACAGTTGCTGTTTCTGGTTGTTGTATGACTTAATATTGTCTTTCTGTTTTGTTTGTATGATTGGTTCTGCAGATTCTCATTATGAAGGTTCCTGTAAGTATCAGTTCAAACTCATTAGTAATCTATTGAACATCTAGCTATAACCATTATATTTTTATATTTGGGTAATGATTTTATTTTAATATTAAGGAGAAATTTAGTCAAATCCTGGCTGCTCTTGCTGTTTTCAGCTTACTTGTTTATTGCTGGTAGGCAGTCAGTGGAAATGGTATTGCAGTAGTAGGTAGTTTCTTGTATAACCAAACTCGCTCATCAGTATTGCTGTTTAAGCCTAAGAAACTGTGGCAGATACTTATTGCTTCTGAAACCCTGTTTGAGATGACATATTGAAGGTATTGTCTTTTGTAAACTATAATCACGTTGTCAAGGGGTTTCACCATTAGGCTAGATCCTACTAATTCCTCATCACCTTTCCCAATACTGAACATGGTTAGTATTGGAAGCCGTATGTTGACTTGGCCTTTTACTTGCATAAAGTTGCTAACTAGATCAAATTAGGAGTAAAGTTTACATAAAGATAAGCAGTTCAGGAGAGTTTCATCCATCAATCCCCGTGGAACCTTATCATTCATTTGGTTGACTCCGATATTATATATTCTTTATGCAAGTAGAAGGCCAACTCATAATTCAGACTTTAATGTTTAGTATAGCTACCAAAGGGTCATTGGCCCAACGGTACCCGAGTTACTAGTAGAGCCCAACCTCCGAAGAGGTCAAGTGTTCAAACCTCACCAACGGTGAGGAGTGTGCGTGAGTATCTTCCGGCTATAAATATTATATACTTCAAAAAATTGTTAAGTATAGGCTGTATAGCTTTTAATATCTCGAAAGGTATTGACGTATTAGTAGGCTTTATTAGGAGTATAAATATGTGTAAGAATGTATTTAGCTTCCATTAATGAGTTTTATTTTGAAAGGAATTCCAAAACTTAAGCTTACTCAAGTCATAATGGCTCTTCAAAATATGGTTCGATTATTTTGATGAATTGATATTGAATTCAATTGGATTACCATGACTTAACATAGCTGGCTTCATTTTGTTCGTCTTATCACTTATATTCTTTCCTATATCTCCAAGTGGTGGCTGTAGTTGATCTTTCTTTGTCATCACTACCTGAGTGTTCATCATTTTTGTTGATCAGAAGGTTGGAATTGAACTCATTCTTGAAAAGGGCAACTTTCCTGAGCACCAATCTGTAAATGTTATAGTTGCAAATGAGTGCATTGATTTACCTTCAGAAGCAAACGCTGTGTGTCTCAAGTCAGGCCTTGTGGATTATGTTCTCAAGCATGGGAATCAAAAAGATAGTACATGCGACTCTTGTTTTCCAATTCGGTAAGTTCTACTTGAACAAGATCTAGTTAAACTAGCTCTGTTAATTAGAAGATCTGATCATTAAACTAAGAATTTGATGTAATATGTTTATAGTGGCCGTTCAAATGAGAATTGTAAATATTTTGAGGGCATGGGAACTAATTAACGAAAATGCATGTTATTCATGATGAATAATATTAATGAATATTCTAGGGTTATTCATCGTGAATAATTCATGAAATAGTTGGTTCCTAGGTTCTCAAAATATTTACAATTCTCGTCTGAACCTGCCGCTGTGTTTATATAATATCTATTTGGACATTGAAAAAAGCTATGTCCTGCCATTGCATCCTTTTAGCCTCATCATATTTCGGGTTAATTTATTGGCTTTTGTGACTTGACTTTGCTCATATTCTAAAAAAATACACTGCTTTCCCCTTGACATAAATGCTTTGGAGAATGGAAATGCTCACTTAAACAAGTACCCTGATAAGTATTCTTTTAGGGTAAGAATAAACCACAAAACTTCTGTAAAAACATCCTACTTTTTCATTGAAAGAGCAAGGTTTAAATACATGAAAAGAGGCAAACTACTCCCTTAATTCTAGTCCACTAACCCAACTAAGGACATGGCTTCAACCGCCATTTGACAGACTCCAAACATAATACCACTAGTCCACTACTAATAAATAAAAATAAAATAAAATAACAAAAATAAATAGCAATGGAAATTAACGATACTAAATTAATACTAAATTAACCATCAGTGACTTCCTAACATACCCCCACTACAATTCATCATCCCTGTAGGAGGTGCAATGGGTGGCTTCCCCAGCTTTCACATTTTTTTGCAAGTCGGATAGATTTTCTTTGTATATGTAGATGTCAGTATGCATCCCATCTCCAAAAGCAACTTACAGTTAATTTTCACCATAGAAGGATCGCTGTTATGACTACACACTGACCATTACAGCATTACTAGAATCAAAATTTGAGGGAATGTTAGTAATCAATAAGTCTGTACAATTTATGATGTGTATATGGTTGAGGTTTCAGATTTGTTGCAATTTTTATTTTGTTAGGGAACATCTGAAAACCGGAAGTGGGGTTGTATGCAGCAAAAGTAATAGGAATACTGAAACAACGATAGAAGCTGTGGTTGTAATTAGCGAATTATCTGAGCTGACGAATCCATCCTGTTTCAGGGTGTGTGGTAGCAAAACAGAGGTCAGTGCCCCCCCCCCTCTCCCAAACGTTGTTTGCCGTATTTGCAGCACACTTTCTGTCTGCAATGCTAACACACACAACCACATCTTATGGAATTCGAATCTCAAAAGGTTAAGTAGGGTGGGATCTTTCATGATATCATTTAGTCTTTGACGCAGTGAGAAACGTGGAACGGATCGACTAGCGTCAAACCCGAAATTAAGACAACCTTCACAAGCGTGAAGCTTTAAAACGAGAGAACTTGTAAGCTGATAAACTTGCTCAAAGGCTTTAATTAATTGAATGAATAATAAGGGACAAGCTAAAACATTTAAATAGGCTAAGAATTGTAGCTAAACTAGGAAACGTTAAAGGAATGGAAACTAAACTTAGCTAAAATAATCTTAACTTGAAGGCTAAGAAAATTATGAAAAGGAAACTAAATAATTAAATAAAGAATAAGAAAATTATGAAAAGGAAACTAAATAATTAAATAAATAATAAGATTTGGATCTGGTGGAGCTAACATGTTTCGCGGCACGAGCTAAGGTCTTGCGGCGCGAAAATGCTTATGGACGGCTCGGTCGCGTTTCTCCTCGATCTGTCGGGCTAGGCGGTCTGTATCAGTCTCCTCCACCTCTGAAGAACTCGACCCCGAGTTCTCATCTAAGGGAAAATCATCCGCGTAGTAGTCGTACAGATCGGCGACATTGAAAGTGTTGGAGATGTGAAGCGAATCGGGAAGAGCGCCGACATAGTCATTGTCGTTAATCTTTTTGGTGATCTTGAAAGGTCCGTACTTTTTGGGCTGGAGTTTTCCGTAGGTTCCAACGGGAAAACGTTCTTTTCGAAGGAATACCATCACATCATCCCCTTCTTGAAATACCTTCTTTCGTCGGTGTTGATCCGCTAGTTCCTTGTTCCGTATGGCAACGGTTTCAAGACGGGCCTTTACATCTTCTTTAATAGCTTGGACATCTTTGGCCATATTTTCAGCGGCAACACTTGTTCCCGGAAGTCGAGGGAGTTGGATTAAATCCACAACATGCTTTGGAACGGAGGTGTAAACCAGAGAGAATGGAGAGCAACCCGTTGCGGAATGGACGGCACTATTGTAAGCGAACTCGATTTGTGGGAGGGCAAGATCCCACTGTTTTGGTTTACTCCCGCAAACACTTCGTAACATATTCCCAAGTGTGCGATTTGTAACCTCCGTTTGACCGTCAGATTGTGGGTGCGCTGTAGTGCTTTTGTTAAGCGCGGTTCCGAACAGACGCCATAAAGTGATCCAGAAGTGGCTTAGGAACTTTGCATCACGATCGGAAGTGATAGTTTTCGGAACACCATGAAGACGGACAATCTCCTTGAAGAATAGTTTGGCGATGTTACTCGCGTCCGCCGTCTTTTTGCATGCAATAAAGTGGGTCATCTTTGAAAAACGATCCACAACAACGAAAATCGAATCAACTCCTCTTTGAGTTCGAGGTAAGCCAAGAACAAAATCCATTGACAAATCTTGCCAAATATCCTCCGGAATCGGTAGTGGTAAGTAAAGACCGGTGTTTTGGCTTTGACCTTTCGCAACTTGACAGGTGTAACACTTTCGCACAATAGTACCAACATCTCGTCGTAGATGCGGCCAATGGTATCGCTCAAGCACACTAGCGACGGTTTTATCACGACCAAGATGGCCACTTAAACCTCCTCCATGCAAATCCCTAATCAATTTTTCACGAAGGGACGAGTTAGGGACACAAAATTGATTGCCTTTGAAGAGGTAACCATCCCGCATGTGGTAGTCATCCATCGGTGACCCGGATTTGCACTTGAGAAAAATATCCTTGAAGTCGTCATCTTCTTCGTATTGTTCTTTGAGGACTTCAAATCCGGTAACTTCTTGGGCAAGAGTAATCATCAAAGTGGCACGTCGACTCAAGGCATCGGCTACGCGATTGAAAATTCCGGATTTGTGTTTGATCACGAAAGGAAACTTTTGCAAGTAACTAACCCATCGAGCATGCATCTTGCTCACCGATTTTTGGCTATTAATGAACTTCAAGGCTTGATGGTCGGTAAATAAGACGAACTCTTTTTGCACAAGATAATGCTCCCATTGTTTTAAGGCACGGAAAACGGCATAAAACTCTTGATCGTACGTACTCCACTTTTGTCGAGCTTCACTCAATTTTTCGCTAAAGAAGGCAACCGGTCGCTTTTCTTGGGAAAGAACCGCTACTACCCCAATTCCGCTTGCATCGCATTCAACTTCAAATACTTTATCGAAATCGGGTAAGGCAAGGACCGGAGTGGAGCTTAACTTTTCCTTGATTAAGGCAAAGCTATGATCTTGATCGGGACCCCATTGGAATTTGTTTTTCTTGAGGCATTCCGTGATGGGGGCGGTGATCGTGCTAAAATCCCTTACGAATCTCCGATAAAAAGTGGCCAATCCGTGAAAGCTACGAACATCGGACACGGTTTTAGGAGTGGGCCATTCTCGTATTGCGCGCACTTTTTCTTCATCGACTTCAATACCGGCTTCTCCAATGATAAAACCCAAAAATAGAAGCTTTGGGGTGCAAAAGGTGCACTTTTTGAGATTAACGTAAAGCTTATTTTCTTGGAGCACGGTTAAAACTTGCCGTAAATGCGCGAGATGATCGTCCTTACCTCGACTATAGATAAGAATGTCGTCAAAGTAGACGACGACAAAAGATCCCATAAAGGGGCGTAGAACCTGGTTCATAGTTCGCATGAAAGTGCTTGGGGCGTTAGACGTCCCAAAAGACATGACGAGCCACTCATACAATCCGAAAGGGGTTTTGAACGCCGTCTTCCACTCATCCCCCGGACGGATTCGAATCTGATGGTAACCACTTCGGAGATCGATCTTAGTGAAGATCTTGGCGCCGGATAGCGAATCAAGCATGTCTTCCAAACGAGGAATGGGAAAACGGTACTTGATCGTGATTTTGTTGATGGCGCGACTATCAATACACATCCGCCACTGATTACCCTTTTTTGGCACGAGGAGAACGGGAACGGCCCATGGACTTAAACTTTCCCGAATAAAACCTTTCCTCAAAAGGTCTTCGACTTGCTCCCGCAATATCTCGTTTTCTTTTGGGCTCATGCGATAGTGAGGAAGGTTCGGTAGATTGGCGCCCGGAATGAGGTCTATTTGGTGTTGAATATCCCTCATGGGAGGTAGCTCGGGCGGTAAATCTTCCGCGGTTAAGTCTTTGAAATCTCGGAGTATCTCTTTAATTTCTTTTGGGGCCTCGTTAGACTTTTCGACGCTCATTAAACCTTTAACAACAACGGGGCAAAAGGTTTGTGTTTCCTTGAAGGTGTCTTCGAGGAGGCGTTCGTTGGATGTGACGACTAGAAAGCTTTCACCTTTCTTTTCCGGGATGCGGTCGAATTGAGCTACGGGTGCCATGGCGATTTTACGATCACCCCAACGAAAGAACATGATGTTGTCTCTTCCCCGATAAGTCACATCATGGTCGAATTGCCATGGTCGGCCGAGTAGAATGTGACATGCGTCCATCTCGAGTACATCGCAAAGAACTTCCGCTTTGTAGTGCTTTCCAATGGATAGAGGAACCTTGCATGTTTGAGTAACACGCGCTTGGGGTCCTTTCTTTACCCACCCAAGGGAGTAAGGCGCGTTGTGTGGTTGGGTCGGCAAACCAAGGTGGTCAACGAGCTTTTGTGACACCAAGTTTTCGCAACTTCCATTATCAACAATCAAGTTGCAAACTTTCTTGTTGATCGCGCAATATGTACGAAAGAGATTCTTCCGTTGTCCTTCTTCTTTTGGAGCGAGAAGGATGCGCTGGAGTACGATCGTCACCTTTTCCTCCAGATTTTCTTCCGCAAAGTCTAGATCATCGTATTCGTTTTCTTCTTCGTTTTCGCCTTCTTCGACGAGTGCGATAGTCCGCCGTTGGGTACACTCGTGGGATCGGTGTCCGGGTTCACCGCAACGATAACACTTGGAACCCATTGGTCTCGCGTAAGGGTTGACGGGTTTTGGTGCAGTTGGTTTAGCGGTGGTTGTAGTTTGGGGTGGAGTAGGGTTGCGAGGAGCTTGGTTGGCTATGACGTTTTTTCCTTTATCGGATGTAGAGTTAGAGGCGTCGGTTTTGGTTTGAGATGGGTACATTCGATAGGGTGATGATCGCGTGGACTTCTCTAGAAGTTCGGCCTTTATGGCCAAACTGGATGCTTCCGCAACGGTCCAAGCGGTTTGAAGCCCAATCTTTTCTTGAATTGAAGTTTTCAAGCCATTGATGTAGCGGGCGACTCTTTGACCTTCGGACTCACCGATCTCGTTTCGGTCCGATATACGAATGAATTCGGTCGTGTAGTCGGATACGGATCTAGACCCTTGAGAGCAATCTAGATACATCTTGTAGAGGATTTGTTCATAATCTTCTGGAAGAAAACGCTCCGTCATTAATTGCTTCATCCGTCTCCAAGATCGTACGGGACCTCGGCGTTGACGTTGTCGTTGGGTCACTAGTTTGTCCCACCAGACTGCGGCGGTGCTTTTTAGGCGGAAAGCAACCATCTTTATCTGCTTTTGTTCCGGAATCTCCATGATTTCGAAAAATCTATCGACTTCGATTTTCCAGTCGAGAAATTCTTCTACGCTGGTGTTGCCGTAGAAGTACGGGATGTCGGCTTTCATTCGATAGTCGGGGTCATTACGGGGTGGTCGTTCTTCCTCCTCATGTTCTGATTCGGAACTGGAAAGAACACTAGGGGTTGGTTGGCGACGGGGTGGGTGTCTATGGATGGGAGGCCTGTCTTGTATCGGATGCCCGTTGAGGAGATTGGCGAGGTTATTGGTGAGGATGGTGGTGTTGGCGTTGAGTGCGGTGACGATTTGTTCGGCGAGGTTGTTGTTGGCGTTTGCGAAGGCGGTATCGAGGGTCGCGGAAAAGGCCGCGGTGATTGCCTCAATATCGGCTTGGTTGAGTGTTGGCTGATCTCCCATTAGGACGCCGGAAAGAGACAGGGATTCTGTGCTCTGATACCAACTGACGCAGTGAGAAACGTGGAACGGATCGACTAGCGTCAAACCCAAAATTAAGACAACCTTCACAAGCGTGAAGCTTTAAAACGAGAGAACTTGTAAGCTGATAAACTTGCTCAAAGGCTTTAATTAATTGAATGAATAATAAGGGACAAGCTAAAACATTTAAATAGGCTAAGAATTGTAGCTAAACTAGGAAACGTTAAAGGAATGGAAACTAAACTTAGCTAAAATAATCTTAACTTGAAGGCTAAGAAAATTATGAAAAGGAAACTAAATAATTAAATAAAGAATAAGAAAATTATGAAAAGGAAACTAAATAATTAAATAAAGAATAAGATTTGGATCTGGTGGAGCTAACATGTTTCGCGGCACGAGCTAAGGTCTTGCGGCACGAAAATGCTTATGGACGGCTCGGTCGCGTTTCTCCTCGATATGTCGGGCTAGGCGGTCTGTATCAGTCTTATTTATGTATCGTGTTTGGTAACCTGACGGGACTAGACTGGTGAAAGGATTGTGGATGATTCTAGGGTTTTAATTTGACTTGGGTAGTTTAGTAATCTACTAATTTTGTCCAGTCTCTTAATTTTTGTTCCATCTATTTTGGTGGGGCAAAAAAGGGCATTTTTGTCTCGCTTAGTCCCACCAGGTGCTAGTCTAATGTCACGCCAAACGTGGGACCCTGTCCTCTCCCCATACCAAACGCACAATTATCATCTCAAATGTCAACAAATCACAATTTGAAACACAAGATTTTCCTTCGAATAAACCTTCCTGATTTATTCTTATTCTATTTGTTTCCTATTTTTTTAGAAGTTTAAATTGTATGTGCATTTCAGGTTTTATACTTCAATGACTTCTCACCTGGTTCGATCTCTCAATCATTACTAAATGGATTGAAAAGCATCGACTGGAGACGCTATGGACTAAGCCTAAAGTGCATCTCAGATGAAGATGGTTGTGCATTTGTTGAATGGGAGAACTTGCCACCAGGTTTTCATATTGACATTGCCATCCACTGTCACCATAAGAAATATCCATCACTTTGTATCTTTCCATATATATATATATATATATATATAAATTTGTTAGTAAAATTCATTGTTTTCTTCATGATCGATATGCTTGCATAGTTTCTAAATGTAATTCTTTTTACCATTTCGTATGTTATTATTCTGTATTTTCTTAACGTATACCAAGCTCATTCTGCCTCCAGCAAAGGAAAGGACTGTTGATCGAAATCTTGCTAAGAAAGCTGTGAAACTTGCATTGAATGACTTGAAGGAAAAAAATGCTGGAGTTCTTCTCAGTGCACATGCAGTTAAGGTACAGCCCGAGACCACCATTCTAGTTTTTGAAATACATCTAAAAGAATTGTCCAACATGTTCTATTAGAAGCTCTAGAAAGAAATTACAAGTTGTAAAATGTAAATGTTACCACTTTAGAAGCATAAACTTCTTCAAAAAGCAAAAACTTTTTCAAAATATATAACAAGTCCTAGAACTGATCCTCACTGCTGAAAATATGATGATTATTCAGAAAAGAGTATTGGATTTAGAGATGCAAAAGGCCTGGGCTTTTCGGGCTTGGCCCTACCAACCTCGTTTTTAGTGAGCAAAAAAAGGACTGAGGTTTCTAAGGCCTGGGCCGGGCTTTGGGGTTGAAAAGGGCCTGATTGGGCTTTTTAAGGCTGGACTTTTTTGGACCAGCCCCCAAAATTTTGGCCTGGCCAGGACTGGGCTTTGGGCTCGGGCTTATTTGTGCATCTCTAATTTATATTATGCCATATGCGTACGTTTATTTTGAGATGGTTTGATATGTTATTCTTCAAAAATGAAAAGTGTGCTTCGGTGCTCTAGCCAAATTATGCTTTGGAGTATTGTTTGATGCTTATTAGGTGTGAGGTGATAGGATTATTTTGCTATCTCTCTCCACTCTTGTTCTCTGTTTGTGAAAATTGACTTTTTTGTTTTGTTTCTTTCTTCCTACTTTTTAATTAATGATTCTGTTGGATGAAAACCAAAACATTTTTCTTTTTCTAGAAGGTTTTACAGTTGGATTTACGTATTTACCCATTATTATCGTTATGGGCCTCTAAGGATGTATTTGGTACCTGGCCCGGAAGGTGAGAGGGAGATAAGCGGATGAAAGAATTGGAATTTATTAGAGTTTTAATTTGACATGAGTAGTTTAGTAACTTGCCAATCTTGTCCTATATTCCTTACCCAAACCTGTCTTGTCACAGTCCCAGTTAAATGTGAGACAGCAGATTTTTGTTTTATTTTAATTTGACAGGAGTAGTTGAATAATTTATCAATCTTGTCATCTCCCCAGTTTTTGTTCCACCTATTTTGGTAACAAAAAGGACAAAAAAGTTGCATTTTTGTCCCACTTAGTCCCAGTCATGTCAAATGCGGGACAACAAATTTTTGTTCTATATTTCATATACCAAATGCACCCTAGGACTTTCATATTTAATATTTGACAAATAATCAATGCCGTATTTCTTTAAACTGTGTCAAGTCAAATGTTTTAATTTTTATAGGACAAAGACAAACCTGTTTAGTAAAGCCAAGACATTGCCAAAAAAAAGTATTCTCGCTCTAACGATGTGTTAGTTCCCTTAGATTTGCAGTTACGCTCCAGACCTAGCGAAAACAATTGCAGGCCTGATCTCGACTTCTAACGACGTTAAATTCAGAGGAGAATGTGCTTCTCTTCTTGGCTTACATTCCCATGATGCAGAATCTATTGCAGATAGCATTAAACAGAGGCTTATTTCAGTTATAGACCTCAATGACAGAGAGCCTCAGACTAAGAGAATGAGAGAAGGTGCACCTCTTCTTTTTCATGATGACTGCTTTGAAGAAACAGAATTTGCAGATGAAGAATATGAAGATGGTGAGGTAAGTTTTTCTGCTTTGGATCTATAGAATTGTACTTTCTAGATCTTGATTCGCGTAGAAATTCCGCAATTATAGCTCTAGTTAAACCGGCAAGACTTGCATTCCCACTGGTAACATAGAATTACAAAAGCCTATTGTTATAACGAGGGGTTAAACCGGTTTAAAAAGTATCAGGTTACTCATTGCTATAATAGGTTAATATTTTTAAAGGACAATCCCCTAATGGAAAAAATAATTTGAAATAACATTGATGTGATAAGAAAAAATGAAAGTATAATGATACAATAAGAAAAATTATAAAAGTTAGTTGATATTTCATGTATTTAGCCCTTTCTATTATGAGTTCTCGTGAGATATGAAACATACCTTAGTTTACTACGAGTTTCATGCATATAAATATTTGATTGCTCGGGTCTAGATGACTTCTAAGAGCATCTCCAACAAATTCTCCAAAATTTCTCTAAAATCAAAATCTCTTAAAAGGGTTTACATTCAACTCTTAACATATTCTCATTTTAGAGATTACAATATTAATTATATTATTAAAATATTTCACACGATTAATGAATTTTTTTTCTCTGTTCTAGGCCCTTCAATTTCAATGATTTGGTGGAATAATAAAATATAATTTCTCACTCATAGGCAATCATTTCTAGGGAATTTTATTATCTCTCATCTACTTTTGCCATTTTGTAGAAGATTCTAGAGAATCTCTTGGAGGAAAAAAAAGACCCCCAAAAATCTCTATTTTCTCATTTGAAGAATCTCTTGGAGATGTGTTATAAGAGTTTTTCCAAACAAATTTTCTATAATTTCTCCAAAATAGAGAAGCAAAAGTTAAGATTTCCAAAAGAAACTTATATTCATCTCCGACTGTTTCTCATTTTTGAAGATTTAAATATATTATTAAAATATTCAATCGATTTAATATTCTAGTAAACTTCTAAAATAATCTTTATATAAAATGATAAATAAAATTTCATTGGTGGGAACAACAAAAATTTATTTCTATCTCTTCAACATTTAATTTCGGAGAACTCTTCAAATTTGAAGATTTTTATCTTATGTTCCATTCTGGAGAAAGTTTTTAAAAGTATGCCGGACAAAAGAATAGGTTAAAAACTCTGGGAAAAAAACGGTTGGAGAAGCGCTACTTGCTTGCTCAGCACTAAAATAGTTGTTGATCCATAATAGTATAAAAGTGTTGTCTGCTTCTCTGGCATAAACTCTCACAGATGCCTTTGGAGGCATCATTCATTAAGAATTCATAATGCAACTACAATTACGGTTGGGGTCAAAGTAATGGTGTTTTTTTTTTTTCCGTTTATGTTCGTTCGTTTACGTTTATTTACTATTTTAATGAACGAACATAAACGAATGCGAACAAATATTTTTTCTTAATGAACGAACATGAACACAAAAACTTTGTTGCTTACCTTTCGTGTTCGTTTGTTCGGTTAAGTTAAACGAACGAACGTGAATAAGTCTCCGTTCATGTTTGTTCGGTTCGTTTACAGCCCTAATTATACTTTCGGCAAGATATAAATCCCTTGTGTGGTGGTGGTCACTACAAAAGATTGACAAACACTAATTTTGTTTCACCAACTTTCTTTATTGCATCATTACGAGTGTTGGAAAGGATATTATGTTTGCTTACTGCTCAAAACTTTTTTTTTCTTCCTTTTATACCTTACATTTTGTTTATTTTGAGTAATTATTTTAACATACATTTCCAAAATCCGCGTTCTGTGTTAACCAGCTTTTTAAGCAATAAAAATTCAAGATACATTATTTACACAAATTAGGAGTTTCGAAAATAGAGGGATAATTTTTCAATTTAGCAAATAGTAGTAACCAACGCAAAAGGCAGTGGAATAGTTTCCCTCTAAAGTTAGAATTTCGATCGACAGTAATTTGGGTGTGTTTCATGTGTCTAATGTCAATCATAATTATCCGTTTCTATCAGTTGCATCTCAATCACATATTTTTTCAATTTTGTTGGAACATTTTCATGTATAAAATGGCAAAATAAATCAAAATACAACAAAGTTTGATTTAATTTCTATTTTATGTAACAAATAATTTTTTACTTGGTCAATTTAATAAAAGTTTTAAAATTCGTATTTGGTTTATTTTCTATTTAGTATAACAAAGTTTCTCAACTATTGGTTAAAATTTTATTTAGGAAAATTTTGAACTCCTTCATATTAGTTGAAAATTTTTATTATAGTAAAACAAAAACTAAACCAAACTTCTTTGTAGATGTGGAGTAAAGTGATACGATTTGGTTTATGGTTCAAAGTTACCGACGGTTCTGACACACACTTTGACCCAAGGTTTACAAAATTAATATTAGTAAATATAAATTTGATCTATAAGTACTCAAATTATAAATACTAACATTTACCTGGTAAACAGTAATTTACAGATTTGGTCCTTCAGGTTTTTAGTAAATTACAGATTTGGTCCTTGAGGTTTTATCTCCTTGTTAGATTTAGTCCTATGTTTGTAGAGTTACAGATTTGGTCCCTATAGTTTTTATTTTCTTCTTGGATTTAGTCTCCATAATTTGTTGATTCCAAAATAGACTTTCGATTTTGCATTTGCGTAACGTTTTCGTCTTCGAAACTAAAAGTTGTTAGCTCCTGACCGTTAAGTAAATGACATTTCGATCATTTATAACTTTTTCATTTTCTAATTTAAATAAATAAAAGTTATATTATAAAAATTATTTTTATTATATAAGCATAAAATAAAGATCCCTTAACATGCATCGCATCTCAATGACTGTGTCTTCTCCAACCCAAAACCTTCCGCCTTCCCCATCAATCCAAGCACATAGTCGTAGGTGATTCACGCACCAATTTTTTATTTATTAATAAAGTAATTTATCATAATTTATTTTATGTTTAATAATGATGTAAAATTTGTTTATTTCATATTTTTATTATAATTTAATTTAGGTTTAATAACAATGTAACTTTTTTTAGGTTTAATGATGTAATGTACCATTTGCCAATTTATTTTCGCTTCCTATCATACACACACATCATCTTCATAGGGCATTTTGTAAATTATAGTCATGCTGCTAACAGACACAAAATGTTTTGTTCTCATAATTGGTCATGCTCAAATTTATGGTCTTAATATTTCTTTCCATCCGCAGCAACGCGCGAGCATTAATCCCACCTCGTTTACAAACATTATTAGATATCGATATTAAATCAATGACTGCTGGAGAATAAAAAAAGGTAGTACTAGTGCTTTCTTAAAAAGCATATAAACAACCAACATTAATCTCTGTTGCAACATTAGGTTATATGAATCAAAACCTACAAACAAGAAGACATATACCTTTAAAATACTTGCAAACCCAACCAAACATTGTATCATACATGTCCTATATCAAATGCAAAAAGCCTTTTTAACGAACAAAGTTTCCATAACCACTCGCACCTCAGTCGATGAAGCACAAGAACAGGAAAGTGGCTTGACCAAATATAAAGCAAAACTTGCCTCCAGTATCCACCCTCAAAATACAATCCAATCGTCACCTTAAGCCTGTTAAATAAAAAAAAACACAATTGCATGATTATTACATATAAAAGCTATGCCTTGCAACATTAAAGAAATCCTATAAAAAAGAGTGATTGTCGTTATGAAGCATCGATTAGCTTTTTCTGCTCCACGATACTCACTCCGTCCCAAAATAAGTGTCCACAATGTAAAAGGCACACACTTTTAGAAAAATGTAAGTGGTACATTTTTAATGAACTAACCAACAGTTTTACCATTAATAATAGAGAGACTGAGGGAGTAATTAATTTCTTCATCTCATAATTAAGAGTAAAATGGGAAAGTATGCACTTATTTTTTAAAAGTTGACATTTATTTTAGGACATTAAAAATAGAAATGTGGATATTTGTTTTGGGAAGTAATAACAAGTTCTTGCAACAATGCCAATTTCAGCAATCTTGGAGAAATTGTGGCAATTTGAAGGCACAAAGACCTATGCTTTTAGCACTTCTGTCTAATATATTTCATTTTTGTAAAGTCGACGTTTTTATAAGAAATATGGGTTAAAAGGATGATTATTCCTTTAGAAAGTGGCTTCAGAAACCAAAGGATCATTAGCGTAGCAGTACCCAGATTACCTGTAGAGCCCAGCCTTAGCCTCCCTAGGACGTCAAGTGAAAGTGAAAAGTGAAGAGTGTATGTGTGTATATAAAATATTATATATTTCAAAAAGAAAAGAAAAAGGTGGCTTTAGAAAATCATGGAGTACTTGCCTTGTTTGCAATGTTGTTGGAGAGCCAGTCCAAACCCTCATAAAGTCCTTCCCCAGAGGTGGCACAGGTGCTCTGGATGTACCTGAAAAACAAATCCATGAGTTCCAGTCATTTTCTTTAAATTTCTGATGTAAAATGAAACCAAATATAGAATTAAAAACAATGTACGCAAATGCATGTGTAAAGTAGTTTGGAATGAAAAATTATCAAGTAATCTGAAACGTTTAACAAAATTAACATAAAAACTATACAATATACATAGAATCAATTCTAATGGAATATAAAGTGAGAAGTTTTACGAACTTGCAAAAAAAACCTATGACATTAAAAATCCCTATATTCATTGTTAGTCAAACAGAAACTCTTTAAAAGATAGAAATGTGAACAAAAGAAACTTGTAAACTAGTACAAATTCCAAAGTTTCAAACTAAATTCAAGGCCATATTCCCAAGGTTCAAAATAGCGTGAGACATGGCGTGGAAGCAAGGTAAAGCCCCAAGCCTTAAGCGGCATTTTTCAACGAATTTGTATATTATTTATGTATATAACATATATGTTTTCTATTTATTATTCAATGAGATAATGATATTAAACAATTTACGTTCATATTAGAAGAAAAAGTGATATAATATTATATAAATAATCTGTGATCAAAAATTCAAAATAAAACTTAGAAGAGTTTTATAACTTCCGTGAGTCCGTGACGTGTGTGTGAATCCATTAAACTGTGAGCGATTTGATTTGGTAAATCTATAAAAGTGTAAAGACACACACTAAGAATATTTAAAAAAAATCTTTTTTGGGAAAAAAATCACGCCTGGTAGCCAGGCCTTACACATCATCTTTTATCGAAAGAAAGAGAAATATTACCAGTGGCGCTGTCGGAGGGAGTGGAGGCCGAGCTTATCAGTGATTTCAGCAGCATTCATAGCATTAGGCAGATCTTGTTTGTTGGCAAATACAAGGAGAACTGCGTCTCTTAGCTCATCCTACAGAAAAGAAACATATACAGTAAACTTCTTACAGGTGCTACAAGCAAATAAAATTCTGTTGCCTTTTGCAACAAATGGGCAACAGCATCAAAGAAGTTTGATTTTTCTTTTTCTTTTCTAAATTATCGTGCAACAAATTTAATAGAGTACATTACATTTTTTGTCCATGTGATTTGTTGAAAATTGCTATTATCGTCCCTGTATTTTTGTATTTTTGAAATTACGGTTGTCATACCTATGGTTTATAATTCATTGTTGTTTTCGTTTTTATGATTTACAATTTATTGTAAATTGTCGTTTACAATCCATTGATGTTTTCGTCCCTCATAATTAAAGGTTGGAGTCAGCCTGCCTCAAAGACGAATATAGCAACAAATTGCAAACCACGTGGACAAACAGGGGCGCACCCACACTAGTGGATACAGTTGCACGGGCTACCGCTTTGTTCCTTCATCATAGTGTAACAAAATCAGGACCGTGAAAAGTGTCACCGTATCATTTTGTTGTATGAAACTGTAAACTACAATGATAACAATTGTTTCTTTGAGAAAGTTGGTTTGCATTAGACTTGGCAAAAAATGACACGACACGCTAACCCGACACGAACTTGATATGAAATAAACGGGTTTGGGTAATACATTTCAACCCGTTTAAGTAAATGGGTTGACACGACACAAAAATTAAACGGGTAAGGTCAGGGTCAAAATTTTCAACTCGAAAATGACCCGAATAACCCGTTTATATATATATATATATATATATATATATATATATATATATATATGTAATATTATAAGTTTTCTTTTTAATGTTTTGAATTTTTAATGTTTTAGATTTGGTTATAACTTATAAGTTTGATCTATAAAATTTGGATTTTCTAATGCTTTCATTTGAATTTTGGATTTGTACTTTTTTGTGAATTTTTTATTTTTAGTTTTTAGTTTTATAAATGTTAAACGGGTTAGGCAGGTCGTTACGGGTTGGGCGGGTCGGGTTAGAGTTGAGATTTTCTGACCCGTTTATTAAACGGTCCGGGTTAAGGTTAGACAATCTCAACCCGTTTTAACTTTGAACCCGACACGACACGTTTGCCAGGTCTAGTTTATGAAAAAAAATTGAGATAAAAAAACTCGAACACAAAACCTCACATACGAAAAGTAAGGATCTAACCAACACACAATAATAATTTCGTAAAAAATATCCATATCTTTCATTTCTTATAGTAAAATGGTGCCACTACTTGAAAAAAATGCATAGGTCCACCTCTGGGGACGAAAACCACAGGAACGAGAGTCCAAATTTTTAACAAATCATAGGGACAAAGAACATAATTTACTCTAAATAATAACTCTATGGAGCCTAATCATGTTGTCGGCAGAACATAGTAGTTTCATGCAAAATCAGTGAAACAAAAGAAACGGGATAAATAGTGGTGGAAGCATATGATGTTTGAGAGGTTGTTTGGTTCTGGCTGAAGAATGAAAATGACAATGACAGGGAATAAGCATATGAACTTTCATTCCCCCGTTTAACCTGGAATAAAATTTGGGCTTCGGGGGAATGAACCTATTATATTATATAAAACCAAACAATTTCTTTTATTTTCATTCCCATTTATTACTGCTTAATACCTCTAACCAAACACCCCCCCGAGTAGAGTGTGGTCGATTTTATCTTTATATAAAGGGACGATAAGCTCATGGTAGGACAAATATATATCATTTTGTAAGAATGAGCAGGTCTCGTCTCACCACTTGTAAATGAAGTCCTCGAATTATAAATGCCATTCTTTCCTTGAAATTAAAAAATCTTGAAAAATGTTACTTTTTTTATATATTTCATACACAAGGTACGAGTAATTATTGCAGAATTGCTTTGGAAAAAAGATTTTCCATTGTAAATGACAAAATTAAGTTGCAATTTAACTTAAAAAAGTGCACATTTTTTAGATATACTAAAGTAGTTGCAGAAAAATTCCTTTGAAACCAGAAAACAAAGAGAACAAAAATTTACCTCATTCAACATCCTGTGCAACTCATCTCTTGCCTCAACGACTCTGTCCCTGTCATTGCTATCAACCACAAAGATAAGACCCTGGGTGTTCTGGAAATAGTGCCTCCATAGTGGACGAATCTGAAAATAAATACATTGACAACACATGCTAAATCAATGCATACTAACTTCATCATCAATAGTGGCAATAAGTGTGTGTGTGTGTATACATACACATATGTGTATATATTACATTCATCCCTGTTTAAGTGACCCATGTTTTTGGGATGGAGTGAATTATATTTAGAAGAGAGGGAAAGAAGCAGCATCATGTCAAACAATCAAGAAAATGTTCTACCTTGTCCTGACCCCCCACATCCCACACTGTGAAGCTTATGTTTTTGTACTCAACAGTCTCCACATTAAAACCTGCACAGGAAAACCAAAATTAGTTGTTAAAACTAACCTCGGTATATGCTATATGATATGGCTAAGCACGATCAATGCACTGGTTACCAATGTTACATGCAATACATAAAAGCGTGCCTCAACTGGTCCTGGTACTCACGTGGAATCATGTAACCAATACATACCGGGCTTCAGGCCGGCCCTTAACCGGTCATCAAGCCGAAATTCATAACTGGTGCATAACCAGCTGTCCCAACCAGGCCGGACCCATTTTAAATATATATGTATGTGTGTATATATATATATATGTATCTACGAGTGTATGTGCAACCAATCCTAGGCCCAAAACCATAACTGGTCATAACCATCTAGCCATAACCGGTCCTTAACCATACCTTTTTGGTCCCAGTCCTGGTCCAGGCTGCTCTCTGGCTTCGACCCTCAAAGTGCCTCTCTAAAAAGACCTACTACCTTAACCGGTAACATACAACACTACCAATCATAAATTACTGGCAGATTGTAGATGTAGTTCAGCAGGCCTAACATACAACAAAGTGCAACAGACTAACAGCAGAACACATGCATGACTCATAATAATTTACATCTGTTCACACGATATGTCATCCCACCTGTCTTAGGACATTCTACTAATGCCCATATACAGATACAAATACATGAAGTAAAACAAACATTGAGTTTTATGTGTTTCTAAAGTTACACTGATTACAAATTTAGAATTTTTATATTAAAGAAGACATACCAATGGTAGGAATTGTAGTCACGATCTCGCCGAGCTTGAGCTTGTACAAAATGGTTGTCTTACCAGCTGCATCGAGACCCACCATCAATATGCGCATCTCTTTCTTGGCAAAGAGCCGACTGAAGAGTTTGGTGAATGTAAGCCCCATCCTCTTTCTGATGAGGATCCCTATACACAAAGTTAACTCTTAGTTGAAAAGTTTTATGATACAAGTACCTAAAATAGTTTCAAGTCCAATAACAGGTCTCTAAATGTAATTTAAACCTAACGGATCCATGGATGGCAATGTAGACAAAATCATCATGACTTAACAACAAGCGTCTATCGCAAACTAGTTTAGGTAATGTAAACAAGAAAACAAACAAAAAATACTGAAGAGGTGAACCCCTCCCACAGCTCGTTACATAAAAAAGATCATCTTGATAAGACCAATAGTTCCAGATCACTGAAAAATGTAAGGTACGTTTATAGTTTCAAACCACATTTATTCATTATCAGTGACAGTAATGTAACACAAAGGAACTTGGAAACCACACCAATTTCAAAAAATTGCTAGCATTGCCATACTTCATTATAGAATACTCTCAGGTTAGTCCATGTAGAATAATGTTCTTACAACGTGCTACTTTACCAATAGCAATCTAATGATCTAATCAAAGAGCACGTTGTAAGATATAAAACCAACATTTCCCTAAAATGAAAACAAACCTAGTAGATCTAGGAAGTTTCTCATTTTAATGCAAAAATAACCAAATTACCTAGAGACTCAACCACCATTGAAAGCTGAAAAGGGTCTAGATCTAATCTTCGACCAAAAATAAAGGAAGATACAAATATTGGTAAACCTACGATTATTGTTAACCAAGAAAATTTGAAGTTGGTAAAGACAAAGATACTTCAGAGCAGAACTAATAACATATGAAGCAATTAAATCCGCATCCATAGTTGAAAAAACAGATTTACGTTTCAATGGAACTCCAGAGCAAAACTAATAACATGTGAAGCAATTAGATCCATCTATGGAGTCTATAACTTCCAGATCAGACATATAGCAGTAGAATTTTCAAGCTGAACAATGCTTAACCAAATCAGCAACTCAACCCAAAAGTAGTTAAACTATGTAAACAAAAGCAAAACAATGCGCTGTTCCAGAAGAAAAAATCAAATCAACTGCATTGACGGATGCTATTGCTTTTAGTTCAATCAACTGGCAAAATAGGTGAATCTTCAGGCACCTCAAGTATGAAAAAACAGGATGAGCATTTCACTTGAGAAAGTACGTTTGAATTATGGTAATAAACGTCCATTCAACAGTAAAACAATGTCATGATCTAAACAAAAAACAGATCAAACTTTAAAATCTAGATACAAACATAAAACAAACAAATCCTCCCAGACGCTATATAACACAACCGATCTAATGATTAGGAACGATCACCACTGCATAAAACCAAAAACTATCGAACCACAAGCAAAAGCTACGATCTAGATTCATGCTTGAAAACAGCTTTAAGAAAATAATGAAATCTAATAAAAATCGATATCAGAAATATCAACCTCTATCCTAAAACATTCAGATCGGATAACGAAATCTTCAAGCTAACAATCAGAAACAAATCTAAAATGCGTAAATCGAAACCTAATCCGCTAAACGAGATCACCAATTTTGAACACAAAACTCGTTAAAAAAACGTAGAATTTCAAGTAAAAACTACATGTTCATACACAAAACCTCCTCAATTGCAACAAAACAAAAATTAAAAACAGAAGATTCAATCGATTAACACATAAGATCATCCACCTGCGCTAAAACAAAGTTCGAATTCAATGTATAAACGATAAGATCCGAGAGAGAAATGAGAAATGAAGATTCAGATTCAGATTCAGATTTAGATTTGGATTTAGAGTTTACCTGAGAGAGAAGCTTTTTGGAGAGAGATCGATCGATCTAAAAGTGTGGGAGGGAGAGGAGAGATAGAGGGTTCGTAAAATAAGGGGGCGTGAAGCGTCAACGAGGATGAGTGACCATCAACAATTTCGTCCTTTAAATACCCAAAATATGTACCATTTCCCAAATACCTAAAATACGTCTGTATAAATATTTATCGTAAGCAAATAATAAACAGAAAAAATATAATTTATTATTTAAAAATAGGAGTAAACTATAAATTTGGTCCATGTGATTTGTTGAAAATAACACTTTTCGTTCTTGCAGTTTCAAAATTACAGAATGACCATCGTGGTTTGTAAATAACGTCTGGATTTGGTTACTCTGTTAAAAAGTTTTGTTAAACAATGGGTATTTTTACCATTTTATCGATTTTTTTGCTTTTGAGTTTTGATACGATCAAAAATAGATTCTATGATCTTGGTTTTCATGGTTTTTTTATTGTAAATGAAAGAATCTGGAGTAATTAATGAACAAAATATTGTAGAATCAACAGTAGTTCTAATTTACGGTCAGATGAATGAACCGTCGGGAGCTCGTATAAGAGTTGGTTTGACTGCCCTAACTACGGCAGAATATTTCCGATATGTTAATGAACAAAACGTACTTTTATTTATTGACAATATCTTCCGTTTTGTCCAAACAGGATCTGAAATATCCGTCTTATTGGGTAGGATGTCTTCCGTTGTGGGTTATCAACCTACCCTTAGTACCGAAATAGGTTCTTTACAAGAAATAATCACTTCTACCAAAAAAGGGTCCATAACTTCTACCTGTAGATGATTTGACCGACCCTAAGAACGAAAAATGGGGAAAAGGATGAAAATGTCTCTTATTTAACGAAACTTTTTACCAGAAGTGTTATTGTCAACAAACCGTATGAACCAAATTTGTAGTTTACTCTAAAAATAATTACAATTTTCATATTTGACAAATTAAAATGGCAATAACTCGTTTTACTAAATATTTGTATATAAATTACTAAACATTAGAAGCATACTCGTGCAATGCAGCGAGATACATCACGATTTTAATGTTTCATTTTTTTTGTCGATTTACAGTACGATGTTGGATGGTTTTGAGAAAGTGATAATGTTTTTTTTATAAATTTGTTTAATTTAGGCTTAATAATATAATGTTGTTTATATAAAAAAAATTAAGTATTTTGTTATAATTCAATAATTATCTTATATATTTTAATGACATCTAGAAAAAATAACCAATTACATATTTAATAATATAATTAAAACAAATTTATAGTAATATAATATATTAATTAATAGTGATACATGGAAAGATATGCATAAAAGGAAGACCCTGCACATACCAAATTGGTGGGTGTTAGAAATCTGCAGTAGTAATATGTATCTTGTGCTTTGATACTTGTAAATTAAGAGATTTTAAAATCTTGCATAAAATGATGATACCTTGTGCCTAATAATTTGTATTTAAGAGTTTTTTATCCGTGCTTTATAATATAGTATAAATATAGATTATAAATTGTTTTGATTTCTATCAACCGAAAAAACCGAAAAAAAAAATAGAGAGAAATCTACCAAAAAATCGAAAAAGTCTCAAATCAACCAAAAAAAAACGAAAAAGTCTCGAACTCGGTCAAAAAACCAAAAAAAAAAAAAGCCTCTCGAAATAAACAAAAAGCCGAAAAATATCCATCAAAATCAACCAAAAAACTTTAAAAATCCTCGAGACAATAAAATTTGACTAAAAACAAATCGGACAACCTTGCAAAGCTTTAATCCACTTTAAAGGTACATCCGCTCGGCAAAAAAAAAAACCCGGGTCAGCCACCGTTGCCCATCGCCAATACACACGAACCGACCCGAACAACCAAAGTAATTAAAAAGTTATCAAAAATTAAAAATCAACCAATCCTTCAAACCACCAAATCCTTGAAAACTCAAACCAATGTTCTAAAAAACTCGCTGCACAGCCCCATTGCGCGCCATGGCACCAAGGCTTGTGTCTCACGCCACGTTAAGCCCGTGGCACACCATGGCCTAATGCACAATTTCGTAATGCAATATTTGATTTTTCTTTATTTTTTTAATGTCTTATTTACAAGTTTTTTAATATATATCATAATTTAACTTGCTTAATACTATTGACTCATTGAGTAACACTACAAAATATATGTTTTTATATATAATGATATATGTGAATTAGAAAAATGACGCCATAAGTCACTCCTTGAAATCGTCATAGCTTCGTCGTGGCTCCTAAGGCTTAAGACTTGGCCTTGCGGCCAAGTCGCCACACCATGCCTCACATCATTTAGAACTTGACACCCATGAATGCAATTCACGTTGGTTAAAAAAAGGGGGGCAAAGAGCTGCACAACCACAATCTCTCCAACAAATTGAATTCAAATCATCTCAACAAACCATAACGATTTACAGAACAATCTGACAACATACAACCACGACAACAAAAGAGGGATAAAGTTTTTTTTTCATTCAATAAAACATGGAGTGATGTGGATGAATGATGATATCAACAACTTAAAGCAATGGCCTCCAAAAGTGCTGCCATAAACTGCTTTTGTGTTTCTTCATTGATTCTTGAAAATGGAGGGACATGTACAAAAAGGGATTTGTGACCTTTATCTTCTGCGAAACGGAGAGAGTGATAGTATACGTAGTTGCACACGAAACGCCCTGCATCATCGGAGATCGTTGCATCGCAGCCCTTGGTATTCTTTACGAAATCCAGGATCGTATCGACGGGGCAAACAGTCTTCAACGACAACAAACCAAGAGTAACATAGCAGGTAAGTTAGCATTCACCAACAACAATCAAACCAAACAAGCCTGGTATATCCCACGTGAAGGTGGGGTCCACCCGCGGCGGGGGGGGGGGGGGGGGGGGGGGGGTAATGCGGACCTGACCTCTACCCTCGAGGAGTATATCAACGGTCATTTTAAACAAAGTTTGTGCAACAAGTGCATGTCTTGAAACACCAATTGTGTGACTAACCACAACACCAACAAAAAACCAATTTGGTGGGCCCATTAACACCAAAATATAATCAAACTTCTGTGTGGCACGGCATATATGCTGTTTCTCTCCCATCTATGGCATTTTGCCTTCTTTTTTGCCTGCCGGTTGGAGCTTCCAAACCGGCAAAATGGTGTTTTTGCAGTACGGTTGGAGGTGTCTTAACGACCATGTTGGATGACCATTGATAGTTTCCACACCAAGATAATAAAAATTTATAAACTAAAAACAACAATGTCAATTTTAAGATTTGGATTCAGAAAATCAAGAGGACTGTTTCGGGGAATGGAAGGAGTGATATGCGGAACTAGAATTCAGAAGTAATTTGCACACAGGTTTATTCTTAAAAAGCAAATTACTCCCTCCGTCCCAAAATAGGTGTCCACGTTTCTATTTCAGACTTTCAGTTTGTCCCGAAATAAGTATCCACTTTCATAAGTAATCGCCTACTTCCAAATTATAACCTTAATGAGAATTTCATTTCTCTCTATTGTTAAGGGTAAAATTGTCACTTTCCTAGAACTATGTGCCTTTTTCATTGTGTACATTTATTTTGGGAGGGAAGGAGTATCTAATGGAACATGTATGATGGATTTGTAGAGTAAACGTAAGCTACATGCAAGAAACAGAACAATAATTACCTCTCTTGTCCGAGTTAGGCCTCCATCCTCTGGGACAATCGGTAGCCGCTGCCAAAAAGAAGGATTTTTAGCATAACAGATAATCAAACATTTAGTATTAAGCAAAGTTTAATGATAACAAAGGAGAACCTTCGGTTGCCAACCAAGCTCGTCTGGACAAGAGAAAGTGGCTTCATTTACTGCTTGTCGTTCAATGGCAAATTTTGATGCCCCACCATTTAACCCCATATGAAGCTGAAAAATATAAATATGTAACGCAACCAAAAGAAAAAAGCAAGTAACAAATTGCAAGGGAGAAAGTTCGTTGCACAGTAGTAGCGGAAGTTTCATCACATTAAGAATGATTTGAAGTTCAAACTCTATTGCTAAACGAATAATACCAGAAAATAAGGGGAAAAACATTTTTCTGTCCTTATAAGTGAATAAAGATTACAAGTGCAGCCATTTCTACAAGTGCAAAGAAGTAAAAACGTTTGCCAAGCGACTAAATAGGTCTACACCATGATAAACCTGCGTACCCCCTTCATTCCTAAGAGTATACAGCCTGGCTTCCTAGGTCGAATCAACTCATTTTCGCATTCAAGATTTGAGATAGAATTTTCTAAGAAAATATGACAGCTAGCACTACATTATGTGACTGACTACAAAAAGAACTAAAGAAGAATGCTGGTGTCAAATTTGTATCAAGACCGTCTCATTTTGAGTATGAAAGTAATTGGCTTGACCTCACAAGTCAAAGTGGATATCTTTTTGGCGGAGTAAATATAGGGCCTGTTTGTTAGCAGCTTAATAAACTTAATGGGACTCGCAGCATATTCGGTCGGCTATTCATGACTGTTTGATAGTGGCTTAATGATATAGAAAGTGGCTTATTCAGTAAGCTTCTAGGGGGAGGTTTATGCAATAAGCCAAGTTTTTTCCAAACCTGCCCTTCCTAATTAAAAAACACGATTCTTCCCTCTATGAAAAAACCCACTCAAACAAAAACCTTCCCAATTTATACAAACAGATTAATCCACACATACAGCTTTATCCATACATGTTTTAATGGCAAACCAACCAAACAATCCCTATGTAACATATGTGTAACACTGTGTCTGTGTTTGCTTGGTAAATTACTTCACAATTCCCGCATCCTGTAACTTGAATATTCATCTACCTTCTCTCTTTTAGTAGCCAATGTCAATGTTTAGCAACTAAACAAGAGTTCCTTCAATGAAATCCAATCGTAGAAAAGGTCCTCAACTTGAGAACGATTTAATCTGCTTAATCATATTGAAATTTTTTATTTAGAAGTTTATGGAAAAGGGTAGTGGGATATATTAATCTCACCCACACAACTTCTTTGGAACTCGACCTGTTCTCGCTTGAAACACTCGATTCCAGAACCTTGTAAAGCGTGGCCAACGCGCCATCTCCTGCGGTCTCGAGAATTGTACAGCTACCTAAAGAAACGCCAGGGGGCAAACCTGTCTTTTCAATATAACTTCTTAAATCAGAAACCAATGTTTCAGTAGGGTTGGTAGCAAACACATTGAACTTCTTGAAGCCAGTCACATGAATGACCACACTCTTTGGCGCTTCTGATCCCATTTCCTCCTCACGAGTCACGATCGCTGCTTCAATCGTCAAATTCCTGAACAATTAGCTCAAAATTGCGCTTTTAGTCACAAGCCCTTTGCAAATAGGATGAGATAATATGGCACTAAAACATGATTAAACACTAGCCCTAAAAAGGAAAAAAGGAGATTAATTTTGAAAAGTTCATTTAATTCACCGAACTTAATTTAATCAAAAAGCAATCATGCAAACGCGAATAATGATTAAAGCAACGCGATCATTACTAATGCACGATTTATTTAAAAATCCCTTAGATGATCAACAATCCGACTGAAATACCTAAAAAGTAGTAAAACCTAAACGGAACTGCTTTTATGTTCTGGAAGACGAATCGATCGAGTCGTAATCTAACATAAACCACAAAAAACAAAATCACAATTTCTAAAAAACAAAATCATGAAACACAAAGTCAATCCACGAACATGAAATGAGACGCTACAAAACTCCGTAATTCAACATAAATACACAAACTTCGTGAAGAATCAACAATCACACCAAATCACTCGTTCCAGTACCGATACTAAACCAAATTAAATCTTCTATGTGTATAATCAACAAAATTGAATCCAATTTTACAAGTGAAAACAAAATTTATACATATATAATACGAGATAAAGAGAGTATTACCTCAAAATCACTGGCAATCCACAAACTCTCTCTCCGGTGGCCGACTTTAAAGAGAGAGATAGAGAGAGAGAGAACACTTTGGTGGACTTTTGAAGTCCTTTTTATAGCTAAATATGGAAGACCTGCATCAATGAGCTCTTATGTCGTGATTCATAAATTTTTAAAGAGTAAATTACATATTTGGTCCCTGGGGTTTGTGGATTTTAACAGTTTAGTCCCTAAAATGAAATATCTATGGATTGCATCCACGTGATTTGCATTTTCTAACGCCTTGGGTTCCTAAAACTAACTCTGTTAAAAAATTCTTGTTAAATAGGTTAATTGCAGGGGCATTTTAGTCATATAGTTTATTTTTTATTTTCAATTAATTTACTCTATTATTTATTAAACCATAGGGACCAAGAATGTAATTTATTATATCTTCTTCATCTTCTCCGATAAGACACCCAACAACTTTCCGTCGAACCCAACAACTTTGTTTTCTCCAGTCATCTTCTACGGCCACTACTACATCTCCGACCACTGTATACTAGATCACACGACAAACATAACTAGAAAAAACAAAATATCAACCCAAATCCAAACCCAAATCGACCCAAATCCAAACCCTAATAACTAAAACTGAAAATCAAAACTAGGGGTGAGCAAGGAGTCCCAAATCCCGATACCGAACCGGTACCGTACCATCCCGGACCTTCCCATGTATTTCTGTACGGTAATCGGTTCCATGTTTTTTCTATAATCGGTAATCGGTTCGGTACTGATGGGGTACTAGTACCGAAATATCGTTATTATTACCGGTAGATCGGTATGGTATTCGGTATCGAGTTTTCCACATTTTCGGTATCGGAAATTTTCGGTACGGTACCGGTTCGGTATGGAACTGGTCCCATGCTCACCCCTAATCAAAACTAAATTTAAACTCAAACAAAATCCATATTCCAAATCAACCTAAATCCAATCCATTGTACCATAATCAAAATATTAGTGAATCAAACAACACAAGTTCATTCCAAAAAGTGTGTGATACAAAAAAAAAACCCTAAAATTAATACCCTAAATCAATGGTCTAAAAAAGTAAAAAAAAAAAAACCTAAAATCAACAACTAGAAGAACTTAGACAGATCTAGAATAAGGCCACGGAGGAGCCTGCCGACTTCGATTGCAACGAGTATGGAGGTCGCAGTGGCTTCGACGTGAGAATCGTGGGGAGGCCGCAGTGGTCGATGGGAGGTGGTTGTCGGCTCTGCTCTTCGTTCGAGTTAGCCTATCACCGGCACAATCGTTGGGTTTGTACTGCGGGTGCCTTCAATACCGCAAGAGTGCCCCGGCAAGAGTGACCTTGTCACAATCGCTAGGCACAATCGCCCCAAGTGTACCGAGAGGCCTTCAGCCTCCGCGATTTTGACATGCGGTTATGCCCTTTGGCATAATCGCCCAGGGTCCAACGAGCCCTGAAACCCCATTTTTGATACTGAAAATCCTTCGGCGTACGCGACTAAAATGATTAATATTCCTTTAGACGTTTCAAGCCAAACTATGGATCAATAAGAACCTCAAGATTAATTTACCTTATTGAAATTTACGGGTGTTACAACTTTATAGCTAAATGTTTCAAGTAACAAGCTTAAAATAAAATAAAATTTTAATCAACTCAAAGCCTCTATAAATACTAAGCTTAGAGGGGGTGAAAGTGAAATATTAGCCAAACTTGAAGCCTAAGCATCATAATTTACTAATTTAGTTAAAAAGGCATAAAGTAATTATCTAGTGGGTAATACAAAAACTCAACCAAATAGAGTTCAAGGAAGCATCCAAATAAGTCCAAAAAATCACAAAAGTTGTCTTCTAGTGCTCCTCCTATTTGCTCCCACGTTTTAGCCTTGTCTTCAATGTTGTCCAAATGTTGCAGTAATAGAATCAGCATTCACGACTTGCCCAACAATCCATATTAGCTATCCAAAGAGTAAAAACAAGTAAACCATAACTCTTAGCTCCATAAAATAAATAAATGGAATACGAGTTAAGAAAATGACTCAAAGTTGGGACATTAAAGGAAAATGTACTAAACTATATGTAACACCCCGAAATCTTCGGTCGAAAAGAAAACACAAAAACATCAGTAGTGCTCCGCGCAAATACTCGCGCGGTTCGAAATGCGTCATGATCTGCGTGAGACCCTGTCCAATGCTCTGTGCCTCTCCGCACGAGTCGGGCTGCGCCAATGCTCGCGCGCGAGCACTGTGCGCTGATAAAAGGAAAATCGGCCTCCAAACCCCATTTCTCGTCTAAACCTCAAAACTCTTCCCACTTTATCTCCCAAATCGATTTTCCACCCTCTCCCTTGAACCCTAACATATTTTTGGGGTTTTCCTCCTAAAACCAAATGATTCTTCATCATCTAGTAAGTTTTGGAAGCTAGAACTATACCCCTTTCATCTTTATCTTCCTCACCAAGTTTCTTAGGGTTTCATCTAACCATTTTCACCATTTTGAATATTGGGAGTTTGTGGTTTATTTTGGGAATCTATAGGAGTATTGTTGATGGATTCAAGTTATGGCAAATGTAATCTTCTCTTCACTTCAACTATGGAAATTAGGGTTTTGGGTTAAGAAGAGATCTTCATGTAAAATGTTTGGGGAACAATTCTATATGGTTGAATATGATGTTTATGGTTGGAAACTTGTGGATCTAGGTGTTTTTGGAGGTTTATGCTTGAGGATTCATGTCTCTTCAAAGGAGCTCAAGTTGGAAAAATCTAGATTTAGCCTAAATCTAGCAAGGTGGGTTCAAGTTGATTTGTGAAAACATTGTACATGCCAAAATGTTCATTTTTAAAGTGTTTATGTGTTTTACATGAAATTATCATTTGTTGAGTTATTTGGGCATTTTGATTAATAAGTCATAATTGAAAGTGTTTTGATGATTTATTGCATAAATGAGAATTATTTGGTAAAAAGACACTTTTAGGGTCTGTTTGGTAGAAAGGCTTAATTTTGTGTTATGGGGACGTTTTTGAAAGAACAAGGGTATAAATCCATTTGGTAAATCATTTGTCCCAATCTAAACTGTATTAGAGCCTATTCATGTCTTTTGGAGCGTGTGTTTGCATGACGTGGGTCGATTGCGTTGTATTTTTTGGGGACCGTTATTCGTTGGTCAAGAAGGGTTTTGAGCACTTTAGCTCGATGTTGACTTAAAAGAGTCTTAGGGACAATTGTCCAGTTTTAATGACTCAGTGTAGAGCCCAATTATGATTTACATACTAATGCACCTTTCTGCATATTGATGTTAATTACATGCTCGAGTGCGTTGGTCATTCATGTGTAGTCATGTAATGTTAGACTATGTTGCATTGGATCCATAGACACGTAAGTCAGTCTGTTTTGATGGTCAATTGGGTATTGCGGGGTTGGACTCCGGGACCCATGTTTTACGACCGTAAACTTTCCAAGTAGGCACTAGGAGGGTTGAGTCTGCAAGTGCTACCTGGGAGGTAGGCACTAGGACCTCCGCCGCTTGAAGTAATGCCTTGGAGGTAGCCTTTAAGTGTGTCGGACCTTCGGGGTGGAATTCATTGTAATGTTCACCAAGGTCAACCTACTCTTGAGGTGAAACTTGTTAAGAAGTCGTAGGGACACTTGGGCTTTTATGTCGTGAGGTTTCATGCGATTAACGTTGCAAGAGTGACATACTTTTGTGTTTCTCCACTCTCAACGGATATGGGCCTCCCCCGTCGTCGACCAATAACATTGTAATTTTAACGCCTTACTTTATTACCATTGGGCTTGTGTGGTTGACTGTAAATGATGACTTTAATATTAGATTTCCCTCCACGTATATTAAGGTTTGAGTGAAATATGTCGTTCCCATGTTTTGATATTTGGATTCCTACCATCTTATGGTCGCGTGAGTGTTGGGCCTAGTGTCTATGTTTTCGGTGACGTATTGTATATTTGGGTTTCTTTTAACCATGATTCATGGGTTGAGTATTTTGCCCCACCCGTGCTTGGGTGTTTTGGGACACAACGTTTTATCCACGTTTCTTAAATTGGGAGCCAATTCCTATACTCGTTGCGAGTGAGTTTTGGGTTACGTCATTTTATAAAGAATGCCTTGTAAGGATGTGTTCATCTTTGAAAATGCATGATATTGGAAAAGATTCGTCTCCAAGTTCAAAGTAAATCATTTGAAAAATTATGATTTTAAGTGGAGTTCATTCATTTTAAAGATATACTAGAAGCGTACTCGCACAATGCAGCGAGATACATCACGATTTTAATGTTTCATTTTTTTTTGTCGATTTACAGTACGATTTTGGATGGTTTTGAGAAAGTGATAATGTTTTTTTTTTATAAATTTGTATAATTTAGGCTTAATAATATAATGTTGTTTATATAAAAAAAAATGAAGTATTTTGTTAGAATTCAATTATTATCTTATATATTTTAATGACATCTATAAAAAATAATCAATTACATATTTAATAAAATAATTAAAACAAATTTATAGTAATATAATATATTAATTAATAGTGATACATGGAAATGTCTGCATAAAAGGAAAACCCTGCACATACCAAATTGGTGGGTGTTAGAAGTCTGCAGTAGTAATATGTATCTTGTGCTTTGATACTTGTAAATTAAGAGATTTTAAAATATTGCATAAAATGATAGTACCTTGTGCCTAATAATTTATATTTAAGAGTTTTTTATCCGTGCTTTATAATATAGTATAAATTTATTCATGTAAAACTCTTGAACTCACTAAGCGTTAGCCTAACCTTTTATTTGTCGGCATGTGCAATAGGTTCCGGTTGGGAGTAGTTCTAGTAACACTGTGAAGAAATGTGTAACACCCTATTATTTAGAGTAATTTAAAATTTGAAATTTTGGCAATATGACGTTTGTATTTAGAATAAACCACCCAAAAGGGTAAATGTATAAAGCATTTACAAAAAAAAAAAAAATGTGAACGGATATGGAAATCAACAACAAACTAATCTAAACATATACTATCTAGATTACATCGGTTGTCAACCCAAAATCACCAAAAGAAGGGACTTAATTAAATGCCTGTAACACCCGGTTTTTTCGTAAGTAAGTTTTCACCCTTCGTTGGCAATCTCTCCGCCTTTCGCCTATCTTTTTGGGTGAAAAATGTTGTGCTTTTGAACCTTGAGTCGACCCATGCGAGAATCGCGAGTTTTCGGCCAGTTTAGGCTTCGGTACAGTTGGCGCGATAGTGACAATTCTCACTGTTAGGTCTGATTTTATAGTAATCATTGTATTTATAGGCTTGGTCAAATACAGTGTTTATAGTCTTAATCTGTGTTGTATTGACCTAGGGTATTTAAGTCCCTTTGGTCTTTGTCTTTGTAACAACATTCACGCATTCTATTAAATACATCTTACTTTGCGCTTCAAAGCTTTCTCTCTCTACTTTCTCTCTCTAGGATTTAGTGATCTTGGACTCACAATTGGTACCAGAGCCATCTGAATCTTGAGAGGATTGAGAAATTGTATTTTTCGTCCCTGAATTTGTAGATTAATCGAAAATTTGATTGATTTTCTTGAATTTTTTCAAGAAAATCTCGTTTTCTTGAGTTTTCATCAAATTTGGGATTGTTTTTGAACGAATTTTTGTGAAAATCGGTTTGTTGGATTCGTTTTTGATTGCTAAACATCTTTGATTCACATCGATTTGTAAGAAAAACTTGTTTTGATTGTCAATTTAGAGATTTTTGAAGTTTTTGGAAAATCGAGTTTTACGTACTGTTACATATACGAAAATTTGATTTTGTGGTTTTTAATCGAAATTTTTGATTGAATTGTGTTAAAAAGTTGTTTTCGAACGTTTTTGTACAAGAAAATTTTATCAAATTTAGTTTTGAAATCGAGTTTTTGGAAATTTTATGGATTTCCATTCGGTTTGCGCCAGATTGGAACTTTGCGCGAGTTCTTCATAGTTTGTGCGAGTTCATCATTGGATTTGCGTGATCTTACTAATCTTGTTTCAGTGTTTCAAGTTTCTCAATATCACGCAAAGTTCAAACTTTGCGTCTCACTCCAATCATGCAAACCTCTATTTGCGTCTTCAGTGCATCAAGAGAAGTGTAGCTTTGCGTCTCCTTCCAATCACGCAAAGCTTAGTTCACGTTTTCAGCATCTCACGCAAAGTCTACTTTGCGCTTCTGTCAGTTAACGCAAAGCGAAGTTTGCGTCTCACTTGGCTCACGCAAACCTAGTTTGCGTCTTGCTCTTCTCACGCAAAGTTGGTTTGCGTCTCTAGCTACTCGCGAGAACTTCAGTTTGCGTTTCCTTCGCATAACGCAAGGCTACTTTGCGCCACAGCCTGCTCACGCAAAGCCTCGTTTGCGTTTCTTACTGCTTGCGAAAAGCTCAGTTTGCGTCTTCTCCTTCTCACGCAAAGATCAACTTTGCGCCATCTCAACACTTAGCATTTTTTTCTGGATTATCTGAAACATGGATTCTGACAAATTTGCTTATCAAACTCAGTTCTACAAAAGTGATCTTATGATGTCTCTGGGTACAGAAAATCGTCCACCAGTGCTAATTGATGAAAATGAATTTACACAGTGGCAAGATCGGTTTCTGAACTTCATTGAACGTCAAAAGAATGGTAACGACATGTTGATCATTCTATTTGAAGGACTGTTTGAAAAACCCAAGTTGGCTTCTGGATTATATAAGCCTACTAAAGACTACACACATGATGAGTTGTCGGCATATCAAGCTGATCGTGATATTAAAGCAAATCTGATGCTAGCCTTGCCAAACTCTATATACAACAGGATTGATTGTTTCAAAACTCATCCTAATCTGATGTGGCAACAGCTTGAGAAGATTATGCTTGGTTCTTCGGTCGCAACTCAACTCAGGCATACGCGCTACATGAATAACTTTGAAGAATTCAAAGCCAAGTATGGGGAGCCACTGAAAATTGTGTATGACCGATTTTGTGCCGTGATCAATGATCTTAGGAAGATTAAAGTTGAAAAGACTGATCTTGAGATAAATCTGAAGTTTCTCAACACATTGCAACCAGAATAGAATAAAACATGCCACATATTGAGGAATGATGTCAGAATCTATACTATGCAAATCCAAGAACTTTATGAAATTCTGATGACTGATGAGAGCTTGGTGCTAGAGAAGAAGGTCAAACTTGAGAAAAAGAAGAAGTCAGTGGACCCGGTTGCACTCCTCATGATCCAACTGGCTGAACAAGCGTTGTCTGATAACGCTTACAACGGGTCAACTGATGATGATGGTGAGGCTCTGCAGAAAGCGATGATCCTTCTCTCTCAGCATTATCAGAAAAAGTTCCAACCAAGACCGGGTTCTAACACTTCTCGCTTCACTTCCGGTTCTAAAGCCAAAGTACCCGAGCCAAAGACTGCTGCCTGCTACAACTGTGGAAAGAAGGTTAAGGACTCAACTTATTACAGGAAGAAATTGGAACTAGCTGAAAAGAGAGAGAACGAAACTGCTCTTCTTGCTGAAGAAGAATTCTGGCTGGATCACTCTGACGATGAAGCTGCAAACGTAGAGATCGCTCAGATGTGCTTGATTGGAGATGACCAGTCAGATAATTCTGAATCTGATGAAGATGAGGTATATTCTGATTTTGATTACAACTTTATTGCCTCACAGATGAATATAATTATAACTGCTTTATCTTATTTGCGTTCACAGCTTTTATCTGAAAAGAATTTAAATTCTGAAAAGTCAAATTTGATTGACAAACTGAAAATTTCTTTGAAAGATGAAAAATCTATTTTGGAAAACACAAAAGACATCTTTCAAAAGAAATTGGATGATTTGGAAGATTCAAATAAGACTTATCTTGATTCTTTGACTAAAATGACTACTTTAAAAAATGAATTTTCAGATAAAATAAATAAGTTAGAAGAAAAGCTTTATCGAAGGAACCAATCTGAACAAACAATTTTTATGAACAAACCGAGGAGTGAAGAAGCTTTAAAACAAAGGTGGGGACTTGGTTTTGACAATCCTCATTATTTAAACAAAGTGATAAACGAAGTTCCTACTTTATATAAATACGATTATCTAACTCTTGCACACTATGCTCCTCAGTTCAAATTTCATTGGACTAGTGAAAAGCAAATGTTAGAACTCGAAAATGAGAAAAGGACAAATAACAAGAAAAAGGAAATTCCTTTTGTTTACACAAGCGAAAATGCAAAATATTTTCCTGAAAAATCAAGGAGAGGAAGAAGAATTTTAAATGATATATCTCCTATTAAATATTAAGTCTAAAATTCTTGATGATTCTTTTACGCTAAATGATCAATATTATAAACCTAAGCGTAAAAGAAGACGGTCAAATAAGTCAAAGAAACAAGATAAAGTTATTTCTGACAATTCTAATTCTTCCGATTCTAATTTTTCAGATAGGCCTTTGAGCAAGTCAAAGAAGCAGAACTGGAGAACAAAGCGGACATCTGATGAACCTACTTTTGATGGGGATAAATGTGTAGACAAACTTTATAAAAGTGATTCATTTTCTACCTGTAATAACATTTCAAAATATTCTATAAAGCAAATGATTCGAATCTCAAAACATGTCTCGTATTCTTCCTCATATTCTAGTTATGATGATTATGCTTTCTCTTCTGATGATTGTGCTTATCATTCTTGTGATTATTTTTCTCGTGCTTCTAATGTCAAATCTTATAATTATTTCCCCATACGAACTGCAACTAACAAACACGGGCCCAAATTCAAGTGGGTTCCCAAATTTCAAACTGATTCAAAGTTGCAGGCATCTACTGTTAAGGGGGAGTAAGAGAAAAATTGGCTCTTGAGTATCTCAGCTCAAGACCCGGACTTCAATGTCAATATTTTGGCTTCTGAGTAATTCAGCTCAGAACCCGTGCTTCAAAGACTATGACTTCTAGACATGTCAGTCTAGGACTCGCTCTTCATAGCATTAAGCTTCTGACTAATGAGAAACTGTGAGTGCATCTATTCTATTCCGCTGCATATATCTCTGTTTATGATGTTGTTCCAGTTTTCTCATATGATTTTAAAAGAATCTGAGTTTTTCAATTCAACTCCTGATTTTGTTCAACCCAAATTTTTTTCAAAAGAGACACAAATTTTATTTTGCATTATGTGGAAGATGATATTATTGAATTATATTTTGTTTCAACTGAATATAAACTTGCCGATCAAATATTTCTATTTAAAAAAAAATTCGGCATGTTGTTTTAAAAGTTTAAACCTTCACAAATTTTATTCTATAAAGTAAAAAAAATTTACAATTTTTCTTTCTTTTGAATAAAATGTGTGTCTAGGATAAATTTTTAAGTTGCTTTGTTTATATTAAAGTTCTTATATGTTCAAATTTCAGTTCTAACAAAAGTCGAAAAGTCAGCAACATGTTTGTAGCTTTTGATATTGCTTTAAAGTTGTATGATTTGGAATATTTATAGTTTACAATGCTTAGAAAATCTAAAAAGTCGGAATTTCGGATTGTAATGAAAATATGGACTAAGCACTTAGACGTAAAACCTTGTGTTTGAGATGATTATTAAATTCTTATAAATCAGAAATCTTTAAGTTTAAAAGTTTGTACATGTGACCTTTCTGGTTTGGGAAAGTAAGTTCTGTGGGATGCTTGTCATCTGGTCCCCTAAGGTCAATTGATCTGGGAGTGATCGAACCCAAATCCTTCAATAGAACCAGATCGAAAGTCATGTTCTACTGGTATGAATGGGTTTAGGATGTGTCGATGTAGCCTTTCTGATATGGGAAAGTAAGTTCCAAGGGGTGCTTGACACCTAGTCCCCTAAGGCCATCTGGTCTGGGAGTGGCTGACCAAAATCCTGCAATAGGGTCAGATAGAAAGTTACGTTTACGACATGTTCTTTACTTAATAAACTTTTTGATTAAAAAGATGCCAAAAGTGCACACGCTTAAAAGATGCCAAAGAGCACACTCATGTAAAGATGCCATAGTGCACAATGCTAAAAGATGCCAATGAGCATACATCTCATGATACTTGGTTATAAATTTCTGAGTTGCAATAAACCTGTAAATTTGTGAAAGTCTGAATTTTTGATGGATTAGTGTGATTACATGCAAAGTTCTCTATTATATTTTTAGAATTGCATTTTCTTGAAGCTAGTCGAAGTTCACATGCGAGCACACTGAATAGATTGATGAAAGTTTTTGAAACTGAACATGTCTTAACTTGATATGCAATAAAACTTGTTTCTATATCCAAACACATACATTTGATTTCATTTGATGGATTTTATTGTGATATTTTACTAAGTAGAATTTTATTTGTTTCTGTTTAAATTTTTATATATTTAGTCGTTTCAAAATACATATTCAGTATATTTTTCTTTCTACATTGATATTTGATCATTGTGTTCTCATAAATATATTTCAAATGGGTTTGAGCATTATTCAAAGGGGAGTGAAAAAGGAGAATTTTTCTTAATGACTTTCTATATGAATGCTAACTTGAATTGTCAAAATTTAGTGCATTTGTGTAGGGGGAGTCAAAGAGCTTAAAAAGGTAAAATTTTCTGAGTTTAAGTCAGCTTTGCGCCATCAGTTGGTCGCGCAAACCTTGCTTTGCGCCACCTTCGGCTCACACAGACCTCACTTTGCGCCACCAGCGTGTCGAGCAAACCTTCCCTATTTCTCTGTTTATTTGATTTTGCAGATCTTAAGTTGTCTCGTCTCCAACATTTGCATGACCAAGTTGATCCAGATCATCAAGGTCATGAGGGGGAGAATTAATAGAAGTTAAAGGAGATGATTAAGAGACAAAGAGCTCAAATGTTTATCTGCTGATCAAGATTCGCTCCAAAGATTCTATTCTATCAGCTTCAACTAATTCTTTTGCTGTTCCTGCTCCGACCACCACAGTTCATTCAAGGTCATTCAAAAGAGGTGTGTCGTCTAGAGCACAAGATACTGATCCAGACTTGTCAAAGGCAGCAAAGACAAATCAAACTGAAAGATGCTGAGAAGAATTTTTCTTTTAAAAGTCAGATTGCTTCATAAAGTCGCTTTTATGGTCTGTGTTGTTTTAGAAGATGTTTTTTAAAGACCAAAGCGCCAATGATTACTATGGTCTGTGCTGTTTTAGAAGATGTTTTTTTAAAGACCAAAGCGCCAATGATTACTAAGGGGGAGATTGTTAGGTCTGATTTTATAGTAATTATTGTATTTATAGGCTTGGTCAAATACTGTGTTTAGAGTCTTAATATGTGTTGTATTGACCTAGGGTATTTAAGTCCCTTTGGTCTTTGTCTTTGTAACAACATTCACACATTCTATTGAATACATCTTACTTTGCGCTTCAAAGCTTTCTCTCTCTACTTTCTCTCTATAGGATTTAGTGATCTTGGACTCACAGTCACTATCGCGTGGCACAATCGCCGGAGTACCACAAGACTCGCGGTACAATCCGCGCGATAGTGACTCGCGATAGTGACATTGTCACTATCGCGTGGCAAGGTCGCGCGCGACGTTTGGTCTTCTAAATGTCCGAAAATTACACCATTCTCCTCATTTCTCACTTCTATCTTTTCCCCTTTTCTCTCCCAAACCTCAAAGACGAACCCTATCCCATTTTGAGGGGGTTTTCCCCCTTGAACCACATGATTCTTCATCATCTAGCTAGTGGGATCTTGAACCACAAAACCTCCATCTTCATCTTCCTCATCAAGTTCAACGTGTGGGAGCTCGGATTGAAGAGTTGGAATGGGTGTCCTCGGAAAGTCTCATCACCTAGAATGGTAAGCTTTCTTGAAATAAGTTATAAATGCTCCATTGATGGTTTCTTAGTGTTTGATTTCTCAAATCTCGGATTTGATGGTTTTGGGGAAACTAGGGTTTTGATCTCGTTGGGGATTCTAGTAAATAATATTTGGGGAATGTTTCTAAACGGTTTGGTATGTGTGGATCTAGGTTTTGGAAGTCCTCGGCTTGAGGATTCAGGTGGCCTTCAAAAGAGCTCGTTGGGTGAAATCTAGATTTAGCCTAAATCTAGCAAGGTGAGTTCAAGTTGATTTGTGAAAACGGTGTACATGCCAAAATGTTTATTTAAAATGTTTTTGTGTTTTACATGAAATTGTTAACTGCTGATAAGTTTTGTGTATTTTGAAGTAAAAATATATTTTATTTGGTAGTTGTCAAAGTGTGAGTATTTTGATAAGTTTTCATATTTGATAAACTAGAGTTGTTTCAATCTCATAAAATGCCCATATTTGGGATTTGGATATCTTGAGAGGTATTAGCATGATTTATGCATTTTTGATGATTTTGTACGAATAAAGTCCATTTTACGATTTATGCATCTTTGGTGATTTTCGTGCAAATGAAGTCTATTTCACGTTATATGCGCTTTGGGGGGGGGGTAATTGCATTCATGAATCTTTTGGAAACTCTTTGGTCCCAATACATGTTGAGCTTTGGGTAAATCACATATTTGAGGTATGTGTCTGCATAAACGTCGTTTAAAGACATTTCATTATATGGGGGACCGTTGTTTGTTGGTCAAATGTATTTTGGGCATTTTAGCTCGACGTTGACGTAAAAGAGTACTGAAGACATTTGTCCGATTTTAATGGCTCGATTTAGAGTCCAAATTTGTGATTTACGTCTTAATGCATTTATTGCATATTATTGATAATTACAGGCTCGAGTGCTTTAGTCATTCACGGGTAGCCATGTAATCTTAGACTGTGTTGTAATGGATCCATAGGCACATGAGTCAGTCTTATTTGATGGTCAATTGGGTGGTACGGGGTTGGACTCCGGGACTCATGTTTTATGACTGAAACTTGACAAAGAGGCACTAGTAGGGTTGAGTCTGGATAGTGCTGCCTGGGAGGTGAGTACTGTGACCCCCGCCAGTTGGGGAATTTCCTTAGTTGTAGTCCCCTGTATGCCGGGCCTTTGGGGAATTTCCTTAGTTGTAGTCCCCGGGGTGTCGGGTCATTTGGGGAATTTCCTTAGTTGTAGTCCCCGGTGTGCCGACCCTTTTGAGGTGGAGTTCTTCGGAACGGCCACCAAGGTCAACTGTCTCTTTTGGTGAACTTGTCAAGAGGTCGTAGGGGCACTTGGGCTATCGTTCCATGAAGTGTCATGCGATCAACGTTGGTTGAGTGGCATACTTTTGTGTTCCTCCGCTCTCCACGGATACGGGTATCCCCCGTTGTCGGTCCGCTGTATTTTGGATATTTAATTGTCCATGCTTTAATATTTGGATTTCATTCCATTTTATGGTCGCGTGAGTATCATGTTTTAATGGCGTATCATATTTATATCGATTGTTTTCCGTTATTTAAGGGTCGAGTATTATGTCTCACCCGTGTTTTTGGGTGATTTGGGATATGAAGTATTATTTACCTTTTCACAAAATTGGGTATCGAACTATGACCCCGTTTGGGCGAGTTCTGGGTTGCATCGTTTTATAAAAATGTGTGTTTGAGAGCATCATCTTTAAAAGTGCATATTATGGGAAAATGTGTCGTTTCCATTTTGAAGTATAATATTTCGAAGGATCTTGCTTTAAACTGAATTCTTTTTTTTTAAATATATATTCATTCATGTTAAAACTCTTGAGCTCACTAGTGTAACACCCCGAGTTTCGTTTGACCAGTTTGGAAGATGAAGCAAAGGCAGTGGCTGGCGCGAGTTGCCGCGCGGTTTAGCCCGCGCCATAACCCGCGCGGTGCACTGCTTGTTTGGGGATTTTCCAGTGAGCGGCGCGAGTTTTGTCGCGAGTGTACCCGCGCCATAACTGTAACACCCCGAAATTTACGTTATAAGAATATAATGATAAAACTTCTAGCCTTGTGTACCGTTTATTGTTGTACTATCGTGTTTAACGGTTATCATTAGTCTTATGTTATGATCTAGTTTGAGTACTTGAATTTTGGTGGTTTTTGGCACAAACAGGGGACTTCGCGAGTTACTCGCGGGTTGCAAGTCGCGCATAACCCGCGTAACTCACTGTTGGATTTTGGGTTCAGACACACGGGCGACTTGTGCCGCGACTTGGAGTCGCGACATAACCCGCGGAAGCCCCCTGGTCTCTTGAATACGACTTTCTTCCCCATTTCACCTCATTACTCCTCTCATCTACCTATTTTCTCCTCTCTCAACCCTCATAACTTCTCCCATACGAAATTAGGGTTTCAACCACCACCACTCTTCTCATTTATTGCTAAGAGATTTGGGATTGACATTTAAGGATTCAAGTTGGGTTTGAAGTCATCACCTCCATTGTCATCTTCCCCAAAGTTCTAACCTAGGGTTTGGGTTTCCCAAAAACCCACTTGGTGAGTTATTCCTTCTTAAATGCTCTAGTATTTGATTATTTCCATGGCTTTATCTCACACTATTTCTATGTGCTACTTGGTTGAGTTTTATAACCTAATAGTTGGTATTCTTGACTTTATGAACCCAATGGGGGCAATGTAACACCCATAAATTCTTAAGGTAAGTATTCTGCCTCTCTTAATACATTAATTGTGCTTATGTGTTAATACTTGTCTTTGTGCACACCTTTATGATCAATGTTTTGTTGAAGGGTCATATAATTGAATTATCTTTGTTAATCGTTCAAACCTTGCACTCGTCATCGAATTTGGTTAAGTTTTGGACTGTTTTGGGATGCCAGCGATTGTGCCTGGCGATTGTGCCATTGTCACTATCGCCGGAGGCACTATCGCCGAAGACGTACCGTGGGCTGTTGGAAGCCGGCGATTGTGACACGCGATTGTGCCTTGGCACTATCTCCAAAGGCACTATCGTCGGGCTTGTACCGTAGGGGTGGGGACCTCCGCGATTGTGACAAGCGATAGTGCCCATGTCACTATCGCCCGCGTGGTCTGGTTTATTTAAAACACTTTGGCAGCCTCATTTCTCACATTAACACTTTACAAAAACGGGAGAGCTCTTCTTGGAGGCGATTTTTAGGGTTTCATCACCTACCACATTCATCTCTAGGGTTTTGGGTTGTTGGGAGCATTAAGTGATCATCAAGTTTCATTCAAGTGTTCCCATTGAAGTGTTCTTCAAGATTCTCATTTCTCACCTTCAAGTCTCATCTTCTCCAACTTCTAGGGTTTCCATATTTTCTAGGTTTTGGGTTCAAAACCTAGATTGTGAGTTTACTAAACCTTTGTTAAAACTAGATACACATCATAATCTCCTATTTGTTACTTTATCTCTATATGTTCAAATGTTTGGGGATTTCTTCATGAAAATAGTTGGAAGATGTATATATATGGGTGATTTGCCATGATTATTGATGTATGTATCATGATTTGGGATTTGTCTCATAGCTACATAATGTGGGTGCCTTGATATGTTAAATGTATGCATAAATGGGTATTATGATGATTCTAGTTGGAACACCATTTTGGTGATATGTTTATATGCATGATGAGCATGATTTACATTGGGTCTCTTGTTAGACATCATGAGGATAAGGTGGTAATATTATACCCGTAGTTGGTATTGAATTATGCGGATTGAAATATATCTAAAGGACCCCTTATAAATGTTATGTGGACGAACCAAGTCAGTACACTAGGATGATATAGTCTTGGGCGCCACTGTGATGGTATGTGCCTAGACCTCCGCCAATCTGGGAATTTTCTTAGCGATAGTCTTCGGGTGGGCCGGGCCTTTGGGGTGTTCCTTGTTAAGGGCATCAAGGTATATCGACTCTTGGGTGGGACTTGATTGGTGCTTTGGGTCTCCCCTAATGACTCCACATATATTGAACACTAGTTAACCGATGATAAGAATTGTATCTGTTCATGCATGCGTATTAATGTTCAACTCACTAGGCTTTTTGGCCTAACACTTGTTTGGTGTCAATATGTATCTCAGGTTCTAGCGGCGGCAGTCTTAAGCAGGTTTAGTTGCTTTGGGGTGAGAGCTTGGGGAATTGCACATGGACGCGTTATACTTTTGGATATAGACCGTTTGGGTCTATAGATGACAACCCTTTTTGTAACCTCTTTTCTAGATGTAGAAATTAGATTAGTTGGTTGTTGTTTATTGTCCGTTAAATTACAATTGTGATTAAACAGGTTATTTATTTATATATTCCCCATTTTTGGGAGGCTCTTGCTATGGCAATTGTCGCATACCTCATGTTTGTTTTTCCGGATTTTTATTATCCCTATTTTTAGGGTGTTACAAGTTGGTATCAGAGCTTTAGTTTAAGTGAACTAGGTATTGTTTAGCATATCTAGACTTAAGCTTTAGAATTTATGACTTCACTGTCCACTTGGGGTAGGAATCCTAGGTGGGGAGAGCGTTAGGATTACGGAATTACTGTAATTGAAAGTTGTGATGATGATGACCATAATACTTGTGTATGGTTCGTTCATAATTTCACTTAGCTACTGCTATTATGAATGCATTGTTACGTGAGCATATTTGGTTTACTATTATTATGATAATTGATGAAAGTAGTAGTACGTACAATGAGTTCAACTCGCTTAGTCTTTTATCAATCTATTTCTCGTACGTGCATGACATATTTTAATGGTAAACACTCGAAGTAGATTACCGGACATGCCAGAAGGGCAACCAGAAGTGGAATCTGCAACAGTACGACCCCCGGTGGGGGCAACCTCCGATGACATACCTATACCCAGAATCTTGGCAGGAGGGCCTGAGCACATTCCACGCCGGAACCTCATCACAGGTGACGCCATCATGGAGGAAGTTACCGTGGAGACCCGGCTTCGGGATAGCATGATGTTGGCCATGAATGCGGCTTTGGCTCAGCAACAGTTGGCCATGACTTCGGCCATGACCCAACAGCAAGAGTTTTTCATGAAACTTCTAGAGGATCGAGACGTCAGTAACCGTCAACCCGAGACTATGGCTGAAAACGTTATTGTGGGGTCGGGTGGACCGAATGTGGTAACGGTTGAAGAACCATCCGCTGAGGGAACCAGAACGAAGACTAAAGGGTGTACCTACAAGACGTTTCTGGGGTGTCACCCTAAAGAGTTTGCGGGTTCAGACAACCAGGTTGCTTGTATGTACTGGCTCAAGGAGTTGGAGATGGCCTTCGAGTCCAGTGAATGCGATCCTTCTCAACGGGTCAAGTTTGCTTCTCAGCTACTTCGGGGAGAGGCTCTGATTTGGTGGAACCTCACCCGATTCGCCCTCACCCCGGAAGTTTTGGCTAAGCTAACTTGGACGGTGTTCAAGGAGAAGATCATGGACAAATACTGCAGCGAGCGGTCGTTGGACAAGTTGGAACGGGAGTTCCGAGATCTGAAGAAGGGGAATATGTCGATTGTTGGCTACTCCAAGCTCTTCTTGGAGAAGCTAAACTTGGTGGGACATCTAGTCCCCGACGAAAAGTCAAAGATGAAAGCATATCAACAGGGTTTACCGAATGGAATGCGAACGGATATAAGAAATGCTAAGTGTTCGACTCTACAAGAGGTCATCGAGGAGTCTTTACTCATTGAGGACGACATCATTTCGGAAAGGGATGAGAAGAGATACGTTGGTGAGAAACGGAAATGGGAGGGGACATCTGGGCCCGTTCGTCAATCTAGACCCTTTGTAAGCGGGAGATCGGGTGATCAACGCCGTGAAGACCGGTGGTGCCACAAGTGCAGGTCAAAGCACTCGGGGCCGTGCGCTACCCAGACTCTCTCCGGTACAGCTGGGTCTAGCAAGTGTGGTAAGAAAAACCACACAACTCGAGAGTGTTCCCTCCGTGGGGCGGTATGTTATGAATGCGGAGAGCCGGGGCACATGAAGCGAGAGTGCCCAAGGTTGGTTAGAGGAGGTGGTGGAAATTCTGTGGGTTCGACGGCTAGGGTCGAGCAACCATCCCGGGCACCGAGTCGAACTTTCCAGATGACTACCGAGGAGGCAAAGGAGACCGCGGATGTCGTTTCGGGTACGTTTCTAGTAAACTCCATGCCTGCTCGTGTCTTGTTTGATTCGGGTGCTACGTGTTCTTTTGTGTTAGATGCTTTCTATAAACAATTCACCATCCCTATTAGTGTTCTTCCCGATGCGTTAGTAGTAGAAATAGCTAATGGGGACCAAGTGATCATTCATGACCGTTTTTGTGATTGCACTCTAGAGATCGACAGAATTTCTTTCGGAGTAGATTTACTACCTATGGCTATAGGAGGGTTTGATGTAGTCATAGGCATGGACTGGTTAGTAAGGCATAAGGCGGACATCTTTTGCTCCAAAAAGATGATCCAAGTACCATTGCCAGAAGATGGTGTGGCAACCATTTATGGGGAAAAAGGAAGGAGAAGTAATCCTATTATCTCATCTCTAAAGGCTCGCAAGTTCTTAGCGAAGGGCTACCCTTCGTACTTGGCCTACGTTGTGGACGCAAAGAAAGAAAAGAAGTCGGTGGGAGATGTGGAGGTGGTACAGGATTATCCGGACGTCTTTCCGGAAGACTTACACGGATTACCACCGGAGCGACAAGTGGAGTTTCAGATTGACCTCACACCGGGAGCGGCTCCGATAGCTCGTGCTCCTTATCGTTTGGCACCGACAGAAATGAAGGAGATGATGATGCAACTTCAAGAGTTGTTGGAGAAGGGCTTCATTCGACCAAGTTCGTCACCTTGGGGAGCACCGGTTTTGTTCGTGAAGAAGAAATATGGATCCATGCGGATGTGCATAGATTATCGGGAGTTAAACAAAGTCACAGTGAAGAACAAGTACCCTCTACCTCGCATCGACGACATTTTTGATCAACTCCAAGGGGCGGGATGTTTCTCAAAGATTGATATTCGGTCCGGATATCATCAAGTGAGAGTGAAGAACGAAGATATTCCGAAGACGACTTTCCGAACGAGATACGGTCATTATGAGTTCTTGGTGATGCCGTTTGGTTTAACCAACGCTCCGGCCGTATTCATGGATTTGATGAACCGTGTGTGTCGCCCATTTTTGGATAAATCCGTGATCGTCTTCATTGACGATATTTTAATATATTCAAGGGATGAGTCTGAACATGGAAGACACTTACGGGAAGTTTTAGAAGTTCTAAGAAGGGAGAAACTGTTCGCGAAATTCTCGAAGTGCGAATTTTGGCTTCAAGAAGTGCAATTCTTGGGGCATGTGGTATCAAAGGACGGGGTAAAAGTGGACCCGGCAAAGATCGAGGCAATGATGAGTTGGGAACCCCCAACAAGTCCGACGGAAATCCGAAGTTTCTTGGGTTTAGCGGGTTACTACCGGCGTTTCATTCAGGATTTCTCAAAGACGGCTACACCGCTCACTTCTCTTACAAGGAAGAACGTCAAGTTTCTTTGGACCGATGCACAAGAGCAAGCGTTTCAGACGCTCAAGAGGAAGTTGTGTGAAGCCCCGATCTTGTCCTTACCCGATGGATCGGAAGACTTTGTGGTGTATAGTGACGCTTCCAAGATGGGACTTGGGTGCGTACTAATGCAAAGGGGGAAGGTAATAGCCTACGCGTCACGACAATTAAAGGATCATGAGAAGAACTATCCGACTCATGATTTGGAGTTGGCGGCGGTAGTTTTCGCGTTAAAGTTGTGGCGACACTACTTGTATGGGACCAAGTGTACTCTTTTCACGGATCACAAGAGTCTTAAGTACATCTTCGACCAAAAGGAACTCAACATGCGACAAAGGAGATGGCTAGAGCTTCTGAAGGATTACGATTGTGACATACTCTATCATCCCGGTAAGGCTAATGTGGTGGCGGATGCATTGAACCGAAAGAATCATGGCAATGGTGTCAAAATGTCCCTTACCAGAATCGAAGTGGTGTCGAGTTTGTTGGAAAGTATAAGAACGAGCCAAGCAGAAGCACTTAAAGAAGAGAACCTCAAGGCCGAGGTTATGACCAAGCAAAAGGAACTCTTAACAGAAGATAGTCGTGGACTCAAATTCTTCCAAGGGCGAATTTAGGTGCCCAAGATTGGGGGAAATCGTGGCTTGCTTCTCGAGGAAGCACACAAGTTGAAATATTCTATACATCCCGGTAGCACCAAGATGTATAGAGACTTAAAGTTAAATTATTGGTGGCCGGTGATGAAGTTAGACGTGGCAAGTTATGTGGAGAAGTGTGTCACGTGCCTCCAAGTCAAGGCGGAGCATCAAAGACCGTATGGGAGTTTGCAACCGTTGTCCATTCCCGGGTGGAAATGGGACAACATTACTATGGATTTCGTGACAAAGTTACCGAAGACCTTGCGTGGTCACGACACCATTTGGGTAATTGTCGACCGATTGACCAAGAGCGCGCATTTCCTTGCAATGTGGGAGACCTTGCCAATGGAAAAGCTGGCCAAACTGTACATCGACGAGGCGGTGTCAAGGCACGGAGTTCCGCAATCTGTAGTATCGGATCGGGATAGCCGATTCACTTCGAACTTTTGGACTAGTTTGCAAAAGGAGTTGGGTACTCGACTGAATTTGAGCACGGCGTATCATCCTCAAACGGATGGTCAAAACGAGAGGACAATCCAGACTCTAGAAGATATGTTGAGGTCGTGTGTAATAGACTTCGGGGGAAGTTGGGATTCACATCTACCTCTAGTAGAATTCGCGTACAACAACAGTTACCATTCGAGTATCGGAATGACACCGTTCGAGGCTTTGTATGGACGGAAGTGCAGAACCCCGGTTTGTTGGTTAGAAGCGGGCGAAAAGCAATTCGCCCGGCCAGAAATCGTTCAAGAGACGGCCGACAAGGTGAAAGAGATCTGGGAAAGGCTAAAGGCGGCACAAGACCGACAAAAGAGTTATGCAGACAAGAAGAGAAGACCGGTTGAGTTTCAAGTAGGTGACCGGGTCATGTTGAAGGTGTCTCCGTGGAAGGGGATCATACGTTTCGGGAAGCGTGGGAAGCTTAGTCCTCGTTTCCTTGGACCATTCGTTATTTTAGAAAAGATTGGTTTGCAAGCCTACCGGTTGGATTTACCGCCAGAAATGGATGGAATACATCCTACATTTCACATGTGTTACCTTCGGAGATGTCTAGCCGAAGAGGAAAGCGTGATTCATTTGTCAGAAATTCGGGTGGACAATGGGAATCGTTGTGTGGAAGAACCGTAATCGATTTTAGAATCGAAAGTGAAGAAGTTGAGGCATAAAGACGTAGTCATGGTTAAAGTCCAATGGAAGCACCATCGGGGTGCTAACATTACTTGGGAGTCCGAGGATGATATGAAGAAGCGTTATCCTCATTTGTTTGCCTAGGGTAAGATTTCGGGGACGAAATCCCATTTAGGTGGGAAGGATTGTAACACCCGTAAATTCTTAAGGTAAGTATTCTGCCTCTATTAATACATTAATTGTGCTTATGTGTTAATACTTGTCTTTGTGCACACCTTTATGATCAATGTTTTGTTGAAGGGTCATATAATTGAATTATCTTTGTTAATCGTTCAAACCTCGCACTCGTCATCGAATTTGGTTAAGTTTTGGACTGTTTTGGGATGCCAACGATTGTGCCTGGCGATTGTGCCATTGGCACTATCGCCGAAGACGTACCGTGGGCTGTTGGAAGCCGGCGATTGTGACACGCGATTGTGCCTTGGCACTATCTCCAAAGGCACTATCGTCGGGCTTGTACCGTAGGGGTGGGGACCTCCGCGATTGTGACAAGCGATAGTGCCCATGTCACTATCGCCCGCGTGGTCTGGTTTATTTAAAACACTTTGGCAGCCTCATTTCTCACATTAACACTTTACAAAAACGGGAGAGCTCTTCTTGGAGGCGATTTTTAGGGTTTCATCACCTACCACATTCATTTCTAGGGTTTTGGGTTGTTGGGAGCATTGAGTGATCATCAAGCTTCATTCAAGTGTTCCCATTGAAGTGTTCTTCAAGATTCTCATTTCTCACCTTCAAGTCTCATCTTCTCCAACTTCTAGGGTTTCCATATTTTCTAGGTTTTGGGTTCAAAACCTAGATTGTGAGTTTACTAAACCTTTGTTAAAACTAGATACACATCATAATCTCCTATTTGTTACTTTATCTCTATATGTTCAAATGTTTGGGGATTTCTTCATGAAAATAGTTGGAAGATGTATATATATGGGTGATTTGCCATGATTATTGATGTATGTATCATGATTTGGGATTTGTCTCATAGCTACATAATGTGGGTGCCTTGATATGTTAAATGTATGCATAAATGGGTATTATGATGATTCTAGTTGGAACACCATTTTGGTGATATGTTTATATGCATGATGAGCATGATTTACATTGGGTCTCTTGTTAGACATCATGAGGATAAGGTGGTAATATTATACCCGTAGTTGGTATTGAATTATGCGGATTGAAATATATCTAAAGGACCCCTTATAAATGTTATGTGGACGAACCAAGTCAGTACACTAGGAGGATATAGTCTTGGGCGCCACTGTGATGGTATGTGCCTAGACCTCCGCCACTCGGGGAATTTTCTTAGCGATAGTCTTCGGGTGGGTCGGGCCTTTGGGGTGTTCCTTGTTAAGGGCATCAAGGTATATCGACTCTTGGGTGGGACTTGATTGGTGCTTTGGGTCTCCCCTAATGACTCCACATATATTGAACATTGGTTAACTGCTGATAAGAATTGTATCTGTTCATGCATGCGTATTAATGTTCAACTCACCAGGCTTTTTGGCCTAACACTTGTTTGGTGTCGATGTGTATCTCAGGTTCTAGCGGCGGCGGTCTTAAGCAGGTTTAGTTTCTTTGGGGTGAGAGCTTGGGGAATTGCACATGGACGCGTTATACTTTTGGATATAGACCGTTTGGGTCTATAGATGACAACCCTTTTTGTAATCTCTTTTCTAGATGTAGAAATTAGATTAGTTGGTTGTTGTTTATTGTCCGTTAAATTACAATTGTGATTAAACAGGTTATTTATTTATATATTCCCCATTTTTGGGAGGCTCTTGCTATGTCAATTGTCGCATACCTCATGTCCGTTTTTCCGGATTTTTGTTATCCCTATTTTTAGGGTGTTACAGGCAAGTATGTTTAGTAGACCTTGATAATCTCTTTAGTAGTAACTATGTGGATTATATGTTCTAGATTTCATGTTTATATGTTGAGTTCATGAGGAAACTACTAATGTCATGATTTAATTCAACTGCTGATAACTTTATGAAGGAATGAGGTAATGATAATGGGTTGATGTATTTACATGTATGAAATTATGAGGACCATGATTTATGAGGAATATGGAAGTAAATATTTTATATGTGGAAGAGAGGTGTATATAATGTGTTATCTATTTAACAAATGTGGATCACCTGATAAGTATGTGGCACTACTCCTTGTGCACGAGGAGGTAGTAGCTTAATGTATGAATTTTGCATTAACCACGGTGTGTTACTAGCGAGTAGGCAATAAGGGATCTCGTATCCTTGAGGTGTAACTCGTCTAGAATATGGATAGGCAATAATGTCCGTAAGCCCTTGAGGTGTAACTCGACGGAGTAGGACTAAGATCGGGGCATGTGGTGTAATCCATTACCATTGCGGGCGATCCCACTTTCGAGTAAATATCGCCCCGATGGAAGCGGGTCTCCCCCGTAAATCAAGAGGTATTTCTTGTATGTTTATATTCAGGTTTGAGAAACTGATGGCGGAGAATTGTTCCGCGTGAGCCAGAGGAGTTCGGTAACGCGGTTATCATTTTATAAATATCATGTTTATTATCTGCATATTTATGGGATTTAACTATGCTTCGTCCTAACACTTGTTGTGGTTGTTGTTTCCTCACAGATCCTAACCGTGGAGGAATTTAGGATGTCGGCTTGGCTACCGGGCACGTAGGAGATCTTGAAGTGCCGGTCTTTTGGGGGGATTTTTGTGAAGAGCGTTAATAGTAATTTTGGCGACGCCCATTTTAATCTAGATTGGAATTGATCTTAGATTAAGTAGGTCGGTGTATTATTAGCATCCCATTTCTTATGACAACCCTTTTTACACAAACTAACCCGACTTCTCGAGGTTGTGGTTGTATTGAATATTGGGTTGATATTCTTTTGGAATATTATTTACAGGATATTTGGATCTTTGATTTTGATGTCATGGTGCCAAATTTATGAAATTTTTATAAGTTGAATTTTTAGAGTGTTACAATAACCCACGCGGTGCACTGATTGGTTGCGAGTTCCAGAGGGCAGCGCGAGTCACGGCTCGACTTAGCCCGCGCCATAACCTGCGTGATGGCCCTGAGTGGTATAAATTCGTTTTTCTCTGAAAATATCTCATTTGAATTATCTCAAATATCTATCTCTTTCTTTCTCCAGTTTTCTCTCTCTCTTTTCTTCATCTATTTTCCTTGGTTAGCTTCAATCTTCCATATATTGCTAGCATTAAGTGCATCAAGCAAGGGTTCGGTATAGAAAGCTTCATCTTCTCAAAGGGGTCGATAACTGGTTTTTCGGGTTTTCTTCTAAAACCTATTTGGTGAGTTCCTACTACCTTTTTATAAACTTTATACATGTCAAAAGTTACATTTTGAACTCCTATATATCTCCATGGTTTTGGATCTACTTTTACTACATTTTGACATAACTTGAGTTTTGGGAGATTTTAGGGTTCCCGATCATTTTCGACTAAAATGATGGGTTCCATCTTATTTGAAGTAAAAGGAGGTTTTACTTGCACATTTATGTGGATTATTTGAAAGAATGTATATAAATTCATTTTTATGATTTTCATTCTTACCAGCAGTTAAACTTGAAAGAAAGCATTTTGTTTATAAAATGTTTTTATACCATATGACTATCTATGGTTGGTCACATATGTTATTGTGACAAGTCTGTACCATTACTAGTGGATCCCTAGGTTTTGAGTCGGCTGTTATTATTGGGATGTCTATTCCCCCTTTTTGTAGCTATGAATGCATTTGACCCTCGGGGGCCTTTGGTACGGTTATGTGAGATCGGTTACTAGCCATGAGTCATAATGTAGTCCTAGTGAACGAGTATGACTTGGTTTCCTCGGGGGCCCTCCCTCACATCTTAGTACGGACCTTGTTGTTCGTGGCCATGGATTCTAAGTATTTAGCTCACAACTCGAATTGTGGCCTACTTTTGTATTCCGCCGCAATCCTTGGTAAATCGGGTATCCCCCGTCATCGCAAGATGAATTTTCGGACCGATCAGTCCTTATGTGGAAAAGATTTCTTTTGTAAACCGAAACTTATTGAAAAAATTTCCTCTTGATACAATTGTTTATATCCCTTGGAATTATAAACTGTATGTTCTCACTAGGCTTTAAGCCTAACACTTTTTCTCAAATGATGTGTATAACAGGTTCCCATTAGCGGTGGGTTGCCAAGGGCTTGAGTGACGAGCTTGGTCTCGGGGGCTTTTTGAGATGACTAGTATTTGATGTTGGGCAATTGTTTAAGTCCCATTCTTTTGGTGATATTGGATTAACAACCGATGTAATCTAGATAGTTTATGTTTAGATTAGTTTGTTGTTGAATTTCATATCCGTATGCAGGTTTTTGTAAAGGATTAGTACATTTCCCCTTTTTGGGAGGTTTATAACAAATTCAGATGTCTTCTTGCCCAGTTTCCGTTTTTCAAATTTACACTGAATTTTAGGGTGTTACAACTAGGCGTCAAGCCTAACCTTTTTATTTGTCGGCATGTGCATCAGGTTCCTATCGAGGGTTCAGTTCTAGCAGTGCTTTGAAGAGTTAAGCCTTAGCCTTACAAGAGTGAGTAGTCGGTGAAGTCTTCCGCAGGTTGGAGTTAGTAATTGTTATTGGGTTTAGTAACACCCGTCCTTTTCATAGAGTGTATGTATAGGATGAATGTGAGCGTTGAAGTTAATTCTCAATTTATGTTGTAGTTCGAAGTATTTATTGATGTATTTAGAAAATTTTTATAAGTTGCTATCTTCAGATTTAAGGGTGTTAAAATGCCCAACGCCAAATACTAATCATCTAAAAAATGCCTCAAGCCCTCGCTCTTCCCTCAAACCTTTGGCAACCTACCGCTAAAGGAACTTGTTATACACATCATTTGAGAAAAAAGTGTTAGGCTTAAAGCCTAGTGAGAACATACAGTTTATAATTTAAAGAAGTTTATATAAATGTAACGAAAGAAAATCTTTTCAAGAAAGTTGAGTTTACAATTGAAATATTTGCCACATAAGGACCTTTTGGTCCAAAAATTCATCTTGCGATGACAGGGGATACCCGATTTACCAAGAATTGTAGCAGAACACCAAGTAAGCCACAGTTCGAGTTATGAGCTAAATACTTGGAATCCATGCCACGAACAATGCCGGTCCGTACTAAGATGTGGGGGAGGGCACCCGAGGAAACCAAGTCATACTCGTTCACTAGGATTACATTATGATCCATGGCTAGTAACCGGTCACACATAACCGTACCAAGTGGCCTCCGAGGGTCAAATGTCTCCACTAGCTACAAGGGGGAAAACATCCCAAAATATAAGCCGACTCAATACATATGGATCCACTAGTAATAGTCTAGACTTGTCACAATTTCATTTGTGACCAACTATAGTTAAACATATAGTTTCCAATAACATTTATTTCCAAAATGCATTTCCAAGTTTAACTGCTGATAAAAATGAAAATCATAAAACGAGATTATATGCATTCTTTCAAGTACCTCACCAAAAATGTGCAAGTAGTACTTTGTTTTACTACTTATAAAATGGAACCCTTCATTTTAGTTGAAAATGAGTGAAAACCCTAAAATCTCCCAAAACTCATGTTAGGTCAAAGTGTAATAAACATTAATCCAAAATAAGGAGATATATAGGAGCTTAAAATGTAATTTTTGACATGTATAAGGTTTGGAAAATGATAGTAGGAACTCACCAAATGGGTTTTTGAAGAAAACCCCAAACCCTAGACTTGATCCTTTGGAGAAGATGAAGATGGAGATGGTGGTTGAAAGCTTCCAAACTTGACTCCTAAGATGATGCTCCCAACTACTAGCAATAAGTGAGGTAGATAGAGTGATGAAGAAACCCTAGGTTGATTTAATGAAGAGGGAGAAGATGAGAGGGATTTCTATGGAGTAAAATGGGGATAAAATGAGTTAAGGGCTTATTTTCTCATTTAAGACGTTCAGGGCTTCCGCGCGGGTTGCGGCGCGGGCAAACTCATGCGGTGACTCGCGCTAACCACTGGATCCGCAAACGAACAGGCCACCGCCCGGTTTATGGCGCGGGCCAAGTCGCGCGATAACTCGCGCCGACCACCTGACTTCAAACCTTCTTCAATTCTGGCCAAACTCAAAAGTCGGGGTATTACAAAATGAGTGCTAGTTGTGTGCTCGAGGAGTAAATAGCTTCGTGAAGTCTTTCACATTTGTTTTGGGAAGAGCAAATTTGTAATTGGGTTAAGTAACACCCGACCCTGGCATAACAACCCATACTTAATTACAACAAAATAGCAACTTTAACTTAAATAATAAAGCCAAACGGTTCAAATCTACATCTAAAATACAAAGTTTGCGGAAAGACAACCTAGTACACAACTGAGAATACGCCGCCTCAAAAGAAACTACAATGGAGGTCCTCTAAATCATCTCCAGCTCGCAGCAACTCTTAAAACTCAACCGCTCCTCCTTATGCCACTCTTTACCTGAAAAAGGTTTTAGATTTGAAAAGAGCGAGGGTTAGACCGTAAGGTCTAGTGAGTCCCCTCTTATAACAATATTTAACTCATCAAACAAACAATCAATGATTTAACATAAAATAACCAATTTCAGCTTCAAGGGAAAACCTTTAACTTTCAGTAAACTTTTCCGCTCACACTACCACCACCCGAAGGTGACGGCGTGTCTGTGACTCACACTGCCTTAGATGGGACACCCCCCCCCATATAGCATAAACGGGACACACCCCCGGTATGAGCACAGGCGGGCCACACCCCCCGACTTTAAGCCTTCTCACTTAGGTCCATGTATGCATACATTTCCACTTGGACAATAATAATAATTAAAAAATATCATCTTTAGCATTTAAATAAATCTCGCATGTAAGTGCTAAAGCAACATCATATCAGAGCTTGCATATAAATTCCATAAAACTCATGCCATCATGTAAAATCCAAGTTTAGAATAACTTTCGCATGCCATCGCAAATGAATCAAAGTTTAAGATAATTTAACTGTTAGGACTGAAAGTCCTATGTGCTGAAAGTGGAATAAAGTATTTATAAGGGTGCATAATGTAATTCATTAATAGTTGATTAATTAGATGGGCCCAAACCCATAAGCCCATTAGTCCTGTAAGCCTAAGTATATAAAGGCATTATTAGTTCATTTATTAGGTTAGACGTTTTCATTAGTCAGATAAGTTTAAGTCTCATTATTTTCATAACACTAGTCTATAGGTTTACCCTCCCTTATCAGAAATTCTTTCTGTAAACCTGTAACCCTTTGATTTCATATTAATCATATGACTAGTAGTTGTGGCCATATAATTGTTCATCTTTGATATTATTTGCTGCTGATTGCACTGTACTGGGATCTACAATTGGTATCAGAGCAAAGAGACTAAAGGTTTGATCCAAAAAAAGGTTTGTCTAAAACCCTATAATCAATTATTCGTGTTAATCGTTGCTATCTGCTTTAATTGATTATCCGTTTTTTTTTTAGTTTTTATCGATCTGGGTTGTTCGTTCGAAGTTTTCTGAAAAAGTTTTTTTTATCGATCGAAGATTTCTGCTTCTTCAAAAGTTTTTTTTCGATCGAAATTTAAAAAAAAAATCAGTTTATCGGTCTAAGGTTACTGTTGATTTAAGTTTTATCGGTCGAAAGTTTCTGATTATCTTTCTAATTGTTTTCTGGAAAAGTTATTTATCGATCGTTTGAATTTCAATTTTCTGGGTTTGAGTTCGGTCGAATTCCAGATTCATCGTGTTCTTCGGTGGTGTTCTTCGAGTTTATCGGACTTATCTGTTTATCGGTGTTTGTGTTTATCGGTCTATCTCTTAATTAGTTTTAATTTGTTATCGACCGAAAGTACTTGACCGATATATTATTAGACCGACACCCTTTGTTCGACCGGTGTATTGTCAATATCGGTCTTTTGTTCGACCGGTGTATTGTCAATATCGGTCCTTTGTTCGACCGACATATTGTCATTATCGGTTGTTTATTCGACCGATACACTGTCACTACCGGTCCTTTCTTCGACCGACACATTACATTCGACCGGTACCCTACTTTACCGGTCGATCCTTTCGACCGATACTTTGTTTTATCGGTCTTTTTGTTCGACCGGTAGATTGCTTTGACCGATACCCTTGCTCGACCGGGTTTATAGTATTACAAAAGGGTCAAATTTTTGTCTCACGATCATTTTGCAGTGCATTTCTTTTAGCCCCCGTTCTTCAAGGTATCAGTAGTTTGTCATTAGTGACCCTAAACTTTCAATTTTCACACTTTGTCACTTTTGGTCCCTGCACTTTCAAATTCCATCTCTTGTCAAGTTCAGTCCCTGTATATATCAAAAGGAATGCCTTCAAGCGAAGCTCTTTCAATAAGTATGGATGAGATGCCACCTGTTCTTTACAGAGGAGAATATGACCAATGGAGGATTCAGTTCTTAGACTTCATTGATAAACATGACTTGGGTGATTATATCAGATTATCTCTGAGGGAAGGAAGAATGAAAACTCCGACAAATATTTGTTATTTTATGGGAGAAAATGGAAGAACGGAACACGAAATATACACACTACCATTTCAGGAATACACAGATGAGCAAAGAAAGAGATTTGAAGCTGATAAATTAACTAAAGCTTTTATCTTGCAAGGAATTTCCGAGGAGATTTCAAAAGAGATTTCTATCAGTTTAGACAGTAAAAATGCTACAGGAAAACAGCTGTGGGAACATCTTGAGAAGATAATGACAGGACCAAAGATGTCTTCAAGAGTAAAGTTTTTGGAAACTGAGAACAAAGAGCTGACAAGAAAAATCTTGAACTTGGAAGATCAGATTGTCCAGATCCAGAAAGCATCCGTTGAAAGTTATGAGAAAAATATCTCTGAACTAAAAGATGCAAATGCCGATCTTCAAAAGCAAATATCTGATTTGGAGCAAAAGCATGCTCAAGATAAATCCGAGTTTGAGAAATCGTTCGCAAAGAAGTTCTCAGATTTTTCGAGAAAATGTGCTGACGAGAAGAAAGAAGTTGAGCTGAAATGCATAAAACTTTCTCAGCAAGTTTCTGACTTTGAGAAACTAATCATCCTTGAAAGAGAAAAGTTTGCCAAAAAGAAGAAGGCCATTGAACAGAAGAACGTAGGTTTCTGATAAGTACTCAATTTTGAGTACTTAAGCACATTTCTTTTAATCTTTAGATAGGATTTTTCATTTTCAAATCCCACTTTGAGTCATTTTCTATCTTATTTTCCATTTATTTTGCCTTGGAGCTTAAATTGTGTGGTTTACTTGTTCTATTAAGATTGTGGGCAAATTTTGGTTATCTTTTGGAAATCTATTTGGAAACAGGGCATGCTGCAGCATCAGAACAGCATGGAGCTGATGGTTTTGGATGAAAGAATAAAAAATAATGGAGCATAATCTGATTTTTGGCATGGAACTGATCTAATTGTAACCTTTAAACACTAATTTATCTGGTTTGTAATAGTTTAGTTAAGTTAGAACAAGCTTTGGTAGCCTTAGTTGGCATTAGCCTAGGTAAGTACAATTAGATTCTCCTTAAATTACAACTTTGCCACTCCCTTTGTTTATAAAAGGAGAGTTTAGTTGCTCTTAAGGAGACATCTACCTCTCTCCAACTATCATCTTAATATCTTTTGGGTTATGTATCAGATTTGCAGCAAGCTTAGGAACTGATTTTTAATCTCCCTCTTTAGTTCTTTAATTTCAAGTGTTAGTGTTTATGTTCTTCATCTTGCTCTTCATATTTTAAGCTTTTAATCTTGTTATGCTTATTGTAATCTTTTACTTTCTGTCTAAGCTCACGAACTGGTCCTATTCCAGTCCAGTGTCCTCGTTAATTTCCAGAATTTATGCTTATGTTCTTATGATCTTCATCGTGTTCTTCATCATCTTTATATAATCTTCATGTTTGAATATGCATGTTGTAGCATCCAGACAGCATCCACCTGCACATTTCATTTGGTTGTATTTCATTTCTTCATCTTGCATCTCTAGCCTTTCCTTTACTCTTTTGTTCTAGATTTTAGTAGTTAAAGTTTATTGTAGTTATATTCAAGTTTACCTTCTTGTCATTTCCATTTCCTTGTAATTTACGTTCTCGTCTTTACATTTTTAGTTACATATATATATATATATATATATATATATATTTATATACTTTCAAGTCATTTATCTTTCAAGAGCACTTTACATTATGTTCATCTTTGTAATTTTTAGTAGTTGCTTTTATTTCCTTATTGTAATGAGTAGCTAATCATCTTAGCTTGGGTGTGAGACAAATGGTGGTCATGTGGATCTAAAAGAAAGTGGGTTTTTGTGACTTTGACGAAATTTTATTATTCCAACTCAAGTTTTATCAAGATAACAAAACTCTTTGACAAAATGATTATTTTGATAGTGTAATAGTGTCATGGACCTAGAGATAGGCCATTGAATAGCACGTCAATTTAGTGACATGAGAGGTAATATCGAAAGAGTTACTTGCAACGAGAGTTGTTACTTGTGTCATTTAAAATGATCCATTCTTGATAAGATGTCACTTTTTCAAAAGGTTAAAATGGAGTAGACTTAGAGATAAGCTACTTGGAATACATCAACTTGGGAGGTACGGGGGTTATTTCGAAAGAGTAACTTTTAACGAAGAGAATTTGTTTTGCCGTATATTTTGAGAACTCCATTCCCATCATTCCCTTATCTGGAATCTTGCTCAGAGATGAGATGGTTCATAGCTACTGGAACAATGGGATGGTGAGAGTCCGAGAGGAACGTGTCTTAAAATTGATAATGAAACTAGTTAGAGTCAGAAGCATGCTGCAGCATTCAAATAGCATCATGCTATGACAGTGCTGTAGCATTAACCTGCTGGATTTTGGATTCATACACCATCAAAAGTCTTACACCCTTGCTTCTCTTTTATTCTTGTTATTTAGATCTGTATTAACCAACCTTCCCAAAATATTGCTTCAAATTCGCCATCTGAAATCTCATCTTTCATTATACTTTTAACACACTTTTTAGTCCAATCTCTGTGGGACGATATCTGGTATCTTTACCATTTTATTACTTGCAAGGCGACATAGTACCAATTTGTATACTTACTTTTTGGTATTATTTCTCTCACCCTAAGGTAAACAAAAGGGCCTGTCAGTTTCTTCAAAGAAATTTCCGGCCAAAGAAAGGATGCTGAGAAGGGATTTGAAGAAGAAAGATGCACATTTGAGGCTGAGATCAAAAAGCTTACCAAGAAGCTATCTGAACTATCTGAGAAGGCACTAAAAGAGCAGAAAACGAAGTCTGAGTTCACGAAGAAGATTGATCTGCTTGTTAAAGAAAGAGACAACTTTGCTTCGACGATTAAAGTGCTTGAACAGACTGCATCAAGTTCAAATCAGAAATCGGTCTCTTCACAAAGGTCAGTTAAATCGTTTGATCAGATTCGTAAAACTAACCTTTTCTATGATAGCAATATAGATGGTTCAGATAAACATCAAAGAAGAAGGAGATACAAAGAAGAGGAACTGGTTTGGAAGAAGAAACCAATTGAAGATGAGCTGAAAGAAAGAGAATCATGTGTACATACATTTAATGCCAACAGGAACAATGTGCGTAAAGGGAAACCTGATCATATCTATACGAGAGATCAATTAATCAGGTTATCAGGTAAGAAAAATTATTGTTCTTATTGTCGCACACATGATCACATTCACAAAACCAGTGATCATTTCTGGTATGGTTCTTATTATATTTCCCCCACAAGAACTGCAACTAACATTCATGGACCCAAATACCAGTGGGTACCAAAACCGAAAACTGATTATGTGTTGCAGGCACCTACTGTCAAGGAGGAGTAGAAGAATTATGGCTTCTAAGTAAATCAGCTTAGAACCCGGACTTCAACGAAGTGTGGCTTCTGATCATATGACAGATCAGGACCCGTTCTTCAACGTTCAGACTTGGATATGTTGCAAATATCTAGGGGGAGCTTAATAGATTTATATCATTCTATCATGATTTGAGGGGGAGCTTAAAAGTAAGTATCTTCTAACTCTAAATCTCTGACTGTTTGGAAGATGAACAACTTTCCAGCATGAAAAACAGTTTCTGAAATGTTCAAACCACTTCTGATTTTCAAAAGGTTTCATGAATCTAGAAGTGTGAATTTAAATGTTTTTCACTTTTTGCGCATTAATGTTTAACTGATTGTGTGTTTCTAAAGATCAATACTTGCGTATTATCTTATTCTTATACTGTAACGTATTCACACACATAGGTTCAGTACTACATTTGTATTTGTTATTACCATGTCTCATAGCAAAACAATTTTTCGATGGTAATACCCCCGTTTGATATTCAATGTTGTTGAGCATCTATCATTATTCTAAATTTGTGCTTTCATTGCTAAATTGTTTATATTTGTTCATATAAACATAATATCCAATTCTTTGATACCCTAACCAGTTTATTTGATCTGATTGATACATTGTCAGATTCTCAAAACAACTCTTTTGATTTCATTTCTTTCATTCAATATCTTTGTTTTGAGAAATCTTCAAAGTTCAATTGCTCAAATCTTATGAGCATACGTTTTTGACAGTGTTATCATACATTTTGTGCTTAACTGTTCAAGTTAAACTGTTGCGCTACTATTCGTTATAGGAATTACATGGGATTTGTGTGAGAGCTTAAACAGAACTTCCATGGATTCACGTAAACCAGTGTTTCCTACCCCGGAAGTTATCCTAGAGTGATTTGAGGGGTGAGGGGTCTTATATCAAAGAGTGGGGGAGATAACTCATCGGGTTGAGTTTTTCTCATTGTGTGGAGCGGGAAAAATGAAAAAGAGAGTTTGGTTAGAAGTGAGCTTTAATGTTAAAAATAAAGAGGGTGTGAGAACAGAGTTAAAAGAATATGAAAACTGTGCACCAAACACTTTCTGAGTCGGGCAGCCACATCTACTGATTGGTTCACATTCTTTGGTGACCATCATTGAAACAGGCAGTAAGCCCATGCCAACTCTTGCAATAACCCCACCAACCACTCGTTTCTTTCTTAACAAAGAAATGTTTCATTTTCTTTGGGGACGCAGAATATCTGCTATCTAGTCTTCAATCGGAAGATTTAGATATTGAAAAAGAAGGAAAGTTGCCCCACCTTCGCACCTCTTTCATGCACATTGAGTCCGTGTAATATCTGTTGTTGTCTCAACAGTTTACACAATTTGAGCCTGATCAAGCTAAGTAGCTTCAATCATTCATACACTTGCACGAGCACACAAAGAATGAGCTTTCTTGTAATAACATTCATAGAAAATTCCTTTGTGGTTTTTCGATGATTGAATGGAAGCCCTGGGGGAGTGAACATCACAAAAGCTCCTTTCCAAAGTACATCCGTTGTACAAAGTGGCTTCGTGCTACTTACATACATTCTAACTGTTTCATCTGTTGATTCAGGTTTACAATTCCTATTATATCTGAATTTGAAAAGATTCTACATATATACATTTGATGAATTGACGGATACTCAGATCACAGGTGGGAGAATGTCAAATTATCATAAAGGGGAGATCAAAGAAAGTGCTGAAATTGAATAAGTTTTGATGATCATGATGGTCACAATCATCAAAAAGGGGGAGAAACAGTTCAATTTCAATGTTTTAAAGAAAGAAAGTTATTTCTGAAGACAGTCTAGAGATCAAAGAGATGAAGATGTTTTTAGAGATTTGATTTATTGATTATATTTCTTCTATCCCGTATCATATGGTGGTTGCTATAAGTCATTTCCTCCTACGCACTGATTGAAACAAGTTCTTAAACTGAAAGCTTATTCAACTCGCGGTTCAAAGACAGATTCTTTGTTTTAAACTGAAGATGCACCGTGGAATGTCAAGTAACTCTCTCGTTATCTTTCTTGTGTGCTGATCCGATGTGATTGAGTTTTTACAGCTGAAAGCTGCTTGATAGTGCGTTCAGTCGAGGCTACTGTACATTGAATCTGGTTACAAAGTTGATACTATGAATACCAAGAGCTTTATTCAAGGGGGAGCGTGGAAAGTCATGAAGACATGCAACACCAAAGTTCTTTAAAGATTCAAGAGGGAAAGAAGATCAATGTTTGAAGTTTTTCAAGTTGTTAAATGTTTTATTCAACTTTAGGGGGAGATTGTTAGGACTGAAAGTCCTATGTGTTGAAAGTGGAATAAAGTATTTATAAGGGTGCATAATGTAATTCATTAATAGTTGATTAATTAGATGGGCCCAAGCCCATAAGCCCATTAGGCCTGTAAGCCTAAGTATATAAAGGCATTATTAGTTCATTTATTAGGTTAGACGTTTTCATTAGTCAGATAAGTTTAAGTCTCATTATTTTCATAACACTAGTCTATAGGTTTACCCTCCCTTATCAGAAATTCTTTCTGTAAACCTGTAACCCTTTGATTTCATATTAATCATATGACTAGTAGTTGTGGCCATATAATTGTTCATCTTTGATATTATTTGCTGCTGATTGCACTGTACTGGGATCTACATTAACTTTACTTGCTTTTGCTGTCAAAAGGTTTAGTTAGAAAAACTCACCTGACGTCCTTAGCTCAAATCTCACGTTTATCCTTATAATTCAATCTGAAACCTATAAAGGAAACATGTCAGGATCTAATTCTTAACAAGAATAATAACACTCAGAAACAATATTAAAGAAGTTGCGGAAAAACACTTTAATATTCAACTATCAATGGAACAGTAAAACTGAAATCACAACTTGTAAACTTTATTGAATGATTAAAGTTACAAGCTTTCACACAAAACCTCAATCTTGATGAACAAGATCACTAAGACGAATTCTACTTCTCTAGAACTAGGATTATAAACCTTGAGGTTAATTCTCTCACTAAAAAAATTATCAATCAAAAGTTAATTCTATCAAAGACTTCTATACTATTTATACAAGACATATTACAATATAATTATCAAAATACAATTGATCTTCATTCCATAATTATCTCCTTTACTTTAGCAAGACTTCTATACAGCTGTCTTCATTCCATACTGAGTCTTCATCTCATAAGCAACACTAACCTTCTTCAGAAGTATTAACCATTTTCAGCAGCATTAAACTCCTCAGCAGTATTAATCATGTTGACAGTATTAATCCTTTAGCAGTACTAACTACTAGTAGTACTAACTCTCCAAGCAGTACTAACTATTGAAGTAGCAACACTAACTTTTCAAGCAGTATTAAATCTAGTAGCAGTAGTAATCATGATATACTAGCAGCATTAACCATACTTGAACAAATCTTAAATTCCCAACAATCTCCCCCTAACTTGACTTTTAGGAAGAGAAGTCAAGTTCTTCAGATATGGTCTTCAAGATGCTTTCAAAACTTCAGCTTAGTTGCCCAAATTTGGATCCAGTCCCAGACTTTGATTGATTGTCCTTCTTATCACAATTCTGGCCATTTCAGATCCTTTTGCACACACTAGCTTGGCTTTCAGCATTCCTTTCAGCTTCTCCTTGCTATGATCATACACTTTGTCCACTAGAAAATACTCATGATAGCAGTTATCTATTGTGATCATGTAGACACCACAGTTTTCAAAGAGCATCCACTGATCAATCCTTTTGAACCCATACTCATGATGCAAATCCTTGATCCTATACACCACTTTTTCTGGTTCAAACATCATACACAATTATTCCATAACAACTTTTAGTAGACTTTCTTCAGTTCCTTTCATAACAGGCTCATATAGCTTTATTCCCACCTTATGCATTTCTTCTAAGTCAGCCCTGGAACAACTTCTGATCACTTTGCCCCAAGTTGTATATACTTCAAACAAGTCACCAATTCTTTTTAGTTTGAAGTAATCCTTTCTGTTGTCCCTCAGAATATCCCAAAAGATGATTTATGGTGCCTTCACAGAAATGGGAACAACCTGTACTGGTTCTATTAAAGTCATGTAAAGACCAACATGCTCATCAGATTGATTTGGTTGTTGTGCACTTTGACTTGTTTGCTCTGTATGATCTGTAACAGATGGTTCTGCCTCCTTTTCTGCTTCTTCAATTCTTGGCTTTTTGGACTGTTTCTTGGAAGCTAGAGTTTTCACTCTCTTTGCAGATTTAACTTCCACAGCAACAGACTCTTCCTTCTTTTCTTCATCCTTTTCCTTTGAAGGAGTGGTTTCCTCAGGGAAGGGTTGTTGGATGTTGAGATCATGCCTCTCTTTCATCCTTCTTTCAGATTCTTCCCTTTGAGTGGAATCCCATGAAGCTTAGCCATCTCTTTTGAATACAACTCCTCTATCCTACCATAGGCCATGTTAGTAAACATTCCTTCAGGAACTCCAAGAGCTCCTTTCAGGAAGTTTATCATCTTTCTCCTTTCTTGATTAGCCAAATAGGTCTTAGAGGGTTGTCTTTTCTGAATCTTTGAAGGCAGTCTGTGCTTGGTTGCTTTTACTATACTTTTCTTAGCCTCAGCTGCAGTTTTCAGACTCTTTTGATATTTTTCATTGAGCTTTTTAGCCATATTCAGTGCAAGCTCTCTGTCCTTTTTTGATTGAATTTGTTCCTCCTTTTCCATCTCTGCTTGAAGCTGTTTTGCCACTTCTTCATCTAGCTCTATCTGTTTCTGCTGCTTTAAAGGTTGTTCAGGTTCAACCATCTTAGCCTTTCCTTTCTTCTTCAATTCTGCCTCACTGGTTTCTTTGCTTTTCTGCTTAAGACCTCCTTCTTTAATGACCACTCCTTTGGCCTTTTGAGCAGCCTTGGGAGTGTCATTCTTAGCTTTTACCAATGTTTCTGCAATCTCTAATTCTTCAACAGATAGCCCTGTTACTGTTGCTTGAGCTTTTTCAGTTATTGCTGCTTGTTTAACAGTTTCTGCCTCTTTACTAGTTTCTGCTTCTTTGTTTTTTGTTTCCCTATTCTGCTCCCCCTAAAATTGAGCTTCCATACCACTAGTACTGAGATTCTCCTTTTCATCCTGTTTCTCCCCCTTTTTGAAAGCATCTCCCCTCTTCTTCAAGATAAACTGCTTTTTCTTCTTTTTCTGTATCAACCTCATCACCAGCTTTTTCAATTTGGTAATCTGCACTTGTTGAGACAGAATTACCAATTTCATCTCCTATATATATGCTCCCTGTTTGATGACATCTAGATTAATGTTGCCCATTGTATCCATCAATTCTTGGTAGTTATATTTGTCCTCACCTCCTTTGGGTGTGTTTACCACCCTTGAAGGATCCTTCGATCTTTTAGTAGTAGAGGTCTTCTGCCTAGCAGAATCACCTGCTACCCCCTTGGGTTCTTGGCACCTGGGACCTTTGAATGATTGCTCATTCAAAGTTGTCATAGGGAAGGTCTTATTGATGTTACCACTGACCTCCTCTGTGCTAGCAGGAGTAGTGGCAACCTTCTCACCCATATGCTCATGCATCTCCTCAGTGAGCACCTCCTTGGGGTTGGGAGACACCCCTGTGGTTTCCCTATAGATATTCTCTAATGGAGAATTCTCCATTAGAGGGCTTAAAGGTTTTGTGGGTGAAGGTACAAGAAGAGAAGGAGCCTTCTTTACCTTTTTCCTTATGTAAGTATGGGTGATGGGTGAAGTTGGTTTTTGAAGAAGGGACTGAGGAATTGATATAGTGATTGAAGGTTGGGATTGGCTCTCAGTGGGATGGTCTAGTGAGGGCCCTGACCCTCATGCCATACCTTCTTGATTGTGGGACACCACCATCATTGTAGAGAACAATGGGGTGTCAACTCCTTCCGAGTCCATGGAAGATCTCTTCATATTTGAAAAGACCTTGCCCTTGGAGATTTTAGGTACATAGACCTCATCAAATTGAGGCATATCCGTCAATTCAGTGGTGATAACTGCCTGGACAAATCTTGGATATATATAAAAACTTTTTTTATTGTCCAAGTTTGACACAAGGTCTTTGAAAATCATTTGCGAGAAATTATACTTTCTGGAAGTGGACAAGCAGACCAAAGCATAAGCAATAGTACTACTGAACTCACTCCATCCAGTAGTTTTTCTATAAATACAGTGCATAAGGGTATGAACAAGAAAACGCCATTGGGGAGAAAATTTGGCTTTGGAGAACTTGAAAACACCCAATGGGCCTCCATACCCCATTCTTGTAATATTGGAAAACAGATCATCATTAGAGATAGATGTAATACCTGAGGCATCGTCTAGTTGTAGACTGATGCGAATGACCTCTTCAGAAACTGTCAAGGGTTTGTCACACACCCTTGTCTTGATAACCTGCACACCATTTTCAGTAAAAGCGGTGGCATTGGCCCAAAATTGCTTTTGGTGCTCTATGTAGATTGATGGTGACACTGTAAGAGCATGAGCTATATGACTGGACTTGAGAAAATCGACTATTTGATGAAATACAACAGCCTGCTTAGGCTTTTGAAGCATTGCGATCTCGTTGTGTTCATCAATAAACGCCATTGATGCCATCGAGCTTGAGAAGTCTTAACTAAAACACACTGGTTGCTTGAGAAAAAAAGGTTAGAGAAAAGATGAACAATATTCAAAGAGTCTTTATGAGCTTTTAGGCGGGCAAAAAGGGTATTTATATGATTCGGGAAAGAAGCAGTATTAACCATCTAGCAGTATTAACTAACTAGCAGTATTAACCACTAGCAGTATTAACTAACTGGCAGTATTAACTAACTAGCAGTATTAACTAACTAGCAGTATTAACTGAGAGCAGTATTAACCACTAGCAGTATTAAATAACTAGCAGTATTAACTGAGACCTGAAGTAGTAACTTTGCACTGGCAGCATTAAAACTGCACTGGCAGCATTAACTACACTTACTCTGTTGAAGCTTGTGTTAGTCTGAGCAAGGTGATAAACTTCCTGAGAAAGATGATTAGTAGCACTAAAAACAAACAAATAACAGGTATACAATTACTTTTTAAACTTGAGCTCATTCATAGTTGATCATGCCCACACTTGTGACCAAGAAAGTGAATCTTCCCACATCAAAAGCTTTAGTGAATAGATCAGCAAACTGGTTGTCAGTATGAACTTTAGCAACTTGAATAAGTTTATTTTCATTGCAGTCTCTAATAAAGTGATACCTGATTTCAATGTGCTTTGTTTTGGAGTGCTTGACTGGATTGTTAACAATGCTAATAGCACTGCTATTGTCAATGAAGATTGGAGTGTGAAGAAAGGTTACCCCATAGTCCAGCATTTGATTCTGAATCCATAGAACCTGAGAGCAGCAACTTGCAGCAGCAATGTACTCAGCTTCTGTTGTGGATAAGGACACTGTGGTTTGCTTCTTACACTGCCAAGATACTAGTCTTGCACCCAAAAGCTGACATCCCCCTGAAGTAGACTTTCTATCCATATTAGCACCACCCAAGTCACTGTCTGAATATGCAATCAAGTCAAAAGTAGATTCATAGGGATACCAAAGACCTAATCTAGGTTGCCCTCTTAAGTATCTGAAAATCCTCTTAACAACTTGAAGATGTGACTGCTTTGGCTTGACTTGGAATCTGGCACACACACACACTGGAAACATGATATCTGGTCTTGAGGCTGTGAGATACATGAGAGATCCAATCATTGATCTATAAAGATGGACATCAACATCCTCCCCCTCAAGATCAGCAGTGATCTGTTTGTGTGTTTCCATAGGTGTGTTGGCTGGCTTTGAGTCTGATAAACCATACTTATCAAGGATGTCTTTCACATACTTTGATTGGCTTATGAAAATTCCATCTTTTTGCTGTTTCACTTGAAGCCCAAGGAAGAAAGTAAGTTCACCCATTGAACTCATTTTGAAGCTCTTGTGCATCAACTCTTCAAAGTCTCTACACATCTGATCTTTTGTGGATCCAAAGATGATGTCATCCACATAGATCTGAACAAGTAGGATGTCCTTCTTACTTCTTCTAATGAAAAGGGTTTTGTCAATTATTCCTCTTTCAAGCCCATTTTCCAAGAGATAGGTAGACAGAGTATCATACCATGCTCTTGGGGCTTGATGTAGACCATAGAGAGCTTTCTTCAGTTTGTATACTCTGTCAGGATATGATGGATTCTCAAATCCAGGGGGCTGACAGACATATACTTCTTCATCAATTGTTCCATATAGAAAGGCACTCTTCACATCCATCTGATATACCTTGAACTTCATGTATGAAGCATAGGCTAGAAACAGCCTAATTGCCTCTACCCTTGCAACAGGATCAAATACTTCCTCATAGTCTATGCCTTCTTCTTGAGTGTACCCTTGTGCCACTAGCCTTGCTTTGTTCCTGATTACTATTCATCTCTCATCCTTTTTATTTCTGAAAATCCACTTGGTGCCAATTGCTCTATGACCTTTAGGAAGGTCCACCAAGTCCCAAACATCTTGCAATTTGAACTGTAGCAACTCTTCTTGCATGGCTTCTATCCAACTTGAATCTTTCATTGCTTCATAAGCCTTCTTAGGCTCAATCTGGGATAGAAAGCAAGAGAGTAATGTATGCTGCTGATCCTGCAAATCTTGAAGTCTGCTTTGATTCCTAGTCATCATAGGAGAGGAGATATCTCCTATTACCAGCTCAGGAGGATGATTCTTCTGAGTTCTTGTCTGAAGACTAAGTTCTTCATTAATTCCCACATCTAAATTGGAATCATTTAAGTCAGCTGAGGGAATCACATCAGCTGCTTCTGGCTCTTCATGCTCTGAATTCTCCTCATCTCTTCTTTCTTCTTCACTCTGAATTGGTTCAGCAACAGTCTCCTTTTCACAGATGTCAACAGGGTCCATTGTAGGTAATGGAAAGATCACAGACTGAGGAATAATATGTTGTACTTGTTCTTCCCCTGATCCTCTACTTCCTGATCCTGCATGATCATCACTACTGAAATGTCAAATAACCACTGAGGACCTGAACCAATAGGATTTGGTGTGTTCTCATTGCATTTGACATTGTCACTTTCCTCAATTATTCTAGAAGAAGAATTAAATACTCTGTAGGCCTTACTCTGAGATGAGTAACCAACAAGAAATCCATCATCTGCTTTGCTATCAAACTTTCCTAAGTGAGTTTTGGTATTGAGAATGGTACAAGGACACCCAAAAGGTTTTAAAAATCCAATAAATGGTTTTCTTTTATTTAAAAGCTCATATGATGTCTTGTTTTTAGGCTTGACTACTAGAACTCTGTTTTGGACATAGCAAGCAGTATTAACTGCTTCAGCCCAGAAAGTAATTGGAAGTTTTGAATCAGCTAACAGAGATCTAGCAGCTTCAATCAGTGTCCTATTCCTTCTCTCAGCAACACCATTTTGTTGTGGAGTCCTAGGAGCACTGTATTGCCTCTCAATTCCTTTTTCCTCACAAAAGGTGTTTAGGTCAAGATTTTTAAATTCAGTACCATTGTCTGACCTAATGACTTTTACCTTTTGATTTGTTTGGTTTTCAATTCTTAGAATAAAGGATTTGATCAGTCCACTTGTCTCATCCTTAGTTCTTAGAAAATATACCCAAGTAAATCTAGAGTAATCATCAACTATCACTAAGCAGTATGACTTCTTACCTATACTCATAACATTTGTAGGACCAAACAGATCCATATGCAACAACTGAAGAGAAGAAGAAATTGTGTTCAACTCTTTGGACTTATGAGAAGTTTTGTGTTGTTTGCCTTTGAGACAAGCAACACAATGATCATCACATGAAAAGACTTTTGAAGGAAAACCTCTTACAAGGTTGTTTTTAACAAGTTTATTCATTGTTTTAAAGTTCATGTGACACATACTTCTGTGCCAAAGTGATGATTCATCCAAAGAGGCTTTTGAAACAAGACAGTTTAGGGATGAATCAGTTGAAACATTTTTCATATCCAAAAAATAGACATTATCCTTTCTGGGAGTTCTTAGTAGTATCATCTTTTCATCAACTACCTTGAATCCAGGAGCAAGGATAATGCACTCTGAATCAGTGAATAATATATTATGCCTTTTGTCACAAACCTGTGATACACTTAACAGGTTGTACCTTAACTGCTCAACATAGAAAACATCCTCAAAGGTCATCTTACCTTTTGTTACATCACCCTTACCACTAATCTTACCTCCATCTGGAGTATTACCAAAGGCAACATGCCCTCCATCAATTTTCTTGAAATTCTTGAGGCAATCCATGTTCCCTGTCATGTGCCTAGAGCAACCACTATCAACATGTCAAATGCTCTTTCCCTTGAGCTGTTGGTTGCCATGCACATTAGATAAATCAATTAGTATTGACTGGGAACCCAAGCCAAAGTGGTCTTGGGCCTCCCTTTCTCATCAAAGTATTTACATTCCTTTTTGATGAGATTTTTAAAATCAGAGCACTCTTTACTGGAGTACTTTGTCAAGATGATAGGTCTAGCAGCACAAACACTAGAAGCAGTACTAATTTTAGAAGTACTAACAGAGTTAGCAGCACTAACAGGTTTAGCAGTACTAACCTTGTTAGAAGCACTAGCAGAGTTAGCAGTATTAACATTTGAAGAGGTACTAACAATGTTAGTTTTAGAAGTACTAATACTCTCAGCAGTACTAACATTGGTAGCAGCAGTATTGCTTCTAGCAGCACTATCTTTGTTAGCAGCACTATTTGTGGTAGTAGTACTAACAGTTTTAGTGCTTTTGAGAACCCACATATTGACATTCTCTCTTACAGACTTTTTCTTCATGTGGCTTTTAGATTTAACAGTTTTCTTAGTCACATGGTTCCTTTCATTCTTCCCATAACCAAAGGGTTTTTGCACAGATCTTTGAAAATTTATCCTTTGGTTCATAGGATTAAAGTAACAGTGCTTGGCAAGATGGTTCATTTTTCCACATATGAAGCAAGGTTTTGGTCTGATGATTCTACTCAGATCAACTCCTTGTTTCTGAGCCCACTGATTATTCCAATTTCTTTGATTGCCCCTCCTTTTATCATGTTTTAGAGGCTCAGACTTATTACATGCACACTGTTTGCAGGGAACAGGATTCACAACTGTAGTCTGCTTGTAATGAACCTTTTTGGACTTTCCCTCAGTCTTCTCTACACCATCAGATTTGACCCAATCCCTTCCACCACCCTCATTGGTAAGAATGTTATTTTCTAAGGGAATCTCAACATTCACATTATTATCCTTACCCTTTCCAGCTTCTTTCTCAGTCTTGTCCTTAACAACTACTTTATCTAAAGGATCTATCTTAGTGGCTCCCTCATGCAAGTCCTTCCTATCCTTGGTCTCTAGAAAGTCTGATTTAGGAGGGATGTAGTTGTTGTTGTATTGTGGTGGTGTGGTATTGTATCCAATTCCTGGTCTAAGCTTATCATGGATTTGGACCTTTAGAATTGAATCCATGGCTTTAGAAGCATATGAAAACTTTTCCACATCTAGCTTAACCTTGTCTAGTTCTCCTCTCAACTTTTCATTCTCCTCCTTGGACTTTGTCAGTTGGATTTCTAGATCATTCTTCTCCCACTTCCAGTAATTTGTATCATATGTGTGTTGAAGTTCATTGGCTTGGAAACCTTTGATTTGTTCCTCAAACCTCTCAACAATTCTCACATAGTCTTTTATATCATTTTCTAACCTCTTAAGGTCATCACTCATATTCTGGTTGTGATCCCTGTACCTTTTAACAGTGTCTATGCAAGTTTGAGAACAGAGATTAGAAAGTACCTCAGTTGGGAGATCAGATACCTCTGCCATGAGAGCTTGATTTTGAATGGCCTCTTCTGCTTGATCACTCCAGTCAAACCCCATTCCTTGTTGAGAAACAAGAGCTTGAGCAGAGTTTCTGTTCTGGTTGAAGTTTCCAGTCTGTGCTTGTTGGTGGTTGTTGTGAGATATTCCACTTATGCATTCCTTGGCAAAGTGTCCCTTCATATGACACTTATAGCACTCCACCTTTGACTTATCAAAGCCTGCTCCATCTTCTCTTCTTTGAGAGAAGTTGTTCCTCCTAGTTTTCTTAATGAACTTCTTCACCCTCATAGAAAGCATGGCCATCTGCCATTTAATGTCCATCTCTTCAAGATCATCAGGATGAAGCTGTTCCAAGTCATCATTGATTAAAGAGGAATTACCATGGCTGGAGAGAAAGGCTTCAAAAACATATTCATTGCCTTTTTCTTGATTTACTCCATTAGCAGCATTAACTGATTAAGGGTTAGCAGTAGAATCAGTTGATGCTGATAGGAGTGCAGCATTATGAACATATCCAGTAGGCTTCTTCTTTGCTTCCACCTCAGATTCAAACACTCTTAGATCATTGTACAGATCATTCAGTTCCTTTTCTTCTAATAAGTCATTTTGTCTGAATGAAACAGTGTACATGGTCCATTCATCTCCAAGAGATCTGAGGAACTTTCGGTTGACATCATCTTGTTCCATATGGACTCCAACTGTGGCCAACTCACCAATCAATTTATTGAATCTGTCAAAAGTTTGAGTCATAGACTCATTCTTTGAAGATGTAAAATTTTCATATTGCTGCTTGAGAATATCCCTTTGATTCCTCTTAGTGCTCTTGGTGCCAGCAAATCTCTTCTCTAAAGCATTTCATAGAATCTGAGCATCTGTTCAGTGTTGAAACTGATGTTGATACTCATTAGGAATGGCCAAAAGCAGGGTGCTTAAGGCTTTCATCTCCAACTGTCTGACTTTCTTCTCACCATCAGTTTTTGGAGGTGGTCTTCTGCCATTTTGTCCAATTTTACCTTCAGCAGAGGGACCATTCTCAACAATGTCCCACATAGAACAGTCTGTAAGGAGGATGTACTGCTTGATTCGAATTTTCCACATGTCAAACTCATTAGGTTTGAGTATGGGAACCTTTGAGACAAAAGTACTGTTTGATTCACCTGTGTTGTCCATGATGAATGAAGGTTTCTGAGAATACTTTGCTCTGATACCACTTGTCAGGATCTAATTCTTAACAAGAATAATAACACTCAGAAACAATATTAAAGAAGTTGCGGAAAAACACTTTAATATTCAAATATTAATGGAACAGTAAAACTGAAATCACAACTTGTAAACTTTATTGAATGATTAAAGTTACAAGCTTTCACACAAAACCTCAATCTTGATGAACAGGATCACTAAGACGAATTCTACTTCTCTAGAACTAGGATTATAAACCTTGAGGTTAATTCTCTCACTAAAAAAGTTCTCAATCAAAAGTTAATTCTATCAAAGACTTCTATACTATTTATACAAGACATATTACAAGATAATTATCAAAATACAATTGATCTTCATTCCATAATTATCTCCTTTACTTTAGCAAGACTTCTATACAGCTGTCTTCATTCCATACTAAGTCTTCATCTCATAAGCAGCACTAACCTTCTTCAGAAGTATTAACCATTTTCAGCAGCATTAAACTCCTCAGCAGTATTAATCATGTTGGCAGTATTAATCCCTTAGCAGTACTAACTACTAGCAGTACTAACTATTGAAGTAGCAGCACTAACTTTTCAAGCAGTATTAAATCTACTAGCAGTAGTAATCATGATATACTAGCAGCATTAACCATACTTGAACAAATCTTAAATTCCCAACAAAACATAGACTGGTAACTTCTCTATTCAAAATAATTATAAGAGTTGATTTAACTCAATAACCCCTCGACATCGCTCTCTACACAACTTACCCCAACCAGCACTCTACAAAATCCTTATTAAACTTAATCCGGCCCAACAGCTAGAAACTTACCCAATACCGGCTAAGCGGGCTTCGGCCCACAAGAAGAATCTGACTGGACCGAAGGATCGCCCGAGGTACCACAAACGACCGGAGTCTACAACTCCCTCACAAGCGCTGCCCGGGGTCTCCAGGCACCGACCGGAGTCAGGCCACAGGCGCCGACCGGGACGAGCTGTGCGCCGACCGGAGTCAGGCCACAGGCGCCGACCGATCCGTCCCCAATGCGCCGACCGGTAAACAACCATCCCGGTCATCCCTTCGACCGGAGTCATCCTCCAAACGACCGGACTTAGTCGACCGATATCAACAACCGGGGTCGTCGACCGGTAACATCGACCGGTCCCCAAAACAGAACGCCCGGAGGCGATCCTGGGTTATCGAACCCACCCTCTACAAAGATTCAAATCTCGCGAACCCCACATCATCTAACCCCAACTATGATATATATATATACATATATATACACATATCTATACATTACTTAATCTCAAACAAAACTAATACTATAGAAACAAAAGAGATGAAGATTCAAGAAGTTCTCAGGCTCAAAACATTTCAAATCCCCAACTCACAACAACCCATTCTAAACCTAGAATCAAAGTATAAATTAAGAAAGGATTTTAGATTTAAATCTTACCTGAGAAATCGATTGCACACCTGCGAGCTCTTTGATCCTCTTCTCTTCTCCAAATCGCCTCCCCTAAATTCCTTCCTCTCTGTTTTCCTTCGGCCGATCTCTTTATTTCTCAACTTCTTTATCTTAGAATCTAGAATTTCCACCGGTTCTTCGACGTAAGCTAGATTTTCATCCACCTGAATATCCTCCAACGGTACTACTACATCGGTCTCCGCCACACATTTCTTCAGATTAGATACATGGGAAACGGGATTCACTCCTCGCAGATCAACAGGTAGATTTCATCTATACTCTATCTCCCCAAAGCGCTTCACGATAGCAACGACCCAACATATCTAGGTCTTAACGTCCATTTCTTTCTGAATCGAGTCACACTCTTCCGATGCTAGATTGGCAACTTTACGTTTTGTCACCGCTCTAGACTAACGACTCATAAATCCCAATCTAACCAAGATAATACACAATTACACAATTGATTACACAATTACTCCACTCCCAACATAACACATCATCAACTATAGACATCACCTACATTTCACAGTCACGAGTTTCTTCATCATGCAACTTGCCTTTGCAAGCACCCACTATTAGTACGGCATGTGCCAGACACATAAGCACTTTCTTTTCCCGAACCACAGTGACCTCAACTCCACAACATTATTCAAAACTTACACACTAATATACCTCACCCCAACGTCATCACATCAACTTCTCACCTAACGACAGAAACTTCCACAATTCAAACCCTCGTAATCCACCAGTTCCAACCGGCCAAATAATACGGTGCATACCTCTCTTTCTCTTTGCATCCACAATCACTCAACCAAAAGCGCAATAAAACCCAGTTTCACCCTCTCGATACGGAGTGACCAAGCTCATGCAAACTTTTCCAAATAATCTAACACGGAACAACGGACTCACTTGGAATCCCCTTCTCACACATTGCCAAAACTGACACTATGGTATTTCGCTCCAAACACTATATCCCAACACCTCTATCTTCCTCCTTGAGGATTTCAAACCCACTACTGACGACCGACTCACTGATTAGTAGTGTGAAAAGTTGGTCAGCTGCACAACTTTGAGTAATCACACTTACACCGCACCGAACACCATTTTCTATTTCTTATATCCACGCTAAGGATTTTATAAATTTGCCAACATCAGAATCTGAAAACGTACTCTACATTTGAGTCACTTAACAATCTTCTTACTCTCATATTTACCACCTTTCCAACATGATACCTTCACATTCTTCTTGCTGCAAGAAACCTCGCTCACTCAACATTGCTTACTCTATTCTTCCATGATTCCTAAGAGGGTCAAATCCCATTTACATTACCTTGCTTGATCAACCGACTTTCCACACTTCTTACACGAGATAATCAACCCAACTCTTCCAAAACATACCCACTACTCAGCAGCGCCGCACAAATCCCGATCTCCAATCAATATTACCCAATCTGATAGGCCCCTTTCCCTTAAAGAGTACATCAACTTGCCCACGGATTTCCTATCTACTACACAACTCTTGAATTAAGCAATTCGTCGTTTTCATCAATCCTTCTAGGGATATATAAATAATTTCGTCCCGAAACTTGTCGAAAACCAGATCACGCCGGTTCTTACTTTGATAACCACCAACCATTTGTAACAACCATCACTTGAACAATTATTTTCAACTTAGCAACACCTCAATAACCAAATGTTCACATAACTCAACCAAATACTTACTACATACAATCATTTATATAGATCTTCAAACAAGGACGATCATCCTATAGCAATGACGTCAGACTTCTACATATCCTTCATGAAGCTCCTTACCACTTTTATGATTTGAACTCCCAAATATGCCATAGAGGTATCACCAACTCAGGGTTACAACTACCACTCTACTACCTCATCCCAGAACAAAAGCAACTCTCCACGACCATTTGTCTCACATACCAATACCGGCATTTCCTCACTGATCAATATAAAAATTTGACTTCGAGACATTCCATGACCTTGCCTTTCCCGGACCTGAATAACTCGCGAAACTATGATCCTTAACCCCCAACAAGATATCGCTCCTTGTCGGCTCATCCCGACCTGCTGGAATCAAACTCCAATATCCTGAAGGATTAAGCGTACTACCTCGAAGACTTAAATGCCCAAAGCACAACCCTTCCCAGTTGTGCTATATATAAATAAACTTCGCTCCCACCTAACCATCAAACCTTCATCGGTAAAGAATCACCTGACCGAACTAAAGATCTTCCATTTTGGTAAGATCCACACAATGTTGTCCAATATCGCATTAATTACACACCTTATCTGAATAATTCTTCGCTTCCTCACAAAACTCCTCAAAACTAACCATAACTACTTCTTCCTTTCCAGCGTTCCACCAATCACCACGAAAAATGGTTTCTGACTTCCACGACAACAATCGACGATGAGATACTTCCACTATGTCTCCAATCAACAAGGATCCCCAAAGAAACTATCTCTTCCACTGCGACAGTTAACTGCTAATAATACCTTTGCGACTTCATATTCCACTTCCGACACAACCATTTGTCGACATTCACATCTCAAGTCTCGGAACTATCGGTAAGCCACTATAGTACCATCATCCTTAATGTCATATGACAGTGCCTCCATGAAACACATCCGCTACTCACCACCCTTACTTAGAAGGATACCAATATCAAGTACCTTCTACCCTCTGATCGAGCGACACACTTCCATTCTCGAAACTTCCATTATTCCTAACTGCAACCTTCTCTACGACCCAGAGAGTTCATAGCCTTCATGCATGACACACAATATAAAAGTATTTAAACTCTTAACACATTTTGAAATTTAAAAGATATCTACATTTTAAAACAAACGTGAGTGTACACGACACAACTCTGACTTAGCTATGTACAACGATTTCAAGAATCGTTCAACCTCAACTTTACGACAATTCCTCTTCATCACACCCCAATACCGAGGTTGGCACATTTGAAAATATTTCCGATGAACTTTACCCACACGGTGTATAAACTACTACAGAATTGCTTACACTAAGTGTGTCATACGACTCTCATCATTATTAATATGGCAACCCAAGTCTGTACCAATCTCTCTTATAAAATCACGCGATCAAATGTTGTTTTGATTTTTATAACAAAAGTTAACTCATTTACAAGAGACATATAATAATTCACCCACACAAAATCGAAATTTATCACTCAACGCCACAAACTTGTCTTTTCAATCCAAACGCACATTTGTACGCGTTGACACGTTTTCAAAGAAAATACTTCGTAAGACACACACTTGCTAAAACATCTGATATCAATGACATGAAAAACTCCAGCAATTTGCTTGACACACAATGCATGAGACTCAATGACATTGAAGGCTATTCACTCTAACAAGGTCAACTGCTTGCGCTCACCACAACTCATCTCAGACTTTCTACTTCCGACCAACCCATCATGATCCTTACAAATACCACTACTACCCGCACCAATGCTTCCCAGCATCCTTGAATGACCAGGTGCCAGTTACAATTGCAGCTAAAATTTCGCAAAATGCGCATCCTCACCTATACCCTCAACAACTTACCAACCATGACTTGATTCTATTGACCCTCACTAACTACCTATCATCAGTCAACACTGATATGTTCTCTCAATCACCATTCAATTAACTACAACTTTAGAAATTTCAACTCTATTCTTCGATTCTTGGGCTAACACTTTCCTGCTTCTCACTAATCAACATACCACTCTACAAGGCCGAAGACTCCTTTGGAGAAAAAGTCCACCTCCTAACATCATTCTCCTCCTTATGGACTCAGGAGGTTCTTTCTCAACGAAATATTTACATCCCGCACGATATGCATCCTAAACGGTATTAACTTTACTACCAAAACGAACTTCCGCCACACGCTAGACCCACATCATCAATCTATGGATAGAACTCTCAACCCTGAATCACACTTAACAATAGCAATTGAGTATGCCCATGCACCTGTAAATTCATAATGGCATTGGCCAGATGCGATTCTGAATTTACCTTACATGAAGGTACTCACTATTGTTATCACGCCTAATACTGATCAAGGTGTTTCTTACAGGCTTCCTATATCTCAGTTGTGTCCATCTACTCCACAGTTTAAGTTTAGGCCCATCCGGTCACCTAAATCCCTTAAACTATGGCTCTGATACCAACTATAACAACCCATACTTAATTACAACAAAATAGCAACTTTAACTTAAATAATAAAGCCAAACGGTTCAAATCTACATCTAAAATACAAAGTTTGCGGAAAGACAACCTAGTACACAACTAAGAATACGTCGCCTCAAAAGAAACTACAATGGAGGTCCTCTAAATCATCTCCAGCTCGCAACAACTCTTAAAACTCAACCGCTCCTCCTTATGCCACTCTTTACCTGAAAAAGGTTTTAGATTTGAAAAGAGCGAGGGTTAGACCGTAAGGTCTAGTGAGTCCCATCTTATAACAATATTTAACTCATCAAACAAACAATCAATGATTTAACATAAAATAACCAATTTCAGCTTCAAGGGAAAACCTTTAACTTTCAGTAAACTTTTCCGCTCACACTATCGCCACCCGAAGGTGACGGCGTGTCTGTGACTCACACTGCCTTAGATGGGACCCCCCCCCCCCCATATAGCATAAACGGGACACACCCCCGGTATGAGCACAGGCGGGCCACACCCCCCGACTTTGAGCCTTCTCACTTAGGTCCATGTATGCATACATTTCCACTTAGACAATAATAATAATTAAAAAATATCATCTTTAGCATTTAAATAAATCTCGCATGTAAGTGCTAAAGCAACATCATATCAGAGCTTGCATATAACTTCCATAAAACTCATGCCATCATGTAAAATCAAAGTTTAGAATAACTTTCGCATGCCATCGCAAATGAATCAAAGTTTAAGATAATTTAACTTTACTTGCTTTTGCTGTCAAAAGGTTTAGTTAGAAAAACTCATCTGACGTCCTTAGCTCAAATCTCACGTTTATCCTTATAATTCAATCTGAAACCTATAAAGGAAACATAGACTGGTAACTTCTCTATTCAAAATAATTATAAGAGTTGATTTAACTCAATAACCCCTCGACATCGCTCTCTACACAACTTACCCCAACCAGCACTCTACAAAATCCTTATTAAACTTAATCCGGCCCAACAGCTAGAAACTTACCCAATACCGGCTAAGCGGGCTTCGGCCCACAAGAAGAATCTGACTGGACCGAAGGATCGCCCGAGGTACCACAAACGACCGGAGTCTACAACTCCCTCACAAGCGCTGCCCGGGGTCTCCAGGCGCCGACCGGAGTCAGGCCACAGGCGTCGACCGGGACGAGCTGTGCGCCGACCGGTAAACAACCATCCCGGTCATCCATTCGACCGGAGTCATCCTCCAAACGACCGGACTTAGTCGACCGATATCAACAACCGGGGTTGTCGACCGGTAACATCGACCGGTCCCCAAAACAGAACGCCCGGAGGCGATCCTGGGTTATCGAACTCACCCTCTACAAAGATTCAAATCTCGCGAACCCCACATTATCTAACCCCAACTATGATATATATATATACATACATATCTATACATTACTTAATCTCAAACAAGACTAATACTATAGAAACAAAAGAGATGAAGATTCAAGAAGTTCTCAGGCTCAAAACATTTCAAATCCCCAACTCACAACAACCCATTCTAAACCTAGAATCAAAGAATAAATTGAGAAAGGATTTTAGATTTAAATCTTACCTGAGAAATCGATTGCACACCTGCGAGCTCTTTGATCCTCTTCTCTTCTCCAAATCGCCTCCCCTAAATTCCTTCCTCTCTGTTTTCCTTCGGCCGACACCCAAAACAAAACCCCAAAACCCTATACTAATAACCAACTTCAAGAATTTACACTTACCCCCTTTCAAGAAAAGTTTTAACAAAACTTCCACCCAATTTACCCTTGTTGACTTTGAGTCGGTTATTACACCTGGTTTAATCCTTGTATGTTATTGGAGTTTAAATTTTTTGAGGTTAATTATAGAATTTTAACTTGAGGTATATCGAGTTTTGATTTGTAGGGGGGAAGTTTTGTACCTTACTTGATGTTATATCGAAATTTTAATTAGTTGTTCTTACCAAATTTGAGGGTGTTACACTATAAATAAAAACAGATGTTTAAGCACTAAAATATTAGTGCGCATCAATAAGCTACTTTTTACTCATCCAAACAGGATTTTAACGATAAGCTCAAAAAATAGCAATTTTCAATAAACCACCATACTCTATAATTATTACCCCAGTTTTAACTCCAACAAACAACACTCGATACATTATCTTTCTTCATCTTTTCATGAAAACATCTTAAATGATTTACTACACAAAACTGATTATAAACGAGATTCAAACCTATAAAATGTTTCAGCTATTACAAGTAAATTTCAATTACTTAAGCAAGTTCAATCGAATTCTTAGAAAAGTTGAAGTATGTGTGTGTGTATATTATATTCATTATCAAAGAATAAACATGCAATTTTGAGATCAAAAAACGATAGGCACCTAACCATGGTGAAAAGGGAAAAATATCATGAAGATGAAACGCAGACATCCACGTGCATAAAATATAGTCACGTGTTGGCCTCGATAGACAATATAGATTATTGAGAATGATACCGTACCCCTATAGAAAGTGATTATGTTGCCAATGAAGTAAACGAGAAAGGACAAAAATGCTTTCTCAAAATCTGGTTTGGTATTTTCAGTTGGATTGACTTTATACTTATAAAGATAACATGTGGTATTTTTCCTATGATTAATGATCATTTCATTTGGTTGAGGACCAAGTGTCTTACACTCGGCTCCATATCAGACCTCGTGGGACAACCTCCTCTACTGGACAAAGTCTTGTTCTGTGTTTTTTAACCTCGAATGTCCAATTTCTCACATATTGACATCTATCCTAGTATTAACATTGTTTTTATTAACCAACAAACACGACTCTAAAAAAATAATAACATTAATATAGCTATAAGTCCGAACCTTTTGTTCAAAATTAAAGTTTTATGTGAAAAATCAAAACTTGGAATAATTTTAGGTATTGGGTGGTTGGATTTGTCCTTTTTATGGATTATTGCCCCATTTGCCACCACCAAGAAGGATAAAACATTAAGCAAATAAGAAGGTGAAGATGACAACTCATGTTTCATATACATGATTCATGAACCTAACATGCCTTTCTATATGTTACAAAAGGGCACACATCTTTTTAAAAAAAAATTATATATTTAAATAAAAAAGTATCATATGTAAAATAATTATATACTTGTAAATATATTATTATTATTATTGATCTTACATAAATTCTTTAATATTTAAAATATCAAATATAATTGTTGTGTATAAAAACTATGTATATTGTTTTTTAACTGTGTGTGTCTGGACCAGTTTGTGTATGCTTCGCCAAATCCCAGAGGCCTGGAGAACAACCATAAAAATTATCAATGGCCTCAGGACTCAAACTGTGACTTCTGAGGATAATCCCAAAAGGCCTAAGCATTATTGGTAGTCGAATTAATCCCACAACAATACAATACGTTCATTTTAAGATTTAATTCGTAAACTGATATTTACGAACTTTAACCCCATCAATTAATCCATGGTGTCAATATAAATTCACTTATATAAGCAAGGTTTAGGTTTTTTTTAGTGATACACGTGATACCCTTTTCGATTCCAATTTTATATATTGGGATTATTGCAGGAAAATCTATTGAAGAACGAGGCATTCAATTATCATTAAGAAATTTTCACTTTTTTTTACAGAAACAATTGTTATATTTTTTAGACACTAAAAACAACATATATTAAATTTGCTTGGTTGGATAAACATGATAATGAGATTCAAATATTCTCACAACCATATTTTAAGTTTAACTGGCATATTAAGAGCATTTCTAACAGATTCTTTAAAATAGAGAAAATGTGAGTTTTGTTGTTTATTTTGATTCAACTAATTCTCTTTACTGTTCTCTAAAAGAGAGAAAACTCCGAGTTTAGAGAATTATATAAGCTTGACGTGCGGAGTGAGATTGATTTTTTATTCATGCTCACCAATAAGATTAAATTATTATTATTTTATATAAATTCTCTTAAAAAAGTATATTATGATGATAAATTTATTGAATATTTTAATAATATAATATATGTTAGAAATCTCTAAAAATAGATAATTTATTAGAACTAGCAATATTATTATATTTAAATATTTTAACTTTTGATTCTCTATTTTAAAGTAAATAAATAATCATAGATAATTGTTGTAATTGTTTTTTAACAACTTCAATGACTTTTTATACAATTTTAACAAGACAATAATAATGGTGTTCAATCATTATAATAAATACCATATGGAGCATGTCCCATAGTAAAGAATCTCAAGAGGAGACATGTTCGATTTGTTTTTATTATTATTTTATTTTATTATTGGTCTGTTTTATTTATTTTAATTTTTTTAAACAAGATTAAGATCTATAAAATAACAAAAAAATGGGTGGCATTGAAAAATATCCTTATCAAGTAGACAATTATATTATTGCGGATTGTGGATATTAATGATGTATGAAAAACCGACTAAACTATTGACCCGATAAATCCAATCCGATTTAATCTGAGATTGCATTGATCTATAGATCGGATAAACCAATGAGAGTTCGGTAGGTCACAAGTTAGACCCATCATAAACTGCACCAACCTAACAAAATTATTATTTACTAAAAAATATTATTATTAAATGTCTACTGTCTAGTTCATTGAAATGTAATAAATCCACCAGGTCTATTAATCTTCTGACCCTTTAAGTAGTCCAATGCTTCAAATTATTTGTTTAAGTACTTTGTACAATATTTCAATTACAATATGTATTGTGTATATGTATTCTAATAAAATTGACTAAATAAACGCTAATCCAAAAAGTCAAAAACAAAAACCATGTTGTTAACCAATCGTATCATTTTAATTCAACATTCTTATCGTAATATGTATTTTAACACTTATGTACATACATACAGATACTTAGGCATAACTTTGAATGACTATAATGTTTGTAGAAATATTGGCTGATGGATAACCGGTTTGTTCAAAATTCAAACAAGGGTTTCGTAATCTAAACCAGGAAATTTTATAGAAATATTCTCTCAACTTTATAGGGTAAAGAAAATATTTGCATACATCTAGTGGTGGATCCACTAGAGTGCATGCGGTAGCACAAGCCATCGTTTCCTTCTTTCATTGTAGTGTAAAAAAATTTAAGGTCCTGAAATGTACCACCTTATTATTTTGTTGAATGTAATCATATATTCTTTAAAACTACAATAATAACATAAGTTTCTCTTGTTAAAGTTGATTTGTACGGTCTTTTCTCCCTTTTTAATTAGGCACATGTTCGAATCCCATTTATATATTTTCTTACTTTTTAGCTTTAATTTCAAGTTATTTCTGAAAAAATTGGGATCAAAAGACTTGAATATAGGTCCTCACATATAAAAAAACAAGAAATTAACAAACATACCAATGATGATTTTGTAAAAAATATCCATAACTTCGTTTTTTATAGTCTAATAAAATCAGTATTTGAAAAAATTTCAAGGTCCGCTTTAACGTACGTTTTATATTATTATTCTAAAAAAACAAATACAATCTAATAAGATAAAAGATAATATCATATTTGAATATGATTTTAATATAATATATCAAACACCAAGAATAATGTCAATTTAGATTTCTTCCGTGTGTTACATGCCACAAAGCACAAGTGATGTCGATATTGTAAAAAATGCACACATGATTCCTGTGTAGAACATGCAAGAAGAGTTACAAAATCATGAAGAAAAAAAAATTAGGATATATAAAAAGCAGATCAGTCTTAAAGCAACTTCGGCTAACCGATAAATCTTAAATTTTATTGATCTCAAGTCCGTTCCTAACTTTTTATAGATCCTGGACGAGATGTAGAAAAGGGTCATCGATAATTATTTAAAAAAAATCTTTGGTATATTGCTTTTATCATAAGAAATAAAATTGAATTCAAGAAATACTAATCATTCATGTAAAATTGTTTTTCATAGTATTTCTAGACGTAAAATTAATAAATAATTATTTCTAAATTAGTATTATTTGTCATATCAATATTACATAACATTGATAATTTGTTACACTGTCAAAAACATCCTTATGATGTACTTTATATTTAATATATAAAATTACATAATTTTAGGTCAAAATGTTGACTTTTTTTTTGGTAACCGTGGGTTTTCGGGACAACTTACGTGCACCGACTAATCCCCGGGCGACCACGAATGGCCTGGAGTCATCCATGTAAACCTCCATGGCCACAAGAGTTTTGGCAGCGCCTGGATTTGAACCCTGGATAGATGAGGTCTTCCACTACACCTCCCAAAGGCTTTACCAGTGCGCCACAACCCAAGTGGTTAAATGTTGACTATTATGAGTAATACTCTATGTAAATCAATATAAATCAGTTGGGTTTCCATCGCATCTTAGGTTAATGTTTTTCATTACCGTTTTAAAATTTTAAGGTTGAAACAAACTTTTTTGAAACCATCAATCTTAGAATCAAAACTCATGTTGGTTATAGCTTAAGATTTTATTATTGTTTTAGAGATATGAGAATACTTAAGAATAATGCACTCAATATTAAGAAATAAAGAGTCAATAATGTTTGAGAAAACAAAGGTATAGATGTAAGTTGAACTATCTCATATGGTTGGTAATTTTTTCAAAAGGTATGAGCACGCTCTCTTAGTTAATAACAAGAAATTTTATTCTAATACAAATATAGAATTAATGTTGATGGAATAACTAAAAGAGTCAGTGGGATATGAATGATAGATAATATATCAATATTTTTTAGTTAAATAGTTTTAGACTTTGATACTAGATAAAAAAAAAACCTTAGAGAAACAATAGACAATACTATAAAATGAACTACCAATTAACTTTTTACATATTTTCTTTTCTAATGTAACTAATTAATACATGTTTAGACTTTTAATATAATACAAATTTAGTTGGGTCCCATTAGACTTTGGATTTCTAATAGGACAAGTGGGTAATGAATTATAGCGAATATATCAAAGTTTTAGACTTCGGTTCTAAATAAAAACTTAGGATAACAATAAACAATAATGTACGAGTAATTAACTTTTAACATATTTCTTTTTTCAATGTAATTCATTAAATACATGTTTGGGTCATATTAGATACTAAAAAAATTTGTCTTTTTTATTTCCTATTTTTTTTAATATTACTAGTTTACTACTATATACTAAAAAGATTGGATCCCTATTTCTCGTGAATCTTGGGCATACGTCCGATCCATCCTTCCCTAAACACGACCCTGATCGAACTTAAAGTTCCACCGACCTTCAAAAGAAAAAGAAATTTGCCGGCCCATGATTTTGAACGGCATGTTTCAGAGTTCACACGGCAAATCTTAAGGCCCCATCACTTTATTATTTAATATATAATAATTACTATCTTTATATTAAATAAATAAAAATAATATTTATCATTTTATTGAAAAAATGATCTTCTAATATTCAATTATAAATATAATTACTTAAGATTTTTGTTTTTTTTATATTTACTATATAAATTAATATTTGTATATATAATATATGTTTAAAAATGTAATTTGTGTTATTTAAAAACGTAAGCTGTTACAACACCAGAATAAGAGTAAAAAATGGAGAATTTCATATACTTTTTCTTGTGCTTTCTCTATTTTCAGATAAAGTTTTAAAAAAATTATTCGAACAAATTTTATTTAAAATTTTTATTTTAAAAAATCTGTTAGAGATACTTAAAGTTATTATGATGAAGAGATTTTACAAGTAACGAACATTTTGATTACCGTATCAAATATTATTTTATTAGTTATTTTATTTTTATTTATATACCTGCAATAAATTAGTTGGTTTTCCATTAAGTTATGTATGGATAAAGTTGTCTGTGTGGATTAATCTGTCTGTATAGATTTAGAAATTTTTTATTTAAGAGAGTTTTTTCATAGATGGTAGAAACGTGTTTTTTAATGAGAGGGGCTAGTTTGGAAAAAAACTTGGCTTTCTGCATAAAGCTCCCCCTTGAAATCTTACTGAATAAGCCACTTTCTATATCATTAAGCCACTACCAAACAGTCATATATAGCTGACTGAATAAGTTGTGAGTCTCATTAAACTGATTAAGTTGCTAACAAACAGGGCCTTAGAGTGGTATGACGGAGTTCTAAGAATATCATAATTTGTTGAATTATCACTAATGTGGTAAGAAAAAAAAACATAAAATGAGGGTTTTTATTTATATACAGCCAAATAGACTGAAGCGACGTCGTTTCAACTCTTTTTCAGAGCAACCTTTTCTTCTTCCTCGTCTTGTTCCACCATGGTCTCACTCATTAATATGATGTCCTTTTCCTCTTTTGTTTTTTTATTAGCTTGTTTTCTACGGTGTTCGTGTGAGGATGGTTATGATCAAGGATCTAAATGACGTGAGGCATGACGTGACATGACATTGAGGTCAAACCTCAAGCTACACAAGTTACAGCGAAGCCATAACGTTTTTCACGTGCCCTAAGGTGACATATGTATACATTAATACATATATGATGTATATATATACTTGTGTGAGTTGGTGTTTTGAATGTTCTCATTATAACGTGTCATAATACGTCACAACACGTTACAACTTACAACGGAAACCAAACCTTAGAATGGAGCCACAGGGGTAAACGCGACGACAAAGCCAAGTCTCAATGCCATATCAAGTTATTTAGAACTATGGTTATGATTATATGGTCCACAAAAGATAAAAGAAGAAACAAGCAACAACACAAACAAACCCGCATAAGGTACAACTAAAAGCGTGCAAGGGATCTTCGTCTTTCACTCTCACTTGTCTAAAAGGTGGTGTGTTTGGTAGGCGAAGAAGACTGGCCGAACAAGAGTGAGAAAAAGATAAAGAATTGCAGGATTTAATTTCACATGGGTAGTTTAGTAATTTACAAGTCTGATTCATCTCCCTGATTTTTTTTTCCACCTACTTTGGTCGAACAAAGAATATGCATTTTTGTGTGTCACTTAGTCGTGTCCAATCCTAGCACCAAACATGGATCAACAAGACCGTGTCAAACACCAGACACACCCCAAGTCTTTTGAAACCAACAAGCATATCATCGAACCAGATATTGGCTACCATCAATATATCAACAATTTTTATTAAACATTTCAATACTAGATCGGTTTGGTTTGGTTTGGTTTGGTTTTTGTACATTTCAAAATGTAAAAGAAGTATTGCAAATTCTTTGATAGGAAATTTTTCCAAACCTTACATAAAACCAAACCAACCCAACATCTTCAACCCCGAGATAGGGTCCTGGAATGTATGCAAATTTGACATTTATCCCAAAACAAGTGCAAAAAGAAACGACAAAGCATGCCCAAAAAAATTATGAAAATAGAAAGCAAAGCAAAAAAGAAAAAAAAAAACTTGAAAAAAAGTGTAGTCCTGAAAATTGAAAAGTGACTGAAAAACATATGTTGTTTGGATCACATATGTGTCTTTTAATTAACTAAAAAGCTTTTTTTTAACTGTAGCTGTGCGGACCAGCTTATACGCACCTCGGCTAATCCCAGCTTATACGCACCTCGACTAATCCCATGGAGCCTGGAGAACAGTCAAAAAAATCCCCAATGGCCTTGCAGGACTCGAATCGGTGACCTCCGAAGAGAATCCCCAAAGGCCCAAACCTTATTGCCCCTTGAACTAACCCTAAAAGGTTATTAATTCAAAATTTTGACCCATTGACAAAAATGAACTCATTTACCATATGTTATTTGATCACATAATCGACAAGTACATGTCATACAATAACAACATACAAACATACACATTACTAGAAACCTCAACAAAACAAATGCTAGGAGCATTAGCATCAAGTAGCATCATATGCAGATATCAAGATTGTAAAACAAAAAAAGGGTTATAAGTAATTTTAGAGCCATGGAACTACGTACCGGTTAACGATTCGATCATCTCAAACGCAATCTTTCTTTACATCGATTTACGTGCTTTTCTTCGCCGCAACGCCCATCTTTCTTTGATATCAAACGTTTCATCAGGCTGGCGTTCGTTAGATAATCCCTGATGTAGATCTGATTCTGTCGTGGTAATATGATCGGTGCCTGAAACACCTTTGATTCGAGCAGCTTCATCGAGTAAATCGTTTATGAGCATTTCCGTCGTTCTGGTGGTGATTCCCCTAAGATACCAGGAGATGGGTGGGGGAGGAACAATAGCAGGTTCAATTAGTTGCTGCAGGGTCACTTTTGATGCAATCCTTCCTTTGCCTTGAGTGTATGACATATATTCTGATAATGTTTTTGGCTTGAAGGGATGGCATAGTTTTTCATCAAGTAGTATGGGTTCTACTCTCCAACTACCTTCAAATCTTTTCATAAATCCTGCTTTAACTTGTTTGAATTTCATCTGGGAAAGAACAAGCAAGGAGATATTCAAGCGCACGTAAAAGAAAATAACAGCGTACGTGATATATGAGGGTTGGGTTCTCGTGAGACCAGGTGTGAAGGCACAAAAACACACCGAACCTTCACAGCAAAAATATTGTGGAGGTACAAAACAAACCTTCGGTGTTTCTGTTGTGAAGGTTCGGTGTTTTTTTATACCTTCACAATATTTTGTTGTGAAGATTTGGTGTTATTTCATGGTCTCATGGGTCTCACGAAAACAGGTTGGTTTCACATGATCCTAAGTCAATGATATGATAAACAATGATGATGCTACTTATTGCATACTCCTATGTCAGGGGCGGATCTAGAAAAAATTCCAAGCGGTGATACAAAATAATTAGCATAATATAAAACAAAACAAAATTTAACTATAAAAAAGAGTACCATTTAATCAAAATTAACATACAAGTGGTTTTTTTACAACACCCTATTGGGTTTCTTTTTTTCATTTTTTTTACTTCTTTTCTGCTGCTGTTCAAGTTCAAATCTTTTTGGCTCTCTTTTGAATTTACCGGTTTACTTCAAGATAACCACTTTTTGTTAACTTCTTTTTGTTAACTTCAGAGATCACATGCCAAATTAAAGTGGGTGCACCTTTATGACTCGTAAAAAAGTTTCCACTACGGGCATGATAGAGAAGTAGCACAGGCACCCCGTCCCTCCTTAAATCAGCCCCTGCCCTACGCTATGGTTTCTTGATATTTTCTTTAAATACCGAGGTAAGCGGAACTCACACCCAAGGGGTGAAACTTTTGTAACCCACACGTTTACGTCCCCTTGGGAATTCCGTCAATTCACTAGGCAATAAACAAGTATGATATTCGAACTCAGGATCTACAGGTTATCTTGAATAAGTCCAAACATCTTGAACCAGCCTGGCAGCCCAGGTGGCCTAGTTTCTTGCTACTTTACGAGATACTGATTCTAAGCAAACCCAAAAGGATGTCTTTGCAGATCACTATAACTTTTGAGAAATGTATTTATGAATTTAACCCAGTACAAGGTGGCCATATGTATTAATCTACTCTAGGGGGGAGAGCTGTGATCAATGAACTTTATCAAGAAAACAAGTTTGTTCCTTACAGAGTAATCTTCTCTGTTCTGATCAACCATTACATGAACCGCGATGGTTCCTGACCAAAACAGAAACCTCCATATAGCAGCTTGCTCCAATTCAACAACCTGCCTTTCACCTTCATCAAGCAAAACCTTTCTGGATAGTACTTCCTGATACAAAAATCAACATCATTCAGCATATAGGACCATGGGCATCATCTGGTTTATACAAGAAACATGTGCATCCTACGGGAAAGATTATGTATATTCTCTATCAAGAGAATGCCAGCATCCTCTTCTTGCCATTTCTTTCTTCAATGTAAATGAAATAAAAAGAACATATAAACGTTTTGACGCTCACCAACCTGAATATTCTTGAATACCCTCTTATTGTTTGGATCAGTGACAATATTGTATATTGCATCTGGGGGCAAGCCCACATTCACTTTCACATTTAGTTGGCAAAAAGACCCTTTGGGTACAATGACCTGAAAATGTCCAGATACAAGTTAGTAGATAGGCTTCACAAACTTTGTGCTTGGGTACATTGTTATATAACCAATTCCCTTTGAATCAAGCAACACAAAAGTTTATATAGAGACGCTTGATTAAATATACATCAAAATTTCACCTCCAAAGTTCCTCATTCATGAGAATTCGAAACATGGAATTGGAATATCAGAACCACTTGATTTAATATACATCAAAAATTATGAAGTATCTGAGGTCAAGCAATGCCTCAGCAGCCAAAAGCAAGTCTGCACCAGGCTGTAGTGTGGCTTGCCACCATGATAACTTGTATGTTTTTATATATCTCACAAGTTTTCTATGCAACATATGGACAAAACCAGTGGCAAATTTAAGTGTTAAGTTCTTCTTCGGCCCAGCAGCGCCAATTAAGGTTGAGTACTAGAGTTTTAAGCATCTCTAATACCTGCTGCATTTGACATTTGTCGGTGTTGCTTGCCACCATTATATTTTGATGTTCAAGTAGTTATGTCATTCTGAATATCATTGATAAAAAAAATATACAACAGTTTATCAAACAATGCTTAATTCGTATTTTGTACCGCGGGATAAATGGTCCTTTTTGTCATTCACACAGTTGATTCAGGAAAAGAAAGAGAAACAAAATTACATTTTTATCCCGCCAAACAAATCTATCCAGGCAGACACTTTAACCTATGCAGGGCTTAATGGAAAAAAGGTAAACAACCCCTAATTCTACTTCAAGCCTATGATACAGGTGACTAGCATGTTTTGACTGGCCAAAGCAAACAGTTGGGAAAGTCTGAGTATTGCTGAACAATTAACCTAAACAGCCATATGGGATTTAAGTTCTTTAAAATTTAACCACCAAATTATTATTTTTTTCAAAAGTGTCCGGAATCCCGTAAGTCTAACACCGCAAGCCAACTTTTCCTTGCAATGTCAGACTTTTTCTGACAAAATCAGACTTTTTTCCTACAAAATCAGACTTTTCTGACGACAATAGCGATTTTTAGGAAAACCACAAGCTGTGGCTAAACTTAAAAAAAGTTAACCCAATATGGCTATTTAGGTTAATTACTCGAGTATTGCCACATCATCTGACACCGGATCAACCAGACTACTCTTACCTCAATGCCAGGAGGTTGATTATCACCCCACACAGGATTTTTTCTCCAAGCCTGCAGTTGCTTTTCTAGATTGAATTTTGAATCCTTCAGCTTAAACATCTCCCTATTTGCTCCCACTTTTTCCGTTGGCCTCTTGAACCTTGACTGCATCATATGGAACAAAAATTTCACAAGGTGGTAGATAAGATAATTAAGTGATTACAGGCTTCAAAAGAATCAACAGACCTTCAGATGCTTTTGAAGTTTTCCAGGAAACTGCGACAAGAAGCCACGAAGTGCCGGAAGATTAATGCGTGGACGTTCTTTTATCTCATGCATTTGGTGGTTCCTCCTTGTATTACTCGATTCCTTATCACCCATCGAGCTTAAATCCGTTGTGAACATATAGTTTCTCAGTAGAATCCAACTACTCTCCTGAAGATAATTTGTCAATTTGATCAGTCAATTTAGAAACAAGTTACGGAACCCCCTAAATTCCCCCATGGCCAATGCCTGATCAATCATGGCTCCAGTTCTAGGTTTAGAACCACAATTGAAGCTCAATCACTTCAAATTTCTAAACTGATTTCACCACAATTCCAAATCAAAACCATCAGAATCCGACCTCCCGAATACAACGTCTTTCTATGAACCAAATACCGGAGATAAAACACGAAATTCATTCAAATTTGCTATTTCAAACGATTAACTACACATTAAACAAAATTTAGGTAGGCAACTAATTGTGGTTTAGAACCACAATTGAAGCTCAATCACTTCAAAATTCTTAAATGATTTCACTCCAATTCCAAATCAAAACCATCAGAACCCGACCTCCCTAACACAACGTCTTTCTATGAACCAAATATCGGAGATAAAACACGAAATTCATCCAAATTTGCTATTCCAAACGATTAACTACACATTAAGCAAAAATTAGGTTTCTAAGGCAACTAATTCTGCAGAAAATAATCAACACAAAGGCATTTCACTTACTGGTGGATGAAATCAAATCGGTTGAACGTTGAATCCAGTTCAAATTTTGAAAGATTCAAGCAGTTTGGGAGGATGAAGATGTTATCCGCATCACAATTTTGATTAGAGACCTAACTTCCCCTTGCGGTTCGGAGTTGCAAAGCTCACCGTACCAAACCAGTTGGTTCATCATCCAATCGGAAAATTCCACGTGTACGGCATTTTCCACGTGAGAAAATCTGGTCCGTTCGATCAAGGTAAACGATTAAAATAGTCAAAGATTGAAATTTCCGGAAAAGCAGTCAATAAAATACTTTAAAATTGACCAAATGCCATCAAAACCCTTGCGAACGAGGATAAGCGTATAATAAAATTTTAAATATAAAAAATAATTCTTTACTAATAAATAATGCAATTTTACATATTTGAATAGAGGGATGTTCAAAGAAAAATCTAAAAAAAAGAAAAACAAATAACACTTAGTTATCCCTTTATCTAGACGATATGTATTTGTACATATAGGTAAATTATGTTTTGTTTTTGTTTTTATGCACAAGTGCATTATGCACTTGTGCATATTCAACTTAATTTACTTGTATGCACAAATGCATACCGTCCAGATGAAAGATTATCAGAGTATTTTTTAGCTTTTCGTTTTTTTGAAGTTTTCTTCTGAACCTGACCCTATATATATATATATATATAATAGAGGTTGTTTTATTTGCAACTCTTAAAAATGTTGTAAACCTTGCAACCCACATCTTAACCGTCGGATTCATGATCTACGGTTACAATAGATATGGGGCCCAATATTTTTAATTAAAAAAACAGAAAAACAAAAATAAAATAACCGTCAATCATGAATCCGACGATTAAGATGTGGGTTGCAAGGGTTGCAACCTTTTTCAGGGTTGCAAAATATCCTTCCACTATATATATATATATATATATATATATATTATACAAAAATTTATAATTTTAGATTTGTCATTGTAATTTCATTTTTTCTTATTACAACAATGTATTTTCAATATATTTTAGTAGGTCACTACACTTTGAAAAATACTATCCATTATAGCAACGTGTAATCTGTTACATTTTCAACCGGTTAAACACCATTTTCATGGGTTAAATGAGATGACATGGATGACAAGTCATTCTAAGGGGGTGTTTGGGATTGCTTATTTATTTGGAAAAATGTTTATTTGGAAAAGTGTTTATCAGCTTATGTGGGGTTAAACCGGAGTTTTTTAAAAAGTGTTTGGATTAGCTTATAGCGGTACCACACCGCAATAAGCTGATAAGCACTTTTTAAGTGTTTGGCAATTTTAACTTATACATGTAAATATGACCAATAAGTCAATAAGTCATAAGTTAAAACAAAATGACTTATCAGAAATAGCTTTTCAGCGGTTTGGCACCGCTATAAGCTGTTTTTAACTTCTTCCATCCAAACACTAAAAATAGCTTTTTTCCGGTGCCAAATCGCAATAAACTCATAAACCCCTCAAATAAGCAATCCCAAACACCCCCTAATTACGTGGCATAAAAAACCATTTCAAAATATTTAAATAATTTCCTCACATTCCCTCCAGATTATTCATATCTCACCCAGATTATGTTTGTAATCTCTATCTTTAAAATAGTTCTTCAAAGAATTTTCATTCTTATTAAATTGTATGCAGATTAATATTTAAAAGTAAATATATCAAATACGACATTTTTATAGTAAAATTGTCCTAAAACATATTACAACGCCCAAAAGCATCATTGAGATTTATTGTAACACTTTTAGATTTGACGTTTTGTTTTTTGGTTCTATAAACTTACGTCATATACAGTATTCTACTATGACACATAAGCAATTTAGGTGCCTTTGGCTCAATGTTGTTATAGTGCCATTTGAATAATTTGATGTTTCATGTAAGATTTAGGTGTCGTTTGTTTTTTAAGAGGTCTAAAGTCTAAAGTCTTATTTTAGTTATGATTAATAAGAGGTGATGTGTAAAAAAGTCTGGATGATTCAGACTTAAGAGTCATTAAGATATTTTTAGAAAAAAACAAACAACCCCTTAGAGTCTCTTTTTTCTGAGACCCGTTTTTTAATATATCTTTTCCATAAAATCGGAATTATTTGAGACCGTTTCGTTTTTATGAGACATGTAAGATCATATTTTAACTCTTATATGGTTTTATATTACCAAACATTCAAAGCAAAACCACATAAAGATGAATTGATAATCTACCGATGATTCTTTTACTCTCTTAAACCATAAAAAAAACATTAAAAATTTAAAAATACAGAAACATAATGAATCGTGAAGTAAGATTGAGAGATTGGGTAACCTATATCGACTTATAAATAAACAATTAATGCACACAAAATTATATATTATAGTTTTGATTATTGAAATGATCATATAATAGATGCATTTTTTACACTTCTATATACTAATAAAGACAAACAATATTTGCTTATAATTCAAACCTTCAAAAATGAAAATTATTTATCTTTCATAACCTCAGTTCATAATCAATGGCACGACCCTCATCGATGATAATATCTCCAATATATTTTTATTATTGGATAAACTTTGAAGAAATGCTCATTAGTAACGTTGTGCCCGGGTACGAGGTTTGAAGTTTATCTCATGACCTCGATCAGCAGCAAAGTTCACTTGATCACCCTGAAATTCCCCCTTTTGAAGGTAGTTTGGTCGTCCCATGGTTGGTTCATGGAACGAATTAGGTCTCCCCATGGCTGGTTCATGGAACGAGTTAGGTCTCCCCATGGCAGGTTCAGGAAACGAGTTAGCCCGCACCTTGTTTGGTCCATCAAAGGAGTTAGTTCGACTGACAGTTGGTTCTTGAAGTGAGTTAGGTCGCACCATTGGTTCACCAAAAGGTTCAGGTCGAGCCATGCTTGGTTCACCAGTGGTTGCAGCCACTTTGGCACTAGCCAACCTCTTATCGTATCCGGATTCAATGTCTCTGTCCTTGGTTGGAAAACCAGTGGCATTACGCTTTGCATCTTTCTCTTTTGGTGGATGACTCTGATCCTTATGCGGTCTAGCCACATCCTGGCCTTTATTACATAGGCGTCCAAGAAAGCAACCGATAGCAGATACAACTACTATCACCGATAGGACAATGAAAACCGCCCAATATGACCCATTTGACGATTGGTTTGAAGTTGGAACTGTGTCGGAAACTGGGTACACAATAGGCATTTGTTGTTGTGACATTTTTTCAGATCGATCTTCACGTTAAAGGGTGAAAAGGATGTCAAGAATGAGCAAAAAGAGGTTGGTTTAGTGGTTTTTTTAAGTTGAAGTGGATGTGTTTTTATTTGTATGGGCAAAAGTGTGATTAGTGAGGAGGGGTGTAAGAGGGTTTTTGAATCCAAAAGGAGTGACTTTGCCTTTACTTGTTGGATAAGAAATATTATCTTATGTTTTTGTTTTATTTATCCTTGTTGTGTTAATTAATTAAACTTATTTTAATATATATGATATTAATTAATTGTTTTGATAATAAATAAAAAGATGGTATGTTATTTCAAACAAACTGAAGTGGTTTATTTTATACTTTTACTGAAATGATATGATCATTATATTTAATATTATTGTTGGTGTTTTATACTATCAAAAAACGTTACGCTATGTCATAACATAACCGTATTTTCTTAAAGGACGGTGTCAACATAAACATAAATTGTTAAAATAAGCAGTGGATTTTAATAAATAATTTATGCGTACAATATGGACATAGTATGGCCCCCAAAGCCACCCACAACGTTTTATACAACCAAATAATGTCTCATGACATATTTGTTGGCAGCTTAATGAGCTTAATAGAACTCACAGTTTATTCGTCAACTATACATGATTGGTTGGTAGTGGTTAAATGATATAAAAAAATGACTTGTTCAGTAAAATTCTAAGGGGAGTTTTATGCGAAAAGAAAAAAATCAGAGCATTTAATTTCCAATTAAAAAACATGCTCATTTCATATATACAAAAACTCTCCCAAACAAAAGTCTTTCCAATCAATACATAATGATTAGTTCACACGTATAACTTTATTCTACAAGGCTTAATGAAAAATTAATCAAACAACCCATCGTTTTTTATATATTTGTTTTTTTATGTATTTACGCACTTACATTTGAAATAACCCCCTGAGTGACGAGTATCGTTCTGGAAATAAATAATGACTTCGCCTCCTAGCATACAGAATAATTCTATAATGACATTTTGTTTCAACTATAATTTTTTTCAACAATTTTTTTTTTAAAATAGGTTTTGTATTGCGAATCAAATACAAATGGCTACTAAAGAAACTAGTTTTATGTGTTTTTAGTCCCTATGGTTTGTTGAAAATTTCTATTTTTGTCCTTATGGTTTTAAAATTATAATTTTCATCCCTATGGATTATAATCTTTACCTTTTTCATCCTTATGATTTAAATTTTATTGTTTTTTTCATTCCTATGTTTTACAATTCATTTCTATTTTAGTCCTTCATACTTACAACTATTATTTTGGCCTCAGAGACGAAAATAGAAATGAATTACAAGCCATATGAACGAAAATCGAAATTTGAAACCATAGGGACTAAATCCGAAATTTTTAACAAACCACAGGGACGAAAAACGTAATTTACTCAAATAATTATCAACGATATATTTATAATTTAATGATCACGAATAAATAATTTGATAGAAAATGAGTGTTAATTGTTTTAATCATTATTGAATATTTATGTAACATATATAACATGGTTTTGTCAAAAGAAATACCAAAAAATGTAAATTTTAATGATTTTTTTTTCGTGAAAAAGGGTAAAAGAATATTTGGGAGGTATATTGAACTATTGAAGCAATGAGACTATATTGGAATTATTCTTTGCTTTTGACAAGGGGAAAGGAAGAATCTTTTGTGTAAGGTAAGATACTAGGGGTTATTATCGTAACTAATTATATGAAGAATAAGTATTGTTTTGTAGGCACCTTTTTTTTCTTCATAAAATAGCCAAATAACCGTAAGTCAACGTCGTAATTTTTTTTGTGTGTGTGTGTAGTTTTTGACATTTTCTAACGCATCCAGTTAAAAAGTATGTCCACCGCAAAAATAAATCGAGACACCACAGCTTGCGGCACCGTAAGGACATGCATTGACGCATGAAAAGCAAGCCAAAGTCGTAGCTTGTGGCACCGCAAGGACATATTGCAGTTTACGGCACCGCATGGACATGCCAGAGCTTGTGGCACCACAAGAAAAAGTGTCCTGCAACGTTGACTTGTGGTTGAACTTGCAATGGAAGGCAACCCAAATACTAGCAACTTTTGAGATGTGAAGCAGACATTACTATAAGGGGTTGTTTGACAATTGCTGAATGATTTGATGCAGAATGATTAAGTAGTCAGAATTATTAAGAGGCTTTTATGATATAGTGCGAAATGAAATAGGGTTGTTTGCTAATTGTTCATAATGAAATCAGGGCTATGAATGGTTAAGGCAGAGTCAAAATACAAAATCATTCAGAGAGTTTTGGAACCATTAAGAGACAAACCTTTTTTTTTTTGCCAAACAAGATTTATCTTTTAACGATTCAGAGGTTGTCTCTTAATTGAACCATTGAGAGGTAAACAAACAACCCCTATGTAAAGACTAATCGTTATTAGTTACCTCAATAACTGATACTAAATATATGCTTCGAATACTAAGCCAATATGTACTCTATTGAGGGTGAAAGTATATAGGATAAGTGAGAGTATAATGTATGTCGATGTTCTTCCAGTGTGTCAAACCTTATTGAAGGGCATGTATTTATATTATATGGCAGATGTATTATTCTGGACACGAGTGTCACTTTACACGATTATATTAAATGCATGTATTTATAGTAGATGAGAAATGTAATATTATCGACATTAACGTCATGAAAATGGTATAATAAGTGTTATGAGTCATATATTTTTAGATAATGATTTTGACATCCACCTGGTTCCAAAACATGGTTCACTTTCATGTTACAATCCGTCTTTTGGTTCCATCTGTGTATGGGATTACACCATTATCCACAATTTAAATATCAGTCGGAGAAAATTCCATTAATTATTTAAGACCCACTCATCAAAAACCTTTTCCAACTACAATCAACCAACACTTGAGCTTCTAAGAGTTTCCATTTGAATGTTGTGACCAAACTGTACAAAACTTTCTATAATTTTTACTTTTTTTAGTATTAAAATATTTTGAATCAGGCGACTTCAGTCATGAATATAAACAAAATTTGGAAGAAAGAAAACTCTGTATTTTTTTCAAACACGAATTATATCATATCTGGTAAACCTCTTAATATATTTTTTACAATTTTTTTTAATTTTGTAAATTATGAATATATTAAATATAATTATAAACATTTTAACTAATCTTTTTAGTTTAACCAATTTAACAAGTTAAAAATAAAATATAATTCATATCACTTATTTGAGTTATTTCTAGATAATTTGGTGAAAATTATCACTTTTAATAATAAAAAAAAAATAGCATGCTTATTCAAATTATTAATCAATTTTATTAACATGACACCATTTTTGTTTACATATAAACACCTATAAATACAACCAACATCCAGCATTTTCACTCACAAAAATAACAAATCGCACAAGAAGAATGCACCATTTTTTCATCTCTCTACATGCACTGACCCTCATTTTTAAAATATCAGGTAATTATTTGCATTATTTATTTACATAATGTCGGAGACTTCTTTTAATAATTCATGAAATTGTGATAACCTTGAGAACTAGTTATTATTTGTTATTTTCTATGATTTTTTTAATCTAAGACATTGTTTGACAAACTAGCTTATAAGCTAGCTTTTCAAAAAACTACTATATGAGTAATTTTTCAATAAGCTAGCTTATGGTCATCCAAATTAACTACGAAAAAAGCTAGTTTTTTTGCCAAACATAGCCTAAGACTGGAATTTAGAATATTAATTATCGTATATTTGTTTCACAATATGTTTGTTTCATAATTATTTGTTTTACAATGTGAACATTTTAGCTTGTTTATGAAACAAAAGTTACACGTAAAAAAGTTTCACATTGTGAACCGAATACATATGAAGCAAACACATTGTGAAACAAATATATGATAATCAATACATTAAATGTTAGCCTTTGATGAAAAAAATTTCATGTGAAATAAGACCTTAAGCTAAAAAACAATTCACGGTTATCACAATACATGGAGATCTCATTTAATTACGCCCTATACAATGTAACTCAACATGATACATATATATTTTGTCGGCCTTTAAATTTTGGGACACCTTTAAACAAAGTGAGTTAACGAGATTGCGACAACATCTCTACAATTTTGCTAAAGTAAAGATTTTAGAGTTTTTTTTGCTCAACAACTATGCTAAAATATATGTTAAAATAAATAAATAATAGAGGCAATTGAAATCTCAAAATTTAGAGAATTTTTTCTAAACTTAATATAAAAGAGAGATTATTTTAATTGTTTTTACCAATGAGATTTAATATATTATAATTTGTTTAAATGTATTGAATTTATGAATTTATAAAATATTTTAAGAATATAAATAATGTTGAAATTGTTAAAATATAGTAGTTGTTGAAGTTAGATGTAATTTTTTTATTTAAATTTTGATTATAATGTTATTTATAACAAAAAAAAAATGTATTTTTAATGCATCTTAGTTCGTATACAATTATTTATGTTAATATAATAAAGATTTAAAATGAAAAAAAAAAGTAAGGAGATTTAAAGTAAACTAAATAACCAATTGGAAGGGGTAGGTTTGGAAAAACTTGACTTTGTGCATAAAACTTACCCCATAAACATATTGAATAAGTCCATTTCTATATTATTAAGCACTACCAAACAATAATGTATAGTTGACCGAATAAGCAATGAGTCTTATTAAGCTCTTTACAAACATGCGCAAAATATACAACATGTACTTTCACCAAATGTACAAATAATTACAACATGAATAAATTTCTAATCGCATTGCCACTGTGCTTTAAGGTTGCATTTGGTAAATGGGATAGGACAAGACTGGAATGAAAAAAAATCACGTTTGACGTGACATTGGACATGACAAAAAATCACTATCCCATATTTGGCACGACATGGGACCGGGACAAGGTGGTATATGATAGGACAAAAAAAAAATTGTTCCACCAAAATAGGTGGAACAACATGAGACAAAACTGAGACAAAAACTAAACAAATATTAATCTACCCTCGTTTGATATATGTAAACCTAATATGGTATTTGTTTTAATGTTCACCACCACCCATAGTCGTCGTCACTACCACCGGCGACCACCAGTTGCCACCACTAACACAGTGGGCCACCTCCACCCTTCCTCCACTACAACAACCTTCTCCACCACCTCTACGACCACTGCCTAATGCCACCAACACTACCATTGTCGACCACCATCCATCGCCGCCACAACCACCGGCGACCACCACCTCTAGCTGCAACAACCTTCATTGTATCTTCGTCAATTAAATCAGATTCTTCATCCACATCTCCACTTTTTTTTTGAATTACCATCAATTATATCATATTCTTCTTTCAAATTTCGTACCATTATTTATGTATTTGAAAATTATGTAAAAATGCTCATAAATTAAATTATTTAAATATTACTTTATATGTCGTTTATAACTATTAATATGATATATAAATCATCAAAACAACGTTTTGGGTAATCTTGTATAGTCTTGTGCTATCTGGTCCTAGTCGTATAAAACACGACACAGACACTTGCCATCATGTCCAATCCAGTTATGTTTTATCCAATCATGTATGCATACCAAACACTAACTAATTTCCGTTCTTTCTTGCAGCCGCTGTACCAATCGGAATCTGCTACGGCCGTGTCGCCAACAACCTTCCACCACCATCCGCCGCCGTGAACCTCATCACCACCAACGGTATCTCAAGCATTCGACTATTCAACCCCGACGCACAGTCACTCCAATCATTTTCCGGCACCGGAATCCAACTCACAATCGGAGTCCCCAACGAACAACTTCCTTCAATCGCCTCCGGCACGGCCACCTCCGCTCAAAACTGGCTCCAATCCAACATCTTCATCCACATCTCCGCCGATCAGATCCGCTACTTAGTCGTCGGAAACGAAGTATTTCTCAAAGATCCATATTACGAACCCTACGTAATTCCCGCCATTTTCAACCTTCATCAAGCTCTACAATCTCTTAACCTAACGGAAAAAATCAAGATCTCATCATCACAAGCAGCTTCGATTCTATCAAACTCGTATCCTCCATCATCTTCATCTTTCGCTCCGAATATCCGACCGGATCTGATCCGACTCCTGCAATTCCTCCGCGACAGTTCATCGCCATTAATGGTGAACGTTTATCCTTACTTCAGTTACATAAACAATCAACAATTCGTGTCGTTGGATTCCGCTTTGTTCAGATCTGGAAGTTTATTGACGGATCTAGATCTGGTTTACGATAACTTGTTTGATCAAACTGTTGATGCGTTCATATACGCGATGGACAGAGAAGGATATGGTGAGATTCCGGTGGTGGTGACGGAGACAGGGTGGCCGACGGCGGGCGGTGAGGCGGCAAGCGGCGAGAATGCGTTGGTTTACAATGAGAATGTTGTGAGAAGAGGTTTGAAGAATGTTGGGACACCTAAAAGGGCTGGGGTTGGTGTGGAGGTTTTTTTGTTTGATTTGTTTGATGAGAATGAGAAAAATGGGAGTGAGTTTGAGAAATATTTTGGGATTTTTGGGGTAAATGGTGTTAAAGCATATGATCTTAATTTTCATTAACAATAATCTATATTTATACTATATTATAAAGCACAGATAAAAAACTCTTAAATACAAATTAGAGTGAATTGTGGATTTGGTTCCTGTGGTTTAGTGATTTCTTTGACCATGGTTCTCATTCTATGTTTATTGTGGATTTGGTTCTTGTGGTATTCAATTTATTTTGGTCATGGTCCTTCTGACGAACTCTTCCATTAACTTTGTTAAATCAAGGATCATTTTAGTCATTTTGCCTATTTTTTATCCTTTTTTGATAAGAAAAATATATTTTTATACACACATGCATACACACATGTATATATATATATATATATATATATATATATATATATAACGATATTAAAATAAATAAAATAAGACATTATTGTATAATTTAATTGTTTAATTTTTTTTAAATTAATTATATTAAATACGATTTAATTTTATTATTTTATTGTAATTATGAAAAAAGATATAGTTTTATTGTTTTAATGTAATTAAAATTTCAATTTAAATAAATCAGATCATAAAACTATATCTTATTTATTTAGATCGAATAAAATAAAATATGGTTTTATGATTTGATTTATTGAATTAAAATTTTAATTAAGTTAGATACGATTTAATTATATTGTTCTTTTACTATTATTGCAACAAACAAGCTTATTGTTGATATTTTAACACCAAAAATAATTGAAAACCCTTGAGAAATGAACTATAATTTTATCATCTTAAAATTAGAAGCTCCAATTTTCATATTGTTTTTCAGTCAAAAACTCAAAATCAATTTTTATATTGTTTTTAGTATGATAAAATTAAAGTTCATTTCTCAACGGGTTTTAATGATTTTTTTTGTGTTAAAATATCAACAATAAGCTTGTTTGTTGCAATGATAATAAAAGAACAATATAATTAAATCGTCTTTAACTTAATTAAAATTTTAATTCAATAAATCAAATCATAAAACCATATTTTATTTTATTCACTCTAAATAAAATAAGATATATAGTTTTATGATCTGATTTGTTTAAATTGAAATTTTAATTACAATAAAACTATATCTTTTTTCACAATTACAATAAAATAATAAAATTAAATCGTATTTAATATAATTAATTTTTAAAAAATTAAACAATTAAATCATACAATAATGTCTTATTTTATTTATTTTAATATCGTTATATATATATATATATATATATATATATATATATATACATGTGTGTATGCATGTGTGTTTGTGTGTATAAAAATATTGTTTATATTTTTCTTATCAAAAAAGGACAAAAAATAGGCAAAATGGCTAAAATGGTTCTTGATTTAACAAAGTTAATGAAAGTGTTAGTCAGAAGAACCATGACCAAAATAAATTGAATACCACAAGGACCAAATCCACAATAAACATAGAATGAGGACCATAGTCAAAGAAATCACTAAACCACAGGGACCAAATCCACAATTCACTCTACAAATTATTAGGCACAATGTACCATTATTTTATGCAAGATTTTAAAAAAATTTTAATTTACAAGTATCAAAGCACAAGATACATATTACCACTGCAGACTTCTAACACTCACTAATTTGGTATGTGCATGATCTTCCTTTTATGTAGACCTTTTCATGTATCACTATTAATTAATATATTATATTATTATAATTGTGTTTTAATTATATTATTAAATATGTAATTGGTTATTTTTCTAGATGTCATTAAAATATATAAGATAATCATTTATTTCTAACAAAATACTTAATTTTTTTAATATAAAAAACATTATATTATAAGCCTAAATTAAAAAAAAATTATAAAAAAAATTATCACTTTCTCAAAATCATCCAAAATCATACTGTAAATCGACAAAAAAAAATAAAATGAAACATTAAAATTGTGATGTATGTCGCTGCATTGCGCGATTTCGTTTCTAGTATTTTGTATAATGTGGTTAATAATTGATTGAATGTAAATTTTTGTAACTTTATTTCTTTGTTTAATTAAAAAAAATTGTCATTTTTTTAAGTTGATTGCAATGTCACTTAGAGGTTGTTTGACAGTTGTTAAATGGTTTGGTACAAAATGATTAAGTGGTCAGAATGATTAAGAGACTTTTATGATATAGTGTAAAATGAAATACGGTTGTTTGATAATTGTTCAGAATGAAATTAGGACGCTTAATGGTTAAGGAATACTCAAGATACAAAATCATTCATATAGTTTTACAACCATTAAGAGGCAAAAAAAAAATTTGTGAAATAAGATTCACCGCTTAGCGATTCAGATGTTGCATCTTAATGTCTTTTAATGAAACTATTAAGAGGTAAACAAACAGTCCCTATTTTTTCTTTTATGATATGCAGGGGTGGATTTATGTATGTTTGAGTGGACTTTTATGCACCTTTTTTTTTGTAAGTAGGATTTTATTTTAGACATAAAAAGTGCACTCGCTAAATTTTGAGTGGTGTTCGAAGTATTGGACGTTATAAAGAAAATCAAACAAAAGGCCGAAAAAGGTACTTCGAAATCAACTAAAAGATCGAAAACCACTTTTGAAATCAACCAAAAAACTCGAAAAAGATGTCGAAATCAACCAAGAAAATCAAAAAAAAGTTTATCGAACGACTTAACGGGTCTTTGATCTACCTTGAAAGTGCCCCGCTCAACAAAGATGTTGGATCCACCACTGACGACATGACATATAATGAAATAGGCTGAAACTCTTAGATATTTTATTATAGATTGATACAACTTACGACATATATTATTATCACCCGCAAAAATAAAAATTAAACAATTAATCTCATTAAGGTTATGTTTGGCAAACTAGCTGATAAACTAACTTATAAGCTAGTTTATGGTCATCCAAACATGTACAAAAAAAACTAGCTTATAAGCTAGCTTTTTTTTTTGTCAAACAATGCCTAGTAATAGATGACTTTGATGATCGAGGCGCATTGAACTCAAATTTACAAGTTCTTTTTTCTACTTTATTAATGTACTAGAAGCATACTCGCGCAATGCAGCGAGATACATCACGATTTTAATGTTTCATTTTATTTTTTGTTTTTTTGTTGATTTACAGTACGATTTTGGATGGTTTTGAGAAAGTGATAATGTTATATATTTGTTTAATTTAGGCTTAATAATATAATGTTTTTTATATAAAAAAATTAAGTATTTTGTTAAAATTCAATGATTATCTTATATATTTTAATGACATCTAGAAAAAATAACCAATTACATATATAATAATATAATTAAAACAAATTTATAGTAATATAATATATTAATTAATAGTGATACATGGAAAGGTCTGCATAAAAGGAAGATCCTGCACATACCAAATTGGTGGGTGTAAGAAGTCTCCAGTAGTAATATGTATCTTGTGCTTTGATACTTGTAAATTAAGATATTTTTAAAATCTTGCATAAAATGATGGTATCTTGTGCCTAATAATTTGTATTTAAGAGTTTTTTATCCGTACTTTATAATTTACTAGCATCATGCCCGTGCAATGCACCGCGTGAGTAAGGTGTAAAATTTTATCGTAAATGAAAAATTAAAAGCCCTCAAGCATGTAACTCTGTTGGTAAATGGGTTGACTATTGAGAAACTTTGTTAACCATCCAAACAAACAAAAATAGATATGTAGAAATGAAGGAAAGACAAACATATGAAGAAAACCAGTAACAAATACACACTCAAACAAGTCAAACAAAAACGAAAAAGAAGACAAAACCTGATACAGAAACACCTCAAAGAAATCAATAGTTCTATTCATTATTTCATTTCAATAGTTCTATGGGCTTGGAAAATTATTCTATTCATTATTTCATTTCAATAGTTCTATGGGCTTGGAAAATTATTCTGGGCGTTCAAGATATGTGGCCCAACTATTGGGAGTTGGTAATAAAGTTGAAATGAATTTCATACTTTATTTGGTTAATTATACACAACTATTTATTAATAATTTATTTACATAGAAAATAGTTTAATAAGTAAATTTCTTGAGAGAAACCGTATGTAAAAAGTTATTGTTTGGCAAACTAGCTTATAAGCTAGTTGTTAGCTGATAAATTAGTTTTTCAAAACGCTACTATGAGTAGCTTTTCAATAAGTTAGCTTATGGTTATCCAAACTGTAATAACCGGTCCAAAGTTAATAAACTTTAAGTTGGGTGGAAATAGAGAAAATTTTAATTCTTGAAGGGGTTAAGTGTAAAAGTCTTGTATATGAGATTTTAGCGTAGGGTTTTAGGCCTTTGTTGGTGTTGGCGGCTGAAAGAAACTGAGAAGAAGGAGAAGAATAGAGTCGATGGAGAAAAGAAGAGGATAAAAGAACTCGAGGGTGTGCGTTTGATTTCCATTTTCAAAGGTAATGTTCAAATCTGATTCTCCTTTCTTGGTTTTATCTTCTGATTTTAAGTTTGGTTCGGGTCTGTATGTGAGTTTGGGAATCAGATGTTTATGAACCTGTAGTGTCCTTAAATCTTCTCCTCTTCTTTCATTTCTATAGTTGTGGTTGTAATCGAGTTAAGGTAATGATTATTATGTTGGGATTAGAAGCTGTGATTGTGTTCGGTGGGATTGAAATCGATGAAAGGGGGTGGGTTCGAGAACCTAGAATCGCCCCCGGTCGATGTGAGTATCAGTCGACCAAAAGTCCCAGTCGATGTGAGTATCTGTCGACTAAAAGTCCCGATCGATGTGAGTATCGGTCGACCAAAAGTCCCAGTCGATGTGTTAGTCCGGTCGAGGATTGAGTGACCGGTATGTGTTAGTCCGGTTGAGGAGTGAGTGACCGATATGTGTGAGGTCCGGTCGAGACGGCACCGGTCACTGCCTGGAGTACCGGTCGCTGCCTAGACCCCGGTCATGGGCGCCGCTCGGGACGCGGCAAGGGCGCCGCTCGGAGCGCGGCTTGGGCGTCGCGTGGGGCGCGGCTCGTGCGCCGCTCGGGTCAGCTTGGGGCGAGGCGAGGTCGTAGTCGGGCAGGTCTCGGTCAGGTCGGGTAGTGCAGTTCAGTCCATACCAGTTTAGAGCTGTGAGTGTTGAATTTTAAGTATGTTTTATCCTACCGTGATTCTAGGGTCAGTATTAAGAAGATAGAAGGGAAGCTTCGCAAGGATCAGGTGAGTTTTTCTAACTAAACCTTTTGATAGCAAAAGCAAGTAAAGTTAAATTATCTTAAACTTTGATTTATTTGCGATGGCATGCGGAAGTTTATTCTAAACTTTGATTTTACATGATGGCATGAGTTTTATGGAAGTTATATGCAAGCTTTGATATTATGTTGCTTTAGCACTTACATGCGAGATTTATTTAAATGCTAAAGATGATGTTTTTTGTTATTATTATTGTCCAAGTGGAAATGTATGCATACATGGACCTAAGTGAGAAGGCTCAAAGTCGTGGGGTGTGGCCCGCCTGTGCTCATACCGGGGGGGGGGGGGGGGTCCCGTTTATGCTATATGGGGGGTGTATCTCATCTAAGGCAGTGTGAGTCACAGACACGCCGTCACCTTAGGGTGGCGGTAGTGTGAGCGGAGAAGTTTACTGAAAGATAAAGGTTTTTCCTTGAAGCTGAAGATGGTTATTTTGTGATAAATTTGTGATTGTTTGTTTGATGAGTTAAATATTGTATAAGAGGGGACTCACTAGACCTTACGGTCTAACCCTCACTCTTTTCAAATCTAAAACCTTTTTCAGGTAAAGAGTGGCATAAGAAGGAGCGGTTGCGTTTTAAGAGTTGTTGCGAGCTGGAGCTGTAGAGGACCTTCATTGTAGGTTCTTTTGAGGCGGTGTATTCTCAGTTGTGTACTAGGTTGTCTTTCCGCAAACTTTGTATTTTAGATGTAGATTTGAACCGTTTGGCTATATTATTTAAATTTTAAGTTGCTATCTTGTTGTAATCAAGTATGGGATGTTACACAAACATGTACCAAGAAAAAAAGCTAGCTTTTTTTTGTCAAACATAGCCTAAGTTTTTTTTCCTTGTTCCACACAATTAAAAAAACATATTTATTTCATCTATGAAAAACTTTTCCAAACAATTTATTTTATCAATATATAAAGACAAATTTATTACTGTCAATTTTATCCATACATGATTAATGAAAAACCAATCAAACAGTTCTTAAGATGTGATTAAATCGAATTACATATGACGATGTTCAGTTCCATCATTTGTTATATATTTTTCTTTTATAAACAAACTATTTGATTTGATTTGAAATGTTTTTTTTTTTATAATCACATGTATTCGGAACAATTTGCATGCACTTGCCTAGTCTGATGAGACCCTTTCCTTAAGTTAACATGCGGAATGCGGACAAACTTCCAGTGATCCCAAGGGTGCGTTTGGTACGCAGAACAGGGTGGAACAGGACAGAACAAAACAGACTTGTCCCATATTTGGCATGACCATATGTGGGACACGCTAGAACTAAGTGGAACAAGCATGAGACACACTTGTCCCACTCCAACCCCCTATACTAAGTAGAACAACAATATTTTGACTAATATACCCTTTATTAAAAACCAAAACCTTAAACCCGAATAGTCCAAAATCCGAATCCAAACCGAAAATAAAGTGTTTTTGCAAAACCCGAATACCCCGAAATCCGATAATCCGAAACCCGACATTTGGGAGGATATCTAGGCTCGGATTGGGTTTGATCGTTGGCCACCCGACCCATCCGAAAACCCGAAATAACATACATCTATATTTTAAATATTATATATATATATATCTAATTATCTTTTGAAAATCGTAAATTATATATAGTCTGTTGAAATATTTTCTAAGTTTTAAACTTGTTATCGATTTCATCAATCTATCAATCGATTGTAATCATCCTAAAAAACAATTGAATTCATATCTAACTTTTGCATTATATAATACCCGAACCCGACCGACATCAATCCAAAACCCGACCAACCCAAACCCGAAACAACCTAAAATCCGAAACTTAAAATTTGGATTTTGATTTCCATATCCAAAATCCAATCGTGATAAATTAGTTGTATGTTTTTGATAATCCATTGCACTATGTATTAGTAATGTAAATTAGTTTTATGTGATGTAATCTATGATTTTTCATCAGGGGTAAATTCGTCATTTAATAAGTATAGTCATGTTCTGTCCAGTTCTGTCATGTCTTGCCAAACGCTGGACAACTGTCATGTTCTGTTCTGTCCCGTCCTGTTCCATCTTGTCCTGTCCTGTCCTATCTGTGTACCAAACGCACCCCAAAAGAACTCAAACGTATTTCTATATTTTAAATTAAAACAAATTTTGCGACCTACTTTAGCTAAACCTTAAAATCATTTTTATTTACTCATAGCCATTATAAAATATGATATCTTATGTATTTTTAACTACTTTCAAACACAAATCAAATAGTATGTTTATTTCACAAAACTTAGAAAATACCAAAATTATGCTTTGTCGTATTCAGGTTTCTTATATTTTTTTTAAATAATCAGTAATTGTGATATTAGTTCATCACTTAATACACACAAATTGATTAGTATACCCATCACTTTAAGTTTAACTCAGATATACAAAATGACGGTTTAGAAAATTTTCAATTTGGAAAGTGGTCAACCCGGTTAAACCGGACCACAAAAAGGCGGTTTGGTCTGACCGGTTTAGGTTGTTTGGACCTCTTATGGGTTTTAAACTAAAAAAGGTAACATCTCTATCCAAAATGAAATTTCAACCAAAATAACATTATTTAAAAATCATATTTGAATTATGAATGAAACATCTATCTCTCAAGACTAAAAAAGAAGATTGAGTAAGTTGGAAAAAAGTTAAACATGTCAACCAACAATAGTCGAATTTTGGACAAATATTGAGCAAGTCGAAAAACGATTTCGTATTTTTATTTGACTTTTTACGGATTTCAGAATTTTGTCAATTTAGATACGTGATCATTTGAGAAATGAAAACTAAAAAATAATGTTTCAGACAGACATATTTACTTTAAATGGCCCAGAAATATTAAACTTACAACATGAAACATAAATATAATTAATACATGCGTAATTTTGGCGGTCGGTCCGGTCCAGACCACTCAAAAAAGCGTTCAAAACGCATACCAGACTGGACCGAGTGGTTTGGCTATTTTTCAGACCGGACCGGACCACCAAACCGTTCAAACAACCAAAAATGGTCCGGTTTGGCTTGGTTTGACCGGTTTGAGTTATCCAACAGTTTTTTTGAACACCCCTAGTTAGTATTAGAAATTTACTGCGTGAAATCAATAAATAAATATAGATTAGGATGTGATTTGTAATCACTGTTCTTTGGATAATATTAGCCCCCATTAATTGTTGTTGGGTTAAGCCTAATTTACCTCTAGGATTTACCTAATCTATAGAAGATACAACAAATCCTCTCATTTGAAATGATCATCGTTTCAACAAAAAATGTTTTGTGTTGTGTGGTGGATGGTTGTTGCTTCTCTCTGTTTTGTGTGTGTTTGTTGTCTATGTTTTCTATAAAGTGTCTTTCAAAAAAAAATCGTTTCAACAGAAAATGGGAAGAGAAGGTGAACAAACGCAGAAAATCGGAAGAAATGGTGAAAAAACAAAAGTGATTGATTTTCAACAAACTTGATTCATGTTTATAACCTTGAAAATCCTGGAAATCTACAAAAAATATTTTTTAAAAAATCTCTCAAAATAGTGGAGTTCTGTTAAAATACATCGACGATTTTACGGGTCTTTGATACATCTTAAAGGTGCATTCGCTCGACAAACAGTTTGGGTCCACCACTGAATATATCGTAATCATTTACCTACTTTTTAAAACAATAGACATTTTAATATAAACTCGTATTGTCTTTTCTAACAAATTTCGATATAACTTGTTCGAATTTTTAATACTACTTTTTTTTATTTAAATAAGAACGACAATATGGCAACAAACATGCTTTTCCATATGGCCAATAAACTAAAGGGACAAAAGGGCCATATTATGGAACAAAGTACATCGAGATTGACTTTCAAGAGTGAATTATAATTTATTCAAAATAATTTTTAAATTAATTAAATAATAATCACAAGAATCCTTTTTTATAAACGTGCATACCAATATAAAACAAAATGTTGATTATGTTGTATAGGATTTATTTTTAAAACAAGAATTCTCTACCAAACACATAACAAAGTAGGAAAAGTAAAAAAAATTGGATTTGAAAATAATGAAACAAAGATGTGAATTTAAATCATAGGTTTAAATATTAGACTATTTATTTCATTCTCATTGACTTATAGAGATGGACAAAATGGTGTGGCTTGCTCCAGCTTGAGGCCGGCATAGGATTGGGACCGGTTATGGCCCGACGGTCTCGGACAAGTTATAGTTTTTATGAGAATTCAAGACCCGGTTCGGATTGGCTATATATCGGTGTAACGCCTCGAATTTTTCGTTGTATTAATTCTATCATTAAGACTTCTAGTCTTCCTTATTTTAAATCATAGTTATCGTCCAAAACACTACTTTTAATCATGAATGACTAAAATAGAAATGAATTGTAACCCATAAGGATTAAAAAAAACAATAAAATTTAAATCTTAAAGACAAAAAAGGTAATGAATTATAAATCATAGAGATGAAAATAGTAATTTCAAAACCATAAGAACAAAAATAGAAACTTTAAACAAACCATAGGGACTAAAAACGTATTTTAGGTGTCGTTTGTTTTTTTAAGAGGTCTGAAGTCTTATTTTACTTTTGATTAATAAGAGGTGGTGCCGAAGTCTGAAATCTGAATCAACAAGACTGTATGTTTCTGTAACATCCGGAGGCGTCTTGAAAGAAAAAAGAGCATATGAACTGAGGTGACGATAAGAGGTTTTAAGAAGTTAGGTCACCACTTCTTATTTCAGACGTATTTAAGAGTTAAGAGGTTCTGAAAACTAGAAAAAAAACAAACAGTCTAAATCTTCAAAAGTCTGAACGATTCAGACTTAAGAGACATTAAGAGATTTTTTTAAAATAAACAACCCCTTACTCTTTTTTGAAAAATAAGTTTCATAAAAACTTGACCGTATGCCTTTGAGAAGGAAGACAAAATAATGACCATGCTTTGAAAATCCAAAATCAAAATAATGAAGGCACGCGTATTATTTTTGAACATTTTTCTTTATATATTTCATTATAATAAGGTTAAAAGCATTTGAATAATTTAATCAAACGTTTACAGTTTAAATTCTCAACTTAGTACGACTAAAAACAAAATTACAACATAACCCTACCCCATGAACTGTACGGATTGGGTTAGATTAAAACTTTAGTACATCGTAATATTCTCGTATATTTATTACTTTGAATTACTTTATTCATCATCAACCATCAACCAATTGGTATAGCTTATCCATACTATTTCTTATTAATACGAGACATTTAGTTGGTTCAATATTTTTTTAGGGGGAGACTAATTGTACCCCTACCATTTGCTAAATGCACATCTAAGCTCGATTATAACCATTTGGTCTTCTCTTTTCATCTTTCTCTTCTGCCACATCAGTTTTCTCTTTCATACACATTTAATAAATTTTCCACTCTCAATCATGAACCGATTCATAGTTTATATAATAGAAAACTATACTAATAAAAATTAGAGTAAACTACAATTTTTGTCTCTGTGGTTTACCACTTTCTTTGAAAGTGGTCCCTGTGGTTCAAAAACTGCAATTATCGGCCCATGGTTTGCAAAACGCTTTGAAAGTAGTCCCTCGTCGTTAACTACGTTAAATTTTTTCGTTAAGTTAGGGGCATTTTCGTCCTTTTCTTTTACAAGGAACAAATTGTCATTTTTGTTTAAAAAAAGGGACCAAATTGTAATTTTGTTTAATTTATATGAATATTATATTTAAAAAAAAGGGACCAAATCGTCTTCTCCGGCGAGCCTTCGACGATCCACCGACGAGTTATCTCAATCTCTTTCTTCTCTCGATCTCTCTCTTCTCTCTTATCTCTCTCTCTCTCTGTATCTCTCTCTCCCTATCTTCCAGAGATCCAATGAATATAGGGACCCCACCTGTGAGGTTCTACCATCGCTGCAACCTTCAAACCCATCGCCGGTGAGGAGCCAGCGCCGCCGGGGGATGGCCACAACAAACAGGAAAGGGGCAGAGCCCTCCTTCGTTGACCTGGAGGCAGAAGCTTCACCCCAACCCTCCCTACTCTCGGTCGAGAGCAAAAACCATCAGCGGCGAGAAGGAGCCAACAACCATTGGAACCAGATAAGTATCACATTTTACCTGCATATAACACACACACACACAGTGTCGACGAGACGAGATATGTGGGGGAATCCACCGGACAAGATGACCGGAAAAGAGGTCGCCAGGGACGGATTTACTTAGGTGCATACGGTGGCACGTGCCACCGTATTGTTTCTCCGCCGTAAGGTAGAAAAAATTAGGTTTGTGAAAGGTGCAACCGTATCGTTTTAAAATGTGCAACCGTATTATTTTAGAAGTGCAGCTTACCTCGTAATCCCCAAAAAAACTCTTGAAATCAACCAAAAATACCGAAGAAAATATCTTGAAAATCAATCAAATATACAGAAAAAGTCTCTCAAAATCAATAAAAAACTTAAAAATCCCTCGAAATCAAGCAAAAAACTTTAAAAATCCCTCGAAACGGCGGAATTAGGCTAAAAACACATTGGACGATATTGAACGTTGGTAAAAAAAATGAAGACACATCGATAAAACCGTATGAAAAAAATAGTGCCACCGTATGAAAAAGTTTATGGATCCGTCCCTGGAGGTCGCTGGCGAGGGAGTGGTTAGGAGATTGTGATGAATGTGTCTTTATGTGTTCAATCTAAGGAAGAAGACTGCACCATCCCACCGTTGACGATCAACCACTATATCCCGTAATCCATCCCTATGAGCATAGTGAACCTGTAACCCACCCCTTTGTGAGTGTCGTGAACCACTCCGGTGGTCTTTTCCAGACCTTCTTTCACTCCGGTGGGCTTCTCCAGACCTGCAACATACATATATTAGAGACACAAGACTAGAAAATCGTGGTGGTGGTGCGCCGATGATGCAGGTGGGGGTGGTTCGGTGGATGTGTAGCGAGACGACAGAGGTGGTGATGGTTTTGTGGAGGTGCATCGGTGCTCGGTGGGAAAGGGTTTAGGGGCTCGCCGGAGGGGGTGAATGTATGTCGTCGGTGGGGGTGAGTATATGTCGCCGGTATATTAAATGGATCTGTTTAATTGCTATTTAGTCCCTGTAGTTTAATTGTTATTTGGTCAATGTGGGTTAAACAAAAATGTATTATTTGTCCTTGTAAAAGAAAATGACGAAAATACCCCTGACTTAACTGAGTTTTTTTAACGGAGTTAGTGAACAGGGATGATTTTCAAAGAAAGTGGTAAACCACAGGGACCAAAATTGTAGTTTACTCTAAAAATTATAATAGTTAAAAATTACTTATTGTAATTAAAAGACAATAATAACTAATTATGAAAAAAAAAGTTATATTAAAAAAAAAGAATAAAAATTAAAAATTACTTTTTATAATTAAATTACAATAATTAAAGTTACAATAAAAAAATATTTATTATATATTAAAGATAAATATTAAAGATTGTTATAAGAATAATAGTTGTAATAATTAAAATTACATTATTATAAAAGATCAAATATATTTTTAAAATTAACAAATAAAAAAAAGAGTAAAATACGATTTTCGTCCCTGTGGTTTGATGTTTATAACGATTTTCGTCTCTGGTCTTTTAAAACTGCTTTTTTAGTCTCTATGGTTTCTATTTACTTTCATTTTCATCCCTCCATCTAATTTTATTTAAAATTAAATGTTAATTCTTTTAAAAATTGAATAATCAATTTACATATTTGGTCCTTATGGTATATAAAGTTTTACATTTTTATCCTAGTTTACATTTGTAAAAAATTATGTGTTCATTTGAAATTTACTTGGATAAAAATGTAAACTTGGATAAAAATGTAAAAATTTATATACCATAAGGACCAAATATGTAATTTACTTATTCCATTTTTAAATGAATTAACATTTAATTTTAATAAAATTGGATGGAGGGACGAAAATGGAAGTAAATAGAAACCACAAGGACTAAAAAAGCAGTTTTGAAAGACCAGGGACGAAAATCGTTATAAACATCAAACCACAGGGACAAAAATCGTAGTTTACTCTAAAAAAAATGAAGAAAAAACGGTTTCTCTGTATGGACCAGGTCACCACATGGCAAAAACCAGTTCTACCCAATAATTATCAAAAAAAAGAAGCACCGCAAGTTTCCTCGTGCTGTTGATGCCCTAAAGGTTGCAAATAACAACACTTTTTTTTATATATACTAGGCACATACCCGCGCGATGCAGCGGAATGTAAGTAAAGAACGAACAATTAATTTTATTTTCCTTATAGACATGTCATCAACAATCAACCATAACCTAAGAATCACAACTTATGAAATCATAAACCCATAAAAATATTCAATAATTAATTTATATTACAATTATTGACGAAAAAAATTATAATGATATATTTTATAATAAGAATGAAACGTATTTTACGATTATGTATTTTTAATGTGCTAACGGTGGAGAAAAGTAAAACGTATGGATAAAAAACAAATTAGTTCGTAGATATTCATGATATTTAATAGTAAGGTTAAATTAAAAAAAAATATTCAATATTGTGCTCGTTTTAAAGATATTGATTAAACGATTATAATGATATATTTTGTAAAAAGAAGAAACGTATTGTTTATTCCATTCTTGTTCGTATATGATTATTTATGTTAACATGATAGGTATGTAAAATAGAAAATAAGAAAACAAGAGATATAAAATAAATTAAATAACTAATTGTAAGGGTGATAAACGTAACATTTAATTGAATTAGGAAGTGAAACATTGGGAAATTTTATTTGGATTTCAAAGGTTTGTAAAAAACTGTATTAGAATTTTTATAATATAGTAGAGATTACCGTGATTTATTTATAATAAGAATGAAACGTATTTTTAATATATTTTACGATTATGTATTTTTAATGTGCTAACGCTGAAAAAAAATAAAATGTATGGATATAAAACAATTTAATTCGTAGATATTCACGATATTTAATGCTACGGTTAAATTAAAAAATATTCAATATTGGGCTCGTTTTGAAGGTATTGACGAGACGATTATAATGGTATAATTTGTAAAAAAAAGAAACGTATTTTTTCATTGTATTTTTGTTCATATACAATTATGTGTGTTAATATGATAAGGGTGTAAAATAAAAAATGAAAAAATAAGGGATATAAAGTAAATTAAATAATTAATTATAAGGGTGGTAAATGTAATATTTTTCCAAAAACCGTTTTTTACAATATAGTATAGATTAACATGTTGTGTTCATTCAAATTCGTCTTATGTTGTATCTTCTTTCTATCTGTCAAAGTGCCAATGCAACTTATATACCAACTCTTATAAAAACAAGAGTAAACTACTATTTCCGTCCATGTGGTTTGTTGTTTATAACTATTTTCGTCCCTGATCTTTAAAAGTTGTTTTTTTGGTCATTGTGGTTTGCAACTCTTTTCTCTTTTAGTTCCTGAGAATATTAGTTTCAGGGACGAAAAAGGAAATTAATTACAAACAACAATGACAAAAAAAACAACTGGACGAAATGGTTATAAACAACAAACCACAGGGACGGAAATTTTACTCTAAAAACAAAATTGGTTGGGTCCCATTATCGTCTTCTATCCATTGGAATCTTATTTTCCTACACACATACATATAAACAAAATATCTTGAATATGTTAAATTCGTCTTATTGATATCCTGTCACACCCCAATTAAGAGATCGTGACCACGAGTCAGTATCATATTAATTCAATACATCTAGTTCAATATAACAAAAACATATAATAAAAGTTATGAGATTTAAGGTTGCTCAATAATTACCATAAAGCTTCTAATATTTTAGGAAAAGGGAACAAAACATTATTATTATAAATTGCCACAAGTTAAAATAAACATAATGTAAAATAATACCATGTGTGTCTATGATATCTTTACAAGCACTTTGCTATGTATTTTTTTATATACATATATGCACACAAACATGATAGCCTTAACATATAAAGATTTGTTGGTGATTTTAGTGAAATTATCGGTTCATTTTATGTAATTGGATTCACAAGATAATAATGAGATTGATAGCTAAGCTATAACACGAGTTAGGAGGTGTGGAGTGCACACTCGTGTAAGCTAACAATGACCCGGGATCGTTGGATGGTCATGTTTGGCGGGTTACTAAGTGGAAAATGGATGTGTACGATTATGATATTATGTTTGGCGGTAATATCAGTTTTGTAACTGATATCCATTTTCTGGGACGCGGGTTGTGCCGCGGGTTAACCCGCACGGCTACCCGCGCCGTGCACTGGAATGTGGGGACGAAACAGTAACCCGCGCGGTTGTGGCGCAGGGTTACACACGTTGAAACCCGCGTGGTGCACTGTAACCAATATCTTTTTATGATATCAATTTTATAACCGTCATATTTATGAAATCATTTTGTAACTGTCACCATTAAGTCCAACAATCAATACTATTCAATGGGGTATTATTATCAATATTAATATGGGGTCGATTACGATTCTCAAGGTGCATAAATAGGATTGATTTCTGCCTAAATCGATACTGTGAATTGAGATTATTCTCGAGTGAATTTCGTGATACCCAGACAGAATAGGGTCGAAATATCATTTAAGGAAAACGAGCTCTCACGCGATCTCACATTCTTTATTCGAGTTCTGATCACTCTTTTCTTCTCCCTCGATTTCTGCACCCTCCCCAACAAGATTGATGATTTTATTGTAAAAATATACTTTTTTTCATCTAAAAAAAATGTCTACGTTACTATTTTTTTTGTCTGAAAACAAGTGTTAACTTTAAAAAGTAAAGTTTACTTTTTCATTCCACCCTTAAGCTAGAAAACAATTCTCTTTGTAATGTTAATTAAATGTGTAATAATTACACATTTATGAAAAAATATATTTTTTTTATTGTAGTCATTTATTTTGGTACGAAAGGAGTATTCATTTGAAACACTTAGGACGCGTTTGGTTTGTGGGATTGGAATGAAATGGATTGGATTTCAAGGAGGGATTTGGATTTGGGGGGATTTGAAATCCCTTCATGTGTTTGGTTTGTAGAATTTGGAATAGATTTCAAATCCATTGCTTTAGAGCATCTCCAACATCATTGCTATAATAGAAAAAAATGACTTTTTCTTTGCTATTTCTCTCCAACAGTTTTGCTAAAAGGTTTGCTAAAATAGAGAAAGGGCAAAAAATCTCTAAATATAGAGAATTCTCTATAATCCCTAAAGTAGAAAGAGAAACTATTATTTTAATCAATCCAACCAATAAGATTCAATTTTTAACATTTTATTTTAAGTTTTTTTTTAAAAATGTATTGGGATGATAAATTATGAAATATTATAATAATATAAATAATGATTGATTCTCTAAAATAGAAAAGCTGTTAGAGTTAGAAAAAAATGTTTTTAGAGATTTTGACTTTCCATTCTCTATTTTAGAAAAAATTTAGAAATGCTGTTGGAGATGCTCTTACAAGTCTTGTTTGGTTTCTAGGATTTGGATTGAGTTATTTATTTATTTATTATTATTTGTTCGTTTTATAAATAATTTATTTTTGTTGGTAAATTAATTTTTTTTATCGATTTTTCTAAAATTATATATTTAATCATCAATTAATTGTTGCTTTAACAATGTTTTAAAAACCGGGTCGACCCGACCGGTCGAACCGGTGAAGAGACAGGGTCAATTGTGGTCGGTTTGATGCCATTTTATGACCTGGAATTGAACCGGCCGGTTCTATTAAAAAACCGGTTGAACCAGTTATAACGAACCAGTATCGAACCGGTTGACCCGGTAACAAAAGTTAAAAACCAATAGTCCAATATGCAATACATATTAGCATTAAAAACCAACACCCCAATGTCTCAAGATCCATGATTTGGTTTGATCGTTATGTTTCGTTTTGATGTTTTTGGATTGATGTAAAACCTGTTGTTATGTGTTTTTTTAATGATGTAAAACCTGTTGTTATGTGTTTTTTTAATGATGTAAAACTTGTTGTTATGTGTATTTTTAATGTTTTAACTTGTGAACATCAATTTTTTGGTTTTATATGTATATATATATAGGGTCCGGTTCAGGAGAAAACCTCAAAAAAACGAAAAACTGAGGAACACTCTGGTGGCTCTTCATCTGGACGGTATGCACTTGTGCATACAGATAATTTGTAACATGCATTTGTGCATATGCACAAGTGCATAATGCACTTGTGCATAAAAACCAAAAAACAACATAATTTAGCTGTATGCATAAGTGCATACCATCCAGATGAAAGACTATCAGAGTTTTCTTCAGTTTTCCGTTTTTTTGAGGTTTTTCCCTGAACCTCCGTATATATATATATATATATATATATATATATGTATGTATGTAGGAAAATAAAAATTACAAAAAAAATTCTTGAAACCGGGTTGATCCGGTGGTTAAACCGTGACCCGGTCACCACACCGGGTCAACCAAAAAAACGGTTTTTAAAACATTGCACTTTAGAATCCATAGGATTTGGATTTCAAATCCATGCCCAATGCCAAGGATTTCCAAATCCATCATATGAGGGATTTTAAAATGGTCAACGGATTTGAAATCCGGTCAACGAAATCCTTTCCTGCAAACCAAACGCAGGATTGGAATGGATTTGAAATCCAAATTCCTCCAAATCCATTCCAATCCCGCAAACCAAACGCGCCCTTAGGGTGCGTTTGGTTTGTGGGAATGGATTGGATTTCAAGTAAGGATTTGGATTTAGAGGGATTTGAAATCCCTTTCATGTGTTTGGATAAGAATTTGAAATCCATCAGGCTTTATAATCCATCAGAGTTTGGATTTCAAATTCAGGCTCATTGCAAAGGATTTTGAAATCCATCAGGTAAGAGATTTTTAAATGGTCAACAGATTTCAAATCCGGTTATATATATATATGTATGTATGTATATATATGTATGTATGTATGTAGGAAAATAAAAATTACAAAAAAATTCTTGAAACCGGGTTGATCCGGTGGTTAAACCGTGACCCGGTCACCACACCGGGTCAACCAAAAAAACGGTTTTTAAAACATTGCACTTTAGAATCCATAGGATTTGGATTTCAAATCCATGCCCAATGCCAAGGATTTCCAAATCCATCATATGAGGGATTTTAAAATGGTCAACGGATTTGAAATCCGGTCAACGAAATCCATTTCCTGCAAACCAAACGCAGAATTTGAATGGATTTGAAATTCAAATTCCTCCAAATTCATTCCAATTCCGCAAACCAAACGCGACCTTAGTGTACAAATTCTAAATGAAAGTGAAAATGAAATCACACAATTTGGGAGGTTGTACACAACCACATATGCTATAAAAATGATCATATTGTTAGGAGTAATCTATACTATATTATAAAAACGGCATAAAAAACTCTTAATTACAACATTTTAAGCACAAGTTACAACTAATTAAAGCTAATTGCTTAATTTACAATATCTTAATGCTTTGGTACAACTTTTCCAAGCACAGTATCTCACATAATCATCTATTTGTGGAATGAATACTCATTTATTAATATAAATATTTATTTTTTTGGTGGAGGATTTTATAAAATAGATTTTATATTAGCATAATCTATTTTAAATGTAGATTTTACATTTAAATCTATATTAATTAGATGTAATATAAAATCTTTTTTCTTCCGTATTTTTTTATATTATATTTCATAATGATTTTTCCATATTTTATTTTATAAAATCTTTTTACATAATGAGATGTAATATAAACTATTTTTTCTTCTGTAATTTTTTTGCTAATATAAAATCTATTTTATTTTATAAAATCTACACGTATTTTTTTTACGAGCATTAAAAGAAGAAAAAAAGAAGGTTGATATGAATTAAAAATAAAAAATAACGAGATACACTAATAAATTATCGTATTCTTTAAAATAAAAATATTCCGCAATACTTTCCAAATTAACCAAGTGTAAAGAAAATAAAATAGAAACGATGTAGATATAAAAATATTCTTCCATATTTTTAATATGTTTACATTTAAATGTAAATCGAAAATGAAAATAAATGATTTTAAAATATTCTTTACATTCACTATAAATATATATAGTTTCTTTATGTATCATCCGAGTATAAGATGAAAACGACCGGTCGGGTGTCAATGGCGAACCTGCAACTGAACAAAAGATATTCCACTATATTTTTGTTTCTTTGAAAAACTACTTTTTTATATTTTATTTTATTTACTGAGGATTTGTTTATATTTTTCAAAACTCACAATCATATTTTTTGAAGTAGAGGAATAAGATATATATACATATCTTTATTTTTATCGACTAATACTATGAGGTCTTGAAGTCAATAGTCAGATAAATTTTCAAGTGGTACTGAGTGAATTTGAACTATACCAGTTGAGTTGCCGGTTACAAAAGATAGAATTTTTTTTTTCTTTGTCATATTTGATGTGGGTTGAATGTTGTTAATTAATCTACAGATTTATACGTTCAAAGTGATTGTCAAGTGTTGTCGAGGAGGTTTCAGAAAAATTGCAAAATCTGTAAAAACGTATGTTCATATTTATAATTATTTCAATAATAGTGATATGTTGTGAGACATGTCGTTTGAGTTTTAAATAATATAATACAAAACTATTACCAATATTATTGCACAAACTCATAACAACAAACGATTAAGAACATATGCAAGTTAACCACTTATGAAAATACATTCGTTTTTCACATTGTATTTCATTAATTGTTAATAGAGAAATTATGTTTCATTTTAACTCGTTTCAATATTCCAACAAAAAATTTATCCTCCCGTGCAATTCACGGACCCAACACTAGTCAATCCAAAATAGAAATATGTGTATATTTATATATTTAAATTTACAAAAAATGGAAAATTGCTAATATGAACATAAAACCAAAAACAATAATCATTCAAATCATTAAATTTTACTTGAATTTGTCGTTTCTTCGTAAAACCAAAACAAAATTAGGCGTGCACGATTGCAGTGTCCTAAGACAAAAGTTCATCGTTGGCATTAAAGTTTCCATACAAGATACAACAATTGTTAACCACAAGGCTTGTGGTGTAGCGGTAATCACCTGGGGAGTTCATAGCGCTCAACCCGGGTTCGATTTCCTGCATTCGCAACTTTGTAGCCACTAGGTATAACCTTAGGGCTGCATGCTTTAGCAGTCGGTTTCATTGACAAGGGATTAGTCTGGGCCAAAGGCCCAGGACACCCTTTCAAAAAAAAAAAGATACAACAATTGTATGCAACTTGTATTTTGATTTTTGAATACCATGTATAAACACGAAAATATACAATCGATATTATGTCAACATCACAACTTCAATTAGGGGCATTTTGGTAAATATAGAAAATTAAATAATATAACGATCAAAGTCGTGACTTTAATAACTTAACGACTTTTCGATAGTGTTTAAATATACTAAAAATCATTAAATTTGTATATTTTTAACTCTTTATTGGAAAAACAATAAATAGTGGGTAAAACGTGGCTCTAAATCCGGTCCACCGCTTCGGCCTAAATCGTATAATAATATATATGTCAATCACCTAGAAAAAATATATTTAAATTATAAAATATTTAAAATTGATTTTTTAATTATAAAATTATTTATAAACTCAGAGTGAGGGGTTGTTTGACAATTGTTGAATGGTTTGGTGCGGAATGATTAAGAGACTCTTATGATATAGTGCGAAATGAAATATGGTTGTTTGCTAATTGTTCAGAATGAAATCAGGGCTCTGAATGGTTAAGACAGGGTCATGATACAAAATCATTCAGAGGGTTTTGGAACCATTAAGAGGCAGCCATTTTTTTTTTGCCAAACAAGATTACCTCTTAACGATTTAGAGGTTGCCTCTTAATGGAACCATTAAGAGGTAAACAAACAACACCTGAAATGATTTTGAGGGATTTGAATGTCATGAAAGCGTTGAAATTGAAGAAATTTGAATTTGGAAGCATTTGAAATCTTTATTGTGTTTATTTTTAGGATTTCAAGAATACAATGAATTTTATTCTTTATAAATAATTTATAAAACTAAATTATAAATAATTACAAAAAATAATAAAATTATTTTTTATTAATTAATTAATACAAAATAAATGTTTTTGACATATTTTAAAATAATATTGAAATAAAATTCAAGTCCAAATCTCTTTTAAATCTAATTCAATCCATCAATTAATTTAGGTATGTATTTACAATTCAATATTTAAACAAACAAATAAAAAATATAATTTAAAGGAGATATTTGAATTAAAATATCAGAGCATCTCCAACAGCTTCTCCAAAATGGAGAAAAGGGAGATTTTAGGCATTTTTGTACTCCAACAGATTCTCAAAATCTTTCTCCAAAATGGAGAAAGTAGGAGAGAGAGTGTAATTTTTCTTCAAACATGGAGAACTCTCCAAAATCTCCAAAAATGATTACCATGAGAGAGAAATTATTTTTTTATTATATTTTACCAATAAGATTTCTTCAAATGAGATTAGTATGAGAGATAAATAATATTTTATTAGATTTATACAATATTTTAATATTATAAGTAATGACTTCATCTTCAAAACGGAGAATCTGTTGAAGATGGATGTAAATTTTTATGTAGATTTTAACTTTTAAATGTTTATTTTAGAGAGATTTTGAAGATGCTCTCAAATGTACTTGATGGACTATTTTTGTAAATTCATCGGAATTTTCTTTTTAATAAAAAAAATTATAATAAAAGTCAATTCAAAGTTTCAAACAGGCGCAACCGCCATTGAAAATTTGAAATACATAGTTTGGCAACATTCTATACGATAATATCTCAAAGATTGTTTTAAAAAACATTTTATAAAGAAAAAACTATTTAAATGGTCAAATTCAAAACCAACCTAAAAAAACTTTTTATTATATTTTAGGGATTTTTGAATTTGAATGTAAGAAAATCGATTTCTTTTTATTTTTTATTTATTTTTTCCAATTAAACCAAAATAGTCGTTATTTTGCAAGTACTCCTTTTAAATTAAATATAATCATATTTTACAAAATGATCATAAAAGACAAAAATATAAATTTTCACAACACATAGGGACTAAAAACGTAATATACTCTTTTGTTTTAAAACAACTATAAGAAAATTATTTTAAAACATGGGATTAAAAAAAAATTCAAAGTCCAAAACGAAACAATTTTGTTTGACTATTGGGCCCAACCACCCTCAACCCGACCCACCCTTATATTAGCCGTCACCATCTATCCAGACATTCATATCATACCTATCCGACTCTACTAACTCAAAAACCACCAACAACAAAAAAATCACTTTGATTTCGGAACACGAAATCTCGATTGATTTCAATATGGAGATGCATAAACATATCAATCTATCTTCTCATGATGATCAACATCGAGATCCTGATGATTTTGTCGATCAATCGACACCTGAGGTAATTAACTTCGATTTCAATCATCTTAAAATTGATGAAAACGGTTCGTATAAGCAACAATTGACGCCGGAATCGCCGGAAACTGACGACGACGGCGACGATGAGGATGAAGAAGAAGGTGAATTTACGTTTATGTGTATAGGCGATAACGATTCACCGAATCCCGAGGTGTTTGAAAACGGCCAGATCCGTCCGGTGTTTCCTTTGTTTGATCAGAGTTTGTTATTGAACGGTGATAACGACGGTGAAGGAAGACTCCGGTTGCCGATTCATGTTCCGGTGGATAAGGTTTTCATCGAATCGCCTCGACGATCGCCGTCGTCGATGGCGTCGGAAGGTGAAGAGGCCGACGGAGTAGCGGCGGGGACGATCTGCGCTTTGTCAAAGGAATCGGATACTGGTACGCCGGAGATGAATATGAAGAGCAACTCCACCGGATTCTCGAAGCTCTGGAGATTCAGAGATAAAATGAATCGGAGCAACAGCGACGGCCGTGACGCCTTCGTTTTTCTAGAAGCTCCAGAGAGGAGAACAACAACATCAACAGCGTCGTCGACGTTGATCGGAAAAGTGAACGCCGTCGATGAGTCACCGGCAAAAGTCAACGGCGCCGGAGTAGGAGGAAAAGCGAAAGTGGTGAAAAAAGGAACGAAGGCGAAAAAGGCAACGGCGTCGGCACATGAGGTGTATTTGAAGCAAAGAGGAGGGCAAACGGAGGATGAACGGCGGCGGTCGTACCTACCGTACCGGCCGGGATTAATGGGTTTTTTCACTAATGTGAACGGTGGGTTAAGCAAGAATGTACACCCCTTCTAAGCTGATGGAGGTTGTTGCTAAAGTTACCACGTGTAATATATTGCTATTACTGTTATAAAACATTTATTTTATTTTTCTTTTATTTAGCGGGTGTTTGAGATTTCTTATTTAAAACTTATCCTTATTTTAAAAAGTGCTTATCAACATAGTCAAATCGGAATTTTTAAAAAAGTGTTTGAATTAGTTTATTGTGGTACTAAAACGTAATAAGCTAATAAGTTGTTATTTAAAGGTGTTTGAGATTGCTTATAAATATAAAATAACCAAAAAAGTGATAAAACACTTTTCAAATAAGTTGATAAGTTAAAACCAAGGGGGTGTTTGGGATTGCTTATTTGAGGTGTTTTTTAACTTCTTGCGATTTGACATCGGAGATGAGCACTTTTGAGTGTTTAAATGGAGAAAAATAAAAAAAGCTTATAGCGGTGTCAAACCGCTGAAAATCTGTTTTGATAAGTCATTTGGTTTTAACTTATCAACTTATTTGAAAAGTGCTTATGACTTTTTGTGTTATTTTATATGTATAAGCAATCTCAAACACCTTTGAATAACAACTTATTAGCTTATTACGTTTTGGTACCACAATAAGCTAATCCAAACACTTTTTTTAAAATTCCGATTTAACACCACATGAGTTGATAAACACTTTTCAAAATAAGCATAAGTTATTTTAAATAAGCAATCCCAAAACCCCCCCAAATGACTTATCAAAAAGTGCTTTTCAGCGGTTTGACACCGCTATAAGCCATTTTAATTTTTCCTCTTCCAAACACTCAAAAGTGCTTATCTCCGATGTCAAATCGCAATAAGCTAAAAAACACCTCAAATAAGCAATTCCAAACACCCTCTTAATTGGATGTGTGTTTAAAAGCCAACATCAAATTTAGGGTAGTTCTTCTATGTATTTTTTGACTTTATAATTATTTATTGATGTTTAAAAAAAATTGCATGAGACTCATAAAAGAAGTTTTTATAAAAATTATTATTGTAGACTTTTATGTAGGTTCTTAAAGCATCTCTAAAAAAATTGATGGGATTGAATAAAAATAATAATTTTTCTCTCTTGCCATCAAGTTTTATAGAATTCTCTAAACTTAAAGTTTTGCTCTTATAAAAAACAAGATAGCAAAGATGTTGGACACATTTAGAGAAAAAAAATCTTTTTTTCTTTTCTATTTCATAGAAGTCATTGGAGATGCTTTTTAGTTGAAAGTGGTGCAGCAAGAAAAAATACAAAAAATATGTTATTATAAAAAATTCCATTGAAGATGCTTTAATTGGGTTAGGCTAAATACACCTCTATGTATCGTTAAATATTTTAACACCTCTACCTACTAAATGCACCTTATGATTCAATCTTATCTTATAAGTATTACTTAGGGTTGTAAATTATGCAATGTATTTATTTTCTCTTTTTAAGAGCAAATTAACTCTTTTTCTATCAATTCTTTTTTCTCAAATAATTAACATCCCCCAACTTTTTGGCAAGACTACAAAAGGAATATAATTCCATGTTGGGTTAACATTAAGAAACGAAACAAACATGGGAAATAATTAAATTCTTTATGTTCCACCCAAATTATTAAACACTTTATCTGGTCAATTCCATTGGTTTGGTATGGATAATATATTCCCCCCTTTCCAAAATAAGGGGTTGTTTTTTTTTTTTTAAAAACCTCTTAATAACTCTTAAGTCTGAATCGTTCATACTTTTTTACACACAACCTCTTATTAATCATAACTAAAATAAGACTTCAGACTTTAGACCTCTTGAAAAACAAACGACACCTAAGTGTCTACATTACTATTTTAGTTTGCCCCAAAATAAATGTCCACTTTCAAAAGTAAATTTTTACTTTTTCATTATACCTTTAATTATGTGATGGAGAAAATTTTTCTCTCTATAATTAAGGGTAAACTTGTCCTATTGTTAATTAAAAAATATAATAATTACACGTTCTTAAAACTGTGTGTCATTTTCATTATGGACATTTATTTTGGGATGGAGGGAGTAATAGATTTTATAGTAAATTACAAATATCGTCCCATGCTTTATAGGAAAACTATAATATTCGTTGTTAGACTTCAATAATTACATTATAGTCTGTGGAGTAAACTACAAATTTGGTTCATGTGGTTTGTCACAAATAGAGCTTTTCATCCCTGCAATTTTGAAATTACAAGATGACCATCAAAGTTTGTAAAAATGTCTGGATTTTTCTCCCTTTCTTTAACAATCGTTAATTTTTTTTGTTAAATGAAGGACATTTTCATTTTTGTATAGATTTTTTTATTTTTTACCTAATCAAAAACCACAAGGATCAAAAATCATAAAATCAATTTTGATTGGGTAAAAAAAAAATCGATGAAAATGGAACTCATTTAATGGAATTTTTTTAATGACCGTAGGAGGAACAAATCTGGGCGTTTTTCAAATCCTGATGACCATTTTGTAATTTCAAACTACAGGAACGTAAAGTGTTATTTTTGACAAACCATAAAGACCAAATTTGTAGTTTACGCCAGTTTGTATTTTACTACGGTTTTTCCTTAAGTATGCTTATATGCTTTTGTTCATTTATTATGTTTTTAACAAGAGTAAAATGCAAATTTGGTCCCCGTGGTTTGTCAAAAAATATCACTTTTAGTCCTACATTTTTGAAATTACAGTGTAGTTATCAAGGTTTGCAAAAACATCCAAATTTGGTCCTTTCTAACGGCTGTTAAGAAATTTCATTAAATGATAGGCATTTTCATCATTTTATTAAATTTTTTGGTCTTTTATTCAATCAAAAAACGATTTTATGATTTTGGTCCATGTGGTTTTTGATTACGTAAAAGACAAAAATATCGATAAAAGAACAAAAATGTTTCTCGTTTAACGAAAGAAGAAAGGGATCAAATCCGGACGTTTTTGCAAATCACGAAGGACATCTTGTACATTTGAAGCTGCTGGGACAAAAGTGTTATCTTTGACAAACCACATCGACCAAATTTGTAGTTTACTCTTTTAATAAAAAAAAATGTGTACAAGTCCTTAAAGCGGAAATAAAAATTACTAAAAAAAGGGCAAATTGTATGAAAAAGTAACATACTTTGTTTTAATTCCTATTTTAGGTAATGTACTTTTAAAACATTCATTTTGGTACATGAGATATGAAATCTCAAACTTTTAAGTATCTGGGTGACCGGTTTAACCATTAACAAGTTACCATGATGACATGGTGAATGATATGACATCCAACTCAGTATTATTTGTTTACATGGCAAGTGATGTGGATATCTTTTATATAAAATGTTTATAATAAAAAATAAAATAAAAATCTAATCTTCATCTCAAGAACAACCCAACATCTTCCCCTTCCTTTCCATCTTCCCCATTGTTCATTCTTCAAAGAACAACCCATATTTAACAAGAACTCAAACTAACTAAATCCTAGATTAAAATTTTGTGTAACATCAAAATCTTCTCCTTTGACAGTAAGTTTGATTTTTTTTAAATCTTAATTTTTCTAACATTAAAAATTTATAAATAGAACTTGGTATCCCAACTCTCATCTTGTTTGTTTAGAGGAATGGGGGAAGGAGGGATGATAGGCAAATAAATACAGATATGAGAGAATGTGAAAGTGGAAAAGGGATAGGTTAAGAAACCAGATATGAGGGAAGGGAAAAAGCATTAGGTGCCGTTTGTTTTTTAAGAGGTCTAAAGTCTGAAGTCTTATTTTAGTTATAATTAATAAGAGGTGGTGTGTAAAAAGGTTTGTACGATTCAGACTTAAGAGCGATTAATAGGTTTTTAAAAAAAAACAAATACCCCCTTAAAAGAACTCACTCCAACTGATCTACTTCGATTGGATTCATCATCTCTGATTGAATTTGATAAATCTCCCAGCTTCCTAACAAAGATAATTTCTCAGAGCAATGTTATTAATATGTGTAATCATATAAATGATTGACACCCTATAAATTATTCCAAGTAGATTGAGTATCAAATTTTAGGGGATGGGGAGGGACGCTAGGGAATAATAAGGAAGAAGATGTATGGCGGTATGGGTTCTTTCTGGGAATAATTATTTAATTAATACTATTAGGATTTTCATTTTATTTTTTACCATAAACATTTAAAATAAAAAAGATATATATTTTAACAATAATTTTATATAAAAGATATCCACATCACTTGCCATGTAAACAAATAATACTGAGTTAGATGTCATATCATTAGCCACGTCATCATGGTAACTTGCTAATGGTTAAACCGGTCACCCAGGTTTGAGATTTCATATCTCAGGTATCAAAATGAATGTTTTAAAAGTACGTTACCTAAAATAGGAATTAAAACAAATTACGTTGCTTTTTCATGCCCTAAAAAAACCCTAAACTAACATAACCTCCTACAAAAGTTAGGGTAGTTTTAAGTTGAACTTATTTCCAGTCCCTTTCCCTATCTCCTATTGGTCCATATATGCATCCAATAGCTCTTGGATCTACAACATCATCATCTCACTAGGGGTGTAAACGAGTCAAGTGATCGAGTCAAGTAGTAGGTTATTCGAGGTCGTCTCGGAAAATTAATATCAGTTCAACGCCCGTTTATGGGTTCGAACTCCCAATCGATTAACTTGTTTATTGGCTTGAACTCAATAATTTTTATATTTTTATTGTATGATTAATGAACATGTTTGGAGCGAAAAAGTGTTTGCTCAAATGGCTCGGTTCCACTCAAAAAATTTAATCGAGTTTTCAAACGAGTCAAGTCGAACATAGCCGTCATGAAACTTGGTTGGTTAAGTTAATCGAGTTTTATTTTGTGTTCGGATCGACTCGAGCTCGAGATAAACGAGCTCGAATAACCCCTACACACAATGAAGGATGACTGCTCTTGTACAAAGGGAGCTGCTTCAACACGACCTTCTAGCCCTCTTCGGCAACTGGCCCTACATCTAGCGGGCTTGGGAAAAAATACATGGGTCTGGGCTCAACTCACCAAGCTCGGAAAACTAACAAAAATCTAACTAAAAACCCAAGCAGAAAAAAAAAAGTTGGATGCATATGATTAAAGCCTAAATACATAAAACAAATCACAAACTCTCTTGGCCAATAACTTGCTTATGACAAAATAGGTTTGAGAATATGTAGACCCCATTTCAAATAAGCCCTTTAGGGTGCGTTTGGTTTGCAGACTAGGTGGGACAGGACGGGACAAAAATTCACTGTCCCATGTTTGGCGTGACATGGGACAGGACAAAAGTTAACTGTCCCATGTTTGACGCGACATGGGACAGGGACAAAGACTGGACAGCGTGGGACAAGATGGGACAAAAAGGGGTATTTTCTTGTTCCACCAAAATAGGTGGAACAACATGGGACATAAATGAGACAGAAACTAAAAATCACTGATTTACCGCCATTTGATATATAATCCTGATATGGTATTAGTCTGAAGGGTTACCACTACCCATCGTCGCTACTACCACCATCGGCAGCCACTAGTAGCCACCGCCAACCACCGTCGACCACCTCTACCTATTTCACAACCATAACAACCTCCTCCACCACCTCCACAACCATCGGTCATCGCCACCACGACTACCATCGTCGACCACCTCCACTAACACCGATCACCACTACCTATTGTTGCCACCACCATCGACGGCCACCGGTAGCTACCACCAACCATCGTCGACCACTTCCACCTCTTCCTTCACTACTACAACAACTTCCTCCACCACCTCCACAACCATCGCCCATCGCCACCTCCACCAATCACCACTACCTATTGCCGTCGCCGTCACTGACGCTCACCGCCAACCACCGTTGCTGGTTGCCACCACTGTCGCTCGCCGCTAACCATCGTTGGTAACCTCCGTCTCTTCCTCCACTACAATAACCTCTATTACCACCGTGCACCGCCACCACCACCACCACTACCTCTATTACTATCTTTCACCTTCTTCACAACTATCGTCTTTCACCGGCCACCCATCGTCTTTTATCTTTACTCGTCGCTGCAACTATGCATCCACCAATTCATTAAGATCTTCCCAATTGAATCAACTATTATATTTTTTTATATGAATCGGATTTTTTCGAACTACCACCAATTATTTCAGATTATTCATTCAAATTTCCTACTATTGTTTTTGTATGTATTTATATGTTTGAAAATTGTGTAAAAAAATTAATAATGTTTTTAATTAAATTATTTAAAGATATACTTTATTTGTGTTATTTATTACTATTATATGACATATAAAATTATCAAACAAGTTTTCTAAAACTTGTCCAGTCCTGTCTTAGTCGTACCAAACATAAGACAGCCATTTGTCTTGTCCTGTCCAGTCCTAGCTTCTTGTCCTGTCCAGTCCTGTCCAGTCTCATCCAATCTTGTCTGCGTACCAAACGCTACCTTAGAGAGAAGTGAAGTTCAACGTGTATCCATAAAAAAAAATGGTGCAAGTCTAGCTAATGCGGGACTCCAACATTCCCCCTCCAACATAGGTCCTAAGAGTGTCGAATGGGCCCGGCTAGATGGGCACTAACTGTACCATAGTGTCGGTCCTTATATTGGTAAACTTTAGCTCTGATATCATGTGAAAGAATATAAAACCCCATTAAATTACTCTTTATAAGACCCCGAAAAGAGAGATCCCATCATATATTTATCCCAATTTATTTAGTATTCTGTACATGTATCCGAGAGGCAAAGTGCTACAATCTTCCTATTCTGTATACTATAGTTACGTATTTGGGCATTAAAAGTTGATTATCGGCAACCTCAACTTGCCCACATGGAACCCGCCTTCGAGGACACAATGTGAGGGGCATTTTTTGAATCAGTCAGCAGTTGGGTCTAGCCAGGGGGATAGAACCCAAGACCTGTCTTGTATCTGAGCAAAGTCGCCTCACCCTTTTGCCAATTGAGCTACACGCTAGAGGCTCCTAAAGGTATGTATTGCTTTAACATAAATGACGTAAATCGTATATTTCTAGCCTCAGATTAGGGTTAAGATATATATTTGAGCAGTCTTCATAAATAGTTCCATCAGCAGGTTCTTGGTGGGTATGAAATCCCCTCTCTTGGCACTCCCTCAAAACATTCATCCCATCGGCATCGGATAATCGGAAAAAACCGTAACTCCTGCCATGAGTAAACTATTGTAAATTGAACAAATGCTTCATTTCTCATGAAAGGCTATGATATGGTTTCTTATTTGGTCTATTGCTTTTCTACGTATCATTTACGTAAAAACAATCGGACAAAATGATTATTTACTTTAACCGAGACTACAATTCTGAGTTCTTATAAGAAAAATCTTATCCTATAGTGTCTATCTATTACAAATACATATAGAGACCCAACCTCAAATAGAAACCAACTAAATGTTACAAACCGTGAAAATCAGTTTTATGTGTTGTTTCATAGATGAAAGAACACATGTGAAATGAAACGAGTGAAAATCAACAAAAACCATCCAATGAGCTTGAATGCAAGTTATGATTTAATTGTTCCAGATAGTATGTTCTTGTGCGTTTCATGTATAAACGTATTTTTTTGTTTTTTTCACACGCAAAAAACATTACTTGACGTTTCATCTTATGAAAGATGAAACATCACATGTGTTGTTTCATAACTTTTAGACGGTTTTTATTTGATTTGTCCCCTACAAATTGAAAAAGTATTTTTTTCTAGTTGATTGTATAGTGTATAGCTTCCAAGTACAGGACACAAAAAAAATAGGCGGTTATTCAATTTTCATCATGTAATGATTATAATTATTCAATCCTTTTCTTCTTTGTATCATAATCCAATCAACTAAAGTTATTCCAGGTGTTGCAATAGAATGTGCAAACAGAAATAGAAGTTTCACATTCCTAGGAACAGAAAGATAGTACAATAAGGATTTAGATCCCTAAAGTTCTTTACAAATTAAGTTGTAATTTTTTACCCTATTTTATTACACATGCTTCTTTTGTTCTTACACAAATGCAACAATTTGGGATGTCCCAGAATAAATGCAACACTTCCATTTTTGGGGGTAGGTTGAGAATAAACTCCTATTCCATTAGAAATTACCTTTGATTTTCGCATAGAAGATTACTGTTGTTTTTATCAATATTGAACACCATTTTAGATATTTGACTAATAGTCAAACGCTTTCACTCAACTATGTATCCACTCAAATGTCGCATTTATTTTGGGTTGGAGGAATCCTATGGATCGAGTTGGGAGAAAGCACAACTATTGGGGATGTTTGGTTGGTTTTCCATTAAGTCCTATATGGATAAAGTCGTATGTGTTGATTAATCTGTCTGTATAGATTTAGAAGCTTTTGTTCGAGAGAGTTTTTTCATAGATGGAAGAAACGTGTTTTTAATTGGGAAAAAACAAGTTTGAAAAAAACTTGGCTTTATTGGGAAAAAACAAGTTTGAAAAAAACTTGGCTTTCTACATAAAGCTCCCCCCCTAGAATCTTACTGATTAAGCCACTTTCTATATCATCAAGTCACTACCAAACAATCATATATAGCTGACCGAATAAGCGGTGAAGTCCCATTAAGCTGCTAGCAAACATGCCCTAAGCCCTAAGGTTGATTTAGAAATTGGACCTACGGAAATAAGTTTTTTGTTGTTATTAGTTATGCATTAGACATCATACGAAGTGAGCAGATGCATAATTGTTTGATGGTATTCATTGATTGAGTTGACCTGAACTTAAACCTCTTATAGAAAGGAGATTGAAGTTGCTGAGTAAGAGGGGGAAGGGGGGGGGGGGGGGGGTCAACAGTGAAAATGATTCAAGTTTTCACTTGGTTCTTGACTCAAAAAAGAACTAGAAAGAAAGAAAAAGTGCATAATGGGTACGAAAAGAGTCGGAATTATGAGGGCATACCTTGATGCATCTGTCGGAGCCATGACAATGGCAACGGCCTCTGGTAACATCACCTGGAAATAGTAAATAAATCGACAAAAGTTCGAGTTTCATGTCCACAAAGTGACTAAAATCAAATTAGCTTACAAGATAAACTTGACACAAATCTAACTGTAAGCATGTTATATGACTATATCAACAAAATGAGAGGAAAAATGAAAGACTGTACAGAATTAATCTCACTGGATGGAACTGTTTATATTCTTGTAATGATGATTATCAAGAATTTCCTTAGGCAAGGGCACGTTTGGTTTGACGGAATGTTTTTGAGGGATTTGGAATCTTTGGTGTGTTTGGTTTGTAGGATTTGGAATGGAATTGAATTGAACTCCATTCTTTACAAGTAATTTATAAAAAAAAATTAAATTACCTTTTATTAATTGATTATTACAAAACAAGTGTTTTTAACATATTTTAAAACATTATTACAAACAAATTCTATGAAATCCTGCCAAACCCCAATTACCCCCATGGGATTTCTAAGTCTCATGTTTGTGGGATTCAAATTCCAGACGTTCCTCTAAACCAAACGCGGGAGTGGAATGAAATTCAATTCCAAATCCAACCAAATCCCGCAAACCAAACAGGCCCTAATTAGTTTTAAATTTTGAACTAGCAAGTTTTGCAGGGAGTCCTATAATTGATTGTAAATAACATTACCGACTTTAGTTGGTAATTTTCATTATAATGTATACATATATGTTTTTTGAACAAGCAAGTTTTTGCAAGGAATACTATGGTTGATCATAAATACGATTACCAACTTCAGTCAGTAATCTTCTTTGTAATGTATACATATATGCAAGTGTGTGCATGCATATGCACACATAGTTTAAAGATTATATTGGCTTGATTATACATACGCAATTCACACAGAATTCAGCATGGTATTTACAAATTACAATCACCAAAAATATTTGTAAATTAATACATCGGTTATACCTGATAAGAATATTGAGTATGCAGATCAACAGACGACATAAAACAACTTTGGGAAGGATGTGTCTGAAGATAAAAAAAAAATAACAATATATTTGATCAAGAGAACATCCAGAAAAAGAAAAAGAAAAGATGAAGAACCAGACAAAGAAAATAAGTATTAGCTGACCATGTAACTATCAAAAACATAAAATAAAATGAGAAATTGACGTAAATAGCCATTTTGGCCGAGTGAATTCATCTCTTAGCCATTTCTCTCCCACACTTTCTAAAAAATCACTACCTCCACAAGTGGCAGCTCAGCAACTTGGGGAAGGGCAAAAAAAAAAGAAGAAGAAGAAATTTGGTCCCTGTAGTTAGTAAGTTGCTGAAGTGCCACTTGCTGAACGGCCACTTGCGGAGGTAGTGATTTTTTAGAAAGTGTGGTAGAGGAATGGCTAAGAGATGAATTCATTCCGCCAAAATGGCTATTTACGTCAATTTCCCAAATAAAATGTACGCTAAAATTAAGCTTACGCTCTTGTATTGACCAAAAGATTGTTGAAGAAGCAAGTAATTTCAACAACGATCAAGAGATTAATTTAAATGCATACTGTTAGCAAACAGAAATACACCATTATAGCCTTTGAATAACCAAATTTTAACTACAATAAAGCCTATGAATGCCGTTAAAGCCCAAAATACAGTTTACAAAACGAAACGAGAAGATACAGAAAGACATACATGAATCCATCCAACAGGGACGAGGGATTGTTCATTTTGAATGGCAAATATCTCCTCTTCGTTAACAGCCTGACACTAATAATGAGCAGAACAACGTAAATTCTCGAATATTAAATATTATGTAGAGAAATGGGAAAACATATAACAGTCTGAAACAGTTAAAAGATAAGGAAACAAACATTCAACTTACAGAGCTAGAAGTCGCATCTTGTTTTGGTATTATAAGAGTTGTTACGTAATAGGTCCGTTCTTTCTGGAAACAAAATTTTTAATCAGTATACAAGCTACTCAATTGCATAGTCAACATTTTTAAATCTATTTAGACAACCTCACTATTAATGTAAATGAAACCACCATACAGGAAAAGTAACAAGTATCATGATAATTAATTAATTATAAACCAACATGAGGCAACACAGTATGAAGCTTCAGCTAAACGAATCAAGTAAAAATGATGCATAAATTATTTTCTCCAGACTGGCGAAACTGCCTCCTTCCATGAGCAATGTTAGGGAAAAAAACGAAAAGAAGAAAAATGCCCATTTATGTGCTATTAGAGCATCTCCAACAGCTATGCTAAAATAGAAAAAAAGAGGGATTTTAGCAATTTTTTTGCTCCAACAGCTACGCTCTCTTGTATCCTAAAAAGAGGAGAGAGATGATAAAAATCTCCAAATTCGGAGAAATCTCTAAAACCCATTTTTTAAGAAAGAGAAATAATATTTTAATCTTTTCACCAATAAGAGGCATTGAAATAAAATGTTTAGAAGAGAGAAATAATATTTTATTTAATGCATTGATTATTTTAATAATATAATCAATGCTCCAGTCTCTAAAATGGAATAGTTGTTGGAGTTGGAAGTGATTTTTTTTAAAGATTTTGACTTTTGATACTCTATTTTAGAAAAAAAAAGCATAGTTGTTGGAGATGCTCTTAGAAACCAAAATTTCAAATGGTGATGAAGTAACACATTCCACTAGCAAAAAACAAAAGTATAGATGTATACATGTTTGGAATTATCGCATTTTAGCAACAATTTAACTATATAATAGCCTAGTTAGGATCATACGATAATAGGATCAAGTAATATTTAACAACAAAGATAAATCTGAGTTGTTTATAACAATCACAGAGAAGTTCTATAAGAAAAGCTCATAAGCTTTTTGCATCATTTTTAAGAATTTGGTGCAATATATAATAAGATTACAGTGACCAACATTAATGGTCAAGAGCATGGATCTTACAAGAAATGCGCCAAGCACGCCACAGGTCTCCAAATCCTTGCTTGTGTTGTCTTTGGCAACGTCAAGAAAGCCATTTAGCAATTGTGTCGACTGAAAAAATTAAACTTTATTAAGATTAATGACTTCTTTGGTTTCCACAAGCAATGTGCAAAAACTCATCCACATGGATTGAAAATGAGATTTGCGAGTTCCTTATAAGCCTTAAGTTGTGGGCTACCAATAACTTCCACCATGGTTTTAAGTTAGACTCGAAGTTATTGGGCCAGCCTATTGCTTTCGGCTTTGGGGTGTTACAAATGGTATCAGAGCCAATCCTTGTACCATCGAGATGGTGGGGCAAACCTCATCAGATATGATGAGTCCTCGAGGGGGTGTTTGTAACATCTTAGGCGAATCCCACATCGCTGATTACAAGGATGAAGATTCTGGGCAGGTGTGACGAGGACGTCAGGAATTTAAGTGAGGGAGTTTGTAACAACTCGTCCCACATGGATTGAAAATGAGATTTGTGAGTTCCTTATAAGCCTCAAGTTGTGGGCTACCAATAACTTCCACCATAGTTTTAAGTTGGACTTAAAGTTATTGTGCCAGCCTATTGCTTTGGGCTTTAGGGTGTTACACAATGCAGGGTAGTCTGGAAGTGTAAAATTGGAAATGGTCAATCACAGCTAGTTACGATTTTGCATTACAATTAAGTCAAACGACAAAAGGGTTCCGAATCCTTACTATGTGGACATCTTTGAGGACATTGGATGTTGTTGATTCATCAACAAAAGATTTTGGATGTCTATTCTCTGAACTTGGACTTGTGATTCGTGAAACCTCTGCCGCATGTGGTGCCTTGTGTATGCAGGAGATTACAGGAGAAGGATAAGAATGAGTAACTCTGCATATATTAGGTTGCGTAATACCTATTTTCTTCATTAGGATGTCGCCTGCAGGTGCCAAGTGGGAATCTTTGAGCCAATACCAGTTCGCTGCAGTATGCCTGGAAGAACCTTGAGAGCAACCAGTTTACATCTTAAGTACTGGCATTTCTGCAAGCAAGGATACATATGAGTTCTTGTGAAGAGTTTGCAAGCATTAAACTAATGAGCACCGAAGTAATGTTCTATGATTACAACTTATTGTTCAGACAAAGTTTGAGATGAAATTGTTTGTGAAAATCCACTAAATTTGTATGACAGGAAGGAAAAAAAACAATTGATGTTAGTGATGAGTCAAAGGCTTACAAACAAAACGTGTTATTGACCGAAATGATATTTTTATGAAGAAGCTCGGAATTGGAGTTAATGGACTAATGGTCTTCATCAACAAATTCCAAGATTCCAAATGGCGTGAGGCGTGGCGGTGAGGCCAACCCTCTAGCCTTAGGAGCCAAGATGAAGTCATGGCGTTTTCAAGGCGTGACTTATGGCGTCAGATTTCTAATTCATATATAATATTATATAAAAACATATGTTTTGTACCGCTACTCAATGAGTCAATAGTAAGCAAGTTAGATTATGTTATATATTAAAAACTAGCAAATAAAACATTAAAAACGTAAAGAAAAATCAAATATCGCATTACGAAAACTGCGCATTAGGCCATGGCGTGGCATGGGCTTAACGTGGCGTGAGACAGAAGCCTTGTGCCATGACGCGCCATGGCGTCTCTGCGGCGAGTTTTTTAGAACAGTGACAAATTCTAGCAAGTTTGAAGAGGAGGAACAACAGCAGCCCATGGAGATCAATCCACAAGCAGGTCCAACCATAGAAGAACATAGAGGTGCTAGTCCGAGCTCCCGGACTATCATAGACATCCTCGATGTGGAAAAAAATGCATGCGTATGGATGGAAAATTATTAGATATATGAGATTGGTCGATCTGAAAACAATGGATATTTAAATTGCAGCCATAGAACCAAAGAGTGCTTGAGAGATAACCAAATCTCCAAAAGGGAATAAGTTAATTAAAGTTAAATGGATTTATAAAACCAAATTCAAAGAGAATGGCAAAGTTGAGTAGTTGACAAGTATACAAGCACAATTTGGTAATAACTATAAAGTAGTGTTTGCACCACAATTTGGTAATAATTATAAAGAAGTTTTCAGACTGAAAAGGCATCATATAGACTGTTTGGTATGGTAGTATCGATGCATTTTTCAATTTGACAAGTTTTAAGAAATGTCCATATGAGGGCACGCTTGCTACTAAAAGCTGAAAACGAGAAAATGTAGATTTAGTAGGTTACTGATATCAGCCTAGCAATACAAAAGATTCAGATGATGGAAAACCCACTTCTGGCAATGAGATCATGTCAAGTCTTTATATACGGCAAAACTCACGCACACTCCTCAGCTTGGGTGAGGCTTGAACCCTTGACCTCCAAGAAGGTTGAGTTACCGGGTCCCGTTGGGCCAATGGCCCTTTGGTGATTCAGGAGCAGGTTCATGGTCATCAAAGAAACGACGAGCTATTACACTGTTAAACACCAAAACAGAGTTTGTAGCACCAACCTCTTGCACCTGTCTAGCAATTTGGTTGAAGAAAATTCTAGTGGAACTTCGTCACACAAGAAGGACCTACTGCAAATTGCAATTCATTGTGAAAGCATTTTTATTTTTATTTTTTGATGAAGTAGTGAAAGCAATTATGAAGAGGCTACAAACATCCATTTTTAATGCAGTGGTGAATAACAAGTTGCAGATAATTAGTTCATATGTGAATCAGTTAATTGGTTCATATATGAATCACAAGGGTTCATATATGAAGAACATTAAGCTGAAGTTGTAGGCTTATTAGCTTAAGGGAGGGATTATTGGAACGTGGTTTTTAATTAGGCGTTGTCAAATCCTATCCTTTAAAACTTAAAAATTCATCGGAGCATGAGTAGTCTTCCTCTTTACTGGGTTTAGTAGTAGTATGAGTCTTTAAGAAGTGGTTTTGTTAAACATCGGTGTTTTGGTGATTTATAATTATTCGGGTAGCTTTCGCCCAATGTGTAGAGTGGGTAGCACATCTCTCAGACCTTAAGCATTTAAGAGCATCTCCGACATCTATGCTAAATTAGAGATTTAGGGTATATCTTTGCTCCAACAACTATGCTATACTGTATGCTAAAATAGATAAAAGAAGAGATAAGGAGGGTAGAAATCTCCGAATTTGGAGAATTTCTAAAACTCCATATTTAAAATAGAGAAATAATTCTCTCACCAATAGGAGACATTGAAATTAAGTGTTTAGGAGAGAGAAATAATATTTTATTAAATATATTGAATATTTTAATAATATAGTTGATGATAAAATTGCTAAAATAAAATAGTTATTGGTGTTGGATGTGATTTTTTTTAAGAGATTTTAACTTGATACTCTATTTTAGAAAAAAATTATAGCTGTTGGAGATATTGAATGTTTGTTTCAATTATATACTTGAAGTTAATATCTTTGAGTGTTTGTTTCAATTATATCATATCTCTTCCATTCTATAATTCTACTGCTCAAATATATACACGATCCCAATTCCCGTGGATCACAGATGGGAACCAAGACCAAATTAAGCAACTATGGCTTAGCTTAACCCTAATCGCAAGCATGTGAACGTATCTTACACATACACATAAGACTTCTTCCATCCAACATCAGGCCAATTACCAATATGAACAGGAAAACCCTATGTAATTCTCATACGCAGATGAAAACACTGAGCAAAAAATTAATTCTAGATCCATCAGAAACTTCTTGTTCTTACGATAAACCCTAATTGTTATATAATTAACATATGAATTTCGAATCATCTAACGATCCGCAATTAAGAAACTGATCATGGAAATTTGTGCTTACTGGGCTAAAACGTTGCAGCAAAAGCAAGGAATCCTTTTGGTGAAATCGAACAAATCCGCGTAAATTGCATCCAATCTTTTATCGCAACTTGTTAATTTGATGCATTCTTCATCATCATCGGCTTATCTGTTTTCGATCAGTGTGCCTTTTTGGGGGTATAAAATTAAAACAAGTCAAAAGTATTCCCACCCGCCAAATTCCGCCCATCCATGGTGGTTGAGTGCGAAATTACGAAATAGCCCTTCTTAGTAATTTTCAAATGAAATAAAGGGTTAAATGGTCTTTTAAGCGATTTCTATTGTGATTACGAAATATGTAACACCCGGAAATTCTCAAGGTAAGTATTTGTTCCCTTAATACATTAATTGTGCCTATGTGAGAGTATGAGCCTTTGTAGGCATTTTATGATCGTTATTATATTGAAATGTCATATAAATTGATTTATCATCTTAATGATTTTAACCTCGCGCTCGTTATCAAAATTGGCTAAGTTTTTGGGCTGGCATGAGGGTGGCGCGAGAGTGTCACGCGATAGTGACATTGTCACTATCGCCGGTCACTCTCGCGGGAGGTGTACCGTGAGTGGGGTTGGGTTCGCGATAGTGACAAATGTCACTATCGCCGGGCACACTCGCGCAGTTTGTACCGCGGGTGACTTGAGGGTTTCGCGATTGTGACTCGCGATAGTGCCCTTGGCACTATCGCCGGACACTCTCGCCGTCGGGGTGCAGGAGCTTTAAATGAATTCTAATCTGATTTCAACCTCATTTATCTCAAACCCTCTCTTCTCTTTGGCGATTTTGGAGACTCTCAAACCGATTTCTTCCTCTCAAAACCCTAACCCTCTTAAATGCAACTCTTTTTGGTGGTTGGATCTTCACACTTGCAATAACTCCTCTCAAGGTCATCTTCTAGGGTTCATAAAGCTCAACTTCTCATCTCCAAGTTTATCCTCCAACTTCTAGGGTTTACATATTTTCTAGGTTTTGGTTCAAAAACCTAGATTGTGAGTTTACTAACCCTTTGTTAAAACTAGATACACATCATAATCTTTTATTTATATTATTGTAACATTTCTCTCAATGTTTACCTTTACGTGTTCAAGTACTTGGTGATAATCTTTTGAATAATATGTTGGAATATCTCTTATGAATATTTTACCATGATTTGCTCTATTAGTTGAATATTTGGGGTTTGCTTCATGAATGTACATTATTGGTATTATGGAATGATTTGGGATATATGTGGCATAGTAAATGATAAATTCTACTTGGAATGCCTTTTTGGTGATTTAATATCTAAACATTGATTATGTTGGTATTTGGGTCTCATATTGGACTTATGTGTTAAAATGGTAACATTGTACCCATGGTTGGTATCGAAATGTGTTGGTTGAAATATACCTCAAGACCTCCTATAAATTATGTTGGACGAACCAAGTCAGTAGACACTAGGAGGATGTAGTCTTGGATGCCACCGTGATTGTAGGAATGACAACGGGCCGGGTGTAACATCCGGAATTTCAGGTAAGTATGAAGCCTTGTTAATCTTATGTATATGTGTTTATCAAAGTAGAAATTATATGCTTAATTGCCATTTCCGTCTATGTTAATTGCTTGGTGTCGGATTGGAAGTTTTAGACTAGCATTTGTTGGGCAGTGAGTTACGTGTATGAGGCCTTGTTAATCTTATGTATATGTGTTTATCAAAGTAGAAATTATATGCTTAATTGCCATTTCCGTCTATGTTAGTTGCTTGGTGTCGGATTGGAAGTTTTAGACTAGCATTTGTTGGGCAGTGAGTTACGCGACTTAGTCGCGGGTGGAAGTCGCGGCACAAGCCGCGTAATCCACTGGAGTCTTCACAGTTGAGCACACGGGCGACTTATGCCGCGGGTGCAAGTCGCGATCGACCTGCATTCCCCAAAACCCCTCTTTGTCCGATTTTCTTCCATATTTTTCTCATCCTTCTCTCTCCCTTGGCGATTTTTGGAGTTCTTAAATCAGTTCCTTTTCTCACCAAACCCTAACCCCCATAAATACAACCTACATTGGTGGTTGGATCATTGGAATCTTGCATTAACTCTTCTCAAGTCTTCAAGCTTCACCTCCAAGTCTCATCTTCTTCTAGGGTTTCATCTTTTCTAGGTTTTGAGATCAAAACCTAGATTGTGAGTTTACTAAACCTTTTGTTAAAACTAGATACACATCATAATCTTCTATTGGTATTATTGTAACATTTCTCATGTTGGTTACCTTTATGTGTTCAAATACTTGATGATAGCATTATGTACAATATGTTGGATTATCTTCTATGAGTATTTGTCATGCTTTACTCTATTGGTTGAATATTTGGGATTTGCTCCATGAATGTACATTGATGGCATTTTGGTATGATATGGATTATATGTGGTATAGCAGATGATAAATTCTACATAGAATGCCTTTTGGCAATTTAATATCTAAACATTGATTATATTGGTATTTGGGTCTCATGATAGACTTATGTGATAGGATGGTAGCATAGTACCCATGGTTGGTATCGAAATGCATTGGTAGATATATACCTCAAGACCTCTGACAGTGCTTGGAATACACTTATAGACGTGTGCTAATTTAAACCTCAAAGCAAGTATAAAATGAGATCTAATATCGTCTTGCAAGTAATAAAACGGTAAAGTACAAGATATCGTCCCACAGAGACTGGAGTAAAAGTTTAATAAAAAAGTAGAAGAAAGAAATGATTTCAGATGGCGAATTTGAAGACTTTGGTTTGGTTGAGTTATCACTTTGAATTAGTTAACAGAGAATAAAGCAAGTACGGGTGTTAGACTTTCTGGTGGGATTTAAACACAAATTCCAGTGGGCCATGCTGCAGGCATGCTGCAGCATGAAGTTCTGCCACAACAAGATTAGGGGTGTTATTCGGTCGGTTAAATCGGTTTTCGGTTTATTCGGTTTGGGTTAATCAGTTTTTTAAGTTTTTTAAAATTAACCGATAACCAAACCAAATAAGGTTCGGTTTAATCGGTTTCGGTTATTCGGTTTTCGGGTTATTCGGTTCGGTAACTAGTTAAACCAAATAAGTATTTATATTTTTTCGTTGTACATTTGCCTCAAATAGTTTTCCCAACTTAAGTGTCCATTGCTTCTAATATATAATTGTATCATACATTCATCTCCAAATTAACTTTACATTAAGTAAAAAACATGATCTATCAAAAACCAATATATATCAAATGATATTATTTTTCTTCATCAATGTTGTAAATCAAGCAAAAAACGTAATATATTAAAAACATTATCTACTATCAATAAAAAATATTACATAGCAATAAAATATGTAAAATAATAATAGTATAAAATGTATTTTGTTTATTATTTGTAAACATAAAATGTATAAAATATTAGTATAATTTATTATTCGGGTTATTCGGTTTAACCGATTTTGGGAAAAAATTAACCGAAAACCGAACCGAATAAGGATCCTTATTCGGTTAACCAAACCGTTTAACCCGAAAACCGAATAACCCGAAACCGTTTAACCCAAATATCATTCGGTTCGGGTGGGTTATTCGGTTTCGGTTATTTTTGACACCCCTAAGCAGGATACACCATCAATTTTGAGGGTATTCCTCTCGGACTTCAATATTCACACTACTGTTTAGATTTGACTAACCACATATCTGTGTAGTCTCCAACTAGTTATAATGTAGAATAGAGTCCTCAAAATATATGGAGATACAAATCTCTTTGTAAAAACCGCTCTCTCGAGCCGATTCTCATATCATCAAAGTTGACGTGTTCGAAGGGGCTTATCTCTAAGTCCTCTACACTTTAACACTATTGATTAGCGATCAACTTGTAGAGAATAAATCAGTTTAGAAAGATATAAATGATAACTGTCCTTATCAGTAACTCTCTCAGTATACTTCTTATATCATTCAAACGGACGTGCTTTTCGTGGCTTATCTCTAAGTCCACGACACTTTAACACTTTAGCAAGTGATTAGTTCGTCAGGAAGTATTATTGATATTTATAAAACTTGAATGAAATGGTGAATCATTGTTATTGCAAAACAATGTCCACATTTCTTTGGTTTAAAATCCCACCGTTCCGTCAAACACCCATACTAATAAAATTAGCTACTCATACGGAAAGTAAATGCATAAAATAAATGACATAATTTAAATTACAAAAATGTAAAAGACGATAAAGTAAATGACAAGAAAGTAAAATACGATAAAGTAAATGACAATAATGTAAAGTGCAATAAATAAATTACGGTAAATGAAAAATGCAAGAAATAAGAAATTTAATATATTATTAAATTACTTGATTTTAATAATCAAATCAAGAGATTGTCAATTCTCTTACTTTGATTTTTAAAGATCACAAAAGAGATTTTAAGATTTTCTACAATTTATCTAAGAGTGCAAGTAAGAAGATCATGTCCCCAAATACACCTCCCAAGCTTCCTTTATCTACTAGGAAGGGGAGGGCAAAAAAAGACATTTTACATAATAATAATAATAATAATAATAATAATTGTACTACAATATGAACAATAAAATAAAGAAAAAGAGATTCAAAATATATTTTCCAGCCAAAAATCAGATCCAGAAAGTTCCCCAAATCTGCCCAAAATATTTCTGCAAACTGTCCACCATAAGCTCCTTTTCATCTCTTCAATCGGTTGTTCATTGTCTGATGCTGCAGAGATGCTGCAGCATAAGTCTGCACTTATAAATCTGCCAAAAATATATATTAATTAGTCATTCTAAGTCGTAAAACAGGTCATTCAATACCTTAGCTCCATGAAACAATAAAAGAGAAAATAAGTGAATAAAATGACTTAAACCTCGGGATATAGAATGTAAAAAGACCTAAATTATCAATAAAAAGACTTGATATGCATTAAATAATTAACGCATATCACACCCTCAAACTAGAATTGTTGCTTGTCCCCAAGCAACTAAGACACAAAAAAACGACTCAATATGGTAAGATCACATCATGAAAGCAGCAAGTGCATACATAATCATGATAGATGCAAAAATACAACATATAGCCATTCATAAATCCCAAGTAACACAATCTTTATCTAATCATGAGTGTGAACCATAAGCTAGCATCATTTTCTCTTTGTTATGTTCCACGCATCTCACATCTAAGATCAAAAAGGACTTTAATGTAACCGGCTCACTCATTTGGCATATTGTTTTTCTTCCCACTTGCCCTTTTTTTTCTTCAACACTTATGTAATATATATTTTTTTTTGGCACTTTTGTGCTTCTTTTCTGTGTGTTGTAAGCAATTGCACTTAGCTCCTATGGAACTTTTCTGTGCTTTTTAAGTACACACATGGCTGTGTTTTAGCTATGGTGGACTTCCCACCCTCAAACTAAGAGTTAACAATGTCCTCATTGTTATAGAAAATGAAAGTGTATTTGGTGGGTGCAAGTGGCTAATAATTTGTGTAAAAAATGATGGCCTTGATCACTTCCTAGATAATGTGAGATGTGGATCAAAAAGTTTTCCCAAGAAAAATAATGCTAGTTCTAGCAACAACTACATCCTTCGATGTGGGATCATGACTTTTAGCAATTATTTAGGCTATATATGCATCCCTAAATCTATCACATATGTTCATGACACAATGAAAAGTAAATCCTAAAAACATAAAAAAAACAATCCCAGACTCAATGAAATAAACTTGGAGCTAAAGGATTAAGAATGAACCTGCCCTACTCCTCAGGAGTAGGCTGCTGCTCTTGCTGCTGGTCATGCTGCAGGCTTACTGCAGCATCAGGGACAACGCTTTCCACTTTGTTTTTTCAAAACAAAACCTCCTCCTCTAACGCAACTTTCTCCTTCTTCAATCTTTTCACCTCTTTCTTATGCTTCTTCACCAGTCCTGCTTTCTTCTTCTTCCATTCTTCCTTCACCTTTGCTTTCACCTCACCCCTTATAGATTCAAGTTTTTCCAGGAACTCAGATCGTTGCTGCAGCATGCTGTCCATCAGTGAACTGTTCTGTGCCAACAGATTCTTTAACATTCCAGGCACCTCGCTCTGAGCAGTTCTGTCCTTCCTATCACACAACCTTGCTACAGCCTTCAAATCTATCTGCCACTTACCTCCCGTCTCCTTGACTATCACATCCTCCTTGTATCTCGATACACCTCCTTCTTTTAACAACTGTGTGATCATATGCGCAAAGTAGATTTTTCCTCTTCCCTTTCCCGAATTTTCTCTCAAGCATTTTAGAATGACCTTTCCAAAATTTACTGAATGACCCTGCACAAGACAATATAGAAGAAACATTCTTTCCACCGACATATATTGGTCGTGGGTTGTCGGGTGGATTGAATGTTTGAGAAAGTTGTTCCACACATTGAAATTAGGCTTCAACTCACTTGCTTTGAATTTCATAGACATCAAGTTTTGGTGTGGCGTCCATTGAGCTCCTGGAACTCCTAGAACAGCCGACACCTCCCCAAGCAGATCAATATTAGTTGTGTCTTTCATCCATTGGAAATAGGCCTGCTTTGGTGGTGTAAGGCCGAAAAACCTGTTTATCTTTTTGGCCGATAGAATAAAATCCATTCCTCTAACTTTCAACTTAGGAGTTTTGGTCATTGCCACTTCTGCTTGGAACTCTCTAAGTAGGGTCAAGTTATAGGACTGAGGTACTTCACACATCTTCTCTAACTTTTGGTTGGTCATTACAGTCTTTATGAATCCATACTCATTGATGCTATGTGGATTAAAACCTTTGTCTACTAGTTCAAGTTTATCTTTGACCATATAAAACATCTCTAAGGCTTCCCTACTACTAAAGCCTTCATTTTCTAGGGCAGGCCGTGAGATGGTTTCAGTTTGGATAGGAGCAGTCTGTTTGGTCTTTCTTGTGGTTTTTCTATTTTTCTTCCAATGTTGCAGCAATGCTGCAGCAAGACCTCTCATGCCCTTGGTTAGGCTTTTCTTGGATTTCCCTTTCTCCTTTCTTTTCTTTTTCTGTCTTTTTTCACTATCACCATCAAGTGCATTAGACTTTCTTTTCCTTGATGTGGAGGACTCACCAACTGTGGGTGAGTCCTCATTAGGTGAATCAAAAGAGGGGTTTTCACTAGGGGGCATGTCAAACAAAACATTCAAGTCTGGAATATAATTTTTTTGACTTGTCTCATTAAGCTTTTCTGCTTCAGTGCTAAACTGAGTTTCATCTTCTACTTCAGCCTCTTCATTCATATCAAAACCCAATCTCCCCTCCGTGTGCTGTGATTGTGGGGAATAGGGAACAATGGCCCATGCCTGTGCCTTTTCGGTGGATAAGAGGAGAGGTATTTCACCCTGTGTTCTATCAATCTCCTCATCCTCATTTGAGCATGAGGTAAGATTTCCCTCTAAATAATCGAGTTTGGAATATACCTCAGTAAGTTTTCTTTCTTCCTGTGCTTTGGGTTCGGCCTCCATAGTGATCACAGGTTCTTCAATAATGCTTGATGAACCCACAGTGTCTGGAATGGAGTCTTCGATGTGCGATGATTGTGGTTTCAGTGGTAGGGCAGGAGATGATTTCGGTATGGGTGGTGATGGAGGTGGTTTTTGTGGTGGTGATGGATTCGGTTGTGGTGACGGTGGTGTAGGGGATTTTGGTGGAGGTGGAGGTGACGATGGGGGGTTTTTGTGGTGGTGGTGATGGATTTTGCGGTAGGGTTGGTGATTTCGGTGGTGGCGATGGTGGTTTTAGTGGAGGTGGCGACGGTGGTGGTTGGTTGCGTCGACTTCGACGGAGAGAAGGGGGGAGGTCGGTTGGGTCTCGCACCGCTGGTCTCTTTGTCCTTGCCATGTTTTCGCCGGATGAAATGGAGATGGTGAAGTCGCCGGTGAAGTGGTGGTGGTGGTGGTTTCGATTTCTAACAAAAAGGGGGGAGAGTATGGTGGGTTGGTAATGAGAAACTGAAAAGTCTCCTTTAATGATGTGTTTGAGTACAATGAAATCTTGGAGAAATATCTTGGAGAAATCTGATTTCGGAAGATTTTGGGGAGAAATAAGGACAACTAAAAGATTTACTCAATTTCCCCCTTTTTTTTATAAAAAAAAAACCAAGACTTGTTTTACAAAAAGTTGAAAAGACAAAACACTTTTTCTAAATTTGTACCAAAGTCAAATTTTTTTTCTTTTTAAAAGAAGACAAATTGAATACTGTTTTTAATGGTTTCCCACTCAATTAATTTCTCCCCTTTGTGGCCAGGCTAGGGTTTCATGCTGGAGGCATGCTGCAGCATGAACTGATGTTCTTCCTTCTCTGATCCAGGTTCCACATTTGAACACACAATTAAACCTAATTAGTCTAGAAAGCAACTTAAAGAAATAAAGAATATGTACAAACAAACTTGAAGCTTTTTAGCACAGACTGATCAGATCCACAGAACTGGGTTCTGGGATATTCACAGGGTCATGGTAGGCTTTTACTCTCTGTCTATTGACTTTGAACACAGTGTTATCTTCTGAATTAATCAAATATATGGCTCCATAAGGGTAAACATGATGAATGACAAAGGGTCCAGACCATCTAGATTTCAACTTTCCAGGGAAGAATTTTAATCTAGAATTGAACAAAAGGACCTGCTGGCTAGTTTTTAAATCTTTGTGAAGAATTCTTTTATCATGCCATTTCTTGGTTTTCTCTTTATAAAGCTTGGCATTTTCATAGGACATGTTCATATGTTCTTCCATTTCACAAAGTTGGAGCTTCCTTTTATTTCCAGCATTATCAAGACACATGTTTAATTCCTTAATGGCCCAATATGATTTGTGTTCAAGCTCTAAAAGGAGATGACAGGCTTTGCCAAAGACTAGCTTATATGGAGACATACCAATTGGTGTTTTGAAAGCAGTCCTGTATGCCCATAAAGCATCATCTAGTTTAAAGGCCCAATCTTGTCTGTTTGGTTTCACAACCTTTTCCAAAATTCCCTTTATTTCTCTGTTAGAAAGCTCAGCCAAACCATTGGTTTGTGGGTGGTAGGCAGTGGCAATTCTGTGGTAAATGTTGTATTTTTTAAGAGTTTTCTGTAACAAATTGTTTACAAAATGGGTACCCTCATCACTGATTAGTGCCCGAGGGGTACCAAATCTTGTAAATATTTGTTTCTGAAGGAATTTCACCACAGTTTTAGCATCATTAGAAACACATGCCATTGCCTCTACCCACGTTGAAACATAATCTATAGAAACTAAAATGTATTGACATTTGTTTGATGGGGGAAATGGTCCCATAAAATCAATTCCCCAAACATCAAACAACTCTACTTCTAAGGTCCCATTTCATTTCTTTTGGAAATGGAACCACGTCTCTGGCATTCATTGCATCTTTGTGCAAATGTATGGGCATCCTTGAAGAGAGTTGGCCAATAAAATCCACATTGTAAAGCTTTTGTTGTTGTTCTTTGGCCTCCAAAATGTCCTCCATAAGCTGAATTATGACAATGTTGTAAGATTTCTGCCACATCAGTTTCTGGGACACATCTTCTCAAAATCTGATTTGTACCAATTTTAAACAAGAAAGGATCATCCCAAAGATACATTTTGGTGTCATGAAGAAATTTCTTAAACATTTGGCCAGTATATTCAGATGGTCTTATTCCACAGGCCAAGTAATTTGCAATGTCAGCAAACCATGGTGCTTTGGTATGCTGCAGCATAAGGATTCTTTCATCAGGGAAGGATTCAATGATGTCCCCTAGATCCTCACTAGGCTTCTCTAACCTAGACAAATGGTCTGCAACTTGGTTGTCCACTCCCTTTCTGTCCACAATCTCTAGGTCAAACTCTTGCAACAACAATACCCATCTTATCAGCCTAGGTTTAGCATCCTTTTTTGAAATCAAATATTTAATGGTTGCATGGTCAGTATGCACTATCACTTTAGTTCCCATTAAATATGATCTAAACTTCTCAAAGGCAAAAACCACAGCTAAAAGTTCTTTCTCTGTTGTTGTGTAATTGATTTGTGCTTCATTCAAAGTTTTGCTTGCATAGCAAATTGAATGGAAGACTTTTTCTTTTCTTTGACCTAAGACAGCTCCAACAGCCCAATCACTGGCATCACACATGATTTCAAAAGGTTTTTCCCAATCTGGAGTAATAACCACTGGTGCAGTTATCAAAGCTTTCTTTAAAGTGAGGAATTCATTTCTACACTCTTCAGTAAAATCAAATTTGTGATCATGCTGTAATAGAAGACATAAAGGTTTTGAGATTTTTGAAAAGTCTTTAATGAATCTTCTATAAAATCCAGCATGACCAAGAAAACTTCTGATTCCTTTAATAGTGGTGGGTTCAGGTAGTTTTTCAACAATTTCAATTTTAGCCTTGTCTACCTCAACCCCTCTCTTGGAAATTACAAGTCCAAGGACAATCCCTTCTTTAACCATGAAATGACATTTTTCCCAGTTGAGAACCAAATCAGTTTCTTCACACCTCTCAAGACTCTTTTGTAAATTTTCCAAACATTGGTCAAAAGAGGACCCATACACTGAAAAATCATCCATAAAGATTTCTATGGATTTTTCAAGCATATCGGAAAATATGGACATCATGCATCTTTGAAAGGTTGCAGGTGCATTGCAAAGTCCAAATGGCATTCTTCTAAAAGCAAAAATACCATAGGGACAGGTGAAGGTAGTCTTCTCTTGGTCCTCGGGTGATATGGCTATTTGATTGTATCCGGAGTATCCATCCAAAAAGTAGTAATATTCTTTACCGACTAACCTATCCAACATTTGATCTATGAAAGGTAGAGGAAAATGGTCCTTTTGTGTAGCCTTGTTTAGTCTACGGTAGTCCATGCAAATTCTCCATCCGGAGACTACTCTAGTTGGGATAAGTTCATTTTTGTCATTTGGGACAACTGTGAACCCTCCCTTCTTTGGAACACACTGGACTGGACTTACCCAAGAACTACTGGCTATTGGGTAAATAATTCCTGCATCTAACCATTTCAAAATTTCCTTTTTTACTACCTCTTTCATGACAGGATTTAGCCTTCTTTGTGGTTCAATGGAAGTGAAATCTTTATCTTCTAGAATGATCTTATGTTGACAAATGGAGGGACTAATCCCCTTAAGGTCAACAATGGTCCATCCTAAAGCCTTTGTGTGCAACTTCAACATGTCCACAAGTTTCTTTTCTTGATGCAATTCTAGAGTGGCTGAGATGATGACAGGCAATTTGTCTTCATCTCTTAGAAAAACATATTTCAAATGAGATGGGAGTTGTTTCAACTCCAGGTCAGGTGGTGTGATGACAGATGGTGTGAAACTTTTCAACTCATTATTTTCCAACAATTCAAACTTAGCAACATGCATAGGTAGAGTCTCTTCTATGATTCTATCATCATCATCATCATCATATTCCTCATCTTTTTCTTCCATCCTACAAGCCTGTTTTACTCCTTCTTCATAACACGATGATTCTATCACACTTAAGCTTGAACAGTCTTCTACATCAGTTGGGTATTTGAAAGAATTGAAGACATTAAATGTGACTTTCTGGTCTTAGAGCCTCATGGTCAATTCTCCTTTCTGGACATCTATCAAAGTTCTACCTGTGGCTAAAAAGGGTCTTCCTAAAAGGATAGGAATATCTTGGTCAGCCTCAAAGTCTAAAATGATAAAGTATGCTGGAAATATGAATTTATCAACCTGGACTAAGACATCTTCAATCTTTCCTTTTGGATATGCAACTGTTTTTTCAGCTAGGATGAGTGTGACTGTGGTAGGTCTAGCTTCTCCTATGCCTAAACTATTAAAAATGGACAAAGGCATAAGGTTAACACTAGCTCCTAAATCACACAAGGCTTTTCCAACCTCTTTCCCTCCTATTGAGCAAGGAATGGTAAAACTCCCTGGATCTTTAAGCTTGGGGGGAATTTTGTTGGTGAGGAGGGCACTACATCCTTCAGTAAGGGCAACCGTCTCATACTCAGTCAACTTCTTTTTCTTGCTTAGGATATCTTTGAGGAACTTGGTATAACTAGGCATTTGCTCAATTGCTTCAACAAGGGGTATGTTGATATGCAACTCTTTGAACACATCCAAAAATTTCTTAAACTGCAATTCTTCCTTTTGATTCTTTAACCTTTGGGGAAAAGGAACATAAAGGGGAATTGGTTCAATTACAGCCTTTTTTGTTTGTGTTGAGAAAGATGGTTCTTTGATGCCTTTTGTTGTGCCTTCTTTAATGGGACATTTAGAACTGGACTTGGGAATGATGACTTCACTTTCTATTGTCTTTTCTTTAGAGGTCATGGTTGGCTTTAATCCTTCCAAAGGTTCAGATGGTTCCTCAACAATAGTGGGTAATGCTGCAGCTTTGGGTTTAGACATTGAATTTTTTTCAAAATCAGTTTTGGTTATTGGTCCAAATTCTTTGTCTAAGGCTGCCTCTAAGTCTTTTCCACTTCTGAGTGTCACAACTTTTATATGCTCCTTTCCTAAAGATCTTCGGATTTCGGTGTTGCTAGGCAAAGTCCCGGTGGTCCTGTTGTTCTGATTAAGGGCGAGCTGACTGATTTGAGTTTCCAGATTTCTCAGTGAAGCTTGAGTTTGGGTCATAAACCCTTTCATCATTGCTTCCAAGGAAGATGATGAATCAGTATGTGGAGGTGGTTTACTTTGAAAATGTGGTTGATTATTTTGAAAACCTTGATTCTGATGGTTCTGGTTATGGTTTCCTTGATGATGATTATTTTGATGATGATTGTTTTGATGATGATTCCCTTGATGATGATTTTGGGAACTACTCGCTTGATTTTGAAAATTTGAGTTCCCTTGCTGTTTTGATGAAGATGGATTTAAACAGGGACTGTTCCATGAAAAATTTGGGTGCTGCTTTCCAACTGGCATTGTAGTTGTTGGATTGGTAACCAGATCTATTTTGAACAAAGTTTACAGATTCAGAATTATATGGACAATGTTCAAAAGAGTGTTCCCCACTACAACAAACATACTGCATTGAAAGGACGGTTGGAGTAGGTGTAGTGACAGTTGGCTGTGCTCTTTGACTGGAAGTGATGTTTTTAAGCATGTTAGTCATGGGAGCAAGTTGAGCTGTCAGTGCAGTATATGCATCTATATCATGGATTCCAGCAGTTTTCCTTTGAGGTTGAGCCCTTGGATCAGCCCAATGTCCATTATTTGTTGAAATCTTTTCAAGAATTTCATACCCGACATTATAGGTGTTGGAAGTAAAGTCCCCTCCTGATGTCGCATCAAGCATTTGTTTTGCCATGGGGTTTAACCCATTGTAAAACGTCTCAAGTTGAATACAATAGGGAATGCCATGATATGGGCATTTCCTTAATAATTCCTTAAACCTTTCCCAAGCATCGGTAATTGCTTCATCGTCCATTTGTTTAAACATACATATTTCATTTCTAGACTTAGCATTTCGGGTAGGTGGAAAATATTTTCTCAAAAATTTCTCAGCCATATTGCTCCATGATGGTACAGAACCATGTGCCAAAGAATTAAACCATGATTTTGCCCGATCCCTCAAAGAAAATGGAAATAAAGTGAGTCTTAGAGCATCGTTAGATACTCCAGGGATCAGAAATGCATCGGTGATCTCCATAAAAGATTTTAAATGAGAATGGGGATCTTCCGATGGCATTCCGGCAAATTGGCCATTCGTCTGTAACATGTGGAACATTATGGGTCTAAGCTCAAAATGGAGGGCTGTCATATGGGGTCTAACTATTCCAGAATTTAATTGCTCAAAATCTGGGATAGCATAGTCCATAACTTTTCCCTCTTTGGAATTTGCAAGATCAATTATGTTTATTGGTTCATTTCTTTCATTATCCTCATGAGATTCTTCATCATTATTTTCATCATCATGTTGTTGATTTTGTTGCGGAAAATTTGGAACTTGTTGAAAAATTGGTGGTTGAAAAAATTGTGGTATTCTTTGATTCTCCAAAAGTGGAGGTCTCATTTGATTTTCTAGCGGAGGTGGTCTTATTTCAACTCCTGGTGGTCTTTGTTGTCTATTTTCAAAACCAGGTGGTGCATCCAGATTAGGAGGATTCATGGTATTTGATGTTCTTTGTATCCTCCTTCTATGACGAAAGGTTCTTTCTATGTCAGGATCTAACTCGAAAAATTCCCCTCGTGGTATTCTTGGCATACACTACTCACAATGAAATTCGAACGGTGGTAGAAAAATCAAATCTTTATAAAACTTTTTATAACTTTTAGCTTGCCAGTCCCCGGCAACGGCGCCAAAAACTTGTCAGTGCTTGGAATACACCTATAGACGTGTGTTAATTAAACCTCAAAGCAAGTATACAATGAGATCTAATATCGTCTTGCAAGTAATAAAACGGTAAAGTACCGGATATCGTCCCACAAAGACTGGAGTAAAAGTTTAATAAAAAAAGTAGAAGAAAGAAATGATTTCAGATGGCGAATTTGAAGAATTTGGTTTGGTTGAGTTATCACTTTGAATTAGTTAACAGAGAATAAAACAAGTACGGGTGTTAGACTTTCTGGTGGGATTTAAACACAAATTCCAGTGGGCCATGCTGCAGGCATGCTGCATCATGAAGTTCTGTCACAGCAAGATACACCATCAATTTTGAGGGTATTCCTCTCGGACTTCAATATTCACACTACTGTTTAGATTCGACTAACCACATCGCTGTGTAGTCTCCAACTAGTTATAATGTAGAATAGAGTCCTCAAAATATATGGAGATACAAATCTCTTTGTAAAAACCGCTCTCTCGAGCCGATTCCCATATCATCCAAGTTGACGTGTTCGAAGAGGCTTATTTCTAAGTCCTCTACACTTTAACACTATTGATTAGCGATCAACTTGTCGAGAATAAATCAGTTTAGAAAGATATAAATGATAACTGTCCTTATCAGTAACTCTCTCAGTATACTTCTTATATCATTCAAACGGACGTGATTTTCGTGGCTTATCTCTAAGTCCACGACACTTTAACACTTTAGCAAGTGATCAGTTCGTCAGGAAGTATTATTGATATTTATAAAACTTGAATGAAATGGTGGATCATTGTTATTGCGAAACAATGTCCACCTTTCTTTGGTTTAAAATCCCACCGTTCCGTCAAACACCCATACTAATAAAATTAGCTACTCATACGGAAAGTAAATGCATAAAATAAATGACATAAAATAAAAGACATAATTTAAATTACAAGAATGTGAAAGACGATAAAGTAAATGACAATAAAGTAAAATACGATAAAGTAAATGACAATAATGTAAAGTGCAATAAATAAATTACGGTAAATGAAAAATGCAAAAAATAAGAAATTTAATATATTACTAAATTACTTGACTTTAATAATCAAACCAAGAGATTGTCAATTCTCTTACTTTGATTTTTAAAGATCACAAAAGAGATTTTAAGATTTTCTACAATTTATCTAAAAGTGCAAGTAAGAAGATCATGTCCCCAAATACACCTCTCAAGCTTCCTTTATATACTAGGAAGGGGAGGGCAAAAAAAGACATTTTACACAATAATAATAATAATTGTACTACAATATGAACAATAAAATAAAGAAAAAGAGATTCAAAAAATATTTTCCAGCCAAAAATCAGATCCAGAAAGTTCCCCAAATCTGCCCAAAATATTTCTGCAAGTTGTCCACCATAAGCTCATTTTCATCTCTCCAATCGGTTGTTCATTGTCTAATGCTGCAGCATAAGTCTGCACTTATAAATCTGCCAAAAATATATATTAATTAGCCATTCTAAGTCGTAAAACAGGTCATTCAATATCTTAGCTCCATAAAACAATAAAAGAGAAAATAAGTGAATAAAATGACTCAAACCTCGGGATATAGAATGTAAAAAGACCTAAATTATCAATAAAAAGACTTGATATGCATTAAATAATTAACGCATATCAACCTCCTATATGTATTATGTTGGATGAACCAAGTCAGTAGGCACTAGGAGAATGTAGTCTTGGGCACCACCATGTGGGTATGTGCTTAGACCTCCGCCATTCGGGGTATTGCCATGGTTGTAGTTGTTGGATGGGTCAGGTCGTTGGGTGTCACTCTTGGTAGTGACACTAAGGTACATTGTCTCTTGGGTGGAACTGATTGGTGCTACGGGTATCCCCTGTTGACTCCACATATTGTTGAACTCCGGTTAGCTGCTGATAAGAATTGTAACTGCTCATGTATGTTTATTATTGTTCAACTCACTAGGCTTTTTGGCCTAACACTTGTTGGTGTCGATGTGTATCTCAGGTTCTGGCGGCGCCGGTCCTAAGCAGGCTTAGTTGCTTTGGGGTGAGAGCTTGGGGATTTTGCACATGGATATTTTATACCTTGGAATGAACCGTTGGGTTTATAGATGACAACTCTTTTGTAATATATTTTCTAGTTGTAGAAATTAGATTAGTTGGTTGTTATTTATTGTCCGTAAATTACAACTGTAATTAAACAGGTTAGTTATATATTCCCCATTTTTGGGAGGCTCTTGCTATGACAATTTTTGTATACCTCATGTCCATTTTTCGGATTTTTGTTATCCCTATTTTTAGGGTGTTACACCGGGGATTGGTATCCCCGTCCCCGAAACTGATAAGCAAAATGGTCCCCGAAACCGTCCCGATCCCCGTCGGGGATCTTATCGGGGATCCCCATCGGGTCCCCGCGGTTTCCCCGATCCCCATTGGGGAACCGTTAAGGCTAAAAAATCACCGTTACCCGTTGGTAAACATAGCCTTAGAGATTTCTCCAAATTTAGAGATTTTTATCTTCTCTCTCTTCTTTTCTCTATTTTATCATACGATATAGCATAGTTGTTGGAGCAAAAAAGTTGCTAAAATCTCACTTTTTTCTATTTTAGCATAGTTGTTGGAGATGCTCTAATATTTTAAGGTTGTTCATGGGCGGTATGGTCACCACGGCTCGTTAGAAAAGTAGATTTGGACAATAATTCTCGAAAAAATGGATGGGTTTGAGTTGGACCGTTAAAAATGATGGGCGGATTTGGGTAATGAAAAAATAATTTGGACATACTCGTTCGGCCCCATTATATTATTATAGTTATTAAATTATATATGTAACTAATTATTTATTGTTTTTAATTGAAAAAGATTTGAAAGTGGTTTTGGGTTGGATTCCCTCTAATGAGTACCAACCGTCACCCAAATATAAATAATATGTGCTATATTATATAGTACATCTCATATCTGGATCTTGAAATATTTGGTGGGTAAATATTTTGTTATTGTAAACACCCGGACCTTGAAAGTTGATAAATCATTAGAACGAAAATGTTCATGTTCTATATATTGTGAAACTATTTCTTTATACGCTATCTACATTGATATCTTTTATGTCTTATTTTATGATTGAAATAACCGTAGTTTAAATGGTTTCACATAACTTATAATTTTATATAAGTTTTGTTTTTCAAATGCAATTAAAAAAGTCCGCTAGCCTATGGGCAAGCCCCGCCTATTTATAAAGGTGGGTATGGACAAGTTCATAAGCCCACAAAAACAAACATGGGTTTGCTATATTAGGTCCATTGGACAAAAAATTATGTTAGGTTCGATCCAAGCTTGCAAATGATCACCTCTGATAATTTTCAAATGAAATGACGGTTATCACAAAATATGAAGGTATCATTTGATTAAGTCTTGGTTAAAATTTATCTTTTATTAATTAAATTTTTTTAGAGTAACCAAAGGAGGTTATACGTATTACCATATAGTATCGGAACCAATGTTACCACTCTACACACTCGATAATATGAGACAATCTGTACTTGTCTAGCCCCTCACTCGTCCATCCCCCTTTGGACACTCCAGAACAATTTTGTGTTCCTCTTGCATATGTTGGAGGGGCATGTTGGAATCCAACCTCGGCTAGTATTAGACCATTTGGGTTGGATTATGGTGAGAGGTTGGGGTTAACATGAGAAGTGATTATCAACCGTTAGATGAGAAATGAACGCACATTAGGATGAGATGCACTGATACAAGATGCACTGATACAAGATGCACCAAATCAATTCCCTTCTAATGCGCAATTCGTAAGAGGGCATTAGATTAAAAGTGATCAACGATTCAGATCCCTTCTCACACTTCTCACGTTAACATCAACTTCTCACACGATCCTTCGCCTAGACCATTTTTCCTCTATATATATTGAATCTTCATTCGTTTATTAATAACTTAATGGGTTCCACATCTCACAATATATATACATTAAATTCGTAAATCATACAAATATTATAATTAAATTTACGACTTATAACTGATGCTCATAGTGTTTTGTACATACTCTGATAATCTAAACATATAAACTTTTCTTGAATACATATTTTCTTCAAATTATGTTATACTAGTGTTGGGTCCGTGCATTACACGGGAGGATAATTTTTTTGTTGGAATATTGAACCGAGTTAAAATGAAACGTAATTTCTCTGTTAACAGTTAATGAAATACAATGTGAAAAACGAATGTATTTTCATAAGTGGTTAACTTGCATATATTCTTAATCGTTTGTTGTTATGAGTTTGTGCAATAATATTGGTAATAGTTTTGTATTATATTATTTAAAACTCAAACGGCATGTCTCACAACATATCACTATTATTGAAATAATTATAAATATGAACATACGTTTTTACATATTTTGCAATTTTTCTGAAACCTTCTCGACAACACTTGACAATCACTTTGAACGTATAAATATGTAGATTAATTAACAACATTCAACCCACATCAAATATGACAAAGAAAATAAATGATTTCTATCTTTTGTAACCGTCAACTCAACTGGTATAGTTCAAATTCACTCAGTACCACTTGAAAATTTATCTGACTATTGACTTCAAGACCTCATAGTATTAGTCGATAAAAATAAAGATATGTATATATATATATCTTATTCCCCTACTTCGAAAAATATGATTGTGGGTTTTGAAAAATATAAACAAATCCTCAATAAATAAAATAAAATATAAAAAAATAGTTTTTCAAAAAAACAAAAATATAGTGGAATACCTTTTGTTCAGTTGCAGGTTCCGCCATTAACACCCGACCGTTCGTCTTCTTCTTGTACTCGGATGATATATAGAGAAGCTATATATATTTATAGTGAATGTAGAGAATATTTTAAAATCTTTTATTTTCATTTTCGATTTTACATTTAAATGTAAATATATTAAAAATATGGAATAATATTTTTATATCTACATCGTTTCTATTTTATTTTATTTACACTTGGTTAATTTGGAAAGTATTGCGGAATATTTTTATTTTAAAGAATACGATAATTTATTAGTGTATCTCGTTATTTTTTATTTTTAATTCATATCAACTTTCTTTTTTCTTCTTTTAATACTCGTGAAAAAAAATACGTGTAGATTTTATATTAGCAAAAAAAATACGTGTAGATTTTATATTATGCTAATATAAAATACGTGTAGATTTTATAAAATAAAATAGATTTTATATTAGCAAAAAAAATACGGAAGAAAAAAGAGTTTATATTACATCTCATTATGTAAAAAGATTTTATAAAATAAAATATGGAAAAAGATTTTATAAAATAAAATATGGAAAAATCATTATGAGATGTAATATAAAAAAATACGGAAGAAAAAAGATTTTATATTACATCTCATTAATATAGATTTAAATGTAAAATCTACATTTAAAATAGATTATGCTAATATAAAATCTATTTTATAAAATCCTTCACCAAAAAAACAAATATTTATATTAATAAATGAGTATCAATTCCACAAATAGATGATTATGTGAGATAATGTGTTTGGAAAGGTTGTACCAAAACATTAAGTAATTGTAAATTAAGTAATTCGTTTTAATTAGTTGTACCTTGTGATTAAAATGTTGTAATTAAGAGTTTTTTATGTCGTTTTTATAATATAGTATAGATATATAACATATTTGAACTAGATTGATAATTCAATTTGGTACGACATCAAACCCGTGAAATTAATAATTAGCATCATTGCTTTGTCAAACTTGTAGAATGTGACGTCCTAAAACCATGGTGAGCTGATTACTGCCTATATTGATAATTACTCACCTACATCAATTACACAAGTCATAAAATTGTGTATAAAACAACAAATCGTGATAAAACATCGTTACTTTTTGTTAGAGAATAAGAGTTATGGTCCCAAAGCTTCTTCCTTTCCATTATGACATACGTAATTACATATTGCTTTACTGATATGCACAACTTATTTACATAAATAACATATTAATTTTCATCTTAAAATACGTAAAAATTGTTGTATCTTTCAGATAATAAAACTTAAATTCAAAATGTTGTTAAGATTCAGGATTTTATGGGCATTATTTTTGCCTAAATAAACGTATGGAGCAAACATGTAACATAGAGATTCTCTCATCTCAAGAAGATAACACATTTAGAAGCCTAGGTGAATTCCCCTATCACTTTCTTGATCCAAATTGTCTTCATTCCTTAAATTTGTCTCTCTCACACCGATTTTCAAGAACTAAAATTACAGAACACATAAAATATACAATTTTTATTGCATAAAGCACAAGATTTTATAGCATTATTGATAAGGGTTTTCACGATTGTTGCTCGAAAAAAGAAGTATTATCTTATATTTTAGCAAGATTCAATGCAATTGCTTCTCCTTTGTTTTCCCCCAATTTAAACCCCATATCCCCATGAAGCACTTCTCTTGGAGAAAAAACCAGTTTGCTTGGTTTTGAGAAACAACTGCTTTCTAAGGTGCGTTCTTTTAATTTTTTGGAAGCTCTACAAATGAGACATCATTATCACCTTCACAATTGTATATTATACGAGTCTTTGTAAAAAGAATGAATTGGAGAACTCATTAGAAATGTGAAGCTTTTGTTGTTGGTTTATTAACGTATGCATAAAGGTTATTAAAAATGACCAGAATCAACATAATGTGCAAACGTTAATGCATTTGTATGTATTATTTAACAAATACTTATGTGTTGATTATTTAATTCTAAATAGGTGATTTACATTATGTAATTTGTAAGCTCAATGGGATTGCGTTGATACAAATTTTTATGCTATTTGTTAATGAATATATATATAGGGGGCAGGTTCAAACGAGAAGCTAAACATTTTGCGAGAAGTGTTTAATCACATATGATACACAAGCTTAATCATATATGATTAAACACATGTTATATTGACAATACATAGACGTTTAATCATATATGATTAAACACATCTACAGACCGTGTAATCATATATGATTAAACACTTTTTGCCTTCTCGCAGAATGTTTAACTTCTCGCATGATTCTTCCTCTATATATATATGTGTGTGTGTGTGTGTGTGTGTGTGAGAGAGAGAGAGAGAGAGACCCGTAAACCTAATGCAAAATAATGATAATTTGTTGTTTATTAATTTTTTAACGTTTTATAACAGGTTTGAATAAGTGTTAAGGATAACAGATGGCTGCGAAATTTAAGAATTGCATCACCCTATGTTGCACCGGAAAACCCTCGGTAAGAGATTCTATATTCCAACGTTCTATTTCAGTTGGCAGTATATGCATACATATATACATTTGCTTATTTATACATATAGTTTAAGATATCTATAAATATGGTATATTTGTTCAGTGGTGCATGTTTATGAGAATGGGTGATAATTTATGAACATTCTTCAATAATCAATATATTTGTTTATCATAATAATAAAGCATTAGTTGTCTGGTTCATGCTAAATATCACATATTGCTTTTTTTGGGATATTCGTTGGAATTCGGGCCAGTTTGCACCCACATCCAAATGGTACTAAAAGGATTCAGATTGATAAATACTTGGAAACGAACTCAAAATCTTACCAATTAAATTACCCAAAAGTTAAATTCACATATGCGAAAACCCTAAAAATCAGGAAGCTTAATGGGAATGTGTCTATACAAGGGAAATGTAGTGGAAATTTTATTTTTTCACGGTTCAAATCGAGCCACTGTCAAAACTATTGTGGTCATGGAGGTTCACATGTCATAACTATAGGTTATTTATGGTCGTCCAAAAATTTAGTCGTTGCGTATAAATGACCGGAAACACACTGTTAGCCAAAAAAAATTATAACATTTTAAACCATTATTTATAAGATTAACCCATTGCACCAGAAAAACAATTATTTTAATACATTTTGTAAAGCCACAACCTAACAAAGTGGTCAAATAACTTTGAACAAGTTAAATTAAGATTAAAATCAAGGAGCAGTAAGTAGAGCATCATGATTCATGCGCCACACGAAAATTATTATTATTATACGAGAACAACCCTGTTTTATAAAAATGCTAAGTATTTTTAGGTTTTTAAATTATTTAATTCATAATAAAAATTTAGAATAAATGAAAATAAATTATTATATATCAATAATTTTCTGTTACTTTATATTTATCTTTATTTCTCAAATGTTGTTAGTCTCAACAATTTTTTGCATGTCTTCAATATTCTTTAAAAAAGATAAATATTTATTTAATATTTTACTATTTTTTCAATTTTTAACTTAAAACAAAATGATTGACTTATAAATTATCATATTTATGTAAATCACATATATTCTTGTTTGGACTATTCTATATATTTATATTTTAATTCTAAGAGTAAATTACAAATTTGGTCCCTGTGATTTGGTGTTTATAACACTTTAGGTTCCTACAGTTTAAAAATTATAGAGTCGTCATTCAAACATGCAAAAACGACTACATTTGGTTCGTGACTCTAACGGTCGTTATAAGAATCCCTTAAATGGGGGTATTTTAGTCTTTCCTCATTTTTATCATATTTTTGCTTTAAAAAATAAAACCAGGGGCCATTATCAGAACGCCAACGCCATCTCCGGCCGATCAGGATGTCGGCTGCAACCTTCTACCCCTCCCCCTTTATCGATGCCCAGAACCATAACCCCTATGTGTCCCCATCGATGTCGTGAACTAACCCATAAACCTCCCCTTGTGTCCTAGTCGTGAACTGAATCGGAAACCTTCTCCGACGACTGGTTTGCTATCTCCGACAGAACCACACCACCACTTGTAACCCACCCCTTTCATTCATAAATGGGTGTTGATTAAAAAAATACACCTATAACCCACCCTCCATCACCGATCTCTCTGGCAGATTCATACACACACATACACACAGTGACACAGAGGCCATAAAACATCATCGATCTCTCTATAGATTCACACACATATACACATACACACATTGTATACGCATACATAGGCCAAAAACTGTCAGAGTTTTAGACTGTTCCTGTGTCTGTGTATATGTACATACACATATATGTCGTGTGGGTATGTATATATACATATGTGTGTATGTGTGTGTGGAAGGTGAGGGAAGAGAGGGACGACGAGGGACGCGAGGGGGGGGGGGATTCACTGTGTGCAATGTGTGTGTGTGTGTGTGTGTTTCAGGTTGGGACGGGAAGGAGAAAGAGGGTATCGGAGATGTACATGGGGCTCGTTAGAGGACGGTATCGGAGTGTATATATATATATATATATATATATGTATTATGTATATATAAAACATAAATTATTTTATTTTATTTTAACAGAAAAAGACTAAAATATCCCTCTTTTAACTGAGTTTTTTAACGGAGTTAACGACAAGAGACCAAATCAGACCAAAATGCATATTGCAGTGGTTAAAGTGAAAATTTTAAATTTTAGGGACCAAATGTATTATAAACACCAAATCACATAAACAAATTTATAATTTACTCTAAATCTAATTATAAATTTACCTTTCCTATGTAGTCCGTTAGGAGGTTAAAGAGGCCGTTACACAATGCTAAATTGGGTAGTCAACAACTGAAACGGTCAAAACGTGAACTTCAAACTTTAAATGCGTAAAATAATATTTAATAAAATTAAATTAAAGAAATTATGCCACAAATATTTATTAAAATATTAAATTATCCACAAATTTAACGAGTATGAATTTATAACGAAAAGATATCATATTTGTAGACAACTCAAAATAGATGACAAGAGACCAAGGGGTTGTTTATAAAACGTTTACTCTGCAAATGTCTGGTAAGCGCTTAACAATATCATTTGCCTTATTGATTGAGCATGATAAGCCTATAAAAACTAATAAGCTCATCTGGTAAGAGACAAGAGTCTTACCCAGTAAGTGTTATAAATGACTTTTACTCGGTAAACGTTTACCGGGTTAAAAATGCTTACAAACAATTCATTTTCATAGCCAATGATGTTACACGATAAGATGAATCTCATGCCGATAAACGCTTACCCGGTAAGAACTTGGTAAACGGGTCCTAAGAGGTTGTTTGTTTACCTCTTAATAGTTCCATTAAGAGAAAACATCTGAATTACTAAGAGTTGATTCTTGTTTGGTTTAAAATAAATTGTCTCTTAATGGTTCCAAAACCCTCTGAATGATTTTGTATTTTGAACCTTCCTTAATCATTCAACGTTCTGATTTTATGCCGAACAATTACCAAACAACAATATTTCATTTTATACTATGTAATAAAAGTTACTTAATCATTCTGATTACTTAATTATTCTATACCAAACTATTCAACAACTATCAAATAACTCATGACAAAATATTTAAAAATATAATGACAATAATCAATTAAATAAAAATATTTATACTCTCAATTATTTCCAATTTAATAAATAATTAATATATAAAAGTCAATAGTTATTCGATGGAACTTTCTATATGTGGCCTATAACAATTATGATGGCTTTTAAATGGCTAGAATGGACAACCATTAGGATAAGAGTCGCACATGTATTTATCTATTATAAATTTATTGTTTTTCTTCACATATAATATTTGAAAAAATGTTTTTTTATTGTAAACACTTTAACTTTACATGTATTAAAATATTGATTAAATGGAAGTGACAAAAGATTTTTTAAAGATATTAAAAAATAGATGAATAGAATTGTCTCAATTTGAATATAATTGTATCTTCAATTTTGGTTTAAACTGAGAAATGAAAATAAAGAATGAGTCCATTATATTATACTAGAAGTATACTTGTGCAATACAGTAAGATACATCACGATTTTAATGTTTCATTTTATTTTTTGTTTTTTATCGGTTTATAGTACGATTTTAGATGGTTTTGAGATAGTGATAATGATTTTTTTTATAAATTTGTTTAATTTAGTCTTAATAATATAATATTTTTTATAAAAAAAAAATTAAGTATTTTGTTAGAATTCAATGATTATCTTATATATTTTAAATTATTTATATTTAAATTGAGATGTTTATCAGTTAGTTATGAATTTAAACATATAACTTTAGAAATTTGTACTCATGCAACATGGTTTGTAATCTTGAATTTTATGTAATGTGTAATTGTAAATCAATAAACAATATTTAATGCATAAAAACTTAAACATAGCCTTAATCTAGTAATTTAATATATTGTTTGACATTTAAGAAATATAACATAATATAGAAAATTAAAAACAATGTAAACTTTGAAATTAAATAAATAAATAAACAATTACATCGAACACGTTAACACAACATACACATATATAAAAAGACAATGTTATTTACGTGTTCTACAAATATTTGCAACTAATAAAGCCTAGCGACTCTCTCACAATATTTCCTACATACCAAAAACGAGTCATTTTTTGTTTTCCGCCAACACTTTACAAATGGGGTAATTTTACTAAAGTCGTGTTTTGCTTATATAATTATATGTAGATTTTAAAAGTCATTATGTGATATTTAATCATCTAAATTAGATAACCAATTCTAGTAAAACATGGATAAAAAATAGTATTTGAATATGAAGTTGTATCAATCAGATAATCAATTATCGAGATCATCTTCAATAGAGATACTAAGTTTTATAAAAAAACAATAAATTATACATAAAGTAGGTCCAGTATGGACATCAAATTTGGTGCAATGAATAGTAACACGCCAAACTTGGTATAACTCTATTTATTTACCCCAGTTTTTTTTCAAATCATATTTCACAACTATAATTTTGGTCCCTCATTTTTGAGATATATGTATTTTTATTTTAAACTGTTAAATTTTAATTGATTTTACGTGTTTATAAACTATATATTTGTATTTAAACTGGTTTAAATTTTAATCAATTAAATGGCTATGTATTAAACTTATTTTAAACAATAAACATTTTTGAATAATATAAAATATGATAATGTAACTTTTTTTATTTTTTAACAATAATAAATAGTTTAATTAATAATTAATGATAAAAATCTATTTTAAGTTGGTGTAAAAAATATAGATATAATTTGAAGTTTTAATAAATGTAAAGATATTATAATTTTGGTCTTTTTAGGATGATAGTGAAAAAGTTGATAGATAAGTCACCTCTTAATGATATAATACTGATTGAATCAGAAGATTATTTAAATATACTTAATCAGAGACCCTTAGATGCGGGGTTCACTTAACAAAGGAGTTCTCACTCCCCAATGATCCTATATTTCACTCATTCACAATAAATTATAATTATCGGTCATTGGTCGTTGCCCGACTCATAAAGCCCACAACTATTACCCATATTGATCTCATACCTATTTCTCGTTACAATATGGAAGTATTCATCCCACACATAACCGATCCCTATGCCTATATATCTACTGCATTTAGTTTAATCACACAACACTTTTAAACAATTCCATTCATAAACAACATCCATGATGTTTATATTCAAAGTGTGGCTACAACAATAAATCACCATTTTATCTTCTAAAACTCAAGTAATATTAAAACCCTTGATTTTAGGTTTTCAAAGTATAATCCACGAGAAACTTACATTTCCTTTCAAACTCCACAAAATATTCAAAACCCAAGTTTGACCTAGAATGGTCCAAGTCCTCTCAAATCATAAAATGTTTAATAAACTTGTTTACCAATTTTTCTATTAAGTTATGTATGGATAAATTTGTCTGTTTAGATAAATTTGTCTGTCTATATAAAAATCTATTGTTGTTTACTTTTTTTTATTAAATCAACTGTCTGAATGATAGAAATGACCATTTTACCCAAACTTCATCCGATAAAAAATATGAACCTGTAGCAATCAATAAACAATCTGAACTTGAACAACCGTAAACAATATGAACTTAGAACAATCTCGAACAAACAATGCTCGAAAAATCCAAAAGAAATCTTGAACGAAATTGAAAGCGAACTTCAAATCTGGAACGAACTTCATAAACTTGGAATGAAATCTGGAACAAAATCGATCGAAAACGAACTTCAAATCGGGAAAGATTGTTCGGAAACGTCAAACGAAATCTGGAATTAAAACCGAACTTCGAATCTGGAATGATGTTTAGAAACATCAAAAGAAAGCTGGAACGAAATCAAAAACCTTCAAAATCGAACTTCAGAAAACTTCAAAATCGAAATAAAAAACCTTCAAAATCGAAATTCAAAAACATCAAAAGAAAGCTGGAACGAAATAAAAAACATTCAAACATAATCAAAATCAAACTTCAAAACCTTCAAACGGAATCAAAAACGAACTTCAAAAACCTTCAAACTTGGAACGAAATCTAGACGAGATTGATAGATGGTCTTACATGGAACGAAATATGGAATCAAAATCGAAATCTGGAATCAAAATCCAACTTAAAAAACCTTCAAACTTGGACGAAATCTGGAGTTTGGACGAGACCGATAAGGAAGGCGTCGGAATCAGAAACTTCAAGCATGGTCGCCGGAAAAGAAGCCTGGGAAGGAGACCGAAAAAGAGGCCTGGGACGAGACCGATGAGGGTAGGTGCTAGGGTTTTGAGTTTTGATTAGAGTATGGAAGATGAAGGAGGCGTGTGTTTACAAGGGTATGGATGTCATTTTTTTGGCTGAATGGGGACAACACCTCCCATCCTACTGTGCGAATAAGCCAAGTGTTTTCAGATTAAGCTGCAAGTAAACACCCCTAAATGTTTGTGTGAATAAGCCAAATTCACCAATAAGCCTAATTAAGCCACAAGTAAACACCCCCTTAAAGAGATTAAGATAAACACATTTTAGCACATATAAGATTTTAGAAATTAAGGATGAACTCACAACGTAGGTTTTGATGAAAACCTAGTAAACCCCAGAATGAGGAAGATTGATGAGTGGAGGCTGAATTAAGACTTGAAGATTATTTCACTTAGAGTAATGAGAACCCTATAAATGAACAATAAATGTTCATGGGTCAAACCTACCTAGAATTTATGATGAGAGGGATGAGACTTACCCTTGGAGTAGAGAAAAACTACCTAACATGGTCTGGAAATGAGTTTTTTGCTTACAAAAACGAAGTTGGGCATTAAATACCCGATCTGGCACCCGCAACCTTGCTTAGGCGATAGTGACATTGTCACTATCGCAGCCTCAAGTGTACCGTGGGCCTTCTGGCAGGAGCGATTATAACACGACGACTATGTCTGTCTCATTATCGCAAAGCATAATCGCGTCGGGTATACCGAAGGACCCCCAAACCCGGAGATTGTGACACGACAACAATGTCAATGTCACCCGTGCGGGTTATAATCGTGGCGAGCTCACCAAACCTCGAAAAAATGACTTTTCTCGCCCAATCGCTCTCGACTCTAAGAAGTAAGAAGGACAAAGGGAAAAACATTTCCCGATTGCTAAACTAACAATTGGGGTTGACAAGGACAACAAAGTTAACTTTTCTTACCGAAATTCAGGGTGTTACATTTTATACCCGAAACAGGGTTGGGGATGCCATTACCCCCCCTAATCCGACCCCGGTAGAACTTTTAATTTATTTAATATATGTACATAATGTGTGTATAAATAAATATATATATAATGTACATAATGTACATGATGTGTGTATACATTTATTATTAAATGATAAATACATTTTTATTTTTAATATTGGTAATTAATATAGTGACAATTTATTATAATTTTAATTTTAAAATATATTTTTATAATTAACCCGTCGGGGATTAATTGGGGCAGGGTCGAGGACGGGTGATACATTACCGACACAATACCTATCCTGTTTCCATCCGTGTCTTGAATGTTTGAAAAATTATTAAAAAAAAAAGAGTAAATTACGTTTTTCATCCCTGTGGTTTGTTAAAATTTTTGGATTTCGTCCCTATGGTTTCAAATTTCATTTTTCATCACTATGGTTTGTAATTCATATCTATTTTGGTCCCTGATACCAAAATACTAGTTTTAAGTATGAAGGACTAAAATGGAAATGAATTGTAACCCATAGGGATGAAAAAGGCAATAAAATTCAAATCATAAGGACGAAAAAGGTAAAGATTATAAACCATAGGGATGAAAACTGTAATTTCAAAACCATAAGAATGAAACTAGAAATTTTTAACAAACCATAGGGAATAAAAACGTAATTTACTCTTAAAAAAATTAATAAAGAAAATAATAAACATATATAAGTATTTAATTGTAGTTTTTTAGTGGGTAGATATAGCAAACAAATGGATAGAGCCGTGGGAAAAGATGGGGTGGTCATTACCGGCAACCTTTCCAATAATCGGAAAAAAAAAATCAAAAAATGGGAGCGAACAAAATCCGCGAGCCGGCTAATGTGCGCCCAATCGCGTCGGTAGACCCCACCCCTCATCCACCAAACCTTCTTTTATTCCCTTTTTGGTATAAAACCGCGTTGAATCTCGTTTTATTTTTTATGTCAATGCTTCCACCGTCTCAAAACACCATAATAATAATAATAATAATAATAATAATAATAATAATAATAATAATAATAATACACACTTTTGTTTAATAAAATAAAACTATACTAATATTTTTTATTTTTTATTTTAATATTTGATGTTTTTGTAAAATTTTGATTAAAGTTTATATGTATTTTAGGTTTGTTTTAATTTAAATACATGTTTGATTATTAAATCAATTTTTTTGAGTAAATTACGTTTTTAGTCCCTATGGTTTGTTGAAAATTTCTAGTTTCGTCCTTATGGTTTTGAAATTACAATTTCCATCCCTATGGTTTATAATCTTTACCTCTTTCGTCCTTTGATTTAAATTTTATTGTTTTTTCATAAGGTTTACAATTTATTTCCATTTTATTTCTTCATACTTAAAACTAGTGTTTTAGCCTCAGGGACAAAAATAGAAATGAACTGCAAACCATAGGGATGAAAACCGAAATTTGAAACCACATGGATGAAATCCGAAATTTTTAACAAACCAAAAGGACGAAAAACGTAATGTACTCTTTTTTTTCATAATTTGTTGTGGCAAGTCGAGGATTTTATATTTGTTTGGAATCAAAATTTGTGATTTTGTTTCAATATATATATATATAGAGGAGGGATCAATTGGAAACAAACATTACACTGAAAACTTTGGAAACCAATATTTGACCAATCAATGAATTTCTCTTTTTTAATTTTTTTTAATTGATAAGGGTATTTTAGTCTTTTACCTAATTTCGTATTATTTATGGTAATTATTATTATTATGATATTAATTAATACGGTATTATTGATGCTATATATGGTATCTAGATGGTTTCCAAAGTTTCAAATGTAATATGGTTTTCAATTGAACCCACCCCTATATCTATATCTATATATATATATATATATATATATATATATATATATATATATATAATATTGGATCAGGTTCATAGAAAAAAAATGAAAAATTTGAAAATCGCCAATAGTAATAACTATTCATATATATGATATGCATATGTGCATATAAGTATATTTGTCCGACATACATAGGTGCATAGAAATCATAAAACATCTTCAATTACTTGTGTTCACCTGTCTATAACGCCATATCGTATATATGAATGGTTATTAGTGTATTCTTCAGTTTTTTATAGTTTTAGGGGTTCTTCCTTGAACCTTACTCTTATAGTGTTTAAGATATATAACGGTTAGTGATCATGGGGTAGGTTCAAACGAGAAGCTAAACATTTTGCGAGAAGTGTTTAATCATATATGATACACAAGCTTAATCATATATGATTAAATACATGTTATATTGGCAATACATAGACGTTTAATCATATATGATTAAACACACTTACAGACCGTGTAATCATATATGATATCAAACTTTCTCGCTTTCTCACAAAATGTTTAACTTCTCGCATGATCCTTCCTCTAGTGATCATTACTTACTATTTATCTGCTTTAATTTGTTGAGGACTAATTTAAACCGATACTAACACAATGTAAATAATAGTTTTATAAATTCTGATTAATAAGCACCAAATATGCATTTTAAAATACATTTTCATATGATTTGAATTATTGATATTAAATTTGGGAACCATCATATTTTCTCGAAGAACCCATAAATATTGCTGATGCGAAAGAAGGTTGGGTAACCGTCAATTGATAATTTAATTATTGCTTCTTATTAGATAAGAAGTTAGGTTGTTTACTACAAATTATGCCCCTTTGACCAAATCAGCAATCAAATTGATGCTTATGAGTCAACGACCTTTAGCAATAGAAAAGTCTGTTAGTAATATATTACGTTTATTAGTACTTGATTTAGCACAAATTATTTTATATGTTGGTAAATGTTTCGTTTAGCAATATATTACAGTCTAACATTTGGTATATTGAGAACAAAAAACCATCAACAATTACTTACCCATCAGCACTCATTCAGTAACACTTTTTGATGATCTCTTATTCGATTAATGCTTAATAAACGAAACAAAAAATGAAAAATTATCTTTAGCCACCTGTCTTTGTTTGTCAGTCAAAGTAGAGGTACTCTAAGATATGCAATTTGAATATTTACTGCACAAATTACATATGATAATTGATTATAATTCTGTAATTAACGATGTTAAAATAGATGATGCATATAAACCATGGTTGAAACTTTAAGCTAGTCCTTTTGTCCAGCTGTCCTTTTTAATCTCAGGCCTTGGTGTAATCTCTTTCTTGAATTACGAGTCTTTAAAGTTTGGATCTGCAATATGATTATCGTTTTCATAATGTTAATCTTGTATTAGAATATATAATATGGTAATATTGATAGTATCGTAACAATACATATACAACAAATAGGAATACATCTTAAATAATATATCAACTTCAAACCCATCAAATAATAAGTCGAAATATCAGTTTCCTACTTGGTCCTGCCTGTCTATTAGTTAACATGTTATAACGAATCTTAATGGCTTGATTACATGAATCATGAGACTGTAGGTCCACACTGGTCCCATGATCATTTATAACAGGTATTGCTGTATTGATAAGATCAATGGCTCATATAACGATAACATTATGTATGAATCTCGTAAACTAGAGTGCGTTTGGTAAACATAAATAATTAGATATGACTGGATGGAGCAGGACTTGACAATCGAGAGTGAGGTATGCAGATAAAAAACGATGGAAGGGTCCATAGTTTTAACCTGAAATATAAAATTTAGTAATTTACCAATCTTGTTCAATTCCTATGATTTTTGTTCTATCTATTTTGGTGTGACAAAATTTCAATCCCACTATGTCATGTCAAGCCTGATTTTATAAGTAGCATTTTGTACGCAGACCAAATGGGACATAAAGGAACATGATTAATTGTTTGTCTTACGTTTGGTAAAACTAGAACAAGATTGGACTAAATGTCTGTCTTGTGTTTGGTAAGACGGGCATGACAGGACAAAACTGTTAAAATAACCAGACTGTCCCTAAATGATGTATAATGTTATTTTATATCACATAATACTTGTAAAGGGTCGGGTTATTTTACAAATCGGTGAAATCTAACAAACCGTACAAACCACATTCAACCAATCATAAATTTTATTTTTCTTTTTCACTTTTTCTTAATTACGAGAGTTGATTAGTCAAGAATATATATGAAACAATCTCATCATGATTAATGAAGAATATATTCAACAAATTATCAAAATGAGAAATACACGAAACAATTTTATCAAGAAAAGAATTATATGAAACAAATTAATCATATTAAGAATTTTCATGAAATAATTTTATTTAATTAAAGAATGAAAACGACGGTTTGTACAGTTTGTTAGATTTCACTTGTTTGTAAAATAACCTTGACCTACTTGTAAATGACACAAATAAAACAAAATGAGGCTATGTTGCATAATGTTATTTTAGGGAAATTGACTCAACTAGCCAAAAAACGAAGTCAAATTGGTCTTTTAGCCATATTTCTCCCGATTTTGCATTTTTGTTACTACCTTCGTAATGACTCAGTCCGCAATTGCGGATCTGTGTTAAAAACGTAAATATTTTTTCAGATTTAACCCACTTCCGCAATATTGCGGAAGTGCAACGTGTCGAGCCCACATGGGTGGCACTTCCGCAATATTGCAGAAGTGTCATTACGGAAGTGGGTTAAATTTTTTCTCTTCCCATCTCATACAATCTGTGTACCAAACGCACTATTATTTTATATTCAACTTTGTCCCAATGAAATGTGGATTAGAAAGAAAAAAAAAAGGAATTATTTTTTCTCTGAACGTCATATAAATGCATCAAAAAGTCTAACCATGGTTAGTTCGGTACGTTATAAATAGATCCGTACTTTATCCTCTTATTCCTCACACAAACGTGGCTGTCCCGATTACCCCTCTCCTGTTCATCAGCAGCTGATTTTGCACCCTCACACAAACACCTGTGACGCCTTTAATCCGCATTAACAAGGTTTATACAACTCCAAAATCAACAAATTCATCATCAGAATTCATCGATTTAGGATATTAATTTGCATTTTGTTATGATCGTCGGTGTTGTTACGGATTTCTGTTTCATCGTCTTTGAGTTTTCCGATTGATGAATCATCGATCGACATATGATCTAATGACAAAACATGTAGTTATGAATCCGATCTGATATTTAGATGTATAATTAAAAGTGTTTACATGTTTATTTGAACAGTAATTTGATCGACTTTGCCTTTTTTTTTCTCGCTGGATTTCGTGAAATTCTCAGGTTGTGGAAGATATGGCAACTAATGGCTACACATGCGACGACGCCATTGAAGGATTGAAGAAGCTTCTAAGGTAACTGTATTTTTTTAATATATCACTGAGTCAAGAGTCCTTAGAATAATCGAATTCCTGATTATTATCGATGGACAGTTGTTTCTAAACTCGTGAATGAATGGATCCGAATTGTGTCCTGTTTATGAACTTCGAAATACGAATTGTTAATTCAATCAAATTAATTAATGCTTTGATTTTATCAATCCAAACGGTTGACCATTATAGCTGCCGTCATCGTACCGTCATCGTGTGGTTCAAATCCCATAGTTCATTGCCAATTTAAGTCTTACTACGTCCTGACGCATTTACCGTCGATACTAACGCCGTGATATTTGACGGTTTCACAGTGAGAAAAGTGACCTTGAATCGGTCGCCGCCGCAAAGATCAAACAACTTACGGCAGAGTTGGAGGCAACAGATACCAATGAATTTAACCCGGTGGAGAGGATTCAGAACGGATTCGATCGCTTTAAGAAAGAGAAATACGAGTACGTCTGTGTTGTACTATCTTTTAGGGTACCAAAATCATTACTACTCATTTCTGCACATAATCTACATTTTTCTATAGTGGGTAAACTGTACTATTTTAACTGTAACACTATTATTGATTCCATTTTGTTTTCATCTGGCCTTAAATCCATTAGTTTATCATAAAAATAAAAAAGGGAAATTGACTCAAATAGCCACATTACATTGGCATATTGGTCTCCTAGCCACTTCTCTCCATCATTTACCAAAATAGACGTAGGTCCACAATGGCGGACCTGCAGGTCCTCTACCTCAACCATCCTCTGCTGTCGTTGAGTGAGATCGTGACACGTGACGAAATGGCGGACCTGGGTCGAGTGGTGGACCTACCCGTTGCGGACCTGACTTGGATCGACAATTTTTTTTGCCTTTTTCTGGAGGTAGCGGACCTGCAGGTCCGCCATTGCGGACCTAGGTCTATTTTCGTCAATAAGGTAGAGAAATGGCTAGAAGACCAATATGCCAATGTAATGTGACTCTTTGAGCCAATTTCCCAATAAAAAAACACCCAAGAGAGAAGCATATTATATACAAATTATTGATAACATGAATCATCATCTAGATGTTTTGCAATTGAATTTCCAAGTTTTAAATTATTAGGCTCGATGTCAAAAACATAGGGCAATATTATTTCTCCTTTATCATGCTTCTATTTTGTCTTCATGTTTGACTTTTGAGAAAATAAAGTATGAATTTCAGCTCTTAATAAATTATGTTTTTTTCCCTTTTAAATGGTTATTTGCGTACATAACATTAAAATGGTTGTACTAGTAACACAATAATGAAATAATATAACTATTTGGGTTGTGATGCACTGATAAAACTCAGGGGATGTAGTGGAAATTTCTTATTCCCCGAGTTTAAATCCAGATACTATCAAAAACCCATGTAGCCATGGAGGTTCACCTGTGATGACTTCAGAAAATTTGTGGTCATCCGAGATTAGTCGGTGTGCGTAAATTGATCTGATAACTCATGGTCAACAAAAAAAAAATAGTAAATTAATATTTAATGTTTCATGACTAATTTGTTTTTTCTCTTGTATGTTAATTTGCATTTTTGGTAAGTTTTAATGCGGATTGTTAATTTGAATTATTTTCTCTTAGATGTAATTAAATTGTATTATTGAAATCAAAGTTGTATCTTATATTTCATAGGATCATTTTATATGGTATGTGCTAATTTTTTATTCCTTAAATTATATCCCATTTGATCCTTTTTCTACACTAAAAAGGGATTTGTCCCAAAAATATATGTCCTTACCTGTCACTTGATCTTCACAACTGTTTCCTGTCCCTTTTTTTGCAGAAAAAATCCCACTTTGTACGGTGAGCTTGCCAAAAGCCAAAGCCCTAAGGTCAGTAGGTCACCCCTCTTTCTCGCCCTCATGTGTGGTCTTCGTTTCAAAATTGATTGGCACCAATGGCGGAACTACATGGAGGAATTCGGTGGCACGAGCCATTGTTTCATAGTTCATTCGTAATGGATAAAAAATGTTTATATGTCAGCATATCGTTTCGTTGGGTGTCCTAATAGTTTTTGAAATAAAACTAATGACACAAGTTTATAACAGTATAGATGGTTAATGTTGATGCCCTTGTACAAAGGATTTGAGGTTAAGTCATGTTTTTGTCAAAAAAATGTACTTTACAGTTTAAATTTTTGGTTTCTTTATATAGCTTTTGCGTATTTAAAAATTTTCAAAGACAAAGTTTGAACAAGGTTTCTTTTTGTAAAAGTGTAATAAACCAACCAATAGATCTATAACAATTTTCTGAAAAAGTTTCCACATTTTTTTAATCTTATAGTCAAATGGTGGCATAATTTGAAAACTTATACGGACATATAGATTGGCATAATTTATATGTTTCTTATTTATTCTCTTAATATCTCATAGTTCTTATGGTAAGATTTTAATCATATTTTTATATATTTTAAAAAATATTGAAATGTTAAAATGATGTAAATAAAATAATATAAGGTTCTACTTTTGTATGCAAATTTATTTCATTCACTAACCTTTTTTATTTTATAGATCTCATGTTTTCCTCACATCAATCGATTTCCTTATGCATCTTATTTTTTTCACTGCCTGTGAATGAAGCACACTAAACAAAATTGATGAAAGCAGATTAAAATGACTTTTATATGGAAAATGTGTTGCATGAATGTTCTGAAATTGGGTTCTTGGTTAAACTTTAATGCAGTTCTTGGTGTTTGCCTGTTCGGATTCTCGAGTTTGTCCATCACACATCCTGGATTTTCAACCAGGCGAAGCCTTTGTGGTTAGAAACATCGCTAACATGGTCCCTCCTTATGATACGGTGATCTTTCAAACTCTATTATTAATTCATTCATTTTCCTTTAGAAAATCAAGAAAATTTATAAGCATTGCTAATTAATTAATTGTATATCATATTTATATGAAGTCAAACTCATAAGCATCTTTCAATCATATAATTGCTAACATGTTAATATGTTATCTAGCACATGGTCAGAGTATCTGTGCCTTCTTTCCTAATTAATGGGAACGTTAATCCATAATCATATTTATTTCAGTCGGTCAATATTCAAATGAAACCCCCAAATAAAAAAAACCTTTAACAAACGGAGTGCTCGACAGCTCTCACCATTCTTTTTTGGTGTTTTTGTTTTATTCACAGTTATTTTAAATATTTGATAAATATTTAAACAATGCTTGAATTATATGTAAAATCAAATATTGCAATTTTTATAAGAAAACGAGTATTTTTCTTCCTTATTTGGTTTGAGCTCCATATATATAGGGGTTGTTTGTTTTTTTTAAAAAATCTCTTAATTGTTCTTAAGTCTGAATCATTCAAACATTTTTACACACCACCTCTTATTAATCATAACTAAAATCAGACTTCAGACCTCTTAAAAAACAAACGGCACCATACTCATACTCAAATCAATTGCATCACTTTGGTACATGTATAATTTTTATCAATCACATATATTTATATATTCACAATCAAATCAGTCATACCACTTTTGTCCAATTCTAATAAAATTAGCTAACATAAACCATTATGATGGTTGAGATTATTAACACTATTTACGTCAAACTGTTTATTTCTTGTCATCTTATATCAATTGACCATTTATCTAGTTGATTTAACTAGAATCAAACGAAATGGTATGCTTATGCAATTATATATTTCTTGATTTAAACAAGTAATTGAAAAATACAAAAAAACATCCAAAAGATATAATAAGAAGTGTGAAATAAAACAGTTGACTTCAATCTGAATCAAAATTAGAAGTGGTTACTACAAATAATAGTTGATATTTGTTATGGTTCAATTATTGTTAGAGTACTTATTGCTTAGTTGACTTACCAAAAATTTATCTATTCAGGTAAAACATTCTGGAGTGGGAGCGGCGATAGAATATGCAGTAGTGCACTTAAAGGTGATTTTACCTCATTCAGTTTTATAAATCTCCATGCACAATAATAAACTCAACTCTTTATATATTTATTAAAAAGTAAAAGCTATTATCTTATCAACATGATAATTACATATATTGAAATTTAAGAAAACTAGTCTATTTTTAAGGCTAAAAAGTCAAAGAAATGAAAATTAAATAATGAGAGGGAGACGTGCCATATGGACCCTATATAGCTCACCCAACTTTATTCCATTTAGTGGTAGTTGGGTTTATCGCCTTTAGTAAAGGAGGTTTCCGTGGTGGTAGGATGGGGTGGTGAGGAGTGGAGACAATTGGCCAACTCCCACTTTCACATACCTCCTTTTTAGTCCCATATTTAGGAATATGCCCATCATAGATGCTCTTGAGTCAAAGGGAACTCATGGGTTGAAGGGTATCCAAATTATTGAGTATGTCTAGTTGTCTATAAATTTGGAGATCAAGGCATATATTTGAATGCCAGAAATATACTTATTAATCAAAGATAAGGTACTATGAACATATTTATAGAATGATTTATGTAACATGTCATGGAAACCGTACCAAATATTGTCTGTTTTTTTACACATGGACTCTCAGTTTTAAAACACGTCTGATAGATTAGGTATTCAATCTTTTATAAGGCAGCCTTAGTTTTTCCTCTCCAACCGATGTGGGATTTTACAATCCACCCCCTTGGGAGCCAAGCGTCATCGTTGACATTAGGGCTGTAAACGAGTCGAGCTTTTAACGAGCTACTCGAGCTCGAGCTTAATTATTCTCGAGCTCGAGTCGATCTCGAACACAAAATAGAACTCGTTTAACTTAACGAGCCGAACTTTATAACACCAATGTTAGACTCGGCTCGTTCGAAAACTCGATTCAATTTTCCGAGTCGAGCCATTCGAGCATATACCCTTTTTCGAGCCAAACATGATTATATATTTATTAATCATACAATAAAAATATAAAATTATCGAGCTCAAGCCGATAAACGAGTTAATCAATCGTGAGTTCGAACCCATAAACGAGCATCGAGCTCGATAACTCAAAAAATATTCGAGCTTGAGCTCGAGCCCTACATTGAAAAGTTAATCGAGCTCGAGCCCAATATTAATTTTTTGAGCTCGACTTGATTAACCTACTACTCGACTCGTTTACACCCCTAGTTGACACACCAGTCCGGTTCCTGACTCCGATACCATTTGTAACATTCCAGACCAATCGTACTAGATATTGTTCGTTTTGTTCACATCTAAACTCACAGTTTTAAAACGCGCTTGATAGATGAGGCATTAAGTCTCTTATAAGGAAGCATAGTTCCCATTCCCAACCTAAGTGGGATCTTACAGTTTTTTCATTTTGGAAAAATATTAACATTAATTATATTATTAAATAATTCAGTAATATATAAAAAGTTATTCTCTCTTCTTCCATTTAACTTTGTTGGCAGGTTCAGAAGTTTTTTTTGGGAGAAGAACAAAAAAATCATTCTCTTTCTTCCTTCATTTAATTTTTTGAATTTTTTGAATTTGTAGATGTTTTTCTTTCTCTACTATCTTCTTTACTTTAAGTTCCCTTCGGACTCTCCTCTAACCACGAGGGGTGTATTCTGGTATGAACCTATAGCGCGAAAGTTTTAAAAAAACTGTTGGAACAAAAATAATTTAAAAGTCTTCATAATTTTTTAACACTTTTGTAAAAACTGTTGAAAATGTTCTAAAAATATACTACAAATTGTTTAAGATAATTTCTTATAAAATCATAAAGTTTCCTTTTTTCATCACATTAAGAATTTCTCAACTTTATTTTTTTTAGTTATCTTGAAAAATCAAAAGAAAATGCGTAGCTTAGAAACCTTCCCTTAAACGATTTGGTTACAATCATTGAACGAGGCTCCACTTTATTACCTGTACTTTTGTTTTCCTCCTAAACTAACAACTTTGATTTCAATTAATTTTTATCTGTCATGGACCACTTAAAGGCGTTGGTCATCCCAGCATTTCGGAGAGCTGAGGGATCAATATTCATTTGCTGTAACTCATAATTTCATTTTTGAGTAAACTATGTAGTTTGTTGTTTATAACTATTTTCGTCTCTAATCTTTAAAAATTGTTTTTTTGGTTCATGTGGTTTGTAACTCCTTTCGTTTTTAGTCCATGAGAATATTAGTTTAAGGACTAAAATGGAAAGGAATTGCAAACCACAATGACAAAAAAAAAAAACTTTTAAAATCAGAGACGAAAATGGTTATAAACAACAAACCACAAGGACGACAATTGTAGTTTGCTCTTCATTTTTTGTGGTTGAAAATATTCCCTTACCCTTGTGTACGTACCTACGGTTTAATTGATGTTAATAATAATGTACTTTCATTCAGGTGGAGCATATTGTAGTCATCGGACACAGCTGTTGCGGTGGGATTAAAGGACTCATGTCCTTCCCTGATGAAGGACCCACTTCCACGTAAGTTACTATTTAGAACATTTTTAACTCATCTTTTAAAAAAAATTCAAAAGAATATACATTCAGCCGTAGTATATATTATATATTTTTTAATTACAATATTCATTATATTATTAAAATATTTCATACATTTAATAAAATGTTTTTTTTTCTTTGGTGGACATTTGATTTCAAAAATTCTTATTGGTACCATATAATAAAAAAATGTTTTTTTATGGTAATTATTTTTGGAATGTCCTTCAAACTTGGAGAATTTTACACCATCTTTTTTCTATTTTAGAGAATCTGTTGGAGCAAAAAACATACCCATAATTCTCATTTTTCTTTAATTTGGAAATCTGTTGGAGATGCTGTTAGATCATTTTTAACATATTATTTAAAATGAAGATAAATATCACACTCTCCAAATTTGAGGAAGTAGGAAAGCGGGTGTGAAAATTTTCAAGGATAACTCCCCAAAAATAATTGCATGAGAAGAAATATATTTTTTATTATATTCTCATCAACAAAAAAAACTTTAAAATTAAATATTTAAAAGAGATAAAAAAAATATTTTGTTAAATATGTGGAATATTTTAATAACTAATCAATTTTATAATTAAAAAAAACTGTTAGAATTAAAGGTAAATTTTATTTTTGATTTTGATTTTTTTAAATATATTAGAGATGCTCTTAATATTTTTATTATATCTTATCCACAATAATACAAGTTGTGGTTTGTCTGTGTTCTAAAAGAATAGAAACTAACAACTTAATTTGTTTGCATATTGAATGGGCATGCAGCCACTTCATAGAGCAATGGGTCAAAATCTGTTTGCCTGCAAAGAGCAAGGTGAAAGCAGATTGCAGTGATGATGTGGATTTTACAGATCAATGTACCAACTGTGAGAAGGTATGCATGTTCACACCAAACTACCTTCACAATTTAAGCCATAGAAAAAAATAAAATAAAGAAAAAAACACTTATGATGATGGCAGCGAACATGGATGGTTGTGACCATCAAAACAAATCTATATATACTATATTATAAGTGATAAAAAAACTCTTAAATACAAATTATTAGACATAAAATATCATCATTTTATGTAAGATTTTAAAAATATCTTAATTTACAAGTATCAAAGCACAATATACATATTACTTCTGCAGACTTTTAACACCCACCAATTTGGTATGTGCAGGACCTTTCTTTTATACAGACCTTTCCATATATCACTATTAATTAATATATTAATTACTATAAATTTGTTTTAATTATATCATTAAATATGTAATTGGTTATTTTTTTTAGATGTCATTAAAATATATAAGATAATCATTGAATTATAACAAAATACTTAAATTTTTTTATATAAAAACATTATATTATTAAGCCTAAATTAAACAAATTTATAAAAAAAAACATTATCACTTTTCAAAATCATCCAAAATCGTACTGTAAATCGACAAAAAAACAAAAAATAAAATGAAACATTAAAATCGTGATGTATCTCGCTGCATTGCGCGAGTACGCTTCTAGTATCATATTAAGATTATATAAACTAAGGGTAGACTGTAGATTGATAATATTTTAGTTTTGGTTCATCCTTATCTCATTCAGTTCCACCTATTCCTGTGGAACAAAAAAGAACCTTTTTTTGTCTCATTTGGTCTCACAACGTCCATGTCTCATATTGCATCAGGTGTAGAATAGTGAGTTTCGTTTTGTCTAGTCTCATCTAACCAAACACATTCTAACGAAACAACCCTTGTAAATGATGTTAGCATCCACATCAGCTACACTTAGGGGGCGCTTGGTTTGCAGAATGAAATTTGATGGAATTGGAATCTATCGAAAGAATCTGACTTTAAAGGAATTGGAATGGAATTTGACCACGCATTTGGTTGTTAGGAATTCAATTCCTTCACTTGAGCCAAGGAATGATCAATTCCTTAAATTGTGGAATTCAATGGAATTGGAATGATTTCATCACTTTCATTCCGTGAACCAAACATGCGCTTGGAATTTGGTCAATGGAATTGGCCATTCAAATTCTTTCCAATTCCATGAACCAAACAGCCCCTTAGGGGGCGTTTGGTTCGCATAATGGAATTTGATGTATTGGAATCCATTGAAGGAATTTGACTTTGAAGGAATTGAAATGGAATTTGACAACGCGTTTGGTTGGTAGGAATTGGATGGAATTCAATATTTTCACTTTAGCTATGGAATGATGAATTCTTTGATTTGTGGAATTCAATTGAATTCAAAGGATTTCATCATGATCAATATGTGAACCAAACAAAGAATTTGGAATTTGGTCAAAGTAATTATCCATTCCAATTTCTTCAAATTTCTTCAAAATCTATGAACCAAACATCTCCTTAGATCTATTTTGCTCAATATATGTTGGAATATATCCATTCTCTCATTAGGGACTTTTGGAGAATAATTTGATAAGGTTTCACATGTCTTCGCATGATATTAGAGTTTTGATCTTCTATCCGAAAAGGACTTGACATTCTGGGGCATTTGTACCCGTCTAGCCTTATTAGAGGGGGCTGTTGAAATCCCACGTCGATTAGATTTGGATCTATCTTCTTAATATATGTGTTACAACCTTCCTTCCCTCCTTAATGATTTTTTCGTAGAAAAAAAAAATCTGAGGTTTCATATATTTTATCAAATAAAAAGTTTAGTAATTAACCAATTCCTATGGTGTGCAACAAATGTAGGAGGCTGTGAATGTATCCTTGGGGAACCTTTTGACATATCCTTTTGTTAGAGATGCTGTGGTGAACAATCAACTTTCACTCAAGGGAGGACACTATGATTTTGTGAAGGGAGCTTTTGACCTTTGGAATCTTGATTTTGCCATTTCACCCTCTCTCTTTCAATGACTTTTCACTTTCATTTCCACCACATAACCCTCTATATATATATCCTACATGTTTTCAATAACTTGTATATGCATCATTGAGGGGCATTCGGTTGAAGGTATTGAGAGGTAAGGAATGAGAATGATAATGAAAAATATGGTTTGGTTTAATATAATATAATCGGCTCATTATTTCAGACCCAATACTTTCCATGCCTGATCAAATTAGGGGGGTGTGTGTGGAAATTTTATTCTTATTCTCATTCTCATTCTCCTACATTCCCATTTATATTTTCATTCTCATTCCTTAAAGTGAAACAGATGCCTCCTAAGCCTTCACGGTCTTTCAATCAAGTATTTCCTTGCATCAAATTGTAAAGTTTTTTTATGCTTCTATATATGTATTTTGAGTTCGGTTGTATCTGTCTTTCTTTTTCATTTGAATAATGTTGTTTTATATGTAATATGTCCGACTATTTTTGTCATAATACATGTATTTTTATTGACGGATGCTTATTGGTACAACATTTCTTTGCTTTTCTTGTTATTAAAAGACGTATTTACCTATTAAAAGTTCTAAATATACAAATTTAGGCTACATGTTCAATGGTGGTAGTTGAAAACTGAAATCATTCACCGTAGAGCCATAATGGACTAAAATATTGCAATATAACTAATATACATAGCATCTGTAAAAATTCAAAATCGATTAAGTAGCTATAGAATGGTGATAAATTCTTTAGTGACAAAACTGGGATGAATCAAAATAGAAGAGATAATTTGTTTTTCTTATCAATATAATTACATAATGAATTAAGATAAAAGAACTTATAAAATATAAAAATGAATATACAAATACAATAATCAAAATCACATTGCAATACTGAATCGATACATTGTAGATGAAATAATCACATCCAACATTTATATGTATTTCACTAGGGGCTGTTTGTTTTTTTTAAATACCTCTTAATGGCTTTTAAGTCTGAATTGTTCAGACCTTTTGACATTCAGACTGTTTGTTTTTTCCAGTTTTTAGACCCTCTTAGTGGCTTTTAAATACATCTGAAACAAGAAGTATTTATTGACCTAACTTCTTAAAATCTCTTATCGCCGCATCATTTAATATGTTCTCATTTCTCTCAAGACGCCTTCAAACGTTACAAAAACAAACAGTTATATTGATTCAGATTTCAGACTTCAGTATCACCTTTTATTAATCAGAATTGAAATAAGACTTCAGACTTCAGACCTCTTAAAAAACAAACGCCACCTAAGAGGGTGCATGTGAGCTTTATGTATTTGTGATAAAAGAGATTATTGAAAAAAGATCAAACAACATAAATAGCAATAAAAAAATTAAATACAAAAAATTATCTGTTTTTATATTAAATAATATAAACAACAAAAATATGTATGAATAAACAAACTTTGTGTAACACCCTAAAAATAGGGATAACAAAAACTTTCCATAAATGGAGAAGTGGTATAAAGTTTGCCGTAGCAAGAGCCTCCCAAAAAGGGGTAATATACAAACAACCTGTTTAATCACAAATCTGCAATTTAACGGATAAATAAACAACAGCCAACTAATATAATTTCTACATCTAGAAATGAGATTACAAAAGGGTGTCACCTATAAACCAAAATTGTTCCAAGAATAGTTCAAGTGCCAAAATCCCCAAGCTCTTGCCCAAAGCATCTAAACTTGCCTAGGAGCCGCGCCGCTAACACCTGAGATACACATCGACACCAAACAAGTGTTAGGCCAAAAAGCCTAGTGAGTTGAACAATAATAAGCATGCATGAACAATCACAATTTCTTATCAGCAATTAACCAGTGTCCAAATATATGTGGAGTCATTAGGGGAGACCCAAAGCACCAATCAATTCCACTCCAAAGAGTCAATGCACCTTGATGCCCTTAACAAGGAACACCCCAAAGGCCCGGCACACCCGGAGATCAGACCGTAAAGGAAACTTTCCGAGTGGCGGAGGTCTAGGCACATACCATCCCGGTGGTGCCCCAAGACTACATCCTCCTAGTGAACTTGCCTTGATTCATCCAACATAATGCATATAGGAGGTCCTTAGGTATATTTCAACCTAACATATTTCCATACCGACTACGGGTACAATGTTACCATCCTATCCTCATGGAGTCCAACAAAAGTCCCAAACGACAATTATACTCATCATGCATGTAAATATGGCACCAAAGTGATATTCCAACTAAAACCATCATAACACACGTATATGCATACATTTAACATATCAAGGTACCTATTTTATATATATCCATGGGAAAAGCCCCAAATAATGGTACACATAACATAAAACATCGCATATCACCAATATCCATATTTCCAACCATTTTCATCAAGAAATCCCAAATACTTGAACACATAGAGAATGAAATATCAAATAGAAGATTATGATGTGTATCTAGTTTTAACAAAGGTTTAGTAAACACACATACAAAACCTAGAAAAGATGAAAACCCTAGATTTGAGTAGAGGAGACTTGAAGTGGAGAAGTTGAGCTTTAAGAACCCTAGAGTTTGTCCTTGAGAAGAGTTATTACAAGAGTGAAGATCCAACCATCAAGAAGAGTTGTATTTATGAGGGTTAGGGTTTTGAGAGGAAAAGTTCGGTTTGGAAGTCTCCAAAATCGCCAAAGAGAAGAGAGGGTTTGAGAGGAAATGAGATTAAAATCTGATAAGGGTTCATTTAAGGCCCTGCACCCCGACGGCGATAGTGCCCGGCGATAGTGCCAAGGACACTATCGCGAGTCATAATCGCAAACCCACACCCACCCATGGTACATCTTCCGCGAGTATGCCCCGCGAAAGTGACATTTGTCACTTTCGCGTGTCACTATCGCGAACATCCCCCAACTCTCGGTACATATACAGCGATAGTGCCCTCCGCGATAGTGCCAAGGGCACAATCGCGAGGCACTCCAAAACAGTCCAAAACTCAACCGAAAACGATAACGAGCACGAGGTTTGAACGATTAAAGATAGTAAATTAATATATGACATTTTAACATAATTCATGATCATAAAATGCACACCAGGACACATATTCACACCTAAGCGAAATTAAAGCGTTAAGGGAGACAAAATACTTACCTTATGAATTTACGGGTGTTACACTTTATGTTTGGTCATTGGTAATCCAGTATTAAGGTTCTGGATGTCTTGGCTAGTATTATTGTTTTCGTTCATTTTGTTTGGTTTAGATAGGGTTAGTTTTGTTTCAAGATAACTTGTTTTAGAATGGTTTTGCACTTTGCATAAGCATAAGGCGTTTTTCTATATGTTTTTTTTTTTGGTTTTCTATATTGTGTTTTTGTATAGAAAATGAATAAACAGACCTTACGTAACTTTCTCTAAATTCTACAAAACAAACAAAAATATACATTATATCATAATATTTGATATGTTTAAAATTCTTTCCATGTTAATATCTATATATCCACAAAGTAAAATTAGATAACATATCGATAAGGTCATTTTTAGACATATTTATCACATTATATCCATATAAATTCAAATATAGCAACTTATATAAAAATCGATATAAGTTGAATTTTAAATATTAAAATAAATAACATCTCATTCTCATTCAGGGATGTTCCAATTTTTTTGGAGGCGTTGTTACACCTAAACCTTTTGATTACAGTGCAAAGTGAGATAACAAATATACATGTATACAAATTATCGAGGTGTTGTTACACCAAAACCTTTCGATTACAGTGCAAAGTGAGATAACAAATATACATGTATACAAATTTTCGAGGTGATGATACGGTATATTATTTTGCTTTCTGATAGAAATTAGTAAGGCACTAAGATGGGCTGTAATTTTACATTCGTTGATTAAATACTCTAAACAACGTAAAATTAGGCTCCAAAATTTTGGGGACCCTGCTCAAAATCATACATTTAACATGATAAAGAACAACCATGATCTCGTTCTATCATTAAGGGTGTGTTTGGTATGCAGAATAGAGTGGAACAGGACAGAACACGTGGGACACACTAGAACTAAGTGGAACAAGCATGGGACACAATTGTCCCACTCCAACCCTCTGGAACTAAGTAGAACAGCAATATTTTGACTAATATACCCTTTGTTAAAAACAAAAACATAAAGCATGTCTTCTCATCATCCACGCCTCCAAGCTAGGGGTGTGCAAAACCCGAATAATCCGAAATCCGAATCCGCATCCAAACCGAAAATAAGGTGTTTTTGCAAAACCCGAATACCCCGAAATCCGATAATCATAAACCCGACATTTGGGAGGATAGCTGGGTTCGGATTGGGTTTGATCGTTGGCCACCCAACCCGTCCGAAACCCGAAATAACATAAATCTATATTTTAAATACTAATATATATATATAATTATTTTTTGAAAATCGTAAATTATAGTCTTGTTGAAATATTTCTAAATTTTAAACTTGCTATCGATTTCATCAATCTTTCAATCGATTGTATTCATCCTAAAAAACGAATGAATTTATATATAACTTTTACATTATATAATACTCGAACCCGACTGACATCAATCCGAAATCCGACCAACCCAAACCCGAAACTTAACATTTGGGTTTTGATTTCCATATCCAAAATCCAATCGTGATAAATTAGTTTTATGTTTTTGATAATCCATTGCACTATGTATTAGTGATGTAAATTAGTTTTATGTGATGTAATTTATGATTTTTCATCAGGGGTAAATTCATCATTTAACCAGTCTAGTCTTGTTTTGTCCAGTTCTGTCATGTCTAGCCAAACGTTGGACAACTGTCATGTTTTGTTCCGTCCTGTCCTGTTCCATCTTGTCCTGTCTGCGTACCAAACGCACCCTAAAGGTTTTGTAACAAACATTTGAAATACTTACTTTGAGGCTTTGAGCAAGTGATCTATTTTTTAGATGTAGAGTTTTTGGGGTTTTTTTAGGTCTTGGCAAGATCACCTATTACTAATGGGCCAACTTCCTTTTGGTTCAATAATATGCAATTTATAAGATATACATTGGCCCAATGCTCTATAAACATAACACCTAGGAGAAAATTAGGTTTTTCGTTCTTGTGATTTGTTAAAAGTTATGATTTTTGTTCTTATGATTTTAAAAATTACAATTTTTGTTTTTATGGTTTGTAACTCATTGTTATTTTTATCCTTATGATTTATACTCTTTTGTTATTTCGGTTTCTTTGATTTACTATTTTAGTCTCTTGTACTTAAAAGGTAGGAATTAGTCCAATGATGGAAGTAACAATAAATAACAACCTACAATGACGAAAATTGTAAATTTTAAATCGTAAGGACAAAAATAAAAATTATTAACAAACGATAGGGACTAAAATCGTAATTTACACTTCAGCCTAATTAACAAACCACAAGGACTAAAATTGTAATTTTGTATGTACTCGACTATTCTCATGTTTTCTTAAATAGATGTTATCGTATGAACCTACCCCCCCCCCCTCTCTCTCTCTATATATATATATACACACACACACACACATATATATATATATAGGCGAAAGATCGTGTGAGAAGTTTAGGTTATCGTGAGAAACGTGAGAACTGGATATGAAAACAACTATTTGAATATACATATGTAAACTCACGTTTGTTTGCCTATTTATTATTTTACCAACTATTCATATATGAAAATGTATATGTGTATCCACGTTTCTTTTACAAATAATTCACATATGAATATTTTATTTGTATATTCTCAATATTTTTGTCTTTTCTCATTTGAACCATCTTGTATGCAACATACATGCATATATAAATATGTTCAAGTATATGTATCTATATGTGTATACAAATATGTGCAAAATAAAAAAAAAAAGTTTTGGAAACATGAACTAATGAAAATGACAATTGATTAAAATTGGTTTCTAAGAATTTGTATAATCACAATTAAATTCTTAATACGAATACGTGGAAACAAAAGTCATCAGAACATTACTTTTACACCAGTTATATCAATGCATAAATAATAAGAAACAATCGTCAAAATCGTAACTGTTGTTGGTTAAATCACAACCACAATGTTACAACGTCACTAATTCTAAAATACCATTTCACAATAGCGTTGAACGCTTTTGAAATAAGACCACTATCATCATTCACGCAAATATTGGTTAGAATTGCCATGGAACAATTCAACATGAATTATTCCAAGTAACTTAGCCATTGAACCATCACATGTGATCGATGAACTGAGGGGGCGTTTGGTTCATTATAAGGAATGTGTTAGGGCTAATTGTATGTTAAATAGAAGTTCAGGGTATAAACTGTCAATTATTAAAAGTTGTAAGCTTGTTGGGCCTAGAAGCCCATAAGCCCGTCAGGCCTGCGTGCCTAAGTATTTAAAGTTGTTTTCTATTTCATTTGTAAGGTTAGAAGTTCATAATTTCATTATTCAGTTTTCTAGTCATTAGGTTTACAAACCCTGGTCAGAAATTCTCTCTGTAAACCTAAACCTTTGAAGTATTATCAATCATATGACTAGTTGTTGTGGCCTATAAACTGTTCATCTTTGATCATATTTACTTGTGATTGCACTGCACTGGGATCAACAATTGGTATCAGAGCAGAAAGGCAAAAAGGTTTGATCCTCAAAAAAGGTTTGTCTGAAACCCTATAATCGATTATTGATATTAATTGCTTTATATGCTTATTGTGATTATCTGATTATTTGTTTAATCTACTTCTGCAAAGTTAAAGTTTTTTCTGTGTTCGATCGATTATTTTTTTCTGGAAAATTAAAGTTCTTATCGATCAAATCTGGGAATTTTTTTTTTCTTTTCTTTGTTTGCTATCGGTCTAAGGGTTCGCTTACTGTGTTTATCGATCTGTATGATCTTATCGCTTTCGGTCTATTTTTTTCTGAAAAAGGTGTTTCCGGTTGAATAGTGGTTGATTATATGTGTTACCTTCGATCGAAGAATCGAAGTCTATATGTGGTTTTTGATCGCATCGATCGAATTGCTTTCTGTTGAATTTATCGTGTTCATCGGTCGATTGAAGTTTCTGGGTTTGATCTTGGTCGAATCCCAGAAATTCATCGTGTTCTTCGGTCAATTCTTAGTGTTTATCGGCCCTATTAGTTATTCGATCTTATCAATTTATCGTATTTGATAGTCATTCGACCTGAGCCTTCGACCGGATACTTGTATTCCCCGGTCTTGCACCTTCGACCGGGTACTTGCTCAATCCGGTCTTACCATTCGACCGGGTACTTGTTACTCCGGTCTTACCATTCGACCGGGTACTTGTTACTCCGGTCTTACCATTCGACCGGGTACTTGCTTACTCTGGTCTTTCCTTCGACCGGTATCTTGCATATTTCGGTCTTTGCTTCGACCGGTACGGTTCATTCTCCGGTCTTACGTTTGACCGATATCCTGTTAGACCGTGTCCGTGTGTTTCTGTGTTTCTTCAATTTATTAGTATATTTGGATCATCCTGCTTGCCTAACGATCATTACAGTGCTCTTAAGTTAAGAAGTAAAGATGAACTCAAGGGAAGCTTTAGCCATCGGTTCTGACTAAAAGCCCCCGGTGCTCTTTCGGGGAGAGTACCCTCAGTGGCATGACCGATTTATGAACTTCATAGAAGCAAAATCCACCTATGAAGCAATATACAAATGCCTGACTGAGGGTCCATCAGATTGGCCAATGAAAGTGGTACCAGGAAACCCAGCTGAAGGAAGGCAAGAGCGACAGATTCGGAAATCTCTTGGTGATTTTACTAAGGAAGAAAAGGATATGTACGATGCAGAAAAGCTAGCAAAATCGTACCTTCTTCAAAGTCTACCAAATGACATCTATGCTTGTATAGATAGCTTCAAGGATTCATCGAAAAAGATGTGGGACCAAATAGAGAAGATGATGATGGGAAGCCACATCAACAACCAGCTAAAGGTGACCAACTGTATCACCAGATATGATGGGTTTAAAGCAAGAAAAGGTGAAACGCTGACGGAAACCTACGAGAGGTTTAATATTCTTCTGAATGATCTTCAGAAGAATAAGATCACAAAGACGAACACGGAAAACAATATAAAGTTTATGAACAACTTACAGCCTGAGTGGAAACCGTTCGTCTCCCATATACGCCACACTCAGACCCTGGAGAAGCTGTACCTTCACGAACTCTATGAAATGCTGCTCCAGGACGAAGAGGAAGTGATGGAGCTTATTGGGAATCAGAAAGCAGAGGAAAAGCCAGCAGCTGATCCATTAGCACTCGTATCTGAGAGAAGAGGCAAGTCCGTCAGCCGATCATCTGGAAAAGAGCCCGTGCTGAGTGATTCTGAACCTGAAGATCCCGATAGTGACTCGGATCCAGAACTTACCAAGATGAAAGAAGCGATGTTGTTTCTCACTCAAGCACTTCAGAAGAGGAAGTTTTTTAACAAGTCCTCAAACAAGCAAAGATTCTCTACTCGCCGTGATCATCGAGAAAAGTCTGAAGGTAAGAGACGCTTTGAAGATGGTAAGAAGTCTGACAAGAGAAATGAAGAAAAGCCGAAAGATGAGCCGATTAAATGCTATAACTGTGGTCGGTTAGGTCATTTCGCCAAGGATTGTCGCAAACCAGTTGTGCGCAACGCTGACTACTACCGAGCCAAACTGCTTCTTGCCAAAGAAAAGGAAGCCGGTAAAGCTCTAATGGCTGAAGACGATTACTGGTTGCAAGTGTCGGATGAAGAACCTGAAGATGCTGAAGCTCATTTGTGTTTCATGGGCAAACATTCATCACCGTCTGACACTGATGATGAAGATCGCAATGCTCCATGCCAGGTATGTGCCCCTTATCAAGAAGCTTTACTTGATCAGATGCAACTTTCAATGCACAAACTTGACTCTTACAAGCTACTCTTAAAAGAAAAAGAACAACTTCTCTCATCTCTAGAAAACCGTGTCACTAAACAGTCTGAATTTATGGAAAAACAAAGCTTAGAAATTTCTAGCTACCTGTGCACGATTTCTAATTTAAGAGAAGAGAATGAGAGTTGTTCAACAGAGTCACAAAAGCTAAAGACCAAAGTAGATGACCTGACCGATGAGCTACGTACGTCTGAGACCGAGAAAATTGATTTGATAACTCAAAACGTGGCTTACAAAAATGAGAACATAAGGTTATCTAATCACTTAGAAGAGCTTGAAAAGAAACTCTATAAATTTGGTCAATATGATCAAACGCTAAAGCTAATCGCACCGAAAGAACCCAAGTATGGAAATGCGGGTATCGGTTACGATAACCCTAATTATTTGAACAAGGCTTTAACCAAAGTTCCTACTTTATATGCATCTGAATTCTTTGGATTAGACAAAATCTTTCCAGAATATAAGATACAATGGGCCATACCCACTGAGGAGGAAGACTTGGAAGATAAGTTGAGAAGGGAAAACTCCGCTCTTACTAAAAGGACAGTTCCTTTTGTCTATGATTCTTTGAATGCTACTTATTATGATGACAAACCCCGTTCTCTGTCATCTGATTATTTTCACAGTTACTCTCAAGCTGAACTAGATGCTAAAACTGTTAAAACTGAGGAGGAACCTCTAGCTCACAAAGTTTATGTTCCAACTCTGATTTTAGAAAAGAAACTTGTTCAGCTAGAAGAATCGTTTGCACTAGAGAGGGAAATTTTTCAAAAGGAAAAACAAGTTCTTTTATCCCAAATTGAGTGTCTCAGTTCCAACAAAAAGGAAACTATGTCTGATGAGGAAAAAGAATATTTCCAGACAGAAATAAAGAAGTTAAACTCACAACTAGCTGCTATGGCAGCAGATCATCTGAAAGAGCAACTTCACAAGGCTGACCCTCAAGCTCAGCCTTCCATTCTCCAAAGTGAGAAATCTCATCTGTCTGAAAACTCTTATCCTTCCTCTGACACATCTTCCTGCAAAGCTTTTATGGGTGACTCGTCACCAATCATTTCAAATAAAGGAAAAGAGCCTCAAGTTTTTGAATCGGATCAGTGTTCTGATTGTAAAAATGCTTCCGCATATGATCTGCTCTCAACAAACTCTTCCGCTGTCCTGAAATCCTCAAGAGATAAGGTCCTTTCAGATGAGGAACTAGAATTTTCCGCATTCTTGAATTCTGAGGTGTGTTTAGATAGTGATTTGAGCCAATTTGATTTTAATCATTCTCTACCTATCCATGTTGATTTTATAAATGAGTCCTGTGAGCCTCCGGTTAAATTTTATAAGGGTGAATGTTCCACATTTGCCCCACAAAAACCTTCTGTGAACAATTCTTCAAAATCTTCAAAGTCTAAATCTAAAAAGCGTTCACAGAAGAAGAAAAAGACCGGTCGCTCTCAAAGGTCACAATCTTCAATTTTCAAATCCTCTGACTATGGGTTTAACGGCATTTCAGATACGTGTGGTCGGCGGAAAGAAGTGAAATATGCTTGGGTAGCTAAGAAGCCAAAAGAGAGCACGACAACATCAGAATTAGTTGATCCTGTCTTAAAGTCTAGAAAGAACAATAACAATCATGATGTTTTTATTTCTAAACCTTTAGTTGAATGTAATGGAACTCTTCCTTTAAAAGTTTATTCAATTCCGCAGTTACTTCAACTGTCTCATGATTGTCTGTGTTGCTCTTATTGTGGATCAAATGATTTTGTTGATAGTCGTTTTGCATCTGATTGGTTTGGCTCATATCATATTGCTCATAATCATTCTCATTGTGATGTTTCCCGTGATAGACAAAGACCCAAATTTAAACGGGTCTCTAAGTCGGGTGTTAAATCTAACCCCAAAGGACCCATTTACGAATGGGTACCTAAAAAGAAATAACCTGTTTTGCAGGACGGTCATGTGTGGTATCTAGATTCAGGCTGCTCCAAGCACATGACCGGAAGAAGGGAGCTTCTCACAAACTTCACCGAGAGGTTTTGTGGGAATGTACGGTTCGGGAATGATCACTACTCTCCCATCAGGGGTTACGGGGATATTGTCAAAGATAACATCACGATCAAGAAAGTCTCCTATGTCGAAGGTCTTGGTCACAATCTCTTCAGTATCGGTCAATTCTGCGACAAGGATCTCGAGGTTACTTTCAAGGATAAAAGGTGCAGCGTTCGGACTGAAGATGGAAAAGAAATCCTTGTTGGAACGCGACGCACTAACCTCTATACAATTGACCTCTCGTCCTTGAAACCCAACAAAGATGTATGTTTGTTGTCCAAAGCATCTGCTGAACAAAGCTGGCTATGGCATCGTCGTCTCTCGCACTTGAACTTCAAGAATATCAACAAGATGGTGCTCGGTGGACATGTCAAGGGTATGCCAGATCTAAAGTTTGCAAAAGATCATCTGTGCGCTGCCTGCGAAAAGGGCAAGATGAAGAAGGCGTCCCACAAGCCTAAAGTCGTTCTTAGTACTTCTCGGTCCCTTGAGCTAATCCACATGGACTTATGTGGACCGATGCGCGTTTAAAGCATTAATCACAAGAAGTATGTCCTGGTGATGGTTGACGATTTTTCTCGTTACACTTGGGTCCGATTTCTCCATTCAAAGGACGAAACTCCCGAGTTGATAATCTCACTTCTGAAGAGCATTCAAGTCAGTCTCAACCAAGTAGTTCAGACCATCAGGACGGACAACGGCACTGAGTTCAAGAATCAAATGCTCACCGGTTATCTCACTTCAGTGGGTATCTCACATACTTTCTCAGCTGCTCGTACTCCTCAGCAGAACGGGGTGGTAGAGCGTCGGAACAGAACTCTTGTTGAAGCAGCGCGCACGATGTTATCTCACTCCGAGCTACCACTATTTCTTTGGGCAGAAGCCGTTGCTACCGCTTGCTACACTCAAAATCGGTCTATCATCAACAAGCGGTTCAACAAGACACCGTACGAGATCATCAACAAGCGCGTCCCGAACATCAACTACTTTCATGCTTTCGAATGCACCTGCTTTGTCTTAAATGATAAGGATGATCTTGGAAAATTCAGCCCCAAAGCGGATGAAGGAGTGTTTATCAGCTACTCCCAGCAAGCCAAAGCCTACCGTGTCTACAACAAACGGACGAAGACCGTCGTTGAGAGCGTAAACGTGACTTTTGACGAGACCGCTGATATGGCTTCTGAACATCTCAGTTCAGAACCCGCGCTTACTGGTGTGTTAACTTCTAGACAATTCCGTTCAGAAGCTACACAATCTCCAGTCGATCCAAATCAAGCATCCACGTCAAGAGCACATCTTTCTGATTTGGATTTGCTGTTTGAATTCTTTTATGATGATTTGTTCAACTCTAAGCCTAATGTTTCACTTTGCAACAGGGATGCTGTTCAAGCACCAGAAGTGACACAGGTCACTGGTCCTTCCGTCGATGGTGGACCATCTTCTTCTGAAGTTCCCCCCTCAACTGCAAATGAACCAGAATTACAAAGTTCGAGTGATCCTTCTCCGATCGAGAATGTACCTGCTTCTTCACCGGAACAAGTAGGATCTTCTGAAGTGACCCCTGCTGACGGTGCCCCTGAAGTTCCCGATCCGGCAGTCCCGGATCCTGCTATGCCTGCTTCATCTACTGAGTCGACCTCTGCTTCTATCTCGACTCCAACGAAAGAACTCACACCTCACAGGCCGTCATCACTCGAAGCAGTTCAAGACCTACCCCCCGGTGGTTATGTGGATGCTGACACTTCTCACCAGACATATCAACCTCATCCACACACCACCAAGTGGACTCGAGCTCACCCCCTTCATCAGATCATCGGTGATCCCTCCACACCAGTTCAGACTCAATCCGCCACCGCGAACGACTGCTTATTTTCCTCGTTCCTCAGCCGTATCGAACCTTCTACCGTCTCTGAAGCGCTGAATGATCCGTACTGGGTAATCGCTATGCAAGAGGAACTCAACCAATTTGAGAGCCTCAAAGTATGGCGCCTAGTTCCCCGACCTAAGAACAAGACGGTGATAGGGACAAAATGGATTTTTAAGAACACGAAGGACGAAAACGGCATCATTGTTAGGAACAAAGCGCGTCTAGTGGCTAAAGGATATCGCCAGCAAGAAGGAATTGATTACGATGAGACGTTCGCACCGTTTGCCCGCATTGAAGCGATCCGCATGTTCCTCGCCTACGCCGCTCACATGAATTTCATCGTCTTCCAAATGGACGTGAAATCCGCATTCCTCAACGGCGTTCTCAAGGAGGAAGTGTATGTCTCGCAACCCGAAGGCTTCGTGAGTTCTGAAAATCCGAATTACGTCTATTTTCTTGACAAGGCCCTATACGGTCTTAAGCAAGCGCCACGAGCCTGGTATGATGCACTCTCATCCTTCTTAGTTAAGTCTGGCTTCTCTAAAGGTAAAACTGACACTACTTTATTCATTAAAAAAGAGAAGAAGGATATCATTCTTGTACAAATTTATGTTGATGATATAATCTTTGGCTCCACAAACCCCAAGTATTGTCAGAACTTTTCTGCCTTAATGAGTAAACATTTTCAAATGAGCATGATGGGGCAAATGAACTTTTTCTTGGGTCTTCAAGTAAAACAATTACAAACAGGAATTTTCATTAATAAATCTAAGTACATCTCGGATATTCTTCGGAAATACCAGATGGAAAAATCTTCACCTATGAAAACCCCCATGTCCACTACTCTCAAGCTTCACTCCGATCCTGACGGTAAGGAAGTGAATGCTACTATTTATAGAGGCATGATTGGCTCTCTGATGTACTTGACGGCTAGTCGGCCTGACATTATGTTCTCAACATTCTTGTGTGCAAGATTTCAGTCAAAACCTAAAGAGTCTCACTTAGCTGCGGTTAAGCGAATTTTTCGATATTTAAAAGGTACTGCTGATCTTGGTTTGTGGTACCCAAAAGAGACATGTTTTGAATTGACAACCTACTCGGACGCTGACCATGCTGGAAACATGCTGGACCGGAAGAGCACGTCCGGTCATGTTCAGTTTTTGGGCGATCGTCTTGTAAGTTGGGCTTCCAAGAAGCAAAACTGCGTGTCCACCTCCACCGCCGAGGCGGAGTATGTAGCAGCCGCCAGTTGCTGCTCAGAAGTCATCTGGATGCACACCCAGCTCAAAGACTATGGTTTTAACTACTCCAGGATCCCCATCTACTGCGACTCAAAGAGCGCGATAGCCATATCAAGCAATCCCGTCTAGCACACGAAGTCGAAACACATTGATGTGCGTTGCCATTTTATAAAAGATCACGTCGAAAAAGGTACTATCGAACTCTATTTTGTTAATTCAGAGCATAAGTTAGCAGACCTGTTTACCAAAGCCTTGGACGAAAAACAATTTAATTACCTTGTGTCCAAGCTAGGTATGCTAAATCTGAAAGTTTGATCCGTTCGCAGCTCTCTACGAGTTTCTTTCAATAACGAATGACTGTGACAACTGCACCAGTGACTTGTCTCTGGTTGCTATTATCCACACTCCTTGGTTATTGCATTTTACTCGTTCAGTTCTGGGTCAATTACGAACTTCTGTATCAACAAAGTAGATTTCGTGTGTTTCTCGTTTCTCTTGTGTTCTGGTTTTTGGTTTCGTGGTGTTTTTCGTGAGTTTTGTGCAGTTCATACGGATGTTCCCTGAAAGGAGTCCGTGGTTTGTGATGGATCTTCACACCGATAATGTGTTCAGGGGGAGCACTATCGTCAGATGGTTGGTAAGTCTCACGAGTCCTCCATTCGAGGGGGAGCAGGTAAGTGGATTCTGTGTTTGGACCTCCTCATGGTAATCATTCGAGGGGGAGTTAAGTCTCGTGCGTATTTCAAATTTTTGAGGAGGAGCTTTTATTTGTTTTCCTTCGTTTTTTTATTCCATAGGTTTCTTAATTTTTTTTTCCCTTAGGATTCTTTTTAGGTTTATTTTATTATCGAAAAGTACAAAAATATTTTGTCATTTGTTTCATAAATTAAAAATACAAAAATATTTCTTTTTCTTAAAGTTTTTTTGTTGTTTTGGTTTGATTTGTTTTTGTTTGGTCCCGACCCAAAGTTACCCCGGTGGAAACCATATCCGGTCTAAGATCTTATCCGGTCGAATCCTGGTGTATGGTTCTAATGAGCTTATAGTTATACATATTCATATGTGTGTCTATGATGTGAATTTGGTGGTTATCTGTGCTGGTTTTTCACTATCTTAAAAGGGTGTAGTTCTATGCGCCTTGGTGACTGACCCTAATTCACGAATGAGGGTTTGTTCTTCCACTATTTTGGAGTTAGTATCCGTTGTGGTTTAAATCATGACTGTATAACTCCAACGGCTATCATATTTTCCCAAACATGCGTACTAATCGACTATTTCTTCACAGGTACAATGGCACAAAACCAACCACCAGCGATTGATCCAATCGCCGATGCGGAACTGATTTCCGAGGATCAGTTCCTCCCTCTTACAGCCAATAACTACCATCTCGATGTAACCCAACCTGCTATTCAATATCAGGTCATCATCGAGATACTTATGGGGCATCCATTCTCTTATGCTCTTACGGAGACTGCGACCGTTCCAGTCCTATACTTACAGCAGTATTGTCACTCTCTCCGTGCTTTAGAGGCCGATGGCGAATTCCACCTTGAAGGTCGGATAGATCATACACCAGTGCTTCTCACGTGTGATATCTTCCGACAATTCCTTCGTTTACCGACCGCCGGATCCGTTCCAGGCAGGAATAGCTTCGACCCGATGGTTTCTGATGTTACACTATGCACTGACCTCATCTCCTTAGGATACGGCGCAGATCTTCGCATTCCATCGACCTTCAACCGCAAGTACCTCTCGACTATATGGTACACGATGTTCACTTACATAAATCGGTGTCTTTCCGCAATAACGAAAGGTATTGATAAGACGAGTGCCCCTATTCTTCACATATTTCACGAGGTGGCCTTCAATCGCCACATGGATTTTGCCGATTTCCTTTGGTTTGAACTCGTTCAGAGAGTTCGGTCTACAGCATCTCGACGACATAATTTCATTCCATTCCTGAGGTTCTTACAGATTGTCATCCGGAACTTCATGAACCTGTATCCCGAGATACAGCGCCGTTCTACGCATCTGACATGCCTACATCATTCGACACGCAAGATACCTTCCCGCGCTGATCCAGAAGGTGTTGTCGCCCGAAAAATCCCAGTCGGGTTACTAGACTATGCTCGTCCTACGACACTGAGTGTGATAGCTTATAGGCACACACACAACATTCCAACTCCTATGGTCCGGCCAGGACAGGCAGGACCTGCCCAGGGAGCACGACCTGAGCGACGTGAGGGTCCGCGTCCACGATCGAGAGGCGGGAGCGTCCGTATAGCTGGGGCTTCCGGACAGGGTGTGTCGAGAGAAATAATCGTGAGGGGAACAGGCGTGGGCAGTGCCGTTGGAACGAGCCAGGCTAGTTCTTCTAGACAACCATCTTCGCCGACGTAAATAGAGACTCAAACGGCAGAAGATACAACCGATTCTGAAGCCCTTCATGTTCAGTCCTCTTCTGTCGCTGCTACTGAGGACACAACAGAGCATTCCGCCCCGGAGGAAACTTCGGGCCAACCCGAATCTGAGGCTACCGCCTCTGACGCATCGGCATCAGAAGGGTCATCTGACTCTGATGGTGACGGTGATCAACCCCCCAATGAGCCACCTATTGGAGAGACAAGGAGAGCAGAGGGAGAAACAGTCAAAAAAGTTGTAGTGAGCAGAGTGTGGGAAGGACGAATGAAGACTCGTCATGAGCGTACACGAGTGACGGGACAATCATCAACGGTTGTATCCCCCCTAGCCACATATAGCCAGGTAGCCACATCTACTATCCAGTCTCATGTGTTGGGACAGGGTATTGAAGGAGCCGCCGTGGACCTAGCGGCGCATTTGCACACCCCACCAAGCCACTCCACCATCTCTCAACAGATTGTGGTTTCACATTCTCACGGGGATTTAGTACATCCGCTATCTGGCTCTCACTTGGAGGGTGCCGATATTGAAACAAGAGAACAGCTGCCCCCGTTCTCGACATCTTTGCATGCACGGAGTCTAGAGCCTTTTGCTATACATGCCATTCCTAGGACACAAATTCCATTTTCGACTATCGCCGGTCGCCTAAGTGGCCCGACCGGAACATCTATAGTAATACCGTCTTCGGAAGGTTTACGAGGATTGGGTGGAAGTCCTACCACATCTATCATTACGCCATCTGTGAGCGTAGGCGGCTCGACTTCAACAGTCGTAGCTCAAACTGGAAGTCTGAGTGACCCAGGAGTTACCCCTTCTGAGTCTGTCTCAAGGGAATACCTGGACGGCGCCCTAAAGGCTGTCCAATCTATGATGAGGGAAGAGGTGGACAACCTCAAACGCATGATCAAAGGCAAAGGTCCCGCGACTGAGCCTGAGCCCACACCTATTCCACCTTCCCTACCAGCTACAGATCTTTCTATCCCTGAGCTTAAATCCATTCTACTTGCCAAACTACTGGCCCAATCTCTAACAAAACCCACCCAGGATGCCGATTTGTTATCACTGCTTCGTTCTCAAACATCCACACCTACCCCATCAACCCCCAACCTTTTGTCTCTACTGAAGTCTTCCAGATCCAACAAGCCATGCTTCAGTCACTTCAGCAAACCGTAGCTGTTTTGACTGAACGTCTATCAGCAGTGGAGGATACCTGTCAAAGCCAGGCAGAACGGCTCAAGCGCCGACATGATGATCAGGATGATCCTGATCACCATGAGGGGGAGAAGCGCCAACGCCTAACTGAGCCGGAGACACATATGGTGGAATCAGGTCAGGTTGAACAGGGTTCGGGTTCCGGTACAAGAACAGAGGGACGGAGACAGGAACAGGAACGGGAACAGGTGACAGACTTGGTACTATACGACTATCCGACGGTTGAAAAGCCTGAGGAATTTGAAGATGGTTCTCCGATAGTTCCTGAAGAGTGGGAAATAATCTTAGATCCGTATGAAGTGGCGGATACGACAGAAGAATGTGCTAATATTGAAAGAGCTCTGGTGGTTATGCAAGAAGAAATTGATGAAATCCTGCATCCAGATGATCAGTCTTCTGCCGTAGTTCCATTGTTGACTTATCCGGCTAATCACCCTGACTTCTCTTCTACAGTTTTTCCCGAGAGATCTCCTCCAGCTTCACCAGTTAGAGAACCAGTACGTACTCCTCCAGTTCGTCCATCCAAGTGGGAAAGAGTCAGAATAAAAGTTCCTTTCCTCGAAGAAAGCCAGAAGAAGATCTTTGCCCACTGGATCAGAAAGTATGATGAAGTTGTTCTCCATGGTCTACAGTCAGTAAAAAAACATAGAAAAACAGCGTGAGCTTGTGTTCGTGTACAGAAAGTTCCAGCGCAAGTACTCCAAGACGAAGCTCAGGATTGTATCAGTTGATAGGATTATACCTGCCTACTTCATGAAGGTTAAGTATACGGACTTCATGGTTACAAGAGAAGATGGTCAACAATACTGTTTTTCTGATGCTGATTTTCCATTTCTGGAGCCACAAGATCTGCTGTTCATACTACGTGACTTAAAGACCAGAACCGTCAGACCCGGGGAAGTCATTGATGCACTTGAAACCATGAAGAGATACATGAAGTGCGCAATGAAACTTGCTTCGGTGGAAGGTTTTCAGATTGGGTTAGAGAGCGATCAGCCGAAGATTAATCTGCTCAAGCCTGATCTGAGTGTTCCGTCTGATGCTCTAAGCGTACCTGCATTCACAGTTATAAAGATTCCAGAGTTTGGTATGTCATACATGAACAACAAAGGTATTCTACGATTTATCCGATTCGATCAGATTGCCAGATTCTGTGATGGTACATTGATGCTGCTGAAAGACAAGTTGAAGCGTGCGCTGAGTCAAGATGAAAAAGGAGTTCAGGTACTGGATTCTACATACAAATCGCTTGTTCTTAAAGTACTGAGAGTTATCGAAGAACAACTGGAGTACAGAACGCAAATCAGATATTTCGAGATCAGTTTTGGGTTTCGGAAGATATATGTTCCTAACTGGCGCGAGTTTCAACTTCTATTTAAAGGGGGAGATTGTTAGGGCTAATTGTATGTTAAATAGAAGTTCAGGGTATAAACTGTCAATTATTCAAAGTTGTAAGCTTGTTGTGCCTAGAAGCCCATAAGCCCGTCAGGCCTGCGTGCCTAAGTATTTAAAGTTGTTTTCTATTTCATTTGTAAGGTTAGAAGTTCATAATTTCATTATTCAGTTTTCTAGTCATTAGGTTTACAAACCCTGGTCAGAAATTCTCTCTGTAAACCTAAACCTTTGAAGTATTATCAATCATATGACTAGTTGCTGTGGCCTATAAACTGTTCATCTTTGATTATATTTACTTGTGATTGCACTGCACTGGGATCAACAGAATGAGAATGAAAATGAAAATGGGAATGCAGGATAATGGGAATAGGAATGGGCATTGCATTGATACTGTTTGGTTAAACCAATATAATCAGTAAAAAAATGTTTTATATAATATTTTTAATACAAATATGTTACATCCATCATGAAAATAAAAAATATTTTACATTCAACATCTACAAATGAAAGAACGCATGAGAAAAGATGACCGAGCGGGAATAAAATTTCCATTCCCCCCAATTTGGTCGGGAATGGAAATTAATGGGTTTGGGGGTAATGTGTCCATTATATTATATCAAAGCAAACAACAGTTTTCATTATCATTCTCATTCTTTACCTCTCAATACCCCCAACCAAACACCCCCTAATAAATTTAAAACATATATAGATGGACGAAAGCCGAATAATTATGAGACGACAACGTTTGTTTGTGTAAAGATAACCAAATAAATACAGAGATTTTGACAATTTATCAGAGAATATAATGCATTATATACGAAAAATGTAAACACAAAGGTAAGTTTTTGTTTTATTTAATAACAAATGATATAGTTATTTATGCGTAAGAACAAATAAATACAATTAAGGAAAAAATCCATAAAACCAAAAGAATTATACCCTTTTGAACGATTAAAGTGCCACTTATTAAACGCTTACCAGGTAAGCGCTTACCTTACCAATCGAACATGATATAGATCGAGAATTTTACCGGTAAGAAGCATAACAAAGACCGAGAGTTTTACCTGGTAAGTGAGAAAAAAAAACCTTTACCCGGTAAACATTTACCAGATTTAAGATGCTTACCAACAATCCATTTTGGTGGCCAAGAATGTTATCCAATAATGTAAGTGAGAATAATGTCTCTTGTCAGTAAATACTTATCTGATAAATGCTAGGTAAACGGCCTCTAAGTCCCTAACCTTTTTTTTTTAATGAAAAACTCATAAACTTTTTTATTTTAAATAATTAAGGGGCTATTTGTTTACCTCTTAATGGTTCCGTTAAGAGGCAACCTATGAATCATTAAGAGGTAAATATTGTTTGAAAAAAAAAGTTTTGTCTCATAATGGTTCAAAAACCCTCAGAATGATCTTGTATCTTGATCTTGCCTTAACCATTCAGAGCCCTAATTTCATTATGAATAATTAGCAAACAACCATATTTTATTTCGCAGTATATCATAAGAGCATCTTAATCATCCTAATCACTTAATCATTATGCACTAAACCATCAAGCATCAAAAAATTGTATTTGTAAGTATTTAAAAAAAAATCAATGACCTAGTTTTGTATTTTCTTTGCGTGTACAACAGATTTGGGGATCCAAATTCGTTTACCCTAACTATAAAAGAGATTGGTACTCGCAATGATCATAATTTCAATCCCTAGACAGATCTTCACCTCCTTCTCCTCGAGTTTTCCGAAAATCCGTTAGTCGCAACTCAGGTCAGTCGATCTTTACTTTCCCCTTTTTCAGTATTATCTATTGGTTTCAAACTTCAATTTGATTATTTTTCGGCTTTAATCGACTTCCAATTTCTAGTTTCTACAATCAGATTTGACTTGCGATGTTACTTTCTGTTTGTTTTTGTTACTGTTAAGATCCTACAGAATTATCGATTGTTGTGAACATTCTATGATTTTGTGTCCTGATCTTGTGTGATTGACTTAGAGAAGTTAGAAGAATGGAGCAGATTTAAGCTGTTTGGTTTATTTTGAAGTTCATGCATGCATTTGTGTACGATCTTTTGGATTAGTTATGCCCATGGTTATCAATGTTGTTATTCTTTTATCATCTGCTAAATCAAATCATATCAATTTTTTTTTGTTTTTTAAAGATGTGATCTGATGTTTAAGTGTTTAACTAGTATCCTATATTAGCTGTAGCACTTTTTGTTTGAACAAAAGGGTCATAACCTTATTCTTGATGATTATCATACATATGGATATGCATATATTCAAATTTATATTTTTTTGAGTTTAGTTCATGGACTTATCTATACATCTAAGAGTTTGTGATTCCTTGGTTGACTGCCAATTACAATTAGTAGTGTTGTCATAATCGATTTAAGGAATAGATTAAATTTTTAGGCTGTTATGGTAGAGATTCAGGGCCTGTTTGTTAACAGCTTAACGAGCTTAGTGAAACTCACAACTTATTTGGTTTCGGTCAGCTATATTTGGTAGTGGCTTAATGATATAGAAAGTGGCTTATTCAGTAAACTTTTAGGGGGGGCTTTATGCAGAAAGCCAAGTTTTTTTCAAACCTGCCCCTCCAAATTAAAAAATACGATCCTTCCATCTATGAAAAAACCCTTCCACAAAAATTCTCCCAATTTATAAAGACGGATTAATCCACACAGTCAGCTTTATCCGTACAGGACTTAATGGAAAACCAACCAAACAACCCCTTATTGTTTGCCAAACTAGTTTGGATGATGGCTTCTTGTTATTGTTTTATCTAATTTTGACTAATCCTTGCGAAAATGTGTTTTGCATAACCATGGCATTAGATTTCTTCATGTAGTATGAGTCTGGGGGCTTTTCTTAATGATTCTTTTTGTTGGAAATGTTAAAATAGGGTTTCTGGAAAATGGCTGAACAAAATAAGCAGCAACCATCTTTTGCTAAGATTGACCAACTTCGTCCTGGTGCTATTGGTCTTAACCTCACTGTAAAAGTGGTTAGTTCAAAGATGATAATGACACGAGGTCGCAATGGGACTCAAGGACGCAATATGCGTCTTGCTGAATGTTTGGTTGGTGACGAGACTGGAATTATTGTCTTTACTGCTAGAAATGACCAAGGTATGCTTTACTTACTCAACCTTGAACAAAAATATAACATTTTATCATACAGTTCAGATGATTGTTAGTTGTTACATTTCTATGTTTAAATTTGATATGGGCATTACAATCGTGTTCTTACTTATGTTATGATTCCTATCCAGAATTTAATCATGAATCGAACTACGGAAATTTGGTACCACCTGGGCTGTGCACATAGTAGGTTTACTGGGTTGTCAAAGCTTGTTTCACCGCTTATGTTTGGTTGCATGTTTATTTCTTACCATTTTCCTTGCATGAACTTAATATGGTTTTTCTGCTTTTACTTTACTCTGGACAAATATGCATCAGTTTTGCTGTTTAACATCTTTAGGAATAACCTGATTGAGCATGTGGAATTGCTGATTCTTTTCCTAAAAGAGCAGAGAGGGAAGACCCCTACAATATACAGGAGGGGTCCGTGACTAGCTGATGTGCGACTCTAAACGCGCCCCCTATTGAGCTCCTGGTGATGCTAGATGCCGGCTCGAACACCCAATCTAGCCTCAGCCCTCAGTTGGGAGGGGCGTGTTAGTGTCCCACATCGGTTAGTTGCGAACCAACCCTTCTATATATGCAGGTGTCTTCCCTCTCTCTATAAAGGCTCTTTTAAAGAGAGAATCATGGGTTCCACATATTCAATCATGGACTCATGGTATTAGAACGAGCCTTTCAGCCTTTGCAAGCGATGTGGGAATTCAATTTATTTGTTTGTTTGGGCCCTGGCAGCTTGACCTGCACGCTACACGTGAAGGAGGGTGTTGAAGTAGTATTTGTTCCACATCTCCAGGCTATCAAGATACACATATTTTATATATGTGGTTTGAACACCCACCTGCATTGAGATAGCTTTCGGATGCGAGTTCTACCTAAACCCATATATCACAACCATCTTTCAATGTATTTAAACATATATATCCAGCTAGTGTTTCAAAAAATGTTAAGAAGAGAGCAACCAAATGACCGCCTAGTGTTTCAGAAAGCGGTAATCAAAGAGCAACCAAATGACCGCCTAGTGCTTGTGGATGACTAAGTGGATGCATAGTCATTTCTATATACAAAATAAAACTAATTTTGGATCATGGAAACATGCTAGAATAAGATCTATTTTGTAGACAATCAAAATGATCAATTTCATTGTTGCCTTAATACAATTATGCAGAAAGGGTTCAAAGGCTACATCCAAGTTATGAGAAGTCGACCAATGAATACATGTCAAGAAAACTCAGTTAACCCATGTAATTTTTGAAACACGTAATTCAACTGCTAGTTCATTCAGCGTTGTTGAACCCTGCCTCTAATAATGTGCTCATAACAGATTTGGATTTGCGATGAAATGTGCCCAGCACATCATAGTCTGATAATTATTGCAAACTAAGGGAAGGAGAACTTAAGGGGGCGTTTGGTTCGCAGAATGATTTCTGATGGAATGGAATCTGTCAATGGAATTGGAATGAAATGTTTTCAAGTTTGACCAACTGATTGGTTGGTAGGAATGGAATGTAATCAGTCAAATGAATTGGAATATGTCTGTTTGGTTTGCAAAGGAATTGGAATGGAATTCTGAAAAATGACAAAAATACCCTTTCTTTTATTTTTATTTATTTATTTATATTTTTTTAAATGCCGAGAGAGATAAAGGAGAGAGGAGAGAGAGGAGAAAGAGAAGAGAGAGGAGACCAAATCCACATATGATGGGTTTTAATTTTGTTAAGAGGGTTTGGAGGGTATTTTTGTCATTTTGAGAAAATGCAATGGAATGGAATTCAATTCCATCCAAAATGAGAAGGAATGACCAAATCCTTGATTGAAGGATTTCATGGAATTCAATTCCATTCCTTTGGAAACCAAACTGCAGGATGGAATTTGGTCAATGGAATTGACCATTCCAATTCCATCAGATTCCGGCGGATTCCAGCGAACCAAACGCCCCCTAAGTCTTATGATTTTACTTATGCAGCTATGCTGTTTTGGAAGTTGATGAAAAACTTCTGCAAAATTGTTTGTATTTCTCCATCCCACATCAATCTAAAGGGAAAATAAAAGGTGTTCTGTATTTTACCAAAAGCAAGCATAAATAAGCTGAAGATTTCTCTACTGCTTTTATATCTTGTGCTCTGAGACCACATAAATGGTTAAGCTGGTAGTTTCATACTGTTGGTTGGCATGAGATTCCTTTTTGCATATTTTATTATGTTTATAAAGTGCAGTCACTCTTTGTATCCTTGTTTTGTTTTTACCATCTGTTATTATGTTTATAACATGCTCTTATTACATAATATTTGGTGTTGGATGTGAAGCCTGGTTTTAACTGTTAAGCCGTCTACATCTTTGCCAAGCATGCCAGTTTTCCTGTTTAATCTTTTTGTAGTCTGGTTTTGTCCTCATAGAGGCCATCTTCTTTCGACATATTTGTACCACTAACTATAGAATTCATGAAATATAGAATAAACTCGTAGCAATCCCCGTGTGTTGGCAAATTTGTTAAACCACATAAATACCATGTTTGCAATTGTTTTCCTGCAATTACTGTTGTGTGTGGGGATTAATTTGATGGGGCAAAATGCGCAAAAAATGCAACAGACTTTGGTTTAGTTTCTATTTAGTGTAATAAAGAATATTTCTCTCAATTGATGTAACAACGTATTAAAAGTTTTCTATTTTGTACCCATTTTGACCGGTAACTTGTTGATCTTGTAACATTTGATGACGTGGATACCCGTTTATGAAGGGTTTACGAAAGAGTTACGACGAAGTGGACTAAAAACTTGGTATTCACTTCACAAATGTTACATCAAATAGGAACAATGGCCGAGAAATTTTGAAAATTTGTTACATCTATTGAGAAAAAAAAAGTTCTTTGCTATACTAAATAAGAACCAACAAACTTCGTTGTATTTTTTACGTATTTTGCCCGTTATTGATGCTAACCTTTAGACATTAAAACTCACAAAAATATGCAACTTCTTTTTCCCAGTGGATGCCATGAAGGAGGGCAGCACTGTGATCCTGAGAAACGCAAAAATCGACATGTACAAAGGGTCCATGAGACTTGCGGTGGACAAATGGGGTCGAGTTGAAGTCACCGAACCAGCTGCTTTCTCTGTGAAGGAAGACAGCAATCTGTCGCTTATCGAGTTTGAACTTATTACCGTTGAAGAGTGAGTCTTTTTACCGTTATACCCTTTGACACTGAACAAATCGCCATCTTCGGCCTACTGGCTTCTTGTACCGAAAGGGCGGTTTATTTACAGCACACTGTAAGTTTTTCTTACCCTTTCTGGTTTTTAGAGTCAATTAGTGTTATTTTGGGTACTATGGGAGAGAAATAGTCTTTTGAGAATAGTAAAAGTACTTACTTTTTTTTGTAAGCTAAAATTTGCAGTTGTTTTATGTAATACCCTTTGTTTTCAATGGACACTTTTGAGCACATTTTACCTTCTGGTTGGTAACTTGGTATTTACTCCTATTATTAAAACTGCAATATTTCTTTTATTGGTAAGATTGAAGTTACTGTAACGTTCCCGGCCAACCGTACACGATATTGTCAGATTTATCCACACCTGGACTCACGGTTTTAAAATGCGTATGATAGAAGAGATATCTAGTTCCTTGCAAGTAGGGGTGTTAACGAGCCGAGCCGAGTTGCAGGTTATTCGAACTCAACTCAAAAAAATAGCAACGGGCTCGAGCTTGAGTATTTTTCGATGTTCGATGTTCGATGTTCAAGCTCGATACTCGTTTACGGGCTCGAACACGAGATCGATTAGCTTTGCTTATTGGCTTGACCTCAATAATTTTTAAACTTTGCTTATATGATTTATGAACATATGAGCATGTTTGACTCGAAAAAGTATATGATCGGCTCGGCTCGACTCGAGTTGAAAAATCTAATCGAGTTTTCGGATGAGTTGAGTCGAACATTTGGTGTATGTTCGAGATCGACTCGAGCTCAAAAATTATTAAACTCGAGCTCGAGTAGCTCGTTAAAAGCTCGACTTGTTAACACCCCTACTTTGAAGGCATTATTTGTTCCCCTTCCCAACCGACGTGGGATCAAACGTACTCCATCCGTCCTAAAATAAGTGACCATGTTTCTATTTTAGTTTGTCTTAAAATAAGTGTGCATTTTCAAGAGTGAATATATTTTCCAATTCTACTCTTAATTATGAAATGGAAAAATTAATTAGTGTCTTTATTATAAAGGGCAAAGTTGTCATTTAGTTAAATAAAAGTGTAATAATAGCATATTTCTAAAATTGTGTGTTTTTTTATTTTATTTTGGATACTTACTTTTAGAACGGAGGGAGTACCATTGAATGGACTATAAAATTTGTTTATTTTCGTGTCTGTTGAATGGTATTTTTTTTAATCGAAACGAAGAAATTGGCAACTTTTTTTCTTGGCTTGTGTCGATATAAATTTATACAGTTTTCATAAATGATCGGAACGATGTTTTTACTTTCAACGATTGAAATTCTGCACTAAACTCACTTTTAACATTGAATCCTCTATAGTTTTGAACGTCAAACGTAACATCAAAATGATTTTATGATCATAAGGGCTAAAACAAAATAATTTGTAAATTATTGGGATGAAAATCGTAATTTTAAAAGTATAAGGATGAAAATGATAATTTTTAACAAACCACAAAGACGAGAAACATAACTTACATAAAAATTTATGCTATTTTGATGTAAAAATGATGTTTTATATCATAGATTGATTTTAGGTCTTGTTCAAAACAAGAAATGATATTTTAGCTTTCTTATTTTTCAAAGTTGTATGGTATAGCAATTTCTTTTATCTAACTAATCTCATAAGCTTTAATTAACTATGTTATTTTTGTCGACCTTTAATTTTAATTAATTAACATAAAATCATAAAAAATTATTGCGATTGTTAATGTTCTTTTTATGAATATTTGTTTTATATGTCATGCAAATTTCTAATTAGATTATATGTCATGCAAATGATAATAATGAAATTCATATTATCAGTTTTATTGAAGTATATATCAAATTATATATGATGGATTATAAAATACAAAAACAACTTTAATCGTACGTCAAAATAGCATTTTTTACCGAATATTAAGTTTCAACGGCCAGTAAAAGAAACTGCATTTTGCCCGATATAGGAGAGACATGGCAATATGTCGGGCTCTGGTTCAAACGGTGTAAATATTGTGTGCTTGAAAATGAGACGATATTTTGTGTCCATGATCACCAATTTGTAGTTTTTAAGGTGTTAGGATTGCAATTACTCTAAATGAAATGGAATTAAAGAGGGTTGTAATGTATACATAACCAAAAAATATACAAATAAATAATAGAACTTATAAAATCGATCATAAATTTCATTTTTGTTGAACATAAATTCTCCGTTTATGATTTTATGGTAAAAAATTTGAAGACATTTTTTTTCCTTGTCAATTGTATCGTTTTATTTTATTTGGAATAGGTAGATCTTTTTTAGAGTGAATTATAGATTTGATCCCCGTGTTTTTATATTTTTTTCTTAATAGGGTTCCTATGGTATGTGTTTATTGTGGTTTTGGTTCATGTAGTATTCAATTAGTCTTTTTGTCTTTTCCTATTAAAAAAATAAAAACAATATACACACACACATATATATATAGCCTTATGTTCATTTGAGAAACGGTAAATATATGAGAAATAGAGAACTACTTCTAGTCATTAATACGGTCAAGATCGGATTTGACTGGTCAAATGTTTCGACTTTGACTGGTCAAAAGTTGCGGCTTTGACTGGTCAAAAAGTTGCGGCTATTCCAAAAATAGAAGAACACTTTCGTAATTTTTATAAAATACACGGACTGTGTTCATATATGAAAATGTATAATTCACATATGAACTATATGTTCATATGTAAATCAGTGTAATTCACATCTGAACTCTTTTAACTAATTAATATATGAACCTTTGTGATTCATATATGAACTAATTAACTGATTCACATATGAACTAGTTAACTGTAAATTCATATATGAATCAGTTGAACTAATTAACAGATTCATATATGAACTAATTAACTGATTCACATATGAACGTATAGTTCATATGTGAATCATATAGGTTCATATATGAACTCATCCCGCGTATTTTACGAAACTACCCCTCTACCTTATATAGACCATGCAAGAAATTATCCGGCGCTTCGCGGTCAAAGCCGCAAATGTTGACCAGATGAATGGCTAAGATTACTTCTCTATTTCTCATACATTTACCATTTCTCAAATGAACCTCTCCATATATATATATAGGGGTGGGTTCAAATGAAAACTCATATTTCATTGTGCACATGAGGATAAATCTTAACCATTGATCAAAACTTATAAAACTAATCAATGGTTAATAAATAATAAGGTTAATTGGGAAGTGATTAAGAACAAAATTGTAATTTTGAAGCAACGCCTACCTTCTTTGACTTTTTATTTTTATTTTTAATTAAAAAAAATTTACCCCCTTAAACTTTAAAATAATTTATCTTGAAAATTACTAATATTTTAATCAAACAAATTATATCAAAAAAACGAGAATTTCGTGCTCTTCGATATGACATCCATTTCGATATAGTTTTTTTTCTTCGTTTTAACCGTTTTTTACGTGAAATTATATATACGTGTTATATTAATTATGAATATGCACGTCTTTGGGTGTCCACATTCAGTATGAATAACAAAGGTGAACGTTCATTCACTATTCATGATGAATAATACCGTATATAGGATGAATAATACAATATTCAGGATTTTTTCGTTTTAACCATTTTTTACGTGAAATTCTATATATGTGTTATATTCATTATGAATATGCATGCACGTCCTCGGGTGTCCACATTAACGTTCATTCTCTATTCATGATGAATAATACAGTATTCAGGATGAATAATACAATATTCAGAATGAATAATATACGAATCCATGATTCATGTATTATTTATCATGAATCGTTTATTATTCATCCTGAATGTTCTATTATTCATCCTGAATGGTACATTATTCATGATGAATAATATATGAATGACCCGTGAAGGTGTATACACATGACGCACTCTCTTTTGTTTCCCAATTCACAACCGAAATTTGGTTTAATTCATTATGAATATGTAGTCCATCCCCGGATGTCCCACATTCAGTATGAATAATAAATGTGAACGTTCATTCATTATTCATGATGAATAATACACGAATTCATGAATCGTGAATTATTCACCCTGAATGTTGTATTATTTATCCTGAATGATATATTATTCATGATGAATAACACATGAATGACATGTGAAGATGTGGAGACGTAACACACTCTCTTTTGTTCCCCCATTCACAACAGAATTACTAGATAGGTTCTCGATTCGTCTTGATGGATGTTGGATTACGGTGTTGAAGAAACGTGATGCCTTACGACATTGAAGAAAGTGTTGAAGAAGGTGATGTCGAGTTAAATACTTACGGTGTCGAGGCGTTGTACAAACTTGAACGTACATAAATATTCATAATGAATATAACACATATATAGCATTTCACGTAAAAAACGGTTAAAACGACAAAAAAACTACATCGAGATGGATGTAATATCAAAGAACACGAAATTCTCATTTTTTTGATGTAATTTATTTGATTAAAATATTAGTAATTTTTAAGACAATTTATTTTAAACTTTAATTGGGTAAAAAATTTTTAATTAAAAAAGAAAATAAAAAGTCAAATATGGTAGGGGTGTGTTTAAATTTTCTTCCATTTTTACCCTTAAGCATTTTAAAATTAAAAACTCTATTTAATATGAGTTGTTGGATCAAAAGAGATCGAGTGACTGAGATTTATTCTCACGTACACAATTAAAAATGAGTTTTCATTTGAACTTTCCTCTCTCTCTCTCTCTCTATATATATATATATATATTCTCTCTCTCTCTCTATATATATATATATTCTCTCTCTCTCTATATATATATATGTATATATATAGGACGATAATCAAATAAAAACCAAAAATAGGTTGAAAACCGTGAAAACCAATCTAAACCATTAATTAATTTTAATCCATGGTCTTTAAATGCAATGACAATTTGAAATGAACTAGACTGAAACAACTTTTAATTAAAACCATAGGATCAAAACCAAATTACGGCTTAGATCGGTTCTCACGGTTCTCAATCTTTTTTTGCTTCTCACATGATTTAACCCCTATATATATGTGTCTACTCGTGTAATGCAACACGGTCTATCTCGATTTTAATGTTTCATTTTATTTTCTGTCTTTGTTGATTTTATAATATGGTTTTGTGTGGTTTTGAGAAAACGATAATGTCTCTTTTATAAATTTATTTAATTTTTTTTTAATAATGATGTAACTTATTTTAGTTTAATAATGTAATTTTTTTTATAAAATAATAATTAAGTGTTCTGTTAGAATTTAATGATTATTCGAATTATATTATATATTTTTTATGTTTAAAATGAGATGTTTATCTTGCATTCAAGTATCTTTACTTGTAATCTTGAATTTTAAGTAATATGCATATCTAAACAGTACATGATGCATAAAATTTTGTTTTTAAGAGTTTTTCTCAAATGCTTTATAATATAGTACTAGAAGCATACTCGCGCAATGCAGCGAGATATATCACGATTTTAATGTTTCGTTTTATTTTTTGTTTTTTGTCGATTTACAGTACGTTTTTGGATGGTTTTGAGAAAGTGATAATGTTTTTTTTTATAAATTTTGTTAAAATTTAATGATTATCCTATATATTTAATGACATCTAAAAAAAATAACCAATTACACATTTAATAATATAATTAAAACAAATTTATAGTAATATAATATATTAATTAATAGTGATACATGGAAATGTCTGAAAAAAAGAAAGTCCATGCACATACCAAATTAGTGGGTGTTAGAATCCTACAGTAGTAATATGTATCTTGTGCTTTGATATACTTGTAAATTAAGATATTTTTAAAATCTTGCATAAAATGATGATACCTTGTGCCTAATAATTTGTATTTAAGAGTTTTTTTTATCTCTGTTTTATAATACTAGAAGCGTACTCGCGCAATACAACGAGATACATCACGATTTTAATGTTTCATTTTATTTTTTTGTTTTCTTGTCGATTTATGTAACACCCTTAATTCTAGAAATAACAACTAATTTAAAATTTTCTAAATACGTCGATAATTGATTCATCTACAATCACAAAATAGGGTTTTAACCTCAACACACATAATTCATTCTCTACATATAGTCTATAACAAGGACGGTTGCGACTAAAACCCAATAGTAGATGCTATCTCCAAACTGCGGAAGACATCACCAACTACTTACACTTGCTCAAGGCTAAGGCTCAACTCTTCATAGCTGCTAGAACCAAACCCTGACAGAACCTGATGCACATGCCGACAAATAAAAAAGTTAGGCTTAATGCCTAGTGAGCTCAAGAGTTTTCAACATATATGAATTAATCGTTTAAAAAGGGAGAATGCAAGTAAAATCATAATCTTTCAAAATAATTTTCTTTAATATGAGATGACTCATTTTCCAAATCTGCACATTTTAAAGACGAATACCCCAACATAAAATATTCTTTCATAGAGTAAATTCAACCCAAAACTCACTCAAAGCATTGAATAGAAATTGAACTCTACATTTATAAAAACGTAGATGAAACTTAGTTTCCCAAAAACACCCAAACACGGGTGGAACATATTACCCCACTCATAAATCATGGATAAAACCCATACATATAAAATGTCACCGAAAACATGGATACCAAAATACAATACCCAAAATAACACCTTTCGGTAATGGGAAAGACCCGATTCCATCGAATGTGGCGGCACATAAAGATAAGCCATGTATCTATGTTATCGAAATGCACCTCAGATCATTGACTTTAGTGCATACTAACTTAAGCGTCACCTCAAGTCCCAACGCCTTTAGTGCACACCCTTTAACAGGTGTCACCTCAAGGACCCAACGCCTTTAGCGGACACCCTTTAACATGCGTCACCTCAAGGATACGGTACCTTTAGTGCACACCACTTGGCGGACATCGCCTCAAGGATACCCGATCTTAATGCCCATTCGCTCTCTAGTAGAGTTCCAACCTCAAGGTTCCCACTCGACCTTTAGTGTCTACTCACTAGCATTCAAGGTAGGAGTCTCAACTCCTTACTTGATAACCCATGATGACTAACACTCGTGCACAAGAATTAGACATCTAAACACAAGACCCGACAATTTGCGCAAAACTCTATTGGACCCCAATATAAACATCGAAACGCATTTGACCAACGATTATGTAAACACTACAACCCAAGAGTAATTAACCCAAAACTTCTCATTAGTTGAAACAAAGCGTTTTCCAAATGGACCCATCCCCTTCATGTTTCCAAAATAACTCTTAACACAATGATATGCATTTTCCCATGGTTTATAAAATCGTATACACCAAATGGACAATTATATAAAATGACCTTCATTTATATACTAAATCATCAAAGAAACATATCGAAATGATTTATTTATCAACTTTCCAAAAATCCCAAAGATACTTACATAAGTTTATAAAGTTAGACATTTCCAAATAACTAAAACTTATCAGCAGTTAACAATTTCGTGTAAAACGCAAACACTTTAAAATAAACATTTTGGCATGCACATCGTTTTCACAAATCAACTTGAACTCACCTCGCTAGGTTAAGTTAAACCCAGGTTTCAATCCACAACCATTGGCCTCCAAAAGCACATATCCCACCCAAAGCTTTCCGAAGACACCCGTTCCAACTCTTCAACTCAAGCTTCCAAAACCTAGATCCACACATTTTCGACCATAAATAAACATATCCAACCATAAATGATTGCTCCCCAAACATTTGTATCAAAATCCCCAAATCTGGCCAAACCCTAATTTTGACCTAACCTTCCCAAAGTCAACCAAAACGAAATTAGAGAAACATAATACTAGGAAATCATCCATGGTGTGATTATAACTTATAAAGAAGCTTAGAAATTGAGGGGACAAACTTACACTTAGGTTTTTGAGCAAAACCCCAAAACTTATGAATCCTCAAGAAGTGGTGATGAACACTTGAATCTTGCTCAAGAGGTTAAGGTTACAAGTATAGATGGTGAGGGAGTACAAGGTTGTAGGGGAAAACCCCCAAAAATGGATTAGGGTTCGTTTGAGGGGGGGTGGGGTTCGGTTGAGAGAGAGTTTAGGAGAGAGTGGGTTAAGGGAATAAATGAGAAAAGTGGGAAAAGGGGATTTAATGGAGTCTGGACCCCGACAGCGAGAGTGCCCCGCGAGAGTGACACTCTGTCACAATCGCGGGCACAATCGCCTGCTCCTACCCACTCTTGGTACAAGGGCCACGAGAGTGCCCCGTGAGAGTGACACCCTGTCACAATCGCGGGCACAATCGCCCACACTGTACCGAGGTCAAATTGTTGACCTTTCGACCTGAAGCGCTCCCGATCCAAAGTTCTAACTTCACAAGGATTTATACTAAAGGGTTTTCGATTAGAAACTAGAAAAGAAGGGTAAGGAAAGGCTTAACAAAATACGGGTGTTACAATCCTCCCAACCTTAAAGAGATTTCGTCCTCGAAATCTAGATCATAAAACGTTTCCCACAGAATAGATTAACTCTACACCGCTTGCCAGAACTACTCCCATAACTTCGCGATGGTCCTCACGATAACTGTTCCCCTTGGGCACTTCACCCGTATATTCGAATGAACAATTAATTTACTACCGTAGCCTTTAACTGTGAGACTGTGGTTGTCTCCCAACCTTGGGCGACACGTACTTCCCCTAGGGTAATTTGTGACCTCAACTTCACACCAGTCAATTTATCTCAGATCCACAAGTTTTTGAACCCAAAACCAACGATCGACATCAAACCCCAACGAATTCTCAATATTCTTAATGATCCATTCTTGATCTTTTGATAAGGCCGTCCTTCCAAGGGCGTACCAATACGCTCTTCGGATAGCTTGTTAGTGGAGATCCGACTACCAACCAACTCTGATCTACTCTCGAACCTAAAAACATTCCCTAAATGAGTTCCTTACCACCTTAGGGAAAACTATACACATTAGTACTTCATTACTAACATCTAATCTTTCTTTAAATTTCACCACCGAGGGGTCAACATTTCTCATGATCTAACAGGGATACTTCCAAACCTTTCAAATATTCATTGACCTCAAAAGAGCAAGTTGATTCCTAAAACCGAGACGGTGATACCGAAGACGTGAATATCCCACCCAATACTTCATCCCAGAAGTATTGTCGTATTAAGGTTGACACCTAACAGAGGGCTACTATTACCAATTTTACATCCCTAACAAACAGACCACAAAAATCCTTGGTTTCCCGGAACCCATAAAGATGGCACACCACAAAAGTAGCATGACGTCAAACGAACAAGTAATCCGACCAGTCGAATCCAACCCAGGGAATATATTCACACAAGGCCCTTGTAACACCCCGGATTTTCCGTTATGTAATATTGTTATTCTTGTGTTTAAGCGTTGTCGTTAGCATCGCGTTTGGTTGGGAGTTTGAGTTTGGATTTTGGTGGTTTTGGACGAACCACAGTGAACCACGCGAGTTGCACCGCGACTTGAGGTCGCGGCACAACCCACGAAACCCCCTGTTTGTTTAGGGTTTTGTGTTAGCGGGCGAGTTATGCCGCGAGTTGAGGTCGCGGCATAACCCGCGAGGCTTCCTGGCCGACTTAGGTGGATTTCTTCACAAATATCTTCATTTGGTTTTGTTTTCATAATATCTCATACTATCTCTCTCAAGTCTCTCTCTCTCTCTCTCTGGTGTTCTTGGTTGGTTTCTTCGGTTGTCGTTGTTGCTAGTATTAAGTACATCTAGCAAGGGTTCAATATTGAAAGCTTCGTCTTTCCCCGGTGGTCGATATCTGGTTTTTTGGGTTTTCGAATCAACCTATTGGGTGAGTTCCTACTACTTTTTTCTAAACTTTATACATGTCAAAACTTACATTTTGAACTTTTATATATCTCCATGGTTTCAGATCTAAGTTTACTACATTTTGATATAACTTGAGTTTTGGGATATTTTAGGGTTCCTGATCATTTTCGATTAAAACGATGGGTTTCATCTTATTTGAAGTAAAAGGATGTTTTACTTGCACATTTATGTGGGTTACTTGAAAGAATGTCTAAAGTTCATTTTTGATGATTTTCATTCTTACCAGAAGTTAAACTTGAAAATGCATTTTGTTTATAAATGTTATTTTATACCATATGACTATTGATGGTTGGTCACATATGTTGTTGTGACGAGTCTGTACCATTACTAGTGGATCCCTAGGTATTGAGTTGACTTATATTTGGGATGTCTTTTCCCCTCTTTGTAAAAATGGATGTATATGATCCTCGAGGGCCATTTGGTACGGTTATGGAAGACCGGTTACTAGCCATGGATCATATTTTCCCTTATTTGTAGCTATGGATGCATATGATCCTCGGGGGCAATTTGGTACGATTATGTGAGATCGGTTACTAGCTAAGGGTCATATGGTAGTCCTAGTGAACGAGTATGACTTGGTTTCCTCAAGGGCCCTCCCTCACATCGTAGTACGGATCTTTGTAGTTCGTGTCCAAGGATTCCAAGTGCTTCGACTCATAACTCGGATTGTGACCTACTTTGTGTTACGCTACAATCCTTGGTAAAACTGGTTATCTTTGTCATCGTATGATGAGTTTACATTTAAAAGGCCCGGTTGTGGCAAAGGTTTCATTTGAAAATTAAACCTTATTGAAAAGATTTCCTTATGATACAATTGTTTATATCTCTTGAAATTTATAAACTGTATGTTCTCACTAGGCTTTAAGCCTAACACTTTTTCTCAAATGATGTGTATAACAGGTTTCCGTTAGCGGTGGGTTGCTAAGGGCTTAAGTGACGAGCTTGGTCTCGGGGATTTTTGAGATGATTAGTATTGATGTTGGGCATTTGTTTAAGTCCCATTCTTTTGGTGATATTGGATTAGCAACTAATGTAATCTAGATAGTTTATGTTTAGATTAGTTTGTTGTTGAGTTCAATATCAATATTAAGGTTTGTAAAGATTAAGTATATTTTCCCCTTTTTGGGAGGTTTATACCAAGTGTTGATGTTTATTTGTCCAGTTTCCGCGTTTTAAATTCACTCTGGATTTTAGGGTGTTACAAGTTGGTATCAGAGCTCTAGTTTAAGCGAACTAGGCATGAATGTAAGATGTCTAGACTTAGAATGAGTATGTTAGGAAATGATTGTGAGATAGGTAGAATTTCTAAGATGGGTTAGTCTTAGAGTCGACGGAAACTATGGTTATCAAGCGTTGTGGCGATGGTAACGAGAACCTTTATGTATTATATGTTTATAATCTCACCTAGCGAATGTTATTATGAGGATATTTATACGTGATGGTGCTTGAAGTGCCGTTACTGTGACAATTGGTAATGTAGTAGTACGTTCTCTTGTGCTTGGTTTACTAATGTTATGATATTTGGTAGACGTAGTAGTACGTATCCTTCGTGTTCAATTCTGTTAACCTCCTCCTTATTCATTCTCGTGCTTACGTGAACTGCCTTGGTATGTCGACCGTTGGGGAGGTAAGAAAGTTTCTGAATGGGTAACTGTTAGAGCATAAATATGTTGGATACAAGATCAAGAAGACTGAAGGTCAAAATTCAAGAAAGTCAAAGCTGAAGAAAGTCAACTTTCATCAAAGTCAAAGTCTTTTGTAATAAAAGTCAACATTTTTGTATTGTATTTTAGTTTCCTTGTTTTAGTTGTAGGTATAAATAGTTTCCTTTCCTTTGGTAATTAGGAGAGAACTTAATTGAATCATTATTTAGTTGTATTTTAGAGAGAGAAATATCAGAGAGAGATTGTAGAGAGAGTTCGTTAGAGAGAGATTGTAGAGAGAGAAAGTGTAATCTTGGAATTGAATTGAAATCAAACAGGTAATTTGATTGTTAATCTTGTTTGTTTGATTAATCTTGATTAGAAACTAGAATCTGGGAAAATCAGTAACTATTAGAAAAAGTTAATGATTTTATTATTCGTTACTTGGAGTGACGGTAAGTATGGTGATTGCATTAAGTGGACAGTTTCGAGTCGGATTAGAACCATAGACTTTTTGAATCGAGGTATTCGAGGAGAAATTGTGAAGTGAACCTATGAAGTCCATGATCTTTGCCTTAAGATGTTGAGCATCTGGTTGACGATAGTTTAACTAGAGAAATCAAGGAGCATGAGTTCAAGCTAATTTGTGAAAACGGTGTACATGCCAAAATGTCTACACGCCAAAAAGCTCGCAAAACAATATTCCATAAAATTCAACGCGACTCGCACAGACTAAAATTCCCAAGAGAATTTCCGACTCAAAACATAGGAACAACTCTTCCTTTAAAACCTTAACATACGTGGAGGAGATCCAATGTCAAGGTCAAAAACTCCACAGTTACTTGCCCAATACCCCAAATAACATTAAAACACGGATATTATAATATCCAAAAATAGAGTTAGACACAAAACGAAGATGAAGAGATTTCCAATAAATAAAATATTTGTAACCACGAACAACAAAACAATTTCGTGCATGTTTAAACTCTCGGTTTAAAATTTGATGTGTACTAAATGCTTTATCGAGACTTTATAATATAGCTCACTTTATGTTTTGAGAACATGAGAAACAATTTATGCAAACTTATTTTGAGAAATAAATTTAGTGCATGAATTTGGTCGACACTCAGCATCTTGGGACTACACTCGTCCATTTTCCCGACATATTATTGTCGTTCGGATGTATCAAACACCTTAGAGTCACAATTCCATTAATTTGGTCAACTTACATTTTCTCCTCGAAATAGAATTGGCCTAACGAACTTATAGTTCTAATCCAACCAATAATTCTGACTCAAGATGGTCAGCTTAATGCATTCATTGCATTTAACTATCACTCCAAAGTGACATTGCCATAAACTTCAACCCTTCCATAGATCACTCGCTTAGAAACTTCCTCACTACCCCAAGGGTCACCATATTGAGGCAGTTCAAGTATACACACGTAACACGTAGGTTCATCATAGTACTGGCCAGGTGCCATTATGAACGTACTGTACATGATCATCCTTGCGATCCTCGACAAGTTTCCCGTTTCTAGCGACTCAGTCAATTCCAAAATATCGTATCTTAAGGTACCTAATGTGCAACTTCACTTTCAATCACTTAAGAGAATGCTAGTTTGAGTCTAGGCATCCAAAAATCAATACCTAATTCTTTCAAACTTAAGCTCTGATACCAACTTGTAACACTTTCGAAAATGAACAGAGCAACTAATTTAAAACTTCCAAATAAGACAACAAAAAGGATATAATCTATTTTTTAATCATCACATGAGACACCTCAAAAGAATATTGGATTTAACTTTAACAACTAAGAGGTCAAGTCTCGCAGAAAGACTAATCAAAGTCGGGTGTTACTAAAACCCTAAAATATCAGTTGCTCTTATCAACGACTAACGCGGAATACTTCATCAAGCTACTCACCCTTGCACAAACTCTTAGCACTCAACACTTCACCAAAACGCTAGAACCTCTTCCCCCATCCGGAACCTGATGCACATGCCGACAAATAAAAAGGTTAGGCTAACGCCTAGTGAGTTCAAGAGTTTACAACATGAAATAAATATATTTGTTAAAGGGAAATAAAGTAGTTTAAATCATAGACTCTCTGACAGATTTACTTTAAATAACAAACGACACCATTTTTCAAAAGTACATCTTTAGAACAAAGAACCCAGCATGAACCTTCTCTCGTAAAGATCACTTTAATCCCAAACACAACCAAAACGTGAATAGTAAGCAAAGCTCTTAATTTATAAAAATATGAAATAAAACTTTACTTCTCGAAATCCTTCAAACGTGGACGGGGCATAAAACACAACCCATAAATCAAGGATAAAATCCAAATATACACAACGCCACCGAAAATTTGGGATAATAAAACTCAATACCCAAAAACAACACCTTTCGGTGACGGGGGATACCCGAATTCCATCGAAAGTGGCGGGCACACAAAGTTAAGCAACTTATCAATGTTCTCGAGCTTCACATAAGACCATGGTTCCCCATATCCGGCTCCTCTGAGCTACCACCGCAAGACACCACTGATCCTAGTGTCTACTCGACCTCTAATGAGTGTCACAACCAAAGCCACAAGTCCCCGTATCCGGCTCATCTGAGCTACCACTGCAAGACTTAGCTCCGTATACGGTTCTGCATAGCACCACCACAAGCTTACATAATCAACCACATGACTTGGGGACCACTCAATAGAATTCAAACGCGGACACTAAATTCCACAATGAGTAACCAGACTGGACGACAATCGAGCATCGAGTTCAACCACCCACGATCTCTACCTCGAGCCCTTCAATAAAGGTTACGCGGTTATCGAGTTCAACCACCCACGATCTGTACCTCGAGCTCCCGCTAGCCATAAATAATGTCCAGTCCCAAAACGGGGATAAAGTCCCCACTAACCAACTGACTCATATGCCTATGGATCCAATGCATTACAGTCTAAAACGTTACATGACTCAAAAGAATGAACTAACGCATTCAAAACATGTAACTCCCAAATAAGATGCAACTAAGTACATCATACGTCCAAGGCTCCTTAACGAGCAACCAAAACTTAACAAATGTTCCAAGACTCCCCCGAGTACAAATCAAGCCCCAAGAGGCTTAATGGACGTTTGGCTCAACACGATGCCAAAATGGTTACACAAACCAAAATACACATTTTCCCAAAATCTTTGATTCTCAAATTACCGTTGGCCTTCGGCCCAAACCCAAAAGGTTTTCCATTTCTAAAATGTTCTCCAACGTCGGAAATGACCCAAAACCAAAGAACTCACACATTCGTACTTTTCCAAATATTTCATTTCATGAATGATGCATAAAAACCCGACAAACACTTTAAAGTATATTTTTGACCAAGTACTCGTTTATGCAATAAATCATCAAAACGCCTTCCTTTGTGACACATTTATCCAAATGTCCATAAATCCCAAAATGTGTGCTTTATAAGTTTATAAAGTTAAATATATCCAAATAACCAACTTATCAGCAGTTAACAATTTAATGTAAACACAAACACTTTAAAATAAACATTTTGGCATGTACACCGTTTTCACAAATCAACTTGAACTCACCTTGCTAGATTTAGGCTAAATCTAGATTTTTCCCTCAACTAGAGCTCCTTTGAAGAACACTTGGATTCTCAAGTCAAAACTTCCAAAAACCTAAATCCATACATATTCAACCATAAATAAACATAATCAACCACAAAGAATCAATTCCCAAACCATATACATTAATGCCTCAACTAATACCGAAACCCTAACTTCCATAACTGAAGAGAATAGAAGATTACCTTAACCCAAGCTTGAATCCACCAACCAAAACACTTCTAGTTCACCAAAATGGTTACAAACCTCCAATCTATGAAAAGAAGCACAAAGGGTGGATGAAACCCTAGAAAACTTTGGTGAAGAAGATGAAGAGGGATGGATGAGGAGCTTACCACCACAAAATACTCTTGTATACCCCAATAAACTTCCAATCTCTTGCTAGATCCTTGAAGAGCTCTCAAAAACAAAACCGTAGCAATTTGAATCACCCAAATCGGAGTTGGGATGAAGGAGATATGAAGGAATGAAGTTTGGTGGCTGAAAATCGGTTTTAAGCTCGTCCAGGGGGTTTCGCGACTTGTGCCGTGACCTTAAGTCGCGGCATAAGTCGTTCGCTTCCCTTGGTTTTCTTCTCGTTCACTGTTTTGGCCATAACTTCTTCGTTATAGCTCCGATTTTGCTCCAGAAAGAACCGTTGGACTCGTAATTGAATCATTCATCCATATAGACTATAAAATCCAGGATTCAAGTCCAAAATATTTTATCTTATTTTTCCCTAATATATCGGTTTCGGTATTAACTCGAAATGATACCTTTCGAAAATCGGGGTGTTACACTCTTATGCTATAATCTTAGAAACTTGAGTTTACTCATATTTTGGTGTTTATTTTATAAAGCTTACTCGAATTTCATTATTCGAGCATTACCAGTATTCTCATTTTGAATAAGTATGGGATTTCATTATTCCATGAAAGAATATTTTGGCGTTGAGGCGTCCATTTATAAAATGCATATTATTAGTAAATGAGTTGTTCTCTTATTTTGTTAAATAAATCATTTTGATATATTTCTTTGACGATGTAATACATAAATGGAGGTCATTTATATAATTGTCCATTTGGTGCATACGGTTTTATAAACCGTTGGAAAATGCATGTCATTGAACTATGAGTCGTTTTGGAAATATGAAGAGAAATAGTTCATTTGGAAAACATTTTGTTTCAACCAATGAGAAACTTTGGGTTAATTACCTTTTGGGTCGTGGTGTTTGCATAATTGTTGGTCAAACGTATTCGATGTCTCTACTGGCTTTTATTGGGTATTTATGTAAAATGTTGGGTCGTTGGCTCGGTTTTAACTAAATGGAGTCTTGAGGAAATTTGTCCGGTTTAAAAACAGTGGTGGAAATTTTATTAGCGTCCAGTGGCATTGTTTCCCCTTTGAGTTAGTGGGAGCAGTTCAGTTGCACATATCATGTATGCATATTTTATTGGAAATTTCCGTCATGGTATTTCAGCCAATGTTTTAGAAAGATGAGAGCATGTTTATATTTGGCTTTGAACTCGAAACCGACATAAATTATTTCATGTTTTAACCGGGTGCATACGCATATCAATCTACTAGCTTTGTGAAATAAACGGTTGCATGCAAGTTTTGTTGTGAAATCTTATTCCGTGCCGCATTGTGACTAAAAGAGAGAAACTTTAAGAGTTCGATAACATGAGCATGTTGTCTTGGTTTTTGCAAACATTTTATTTATACAGTTTGGAATTAAACTAAATTACTCTTACAATTGCTCAAATCGCATGCATATGTCTTTACTAAATTTTGGGGAATAAACCGATGTATGCGAGTCACGTTGGAAAGTTTTATTTCATGACATTTCATGGTTAATTGCAGAAATTTTGGGGTTCGATTTTGTGAATTTCCCTTCTGTAGTTTTGTACGAACGTCTTGTTATACACTATTTTAGTACGTAAAACTATTTCTCATTCATTACATAAATTATACTGTTGGTGTGAGTAATCGTATGAAAGATTTATGGTATTTCGGATAGAACTTTTGCCCAGAACATATTTCAGTTATTGATTTTACTGATAGGAGTTTTCCGCAATGCATGAAATGAATTTCCGGTTTGCATGTCGTAGTAGTTACAATTTTGGGTAAGTACGTTTTATCGGTGCGGCCCAAATTTGAAACGCGAATATATATATATATATATATATATATATTTACGTTCCTATTGTGTTGCTACTTTTGGGAAATGATCGGAAGTATATAGGTCTTGTTGGAAATTTTATCTTCCGACGTTTTGTGTTAAAGTAGAAGATTTTAAAGTTGAAGTTGTGAAATCCTCTTTTGGGAGTTGTACAAACTTTTATTGCACATGTTATAGGACGGAAAGTTATTTTCATATGCATAGCATAAATTGATGCATACTAAGACTCTGGTAGTCCGTTTGAAAATTTTGTTACGCATCTTTCGTTACCGTTTTATTAACGTAAGTACTGATCAAATGAGTTTTGAAAATGGTTTTATATGCGTGGCATTGATGATCAATTTTGAAACCTATCGAATGCACGATAGTGTATTTTCACCGCACGTTTAATTTATAAAACTTATGCATTTGAGAGTTTTATAAATTTAAAATTGGCATAGTAGTGTGAAAAACCTTGAACTCTTTGGGCTATAGGTGTAAGCCCCCTCGTATTAGAAGTCGATATTAAAGATTAAAAGAGTCCTCGGAGTTTGAGGCGTTAGATATGTGTTTCCTCCTAGTTAGTTAAGTAACGATCTTTATGCTTCGTTAAACCTTCAGATTAAAATCGTGTTCGGTTGTTTGGGTATGGTTGGTTTTGGAATTGTGGGAATTTGGTACGACAGCATGCTATGTGTCGGTGGTGTACTATATTGTTGGGTATTCGTGAATAATGATGATGTTATGGTTGACTGGTAAGGATGTTGGATTTGGGTGACTACTTCCAAGAGTAGGTGTCAACTTTGAATCGACGTTGCTAATCGGGAATGAAATATTTGGTAGTATACCCACATTTGCAGAATGGTCATTCCGAGGATAGGTGTCGACACTCTATTTTGAGGACAATAACTGTTGGTGTGCTTCAATGTATTTCCGTTAGATCTGGCGCGTCTGCAGGACGAACGGTTAACTTAAGGAAATTAGATGTTGTTAATTAAGAATCAATCATTGGTATGTTGATGATTGTCAGGACTTTCGCTGATTTGGAAATCGATGCTTGAGCGCATGGTGGGAGTGTGGTGGTAATGGTTATTGGATACATTTCGAGGTGGACTTTAAGTACAAATCGATTATCGAGGAGACTTTGACGCGTTGCATTTAGAGATATCTAAGGGAAATGTTTGCTTTGGGGTATGCTTGGTGGAAATGACTGAATAAGGTCGTAAATTACTCTTGAGGTAATGCGAGCAATCTAAGGTTGGGAGGCAACCATGATTTAATGATTAAGAAAATGATTAATCAAGGACTCAACGTTCATCCTGACGTCGGTGAAATATATCGAACGTTGAGATTTAGTTTGTAACGACACATTATGAGTAGACCTGGCAAAAACTGACACGACACGCTAACCCGACACGAAATAAACAGGTTTGGGTAATACATTTCAACTCGTTTAAATAAACGGGTTGACACGACACGACACGAAAATTAAACGGGTAAGGTCAGGGTCAAAAAATTCAACTCAAAAATGACCTGAATAACCCGTTTATATATATATATATGTATATATATGTATATATATATAAGTTTTCCTTTTAATGCTTTAGATTTTTAGTGTTTATTTGATTATAATTTTGAACTATAAATTTTGGATTTCTAATGCTTTCATTTGAATTTTGTATTTTTTTGTGAATTTTCGATTTTTCATTTTAATTTTAAAAATGTTAAACGGGTTAGGCGGGTCATGGCGGGTTAGGCGGGTCGGGTTAGGGTTGGGATTTTCTGACCCGTTTATTAAACGGGTCGGGTTAGGGTTAGACACTTTCAACCCGTTTAACTTTGAACCCGACACGAACTCGACACGACACGACACGTTTGCCAGGTCTAATTATGAGAAACTCAGCGAAAACCTCAACTGAAATGTAATCGGGTTCGTTTATGAGGTGAGGTTTCATGAAGGCATCCCTTTGGGATAGGAAATCAATCGATCTTTCCAAGTGTGATGTTGGGTGCTTGGTGGTTCCAGATTTCGAGGACGAAATCTCTTTTAAGGTTGGGAGGATTGTAACAACCCGGATTTTCCGTTATGTAATCTTGTTATTCTTGTGTTTAAGCGTTGTCGTTAGCACCGCGTTTGGTTGGGAGTTTGAGTTTGGATTTTGATGGTTTTGGACGAACCACAGTGAACCACGCGAGTTGCACCGCGACTTGAGGTCGCGGCACAACCCACGAAACCCCCTGTTTGTTTAGGGTTTTGTGTTAGCGGGCGAGTTATGCCGCGAGTTGAGGTCGCGACATAACCCGCGAGGCTGCCTGGCCGACTTAGGTGGATTTCTTCACAAATATCTTCATTTGGTTTTGTTTTCATAATATCTCATACTATCTCTCTCAAGTCTCTCTCTCTCTCTCTCTGGTGTTCTTGGTTAGTTTCTTCGGTTGTCGTTGTTGTTAGTATTAAGTACATCTAGCAAGGGTTCGGTATTGAAAGCTTCGTCTTTCCCCGGTGGTCGATATCTGGTTTTTCGGGTTTTCGAATCAACCTATTGGGTGAGTTCCTACTACTTTTTTCTAAACTTTATACATGTCAAAACTTACATTTTGAACTTCTATATATCTCCATGGTTTCAGATCTAAGTTTACTACATTTTGATATAACTTGAGTTTTGGGATATTTTAGGGTTCCTGATCATTTTCGATTAAAACGATGGGTTTCATCTTATTTGAAGTAAAAGGATGTTTTACTTGCACATTTATGTGGGTTACTTGAAAGAATGTCTAAAGTTCATTTTTGATGATTTTCATTCTTACCAGAAGTTAAACTTGAAAATGCATTTTGTTTATAAATGTTATTTTATACCATATGACTATCTATGGTTGGTCACATATGTTGTTGTGACGAGTCTGTACCATTACTAGTGGATCCCTAGGTATTGAGTCGACTTATATTTGGGATGTCTTTTCCCCCTCTTTGTAAAAATGGATGTATATGATCCTCGAGGGCCATTTGGTACGGTTATGCAAGACCGGCTACTAGCCATGGATCATATTTTCCCTTATTTGTAGCTATGGATGCATATGATCATCGGGGGAAATTTAGTACGATTATGTGAGATCGGTTACTAGATAAGGGTCATATGGTAGTCCTAGTGAACGAGTATGACTTGGTTTCCTCGAGGGCCCTCCCTCACATCGTAGTATGGACCTTTGTAGTTCGTGGCCAAGGATTCCAAGTGTTTCGACTCATAACTCGGATTGTGACCTACTTTGTGTTACGCTACAATCCTTGGTAAAACTGGTTATCTTTGTCATCGTATGATGAGTTTACATTTAAAAAGCCCGGTTGTTGCAAAGGTTTCATTTGAAAATTAAACCTTATTGAAAAGATTTCCTTATGATACAATTGTTTATATCTCTTGAAATTTATAAACTGTATGTTATCACTAGACTTTAAGCCTAACACTTTTTCTCAAATGATGTGTATAACAGTTTCCCGTTAGCGGTGGGTTGCTAAGGGCTTGAGTGACGAGCTTGGTCTCGGGGATTTTTGAGATGATTAGTATTGATGTTGGGCATTTGTTTAAGTCCCATTCTTTTGGTGATATTGGATTAGCAACTAATGTAATCTAGATAGTTTATGTTTAGATTAGTTTGTTGTTGAGTTCAATATCAGTATTCAGGTTTGTAAAGATTAAGTACATTTTCCCCTTTTTGGGAGGTTTATACCAAGTGTTGACGTTTATTTGTCCAGTTTCCGCGTTTTAAATTCACTCTGGATTTTAGGGTGTTACAGCCCTGCCTTGCCAGTTTCCGATACATAAATATCACCCCATAGCTAACTAGAAAGACATGAACCTATTACCTCAATTATTCATGCGTGCACAGATTTAAGAACTGAAACCCCAAAATTCAAGATTGGCCACAAGTCGGATCATCCGACGCTTCAAGTCCCAAGGACTCCTCTAGTCCCTTAATCGCAACTCCTTTCGCGATAGGGTTTTAAATCTATAGCCCTAATGAGTTCAAGTTTTTTTTCCAACTGATATGCCAATTTGAAATTTTATAAAAACTCACAAACATAATGGTTTTATTACAATCAATCGTACGTATAAAATTCACTACCGTATGCTCGGTAGGTGTGTAAGGTGACAACAAACACCACACATATAAAACCATTTCAAAAATCCTTTAGCCGTTACCTACGCTAATCATGACAATAATAAAGATGTGCAACAAAATTTTCAAATAGACCTTTATGATCCTCGCATGCGTCAATTTATGCCTGGTATATGAAAAATAATTTTCTGCACTAAAACATGTGCAACAAAGGTTTGTACAAACTCCAAAGAGGAGCTTCACAATTTCCAACTCCAAATTTCTTTCCTTTAAACCACAATTAATGTTATAAAGTAAAATTTTCAATAAGGCTCACATGCACAGTTTATTTCCTAAACATAGTAAAACGATAAGTGCTTGCAATTAGGTCAAACATAAAATAATTTAAATCGTCTCCAAACTTTTAGTCGTACGGATAAACTTTCTTTGACCCAAAATGGTGGCTATAATGTCATGCATACGAGTAATTCAATATAAGGCATTGCATGTGACCATAACAGTAAAATCAATAACTAGAGATTGTTTAAAGCAAAAGTTTAACACGAACCATCGTAAATCATGCATATACTTACTCACACCAAAAGTATAAATCGATTATAATATTAAGTTGTATGCAATGAAATACTTGTATAATTCTCAAAAGAGAAATCACCCGATCTTAAAACTTCCCAAAATAACATATGGGGTAATATATACTAACAAAATCTCAAAACGTCCCTTACGATTGTGGAAATGTCGGCGCAAGACCCGCACGAGCCAAAATACTAAATGAAAATTCATAAGTTAACGCACACAACAATGCAAGTATACACCTCTCAAAGTTCAACCGCACGACGCCAAGTGTCGTAAAATAGAATTCTATAACACCCAATAAAATTCTCCATAACTCAATGAGACCCAACGACACTCAAAGTCAAATGGTGCCTGTTAGGTCTGATTTTATAGTAATCATTGTATTTATAGGCTTGGTCAAATACTGTGTCTAATGTTGTATTCTGTGTTGTATTGACCAAGGGTATTTAAGTCCCTTTGGTCTTGTTTCCTTGTAAGAACTTTACGCACATTCAATACATTCTCATTCTTTGCGCTTCAAAGCTTTCTCTCTCTACTTTCTCTCTATAGGATTCATTAATCTTGGACTCACAATTGGTATCAGAGTCATCTGAATCTTGAGAGGATTGAGAGATTGTTTTTTCGTTTATGAATTTGTGGTTTAAAATCGAAAATTTGATCGATTTTCTTGATTTTTCAAGAAAATCTCGTTTTCTTGATTTTTCAAGAAAATCTCGTTTTCTTGATTTGTCATCAAATTCAGAGGTGTTTTTGATCGAATTTCTTTGAAATTTGTCTTGTTGGATTCGTTTTTGATAGAAGAAAATCTTTGATTCTCATCGATTTGCAAGAAATTCATGTTTAAATTGTCAATTTTGAGAAATTTTGTTCTCTGGAAAAGTCGAGTTTTACGTACTGTTACATAATCGAAAGTTTGATTTTGTGGTTTTTAATCGAATTTTTGATTGAATTGTGTTAAAAAGTTGTTTTAGAACGTATTTGTATAAGAAAGTTTCATCAAATCTTGTTTAGAAATCGACTTTTTGGAAGTTTTCTTGTTTTTCATTCGTTTGCGCTAGATTTGAACTTGCGCAAGTTCTTCCTAGTTTGCGCAAGTTCTTCCTAGTTTGCGCAAGTTCATAGTTTGATTTGCGTGTTCTACTAATTTTGTTTGTGTATTTCAGGTTTTCGTATCAAGGAATTTAACTTTTCGCATTGGGTTATTCACGCAAAGTTTATTTTGCGTATCCAGTGCCTTCCGAAAATCTCAAGAGTTCTGTTTGTGGTTCAAGTTTCTTACACAAAGCTCAGATTGCGTATCCCTTGTATTACGCAAAGTATCGTTTGTGTATCCTTCTGCTTGTGAGAACTTCTGTTTGCGTATCAAGTGTCTTACGCAAAGTTCATTTTGCGCATCTCTTGGCTTTCGCAAAGCTCAATTTGCGCAACCTTCTTGTCCCGAAAAGTTCAGTTCTCGCATTACTCGACATATGCAAAGTTCTGTTCGCGTATCATTTAGCTTACGCAAAGTTCAATTTGTGGATCTCTTTACTTACGCAAACCATCTGTTTGCATGTGTTCCAGACTTAGAATATTTCTGATTTTCTGAAATATGGATTCTACGAAGTTTGCCTTTCAAGCTAAGTTCTACACAAGCGATCTGATGATGTCCTTGGGATCTGAAACTCGTCCTCCAGTTCTTGTCGATGAAAACGAATTCACTCAATGGCAAGATCGATTTCTGAACTTTATCGAGCGTCAAGCTAATGGAGAGAACATGATGAAGTCTCTATCTGAAGGACCTTTCGTAAAGCCTAATAAAGAGACTCCTCCAACATCTGAAAAGGCTTCAGGAATGAAAGCTGATCGAGAGCTGAAAGCTAATCTGATGCTAGCTTTACCAAACTCTGTCTACAACCGGGTTGATCATTGCAAGGATTATCCAAATCTGTTGTGGGCACAATTGGAAAAGATCATGTTTGGTTCTTCGGTAGCAACTCAGCTCCGACATACGCGGTTCATGAACAACTTCGAGGAGTTCAAGGCCAAAGAAAGTGAGACTATAAAGAGTGTTTTCGACAGATTCTGTGCAGTGCTGAATGATCTGCGAAAGATAAATGTGAACAAGACAGAGCTTGAGACGAATCTGAAATTTCTTAATGCTCTTCAGCCTAAATGGAACAAATCATGTCACAGACTGAGGAACGATGTTCAGATTTCCACCATGCAGATTCAGAAACTATACGAGATTCTGATGACTGACGAGAGCTTGGTGCTAGAGAAGAAGGCCAAACTGGAGAAAAAGAACAAGAAGTCAGTAGACCCGGTTGCACTCCTCACGAGCCAACTGGCTGAACAAGCGTTGTCTGATAACGCTTACAACGGGTCAACTGATGATGATGGTGAGGCTCTGTAGAAAGCGATGATCCTTCTCTCTCAGCATTAGCAGAAAAAGTTCCAACCAAGAACTGGTTCCAACTCTTCTCGCTTCACTTCTGTGTCTAGATCCAAAGTGCCCGAGCCAAAGACTGTTGCTTGCTACAACTGCGGAAAGCCAGGTCATATTTCAAAAGAGTGTCGAGTGAAGAAGGTTAGGTACTCAGCTTATTACAGAAAGAAATTGGAGCTAGCTGAAAAGAGAGAGAACAGAACTGCTCTGCTGGCCGAAGAAGAATTATGGCTGGATCACCCTGACGATGAAACTGCAAACGTCGAGATCGCTCAGATGTGCTTGGTAGGAGATGATCAGTCAAACGGTTCTGATTCTGATGAAGATGAGGTATATTCTGAATTTGATTACAACTTTATTGCCTCTCAGATGAAAATTATTATTTCTGCTTTATCTGATCTTCGCTTAAAGTTATTATCTAAAAAGAATTTAAATGCTGAAAAGTCAGATTTGATTGACAAATTGAAGATTTCTTTGAAAGATGAAAAATCTATTTTGGAAAATACAAAAGACATCTTTCAAAAGAAATTGGATGATTTGGAAAATTCAAATAAGACTTATCTTGAATCTTTGACGGCTATGACTAATTTAAATGATGAATTTTCAGATAAAATAAATAAGTTAGAAGAAAAGATTTATCAAATAAACCAATCTGAACAAACAATTTTTATGAACAAACCGAGGAGTGAAAAAGCTTTAAAACAAAGGTGGGGACTTGGTTTTGACAATCCTCATTGTTTAAACAAAGTGATAAACGAAGTTCCTACTTTATATAAATATGATTATCTAACTCTTGCACACTATGCTCCTCAGTTCAAATTTCATTGGACTAGTGAAAAGCAAGTGTTAGATCTGGAAAATGAGAAAATGATGAATAACAAGAGAAATGAAATTCCTTTTGTTTATACTAGCGAAAATGCAAAATATTTTCCTGAAAAATCAAGGAGAGGAAGAAGAGTTTTAAATGATATATCTCCTATCAAATCTTCAATGTCTGATGATTTTATTGATCCTTATGCTTCTAATTCTGATAAGGAAAATATTTCTCTAATCTTTTATGATTCTAAGAAATATACTCCTCCGTTAGTATTAGAGAGTACAATCATCGATCTTGAAGATAAGATAGAAGATCAAAATATTTTAAAGAAAATTGAATCTGATATTATTCTTTCTTTCATGACGTCTAGTCTTGAAGAAAAATTATTTTCTCAAAAATCACATTCTATTTCTAACCTTTCTTCTGATTCTAAGGAAAATAAAAAGGAAGTTTCAAATTTTAAAATTTTTTCTCAAAATAGTTCAGACTCCGGGGCGAATTCAGATTTATTAGTTGATCAGATTGGTTGCTTGGGTAAAATTATTCCATCTGATTTAAATATTTCGTCTAAAATTCTTGATGATTCTTTTACACTCAATGATCAATATTATAAACCTAAGTGTAAAAGAAGACGGTCAAAGAAGTCGAAGAAACAAGATAAAGTTATTTCTGACAGTTCTAATTCTTCCGATTCTAATTTTTCAGATAAGACTTTGAGCAAGTCAAGGAAGCAGATTTGGCGAGAAAAACAGACATCAGATGATTCTATGTCTAAGGAGAATAGATATGTAGACAAACATTATAAAAGTGATTCATTTGCTTTGTGTAATAAAATTTCCAAATACTCAATAAAGCAAATGTTAAGACACAGTCTCATTGGATTCAAGATCATCCAATCTGAAGATCGCAATTTGAAGCTAAAACCGAAACGTCGACTCTCGATATTAAAGTCTATGTCATTTGTAATAAATGTCAATGTAATTGTTTGTTATTGTAATAGTTAAGTTAATATCTAACTTAGTTAGTTAGTTAGTTAATAGTTAGATATTAGTTTAGTTTTAGATATTAGTTTTATTGTTTAATATTGCAACTTGTTGTTGCAAGTTGTTTAGGTAGTGTGTTAGACACACTTGAGATAATATCTCTGATATCTCTCAATCTCTCAATCAGATATTATTAAGAACACATACAAACACACACAAAAAGGTGTAATAGAGAGAAAAACACAGAGAACACAATCAAAGCTTGAATCGATCAACCTTGTAACCATTTCTATTAATCAATACAGGTTGGTAATCGTTATTGTGTTGTTTAATCTAAGAACTTGATATAAACATTATTGTGTGGACCGACAATTGGTATCAGAGCCTGATTAAGATCAAAATCAAGTTTTTTACAAAAACGTCTCTGTGTTCTATTTAAAAAAAATTTGATTTCGAGTGTTAAAGTGTTTTAGGTGTTAGAATCGATCAGGTTGTGATCGATTAGCATGCTAGATCGAGTTGTTGTTGTTTGATTTCACTTTTAAGCTTTAATCGAGTTCCATTTTGTGATTTAAGTGAGAAAACAGTCGAGTGGAAAAAGGTACTGTACGATCAAATTTTTCTTCAAAAAGTGTGTTTTATTGAGATCGAGTGCTCACATTCAGTTCTAGAAGTGTTTCTAGACATAAGGGTAGAGTTTGGTATTGCTAATCGTTTCAGGAACAAGTTTTAGACAATTTTCGAAGTACAGGACGAACTTGCGCAAACCAGAAGACGAACATACGCAAAGTCCAAACTTTGCGCGTCCAACCTGAAACGCAAACCCAACTTTGCGCGTCCAACCTGAAACGCAAACCCAACTTTGCGCAACCCTCCTAATACGCAAAGCTCGGTTTTCGCAACTTTCTCAACACGCAAACCTCAGTTCACGTGTTCATCTCTTCACGAAAAGATCAAGTCTACTTTGCGCATCCCGTTAGAAACGCAAACCCTACTTTGCGCTTCCCGTTAGAACCGCAAACCTTACTTTGCGCATCCCACGTGAAACGCAAACCTCACTTTGCGCACTGTGCTTGACACGCAAACCTCAATTTGCGCACGCAAACCTTGAAACGCAAACCTCTTTGCTCCAATCCAGACTTAGAATTTTCTTCAAAATGACCTCAAGAGAAGCTCTAGCTATCGGAACCGACACGAAGCCACCTGTACTCTTCAGAGGAGAGTATGAGCAGTGGAAAGATCGGTTCATGGACTTCATTGAAAGACATGATCTGGGTATATTCATTAGAAAATCTCTGAGTGAAGGGAGTATGACAGCTCCAAGGACAATGTGTTATACTACAAAGAAGAATGGAGAAAGAGTAGATCTAGATTGTCCATTACCACTTCGTATGTACTCAGACGAGCAAAGAAAGAGATATGACGCTGACAACTTAGCTTTATCTTTCCTACTGAATGAAATGTCTGAGGAGATTTCAAAAGAGATCTTTTTTACATTAGAAAGCAAAGAGACTAACGGAAAGCTGTTATGGGAACATATTGAGAAGCTGATGAGAGGATCAACAGTGTCATCAAGACTTAAGGTTTTGGAAGCTGAGAACTCTGAGCTTCAAAAGAAAATATCATATTTTGAAAAGAAGTTCTCAGATCTGTCAAAGAAAAGTGGTGAAGAGAAGAAGACCTCTCGAACTTAAATGTTTAATGCTTTCTCAAAAAGTTGAAGACTTTGAGAAAGTAATCATATTGGAAAGAGATCAGTTTGCCAAAGAGAGGAAGGCAAATGATCAGAAGGGTGCTAAGAAGGGATTCAAAGAAGAAAGAAGCATCCTTGAAGCTGCTATTAGGAAGCTTAATGCAAAGCTATCTGAATTGTCTAAATTTGCCCTGACAGAGAAGAAAAAGAAGTCTGCATTTGAGAAGAAGATTGAGCTCATTATCAAAGAACGAGACGGTTATTCTTCAAAGGTAAAAGAGCTTCAAGATATTATTTCAAAGACGGTGGTGGTGACTGAGCGAACGACTCCATAGTCAAAAATCCACTCACCTAGAAATAATTCAGTTGGTTCTAACAAACCAGCCGCAAACTCACATCAGAAAACTGCTCTTTTCAAAAGGTCAGTTAAATCTTCTAATCAGATTCATTCTACTAATCTTTTCTATGACAGGAATAAAGATTTTTCAGGTACACATCAAAGAAGGAGAAGAAGCTTCCAGGAAGAAGCTGAACTGGTCTGGAACAGGAAACCAGTTAAAGAAGAGCTGAAATGTAAAAACTCATGTGTACATACGCTGATTGCCAAGAAGAACAATGCGCTGAAAGGTAAACCTGATTTTGTTTACTCAAGAGATAAATTAATCAGTTTGTCAGGTAAGAAATTCTATTGTTCTTATTGTCGTACACATGATCCTGTTCACAAGACAAGTGATCATTACTGGTACGGTTCTTACTCAATAACCCACATACGAACTGTAACTAACACATATGGACCCAAATACCAGTGGGTACCAAAGAAAACTAAACCTGTGTTGCAGGCACCTACTGTCAAGGGGGAGTAGGAGAACCGATGGCTTCTAAGTAAATCAGCTTAGAACCCGTACTTCAACGAAGTTGACTTCTAAACACAACAGTTTAGGACTCGCACTTCAATCATCAAAAGACCTTACTCCTGAGCTGATAAGGATTGTACTCTGATACTCCAATGAGGAAATCAACCTTCAAGGGGGAGTACATATAAATTTCTAAAATGTTTTGCATCCGATAGATATGATGACCTACACTTCAAAAAGGAAGTTGTGGATCTCTATCATGTGCTTTAGAACTGACATATTTTAGATGCATAATTTCAGGGGGAGTATAAAAGTTGATGACTTCTGATTATTTCTGATCAGAACTCGTATTTTAAAAGTTTTACTGGTTTTTGTCTTTTCAATTTAAGTGAATAAATTTTACTTTGACTTGACATAAAACTTTTGCAGAATTTTTGAGAGATGCTTAGAAGTTCATATGTTTATGACTTTAAGATTAGCTTCATGAGATATAAGATCGCACGTAAAGGTATAATCCTTTATCTTAATCTCATATATGGTTGAAAGAAGGATAACTTTCAATCATAGAAAACATTGTTATCAAATGTTCAAACCACTTCCCGATTCTTAAACCGAATTCATGATTTGGAAGTGTGACTTTAAATGTTTTCGAAGATCTAAATTGTGCTTTAACTGAAATAGTTAAACCAATCTGAGCATCACGTGTATCATAGGAAAACAAGAATCATTGTGCTAGGAATTAACACAACTTCTATGGAATCACATTAACCAGTGATTTCTACCTATGAAGTTAAATCCTTAGTGTTTGAGTGTGCAAAGCGAAAAGAAATGAGTGTGATTAGAGAAAGCAAAACGTTTAAAAGAAAGAGAGTGTGAGAACAGAGTTAAAAGAATATCACAACTCTGCACCAACTTTTTCTGAGTCGGGTAGCCACATTACTAGTGTTTCACAATTCTTTGGTGAACATTATTGAAACAGGCAACTAACCCATGCCAACTCTTGATCAAACCTCGCCATCTACTCATTTTCTTCTCAAATAGAAAGTGTTTCACATTTTCTAAGGGGATGCAGCACATTTGCTATCTGATTTTCATTTGGAAATTCTGGATATTGAAAAGAAGGAAGTCTGCCCTAACTTCGCACTTCAATCATGCACATTGAGTATGTGTTTAACTTACTATTGTCTCAGTGGTTTACACAATTTTGAGCCTATAAGCGATCATCAAGTGCTTAATTCTTTCTATCACAAGCACAAACACACAAGGAATTTGTTTCTTTGTCATAACGTTTATAGAAATAACCTTTGTGGTGTTTCGATGATTAAATGGAAGCCCTGGGGGAGTCAACATCAAACAGCTCCTTTCCAATGTGTATTTGTTACACACAGTGACTTAGTGTTATTGACAGACATTCTAACTGATTCATTAGTTGATTCAGGTGTTACACGACTATTTTGTCTAGATTTGCAAAGATCTGGACGAATATCTTATGAATTGACAAATCAGAGGCTCTAAACGCAAGATAGACATTTCTTACAAATAATTTTGATGAAGTCGTTGCACTTAACATCAAAAAGGGGGAGAATGACTACATAAGAAATGGCAAAGATCACATGTTTCAAGAATCACGTCAAAGATTGAAATCTTCAAAAGCAACTATTCTGAAGACATGCTGATTTAAGAGCTAGAGAAAGAGATTGCATCTTCTAAGCTGAACAAGAAGACTGAATTGCTAAAATCATTTTCGTAATGATCTTGATCCAAAGGGGGAAATTGTTAAGACACAGTCTCATTGGATTCAAGATCATCCAATCTGAAGATCGCAATCTGAAGCTAAAACCAAAACGTCGACTCTCGATATTAAAGTCTATGTCGTTTGTAATAAATGTCAATGTAATTGTTTGTTATTGTAATAGTTAAGTTAATATCTAACTTAGTTAGTTAGTTAATAGTTAGATATTAGTTTAGTTTTAGATATTAGTTTTATTGTTTAATATTGCAACTTGTTGTTGCAAGTTATTTAGGTAGTGTGTTAGACACACTTGAGATAATATCTCTGATATCTCTCAATCTCTCAATCAGATATTATTAAGAACACATACAAACACACACAAAAAGGTGTAATAGAGAGAAAAACACAGAGAACACAATCAAAGCTTGAATCGATCAACCTTGTAACCATTTCTATTAATCAATACAGGTTGGTAATCGTTATTGTGTTTTTAATCTAAGAACTTGATATAAACATTATTGTGTGGATCGACAGCAAATGATTCAAATTTCCAAAAATGTCTCATATTCTTCTTCTTATTCTAGTTCCGATGATTATGCTTTCTCTTCTGATGATTGTGCTTATCATTCTTGTGATCATTTTTCTCGAGCTTCTCATGTCAAGTATTATAAATATTTCCCCATACGAACTGCAACTAACTTTCACGGGCCCAAATTCAAGTGGGTACCCAAGTCTAAATCTGATTCTAAGTTGCAGACATCTCATGTTAAGGGGGAGTAAGAGAAAGAATGGTTTTTGAACACTGCAGTTCAAAACCCGGTCTTAAATGTCAAGACTATGGCTTCTGAGTAATTCAGCTCAGAACCCGTGCTTCAAAGAATATGACTTCTAGACATATCAGTCTAGGACTCGTTTTTCAATGCATTAAGCTTCTGACTAATGAGAAACTGTGAGTACATCTACTTAATTTCCGCTGCATTTATATCTGATTATGATGTTATTCTAGTTTTCTCAAAATGTTTTAAAGAATCTGAGCAATTTTCAATTCAACTCCTGAATTTGTTCAACCCAATTTTTTCAAAAGAGACACAATTTTTTTTTTACATTGTGTGAAAGATGATACTATTGAATTATATTTTTGTTTCAACTGAATATATACTTGCCGATCAAATTTTTCTATTTTAGAATTTCGGCATGTTGTTTTAAAATTTTAAACCTTTACAAATTTTATTCTATAAAGTAAAAGTTTTACAATTTTTCTTTCTTTTGAATAAAATGTGTGTCTAGGATAAAATGTGTGTTCTAGGATAAAATGTGTGTGTCTAGGTCAACATCATGTATTTCATATATTTCACATAAGCAAGTAATGGTGCAAGTATTTATGTTCATAAGTTAAGAAAACTTACTTAGATTGCTCCAATACCCCAAACCCTAGATGGTTCAAGGAGATGAGAAGTGGTGAGGAGAAACCTTGTTCACCAAATGGCTAGAACTTGACTACCAAAGGAGAGAAACCCTAGGTTAGCATTTAATACTCTCAACAAGATTCTAGAGGGGATTAAATGTTGAAGAGATAGAGTTTTGAGGTGAAGAAATCTTACCTATGAGAGAAAAATCGGCTGCCTTCAAAAACCCCAAATGAAATAAATGAGCTCCTCACTTGAAATCAGACATTTAAAGCTAGAACCCCCCGTCGGCGATTGTGACATCGCGATAGTGACAGGGCACTATCGCCAGTCACTATCGCCGAGGATGTACCGCGGCTCCCACTTCTCCCGCGATTGTGACACGCGACTCTCGCCGAATATGTACCGCGGCCCATCAAGTCCCCGCAATTGTGCCTTCCGCGAGAGTGACCCTGGTACTCTCGCCGGGCACTCTCGCCAACCTGCTCTTCCCAGACTAAATTTGACGTTTTTTCCCAAATCAAACACCACTCAACTTCGACGGTAAAAGCTGAACGAAACCAAACATAATACATTACAATTTAGCCAATAATCCAAAATTTGGGATGTTACAATCCTCCACCTCTTAGAATGAATTTCGTCCTCGAAATCCTAACTATCCAAACAAATGAGGGTAACGCCTCTTCATGTCTTCCTCCGCTTCCCAAGTCACGTTGGTCCCGCGATGATGCTTCCATTGAACCTTCACCATAACCACCTCTTTGTGTCGTAGCTTCTTCGTCTTCCTTTCCAGGATAGATTCGGGCTCCTCAATGCAACGGTTGTCGTCCACTCTGATTTCTGATAGTGGGATGACACTCTCTTCCTCGGCCAGGCATTTCCGTAAGTAGCACACATGAAAGGTGGGGTGGATTTCGTCCATCTCCGGCGGAAGATCCAACTTGTAAGCTTGTAGACCAATACGTTCAAGGATAGTGAAAGTCCTAAGGAAACGGGGACTGAGCTTCCCCCGCTTTCCGAACCTTATCAATCCTTTCCATGGTGACACTTTTAGCATCACACGTTCCCCCACTTGGAATTCGATCGGTCTTCTCTTCTTGTCCGCGTAGCTCTTATGCCTATCTTGTGCCGCTTTCAAACGCTCCCTGATGACCTTCACTTTGTCGGCCATCTTTTGCACGATCTCCGGTCTGGCAAAATGTTTTTCACCCGCTTCCAACCAACACACGGGTGTCCTACACTTCCTTCCATACAATGCCTCGAATGGCGCCATACCAATACTTGAGTGGTAACTGTTGTTGTAGGCGAATTCCACTAGTGGAAGGTGTGCATCCCAATTTCCCCCGAAATCGATAACACAGGACCTCAACATGTCTTCGAGGGTCTGGATGGTCCTCTCGCTCTGTCCGTCTGTCTGCGGGTGATAGGCGGTACTCAACTTAACTCTTATGCCCATATCCTTCTGTAAACTATCCCAAAAGTGTGATGTAAAGCGGCTATCGCGGTCGGACACAATAGAAAGTGGCACTTCATGCCTCGAGACTACCTCATCAATGTACAGTTTGGCCAGCTTGTCCATCGGTAGGGTCTCTCGCATGGACAAGAAATGCGCGCTCTTGGTCAAACGATCCACTATTACCTAAATGATATCGTGGTTCTTTAAAGTCCTCGGTAGCTTGGTTACAAAGTCCATGGTGATTTGCTCCCATTTCCACTCCGGTATTTCCAAGGATTGGAGACTACCGTATGGTCGTTGGTGCTCCGCCTTCACTTACAGGCAAGTTATGCATTGCTCCACATAACTAGCCACGTCTAGTTTCATCACTGGCCACCAATAATTGAGCTTTAAATCACGATACATCTTAGTGCTTCCCGGATGTATCGAGTACTTGGACTTGTGCGCGTCCTCCAATAGTAGCTCCCGACATCCTCCAATCTTTGGCACCCAAATTCGACCTTGATATAACTTCAAACCTCTTCCATCCTCGGTCAATTGGAGATGTTGCTTCACCATAATTTCACTTTTGAGGTTGACTTCAAGAAGGGCTTCCAACTGTGATGCTTTGATTTTATCGATTAGACTTGAGACTACCTCTACCCTTGCAAAGGTGGCTTGAACTCCACGACTGTACTCCTTCCGGCTCAAGGCATCCGCGACCACATTTGATTTTCCGGGATGGTACTGAAATTCACAGTCATAATCCTTGAGTAGTTCGAGCCATCTTCTTTGTCGCATATTCAACTCTTTCTAATCGAAGACGTACTTCAGGCTTTTGTGGTCGGTAAAAAGGGTACACCTCGTCCCGTAAAGGTAGTGTCGCCATAACTTCAAGGAGAATACCACGGCCGCTAGCTCGAGATCGTGAGTTGGGTAGTTCTTTTCATGCTCCTTCAATTGTCTGGATGCATAGGCTATTACCTTGCCCCTTTGCATCAAGACACATCCCAAACCCATCTTAGACGCATCGCTATAGACTACAAAGTCTTATGTCCCCTCGGGTAGAGATAAGATTGGCGCTTCACACAATTTCCTTTGGAGGGCCCGAAAGGCTTGCTCTTGTTTCTCAGTCCAAAGGAACTTCACGTTCTTCCTGGTCAGAGATGTCAACGGTGAGGCGATCTTGGAAAAATCTTGGATAAATCTTCTATAGTAACCGGCTAGACCCAAGAAACTCCGGATTTCTGTGGGACTTTTTGGCGGTTCCCAATTCATCATAGCCTCAATCTTCGATGGGTCCACCTTTACTCCCTCACTTGACACCACATGACCCAAAAACTGGACCTCTCTTAGCATAGAGTTTCTCGTCCCTTAACACCTCTAACACTTCTCGGAGATGTCGCTCATGCTCTTCATCATTCTTCGAGTACACCAAGATATCATCGATGAACACTATGACCGACTTGTCTAGGAAAGGTCGGCAAACACGGTTCATCAAATCCATGAATATCGCTGGCGCGTTGGTTAGCCCGAAGGGCATAACCAAGAACTCGTAGTGACCATAACGGGTTCTAAAGGCGATCTTGGAAACGTCTTCTTCTCGAACTCTAACTTGATGATAACCCAATCGAAGGTCGATCTTTGAGAAACATCCGGCTCCTTGCAGTTGATCGAAGAGATCGTCGATTCGGGGTAATGGATACTTGTTCTTTACGGTTACCTTGTTCAACTCCCGATAGTCGATGCACATCCGCATCGATCCATCCTTCTTCTTGACGAAGAGCACCGGAGCTCCCCAAGGCGAGGAACTCGGCCTCACGAATCCCTTCTCCAACAACTCCTGAAGTTGTGACATCATTTCTTGCATTTCGGTCGGAGCAAGACGGTACGGTGCACGGGCAATCGGCGCTGCCCCCGGGATTAAATCGATTCGAAACTCCACTTGGCGGTCGGGTGGAAAACCCGGAAGATTGTCAGGAAAGACGTCTGGGTACTCACTAACGACTCAGACATCTTCAATCTTTTTCTTCTCTGCTTTGGCATCCATCACGTAGGCAAGGAATGAAGGGCAATTCTTCGCAAGACACTTACTTGCCTTGATGGAAGAAATAAGAGCCACTTCCCCCTTACGCTTCTCCCCGTAGACATAGACAAACCTTCCGCTGGAAGTCGGCAATCTGATCATCTTCTTTGAACAAAATATCTCCGCCTTGTGATGAGACAACCAGTCCATTCCGATCACCACATCGAAACTCCCGATTACCATAAGGAGTAGGTCCACAACGAACAACTCCCCACCAATATCTAGCTGACATTTTTCCAACATTTCCCGCAATAACATTTGTTCCCCATTTGCTATCTCTACTACTAAGGCATTGCAAAGAGTACTAGAGGGCACGTTCAGTTCTTTGCAAAAGTCAAGAGACACGAAAGAGAAATTCGCACCAGAATCAAATAGCACCTTAGCAGCAAGCGAGTTGAGTAAAAACGTACCCGACACCACGTCGGTGGTTTCCTTCGCTTCGTCTCTGGTCATTTGAAAGGCTCTCCCTTGAGCTTTAGGGACAGCTTCCTTCTTTGGTTGAACCGGTGGATTTTCTCCTCTAACTCCTCCCTTTAGCTTGGGGCAATCCCTCCTCTTGTGCCCCGGCTCCTGGCATTCGAAGCAGAGTGTCCCTGGCATGGGACATCGCTGACTTGTGTGACCCGGTTTATTACACTTGAAGCACACGACTTGTCGGGGGTTGGAGTTGCAAGGACCAAAATGCTTGCTTTTGCACTTGGGACACAAATTCGCCTCTCGGCGATCATCAAAGTTTCTAACGTTCTGTTGGAACTTCGGTCGCTTGAATGAACTCGTCGGCACTTCGCTCTTCCTCTTTTCTGCGGCCTTCGACTTCTCTTCCTTGTCTCTAGCGTAGACTCTTTCCATTACTTTGGCTTCCTCAATGATCTCTCGTAGATTTGTAGCTTTCGAGTTTTGGACTCGGTTTCCCATATCCGCGGGTAGGCCCTTCAGATAGGCCTTTATCTATTCCTTCTCGGTCGGGGCCACATGCCCCACAAGATTTAGCTTCTCCATGAAAAGACGGGTATATTCCCTCACCGTCAGATCCCCTTTCTTTAGCGCTCGGAACTCTTCCTCGATCAGATCCATTTCGTTTTCATTACAGTATTCTTCCATAACCTTCTTCTTGAAGGTGGCCCATGACATCTTTGCTAACACGTCTTCCCCTATGGTTGCGGTGTGGACGTCCCACCATATTAAAGCCGCACCCCGAAGCATTTGGGAACCAAAATTCACCTTCTGATTTTCATCACATCCGCAAGCCTGGAAGGCCTGCTCCGTCTCCCTCAACCATTTCATGCAAGCTACGGGATCGTCGGCCCCGGCGAACTCTGGCGGTTTACACCCCATGAAGGACTTATACGAACAACCTTTTCCTGTTTGCCCTGTCGCTAAGACAACCACTCCCTCAGTACGGTTCTCGCCCCCGGTACCACCCGAGCTAGCTACCGCGTTCTCTGCCACCACCTCTGGCCTCCGAAGACTGGCATCCCTGTCTTCTAACATTTTCAGGAATGCTTCTTGTTGCTTTTCCATGGCCGATGTTACCATTTGCATAACACTGGCCACCATGTCAGCTTGCGGGTTTGCATCCTGCATGACCGGACTTGTGGATGCTAGTTCCACTCTAGGTATAATTTCCTCTGGTCCGGTAAATATCGGCGGCATGCCGGGAGGAACCACATTTGCCACTCGAATTACGGGGTTCGGGTTAGATGAAATATCCTCGGGCACCTCTCCCTCGTTTAGTGGGCGACTCCGAGTATTTACCATTTCGGATCTGCCACACAAGAAGTAAGGAAATGGAAATAAGCAACACTAAAGTACACAAGAAACATACTCGTACGACCCATTAATCATCATAATCATAGTAATTCAAGTACGTTCACGTAATCATATATTCATAACAACAGTAGCTAATTGAAATTATGAACATACACTACATAAAAATTCTCGCTACCACTTTTACAATTCTCAATGACGTAGTTTCTGTCGACTCTAAGGTCGTCCCATCTTAGAAATTCTACCCAAAGCTCACAGTTCATAGCTTAATAGTCTCAGCTTAAGTCTAGGCATCGTGTTTATATACCTAGTTCACTTAAACTAGAGCTCTGATACCAATTTGTAACAGCCTAAAATTTCAAGGTAAAATAAAACTTAAATTTTTTGCAATATAACGTCTAAAATAAGGCGAATCCAAAACCTGTAAACGTGTCGACTAAAACCCAAAAGAGACGGAGTAGTTCTATAATGAAGTAGCGGAATAAATAAGACATATACATGACAACCTATTCAATCTAGAACAATTAATAACTAGATTAAAATGGGTGTCACTATGACTTCAAAAGCGCTCTTTCTCAAATCCCAAAAATGTCCGGTCCAAGGAGGAATCCTAGGTGCGATCCCGACTGATCAAGGCATCCTACTCGCACCGCTAACGAAACCTGTGAACCATTTAAACATGAACACAAGTGTTAGAATGAAGTCTATTGGTTGTTATACCGATACCAATTATAATGCGTACAAGTACAATAATTAAATGTTACCGGCTCCCAATGCATGGAGGTCAAAGCCAAACCTCCCAATAGGGACATTGTAAATTCCTGTACAAATAATACACAAATATCTTCCATATAAAGTGGGTAACCCGCGATCTAGATTGGATTTCACCGTCCAGCCCGGTTCTAGTTCCCATGCCACGCCGGACATCACAATCCTCAAACCCTCTCTGCCTCTAGTGCTTACCCCGTCGGGTTACACCTCAAGGTCTTACAGGCAAGGGTGCCTATCCAATCTAGCCGAGTGTACAACTAAGGGGCTTGCGCCCCCTATTGTCCACTCAAAATGCCCAACGGCAATGACCATGCAATAATCATGCATACCAACTAAATCCTCGTGCACAAGGAATTAGATATAAGACTCCCAACAAGAGTTATGAACAATTATAGATGACAATCTTCATGCAAACATATTATTGGCCCAAATAGTGTGATCATGCTTGATACATATTTACCATAAGAAACTACAACTCATTTAACCACATACAAATCCCCAACTAGTATAGTGACCCTAACTGCTGATAAGAATTTAGTCATTTGACATTTCATTATGTAGAGATGTAGACCTACACCATGATTTGCCCCTTTTCTATAAGACTTGTAAATAACACTCTTCTACATGTTTTAAACCCTTCCACCAACCCCCAAAACCTTATTTATTGAAGATAAGCAAAACCTAGTTTTTAGGTCAACATCATGTATTTCATATATTTCACATAAGCAAATAATGGTGCAAGTATTTATGTTCATAAGTTAAGAAAACTTACTTAGATTGCTCCAATACCCCAAACCCTAGATGGTTCAAGGAGATGAGAAGTGGTGAGGAGAAACCTTGTTCACCAAATGGCTAGAACTTGACTACCAAAGGAGAGAAACCCTAGGTTAGCATTTAATACTCCCAACAAGATTCTAGAGGGGATTAAATGTTGAAGAGATAGAGTTTTGAGGTGAAGAAATCTTACCTATGAGAGAAAAATCGGCTGCCTTTAAAAACCCCAAATGAAATAAATGAGCTCCTCACTTGAAATCAGACATTTAAAGCTAGAACCCCCCGTCGGCGATTGTGACATCGTGATAGTGACAGGGCACTATCGCCAGTCACTATCGCCGAGGATGTACCGCGGCTCCCACTTCTCCCGCGATTGTGACACGCGAGAGTGACCCTGGCACTATCGTCGGGCACTCTCGCCGAATATGTACCGCGGCCCATCGAGTCCCCGCGATTCTGCCTTCCGCGAGAGTGACCCTGTCACTCTCGCCGGGCACTCTCGCCAACCTGCTCTTCCCAGACTAAATTTGACGTTTTTTCCCAAAGCAAACACCACTCAACTTCGACGGTAAAGTTGAATGAAACCAAACATAATACATTACAATTTAGCCAATAATCCAAAATTTGGGGTGTTACATGGTCCCCTAAGGTCATTTGATCTGGGAGTGATCGAACCCAAATCCTTCTATAGAATCAGATCGAAAGTCATGTTCTACTGGTATCAATGGGTTTAGGATATGTCGATGTAGCCTTTCTGATCTGGGAAAGTAAGTTCCAAGGGGTGCTTGACACCTAGTCCCCTAAGGCCAACTGGTCTGGGAGTGGCTGACCCAAATCCTGCAATAGGGTCGGATAGAAAGTTACGTTTACGACATGTTTTTTACTTAATAAACTTTTTGATTAAAAAGATGCCAAAAGTGCACAAGCTTAAAAGATGCCAAAGAGCACATTCATGTAAAGATGACATAGTGCACAATGCTAAAAGATACCAATGAGCACACATCTCATGATACTTGGTTATATATTTCTGAGTTGCAATAAACCTGTAAATTTGTGAAAGTCTGAATTTTTGATGGCTTAGTGTGATTACATGCAAAGTTCTCTATTATATTTTTAGAATTTCATTTTCTTGAAGCTAGTTGAAGTTCACATGCGAACACACTGAATAAATTGATGAAAGTTTTTGAAACTGAACATGTCTTAACTTGATATGCAATAAAACTTGTTTCTGTATCCAAACACATACATTTGATTTCATTTGATGGATTTTATTGTGATATTTTACTAAGTAGAATTTTATTTGTTTCTGTTTAAATTTTTATATATTTAGTCGTTTCAAAATACATATTCAGTATATTTTTCTTTCTACATTGATATTTGATCATTGTGTTCTCATAAATATATTTCAAATGGGTTTGAGCATTATTCAAGGGGGAGTGAAAAGGAGAATTTTTCTTATTGTTCATATCTGTTTTTGAGAGGGAGTATCTGATTTTCTTTATATGAATGATAATTTGAATTGTCATATCTAGTGCATTTGTGTAGGGGGTGTCAAAGAGCTCAAAAGGTAAATTTTTCTAAGTTTAAGTCATCTTTGAGCAATCAGTTGGTCGCGCAAACCTTACTTTGCGCAACCTACGTGTAACGCAAACTGAACTTTGCGCAACCTGCGTGTAACGCAAACCTTGCTTTGCGCAACCTGCGTGTAGCGCAAACCTCGCTTTGCGCAACCTGCATGTAACGCAAACCTCAGTTTGCGCCACCAATGTGTAGCGCAAACCTCTCCTGTTTTCTCCGTTTCTTTGATTTTGCAGATCTTAAGTTGTCTCGTCTCCAACATTTGCATGACCTAGTTGAACCAGTTCATCAAGGTCATGAGGGGGAGAAATCAGAGAAGTCAAGGAGAAGTTAAAGAGACAAAGAGCTCAAAAGTTTATCTGTTGATCAAGATTCGCTCAAAGATTCCATTCTCTCAGCCATTTTTATTCTTTTGTTGTTCCTGCTCCGACCACCATAGTTCATTCAAGATCTTTCAAAAGAGGTGTATCGTTTAGAGCACAAGCTACTGGTCCAGACTTGTCAAAGGCAGCAAAAACAAGTCAATCTGAAAGATGCTGAGAAGAAATTTTTCTTTAAAAGTCAGAAAGCTTCATAAAGTTGCTTTTATGGTCCGTGCTGATTTAGAAGATGAATTTTAAAGACCAAAGCGCCAATGATTACTAAGGGGGAGATTGTTAGGTCTAATTTTATAGTAATCATTGTATTTATAGGCTTGGTCAAATACTGTGTCTAATGTCGTATTCTGTGTTGTATTGACCAAGGGTATTTAAGTCCCTTTGGTCTTGTTTCCTTGTAAGAACTTTACGCACATTCAATACATTCTCATTCTTTGTGCTTCAAAGCTTTCTCTCTATACTTTGTCTCTCTAGGATTCATTGATCTTGGACTCACATTGCCAAAAACCGACGTTCCCAAAATCAAATAGCATGAAACAAAGTTATGATTAAAATGTCATGATTCCAAAATTTTATCTTTTATCGCATCTGATATAAAACGACATTTTTCAACAAAACTCGCATGAGACTCAACGCTTCAATAAAACTCGCGAATTTACACACAACAAAATTAAACTCACACAATTCAAAATACACTAGTGCATAGCAAAGCGTCAAAAAATAATAATTTTTTTTTCTTCATAAATTCAACACGACTCGTACAGACTAAAATTCCAAAGAAAATTTCGACTCAAGAACATAGGGACAACTCTTCTTTTAAAACTGTAACATACGTGGAGGAGATCCAATGTCAAAGTCATAAATTCCATAGTTATTTGCCAAATAACCCAAGTAACATTAAAACACGGATATTACAATATCCGGAAAAATAGTGTCAGACACGAAACAGGGATAAAGAGATTTTCAATAAAAATTGCAACCACATGCAACAAAACAACTTTATGCATGTTTAAGCTCACAGTTTAAAATCTGATGAGTGTTGAATACTTTACCAAGGTTTCGTAGTATAACTCACTTTATGCTTCGAAAACATGGGAAACAATTGATGCAACTTATTTTAGAAATAAATTTTGTGCATGACTTTGGTCGGCACTCAACATCCCGAAATCTCATTCCTCAATTTTCCATCATACTATTGTCATCCGGGAGATCAAACTTCTTAAGGCAATCATCGAAAGTTCCATCGGTTCATCGTACAATTTCTCCTCGAATAATGTCGATTCCAAAAGTCTACGGTTCTAACCCATCCATTCATTCCGACCCGAAACGATCCACTTAAGGCTATCGACATGCTTACTGTCATTCCAAATGTCGTATGCTCAAATCCTCGACTCTTTCTAACGGTTACTCATTCAGGGACTCCTTCACTACCCCAACGGTTATCGTACCAAGGCAGTTCAAGCATACTTATGTAACTCGTAAGCTCACCATAACACTGGCCATGTGCTATTGTGAACGTACTGTACATGATCATCCTTGCCATTTTCGGCGTGATTCCCGTTCCTAGTGAATCCACTCACCTCAAATCATCAAATATTAAAGTGCCTAATGGTGTGATCTCACATTCAAACGCTTAAATTACACTAGTTTGAGTCTAGGCATCAAAATCAATACCTAAATCTCTCAAACTTAAGCTCTGATACCAACTTGTAACACCCTCAATTCTGAAATAACAACTAATTTAACATTTTCTAAATACGTCGATAATTGATTCATCTACAATCACAAAATAGGGTTTTAACCTCAACACACATAATTCATTCTCTACATACAGCCTATAACAAGGACGGTTGCGACTAAAACCCAATAGTAGATGATATCTCCAAACTGCGGAAGACATCACCAACTACTTACACTTGCTCAAGGCTAAGGCTCAACTCTTCATAGCTGCTAGAACCAAACCCCGACAGAACCTGATGCACATGCCGACAAATAAAAAGGTTAGGCTTAACGCCTAGTGAGCTCAAGAGTTTTCAACATATATGAATTAATCGTTTAAAAAGGGAGAACACAAGTAAAATCATAATCTTTCAAAATAATTTGCTTTAATATGAGATGACTCATTTTCCAAATCTGCACATTTTAAAGACGAATACCCCAACATAAAATATTCTTTCATAGATTAAATTCAACTCAAAACTCACTCAAAGCATTGAATAGAAATTGAACTCCACATTTATAAAAACGTAGATGAAACTTAGTTTCCCAAAAACACCCAAACACGGGTGGAACATATTACCCCACTCATAAATCATGGATAAAACTCATACATATAAAATGTCACTGAAAACATGGATACCAAAATACAATACCCAAAATAACACCTTTCGGTGACGGGGAAGACCCGATTCCATCGAATGTGGCGGTACATAAAGATAAGCCACGTATCTATGTTATCGAACTGCACCTCAGATCATTGACTTTAGTGCACACTAACTTAAGCGTCACCTCAAGTCCCCAACGCCTTTAGTGCACACCCTTTAACAAGCGTCACCTCAAGGACCCAACGCCTTTAGTGGACACCCTTTAACAGGCGTCACCTCAAGGACACGGTACCTTTAGTGCACACCACTTGGCGGGCGTCACCTCAAGGATACCCGATCTTAGTGCCCATTCGCTCTCTAGTAAAGTTCTAACCTCAAGGTTCCCACTCGGCCTTTAGTGTCTACTCACTAGCATTCAAGGTAGGAGTCTCAACTCCTTACTTGATAACCCATGATGACTAACACTCGTGCTCAAGAATTAGACATCTAAACACAAGACCCGACAATTTACGAAAAACTCTATTGGACCCCAATATAAACATTGAAACGCATTTGACCAACGATTATGTAAACACTACAACCCAAGAGTAATTAACCCAAAATTTCTCATTAGTTGAAACAAAGCGTTTTCCAAATGGATCCATCCCCTTCATGTTTCCAAAATAACTCTTAACACAATGATATGCATTTTCCCATGGTTTATAAAATTGTATACACCAAATGGACAATTATATAAAATGACCTTCATTTATATACTAAATCATCAAAGAAACATATCGAAATGATTTATTTATCAACTTTCCAAAAATCCCAAAGATATGAGTTACATAAGTTTATAAAGTTAGACATTTCCAAATAACTAAAACTTATCAACAGTTAACAATTTCGTGTAAAACGCAAACACTTTAAAATAAACATTTTGGCATGCACATCGTTTTCACAAATCAACTTGAACTCACCTCGCTAGGTTAAGTTAAATCCAGGTTTCAATCCACAACCATTGGCCTCTAAAAGCACAGATCCCACCCAAAGCTTTTCGAAGACACCCGTTCCAACTCTTTAACTCAAGCTTCCAAAACCTAGATCCACACATTTTCGACCATAAATAAACATATCCAACCATAAATGATTGCTCCCCAAACATTTGTATCAAAATCCCCAAATCTGGCCAAACCCTAATTTTGACCTAACCTTCCCAAAGTCAACCAAAACAAAATTAGAGAAACATAATACTAGGAAATCATCCATGGTGTGATTATAACTTATAAAGAAGCTTAGAAATTGAGGGGACGAACTTACACTTAGGTTTTTGAGCAAAACCCCAAAACTTATGAATCCTCAAGAAGTGGTGATGAACACTTGAATCTTGCTCAAGAGGTTGAGGTTACAAGTATAGATGGTGAGGGAGTACAAGGTTGTAGGGGAAAATCCCCAAAAATGGATTAGGGTTTGTTTGAGGGGGGTGGGGTTCGGTTGAGAGAGAGTTTAGGAGAGAGTGGGTTAAGGGAATAAATGAGAAAAGTGGGAAAAGGGGATTTAATGGAGTCTGGACCCCGACGGCGAGAGTGCCCCGCGAGAGTGACACCCTGTCACAATCGCGGGCACAATCACCCACACTGTATCGAGGTCAAATTGTTGACCTTTCGACCTGAAGCGCTCCCGATCCAAAGTTCTAACTTCACAAGGATTTATACTGAAGGGTTTTCGATTAGAAACTAGAAAAGAAGGGTAAGGAAAGGCTTAACAAAATACGGGTGTTACAATTTACAGTACGATTTTGGATGGTTTTGAGAAAGTGATAATGTTTTTTTTTATAAATTTGTTTAATTTAGGCTTAATTATATAATGTTTTTTATATATAAAAAAATAAGTATTTTGTTAGAATTCAATGATTATCTTATATATTTTAATGACATCTAGAAAAAATAACCAATTACATATTTAATAATATAATTAAAACAAATTTATAGTAATATAATATATTAATTAATAGTGATACATGAGAATGTCTGCATAAAAGGAAGACTCTGCACATACCAAATTGGTGGGTGTTAGAAGTCTGGAGTAATAATATGTGTATTGTGCTTTGATGCTTGTAAATTAAGAGATTTTTAAAATCTTGCATAAAATAATGGTACCTTATGTCTAATAATTTGTATTTAAGAGTTTTTTATCCGTGCTTTATAATATAGTATAGATAATTAAAACAAATTTATAGTAATATAATATATTAACTAATAGTGATACATGGAAATGTCTACATAAAAGGAAGACTCTGCACATACCAAATTGGTGGGTGTTAGAAGTCTGCAATAGTAATATGTATCTTGTACCTTGATACTTGTAAATTAAGACATTTTTAAAATCTTGTATAAAATGATGGTACCTTATGCCTAATAATTTGTATTTAAGAGTTTTTTATCCATGTTTTATAATATAGTATAAATAGTATATATATATATATATATAAAGATATCAAAAAAAATAAAATAAGATATCCTTTTATACTTTGATTTGTTTAAATTAAAAAATTAACTATTCTCAGGCGATTTGATTTTTATCATTTGTCTTTTTACCTATTTAGGGATTTTATGGCTTTTTCTTTTTCTTTTTATTTTTTTATTTAAAATCTTTAAAATAGATTTTTCTAAAAAGTTGTCAGAGTTAACTTTTTAAAGATTTGATTTTTAATTTTCTAATTTAAAAAATTACAAAAAAATCTGTTTAAGATACTATAATATTTGATTTTATTACACAATAATCCTTAAAATCATCAACTTATGGTTAAAAAGTTAAATCAAAAGATGATGTCATTATTATTTTTCCCAAATAAAATTCATATGACTCTCAAGGGCTTTTTCGTCATTATGACAAAACATTTGATAACTCCAAAACGTCGTCGTTAAGACTACTCTCCCCGCGTAGAATGTATTATGAAGCCAACAATATTACCGTGACACAACAGCAAAGTTATGAACGTTCCAAAAACCGCTCTCATTTCAAAAAGAAAATCGATCCATTAAACCCCAAATTCTCACAAATCATTTTCATCGAATCATCATAAATCCATGGTCACTGTTCAATGAAACAGTTAGGTTCCGTTTGATTAGGATTTCATTCAGTTTTCTGTTTTCAATTTGCAAAATTTTGAAAAATTGGGAGTAAAATCTTCTAATTCATCAAATTTTCTCGTTATAATCCTGATACCCACATGATTTTCATGAAATTCGATCATGTTATTGATGAGATGAACTCATTTGTTTGATTATTTTCATTCCACCCCCAAATCCCAAATTTTCTGTTTTTTTTAAATATCAATTTGCGAGTTTTGTGATTATGGCAACATTGATACCAGGGGTGTTATTGAAATTATTAGATGGGATGAATTCAGGGGTGAATCCTACAAGTGAACACAGGAGTTCACTTTTACAAGTTACAGATATTGTGCCAGCTGATCTTGATGAGAAAGATCTATTACCAAAACATGGGTTTTACGTAAAAGTTTCGGACTCATCTCACTCAATCTATGTGAGTTTACCTTTTGAAGAAGTTGATCTTGTTCTCACCAATAAACTTCAGCTTGGTCAATTCATTTATGTCAAAAAACTGGACCCTGGTTCCCCTGTTCCTATAGCCAAAGGGGTGAAACCGCTTCCTGGCCGCCACCCGTTTGTTGAAATGCCTGAACCATTAATTGGGTTGATGGGAAAAGGGGAAAAGAATGAGCAAATGGGGATTCCGATTCTGGATCATGTTTCGAATTCGAAATCATTTGCTTCAAAAAGGGGTTCTTGGGATACAGGGCAAAAGGGAGAAAATGGAGTTTGTGCATCACCTATGGCTTTAAAACCATGCACGCCCACGGAAAATAAGTCGTTGATGAATCTGAATCGGGTCCCGATATTTCCTGCTCATAGAAGAGGTTCTTGGGGTACATGCCAAAAAGGAGAACATCATGGGGTTTGTGCATCACCTATGGCTATAAAGCCAAGTCCTTTGAAGTTTGATCAAAGTACACCTGTGAAGGAAAAGTGTTCGGTGATCACCACTAGACGAAATGAGAAAAGAAGCTCAAATGGAAGAGCATCAGGGTCTAAATTGACTGAAACTCCTACGGGTGTGAAGAAAAGCTGTGTTACGTCTTCGATGGTGAAGATTCCAAGGCGCAAGAGTAGCTTATGTGACAAAGTGGCAAAGACATTAAGAAGTCCCTTCAACTTAGCTGTAGGTACATCTTCCCTATCCTTGCTAAAGTTTTTTTTTTTTCAGTTGCATGCTTGTAGAGTAAACCTTTGACATGCCTAATGCTGGTTTTACATGTGCATTTTTCCTTTTTAGAGACTTCTTTGATCCCATAAGAAATCATAAAAAAATGCAAATGCTAGTTTTAGTTAAATTTAGATAAAAATATTGATGGGTATCTTAAACACACTTTGCTTGTTTATTCATCTTTGAAGGGTGCTTTAGACTAAATATTGATTTTACTAGACAATATTCTACTACTTAGCATTTTTGAATGCTCTTGCATACTTGCTCAATAGTCAAAGACTATACTAAGTTGAACATTTCGTTTTTATATGGTGTATAAACCAAGTTATCAACACCATCATAATAGTCAGAATTGTTGGATTGCATCAAGCTGCTTTTAGTTTTTATGTTGATTCAAGTACATTAAAGGGCAGGCACTAACTAAACCAAATGGCTGCATGAGGAAATATTCATTATTGCGGTTATACCATGTCATATTGGTGATATGATACAATAAACCGATTAAGTTTACTAAAAAATGACAGGGTATAAGAGAGCATTAATCTGTATTTCAACAAATTTGGTTTGCTGTTTTATCATATGAGATGGTATAGTAATGCACACACACACATCTATATCTATATCTATATATATATATATATATGTAAGACCCATAATGGTTTATAATTAGATTGGTTTTTTGATTTGCTACAATTAACTAGAATAAGGGAAAAGAAACTGAATTTTGTTTAAACTAATTGATCTCCTACAATTGATAAGTGTATGTGATTATTGATCCTAACAAAGACACTCCTTGGAATCACTCTTAACAGAAGCCAATGCTCTCATATTATTTACCATTATGTTGAAAGTCAACTTGTGATCTGAATATAAAATCTATATTATGAACATTCATCGAAAACCAAAATCGAAGATTTATTTGATTCTTATTCAAAAGTTCAGTCCTTTACTGCTCCTTTGTAATAATTATAGGAAAAGAAAAGTGTCACACCATCCCCAAGAGTGGCGCCGTCTCCAATTGCTGGTTTAGAAGTGAAGGAATGCTCGAACACGAATATGGCCCCACAACTAGAGTCTTCTGAGACCAACTTGTCATTTAAGTTGCCGCGAAAGCTTTGTTTACTGGGAAAGGTAATTTCAAGTCCTCGAGCTTTTCCTTTTTCCAGTTCACCATCGTAAAAATTCTTGGATTTTCTAATTTTTATGGAAAGTGATACAATAGGAAGCCATCCAACAACGAGAAAGAGCACAGAAGATTGCCCTTCAAGCGCTTAGAAATGCCTCAGCCAACGAAACACTTGTTTGTTCTCTCAAGTATGACTAATTGATCGAACTCTATGTCTCTATAGTACTTTTATTTATGTCTACCTTAAATATATCTGTTTAGTTTTTTAGACTTGTTTATACACAATTATATAAACACACACCCCATTGTTAGTTTTTTAGAATCACGTAAAACTAGCATCCACGTGTCAATAATCTTAAGGGGGTGTTTGTTTGCGGCTTAATGGTGTAGAGGGCTTATTCACGCAGCCATATAAGAGTGTTTCTTTACGGCTTAATGATTAAGCTATCAGCTGAATTGACTTAATAGACAGGGGTTGTTTGGTTGGTTTTCCATTAAAAAGGTCCTGTATGGATAAAATTGCCTATGTGGATTAATCTGTCCGTATAGATTGGGAAGATTTTTGTTTGAGAGGGTTTTTTCGTATATGGAAGGAACTTGTTTTTTTAATTGGGAGGGGCAAATTTAGGAAAAACTTGGCTTTCTCCATAAAGCTCCCCCCCCCCCCCCCCCCCCTAGAAGCTCACTAAATAAGCCACTTTTTATATCATTAAGCCACTACCAAACAATCATGTATAGTTGACCGAATAAGGTACGAGTCCCATTAACCTCATTAAGCTGCTAAGAAACAGACCTCGGTCCTCTAGCTATGTTCATCATACAGTTTATTCAGCATAACAAACAAACAGTAGTTTAGCTTAATCCATAAGCGTTGATTGAAAAAACAAACAAACAACACTTTAGTGCTATACTCACATCAAGTTTGTATTTGATTTACAGGACTTTATCTACTTTGAGCAAGTCGGTTAACCCCGAGGCTCCAGCCGACTGTTTCAATCAGTTTCTGGAATTCCATACCCAAATTGTTCAAGCCATATCCGACATGGTGTCAATCAAAGCAGCAACCGAAACATCTAACAAACAAGAAGACACCCAAATCTTGCATGATATCATGAACAACAACAACCACAACAACAACAACAACAACAATTCAGACTCCAGGAGAAGAGCCAGAAGTGATCTGAAGTCAACAATCTTGGGGAAACACTTGAGATCAAGTGTTGACCAAAAGGGTAAAATGGGATCACGTGAAAACAAGAACGCGGGGTCGTCTTGTGGCAGTCTGAACGATGTGATTAAGCTAGGGAAGCAGATTGAGACAGAGGCTGGAAACTGGTTCGTGGAGTTCTTGGAGAAAGTTTTGGAAAAGGGTACGAAGAAATCGAAACCGGATGCTATGAAAGTTCCTGAATCACTTGTGATGAAGGTTATTAAGTGGGTGGAAGTTGAACAATGTGATTCTAGCAAGAGACCAGTGCATCCAAAAGCAAGAGAAATTGCAAGGAAGTTGAGGATCAAGATGAAGAATCCTTGAATAAGGGAGATTCGAACAAGAACAGTAACAAAATAAGAGTAAGAAAACAATCAAATTACGTGCAAATTCACATGTGATTTTACAGTAACGGTCTACACAAGGGTGTGCAGGCAACGCTGAGGTCGCGGCCAAAGTTGTGATTTTACACGTGATTTTAGTGTAAAATCATATCCGATTCGACCGTTTTTTTGTTCTATTATTTTTGTTATTGTTCTCGTATGAACCTGACTCTCCTTTTAACATGTGTAGATTGATTGTGTCAAATGCTGTTTGATGCCATAAGAAACATGGGTTTAGTTTGCATAAAATGGTTATTTGCTAATTTAAACTTGTTGTTTATAAATTTGGTCATTTCTGTTTATTTCCTGCAAACCCATATGTTAATTACCGAATAAAAAGTGCTCTTTTATAAGTGTTATAAATTTGGTCATTTTACTGATAAATATGTGTTTTGTTCTTGAACTTTTAAGGGCTAGCTTAACAGGTAAATAAAGGTTGGGTTTTTGGGGCTCCTTTCCATTGGTTGCTAATTCAAGTCTTCCCAAAGCCACTCAAGATTTTTCTGACTGTCATCTACAAGGTCCATCAGATTAGTTGAGGTGTGTATAAATTGACACGGGTATCCATATGTAAGTTACAAAAGAGTGTTCTTTTTTGCACACCCATGTGTAAATTAGGCCATGTTTACTTGTCTATTATCGTCTTGGTACACTGGACATGACATATAACACCCTAAAAATAGAGATAACAAAATCCGAAGAAATACGGACACGTGGTATAAAATTTGTCAAAGCAAGAGCCTCCCAAAAATGGGGAAATAATACAAACATGTTTAATCATAGTTGTAATTTCAACGGACAATAAATTAACAACCAACTAATCTAATTTCTACAACTAGAAAGGAGATTACAAAAGGGTTGTCATCTATAGTTCCAAAAGTTCTTCTATCCAAAGAATGCTAATTTGCAAGCGTTACCCAAGCTCTCACCCAAGCAACTATGTCAGCTTAGAACCGGCGCCGCTAGAACCTGAGATACACATCGACACCAAACAAGTGTTAGACCAAAAAGCCTAATGAGTTGAACAATAATAAGCATGCATGAACAATTACAATTTTTATCAGCAGTTAACCATAGTTCAACAAATGTGGAGTCAATAGGGGAGACTCATAGCACCAATCAAGTTCCACCCAAAGAGTCGATATACCTTGATGCCCTCTAACAAGGGACACCCGAAAAGCCCGGCACATCCGAGGACTACAACCATGGCATTACCCCGAATGGCGGAGGTCTAGGCACATACCATCACGGTGGCGCCAAGACTACATCCTCCTAGTGTCTACTGACTTGGTTCGTCCAACATATTATATAGGAGGTCTTGAGGTATATTTCAACCAATACATTTCGATACCAACCATGGGTACTATGTTACCATCCTATCACATAAGTCCGTCATGAGACCCAAATGACAATCATGCTCATCATGCATATTATATATTACCAAAAAGGTATTCCAACTATAAACCATCGTCATATCGAGACATGTATACATTTATCACATCAACATGTACATATTATGAATCCAAGAGAAAAAGTACCAATACTTGCACATTTAGAGTAGACCATGGTATTTCACATATAACCATATTTCCAACATTCCTTCATAAGAAAATCCCAAGTATTTGAACATATAGAGATAAATAACCATAAATAGAAGCATATGATGTGTATCTAGTTTTGACAAAGATTTAGTAAACTCACAATGTAGGTTTTTGACCAAAAACCTAGAAAAGATGAAAACCCTAGAAGTTGGATGAAGGTGATGAAGACTTGAAGTCTTGAGAACTTGAGGTAGATGGAAGCCAAATAATGATTTCACCTACCAAGCTTTACAATAAATGACAAGAGGGTTTAGAGGGGAAGAAAATCGCCCAAACCCTAGCTCATCTCGGTTTAGAACTGATTTTTGTGATAACCATGAGAGAAAAACGGGCAAATTGGGGGTTTTGGGGACTGCAGGTCACCCCGCGACTTGTGTCGCGACTTGCACCCGCGGCATAAGTCGCCCACTTACTTAAACAAAATAAACTCCAGTGGTTTACGCGGCTTATGCCGCGACTCCAACCCGCGGCGTAAGTCGCGTGAGTCACTGTTTCCCAAGGGTGATTTCTAAAGCTTCCAAACCAACAAAATCAAATAACCATATATAAACACAATATCACTTAAGCATATAAGTTCTACTTTAATAGACACAAAAACATAAGATTAATAGAACCTTATACTTACCCGAAAAATACGGATGTTACAATCCTCCCCACCTAAAATAGGATTTCGTCCCCGAAATCGCATTTATACGAACAAATGAGGATAATGCTTCTTCAAATCCTCTTCTGACTCCCACGTGACATTAGCACCACGATGGTGCTTCCATTGGACCAAGACTACGTCCTTATTAGGGCTGTAAACGAACCGAGCGTTCAGTGAACCGTTCGTGAACTGTTCGGCGGGAAGTTCGTTTATGTTCGTTTATTTAATAAATGAACGAACATGAACACATTTTTTTGTTCTTTTAGTTAAATGAGCGAACATGAACAATGGTCTCGTTCGTTCATTTACGTTCGTGAACGTTCGTTCATTTATGTTCGTTAATGTTCGTTCATTTATGTTCGTTTACGTTCGTTTATGTTCGTTCATTTATGTTCGTTTACGTTCGTTTATGTTCGTTTATGTTCGTTTATATTTGTTTATATATATAAATATATTTATATGTATTATGACATTAATTTATCAAAGCATTAATTAAATTAATTTTTTAAAATTCCTTTTTTATACCTCCTAAGTATATCCATTTTTTTTATTTTGTTATGTTATTTTTTATGAACGAAATTATGAGTAACGGTGGTTGTTTTTTATTCATTTGTGTTCATTTATGTTCGTTCGTTTACGTTCGTTTAACTCTTAATGAACGAACATAAACGAACACGAACAAACATATTTTCTTAACGAACGAACATGAACACAAAAATTTTCGTTCGTTTACCGTTCGTGTTCGTTCGTTTGTTCGGTTAAGTTAAACGAACGAACACGAACAAGCCTCCGTTCGTGTTCGTTCGGTTCGTTTACAGCCCTAGTCCTTATGCCTCAACTTCTTCACTTTCGATTCCAAAATCGCTTTCGGTTCTTCCACACAATGTTTCCATTGTCCACCCGAATTTCTGACAAAGGAATCACGCTTTCCTCCTCGGCTAGACACTTCCGAAGGTATCACACGTGGAACGTAGGATGTATTCCATCCATTTCCGGTGGTAAGTCCAACCGGTAGGCTTGTAACCCAACTTTTTCCAAAATAACGAAGGGTCCAAGGAAACGAGGGCTAAGCTTCTCACGCTTCCCGAAACGTATGATCCCCTTCCACGGAGACACTTTCAACATGACCCGGTCGCCTACTTGAAACTCGACCGGTCTTCTTTTCTTGTCCGCATAGCTCTTTTGTCGGTCCTGCGCTGCCTTTAGTCTCTCACGAATCTCTTTCACCTTGTCGGTCGTCTCCTGTACAATTTCCGGCCCGGCGAATTGCTTCTCTCCCGCCTCTAGCCAACAAACCGGGGTTCTGCACTTCCGTCCATACAGTGCCTCAAACGGTGCCATTCCGATGCTAGAATGGTAACTGTTGTTATACGCAAACTTCACCAAAGGTAGATGTGAATCCCAACTTCCCCCGAAGTCTAAAACACACGACCTCAACATATCCTCTAGTGTCTGGATCGTCCTCTCGCTTTGACCATCTGTTTGAGGATGGTACGCCGTGCTCAAATTCAGCCTAGTACCCAACTCCTTTTGCAAGCTAGCCCAAAAGTTCGAGGTAAATCGACTGTCCCGATCTGACACGATAGATTGCGGAACTCCGTGCCTCGACACCACCTCATTAATATAAAGCTTGGCCAATTTCTCCATTGGCAAATTCTCCCGCATTGCAAGAAAATGCGCACTCTTGGTCAATCGGTCAACGATTACCCAAATGGTGTTGTGCCCACGCAAGGTCTTCGGTAGCTTCGTCACGAAATCCATAGTGATGTTGTCCCATTTCCACTCGGGAATAGACAATGGTTGTAGAATTCCATACGGTCTTTGATGTTCCGCCTTGACTTGGAGGCACGTGACATACTTCTCCACATAGCTAGCCACATCTAGCTTCATCACCGGCCACCAATAATTTAACTTTAGGTCTCTATACATCTTGGTGCTACCGGGATGTATAGAATATTTCGACTTATGCGCTTCTTCAAGAAGTAACTCCCGATTTCCTCCCAAGTTCGGCACCCAAATCCGTCCTTGAAAGAGCTTGAGTCCACGATCGTCTTCCGTTAAAAGTTCCTTTTGCCTTGACATGACCTCGGCTTTGAGGTTCTCTTCTTCAAGTGCGTCCACTTGACTCATCTTTATACTCTCCAACAAACTTGATACTACGTCGATCCTTGTAAGGGACATTCTGACTCCACCATCGTAACTCCTTCGGCTCAATGCGTCCGCCACCACATTGGCCTTACCGAGATGATAGAGTAGGTCACAATCGTAATCCTTCAAAAGCTCAAGCCATCTTCTTTGACGCATGTTGAGTTCCTTTTGATCGAATATGTACTTGAGACTCTTGTGATCCGTGAAAAGAGTACACTTCGTCCCATACAAGTAATGTCACCACAACTTTAACGCGAAAACCACCGCCGCCAACTCCAAGTCATGAGTCAGATAATTCTTCTCATGATCCTTTAATTGTCGCGACGCGTAGGCTATTACTTTTCCCCTTTACATTAGGACACACCCAAGACCCATCTTGGAAGCGTCGCTATACACAATGAAGTCTTCCGATCCCTCGAGTAAGGACAAGATCGGAGCTTCACACAACTTCTTCTTGAGTGACTGAAAGGCTTGCTCTTGTGCATCGGTCCAAAGGAACTTGACGTTCTTTCTTGTAAGAGAAGTGAGCGGTGTAGCTATCTTGGAAAAATCTTGAATGAAACGCCGGTAGTAGCCCGCCAAACCCAAGAAACTTCGAATCTCCGTCGGACTTGTTGGAGGCTCCCAACTCATCATCGCCTCGATCTTTGTCGGGTCCACCTTTACTCCGTCTTTTGATACCACATGCCCCAAGAATTGTACCTCTTGGAGCCATAATTCGTACTTCGAGAATTTCGCAAACAATTTCTCTCTTCGTAGAACTTCTAATACTTCCCGTAAGTGTTTCCCATGCTCAGACTCATCCCTTGAATATATTAAAATACCGTCGATGAAGACGATCACAGATTTATCTAAGAATGGGCGACACACACGGTTCATCAAATCCATGAATACGGTCGGAGCATTGGTTAAGCCGAAAGGCATCACCAGAAACTCATAATGACCGTATCTCGTTCGGAAAGTCATCTTCGGAATATCTCCTTTCTTCACTCTCACTTGATGGTACCCGGACCGAAGATCAATCTTCGAGAAACACCTCGCGCCTTGTAGTTGATCAAAAAGATCATCGATGCGAGGTAAAGGATACTTATTCTTCACCGTTACTTTGTTTAGCTCTCAGTAGTCGATACACATCCGCATGGATCCATCCTTCTTCTTCACAAACAATATCGGTGCTCCCCAAGGTGACGAACTCGGTCGGATGAAGCCCTTCTCCAACAACTCTTGTATTTGCATCATCATCTCTTTCATTTCCGTCAGTGCCAAACGATATGGAGCACGGGCTATCGGAGCCGCTCCCGGAGTGAGGTCGATTTGAAACTCTACTTGTCGTTCCGGCGGCAACCCGGGTAAGTCTTCCGGAAAGACGTCCGGAAATTCTTGTACCACTTTTACATCTTCTACCGACTTCTTCTCTTTCTTCGCGTCCACCACATAGGCCAAGTACGAAGGGTAGCCCTTCGCTAGAAACTTACGAGCCTTAAGAGATGAAATAATGGGATTATTCCTCTTTCCTTTCTCTCCATAAATGGTAGTCACACCATTTTCTGGCAATGGCACTTTGATCATCTTTTTGGAGCATAAGATGTCAGCCTTATGCCTTACTAACCAATCCATACCTATGACCACATCGAACCCTCCTATAGCCATAAGCAATAAATCTACTCCGAAGGAATTCCCATCAATTTCTAGAGTGCAATCACAAAATCGGTCTCTAATGATCACTTCATCCCCATTAGCTACCTCTACTACTAATGCATCGAGAAGAACACTAACATGAGTGACAAATTGCTGACAGAAAACTTCCGAAACAAAAGAACATGTAGCACCCGAATCAAACAAAACACGAGCTAGCAAGGAGTTTACTAGGAACGTACTCGAAACAACATCAGCGGTCTCCTTTGCCTCCTCGGTAGTCATCCGGAAAGCTCGACTTGGCGCCCTTGGTGGTTGCTCGACTCTAGCCGTCGAACCCACAGAATTTCCACCAATTCCTCCTAGTAGCTTTGGGCAATCCCTCTTCATGTGGCCCGGTTCTCTGCACTCAAAGCACACCTGCCCCCGGATGGGACACTCTCTCATTGTGTGGTTCTTCTTACCACACTTGGCACACCCTGCTGGACCGGAGTAAATTCTTTGAGCATATGACCCCGAGTGCTTTGACTTGCATTTGTGGCACCACCGATCCTCATGACGGTGATCACTCAATCTCCCGCTTACAAAAGGTCTTGATTGACGAACGGGCCCAGATGGCCTTTCCCATTTTCGTTTCTCGCCAGCCTGACTTCTTTCTTCCTTCCCCGCATTGATGTTGTGAATTACAAATCCCAAACAATCAAGCTTTTCTCATAAAAGATATAACATTGATCAAGAACTAGAGAGAGAAAGTAGATCTTGAATTCTCTAATGTGAATGAATTACAATGAAGAACTTAGTTACCAGATTACAAAAGCCATATCCCTATTTATACAAAGGGAACATGGACAAACAAAGCTTAAACACAATATTGACTAACAATACAATGACCTTGTTGACTTTACATGTTTGACTTTCTACATTAAATCTTTGATACAATATTTTGATTTAACAATCTCCCCCTTTGTATTCAAGATTTAATAAAAATTTGACACTAGTCTTCAGCACTTGATTCTTCAGCTTTTGTCTCTGACAACTTTGACTTTGAAACACTTTCAGCCTTTGAAGAATCTTGAAAAGTCTTTTTCACACTGCAACTTTGGAAGTCAACAAGTCTTGAACAAGAAACATTGAAAACTTTGAAAACTTCTTTGAAAAACTTCATATTTGAAACTTTGAGACAGCTTTGAGGAATCTCTGATTTTGTATCTTCATCTCTTGTGATCTCTAGACTGTCTTCAGAAAAACAACTTTCTTGAATCATTTAACTTCAAAATCTTTTAAAAACTTTGACAAAACTTTCAGAATTTCTTTCCAAGTCTATGAACTTTGAAATTCTTTATCCAAACAAACTTTCGTCAGTCTTGAACTTTGAAATTCTTCAGAAATATCTTCAGGAAATTAAAATCTTCAAAAATTTCTCCCCAAATGTGACATTTTCAATTTTGAAATTGAACTTTGTAAAATTCTCCCCCTTTTTGATGATTGTGAGCATCATGATCATCAAAACTTCTTCAATTTCAGCACTTTCTTTGATTTTCCCCCTTTGTAATGTCTAACAATCTCCCCTTCATAATGATTTGACAGCCTCCGCCCTTTGATCTGAGTATCCGTCAATTCATGAAATATATATATCTGAATCTTTTCAAATTCAGACATAATGAACGATGTAACCCTGATTCAACACATGAAACAGTTAACAATGCCTGTAAGTAGCACAGAGCTACTTTGTACAACGTATGTACAATTGAAGGAGCTGGTTTGATGATGACTCCCCAGGACTTCCATTCAATCATTGAAAAAAACAAGGTTTATCTATGAATGTTCTGACAGAAAAACAAAATTTATGTGTGCTTGTGCTTGTGTATGAAAGAATTAAGCACAATGATTGTGTTTCATAAGGCTCAAAATGTGTAAACTGTTGAGACAGCAACAGATATTACACGGATTCAATGTGCATGAAAAAGGTGTGAAGGTGGGGCAGCTTTCCTTCTTTTTCAATATCTAAATCTTCCGATTGAAGATTAGATAGCATATGTGTTGCGTCCCCAAAGAAAATGAAACATTTCTTTTTCGGGAAAGAAATGAGTGGTTGGTGGGGTAAATGCAAGAGTTGGCATGAGCTCACTGCCTGTTTCAATGGTGGTCACCAAATAATGTGAACCAATCAGTAGATGTGGCTGCCCGACTCAGAAAGTGGTTGGTGCAGAGTTATGATATTCTTGTAACTCTGTTCTCACACCCTCTTTCTTTTTATCATTAAAACTCACTTCTAACCAAACTCTCTTTTCCATTTTTCCGCTCCACACACTGAGAAAAACTCAACCGGATGAGTTATCTCCCCCACTCTTTGATTTTGACCCCTCACCCCTCAATCGCTCAAGGATAACTTCCTGGGTAGGAAACACTGGCTATCGTGAATCCATGGAAGTTCTATTTAAGCTCACACATGAATCCCATGTAAGTCCTATAAAGAATGTATGCTCAACAGTTTAACTTGACCAGTTAAGCACAGATAAGATAACACTGTCAAAATGTATGCTCATTTAAAAATATGAATGAAATTTGAGCATTTAAACTTTGAAGATTTCTCAAAACAAGAATATTGAATGAATGAAATAAAATCAAGAGAATTGTTTTGAGAATCTGACAATGTATCAATCAGATCAAATCAAAGGGTTAGGATATCAAAGAATTGGATATTTTGTTTATATGAACGAATATAAACAATTTTGCAATGAAAGCACAAGATTAGAAATAATGATTGATGCTCAACAACATTGAATTACAAACGAGGGTATTACTATCGAAAATTTGTTTCGATATGAGACATGGTAATAACAAATTGATAAAGTACTGAACCGGTGTGTATGGATACTTGACAATATATGGATAAGATAATACACAAGTATTGATCTTTGGAAACACACGGTCAGTTAAACAGCAAGGCTCAAAAATGAAAAACATTTAAAATCACACTTCTAAATTCATGAAATCTTTTGAGAATAGAGAAGTGGTTTGAAAATTTAAGAAAACGGTTTTCATGCTTGAAAGTTGTTCTTCTTTCAAACAATCAGAGATCTAGATTAGAAGATATTTACCTTTTAGGCTCCCCCTCAAATCATGATAAAATGATTTAAGTCTTTTAAGCTCCCCCTGGATATTTGCAAAATATCCAAGTCTGAACTTTGAAGAACGGGTCCTAATCTGTTGTAATCAGAAGCCATCACCTTTACTCCCCCTTAAATTATGCATCTGAAATATGTCAGTTAAAACACAAGATAGAGATCAACACAACTCCCTTTTGAATTGTAGACCGTCATATCGTAAGTATATTGTCAATGAAAAAGCACAGGATAGAGATCAATACAACTCCCTTGTGAATTGTAGACCGTCATATCTTATCGGATGCAAAGTATTACCGGAGTAAGGTCTTTTGATCACTGAAGTACGAGTCCTAAACTGTTGTGTTTAGAAGTCAAACTCCGTTGAAGTACGGGTTCTAAGCTGATGTACTTAGAAGCCATAGTTCTCTTAACTTTGAAGTCCGGGTTTGAACAGTTTTGTTCAAAAGCCTTGGTTCTCTTACTCCCCCTTGACTTGAGGTGCCTGCAACACAGAATCAGTTTTCGGTTTTGGTACCCACTGGTAGTTGGGTCCATGGATGTTAGTTGCAGTTCTTGTGGGAGTAATCGAGTAAGAACCATACCAGAAATGGTCACTGGTTTTGTGAATATGATCATGTGTACAGCAATAAGAACAATAATTTTTCTTACCTGATAACCTGAGTAATTGATATCTTGAATAGATGTGATCAGGTTTACCTTTATGCGTTTTGTTCTTCTTGGCTTTGTATGTATGTACACATGAAGTCTTTCCATTCAGCTCATCTTTCTTCTTATCTTCAACTAGTTTCTTCTTCCAGACCAATTTCTCTCCTTTGTATCTCATTCTGCTTTGATGTGTACCTGAACCATCTATATTTCTGTCATAGAAAAGGTTAGTACTACGAATCTGATCATAAGATTTAACTGACCTCTTGGAAGAAACAGTTTTCTGATTTGAACTTGATGTTGTCTTTTCAAGCTCTTTAATCTTTGAAGCAAAGTTGTCTCTTTCTTTTACAAGTAAGTCAATCTTTTCTTTGAATTCATACTTCGTTTTCTGCTCTTTCAGTGCATTCTCAGATAGTTCAGATAACTTGACAGTTAACTTTCTAATCTCAGTCTCGAATATACTTCTTTCTTCTTCAAATCCCTTTTCAGCATCCATTCTCTGGCCTGATATTTCTTTGAAGAACCCTACATTCTTTTGTTCAACGACCTTCTTCTCTTTGGCAAACTTTTCTCTTTCCAGAATGAGTACTTTCTCAAAATCAGAAACTTGCTGAGAAAGCTTTATGCATTTAAGCTCAACAATCTTCTTTTCTTCCAAACACTTTCTTGAAAAATCTGAGAACTTTTTTGAAAATCCTTTCTTTTCACTCTCAAAATCAGCTTTATCTTCAGCAAGCTTTTGCTCCAAATCAGATATATTCTTTCTAAGCTCATCATTCTCAGATTCCAATCTCATTATTTTCTCATCATTCAGCCCATAAGTTTTTTTCACAAGATCTTCATTAATTGTCTTTAAAGCACTAACTTTTTCTTTCAGAATGTTGCTTTCTTCATAATATTCGTTTGTCTTTTTCGAGTGAAAATCAACTGCTAAAGCTAGATTTACTTTCTCTAATTCGAGCTTTTTATTCTTCTCTTCAAGCTCAGCAAAATATTCCATAGATGACAACTTTAATAAGAAAACGGCTTGAAATGAATGATCGTTCCCAAACAATTCAGAAAAATTTGACTGAAAGTCAAAAACAGATCACCACTTAAAAAAAAATTCTCAGAAAATTTCTATCTCTGGAACTCGTTGATCACTATTTCGCGCTAGTCACTGTTCACAAAATTTCGTGCTAACAGGCACTTGCGCGTTTTGGGTTCGCGTAAAACACTACTTGCGCGTTATGAGGTTCGCGCAAAACACTGATATGCGCGTTTAATGGATCGCGCAAAACACAACGTGCGCGTTTAGTAGCTCGCGCAAAACAACGATATGCGCATTTCAAGGTTCACGCAAAACTCAATATGCGAGATTCAAAGTTCGCACAAAACTCGATATGCGCGATTCAAGGTTCGCGCAAAACTTAATATGCGTGATTCAAAGTTCACGCAAAACTCGATATGTGCGATTCAAGGTTCGCGCAAAACTCAATATGCACGTTTAGATTCCTTTGCGCGTTTTGTCCTTAGAGAAAAATTTTACAATCTGCTTCTCGCTAAATGGAAACTCGCAAGTCACTGTTGATAAGGCTACTCGCTAGATGCCTCGTGCGCGAAAGATGAACTCGCAAGATACTTGTGCACGTTTTATCCACTTCTCGCAAACCCTTTATGTGTGAACCACCATGAAAATCAACATTGTGCGCGTTTTGGACTTAGCGTGTTCTTCATTAGCGCGAAATGTTGATCTTGCGCGATCTTGCCTCTATTGGTTCAAAATCGATCCAAAATCTTCGAAAACCTGCAAATTGATTTCAAGAACTATACCACTATGATCGAAATATGAAATTGAACACCTTCTAAACAACTAGAAAAGATAAAATCAAAGAAATTATAGTGCAATCGAATGATCGATCAATATACAGTGTTCGAGTCCATTTTCAAGAAAATCTAAAAATTCAAAATTGAATCTATTCCAATGATTAATTCGTGAATCTTTGTGAACAAGAAATGATCAATACATTGAATCGAACATCACACAACCACTTTTACATTCAAAATCAAACTATCAAAAGTGAATTTAATCCAACAGTAAACAATAAAACACGTTCTGCGTGTTCTTGAATATTTCCAGAAATCGTTCCAAGAGAAATGATCTAATCAATCTGAAATTGATTGGTCTTGCTTTGATACCAATTGTGAATTACAAATCCCAAACAATCAAGCTTTTCTCATAAAAGATATAACATTGATCAAGAACTAGAGAGAGAAAGTGTAGAGAGAGAAAGTAGATATTGAATTCTCTAATGTGAATGAATTACAATGAAGAACTTAGTTACCAGATTACAAAAGCCATATCCCTATTTATACAAAGGGAACATGGACAAACAAAGCTTAAACACAATATTGACTAACAATACAATGACCTTGTTGACTTTACATGTTTGACTTTCTACATTAAATCTTGGATACAATATTTTGACTTAACAGATGTCGTCCTCAATGAGCAAAGACTCTTCAATGACCTCTTGCAAGGTCGAGCCCCTAGCATTTCTTACCGCCGTTCGCATCTCGGCCGGTAAACCTTGTTGATAGGCCTTAATCTTCGACCTTTCATCGGGGACCAGATGTCCCACCAGATTCAGTTTCTCCAAAAAGAGTCTGGAGTACTCGACAATGGATAGAGTCCCCTTCTTCAAATCTCGGAACTCCCGCTCCAGCTTGTCCAACGAACGCTCACTACAATTTTTATCCATGATCTTCTTTTTGAACACCAGCTAAGTTAATTTAGCCAGAACTTCCGGAGTGAGGGCAGATCGAGTAAGATTCCACCAAATCAGAGCCTCTCCCCGCAGTAGTTGAGAAGCAAACTTGACCCGTTGAGAAGGATCGCACTCACTAGACTCAAATGTCATTTCTACCTCTTTGAGCCAATACATACAAGCCACCGGGTTATCCGAACCCGCAAACTCTTTAGGGTGGCACCCCAGAAACGCCTTGTAAGTGCACCCCTTAGCCTTCGACTTCATCCCATTATCCGCGGGATCCTCCACAGATACCACAACTGGTCCACCTGACCCCATAATAATGTTTTCCGCCATTGTCTCCGGTTGTCGGTTACTGGTGTCTCGATCTTCTAAAAGCTTCATGAAAAACTCTTGTTGTTGGGCCATGGCTGAGTTCATGGCCAACATCATGCTATCCCGTATCCGGGTCTCCATGGTCACTTCCTCCATGATGGCATTATCCGCGTTGAGGTTCCGGCGCGGAATATGTTCAGGTCCTCCTCCCAAGAGATTGGGCAAGGGAGGTCCCTCTGTAGTTACGCCCACAGGAGGTCGATCAGCTGTAGACTCCACTTCCAAGTGGCCCTCCGGTGTATTTGGTAACCTACTTCGAGTGTTAACCATCTCGATCTGCCATTCATGTACGAGAAATAGATTGAGAAAAGACTAAACGAGTTGAACTCATTGTACGTACTAATACCTTAATCAATTATCACAATAATAGTAAACCAAGTATGCTCACGTAACAATGCATTCATAATAGCAGTAGCTAAGTGGAATTATGAACGAACCATACCCAATAATTATTGTCACCATCATCACAACTTTCAATTAAAGTAATTCCGTAATCCTAACGCTCTCCCCACCTAGGATTCCTACCCCAACTGGACAGTGAATCTATAAAGTCTAAAGCTTAAGTCTAGATATGCCAAAACAATACCTAGTTCGCTTAAACTAAAGCTCTGATACCAACTTGTAACACCCTAAAAATAGGGATAACAAAATCCGAAGAAATACGGACACGTGGTATAAAATTTGCCAAAGCAAGAGCCTCCCAAAAATGGGGAAATAATACAAACCTGTTTAATCACAGTTGTAATTTCAACGGACAATAAATTAACAACCAACTAATCTAATTTCTACAACTAGAAATGAGATTACAAAAGTGTTGTCATCTATAGTTCCAAAAGTTCTTCTATCCAAAGAATGCTAATTTGCAAGCGTTACCCAAGCTCTCACCCAAGCAACTATGCCAGCTTAGAACCGGCGCCGCTGGAACCTGAGATACACATCGACACCAAACAAGTGTTAGGCCAAAAAGCCTAGTGAGTTGAACAATAATAAGCATGCATGAACAATTACAATTCTTATCAGCAGTTAACCATAGTTCAACAAATGTGGAGTCAATAAGGGAGACCCATAGCACCAATCAAGTTCCACCCAAAGAGTCGATATACCTTGATGCCCTCTAACAAGGGACACCCGAAAGGCCCGTCACATCCGAGGACTACAACCATGGCATTACCCCGAATGGCGGAGGTCTAGGCACATACCATCACGGTGGCACCCAATACTACATCCTCCTAGTGTCTACTGACTTGGTTCGTCCAACATATCATATAGGAGGTCTTGAGGTATATTTCAACCAATACATTTCGATACCAACCATGGGTACTATGTTACCATCCTATCACATAAGTCCGTCATGAGACCCAAATGACAATCATGCTCATCATGCATATTATATATTACTAAAAAGGTATTCCAACTAGAAACCATCGTCATATCGAGACATGTATACATTTATCACATCAACATGTACATATTATGAATCCAAGAGAAAAAGTACCAATACTTGCACATTTAGAGTAGACCATGGTATTTCACATATAACCATATTTCCAACATTCCTTCATAAGAAAATCCCAAGTATTTGAACATATAGAGATAAATAACCATAAATAGAAGCATATGACGTGTATCTAGTTTTGACAAATATTTAGTAAACTCATAATCTAGGTTTTTGACCAAAAACCTAGAAAAGATGAAAACCCTAGAAGTTGGATAAAGGTGATGAAGACTTGAAGTCTTGAGAACTTGAGGTAGATGGAAGCCCAAATAATGATATCACTTACCAAGCTTTGCAATAAATGACAAGAGGGTTTATAGGGGAAGAAAATCGCCCAAACCCTAGCTCCTCTCGGTTTAGAACTGATTTTTGTGATAACCATGAGAAAAAAACGGGCAAATTGGGGGTTTTGGGGACTGCAGGTCACCCCGCGACTTGTGCCGCGACTTGCACCCGCGGCATAAGTCGCCCGCTTACTTAAACAAAATGAACTCCAGTGGTTTACGCGGCTTATGCCGCGACTCCAACCCGCGGCCGTAAGTCGCGTGAGTCACTGTTTCCCAAGGGTGATTTCTAAAGCTTCCAAACCAACATAATCAAATAATCATATATAAACACAATATCACTTAAGCATATAAGTTCTACTTTAATAGACACAAAAACATAAGATTAATAGAACCTTATACTTACCCGAAAAATACGGATGTTACATGACATAACAGAAAATAACATGGATCACAGTTGTATGTTTGGTAGGACTTTTAAGTGGAACAAACAAATTCTCCATATATCAAGTTTTGGAGAATTCTCTAAACTTTGAGTTTTCTCTAGTTTTCTCTATTTTAGAGCATCTCCAAAAGATTATCCAAAACGAAACATCAAAAATCAAAATCTCCAAAAAGAATTTGTATTCATCTTCAACGGATTTTTTATTTTGGAGATTACAATATTAATTATATTATTAAAATGTTAAATACAATTAATAAATTATTATTTATCTATCCTAAACATTTAATTTCAAGAATTTGTATCGGTAGGAAGAATAAAAAATCATTTGTCCTAAGCAATCATTTTTTGAAGAATTCATTAAATTCGGAGAATTTCATCTTCTCTCTCATACTTTCTTCATTTTGGAAAAAGTTGTGTAGAACCTGATGTAACAAAAATCCCCAAAATCTCTATTTTAGAGAATATGTTGGAGCAAAAAAATCACAAAATTGTTATTTTAGAAAATCTATTGGAACAAAAATTTGAAGAATTTCATCCTATATCTCCTACTTTCTCCATTTTGGAGAATATGTTGTAGCAAAAATCGAAAAAATCTCTATTTTAGAGAATTTGTTGGAGGAAAAAAAAATCCCAAATCCCAAATCTCTATCTCTATCTCTATCTATACTATATTACTAGGCATATACCCGCGCGATGCAGCGAAATGTAAGTAAAGAACGAACAATTAATGCTACTTCCTTATATACATGTCATCAACAATCAACCATGACCTAAGAATCACAACTTATGAAACCTAAACCTATAAAGATATTCAATAATTAGTTTATATTACAATTATTGACGAAAAAAATTATAATGATATAATTTATAATAAGAATGAAACATATTTTACGATTATGTATTTTTAACGTGCTAACGGTGGAAAAAAAAATGTATGGATAGAAAACAAATTATTTCGTAGATATTCATGATATTTAATAGTACGGTTAAATTAAAAAATATTCAATATTGGGCTCGTTTTGTAGGTATTGAGTATTGACGAGACGATTATAATGGTATAATTTGTAGAAAAATGAACGTATTTTTTCATTGCATTTTTGTTAATATATGATTATTTGTGTTAATATGATAATAGTGTAAAATGAAAAATGAAAAAGTAAGAGATATAAAGTAAATCAAATAAATAATTGTAAGAGTGATAAATGTAACATTGTAAGGGTGGTAAATGTAATTGCACAAAAGTTTGTACAATAACCGTTTTAGTTTTTTCATTATATAGTATAGATAAAGCACGGATAAAAAACTCTTAAATACAAATTATTAGGCATAAGGTACCATCATTTTATGCAATATTTTAAAAATCTCTTAATTTACAATTATCAAAGCACAAGATACATATTACTACTGCATGCTTCTAACACCCACCAATTTGATATGTGTAAAGTTTTTCTTTTATACATACATTTTCATGTATCACTATTAATTAATATATTATATTACTATAAATTTGTTTTAATTATATTATTAAATATGTAATTTGTAATTTTTTTTAGATGTCATTAAAATATATAAGATAATCATTGAATTATAACAAAATACTTATTTTTTTATATAAAAAACATTATATTATTAAGCCTAAATTAAACAAATTTATAAAAAAACATTATCACTTTCTTAAAACCATCAAAAATCGTACTGTATATCGACAAAAAAAAACAAAAAATAAAATGTTGGATCTTAAACAAAAAGAGAGGGGCCAAAAAAAAGAAATGCGTTTGCCGGGAGTCGAACCCGGGTCTATTGCTTGGAAGGCAATTATCCTAACCGTTGGACTACAAACGCTTTCATGTCTTCTAATCGTGAAAACGATCTATAATGTGATAATGTCGAACTACAAATTCCTTCAAAACCTACCATGCTCGAATCGAAATTTGCCACAATCATGGAGATGAGCTACTGTATCTGGATGAGGCGAGTAAAGATGGCGACAACCACCTCCACCGCCGTCTTCCGCCCCACCGCCGCCTCTTCTATCTCACCGCTATTCACTCCGCCACCTTCTTCCAAACCAAAACCACCACTTCTGTCTTATATATTTCACCGACGCAATTCAACTTCAACTCCTCTTCAGTGCTCTCCATCTTCGATTTCCCGAACCCTAAACCACCGTTGTTCCTCTTCTTCAGGTGAAATTTTAACTATTTACGTATCTGTTTTTATGCAAATTGGAAATTTGTTTGTATTGATTTTGGTTGCTATAGGAGCTGAAGATGGTGGAATTGATCCGAAAGATTCCCAAATGATTATTCTGAAAGGAATGCGATACGAAGAACTCGAAGTATGCACATTTGTATCCCTTTTTTAACTCTTTTATTTAAGTATTCGTTTGTTGTGACTTATAATCTAGGGTTTTTGAATAAAAATCCCACATTTGGGGATCAATTATGAATCAACAGGATACGAGAAGTCTTGATTGGTATATATTTAGGTCAATTTAGGTTATCCAGAATGGTTCCGGTTTCTGGGTCTGTCTGCAAAAATTTTGATTGGTAATTACACTCATTGGCTGTGTTTAATTATATAAGCTTGTGTATCATGCGTGTAATCATATATGATATTGAGCCTTCTTGCATAATGTTTAAGTTCTCGTTTGAACTTGACCATATATCAAGGGTTGCAACCTTTTTAATATCCTTCCCACTATATATATATATATATATATATATATATATATATATATATATATATACTAGGCACATACCCGCGCGATGCAGCGGAATGTAAGTAAAGAACGAACAATTAATTTTATTTCCTTATAGACATGTCATCAACAATCAACCATGACCTAAGAATCACAACTTATGAAATCATAAACCCATAAAAATATTCAATAATTAATTTATATTACAATTATTGACGAAAAAAATTATAATGATATATTTTATAATAAGAATGGAACGTATTTTACGATTATGTATTTTTAATGTGCTAACGGTGGAAAAAAGTAAAACGTATGGATAGAAAACAAATTAGTTCGTAGATATTCATGATATTTAATAGTAAGGTTAAATTAAAAAAATATTCAATATTGTGCTCGTTTTAAAGATATTGATGAGACGATTATAATGATATATTTTGTAAAAAGAAGAAACGTATTGTTTATTCCATTCTTGTTCGTATATGATTATTTATGTTAACATGATAGGTATGTAAAATAGAAAATAAGAAAACAAGAGATATAAAATAAATTAAATAACTAATTGTAAGGGTGATAAACGTAACATTTAATTGAATTAGGAAGTGAAACATTGGAAAAAAAAATTTGGCTTTCAAAGGTTTGTAAAAAACTGTATTAGAATTTTTATAATATAGTAGAGATTACCGTGATTTATTTATAATAAGAATGAAACGTATTTTTAATATATTTTACGATTATGTATTTTTAATGTGCTAACGCTGAAAAAAAATAAAATGTATGGATATAAAACAATTTAATTCGTAGATATTCACGATATTTAATAGTACGGTTAAATTAAAAAATATTCAATATTGGGCTCGTTTTGAAGGTATTGACGAGACGATTATAATGGTATAATTTGTAAAAAAGGAAACGTATTTTTTCATTGTATTTTTGTTCATATACAATTATGTGTGTTAATATGATAAGGGTGTAAAATGAAAAATGAAAAAATAAGGGATATAAAGTAAATTAAATAATTAATTATAAGGGTGGTAAATGTAATATTTTTCCAAAAACCATTTTTCAATAACCGTAATAGAATTTTAATATATAGTATAGATATATATATATATATATTTCAAACTAGAAGGTGGTCAATTTGCGAGAAGGTGAGAAGTCTCGATATCATATATAATTACTCGCTTGATACACATGCTTAATCATATACGATTAAACACATATTGCATTGACAACACATAGCTTCACTTACGTTCCTTTGGGTGTGTTTAATTACATATGATTAATATTGCGTATCACATGTAATCATATATGATTTTGGAGTTTCATGCCTTCTCGCAAATTGATTAACTTCTCGCATGATCCTTCTCCCCCCTTCTCTCTCTCTCTCTCTATATATATATATATATATACATCTTTTAATCTTGTTTTAAGTTCTAAATACTTGAATTTCTAAACAGAATTGGGTGGTTTCAAAAGGTTATAGACCTGCTCAAGCTTTGATGTTATGGAAGCTGCTTTATGGAAACAATTCAAACAGCATTTGGGCACATTCCTTCGATGAATTGGAAGGTTCAAGACTATAATTTTAACATAACCTTTGTGTGTTTCAGCTCATTTTCAAGAATACAAATGTCAGCTTCACCACTGAAGTTGTTAACTTGATACTTTATTTCTAGGTTTAAACAAAGATCTTACGACGATGTTGAGTAAATGTGCTAAATTGAAGGCAATAAAAGTGAAAGATATCATTACAGCCTCCGATGGCACTAGGAAGGTGAACATAATCTTTCTGGGCTATCTCTAAATTTGCTTGATATATAACTCCTATAGTTTCTCCATGAAGCTAAGATGTCATTCATTGTATAAACCATTTTCCTTCAATTCTCGATTTTGTGGGTCCCGTCTTCATTTATATGGGTACGTTTGGTATGCAAACAAGACTGGACCGGAAGGCGAGAGTGAGGTAGGCGGTTTGAAAGAATTTGTATAAGGTTTTAGGGTTTTAATTTGACATGGGTATTTTAGTAATTTAACATTCCGGTCCATCTCCCTGATTCCCGTCCTTTCCTAGTCAAATGTCGCGCCAAACATGGGACAAGTTTTTGTGCTGTCCTGTCTCGTGTACCAAACACACCATGTCGAGTAAAGAAGACCCGAATCACATCACATTCTTCGCACGTGATATAAGTGGGACCCACAAAATGAAAAATGTCAAATGGCATGAAGGAATATCGGTAATGCTTCTTGAGGATCTTCTCATTAATTATAAAAATCGCAGGAGGCTGCAGATTTTGTTTACGTTGGATGATGGATTGGTAATAGAGACGGTCATTATACCTAATGGCGATCGGGGGCGGAATACGGTGTGTGTTTCAAGTCAAGTCGGTTGTGCAATGAACTGCCAATTCTGCTTTACCGGCAGGCAAGCTTTTCTTCTGATGATATTTGCTAAATATAATTTGTTTTCTGTTATGGGTTACAACGGGCAGTTAAGACAGTTAGGAACAAAATATTCCGTCTCATCCTTTTTTTGTCTGAATTTGTCGATCACAAAGGTGTAAGTTTGTTTCTTGATAAAGGAAAAAACGTAACAAAAAGGCAAAAGAAGCCCGAAATTAGCATTTTATTGACAAATCAATCGGTTTTACAGGATGGGTTTGAGGAGAAATCTAACTGCGGCAGAAATAGTAGAACAGGCGGTGTTCGCACGGCGCCTGTTTACGAGTGAAGTTGGTGCCATCAGAAATGTTGTTTTCATGGTATGTATACTTTTATGCATAGATTTATTATGATGTTTGTAAATAAGAATGATAAAAAATAAAAAAAATTTTTTTTTTTACCAGACTGAAATGTCCCTTTTGACTTTAAGGGGTTGTTTGTTTTAAAAAAAAAAATCTCTTAATGACTCTTAAGTCGTTCAGACATTTTTACACCTCACCTCTTATTAATTATAACTAAATTAAGACTTCAGACTTTAGACCTCTTAAAAAACAAACGGCACCTAAATGTTCATATTAAGGTTATTTTTTGGCAAACTGGCCAATAAGCTAGCTGTTAGCTGATAAACTAGTCATGTTTGGTAAAAGATAGCTGATAAACTAGTCATGTTTGATAAAAGATAGCTGATAAACTAGTCATGTCTCGTAAAAAGAATAGTTGATAAGCTAGAAGACAATGTAAAATTACCTAAACGAACATGTTGAAGAAGTAATTAGAAAAATATAAGGGGCATACTTGAAAGAAGTGGAAAAAAAACCTCTTAGAGCTTATTGAAACGACACTATGGCTAACCAAATGCTAAAGGAAAAGGTAGTTTATAGTTGTCAAACATGGTCCGAATATATATATATATATATATATATATATATGTAAGGGTTGGGTTCCAGTGAGAAGCGGTTATCAACCATTGGATGAGAAATGAGCACACATTAAGCTGAGATGCACCGAAATAAGATGCACCGGATCAATTCCCTTTTAAGGCGCAATTGATGGGAGGGCATGAAATTAAAAGTGATCGACGGTTCAAATCCGCTTCTCACGTTAACCTCAACTTCTCACACGATCCTTTGCCTATATATACACACACAAACAAGGGGGCCTTCTTTTGAGAACCGATGAATTTATGATAACCTTGAGAACTAGTGCATCATGTGCTATTGCATATGATCTCTTTTCATCGAAGACTAGCATTTAGAATATTGATTAACATATATGTGTTTTACAATGTGTTTGGTTCATAATGTGAGCCTTTTTAGCCTATTTATGAAGCAAAAGTTACAAGTAAAAAAATTTCACATTGTGAACCGAATACATATGAAGTGATCACATGGTGAAACAAACATATGTTCATCAATATACTAAATGCTAGCTTTAGATGAGAAAAAAGCATGTGAAACACTATCTCAAGGTACAAGTTCTCACGGATCTCACAAATTTTGGAGTTTTCAAATGATTAAGCCCATATATATATATATATATATATATAGGGGTAGTTTAATTTACAACTCATGTAAATCCTACAACCGATGCAACCCACATCTTAACCGTTGGATTCATGATCGACGGTTACAATAGATGTGGGCCTAATATTTTTAATTAAAAAAAACAAAAAAAAATAAAATAAATAAAAGCTTATCATTGATCCAACGGTTAAGATGTGGGTTGCAAATTAACCTTGGCCTATATATATATATTGGAAGTCGTTTGTTTGACATTCAAAGTCAAAGTAGAAACGGCAACTAATAGCGAACGAATGGTGCTACATGTAGGGGATGGGAGAACCACTTCAAAACATCAAAAATGTGATGAAAGCTGCAGATATAATGGTGGACGAGCAAGGCCTTCATTTCAGCCCGAATAAGGTTACCGTTTCAACTAGTGGGCTCGTACCCCAGATGAAACGCTTTCTTCGTGAGTCTAAATGTGCGTTAGCCGTTAGCCTGAATGCTACAACCGATGAAGTAATCTTCTTGATCCCTTCAATGACTAAGCTTTCAATTTGTCTCTTTTTTCTTGTTTTTATCGTCTGCAATCATGTCGTAGGTTAGGAACTGGATCATGCCCATTAATCGTAAGTACAATTTGAGTTTACTTCTCGAGACCCTTCGTGAAGAGCTTCGCTTGAAACATAAGTACAAAGTCCTTTTTGAATACGTGATGCTTGCTGGAGTCAACGACAGGTTACAAGAACAAACTTTACTTTCAGCGTTGGTTAACTAACATGGTCACAAACGTATGTATATACGTACATACATACATACATAGAGTCAGGTTCAAACGAGAGGAGTACCAAATAAGAGAACATGAGAGCGAGCAAATCACATGTGATCCACACGACTTTGGCTGCGACTTGAGGTCGTGGGCCAAGTCGCCTGCTCACCCTTGCGGTAACCATTTTCATAACCGCATGTGATTTCAGTGCAAAATCACATGTGATTTGGCCGTTTTCGTGTTTTCTTATATTGACCCTGTTCTCGTTTGATCCTCCCTATACACACACACACATATATATATATATATATATATATGAGAAAGTTCAGATGAGGACCATAAATATTTTAACATGAGAACAAACTATTTCATGTAGTATTCATGATGAATAACTATTCCCTAAATAATCATATGCATTTTTGTTATGGAGTTTTAATCTTGAACAATTTTCACCTTTAGCATCTATCACGACATTCATCATGAATAAAGTATGAATAGTTAGTTCCTAGGTTTCCAAAATATTTACGGTTTTCAATAGACACGTCCCTATATATGTATAGGGTAAAATGTGTATCAAAAGGTAACAAAGTTTGGTTTAGTTACTATTTTTTTTTCTCTTAATCGATGTGACAAAGTTTCAATTTTTCTTATTTTCTACGCATTTTAACCGTAACCTGTTAATCTTGTAACATTTAATGACGTGGATACCCATTTAAGAAAGGTTTATGGCTAAGTGGACAATAATCTTAACATCCACATCATCAAATATTACAAATCGGTCAAAATGTGTAAAGAAATATGAAAATTTGAAACTTTATATTGATCGAGGAAAAAAAAACTTTGTTACAATAGATAGAAACGAGCTTTCCCAGGGTTATCTTCGTAATTTGGCCCATGGTCAGGATTCATTATCCGTTGCTTTGCTCGTGTATTTTGCAGCATCGATGATGCAAAGAGGATAGTTGATCTTGTCGAAGGCATTCCTTGCAAGATCAACCTGATCACGTTCAACCCGCACAGTGGGTCTCAGTTCCGTCCGACAACGGATGAGAAGATGGTTGAGTTTCGAAACACGTTGGCTGAGGGTGGTTGTCGTGTGTTCATGAGACCGAGTAGAGGTGATGACCAGATGGCTGCATGTGGTCAGCTGGGGAACCCAGGTGAGTTCCAAGCTCCTTTGCTCAAAGTGCCACCGAGGTTTCAACCCGCGCTCGAGCCATCCGTATGATCGTTGTAACTTGTACGTGATGCATCAAGTGTAGTCAATTCATTCGTTATAACGACAAATCTATTCGTATATGGTTGTATCCATTTGTTTGCTTCAAAATTTTTGATGGGATGCTTTAATTTGATGTGTGTTCCTCTTGGTTAACAATAAGCAGTTATTGGCTTATGGTAGTATCATTGCATACGATTTCTCTAAAATAATACTCCATCCGTCCCAAAATTAATGTCTATAATGAAAATGACACACAGTTTTAGGAATGTGTAATTATTACAATTTTTAAATAACCAAAGGACAATTTTACCCTTGATAATAGATAGAGAAACTTTCTCCACCTCATATTTAAGGGTACAATGAGAAATTGGAAACTTATTTTTGAAAGTGGACATTTATTTTGGGACAAACTAAAATAATAATGTAGACACTTACGGTCTGTTTGTTAGCAACTTAATGAGCTTAATGAGACTCACAACTTATTCAGACAGCTATCTATGACTGTTTGGTAGTGGCTTAATGATATAGAAAGTGGTTTATTCAGTAAAAATTCAAGGGGGGGGGGGGGGGGTTAATGCAGAAAGTCAAGTTTTTTCCAAACCAATCACTCTCATTACAAAACACGTTCCTTCCATCTATGAAAAAATTTTCTCAAATAAAAACCTTTTGAATCTATACAGACAGATTAATTCATACAGACAACTTTATTCATACAGAACTTAATGGAAAACCAACCAAACAGACCCTTAATTTGGGACGGAGGGAGTAAGAGTTAATAAGAAGTGGTGGTAGCTACTGGTAGGGGTTGTTTGAGAAAGATATAAATCAAAACAAATATCCTATAATCAGTTTCTTTCTTTTCAAAACCGATACAAACAGAATCAGTGATCCTATAACCAGTTACTATTCTTTTGTGACCGATATAAACCAAAACCAATATCCTATAATTAGTTACTGTTTTTTTAAACGTTACAAACATAATCAATGATCCTATAATCAATTATTGTTTTTTAGACTGATTTAAATCAAATTAAAAATCTTATAGTCAGTTACTATTTTTTCAAAACCAATACAAACAGAATCAATGATCCTATAATTAGTTACTGTCTTTTTGAGACAGATATAAATCAAAACCGATATCCTATAACCAATTGTTTTTTCGAAACCAATACAAACATAACCAATGATCCTATAAACAGTTATTGTTTGACCGATATAAATCAAAATCGGTACCTATAACTAGGTATTTTTTTTGAAGCCGTTACGAACAAAATAATTATCCTATAATCAATTATTTTTCTTTTTGAGACCGTATAATCAACTATTGCTTTTTCGAAACCGATACAAACATAACCAATGATCCTATAATCAAATATTGTTTTTTTTAGACCAATATAAATCAAAATTGATATCCTATAATCAGTTATTGTTTTTTTTTTCAAGACCAGTACAAACATAACCAATTATCTTATAATCAATTATTGTTTTTCTGAAACCGATATAAATCAAAACCAATATCCTATAATCAATTATTGTTTTCCGAAACCGATACAAAAAGAACCAATTATCCTATGATCAATTATTGTTCTTTTGAGACCAATATAAATCAAAACCAATACCCTATAATCAGTTACTTTTTTCAAAACCGATACAAACAAAACCAATGATCCTATAATCAAATAACTTTTTTTTTTTTTTTTTTTTTCTGAAACCGATATAAATCAAAACCAATATCCTATAATCAATTATTCTTTTTTGGAAATCGATACAAACATAATCAGTGATGCTATAATCAGTTATTGTCTTTTTGAGACCGATATAAATCAAAATCGATATCCTATAATCAGTTATTTTTTTTGAAACCAATACAAACATAACCAATTATACTATAATTAGTTTTTGTTCGATGTATATAACTCAAGTCGATACCCTATAATCAGTTTGTTTTTTTAAGCCGTTATGAATAGAATAATGATCCTACAATCAGTTATTGTTCTTTTTGAGACTGTATAATCAATTATTGTTTTTTCGAAACTGATACAAACATAACCAATGATTGTATAATCCATTATATATATATATATTTGAACGACAACTTAAACGCACACACCCGCCCCGACCGAAGTCGACGAGGTATCCGGGATCCATACGGGCACCCGACTAATCCTCGCGACCATGGACAGTTACCGATCCATAGCCTCGCCCATGCCCGACCCGAAGGTCGACCCATGGACTGGGGTATCGCCACCCGTTCCCCCTAGGAATCGAACCCGGGTAGACAGGGATGCCATCCACTGTCCCCCCCCCCCCCCCCCCAATATTGTTCTTTCGAAACCGATATAAATCAAAACCGATATTCTATAATCAGTTATTGTTTTTTCAAAACCAATACAAACATAACCAATGATCTTATAATCAATTATTGGTTTTCTGGAACCGATATAAATCAAAACCAATATCCTATAATCAATTATTGTTTTTCAAAACCGATACAAACATAACCAATGATCCTATGATCAATTATTGTTCTTTTGAGACCAATATAAATCAAAACCAATACCCAATAATCAGTTACTTTTTTTTTTTTTTTATCAAAACCGATACAAACAAAACCAATGATCCTATAATCAGATATTGTTTTTTTTTTTTCTGAAACCGATATAAATCAAAACCAATATCCTATAATCAGTTATTGTTTTTTGGAAACCGATACAAACAAAATCAATGATGCTATAATAAGATATCGTCTTTTTGAGACCGATATAACTCAAGGCCGATATCCTATAACCAATTTTTTTTTCCGAAACCGATACAAACATAACCAATGATCGTATAATTAGTTATTGTTCGACCGATATAACTCAAATTGATACCCTATAATCAATCAGGTATTGTTTGTTTGAACCGTTATAAACAGAATAATGATCTTACAATCAATTATTGTTCTTCTTGAGACCGTATAATCAATTATTGTTTTTTCGAAACTGATACAAAAATAACCAATGATCCTATAATTAGTTACTGTTCTTTTGAAACCGATACCCTATAAGCAATTATTGTTTTTCGAAACCGATACAAATAGAACCAATAATCCTTTAATCAATTATTGTTTCTTCAAAAACCGATACAAACAGAACCAATGATCCTATAATCAGTTATTGTATTTTCCAAACCGATATGAAGCAAAACCGAAACCCTGTAATCAGTTATCGTTTTTTTCAAAACCGATATTACGAATCAAAAAACGGTGATCGGTCCCAAAAGCCGGGACCTATCACCGATATTTACCGATTTGACCTTCTTTATAATCGTAATCCAACACATCATATTATATAGTAGAAAAATATTTTGCAACCCTGAAAAAGTTGCAATCCTTGCAACCCACATCTTAACCGTTGGATTCATGATCGACGGTTACAATAGATATGAGGCCAATATTTTTAATTATATATATATATATATATATATATATATATATATATATATATATATATATATATATATATATATAGGGGTTGTTTAATTTGCAACCCTTAAAAAGGTTGCAACCCTTGCAACCCACATCTTAACCGTTGGATTCATGATCGACGGTTATTTTATTTTTATTTTTCTATTTTTTTAATTAAAAATATTGGGCCCTATATCTATTTATAACCGTCGATCATGAATCCGACGGTTAAGATGTAGGTTGCAAGGGTTGCAACATTTTTAAGGGTTGCAAAATATCCTTCCAATATATATATATATATATATATATATATATATAGGAGTGGTTTAATTTGCAACCCTTAAAAAGGTTGCAAACCTTGCAACCCACATCTTAACCGTCGGATTCATGATCGGCGGTTATAAAAGATATGGGGCCCAATTTTTTTAACTAAAAAAAGAAAAAAGTAAAAATAAAATAACCGTCGATCATGAATCCGACGGTTAAGATGTGGGTTGCAAGGGTTGCAACATTTTTAAGGGTTGCAAAATATCCTTCCAATATATATATATATATATATATATATATTGGAAGGATATTTTGCAACTCTTGAAAAGGTTGCAACCCACATCTTAACCGTCGGATTCATGATCGACGGTTGCAACCTATATATATATATATATATATATATATATATATATATATATATATATATATATATATATATATATATATATATATATATATATACTTTGCCGATTAACGACAACGAGCCCGTGTGATGGAATTTAGGAATTACATATAAAATCCAAATTAGGGCACCAAAAATTGGGCATATTCGATCTCTCTTTCTCTCTCAATCTCTCTCGCTGTGAAAATCAATGGCGAATTCAACAAACTCACCGGAGAAAACAACCACAGAGCAGCAAAACACCACACAACCACCGGCTTCTGATAATCCGAATCCACCGAATTCGGATCTACCAGATTCGTCCGCCGCACCACCGTCTGCAATTCCCGCCACCACCGCAAACGCCACAGTAGTAGCAGTAAACCCTAACCTTAACAGTTCACAACAAACACCGCTGCAGCCGACGGGAATACCTCCGCCGCCGCAGATCCAAGGTTTTGTGCCTCCTTCGCAAGTGTCTAGTGTTCCTCCGTCTTTCCGGCCAGCAACGCCGCCTGTGCCGCTTCCAACTGCTCCTCAGTTCTCTCCGATTCCGAACCCTAATTTTCAGAACCATGGAATTCAAGGTCAAGGACAGGTCCAGGTTCAGCCGCCAGGCGTGATGATGCCGCCGCCGTCGCAGTCAAGTGGTATGATGTCTTCGATTCCGCAAATGATGCCGCCGCAGTATGGGCAGCAACCGATGAGGATGTATGCGCCGATGCCTAATGGTTATCAAATGGCTGTCCCTCAGGGGACGATGAATCCTCCAGGTGGGTCATCTCTTTTTGATTTGTATCAATTGCGCCTATTTTCTTTTCGAATTTATAATCGAATTGTTGTTGATATGTGGCTGCAAAGTGGAATTAATCATCGGTTGTTTGATACATATGTTTGTATGCACACGAATCGTTTTAGGAATTTGTTTAATGCATATGTGGATTTAGCCTTTAAAGAGTTTGTAAGTGTAAATAACAGTGTAAAAAATTTGGTGGAGAGCAATTGGGAGGAGTTAGTGTTGGTTTAGGGAGTACCGATGACAAGATGTTTTCTCGTACAGTGTCGTAATGATTGATGTCGTGGCGATAAAGGTTGGAAGGCTCTCCTCCATATCGCAGTTCTTTAGAGACCATTACTCCCACAACTTTTTTGGTATGCAAACATTTTGCCTAGCTTCCTTCATTCTCCTTTACATAGACGAACTTTAGTGGAAGAATGTACTTTTTATGATCCAAAATGACCCCTTGAATTCTAGAAATTGAAAGTCATGAACAAAAAACAATCTCTTCCAGTTTGTCATGCTAAACGATTTCTGCGATGTTCATTTTTAGTAGGCTTTTTATCTGTAGTCTACTTTCCCTTTAATGGGTTCTCGAATCGTGATTTGTCGGCAGCAGAACATGCTAGCAACTGAGTGCTTCTTGCCCTTTACATGCCAAGGTATCACAATCCTTCCAACTACACTATTTGGTTTCTATTCTTTGCATCTGTTACTGTGTATGGTTCTATAATAGTTCAAGATATAAAACTGTGGAACACAAATTAGAGTGTCTTGTCATCATTTGAATCGGCGTCTGTGAGACTTTGGAAGTCTCTTGTTACTAAATTCAATTCTTCACGATTGGTGCATGGAATATTTTGACAAGGCCACTACTTTTCAGGATGCATGAGGTAAGCTGCTTCGTACATCCATGATCTATGAATTCCATATTCTTGTCCTTATTTTCATTCAGGTTATCTGTTCAGCTGGTGTGCCTATGCTGCCATCTGTAATTGCTTGTAGTATTTGGGTAAACACTGTTGATTATTTTTTGTTATTAAATCTGATTTAATTTTGTTGGAAGTGTTGAACAGAAAACTTTTACGACTGTATTCATTTGCTGAACCTGCTCTAACAAGTTGGCATAGTATTTTTTTCTCATTCATGCAGGAATTCTTCGTTATGCCCCTCCACCGTATCCATCAATGCTTCGACCTGCATATCCTCAACGACCACTTGGAGCAGTGGGAGTCATTCCAGCATTACCACGCCCGCCAATGATGGTTATGCGAGGTCCAGTGGTTCCTACAATTATTAGGCCAGCTATCAATCCAACCATAACTCCAACTGAAAAGCCAATGACTATGGTTTATGTTGGCAAGATAGCATCAACGGTGGACAATGATTTCATGCTCTCCCTTTTGCAAGTAAGTTTGTTGTCTCTCTTGTCACTATTGTTCGATTGGAACAAATTTCAATGTTCAGGGGCTTACACATATAAATGTCTATTGAAGCTCTGCGGGCCTGTTAAAAGTTGGAAACGTGTTCAAGATACTGGAGGTTTCAAGGGCTTTGGATTTTGTGAATTTGAATCCCCTGAAGGGGTTTTACGTGCTTTACGGATGCTGAATAAATTAAGTATTGATGGTCAGGAGCTGATGGTATGATTTGATCTTTTTTATATTCTTCATTACGCTACTATATTCCCCCCTTCTGTTCTGTCATGTCAAGAAATAATATTATATGGATTTGAAACATCTTCCTACTAAGTGGCCAGGTGCCTTATACTTGCATTTGTTATTTATCTTGCCTTCAATTTTAACTTTTACTTGGGTGAAAGTGTGGCTGATTCTTAAATGTATAAGTTGCTAGCTATATTATCTTTTGGTTATTCCTAATGTTATGAAGAAAGACGACCTAAGTTATCACTCAAATGGCCATTACGCCCATCATAATCATCTGAATGTCACTTCTTACAGAAGATAGATTCTCTAATGCCAGTTGATAATTATAGTGATACGCACATAGTGGCGATCATCAAGACTAGTTTGGCATTTTTATGAGAGGAGGGAATCTATGGACTATGTTTTGAGTATGCACTCTCTAGGGAGCATTTTGGCTCAAATCTAGGTCTTAAATCCCAGAAATGGATATGCCTTTCTTTATCTATAGCCAGAGCAATCATATAGTTCTCATTTACCTCCATTATGCTCCATGTGTCTATGCTTTTGCAAGGTTCTTGTGTTCTCTATCATTCTTATGCATTCCTGTTCTATTTGATCATGAGATATTTCTGGATTTCAAATTTACAGTTAAATTTTGATAACGCAACCAAAGAGTATCTAAAACACTATGTTGAGAAGAAAAAAAACAACTACAATAATCTGAAAGCAACGGATACTGAAGGTTTGGGTAAAGGGGAAGGAAATGCATCTGGGGTTGAGAAGAACGGACCTTCGGATGCTTCTGCAGAGGAGTCAAAGGATGTTTCAAAGGAAGACAAAAAGGAAGATGATAACAATGAATCAAAAAAAGAAACTAATTTCAACGCTACCTTTGGCCTTGTGACTAATGAAGATAAGGAAGCTGACAGAGAAGCTAGTGAAAAGATTACAGGAATGATAGAAGAGAGGATAAAGAATAAACCTCTACCACCTCCACCTTCACCGCCACAAACTGCTCCTGATGTTCCCGGAAATTCAACCACTGAACATCCAGCTAGGTCGAGAGATGGCGATTCAGATGTGGATATAACGAGAAATGGTAAAGGATAGCTTCCATATATTGAAAACTGCCCTTGTAATTTGTGAATGTTATACACTGATGATCAAATGGTAAAACCTTCTATTAAAATGGAATGAATACAAAAGGGTTTCTCAGTTTTCGATAGACTGAGATCTCTCCCAAGACTGTTGCCAATCTAAATTTGACACAAAAAGTAATTGATCCCTTCTAACCGCTCGCCCCGTTTATGTACACTGCCTAAAGCTTGTACTTGTGCATTAGACACTTGTACCATACTAAAATACCTAGGGTATAACAATGCAGTGAACATGATCTCTCTGCTAACATATGTGTCATAATTGGTTGTCTACACTCTACAGTATGCAGCGACTTACCAATCTTTTACATATGCAGTGGAAGATAGAAATGGTGAAGAAATGACCAGCAAAAGCAAACCATCAAGTGAAAATGAGAGACCTGAAACAAGCTCACCTGACCGAAGTAATAAAAATGATAGGAGGAGCAAAGACCGAGAGCGAGACCTGAAGCGTGAAAAGGAAAGGGAGTTGGAAAGATATGAAAGAGAGAGGGAGCAAGAGCGAGCTAAGAGAGAGAGGGAAAGAGAATACAAGATACGTGAAGATGAACGCCGCTACAGGGCACGCCTGAAGGAGTGGGAATCCAGGGAAAAAGAGAAAGAGAGGGCACGCAAACAGGAGAGAGAAAGGGAAAAGGATAGGGAACAAGATCGGAAATATGAGATATTGGATCAAGAGAATGATGATGGTTATAGCAAAAAGAGAAAATACAGAAGCAGCGGGGAGGAAAGAGAAGAAAGAAAACGTAGGCTAAGGGAAAAGGAGGAAGACATGGATGACAGGATTAAAGAGGAGGAGGAGATTGCTGAGGCTAAGAGGAAAGCTGAAGAAGAAAGAGAGCAGCAGAAAGAACAACAAAAACATGCCTTGGAACTTTTATCTAGTAATGCAACTAATGGAGGTGAGAATGCTATGTTAATTGACGGAGGCATGTTGGAAATCAGAAATAAGGCTGTTGATCAGACTATGGGTGGTGAGATGGCACATGGGAACGAGATTGGTAAGTTATATATATGGTTCAATTAGTTTTTTTTTCACACTCTTCAATTCTCTGTATATTTATTAACCAAGTAGGGATTTACATATGACAGATAGTAGGATTATACAGAATGGGACGGGTGATGATTCAGCCGTAGAATCTGTCACAGCATCAGAAATGAGGCAAAGCAACACTGTCACCACAAAAAAGTTAGGATTTGGTCTTGTAGGCTCAGGAAAAAGAACTACTGTTCCTTCTCTTTTCCATGAAGAGGAAGATGAGGATGCACAGAAGGATAAAAAGATGCGGCCTTTGGTTCCTATAGATTACACAACGGAGGAATTGCAAGCTGTACAAGACACTACTCCCGTTGCACCTTCACCTTTGGCGGCAGCAGCTGAATTTGCGAAACGAATTGGAAATGCAAATTCAAAAGAAGAGAGACCTGATTCAGAAAGGGAACGAAGTAGACGTTCCCATGATAGGTCTAGCCATCGGGATAGAGATCGGAATTTTGAGGAGGCTAACCGATCCAGAGATGAAACCAGAAAAGAACCAATCGGATGGGAGAAAGAGCGTGAGCGTGGATCAGAGAAAGCAAAGACACCGGATAATAAGAAGCTTTTGGATGCAAAACAATTAATTGACACCATTCCAAAAACCAAGGACGAATTGTTTTCTTATCCGATAAACTGGGCAACTTATGACAAGGTTGGTATATTATTCTTGCATGCATTTTTGCCAGCTATTTGCATGTATTATTTGCATATTTCCTGGAAAAGCTAACTGAAAGCTTGCAATTATACACACCAACACATTTAAGGTTCTTTGATTACAAAAACATTACGACTCACGAAAGCGTTTTGAGATTTCTAAAACTTGCTCTTAGATGTTTGGGGAAGATGCTTAACTGGTAAATCACCTGATTAAATGTGTCATCTTGAGATTGATTTGGATACTCACACCAGTCATGTTAGCCAAAGAATAAAATCTTGAAAGTTGGTGGTGTAGTAACACATATTATGCAAGAACTCTCCAACAAGTGTTGCAGAAGTTGCATAACTAAATTAACTTCAGCCATAGATTTTGGTTGACTTTTAGTTCTAGATAATAAGGCTATGCTTAATAGTAATCACCATTTTCATTTCTTCTTGTTTCATGGAAATAGGACCTGCAAAATGAGAAGCGAATTGTTTTAATGAACGGACGGATTCTTAGCCTTTTTTTTCATTCTATCCTAATAATAGAAAATCAAACGAGTGCTTTTTTATGAAATATTTTGCCATAAAGAATGTTTAATGTTGAAAATTTATAGGAAACGAGCAATTAACTAATCTGAATACACGGTTGATGTTCTAATTCTTAGAATTTATATGTGTGCTATTTGTATTTACTTGTTGGTTGTTTGGCGACATTATACAGAATGGATTGCATGAAAGGATGAGACCATGGATCTCGAAGAAGATAACAGAGTTTTTGGGCGAGGAGGAGACGACTCTTGTAGATTACATCGTATCAAGCACTCAAGAACACGTGACAGCAGATGAGATGCTGGATCGGCTTCAGTCTATACTGGACGACGAAGCTGAAATGTTTGTGCTGAAGATGTGGAGGATGCTGATTTTCGAAATCAAGAAAGTGGAGACTGGGCTTGCTGGAAGATCCAAGACTTGATTGTTGTCACTGTGGTATTACTATTATTATTATCATGGAGTCTTGTTATAATAGCATCATATTAGCAGCACATTTCTTTCAACAACATTTTTTTTGATAAGTCAATCTTAAATCAATTTATCTGAAATATGCAGTCAGGTATCATTATACTCTAATTTCTCCTGAATAATTTTATTCTAAAATCTTTGAATGTGTTTGTTTTTACAGAAAACGGTCCGTTCATCTTGTATCGTATCTAGGTGAGATTCTGAATTTGTTCATTTGTCCATTTGTCCATTTGGCATTTAGGAAAGCTAACACACTTCTCAAGTTGCGACAATAAGATCCCGCTAAAACTGAATGACAAGGCCTTCACATCAGACTTGGACGATAAAGAAGACACTTTAGATGGACGTGGTTGGATTATGTTAGATGGGATACTGAATAAGATCTTTCGAGCAGGGTTGGGAGTAATGCCTATAACGGTTAAATTGAGAAAGGAAAGACTGTTGGTTTGGACATGTTTGTAGGAGATGGTTGTTGGGGTTGAGGATGTGAGGAGGGGTAGGTTGAGGACGACGTGGGATGAGTAACTGACATTGAATACGGTGGTTTTAGACATTCTAGAAGACATGACCTTTTACACGAGTTTGTGAAGACGCAAGTCTAGGATAGCAGATTGTGTGCAAGGATTAACAGAGTGTAGGGAAGGGGGCGGAGAGAGTGTGGGTTGGGGGGAGCGTTAGGGGCTGTTTGGTTGGTTTTTCATCAAGTCCTGTGAGGATAAAGTTGTCTGTATAGATTGGGAATTTTTTGTTTGGGAGAGTTTTTCCATAGGCGGAAAGAGCGTGTCTTTTTATTGGGAGGGGTAGGTTTGGAAAAACTTTGTTTTCTGCATAAAGCTCTTCCTTAGAGAAGCATGTTGAATAAGCCACTTCCGAACAACCATGTATCGCTGATTTAATAAGTTGTGTCCCATTAAGCTTATTAAACTGCTAAGAAACAGATCTTTAGAGACTTGTCTGTTAGGTACTACCCAACCATAGGCCTTACTCCATTTGGGCTCTACTGGACTCATTGGTATAGAAGAAAATCGTATAAATATTATTTACTTTCAGAATGATAGTTTTTAGAGTAAACTACGATTTTCGTCCTTGTGGTTTGCTGTTTATAACCATTTTCGTCCCTGTCTTTAAAAGTTGATTTTTTGATAATTGTTGTTTGCAATTCCTTTTCATTTTCGTCCCTAAAACTAATATTCTCATGGACTAAAAGGGAAAGGAGTTGTAAACCACAAGGACTAAAAAACAATTTTTAAAGATCAGGAACGAAAATAGTTATATACAACAAACCACAGGGACAAAAATAGTAGTTTACTCTAGTTTTTAAGTACCTAGATTCCATGATTCAAAGCAAGGGATAGAGGAAGGGGAAGATATAACACATCACATAAAAGCAAGGTGTCTCAAGTAGAAAGTTGCCAAAAAGAAGGTTTCAATAAAACTGAGACAAATTTTATAGGGTAGTCATTAGACCAGTTATGTTGCAGGGGTAAAAAGGTGTTTTTATGATGTTAAAATGCAGGCAAGAACCACAATTTTCCCAAGGTTCAAACTTTTCTAAATCACCTGTTTAAACCATCCCCAGAATCCCATTTGGAAGCAAATTGAAAAAAAAAAACAATCAGAGGTTTTTATGCTTCTATCCAAACAGGGGATCCAGAAGAACAAAAACTACCAAAGAAATGTACAACACAACATTTGTATATGTTGCACCCACACCCCTTTTTCCTCCAACACTCGGGGTGCAGCCAATGAGTCTAACCATCAAGTTGGTTTAGCCGCAAAAGAGGCCCGAGTCACTGACTCAGGGTTTCACCCCTCTTCGGTGCTCATCAGGTCAGGTCCAGTCTAAGTTTCATGATTACCATTTACAAATCTAAAACAGAGAAGCATAAATCTTTAAGCAGCATTCTGATCCCCGGAGACTCTAAGTTTCTTCTTCTTCGGTCTTTTTTCGGATCTTGAAGTCTTGAACAGTTCTGAATCATTCGACATTGCCACCATTGTCGAGCTGCTTGATTTTGGGTTTGGCTTTCTAGAAGCTTCTTTCTTTGACTTGGAATCTGCTGGTGTTACGGGTTCTGTCAGGTCCACAGGAGGCATAGGTGGATTCTCGTAAAAGATGGCAGCATCGAGAGCATAGATTCGTAGAGCGAGAGACGAAACAGTGGAGATTTTAGCAGCAGCGGAAGGTGAGGACCAATACCACCATTCGTTTCTAAGGTGCTCGGTTTTAATCATGTCCTCTAAGACGATCGTTGCTTGTACCATCTGAAAGGTAATCGAGTTTCAAAGTAAGTTCACGACATAAGGATTACAATCTGTATTTCTTTTCTTATCAGTTTGATATAGACACGAATCTGTATATATTTGTGTGTGTGCATATTATGTTCTCATCAGTTTGAATATGTTGTTTAAGATCAATTGATCAAGTATTTGTCTATCGGATTGACATGACTATGCATGCATATACATGCGTATACTGTATAGGGGCACGTTCAAATGAGAACCGTAAATATGTCGAGAACTTGATAACCAACTATTTTTATTCATGATAAATGTCGTGATAGATACTCTTAATGAAAATACATGATGAAAATGAAAAAAAAACGCATGATATTCATGATTTGTTAGGGTTATTCATCATGAATAATACATGAACTAGTTTGTTCTCAAGTTCTCAAAATATTTATGGTTCTCATAGTCATATGAACTTTTCCCCGACTATATTTAGTGGATATGCCTATCGGGGCCAGTTTGGTCCCATATAAGCTTTACCGAATAAGCCACTACAAAAACAACCATAGGTAACTAAGCTGGGAGTTTCATTAAGCTCGTTAAGTTGTTAACAACCATGCCCTAAGTTTAATATATGCACTTGTGTGAGAAGGCAAGAAATTCCAAGATCATACATGACTATATGTGGTACGCACAGGTAATAAAAAATGATTAAACACGTCCAAAAGGGACACGAACAAGCAGCCAGCTATATGCCGGTCAATGCAACATGTGTTTAATCATACATGATTACGTGTTCGTATCACATGTAATCATGTATGATCTTGGAACTTCTGAACTTCTCGCCTTCTCGCAAAATTGATCCCATGTATGTATGCCACAATTATATGGTTATGTTTTCCAATTGTTATACAGACAGAAAACAAGGATATAATGATATGATAAAAAGAAATACAAAAAATATGAACTCACCTGATGAATCGATTGTGCCGATTTCACAAATGCCCGCCAAGCTCGTAATCTATTCGAGTCTCTTCTCGAAGGTCTAAATGCTTCGTTTGGAAGAGCGGCTTCGATATCGAGTAAAGTGGCTTTCAGATATCGAAGGATTTCAGAAACCCTGCCAACCAATGGCACCGAGGATGCCTGACAAGTATGCACAGATAAATGATTTTTTCCAGTTAGAACCTCAGATGGTGACTCATTTGTGGGTCGTTTTTCTGATGCATGCCTATCCGTCAATCTGCCATTTGAATCGACTCCATGTTTGACCAATACCGGATTCCCATTTGACCCGATGAGCCTTACATCTTTGATGACTTCTTTAAGCAAGCTTTTGGTGCAGAAGTTGGCTCTGATCTCCTCAAAGACAAATGGGACATCGGGTTCGTTCTGATCATCAGTCAAAGTCGGCTGCTTCTCGAGATCGTTCTGATCCTCCTTACAAATCCCACATTTTCCATCGTTGTGAATCTCGTTACTGAAAAATGTCGAGTGGCATGAAAAACAATGGGCTCGAGTAGACCCCACGAATTCCAAGCAAACACAACGGTATATTTTCCCATCTTCGAAAACTCTAGTATTATCACCCTTCTTCTTCAGGATCTGAATTGCTTCTTCTGAGAAAGAACCAAATTTCTTTTCCAATGCTGCCCTTGCATTCGTGTCATGAACCGATGACATCAAGCGGTTAACTTGCACACCGGTTTGACCATTGTGGTTGTTTGATTTGTTTCGTTGCCACTGTACGATTGTTTCTTTCAGTTCTTTCTCTCTTGCATCATCATCTCTCAGCCATTCAACCAGAGCCTCGATTTCAGCATCCGATTCATAGCAAATCCATGAACAACACTCGGATGCATCAAGTTCTCTAGAGGAAGAACTCGTGGAGGCTACACACACTTCACCTATACTGTGTGGACCGGACACAACTACCCTTTCGGGGTTGCCAAGAAGGCAGTAAAGTCTACCTTCCGAGTCCCGGCCCAGGAAGTCTCTTCGAATATTGCAATCGTCTGCAGTTAAGTGATCCCGAATAACGGTCGAACTCAAGGCTTCGTCACACAAGAACTTGAGAAGAAAAACTCTCTGTGAAAATTTTATGGTTAATTCTTCATGTTTGCCATGGATTTAAACAATTCATTGCATAAAATAAGTTGCAACCAAGAATTTCAAAGAACTAATGAGGATATTTCTCATCAATTTAAGATTTCGAGCTCTTTTTTCGATTACGTGTACATGATCATCTCTTCACAGTTCGAACAAGATTATGGCGTTAGGTTAGCAGAATGTTTTATGTGAAGAAATGGAATATGTTAAAAGAATTGGAATCAAGTTTAATCAAGTGTTTAATTGGTGGGAAATTGGAATGGAATAATGACAAATGACTAAAATGCTTTTTCCTTGAATTTGTTTTATTTATTTTTTTTCCAAAATTAAAATAAATAAATTTAATTTAATGTAAAAAATATGTAAAATATCATTTCTTGAATTTCTTTTAATTTTTTATGATTTTATGATTTTCTTGTTTTTGTGAGGGGAGGTTCAAACGAGAACAAAGTCAAAATAAGAGGAAAAAACGATCAAGTTAGATGTGATTTTTACGTGCGATACTCAACACGTCAACGCAGGGGTGAGTGGGCAACCTAGCCCGTGACCTCGGGTGTCACGTGAATCACATGTGACTTTACACGTAATTTTAGTGTAAATAAACATGTGATTCGGCCGTTTTCGTCCTCTTATTTGCATACCGTTCTCGTATGAACGTACCTAGTTTTTTTTCAGAAAATAGGTGGGAATGGAATTGAATTCCATCTCATTTGTGATGGAATTACCAAATCCACAAATTGTAGAATGTATGGAATTAAATTCCATTCCATATGTAAACCAAACGCAGGAATGGCATTTGACAACGGAGTTGACCATTCCAATTCCTTCAAATTCCGTCGGAATACTACTAACCAAACGGGGAATGAGAGACTAACCTCCTCCAGGCCTAGTTCCCAATACTCCATCGACTCCATAGCATCTGCTAACTCAGCCAGTGATTCTAAACCGTTTAGACCGAATTCTTTGCAAGTTTTCTTCTTATCGTGCGCCTGAAACAACACCGGGGTCTTGGATTCCTCTTCTCGTGGCATACCTTGATTCGTAATGAACGAAATGCAAGACGGGCAATACCAACTGGCTTTCGGAACCCTTTGTAGGGGAGGATCTAAGCAGTATGTATGGTATTCTGCATCACATCTATCACACAAAAGCAAGATATGGTCATTTTCATCCTTCCCACATACTTTGCAGATCCCATCCTCCCACGGTGCAATGGAAAGCGTGCTCGTGATCGTGTCTGCAAGCATCGCATTTAGCTCTCTCTTTGTTTCATCTGAACTGGAATCATTCCCGTAATCAACGGTCTTGCTGACCAGTGTAAGTACCTGGAGGATGAAAAAGATGACCAGTATTAGAGGCCTAGATATCAATTTGGACAAAATCCCAGATGATTGCTTAGAAAAAGAACGAAAAAGTTTTCGGTAAAGGATCAACTAACTTCTTGTTCGTACAGTTCTTCGAGCTTTTTAGATAACGTTTCAATAAAGTCGATGTATTTGGGTTTGTTCCTATATGTTATTTGTAAATTTCGCCAAACCTGCCAAAAGATCATCATACATGTTAGATTTGCAAGCAATTAAAACTGTAGGTTGCAAAATGGGGACAGCAGGTATGGGTCAAACGGGTTCAGGTCAAAATAAGTAATTCTTTCATACGTGTTTGGGTCGGGTTGACACTTTTGGGCAACTTACGACCAGCTGACTCGTTCTATTTTTATCCAAGTTCTTAAATTTCACCCATTTGGCCCGTCGGAGATAAAGTATAACCCATATCTGGTCTTTTAAGTTAAATGAGTCGAAATTGCCACCTCTAGTTAAAACATTATATTTCAATGGGATTTTTTTTTCCTTTTTTGCCATACCTCGCGAACATCCTCAATGAAAGATTCATGTGAAGCACCATAGCAGCCGGCATCCAATCTGAGGTCAACTGTTCGAAAATCTAATGGGCGGGAAACTATTGCAGGATGTCCAACATCACAAGATTCATTCCGCTTGAAGAGGGATTCTGCCATGAGATTGAAAAAAGCTCGGTTTTCATCTTCAGCAGCAACAGAGCGTAGCACCATACGACACCGTCTCATGATCACATCAGATAAAGTCCTGACGACACGGCTTTCCTTTGCTTTCTTCTTGGTGAGAGGATTCTGTTCTCTCACATGTTCAAGAACCGAGACAACAATTTTCTGTGTTGGTTCCATTTGGGAGTCAGCTGTAGAGTAAAAGGAAAATGGCACCAGATTTGAAGAAACATGGATTCAAAACACGAACCTTTGTGGGTCCGGATGCATTACCCTTGTAGACGTCTTTGCTTATGGAGTTTACCAACATCTCTACCGCCCACGCTGGTGGTCGTTGTCTTAAGGATTCACGAACGCGTTCTCTTAGTCTTGCCCCCACGTTTGTGGGTAGCTTTCTTACAGGTTCAAGAACTTTAATCCACTCGGGACATTTGTTATCTGTTCTCTTTGTCTCTGTGGCAGAGTCGCGGATATTGAGATCGTTTTTATCTATTATGAAGTTGACAATCTTACCGTTTACAGAAGAAAATATTTTCTCTGAGGCCTCTGCTAGAACCTGAAGATAACATAAGTTCAATCTTAACTGGTAAGAGTTAACGACATGAACACAAAATGAAGATAAATAACAAAATTCCAGGTTGAAAGCATAAATGCTTGACCATGTTTACAAGTTGGCATGCATTCATTCAATGGATATGTGATCACATAAGGGCCCGTTTGGTTGGCAGGATTTGATGGGATTTGGAATTGGATTCCATTCCAATCCCCCGTTTGGTTTAAAGAAAAGTCCGGAATTGAAATCCCAGGATTTCATTACAAACATGGGATTTAGAAATCCCATTGGGGGTAGTTGGTGTTTGGCAGGATTTATAGGATCTGTTTGTAATAATGTTTTAAAATATGTTAAAAACACTTGTTTTGTAATAATCAATTAATAAAAAGGTCATTTATTTATTTTTTGTAATTTTTATAATTTGTTTTTATAAATTATTTATAAAGAATGGAATTAAATTACATTCCAAATCCTAGGAACCAAACACAACAAAGATTCTAAATCCTTCCACGAAATCTAAATCCCTCAAAAACATTCCGTCAAACCAATCGCCCCCTCAGGGAATCCAAATCCCTCAAAAACATTCCGTCATACCAAACGGATCCTAAAGAGAATTTTAAAATGAGAAAAGACGTAATTGAACACCAACGGCACTAAGTTTATGACATTAAGAGAAATTTACCGACTTGAGGGTGTATTCATTAGTATATCACGGTATTAGCATACGTACGGGCCATAATTCATGACAGATTCTTTTGGAAGTATGAGATGAAAATGGAAAAAGATGAAACATAAGGATCTGGCAAAGATGCAGAATCAGAATATAATCATAAACAAGATCATAAAGGAAAGCTGATAAAAGCTTACCACTGCATCAGCCTCCATTGCAGCCATTCCAGTAGAAGAACCACAAAGTGGACCGCCATCACCATTCAAGCAATGGAACACTTCACCAAATTCACGGTTTGTGACATCCGAAGCTTCAAGATTACCATTCATGGACAACACAGCCAAAATGCATCTCCTGGCTATTTCTGGCCAAGTGATTTCGTTAACAGGAAATATACCAAGCTTTATCTTCTTGCTAGAAACCGTGATATCCATGTTTTTCTTCCTCCCTTTTCTTGACTTGGATTCCGTTGCACCAGATTGATCACATATCATGACTTTAGCTAGCATATCTTCTACTAGCACCTTCACAAGTGCCATATGAAAGTTCGCTAGTAATACACCTGTGCATTTGATACCTGCTTCTGATCGAGAACCATCTCCCTCAGATTCTTCTGTTGCATCGGCAAAATCTCCATCACGGAATTTCATATCAGGGACAATTGTGGAACATGAAGTAAGATCTTCTATTTTGTCACCTTCATGTGACTTGATGCTTCCATTATTCGGTGGCTTCAAATCATCAACCCATGGATTCAGCAACTCGTATTCCAGTTTTTCTCTAGTGGGAAGTGCCTCTTGCCCCAAAACTTTATGAAACCGCAAGTAGAACTCATAGGCCTAAACAGATGAATAACAAAAAAATAAAAATATCAGACTTAGGAATTGAAACTTAATCACAGTATCTACGACTAAACCAATGCTCTGATACCTGGAGAATATCCCCGATTAAACCAGGAGGAAGGTTTGAGGCAATTGTATTGCCTGGTGGGCCGAGTCTTTTACGGTTTTCTGTGAGACTATCTGATACCATCGGCTGTGAACTATATTTACGTAAAACCGTAAAGAATCCGCTTCCGGCAGTATGGGGAGAGTTTTGACATCTTGCATCCAAAGATTTATATTTTGAACAGGCGGCAACCCCTGGAAGCTGTTCTATGAGTTCTTGTACAAACTCTGCATCTAGACCAAATCTATCCGGTTGCAACCATCTTCGCACCACCATACAACAAGCATCAAGCTGCCCTGCGGTCAGTATTAAGTTTGGGATGCTGTTACTAGGACCAGTCAAATAACTGAATTTGTCTAACGAATCAATATTATATGAAGCAACAATGTGTTGCCTATCAACACTGTGGTTACAGCAAAAAGTTAAGGCACTCAAATCTTGAAATGCTTGGCGGCATGCACAGAGTAGAGTTTCTAAGACCATTTGCCAAGCAGATGAAGGAGATCTCCCCTCTACCATAAATTCACCAATAACGTCGCCCTGGATGACGTTATTAGAAGATATGCGTTGAGCTAGTTGAAGAGGAAGGGCGGATTCTGTAGTCAAACAGCTTACTACCTTACAACATGAGTAACTACCATCATCTAGGCTGGGTGGATTTTGTTCTGCTAATTTATTGCGGGTATTTGTGTGTTCATTCGAAAACATCCCATTAACAGCAGAATCATCACTACCTGCCATGTCTTTTCCATCAGACGGCCCAGATTTTGGCCTGCAGAGCACTGTTGAAGCATTTGGGATTGATTGCTTGGTGCATGGATACCTATTTACTCTGAATATTGGGCCACAATCACCAGCATCTAAAACATTGCATACGAATATGGACCCTGTAGACTTATCATGCCAAATAGATTTGTAACCTATTGGCCAGATTTGGCAAGCTGTGTGGTATGGAACTCGTTGGTCAATTTTTCCGAGTGACATCACAAAGAAGTCTTCAAACTGAAGTGGAAAACCATCCTGCGGTAAACATCACATGTCAGGGTAAAAGATAAATCATCAAATGGAACAATATAATCAAACAAAATGATGGTCATTATGAATGTTGTGGGGGCGGGGGAAAAGTGGGGAAAAGGTTGGTGCAATAAATGCAAGCAGAAGAGCAGATTGAAAAACTTACAAGAAACAACTCTGACCCATGTTTACTATTCCCCATGGGGTCTACTTCAACCGCATTTCCGCCATTACTGACTCCGTTCTGTGACATACTCTTATGCTCCCTGATGATATTGGCGCTTAGCAACCTTGAAGCACTGTCCATACTTTTAGGTGCACGTGATCCGTTCTGCAGTAATGCAAAGCTACCACCCTTGTCATTTGTTTCAAAGGAATTACAAGGCAATAGCAAACCAAGATGACGAGCAACTTCTGGCATTGAATCGAATCTACTTCCATCTGGGGCGCAGTAAATTGGAGAATTTTTGCAAATACTCTCTGAGTATTCAAATTTAACAACCCAACCATCTCCTAGTACACCTCTCCTTTCAGATATGTAGTCTTTAAGTGCTTGCAAATACACTAAATTGGCATTTTGCGTTGCAATATCAAGATTCAAGCGTGCAATCCGCATCACACCGGAAGAAGCATTTGTAGATGAAAATCCATTCAGAGAAGTTAAAGTAAATCCAACAAAGGGATTACCACACATATCCTGCATACTGGAAGGCAAAAAGACATGGGAAGTTAGTTTTAGTAACCATCTGTGAAACATAAGCACAATGACAAACCAAAGAAGGCAGGAAATTTATATAGAATATTCTCATACAAGTCTAATCCAATGAAACATTTTAATTTCCTTGTGAAATCAACGTGTTTTTTCTCTTGAATGAGATGCATTGCACTGAAATTTAAGTATTAGAAAGTCATGGTTCAAAACCTGATGTCACCTCGGGAAATTGGTAATAAGATATATAAACATAAACCGGGATATGTTAGTTTGCTAAAGATGCCAAGAGCATGAACATGTATGCATTTAGTTTAACTTGTAAGCAACAGACCAATAATGAGTAAAAAGACAAATTTACATGACGAGACCAACATTAAAAAAACTTTTATCTAAAACTAGTTGGAGCAAGTGAAGCTGAGACCCAATAAGATCTACAGAGATTAACCCCTAGGGTTCACATTGTATCACTTACATAAATCTATCCTAACTCGCTGATCTCTCTTCTCCTAACAACCTCAGTATGGTACATATACCCTGTCCTAATTGGTGCATTCGAAGATATATATTGGACCAAACTAACTCACGATGTTTCCTAGTTTTTCCTCAATAGTTCTCCCTTATATCATCATTCTAAACATATCTCTGAATATGTGGCTACACGGCCAAACATCCACCTCAACAATTCAAGTCAGACTCGATGTGAGCTCAATTGAGTCAAACATTATTGAGTTCAAGTTCGAGTAAGAATACGAGCTCAAACATATTATGAGTCAAGTTCAAGTTTATAAGAACTAAACTCGAATTCTTATCAAGTATTTCAAGACCTACATACATATCAATATGTGTGCACTTTGTTGTATATTTTTTGGTCAAGCTTGAATTGTGCGTACTTTATCGAATATAGTTCTAATAGTTATTTTCGAACAATTCAATCTCTTGAATCGTGCTTGTTTTATCAAACACTTTGATGAACATTTTTAAGGTATTTGACCAAGTTTGAGCTTAACGTAACACAGTAGATCTTGAGCTTGGGTTGGCTCATTTGCAGCCCTAGTTTGTACCTCTTATTCATTGTGATGATAAGAAATACAACGATGGAACGCCAACTTAATTGGATAACCTACTAGCTAATTAACTACAAAAGTATCTCTATGTCTTGTACAACACATTCGTTCGTCTTGCAATAAAAAATTTCTTTATGGACCATTATAAGCATCTTTGACTTGCTCTTTCAATTTTGTGGCGTTGCATAGCTTGCCAACAAAGAAACTGAGGAGCCATAATAATCAATGATGGTCGAATATGTAACAACAATATATTTGAAAAATAAATCTTTAAAGTACAAGACAATGATGTGATCCTTACTAGGATTGTAATGGGAATAAGATTGAACTTTGAAAGATAAAAGAGGGAAAGAGTACATATGTTGTGTATTCAATGTTTGTAGCAGAATATTATATCATACAATTGAATGCATATGTGATCTATATATAGTGTAACAATTATAGTGAGTCTACATCCAACTTCGGGAACTTGATAGTTCCATAAAAGATCACCTTATCTAAAGGATAACAAGATAGCATAAAGAAATTTCCACACTACAAGATGCATAACCCTTCAATGTTTACAGTGTTCTTTCTGATAGATCTCCAAATCTTGTCACGTAGCCATTATGTAGCTTGGTCTTATCACCAAAACCCCAAAACCAAATGAAAAGACAAGTCCTTCTTCACTTCCATATAACAACTGCTAGACCACCCAAAAGGAGAGGTCCACACCATCTACTGTTGATAAGTTGCACCAACAGAGGGCATAACATTAAAGATTCTATGTTGATCATTCATACAATACACGGAGCATTGCTGAATTTCTTGATTCTTCTTGCACCTCTAGAGATGGTAAAGTGGTTATTATGACCTTTGAAAGTGTGATCTCACAGAATCTAGATGCTCCATTACGAGTGGAAGAAGACTATGAATCCACTTGTCAATGGGGGAGACATGGCATAGACTAGATTTGCTCCGCCAACCAACCATATATGGTGTCATATAGTTTAGTTATTTCGGTTCATACACAAATCACATGCTTCTCAACTTGTGCTTGTTACCTCGTACCTCTCATACCTGCAAACAAGGTCTTCCATATTGGTTGTGTCATGCAACTAAATAGGTGGTCACTTTAATACAAGGTAAGCCAAATGTGGACCGAACTAGTTAACAGTCTTCGTGCATTATCATGAAAGAGGGTCCAACGATTGACTCACAATCACTGAGTGCATGTATAAACCAAATCGACATCTACTACGCATTTTTTTTAGATGTCTACTCTTGTCACATGGCCATAACACGGCTTCATCAAATGAAATAACAATAAATTCCATGTTCGCTGTCATACAACAAGCACCAAAACCCTAATAAAAGAGGTTTGCAACACTCCTTGGACGTGGTAGAGCAGAAGATACTTCCATGCCTTGAGTTGCCTTACGAGCCCATATAACACCTAAGTTTCAATAAGTGGATCATTTGGAGAACACACAAAGCATCACCAACTTTTTTCAACTATACTTGTAGATCTAAAGATGGCATGGAGGTTGACATAACCCTATGATTCATTGGAATCTTAATGCTCCCTTGATAATATAGGGGACACAAATCCACAGGCAAGTCAGAGCCACATGACTTAGACTGGAACATCAAAATTGCTCCATCAACTAATCATAGATGACCCCACATAGCTTAGCAGCTTCTTTACAATACCCAACCCAAGTCAGTGCTTCTCAACTAGTGCTTCTGATACATGCAAAGAAGGTGTGACCCTATCATTTGCAACCAAATAGGTGGTGCCATTTTTAGAAAAGGAAAAGCCATTATTATCTTCGCTTCCTACCCAAGTCGGGTGATTCTAAAGTTGTTTGTCCCCTGGATTTTTCTTCCTTTGGCAACCCCCATATCTGGTAACAAGGCTTTTTTCACTTTTGTGACCTAAAGGTTGCCTATGATGGTCTCCCAGAAGAGGATTCAATTGTTCCGTTGATATCCACTTAAGCTATCCCTATTGTGTGGGAGGTTTCTTTTGACTTATGGCTTGGGTGCATGTCAATTGAATGAAAATATCTTGTGCGTCACACCTTTAAGGTCCATCCAGATTGTGAAAAACGTGTTCCTTGTTTGGTAATGGCAAGCCATCTAATAGGAAGAGAAACTTCTTTCAGTTATGTTAACTTACACCTAATTAGCATATCCAATTTCTTCTCCATCTAATTGTGTTGGTGGATATTAGTTTAGGGGTATTCTTGTCTCTTGTCTTTTGTTTCCTTATATATATATATATATATATATATATATATTGTATTTTCTCTTCTAAATCGTTCAACACAATTAATTCCAGAGAACTCTTTTCTTTCTCTCACTTCTTTCTCTAAGATGGTATCAGAGCACCAAGGCTCAAATTTAAACCCTAATTCCACTGTATCCTCCATGAATGTCGGTGATCCTTTTTACCTACATCACTATGATAATCCAGGATTGGTCCTTGTCACTCAACAACTCACCGGCGATAATTACGCCTCTTGGAGCAGAGCCATCAAAATAGCGATTCCGGTGAAAAACAAACTCGGTTTCGTCGATGGATCCATACCAAAACCAGATGCTAAGGATGAGGCTAAACTCAGCTTGGATTCGCAATAATAATATGGTAATATCTTTGGATTCTTAAGTCTGTTTCTAAGGAGATCTCAGCAAGTGTGATTTTCACCGATTCCGCTCGAGAAATTTGGCTCGATCTTCAGGAACGCTTCCAACAGAGTAATGGACCACGAATCTTTCAGATCCGTCGAGACATAATCTGGAAGATTTATGAATTTTCCTTCTACAAGTGCCACTGATGGACATAATCTGTTAAACTCAGAATCAGGTACTTGTCATTCTTTGACATTTCGTATGAATAACATTCCATCTTCTATTTGGATTGTTGATTCAGGTGCTAGCAGACACATATGCAATTCTACACAATCACTTACTAATTGCAAACACATCGATGGTTTTACGGTGACTCTACGTAATAAAGAATCAATTTCAGTTTCGATGATCGGTGATATTCATATTGATGAACACCTAATTCTAAAAGGCGTGCTATATGTTCCTGAATTCTATCTCAACATTGTTTCGGTTAGTGAATTAACCAAAACAAATGAATTTACGGTACAATTTTTCGATGATAATGCCATTATTCAGGACCGGAAGAAAAGCATGAAGATTGGCAAGGCTAAAAGACATGTTGGGCTCTACTTCTTGCAACACAGCAACAATGGATCTGGAATAGTCAATGTTGTGTCTCTTGAAACTTGGCATAAACATTTTGGGCATCCCTCAATCGATAGATTAGTCGTTATAAAGAATCAATTACATGTTAAAGGTTCTTTTGATAGTTTGCATTCTCCTTGCTCTGTATGCCCTTTGGCAAAACAGAAACAATTACCGTTTTCATCTCTGATGAATAATAGATGTGATGAATTGTTTGATCTGATTTATTGTGATATTTGGGGCCCATTTAGAGTTGCAGATGATAATGGTTATAAGTTTTTCGTTACTATAGTTGATGATCATAGCAGGTTTGTATGGACTTATTTGCTAAAAAATAAGACTGATGTGGCTTCTGTTATTCCACGCTTTTATGATATGGTGCTTACGCAATTTAGAAGGAAGGTAAAAGGTTTTCGTTCTAATAACGCCAAGGAATTAGCATTCACATCTTTCTTTCATGATAAGGGCATTTTGGTTCAAAGATCTTGTGTTCACAGAACAGAATTCGATGGTGGAGAGGAAGCATCAACATCTACTAAATGTTGTCAGGGCTCTATTGTTTCAATCTAATCTGCCCATAACAATGTGGTCAGATTGTTTATTGGCCGCCACTTATTTGATCAACAGAACCCCCTCCAAGTTGTTGGGAAATGTCTCTTCTTTTGAGAAATTATACAAAAGAATGCCTGATTATCAATTCTTGAAGACCTTCGGATGCCTTGCATTTGTTTCGACCATTCCTGCTTACAGAAATAAATTCAGTCCAAGGGTCGTTCCATGTGTGTTCATTGGTTATCCTCAAGGGATAAGGCATATAAGCTCGTCAATCTACAGACAAAAACGTTCATATATTCGAGAGATGTCGTTTTTCACGAAGTTGTGTTCCCATTTCATAACACACCGCTCCAGAAAATTGATCCATTCGATCAAGTGGTTCTGCCTGTGGCTTCTTCTGATGATCCAATTTCAGATGTTGCTGATTTGACTCAACAATCTCGTCCATTTTCCAATCAAGAACACTCCGATGAAGTCCCTGATCAACAATTTCATCCAACATGTCATTCCCCACAGGATACTAGAAGATCTTCCAGAAGCCGTAATCTTCCTTCTTACTTACGAGACTATCATTGCAATCTCACATGTAGCCATAGCAAGAAGAATATCCCTTATCCAATCCAAAATCATTTGTCCTATGACAAATTATCATGTTCATATAAGGCCTTTATCATGTTTGTTTCTTCACACATTGCGCCTAAAAGTTATGTTCAAGTTGTCAAGTCTCATCATTGGCAAAAGGCCATGAGAGTTGGATGCCATGGACGCTAATAACACATAGTCGGTGGTAGCATTACCTGACGGTAAGAATGTAGTCGGTTGTCGGTGGGTCTATCGAATCAACTATGATTCCAACGGAAAGGTCGAAAGATATAAAGCAAGATTGGTGGCTAAGGGCTTTAGCCAACAAGGAGTCGATTTTTTGGATACGTATTCACCGGTAGCTAAACTTGTCACTGTGGAGACTCTTCTTGCAATTGTTGCTGCTAAGTCATGGCATCTTGCACAATTAGATGTCAACAATGCTTTCCACAACGGTGATTTGAACGAGGAAGTTTACATGGATATACCTCTCGGGTATTCCATAAAGGGGGCGCCTAATCGCAACACCAAGTTGGTATGCAAGCTCAACAAATCCATTTATGGGTTACGTCAATCTTCATGACAATGGTACGAAAGTGTTCGTCATTCGTTATCAAGGCTGGTTTTACTCGGTCCAAATCTGATTATTCCTTGTTCTATAAGGGAAATGGGTCGAATTATGTGGCCATTTTGGTTTACGTAGATGACATAATTCTAACGGGTCCTTCACGTTCTGTCATGAATAAAGTCAAAGAGCAATTGAGCAGTGCTTTTCATTTAAAATGAAAGACTTGGGTGATTTGAACTATTTTCTTGGTTTAGAGATTGCGAGGTCTTCTGCTGGTATATTTCTCTCTCAGCGTAACTACACTCTTCAACTTCTTGAAGAAGTTGGTTTATTGGCAGCTAAACCAAGAACCACTCCTATGGAACCTCAAAATGTTAACATGACTTTAAATGATGGTGAAGTGTTGAAAGATCCATCTTCCAAAGGAGAATGGTTGGCAAACTTTTGTACTTAAACCATTTCAAGACCAAATATTTATTTTGGTGTACAGAAGCTTGCACAATTTATGTCAGGCCAGCATCTTCTCACATGAATGATGCCATACATCTCTTGAAGTATCTGAAAAATGAACCTGGACAAAGAATTTTCTTATTTGCAACCTCTAAACTTGAACTTCGAGCTTTCTGTGACTCTGATTGGGGAGACTGTATGGATAGTCGTCGATCCATAACGGGTTTTTGCATCTTTCTCGGAGAATCTTTAATCTCGTGGAAATCCAAGAAACAATCCACCCTCTCTAGATCATCTACAGAGGCAGAATATATCGTTCTATGGCAATGACAACTTGTGAAATCATAAGGCTTCAACAATTGTTGAAAACTTTTGGTGTTAATGTTCAATCCGCTTTGTTGTTCTGTGACAATAAAGTTGCAACTCAAATTGCTTCCGACCCCTCGTTTCATGAACGTACGAAGCATATCGACATCGATTGCCATTTTACTCGAGAGAAAGTTCTACAGAAAGTGATTCGACTGATGCTCATTTGTTCACAGTTTCAACTCGCTGATCTCCTTACTAAACCTTTGCCACGAGCCAAGTTATTACCGTTATTATCCAAGATGGCCTTGAAGAACATCTTCTCAGGCTCATCTTGAGGGGGCGTATTAGTTTAGGGGTATTCTTGTCTTTTGTCTTTTGTTTCCTTATGTTGAAAAACTTAAATCAGATAAGTTTTTATTGGTGCTGTGCAATTCACCAAGCACAATGTACACGTGGTTGATGCATGGAAGTGAGACTTATTTAGAACCACATATCTAATGTGGATTTTTCACGGTGGAGAAAAGAGAAGTTCTTTTTGCATGGAAAAGTTGGCACCTTGGATTTTTGTCTTATATGAAGACTTTTATGAAAGTTGACTTTGGGTGTATTGGAAATATGTCACCGTACTCCTATTTCTACACCTCACCTAAGTCTTCTTTTTTATGTCAACCCCTATTTCCTATTTTGTCCATTTCCTCATCTTCCCCCATATATATATGTATGCTACGTAGAGCCATAAACCACAAGTAAAAAGTGAAGATAATTTCAGTCTTCATTTCTCTTCTTTGTTCCTCCTGTTCTATACCTTATATATATATATATATATATATATATATATATATATATATATTAGTGAGAAACATTTTAGGTAGCTGATTTGTTGATCCAAGGATCTCGTAAACACGTTCTCTCCCTGTGGATGTACACTATCACACTGATAGTGGAATCACGTTAAATATTGTTGTCTCGATTTATTTGTTGCTTCGTTAAATTTAATCGTATATTCGATAACTGCTATATTTACGTTTGTGGATCGGTATGAATCAATAGACCAAAATATACAATATTTAGATCTCGTTATTCCGCATTTGTTGTAACGGGTCAGTTGCACGTGATTTATTGTTATCACTTTTTGGGACCGTAAATTACTTGAAATACGATTTTGTAACTGCCACTGACCCTTACAATTGGGATCAGAGCTACTAGATATAAATTTGTTTTAGATTGTATTTTTTTTTGTCGCACTATAAGTGCTCGTTAAAATGTCTGTTGATTCAGGAAATCCGTTCGCCGGTTCCGTTTCCACCCCGAACCCAAATGTTTATCAAAAAGGTGCTTTTAAATTATCGGGGGCCGGGATTAGAATAGAAAAATGGAACAGGGAGGGTGATTTTGGTAAATGGCTGTTTACTACAGCAGCAGCACTTAGGAAAAATGATGTTCACCCCATAGTCTTTGCTCCGGAAGAAATAGATCCGGATATGTCCACCTTAGAAGCTAAGGAAATGGAGGCTTGGGCCTTCACTACCTTACAAATGGCTATGGGTCCAAATGTAATTTCTGAAATCGTTTCTGAAAAGACAGCGGCAGAGATTTGGAAAAGACTTGAGAATATTGCTACAGATGACATAGCAACATCTTTGGGGAGTTATTACTTGATACGTGTTTTTAGGTTGCTTAACTCGTTCGTTTATTGAGATTGCTCACTTGAGGATTTTTGCTTTTGATTTTGACAGGTGATGGCCGAGCCGAAGCTCGTCACGATCAAAATGCATTATGTTACCTCGTGTCAATCTCTATCAGCTATTTGTCCGTATTCAAGGGATTGGTTCGTGCTTTAATTTCGTCGCGTAATTTGCACATCATGATGGAGTGTTGAAAAACTTAAATCAGATAAGTTTTTTATTGGTGCTGTGCAATTCACCAAGCACAATGTACACGTGGTTGATGCATGGAAGTGAGACTTATTTAGAACCACATATCTAATGTGGATTTTTCACGGTGGAGAAAAGAGAAGTTCTTTTTGCATGGAAAAGTTGGCACCTTGGATTTTTGTCTTATATGAAGACTTTTATGAAAGTTGACTTTAGGTGTATTGGAAATGTCACCGTACTCCTATTTCTACACCTCACCTAAGTCTTCTTTTTTATGTCAACCCCTATTTCCTATTTTGTCCATTTCCTCATCTTCCCCCATATATATATATGTATGCTACGTAGAGCCATAAACCACAAGTAAAAAGTGAAGATAATTTCAGTCTTCATTTCTCTTCTTTGTTCCTCCTGTTCTATACCTTATTTATATATATATATATATATATATATATATATATTAGTGAGAAACATTTTGTGTAGCTGATTTGTTGATCCAAGGATCTCGTAAACACGTTGTAATTTCTCCCGGTTGGTAATATAAAGATCTCTCTCCCTGTGGATGTACACTATCACACTGATAGTGGAACCACGTTAAATATTGTTGTCTCGATTTATTTGTTGCTTCGTTAAATTTAATTGTATATTCGATAACTGTTATATTTACATTTGTGGATCGGTATGAATCAATAGACCAAAATATACAATATTTAGATCTCGTTATTCCGCATTTGTTGTAACGGGTCAGTTGCACGTGATTTATTGTTATCACTTTTGGGACCGTAAATCACTTGAAATACGATTTTGTAACTGCCACCGACCCTTACACCTTATATATATATATATATATATATATATATATATATATATTGTATCTTCTCTTCTAAATCGTTCAACACAAATAATTCCAGAGAACTCTTTTCTTTCTCTCACTTCTTTCTCTAAGAGTGGACAATTTTCAACTTAATTTCCAACCTTTTTTAGTGTTTTCCATTATTCCTCATTGAAATTGCCTAGTTCACAATGGGAGATCGTCAAACCAGCAACCATAACAAAACAGTACCAAATGATACTCTTTTTAGCATCATAAAAGCTCGCAATTTATAATAGAAGTGCGACAAAAACCAAACAAGTCAAACAGGATGATTGAATTTAAAACCAAATGAAAAGCTACAAGTATATCAACAAAACAAAAAAGGAGCACCGACTAAATGATGGGAATTGATCAAACATGTAAGTGTAAAATGGGAAATATAAAAGCTAATGATACATATCTTATGTAAGCATATTACACGTCACAAGTTTTGGTCAAGACAAGATATATTGCATGGAGATGACCCATGCGTGAAAACACATGGTATGAAAATTCAATTTTGTAAACAAGCAATGTATTATTTTCACCAAAAGTTTGCAAAAGCCGGTAGGTAAAGATTCAATATTAAATTCCATACCCTAATTCTAGTTTTCTACCACAAAAGGGAATTTTAGATCGTAATAGGTATCTATAGAGGGGGGAAAAGTTCTCCTCGTCCAAGTTTTTGAAATTTGAGGGTACTCTCAATTCTCAATTCTAGTCTAGGACTATCTTTCAAAGTACAATTAATAAAAGGCATACATCTAAGGGGTGTTTGGATGTGCGGTCTCAAAATGATTATTGCAACTTGAAAAGTCAAAATCAAACCCGAAAGTAGATAATCAGGTAATCATAAGATTAAAGTTAAGAATAATTAGGTAAGTTACTAATTTTACATTTATCTCAATAATCAATTTTTCACCTAAATTACATAACAAACATCTATGACCAAATACATGTCTACATATGCAAATGCTGAAGTTAAATCCAGATTCAAAAAAATAGCACAAAATTTAAACTTTCCTTAACATGCCCAAAATCGTACCCTTCCATTTCTTGGATCACCATTTCATCAAAATATTTCTTTCCTATCACTAGTCCACTACCATCTTTAACAAACTATAGATCATTAGCACACACAAAAAAAAAAAACTCGATGAAAACCTCAATAAACAAGCAGACATTCTAAACGCACACACACACTTGAAACATATGGAGAAGAAAAAATTACGCATAAGCATGGTCCTAGTGAAGAGTTTAAAGAATGAATTAACAATCATGATACATGACTAGATGTATAAATGTATTCGATCAAACTAGTTAAGAAGCTTACTTAGGTACACTGGCAGCTAACGCCACCTCCGAATTTGCAGAAAACCCCACCTCATCACCGTCAGCCTCACGCGGCGGTGAAGCATTCATGTCCAAAAGCCCTAAACCACCGCTACAAGCAGCAGCTACAGTTCGGCGCAACTTCTTTTCTCTGACGCATTCCATCGAACACTTAACACGCTTCCACAGTTTCAGTCCTTTTCCTCTTTTCTCACCCCCAAACACACTACATGAAACTGTTCTACACACTCACCGCACACCACCACCTCCCCTTCCGTCTCACAGTACAAACCACGCCGGTGATCCGCCGTGTACCCATCGCCATTACCGCTCTCAGGTTCTTCTCGTGGAGAAGGAGGTGGGGTTTCGTTGAGATCGATCGTGAGGGACACTGTATGGGCGCTGGTTTCCGGGTACGGGTGATTCCCCCAAACCCGACACGTTGCATTTAAAAAAAATAATAATAAATTATTTTACTAAATAAAAAATAAACCTGGCAAACTTGTCGTGTCGTGTCGTGCCGGGTTCAAAGTTAAACGGGTTGAGAATGTCTAACCCTAACCCGACCCGTTTAATAAACGGGTCAGAAAATCCCAACCCTAACCCGACCCGCCTAACCCGACACGACCCGAACCCGTTTAACCCATTTAACATTTATAAAACTAAAAATTAAAAATAAAAAATTCACAAAAAATTACAAATCCAAAATTCAAATGGAAGCATTATAAATCCAAATTTTATAGTTCAAACTTATAAGTTTTAACCAAATCTAAAACATTAAAAATCCAAAGCATTAAAAAGAAAACTTATAAAAAATATATATAAACGGGTTATTCGGGTCATTTTCGAGTTGAAATGTTTGACCCTGACCTTACCCGTTTAATTTTCGTGTCGTGTCGTGTCGTGTCAACCCGTTTACTTAAACGGGTTGAAATGTATTACCCAAACCCGTTTATTTCGTGTCGAGTTCGTGTCGAGTTAGCGTGTCGTGTCAGTTTTTGTCAGGTCTAATAAAAAATAGGAGTAAACTACAAATTTGGTCCCTGTGGTTTACCAAAAAATACGAATTTTGGTCCCTGAACTTCAATAAGTGTATATTTCATCCCTGAGGTTCCGATTTTGCTATGAAAGTGGTCCCTCTGGCGTTAGCTCCGTTAAATCGTCCGTTAAGTCAAAGGTAAATTCGTCTTTTTACACGTTTTTTTTTGGTATTATCGTCATTTTGCCTTATTTAATTTATTTTACCATTTTTAATTATTTTTCTTTGAATGTTCCATCTTTTTCAACATGAACACCAAGAACACCAAGAATGTTCATCTTCTACCTCAAGAACATCAAGATTTTAAAACCAAAAACTTAAATCAAACCAAACCAAAAACTTAAATCAAACCAAAAACTCAAAAACCGAACTTAAATTTGAGAGAGATCGAGAGAGAGATCTGAGAGAAGAGAGAGAGAGAGAGAGAGAGAGATCAAGACAGATCTGAGAGAAGAGAGAGATCGAGAAAACAGATCTGAGAGAAGAGAGAGACATCGAGAGAAGATAGAGAAAGAGAGAGAGAGAAACGTCGGCGAACTCGTCTTCTCTGGCGAGGTCGTCTGCCTGTGGTATGCGTCTCTCTCTCTCTCTCTCTTCTCTCATATCTCTCTCCCTTTCTCTTTCTCTTCTCTTATATCTCTCTCTCGATCTCTCTCATATCTGCAAAAATCTTTCTTTATCAAAAAAGAATATACAAATTAATAAACATCATATCTACATTAAATAATGTGTGTGTATATATATGTGTGTGTGTGTGTATGATTATATATATTGTTACACCCTCAATTCTGATAATAGCAACTAATTTAAAATTTTATAAACACATCGATAAATGATTCATTTACAATCACAAATTAAGATTTGACTTCAATACACACATTCGTTCTATACATACAGTCTATGTAACACCCTGAATTCTGGAAATAGCAACTTATTTAAAATTTTATAAATACATCAATAAATAAATCATCTACAACCATAAATTAAGATTTAACCTCAATACAACCATTTATTCTATACAAAAGTCTATGATAAGGACGGGTGCTACTAAAACCCCATAATAGTTACTATCTCCAACGATGCGGAAGACTTCACCAACTACTTACATTTGCACAAAACTAAGGCTCAACTCTTCATAGGAGTGCTAGGACCAACTCCCAACCTTGAAACCTGATGCACATGCCGACAAATAAAAAGGTTAAGCTTAACGCCTAGTGAGTTCAAGAGTTTTCAACATATATAAAATAATCGTTTAAAAGAAAGAATGCGGTTAAAATTATAGTCCTTCAATATGATACGTCTTACATGTGAAAACGACTCATTTTCCAATAATATGCATTTTAGGCAAAGGACACCAATTTGGACATTTTCCAAACCAAACCACTACAAAGATGATGATATCAATGTAAACCGCTCATTCATAAATTAACTTTAACCAAAAACTCACTCAAGACGTAAATATAAATTGAACTCTCCATTTATGAAGATACGGCAAAACCTTATATCCCAAAACACCCAAAAACGCGGGTGGGGCATAATACTCAACCCATAAATCAAGGGTAAAACCCAAATATACAAAACGTCACCGAAAACTTGGATAATAAAACTCAATACCCAAAAACAACACCTTTCGGTGACGGGGGATTCCCGATTTCATAAAATGTGACGGTCCACAAAGTAAGCTCATTTTATGTTGTTATGACTAGTCATATAAACAAAAGTACACGCAAGGGATGTCAGGATCAGTAGCTTTAAACGTACACCCACGGAAACTCGAGTTCAACCCCGTCGGGTTCCTATGTCGAGCTCCTCATCCAATATCGTAATACTTGAGCACGAAGGACTTATACCTCAATCCGGTACCTTAACGTGCAGCACGAAGGACTTACATCTCAATCTGATACCTAACGTGCTTCATCCAAAATCGTAACACTTGAGCACGAAGGACTTATACCTAAATCTGGTACCTTAACGTGCAGCACGAAGGACTTATATCTCAATCTGATACCTAACGTGCTTCATCCGAAATCGCCAACAAGGCTCGAAGTCGAGCTACCAAAACTGGACAATTGTCCAAAACCCCCATCAAAATAACAATGCTCAGTCGCAGGCTTAGCAACCCATTGACCCATTGATAAATGTAATAAAAATACGATAAACGCACTCGACCAACGGATATGCAAACACAACGACTAAAAGTAAGATTAGTTCAAAACTCGACATTAGTCGAGGCACCCATTTTCCCAAATGAACGTATACTCTTATGTTTTCCAAAATGCCTCATAACACAAATGACATGCATTTTCCCAAACTTGACTGATGATAAGAATGAAGAGCATAAAATGAGACTATAAGCACTCTTTCAAGTACCTCACGTAACAGTGCAAGTAATACTATATAAACACTTCATTTCATGATGATGCATAAAACCCGACATACATTTGAAAGTGTATTTCTTTGACCAAATGTCCATTTATGCAATAAGACCTCAAAAACCATTCATTTGTGACACATATATCAAATGCCCAAAAACCCCAAATGTAGGTGTTATACAAGGTTTGTAAAGTTAGATAATTCAAATAATCAAAGATTAGCAAATAACCCAACATTTGATAATTTCATGTAAAACACATAAAACACTTTAAAATAGACATTTTGGCATGTACAACGTTTTCACAAATCAACTTGAACTCACCTTGCTAGGTTAAGTTAAACCTAGGTTTCAATTCCCCAACCATTGGCCTCAAAAAGCATAAATTTCACCCAAAGCTTTCCGAAGATATTCATTCCAACTCTTAAACTCAAGCTTCCAAAACCTAGATCCACACATTTCCAACCGTAAATTACCATATTCAACCACGTAGAAACATTCCTCAAACATTTTACACCAAAATCTCCATTTTGGTCCAAACCCTAATTTTGACCCACATCCTCCAAAATCTTACAAACCGAAAATAGAGTAACATAATACTTAGGAAATCACCAAAGGAGCATTTACAACTTATATTAGGGTTTAGAAATGGAAGGGATGAACTTACCACTTAGGTTTTGGTAAAAACCTAGAAAACTTAGAAATCTTCAAGAAATGGTGGGAGGACACATGAGCTAGCACATGAGGTTGAGATCACAATCTTTATGGTGAAGAAACACCTTGGAATCCATGGAAATGGCTTTAGAATGAGTTAGGGTTTGGGGGTAATGAAGAGAAAGCGATTTGAGAGAGAATGGGAGAGTTTTGGAGAAGGGAATGAGAAAGAACGCTAAAATCTCGACTTAACAGCCCCCTGCACCTATGGAAACGACTCATTTTTCCATAATATGCATCTTTAAAGACAACACTCCAAAACAAACATTCTTTATAAAACGATGCACCCATAACTCACCCAAATAGGATTATAATTCGACACCCAATTCGTAAAAACGTGTTCGACACTTCATATCCTAAAACACCCAAAATCCGGGTGGGGCATAATACTCAACCCATAAATAACAGAAACAAACCATATAATTATGATACGTCATCGAAAGCATGGAACTGAAACTTAATACTCACGCGACCATAAAATGGAATGAAATCCAAACATTTAGGTAAGGACAATTAAATATCCAAAATACTAGGGGTCGACAGCGGGGGATACCTGCATCCGTTAAGAGTGGAGGAACACAAAAGTATGTCACTCATACAACGTTAATCGTATGACACTTCATGACACACAAGCCCAAGTGTCCCTACGACTTCCTTTAAGCTACACCAAAAGAGACAGTTGACCTTAGTGAATAATATCAAGAATATCATCAAAGGCTCGACACGGGGATACAACCATGGCATTGCCCCGACATGGCGGAGGCCCCAAACGACCATCATGACCTACCCATTGTCACAATAGTACAACCGGACTCAACCCTCCTAGTGTACACTTGAAAGGACAAGGTCATAAGACATGAGTCCCGGAGTCCAACCCCGTACCACCCACTTAACCATCAAATAAGACTAACTTATGTGCCTGGATCCAATGCAACACAGTCTAAACATTACATGACTACACATGAATGACCAACGCATTGGAGCATGTAATTATCATAAATATGCAATAAAATGTATTAGTATGTAACTCATATATTGGACTCTACATCGAGCCATTAAAACCGGACAAATGTCCTCAAAACTCTTTTAAGTCAACGCCGAGCTAAAATGCTCAAAATCCATTTGACCAATAAACAATTGGCCCCCATATAATGAAGTGCCTTTAAACGACGTTTATGCATACACATGACCCAAATATGTGATTAACCCAAAACTCGTCACGTATTGGAACCAAGGATTTTCCCAAACGGTTTATGAACTCAAATACATCAAAATACCGAACATCATGAGTTAAACTTCATTTGTACAAAAATCACCGAAGATGCATAAATCATAAAATGGACTTTATTTGTACAAAACCACCAAGAATACATAAGTCATGCTAGTTGTTGAGATATTCAAAATCTGAATATGAGCATTTCACGAGATTAAAATAACCCAAGTTTATCGAATATGAAAACTTATCAAAATACCCACACTTTGACAATTACTAAGTAAAATATATTTTTACTTCAAAATACCCATTTTGGCATGTACATAGTTTTCGTAAAGCAACTTGAATTCACCTTGCTAGATTTAGGCTAAATCTAGGTTTTACCCCCAAAACCTAAATCATCATTGATGAAGGCTTGAACCACCAAGAACCTCCTTAGATCTAAGATCCAACACATCTACAAGTAGGGGTGTACAAAAAATTCTCAACCCGCGAAACCCGCCCAACCCAACCCGCTCCCAACCCAATTAAACCCAACCCGCGAAACTGCAAACCGCCAAACCGCTAATTAGAAGGGTTGAAATTGGGTTAGGAAAACTCAACCCAACCCAAACCGCCAACCCGCCGCTATTTTTTTATAAAATTATATATATATATATATAATATACAATTTATTCACAACCCACATTTAAAATTCATAACCAAGTCTAATTCTAAGCCCGTATATATATATATATATATATATATATATATATATATATATATATATATATATATAAATAATATGGTGGAGGCCCTTGTGTGCACACAAAGTTGGTTGAAAGGGAATAATGAAGGCATTCAAATAAGTGAATATTTGGATGAAATTGCATCTTATGACTTTCATAAAGAAGACAACTTTAATAATGTTTCTTTTTTTTCATGCTTATATTGGGGTATTTTATAAATTGTTTAATTTTTAGACTCGTTTATAAATTGTTTAATTTTTGTTTTCGAATTGTAGACAAACTCAAGGAGAATGCAACATTGGGGTCGGAAAGGTCCAAGACGGTCGTGCTTGATTGAGGATTTGAATCCTTTGCTATCATTTAGACTTTTGAAGTTTAACTTTAGACTTGTGAATTTTAACATGTATTTGAATGATACTAATAACTTTGTTGAGAATACTTTTAGAATTATTTATCGTATTTCAATCGGCAAATTTGCGTATTTTACCAACCCGCCAACCCAACCCAACCCGCCATAACCCGCAAGGGTTGGGTTGGGTTGGGTTATAATTTTGAATGGGTTAGGTTTGGTTGAGATTTTCCAAACCGCCATAACTGGGTTGGGTTGTAAAAATGTCCCAAACCGCCCAACCCAGCCCGCATACACCCCTATCTACAAGATCACCTTCACCACACAAATCATCAAAATCAAACCCAAGATGAAGGATGAAAGGAAAAAGGGTGAAACCATCAAACCCTAGCTTAACATTGAGAGAGATAAGGAACTTACCACCACAAAATACCCTTGGATCTTCCAATAGACTTCCAATCTCTTGCTAAATCCTTGAAGATCTCTCAAAAACGAAACCATGACAACTTGAATCACCAAAATCGGAGTTGTGGTGCAAAAGTTATGAAGAAATGAAGATCTAGGGCTGAAAATCGGGTTTTATGCTCGACCAGGGGATTTCACGACTTACCACGCGACCTTAAGTCGCGGCATAAGTCGTCCGCTTTCCTAAGTCGCGGCATAATTCCTAAGTCGCGGCGTAAGTGTAACACCCTCAAATCTGAGATAGCAACTAATTTAAAATTTTCTAAATACATCATTAATATATTATTCTACAATCACAATTTAAGAATTAACCTCAATACACACATTCATTCTATACATACAATCTATGACAAGGACGGGTGCTACTAAACCCAGCAGCAGTTACTAACTCCAACTTGCGGAAGACTTCACCAACTACTTACTCTTGTGTAAGGCTAAGGCTCAACTCTTCGTGAGGCTACTAGAATCCGAACCCCTAACTGGAACATGATGCACATGCCGACAAATAAAAAGGTTAGGCTTAACGCCTAGTGAGTTCAAGAGTTATAACATGAATAAAATATAACTTTAAAATAAAGGAATTCTGTTTAAAGCAAGATCCTTCGAAATATTATACTTCAAAATGGAAACGACACATTTTCCCATAATATGCACTTTTAAAGACAATGTTTCCAAACACACATTTCTTATAAAACGGTGCAACCCGTAACTCGCCCAAACGGGGTCATAGTTCAATACTCAATTTGTGAAAATGTAAATAATACTTCATATCCCAAAGCACCCAAAACACGGGTGGGACATAATACTCGACCCTTAAATAACGGAAAACAATCCAGATAAATATGATACACCATTAAAACATGGAACTGAATCTCAATACTCACGCGACCATAAAATGGAATGAAATCCAAATATCAAAGCACGAACAATTAAATATCCAAAATACATCGGGCCGACAACGGGGGATACCCGTATCCATTGAGAGCAGAGGAACACAAAAGTATGTCACTCAAACAACGTTGATCGTATGACACTTCACGACACGACTGCCCAAGTGCCCCTACGACCTCTTGACAAGTTTCACCCAAAGAGACAACTGACCTTAGCGAACACCACTTAAATTATCGCCAAAGGCTCGGCCCACGGGGGATACAATGAAGGCATTGCCCCACATGGCGAAGGTTCCAAATGCCCATCAGAGGATTACCCATAGTCATAATAGCTCAACCGGACTCAGCCCTCCTAGTGCCTACTCGAAAAGACAAGGTCATAAACCATGAGTCCCGGAGTCCAAACCCGTACCAGTCAACTGACCATCAAATAAGACTGACTTACGTGCCTATGGATCCAATGCAACACAGTCTAAAGTTACACGACTACTCATGAATGACTACAACACTCGAGCCTGTAACTATCAATAATATGCAGTAAAATGCATTAAGACGTAAATCACGATTTGGACTCTACGTCGAGCCATTAAAACCGGACAAATGTCCTCAATACTCATTAACGTCAACACCGAGCCAAAATGCCCGAAAATTCCTTTGACCGACAATTAACGTCCCCACAATTAATGAAATGTCTTTAAACAACGTTTATGAAGACACATACCTCAAAGACGTGATTAACCCAAAACTCAACACGTATTGGGACCAAAGGTTTTCCAAAGGGTTTATGAATGCAAATACACCAAAATGCGTATATCATGAATTAGACTTCATTTGTACAAAATCACCAAAAATGCATAAACCATGCTAATACTTATCAAGATATCCAAATCCCAAATAGGGACATTTTTTGAGATTAAAACGACTCAAGTTTATCAAATATGAAAACTTATCAAAATACCCAACACATTGACAATTATTAAGTAAAGCATATTTTTACTTCAAAATACTCATTTTTGGCATGTACATAGTTTTCACAAAGCAACTTGAACTCACCTTGCTAGATTTAGGCTAAATCTAGATTTTACCCACTTAGAGCTTTCCTTGAAGAAAATTGATTCTCCAAACCAAATCTTCCAAGACCTAGATCCACAAGGTTCCAACCATAAGTATACATATTCCACCATGAATAATCATAATCAACCACAAAGAATCACTTCCCAAACTTTAAACATGAATATCTCAACTGATACCGAAACCCTAACTTCCATAACTGAAGAGAATAGAAGATTACCTTAACCCAAGCTTGAATCCACCAACCAAAACACCTCTAGTTCACCAAAATGGTTACAAACCTACAACCTACGAAAGGAAACACAAAGGGTGGATGAAACCCTAGAAAACTTTGGTGAAGAAGATGAAGAGGGAGAGATGAGGAACTTACCACCACAAAATACTCTTGTATACTCCAATAGACTTCCAATCTCTTGCTAGATCCTTGAATATCTCTCAAAAACGAAACCGTGGCAACTTGAATTGTAACACCCTAATAATCAGAGTAAATTAAAACCTGGAAAACCTGGCAACATGACATTCGTATTGATATAAACCTCCCATAAAGGGGATCAGTCCTTGAGACTTTACAAAACCTGTACAAATATAGGGTTCATCAACAAACTAATCTAGACACCTATATCAAGATTACATCAGTTGACAATTCATACTTCACCAAAAGAATGGGACTTAACAAATGCCCGGATACAATACTAGTCATCTCAAAATGCCTCGAGACTAAACCCGTCTCTCCAAAACCCCGGCAACCCACCGCTAAGGGAAACCTGTTATACACATCATTTGAGAAAAAGTGTTAGGCTTAAAGCCTAGTGAAAACATACAGTTCATAAATCTCGAGAGATATAATCAAATGCATCAAAGTAAATCTTTTCAAAGGTTTAGTTATGCAAAATACAGTTCTTTGATAATAAATGGACAACCGGTCCAAAACACATATTCCGATGACGGGGATTACCCGATTTACCAAGGATTATAGTGGAACACAAAGTAAGCCATAAATTCGAGTTATGAGCTAAATACATGGAACCATGGCCACGAACGCTTCGGTCCGTACTATGATGTGAGGGAGGCCCCCCAAGGAACCAGTCATACTCGTTCGTTAGACTACATTTGACCCATGGCTAGTAACCGACCTCACATAACCGTACCAAGTTGCCCCCGAAGATCAAATGTATCTAACTACAACAGAAGGGGTATATCCTTCCCAGCCATAAGCCGACTCGATACCTAGGGATCCACTAGTATAGTCATGACTTGTCACAATATTTCATGTGACCAACAAAGCTAGATAAATAGCTATCAACACATTTATATTTCAAAATGCCATTTTTCAGACCAATTGCTGGTAAGAAAGAAAATCATAAAACCAGTTTATATACATTATTTCAATAAAGCCACAAACATGGGCAAGTAAAACATCATTCTACTTCTGATAAGGCGGAACCCGTCATTTTAGTCAATACTGATCGGGAACCCCGAAAATCACAAAAAACTTCATTTATATCAAAATGTAGAGAACATAAAATCATACCGTAGAAATACTTCGGATTTCGCAAATAAGAGTTTTGACATGTATAAAGTTTGTAAAATGGTAGTAGGAACTCACCGGTAGGTTTTTAGAATAAAACCCGGAAAACCAGATAACGTTCACGACGTAGAGGTGAAGCTTAAAACACCGACCCCTTGCTAGAAACACCGCAAACTAGCAACCAAACGAAGCCTCGAAGATTGAAAGAAGAAAAAGGAGAAAGAGAAAGAGAGAGACTGAGATCTGAGATATTTTTCAACAAAACCACCAAAATGAGATATTTAACAAAATATCTCATCAGTCCCAACACAGCGCACGACCCGTGCGTTTTCAAAGAAGGGAGGGCGCACGGCCCGTGCGGAAAGCCACTGCCGAGCCCCTGACCCTTGCGCACGACCCGTGCGAAAATCCTGAAGGAAACCTCTTTTTTTTTTAAACAACTTCGCAAAACGGCCAAACGAAATTCGGGGTGTTACATGAATCACCCAAATCGGAGTTGTGGATCAAAAGATATAAAGAAATGAAGTTCTAGGGCTAAAAATCGGGTTTTAAGCTCGAACAGGGCTCCGTGCGGGTTACCGGGCGGGTTAGGTCGCACCACAAGTCGCCCGAATGGGTTAACAGGGCTCCAGGCGGGTTACGGGGCGGCCTAAGTCGCGCCACAAGTCACCCCGTGCACTGTTCGTTCGGTTTCTCCTCGTTCTCTGTTTTGTTCATAACTTCTTCGTTATAGCTCCATTTTTAATCCAGAAAGGACCGTTGGACTCGTAATTGAATCATTTATCCATCAAGACTATAAAATTTAGGATTCGAGTCCAAAATCATATATATTATTTTTTTCCCCTTTAAAACTACTGATTTCAGTATTAACTTTAAATGATGCTTTTCAAAATCAGGGTGGTACAGTAAGTCGCGAGATGCACTGTTCGCCCGATTTTCTTCTCGTTCACTGTTTTGGTGGCCATAACTTCTTCGTTATAGCTCCGATTTTGCTCCGGAAAGAACCGTTGGACTCGTAATTGAATCCTTCATCCAACAAGACTATAAAATCTAGGATTCAAGTCCAAAATCCTATATCTTATTTTTCCCTTACAATTACCGATTTTCCGTATTAACTTGAAACGACACTTTTCGAAATCGGGGTGTTATGATTAATTTTGGGGAAGAAGTTAAAGGTTGGGGAAGAAGATGGGTTGGGGAAGAAGCTAAAGGTTGGGGAAGAAGATGGGTTGGGGAAGAAGATGAGTGATGCATTAATGAGTTGTACACATGCTTAAAGCATGTGTACTCTAAAAACAATTTAATAAAAACTGAAAAAACCCTTAAAAGACGAATTTACCCTTGACTTAACGGACGATTTAACGGAGCTAACGCCAGAGGGACCACTTTCATAGCAAAATCGAAACCTCAGGGATGAAATATGCACTTATTGAAGTTTAGGGACCACTTTCATATTTTTTGGTAAACCACAGGGACCAAATTTGTAGTTTACTCAAAAAATAGAGTAAATGATGGTACCTTGTGCCTAATAATTTGTATTTAAAAGTTTTTTTATTTGTGCTTTATAAATAGTATAGATATAGATAGGGATAAACCGATAATTTCAAAACTATAGAAATAAAAATAGTATTGTCAACAAATTACATGAATGAAAAACATAATCTTTTATTTTGGTCCCTGTGATTTACAAGGATCTCTGAAAGTGGTCCTTAAACTTCAATAACTATAATTATTGTCCCTATTGTTCATATCTTGCTTTGAAAATGGTCCCTCTCACGAACTTTTTTAAATATGGTCGGTTAATTCAGTGTTATTTTCGTCATTTTACCCTTTTTTGTCTTTTCATAGTTTTTTCTTTTACCTTTTTCGTCTTGTAGCTACCCCACCCCATGTACCCCTACCTCACTTCTTCTTCCTCATATATCCTCACCACTCCCTCGTTGGCGACCTATTTTCCGGTCATCTTGTCCGGTGGATTCCCCCATTTGTCGACCTAGTTGCTATATGTGTGTGTGTGTGTGTATGATTAGGTTCCGATGAGAATTTGAGGTTAACGTGAAAAGTGGTTATCAACTGTTGGTTTTGAAATGGATACACATTAGGATGAGATGCACCTAAATAAGATACACCAAATCAATTCATTTCTAAGCCACAATTTATATAAGGACATTTTATTAAAATTGATCAACAATTCAGATCCACTTACCACACAATCCTTCGCCTATCTAAAATAAGGGATTTATTTGATAAATTGGATTTGGGTGATCCAGACCGCCTTCCGCCCAGTAGTCGTAGTTTATATTTTATAGTACAATTTTTTTAGTTTCACAAAAATACTGACAAATGTCTATATTGAATTGATTAAATTAGTTAGTTCGCCCAAACCAATTAGAACTGGATTGGTCGTTTGGACCGAATTTTTTTTCCTTCAAATTCCAGATTAAAAAAACACATGTAACTGTTAATGACAAGAAAATACACATCAACTCCTCGTGTTAAAAACACTGATAAAAAAAATAGTTATTTAAAAAAGAAAATTACATAGTAATAAATAATTTTTTAATTTGGTGAAATGTTTTTTTTTTCTTTAAATGGAGCTTTCCGATTCAGGCGATCTATTCATACTATGGACCAGTGCCTGTACGATAGCATTGAAATATGACCTTAACAAAACCATGTTTCCTTTTCCCTGAGACGTTAGTGGTTGTAATAACGATAGGTTTGCAGAGTATCTATCAAAAGTAGGAATGTGCATTGGACGGGTTCGAACAGGCATACCCAAATTCCAATAAGATTTCAGATATGGAAACCAAGCCCTGAATTTTGGGTTCCGACTTCCGGATTGCTTTGGGTTTGCCGGATTTCGGGTTGGGTTGATTGGGTTCGGGTTAGTTATATGCAAAAACAAACACTTTTCTTTATTTAACATCAGTTAAAATTGTACCAATTAGAGACAAGTGTTTAGACTAGCTCGGACAAATGTACCAAACGGGATAAAAATTGGCATATGATGTCCTCAATCTAGACCGCACGTCATTTTTGAACCATTTTTCTAGTCGGGTAAAATAAAAATCAATCTCTTTTCCCAAATAAGATAAAGACCGGTCATATTTTTTCGGGCTAGATAAATACGAGACCCATTTCCCCGAACAAGATAAGAGCCATACCGGACCAACCTGGGCCTTTTCAAATCATATTGACCAAACTTTGCAAAATCATACTTTTTCAAACTATATTGACCAAATTTTGCAAAATCATACTTTTTTTCAAATAACTGTTGCAGATTTTCACTTGTAATCCTATGATCTTCTCCAACATGTATGCTATATTTTATTTCTCTTATTTCAAATTTGGATATTTCTCCGTTATCTCTTGTACTTTTCTCTATTTTTAGAAGAAAATTTAAAACAACTCTTAGAGCAAACTTTTCCCAAATATCCATAATTTTTAAAATAACATAATTGTTCGAGATGATATAACACCAGGGGCGGATCTAGTTGCATTTTAGTGGGGGGATGGGCCCCCATTAAAAAGAAAAAAAAATGAATTTTTTAGGGTAAAAACTTGGATTTTTAGCTTTCTATCTTAGGGGTTGTTTATCAAAATTTCTATTAAGTCCTGTATGGATAAATCTGTCTGTTCGGATAAATTTGTCTGTCTGGATAAAAATATGTTGTTGTTTACTTTTTCACCTGAATAAATGATTTGAATGGCATAAATGTCCGATCTACCCCTCAAAGAAAACATGTGATGTTTAGTGTTGTTTACTTTTTTTAAACATGTTTGAACCAATTTAATTTTGTTCATGGGGACAACACCTCCCTTCCCTACTTAGTCAATAAGCCATTTTTGTCTGAGTGAATAAGCCACAAGTAAACACTCCAAACGTCTGCGCGAATAAGTCATTTTTGTCATTAAGCTCAATAAGCCACAAGTAAACACTCCCTTAATGTCTCCCCCATTAATTTTTCGTCCAGGACCCCATCAACCAAAAAAAGTGTCTCGAAGTCGACAATAAAACCAAAATTAACTCTCGAAATCGATTAAAAAACCAAAAAAGTCCTTCGAAATCGACAAAAAAACCTTAAAAATCTCTTAAAATCAACCACAAAAACTTTAAAAGCCCTTGAAACGTTAGATTTAGGCTAAAAATACATCAAACAACTTTACGAACATTTAAGTTACCTTAAAGGTGCCCCACCAGGAAAAGATGGATCTGCCACTGTATGACACTGTCTCTTGTTTCATTTTAACTCAAAGTTTGGAGTGATAGATATAACCAAAACCATAAATATTGGTTGGTAAGAATTTTGGTCTAAAATGGCATCCAGCTATGTACTCTTTTTTTGGCTATTTACCTAGCTACCCCTCCCTATTGGCTATAACAAAATAAATGAAAGCAAGTTGAGGAGGGCAAATTTGGACCCATTATCTCATGTATGCCACAAAATCATGAATGCAACCTTCAATTAAACAGCTGTAAACACCCAAATACCACTTAACAACCTTACAATTATCATGCTTTATTCCAAATATGTCCTCCTCATGCTATAAACTATTTCAAAAATTATTATATTCACAAAATTAAATAAAAATATTAATAAAATTGTAAAATAAATTATTATATTTCAAAGGTGACAAATGACAACAGATCAAAATGATTTATTATGTAATTGAGTAAAATTTTAATACGGGTTAAAGTAGGTCTCGTTGGTTTAAATTCTAAACTGACTTGTTAACATGGTGTTGTCTGTTTTTGTTTGTGTAAATAATTGATACAGTAAACATGATTATAAAAATATTAACGTATTTCGTAAATGCTGATATTTGTGAGCTAGTTGTTTTCATAAAACACAATAGCCGTAAATTTTTTGCCCTTGGGGACGAACTCAGTTAGCAAAGATACAGAACGATTTTGTTTAAGAAAAAAGTTCAAAAAAACCCAATAAACTATTTCATTTTGAATTATTAAGTCCCTAAACTATTTTTTTGAATGAAAAAAATCATTAAACTTTTTCATTTTGAATGATTAAGTCCCTTAACTATTTTTTCGAATGAAAAAACCATTAAACTTTCTAATTTTGAATGATTAAGTCCCTAAACATTTTTTTTGAATAAATAAACCATCGAACTTCTGAAAATTGGTTAACTTTTTTTTAAAAACAGTCGTATCGCTCCACCTTGCCACTCCCCGTTGCCTGAACATTGTTCGTTCTCCATATTGCCTAACACGTTGTTGCCTCTGTTATCGATGTCCCTCTTTTTGATCTATAAAAAGAGGAAGAATCAAAAGATAACCGGTTACAGATAGTTTTTTTGGGTTAAAATGTTGTAAGTAACCAATTTTTAGAAGTTCGATGATTTAATTTGTTGAAAAAAAATGTTCAGGGACTTAATAATTCAAAATAGAAAAATTTAATGTTTTTTCATTCAAAATGAGAAAGTTTAATGGTTTTTTATTCAAAAAATTAGTTTAGGGACTTAATTATTCAAAATGGAATAGTTTGTTGAGTTTTATTGAACTTTTTCTTTGTTTAAATACAAAACAGTTTGAATCATGTAGGAGAGAGGCTTGAACCCATCTGCTAGCCTTAACACTGTGTTCTCGAAACTCATTTAACGAAGGAAATGAAAGGAAATGGAGAGAAAGGGGAGGAAAGTAAAAAAAACTCGTGTTCTCGAAACTTTTTTAGGAGAGAAAGAAAAGGAAACGGAAGGAAAGAATTGATAACTTTCCTCCCAAACCTTTCCTTCCAAATGTGGGAGGAAAGGGAAGAAAAGGAAAGGAAAGAAAATTAAAACTATTTAAAAAAATTATTGAAATTATTAAAATTACCAAACTACCCAATTTTCATTATAAATAATATATTTTTATAAGGGTATATTTGTAAATATGACATCTTTTCTTTTCTTTCTCTCTTGTTCAAAAACATGGAAAAATTATTTTCTTTCTTTTTCTTTCCTTCATTTTCCTTCCATTTCGAGAACACAAATGAAAACTTTATTTTCCTTTCCTTTCCTTTCCTTTCTTTACTCTCCCTTTCTTTTCCATCAATTTCTTTTCCTTTCTTTTCTCTCCAGATTAGAGAACACAGCGTAAGTGCTAATTCAACTCTGAAGTTCTTCATCACATGTGGTTACTAGAGGATGAGTACCGTGTTTGGATTGCAGGTAATCAACCTTTTTCTCAAAATTAACCATTAAAAAACTGATCGTACATGTAGGGTTCAATAGTTATTTCGTCATTCATTACTTGTCTTCAATGTTACATATTAATCATAAATCACTTTATATTTTCATATAGGGGAGGCTAATTGCACTCAATTTTTTGCTAAGTGCACCTTTATGATTGAAAATCATGATTGTGTTTTTTTTTGTTTTTTGTCTTTTTGTTGTCTTTTTTTTTATTTTGTTTACCTTTATTATATATTTTTATTTATTTGTATTATATAGTTTAAAAAGTTTCTTTTTTTTTACTTTTTGGTTTTATTTAAAAATAAATAAATATTTATAAATATAAATATTACTAATTTTTTTTTATAAATAGAACATAAAATAATCTATATATTACATTTGATTATTCTAAAATAACATTATCCGTAGTACAATTAACATGTAAAAGTTGCATGTACTTTTGTATTCGCTCTGAATACGGGATATCTCATCCAGCAACGCACGGATAACTATTCATCCAACAATTTAGTCGAGTTGTTTGCACGATCCAGCAGCCCATCCAACAGCCCATCCACTCTGAATACGGGGTAGCCCATCCAACAATTTCAAGGAGAGACATCTCAAACATGTTTATTTTATAGGTGGCATCCATCAACAACATATGTGGAAATACATTTGACTAACATAAAGAAAAATACATTTTACAAAGTTATAATAAAATCAAAAGTTACAAATTTTATAAATTTATAAAATCAAAACACACACACACACACACACACACACATATATATATATATATATATATATAAAGATGGGTCAGGTTCAAGGGAAAACTGAGGAACACCTTAATAGTCATTCATCTGGACGGTATGCACTTGTGCATACAAGTAATTTGTAACATGCACAAGTGCATAAAACCAAAAAACACCTTAATTTACTTGTATGCACAAGTACATACCGTCCACATGAATGACTACCAGGGTGTTCCTCAGTTTTTCATTTTTTTAAGGTTTTCCCTTGAATTTCCCTCATAAAAAGATAATGTGTATATATATATATATAAACAAAAATAATATATATATATATATATATATGTAAAGTGAAATGACATTTTCTTTAAAAATAATTGTCACATAAATAAATGTATTCAACACCCATTCAATGGGTGCAAATGTGGTTAACTGGTTACTAAAGGATGAGTACCGTACCGTGTACATAGGTAATCAACCTTTTTCTCAAAAATAACCATTAAAAATTGATCGTACATGTAGGGTTCAATAGTTCTTTCGTCATTTAGTACTTGTCTTCAATGTTACATATTAATCATAAATCACTTTATATTTTCATATATATATATATAGAGAGAGAGAGTGTGTGTGTTATTAAGCCCCAAACGCGGTCCCATGCACCGAAACTTATTTTCGTAAGTAGAATATTTTTGGGGCATGAAAGATGCACCCGCAAAACTTTGAAGGGTGCTCTAGGATATTTAAAAATACAATGAACATCAACAAAAAAAACCGAAAAAAGGTTGCTCGATCGAAATCAACTTAAAAAAACCAAAAAAGTCTACTAAGATCAACCAAAACACCGAAAAAATCCATTGAAATCAACCACAAAACTTAAAAATCTCTCAAAATCAACCAAAAATACTTTTGAAAAAAAAACCCTCGAAAACGTTGGAACTCTCCTAAAAACACATCGAACTATTTACAAGCCTTTGATTCACCTTAAAGTTATACCCGCTTAGCAAAAAATTATGAATCCACCACTCTATATACATGTATACATATATCACATATTTAAAATGTTTGTAAATAAAATATTAAAGTAATAAAAGGGGTTCCAAATTCTAAAAAACAGATATACTGTCACTATTAAAACAGCCAAGCAACTTACAAAACCAACTATTTATAAACCAAAAACATCCCTTCCAAATAATCAATGTGTCCTCTTTCAACACTTAAGAAAAATGACATTTTTGCAACAAAGTTCTCTTCTTTCATGTTTCATCATCTTTAGCAGTTCCTCACTGCTCCTAGTTTCGTCTCGAGGCCCGGTTTATAAGCCTCCGAGCGTCGAGCGGTTAACCGATCGTTTCCATCCGACACCCGTCTCCGCAAAGATGTCAACTTTCTACGGATCATCGAACATTCGTATGAAAAACAACGGGTCATATGCTGATATTATCCTAGACAAAAACTCAGGTAAATCCCGATGTGGTTCTCACCCGTGTATCAAGATTTCTTGATTTTAATTAAGACGGTAAGTAACGTAAACTGTTTTCGTAACTCGAAACGGTTTTCGGGATTTGGTTTTTTAGGATCTGGATTGGTTTCAAAGGATAGATATCACCATGGGTTCTTTAGTGCTGCTGTGAAGCTACCAATGGGGGTTACTTCAGGAGTAGTACTAGCTTTCTATGTGAGTTCGTCTACTCTTTGCAATTGATTTTAGATTTATTCAAGGGTTTCAGGTCGGCTAGACTTGGACTACATACATAGAGGGAGGACAATAATTATTTAAAAGAACACGAGAACTAATATAAAAACATTACTGATTTTACATTAACGCGAAAAAAAGTCACGCGGATCTGAAGCCCAAAGTCCCTTTTTTCGTGTGTTAATGTAAAATCACTAATGATTTCGTTAGTTCTCGTGTTCTTTTAAATATGTACCGTTCTCGTTTGAACCCGACTTTACATATATATATATATATATATATATAAGATTAGGTTAATTTGATAAATGCTAAAAATATGAGAAATAAAAAAAATGATCCTAGCCCTTTATCTAGTCAACATTTGCGGCTTTGACCGTGAAACATGTGATAATTCCTTGTGTGGTCTGTAGAAGATAGATGAGTAGTTTCGTAAAATATGTAGGACGAGTTCATATATGAACCTGTATGATTCACATATGAATTATATGAATTCATATATGAACTATACAGTTAATTAGTTCATATGTGAATCACAAAGGTTCATATATGATTATGAATCAGTTAAAAAAAGTTATATGTGAATTACACTAGTTCACATATGAACATATAGTTCATATGTGAATCACACAGGTTCATATATGAACCCGTCCAATGTATTTGTAAAAATTACGAAACTATCATTCTATTTTTTAAATAGCCACAATTTTTGATCGATCAAAGCCATAATTGTTGATCAGTCAAAGTCTCAAAGACGCAATATTTGACCAGTCAAAGTCGATCTTGACTGAATGAAAAGCTATGATTATTTCTCTATGTCTCATATATTTAACATTTCTCAAATGAACCTCTCCATATATATATATATATACATATATATGAACCTCTCCATATATATATATATACATATATATGAACCTCCATTCTCTTATAAGGGCTCTTTTGAAAAGTATCTAATGGGGTTTCACGTATATTCTTGCATGGTATCAGAGTTAATGTCTACAACTTTAAGGACTCGACAATCTAAGACAATCTGTAATTGTCTAGCCCTCCCTTGACTGTGAAAATCGGTGCCCATATAGACTTTGTTGGAGGGGCGTGTTAGAGTCCCACATCGATTAAACTTTGATCATTCTCTTCTCAATATATGTTTGAATTCATTCTTTTCTCAGTGGCTCTTTAATGGGGCTCTACATATACTTTAACTATTAGTAAAATGTCTAAAATACCCTTGTTTTTGGAGTGTAATCTAATGGGATTCCACATATAATTTGATTGTTAGTGAAATGTCTAAAATGCCCTTGTCTAAAATGCCTTTGTTTTATTAAGAGTAATGTAATGGGGTTCTACATATATTCTTGCAAATTGTCTATTAGTGAAATGTCTAAAATACCCTTTTGTGTTATGTTGATGATGTTTAGATGTCGAATTCCGATGTGTTTCCGCACAACCACGACGAGATCGATTTCGAATTGCTTGGGCATGAGAAGAGAAAAGAATGGGTTCTTCAAACAAACATTTATGGCAATGGAAGTGTTAAAACTGGGAGAGAAGAAAAGTTCTATCTTTGGTTTGACCCTACACAAGACTTTCATCAATACACCATTCTTTGGAACAAACATCACATAGTGTAAGTTTCATCATCATCATCATCTAACCCAAGGTTTAACCATGGTTAATTAAGTTAACTTTAACTAATTAACCATGGTTGATTGGGATGTCATATGGTTAAGCTTTGAGTCACATGATATATAGACACAATTTTAATATAAATCACTACAACAAAATTGATTTTATAGGACCAAACTATAAAACATTATGTCTAAAAGCGCTATAATAGGTTTTATAAGATATTTTTAGGCGTTTTAACAAATTTTTTAGGACGTTTTTAAAATAAAGCGTTCTATTAGCTATTTTATAAGACAGTTTTGATAATTGTCCTATAAACTCATCTTTTTATATGACACTTGTGTTTATAGGATATATTTTTTTAAAAATAGTATCGTATAAAATAACTAATACAACACCTTACTTTTTTAAAGCGTCCTAAAAAACTTATTCAAACGCCTAAAAGTGTCTTATAAACCTATTGTAACACTTTTAGATATAACGCTTTTGGGTTTGGTCCTATAGAATATTTTATTAGGATGTTTATATATTTTAAACGTCTAATAAAACCAATTTTATTGTAGTGGATTTTTCATCATAATCTTAACCTAAAGTTTAACCTCGTAAAACCAAAGAGCTTAGTTACGGTTATTGTTTGTCAATGCTTATTTTTTTTAATTTTGACGGATTATATAATACAGGTTTTTAGTAGACAATATACCAGTAAGAGAAGTAATCCACAACCAAGCCTCGTTTTTTGTATACCCGTCGAAGCCAATGTCGTTATACACAACGATATGGGACGCCTCAGAGTGGGCCACACACGGAGGAAAATATCCTGTGAACTACAATTACGCACCCTTTGTTGCATCATTAGGAGAGTTCGAAATTGAAGGTTGTTTGATGCCAAAAACAAACTCATCGACCATGGGTTCGTGTTTGATGAGTTCGCCTCTTTCGAGTTCAGATCCCGTAGAAGGAGGCGATTTTATAAAACTGACAAGACAACAAACTGTTGGTATGAATTGGGCTCGAACCAAACATATGTTCTACTCTTATTGTAAAGATACATCTAGATATAAAGTTATTCCACCAGAATGCAATGCTTAGTTAGGGGTCACTTTTTTGGCCCTCTATATTTTTTTATTTTCTATATTCATGTATACGATTTTTATAATGATAATTATACCCTTATTAATTTTGTTCAAGAATAAATCAAAACGTTTGTTATGAGATATAATTCAATAAAACTATATATATATTTTTTTATTTATTTATTTTTTTGAAAAAATATATTTTTTTATTATAAACCGATATCTATTTTATTTGATACACAAGTTTCAAGCTACATGACATCGATTAATTTGGATATGATATTTTTTACATAATATAATTTAAAGCAAGTTACGGATTTGGTCCTTGTAGTATGTTGATTTTTATGAAATTGGTTCTCATACTTCATTTATTATGGATTTTGTCCTTATGGTATGCACTTTCTGTTGTATTTGGTCCATTGACCAAACGACCGTCTACCAAATCCGTTAAAATCAAGAGCAAAATAGTCCCTTTTTTGCCTTTTTTCTTTATTTTAACAATTATTTTAAAAAATGAGGATTTCGTCCTATAGTTTTGAAATTTCAATTTTCGTTCTTATGGTTTGCAATTCATTAATATCTTCGTCTTTGGGGCTAATTACTACTTTTAAGTATGGGGTTCTTAAATAGAAATGAATTGTAAATCATATGGACGAAGAAAGCAATCACATTTAAATCATAAGAACGAAAATAATAATGAATTGTAAACCATGAGAATGAAATTTTTAATTTCAAAATCATAGGGACAAAAATAGAAAATTTCAACACCACAGTGACGAAAAACATAATTTACTCTAATATTAAAGATGATTTCTAGTGATTTTTTTTAGTTTGTGGTTGGAGTTGATTTTTTATATCATTAACGATGTGCTTTCGAAACTTATTTTATAAAGGAAAATAAATGGAGTGAAAAAGAGGAAAGTAAAAAAGAATTGTATTCTCGAAACCCTTTTAGGATAGAAAGGAAAAGAAAGGAAAAAAAAATAATGATAAGTTTTCTTCCAAATATTTTCTTTTAAATGTGGGATGAGATGGAAGGAAAGAAAATTAAAACCCTTTAAAGATTATTAAAATTACAAATACATTTTTTCTTTTTTCTTAAAATTTATTTGTATTTTTTAGTAATCTAAAGGACATATTACTAAAAATATGTTAAAGGGAAAAACAAATGAAACAACAATATGGAGAGAATAACAATAAGACAGAGAGATGAAGTCTATATTTCTCATTAATCATAAGTCTTTTAAATAGGGAGGAGTTACAAGTAGATAGTTAGAAGATATTTCAGTTATAATCTAACTCTAATATATTTATCTCTATCTCTATCGTCATATCCTTTAGACGATGACACACTTATCCTACAACACTCTCCCTTGTGTCGAGTTAAAGGAGTGGTGGTGCACAGTTGTTGCCTCGTTAAAACCTTACGCCAAAATAAAACCCCGTGGGAAAAAATAAAAATATGACGAAGGAAAGAGTACAACGCACCAGCTTCTTTGCAATACATAGACTTATCCTTCAGTCTAGTTTTCTCTTAGATTCATACTTTAATCTTGAGAGTTAGGAAAGCATGATGGTATATAAACAGTTGCCTCGCTAAAACCTTACACCAATGAACAAAACCCAATGGGAAAAATAAAACCTTGGTTGAAGGAAAGAGCACAACATACCAATATCAAATATATAGTAGACTCCCCCTTTTGTCTACTACTCCCCCTGATTCGTGCATTAATCAAGAGAGTTTGGAAAACATTTCCATTTTACTTTTTACACGTTTCCCAATATATGGTTTTAGGTAATGACTTGGTAAAATATGTCACATTCTTTTGACACCTTACTTGATTCACTTGAATCTAAAGGAGAGTCTTTTATTGTTGATTGTATAGAAACTTAAGCAGAATATGCTTTGTGTTATTACCTTTGATGTATCTTATGTTCATTTCTTCGATACATGATGCATTATTTCCATATATGCAAGTAGGATACTGGTTGAACCCAAAATTACTAACTCCTCTAATATATGTAATGATAGTCCTTAATCATATACATTATTTTATTATCTCATGGAGAGTAATATTCTTGGATTAGTTCAAGGAGGTAGTTACAAAGGATTTCTTAGTTTACTTCCAAGCAATCGACGTGTTCCTTGTGGTAATTCTTTATCCAGTTTGGGAACAACCTTTGTATGGGTCAGACAGATACCTAATATCAGCAAACACATACCAAGACATTATTTGGTGTTTTTCTATAAGAGCTAGTACTTTTGCTGCTTACATTCTAAGTAGGTATTGAAGTTCTATTATCAATTCCATTTTTCTTTCTATAGGGAAAGTATATACCCATGTCAATGGTTCCAAAAGATTAATTTGATATCATTCCAATGACTTTGCGTTGGCGCTGAGCTAAATCTAGCTAACAAGTTCACTGAGAAATACAATATATGGTCAAGTGTATTATGTTAAGTACGATAGTGCACATATTGTACTTAGATAGGGAATTCTAACTCCCAACATTTTTCGTCATCATCCTTTAGACGAAATGGATCTTTCCTTATATCCGACACTTCGACCGATCATGGGAGTGCTAACCGGATTCGCTTTATCCATATTAAATTGCCTGATTATTTTCTGGACATATGCGATCGGTGAATTAATATTTCACAAACTCGGTGTCCTAGCTCAAATATCTAGACAAAACCAAGTCTTCCCAAGATATTTCCTCTCAAAATCATATTTCAAGTAGCTTGTGGTTCCTCTCATTTCATCAAGAGTGCCTATTATGTTCATAACATTGACATATAGAGCTACTTTGAAAACCTGAAACTTATTTTCCGTAATAAATACGCAAGAGAACAGTTCATCGTTCTTATATATCCTTTCCCAATCAAGTATTCCATTAGGCGGGTATACCACGTCCGCTTAGATTGCTTTAATCTATAAAGTGGGCGTTTCAATTTTATTGCAAACGCATTTCGTGGTTTAGAGTTACTTGATTTTGTTAATGTAATATCATCAAGTACTTTTATATATCTCTAAATCTAGATCCCCGTAGAGATATGTGGTAACCACATTCATGAGCTACATTTCCAGTCCTTTGAAAACTATTAGGTTAATTAATTAGCAGAATGTTATAACGTCCATCACGAGAGAGTAAGTCTTCTCATGGTCAATCTAGGGCGTTGTGAGAAACCTTGCGCCAAAGGAGAGCCTCATACATTAGGACTTCTGATAACACCAATTTTTGGTGTTATTTTCATATCACTAATTGGGTAAAATTGCTTTTTCCAAGTAAATTTAGTAGAATTTTACGATTTAAATCAAGTCTTTCAGGATTATGCATCATGTTATGAGATAGCCAAGAATGAAGGTGAAAAGTACTTTTCCGAACGATAATCGAGCATAATGTCCGTCAAGTCCAAACCCGAGAAGTGACTGGTGAAAAAGTGAAGTTAAGAAGGATTTTTCAAGCCCAATTGTAAGCAAAAATCAGTGGCTGAAGTACCTTTTGATGTGGGTTGCTGAAGCTGAACCCACGGAGCAACCTACCAGAATGAAAATTAGGGTACCTTTTGATGTGAGTTGCTGAAGCTAACCTACGGAGTAACCCACGAGAAAGGGGTTGGACGTTTTTAATGGTTATCTTTTAGGGTTTTCATACACTTATCATATCATTATCAAGGGGGCGACGGGAGGAAGCAAGGAGACATACTTTTGGGCGATTTTAGCAAGAGGAGAACACGAGATTGAAGCTTGGAAACATCTTTGGTCACGATTCTTACACGAATTCTTCCAATTCTTCGTCGGTATTACACATTCAAAAGAGAGTTTTTCAATCTTTGATGTTTGAGAGAACTTTTCTTAGATCTATGAATTCTTCTAGTATTTTCTTGCTTAATACCCGCGACATGAACTAATCTTTAGATGTTGGGGGTTGGTTTGATTATGGTTTAAGCTTGTGAACATGTGATTGGGAGTTTTTATCAGTTTTTCCTAACTAATGAAGCATATGATTTGGGTTTTAATGCTTTTGTGAGTCTGATCAACTTTCATCTGATTTGTTCGTTATAAATTAAGTTCGAGAGAATTAATTGTTAACAATAACTTGAATTATATGCCTAAGGTGAGAAATTGGATAGAGATATACCAACTAAACCTTAATATCATAATAATCTGGAACTTAATGTGTTTTGAATTCATGTGTTAAGATCGAGAGATGAGACTTGTGCTTTCAAAATAAAATCCGTTGTTGCTTGAGAAAGAGCAACGGTGATTTCACAGATTAGATTTTAATTAAAGGGTTTAACTGATAATTGCTTTCAAGAATATTGTTCATTAGTGAAAACCATAGGATTTCCAACCCTCAACTATTTGTCTCCATAAAAGTTTCCAAAGTCGTTATTTGAATAGTGTGTCTATTTGATTTATTTTTATTAGTATTTAGTTAATTATTCCTAAAAATTCAACCTTTTGGACAGTTCAGTTAATAGTGAATATAGTCATTGTAATACTCAGTTCCTAGTTCCCTTGGTTCGATACTCGTACTTCTAAGTATATATTACTTGATTCAACCCGTACACTTGCGGTTAGATTAGGGGGGTGTAAACCCGCCTATCAAGTTTTTGGCGCCGTTGCCGGGGAACTAGTTTGCACTGATAGCACTACCAGATATAAGCGCTATTACATTGGACATTTTATTTTTTTTATTCTATTTTCCGCACATTCCGTGATCCCTCTTTTCCTTGTTTCAGACAAGAAAAAAATCCATATAATGGGAGAGGAAGCACCAGCAAGAGTGCCGATGAGATCGTTTGCCAATCCTAACATGGCAGTTATTAACAGAGGTATTCAATCCCCTGCAGTAGCAGCAAACAACTTTGAGATAAGGTATGGCACGATCCAGATGTTACAACAAAATCAGTTTGGTGGAGCACCAACAGAAGACCCCCATGCACATCTTCGTTCATTCGAAAAGATCTGTAACACATTTAAGATCAACGGAGTGTCAGACGATGCTGTTAAACTGAGGTTGTTCAACTTCTCACTGAAGGGAAGGGCACAAATTTGGGAAGAGAGCCTACCCAATGGTCAGATTACCACTTGGGCCGACATGACTGCATCGTTCCTTCAGAAGTTCTTTCCACCAGGTAGAACAACCCAACTAATGGCTGAAATTACTCACTTTGCTCAATGGGACCAGGAGACACTCTATGAGGCATGGGAAAGGTATAAGGACATGCTCAAAAAGTGTCCACATCACGGGTTACATGGTTGGGTTATCATCCAGACTTTCTTTGGTGGACTTCACCCGCAGTACAAGAATGATATTACTGCAGCAACGGGTGGTGCCTTGATGAACAAGACTTATGAAGAGGCAGTTGAGCTGATTGAAAATTTGGCTGAACACAGTTATGCCACTCCACGATCCGATACCAGACGTGTAACTAATGTTCAGGAATCTGATGAGCTAAAGGCGATAAAAGCTCAACTGGTCGCCATCACAAATCAGCTGAACGGAGCTTCCATCCAACCTGCTCATCACTATGAGGGAGACATTCCCAATTTGTTCCCTGCTTCTCATGAACCTGAACAGGTTCAATTCTTACAAAATCGAAACAATCGCCCTCGGAATGATCCATTCTCTAATACCTACAATGAAGGGTGGAAGAGGCATCCCAACCTCTCATGGAATCAACCTCAAAATCAACCGAGAGAGACTATGGGACAACAACAACAACAGTGTGGTAACAATTCTAATTTTAATTCTTCTTCTCATGCTAATAATGTTTATCGTCCCCCAGGTTATAATCAGAGAAGGCTTGATGAAGGACAATCTGGAGAGAAGAAGCCGGGATTAGAAGATGTTTTGATGAAGTTCATCTTAAAGATGGACAATACTGTCGAGGAGATTACTTCATCTGTAAGCACTTTGACAACCACCGTGAGCACAGTAAAGGCGGCAACTGATCAGAATACAACTTCCATCCAAATCTTAGAGAGACAGATCGGTCAGATAGCTAAAGCTCTACAATCCCGCCCTCAGGGTCAATTCCCTAGTCAGACTGAAAGAAAACCGAGAGAGCATTGCAATGCCATTCATATTAGGAGTGACAAGGAATTGATAAAGAATCCTACCCGAGAGCATGTGATGACTGAAGAAGTAGAGGCTGAAGATGTTGGGACGAAATGTGGGGTAACTACTGATATTACTGATCCAAATGAGCCAAAGGAAAAAGGTGTGACACCTCCATCAAAGCCGATAGTCAACCCGTATGTGCCACCGCTACCTTTTCCGAATCGGTTGAAGGCACACGAGGATAAGGAACAGTTCAAGAAATTTCTTGACATTTTCAAGAAGCTACACATCAATATTCCATTTGCAGAGGCACTTGCACAAATGCCAACATATCTCAAGTTCATGAAAGACATCTTGTCCAAGAAGAGGAAGATTGAAGATCATGCAACAATTGCACTTACCGAGGAGTGCAGTGCAATCATTCAAAATAAGATTCCTCCGAAGCTTCAAGATCCAGGGAGTTTCTCTATACCTGTGCAAATTGGAGTTTTTCATTTTGATAAAGTGTTATGTGACTTAAGAGCAAGTATTAATTTGTTACCTTTATCCATTTTTTCAGGAAACTTGGCTTGGGGGAAGTAAATCCAACAAACATGACACTCCAACTTGCAGATAGATCAGTGAAGTATCCATACGGAATCATGGAAGACGTGTTGATAAAGGTCGGAAAGTTTTACTTTCCAGTTGATTTCGTAGTTCTAGATGTGGAAGAAGATGTTGATGTGTCATTAATTTTGGGAAGACCGTTCTTAGCCACAAGCAAAGCTTTGATAGACATGGAAGAAGGTGTGATGACTTTCAGAGTTGGTAATGAAAAAGTAACCTTCCACGTCCTTAAAAGCGTAGAAGATAGAGCTGAACTGGAAAGGCGATCGATTGGATCAGAAACGGGTGATGATGAGAAAACGGATGTGAGGAAAATCAGGAAAAGTTGTATGTGTGGGCATTTTAGTTCCGCAAGCGATACCGAGCCAAACTGAGAGCCACAAAAGGTCGTGCCACGACCCTAACTAAGGCGCTAGGTGGGAGGCAACCCACTAGGTGTGTCGTTTTAATTTTTCGTTGTTTTTTTTTCGGTGTTCGTAGGAGTTGTGTTTTGTTTCGTTGTAGGTCTATCGTGATTCGGAGAAGTTCCCGCGCTACGCGGTAAGTTATTTTGGTTTTGGGTTAAAATTGGAGAGAAAAGACGGAAATTGAGAGGAACAAACGCTTGAGATAAATGCATTTTGGTACCATGTGTTTGAAGTCGAGAAAAGGGTTTGAGAGATAATAATGAGGAGGTTCATATTGGGTTTAAAATGATGTTTAAAAGGGGGTTTTAAAAAATGGTTTAAATTGGTGTTAAAGTGGATTTAAAATCGTGTTTGGATGGTGATTTTCCATAAAACCAAACAACCTTCACCGTGGCTTGTTTCGTGAGTTACCACCTCCAACCCACGGACTAACCCACGGTAGTTGCTGCCCTCTCCTTGATCTCCAGCCCACAAACAGCCCCCAACGCGACTTTGTTGATCCAAACTCTCTCAGTGATTTGATAACGACCCTCTTTATACTTAGTGAAAATTACGTTATTATATGTATTAGTGTTTCATCATCAGCGATCAGACTGAGTCTGATCAGTTATCGCTGATGACCTTTCTGTAAACATTTAATATGTATGTGTTTCACTTTCAGCAATCAAACTGAGTCTGTTCAGTCATCGCTGATCGTTTCCCATGTAACACTGTTAACGTAATCCCTGAAGACAAGTCTCGCGTCAACATAGTTCATAGCTGAATCGAAGACAAAGCCACTGAACAATAGATAAGTCTACTAATGACCTGATGCGGATATCAGCGAAGACCAGACGAATCTACTTACGCGAAGAAGCCTGAGGAAAAGCTTCAGCGATAGCTGAACTTCTTTATCTCTGGAAGAAGAGATACTCAGCGATCAACGATCACAAAGCTTATACCTCAAGTTTTCTTTTGTCTTACCTTGCACAACCAGTACGATGTGTCAGAACGGACAAGTCTCTGCTACAAATCGTACAACAACTCTGTCAACTACACTGTTCATAAAGCGGCCAAAAGCATGTCTCCAAAAGTAAGACTCCCAAAGCCAATCTATGAATGCCACGTGTAAAGTACCCTGCCATGCATTTAATGCATAGGGTATAAATAGGAAGCTCACCCCTTCATCTGAAGGTGTGCTCAATCCTTGAACTCCATAATAGAAACCCTTGTTTTCTATCTCTCTAAAATCCCCCATTCTCTGAATTTCTTGTGCAACCATCTTAGTGTTTCCTAAGTTTGTTTAGATTGAGTCTGTCTTAATCTTATTCCGCAACAAACTTGTAAATTGTATTTTGATTTATCAATAAACAATTTATTAAACCTTAATTTATGTGTTTGTATTCAACCCCCCCCCCCCTTCTACAAACTTGTTAAGCACCTTCGGGACCAACAAGTGGTATCAGAGCAGTTTGTTTAATCTAATAAACAAGATCTTGCTGTATACTCTTTCTTGCTATTCTAAAATGGCACTAAACACAAACACAAACTACTATGATAATGGTTCACTTTCTAAACCTCCTCGATTTAGCAGAGATAACTTTTCTCTATGGAAAAATCGAATGATGCTATTTCTTGAAGGTGCGGATCCTACTATACCTGAATATATAGAAAACGGACCCTATGAACCTGTTAGAATTATAGCTGCGGTTCCCGCTACTGCCACCACTGAAGCTGTCCCTGAACGATATGTTATTAAGGAAATAAGACAGTGGAGTGATGAAGATAAAAAGAAGGTAGGCATAGATGCAAGAGCAAAGACCATTATATCAATGGCTCTGCCTGATGAAGTTTTCCATTCCATCATGCATCTAAAAACTTCTAAAGAAATGTGGGAAACCATATGTGTTCAATATGAGGGCACCACTGAAATCCAAGAGACCCGAAAGATTAACTTGGTAAGACAGTATGAAAGTTTTATCGCTGGTAAGAATGAATCTCTTTCTGACATTCATCAGCGGTTTAACTGCTTGATCATTGACCTAAGAACTGTTGGAAGGACCTATTCTAATTCTGAGGTCCTAACAAAATTCTTGGGAAGTCTTCCTGAAAGCTGGGACAGTTATTCAATATGTCTTAAGCTGACAAAAGACTTACATATTCTCTCTCTAAGCACTCTGTATGGAATATTGCTCAACTATGAGCAATCTAATCTCCTGAAGAAGAATCTTGTAAAAGATTCTAAAGACTCCAAAAGCACTGTTGTTGCTTTAGTCTCGTCAGAGATAATTCCATCCCAGCGATCTACTCTCACCATCACTGAGTTAGATTCTGAATCTGAGGATTTATCAGACCCTGATCTTTCAGAGTTTAATGAGTCCTTAGCACTCTTGACAAACTCTTTTAAGAGATTTTCAAGAAAGAATAACTTCCGAAGAAGTAAACCTCTCTCTCTTACTGAAAAGCCAAAATCAACTCCGGTTGATAAGGCTACAGCCACTTGCTATAACTGCGAAAAAATTGGACATTTTGCTAGTGAGTGCAGGTCGAAAAAGGTCTTCAAACCTTCTACCTCAAGAAGATCCAGTGATGACAAATACCATAAGCTGAAGAACAAATATCAAAAGCTGAAAAGCTATCAGCGAAAAGGTAAAGGTCTCATCGCTGAAGAACATGACTGGGCTGAATCAAAAGAATCATCTTCTGATGAAGAAGAAGTCGCTAATCTTTGCCTCATGGCTGAGATTAAAGAAGAAGTAGAAGAACCATCTGAACCTTCTATGAGCTACATATCATCTCAGGTATCTATCTCCACAAATCCCTCTCTGCCTGAAGCTGAGAGAAGTCGCGCTGTTGATGTGCTGACGATTGACCTTTATAATGCTTTAAATGACAAAACTCAAGATGAAAATAAAAATGTTTATTTAACACAAGAGCTAGAGAAATGTCATGAAAAGATCAGTGAACTAAATCTTTTAGAAGAAAAGCTGAAAGACCAAGTCATTATAAATGAAATCATCAGCATTGAACGCGAACAAGCCATCGCTGCTCTAAAAGCAGAAAAGGCTCATGTTGAAAAATGGTGCAAATCATCAACAAAGATCTCTGAGATAATAAATGCTCAAACTCCTGAAAGTGATAGAACTGGTCTTGGTTTTTGGACACCACAGGATGATCCTAAAGAAGAAAGTTCCTCGCTTAAGTTTGGAACTTTTGTCACATCTTTCTTTGACACTTCTTATAATCAATTCTATCCCTGCTCTTCTTCAAATCCCATCCTTGAGGAGATATTTGCAAGATCTAAGTCTGCAGATAAAGGAAAGTCTATTCTTCTTCCTCAGAAGGCTTCCAAGAAAACCAAACTGAAAGTTCCTTCCAAACCTTCAGTGGATAAACCTTCTAGCTCAGTGACATAAATCTTTGATATCTGTCCTCCAAAGCTGAAGGTTGATCTAAAGCCCGTGAGACCTGAAGAAATAAAAATTCCTCCCAGATCTCGTGCTAAAGGCATTCTTGGAGCTGGACCTGCTCATCTTAAGTTTTCAAAACCTTTTGGTTATAAAACCACCATCAGATATAGAAAATGTTATCACTGTGGATTTACTGACCATATTGCGAGCAAGTGTCCAAATACCACCGAAGCTGATAAAACAGCCAAAGTGAAGAAAAATGCCTCTAAGGCAAATAAAGTCACCAAAGTGAAAAATACCACTAAGGTTAAGAAATTAACCAAAGTGAAGATTACCACTGAAGTTGAATCTTCATCAGCGGTGAAGACTGCCGAATCTTCCTTATCCACTAACTCTGAAGGACCCATTGAAAAGTGGGTACCAAACAACGCTTAATCTTCCTTATGTATGCAGGGATCAAAGGGCATCTGGTATCTCGATAGTGGATGTTCTCGTCATATGACTGGACAAAGAGACCTGCTCACTGAATACAAGGAAGAGAAAGGCCCCTCTGTTACCTTTGGTGGAAATGGAAAAGGATTTACCCGAGGGTTTGGTGTCCTCAGCAATGGGACAACTACCTTTCGAAGAGTCGCTTATGTAGATGGACTGAAGCACAATCTTCTAAGCATCAGCCAGCTATGTGACAAAGACTATGAAGTTCGCTTTTCTAAGAAAGCATGTTCAGTGGTAGATGAAAAAGGAAAACTTGCTCTCAGTGGTTATAGAAGAGAAAATGTCTATGTAATAGATATGGACTCTACTATCACTGATAACTTATGTTTTCTCTCTAAGGCCTCTTCTGATGTCAACTGGCTATGGCATAAAAGGCTCTCTCATCTAAACTTCAAAACCCTGAATTCTCTCTCATCTAAGGAACTGGTTTCTGGTCTTCCTCAGCACTCATATGCTAAAGAATCTCTCTGCTCAGCATGTGAAAAAGGAAAACAAACAAAAGCTAGTTTCAAGTCGAAACAAGTTTCCTCAGTAACAAGTCCTCTTCAGCTCTTGCATATGGATCTATTTGGCCCTGTCAACATCCAATCAATAGCTGGAAAGAAATATACGCTTGTCATTGTAGATGAATATTCTCGCTACACCTGGTTATTTTTCTTCGCTGTAAGAATGATACTCCAGAAGAACTAATATCTTTTGTCAAAAAGATGGAAGTGCTGAATAATCTTACTGTTCGATCAATAAGAAGTGATCATGGAACTGAATTCAAAAATAGTTCCCTGGACAATTTCTTTGAGAACAAGGGAATCTCTCACAACTTCTCTTCAGTGAGAACACCTCAGCAAAATGGAGTCGCTGAAAGAAGAAACAGAACGATCATAGAAGCTGCTAGATCAATGCTCAACGATTCTCACCTCCCTACTCAATTTTGGGCAGAAGCTGTAAACACTGCATGTTTTACTCAAAACAGATCGCTGATAATAAAGCGATTTGGGAAGACAGCTTATGAACTCTTTCTTGGAAGGAAGCCTTCTATCAGCTTTCTTCATATCTTTGGTTGTCAGTGCTTTATCTTAAACAACAAAGATCAACTTGGAAAGTTCGACCCAAAAGCCGATGATGGAATATTTTTAGGATATTCCTCCATCTCCAAAGCCTACAGAGTCTTCAACAAGAGAAGGCAAATCGTAGAAGAAACCATTCATGTCACGTTTGATGAAACGCGCTCAGCGAACTCTAAACCAATCGCTGACAATGAAGAACTGAATACTTGGATGATCTCTCACTATAGAGAAACTGAACCTTTCTCAAACCATCAGCACACTGAAACTTCAGCCGCTGATGAAGAACCAAGTATCATACCTCCCACCGCTGAATCCACCTCATGGGTTTCAGCTGAACCTCTAAACACATTACCACCATCAAATCTGCCTTCGTCTGGAAACCTCTCTAGTGAACCTACTCAACAGTTAATTGCTGATGAACCTCAAACGTCCTCATCAGTAAACATCCCAATTATTGATCCAACCTCTGAGTTAAGCGATCATGCTCCTGCTCAGCGATGGACAAGAGATCACCCAATAGATCAAATTCTCGGTGATCCAGATGCAGGTATTCAGACACGACGAAGCTCAGGTAATATCTGTCTCTTTGTAAACTTTCTCTCCTTAATAGAACCAAAGAAGACTGATGATGCCCTCAGAGATCCAAACTGGGTCAGCGCTATGCAAGAAGAGCTGATTGAATTTTCTCGAAACAAAGTTTGGAATCTTGTTCCTAGACCATCTGATAAAACTGTAATAGGCACCAAATGGGTGTTTAGAAACAAGTTAGATGAACATGGAACTGTAACCCGCAAAAAGGCTCGACTTGTTGCTCAGGGATACAGACAAGAGGAAGGCATAGACTATGATGAAACCTTTGCCCCTGTGGCCAGGCTCGAAGCAATTCGACTATTCTTAGCTTATGCAGTCTATAAAGACTTCATCGTTTATCAAATGGACGTAAAATCAGCTTTTCTGAATGGAAAGCTGAATGAAGAAGTTTATGTAGAACAACCACCAGGGTTCTATGACCCTAAGCATCCAAATTATGTTTATAAATTGGATAAGGCTCTCTATGGTCTAAAACAAGCCCCTCGTGCTTGGTATGACACTCTATCATCTTTTCTTATCTCTGAAAATTTTGAACGTGGCAAGATTGATAATACGTTATTTTTCAGGAAGATAAAGGGTCATATAATTCTTGTACAAATATATGTCGATGACATAATATTTGGTTCTACTAACCCATCTCTATGTACTCGCTTCGCTGAAAGAATGAAGAAAGAATATAAAATGAGTATGATGGGTGAGCTGACATATTTTCTTGGTCTTCAGATTAAACAATCTGACAAAGGTACTTTTATCTGCCAAGGTAAGTATGTTAAAGATATGCTAAAGAAGTTTGATCTCACACAAACTTCAGCGATGAAAACTCCTATGGCACCACCGCTGACACTTAACAAGGATCCATCTGGAAAACCTGTTAATGTCACTGCCTATAGAGGAATGATAGGCTCATTGTTGTATCTTACAGCAAGCCGACCTGACATCATGTACTCTACTTGTTTATGTGCACGCTATCAATCTGAACCCAAGGAATCCCATCTGATCGCTGTAAAGCGAATTTTCAGATATCTGAAAGGAACTCCTAACCTCGGTCTTTGGTATCCCAAAGACTCAGGGTTCGATCTAACTGGTTATTCTGATAGTGATTTTGCAGGCTGTAAACTTGACAGAAAGAGTACCACTGGTGGATGTCAACTCTTGGGAGGAAAGCTGGTAAGCTGGACAAGCAAGAAGCAAATTTATGTGTCCACTTCCACAGCTGAAGCTGAATACGTAGCCGCTGGAAGCTGTTGTTCTCAAATCTTGTGGATGAGAAATCAACTATTAGATTATGACCTTCAGCTGTCAAAGATTCCTATCTATTGCGACAGCACTAGTGCTATCGCTATAGCAAATAATCCAGTGCTACATTCAAAGACAAAACACATAGAGATCAGATATCATTTTATCAGAGATCATGTGATGAATGGTGATATTGAACTTCACTTTATCCCTACTGACTTTCAGCTTGCTGATATATTGACCAAACCTCTTGATGAGACAAGGTTCAACTTTCTCATCAGTGAGCTTGGAATGTTGAACCTCGAAGAATAATTCTTCAGTGTTCATGTATTGTGTCAGTAATCAAAAGTACCTCTCATCTTTCTCTCTGATAAACATTCTGACTCTCAGGTCTGTTTTTCTCCTTTCCATCAAAGACGTTTTTCTTCAAAATATAAACTTTAATCACTGAACTTTCTTCAAATGATTAAAAGCTTTTTTTTTGAAAAATACATTAATCACTGATATTTCTAGTCAGTGATCCTTTAAAAGGAAAATCTATCCCTATCTTTACTATAAGGGATACTTTTAAAAAGGAAAATCTATCGCTGACTTTTCTTCAGTGATCATTTCAAAACGGACAAATGTACAGTCTCTCTCTTCTATGACGTCATTTGAACCGACAATCCATGACATGCCTTTTCTGACACGTTCGTCCGTTGCCCTTCTATCCAATCAACTTCGTGGAACGTGTCAATGTCATGATGATCCTTTCTTTTCCCGCTTCACTCTCTCTCTTCTCTCTCTTCGTATAAAAGGAATTCTTCTCTCCTTTATACGGTTTACGCTTTCAAAACTTTCAAAGCAAGAAACATTCTCTCAAGAACACTCAAACAAGTAAACCCAGAATATTGAATCTGCAACTCTTTTTCTTCAAGATACACAGAAATAACATAGTCTTCAATCGTTGCTTCCAAGCATGTACGATTCGCTCTCACTGAAGTTGAGATTACTAAATGTAATCATTTGGCCAGACTCGAGTTCAAAGCTGATAAATACCCACATCTGGTGGAAGCTGCTGAATTCCTCAAGCAGTCATGCATAGCTTACGCGATCACTGTGGATCCTAAGCCCTCCAAGACTCTACTCCAGCAGTTCTGGTTCACTGCTGATGCAACTGAACTCACCAACAGGAAAGGTGAACGAGTCCCTGCTATCTCGTTCAGCACGGAATTGGGGCCAGGGAGCATGACCGCTCTTAGACTCAGGAAATCTTTAAGATTCCCTGACAAACCAAAGAGTGGGTTCGACGCAATCCCCACTGATGATGAGCTGATATCATTCCTGGACGCAATGGGCTATTGTTGGGAAAACAAACCAAGATCTTCTATTCCCAACAAGAAGCTCACCAAGATCCTAAAAGCTCAGATGCCATCACAACTGAACTTTATCTTCTCGCACATAATTCAGTGCATGAGTGGGAAGAGTGGTTCGCTGGATCAAGCCAGCAAAACACAACTGCAGATGGCCTACTCCGTTATCGCTGGTCAAAACTTTGACTACGCCACAACAATCTTTGAAGATCTGAGGTCGAGATTAGAGAAGCCTGAACGAGATCCCAAGATCTCGTACGTACGTTTCATATGTACGTATATCAAGTTCCTCTATCCCAACACCTATCCCACCAAAGATGATGGCACCTTTGCCAGGGTAGGTCAACGATCACTGGAGGTCAAGCCACTCGCCGACGAGGTAAGTATCTCTCTCCTTCGCTCTCGTCTCTCTCTCCATTCTTCTTCATCTTCAGCGACCACGCAGACGGTTCCTTCGTCTGCTATCCCTGTCGCTACCACTACTTCCAAACGACCATCAGCTAGTCCGATTGGTCCTTCCAAAAAGGCCAAAAAGACTAAGGAAAGTACACCCTCTAGTACTATACCTGAGGGAGCTTCTCTACAAGCTACCTTAGATGCATTTGTGGGTCTTTCCTCCACAACTTCAGCAGTCACTCATACTGCCGTGTCAGCGATCTCACTCGCTGTCACATCATCAGTAACCCCACCTACTATCTCATTCACTGAGATTAACCCCATCCCTACTTCTATCCCCAAAACTCTTCCTTTTTCTCCTCATTTGGTCTCTGAACCCGCTACCTCTTCTTTCCCTATAGGACCTGAGCATCAAACTTTTGAGGAATCTATGCAGTTCTACAAAATGTTTGATACGTCAGGTACACCTATAATCCTAAACACTTCTCTCCCCCCCTCTCCAAATAAGCCCATATCTGAACTAACATTATTTTCAGGTCCTAGCTTGGCGTCTGTTGACACGCATGTCAACAGTCTGGGAGAAAAGGTGGACGCACTCACCAACACCATCAATGAAACCACCAGCGCCGTCAATCAGGCTGGTGAGGAGCTGAAGAAGTTGACCGCCACTTGCTCATCTAAAGCTGAGAACTCCCAACTTTCAGCTGTTGAAGAACAAGTCGTCCAACTCAGAGAGTCCTCTCGACTCTTTCAAGGGCGATTTGAGTCTCTTACCGCTGAAGTTCAGGGTCTCTCTTCAAAGGTTGACCTCTGCACGTCCCTTCTTCAGCAAATTCTACAGAAAGTGAATGCACCAGCTCCAGCGCTGCCTCCCTCCTTCACTGAAGATGATCGTACCAACCTCAACATCGCTGTGGAATTCATTCATGATGCCACGTGCGACATCCCTGCGGTTGAAGACCGGATTAAGCGTCTGGAGGCTGACGTTCAAGTGCTAAAAGCTTCAACAGCTAATCCAGCAGCTGAACAATCCCCTACCACTGATAATGACAAAGTGGGGGAGAAAACTGAAGAAACTTCTATTGATGCTGCTGGGGAAGCTAAGACTCCAAAAGAACCTCCCTCTCAATCTGAGGGGGAGAAGGCAAAAGAATTCTCATCAATTCACTCTATTCTCTTTGAAGAGGATGAGGAAGAAGACGATGAAGAGGAAGATGATCTAGATCTTGATGATCAAGAAAAGGATCAGCCCTCCGATGACGACGACGACGATGAAGACCAATCTCTGTGGTTCTCTAAGCCGAACGTCGCATCAAGGACAACTTCGCAAGAGGTTGTCAAAACAGGGGTGAGAGGTGATACATCTTCAAGTGTTCCTTCGCAAAGCAAAGACAAGCAACCGATCGCTGAAGAATGCTTGAGGACTGGATCACAATCTGAGGGGGAGCATCCTTCTCAGGTATGTCTTTCAATTGTACCACTCTCCTACTCTTTCCAAACCCCTATTTTTTCTAGCCTTTATCTCTCTCGTTCTAAAAATACACTTATCCCTTCTTTCCCTCTTTTTCTATCCAGACAGTTCTCACCCCTGCTTAAGGGTTCTGAACTACAAATAATTCCAGCTAATATCGCTGAAGAAATAATCCCAATCTCTATCCCTTAGATTGATGAAGAAGAATAAGAAGATTCCCTGGTCCATCCAGGAAGGCCCTCTCGACCATCTCATTGGTCAGAGGAAGTGGTGAAGAAAAGAGTTGAAATGATCGCTCAACAGTCAACGGCTGAAAATCCCTCTTCAAATATCCACAGAGTTCGACTTCCTCACTGAAGCCGAAAGAGAAGAATCTGCCAAAGCTGAGAAGTTGATCGCTGAATGCAAACGAGATGCCCAACTTGCTTTAAAGATTCAATCTTCTCAAGTCAAGGACAAAAAGCTGAAAAGCAAACATGTGGAAGTTCAAGCTGCACTACTGAAAGAAATTGAAGAGGAACGCTCCAAAGAACAAGAGATCAACGATAAGTCTATCGAATGGTGCAAACAAAAGATGGATTATCGTTCTGATCTTCTTCCAATATCAGCCGTGACTATCTCTGGTCGCAAGAAGAAAAATCAACTCTCAGTGACCATGGAGATTACCAGAGAGGATGGAACCCAAAAAGCAATGTACGTATCAAAACTTGAGAGCTTCGGATTTACGGAATGGTTAGAGTTCTGGGATGCGCTGAAGAAATCCAAATCTACATACAGAGGCTACGTTGAAGGACTTCTTGAAGCCCTCATAAATAGAGTCGTTTCTGTACTAAAGCTGCCATCTCCTCTTCCTCCCAAATCTTTGAAACTCAAGAGAAAAATTGGGTCCTCCTCCTCTGAATATGTCGCCATCATCAGGAATGAAACTTCTATCAAATTTTCAAGAGATGCACTGTTTGGTCCTCCTCCCGATCTTTCAGTTCTGGACTTATCTCTGCCTCCTGGTGGTCCTTTCCAAGCTGGTCAAGTAATTGACAATCCTTATGGAATATTCTTCAGAGATGATGATGAGGAACTCAGATTTCAAAGAATATCTGAGATTCCTATCTGTCCTCTGAATCATCTCAAGGATCTCTTATGCTTATGGTGTGACTTCTTCCCTGCTGCTGAAGATATTAAAGAAATTATAAGTCAAGAATCTTTGGAACGAAGACAGAAAGGAGAAGAAATACTTGAGTATATGATCAATCCTCCTAAATCTTCTTTTAATAGCTGATAGATTAGTTTCCTTCTCTGTAATTTGTTAGTTATACTTACAGTAGTTAGTTACTCACTTGTACTTATGTTTTTCATATCTTGTAATTCCATCCCTGAATTAAATGAAAATCGCAGTGATGTACTTAACCCTATCAGTACTGTAAAAGATCCCTCAAAATAGTAATTGGGACATGCATTCTATGAGTCCTTTTTATTCCTATATTTTGAATCAAAGTAATTTTCTTTTGTTACTTTGTCATTATCAAATAGGGGGAGATTGTTGATCCAAACTCTCTCAGTGATTTGATAACGACCCTCTTTTATACTTAGTGAAAATTACGTTATTATATGTATTAGTGTTTCATCATCAGCGATCAGACTGAGTCTGATCAGTTATCGCTGATGACCTTTCTGTAAACATTTAATATGTATGTGTTTCACTTTCAGCAATCAAACTGAGTCTGTTCAGTCATCGCTGATCGTTTCCCATGTAACACTGTTAACGTAATCCCTGAAGACAAGTCTCGCGTCAACATAGTTCATAGCTGAATCGAAGACGAAGCCACTGAACAATAGATAAGTCTACTAATGACCTGATGCAGATATCAGCGAAGACCAGACGAATCTACTTACGCGAAGAAGCCTGAGGAAAAGCTTCAGCGATAGCTGAACTTCTTTATCTCTGGAAGAAGAGATACTCAGCGATCAACGATCACAAAGCTTATGCCTCAAGTTTTCTTTTGTCTTACCTTGCACAACCAGTACGATGTGTCAGAACGGACAAGTCTCTGCTACAAATCGTACAACAACTCTGTCAACTACACTGTTCATAAAGTGGCCAAAAACATGTCTCCAAAAGTAAGACTCCCAAAGCCAATCTATGAATGCCACGTGTAAAGTACCCTGCCATGCATTTAATGCATAGGGTATAAATAGGAAGCTCACCCCTTCATCTGAAGGTGTGCTCAATCCTTGAACTCCATAATAGAAACCCTTGTTTTCTATCTCTCTAAAATCCCCCATTCTCTGAATTTCTTGTGCAACCATCTTAGTGTTTCCTAAGTTTGTTTAGATTGAGTCTGTCTTAATCTTATTCCGCAACAAACTTGTAAATTGTATTTTGATTTATCAATAAACAATTTATTAAACCTTAATTTCTGTGTTTGTATTCAACCCCCCCTTCTACAAACTTGTTAAGCACCTTCGGGACCAACAGACTTGTTCCGTGAGTTGGCCCCCCCATCTCACTCCCCAACCCACGCGACCCCCCTCCATCCCTCTTCCCTTGTTCGACTAAAAACCCAACAACCCCTAACGTGGGTTTATTCGAGCAATTATTGGCATGGCACGTCAAGTGCAAGGAATTATTACAAGTTCGTTAAGCAATTTTTTTTTTAAATTCCTATTCCTGTGTGGTTTGTAGACACTGGAATTCATGAAGCACATAAGTAGTTGATAATTTTATATTGTTTTGAGAATCTAGGAGTGGAGATATAGTCCTAAAAATTATCAGGAAATTGCACGAATATGGGACATTAGTGGAGACCACCCGGGAAAATTTTTGAGCCTAATAATTGCACAAATTTTTGCGAGGGAATTATACAATTTTATCTTATACACCTTTCAGATTCCTTGTCGTGATTATAGTTAGATCTCACTATAATATTGCATTGGGTAACAAAGACAACCATAAGGATATTAAGTGCAAATTCTGTCGTATCTGAATTACGGACCTTAAGAGGTGATTCCAGGCATTGCGTGTTAATTAAATTTGTAATTCTTTTATCTTGCTTACCTTTCTATTGCGTGCACCTAAGCCCTTTTGTAGCCATACAACAATTAAATTCATTTGTAACCCATTTATCTAACCCCGGCCTGATTGTCAGCCTACCCGCATCCGAACGTGTGTCATGAATGAACAACTGGTAGGGAACAACGGAAAGGGGTAGGAAAAAGCAAAAGTGGTATTGAAAGCCAGTTCTAGAAAGAGCGAAAAGACCAAAATGGGTCTAACAGCTGCAAAAAAAAAAAAAAAACAGTAGCAACAGTAATAAAGGCTATGAAAAAAAAAGAGAAAGAAAAAGAAAAAGAGAAAAGGGTGTGAAAAGAAACACCAATGTAAAGGAACAAAGTGGGATTTAAAGTGAAAAGAAGGAAACTCGCCGGGAAGAATGGATTGAAACTAGTTGTTCATTCAATGCCATATTGAGGATTTTGATCCGTTTACCTTCGTTTCCTAGCCATAAGCCTAGCCCCATTACAACCTTTACAAAGACCTGGATGATCTTTTGGAAAGTGTAGGATGATAGACGGAATAGAACTAATAGTCCTAGTCTTGTTACTTGATTCCTTCTGAGATCACTACTTTGGACATTTGTGCGTTTTTCTTGTTTAGTTGTTCATGCTAATATCTTGTGAATTTTTGTACATAAACTCCAAAGTCATGAACAACACGTGTGTTAACCTAGGGTTCGAGCGTAAAGAGAGTATCCGTGAGGTAGGGTCGAGGCGAAATCCTCCCCGAAAGTGTGAGGACTTGGTTGTGATTAGGTATGGTGTCACTGCTCTTAGTTCGATTCTCAATATTTATGACTCTAATACCTTTGTTGAATAGTGAGTACCGGTTGTTTCATCCATGCATTTTCTCTTATTATTGCTTGACGCCTATAAATGTTGCCCGATTGATATACCCGTGGTCCGTTTCGTTTATTATTGCATGCTTGGTTTGAGTTTGGATTTTTATTGACGCTAATTTGCTTGGGGACAAGCAACGCTCGGTTTGGGGTTGTTGATAACACCAATTTTTGGTGTTATTTTCATATCACTAATTGGGTAAAATTACTTTTTCCAAGTAAATTTAGTAGAATTTTACGATTTAAATCAAGTGTTTCAGGATTATGCATCATGTTATGAGATAACCAAGAATGAAGGTGAAAAGTACTTTTCCGAACGATAATCGAGCATAATGTCCATCAAGTCCAAACCCGAGAAGTGACTGGTGAAAAAGTGAAGTTAAGAAGGATTTTTCAAGCCCAATTGTAAGCAAAAATCAGTGGCTGAAGTACCTTTTGATGTGGGTTGCTGAAGCTGAACCCACGGAGCAACCTACCAGAATGAAAATTAGGGTACCTTTTGATGTGAGTTGATGAAGCTAACCTACGGAGTAACCCACGAGAAAGGGGTTGGACGTTTTTAATGGTTATCTTTTAGGGTTTTCATACACTTATCATATAATTATCAAGGGGGCGACGGGAGGAAGCAAGGAGACATACTTTTGGGTGATTTTAGAAAGAGGAGAACACAAGATTGAAGCTTGGAAACATCTTTGGTCACGATTCTTACACGAATTCTTCCAATTCTTCGTCGGTATTACACATTCAAAAGAGAGTTTTTCAATCTTTGATGTTTGAGAGAACTTTTCTTAGATCTATGAATTCTTCTAGTATTTTCTTGCTTAATACCCGCGACATGAACTAATCTTTAGATGTTGGGGGTTGGTTTGATTATGGTTTAAGCTTGTGAACATGTGATTGGGAGTTTTTATCAGTTTTTCCTAACTAATGAAGCATATGATTTGGGTTTTAATGCTTTTGTGAGTCTGATCAACTTTCATCTGATTTGTTCGTTATAAATTAAGTTCGAGAGAATTAATTGTTAACAAGAACTATAATTATATGCCTAAGGTGAGAAATTGGATAGAGATATACCAACTAAACCTTAGTATCATAATAATCTGGAACTTAATGTATTTTGAATTCATGTGTTAAGATCGAGAGATGAGACTTGTGCTTTCAAAATAAAATCCGTTGTTGCTTGAGAAAGAACAACGGTGATTTCACATATTAGATTTTCATTAAAGGGTTTAACTGATAATTGCTTTCAAGAATATTGTTCATTAGTGAAAACCATAGGATTTCCAACCCTCAACTATTTGTCTCCATAAAAGTTTCCAAAGTCGTTATTTGAATAGTGTGTCTATTTGATTTATTTTTATTAGTATTTAGTTAATTATTCCTAAAAATTCAACCTTTTAGACAGTTCAGTTAATAGTGAATATAGTCATTGTGATACTCAGTTCCTAGTTCCCTTGGTTCGATACTCGTACTTCTAAGTATATATTACTTGATTCGACCCGTACACTTGACGTTAGATTAGGGGGGGTGTAAACCCGCCTATCAACTTCATTATCCTCGTTACGCTTTCTGACAAAGACTCAGTTATGTCCTACGGGCTTTACACTTGGTAGGTTAGCACTACCTGACCAAATACCCGATCCTTTGTCAAATAATATAATTCTTTCTGGATTGTTTCTTTGCATTTAGGCCAATATGCTCTTTGTTGATATTATTCAACTGATCCTGGTTCGATGTCGTCGTGTTCGATCATCTTACGAGCCATCGTATATGTGAATAAATCATCAATGATTATATATGATTTGTCCATCAACTCATATATACTCTCATAGTTCATTTGAGATTAATATTCATCTCTATAATCAATATTAACTTCGGAGCGTTCTCCAGTGATGATTCATGGACATAATTATAATTAGAGACAATCTCATGAGAGTTTTGTGTATTGATGATAAATGGATGTGCCTAACTATTCTTTTCCTTTAGAATAGTATCCATCGAACCAAGTAGCTTCCACCACTTCCATTTGGTAGCTACGACCTCAACCACACCTCCACTATGTGTGATTGCAACGCACTTTCCAGTGGCGTTGTGCCCTTGTTGGGGACTTTTTAACCTTGCGAGTATATTTGTAGCTCGTATATGTGATATTGTCACTTTTGGAATATTAAACGTATCAGGTATTGAGTCTGATTCGTTTGATTTCAACATTACGTTGTGAAGTTTTGGGGATCAAAATGAGACAGAGTGAGAATATTCAATGACACTTCCTGTCGTTCCCATGGAAAATCCTTTTTCCTATCTCCCCCTAACGACGGGAAGACTGTCTCATGAAAGTGACAACCCGCAAATCTAGCGGTAAAGATATCACTAGTCAAATATTCTAATTAGCGGATAATTGTTGGGGGTTCATATCTAACATTTATCAAATCGTCTTTAAGGACCCATTTTGATGCGCTGTGGGGGCGCAATTGGCACATATAATCAAACATGCGTAAATGTAAAGTATCAGGCTTATATCCAGTTACCAACTGGTACGCATGAGTCTGGTTAACAAGTAGTGGGTCTAAAACGACAAAAAAAATTACATAACCCCAGGTAGATGTGGGTAAATTGATGCGCATTACTAATTCCCTAGATGTCATCATATTCTTTTGATAACAACTTCTATGAGACCATTTTATATATACACATGGGGTATAAGAAACTCTACATTGATCCTAATACATATACAATTAACATCAAATCCTTATGATGTAAATTATCCAGCATTCCAAGTCATGTAGACTTGATGAAATAATAAGGGTGGTGAGCCCTTAAACGTATAACTAGTGCTAGGAGTGCAATATTTCATGTGGACAATAATACGACATGCGTTCATCGAGTCGAAACCATAACCATAAAGTACTTTAATGACTCGCATTCTGGATGTTTATGTCCATAAATATCACCTTGTATTCGTTGTAACAATGAAATATTTTTTTGTATAATGTCCTTAGCTTTAGGACGATCTCATTCCTGTATTGGCTAGGATTAGGGTATATACAAAAGTTTTATGTATTCAAGAGGGCATATTATGATAGCAATGTTGTTTCTTATGTTGTAGAAGTCAACAGTTGCAATTTGCCTTGTTTTGCCTTTCACTCGAAATAGAATGTGTTTATGTGTATTTTGCAATACACGGATCACTATGTCATAACCATGGTGTCCAACATGGTCATGTCGAAACATATATATGTGTTATTGCCCCCAAAATTTATTTATTGGTGACAAAATATGTTCCGATGACCCAATAATATACTAGTTTGACACATTAGTTTCCATGATATATGTTTCATTTCATATTCATTGGAATTTATGTATATATGCTCATTTTCATTTCCATTTGATACGAATATCTTTACAAGGTTCCTATTAAACTTGTTCCACCAAGAAAGTGACAGTCCACCGTCTAAGTAATTTGGTTGGATGTATTATAAAACAAGTATTAGTCTATCTTTTTTTTTTTCCGATTGTGTGATAGGTCAAAAAAATCAATTCTCCTCGATACATTCCTAAACGGAACGGAGAGTATTTAATTTTTTTTATTTACATCTATAATGGTTACATATTCGATTTTACTTTAGCAAAGAAATTAATTTTGGTACTTAAAATTAATTTCAAAAAAACATATGCATAATCAATATTAAATATTAAAACAAATATGTTATATTTCATTTTCAACGTGTTCCCTTTTGATAGAAACACTTTTTAGTGCATATCTTATTTGATTGTCCATTATCACCTGGGTAGTAGTTGTATCCTACTCCAGGTGTTGAAAAATTCTTCATGACTCTTACCAATACCCTGACCCTTTATAGGGTCTCGTCCACATGGTGCAGAAATGTCACATGTGTGAAATTGTTTTTAACTCACAATCCTTTGGAGTTGTTTCCACCTCTAACACTTTCACTAACGATATCGAGAGTTTTCTTTATCCCGACATATGTGGTGTTATTCGAAAGAACCTTGTTATGTCTCTCAACCACTTTCATTAGGTTGATGAGTTTGTCTAAAGGTTGCATTCCAACTTATAATTATTTACTTATATATGAAAGGTGAAAATAATGTTAAAAATCATGTCATCTTCTGTGAGTTCCTTGCCACAAAGATTGAGACGCGTTTTGGATATAACATTTCTTTGTTGACATAAGTTACCTTTTTGTAATCGAGTAAGTGGGTTTCATTCCACTATACGATTAGTTCGGGAAGTACATATTCATGAGTACTCCCGATTATCCCTTTCGAGACATCCCACATTTCTTTGGGGGTTTCTAGTAAAGGTATTTCTTTGAAATTTAGGATTTATATGTCGTCTCAAAACATGAAGGTGTTTGCTTGTACATTTTCAAGAGGTTGGTTTTAACGTCAATAGGGAGTTGATGAACTTTAGGTATTTTCTTGTACCTTTTCAAAAGGAGGTTTATATACTAATTTATAATACTCATATTCTTTTGAGTTTACGACGTTAATTTTGGGATGAGTTGTTTCAACCATTTACATATATAAAGGATAATATATGAATTTTCTTTTTGATAAGAAAATGGATGATGGTTATGAAATTTCATTATCATAACAATATTGGATTTTGTATGCTTTAATTTTATTGATAATACTTCATCAATATTTCAATTTTTGCAAAAAAAAAATCACTCAATCTATTGGATTTCCAGGTAGTAGGGGAATCACATGAATTTCTTAAATCCCTACAAACCTTAGGGCTATTTACACCCGTTTGACAAAATCTTTTCGATGTATTGCGATTAACTCATTAATGAAATACATAGATAACATTTGTTATTTGGTAAATTTTGACATGAGGTCAAAAAAATTCATACCATATTGGTATTTTGGGATCTTTTGGCAAGAGGCCAAAGTGACTATGAGTTTGACATATGAAACAATTTTAATACCTTAATAGCATTTTTTGGAGTTTTTGGTAAAGATCAAAATATAGGAGCTTGGATGTGTAACTTCCAAAAAATAATTATATAGTTTAAAATTATGAGTAGGAACCTACAATCAAGATAAATGTTTGATTTTAACATTTTCATACGATTTTTGGAGCTTTTGTCAAATAACAAAAGTTATGGGGGTTGGAAGTGTAACTTCTAAAAATTAATTTTAAGATTATGAATTATAATGAAGATAAACATTTAAATATTAACATAAACAAATAAATAAATTGTAAACTAACTGGATAACCATTAATAAATATTAATATTAGTTTAAAACGATAAATGCTATCATATCCATAAAAACTATCATACTCACATGAAATTAAAATATGTTGAATCAAAATTAATGTAACATAACAACCAAATATTGCAATAAATAAATAATTTTTTTTTCAAATATCAATAACAATCCTAATCAACCCAGAATGAAAAAAATATTATAAGAGTAAATCTCGAAAGAATTAAATAACGTTAACAAATATATATATATATAAACAAATTATAAGTAAAACTTTAATTAATTATAGATTGTTAAAACCAAATAACCATGAACCATTTTTTTTCCTTTTAGCATGGTGAAACAAATATGTAATATAATGAATAAATTAATACTAATTTGATAAAAACAAATGACATTTTAATTTTATATAAAAATATTAAATTGGGCAACCACTTAATTAATAATAATATTAATAACAAAAATAATATAATAATAAAAGACATATGGTATTTAAATCATTCTCAAGGTGGAAAAAAACTTAATTTATCTCTTATTGATGTCTAACAACTGCGGCTTATAACCCAACAAAAAAAATGATAAAAGAAAATTCCGGCCAAACATCGTCTAAGCCCAATATTTTAATGTTTGTTAGCTAATTATTAGATTTAGGGTTCTAATATGTCTTTGAACTTCATGCATTCATTTATATCTACTTATCTATATCTTGATTCAATTGGAATAAAGAATAAAATATAACCAACAAAACACAACATACATAACAAATTACTTCGAGACTCAAAAGCGAACACTTTTAAAAACAAGCCAATATGCATATAAAATTTTCAAAACAAAAAGTTAACCGAGACAGATTTACGGTTTATGACATGAATATTACGCCACATAAATATTATACGTGTGTAAGAATTCTTACTTGGATTGTAGCATCGACGGAGGGATAGATTTATGAAGTTGGAAACCCGAAATTTGATTGTTGAACTAACCGATTGAGCTTACGTGCTGATAACGTGTTAAAAGGAAAAACAAATGAAACAATAATATGGAGAGAATAACAATAAGACAGAGAAAAGAAGTCTATATTTCTCATTAATCATAAGCCCTTTAAATAGGGAGGAGTTACAAGTAGATAGTTAGAAGATATTTCAGTTATAATCTAACTCTGATATATTTATCTCTATCTCTATCTCTATCGTCATATCTTTTAGACGATGACACACTTATCCTACAACAAAATACATTTTTTTTCCTTTTCTCTCCTATTTAATAACATGAAAATTTATTATTTTTTCTTTTCATCTATATTATTTTCATTCCCTTTAAGAATACAAATAAATTTTTTCCCTCCGTTTCTTTTCATTTATCTCCAAATTCAAGATCACAACGTAAACCTTTATTAAGGGGTTTGTTTACCTCTTAATAGTTCAATAAAGAGACAACTTTTGAATCGCTAACAGTTGAATCTTGTTTGACAAAAAAAATATGTTTTTTAATGGTTTCAAAACCCTCTGAACGATTTTGTATCTTGAGCCTCCCTTAACCATTCAACGCCCTAATTTCCTTATGAACAATTACCAAATAATCATATTTCATTTTGCAATATATCATAAGAGTCTCTTAATCATTCTTACCACTTAATCGTCCTGTACTAAACCATTTAACAAATGTCAAACAACACATAAATAATGATATATAACTAGGGTTGAGTTATGGTGAGAAGTTGAGTTAACAGTGAGAACTGAGAAACGTGAGAAGTGGTTATCAATTCCTTTCTAAGCCGTAATTCATGGAAGAGCTTGAAATTAAAAAAAAATCAAAGGTTCAGATCCACTTCTCACGCTTCTCACCATTCATACGGTACTTAAAATGCCCGTATTTTAATTAAAATGCCCGTATTTGAATCTCGTATTACCTAAATGCCCGTATTTTAATCTCGTATTACATAAATGTCCAAAATCTCTTTTGGTTTGCCGAAATACCCAATTTGGCCGGGATATAGGGCCGGGATTCGACCCATCCCGGGGTTATGAAAAACGCCGGAGTTACCCCGGGATTTCACTATTCATCCCAGGGTTAACCTAATTTATCTATCGATCTCACCGTTCATTTGTTAATCGTAAGTCCATCGTATTGATCCTGGGATGGGTCGAATCCTGACCAAATTGGGTGTTTCGACAAAACCATCGAGATTTTGGGTATTTAGGTAATACGACATTGAAATATGGACATTTTAATTAATTTCCATAAGTTATAACTAATATTAAACTACTAGTAAAGAGACATGCACTTGCAATATTATTCGACGTTGAAATGGTCAAAAGGACAAAGATATTATGTGGTGATATCTGTTCCTAAAATATTGTTTTTTAAAGCAACGGATCTGACAAATTTCAGAATCCCAACTCACGAAAAAACCCTAATTGAGTACCATATCATTTGTTCTCCAATTCTTTAATCCCCAAATTCAGAAAGATATCCATGCGTCTTTCTTAAGCAGAATCTTCAATCTCTCTCTGTTCCTTTTTTTCACGTTCACACTTTCTACAATTTTCAATTTCCTTCTCTAGGGTTTCGAAATCGTTGCACCGAAATCATTCACTTTACAGAGACGCAATACACACAAACATGACTGAACAAATCGCTGCCGATTTGCCGATGAAAAAGCCAAGAGAAGGAGAGGAAAACGGAACCACCGCCACCGTTAATGGCGGCGGAGGCATATCGTCTGTTATTCCTGGTTGGTTTTCGGAGATTAGCCCAATGTGGCCTGGTGAGTTTCCTTTGATTTCTGTCTGTTTTTTTTTTTTGATTTTTAATCTATTTGTTTGTTTGCAGATTGTTTACGGATTGGTTACAGAGCTCCTCTGTTCTTCTATGTTTGTGTATTATGCTAATTTTAGTTTTTTTTTTGAATGATTATTTTTGAATTTATTGTTAATCTCATGGGGATTTGGGGGTGTAAAGCTACCAAGGTTTTGATTGTTTGTTGAGTGGAGCTTCCTTATGAGTTATGACATAGATAAATCTGGTGGGTTCTCACTATGATTTTCCTAGATTGCTTTTCTTTAATCAAAGTTTAGTTTGAGTTGATTATATATATGTATGTATGACTGTTGGTAACTTATAAAAAGATACAATTTTTAATGGTTTATTAATCATGGGTCCAACATATCTTTTCATTTTCTTGAGAAGTAATGAATGTTTTTTTGTCATTAACACACAAAATAGATTAATAGACCATACAACCCTATCGATTTCTTTTGAATTATTACCAAGATTGAGGGATTTTATTGAGTTAATAAATTGAAATCCATGATCAAAAAAAGGTCATTACTTGTTTGATTCTTAGATTTTTGACATACTGTCATCCCATTTCATTTTTATGCAAATAATTGTATATTTGATATGTTAAGGAGACTCTAAGTAAGCTGTTGATAATCCTTTTTGTTCTAAAAAATCTTGAAAGTTATGTAATAACTTGATCTATTTTGCATTACTGAAAATTGGGTTATGGATTTTTGTTTTAATTTAATTTATTTTGTGGCTTTCAATTTGAATTTCATGATCTATGATGCATATACATGTTATTCTGTTTTGATGGTGAGTACTACCTAATTTTTGGATAAGGATTGTACTAGAACCTTGCTTTGTTTAGAAAATGTCTTTGTTGATTGCCTCCGATGCATTTTGATCCATTGATATTTTTTTAACTTTACACGTTGTGTTGACGTTTTTAATTTAAATGTAAAACCCGAAATTTTGTGCACCAGGTGTGTTATGATTATTGGGACATCATAATATCAGTGATACATATGAACAGAAAACTAAATTGTCAATCAAGTGAGCATGTGCATAAAGTTATGCAAACTCAATCATTCATGTTGTCTGGTACTCCCTTTTTAAAGCTAAAAAAAGTCTGATATTTTTGACTTTTGCATGTCTAATAGATGATTGTTCAACAATGAAATTTGCATGAATTACTTTGGTTTCTTAAATCTAGAGTTTTATGGTCGGAGTACTTTTAATATACACTAATGTCGGGTTTTGAGTATTTAAAGTGATATGTTGACTTTTAGTGGTCAAGTGTATGATACTTGATATATCGGTTTGATGGTTTCTTAAATCTAGAGTTTTATGGTCGGAGTACTTTTAATATACACTAATGTCGGGTTTTGAGTATTTAAAGTGATATGTTGACTTTTAGTGGTCAAGTGTATGATACTTGATATATCGGTTTGATGGTTCATCACGTTTTAAGGTTTTAAGTGGAGTTGTTTGACCAAAATAGAGGAATCTTGTAATCTTGATCAATATCATCATTTTCTTTTAATGACGAGTAGCGCTAAAAGTAATTTTAGCTTGTAAGTCGGAATTTTTTTATGACAGAAAGTGTTTGGAGGGAGGGTGCTTTTGGTACACGGGACCTAGCAATACAAAAACTTCTTGTCCCACGTTTGGTGCGACATTAGATTGTAACGAGGCCATACTTGAGTGGGACAAAAATGCATTTTCTCCGTCCCACCAACATAGGTAGAACAAAGGATGGGACAAAATTGTTAAATTACTAAACTACCCATGTAAAGCTAAAACGCTAAAACCTTCTACTATTCTTTCACCCGTCTACCTCACTCTCACCTGTTCACGTACCAAAAAACGCACATAATTTTACAGCTGTGATGGTATAATTGGCATGCTATGGCTGATATTAATGGTTGTATGTATAATGTATGTATTTTTTTTTGACTGTCTTCTCCATATATGATATATATGTAGGAGAAGCACACTCTTTGAAGGTTGAAAAGGTACTGTTTCAGGGCAAGTCGGATTACCAGGATGTTATGGTTTTTCAGGTATTTGGCTTTCTAACACCGTGTTTTAATTTCTTTAAACACGTAAAGATTGCAGATTAGAAATCTGACCAACTCACATAAACTTGTGACCAACTCACATAAACTTGTGATCTTAAAATTTGTATTATATATACATACATACATTCATACATACATACATTCATACATACATTCATACATACATTCATACATACATACATTCATACATACATATATATATACATATATATAAGGGGGGAGAGAGAGAGTGAGGGTTAGGTTTAGGGGAAAATTGCAAAAAAATGAAAAGCTGAGGAACACCCTGGTAGCCATTCTTCTAGACGGTATGCCACGTGCATACAAGTAATTTGTAACATGCACACGCGCATAAAAACCAAAAAACAACTTCATTTACTTGTATACCATCCAGATGAACGGGTTACCTAGGTGTTCCTCGGTTTTTCATTTTTTTGGGGGGGTTTTCCCCCGAACCTCCTTCTCTCTCTCTATATTATTTATTTCTTTTTCTTTATTTGAATAATGAATTATGTTAATTCTGCTTGTTTCAGTCAGCGACATATGGGAAAGTTCTTGTTTTGGATGGTGTAATTCAACTTACAGAAAGAGATGAATGTGCATATCAAGAAATGATCACTCATCTCCCGCTTTGTTCGATCCCCAACCCCAAGAAGGTTCTGCCATCTCCTAAGAACTATTTGTTAGTATGATGATCATCGACTTTTCCCATTTGTAGATTATTTTCGTCTTACGTTTCTCTATCTGCAGGTTTTGGTTATTGGAGGAGGAGATGGTGGTGTCTTGCGTGAAGTAGCTCGCCATTCTTCAGTTGAGCATATCGATATATGCGAGATTGATAAGATGGTAGTCGACGTGAGTCATCATGACCTTCTGAACTTCAGTATTTCAATGAAAAAAGTTATGTCAAACATTCCATCCATGATGATGGGCAAATTGGTCATTTTAGCTTAAAGTTTTCCAAAAAGAAAGTACCGCGAAACAGGAACTTTTGCGATTTCGATGTGGAGGGGAGCACTCTTTAGTCTAGAGTTGAACATCACAATTCAGAAAAAGAAAAATGCAAAATGCAATGAAGTTTGCCCTTAGTTTTTTTCGCAATCAATGCAACAAAATTTCATATTTAATGTAATAAAGTTTCAAACTTTTATAATTTTTACCAATTTTGACCGGTAACTTGTTGATCTTGTAACATTTGATTACATGAATGTCTAGTTAATCGTCCACTTTGTTCCAACCCTTTTTGTAAACCTCTCGTGAACGGGTATGCACATTATCAAATGTTACAAGATTAGCAGGATACCAGTAAAAATGAGTACAAAATAGAAAATTCCGATTCTTTGTTTAATCGGTTGAGAATAAAAATTCTTCATTACACACTTACATTTTGCCCATTCAGAAAAAGCAGCTTAAATCACCCCCTCTTCATTTCAATTTAGAGCCAGAGCAGGAGGTCCATTTCTTTTTGACGTGAATCGTTTTCTTTCATTTTTGCAGGTTTCTAAAGAATATTTTCCCGATGTAGCTGTTGGATACGAGGATCCCCGTGTCACACTCCACGTTGGTGATGGTATATACACATGGAAAAATAGTTTTTTTCCCCAGATATCTTACATTTACGCATCAATTTTATATAAGGCTCAATTTTTATATGGTTTTCGATCTATTAGGAGTTGCGTTTCTAAAGGCTGCTCCAGAAGGAAGTTATGATGCTGTTATAGTTGATTCTTCAGATCCAATAGGTATACCGCCGCCTGCTCCCTTCAACACCGATGTAAAACGTACTGGAAAAAAGTGAATTTGATGAACTTATATGGTAATCTAACTTCAGGTCCTGCACAAGAACTTTTTGAGAAGCCGTTTTTTGAGTCGGTTGCAAAAGCACTTCGGCCAGGTGGTGTCGTTTGTACTCAGGCTGAGAGCATTTGGCTCCATATGCATATCATCGAAGATATTGTTGTGAATTGCCGCCAGATCTTTAAAGGCTCCGTTAACTATGCCTGGACCACGGTTCCTACGTATCCAAGGTAATCTTTTTCTCTCCTTTCTAGTTTCCAATTTTGCTAGAAAACTGCGTGTTCCAATACCCTTCTTCCGAGTCTTTTGATTTTAGATGATAATGATCATGGGCCCCAAGATTATATATAGATGAACGAAGAATGTGGGGAGGGAAGTTCAAATGCATAGATATTTTTGAGCTATTTCATATATTATTCATTATGAATAACCCTGATTAATCATGAGTATTATCAATCACGAATATCATTCATTATGAATATTATGCATTTTTATCATGAATTATGGATTTTCAATTTTCATCATGAATATCCATCATGAAACTCGTTATGAATAGAGCATGAATAGTTGGTTCTCATGTTCTCTCGTTCGAACCTGCCTCAAATTGTGGTCCTATCTTCATTTTTCCATGCGCTTTTACTTCTTAACAAGATTTTTTAAAAACGAAAATGAACTATCAAACAAACTGAAGCAAGATTCATTCTTTTCAAGAGTGTGCTTCCTGAGAAATATGTGCTTTCATAATCCTTTTTGGGGGCAAATGATGTTGTTACAACCCTTGTGAATATTTGAATCCAATTTGAATTCAGTGGAGTTATCGGCTTCATGTTATGTTCAACCGAGGGGCCAGAAGTTGATTTCAAGAACCCGATCAACCCAATAGACACGAAAGAAAACCAAATTAAATCGATCGGACCCTTGAAGTTCTACAACCAAGAGGTATCTTTCAATCATATTAAAATGCACACTTCTTTATCATCTTTCACTTTCTAAACGAATCCTCAAACTGTGCGATGGTTACGACCTGCAGATTCATTCAGCCGCTTTCTGCTTGCCGTCTTTTGCGAAGAAAGTGATCGAAGCCAAATCGGAGAACTGAAATATACGAGAACACAGTTAGTGAGAGAAGGCAGAATAGCGCGTGTAAAGTTTTCCGGCTTCCAGTTGTTGATTGAAGATGGTTTGAAGACGATCGACCACAATCGGAATAATTTGAGGTTTTTTGTTTTGATCACTATGCTGCTGTTACTGCTGCCTGCTTGTACCAGGTGACAAATTCAGTAAGTTTTTATATATCTTGATAGTACAATGAATTTGGTCCCAGTAGCAGCTTGGCTTATGTTTATGAACAATTTGTTATGTTTTCCATAGATTTTATTTGAAATTTTAATATTAAATCGAATCTTTCGGGCTTCGATATCTTTTTAAATCTTCTGTAGTCAAATGGATGGTTGGATCGGGTTGGGTTGGACTGTTATCTAGGTTTTTATTTCTTCTTGTTGGCCCAATGATACAAGATTTCACTATCGGGTTAAAGAGTGCCCTCCGCGGTAGAGATCGCCAAAAATCGGTTCTGGGCCAGGCCGGTCCCAAATTAGGCCTTTTGAAATCGGGCTGGTTGGTACCGGTCCAACCAAAAATTCGTATACTGATCCTAGGCCTGGTTATGGTCCCGGGTCCGGCCCGGTTGAAACAAAATATTATTTAAATATTTTTTACATAAATGTTATTAATGTTTTTTTTTTTAATTATGTTTTTTAATAATGCATTATACTTGAAATCTTGAATCTTGAAAATTTTGTAAAAAGACTTGAAAATCTTGTAGGTTTTCTAAAAAAACTTGAAAGAAATTTGAAAAATTGATAAATATACATAACCGGTCCTGATATGAGCTGAACCGCTTTCAAACCTCGAGCCATAACCAGTCCCTACCAACCCCAATCGGTCCTGAGCCGGACCCATTTTGGCCGATTTATACTCGTGTGTGTCCACAACTCCAAATCGATGGAGTGATTGTCGTCTAACACCCAATTTTTCAGGTCGTCAATAAAATTTTAATTATTAAAATTCAGTTTGATACCTAATATTTAAAATCTTAACATACAGTAGAATTAAAGTGTTAATATAATATCAGTCATTTGTACCATTTTTTATAAAGGGACCGTTAACTAAAAACTATTACCTTTTATCGGATGAACATGACAATGATTGAAAATCTTACACGGTAAGAGCGTTGACAAGGACAAAAAGTCTTACCCGGTAAGAGAGGGTAACGATCCTTACACCGATAAACGTTTATATTACATACAAAATCATTTTAATGAACTAAAATCTTATCCGGTAAGTTAAATAAAAGTGTTGACTTTTACCCTTTAAACGCTTACCAGGTAAACGTTGGTAAATGACTCATAAGTCTTCTTGATTATAAAATGGTCATTCACATTTTTATATTAAAGTGTTCTTTTTACGTGTTATCAATCACATTTACATAATTACATTAGCATTTATGTTTGATGAATTTAATTTCTATATATTCATTTTATTCTAAAAACTAATTACCTTTTAAATAATTTTAAAAAGTAATGACATATTTAATTAAAACACATCACTAACATATTTTAATGTGAAAATGTAACAAATGAACAAAAAAAATACATAATAACCATTGAAAAAAAAAAGATACAACCAAAATAAAACATGTATTATTCTTTATCTGGTTCATAATGTAATTTTTATTATTTAAGAAAATATATTTTTCTCTGTAATAAGACAATTTAATTGGGACCTAGTCATGACTCATGAATAATATAATTTATTAGTTATTGTGAAAATAATAAAAAATGTTAAAATCTATATTATATTATAAAGATGTCATAAAAAACTCTTAAAAACAAGTCTTAAAGCTTAATGTACAGCTATTTAATGCTAATTACTTAAAAAACAACCATTAAAGCTGTATGTACTACACTTAATGCTATTTATTAATTTTCAATCATTATCTCTAACCATTTTAACTCTCCTAAAATCATTTCCCACTTTAACTCCCCTAAAATAACTCTCAGCATAATTAAATATAGAATAAAAATCAAATTTTAAATATAAAAATATAAAATATAATTAAAAAAATGTAACAGAATATTTTATAAGAAAAATTATATTATTAAACCAAAATAAATTACATTATATTATTAAGTCTAAATTAAACAAATTTATATAAAAAAAATCATTATCAATCTCTCACAACCAACCAAAATCGTAATGTAAATCGATAAAAATAGAAAATAAAATGAAACATTAAAATCGTGATGTATCTAGCGGCATTGCGCGAGTACACTTCTAGTATATAATTAAAGCTTAAAAATATACTTATAATATAGTCTTTATTTTACTATAAAATAATGTTATCAATTAAAATATAGTCCTTCATGTTGTAACCCAGTGGTAAGGAAACATCCTGGGGGGTCAGTGGATGGTATCCATGACTACCCAGGTTCGAACCCCGTGGTAAGCATCATGTGACATCCATGATCATGGGTCTGCCACATAGTGGTACCCTTAATTGGGCTGGGTCGTGATCGACGGGGATTAGTCGGGTGACACTCTTAAGTGGGAGCCCGGATACCCCGGGAACGTGTGCGTGTGTTAACTTGCCGTACAAAAAAAAAAGAATATTGTTTATATCCAAATTTTATCTTACATCAAAATAATGTAAGAATTAATTGTTGCCTTTTTTTTTTAAATTTAAAGAGGCAGTAACATAATATCATTTATTGTGAGACATTACGGGGTTATTTGTTTTAAAAAAAACCCTCTTAATGACTCTTAAGTCTGAATCATTCAGACGTTTTTACACACCACCTCTTATTAATCAGAACTAAAATAAGACTTCAGATATCTTAAAAAACAAACGGCACCTACGTAACAAGCATGAGACTCCATGTAAATCGATTGTTCATTAGTAACGTTGTTCATTCAACGACTCGATTTTAATCAAAAACTATATATTTTCATATGGTATAATTAATTTAAACAAGATTTTAAATAGCTACTGCTAAAAATTTATAATAAAAATTAATGGTATCATACAAGGATTTAAATTTTGAGAAAAAAAAAAAGAAACATAGGAATAATATAAAGTAATAAAATGTATTGAAGAATCAAAAAAGCCTATTCTCATTGGTTTGAACTCCATGTGTAACTGGCTTTGCACCTTTAACTTTTCTAAAGTACCATACACCTGCCCCTATTCCAATAGCTCCCGCAACTGATATCGCTGTTGCAGTACCTATTAAAAATACACGTCTTAAAACACAATTTTAATAGATATAATTTAAATATTTATGCACATCGATTGGTAGTGTATAATATTTTAAATGAATTATTAAAAAAAAAAAAGACAGTATAATAGACGAATTCTCACCGGCAATGACTCGAGAACTCCTCCCGTGTTGAGGATGATCTGCAAGACGAAAACTTAGAAGTTTGTTACGTAGGGGTTATTTGTTTTTTTCAAAAAACATCTTAATACCTCTTAAATCTGAATCAGTCAGACATTTTTTCATTCAGACTGTTTTTTTTTTCAAATTTCAGACCCTCTTAACTCTTAAATACATCTAAAACTAGAAGTGGTGACTCTTGGAAACAAAAACCACCTCTTATTAATCAGACGTGAAATAAGACTTCAGACTTTATACCTCTTAAAAAACAAACGCCACCTTAGTGATGGCGAAGGTGTCACTAGACCTGTTGTCCCATGTTTGGTGCAGTATTAGACTGGGACAGGGACAAAAAGCAAGAAAAGCAGACAACATTTTTATCCCACCAAAATAGGTGGAACAAAAAAAATCAGACAAATGAGGCGAAGATTGGTAAATTCTTAAACCATCAGTGTCAAATTAAAACCCTAAAACTTGACATAATTCTTTCTGGTCTATTGATTCTTTTTTCAAGTGACCATATATTATATATCGACCATAAAAGGTTAATCGCACCTTTACAAAAAGTCGTGACGTTTCCTTTGTCACACAAGCACGAAAAACCATGCATTTCTAAGTCGAATCCACACTTCCCGCCGCCCTTACTCCCGTCCTGACATTGCAGACACCGCGTCGTAATGGGAATATCGAAATCGAGCCTGATCCCATATTCCGGGGCCGTATTATATGGTTGGTTCACCCCTAAATTCCTCCAATAAACACTCGTATAGGTGTCACAATACTTCAACATCAATCTTAACGACTCCGTCGCTTTCGGATAATACGAACAACACGAAATACGGCTGTCGAACACGTGCCCGCACTCCGGCAAGTGCCGACACAAATAGCTCGCACTGTCACACGTCGAGTCGCATCGGTCCGGGAACCGTTCGCAAAATATCGGTTTCGGCTCGACGATCACGTCCTTCTCGCTACAATTGAAGAAAAGATAGTCGTTTTGCGGCGATAGCGAGAAATGGATGCTCGTGTCGAGGCTAAACGGGCGGGGTTGTCGGAAACGTGAACCGTCCTCGCAGTTCCACATGGACGGATCCGTCACCAGGATGTGGGGATCAGAATAGTCGATCCGACGAATCGGGTATCGGCCCGACGGGGTTCGGAGCTCGAGACGGTTTGATTCGGAGCATACGAGGATGTTTCGGTAGTTGGGGCTGCCACAACCATCATCTATGCCAAAAGGGTAGTTGATTTGGATTTCACCACAAGAGGTCCTACAAAGACTAGATTGAGATTTTACAAGGGTGCAAAGTGTAAATATGAGAAAATGTAGAAAAATGACAAAACAGTCCATTTGAAAGAGTTTTGGGAAGAAGTTGAAGAAGAAAGAATGATGAGAAACAAGAGTGAAGTGAGGATTTAGCAAGACACAATCAAGAATCTTTGAAGGGTATTTTTGTAATTTTAAATCAACTTTTTCTTTTTTGGCTTTTTCTTTTTCAGTGCTCTATTTTTCCCTTTATAGCATATGTAAGAGAATAAACTATCAAATCTTTTAATTAAAATATATAAATAAAAATGGAAAATCTGAATTTAATTTTGAATTTATGATACTTTTGTCATCAAGAAGTTGCTTCCATTTCAAAGTTTACAACCCAAAAGTTGAGCAGAAAAATCAAATAATTCTATTTCTTTTAAATAATTATGGCCTTTTATAATTACAATAATTTTTGTATAAGGATGTTCTAATTTTTTGGAAAGCTCTGTTACACTCAAAGGTTTTTTTTATTACACTGTTAAATTAGATAACAAATATACATATATAATAAGTATAAAGAATGGTTGAATCTGAATTAACAATATGAACCTAAACAATTAACAATTTGATTATCCGAACTTAAACAATATGAACCTGATTCACAACAAAATAATGACTTTTAAATAAAACGCAAATGATTTAAATACAACTAATCATAGAAATTTGAAGAGTGTAACATAAAAAAAAAACGATTTTTTTTGTGTCTTATGATAGAATTAGAGAAGTACTAAGATGGGTAATAAATTAGGCGTTTACATAGGTTGATGAAAGCTCAACACTGTAATATTGAGCCTCAAAATCTTAGAAATCCTATTCAAAATTACACATTTAATATGTTAAGAAATGACTATGGTTCTATAAAATTCATATGTATTTTATGTGTGTTTGGGAGATGATAACATAATAATCTAGTCCATCTAAATTTATTAAATTTCATATGATTTAAACATTTTTAATTCAAGACATTTTGGTATATTTAAGAAATTATCAATAATCAATAAATATACATTTGTATATTGTGGGCTTGTAACACATGGCCCAAAGTCTATGGTATTGGGCTTCACACAATTTTAATGAGAATTTTATTAATTTACTTATTATATTACTTTTATATGTTAGTTATCATTTATAAATTTGTTATTTTTATAATTTATAATTGAAATAAAAAATAAATATTATACATTAATAATAATAAGATATTTTGAATATTAAATTGTGCATAATAATAATTATCAAATTTCTGTGTGTGAGAGAGAAGCAAGTCAATTTTCGTGAAAGCCGTGAGATTAACTTAGAATCTTTGAATGCGTTTTTTGGCCAAATCTTCATAACAAAAAACATCGGATCTTTACAACGCTGATCCTTCACATTGAAAAAAACAAGCATTCACATATAAAAAATCCCAAAGTTTCACATGAAAACACAACAAATATTCACATGAAAACATATGAGACATTCACAAGAAGCAAACACAAAACCTTGACGAGGTGTCTTACAGTCTCACGGAAAATGGCTGATCTCAAGAAAAATCCAACCCTAGATATGTATGTATGGATCTTAGGTGTTATAGAACATTACTAATATAATGTTGTTAACAACTTAATTTTAAAATTTCGGCTGATGGATGTATTAATACAACAAAATTGGGTTTATACCACACTTAAACTGTTTAAGCGTCCTAATAGTATACTTTATAAGGTTTAAGTTTATAAGGCCGGATAATAAAATGTCATATCTTAAAGTGTTACAATCGGTTTATAAGATGTTTTTAAGCGTTTTAACAAGTTTTTAGAACACTTTTAGAATAAAGTGTCGTTTTAGCTATTTTATAGGACACTTTTATAAACCCATCTTTTTATTGAACATTTTATTTTAAAAAGTGTCATAAAAAACTTGTTAAAACACCTAAAAGCGTCCTATAAACCTATTGTAACACTTTTAGATATGACGTTTTATGATTTGGTGCTATAAACTTAAGTCACATAAAATATGCTATTAGGACGCTTAAACATTTTGAGCATCCTATAAATCCAATTTTGTTGTAGCGTGTGAAAACGATATATGGTCCATTGAGGACAATCTGGTGGAGGAGTAGGGTCCTTGTTCAAGTACGCATAAACACTTGAAGCCAACTCAAAGGGGGCCTAGATGGTAATCGGTTTCACGTCTAACACGATTGTATTAAAGATTTAGGTTTGATAATGTAAGTGGGATTCTATCTGTGTTGGGCCATGCTAATTCTTTTAATCATACAAAATCTGTTCATTTAAATTTATGTGATAGTAGACTCAACCTTATCTGTCAAAAGAATCTTATATAATGAAAACAAACGAGAAAAAGAAACATGCTTGAAGCCATTAGATTTAGAGAGGATAACGACTACTCGGGCATCCCATTGACACCAACACCAACCATTCTCTCCTTTTGTGATTGAAAAGTGAAACATGATAACATTCATCTTATTCTGATTAATTTAACCATGTTAGACATCTGAATCTTGAAATTATTGTTAAAGTAACTGATATATATATATATATATATATATACATATATCATGCATTAAAAATTGTATCTTAAATCAATTGGGTTACGAAATACTGGTAAGATTCAGGAAGATGTAGTGGAAATCTCATCTTTCCTGAGTTCAAATCCAGACACTGCTAAAATTATTGTGGTCATGAAAGCTTACGTACGATAAAAAGAATTATTTTATATATAAAAAATGTTTATATGCTCATTTTGTGGGTTGTCCTTTGTGGGTCCAATTCATTCTGATGTTGAATAATTGTTTAGCCAAAGTTTGACCAAATATAATGAGTTGATGTACAACACACAAAAAGCTAACATCAGAAGCTTCCTTACATCAATCACTTGTACCCTATTCTAACCATTTTCATTTCTTTAAAATTCTATCTTTTTTTTAATCAAAACACAAATCTTTAGTGATAGACTTAGGATTTTGATTCAGTTGTGTAACTTTAAGGTGGATCAAAGGTCCATAAAGTTGTCTGATGTATTGCAAGCTGAATTTTATAGTTTCGAAGGATTGTTTAAGTTTTTTTGATTGATTGCAAGGGTCTTTTTCGATTGATGAATCTTGTATTTTTTTTAATAACTCAAAGCACCTCTAAAAGTTTAGTAGATACAATACCTTTCATACATCAAAAAGAATCATTGTTGCAAAAATTGGTTAATCAGGTGTACGGGACCCCACTTGAACCATAATAGCTTTGTCACTGCATTATCAGTAATTTGAAGAAAATAATTTAGAAAACATGAGAAATTTATAAATATTATATAAAAAATTAATAAAAAAAATATTTAACATTTAAAGTATAAAAACTAGTAAGATGATAACATGATAACGATAAGTGGGGGCCAAAGAGCATAAAGATGTCATACGGAGTTAAGGTAACATGTTTATTATCTTGTACTTGATTTACGACTCTTGTCTTCATACTATGAATTTCGAAATTCTTCAACTTTACGACAATCCTCGGGAAATGACAAAATTCAAGATGTATGAAACGAACCCCAAGAACTAAATCTCAGTGGTAGATTTATGTCACGAGAGAATATTCATTGAACCAAAAGAACCATCTATTAAAACTGGTTGAAGGAACTTGAACTTCTTGACATTGAACGAAAATTAATAAACCCTTTATAGTTTTTTTTTTGGTCGGGCATGTGCCCAAAAGGGACATAGTTACGCAAGCAAATTTTTCCAGAAAGCAGAGTGTTTTTGTGTTAGTGCATATATATATAGGCAAAAACAAACCATGCAAAAGTTACAATATCTATGAAAATGATGAAGTTTTGGTTCATTTATTATGATTTGAATATTTATGGAAGATGATTATAGCTCATTAATTATGATAAATGCTTTATATTGGAAAATAAACGATATATTTATGAAACCAAGTATTCTTTATACGAGTGTTTGTCTTTTTTGCTTGTTGCATCCGTATAAGATAGTAACGATTACTTACCTTTTAGCTAATGAATATGAACATAAACTACAAAATCATTTTTTGTTTTTTGTACCAAAAGGTATGACCAATGATAGAAAATGTTAACAACGAGATGAAGTGCAATATATACTCTAACTTAGTATTTCCTTCGTCCCAAAATAAATGTTTATAAAGAAAATGATACACAATTTTATGAATGCGTAATTTTTATATTTTTTAATTGAACAAATGGCAATTTTATTCTTAACAATAGAGAGATAAATTTTCTCCATTTAATTTATAGTTAAGTGTAAAATGAGAAAATAAATATTTACTTTTGAAAGTTGACAATTATTTTCGGGATAAACTAAAATAGAGATTTAGACATTTATTCTAGTATGGAAGAAGTAACTTTTATAATAGATTGATCAAAACTTAATTTTCAATATAATACATAAAGAAACAAACTTTTTTCCATTATTTAGTATTAATTAATCATGATAAATATCGGATTAATTATTTAATTCCTAATTAATATTAGGGAAAAACAAAGCTTTGCTCGACTTCACAAATTTCTTTCCAAAAAGAGCTTACTAATATTAGTTTTTTTAATTGAAATTTAAAAAATAATTTATATTAATAAAATTTAAAAAGAATGTTTTCAAATCCCATAAATTATTTATAATATGAAATTCTATTTTCACCCTCAATGAGAAATCTTTTCATAGAGGAAGAAAGGCTGAACTTTTTGTGTTACCTTTTATTTTCTTTCCTTTTAGGTTTTTTGGATTGAAGCAAAAAACTTGTCTAAATATTTAACCCAAGATTTTGACATCTTATGCCTTCATGTGATCTCTCTCTCTCTCTCTCTCTCTCTCTCTCTCTCTCTCTCTCTCTCTCACTCACACACACACACACACATGAGCTTAATCATAATGTATTGTATCACATAATTTTTTTTCACCTAAAGCTAAAATTTGATATATTGGTTAACATATATTTAGTTCACAATGTGTTTATTTCATATGTATTCAGTTCACGTTGTGAAACTTTTTAGTTGTATTTTTGTTACACAAACATGCTACTTACTGCAGTTCAAGGGGAGAGTTTTCTATTTGAGTTTCAAAAAAGAAAGGAGAAAAACTAGGAAACTGGGTCCATTTGATAGTAGGTGGTGTACATTGGAAAACAAATATATGTGAAAGAAACACAATATGAAACAAATATATGTTAATCAATACATACTAAATCCAAGTCATAGATGAAAAAAATTATGTGAAATAGCATATACTGCACCGGTCTTCAAGGTTATCTCAATTTTATCGGTTCTCAAATAGGGTTCCATGGGAAGTTGAGTTAATATGAGAAGCATGAGAAACAGTTTTCAACCGTTAGATACACTAAGATAAGATGTACCAGATCAATTCTCTTATGAAACGCGATTAATGGGTGAGTTTGAGATTATAAGTGATCAAAAGTTCAGATGTACTTCTCACGTTAACTCAACTTCTCACACGTTTCTTTGTCTTAGGTTCATTTGAGAAATGTTAAATATATGAGAAATAGAGAAGTAAATCTAGCCATTCACACGGTCAATATCGGATTTGACTGGTCAAAAGTTGCGGCTCTTCCAAAAATAGAAGGACACTTTCGTAATTTTTACAAAATACACGGGTTGTGTTCATATATGAACCAGTGCAATTCACATCTGAACTCTTTTAACTGATTCATATATGAACTAACAGATTCATATATGAATCAATTAAACTAACTAACAGATTCATATATGAATAAGTTAATTGGTTCATATATGAATCTTTGTGATTCATACAGGTTCATATATGAATCAGTTGAACTAATTAACAACTTCATATATGAATCTTTGTGATTCATACAAGTTCATATATGAATCAGTTGAATTAATTAACAGCTTCATATATGAATCTTTGTGATTCATACAGGTTCATATATGAACTCATCCCGTGTATTTTACGAAATTACCTCTCTACCTCCTATAAACCACACAAGGAATTATCCGGTGCTTCGCGGTCAAAGCCGCAAATGTTGACTAGATGAATGGCTAAGATTAATTCTCTATTTCTCATATATTTATCATTTCTCAAATGAACCTCTCCCTATATATATATATATATATATATATATATATATAAATAATAGCAACCATGAAAATGCATGCATCTTTTGATGTTTGCTTACATTTATACCCACATTCATTGGAATGAAATATGAAGGCGCCATCTTTAAAATAATTAATGATGCCCATATTTTTGTCCTCTATAAGTTAAGAGGATAAGGATTTGTTTCTTTGAAATACATGAAAAACCATATAAAATATGTCAATTTTTTTGTGTATTTTAAATATAATTCAATTTCAAGACCTCTAAATAAAATTTAGCAACGAACTTAACTATTCACTTTCATGCAAAACCCTAATCTTTTATGTCCTTAATTAAGTGATCAACGTATTCGTTAATTTCACCGGTTCCCCCAAAGTTGGAGAGACCGACCCCCCCCCAAAAAAAAATACAATTTCGGTTTTTTGCTTTTCATATATCAGTTATATATATATATATCCCGAAGATGAACATTCCATGTTATATTTTGAATCTTGATGATGTTGAAATTAACATTTGATCTTTGTTTTTATTATTTTTAATGTAAAATACAAGTGAATGAAAGCATATAAATAATAAATGTGTGATTCAACATAACTAGCCTCGAAGAGAACCAAAAAGAAAGAAATCTTTCTCATCGATATTCTTTTTCTATTGCAAATATTATATATATATGTGTGTGTATGTGAAATGCATACATATGTATGAATGTGTATTAATTTTATGAATTTGGAAGGTGGGAAGAATGACAAAAAGAGCAGCAGTTATGTTGGAAATTGAAGAATTCCTGATGAATTTTGTCAAGTTGGGGATAAACCAATCACTTATGTTTATATTTATAGGGCTTGTCATTTTATCACCCCAAGAAACTCACTGAATTTTATATATTTGGATCCTAATATAATACTACTATACAATTTCAGATAAATATATGGGAATTTAATTAAAATGCCCTTTATTGAAAATTCAGTACCCAATATGCTCCAAATCTTGTTATTTTTGCCAAAATACCCCATATGTCCGCGTTTTTGAAAAAACGCGGACATAGTGTATTTTGGTCCGCGTATGGCTTGACACGAGGGCTTGGTCCGCGTTTTTCACTGTTACACGCGGCCTTAGCCTGCGTTTTTCACTGTTACACGCGGACTTGGTCCGCGTTTTTGGCTTGACACGAGGGTTGGGGCCGCGTTTTTGCTTAAAAACGAGGGTTGGGGCCGCGTTGAATAGTGTAAAACGTATTAGGGTTCCAAAACTAGGGTTTCAGGGCTATTATTTCATGTGTTGTCAACTGTTTCTGACGTATTTTTTGAATGATTTCACTGTTTTTTTTTTCCACATTTTGGTCTGATTGTCATACAATAAGTGTACCATTGCCATTGAATTTGTGGTTCACATTCATCTTCTCCATTCAATTTTTCCTATAAAGACCAGTAAGATTACATGCAAAATCGTTCATCACATCCACTTGAATTGCTTCATTTTTCATACTACTGAAAAAATGAGTTCATCTGTTCAAAAAGCTAGGCTCTTATTATGTTTCGATGGTCAATGGGTGCAAAACAACAATGGGTGGGATTATACTGGCTACACAAAGCGTGGTGTAAATATTCCAGTAATGGTTTCGTATAAGACGTTTATCGATTACGTCGTGGGACAGTGTGGAATCGGAGATTCTGCTGCTTGCAAGTTGGTGTTCAGACGTGCAGATGGCTCACTGATGGAGATAACCAACGATGACGAAATCCTTGGTTTTATGCTACTTGCAGCCGATTCAGAAATTCCTCCACGACTTTTTGTGTATGTCGCACCATTGATGTGCGATGACGAAGGTGATGACGAAGATGATGACGAAATCCATGTCGGTGGTAGTCAACTGGAGCCTGACTCTCAATTTCAGGCATCCTACGACACCACACTTTATTCTGATCATTCATATCGTCCTAACGATTCTTATCCCGATGTTGTTAATAGGAGACGCAACTAGAAGAAGAAGAAGAAGAAGAAGAAGAAGAAACAGAAGACCCAAAAAGACGGTTTGTTGGAGTTGCTGATGACGAAACACATGTTTTCACAACTGGTATATCTGATCTGGACAGATCAGATACCGATAATGACGAGGACGAAGAAGAAGAAACATATACCCCTAGCAATAAATCATTTGGTGCGTTAAACGATTATTTTGATATGCCCCCTTCCCTTCCTAACCCGGAGACCCATATACCAGCCTACCAACCCGCACCTTACAATCGCAATATAACTATACATGAAGGTCAAATATTTCATACGAAGGAGTAAATGACCGTACAGTTGGGGATGAAGTTCTTGCGAGAGGGTTTCGTGTTTAGAGCGAAGAAATCCGACAAAAGCAGATACAAGGCTGTCTGTGACCAACAAAATTGTAAAGGGAGTATGTCCGCGAAGTCCGTGGGCCCTAAAAGAGGGTTGTTTGTCGTTAGAAAGTTGAACGACGTACACACATGTTCGAGGACACAACTAAATGCCAGCCACCGACAGACCAACAAAAGGACTTTGGGCCACATACTGAAAGACAAGTTTCTTGACGCTAGCAGGTCATTTCGGCCGAAGGACATCGTCAATGATATAAATCAGCAGTACGGGATCAACATTGGTTACCACCAAGGATGGCGTGCGCGATGCAAGGCACTACTAATGGTGAGAGGCACTCCCGAGGAGTCGTACGAACGACTACCTGCGTATTTATATAACTTGGAGCTGAAGAATCCGGGTACACGCACTAGAATAAGGACGAATTCAAACGGACGTTTCGAATTGTGTTTCGCTGCACTTGGATGTGCGGTAAGTATATTAAATCGTTGTAGCTTTATATATTATGAATTTTAACATTTACAAATAATAACCACGTACGCTTATTGCAGATCCGGACGTTTTTGACAAATCTGCGTCCTGTCCTTGTAATAGACGCTGCCCATTTAAAGGGGCATTACCTGGGTATGATGTTCTTGGCGGTTGCCATGGACGGAAATAACAACATTGTGCCCTTGGCTTTCGGAGTAGGCAAGTCCGAGACGGGGGAGGAGTGGGGTTGGTTTCTGAACATGTTGCGGGAATGTATCGGAGCCCCGGAAGGGTTGGTGTTTATGTCCGACAGGGCTCCTTCCATAAGCGCGGCAATTTCTGTCGTGTACCCCTCCACCCCTCACGCCCTATGTTGTCGACATTTGGAGATGAACGTGAAAAGCGCGGACAAGCGTATCACAAAAAACAAGACCACCTACTGGAAGGCGTGCAAAACATATACGATTAGGGAGTTCGAGACCTACATGAATGCACTACGATATGAAGTACCTCGTGGAGCACAAGTTATGGACGAGGCTGGTAAAGAGAGGCGGTCAAGGGCCCATTTCCCTGCACAACGGTATAACATAATGACCTCTAATAGTGTAGAGTCGGTGAATGCACTGTCCCGTTTTGCACGCAGGTTACCCATTGTCGGCCTTATAGAGTACTTCCGAGATTTTCAACAAGAGTGGTACCAACTTCGACGACGAAAGGGAGGTTGATAAACTCTAAAATCTTTAACTTATATGTTAGTTGCTTTTTTCGTCTTCCGTATAAATCGTAACACAATTAACACATATTTGTAGATGAAATGCGTAATCATCTTACACCAATGGCGGAAGAGATAATTAGCAGAAGGTCGGAAAAGTCTGCGACATGGAGGGTAAGTCAGATTGGACATGGTAAGTTCAACGTTCGGGATATCCATTATCACGCGACTGTCGATATGGCCAACCGTGTTTGTGAATGTAACCAATGGCAATATTCTGGTTTACCGTGCGGTCATGCCATCGCTGCTGCAAGGTCAATGAATTGTAGAGATTGCAGCGATCTGGCTATATCTTACTACACGTCCAGTACTTACCGGTCAACATATCATGAGCTGATCTATCCTGTTGGACCCCCTCAATCATGGGTTTTGCCACACGTCCCCCTTCCGCCATGCTATCCACCGTTAATAACCAAGAGACGTGCGGGGAGACCAAGAAAGAACGATCGACGTCCATCTCGTGGTGAGGATCCGATACAGAGAACGTGTACTAGGTGTGGAGCAGTAGGACATACTCGTGGTGAATGTCCAACTCCTGCCCCTTCAACCGTGCCCAGGAGAGCTTCCATTAGCCAAAGATCTCGCTCTCAAGGGCCATCGAACCTAGAACCACATGGAACTTTAAGGCATGATAGCATTGAACTTCAAGGGCCATCGTCATCATTGTCATCGTGATCAGGATCTCTACGTTGGGACCTCTTTGTTGGTCGCCTGCCCGTCGAAATTTCAAGAAAGGCGACGCTCTGTTGAAACCAACTCGACTGCTGCTCAGTCTGAGTAGGCCTCAGTTCCGCATATGGCGCATTTCCAACCTAATAAAATTATAAGACATATAAATCACAAATAGTTTTTTAATTACTACAATTAAAAATATAGCAAGAGGGCGTACGCTCAAAGCTGAGTTGAAGATCCCAATGCATGCAGAATTAGTAAGGACAACATCTCGATCCCATGTGGTTCCCCTAATCAACCTGTCGGAGCGCTTGGTGAAATTTTGCTGGCAGGCAGGAAACATCTCCAAGATCCATACCTGGAATTACATAAATTGAACAAGTACGTTAAAAGAAATCCAAAATTAGCAAAATTAGTTAATGAATTGATATTTATGTTATTGTACTTATCTAACCTTTAGGGCGTGTGCAAACCCATTCAACGTCATCTTGTTGTTTTGCTGGTTCTTCTGCTTGCGTATGGCGATGGCACCGTGGAGTCCTTTGTATGAGTGACTCCAGATGTAGCTACCCCACGGATAGCGGTTAAACCTCTCCAAGTCATCGACGACGATAAGTACAGTAGAGGAAACCGACAGCCTTGGATCACGACCCATGAACATCAACTCCGCCATCACCACCAAGCAAACACGCACATCATCCTCATCGGATATCGCACCCAGGCCAGTTCTCATCGTCTGGAGGATGGTTTTCAGCGTCAAGATACCTGGTGCAAAGCCGGGCCAAACCCTACTAACGAAGGACTCATCTGTCAAGGTAGGAAGGTCGGGTATTTGTCCGAAAGGGAGTCCAGTTACAATACAGAACTCACGACGACCAAAGTGCATGCGAGTCCCACACACGTGGAAATACAATTCCTCCGGCTGTGGTCTCGCAACCTCGACCTCCATCTGTAAAAACATGTGTACTAGAAGGGGGTCCTGTCCAATATTGGTAAGCTCGAGCCATGGCCCGAAAGATGTGCGACTAAACATTTCGTGTAAACGTTGTGCCCATTCAAGTGGACACGCTTCAAAAGCATCTCTAATTTCCTTTACCATGGCGATGCGGCATTTGAACGAAAGATCGACGTTATCAAAATCATCCTACATAGTAATGCAAAGATGTTGTCAACGCACCTAACTTATAACTAACGATGTACATTTTGTTGATTTCGTCTATTGGTTAATTTTATAAAAAATAAACCACTCAATCTATTGGATTTCCAGGTAGTAGGGGAATCACGTGGATTTCTTAAATCCCTACAAACCTTAGGGCTATTTACACCCGTTTGACAAAATCCAAATCGATATGTTGCGGTTTTTATTATTTCGTTTTTTTTGTTATTTTTGTTTTTTGGTAAACCTAAGGGTGTACATTTTGTTGATTTCGTCTATTGCTTAATTTTAGAAAAAATAAACCACTCAATCTATTGGATTTCCAGGTAGTAGGGGAATCACGTGGATTTCTTAAATCCCTACAAACCTTAGGGCTATTTACACCCGTTTGACAAAATCCAAATCGATATGTGGTGGTTTTTATTATTTCGGTTTTAGGCAACTAAAATTAACGCAGTCTCTACAATAATTTTATAAAATGAACGCAATCCCTAAAACAAACGCAATCTCTAAAATTGACATATCTACAGTTTTTTTATAAAAAAAACGCAATCTCTAAGATTAACCCAATCTCTACAGTTTTTTTATACAAAAAAAAAACGCAATCTCTAAAATTAACGCAATCTCTACAATAATTTTATAAAATTAACGCAATCCTAAAATTAACGCAATCCCTACAGTTTTTTATACAAAAAAAACACAATCTCTAAAATTAACGCAATCTCTACAATATTTTTATAAAAAAACGCAATCTCTAAGATTAACGCAATATCTACAATATTTTTATAAAATTAACGCAATCTCTAAAATTGACGCATAATCTACAATTTTTTTATTAAAAAAACGCAATCTCTACAATAATTTTATAAAATGAACGCAATCCCTAAAACAAACGCAATCTCTAAAATTGACATATCTACAGTTTTTTATAAAAAAAACGCAATCTCTAAGATTAACCCAATCGCTACAGTTTTTTTTATACAAAAAAAAAAACGCAATCTTTAAAATTAACGCAATCTCTACAATAGTTTTATAAAATTAACGCAATCCCTACAGTTTTTTTATACAAAAAAAAAACACAATCTCTAAAATTAACGCAATCTCTACAATATTTTTATAAAAAAAACGCAATCTCTAAGATTAACGCAATCTCTACAATATTTTTATAAAAAAAACGCAATCTCTAAAATTAACGCATAATCTACAAATTTTTTATTAAAAAAACGCAATCTCTAAAATTAACACAATCTCTACAATATTTTTATAAAATTAACGCAATCTATAAGATTAATGCATAATCTACAATATTTTTATAAAAAAAACGCAATCTTTAAAATTGACGCATAATCTACAATTTTTTTATAAAAAAACGCAATCTCTAAGATTAACACAATCTCTACAATATTTTTATAAAAAAAACTCAATCTCTAAGATTGACGCATAATCTACAATATTTTTATAAAAAAACGCAATCTCTAAAATTAACACAATCTCTACAATATTTTTATAAAATTAACGCAATCTCTAAGATTAACGCAATCTCTACAATATTTTTATAAAAAAAACGCAATCTCTAAGATTAACGCAATCTCTACAATATTTTTATAAAAAAAAACGCAATCTCTAAAATTGACGCATAATCTACAATTTTTTTATAAAAAAAAAGCAATCTCTAAAATTAACACAATCTCTACAATATTTTTATAAAATTAACGCAATCTCTAAGATTAACACAATCTCTACAATATTTGTATAAAATTAACGTAATCTCTAAAATTATCGCAATCTCTACAATAATTTTATAAAATTAACGCAATCTCTACAATAATTTTATAAAAAAAATGCAATCTCTAAAATTAACGTAATCTGTAAAACTAAAATTAACGCAACCTCTAACATATTATCAACATAAACGCAACACTCTAAAATTAACACATAATCACTAAAATAAATATAAAATTAAAACGCGGTTAAAGAAAACTTACCGAAGAAAGTGGTCGACCCATATCCGACTTTTATAAATGCTAACCAACCGAGCCGAGATCCGAGCGTGTGTAATACACGATATATTTGAGAGAGTGAAAGAGATGGGATCCCTTTGAGAGTGATGGTGGTGGGGTTATGGGGGGGACCTCACTTATTTATAGGAGGGTGTCATATAAAACCCTAAAAAAATAACCAATCCCCACCGTTGATCTTTGACTAAACCCTAAACCATGTTATGGCCCGGCCCCCAAGTACGCGTTGAACAGTGAAAAACGCGGCCCAGGTCCGCGTTGAACAGTGAAATGCGCCCCCCCCCCCTCGTGTCAAGCCATTTCTCGGTGAGTTGAAGCCAAACGCGGACCAACCACTCGTTTATACGGTGAAACGCGGACCATACCCGCGTGTAACAGTGAAAAACGCGGACCAAACACTCGTTTATACTATGTCCGCGTTTTTTCAAAAACGCGGACAAAAAACATGGACATATGGGGTATTTTGGCAAAAATAACAAGATTTGGGGCATATTGGGTACTGATTTTTCAATAATAGGACATTTTAATTAAATTCCCTAAATATATATATATATATCCCCATTTAATATATATATATATATATATAATATAATACATCATATAATTAATAAACCTGAGCATGAGAAGATTATGATGGAATCATTGGAGGTGATGTGTGAGTTATATATTCTTTCTTGTCTGCAACTCTGCATATTACTGTTACACTGTACACGTATTCTCGTCTCTACATATATATATATATATATATATACATATATATATATAGATAGGGAGGATCATGCGAGAAGTTAAACATTTTGCGAGAAGGCGAGAAGTGTTTAATCATATATGATTACACGGCTTGTAGGTGTGTTTAATCATGTATGATTAAACGTCTATGTATTGCCAATATAACACGTGTTTAATCATATATGATTAAGCTTGTGTATCATATATGATTAAACACTTCTCGCCTTGTCTAGTATTGAAATTTGTTATCTAATTATACTTGTTCACAGAATTCAAATTAATTGTTTTTACATAAAATTTTACTATTAAGAAATTTCTACACAAAATAACCATAAATTCGATCGTGGTAAATCCCACACCACCCTTCACACTTTGTTATTTTGTTTGCCTACAAATGACAAAATGGTATAATTGTACCATCAAAATTTAACTATTTCATTAATTAAATGTTGGAAAAAGAAATTATATTTAAATAATTGTATTCATAAAGTTGTCTGTGTGGATTAATATGTCCATATAGATTGAGAAAAACTTAACTTTTTGTATAAAACTATCTCTTAGAAACTTACTAAATAAGTCACTTTCTATATCATTAAGCCACTACCAAACAGTTATGAATAACTAACTGAATAAGTTGTGAATCTCATTAACCTCATTAAGCTGCAAACAAACAGATCCTAAGGGGGGCTGTTTACCAAATTTTTCATTAAGTCCTGTATGGATAAATGTGTCTGTCTGGATAAATTGATGTTGTTGTTTACTTTTTTATCTGAATTAACAGTCTGAATAACATAAATGACCAATTTACCCTTGAATATGAATTTTAAGCTGTTTTATAAATTGTTGTTTATTTTTTAAGCCATATATTCATAAATTCATTGATATAATCCAAAAATCAAACAAAAATTCATTAAGTACTTAAACTTCTAAGTTCAAACACAATGTAGCTAAGTTCAAACAAAAAGTAGTAAGTATGAAACAAGTATGAAATCGACATCGAACAAGCAGTGAAGGTGAAATCGAGCAGCTAGGTTTTTATTGCGTGATTATTGAGTAGGAGGGTAGGCATGTCTTTATTTTTAAATGGTAGAAATGTCAAAGATGTGTCTTAATGGGGACAACACATATTTCCCCTACTTAGTGAATAAGCCGGAAATGTCTGCACGAATAAGCCGATTTTATCATTAAGCCCCAAGTAAACACTCCAAACGTCTGCGTGAATAAGCCGATTTTGTCATTAAACTCATTAATCCTTAAGTAAACACCCCCTAAGTCTTGTATTGATAAACCTGTCTCTGTAGATTAATTTGTCTGTAAATATTATGAAGATTTTTGTTTGGGAGAGTTTTTTCATAGATGAAAAAAACGTGTTTTTTAATTGGAATGGATAGGTTTGGAAAAAAAACATGGTTTTCTACATAAAACATTCCTCTAGAAACTTATTGAATAGTCATGTATAGTTGACCAAATAAGTTGTAAATGTCATTAAATTTATTAAGCTGCTAATGAGCAAACCCTAAATATTGTATTTATAGTTTTGTTATAAATTAATCATTTTTTTTGAACGATGGAGATATTATAAATTAATCATTTTAATTGTTAAATTAAAATAAAAAAGAACTAATTGAATTGTACCAAAATAAGTGATTAATTCTAACTATCTTACTTAATGTTTTCATGAAAAAAAAACTATCAAAACATGTATAATTCACTTACTTTCTTCTGTGGGAACCAATCATGTAAATTTTCTTTACGATTTCTGTTAGTCCTGAGATAGCAAAACAAATATTGTAGAGGGGGGGGGGGGTGAATACAATACTCAAAATTTACTTAATTTTAATTCTTTTATTGATATAAAATATCAAGAATTACACAAAGAGAAATAAAGATTGTTTGCAGAAAAGAATAGCTAAGAACTACTCAAAAACAATCTAACACTAAGAAGACTTTAAAAAACACATAGACTAAATCTTAGAGAAAAAAAGGAAAACTATCAACCTGCTTGAAATCTTGCAAATGAGAAGTCTTGAGCTGAAAGCGTGAGTAGCAAGGTGCTACCTCCATCCTTTATATACTATCCAATTTAATGAGTGCAAAGGACAAGAAATAATAAAGGCATGAGTGGTTGAGATATTGTCAATAAACTATAAATATTTGATGTGACTTATCACAATACAAAAGGTAACTTTTGTACTATGAAAGTACAATATCTAAATAAAATATTATTGGGAAAATCTTTTTGAGATCTATTAGAAAATAAACGTCTCAATCAAATTCAAACACAAGTGTATATCTTCTCTAAGAAGGAAACTTCCATTCCCATTGTCAGAAGATCATTGGGAATGAGGAAGTATGTCAAATCAAGAGGTTTGACATAAAAGATCTTACCGATAAAGGAGTAATCGGTAGAAGGGGAAACTGCCGAAGAATGGCAAGGGATGCCGAACAAGGATGGTTCAACAAATGAGAGATCTGCCGAACAATGGGAATCGGCAAGGGAAAGGTATGCCGAATAGGAATCAGCACAAGGGATGATCTGCCGAATAGGAAATCGACAGACTAAGCTTAGTTCACTTTGAAGTTCATCTTCAATCCGTATAGTAGACTTTCTTCATGTTGATTTAGGTTTGTCTTCGACTCACCGATCTGTTTAACCATAACTAAGCTATTACAAAGAACCATAATTCAAAGTACAAAGTTCAAACATCAATAAAGACTAAGGAGAGGTTATCTTTAAATCTTAGATGATCCAACAATCTCCCCCTATTTGATGATAACATCTCATAAAACAGAAAGTAAATGAATAATGCATTTTGACCATTTTTCATACTCTTTTGGGTTCTTTTTCACATAGACCATTCTTTTTGTATTTTTTTAAGTATAAACGACATTTACAAAAGAATAAAAGAAAGAGTATAGCTATACAAACGAATAAATAAATACAAAGAATAAAGAATGGGAAGAAAAAAATATATACATATATTCAAAAGACAATTGTCGAGAATTGTTTGATCTTGAGTGGGTGGTTGCTCTCCCTTAATTCATATTCCCCCTCAACTAATGTATGGTGGGTTTGATCACACAGTCCATCACAAAATAGGTTTTAGAAGAGTTTAAGCATGGGTGGTAAGAAGCTCCCCCTCAACTCATACTCCCCCTCAACTAATTCACGGTGTCGGAAAGTAAGAAGTCAGAGAGATTTTCGGGATCCTTCGAACTTGCTTTCAGGAAAAGCAGATTCATCATTGGATCATGCAGAAACATCGGGACCGAGAACCCCGGGTGATAGGCTGTGAGGTAGAGAAGAAGTACCTTGGATTGGGGAGGAGTCCAAGTCATCCTTATCAACCAAGGAAAAGATTAATAAGGGAATAATAGAGGTCCCCGATTTTACAATTTTATTCCTTTGGGAGGATACAAAGGAGGTGGCTTTAGGTTTAGCAGAGTCCCCGGGCTCGGATGGGAAAATTTCAACACATGCCGATTGTGGAGAATCGGTGGATGGAGTAGTTGGCTTGGCCCTTGAAACCTTCCTCAGCTTCTTGAGAGGAGAGGGAGGGGAAGATGATGAGTGCCTCCGCTTTCGGTCGTATGGTCATCGAAGCAAGTGCGGAGCATCAACCCATTGTAGATTGGGGTTACTACATATAAGGGAGTCTTGGACACCGGAGTGTCAAGAGCATCAACCCATTGTAGATCGGGAGAATTTAGGAAGGAAAATATACCTGGGGTGAGAGCTTGATTGGTGGATAGAGAGCCCTTGTTGAGAGAAGTCTTATTATCTTTCTAAATGTTGGTAGGAGAGTCATCACCAAATCAATTTTTGACCCAATAATTTTTCTCCCCCTATTTGATGATGACACCAACACAAAGAAAAAAAAATGGTACTGACACCCAGAAAAATTACAAGACACAAAGAACTTATAAATTCAGCGGACCTTTTTTTTTGCGGGAAGAGACAATTGAGGGAGAAGGAAGAAACAGAATGTTGGCCCAGAGAGGAGACCAACTCATCTTCAACATCCAAAAGAAAAGAAGAAGAAGGAATATTGTGGGACTTCGTTTGTACAACCAAACCCTTTTGAGAGGATTTGGCAGAGGCGGGTGTGGATTTTGCAGATCCCCGTGGCCCAGGAGGGGGAAGTTCAACATTTGCCGATTTTTGAGAATCGGTAGATGGACTGTGAGGATCGGCCGAAGGTTTCCTAAGCCTCTTAGAACGAGACCTAGGAGGGGATTTTGAGCCTCGTCGCTTAATAGAAGGAGAAGGGGAAATGACCGGGATAGCCACCGAAGGTTTGGTCGATGGCAAAGTCATTGAAGCAAGTGCGACGTTACCGGTGGCCTTTTTTTTAGTGGCCACCGATTTGGCTCGGGAAGTTTTGGGGACAGAAGGGTCCACCAATTTGGAAGCACCTTGAGAAAGTGAGGCCCCTTCGGTACCACTTTCAAAAAGTCTTCCCCAAATCGGATTGGGAGAGGAGATGAAAGAGATCATACCTGGGGTGAGGGGAGCGTCGGTAGGCTTGATCGTCTTAAAAATTGTTTGCTTGCTTATTTGAGAATTAGGCAAGTCAAACGTTATCATCGGCTCAGGTAGTGCTGCATCGACACGTAGTTGAGCAGAGAGCTTGTGGTTGATGATCAGAGAGATAAAACGGGGAAGAGCCACATTATGAGTTCGTGGTGGCGAGATGGCAGTGATCAAAGAGTCGAAAATTACCAATGCGAAATTAATGCGCCTCATATGAGAGATATTTCGGTAAGAAGTGTATTAAAGATACCGAATAGGGAAAGTGTTAGGGAAACAATTCGGTACGTAAGAGGAATACCGAAGATATGAAGTACCGAAGTATGAGAGATACTTCAGTAATCGATATACTGAAAGTAGATATTTACCGATATGAGAGAAGTGTTGGTAATCAAGAGATACCGAAAAAGAGAAATACCGAAGGCATGAAGTACCGAAGTATGAGAGATACTTCGGCAAGATGAATATCGAAAGAATTTCGGTAAAAGAGAGAGAGATTTTTTTAATAAAAATTTAACATACCTAAGGATCCCACATTGAAGTTGAATCGTGCCTCATCTAGTGGATTTGTAAAGAGGTATGCAAGTTGAAGATCTGTAGGTATAAAGTGAAGTTCAATATCACCCTTAGAGATATGATCTCTTATAAAGTGATACCGAATATCAATATGTTTAGATCTGGAGTGCAACACTGGATTGTTGGCAATGGCTATAGCACTGGAATTGTCACATAGAATCGGTACATGAGAATAGAACTTGTCATAATTTTGTAGTTGATTTTTCATCCACAAGATTTGAGCACAACAACTTCCAGCTGCAACATATTCAGCTTCGGCAGTAGAGGTAGATACCGAATTCTGCTTCTTACTGGACCAGCTGACCAAGTTTCCACCTAGTAATTGACAGCTGCCAATTGTACTATTTCTATCAACTTTAGACCCTGTAAAGTCAGAATCTGAATAGCCAATTAGATCAAAACTTGAGTCCTTGGGATACCAAAGACCCAGATTCATAGTACCTTTTAGGTACCTAAAAATACGTTTCACAGCCGCCAAGTGAGATTCCTTGGGATTGGCTTGATAACGCGCACACAGACACGTAGCATACATAATATCATGTCCACTAGCAGTAAGATAAATAAGAGACCCTATCATCCCTCTATAATTCGTGATATCAACCAACTTGTCAGCTGAATCAACATGAATCTTAAGAGGAGGTGCCATTGGAGTTTTCATGGGAGAGAAATTTTCAAAATCAAAATTTTTCAAAAGATCACGAATATATTTACTTTGATTTATGAAAATACCTTCAGAAGATTGTTTAATTTGAAGACCAAGAAAGAAAGTAAGCTCACCCATCATACTCATCTAATATTTACTTTTCATGAGAGAAGCAAATTCCTGACAAAGAGTTTTATCAGTGGCACCAAAAATGATATCATCCACATAGATTTGAACAAGAATGATATTACCTTTAGTTTTCTTGAGAAAAAGAGTATTATCAATTTTACCTCTGGTATATCGGTTGGAGAGTAGAAAGTCAGACAAAGTGTCATACCAAGCACGAGGAGCTTGTTTCAGACCATAGAGAGCCTTGTCAAGTCTGAACACATGGTAAAGATGAGATGGATCTTCAAAACCAGGAGGTTGTTTCACATAGACTTCTTCAGCAAGTTCTCCATTAAGAATTGCGCTCTTAACATCCATTTGAAAAACCCATAAGTTTTTGTGAGAAGCATGAGCAAGAAAGATTCTTATTGCTTCAAGTCTAGCAACAGGAGCAAAGGTTTCATCATAATCGATACCTTCCTCCTGCCTATATCCTTGAGCAACAAGTCTGGATTTGTTTCGGATAACAGTACCCACTTCATCCATTTTATTTCAGAAAACCCACTTAGTACCGATAATGGTCTTACCGAAAGGTCGAGGCACAAGTCTCCAGACTTTGTTTCTTTCGAATTGAGACAACTCTTCTTGCATGGCAGTGACCCAACAAAAGTCTGCTAGAGCTTCCTCAATTTTCTTGGGCTCAACAATAGAGAGAAAATTCACATAGAGACAAATATTTCCAACACCTCTTCTAGTTTGGACACCCGCTTGCTGATCACCGATAATTTGATTAATCGGATGATCTTTGGTCCATTTTAGAGCTGGGAGAAGAGGTGCAGGAAATGTGTTTGGAGAGTATGAAGGTGAAGGATCGGTGGGTATAGGATGAGTGTGATGAAAAGATGAAGTAGGAGCTGTGGGTTCGGTAGCAGGAGAGGGATCTGCCGAACCATGATGGAGGGAAGTAGATGGTACCGAGAATGGAACATATGGAGGTCCTGAAGACAGAAGATTTGGAGAATCTTCTCCAACACAAGAAATAATCCATTCATGAAGCTCAGTATCATCACAAGATAAGGAAGACGTCTTGTGATCATCGAACTTCACATGTATTGACTCATCAATACATTTTATCTTTAGATTGTATACTCTGTAGGATTTAGAAGAGAGAGAATAACCCACACATATACCTTCATCAGCCTTGGGATCAAATTTCCCAAGATGATCTCGATCATTCAAGATAAAACACAGACAGCCGAAAACATGAAGAAAACCAATGTTTGGTTTTTGGCCATAAAAGACTTCATAGGAAGTCTTGTTGTGTCTTTTCACAATAATAGATCGATTTTGAGTGAAACAAGCTGTATTGACAGCCTCAGCCCAAAAACAGGTTGGTAGATTTGATTCACTTAGCATGGACCTTGCAGCTTCACATAGCGTACGATTCTTCCTTTCCACAACACCATTTTGTTGTGGAGTTCTTACTGCTGCAAAGTTTTGAGAAATACCTTTGTCACAGAGAAAGGCATCCAAGGTAGCATTCCTGAATTCGGTCCCATTGTCACTTATGATAGATCTGACTAGTTAACCGTTGAGAACTTCAGATTTCTTGATAAAATTGATGATTTCTTCAGGTGTATCACTTTTGTACCTGAGAAAAATTACCCAAGTGTAACGTGTGTATTCATCAATAATGATAAGAATGTACCTTTTTCCACCTAGGCTGGGTGTGCTGACAGGCCCACAAAGATCCATATGCAACATCTAGAGAGGAGTAGAGATTGAGAAACACTGTTTTGACTTGAAAGAAGATTTTGTCAGTTTGCCTTTCTCACAAGCAGAACATAGCTTTTCTTTTGAGAAAGAAATTTTCGACAAGCCGACAACAAGCTCTTTGTTGGAGAGAGCATTCAACGTCTTGAAGTTAAGATGAGAAAGTCGTTTATGCCAGAGCCAGTTCTTCTTTTCTGAGTCTTCAGAAATGAAGCAGATGCTTTCATCTTCAGTTGACTTGACACTCATATTGATGACGTACACATTGTCCTTTCTAAATCCAGATAGGACAGTGTGAAAACGTTTATCAGTAATGAGGCAATCATTTTCTCTGAAAATCACATAGTAACCTAAATCACAAGTTGACTAATGCTCAAAAGATTATGCATTAGACCCTCCACATAGGCAACTTTGTTAAAAGTAATGGAACTGTTAGAAAGAGTTCCATAACCTTTAGTGGTGTAACACCCCGAAATTTACGTTATAAGAATCTAATGATAAAACTTCTAGCCTTGTGTACCGTTTATTGTTGTACTCTCGTGTTTAACGATTATCATTAGTCTTATGTTATGATCTAGTTTGAGTACTTGGATTTTGGTGGGTTTTGGCACAAACAGGGGGCTTCGCGAGTTACTCGCGGGTTGCAAGTCGTGCATAACCCGCGTAACTCACTGTTGGATTTTGGGTTCAGGCACACGGGCGACTTGTGCCTCGACTTGGAGTCGCAGCATAACTCGCGGAAGCCCCTGGTCTCTTGAATACGGCTTTCTTCCCCATTTCACCTCATTACTCCTCTCATCTACCTATTTTCTCCTCTCTCAACCCTCATAACTTCTCCCATACGAAATTAGGGTTTCAACCACCACTCTACTCATTTATTGCTAAGAGATTTGGGATTAGCATTTAAGGATTCAAGTTGGGTTTGAAGTCATCACCTCCATTGTCATCTTCCCTAAAGTTCTAACCTAGGGTTTGGGTTTCCCAAAAACCCACTTGGTGAGTTATTCCTTCTTAAATGCTCTAGTATTTGATTATTTCCATGGCTTTATCTCACACTACTTCTATGTGCTACTTGGTTGAGTTTTATAACCTAATAGTTGGTATTCTTGACTTTATGAACCCAATGGGGGCAAGTATGTTTAGTAGACCTTGATAATCTCTTTAGTAGTAACTATGTGGATTATATGTTCTAGATTTCATGCTTATATGTTGAGTTCATGAGGAAACTACTAATGTCATGATTTAATCCAACTGTTGATAACTTTATGAAGGAATGAGGTAATGATAATGGGTGGATGTATTTACATGTATGAAATTATGAGGACCATGATTTATGAGGAATATGGAAGTAAATATTTTATATGTGTAAGAGAGGTGTATATAATGTGTTATTTATTTAACAAATGTGGATCACTTGATAAGTATGTGTCACTACTCCTTGTGCACGAGGAGGTAGTAGCTTAATGTATGAATTTTGCATTAACCACGGTGTGTTACTAGCGAGTAGGCAATAAGGGATCTCATATCCTTGAGGTGTAACTTGTCTAGAATATGGATAGGCAATAATGTCCGTAAGACCTTGAGGTGTAACTCGACGGAGTAGGCAATAAGGGCAGTAAATACGGTCTGAGGTTGTGATGTCGTTATGGCATGGAAACTAAGATCGGGGCATGAGGTGTAATCCATTACCATCGCGGGCGATCCCACTTTCGAGTAAATATCGCCCCGATGGAAGCGGGTCTCCCCCGTAAATCAAGAGGTATTTCTTGTATGTTTATATTCAGGTTTGAGAAACTGATGGCGGAGAATTATTCCGCATGAGCCAGAGGAGTTCGGTAATGCGGTTATCGTTTTTTAAATACCATGTTTATTATCTGCATATTTATGGGATTTCACTAGGCTTCGTCCTAACACTTGTTGTGGTTGTTGTTTCCTCACAGATCCTAACCGTGGAGGAATTTAGGATGTCGGCTTGGCTACCGGGCACGTAGGAGATATTGAAGTGCCGGTCTTTTGGGGGATTTTTGTGAAGAGCGTTAATAGTAATTTTGGCGATGCCCATTTTAATCTAGATTGGAATTGATCTTAGATTAAGTAGGTCGTTGTATTATTAGCATCCCATTTCTTATGACAACCCTTTTTACACAAACTAACCCGACTTCTCGAGGTTGTGGTTGTATTGAATATTGGGTTGATATTCTTTTGGAATATTATTTACAGGATATTTGGATCTTTGATTTTGATGTCATGTTTCCAAATTTATGAAATTTTTATCAGTTGAATTTTTAGAGTGTTACAAGTGGAACCACGAGAGTTGTCACCAAAAGTTACGGTTGGTCCCTTTTCTTTCACAAAGTCTAGAAGAAGAGATTTGTTCCCAGTCATATGTCGTGAGCATCCACTATCAAGATACCAAGTTTGATGATGCCCATAGACCTGTAGCCAAACAAATTAGTCTTTTGGAACCCGTTTTGAGGTGGGTCCTTTAGGGTTAGAAGAAGAAGAAGAGAAAGCAGGCTTAGTTTGACTATATCTTTCGATACGGTCTTTAGGACAGTCTTTGGCAAGATGAAAAGTGTCACCACAATTGTAACACTTTCTGTAGATGAATCTTTTCTTTGGTTCAAGAGAGGAAGCTTTTACCTTTCCTTGAGGTTTAGATTTAAGAGGTTTAGATAAGTGAGGAGGAATAGGATAGTTGTACGGAACGTGAGGATTATGGGGTACTGGTCCAAGGATTCCCTTTTCAGAAGAAGAAGAAGGGTTGATAGAGATTCCTTTGGACTTCTTTATCTTTAAGGCTCTAGGGATGAAGTCAGTTGTGTTCATGGGAGATTTACCTTTTGAAGAAAGTGTAATCTGTCTTTTGTTGGGAAGGTCAACAGCAACGGATTTTCCTTTAGAGAGGAGATGAGCCTTTTTAGAAGAATGAGAAGAAGAAGAAGAAGAAACCTCATTTAGTTTTAAAGACATAAGAAGATCATTTACAGGCTTGACAAACTCATTTGAGTCTTGATCTTCTTTTAGAAGAGGCTTGGAAGATTTGACGGACACGAAGATGCCAAATTTCCTTGAATCACGAATATCCATGGAATAAACCGAGTTAGAATCCTCTGAGTTAAAATCATTCCAATCAGAAGAATATGAGGGTAGTTTAGAAGACAGAGGAAGATTATGAGTAGGAGAAGGAACGTTTTCAGAAGGAGTACACACATCATCCTCTTTCCAGTAACCTAAGCCAAAAGTTTCACCAACAACTTGATCTTGAAAAAAATTCTCAAGGTTTTTAGAAGAGGTGTTCCATTTGTTTACAGTTTCTTGTTCTTTCTGAAGTTTCTTTAGAAGCTTGTTCTTCTCTTTGGCTAACACATAGTTTTAAAGTCTTCAAGTCCTCTAACTCAGCTTTTAGTTTATCAAACTGTTTTAGCTGGGATAGAGAATCCTGGAGTTGAGAGGAGAGAGACTTGACTTGAGCATTGGCTCTTTTCTTTGCATCTTTTTCGTTATGAAAAAGTACAGTTAGAGAGTCAAAGGCCTCAATATTCTCTTCATCAAAGAGAGAGTAGAAGGGATGTACCTGAGAAGAAGAAGAGGAGCACTCAGCTGTGAAGCCCATCCTTGAGCAGGAGTCTTTTGGTTCTGCATCAAGTTTGGCCATGAGGCATTTACTTGATACTTCCTTTTCGCTGTCGGAGGTAGGTTCGTCTGCCCAGTCAAGAGTTTCTGCCATTAGGCATTTGCCTCTTCTTTGAGAGTTGAAATTTCTTTCTTTCTCTCTTTTGTACTTGGCTTTATATTTGTCAGCTTTATCGGAGAGCTCTTTGAATGATGAGGAAAGAGAAGGTTTTCTAGGATGCGATCTACCTGTAGAAATAGATATGAGATTTCTTCTTTTAGAAGAGTTAGAAGAATTAGATTTAGAGATCCTAGGAGGATTGCTTCTACACTCAGATGCAAAATGGCCTTTCTTACCACATGCATAGCAATCCTCCTTGGATTTGTTCAAAGAGTTTCTAGAGGAAGAAGAAATTTTTCTGTTGCTTTGAAAATTGTTAGAGGAGTTCTTTCTGAACTTAGAGAAATTCGCAAGCATACTCATCTCCTCCGTCAAATGATCGACAGAGGGGTCTTCTCCTTCATCATCAGCTTCACTAAGATAAGCCTCCGATGAGTGATTTAGATTTTCATGATTTTCTCTATCTGAATCATCAGAAGGATAGGTTATACGAGGAACACAGAAAGATTTCTTGGAGCCATCACTGATAAGAGCCATAGAGGGGGCTCTTATCTCTTTGAAAATGGTCTTCCTTTGAAGATGGGTTTGTTCGTGATTATGGAACATACCATAGAGAGAAGTGAGAGGAAGACTTTCCAAGTCCTTGGATGTCTTAATGCACGTGGAAAGGTTATTCCAGAAATCTGGAAGACCATCCATAAATTTGCATACGACTTCCTCGTTGTCATAAAGTTTTCCAACAAGTTTTAACTCGTTTAAGAGACTATTAAAATGGTTGTAGTACCGGGGGGGGGGGGGTTGAATACAATACTCAAAATTTACTTAATTTTAATTCTTTTATTGATATAAAATATCAAGAATTACACAAAGAGAAATAAAGATTGTTTGCGGAAAAGAATAGCTAAGAACTACTCAAAAACAATCTAACACTAAGAAGACTTTAAAGAACACATAGACTAAATCTTAGAGAGAAAAAGGAAAACTATCAACCTGCTTGAAATCTTGTAAATGAGAAATCTTGAGCTGAAAGCGTGAGTAGCAAGGTGCTACCTCCATCCTTTATATATTATTCAATGTAATGAGTGCAAATGACAAGAAACAATAAATGCATGGGTGGTTGAGATATTGTCAATAAATTATAAGATATTTGATGTGACTTATCACAATACAAAAGGTAACTTTTGTACTATGAAAGTACAATATCTAAATAAAATATTCTTGGGAAATTTTTTTTGAGATCTATTAGAAAATAAACGTCTCAATCAAATTCAAACACAAGTGTATATCTTCTCTAAGAAGGAAGCTTCCATTCCCATTGTCAGAAGATCATTGGGAATGAGGAAGTATGTCAAATCAAGAGGTTTGACATAAAAGATCTTACCGATAAAGGAGTAATCGGTAGAAGGGGAAACTGCCGAAGAATGGCAAGGGATGCCGAACAAGGATGGTTCAGCAAATGAGAGATCTGCCGAACAATGGGAATCGGCAAGGGAAAGGTATGCCGAATAGGAATCGACACAAGGGATGATCTGCCGAATAGGAAATCGGCAGACTAAGCTTAGTTCACTTTGAAGTTCATCTTCAATCCGCATAGTAGACTTTATTCATGTTGATTTCGGTTTGTCTTCGACTCACCGATCTGTTTAACCATAACTAAGCTATTACAAAGAACCATAATTCAAAGTACAAAGTTCAAACATCAATAAAGACTAAGGAGAGGTTATCTTTAAATCTTAGATGACCCAACAATTTCAATATATAAAATATAATTTTATAAAAATTAAACTTATATTTTATGAGGGCAAAATGTTAAATTTAACTACCACCCTTCAACACCTTGTAGATTTGTTTGCCTACAAATGCCAAAATAGTGAAAAGAAAAGGAAAAATTATTCACATGTTTTATGTATTATTTTCTAACCGATATAACAATTAACTTGTAAAAGTGTTTTGCTATGAAGTTTCAAGTGTAAAAACGTGATCTCACGGATCTAATGATAACAGGTTGATCTCAGGTGATCTCAAGACTATATATAACTGCTGAAAAGAAACGGAAAGATGAAACTAATTAAAACAAGAAATGGGAAAATAACGTTTTTCCATAACCAATAATGAGAATAAAAATACAAATGGAATCAAAATTGAAAATATTTTATCTGGAATAAAAATAATTACAAGTAAAAATATAAATGTTAGAAACCCAAGGAATAGTGTCTTCTTCACTGTTCCTGAATACTTTCTATTCATCATCAATTAATATTCCACACCTCTTAATTTATTATAGAGTAAACTACGATTTTAGTCCCTATGGTTTAATGTTTATAACGATTTTCGTCCCTAATCTTTAAAAGCTAATTTTTTCATCCCCGTGGTTTCCAATTCGTTTCCCTTTAAGACTAACTCTGCTAAAAGAGATCCATTAAATCAAGGGTAGTTTGGTCTTTGAACCTCATCTTTACTTTTTCATTAAAATTCAATTTATATATATATATATATATATATATATATTAAAATTCAAAACAGAAAATCCCACCTACCTTGTGCAACTTCCTCCTCCACCACTCTGCCTATTTCCCTTCTTCAACAAACAAGGATTCTCCTCCTTAGAGTAACATCGATTTTCGCCCCCCTACCCTCCCCACTTCTTCTTCCCCAAAAATCTGTCAAGTACAGGGAATCTTGAGCCTTGAACAAAATGAGAACAAACTCACTGGTAAGCTTCTCTTGATTAAGGTAATACAATGGATGGTCTTTGGTTGTGATGGAATCCGTTCTCTCTCAAAACCTTGCATCTCCATTTGGGTTTTGTCTCCATTTGCAAAATGGAATCACATCTATAAAAATATTTAATGGTTTGTTGGGTTTTCTCTTCAACTTCTATTTTGTTGTTTTATTTATGGAGATCCTGGTTTTGCTGGGTCTTTTCCCCCTAAACACTGTCGAGATCGAAGAACAAAATTGATGGTCTGTTGATTTTATGTTAATTTTAGAGGTGAAATAATATGGTGGGGTTCATTGGAGATGCAAACCATGGATAGGCCATAGGATAAGTAAAAAGAAAAGAAAGGTTTACAGGTCATGGGATAGAGAAGGAGATAGTATGGCTTATGACAAAGAGTATGTATCTGGGCTTAGAACTAAATATTTGTTATATTGGGTTGAATTTAAGCTGGCCCTAAAATTATAAAAAGAGTCTTGGGTTAAAAAATAAAAAAATTAACCAAAATGTTAAAGAAACGGGTAAAATGACGAAAATACCCTTATGTAACTGACTTTTTTTTAACAAAATTTGTCTTAGGGACGAAAAGGGAAACGAGTTGCAAACCAAAAGGACGAAAAAAGAAGTTTTTAAAGACCAAAGACGAAAATCGTTATAAGCATTAAACCACATGGACGAAAATCATAGTTTACTCTTTATTATATTTGGATTTTAAAAAAATAATTAAAATATTATTTAGTAAATTAATATTGAAAACAAGAGAAGATACCTATTGAAAACAAGAGAAGATACCTATATAATCAAATGAGAACCAAAAATAAGTTGAGAACCGTGAAAACCAATCTAAACCATTGATTAATTTTGGTCATTAAAGGCAATGGCAATTTTGAAATAAATTGGAAGTGAAACAAATTTTAATTAAAACCATAGGATCAAAACCAAATTACGGCTTAGATCGGTTCTCACGGCTCTCAATCTTTTTTTGGTTCTCACATGATTTAACCCCTTGTATCTTCACATTTCATTTGTGAAATTACATATTCAAAGTGGTTTTCACGATTTATATTTGATTTGACTCATTGTAACACCCCTGATTTTCGCCTCATTTCACCCAAAACTTCATTTCTTCATATCTTCTTCATCACAACTCCGATTTTGGTGATTCAAGTTGCTATGGTTTCGTTTTTGAGAGATTTTCAAGGATATGGCAAGAGATTGGAAGTCTATTGAAGTATAATAGAGTATTTTGTGGTGGTAAGCTTCTCATATCTACCTATTCATCTTCTTCCCCCAAAATATTCTAGGGTTTCATCCACCCCTTGTTCTCCCTTTCATAGATTGAAGGTTTGTGATCATTTTGGTGAACTAGAAATGTTTTGGTTGGTGAATTCAAGCTTGGGTTAAGGTAATCTTCTATTCTCTTCGGTTATGGAAGTTAGGGTTCCGGTATCGGTTGAGATATTCATGTATAAGGTTGGGAAACGATTCTTTGTGGTTGATTATGATTGTTTATGGTAGAATATGTATATTTATGGTTGGAACCTTGTGGATCTAGGTTTTGGAAAGATTTGGTTTGAAGAATCAAGTTCCTCAAGTTCTAAGTGGGTAAAATCTAGATTTAGTCTAAATCTAGCAAGGTGAGTTTACTAAACTTTTGTTAAAACTGGATACACATCATATTTGCTTAATTGTTGCTAGTATCACATATTTGCTCAAAATGGTCATCTTTACGGGTTTATGTATTTGATGGTATTTCCATGAGATTATGTGAGATATGTGTATATGAAGTATCATCCCATGATTTACTCTATGTTGTGTGATTAATTGGGGATTTACATTATGTGTGCCCACAATGGGTATTTGACATGATTATGGAATATATGTTTGGTATAACATGATGATTTCCATTCGGAATGCACTCTTGGTGTTATTGTATCTACAATGTGGTTATGTGGATATTTAAGTCTTATGTTAGACTCGAGCTATTAGGAGGATGAACTATACTTGGTTGAAAGATACCTAAGGACCTCCTATATGCATTGTGTTGGACGAACCAAGGCAAGTTCACTAGGAGGATGTAGTCTCGGGGCGCCACTGTAATGGTATGTGCCCAGTAGACCTCCGCCACTCGGAAAGTTTCCTGTACGGTCTGATCTCCGGGTGGGTCGGGCCTTTGGAGTGTTCCTTGTTAAGGGCATCAAAGTGCATCGACTCTTTGGAGTGGGCTTGATTGGTGCTTTGGGTCTCCCCTAATGACTCCACATATATTGGACACTGGTTAACTGCTGATAAGAATTGTAATTGTTCATGCATGCTTATTATTGTCCAACTCACTAGGTTTTTTGGCCTAACACTTGTTTGGTGTCGATGTGTATCTCAGGTTTTAGCGGCATCAGTCCTATGCTGGTGTAGTGCTTGGGTGAGAGATTTAGGAATATCACTTTTGGACTTACTATTGGTAGATAATCCTTTGGGTCTATAAATGACACCCTTGATTGTGATCTCTTTTCTGGTTATAGAAATTAGATTAGTTGGTTGTTATTTATTATCCGTTTAATTACGATTATATTTAAACAGGTTTGTGTATTTTCCCCATTTTTGGGAGGCTCTTGCTTTGGCAATTTTAAATACCGCAATGTCCGTTTTTCGGATTTTTGTTATCTCTATTTTTAGGGTGTTACAAGTTGGTATCAGAGCTCTAGTTTAAGTGAACTAGGCATGAATGTAAGATGTCTAGACTTAGACTGAGTATGTTAGGCAATGATTGTGAGATGGGTAGAATGTCTAAGATGGGTTAGTCTTAGATTCGACGGAAACTATGGTTATCAAGTGTTGTGGCGATGGTAACCAGAACCTTTATGTATTATATGTTAATTATCTCACCTAGCTAATGTTATTATGAGGATATTTATACGTGATGGTGCTTGAGGTGCCGTTACTGTGACAGTTGGTAAGGTAGTAGTATGTTCTCTTGTATTTGGTTTATACTAATGTTATGATATTTAGTAGACGTGGTAGTACGTTTCCTTCGTGTTCAATTCTGTTAATCTCTTTCTTATTCATCCTCGTGCTTGTGTGAACGGCCTTGGTATGTCGACCGTTGGGGTGGTAAGAAAGTTTCTGAATGGGTAACCATTAGAAAAAGTTGATGGTTTTATTATTCGTTACTTGGAGTAACGGTAAGTATGGTGATTGCATTGAGTGGACAGTTTCGAGTCAGATTAATTGGTTGGATTAGAACCATTGACTTTTGAATCGGTGTATTCGAGGAGAAATTGTAAGGTGAACCTATGAAGTCCGTGGCTTTGCCTTAAGATGTTGATCATCTGGATGACGATAGTGTAACTATAGAAATCGAGGAGCGTGAGTTCAAGTTGATTTGTTAAAACGGTGTACATGCCAAAATGGTTATTTTAAAGTGTTTTACATGAAATGGTTAACTACTGATAAGTTTTGAGTATTTTAAAGTAAAAATGTATTTTACTTGGTATTTGTCAAAGTGTGAGTATTTTAATGAGTTTTCATATTTGATATACTTGGCTTATTTTAGTTCCATAAAATACTCATATTTGGAATTTGGACATCTTGAAAAGTAATAGCATGATTATAGCATTTTGGATTTTGTACAAATAGAGTCCATTTCATGACTTAAGCATCTTGGTAATCTTGGTACAAATGAAGTCTATTACATGTTGTATGCATTTTTGTGTATTTGCATTCATAAACCCTTTTGAAACTCTTTGGTCCCAATACGTGTTGAGTTTTGGGTTAATCACGTCTTTGAGGCATGTGTCTTTATAAACGTCGCTTAAAGACGTTTCATTATTTGGGGAGACCGATAATTATTGGTCAAATGGATTTTGAGCATTTTAGCTCGGTGTTGGCTTAAAAGAGTCTTGTAGACATTTGTCCGGTTTTAATGGCTCGATGTAGAATCCAATTTATGACGTACATCTTAATGCATTTCAGTGCATATGCATAATCATTACACGCTCGAGTGATTTTGTCATTCATGTGTAGTCGCTTATTTTTTTAGGCTGTGTTGCATTGGATCCATAGGCACGTGAGTCAGTCTTATTGGATGGTCAATTGGGTAGTACGGGGTTGGACTCCGGGACTCATGTTTTATGACCAAAACTTGACAAGTAGGCACTAGGATGAGGTAGTCTTGGGAGACACTGTGTGGGTGTGCGCCTAGATCTCCGCTGTAGGGGAATTTCCTCAGTTGTAGTCCTCGGACGTGTCGGGCCTTTCGGGTGTCCTTTGTGGCATCAAGGTATCTCGTCTCTTGGGTGGAACTTGTCAAGGATTCGTAGGGACACTTGGGCTTTCATGTCGTTAGGTGTCATACGATGAACGTTGTAGGAGTAGCATACTTCGTGCTCTTCCGCTCTCAACGGATACGGGTATCCCCGTTATTGGTCGCTGTATTTTGGATATTTAATTGTCCATTTGGTGCATACGATTTTATAAACCGTTGGAAAATTCATGTCATTGAACTAGGAGTCGTTTTGGAAACATGAAGAGAAATAGTTCATTTGGAAAACATTTTGTTGCAACCAATGAGAAGTTTTGATTATTTTGAAATGTTTAGTTTTATGAACATGTCGAGTCATCCATTTTGGAATCTTTGGGTATTTTGGTAAATAAATCATGTTGAGACGTTTCCTCGATGATTTTACATATATAATTGGAGTTCAATTGACGTAAGTGTCATTTCGTGTATTTGATCTTATAAACCTTTTTCAGAAAACACATATTATTGTGTTATGAGGCATTTTAAAAATATAAGAACATGAGGTCCTTTGAAAAATGGTTTGTCTCAATCAGCAATGAGATTTTAGTTAATTATACTTTTGGTCATGTATGCATATTTTATTGGAAATTTCCGTCATGGTATTTTAGCCAATGTTTTAGAACGATGAGAGCATGTTTATATTTGGCTTTGAACTCAAAAATGACATAAATTATTTCATGTTTTAACCGGGTGCATACGCATATCAATCTACTCGCTTTGTGAAATAAACGGTCGCATGCAAGTTTTGTTGTGAAATCTTATTTCGTGCCGCATTGTGACTAAAAGAGAGAAAACTTTAAGAGTTTGATATTGAGCATGTGGTCTTGGATTTTGCAAACATTTTATTTATACAGTTTGGAATTAAACTAAATTACTCTTACAATTGCTCAAATCGCATGCATATGTCTTTACTAAATTTTGGGGAATAAACCGATGTATGCGAGTCACAATGGGAAGTTTTATTTAATGATATTTCATGGTTCATTTGCAGAAATTGTGGGGTTCGATTTCGTGAATTTCCCTTCTGTAGTTTTGTATGAAAGTCTTGTCATACACTGTTTTAGTACATGAAACTATTTCTCGTTCTTTACATAAATTATATTGTTGGTGTGAGTAATCGTATAAAAGATTTATGTTATTTCGGATGGAACTTTTGCCCATAACATATTTCAGTTATTGATTTTACTGATAGGAGTTTTCTGCAATGCATGAAATGAATTTTCGGTTGCACGTTGTTGTAATTATAATTTTGGGTATATACGTTTTATCGGTGCGGCCCAAATTTGAAACGCGTATAATATATATATATATATATATATATATATATATATATATATATATATATATAATTATTTATTTACCTTCCTATTGTGTTGCTACATTTGGGAAATGATTGGACGTATATAGGCCTTGTTGGAAATTTTATCTTCCGATGTTTTGTGTTAAAGTAAAAGATTTTAAAGTTGAAGTGGTGAAATCCTCTTTTGGGGAGTTGTACAAACTTTTATTGCATACTTTATGGGACGGAAGTTATTTTCATATGCATAGCATGAATTGATGCATACTAAGGCACTGGTAGTCCGTTTGAAAATTTTGTTACGCATCTTTTGTTATCGTTTTATTAGCGTAAGTATTGATCAAAGGAGTTTTGAAAGTGGTTTTATATGTGTGGCATGGGTGATCAATTTTGAAACCTATCGAATGCTCGATAGTGTGTTTTCACCGCACGTTTAATTGTTATAAAACTTATGTACTTGAGAGTTTTATAAATTTCAAATTGGCATAGTAGTGTGAAAAAAAAAACTTTGAACTCATTGGGCTATAGGTGTAAGCCCCCCTCGTGTTAGAAGTCGATATTAAGGATTAAAGGAGTCCTCGGAGTATTGAGGTGTTAGACATGTGCTTTCTCCCAGTTAGTTAAGTGACGATCTTTATGCTTCGTTAAACCTACGGATTAAAATCGTGTTCGGTTGTTCGGGTATGGTTGGTTTTGGAATTGTGGGAATTTGGTACGAATGCATGTTATATGTCGGTCGTGTACTATGTTGTTGGGTGTTCGTGAATAATGATGATGTTATAGTTGACTGGCAAGGATGTTGGATTTGGGTGACTACTTCCAAGAGTAGGTGTCAACCTTGAAATCGACATTGCTAATCGGGAATGAAATATTTGGTAGTATACCCATGTTTGCATAATGGTCATTCCATGGATAGGTGTGACACACTATTTTGAGGACAATAACTGTTGGTGTGCTTCAATGTATTTCCGTTAGATCTGGTACATCTACAGGACGAGCGGTGAACTCAAGGAAATTAGATGTTGGTAATTAAGAAATCAACCATTGGTATTTGGATAATTGTCAGAATTTTCGTTGATTTGGAAATCGATGCTTGAGTGCATGGTGAGAGTTTAGTAGTAATGTTTATTGGAGACAATTGGTGAGAATGTCGAGGTGGACATTAAGTACAAATCGATTATCAATGAGACCTTGATGTGTCTTATTTAGAGGTATCCAAGAGAAATGTTTGCTTTGGGGTATTCTTGATGGAAATGACTGAATAAGGTCGTAAGTTAATCCTGAGGTAATATGAGCAACATAAGGTTGGGAGGCAACCGAGATTTATTGGTTAAGAAAATGATTAAGCAAGGACTTGATGTTCATTCCGTCATCGGTGAGTTTTGTCTCCATTTGCAAAATGGAATCACATCTATAAAAATATTTAATGGTTTGTTGGGTTTTCTCTTCAACTTCTATTTTGTTGTTTTATTTATGGAGATCCTGGTTTTGCTGGGTCTTTTCCCCCTAAACACTGTCGAGATCGAAGAACAAAATTGATGGTCTGTTGATTTTATGTTAATTTTAGAGGTGAAATAATATGGTGGGGTTCATTGGAGATGCAAACCATGGATAGGCCATAGGATAAGTAAAAAGAAAAGAAAGGTTTGCAGGTCATGGGATAGAGAAGGAAATAGTATGGCTTATGACAGAGTATGTATCTGGGCTTAGAACTAAATATTTGTTATATTGGGTTGAATTTAAGCTGACCCTAAAATTATAAAAAGAGTCTTGGGTTAAAAAATAAAAAAATTAATCAAAATGTTAAAGAAACGGGTAAAATGACGAAAATACCCTTATGTAACTGACTTTTTTTTAACAAAGTTTGTCTTAGGGACGAAAAGGGAAACGAGTTGCAAACCAGAAGGACGAAAAAAGAAGTTTTTAAAGACCAGGGACGAAAATCGTTATAAGCATTAAACCACATGGACAAAAATCGTAGTTTACTCTTTATTATATTTGGATTTTAAAAAAATAATTAAAATATTATTTAGTAAATTAATATTGAAAACAAAAGAAGATACCTATTGAAAACAAGAGAAGATACCTATATAATCAAATGAGAACCAAAAATAGGTTGAGAACCGTAAAAACCAATCTAAATCATTGATTAATTTTGGTCATTAAAGGCAATGGCAATTTTGAAATAAATTGGAAATGAAACAAATTTTAATTAAAACCATAGGATCAAAACCAAATTACGGCTTAGATCGGTTCTCACGGTTCTCAATCTTTTTTTGGTTCTCACATGATTTAACCCCTTGTGTCTTCACATTTCATTTGTGAAACTACATATTCAAAGTGGTTTTCACGATTTATATTTGATTTGACTCATTGTAACACCCCGAATTTTCGAAAGGTATCAATTCATGTTAATACAGAAACCGATATATTAAGGAAAAATAAGATATTTGATTTTGGGCTTGAATCCTTGATTTTATAGTCTTGATGGATAAAGGATTCAATTACGAGTCCAACGGTTCTTTCCGGAGCAAAAACGGAGCTATAACGAAGAAGTTATGACCAAAACGGTTTTCGGGGAAATCATGGGCCGGCTGGAGGGGGCGCACGGGCCGTGCGCGGGCCCTTCACAAAAACGCACGGGCCGTGCTCGGGGGTACAGAGACTCGGGTTAAAACCTGATTTTCGCCTCATTTCACCCAAAACTTCATTTCTTCATATCTTCTTCATCACAACTCCGATTTTGGTGATTCAAGTTGCTATGGTTTCGTTTTTGAGAGATTTTCAAGGATATGGCAAGAGATTGGAAGTCTATTGAAGTATAATAGAGTATTTTGTGGTGGTAAGCTTCTCATATCTACCTATTCATCTTCTTCCCCCAAAATATTCTAGGGTTTCATCCACCCCTTGTTCTCCCTTTCATAGATTGAAGGTTTGTGATCATTTTGGTGAACTAGAAATGTTTTGGTTGGTGAATTCAAGCTTGGGTTAAGGTAATCTTCTATTCTCTTCGGTTATGGAAGTTAGGGTTTCGGTATCGGTTGAGATATTCATGTATAAGGTTGGGAAACGATTCTTTGTGGTTGATTATGATTGTTTATGGTAGAATATGTATATTTATGGTTGGAACCTTGTGGATCTAGGTTTTGGAAAGATTTGGTTTGAAGAATCAAGTTCCTCAAGTTCTAAGTGGGTAAAATCTAGATTTAGTCTAAATCTAGCAAGGTGAGTTTACTAAACTTTTGTTAAAACTGGATACACATCATATTTGCTTAATTGTTGCTAGTATCACATATTTGCTCAAAATGGTCATCTTTACGGGTTTATGTATTTGATGGTATTTCCATGAGATTATGTGAGATATGTGTATATGAAGTATCATCCCATGATTTACTCTATGTTGTGTGATTAATTGGGGATTTACATTATGTGTGCCCACAATGGGTATTTGACATGATTATGGAATATATGTTTGGTATAACATGATGATTTCCATTCGGAATGCACTCTTGGTGTTATTGTATCTACAATGTGGTTATGTGGATATTTAAGTCTTATGTTAGACTCGAGCTATTAGGAGGATGAACTATACTTGGTTGAAAGATACCTAAGGACCTCCTATATGCATTGTGTTGGACGAACCAAGGCAAGTTCACTAGGAGGATGTAGTCTCGGGGCGCCACTGTAATGGTATGTGCCCAGTAGACCTCCGCCACTCGGAAAGTTTCCTGTACGGTCTGATCTCCGGGTGGGTCGGGCCTTTGGAGTGTTCCTTGTTAAGGGCATCAAAGTGCATCGACTCTTTGGAGTGGGCTTGATTGGTGCTTTGGGTCTCCCCTAATGACTCCACATATATTGGACACTGGTTAACTGCTGATAAGAATTGTAATTGTTCATGCATGCTTATTATTGTCCAACTCACTAGGCTTTTTGGCCTAACACTTGTTTGGTGTCGATGTGTATTTCATGTTTTAGCGGCATCGGTCCTAAGTTGGCGTAGTGCTTGGGTGAGAGATTTGGGAATATCACTTTTGGACTTACTATTGGTAGATAATCCTTTGGGTCTATAAATGACACCCTTGATTGTGATCTCTTTTCTGGTTATAGAAATTAGATTAGTTGGTTGTTATTTATTATCCGTTTAATTACGATTATATTTAAACAGGTTTGTGTATTTTCCCCATTTTTGGGAGGCTCTTGCTTTGGCAATTTTAAATACCGCAATGTCCGTTTTTCGGATTTTTGTTATCCCTATTTTTAGGGTGTTACACTCATATATATATATAAGGTGTTGCTTTATGCACCCTTATTTATATCAGAATTAAATCAAATCATGCATTGATCTTGATGTTGACGTACGTGATGAGAAAATTAGTAGATAGGGGTGTATTTAACCTGCCTTATATATATGTATATATATACAATCGAAAGATCGTGTGAGAAGTTGAGTTGATGGTGAGAAACGTGAGAAGTTGATCTTAACCTTGATCTCTTTTAATCTCAAGCCCTCCCATGAATTGTGGCTTAGAAGAGAATTGATCTGGTACATCTCGGTGCATCTCATCCTAATTAATATGTTGTAACACCCTGATTTGCGTTTGGCCAAATAAGAAGAAGAAATGATGAACAGAGAAAAAGGGGCAACTTTTCGAGATCTGTGGGACGCACGGGTCGTGCGTCTCTCTCACAAAATAACACACGGGTCATGCGCAGTCCAGAAGTAAACGCACGGGTCGTGCGCCTCTCTTCACAAAAAACTCACGGGTTGTGCGTGACATCAGAAGGCACAGTTCGGGTTAAAAGTGATTTTTCCCCAAAATTCAATCACTTCTCATTTTCTATCTCCAAGTATTATCTCCCAAAACCCTCCCTCTTCATTTACTTCATCTAGGGTTTCTCCAACCACCAAACCCTCACCATTTATTGCTAAAGTTAAGAGCATCATCCAAGGCTTCGGTTTGGAAGCTTCACCACCATCTCCATCTTCATCTTCCCCAAGTGTCAAAAGCTAAATTTTGGGTCTTCATCTCCTACCTCAAAATTTCTAGGTTTTGGGTTGGTGAGAGCATTAAGTCATCATTGAAGATTCATCCAAGTGGTTGCATTGAAGTATTCTTCAAGATCTTCATCTTCTCCAAGCATCATCTTCTCAAAGCTAGGGTTCCATCTATTTTCTGGGTTCTTGGTTCAAAACCTAGATTATGAGTTTACTAACCTTTGTTAAAACTAGATGCACATCATATCCTTCTATTTGTTGTTATTTATCTCTATATGCTCAAGTATTTGGGTTTTCTCATGAAGGTATGTTGGAAATGTGGTTTTATATGATATGCCATGTCTTACTCTATATGTACAAGTATTTGGGGCTTTTCTCTTGAACATATGATAGGTGTACTTTGATATAATAAATGTACATATGTCTCAGTATTGAGATGGTTTCTAGTTGGAATCCCTTTTTGGTGATATATTTTATATGCATGATGAACATGATTATCATTTGGGCCTCATAATGGATTTATGTGATAGGATGGTAACATAGTACCCATGGTTGGTATCGAAATGTTTTGGTTGAAATATACCTCAAGACCTCCTATACAATATGTTGGACGAACCAAGTCAGTAGACACTAGGAGGATGTAGTCTTGGACGCCACCGTGATGGTATGTGCCTAGACCTCCGCCATTCGGGATAATGCCATGGTTGTAGTCTTCGGATGTGTCGGGCCTTTCGGGTGTCTCTTGTTAGAGGGCATCAAGGTATATCGACTCTTTGGGTGGAACTTGATTGGTGTTATGGGTCTCCCCTATTGACTCCACATATGTTGAACTCTGGTTAACTGCTGATAAGAATTGTAACTGTTCATGCATGTTGATTATTGTTCAACTCACTAGGCTTTTTGGCCTAACACTTGTTTGGTGTCGATGTGTATCTCATGTTCTAGCGGCGCCGATTCTAAGCTGGCATAGTGCTTGGGTGAGAGCTTGGGGAATACCTGCATATGGACATTTTTTTGGATAGAAGAATTTTGGGAATTATAGATGACAACCCTTTTGTAATCTCTTTTCTAGTTGTAGAAATTAGATTAGTTGGTTGTTATTTTATTGTCCGTTAAATTACAGTTGTGATTAAATAGGTTTGTATTATTTCCCCATTTTTGGGAGGCTCGTGCTTTGGCAATTTTTATACCACGTATATGCCAGCTTAAATTTTTATAAAACTTTCAAATACACAAGTTCTATAACGATCAATCGTGCGGTAAACATAATACACTACCGTTTATTCGGTAGGTTTCAAAATTGATTGCCAACACTACGCATATGAAACCATTTTCAAAACTCCTTTGATCAGTACATACGGTAACATGGGCAGAAATAAAAGATGCGTAGCAAAGTTTTAAATGGACCACCATGGTCCTAACATAAATCAAAATATACTATAACTGCGAAAGTAATTTTCTGAATCAAAGCACGTGCAACAAAAGTTTGTACAACTCTCAAAGGAAGAATTTCACGACTTCAATTTTAAAATATTTTCCTTAAAAACGCAAAACATCAGAAGGTAAAATTTCCAACAAGGCCCATATACGTCCGTTTATTTTCCCCAAATTTAACTACATGATAGGAACGTAAATAGCCGCACAGATAAAACACACTTACCCAAGGCGGTAACTACAACGACATGCAAACCGAAAATTCATTTCATGCGTGCGGAAAATTATGACAGCAAGGTTTACAATTGGAACACGTTTAAATAAACAGTTCTATCTGAAACAACATAAATCTTTTATACATTTACTCACACCAACATCATAATTTAATCCAATGTAAATAGTATACAAAGATTGACATTTGTATAAAGCCCGAAGATAATTCACATAATAATGAAACCTCCCCCAAACAACATGAGGGACGACATCTATTAACAAAATTCATCAATAAACGCACCCAAGATGCATATGTACACGTACCCAGAATTTGCTTACGCGACGCAAAATGTCGTACAATAAGACACCATAAAACCAACGGAATTTTCATAAAACTCATTAACGCTAAAATTAAGCGGTGTCAAAACTTTCATTTCCCAACATAAACGCATAAAACGTCAACACGTCTAAAAATGTCAGAATTCTAAAACCACCCCGTACAATAAAGTGACCCCTTTCAACAAAACTTTCCTGAGACACGACGCCCAAAAAGCTCGTAAATTTACACTGAACAAAAATAAAACACACGTATTTTGAAGTACACTCACGCGCCCAAAATGTCGCAAAACAATATTCCATAAAATTCAACGCGGCCCGTACAGACCCAAAATTCCCAAGGAAGTTCAGACTCAAAAACATGGGAACAACTCTTCCTTTAAAACCTTAACATATGTGGAGGAGATCCAATGTCAAGGTTAAAAATTCTATAGTTACTTGCCCAATGCCCCATATGGCATTAAAACACGGATCTTAAGATGTCCAAAATAGTGTTAAACACAAAACAGGGACGGAGAGATTTTCAACATAAATTGCAATCACATGCAACAAAACAATTTCCATGTATGCTTAAGCTCACGGTTTAAAATCTGATGAGTGCTAATGTTTTGTCAAGACTTCACAGTAGAACACAATTTATGCTTCGAAAGCATGAGAAATAATTGATGCAAACTTTTTTTTTAAATTCGTGCAAGAATTTCGGTCGGCACTCAACATCTTAGGACTACACTCCTCCATTTTCCCGACATACTATCGTCATTCGGATGCATCCAACATCTTAGAGCAACAACCCCACTAATTGGTTAACTTACAATTTTCCTCGAAACAGAATCGGTCTGTCAAACTGATAGTTCTACTCCAACCAATAACTCTGACCCGAGATGGTCAACTTAATGCATTCATCGCGCTTAACTATCTTTCCAAAGTGACGATGCCATAAACATCGACTCTTCCTTAGACCTCTCGCTTAGAAACTTCCTTACTACCCCAAAGGTCATCCCACCAAGGTAGTACAAGTATACACATGTAACATGTAGATTCACCATGACACTAGCCAGGTGTCATTATGAACGTACCGTACATGATCGTCCTTGCTATCCTCGACAAGTTTCCCGTTTCTAGCGACCCAATCAACTCCCGAATATCCTAGATTAAGGTACCAAATGGTGCAATTCTCTCTCTCAATCACTTAAACAACGCTAGTTTGAGTCTAGGTATCCAAAATCAACACCTAATTCTCTCAAACTTATGCTCTGATACCAACTTGTAACACCCTCAAATTTGGTAAGAACAACTAATTAAAAATCTCGATATAATATCAAATACAAATCAAGATCCATCATACCTCAAATATAAAATTCTATAATTAACCTCAACAATTATAAACTCTAGTATTAAACAAGGACCAAACCGAAGTCGGGTGCTACTTAACCCCAATACAGGTTGCTCTTCCCAAAAACCAAAGCGGAAGACTTCGCCAAAGCTACTCGTTTCCCAAGCGCACCACTAGCACTCCACTCTTCATAGTGATACTAGGACTATTCCCAACCAGTACCTGATGCACATGCCGACAAATAAAAGGTTAGGCTAACGCCTAGTGAGTTCAAGAGTTTTAACATGAATAAATATATCTTTAAAAGAAAGGAAATCAGTTCAAATCAAGATCTTTCAAACTAATTTACTTTAGCAATAGAGACGACTCGTTTTCCCACAAATTGCACCATTAAAAGACAACGTTCCAATACAAACATTCTTTATAAAACGATGCGACCCAAAACTCACTCAAAACGTGAATATAAATCGACTCCCAATTGTGATACCGTGAATAACACTCCACATCCCAAAACACCCAAAGCACGGGTGGGGCATAACACTCAACCCATAATTCATGGTTAATAAATCCCATATACAATATGTCATCGAAAACAAGGATACAAGATTCAGTACCCAACACAACACTTTTCGGTGACTGGGAAGACCCGATTCCATTGAATGTGGCGGGTACACAAAGTTAAGACACATATGTATGTTATAAGCGTATCTTCAAGGATAAACAACCATTGACATCAACCCTATCTAGGCCTTTAGTCAAGGTAGACATCAACCCTATCCAGGTCTTTAGTCATAATAGACATCAACCCTCTCTGGGTCTTTAGTCATAATAGACATCAACCCTCTCTGGGTCTTTAGTCATTTGAACATCAACTCTATCCAAGTCTTTAGTTCAGTGCAAACGTGGGTTCAACTCTATCCAAGTCTTTATCCCCAAAGAATCACCAAGTTCAACCCTATCCAGATCTTTACCTTGGGATCTCGCCATCCTTGACACACTTGATTATTTAGGACTTACATCGTATCATCAATGCCTATTTCCAGATTAATACACAGGCATTTTATCCCACTTACACGATAAAACTGACCTTTATGCCTATGGATCCATTGCATTACAGCCTAATACTTTACGTGACTCCAACGGATGAACTAACGCATTCAATACATGTAACTCACAAATGAGATGCAACTAGGTACACCATACGACCAAGGCTCCTTAACGAGCTACCAAGATTGAACAAATGTTCCAAAGACTCCACCGAGTACAAATCAAGCCCCAAGAGGCTTAATAAACGTTTGGCTGAAACACGAGAGCCAATATGGTTACACAACCCAAAATACACATTTTCCCAAAATATTTGATTCTCAAATTATCATTGGCCTTCGGCCCAAAACCCAAAAGGTTTTCCATTTCTAAAATGTTCCCCAAAGCCGGGAATGACCCAAAACCAAAGGACCCATACATTAGTACTTTTCAAAACATGTCGTTTCATGAATGATGCATAAAACCCGACAAACACTTAAAGGTGCATTTTTGACCAAACACCCATTTATGCAATAAATCATCAAAACACATTCCTTTGCGACACATTTATCAAAATGACCAAAAGTCTCAGAATGTGTACTATATAAGTTTATAAAGTTAAACGCTTTCAAAATAACCAAACTTATCAGCAGTTAACAATTTCATGTAAGACACATGACACTTTAAATTTAACATTTTGGCATGCACACCGTTTTCACAAATCAACTTGAACTCATCTTGCTAGATTTAGGCTAAATCTAGATTTTGCCCCACTTTGAGCTTTCTTGACGAAACTTGAATCCTCCAAGCCAAAACCTCCAAAAACCTAGATCCATAAATTTCAACCATAAATAAACATATCCAACCATATAGAAACATTCCCCAAAGAGCTTGGTGAGGAAGATGAAGATGAAGATATTTTGGGGTTCTTGATTCCAACTAGTTAGATGATGAAAATCATGTGGTTTAAGGATGAACCCTCAAAATGGGTTAGGGTTTGTGGGGAAGATAGGAAATGATTTGGGAGAGAATGGGAAGGGATTAGAAAATGATAAATGAGGGAAATGGGTGAAAGTTCGGACTTAACAACCTCTCAGCCCCCGCAGGCAATAGTGACATGCGACTATGCCCTTGGCATAGTCGTCGGGCATAGTCGCGCGGACCACACGACTCACGGTACAAACGGGTCGATTGTGCCCTGCGATTGTGACACCCTGTCACTATCGCGGGCACAGTCGCGAGCACTGTACCGAAATCCAATTTAATAAGTTTTGTCAACTTTCAGCCCACGATGCCCAGAACAGATCAATTCATTATTTAACGATAAATCCCCAAAATGCGGTAAGTTAATATGATAACTACCATAACGATATTCTAAATTTCAGGGTGTTACAGTTACAAACCTCCAATCTATGAAAGGGAGAACAAAGGGTGGATGAAACCCTAGAAAACTTTGGGGAAGAAGATGAATAGGGAGAGATGAGAAGATTACCACCACAAAATACTCTAGTATACTCCAATAGACTTCCAATATCTTGATAGATCCTTGAAAATCTCTCAAAAACGAAACCGTAGCAACTTGAATCATCAAAATCGGAGTTGTGGGGCAAAAGTTATGAAGGAATGAAGATTTGGAAGAAAATGGGGCTGAATCAGGTTTTTAACCTGATCTGGGCCTTCTGCCCGGCGCACGACCCGTGTGTGGTTTGTGCGTGGGGGGCGCACGGGTCCTTAAATCCACACAGTCCGCGAGAATGAGCCTTAAATCCTGTTTTGGCCATAACTTCTTCGTTATAGCTCCGTTTTCGCTCTGGAAAGAACCGTTGGACTCGTGATTGAATCCTTCATCCATCTAGACTATAAAATCTAGGATTCAAGTCTAAAATCAAATATCTTATTTTTCCTTAATATATCGGTTTCTGAATTAACTTGGAATGATACCTTTCGAAAATCAAGGTGTTACAATATATATATATACGAGGAAATGGTTCAAATAAAAAACACTTTCATTTTACAAAAACACGAAAACATCATTTTAGTATAGTCAATCACGTGTGATAGTATAGTCCATCAAACATGATACACATGTGATACTAAGGGGTTGTTTGGTTGGTTTTCCATTAAGTTCTGTATAGATAAAGTTGTATGTGTGGATTAATCTGTCTGTATAGATTTAGAAAGTTTTTATTTGAGAGAGTTTTTTCATAGATGGAATGAACGTGTTTTTTAATGAGAGAGACTGGTTTGGAAAAAACTTGACTTTCTGCATAAAGCTCCCCCTTGAAATCTTACTGAATAAGCCACTTTCAATATCATTAAACAACTACCAAACAGTCATATATAGTTGACTGAATAAGTTGTGAGTGTCACTAAGCTCATTAAGCTACAAACAAACAGGCCCTAAGTTAGGGGTTGCGGGCCAAGTAGTCTACATACCACTAATCCTTTTCACTTCTATTATCACATGTGATAAGGTGTTCTTAATATGATACTATAATTCATCACATATGATACTAAATTAGAGACATAGCCATGTAGGTGATCTTTAGGTCGCGGGCCAAGTCATCAACACACTACAAAGTCCTTCGCATGAATTATTATATGTGATAAATGTGTTTTCACATTTTTTTTTAAATTGAAGAATGATTCATTTGAACCTCTTATTCCCTATATACAAGGGATGACCTACCCTTCCCAAGGGGGGTCCCGTGCACCCGCTCAAGTTAGTTTCTTTTAAGGACGAAGTTTTTTCGATACGTAAGGTGCACCCGCTCAACTACAAGGGGTGCTCCATGATATATACGTTTTTTAGGGGTGAAAGGTGCACAAGTCCAAAAATTACTCTTGAAATCAACCAAAAAATCGAAAAAATCTCTTGAAATCAATCAAAAAAACCAAAAAAATCCCTCGAATCAACACAAAAAACCCAAAAAGGTCCATCGAATCAACACAGAAGCTTAAAAAACCCCTCGAAATCAACCAAAAACATAAAAAGTCCCCCAATAGGGGAATTCGGCTAAAAACACATCGACAACAATTTCTTAAGGTTTTCGTTTGTGCATCCGCTCACCTAAAATCCTGGGTCCGCTACTGCCTATATATATATATATATATATGGTGCGTTTCTTTTGCAACCCAAGCAATTTGTACAAACTATGCAAACTAATCTTAGTCGTTCATCAAGTCTAATGAATATATGATTTTATTATGTTTCTTAATTTAAAATCATGATTATAATGAATAAACTTAACATTTCCTAATTTAAAATCATGATTATAATGAATAAACTTAACATTTTCCATATATATCACAATCATTATTAATGAATCATAATCATTATCCATAAATATATCTATTGTTTTCTAATATAGTGGTTTGTATAGTTTGTATAAATTGTTTGGGTTGCAAAAGAAACGCACCCTATATATATATATATATATATATATATATATATATAGTGTTTGGTTCATTTGAGAAATGGTAAATATATGAGAAATAGAGAAGTAATCCTAGTCATTCATATGGTCAAGATCGAATTTGACTAGTCAAATATTGCGGCTTTGACTGGTCAAAAGTTGCGGCTATCCCAAAAATAGAAGAACAATTTCGTAAATTTTACAAAACACACAGGCTGTGTTCATATATGAACATGTATAATTCACATATGAACTATATGTTCATATATGAACCAGTGCAATTCACAACTGAACTCTTTTAACTTATTCATATATGAACCTTTGTGATTCATATATCAATCAGTTGAACTAACTAACAGATTCATATATGAATCTGTATGAATCACAAAGATTCATATATGAACCTTTGTGATTCATACAGATTCATATATGAACTCATCCCGTGTATTTTACGAAATTACCTCTCTACCTTCTATAGACCACACAAGGAATTATTCGGTGCTTCGCGGTCAAAGCCGCAAATGTTGACTAGATGAATGGCTAAGATTACTTCTCTATTTCTCATATATTTACCATTTCTCAAATGAACCTCTCCCTATATATATATATATATATATATATATATATATATATATGAAAAAATTGTGTGATGAATGTTGTGGGTAGTGCATGGGGGAGGTGGAGTAGGTAGGGAGGGGGGGGAAGTTCAGTAAGGTGTCGTTTGTTTTTTAAGAGGTCTGAAGTCTTATTTTAGTTATGACTAATAAGAGATGGTGTGTAAAAAGGTCTGAACGATTTAAACTTAAGAGTCATTAAAAGTTTTTTTTTTTTTAAACAAACAACCCCTAAGTTTTTCATGGGACTGAAGATTAGTAGGATGTCGATCGGGATGGTATGGTAAGAATAAGGTTAATTTGGTCATGTTGATAAGTCATAACTATGGACTCATGAGTATCCATAAAGAGTGGTTGTACATGCTGTCGGTTGATGCCATACATTTTCAACAATTCTAAATATATAATAATAATAATAATAATAATAATAATAATAATAATAATAATAATATACTACTTTTTTAAAATCACCCTTTTATAATTGAAAAATATGTCCTCTATATTTGTAGCAACCCATAAGTTTCAAAAGGTAAAAATCCACTTTATAAAAATTGTTACAGAAAATATATATATATTTAAAGTATATTTGATTTGATGCTTTGAAATGGATTAAAAAGACGTATTTCATTTTATACTTTATTAATTAAGTTGTATATATATGTGGGAAAATATTCTAAGCAAACCATAAATAAATCTTTATATATTAATTAATGATTTGTACTCAATAAATGTTGCACCTTTTGAATTTAAGAACTTTATCAATATATCATGTTATATATATAGAAAGTTTAAATACAAACCAATCTTAATTAACTATCCGTAATAAATATCTGATTTCATACATATTTTAATTTCTTTTTTTAATCTAAAGCAATAATCAAAATGAATGAACTATATCATTTTCATACATATCTTAGTTGTTTTCTAATATAAAGTGTTGGATCATGATTTATATTTTAAGCTCTAGATATATATATAGACTTAGGATCATGTGAGACCAAGTTATTTTCATGAGACCACGTCTTTACACTTGAAAGTTCACAGCAAAATACTGTGTACACGTAACCTTCACAGTGTTTTTGTCGTGAAAGTTCGGATTTTTTTTTACCTTCATAATGTTTTGCTATGAAAATTCAAGTATAAAAATGTGATGTCACGGGTCTCACGAAAACAGATCGATCTCATGTGAACCCAACTATATACATATGTATATGTGTGTGTGTTTTTCTTCAAAAACCCTAAGTCAACATGTGGTGTAGATAGGTGGAGTTGTGAAAAAGGAGGTGTGAAAAAGTGTTATTTTGTGGGCCTCAGAAATCATCTTTGTTAATAATATGCGATATCAAAGAAACGATTCCTTTTCGAATTACGTACTCTTTTATTCTTTTAATGCAAACAATTATATATATATATATATATATATATATATATATATAGGGAGAGGTTCATTTGAAAAATGACAAATGTATGAGAAATAGAAAAGTAATCCTAGTCATTCATCTGGTCAACATTTGCGGCTTTGACCGTGAAGCACCGGATAATTCCTTGCGTAGTCTATAGAAGATAGAAAGGTAGTTTCGTAAAATACGCATGATGAGTTCATATATGAACATTTATAATTCACATATGATCTATACGTTTATATATGAATCAGTTAATTAGTTCATATATGAATCACAAAGATTCATATACGAATCTGTTAATTAGTTCAACTGATTCACATATGAACCTACAATTAATTAGTTCATATGTGAATCTGTTAATTAGTTCATATATGAATCACAAAAGTTCATATATGAATTAGTTAAAAGAGTTCATTTGTGAATTACATTGGTTCACATATGAACTTGTGAATCATACAGATTTACATATGAACTCAGCCCGTGTATTTTGTAAAAATTACGAAACTGTCCTTCTATTTTTGGAAATCCGCAACTTTTGACCAATCAAAGCCGTAATTCTTGACCAGTCAAAGCCGCAATATTTGACCAGTCAAATCCGATCTTGACTGTATGAATGACTAGGATTACTTCTCTATTTCTCATATATTTATCATTTCTCAAATAAACCTATGCGTTTCTTTTGCAACTTAAACAATTTGTACAAACTATGCAACTCACTATATTAGAAAACAATAGATATATTTATAGATAATGATTATGATTATGATTCATTAATAATGATTGTGATATATATGGAAAATGTTAAGTTTATTCATTATAATCATGATTTTAAATTAGGAAATGTTAAGTTTATTCATTATAATCATGATTTTAAATTAGGAAACATAATAAAATCATATATTCATTAGACTTGATGAACGGCTAAGATTGGTTTGCATAGTTTGTACAAATTGTTTGGGTTGCAAAAGAAACGCACCCTATATATATAGGCAGGATCATGCGAGAAGTTAAACATTGTGCAAGAAGCCAAAAGTGTGATATCATATATGATTACACGGCCTGTGGATGTGCTTAATCATATATGATTAAGCGTCTATGTATTGTCAATATATTGTGTATCATATATGATTAAACACTTCTCGCTTTCTTGCAAAATGTTTAACTTCTCGTTTGAAGTTGCCCCTATATATATATATATATATATATATATATATATATATATATATATATATATATATATATATATTTATTTATAAAAGTATAAAAGTATTTTGTTAAAGCAAGTAATAGAACAAATCAAGCGTATTTTGCTTAAAGTTATTCATTCACTCTTGTGTACCCCTTTTTACAACAACCATTAATTGAGAATGCTACAATGAGAAATTAAGCTATTGTGTTTGCGTATGAGTAGGGTCGTTCTTAAGCGTAGTATGTTAAATGTGTGATTTTGAACAGGGCTATCAAAATTTTGGGGTTCAATTTTACGTTGTTTAGAGTCTTTAATCAACGAATGTAATTAAACTACATCCCACCTTAGTGTTTCACTAATTTCTATTAGAAAATAAAAACAATATGTTGTATCATCGCCTCAGTAATTTGGATATATGTATATTTGTTATCTCACGTTGCATTGTAATTGAAAGGTTTAGGTGTAACAGGGTCTCCAAAAAGATTGGAACGTCCCTGACGATAAGCTAAACATTTTGTGAGAAAGCGAGAAGTATGATATCATATATTATACACAAATTTAATCATATATGATTAAACACACGTTACATTAACAATACATAGACACTTAATCATATATATATATATATATATATATATATATATCATTAAACACATCCAAATGACGTGTAATCATATATGATATTGAGACTTCTCGATTAACTTCTCACATGATCATTCATCGTATATACATATATCAAATTAAATGAGAATGATAAAAATATTATAAACTCGTGAGAACCAGTTTAAAAAAAATTACATGTTTTTTTTATAAAATGCATATGGTTTTAAATATTGTTTCATAATATGAAAGTTTCACATGTAGTATTTTGTTTCACCATAAAAAACTTTTTTACGTGTATTTTCTGTTTAACTAATTAGTGATTAACTAGAAGCGTGCTCGCGCAATGCAACGAGATACATCACGATTTTAATGTTTCATTTTATTTTTTTGTCGATTTACAGTACGATTTTGGATGGTTTTGAGAAAGTGATAATGTTTTTTTATAAATTTGTTTAATTTAAGCTTAATAATATAATGTTATTTTGTTAGAATTCAATGATTATCTTACATATTTTAATGACATCTAGAAAAAATAACAAATTACATATTTAATAATATAATTAAAACAAAATTATAGTAATATAATATATTAATTAATAGTGATACATGGAAAGATCTGCATAAAAGAAAGACCCTGCACATACCAAATTGATGGATGTTAGAAACCTGCAGTAGTAATATGTATCGTGTGCTTTGATACTTGTAAATTAAGAGATTTTTAAAATCTTGCATAAAATGATGGTACCTTGTGCCTAATAGTGATTAATTGAACAAAACAAAAAGTTTCACTTTCACACATAACTTTTTCGCAAGATAAAACCAAACATATGTGAAACAATATCTTAAATTATATCTTTTGATGAAAAAAGTCATGTATATATATATATATATAGTCAGGTTCAAGGGAAAATTTCAAAAAAATAAAAAACTGAAAACACCATGGTAGTCCATCATCTGGATGGCATGTACCTATGTATAGAAGTAATTTGTAAAATGTACAAGTGCATAAAAACTAAAAAACAACTCAATTTACTTGTAAGTACAAGCATATATCGTTTAAATCAAGGGTTATCAGGGTGTTACTCAGTTTTTCATTATTTTTTAAGTTTTCAGTTGGAACTTCATAGTTATACACACAAACACAACCTTTCTCCCGTTCTCTCTTATAGTTCCTTTTCTTGATAATTGTTAGCTTGGCTAGCTTACCTCCCACTTCTTCTCTCTCTCTCTCTCTCTCTCTCTCTCTCTCTCTCTCTCTATATATATATATATATATATATATATATATATATATAATAAAGGATTTATATAAAAGGGTGTGTTGCTTTTCCCTTCTTCTAGATAAAAAAATAAAAGATAGAAGCAAGTGTGTGTTTTAGAGAGAGAGAGAGATGGAGGAGCAAGTAGTAAGCCAATCAAGTGTAACTCATCTCCTTCAACACACATTGAGAAGCTTTTGCATTCATCAAAATTCAGAGTGGGTTTATGCTGTTTTTTGGAGAATCTTGCCTAGAAACTACCCTCCTCCCAAGTAATTAATTAATTAATTCACCTCTTACTTTTATATATATATATATATATATATATATATATATATATTCCACTAACATTCTATCTTAAATACCCTAGTTTTTTTTAATTATTATTAATTTTGCCCATAAACTAAGATTTGATTAAAACAATACTTATTCATCATCAATGTCCCTCATGTTATATATTTATATATGTGTTCTCTTAATTAATTATAGATGGGATACTCAGGCTGGAGCATATGATAGGTCAAGAGGCAACAGAAGAAATTGGTACTTTATATACATATATATATATATATACTTGGGATCATGTGAGACCAACATGTTTTCGTGAGACCCGTAAGACTACGTTTCTACACTTAAACTTCACAGCAAAACACTGTGAAAGTTTGAGTTTTTCTACTTTCACTGTGTTTTGTTGTTTCAAGTGTAAAAGCGTGGCCTCACGTACGGGTCTTACGAAAACAAACTGGTCTCACATGAACGCAACCCTATATATATATATATATATATATATATAATCTAATTAATCCAAATCTTTGTATGATTAGGTTTTTTATTTCTTTAAATTAATTAATTAATGAATATTTTAGGATATTGGCATGGGAGGATGGCTTCTGTAATTTTGCAGCGTCAACGGCAGCAGAGACAAACTCCGGCGCCGACTGCCGGCCATATGAATATCAATGGCTTCAACCGGAGCTTTTCTTCAAGATGTCTCATGAAATTTACAATTACGGCGAAGGGTATTTTTGGAATTTTTTTATCTTATCTTATCTCCAATATTAATTATTTTCTTGTTTTATTTCTAGCAATTAATTAGCTCCATGCTAATCATTTAATAACTAGTAAATTTTATATTATATATATATATTTATGTATTATTTTCAGATTAATTGGGAAAGTAGCAGCAGATCACAGTCATAAATGGATTTTTAAGGAGCCAACTGATCAAGAAATTAATTTCTTGTCTACTTGGAATAACTCAGCTGACTCAGTAAGTTTTGATTTTTATAAGATTCCCATAAATGCTTGATTAATATTCATTAATTATATTGTTTGTGATTAATATTGTAGTTAATCAGATATTTAAGATATAATTCAAATGCATAAAGAAATCTTTTAAAATTGTTTCTGATTAACAGTGTTTAAACAATTTTTAAAGATTTAATTACAAGTTTGTATTAAAGTTCATCAAATTATGTGTTCTTAATTAAAAGAGTTTTATGCACATTTTAAAGATTTTCTTAAATGCTTAAAATAATTCAATAAAATATGTATGATTAAACCTTTTAATCAAATTTCAGCAAATGCTTAATAGCTAAGAGTTCATCATAATACGGTAGGACATACTTTGTGGGATTAGCTCAACTGATAATAAAGTTTGGGTCTTTGGGGATTATCTCAGAGCTTGGATCACCGGTTTGAGTCCTACAAAACAGTAGGGATTTTTCTGACTATTCTCTAGGGCCCCTGAATTTAGTTGAGATATATACAAGCTGGTCTGAATACCCACAAATAACAAAAAAACATACAGTAAGACGGATATATAAACTAATACTCGGTTAATTAATATACTTTTTAAGATAACACTTTGTCGAACTTGGTTCAGTTGAAAAATTATCAATATCGATCCGACAAAATAATTTATAGTAAGACTTGTATATAAAATCTATAGTCTATTTTATATCATAAATAATACTAAAAGTTACAAACATAACAAAGACAATTTAGTAAAATATAATTATAATGTTGTTTGTTTTTTCTTAAATTGAATTATTAATTACATACACAAAAAAACAAAAACAAAAACATTACAAATAATCATACATTGTACACTGTATTGATTTTCACTTAAAATATTCATTAATTAAGAGCATTTCTAATATGTATGTTATATTTTCTCTTCTTTTTTTTCGAATTTAGATATTTTTTCTTTCTCTCTCATGTTTTTCTCTATTTTAGAGAAGAATTTAGTATAGAATTGTTGGAGTAACTTTTCCCAAATTTAAAAAGCATAGCTGTTGTAGATGTTTTAAGTTCACTGATTAAACATTTTTAATTCAGAAGATAAAGATTTAAGTACATGATTAAAATCCTATTAAATTCAATTTAATTGTGAAAATATAATTAGTTAAAAATTTCAGTAAAATTAATCAATTTAAAATTGGTCAATTTCCTATGGTTTTCATGTTGATTTAACTAGGGCTAATTAAATGGATTATAACTAAGATTATGATTTATGGGTTTTTGTTATTTGCTTGAATAACAGCATCCAAGGACTTGGGAGGCTCAGTTTCAGGCTGGTATAAAGGTACAAGTACACTAAGCATAATGTACAACACACATAAGCAGCTTGTTAATTAATTAATTAAGTTGTATCTAATTAATTAATTAATAATTAACTTGTGCTTATTTTCAGACTATTGCTTTGGTTGCTGTTAGAGAAGGTGTTATTCAACTGGGATCCATTCACAAGGTTGCCTCTCTCTCTCTCTCTCTCTCTCTCTCTCTCTCTCTCTCTCTCTCTCTCTCTCTCTCTCTCTCTCTATATATATATATATATATATATATATATATATATATATATATATAACGATAATCAAATAAGAACCATAAGAAACAATCTCAACCATCTAATCACTCTAATATAACAACCTTAATTAATGTTCCATTTATAATTAAGGAATGACATGATGGTAATTTTTCTCTTTCTTGATTATTTTCCACTTCCCTTTTTTATTGATACCAAAATTTAGAATCAATTATTATTTTATTTTTATTCAATTTTATGCGATCTAATTTATATGTAATAATAAAATATTTTATTTATCTTTAATTGATAATAATCTTTTATATTTCATTAGTTGATTGTATTATTAATTTACTTTTTACTCACTTACTTTCTTACATATACATTATTTAATGGTAACGTATAGACAAACATACATCTTTATAAAATATATTTGACTATTTTAAATAATAAAAACATCATATGTGAAAAGAAAATATAGTAAATATAAAGATATTGTAATTAAAACATCAACCACAATTCTGGAAACACCAAAGTTTTATTTCACACAATGAATAATACAATGTCGCTAAAGTTAAACAAATTTATTGTTGTTTGAGATTGTGAAAACAAAACATAGTTGATGTAAAATGTGATGTGAAAATGAAACACAAAAGTGTTCTTTCGTATTGTGAAACAATATAATGTCGCTAAAATGAAACAATAAAATGTTGTTTCACAAGGTGAAAAATGTAGTGTTGTTTCACAATTTTGAAAACAATAGTTTGACGTGAAAGGTGATGTGAAACACTAAAGTGTTGTTTAATATTGTGAAACAACACAATGTTGTTAATGTGAAACAATGTAGTGTTCTTTCATATTGTGAAGTAATACAATGTCGCTAAAGTGAAACAATAATTTTTTGTTTCATAAGGTGAAACAATACAATGTTGTTTCACAATTTGAAAACAAAACAAAACAAAAGTTGACGTGAAATATGATATGAAACACTAAAGTGTTGTTTACCATTGTGAAACAACACTATGCTGTTAATGTGAAAGAATGTAGTGTTGTTTCACATAGTGAAATATGTAGTGCAGTTTCACATGGTGAAACAATGTACTGTTTTTTCACATGGTGAAACAATGTAGTGTTATTTCATAATGTGAAATAATATAATGTCGTTAAAATGAACAAGGTGAAATAATATAGTGTTGTTTCACAATTTGAAAACAAAACAAAAGTTGAAAAGAAATGTGAATTGAAACACTAAAGTGTTGTTTCATATTGTGAAACAACACAATGTTGTTAATATGAAACAATGTAGTGTTGTTTCACATGGTAAAACAACATAGTGTTGTTTTACAATGTGAAAAGAAACCAAAATGACGTGAAATGTGATGTGGAGTACTAAAATATTGTTTCACAAGATGAAAGAACATACGGGTTAAATCACTTTCATTGTTTCATATAAAAATTGCAATTATTAAAATAATATATAAAAAATATAATGATACTCGTGTCAAATTAAACAAAATAAAATGTTCGCTTTTATATAATTTTTTTGATTTAAAATTTTATTGTAATTAATATAATTTTGATTTAAAAAAGGAGGTGGTGTTTAATTTAAATTATATAATTTCAATCAGAGATAGAAAGTGAATAGATTTACTTTTATGTCCTTTTAAAAGTTATGCTTGTATGTAAATGTCACCATATATGCAAAATGTTACCTCCCAACTTTCACCATTGATTAATTTTGATTGTGATTGAAATTGGTTTTTATAATTCTCAACATTTTTATGGTTCTCACTTGATTTAACCCATATATATATATATATATATATATATATATATATATATATATATATTTGAAGTTGATTATGCTAACTTTTGGAAGTCAAACATATAATTCCATGAACCCTATATTGATTCATGTTGAAAACCCTTTGAAAATGGTGAAATGAGAGGAAGAATTGAAAAGAACAAATGCAACCTTAGTCACTTTTTTAAGGTAATGTTTCGGGAATTACATGCAAGTAATTTGTTTGGTATTGCACATGTAGTGCATAAAAATTAAAAAAACAGCTTCGTATACTTGTATATACACATACATATTGTCCAGATAAATGGTTACCAATGTGTCCTCAGTTTTTCATTTTTTTTAGGTTTTCCCTAAACCTTCTCTCTCTATTATATATATATTTATATATATATATATATAGAGAGAGAGAGGGAGAGGGAGGATCAAACGAGAACAGTAACTATTTAAAAAAACACGAGAACTAATAAAATCATTAATTATTTTACATTAACGTGCAAAAAAGTCATGTGGACCTGAAGTCGTGGCCAAAGTCCTGTTTTCGTGTGTCACTGTAAAATCACTAATGATTTTGTTAGTTCTCATGTTCTTTTAAATAGGTATTGTTCTCATTTGAACCCGACTCTCTCTCTCTCTCTCTCTATATATATATATATATATATATATCATAGAAGTAAAGCACACAAAAATAGTATCAATATAATTCTTACATTATATATGTTAACAAGTGCACTTCTATATCATTCATCGATCTTTTTCTGTAAGGCCTCGGGCCTCACGAATTCCGATTTATGCAATGTCCTCTTGACCCATGCTCTGAAAAGATCATGCATGAGATGAAGCTCATGTATCTGTTTCAGCAAAGACCGAAAATAAATTAGTTTAAATGGTCAAACTATTCTACAGTTCTAAACAACTTTTTTAAAATGAAATAACTGAAATCCATGCAAACCGGTTTTTATCATACAAAAGGTTCGATAACCGATTGAATCAGGTCAAATCTTTAAACATCGTCAAAAATTACCATTATACTCCTACAAGCACAACCAATGCAAAGTTTGAAAGAATGTCAATTTCCCCCCTTGAATCTTTATAAATGACAATTAACATCCCACAAATTAATCCATATTAATTAAGTTCATAATATACATACTAAACATTATGCATCTTTTTTTTTAATTATAGTTACTAAATACTTGATTACAAATGGGAATCAAAAGGTGATTGAAGACTTGAGCTATGTGGTGATGCTAAGAAAGAAGTTGAGCTACATAGAAAGCATCCCAGGAGTACTACTACCACATCCATCATCTTCACTCTACCCCGAACTATGGTCGCCGTTCCACGGCGACAATGGTGGCGGCGGTGGCGGCAGTGGCGGCGATTTGCCGGTGGCTTACAATCAACCATTGAACATAACTCCTTCCATGAGCAGTCTTGAAGCCCTCCTCTCGAAACTCCCGTCAGTCGTGCCGGTTTCTTCATCACCACCGCAGGCTCCGCCGTTTTGCAAGGCGGTGCCACCACATTTTGTGGCGGTGTCGCCGGAGAAAGAGGCGGTGGAGGAGGAGGTTAAAGATGTGGGAGAGTGCAGCAGTTCTATGTCTTATGGTCATCATCATCAGCAACAGCATTTTCAACATCATGATGTAAATGTAAGCAGTTGCATGACCAATAATAGGTATTAATTAGGGTGTATTTAACTTAATAATTTAGAGATTAATTATGTATGTATTAGTTCTAGTTATATATTAGTGTGTCCTTTATCTTTTCTTTTGTATAACATCTCTTTTTCTTTATTAATTTGTATTTTTTATTTTGGTTTGAGGTATGCAATTTGATAATCTTAATAAAGAAAATTTTCAACATAGCCTTCAAACACAAAATCACACAACAAATTAATTTGTATTTTTTATTTTGGTTTGAGGTATGCAATTTGATAATCTTCATAAAGAAAATTTTCAACATAGCCTCCAAACACAAAATCACACAGCAAAAACATTGTGCAAGTTTGTTGTACCTTCACACAATGTTTTAAAACCCGGGTTGAACCGGGAACCGGTGAAGAGACCGGGTCAATTACGTCAGTTTTTTGGGAAATTACGACCCGGGTTGAACCGCCGGTTTTTTGATAGAACCGGTTGAACCGGTCTAATTGAATCGGTAAAAACCCGGGTTGACCCGGTTAAAAAAATCATTTTCATATATTTGTGTTTTTTATGTTTTTTGATTGATGTAAAACTTTTTGTTATGTGTTTTTTTAATGTTTTTGGATTGATGTAAAACTTTTTGTTATGTGTATTTTTAATGTTTTAACTTGTGAACATCAAATTCTTCATTTTATATATACATATATGCAAGAAAATGAAAAATACATAAAATTTCTTAAAACCGGGTCAATCACCCAGTTGCGGTTGAACCGTGACCCGATCACCACACCGGGTCAATCAAAAAACCGGTTTTTAAAACATTGCCTTCACAGTGTTTTGCTATGACAATTCAATGTAATTGTAAGGTCTTACGACAACATGCTAGTCTCATATAATTCCAAATTATATTTGTGCCTTCACAATTCACATTAACCGGCCTTCTCACGAAAATGAAAATTAGTGAATACCCGAAAGATAATTGAAGCAATCGATCGTACTTTCATACAAAATTTCTAACAATCGTGAGGGTTTCAAATGAAATCTAAGATTGTGTGATGCTCAAGCATTCAAGATTTAAAATCTATAGATATTGTGATAAGGGCATTTGCTAATGAAAAGCTTCAACTTCTTCCTTGAAATGTTTAAGCAGATCTGGAATGGTTTTCACTGAATGTTCTTGCTTGTCTCTCACACGAACGCTTACCTGAAAAATCAAGTTACAATCGTTTGTATCGTTCTGAATAGAATCCAGAATCATATTATATAAATGGGACACAAGAATTGAAATATTAAATGTGATATCTCGCAACATTTCCTTTTCTATGGGGAAAGGCAAACCCGTACCTGACATTTTTTAGGCCCGAGCCAGATGTAAAAATGGGCCCTCGATAATTACGAATTTATTTTCAATATTTTGTTTATATCATCAAAAATAACATTGAATTCAAGAAAATACTAATAATTTATGTAAACTCGTTTTTTCCTGGTATTCCAAGCGCAAGATCAATCAATAATTATTTCTAAATTAGTATTATAAATCATATCATTTTTACATAACATCGTCAATCCGTTCCACCATCGAGAACATGCCTTATGATATACCTTTGAAATATAGATTGAACTCATTTAAGGTCCCTATGTTGTTGACCCTTCAGAATAACACTTTAAATAAATCAAAATAAATCAGTTGAGTTTTCACATGTTACCTGATGTTGGTGTTGATGGTTTTCATCACCATTTTAAACTTTTAGAGTTGAAACAAACATTTTAAGAATCATCAATCTTATACTCAAGATTCCATGTTGGCTATAGTTTGAGATCTTATTATTGTTGTAGAAATAAAAAAGTACTTAAGATTAATGCACTTAATATCAGGTAATAAGGAGTCAATAATTTTTGGAAAAATAAAAGAAAGATAGTTCTGAAATCCTAAATATAGATATTAGTTGGGTTGTATCATATAGTTGGTAAATGTTTTCAAAATGTAGGAGTTTTCTTGGTTAATAACAAGAAATCTACTATATTCTAACACAAAAAAATTCATGCGGACGGAATAATCAAAATAGTATGTGCAAGATGAGTAATAGAGTATATATATCAAGGTTTCTGGGCAAAAATAGTTATAGATAAGTAGTGGATAAAAAAAACTTAGAGAAACAATAAGAAATATTATAAAATGAAAGACCAATTAACTTTTTACAAATTTTATTGTCCAATGTAATTAATTAATACATGTTTGAGCTCTTAATATAATACTAAAAAATATAATTGGGTCATATTATATACTTCAAAATTTTGGGCCTCTGTTTCCTTTGGCCCTGAGCGTGCGCCCGACCCGCCCTCCCCCAGGGACGGCACTGGTGAAAGGGCAATACTTCAATCAAAATTACCTCTTTGCCCATTAGTAATAAGAAAAAGAACATTGATTTAGGTCCACAAGATTCTTGTACTTTGTCTCTATTGAGAGGGTATTTTGGATACTTTGACTAATATTACACTTAGGGTTAAGTTCAAATCAGAATTGTAAATAGTTTGAAAACCTCGGAGCCAATTACTTTAATTGTTATTCATCATGAATATCATGATTTTTATTATTCATGATATTCATCATGAATAGGTAGTTCCCAAGTTCTCAAATTATTTTCGGTAATTTCAACTTTGGCCCACCAAGTGTACATTTCAAACCAAAGGCAACTAGCCTAGCAGTATCCAGGTTACCGGTAGGGTTCAAACCTCACAAAATGTGACAAGGGTGCATGAGTATTTACCGTATATATTTTTGATACAAGTACAAAATCCAACTTTGGCTCACCAAGTCTACATTTAAAACCAAAGGGCCATTGGTCTAACTGTATCGAGGTTACCGGTAGATCCCAACCTCCATGAGGTCAAGGGTTCAAACCTCACCAAAGGTGAGGAGGGTGCGTCAATATTTGCACTATATATAATAATATCAGTCAGGTTCATATGAGAACTGTAACAAAATAAGATAAAAAAGAAAACGGTCGAATCACGAGTATTTTACACTAAAATCACGTGTAAAATCAAATGTGATTCACGCAACTTTGGCCGCGACATAGGTCGTTGGTCACGTCGCCTATACACCCTTGTGTTGACTAACTAACATTTGGCTGTTTTATTATTCTCTTATATTGTTCATGTTCTCATTTGAACGTCCCTCTATATTATATATACTTCAAAAAATAAAAAGTCTACATAACAATGCTTAATATGTGAGCAAAGATGGTGTACCTTTCCGGTGTTGGCTTCTTCTTCACCAACAACCAGTATGTAGTTGTACTGAGCCAACTGAGCTTCCCGTACCTAAAGAACACAACAAAAAAAGCCCTCAAAAATGCATAAAGCCAGTAATATAGCGAGCAGATTTTACAAGTATCGAAAGCATAACCAGTAACATAATGAGCAAAGTTTAGTAGATTAGAAGTAGCAATATCAACATAAGAACCCTTTTAATTGAAATTTCTAACATACCTTTTTCTGGATTGTTCGATCAGATGTATCAATATCAACATAATAACCAGCTTCATCAATCTGGTCCCTTACCTGCCAAAAGTAAAACAGAACAAAAAAAGGCAATTATCATGAACCCAACAGAAACCAAAGAGAAAGGATTATAGCTGATGGTCGGGATCATGAACACCGCTCTCATAACATGCTCTCAATCCCAATTGTATGATTAATATATTCCTTAAAGTATTTACGTTCTCCATGATAACCAGCATCATTAATATGTTATATGGTAGACATAATTTACCTATTTATTACTTTTATCTGTGATATGAGCAATACTTTCTCCGTCCCCCAAAAAAAAAACAATGTTTCTATTGTAGTTTGTCCCAAAACAAAAGTAAGCGCCTAGTTCCCAATTATGAGATGGAGAAATTCATTACTCCCTCTATTATTAAAGGTAAAATTGTCATTGTCGTGGCGTACTGGTTAAGACCCTGGGGAATGTGGTGGAATATCCCATCTGCCCAGGGTTCGAATCTAGGCCTACACAACAATTGTGGCCACTGAGGTTTAATCAGGGCTGATGTCTTACAGTCATAATTTGCCAAGAGATTAGTTTAAGCATAGCCTAGGACACCCTTCCCAAAAAAAAATTGTAATAATTACATATTCCTAAAATTGTGAGTATATGCTTCAAATAACTAACGCAATTCGCACATCCAATCCTTTACTTGAAGGGAATCCAAGGCTATTTATCACGGGTGCTTTAATCAACTGTTTCGGTATTGTTATCTTATGATTCTTGAGGATTGTAATGAGTGATTCATCCAATTGGTTCCATAAATTTAGTTAGTCATTCCTTAAGAACAGCAAGCCCTTAACATTAGGTCCACCTCAATTATTTCATTTTTATTTATTTTCATTAATTATGAACTACATTGTCTTTTCCTATGAAAATTACGAAATATATTCCCACGAAAAGAACAGAAATGCCGGAAGGGGTGAGGGGAACTAAGAAGGCAAAATAATACTCCCCTCTGTCCCGCAACAAGTGTCTACAATACTATTTTAGTTTGTCCCATAATAAGTCTCCACTTTCAAAGTAAATGTCTACTTTCCCATTCTACCCTTAACTATAAGATGGAGAAATTTTCTATTTCTATAATTAAGGCTAAAATTGTCCTTTTATTAATTTCTTTGTCCTAAGCTGATACATGACTTAGAAGGGTCTTTGGGATGAGAGCTATGGAGATGTCAGGACTGAAGATAACCCATTATGATCTACTTTTGTTAAGCTTTTGATGACTAATGTAGATGAGATATATATATATATACCACCTTATAAAGGAAATTTGCCAAAAATCTTAAAAACAAGTCACAGTTCATAATGTACTACCTTTTAAAGCACAAAGTCTTAAAGTCTTAATTACAACAAGAAAAGCATATTGTACAACTTCCCCATGCATTTAAGAATTAGACAGACTTTTATTCTCAGCTTTTATTTTCCCAATATGAAGCTTCACACCCAAAAACTCATTCCAAACAAAGCTTCCCTCCCAAGATGAAATTCAAATTTCAAACTTCCCTCTCGACGATTCGGATGAGGCTATTAAGTTCCCCAGAGGCATACTCTCTATTAGTTAGTCTACAGGAATCACTTCATCATGCTTCATTTCATTCATCTCTCTTTCCTCATTCACAGTTTTCTCTACTTTTGTTTGCTTTCTATTGTTTGGCTATTGAAATCGATTTTGATTTGTTATCAAGGATACTGAAATGGATTTCCATTCTTCTATCCATTGCTTACCTGGAATCGATTTTGGTTTGTTTGCTTTCTAACTACGTCGTTGCTATAAATAGACAAAACTGGATATGGGTATCTTCTGTTTTTTTTTCAATTTAGGGAAGAAGTAGGTTTATCAATTGATCGGTGTATAACCCTTTTTATCTTTTTATGAGTTGTAGAATATGTAAGCTTATATTTCTTGTTTGCAGGTTGGTTTCTATGATGATCTAACTGATCCTAATGTGTTTCGGACAGGGAAGAGTACACTTCTAAATCATCTATTTCCCACTTTCAGGTCATGATTATTTAAAATAGATGAATGTGCTCCTTTCCGTTTTCAACTTTGTTTTGTTTGAATATGGAAAATTGATGCATCACAATAGATAAAGACCAGTTATGAGTTTGAGATTTACTTGATTACTTCAATTAAATAGGGTTATTTTGCCACATATTTTAAAGTTATTTATTTAACTTTATTACTCTACAGTCATGTCTGCTCTTTCTTATTTCAGAGTAGCACTACTGCAAAAATAAAAACCAATAAGAACAAACCGAAGTGGAATGATTTGATGTTATTTGTCTTACAATGTCTAGGATACTCGATGCATTGTCTACTCTCCATACTTTTATCTTTATTATAATGAATTTATGGTAATATCATGCTTTGTTGCTGATATCTTTAGGCTATAGCATAAAAGCCAGGTTTATGTTTTTATCTTTTGCGTTTTTGGTTAAATGGAAATTTTCTTTTGAGTTGTGTGTGATCAGAGACCAAATTGAACAGCCTCTAACCAAATCTTGGATTAATGTTGGGATGCAAAGTAGATGGGGTGATATAATTCTTGGATATTCCATTAGTTGGTTTTCAAAATAGATGTTTTTTAGGTGCTTTGCTGTGTTAATGGATTTTGTTTGGTGGCTGATGGATTTTTTGAGTGGAGTTGGACGTGAGTATCTTGATGTTTTGTGGCAATTTAGGTGGATATTTTATGGATTTTAATGGTTAGTGGAAAGATATATTAAGTTTGGTTTATGGAGCAAAGTGTTGAGAATATCTAGATTTGGATATGGGCTCTTTGGTGGTGTTTTTATGGTCTAGCCTTATGGTTTTGGAGGTTTGATTCTAATTATACTCGACATGTTTTAATATTTAACCAATAAATATGTCATATCTTTGTAGCTATGAAGAACTTTACTTGAGTCTATAGTAGGATATATCTTACTACTTTGCTAACTTAAGTCTAAATTAGGATGTGTCCTACTAAATGTTTATATGTTCATGATCATCCATCAAAAGCAGAAGTTGTTGTTTATGGTTTATGTTGTTAGATTGTATATTTACTGAATTCCAAAGCCCATTCTTGGTGAAGATTTTATTGATGAGAATAGTCAACTACCGAGCTGGATTCCGAAGCCCATTCTTCACCTTGGAGTGATTGAAATATGTGTTCTAAGGTTAGTTTTTCTCCAGGCAGTCATATGAATGCATGCTCATTCGTTTCTATAATTGGATTCTTGGATTTGATGCTAAAATTGCATCTATTTATTATTCTTTTATCTTTTTTTTTTTGCTAATTTATCTGTGATTGTAAGCTCTTGCAATGGTCCTGTGATTGTGTGATGTTAAAAGTTAACTTTATATTTAATATTTAGGCATCAGGTCCAAGTTCTGGTTGAGGAAAATATTGCTGACTAGGCTTTTGAAATTTTAAGATTCTTAGGTAGGTTCCATATTCTTTGATCAAATAATTTTGATGATTTAATTGGTCTGTTTTATCACTCAATTTTCCTTTCCATTATCTTATTAGTAATTGATAAAGAGGAACGAGTAAAATTTTGTTTTGGGTCACTCAAGTTGATTCAGTGGTCGAGCCATATCACTAGAACTAACTTGATTCGGTGCTCGAGTACTCCTGGATGTTATCTTCGACAATTTCTTATTCCCAAATCTCAATCCCCCATTCTTAAGCAATCTCCACTATATTGTGCTCAACTTTTTTTTCTTTTTTCTCTTATCATACAACAGTTGGGACAATCACAAATTTGATCTGCGAAGGAAAATTGCCAGCATAACAAATGACAGATAAAACCTAAACTCAAGTTCAATACAAAAGAGAAGTCAAAATGGGAGTTGAGAGCTGAAATTGAAGTTGGAAACAATGTTGGACTGAAGATAAGGTGCATGGTTTTACCTGTTTAAACTTAAAACTAATAAGTTGATGATGGTTTTTTATAGACTTCTGTTTTGGAGATATTAGTGTTGTTAATCTTTTGTTTTGACATCCCAAGGTTCTTTCCTTCCTCCTTCACCTGGATCCACCTCCAGGTTTGACCTTTATCCTTCAACAGTCCTTTACAAACGTCTATGTGCTTCCCAATCCAAATCCTTGAAACCACTCCAGAGTAGTACCCTCTCTCTCTCTCTTGCTCCGTCTTTTGAATGAGATTTTATGATGTCTATGGTGTTTAATAGATTTGTATGATGTCCTGTACGCTTTGGTTTGTCATCAGTTTTCTCTACTCTTTGAATCGATTTTGGTTTGTAATCCACAAATTGATTTTTTTGGTTCCTTTCCGGTTTTTGTTTGCTGCTGTATTTTCTGGTTTATTTCCTTGATTCTATCGATTGTTGCTGTTTGATCCTATCAAGAGAAGTAATCAATGGCTATTGTTGTTTTTTTATTTCTTTCTATATGATCGATTGCTGCTGTTTGAATTTCTATATAATATATATATGATTGATGGCTGCTGTTTGTATTTCAGTTAAGTCGTCATCTGTTCTTCATCATTCTTCAAGATACCAAGCTTCTTTTGTTTACAATAAACTCTTGCTACTTGCTATTCATCAAATTGGTTTGTTTGTGTTATAACAAAGTCTTTCCAAGAGCAATTTTCTTTTCAACTAGAAAGTTGCTTACTCCATTCAGTTACAGTTGGAACTTGATTACCACACTATTTGGAAGAAGATTGGTGAGAATATATACGGGAAAAATCAAGAGAAATTGATAGTAGAACAGATATATTTGCTAATTATATTTGTTGTAGGAACCCGTCGTTCATCAGACCGTTGCATGTGTGCCTTCAAATAGTTTGTAGGTCTCTAGACCATACCAGCAAGCATAGTGAAATTATTTTTATGTTATCTTTCAATTTGCAAAGTCTCATTAGATTTATATATACAGGGATGCATATTGGACTGTGCAGAATTGATGGACGTTGTGTTAAAGAAGGCCTTTTAACTATCGGGATCATAGGATTGTGTTTCTGGTACTTAATGTGTTTTGGATTTAGTTGCTTAAATTGTTTGTACAATTTAAGTTGTATTATAGTATTTGATTATATTTACCTTCCCATACGATTTTTCAATGAATTCCAAAATTTGGTTGTCGGTTTTTGTTATTGATTTGACAACATAGTTTGGTTTCAATCACGCGCAAATAATATTAATTGCAACCAACTTTTTTAAGTTGTTTCAATCTAATGTAATTGCATTAATCTAATGCAAGTATAGGTTTAATGATATTTTAAAGAATTTGATATTTTGAAGTTAAATAAAGCTTAACGAACCTTTAACATTCTGCCGCATTGCGCGGGTATCCAACTAGTATATGTGTGTGTGTGTGTGTGTGTTTGTATTCTGGGACTATATTTTGGTACATGTTACCTCCGTTTGTGGTTCTGTAATTATATTTTGGTAAATTATATTAACCGCTCCGTTTTAACCAATGAGTTGACTTGGAATGGTTTTGAACCTAATTGTGACATCTTCCGTCCTTAGCCACGCAGGACAGGGGTGTTACACATTCCTAGAACTGTGCGTCTTTTTCATGGCGAACATTTACGTTGGGACAGAGGGAGTAGTTCATAATAATCTCCTACCGCGAACAAACACACTTTCCACAAGAAATTGAACAACTAAAAAGAAAAAAGCAAGAACATGCAAGTACCTGTTGTCCATAGACTTGAGATTTGTCAGATACGGGGCAAACAATTGCTTGACGGGGACTAAGCCAAAACGGCCATTTTCCCTTGTAGTGCTCCAAAAGTATAGCAAACATTCGCTCAACTGACCCTAGGATAGCTCTGTGTATCATAACGGGTCTCTCCCGTTTACACTCATCTTCTGCTGAATAAGATAAATTGAAACGTTGAGGGAGTTGGAAGTCCAACTGTAACAAGAAACATCCGTTAGTTCAATGAATAAGCTCATGGAAGAAAATCGTGATAGATTATAGTGATTAGTGTTGACAATAACCTGTAAAGTTGCACACTGAAATTTTCTTTTCATCGCATCAGAAACAGATATATCAATTTTCGGCCCATAAAACGCCCCATCGGCTTCGTTGATCTACGAAAAGGAGATGTAGAAGTCAGTGACAACAGCCAACACAAAACAACACGAACATAGGGAATTGAAGTAATCAAATCAAGTAGGTAAGTTGACTATGATTACAGTCAAGTAAAAGATCTAAGGGTCCGTTTGGTTATGAAAAATTAGAAAAATAATTTACCTTTTTATTAATTGATTATTACAAAACAAGTGTTTTTAACATATTTTAGAATATTATTTCAAACAAATCCTATGAAATCCCACAAAATACCAATTACCCCCATGGGATTTCTAATTCCCTTGGTTGTGGGATTTCAAATCCACATTTTCCTTCAAATCAAACATAGGATTGGAATGGAATTCAATTCCAAATCCCTCAAAATCCTACCACATCCTGCAAACCAAAAGGCCCTAAGAAGACAGATATGTCTTCTTTGTTATGCATCTATAGGTTATCAGGGTCAAAACATTGACCACTAGGCAAAAAAATATCAATTTTTGGCCCCTAGAATACACAATTCCCAAAATTAAATATTTCGACTTTAACCTGCCATGGCTTCCCAAATTCATTCAATGCATCTGCAAGCGCACCTTCAGCTTTATTCCATGTTTCCAGATCTCCAAGATATTTCTCTGGCCTCTATAACACGTAATAACGCAATTTTATACTTCAGATTTCTAAACACAATTTGATATAGACCATATGAAGGTAAAAAAAGGTAGATCAAAATGGATTTCACAGCATGAAATAGCAAACATACGCATTGAAAAACACAGTTTAATTTTTTTGTGTGTTTGTTTCTTTTTTGTCATGTCAATGTAAAACCGGCATAAACAAAGCCCACACTTTAGGACACCAGACTTACAAACAATGGTATTTTCGTAAAGAAAAAAGACGTCAAGTTGGGTATTGAAAAGATAATCCAAAGCACTACAAAGATGCAACTATCATTATATAGAGTATACAAATACGGGCCATACGGCAACAAAATGATAAGCTTTAAACAGTAAGATGGGACAAGATGCGCGTACTGTTGATAGCTTCAGTTCAAAGGTGAAACCAAATATATCATACGCATAATTGATGAATTCTAGAACACTCTTGACTTCATCTTTTATCTGTATAAATCAAGAAACATGTCAGAAAAACATCAAAAAGAGACTTCGGACAAGTATTAGATGTGAGTAAATTGCATCTCACCTGGGATTCTCTACAGAAAATATGCGCGTCATCCTAAGAAAACACAATATGGTCAGATTGAAAGAATAACGACAACGGTGTATGTGATATACGAAATATTAATTGATTATATAAGGTATGAAGCATAAAGTTGAGGAAAACTTTGGGCAATACATTGCTAAGAGCATGAAATCAGAGAGATTTATGTATCAAACAAGAAACTATTCATAAATCCACAGAGACTGCGTACCTGCTGAAACCTTCGAACACGAGTCAAACCGGTCAATGCACCACTGGCTTCATTGCGATGCAGAACTCCAAAGTCAGCTAGGCGAAGTGGAAGTTCTGTACAATGGAAATGATGCAAGTCTCAATAGCTTTTAAGGTAACACCGCAAGTTGTTAGTTGAACCACAAATGTGGTAAACCACAAAATTTTACATATAAAAGTACATCACGGGAAAAGGTCAATAGTTGAATCGCTTTTAACAATAATGTCGAAAATCGATAGAAACATAACCTCAAAACAACAAAGCTTAAGCTATATATAAGTAAGTAGACTAACCCCTGTACGAACGAACTCTGTTATCGAATATCAAGCAATGTCCTGGACAATTCATTGGCTTAAGCCCGAACTCTTGCTTTTCTATCTGCATCAAAAGCAATGTAAACTCTTGAAATTCCATTGAAAGAAAAGCTTATCAACAAAAGTCAAACAACAAGTACATATAATTGATTGAGCCATTTGCTGAGTCAAGGTGACTCAGGGGATGCACCGGAATTCAAACTTGGTGAGCCCAATTCACAACTCGAGTTGAATTTGGTTAGCTCCTGATTAAAAGATAACAAACTTGATACATCACACCCAGTTAATTATCAGCTCCAAAACAGTCATTTCGCTCACCTCAACTTAAAGAATCCAATCTAAATAATCAAAAACACCCAATTCAACTAAACTATGGCATCCATACATTAACCAAGTACCAATAAGAAGTAATCCCGCCCCGCAATAATGTAACCTTTGATCTTCCACAAACATCAATAGAAGCAGTCCACTATATGTTAAGTAGCCTTGCCTTTTAACTCCTAGATTCATATCAAAGTAGATCTTGTGCACCAATACGAGTTGGAACTATTTTCCATAATGACTATAGTCGCCAAAATAGGTCACTTAACTTTAAACTCTTCTAAGAAAGTTCTTATTGAAGTATAATGAAATGTTTTAGTTTTGGTCACAAAGGGTGTGTTAAGAATCTTTTATGTTTCCCCAATAGCATTCATATAATCATCGGAACTAATCATCTTTGCTTACATATACACCAGAAAACATTAACTAATCATTTATTATGCGTCAAAATTTCTGCACAAAAATACAACGGTATTTTCATGCTGGAAAAAGAAATGTCTTTCGCATGCACCACTAAATATAGCAAAACAGAACACGAATGTAAATATTGCATTGTATGAAGTACGCTACCCATTTTGTTCATCAGATTACCAATATCATTACTTTTTATATATAGACCATGAATGAAGAAATGGTAACATTAACATCACTAACAGCAGAAGACTTACGTCAAATACAAACATGTTCTCCTTGTAATTGGCAGCATGACCTGAAGTTTCCCACAGTTGCATGTTGAACATATTTGGTGTGGTAACCTGCCAAAACAACGTTTAACATTCAATTGTAAGATCGTATAACATGCATATGACACCCAATATACATGAAGCAAAGATAAATCACCTCCAAGTAACCTCTTTTACGATACTCTGTTCGTATAAATGACATCAACTTAGTAGTTATTCGAGTACCATGAGGAAGAAAGAAACAACTTCCTGGGCTGAAACATAATAGAAAGAGAAACAATTACATACAGTCGACAAACGAGAGATTATAAAGAAATTTCCTGAAATGCTCTTACCTAAGAGGATGGAAAAAGAAAAGTTCCTGCTTTTTTCCCAGCTCTCTGTGATCGTATTTTTTGGCTTCTTCCAGCAGGGCAATGTATTCCTGGAGGGATATTTTCAGGTGTTTGTAAAAGTTTGCTCATGATATATTTATTCATTGAAATAATTTCATATGGATACACTCATTTATAACATTCAATATGCATTATCAAAAAGTATGTGATCAAGTGAAAGTCCCTTTAGTATCAACCAGAAAAAAATCACCCCAAAACAAAATTACATGATAAAGACTAGGGGGGCGTTTGGTTCGCAGATTCTGATGGAATCTGATGGAATTGAACTTTGACCAAATTCAATTCCCTTGTTTGGTTCATTCTTTTCTATGGAAGGAATGTGTGAATTCCACCAAATTCCACCAATGAAGGATTTGAACATTCCATCCTAAAACCCAAGGATTTCAATGGAATGGAATCTTATATTTTGATAATTCCAAATTTACCCTTTACTCCAAACTAAACCCTATTAATATTGATTATCAACAAACACCAACTATCTCTCTCATCTCTATCTCCCTCTCTCTCCTCTCGCTATCTCTCTCTCCTCCCTCTCTCTCCTCTCTCTTTATCTCTCCTCTCTCTCTCTTCCCTCTCTCTCCTCTCTCTTCCCTCTCTTCTCTCCTCTGTCTATCTCTCTCTCCTCTCTCTCACCTCCACTCTCTCCTCTCTCCCTCCTCTCTCTCTCTCCTCTCTCTCTCTCCTCTCTCTCTCTCCTCCCTCTCTCCTCCACTCTCTCCTCCACTCTCTCCTCTCTCTTCCCTCTCTCTTCCCTCTCTCTCTCCTCCTCTCTATCCTCTATCTCCACTCTCTCCCTCTCCCTCTCCCTCTCCCTCTCCCTCTCCCTCTCCCTCTCCCTCTCCCTCTCCCTCTCTTTCATGTGCTAAAATAATAAAAACAATTTTTGTTAAAAATTAAACTATTTAATGACTATTTTATTAAAGTAATTTTTGTTTAAAAAATTAAAATAATCAAAAAGGGTATTTTGGTCATTTACCAAAATTCCATTCCAATTTCGAAGCTACAATCTGTGAACCAAACAGAAAAAATCCAATTCATTTAACAGATTCCATTCCAATTATGTCAACCAAACAGGTGGTAAAACCTGACAACATCCATTCCAATTCCATCAAAGTCAAATTCCTTTGACAGATTCCATTCCATCCAAAAACATTCTGCGAACCAAACGCCCCCTAGGGGTGTAAACTAGTCGAGCTTTTAACGAGCTACTCGAGCTCGAGCTTAATTATTCTCGAGCTCGAGTCGATCTTGAACACAAAATAGGACTCGTTTAACTTATCGAGCCGAGCTTTATAACACCAATGTTCGATTCGGCTCGTTCGAAACTCGATTCAATTTTTTGAGTTGAGTAGAGCTGAGCAGAGCAATTCGAGCATACCCTTTTTCGAGCTAAACATGCTCATATATTTATTAATCATACAATAAAAATATATAAAGTATCGAGCTCAAGCCGATAAACAAGTTAATCGATCACAAGTTCGAACCCATAAACGAGCATCGAGTTCGAGCCCAATAACTCAAAAAATATTCGAGCTCGAGCCCTACATAGAAAAGTTAATCGAGCTCGAGCCCAGTATTAAATTTTTGATCCCGGCTCGATTAACCTACTACTTGACTCGGCTCGTTTACACCCCTAGTTACGACTTCTGATAGTTATCCTGGTGGCATTGCACCAGGGAGTTAAATTTCATTTCTAGTTCTTCGAAGACAAATCCAATCTTAATAAATCTACCAACTTTAAGGTATAAAAACTGTCTTCACTTTCAGGCTCAACATCTTGCATGAGATCTATCATATAATCATACCCCAAAACATATAAAAAAGTATGTGATCAAGTGAAAATCCCTTTCGTATCATAATTCACCAGAAAAAAATCACCCAAAAACAAAAGTACATGATAAAGACAAATAGATGTTGATATGTAACTCAACATTTAAGTTAAGAAAAAAAAATGAAGAACACAAAAATAACCTTCAGACGTTTTTGGTCAGGATAAGATATCCCATACACTCTTTGTAAGCTCTCGCGATCTTTGTTTCCCCTCCAGTAAGCTGCTGAAGCCTAAATTATTTTTAAAAAAACACAAATGATTAATGAATATGCAAATATATGTGGTGCTCCTAATAGTGTTACATTATAACAGACTCACCTTTAAGCAAGCAATTGCCTTGACAAAAGCAGTATTTGGTATATGCGGTCCACGACACAGATCAACTAATGGACCACACCTGTAAACTGTGATAGTCTTGTCTTCAGGTAGATCGCTAATGATTTCAACCTGATAATGACAATAATAAGATAAAACGTTAAGATGTATTGCAAAAATCAAATCCATTGAAAATATGGAATAAATTTGAATAAAAAAAACCACCTTAAATTTGTTATCAGAAAACATCTCAAGAGCCTGCTTTCGTGAAACTTCAATTCGCTCAAAAGGTTGCTTTTCCTGAAAAAGCATAATAAAGAGAGATTTTCACTTGTAATTTATACAATAACAAAATTCTGGAACACCGATCTTGCAACAAATTAAGTCTGTTCCAATTGTGGTTTTTCATGTATAAAGCTCGGCTTAATCCTGTTGCCATGATAAACAGTAAGCACGCTTGTAAAGGATACTCCTCGTTGAAGCATTTCCATGTCAAGTGATGAAATATATATATATATGTATATATATATGTCTTGTATTTTAGTGATAAAAAGGCATAATGTATTGATTTAGTTCACCAATAATGAATGAAACAAGAAAAAAAATGTTGCTTATAGAATAAAATAAAAATAAGCTAACTCATCAACTTCTATAAAAATGAGATGCAAAGTACCGCGACAGCTTTCTTTGCTCCGGAAACAATTTGATCAAAGTGATCGTCATTTAAGCCCAATTCACCATAGAAACCATCATAGTAGAAACCCTGTTACAACAACAGCAATTCCATGAGTAACTCCATAGGACTTGTCGTTACTGTGCATACTACTATAACCAATCAAGAACTCCACAAGCAGATTGCGGCTAGAACTACAGTAAAATTTAGATATTTATGGATAAATGATGCTACAACTCTTTGCATATGAATTCAGAGTTAAATGGTCGTAGTCATTTTCTAAAAATTCTTGATCAAAAGCATATAATGCATCGGTTGACAAGAGATAGTTAAGTGGTTCACAAGGTGTTCACATCTGTTTAGTAAAATAATACAATTCATAAACATAAAACTCATAAGGTATAAAGAAAAGCTCAAACATAATCCCATCACAACCCCAAATCTGAATGCATATCACGAAACAGAAAAACTCCTTAAAGTGAAACAAAAAAACCCAAGAGACTGTTATCTAGCTGACATCAAAACTATTAGACAGGTGTAATTGATACCTCTCCTCGTGTAGTGCATGGCCCGATACACAATTTGCATCCATAAGTCATTTCTAGAGCCTGAAATGAACCCAAATAAACAATTAATTTCACATACACTAAACACATTCCCCACAAAAAACAAGATTCATATTTACATCACTACCTGCCCAAGAATATGAGCACTCGAGTGCCAAAACGTGTCACGACCCTCATCGCTATCGAAAGTGAATATTTTTAGTTGACAATCACCTTCCAAAGGCCTTGACATATCCCAAAGCACTCCATCCACCTGAGAAATCAAAGCATTTGACGCTAAGCTCTTCGACAACTCCTTAGCTATATCAAAAGGAGTTGTTTCCCATTTCTTCCCCTCTTTCACAGTCCCATCAGGTAACGTAACCCTAACAAGTAAAAGGAAAAAAAAACATTAAAAACATTCAGTTCAATTGTTTTAGCAGACGCACGCCAACTGTTCGACAAAATGCTTAAGAGAAGGTAACAGTTATACGATATGGATACGAAAAATTACTTGATGGGATCACCGGAAATGGACTGGCGATGCGCAATCTGTTGAGCTTTGAGGGATTCAAACAGTTGGATTCGTTTTGGAATCACTGATTGAAGATAACCCTCGTCCTTAGCAATTGTTACGGAAGATTTTGGAGCGGCGTTTGTAGCCTTCCCCATCGGTACTGATGTTGCGAACAAGTTGCGGAAGACGGTGCTAGACGGAGGACAACGGCGGCAGTGAGATGAGAATCGCCACAGGAGTTGGGAACATAGCATTCGTTTTTAGAAATCCTTTTTACCAAATCGATTTTCAGAAATCGAAATGGAGAAATCGACTACCAACAGGAATGGTTCTGAAGTAAATCGACTACCAAATCGATTTTCAGAAATCGAAATAGAGAAATCGAAATCGAGAAGACGAGAGAGAGAGAGAGAGATAACCTGCTGATTCGAGTTCGATTATGCAGAAAACGTTGATGTTTATGTCTGATGTCTCGATTATGCAGAAAACGTTCGATTATGGAGAAGACGAGAGAGAGACTTCGATTTTTATGTCTTGATGTCGTCGGCTCTGATAAAAAAAAGTAGGGTTTATTGGGTATGAAGGGTATTTTTGGAATTAAAGAAATGTCAAATTTCATTCCAATGAAATTAGGGGTGCTCAAAAACCCGATCAACCCGATAAACTCAACCTAACCCGACGCGAAATAACTTAAATCGAAGCAACCCGATGTCTAATCGAGTTGTAAAATCTTCAAACGTAGGTATTAGGTTGATATCGGGTTACTTTTATTTGAACTCAACCCAACCCGATGAACCCGATCCTTTTATTTTGTGGATTTAATATGATTATTAAATCTCTATTAATATGTAAATTAGACAATTACACTATTGCGTACCCTCTTCATTTGCATATATTTTCAATCTATTATTTATCTTTATATAACTCCTTTGTATATATGTTTAGTAAATGTAAACACACACACATATATATATGTGTGTGTGCAAACTAAAAAATTAACTAAATGTGATATATTTAAGATTTAAGAAGTATGGATAAGTTGTATCAAATGGTTGATGATGACACGACCAACCTCAAGGCCAAGAAAGCGAAAGCATCGGGGTTGGAGACGTCTAAAACGATTGTTGTTGATTGACATATTATCATTTGGTTTAGACATTTTTATATGTAATATCGTAATATTTTTGATGAACTTACATACTCATGAATTATCGGTTATTCGGTTGTATTTCAAATAAATGTTTCCTTTATGTTTATATTTCTAAATTTGGTTTCATCTTGTTTAAACACAAACCGACCAACTCGAACGGTTTGGGTTGGGTTGGGTTGTACTTTTGATTGGGTTGGGTTGGGTTGGAAAATTTTCAAACCGCCTATATTGGGTTGAGTTGTTAAAAAAACCTTCAACCCGGTCAACTCAACCCGTGAGCACCCCTAAATGAAATGCTTGGGTTTTATATCGTGTCCAACATCTATGCTAAATTTTTCTAAAATAAAGTAAAAATAATGAAAATCTATATAAAAAAAATGGAGCTAACTCCAAAAGTTATTCTATTTTACCAACTCTAATATTAACTATCTTGTTAAAATAATTAATTTATTTAATTATATTATTAAAATATTTAATATATGAAAAGTTAAGAAAGAAAAAATTTACTTTTGGGAGGTAATAATTAGTTTTAGAATAAAATTATCTATTTTAAAGATTTCTCTAAATTTAAAGATTTTAGAGCATCTCCAACAGCTATGCTAAATTTTTTCTAAAATAGAGTAAAAAAAGTCAAAATCTCTAAAACTTTTTGCATCTAACTCCAACAGCTATGCTATTTCTCTCTCTTCTCTAAAAATTTAGAGATTTCTCTAAATTTAAAGATTTTTGTAATCTCTCTCTTCATTTTTCTAGTTTAGCATAAGAGATAGCATAGTTGTTGGATCAATAAAAATGCTAAAATCCCACTTTTTTCTATTTTAGCATAGTTGTTGGAGATGCTCTTAGAGTATCTCCAAGAGCTATGCTATAATTTTTCTAAAATAAAGTATAAAAGGTTAAAATCTCTAAAAAAATTACATCCAACTCCAACAGCTGCTCTATTTTAGCAATTCTATCATCAATTATATTAATAAAATAATGTTTCTCTCTCCTGAACACACAACTTCATTGTTTCCTATTGGTGAAAAATAATTTAATATTATTTCTCTCTCTTAAATATGTAGTTTTAGAGATTTCTCCAAATTTGGAGATTTTTACATTCTCTCTCTTCTTTTCTCTATTTTAACATATGATATAGCATAGTTGTTGGAGCAAAAAAAATTTGTTAAAATCTCACTTTTTTCTATTTTAGCATAGTTGTTGGAGATGTTCTTACAATCTCTCTTCTCTTTTATCTATTTTAGCATAAAGGATAGCATAACTGTTGAAGCAACAAAAATACTAAAATCCATATTTTTTTCCATTATAGCATAGTTGTTGGATATGTTCTTAGGATGGAATGCTAAAATCATCTATGTATGGAATTTAATGGAATTGGAATATTCCATTTCATTAAAATGCTTGAACCAAACAAAAAAATTGAATTTGGTTAAAGTGTAACACCCTCGAATTTGGTAAGAGCAACTAATTAAAAATCTCAATATAATATCAATTAAAGGACAAAACTTCCACTTATACATCAATCTCCATATACCTCAATTTAAAAATTCTATAATTAACCACAACAATTATAAAGCTACGGTCTTATATACAAGGACGTGTGTTACTAAAACCCAATGATAGTCACTATCTCAAAAGTGCGGAAGACTTCACCAAATACTTACACTTGTGAAAAAAAAGAACTAAAGCACCTCTCTTCATAGTACTGCTATAACCAAACCCCCAACTGGAACCTGATGCACATGCCGACAAATAAAAAGGTTAGACTTAACGTCTAGTGAGCTCAAGAGTTTTCAACATATTTAAATTAATTGTTTAAAAAGAAAGAATGCAATTAAAATCATAATATTTCAAAATGATATGGTTTACTTATGAAAACGACTCATTTATCAATAATTATGCATTTTAAACGAAAGAGACATTGAGTTAATCGTTAACCAAACCAAACTGTTTTAAAGACTAAGATCCCAATATAAATCGTTATTTCGTAAACTTATATTTAACCCAAAACTTGTTCAACATGATAATATAAATCGACTCCCAATTTATGATAATGTAAATAACACCTCATATCCCAAAACACCCCAAAACACGGGCGGGGATTAAATGCTCAACCCATAAAACATGGAATAAATTCATGTATGCAAAATGTCACCGAACACAAATGTATAAAAGACTTAGCCCAAAGACAACACCTTTCGGTGACGGACACAAAGTAAGCCACGCATTACGTTAAATTGGTATTAAGTATCGGGCTCAACATCTTTCAGTATACACCCATAGATACTTGCACGGAGGACTTACACCATACCGAATATGCCTAATCGCGCCGCAATGGGGAAAACTAGCGTTCCACCATTGGACAAGTAATAAAAGTATCGAGCTCAACATCTTTCAGCATACACCCATATATACTTGCACGAAGGACTTACAAACTCAATTTGATGCCTAACGTGTCGCACGAAGGACTTACAACCCAATCTGATGCCTAACGTGTCGCACGAAGGACTTACAACCCAATCTGATGCCTAACGTGTCGCGATGTGGAAACCAAACCGTTCCAACATCGGACAAAATAACAAAAGTGCTCATGGATCCATAGAAGACGGGACTGAAACATTACATGACTCAAAACGAATGAACTAACGCATTCAAAACATGTAATTCACAAATAAGATGCAATAAATGCAAATCATAACCAAACGCTCTACATTAAGCTATTAAAACCGGACAAGTGTCCCTAAGACCTAACGAAATCCAAACCAAACCATAAGCTCAACAAATCCAAAGACCTAACGTTGAAAGTCATAAAATGAAATCAAACGTAAACGACCAAAAATAATGCAACTCATGCTTCAACACCACAAATAGCTCCAACAAGATTTATATTGGGACAAAACATTTTCCAAGTGGGTTTATACCTTTTATCCTTTCAAATCATCCCATGACACCCAATAAAATGCATTTATACTCAAAAATACACTCCATGAAATAAATCATTTAGATACCCAAAATATATGATTTATTTATCAAAATGCCCAAAAACCCAAATGTGGATGTTTTATAAGTTTATAAAGTTTAATACTTCCAAATAACCAAAAATTATCAAGTGATCAACAGTTAACAATTTCATGTAAAACATATAAACACTTTAAAATAGACATTTTGGCATGTACACCGTTTTCACAAATCAACTTGAACTCACCTTGCTAGATTTAGGCTAAATCTAGATTTTACCCCCAAAACTTGAATCTCCAAAGATGAAGGCTTGAATCTCCAAATAAACTTCTCTAGATCTTAGATCCGACACATCTACAAGGTTTCCTTCAACACACAAGTCACCAAAATCACACTCAAGTTAAAGGATGAAAGGAAAAAGGGTGAAACCATCAACCATAACTTAACATTGAGAGATATGAGGAACTTACCACCACAAAATACACTTGGATCTTCCAATAGACTTAAAATCTTTTGCTATATCATTGAAGAGATCTCAAAAACGAAACCATGACAACTTGAATCATCAAAAACGGAGTTGGGATGCAAAAATTATGAAGAAATGAAGTTTGGTGGCTGAAAATCGGGTTTTAAGCTCGAACAGGGCTCCGCGCGAGTTACCGGGTGGCTTAAGTCACCCTACAACTTGCCCGGATGGGTTTTATGCTCGAACAAGGCTCTGTGAGGGTTACCGGGCGGCCTAAGTCGCCCCGTGCACTGTTCGTCCGGTTTCTTCATTTTTCATGCCCGATCACTGTTTTGGCCATAACTTATTCGTTATAGCTCCGATTTCGCTCCGGAAAGAACCGTTTTACTCGCAATTGAATCATTCATACATCAAGACTATAAAATACAGTATTAAAGTCTAAAATCCTATATTTTATTTTTCCCTTAAAATTACTGATTTATGCATTAACTTGAAATGATAATTTTCGAATTTCGGGGTGTTACACAAAGGAATTCAACATTCCAACTCCACCATATTCCATCACATGGGTCTACTAAATTCTTGCTTGTCTCCCTTTTTCTATAGTGAAACGACAACGTGTTTTCTGAAATATTTCCGTTAACGGAAGACGGGCAGAAACCGGTGGTTCTGTTAACTTTTAGACGGAAGAGAAGCGACGGATTAACGATTAAACAAGCCCAAATACAAAGGCCCAATTTAAGGCAATTTTGTTCAAAATTTGGTAATTCATGATTAGTCCATTGGGCTATTAAATATGCAATGAGGCCCATTGAGCTATTAAATGTACAACGAGGCCCATTGTTGAAAAGAAAATTCCTCCGAGTCTCTCTCGGGTACTTGATCGATCGATTTATCCCGAAAAACATCTTCCATTCCTCTTAAATGAAACACAATAATTTTTATTTTAATTACAGATAACTCGATTTACACGGTCTAATCCAAAGAACTAAGTTGGGACTAGTTCAATTTAGGTCTCAATCCAACTTTTTTTTAAATGATATTTGGTTTAAGAATTGGTACAAGATATTTCCAAAATGTCTGTTCGCAGTTCTATCAACTATCAAGTGCCCAATCCAATTCAAAACCTTAACTAAATTGGGTTTTTTTAATTCTTCAAATTTGAAATGACAACATAAGTTTGTATTTTTTTAATTAAAAAGAAAGTAAACACGTATTTGATTTACAACAATTTTGAAACCAAATCAGTTTTAAACGTTGTTTAGCTTTAAACTATAGGTTCGATTTCCATTTATATTAATTTTAATTTTTCGATTTCGATTCAATGTTGTACAACAAAAAGCACACCCCTAATTTTCTAAGTAAACTATAATTTTTATAATTTGAAAAATATAAAATAATATTTCATAATGAAATATAAGAGATTATGTTTTTGATTCATGTGATTTGTTGGCAATACTATTTTTATTTCTATAGTTTTGAAATTACCGGTTTGTCCTTATGATCTATAATTTACTATTATTTGTGTTCTTATGATTTAACTTTATTGTCATTTTCATACCTATGGTTTATAATTTCTTGTTATCTTAGTTCTTCATACTTGTAAAAGTTAGTCTTAAAGACAAAAATAATAATAAATTACAAACCATAAAAATAAAAATCATAATCTCAAAATTACAAAATCAAAATCCATAATTTTTAATAAACCCGATAGACTAAAAGCGTATGTTTGACAGTTGTTGAATGGTTTAGTGCAGAATGGTTAAGTGGTCTGAATGATTAAGAAGTTTTTATGGTATAATGTAAAATGAAATATGGTTGTTTGCTAATTGTTCATAATGAAATCAGGGCTCTTAATAGTTAAGGAAGGGTCATGATATAAAATCATTAAGAAGATTTTGGAACCATTAAGAGACATCTCTGTTTTTTGCCAAATAAAACTTATCTTTTAGTGATTAAAAGGTTGTCTCTCAACGGAACCGTCAAGAAGTCTAAAATAAAGGTTATTGGGCCCTGTGCATTAAAGAGAAACCCTTCTGGTGGTGGGGGATTTATAAAAAAAAAACACACTTCTACATAAGTAGTTTTTCTTGAACCGAAATTACCAATTTACCCATGCCTTAATCACAAAAAAAAAAACCTTTTAAAAGGTCTCCTTCAACACACGAAAACCCCTATCTGTAAATTCACCCTCCAAAGATTTCTTTGAGTCACTTGTCAAGAAACTGTCAAAAGAAAGCATTATCAGCCTTCGAATCAGCAGAGGTTTGTGCTGAAAGCATAGTTTTTATCTGAGATTCCGAGGTGGGTAACCCTAAAAACCTTGACTTTTCCAAACCCTAATTCCATCTTTTCTTGATTCAAGATCTGGTTTTGATTGCATTTTTGTTGGTTTTTATCAAGTGGGTTTCTTGTAATTTCAACTAATAGTGATTCTGTTGGCTGTTTTCTTGAATTTGTGAGGTGGGTTTGGATTAAAGATTGATATAATTGAATAAAAATTCTGTCTTTTCTCACACCTCTGCAAATTTGATGCAATCTTGTATTTGTTCATATCTGTTAAAATGCGCCTGATTCAATCTCAAATCACATTCTTTTCTTGCAATTTCAACTAATAGTGATTGTGTTGGTTTTTATTGTTGAATTTGTGAACTGGGTTTGGATCAAAGATTGAAATAAATCGAATAAAAAACCTGTTTTTACAGTTCATATCTGCTAAAATGCGCCTGATTCAACCTCAAATCACATTCTGTTCTTGCAATTTCAACTAATAGATGATTCTGTTGGCTGTTTTTTTGAATTTGTGAACTGGGTTTGGATCAAAGATTGAAATAATCAAATAAAAAACCTGTCTTTTTTCACACCTCTGCAAATTTGATGCAATCTTGTAGTTGTTCATATCTGCTAAAATGCGCCTGATTCAACCTCAAATCCCATTCTTTTCTTGCAATTTCAACCAATAGATGATTATGTTGTCTGTTTTGTTGAATTTGTGAACTGGGTTTGGATCAAAGATTAAATCTTTACAGTTTCACACCTCTTCAAAATTTGATGCAATCTTGTAGTTCTTGTTCACATCTGCTAAAATGCGCCTGATTCAACCTCAATTCACATCCCAAAAACTTTCATCTTTATCTCCACCCCCTTTTGTCCCTCCTCTTCCTCCTACAACCAATTCCAAAACCAGCTCAACTTTTCTTTTTGCTAGAAACATCATAATTGTGATAGCAATCATGTTCTTTATATGTGGTTTACTCCACTTACTTGTTAGGTATTTGATCAAAAGAAAAAAAAGATTATCATCTTCATCTCAAAATTCCCATTTTCAATCTTCAAGATTTCAAGAAAATGATGGTGTTGTTGGTGTTGAAGATGGTGATGCATATGAGAGACAATTGCAACAGCTTTTCAATCTTCATGATTCTGGTTTGGATCAAGCTTTCATTGATGCACTCCCAGTGTTTTCTTACAAAGAATTAATGGGGTTAAAAGAGCCTTTTGATTGTGCTGTTTGTCTATGTGAATTTACCAATCAGGACAACCTAAGGTTACTCCCTTTATGCAGCCATGCTTTCCATATGCATTGTATAGACACTTGGTTGCTCTCAAATTCAACATGCCCTTTATGTAGAAATACCCTTTTTACCCCTGGGTTTTCTGTTGAAAATCCAGTTTTTGAGTTTGGTTATTCAAGGCAAGAAGAAGAAGAAGGTGATGATGGTGAGGGGTATTTTGGTCATTTCAAGCAGTCTGAGGGTAGTATTGGAAATGAAAAGAGGGTGTACCCAGTTAGGCTTGGGAAGTTTAGAGCTACAAATGTGGGAAAAAGAGAAGAAAAAGAAGTGGGTGAAACAAGTAGTTGTAATTTTGATGCAAGAAGATGTTATTCAATGGGGTCTTATGAGTATGTGGTGGGGAACTCAGATTTGAAAGTGGCATTTGTTCCCAATAGGGGTAGTTTTGGAAATAAAGATGTTGCAAGATTTGATAAAGATAAAGGGAATGGCTCAATTGATGGGGGTAGTGATGGAAAGAAAATTAGCAACAGAAGTAAAGGTGAGAGCTTTTCTGTTTCCAAGATTTGGCTTTGGTCAAAGAAAGATCATCATCATAATCATCATAAACCTCAAATTTCTTCAGGTATTCATAATAATCATATGCTTAATTCACATGTGAATGTTAGTTTACCCATGAGATATGCAAATAATAATAGTGAAAGTTGACCATTCAAGATTCAATGTATTCATTTTGAAGTTCTTTATTTATTCATGTTTTCCATTAGTTGAGTTGAAGAGATTGATTTATGTGAATGATGATTCTTCTTTCTTTTTCATGATTCACTTTATTGAAGATGGCAACATGTACTCATTACTTTTTTATTTATTTTTCGCCTTTTTTCGGTGTGGAATATGATGGTTGATAGCACCCGAATCGGGCCTTTTTTTGCATATGATGAACCATTAAGGCATTGTTTGGCAAACTAGCTTATAAGCTAGCTGGTAGCTGATAAGTTAGCTTTTTAAAACGCTACCATGAGTAGCTTTTCAATAAGCTAGCTTCTAGCTTTTTTTTGCCAAACATAGCCTAAATGATTCATCCATTTGTGTTTCTCTGTTTGCATAAGGGGTTGTTTGATTGTTTTTCCATTGATGGGATGTTTACTTACAACTTAATGAGCTTAATGGTCTGGACGACTTATTCACGCAACTACAAAGTATTTCTTTACGGCTTAGTCGTTAAGCAATTAAGCGAAAATGGCTATATGGAATAAGCCAGGACCCCTCACATGTCCCTATTAAGCCACCTCAAACAAAGTAATATCATAATTGCCCAGAAATGATCCAACGTCATCTCTTTGCCTCTCTCAAACTCATCATCTACGATCCTGCAAACACATAAATTTATCCAGTCATACAACTTAACATGTCATACAACTTAACCTGTACAGGGTATTGGGCTTAAATGGAAAAAAATAAAAAAATAAACAACCTCTAAGAACTTAATGAGACTCACAACTTATTTGGTCAACTATAAAATTGTTTGGTAGCGGTTGAATGATACAGAAAGTGACTTATTCAGTACCCTCATAGGGGAAACCTTATGCAAAAAGCCAAGTTTTTATCCAAACATGCTCCTTCCAATTAAAAAAACACACTTCTTCCATCTATGAAAAAACCCCTCAAACAAAAACCTTTCCAATCTATACATAAATATTAATCCACACATTATTAAGTTGCATGTATGCATCAAGTTAAATAGTTGTTTGTTTATATGCTGAATAAACTGTTCGAATGATATAAATGACCATTTTATCCCTTATTGTCTAAAATCGAAATCATACCCCAAACTCTAAACCTTATTTGATCAACTATTTAATATTTTACTTTCTACCATTTTGAATAGAGACAAGACATACGTACATCCAACTTTCAAACCTTATTTATGTACAATATATACTAGATTTTTTGGTTTGGTTTATTTCAGATTTGATGTTTGTTTTCTTTGGGATTTGGGATCCATGAAAAGTGGAAATTGAGGTTCATTTGATGGGAGGTATTCATGATTTAACACAAGGGTTGACATTGGATTAATGCCCCCATGCTTTGTGGGTCACATAATAATATGGAATCAAATCATTTGTTTAGCCACTAGCTTCTATTTTGCCCCCACATTTATTTGGTCATTGATTTTTTTTTGGAAAATATAGTGAAATGACATATTTACCCTTGTTAGTCACAATCATTAATCTTTATTACAACTTTGATTTGTTGTTCCAAATTATTGCCAATACAATGACAAATATAGCATAATTGTATTATTTGATGGATATTTAAAAAAAATCAAAAGTGTTTTGTTTGCAATAAAAACTCAAATTAAGATGTCGAAATTTGTTGTTAAAACTGTTAAGTTTAATAAATCATATAATTTATATTGTATATAAGTCTGACTGGATATAATTTAATGACTTTTTATCACCAAAATTAAAAAAATATACCCACGAATAATAACAACAAATCTTTGAGATTTAAGATTACTAGCAGTATTGTTTTATAGGAATTAAAGTTATCTGGTTGTCTCTTACTTAACATTAAGAGACTTAACAGTGTTGATATTAAAAATGTTCTTTGTATTGACTGTAATGTTCTGGCAAAAACCAAAAAAAATTCAATCAATAGATATATCAATGATCATATATTCCACCGATTTTGTAATTTAATGACAATGATAACGATGATGATGGAAAGAAGGTACATATTTACGAAACAATTAAAGAAATATTATTAAAAAAAAGTTATATTAAAATATTAACCAACTTGTTAAATTATTCTACATTGACAAAAAAAGCAAGGAGATCTTGAATTAGGGGATCTCATATAAATATTCATGGGCGAAGAATACAACATCCTTTCATTATAAATTTAAAATTCAAAATTAATATATATATATATATATATATATATATATATACGAGTCATATACTCACGCGATGCATCGGAATGTAAGTAAAGAACGAACAATTAATGTTACTTCCTTATAGACATGTCATCAACAATCAACCATGACATAAGAATCACAACTTATGAAACCCTAAACCCATAAATATATTCAATAATTAGTTTATATTACACTTATTGACGAAAAAAATTATAATGATATAATTTATAATAAGAATGAAACATATTTTTAATATAGTTTACGGTTATGTATTTTTAATGTGCTAACGGTGGAAAAAAATAAAACGTATAGATAGAAAACAAATTAATTCGTAGATACTCATGATATTTAATAGTACGGTTAAATTAAAAAATATTCAATATTGGGCTCGTTTTGAAGGTATTGACGAGACGATTATAATGGTATAATTTGTAAAAAAAGAAACGTATTTTTTCATTGCATTTTTGTTCATATACGATTATTTGTGTTAATATGATAATGGTGTAAAATGAAAAATGAAAAAACAAGAGATATAAAGTAAATTAAATAAGTGTAAGGGTGGTAAATGTAATATTGTACAAGAAACCACTTTGTACAAAATAACCGTTTTAAAATCTTTATAATATAGTAGATATATATATATATATATATATATAATAAAAAATATTCTTATTGTCAGAATTAAATACAATAATATTTTTTATTTAGGGGCTGTTTGTTTTTTCAATTTCAGGACTTATTTACCTCTTATCACTTATCCGGTCAGACATTCCTAAAATAAGTGCGTTTGTTTTTTCAGGTAATTCAGACCCACTTATCACTTTATTTTCACTGACCGAAAAAGTGATTAGTGTCTCACTTATTTTTCACTTATCTCCAAATCGACTGCTTCTCTTCTCCAAATCTACAACTCCTCCCCATATTGACCGAAGTCCTCCCTGTCTCCTCTCCAAATCAAGGACTCCAGACCTACAAGTTCATCGATCTACTTTCTCCATCTGCAAGTTATTCGATCTCCTTATCCATCTGTAAGTATTTCAATCTCCATCTCCATCGGCAAGTTTTTTGATCTCCATCTCCAAATCGGTATGTCGATTTCATCACTATGGTTCCTTCCCTGTCGATTTCATCTCTGTTACAAAGTGTCGATTTCATCACTATGGTTCGATTTTGGTTTTGTAAATATATATGTGCACAGTTGCTGTAAATAAATATTTCTGGTTGCTTCCCTGTCGATTTGGTTCTGTTGCTGTGATTGGTTTGTATATATATATATATATGCACAGTGTGGATCTTATGAGTTATGACCCATGAGTTTTTGTTCTTGAATCAAATCAGATTGAAGTGTACAATATGCCTTAATGTGTTTCATGATAGAATTGTATGTGAGGTGTGAAAGAAGCAGCAACAACACTGTGTAAAACTGCTTCTATTAGATTTTTGCTATGCCATCCAACATCCCACCATCCCTTTTGAGATTTTATCATATTATCAACAAAAAAAAAGTTATTGAATTTTAATTTTCCCATTCAACACAACATAATTTCTGGATTTTCAGTTGGCTAGAAATCCTTAAATGAAACTAGATCTTGTGGAATCGTATTGAATATCGATACATTCGTACCTTGTGAAAATTTGATGTTTGTTTACCAACCACATTGTCTAACCAACCACACATTTAGAAGGTTCTTTTCATACTGCATAAAGCTGGTGTTGCTATGTGAATTTTGCTGGTTATAAGGTTCTCTCTATCTCCATAGAGAAAGGTAATTTGCAGGGAAGTTGAGTGTGTATACAAAATTTCTGCAAATTTTAACTACTCTAGATGGGATTTGTCCTTGTAAACTCTTGTCACTAGTTGAATTTTTTTTTTGTACGACAACTTGGGCTAAGCCCACACACACACGCACCCGTGGTATCCGGGCATCCAATTGGGCAGTGTCACAAAAGAGAGATACCAAATTAAGCTAAGCCATTTGTTATAATTTTATGGGCATTTTTAATATCATAATGATGTGCAAGATTTGTGGATGGAATGAAACCTCAAATGCCATCTTTCTTCTCAACATATCGGTAAGATATAATTGTTTACCAACAAAATTATGTTGACTTTCTTACTGGTGTAGTATTTGACCAGTAAATGTTTTTAAAACATATGAATATAGAAAATAAGATATCATCGAGTTAGGTTGTGGACGAGTGTCCAGGTCAAGAATTAATATGCGTCATGAATGTTTGATTAGTTATAGCTAAAAGATCATGAAGGATTTAGGAGCCGTTTACCAAAATGATTATTGTGTAAGCGTTTATCGGCAAGGATATTACCTCACTTACCTTATCGTATAACATTCCCTACCATAAAAATTGATTGTTGGTAAGCGTCTTAATTAAACCCGATAAACGCTTACCGGGTAAGAGTCATTTTCTTTCACTTACCGGTTTATAAGATTTCAGGTCCTTGTTATGGCTCTTACCGGATAAGATTTTAGGTAGTTTACATTTTCAATAGATAAAGACTGTAAGGTAAGTAATACCAATAAGCGTTTACCCAGGTAAATATTTATTAAACGGCCCCTTAGTCATAAAAAAAACAAACAATCTTTTTTATTCAGATTTCAGACTTCAGCACCACCACTTAAAAATCAGAAGTGAAATCAGACTTCAGACTTCAGCACCACTTAAAAAACAAATGCCACCTTAGTCTTTTTTATAGAAAAAGAATTTAGAACTTTTGTTTTTTACGATGTTGAAGAACATTTTTCTTCAGGAAAAATATATGATTTTGAAAAGTGAAAATATAATTTAAATATATAATCTTTATTATGATGAAAATTATTTATTATTTATTAGTTTTATTATAGTAAATAATATTACTTTAAGTTGAGAATCATCTCCATTTATCTTTCATTTATGGGTATTTTAAATACTTGAAAAATAATTAAATATTCTATTTGAATTATTAAATTAAAGATCACATTTTTCACGATTGAATTACAATTATATGCATCCAAAATGTATAATGCTCAAACGTATCCTATAAAAAGCCAAAGGAGTTTATATGTAAATATTTTTGCAATTTTCTTAATCTATTTAAAGCTATAGATATATTATACGATACAAAATATATTATTATTAGGGTAAACTACAAATTTGGGCCTTATGGTTTGTCGGAAAGCAATTTTCAAGTCTGCAGTTTTAAAATTATAAGATGACCGTCGTGGTTTGCAAAAATATCCGGATTTAATCTATCCCTCTAACGATTGTTACAAAATTCCGTTAATTAAGAGATATTTTCGTCTTTTTATCAATTTTTTCTCTTTCCACGATCAAAATATATTGTATGCTTTTGGTCATTGTGGTTTTCTGATTGTATAAAAGACAATTTTTTTTTTTGAGAAAATGACGAAAATTTCTGTAAATTAATGGAATTTTATAATGATCGTTAGAGGGAGGGACCAAATCCAGACGTTTTTACAAAAATCATAATAACCATCTTGTAATTTTAAAATTGTAGAGGCGAAAAATGTTATTTTCACAAAAGACCAAATTTATAGTTTACTCTTATTGTTATTTATGGTTTTTAAATAAATCATAAACACATACATGTGAAAGGTGTTGGGAATAACAATTTATTAATAATAAAAGAAATAATATTTTTTAAGTCAACAAAAGTCTTAATCTTCATCCCCAAAAGAATCTAACTTGTTTCAAATTTGATAGACATATAAAAAGAAAGAAAGCAACCTTTTTATATTAAAAGGATAAAAGAAAAAAAAAACAAATCAATTAAATTTCAAATAAACTTTTTTTTTAATAATTATATTTATAATTTTAAACTAACTAATTATTATATTTTGTTCAAAATTCAAATACAAAGGAAAAAACATACCAAAAAGAGATAGGAGTAAAGGAATCTCGCCATTATATTTTTTTTGGTATTTCGACCGACGATGTAAAAAAGTAAAAAAAAAACTTGAATCATTATAAATACTGGCTTTCAACTTCAATGAGTACTTAGCTTCAATCCTCTTTCTAGATTTGTTTGTTATATACAAATGTCGATTTGCTGCTATCATTGTCGAAACTTTCGATTGTACCACTTGCTTCCATCAAGAAATATCCAAATCCACTTTTATTGTCTTATTTTCAAATTTTGTTAATGGGTTATTTTTAGGAGGGATGGTGGCGGTTTGTGAGATTTATTAATAGCGACAAGTCGTATTGTGTGATGGCAACGTCATTGCAAAATTGTTCACAACGCAGAAGATTGGAACTCATATTTTCTTAGCTAAAGTTGGGTTCTTCATGTTCAAAGTTGGAATTGTGTAATCAGACGGATTTCATAAGATTTCATTATTAGACTTCGCTACAAGCAAAAGGTACAAGCAGAGCAAATGCAACATACAATATGAGGTACAAGTCCCCATAGCATGGATTATACAGATTCGGATATTCTTATATAGTTATATGTAAACAGGGGCGTATCAATCTTTTTGGAGGCTCTGTTACACCTAAACCTTTTGATTACAATGCAAAGTGAGATAACAAAGATGCGTATATACAATTATCGAGGCGATAATGCACCGTATTATTCTTGTCTTCTATAGAAATTAGTGAGACATTAAGGTAGGATATAGTTTTACATTTGTTGATTATAGACCCTAACTTTTCAAAATCACACATTTACCATGCTAAAGAACAACCATGTATGTAAACCCTGGTTTTTTCTACCCAGACCTTTTGGAAAGCAAGTAAAGTAGTGAATTACATATTTGGTTCCTCTGGTTTACTTAAAATCACACTGTGCGTCTCTTAAATAAAATAATTATGGAAAACATGCGGTTTACATTTTCGAACCGCCTCGAAAAGTCATTTCAGAAGCTTTTTTGCAAACACTGAAATATGGCAAAAGTCTCCATGGATAAATAAAAGACTGGGAACCCAGTAAATAAATAATGACATGAGCAAAGCCATTTGGTTGTCTATGATGGCAAAATTTGATCCTCACAATTGCATACAAAATCATGTTTTGTTTTCATAATATACAAAAAACCACATTTGAAGAAGAAAGACAGGTTAACATTCCATATGCCTACATATTACAACCCAACATTGTCTCTAACCCCGAACACCCACATGCCGCGAATCCTCTTGAAAGAGAGGGGGTGCCTTTGGGAAGGCGGACACAGGTGATGCACGGTTGTCGTCAGCTCGTGCCGTAAGGTGTTGGGTTCGAAACGAGTGCAATCCTCCCTCGTGTTCAGTTGCCATCAAAAATCCACTCAAACCCAGAGCTAGATGGTTCTCCCCGAAATGCGTTGGTAATATATGAAAAAAAAGTAAACCACAAAACCAAAAGTTGCACTAAACACTACACCATTCTCACAAGCCGCGAGGGATGTTACTGATCTGCCCTTCTTCCAACGTATCTTTCCCATTCAACTTGTAGCTTATTCGTATGCGCATCATAATCGATTTCTGCTCACAATTGACAACATTCATTATTTATAAAACAAAACAAATCCAGAATATCTCACCTGGGGGAGTCTGGGACCTCTACCACAAAGAATAGAGCGACCGTTTCCGTAAAGATTGTGAAAAGTGCAAGGTTCTAAATGAAGTGAGGAGTGGCGTTGCGGCAAGGTCAAGCCTTACGAGTTACTACGAGGCCATGATGTTTTTCAGGGCATGCCCTAAGGTAGCATATGTATACATATATATGTATGTATACTTGTGTGTGTTGTGTTTTGAATGGTCCTATTAAACAATTTAAAATTCATATGAAGCTATAAAACTAAAAAGGAAAGACAAACAATTTATATATCAAGTATATCGAGCTTATAAGAAAATGATACATCAAGAGTGTAAAATCGGGATTAAATCTCTTGAGTCTCTACTAACTATTTTCTTCAATCTTCAAATAATTCATGTTCGACTCTTCATGTATGGACTTACCCATTTAGGGTTTTTAGTTTTTATGTTTCCTTTTAATGTTTATTTTAATCTTAGGTGTCGTACATAATTATCATTTACCCCCTGTTAAATGTTTAAAAGGGTAAAAAAGAAAACCCATGCTTTACAAAATAATATCTCATAACACGGCATAACATGTTACAACGAAGTCAAGCCTTAGAGTGGAGACACAAGAGTTAACGTGGCGGCGAAGCCAAGCCTCGGCGCCAATAACACGTCATAACGAGTTATTTAGAACCATGGAAAAATGTGGCGAAAGATCAAAAATTGTAACAAGAAAGGGTAGGTGTCTTTACCTTGCCGTGTTGATTGTTGGTAACTCGTAATTTCTGTGTTATTGATCCATTGCCATTTGCAGGAAGAGTATTACCACTAGCAGGCTCTAAATGCAACTGAAGGAACTGTGGATCAAAAATTACACCATATCACCAAATGCAAGTCGAAAACCAAACGAAACGAATCCACTATATCCCACCACCTGGCAGTGGGGTCTGGGGAGGGTAAGATGTACTCAAACCTGACCTCTATCCCGAAGAGTACAGTAAATGCAAGTCAAGAGGCGTAAAAAATTCTCCCTCAATTCCGAAATACATGTAACACTCATGTTCCAAAACAAATGCAACATTTTCCTTTTCACAAAGTTAAAATCCATGATCACCTCTTTAGCCTTTAGAGGTCGTTACAATAAATTTGACAACATTCGTTTTCATCCACTAGATTCCTTTATTTTTTTTTTCATTATCTGGAAAGCTTGGCTAAAAAATTGAATAAAAGATTTAGGGGCTGTTTATGAAACACTAACAAGGTAAGCGCTTATCGGCAAGAGTTACCACCCTCACGTACCTTATCACCTAATGTTCTCGATCATCGAAATGGACAGTTTTACCCGGTAAGCGCTTACCTGGGAAGGATCTTTTCTCTCACTTACAGGGTAAGAGTTAACGGGTAAAATTCTCAGTCCTTGCCATGCTCACCCAGTAAGGTAAGTGACACCCGGTAAACACTTGCCCCATAAGCGTTTGCTAAACGCCCCTTAGTTAAACTAATGTGTACAGAGGCATTTTGTATTACCTTCGGCACTGCTGCCTGGAAGATGAAATCTGTATAAACCTCAGAAGACTTGTTTGTAAAATTTGCCTCAATGTGTGTTGTCTGCGGACTTTCAGGTTGCTTAGAGAAGTTGAACATTATCTTCAACGAACTGCTCTCAAATGCAACAATTGGTGGATGTGCAGGACCATTGTCTTCTGTTCATGGAAATAATGGTTAAAAAGATCTCGATGATAAAGAAGTTATTTACCCACGAGTCTCCATCCCAAAATAAATGTGCACAATGAAAAGGCGCACAACTTTAGAAATATGTAATTTTTACACTTTTTAATTAACTACATGACAATTTTACCCTTAATAATAGAGGGAGTAATGAATTTCTCCGTTTCATAATTAAGGGTAGAATGGGAAAGTAGGCACTTATTTTTGAAAATGGACATCTATTTTGGACATCTATTTTTGGGACAAAATAAATTATAAATGTTAAACATTTATTTTGGAACGGAGGGAGTACTTACTAGGCACTGGGGGGTTAGGACCAAATCCGTCTAACAAATCCATCATAGGGGAACCTCCTGCTGTAGGCGAGGCTTGTACTGGCGGTACCATAGGTGATGAAAGACCATCTAAAGCACTAACTGAAGTTTTATTATCTTGACTTATGGAAAATATATCAGGTGTCGATGAGCCATTTTGAGCCGGAGGTGACCCGGTTGACAATAGATCCAGCAGAACATCTGTGCCACTTTTTTGTGGCTGAACTTTACCTGAAGCTGATAAAAGTAACGTTGGCACATGAGACTAATCGGTGTAAAATAATAATAATAATAATAATAATAATAATAATAATAACAAGAACAAGAAATAATTTCATCCATTACAGTAGAAAATGGTCGAAGCATATATTGTCAATGCTCATAATGTGTTCTGATAATGTTGTAAAACATGGACCAGACCATCCAATCCAACCAGTTAAACTGATAGCTGGCCACAATATTGATAAATGGTCTTGTTCACATTAAAAACCCGTTAACGCTTAGAAACCCATTAAAAATGACCAAGCCATTCAATCAACCAGCAAAACCACTGAATAAGAAAGGGATTGCAAAGCTAAATTTGTTCTAGGGTCCACTCTCTAGCTAATTTTTATTCAGAGGAAAAGAGAGGCATGTTTCGTCATATATATATACAACAATATTTTCAGTAAAAAAACACTTTATGAAGCAAAAAGTAGTTTCACAAGTGTTTGAACTTAACCTGATTGTGATGAAGATGATGAGATATCAACACCAAGAAGGTCCTGAAGAAAATTGCTACCCGAAGAGTTAGGTGCTGCAGGTTCATCTGCACTTAGATCAAGCAAGTCTAATAGAGGGGCATCAACCATTTTGGCAACTCCATTTGGAAGATGTAGTGCATTTCCCTGTGAGGTGGAAACAGCTGCTGGCACAGAACCAGACCTCCTTCCACTGTAAGTGGCTTCATCAAGAACTGGCATCCTTTCAACCAGCGCAGACCTTCAAATGCATTAGTATCGTAAATATGTTAGCTACAAACCACGTAAGATTGTGATAAGGGTATTTAAAAAGACAAATATTACATCAAGTAGATGCTAAAGCAATTCCTAGAAAAAAATGATTCCATACCTTATGTTTTGATGCTTTTCAATTATGGAATCAAACTCAATTGATCTCTGCTGCAGTTCAAGCAGAAGGCTTCCTTTAGATTGAGTGACAATGTCTTTTATTCTCCTAAAAATAAGAACTATGATATCAGCATATTGTATAAACCTCAATTTCTGGCCCAAACCCTAATATCAGTTCGTATTGAAGCTCGACTGAAGCTGAGCAATCTGAACTCATTGTTTGATGAATCAAACATAAACTTACTGTGAACAAGAAGGGAAACGCGAAGACAGCTTCAGTAAAGCAATCAAACACATTGCCCTGGTAGTAAGATCAGATGTATGGCGCTTGATAGCAAGTTCTATAACATCCACTGCATCAGATTCTGTTACCTGTTCAGAACAACTCAAGTTAAACATAGATCCAGAGAAAGTAACCTGCTGGATGTTACTGCATTAGAAATTTATATGGTATGTGATAACAAGAACAGAATAGCTACGGAAACCTTCACAATGCAAAATTAACATCATCATCCCAATACCCAAGCTCTAGAAAGATGATGGAATTGTAAAGCCCTATATATCATAAAATGTTGCCTAATATAGGTGTAACATGGACATAGATCGAGTATGATTGGATGAACATTGATATGGATGTTGGTAAATCAACAGTCTGAACCAGACCACACTGCTCGGTGCAATGCAAATTTTAGGTCATGTAGTAAGCATATGCTATTTGGGGGCATTTTGGATAATTTCGAGACAAAAGAAGCAAACCATAAACAAAACAAAAAATGAAGTAGATTAACTCAATTATGAAGAAGCAAACTCACAGTTATAGGTTCCTCTAGATCAAGCATTCCAATATTGTTCACCAACAAGTCACCGTATTCTCCGATGCACCATACTGCCACCCTAACAACTGCTTCCTGTTTAATAGCAGGCAAACGATATGCATCAGTGCCATGTGTATAGGGGGGGCAGAAACTTCCATTAAAAGATGAGATTAGACCAAATTACCAAGGCTCGTCTATAGGGAATACATGGTACCTGGTCAACTGATGTTTGGATTGCTCTGTAGAGTGACCTTACTGTATATCCATGGAGGTTAGATGCATTGGTTATCACAACAATTAGGGCATGCCATACTTCGTCCTTTACATAATTTCCAGCCTATTAAGCATTAGCACACAATTTTAGTTATTTCATCAAGCAAATGCAAAGTTAGATCCAATCTAAACATACAATGAAGATTAAAGAGAAGTCCAAATAGGTGGAATAAACTATTTAAGGTGCAGCATTCACGGAACAAATTTACCTAAAAGCAAGATTATAGTTTTGAAGAAGCCTAAAGTAGAGAGTATAATAAACTATACTTGATGGACACCATGATAACAAACAGACAGACATGATAAAAATCATAAAACAGTCAACCTCCTGACTACGAAAGAACATCGGTCGCCTCAGTTTAATTTACTTGTGAACATTTGGCATATTAAGTGTTCAGCATCTATTTGGGACAATGAAAAATATCAATTAGAGAACCTACTACAAATGCATACCTCACAAAGAACCTTGAGCATCTGATCAATGTACCAAAGTTTATCTGGGGAAAGCCTAGACGAACAATGAATTAAATTAGCATGCATAAGATAACTTTGAAATATCGTAAAATTTGACTCAAGCTCAACAAATCACATGTCAAAAAAGAAAATGATACCTCACAGTCATGTCCAAACTAATTTATTATGCATCACACTTGAAGATAGGCTTACATGACGACGAGCATCCAAGTAGATACATAAGAGATATATGGAAAAAATGTTTTCATGTCCAATGATGAAATATCTAAGGTATTTGGATACCACCCAGAGAAATGGTCGACACATTAACTTTACTAAGCTACTTTTCCCCTATCTTACCCATGAGTATGCATCAGTATCCCCTTATTTATCATGGCTCTTCCTTCTATTCCCAGGACATTTCTGTGCTATCTTGGCTGGAAACCTACAATACTACCATCACTACATACTTGAGTGACACTTTCTGTCACTCAAGGACCAGGCCAGAGAGAAAATGCAAGCTAACGCATGATCCTTTGTGTGGAAGTATTGTTTATCCCCCCTTTCAAGGAGACAAGGGAAAAAAGAAAGCCACATAAGTTCTGCATTTAGAAGAAATAAGGGAATGAGCACTGTCTCAACCAATAAGAATTGTTGAAGAGAAGGGGCACAAGAAACACTCTATCGCCAGCATCAGGTGTAACTTAAACCATATGTGGAGAGGTGAAGTCACATAAAGAGAAACTGATACTCGAATTGCGGCGTACAAACATTCTAAAAGACGGTCAGAACTGGAAACGAGTAGGGATAGTTGTAAGTGATGAGTATTCTACGCTAATAAAGGTTCCCAACAATAACATTTCTATTTGCAATTAGCCGAATAAGAACTACAAGGAAATGAAACCAGCTGCACAGAAGACAACATCATTATGATAAAAAGAACCTGTTGTCCAAACTAATTAACAAATTCCTAGTGGGTGGAATTTGTAATATCTGGATTGGGGATGAATTGGAGTACTATACATCCATGCCGTTTTAATGTGACTTCCATTTAAAAGCACCAAATAGAGGTAAATGGACTTTAAACTTCCCATTCACAGATCACTTTAATGTTAAATCAATGCTAAATCGATGACTCCAAGAAACCCAGTGTGTAGCAGTTTAACATTTCTTGCAATAAGCCATGGATACAGCAGGCTGTCAGAATTTTGTAACATTCATACCAACAAGGCAATACAATTATACCAAAGGGTCATTGGCCCAACAGTATCCGGGTTCCCGGTAGATCCCAACCTCTTTGGGAGATCAAGGGTTCAAGCCTAACCAAAGGTGAGGAGTGTGTGTGAGTTTTGCCATATATAAATATTTTATACTTAAAAAAAAGACAATACAGCTATAGAAAATGAACCCTTCTGCTTACTTTTCCACAATGGAGCAAATTCTCGCAGTAAGATCTTCCTTGAAGTCCTGGTCACTTACTTCCAGATAATCAATTAACTCCTTGGTCAACGGTTTTACATTGGTCTCATTCACCAGAAGATACACAAGTTCAAGGGATCTTTTGCGAATTGAAGCATCTGAATCCTGAATAAAAAAAGGATCACTTTCTGAGATAACGATGTAGTAATGTAGATAGAACTCTAGGATGATGCAACAACTTTACACCGTAACTCTCAAGAGAAGCACATTTAGGAAAATGTTCAATTATGTAGCAGCGGCAGTAACTATAAACTTTTTGAAGTGTCCAAGGAGGCAATTTGATTTTTCGCCGCGAGGGGGGGGGGAGGGGGGGACGGGGACAGCAACATGACATCGGAGTCGGAAATTATGTGAAATCTAACAAAACCAACTAAATTAGCTACAACAGACAGAATATCAAGATAGTCCAACCATAAGACACAACTGCGCTTTGAAGTGCAGAAAGAAGCCTAAATGATAGCATAATTGTAAGTATCTAATACCAAGAATTACAGGGAAGTGAAAGGAAGAAGAAACAATGTACTCCACTACTTAAGAACAGATGTGAAGAGTTAAATGAGATGAAGGCAGAACGCCACTCCCTTGCATGCAATTGTGCAGCGTTCAGATCCCGCCACTCTTATAAATGTACTATTAATTTATAAATGATAAGATTACCTTCACACATTCTAAGATTGTTGCACGATGTCTCTGCACGGCTTGACCATCGACTGATATTGCTTTCATCAGCATGTTCAATGCAACATATCTGCCATGTAAGGCTCAAATTTTACATTACTGAACCAAAAAGTTAGCAGCATGGAGTTCTCAACAATCCTATAGCATGTCAGTATATGACGAACCAGTAGAAATCAAAATCTGAAACATCTAAAGGCACAAACACACATCTGACTAGTCACTTTTATGTTATGTCCCAGGGGAAGTTATCTTTGGATCGATCATGAGAAAGGCTACTATAGTGTCAAGCAGCATATCGTACCATCAATAGCATGAGCCTACGAAGTTGACCATGGACCTTTTTACTAAGGTAACACGAAGGGATGAGTAGAAAAATGGCATCACATATTTTTAAGTATTTCAGATTTTAATTCTCTGATTCCAAAGGTGAAAGCCTGAATCATAGAGGAAGCACTTGTGTACTATATTGTGGTTTATTAACACATAATTCAACTTTGGTATTTCAGCTTTAAGAAGTTCACATATTTTCATGTTTTTTCAGAACTACATGTGACTTGACCAAAAAAGTTAACTATGTACATGAAACGCCTCACATAATCAAAAGAGGATATGCATGTCATGGTACTATAAGATTCGCATAAAAACTAAATGAAATTTGGGTGTAAGTCATGCTTCAACTTCATTTTGCACGAGAAACACATTTCTAATACCATGGAAGAGGAGACGCTTCACCTGATATTGTTGTCACGGTTTGACAAGAACCGCCCCAAAATATTAATTGCAAGAACACGCAAGCCACCACTATCTTCAATGCTCAGAATAGTTTCTACACATTCATAAAGGATGGCATTCCCTGCATTCTTGTTTGACTCGGTTTTTGTTGCCACCTAGACAGGGCAAGCAAGAGAGGCAGTGTAAGCAGACTTCATTTCAGGTCATCAATACACTTTTACAAGTTGGTAGTTTTATGTTATAACTGTTAAAGAAGAACATTCATCAGGCCCAAATGACTAATGAACTAACAAATACTTAAATGAAACTACTAGCTGCAACACTATTAGCGGACACACTTCAATGATATGGTACAAGCACAAGTTACTCTAGTGAGGGGGGAAATATAATGAAAGCAACAAGCAAGCCAAACATGCAGATAAATGATTATAAACTCTATATTAGACATCATGACAACTTATCAGGATATAAAATACAAGATAGAAGCTGACCTGAGCAAGAACATCATTCATGCAATCACTAGCATCAGCATCTCCATGACCCAATATGCGTAAAAGGCGCAGCAATCTTATTTGAAGAAAAGGGTCGGCAATCCCAGAAACGTCATATTCAGGAGCATATGGACTGTTCACTGCGTCCTTCAGAACTTTTACCAAGCCCTCTGTGCATCTCTAGATCAAAGGAGAAAAAGGGAAGAAAAAAAAGTCTCACCTAAGAGATTTGTCCGGTTTAGGGCACTTTAAAAGACATTCAAATGGTATGACAATTCATTTTCAGGTAAGATATGCATTAAAAACCGAAGGTAAGTAGAAAAGAAGAAGAAAAGAGGAACACCCACTATTGAAACAACCACTAATTCATTCAAGTCGAACAAGTTAAGGGCGTAAGGCACTCAATGAAGTAGAAGAAAGGAAGCCCATGTATCAGTCGTTCAGTACTAACAAAACCAAGTTCATCAATATTAGAAATTTAGAACAATGAGAATATCATCCTAGAGAACAATTTATGCTGGAGATAACAACACACATACTTAAACCAAATCACCAACAGAAAAAGTCAGCAAGCATGACCTTAACACTCACAGAGTTTTGCTAATAGAAACACTCGCCTGCCCAATAAAGCCTTAATACTGGGAAACAGCTCCATGTTGGAAAAAAGAGGGGGCAAAGGTAAAAAAGTTCAGAAAATAACATATAAAAGGTTTCTAAACTTATTATACAGACGTATACATAGTAAGGTACTCAAAATCAGTGAAAACCCTTTTAGACAGACATATAGCAAGCATCTATTGTGAAGATCCTTGGAGGCTTCATCTGAAACCAGTTGGTAGCAAATGCATTAGTGGAGTTATCCTTGGGTCTCATATAGTAAGGTATAATCCACTTCAATAAATGGCATACTAGTACTCTTAACATACCCCTAACATGTAGTAGGATTAACAGCCATACAGCTGATGTGTGTGCAAATCAAATAGCCTATAGTGCACCATATCAAAACCACCATGAGCCATACTTCCAATATAGTGTGGAGATCATACAAAATGTTCCAAGTGCATTAAGAAGAATTGTCAGTGAAGTTGTTTCTCAACTCAGTTTCTCTAGTATATGAGCTTCTATCCAGTTAAAGAGATTTTTCTCTTGAATGTGGACCTTAAATTTAGTTTAGGTCCCTATTTGTAGAATAGGGGGAGACCTAAACTAAATTTGAGGTATTTAAGAGAAAATCAAATAGCCTAACATAACCTTAGCTGATGATTTTATGATCGACATGTTAGCAACAAAATAATCCCTTTCTTCGAAAGTCATTTGCCCAGCTTAACTGCAACTCAGGTTGTAATGCCTCTGCTGCCCAACATACATTCACAGTCTTTTGGTTGCTGATTTCAAGTATTTCCTGTTCCAAGGATAACCTTCTTGTACGATACATTCACATTAATGTTAATTCCTAACAATCTCAAGTCAGCTTGAAAAGGAAATGAGTTCTTTACTGAGACATTATGAACTTAGTGAATGCATATATCATGCTTTTTCTGCCATATTTTTTTCCCAAAATGCTATATGATGTTTTATGTGATTGTGGTTGGACTCATATTCTACAACACAGGCAGTTAATCATTTAGGTTTCAAGCACCTCGTCATCAATGATTGCATTGCTTAATACCAGGTGCTAATAATTATTTTGCTCTGGTCAAATTATTGGAGAAACAAGATCAATATACCTTCTTGAAATATTCAAGGGCCTCTTCATTCAGTATACACAAATCTGCACAAAGCTGGATCGCAGTTAAAAGAACTCCATGATGCTTTTCTTTGAGTAAGGAAGCAACAGGGTTTACGAAATTCTCTGCAAGGTCGGGGACTTTCTTTACAATCCTAATGGAGCATAATGCTGCCTGTACATTGTAAGAACATAGGTAAGTACCAAACTTTACAGAGTAAAAACTGACATCGGATAAAATATTTAGAATATAACATGCAGAAATGCAGAACAAATGCATTACTCCAAGTCCAAGCATTCTACATTATAAAACTGTGATTGCTTATCTTCAAAATATACCCCAAATTTTGATCAGTAAAAAACACTAGAAGAAGGCATATAGACTGGAACTTGGAAACAGGTAAAAAAATCCTGGAGCACACAGATGATTCATCAAACAAGGCAGGGCTAAAAAATCCAAGCCGATAACAATCACAAAAACCTCCAGACAAAGGGTATACTCATTATCAATATAATCCTACAGGGTACACAACTACAACAAAAGAAAATGATGACAAGATCAGAGCTAACAGGGTTCTCGGCTGGGCAAGCCACTTGTCTGATGTGATCAAGAAACAAAAATCACATACTTCATGTGGTGTAACGTTATATCAACAAAATAATTATTCTTGCTGATTTTTTCTCTTGCAAAGGAAAATATAGAAATCTATAAGATGAGCATCCATCTTTTTGTTTCTTTTAATCACTAATCATTATTGAAAATGTTTTCCAAAAATCTTATTTTACCCCTGTAAATCACATTTTAAATTCCAGAGTGGGTTTTCTTTAGAAAAATTATCACTTAAATCCTTTATTTTAATTGCATACTCAAACAAAAATATTATCAATCACCTACTAAAACAATACCAATTACATCATCTTTGTCCATTCTACTTAACAAATTTAACAAAAACCATTCGGTGACAGTTAAGATGCCAACATTCTCTCCATTTAATAGTTGTTTTTCTCGCTTTCTTGTCCCATACTTTTCATTCATCATAGTTGATTTGAGTAAAATAGGACAAAGATGAGATCATTAATATGATTCTAAAAGTATAAGTATATGATTGGTATGTCTTCTTATTCGAGTATTTAATCAAAAAAAGTGAAAAGGTGTTGTGACGTTTAAAATTTATTAGGCAAAATAGATAAAAGTGTCACTACACTTACACTTTGAAACATCTTTGATTACAAACTTGAATAATGAGATTCACCAATCATAAGTATACTTTGAACAATCATATGAATTACTTTATTTTCTCCCAATTTTAATCAAATTGACTAACATGAATGATCAATGTGGAACAATGGAACAAAGGAAATAACAATTTGATGAAAAAGAATGTTCACATCTCAACTATTATTGATAATTTATGGTAGGTAACTTGATTAAGTGTTGGACGTAAATGATGCAAGTGACAAGTTTTATGAGATTATAAGTATGTCATTGGCTGATCTCTTTGACTCAAGTATGTAACTAAAAAGTAACGTAATTGAGATGTGCTTAATAAATCCTTTTGATGATTTACAGTTAAAGATAAAAGATGAATGCTCATTTTCTAGATTTTATATTTGAGTGACCAAAATAAAAATTTTAATCAAACGTGCCTAGTTATTTAAGTTTTTTGTATATGAGCACAATGGAAATTCCAAAAAGTAATTAACAATGACAAGGCAGTGATCAAAATACAACATATAATAAAAGGTAAGTTGTCACTGTATTGATTTTGTTAGGTTAATGGCTAAAATATAGATTAAGTGAAAGGCGGGTGACCACTCAAGTATTTTTTTTTAGCATATGTTGATAGATGGGTCATAAATGGGGCATCACCAAGTAGGACACACCATCTTTTACTCTCCTAAGCTCCCTCTAGCACCAAACTGTCCCAGACTCCCAGGAAGCACAGCAGAAAGAACAGTGAAATTATCATCTCTTGTCATACCTTAAGTAAATTGACTACATAATATGTAAGTAGAGCAGTTAATCTGTCTCATCTACTCTCCAACTCTTCATCCCAAAAAAATGTGACATTTCCTTCTTTGGTAAGTTCTCGAGTCAAATTTAATTGTTTGCCCATGAGTAATCATCACTTGATATTTGCAAGTTTTATTTTGTTCTTACTTTTTATTAAGGGGAATTTTTTACATCTAACTAATATATAAACATTTTCATTAGACTATGTGTCAAGTGTAACTGTGTAAGTTGCATCTTTTTGGGACGATGAGAGTATACTACAATCTGTGATGTAACTAAAAAAATAACTATTAGACAAATAGAAATGTAGCAGCATTTATTGCAAGCAAGATACTCCTGAACAAAACTTCAGAATATGGAAACCAATTTAGGCCTACTAGACGCCTCTGTTGTGCAGTCAGAGGGATATTTTCACTTACTTTCTTCCGAACGTTTGGATCTCGAAATTGCAGCAGCCTTTCGACTTCAGGTGCAAGATCACGAGCCATTTCAGCAGAACATATATTACCCAAAGCACAAAGAGCCAGTCCCACAATATACTGGTTGGTATGGTTCAGGTCTCTGCAAAATGACAACACAGTGCCAATAATTTGAAGACAAGCATTCATGTTGCCAGAACAGAATATAAGAAAAATAAGATAGGTAGGTGCATACTGCTTTAATGAATTGGTGACTAGCATCAAAACTTCCTGTCTTTCATCGAGAAGCAGCATAAGTCCAAGATATCCTATTCTCTTCTCTGGAAATCCAGGAGCTGCAATTAACTTGAGGCATTCCATTTGACCAAAATGTGTGGGATACCCAAGCATGTGAATGAACATGAGCTTTGCCAAATTACGGTGTCTATAATCATTGTCATTGTCGCTAACTGATGCACGAATAGAAGCACACTCCTTTCTAACAACAGCACGTTCCTCTGCTGCAGTTTTACAGGCACGTATTGCCCGAATCATGTCCCTGCAAATGAAGAATAAACCTTATCTCACAAGCTAAGCATTGTGACGTAGATGCAAAATTATAGGAGACATTTGAACCAAGCGAAGTTTTTTATTTTGCTGGAATAAGTCTCCTCTTGATGCTTTAATCTAGAAAGGAGAAACAAGCATAGTAACTGGTGTAAAATGATAACTCAAAGGCAAAAGTCAATACAAACAGAGCAAGAGAACGGATAATGAAGGTCTTTCATGCGCAAACCACTAGATGCAAGAAAGACATGGTGATGAAACTTCAAAACTAGTTGGTTTGTCTCTTAAATGCAAAAGAACCAGGGTGATTCGGTGAACAAGACTAACATAATGTATTGCTTACGATTGTGTTTCTTCTTCATTTTCATATGTTTCTTTCTTTAGGTTTTCCCACGGTAGCACCATTGTACCAGAAAAGCATGTAAAGATGGGCCATACCAATTTCCCATAGGGAGAACTTTGCTGGTTCGGATGTGTAGAGCGATAGACTTGGACCAAGTGGACACTAGCCCAAAGGTCGGATACCATTTTCACAACAAAAAAATATATGAAGAAATTTACAAAAATGAATCATTACGAGGAAAATGAGAATCTTAACAGGAGAAAACCAGTACGCAAGAGTTCACACACAACTAGAATAAATGAAATCAAGGCTATAAGAATTCCATTAGTTCCACTTCTAAGAGACCTCTGGACTTACCTTTCAGATGAACAGTTAAAATTATCAAGAATGGCCTAAAATGTAGTTGTGTAAGACCATGCTTTTGTTCCTTCTTTGTCAATGAGATTTGTCCCAAGCAAGAAATGTATCTCTAAGGATAGGGTAATATTTAAAGAACACAACCACCAATGTCTCTTGCCTCCCTCTCTCTTCTTCCATCCTTTAACACATTAACATATTAGGTTCTTCAACCATACTTACCAACCACACCTGAGATTTCACTCACCTTGTCCCCTCTATACATAAGCCTTCACAAATGTTCTAAATGTCACGTTCATTGCAGGCCTAGTATGATTGTTATGGGTGTATAAATGAACAAAAATAATCACAACAGAACCCCTTGTCCTCCCAAAACACCATCTTCTTCTACCAACTTGTTTATGCTTCAAGGAAAAACCTTATATTTAACCTCCTCAATTTAAAAATAAAGATAGTAAGAAGCTTGTCTAGCATTTATATCAGAACTGTGTCTATGACTTGGCACAAACACGTCTCCGTTCTATGTTTGATACCGATTCAGCTGAATTTCCTTCCACAGTATCTAAGCTAACAGCTCCATCGGATACACAGCCTGCTGGTTCATATCTCATGAATAACCAATCCGCCATAGACATCAACACCATTAAAACCCAAAATCCTACTTTGACCACTTTACTTTGCTAAAAGGACATAGTTATGACCAACATGGTCCAAATTTTGCAATACATCTCCAGATCGCTTCTATCCCCTTGTATACCAATACAAAACTCATGTTAGACTGCCCTCCCTTGTTGGAAAGATGGTTGTGTAATAAGATGCAAGCATGGTCTTAAGCAAACCTTAGATGATAGAACAATTAGAGTGTTTCTTATCGAAGGGCATGAAAGGAAGGAATAGGATTTGTAGTATACTGAAGGCACACATAACAATCAAGTTCGATTTTAAATTAATGTAAGGTTACTATTGTAACCGGGTATGAAGATAAAATGAATGCATTATGTTTTGTTAATTATCCACTGAACGTGTCCTTGTCTTTTGCAATGAAAGAGCGGAAGTGCCTCGTGATTAAAAAATATGAGAGGTTTTCTATAGCGAGCGAAACACGGGACCTTTCTATCGCAAGAAATAATTCATGTCTCTGCCAATTTGTTACCCAGAGTTACAACAAGGCCTTTTTGTTTGACCAATGGGTTATGGAGTAGACAACTAGCATGAATGTATGATTCTAGGTTTGTGTTCAGCCTTGACAATATTGTGAATAAAGGAGTGCCTAGTTTCCTACAAACAACTCCCCGCCATGCTTGTAGTTCATTGGATGCTTTCCCGACTAACTTCCTATTTTATTCATTACGCTTTTCAATTTTCATCCACTATGTTCTTCAAATATTGGTATCTCCATTATTCACAGCTTAGCATAAACATTCTTATAGTTAATAGTATCAACATACAACCAGTTCATCGGCATGGTAGTTCAATTAAATTAGTAAATCAGTAAACGAAACCATTTCATATACTCCGATCAGTAAACAATCGCACACTAAACATTCAATTCAGAAACCTCGAGATCACGGTCATACGAATTAGGTCAAAACAGACACCAACTTTGTCAAAAATCGATCAATTAAAAGCAACTCACCTTAGACGCGTTCCTGACGAGAAAGGATTCATGATTGGGTCCGCTTGGAAGCCGCGGGAGAGCTCGATCCGATCCAGAATAGAGCAGAACGAAACTATATAAACCGGAACGGTTGACCCGCCGTTACGTATAAACGGAAGCTGATAATTCAGTCGAGATCTGCGGGAGATCAACTACAATGATCTGTGAAGTGGAAATTGAGATCTGAGACTTAATTAATCTCTTGAAGCTGATGTGAATCTGAACACGAAGAAGATGATGATGGGGAATCCGGATGCATCAAAATTGGGCGTATGAAGATTCTTCCACTTTTGGGTGGGAAGAAAGAAGAAAGATGAAAGATGAAAGATGAAGGATGAAAGATGAAAGATGAAAGATGGGGGAGTGCTTGTGAACTGTTGAGTTTGTCTTTGCTTTTTGGAATTTTAGAAAAATGAAGTATTCTCAACTGCAAGGTTTTTAGAAAAATGAAGTACTTGATTGCAGTTTTTTCTACAAGGGGGTTGTTTAATGGTTTGGTGTAGAATGATTAAGAGGTTTTTATGATATAGTGCAATATTAAATATGGTTGTTTGGTAATTGTTCAGAATGAAATCATGGTGCTTAATGGTTAAGGGAGAACTATAATACAAAATGATTCAGAGGGATTTGGAACCATTAAGAGGCAACATTTTTTTCTGTAAAACACGATTCACCTCTTATCGATTCAGATGTTGCCTCTTAATGGAATCATTAAGAGGTAACCAAATAGCCCCTAAATGTGGGGCATGTTTGTTAAACAATTTAATGAACGAAACTCACAACTTACTTGGTATGTTATATGAATATCCACGGGTGTTTATCGGTTGAAATCCAATAGATTTAAGTGGATCCGATCCGATCTGATACAATCATCTAAATGTTGGATTTTGTTATCTGATATAATCCACTTAACATTGGACATCCGATCCACTTCCATCCGATAGATGGTTGGATCGGATCTGTTCTATCTAGTGAACATTACTACTAGTTATCCGTTGGATCAAATTGGATCCATGCAATATTTTGATACAATTTTCAGCCAATTAATCCACTATTTCAATCAATTAATCTACCACTGCCACTACTACCATCGCCACCTTCACGGGTGTCGCCTCCCCTCGACCACCTTAACCACTATTATCGCCGCCCCTGCCATCACTATTATCTCCGCCCCTACCATCACTATCTTCGTATCGCCATCATTGTCGTTGTCGCCACCAACACCACCAGCTAATATTATTATTGAATACTTATATAGTATTTACAAATCAAGCAATAAATATGAAAATTGTCATAAAAGGGGTTTGGTCGTTTATCATGAGAAATTGTCCAAACTAGCCATTATGGCCTGACCGGTTCACTTTTATGGCTGGAAATTACACAACTTGCATTGATAAAGTTGTATGTATGTCATAACATAGCCGTTGTTCGATTGTTGTACTAAATAAAACAGTCTAAATGTCATAAATGACCATTTTACCCTAAGCGTATGTTTTTTAACCCAATTCCAAACTATTTCATTTCCAAATATATCAAGCCCAAATCATAACAATTTCATTCACAAATTATTTGGCATCGTTTCATGAAACTTGAGATGAACCCATAAGAATTACAGCAGACGTAAAACCAATTCCAATTAAAAAAAATAAAGGCATAATTTTTCAATCAAGCCCAAAATCTCATTTCAATCAACCACTAAGACCAAAAATGAAATGCAGAGATAAGAGTTTTGATAAGAAGGGAGAAATCGTAAAGGTTGAAAAAATCGGAAATGAGAGGTTTCGAAATATTGGTGATGGCAAGGAGAGATGCTAGAAGAGACGAGAGATGTGGTGAGAAGAGAGAAATCGGAAATCGCAAAAGATGAAGAAATCGCACAACCCCTTGGAAGTAGGGTTGAAGAAATCGAAAATTTGATAAGAGATCTGGAAGCAAAGATGGACGTGAACTGGATTGGAGATGGACGCAGAGATTGATGAAATCGCACAACCCTTAGGAAGTGTGCCTTAAAAATAAGGTTCTTTATTGAAGGGTAGTTGGGTAATTAATGGGAAATCAAATGGAGTCTAAAGGAGTATCGGTTATCAACTTAACAATTAAGTCATGTACTGACCGAATAAGCCACAATCGGACGAATATTTATGGTTGAGCGAATAATCCATACAGACTATACAACCGAACAGCTCATAAGTGTTACTTGCATGTAACACCCCAATTTTCGAATGGTATCATTTCAAGTTAATTCAGAAACCAATATATTAAGGAAAAATAATATATTTGATTTTGGACTTGAATCCTAGTTTTTATAGTCTTGATGGATGAATGATTCAATTACGAGTCCAACGGTCCTTTCCGGAGCGAAAACGGAGCTATAACTAAGAAGTTATGGCTAAAACAGTGATCAGACGTGAGAAATGGGGATTTCGGAGGCCCGCGGGTTGGTGGGCGACCCTAGGCCGTGACCTAGGCCGCGGAACCCTCTGGATGGGTGTTGGGTAAGCGCGCGGCTTACCCCGCGGCTTCCAAGTCGCGGGCCAAACCACGGAAGAGACCTGAGGGTTTTATACGTGATTTTTGGAGGTCAACATTAACTCTTCAATGCAAGTCGGGAATGAAGTATGGGGTGGTACACCCACGTTTGCCGCGTAGTTGTTTTGAGGATAGGTGTCGACGCTCGGTTTTGAGGACAATAACCGTTAGTGTGCTTCAGTGCACGTCCGTTGAATTTGGAGTGTTCGCAGGTGGAGTGGTAACATTAAGAGAAGTAGATATTGTTACTTAGAGATCGATCATGGTAATTCTGCAATCTACGAGGTTTCGCCGATATATCAATCGATGCTTGAATGCATTATAGGAATTGTATAACCGTGGGGTTGAAGTAATTCGCTATCGATGGGTATTGTGCTTATGGCAACTTGAGGTTCGGTTATACGGTTGTGTTGGGTCAAACCAAGCTAGTGTTAGGAATTGTCGTCAAGGAAGGGACGATGAATCTTTTATAGTACGAATTATTGGGGAATTGGGTTAGAATGTCGAGGTAAACCTTAAGTAGAAATCGAGTATTGAGAAGACCTTGTTGTGTTTTAATTAGAGGTATCTAAGGGAAAAAGTTTGCTTTGGGGTATTATTGGTGGAAATGACTGATTAAGGTCGTAAGTCACTCTTGAGGTAATATAAGGAACATAAGGTTGGGAGACAACCGAGATTTAATGATTAAAAAATGATTAAGCAAGGACTCAACGTTCATCCCAACGTCGGTGAAATATATCGAATGTTGAGATTGAGTTTGTAACGACACGTTATGAGAAATGCAGCGACAACCTCAACCGGAATGTAATCGGGTGTGTATATGAGGTGAGGTTTCATGAAGGCATTACTTTTGGATGGGAAATAAATCGATCTTTCCAAGTGCGATGTTGGGTGTTTGGTGGTGCCAGATTTCGAGGACGAAATCTCTTTTAAGGTTAGGAGGATTGTAACGCCCCGATTTTCGAATGGTATCATTTCAAGTTAATTCAGAAACCAATATATTAAGGAAAAATAAAATATTTGATTTTGGACTTGAATCCTAGATTTTATAGTCTTGATTGTTTAAGGATTCAATTACGAGTCCAACGGTCCTTTTCGGAGCAAAAACGGAGCTATAACGAAGAAGTTATGGCCAAAACAGTGATCAGACGCGAGAAATGAGGATTTCGGAGGCCCACGGGTTGGTGGGAGACCCTAGGCCGCGACCTAGGCCGCGGAACCCTCTGTATGGGTGTTGGGGAAGCGTGTGTCTTACCTCGCGGCTTCCAAGTCGCGGGCCAAACCGCGGGAAGAGACCTGAGGGTTTTATACGTGATTTTTGGAGGTGTAAACTTAATTTCTTCATATCTTCTTCATCCCAACTCCGATTTCAGTGATTCAAGTTGCCATGGTTTTGTTTTTGAGAGCTCTTCATGTATATAGGTAGATATTTGGAGTCTATTGGAAGATCAAAGGGTATTTTATAGTGGTAAGCTCCTCGTCTCTCTCAATGTTAAGCTAAGGTTTGATGATTTCATCCTTTTCCCTTTCATCCTTCATCTTGGGTAGGGGTGTACAGAAAATCGTCAACCCGCGAAACCCGACCAACCCAACCCGCTCCCAACCCAATTAAACCCAACCCGCGAAACCGCTAATTATAAGGGGTGAAATTGGGTTAGGAAAACTCAACCCAACCCAACCCGCGAACCCGCCGCTATTTTTTTTTAGAAAATTATATATATATATATATATATATATATATATATACACACACACATATATATATAGTGGAAGGATATTTTGCAACTCTTGAAAAGGTTGCAACCCTTGCAACCCACATCTTAACCGTCGGATTCATGATCGACGGTTATTTTATTTTTATTTTTCTTTTTTTTAAATTAAAAATATTGGGCCCCATATCTGTTTTAACCGTCGATCATGAATCCGACGGTTAAGATGTGGGTTGCAACCTTTTCAAGGTTTGCAAAATATCCTACCCCTATATATATATATATAATATATATTATATATATATTCACAGGCCACAGCGAAAAACTTAGAAAATAGAAACCATGGTCTAAATTTTAATTATCTATCCTAAGGCCCACAATAATAATTTAATCTAATTAAATAAAGCCCAAATCAACTCAGGCCCAAATTGCAATTGGAAGTTTGGAACGTATTGCTAGTCTGCTAGGTCATTCACGTTTGAGCCAATTCCATTTCCACCCTACATTCTTAGAATACATCGGTCGAACTTACTGTCTAGAGTCTAGACTCTGGAGAAGCTGTTGATTTCTGCTGTTGATCTCGACTGGAGAACGAAGCTGTTGATTTCTGGACGAAGTTGTTGATTTCGACTGGTATGCATCCTAAACTTTGATTTTCATTTTTTTCAGTATATTGTTTGGTGTTTGCCGACCGGAGAACGCCGATTGAAGTAGACTTTTTGATTTCGGTATATTGTTTGGTGTTTCAGTATTTCAGTATATTTTTGTACATTGTTTGTTTCGGTATTGAAGTAGACTTTATGATTTCGGCGTATATTGTTTGTTTCGGTATTTCAGTATATTTTTTTCACTAAACTTTGATTTTCGATTGAAGTATACTTTTTGATTTTCATTTTTGCATCAAGTATACTGTTTGGTGTTTGTATAAACTATTTGAAGTATGTTTGGTGTTTGTATAAATTGTTTGGTGTTTTATAGGAGCAATGGAAAATACTCCTAAATCTCCAAAAATCGAAGACATTGATGAACAAAATACGTCTAAAAAAAGGGGTGGTAGAACTTCAAACGTTTGGGATCACTTTTCCAAAAAGGACTCTAGATGTGTGTGTAATTATTGTGGAAAAGACTATGCTTATCATAGTAAGAAAATTGGTACAAGTTCTTTGTGGAATCATTTGAAAAACCAATGTAAGAAGTATTTGGGTACGTTGTCCGATAAAAAACAAAAATTGCTTAACTTTCCTTCTAGCAATGATAATGAGGGGTCGTTTAATAAAGAGAAATGTTAAAGAGTCGTGGCTAGGTTTGTGGTTAAGGATGAACAACCCTTTAGGGTTGTAGAGGGTGAAGGATTTAGGGAACTTGTTAAAGAGTTACAACCTAAATTTGGTGTCCCTAGTAGAGTGACCGTTGCTAGAGATATTTACCGGTTGTTTTGTGATGAGAGAGTTAAATTGAAGAAAGAGTTAACAAAGGTTGGACAAAGAATATGCTTAACAACTGATTGTTGGACATCTTCCACACAAATGGCTTATATGTGTCTCACTGCACATTACATTGATAGTGATTGGCGTTTACATAAAATAATTATAAATTTTTGCCAGATTTCAAATCATAAGGGTGAGACGATTGGTAAGTTTATTGAAGCTTGTTTGCTTGGGTGGGGGATTGAGAATGTTAATACCATTACTGTTGATAATGCATCTGCAAACGATGTAGCTGTTACTTTCATTAAAAGAAGGGTTAATGCATGGGGTGGATCTGTTCTTGATGGTGATTACATGCATTTAAGGTGTGGTGCTCACATAGTAAACCTAATTGTAAACGAGGGGTTGAAAGAGATGCATAATTCAATTACTGTGATTCGTAATTGTGTTAGATATATTCGTTCTTCTCCTTCACGGTTGTAAAAGTTTAAGTCTTGCGTTGAGAAGGAAAAAATTGAATACAAGGGGTGGTTGGTTTTAGATGTTCCTACACGATGGAATTCTACTTTTATGATGTTGGATGTAGCTCTTAAATTTGAAAAGGCATTTGAAAGGTATGCGGAGGAAGATGACAAGTTTGTGAGTTATTTTGAGGAGAAAGAAAACAACAAGAAGATGATTGGACCACCTACTTCTAGTGATTGGGTGTGTGCTTCTATTTTTGTCAAATTTTTGTCCACTTTTTACGAAGTTACTTTGAAGTTTAGTGGCAAATTGCACGTAACTTCCAACAATTTCTTTCATGAGCTTTGTGAGATTGATTCTCAATTGAGTTACTTGGCTCGTAACAATGGTTCATTGCTATACAAAATGGCTACCAAGATGAAGAGTAAATACGACAAATATTGGGGTGATCCGGATCACATCAATCCCATGTTGTTTTTGGCGGTTGTGCTTGATCCGAGGTATAAGTTGAAGTATCTAAAGTTTTGCTTTGAGTCCTTATATGATACTCAAACTGTTGCTAAGCTTGTTGTCAAGGTGGAACAAATCCTTCATCGAATGTATAATAATTATTCAAAAGGTGGTAAAGATGGTGATGAGGTTAGTTACTTAGTTTTATGCATAATTGTTTTTTAGAATTTTATTATGCTTGTTAATATATAATCATTTGTTTAGTTTATGTTTGTATTTCTTTTTGCTCTGTATATAGGTTACCAAACTAGATTCACCACCAAGGAGTGATTCTAAAGAAACTTATCGGAGAAAGTTATTGGAATCATTTTTACAACAACAACAAATGGACGTGCCGGAGAACATGAACGACGTTGATAGATATTTGGTTGATGAATCTATCAATCCAAAAACTCCATCATTTGAGGTATTACTTTGGTGGAAAGATAATGCTAATAGGTATAGCATTTTGTCTATATGATAGCTAGAGATGTTCTTGCTATACCTATATCTACCGTAGCATCTGAATCTGCCTTTAGTACTAGCGGTCGTATTTTAGACTCGTTTAGAAGCTCTTTGAGTCCAAGAATGGTGGAGGCCCTTGTGTGCACACAAAGTTGGTTGAAAGGGAATAATGAAGGCATTCAAATAGGTGCATATTTGGATGAAATTGCATCGTATGACTTTCTTGAAGAAGGTAAATTTAACGATGTTTCTTTTTTCATGCTTATATTGGGGTATTTTATAAATTGTTTAATTTTTAGAATCATTTATAAATTGTTTAAATTTTAGACTCATTTATAAATTGTTTAATTTTCGTTTTCGAATTGTAGACAAACTCAAGGAGAATGCAACGTTGGGGTCGGAGAGGTCCAAGTCGGTCGTAGTTGATTGAGGATTTTGATTACTATCATCTAGACTTTTGAAGTTTAACTTTAAGACTTGTGGATTTTAATATATATTTGGATGATTGTAATAACTAGTAACTTTGTTGATAATACTTTTAGTAGTATTTATCATATTTCATTCTATAATTTTATTTAGACTACAAACCCGCCCAAACCGCCATAACCCGCAAGGGTTGGGTTGGGTTGGGTTGGGTTATACTTTTGAACGAGTTGGGTTGGGTTGAGATTTTCCAAACCGCCATAATTGGGTTGGATTGTAAAAATGTCTCAAACCGCCCAACCCAACCCGCGTACACCCCTAATCTTGGGTTTGATTTTGATGACTTGTGTGGTGAAGGTAATCTTATATATGTGTTGGATCTAAGATCTAGGGAGGTTTATTGGTGGTTCAAGCCTTCATCAATGGTGATTCAAGTTTTGGGGGTAAAACCTAGATTTAGCTAAATCTAGCAAGGTAAGTTCAAGTTGATTTGTGAAAACGTTGTACATGCCAAAATGTCCATTTTAAAGTGTTTGTGTGTTTTACATGAAATTATCAAATGTTGGGTTAGTTGGTAATCTTTGATTATTTGAAGTATTTAACTTTATAAACTTTGTAAAACACCCACATTTGGGATTTTTGGGCATTTTGATAAAGGTGTCACAAATGAGTGTGTTTTGATGATTTATTGCATAAATAGATATTTGGTCAAAGAAATACACTTTTAAATGTTCGTCGGATTTTATGCATCATTCATGAAATGGGATGTTTATTAAAGTTCTACTTGCACATTTATGAGTGGTACTTGAAAGAATGTATATAGTCTCATTTATGATTTTCATTCTTATCAACAGTTAAACATGGAAATGCATATTTGAAAATAAATGAGTCTTGAGGACATTTGTCCGGTTTAATAGCCCATTGTGGAAATTTGAGTATGATGGCGGTTAATGCGCATCATTTGAGAATTACATGTTTTGAGTGCGTTAGTCATTCGACGGGAGTCATATAATGTTTTAGACTGTAATGCAGTGGATCCATAGGCATACGAGTCGGTCTTTATTATTTAAAAATAAAAGGGGCTATTATTTATATGTTGGTGTCAGAATTAGTCTTGGGATTTCGAGGACTTGTCGGTGAGGGCTCTTGGAGTCCAATAACCGGACCTGCATCCACGAGTTAATTTATGAGCCTGTTTTTATGGGATAGTCACTTCCCATTTGTAGCTAGTCGAGACATTGGGTCCTCGAGGGCCTTTGGTACGGTTATGTGGGACCGGTTACTAGCCATGGACCGTAAATGTAATCCTAGCGAATGAGCATGATTAGGAATCCTCGGGGGGCCTCCCCCACATCTTAGTACGAGTCGGCGAGCTCGTGACCATGGGTTCCTAGTATGGTGTCCCCCGTCATCGAAAGGTGTTGTTTTGAGTATTTAACTTTATCGTTGTTTTCGGTGACGCTTTGAGTTTGGATCTTTCTCCATATACTTTAATTTTGGCCGTTTGGTTTATAAAGTTTTTTTTCAAACATCATCATTGGAGCATTTACAACTATTCTCGTTTTGAGTAAGTGTTGGATTGCATTACTTCAAGAAATAATGTTTGGCGTTGAGGCGTTCATTTATAAATTGCTTATTATTGGAAAACGAGTTGTTCTCATATTTAAAGTAATTCATTTTAAAGGATCATGATTTAAGTTGCATTATTTCCGTTTAATGGTTCTTATATTCTTGATGAAAACTCTTGAACTACTAGGCGTTAGCCTAACCCTTTTTAATTGTCGGCATGTGCAACAGGTTCCGGTTGGGAATAGTTCTAGTGACACTGTGAAGAGATGAGTGTTAGTTGCGTGCTCGAAAAGGTGATTAGCTTGTTGAAGTCTTCCGCACTTATATTGGAGATAGCGATTGGTATTGGGTTATAGTAACACCCGACTTTAGTTAGTCTTTATGTAAGCCTTTATTTACTCGTTGATGGTTCAATCTAGAAATTGTATTTCAATTATGGACTATTTGTAACACCCGGAAAATTAAGGTAAGTATTTATAATTTTCTTAGTGCTTTCATCAATCATAATTGTTGGGATTCTTATTTGGGTTTAAGAATATTATTATGTCATTGTTACCTGTTAATTTTCCTTGGATTCCGTGCATATTGAACATTACCGTATACGAAGAAAATTGGGATTTTGGAAGGTTGGGCGACTGTGACCAGCGACTATGACAATGGTCATAGTCGCAAGGCACAATCGCGGACCGGGGGGTGGTCTCGGTACACCCCCGGCGACTATGACCTGTGAGAGTGACACGGGCAATGTCGCCCTGTCACATTCGCCGAACTGGTACCGCGGGCATCAAGCCGCTCGCGACTATGCCCTCGCGACTATGCCCATGGCACAATCGTCGGGCAATGTCTCCGTCGGGGGGCTGAGAGTATAAAAACTCATTTTTGACCATTTAGACTTCATTTTTCTCACTCTCTTCATCTTAGAGCCGATTTGGGGAACCCTTGGAGGCGATTTTCTTCCATAATCATACTTACCAAATCCTCTCAAAACCCTAGTTTAGTAAGCATCACTTATTGTGATCCTTGGGTGGTTGGTGAAGCGTTCAAGAGAGCATTTAGACATCCAAACCAAGATCTCATCTACACTTTTCTCATCCAAGTTTCTAGGGTTTCCTATAAAACCCTAGTTAGTGAGGTTCTTACATTATTTTCAAATGAGATACATACTTTATATGCTTTCATACCTAAAGTATTATTGTTATGATAAGATCTGATCATCTGATAAGTTTGACCTAACTGTTAATTTTGGTATTATTGGTGTCTTAGCCTTGAATATGGTTATGGACATGGATGAGGTTATTATTCTTAATGTTTGAGCATGTTTACATAGTTGTCTTGATGAGTCATGGATAATATTGAGTATTTGCATATCTTGGAGTTTTGTACCTAAGTTATGCTAGGGATTGTTGTAGTCTTGTATATGTATCTTATGGGTATGAAACTATGTATAGAGACGGACATTGTAAGTACGTAGAACGATCCATAAGTAAGTGCTAGGAGGATGTAGTCTTAGGTGCCACTACAATGGTATGCACCTAGACCTCCGCCATTTGGAGTAATGCCTGGGAGGTAGTCTTCAAGTGTGTCGGGTCTTCGGGATGTTGCTCAAGCGAGTGAACATCAAGGTACATTGACTTGAGGTAAAACTCATTGGTGATGGGTCTCTGTAACACCCTAAAAAAATTGCGGAAATAAAAATCGAAATTCTAAAATAGACTAAACTTGCGAAGTAAGGTATTACAATCCCAACATACAAAGTTATTCCAAACGGAGTATGGGTTAGACATAAACGCGGTCAATAAATGAAGCGTACAACGACAACCTACTAATCTACAATTGATTAACTAGATTAGGGTCGGGTGTCGCTATCCTTCCAAAATATATCTTCCAAAAATCGTAGGACGATGGTCATTAGATATCCTCAAAAGACCACTCACGACCCCAAGGTCGCTCCCTCAGTCCCGGCGAGCCCCACTGCTAAGATGACCTGCCACATGAAAATCAAGAGCAAGTGTTAGGCTAAAGCCTAGTGAGAACAATCCAATAAGAAAAGAGTACTAAACCCAAATCGATGTCACGCGGTGAGTATAACCATGAGCTAAGTCAAAAAATCAAATAAACCATTAGTGATTTAAACATGGTACAAATAACACCAAATCACATAACGAGCTCAACCCCTCTAGATCTGTTGCTCAAAACACCAAGTCAACCCCTCTGGATCTATTCTTGGGAGTTCCCAAAACAGGGGGAACCCAAGCACATAATGGAATTACACCTTACTGCACCATGAGACGCTGCCCGACCGTATAGGCCCACGCCTTACTTATCATGGCAACCTGATGCCTATTCCGTGCTAAAGCGTGAACCAAATGCCCAAAACCGGGGACATAGGAACACAGTGCCTATGGATCCATTGCACTAAGACTCAAAGCCAAAGCATGTCATTTCAGAGCATACTCCTATTAAATCAAATATACAGGTAATCCATATGAAAAATGGTTCAATTCCATAAATCTTGATTCTTGAAATGATTGAGATTTTAGAAAGCATTACCCAACAAATAATAAGCCGTATTACAACAAGATTTTCCACATTTAAATAGACACATTTATCACATAACATTCGTAATACAGACTGATTTAACTTAGAGGACTCACCTCAGATTTCTTCCTGCTTATAGACTGCTTCCTATGATCGCTTCCTACGACAACACCGATAAATCGGTAAGCCAAAAATAAAGACAACTTACTGACCTACGATTCCCGAATTCAAACATAACCCACTGCTGAAACACAGTACCGGTCGAGCCCAACACCGGTCGACCCAAGCACCGGTCGACCCAAGCACCGGTCGAACCAAGCACCGGTCAAACCCGATCAAAAACATCTTCCCGGTCTTATTATGATGGGACGTTTACAGAACCCAGAACGAACTCAAAATACGTAAATCTCAAAATCAAACGGTTAAAAACCTTCACAACGAGATTCTATACGGCAGATAACACTTAGATCAAAGTATTAAGCGAGATTCGTACCTTGATTTGGAGAAAATCGATCGACCTCTTTTTCTCCCGCTTCCTTCTCTCTCTCTCTGATTTCTTTAGAAATCAGATTTTTGATATTTAGAAAATATCTAAAACTTGATTTATATTTATATAACCCTAGTTACATTTTACCCCCCTGAACTTCGGGTAAAGGTCAACTTTTCACCCAACTCCAAAATAGCGGGTGTTACAATCCTCCCCAACTTGGAGAAGATTTCGTCCTCGAAATCTCGGCTATGGAAAGAGGTGAGGGTACCTCCACTTCAAGTCCTCTTCCGCTTCCCAAGTCACATTGGCACCCCGATGGTGCTTCCACTGAACCTTGACCATTGTGACTTCCCGGTGACGAAGCTTCTTCGTCTTTCTTTCGAAAATCGCCTCAGGTTCTTCAACGCAACGATTTCCCTCATCTACTCTGATCTCGGAGAGTGGGATGACACTCTCCTCCTTTGCTAGACACTTTCGTAGATAGCATACGTGGAACGTGTTATGAATTCCCTTCATCTCTGGTGGAAGTTCCAGTTGATAAGCTTGAAGTCCTACCCGCTTAGTCATAGTGAACAGTCCAAGGAAACGGGGGCTCAACTTCCCACGTTTCCCAAATCTAATAATTCCCTTCCAAGGGGACACCTTCAACATAACTCGATCTCCCACTTAGAATTCCATGGGTCGTCTTTTCTTATCGGCATAACTTTTCTGTCGATCTTGGGCCGCCTTCATACGTTCACGGATGCCCTTGACCTTGTCTGCCGTTTCTTGCACAATTTCAGGTCCGGCGAACTGCTTTTCCCCCGCCTCGAGCCAACATACGGGAGTTCGACACTTGCGACCGTATAACGCTTCAAACGGTGCCATTCCTATACTCGAGTGGTAGCTATTATTGTATGCGAACTCTACCAAAGGCAGGTGCGTATCCCAACTACCCCCAAAGTCGATCACACACGATCTTAACATGTCTTCCAGGGTCTGTATTTTCCTCTCGCTCTGGCCGTCAGTTTGAGGATGGTAGGCCGTGCTCAACTTCACACGTGTACCCAATTCCTTTTGTAAACCGTCCCAAAAATGCGACGTGAACCGACTATCCCGATCAGAGACAATAGATAGTGGCACACCGTGACGGGAAATTACTTCATCGATGTACAACTTCGCCAATTTATCCATTGGCAAGGTCTCCCGCATGGCCAAGAAGTGAGCGCTTTTGGTCAAGCGGTCTTCTATAACCCAAATGGCATCGTGACCTTTCAAGGTCCTTGGTAGCTTTGTCATGAAATCCATCGTGATGTGATCCCATTTCCACTCCGGAATTTCCAAGGATTGCAAACTTCCGAAAGGTCTTTGGTGTTCAGCCTTCACTTGCAAGCAAGTTACACACTACTCTACATAGCGTGCCACATCAAGCTTCATGATTGGCCACCAATAATGCAATTTCAAATCTCTATACATTTTCGTGCTTCCTGGGTGAATGGAGTATTTTGACTTGTGGGCATCTTCGAGAAGAAGTTCTCTATTACCCCCAATCTTAGGCACCCAAATTCGCCCATTGAAAAGTTTCACCCCTCGACTATCTTCAGTCAGCAAAAGATGTTGTTTTGCCATGACTTCTCCTTTGCGATTTTCCCCAAGCAAGGCTTCGGCTTGCGATTCCTTGATTCTGTCAATGAGTGTTGAAGTTAATTCAATCCGTGCAAAGGTAGCACGAGAATTTTCTCCGCAGACTTTCCGACTCAAAGCGTCGGCAACAACGTTTGCCTTACCCGGATGGTAGAGCAACTCGCAGTCATAATCCTTCAACAACTCCAACCATCTCCGCTGCCTCATGTTTAGTTCTTTCTGATCAAAGATATGCCTCAGACTCTTGTGATCGGTAAAAAGAGTGCACTTCGTACCGTAAAGGTAGTGTCGCCACAATTTCAGTGCAAACACCATTGCTGCCAATTCCAAGTCATGAGTAGGGTAGTTGACTTCGTGCACTTTAAGTTGCCTTGATGCGTAAGCGATCACCTTCCCTCTTTGCATCAGGACACAACCCAAACCCATCTTCGACGCATCGCTGTACACTACAAAATCTTCCGTCCCGTCAGGTAAGGATAGGATAGGAGCTTCACAAAGCTTCTTCTGTAAGGTGTGGAAAGCCTCTTCTTGCCTCTCGGTCCACACAAATTTCACGTTCTTTCGGGTCAAGGCCGTCAACGACGAGGCTATCTTCGATAAATCTTGAATGAATCTCCGGTAGTATCCTGCCAAACCTAGGAAACTTCGGATTTCAGACGGATTATTGGGAGGTTCCCAATTCGTCATCGCCTCAATCTTTGCGGGATCCACTTTTACTCCTTCCTTTGAAACCACATGCCCCAAAAACTGAACCTCTGGAAGCCAAAAGTCACACTTTGAAAATTTCGCGTAAAGTCTTTCCCGCCTTAATACGTCCAATACTTCACAGAGATGTCGCTCATGCCCTTCTTCATACTTGGAGTAAACTAGGATATCGTCGATGAACACGATTACCGATTTGTCAAGGAACGGTCGACACACTCGGTTCATCAAGTCCATGAATATTGCCGGTGCGTTGGTTAGGCCGAATGGCATCACCAGAAACTCGTAGTGCCCATAGCGAGTTCTAAATGCTGTCTTTGGGATGTCGCCCTTTGCTACCTTCACTTGGTGATACCCCGATCGAAGATCGATCTTTGAGAAACAACTTGCTCCCTGAAGTTGATCGAACAGATCATCGATTCTCGGAAGTGGATACCTGTTCTTTACTGTCACTTTGTTCAGTTCCCTGTAGTCGATACACATTCTCATTGCACCGTCCTTTTTCTTGACGAATAGGACCGGAGCTCCCCAAAGTGACGAGCTCGGTCGGATGAAACCTTTCTCGAGAAGGTCCTGGAGTTGAACCACCATCTCTTGCATTTCGGTAGGGGCCAAACGATAAGGAGCTCGAGCAATAGGAGCCGCTCCTGGAATGAGATCGATACGAAAGTCCATAACACGATCGGGCGGCAATCCGGGCAAGTCTTCCGGAAACACATCGGGAAATTCGCGCACCACCCTAACATCTTCCAGTCTCCTTTGGTCGAGTTTGGTATCAATAACATAAGCCAGGAAAGATAAACATCTTTTCGCCAAACACTTCCTAGCTTTGATTACCGAAATAATCGCCATATTGCCTTTCCTTCCTTCCCCGTAGATTATTGTCGCTTCTCCGTTTACCACAGGTAAACGAATAATTTTCTTGGAACATACAATTTCGGCCTGGTTCTTAGATAACCAGTCCATACCCACAACCACATCGAATCCGCCAATTTGCATTGGTAATACGTTAATGGGAAATTTCTTTCCCTTAAGCTCTAGGATGCAATCTCTAAGGATATTATGAATTAAAACTTGACCTCCATTTGCTATTTCTACCACAACAGCATTCTCTAGCATACTCTTAGACATGGCAAGCCTTTGACAGAACAAATCGGATATGAACGAGTAGCTAGCACCAGAATCAAATAACACACGCGTAGGTACGGAATTTAGAAAAAATGTACCCGACACCACGTCGGTTGATGCTTTAGCTTCCTCTGATGACATCTGGAAATCCCTTCCAGTCGACCGCGGAGGTTCCATCTTCTTCCCGCCAAAACCCCCAGTCTTGAGTTTTGGGCACTCCGCCCTTACGTGACCCGGTTCCTTACATTCGAAACATATTTGCCCCTTAAGAGGGCATTCTCGGAACGTGTGACCCGTCTTTCCGCACTTGTAGCACATTCCGGGAACAAAGTTGCATGGGCCGAAATGCTTGCTTTGGCACTTGGAGCACCACTTGGCATCGCGCCTAGGATCGGCGCCTCGCTGAGCGCTGCTGTTGGCATAAAAGGGTTTCTTTGAGGGCATCGAGCTTCCCTCCCATTTCCTCTTCTCGACTTGGCGACCACTTTGATCCCTGCCGAGACTGTAAGCATCCTCCATGAGTTGAGCTTCTTTCATTGCCTTCCGAAGGGTGGAGGTCTTTGTCACCTGTACCATTGACATCATGTCCGATGGGAGACCTTTGATGTAGGCCTTGATCTTATCTTTCTCTGTCGGGACTAGACGTCCCACAAAACCCAGCTTGTCCATGAAGAGGCGGTTGTATTCCCTCACATACATACCTCCCTTCTTCAAGTTCTGAAATTCATCCTTGATTCGGTCCAACGACCTCTCGTTACAGTACTCCTCTAGCAGTTTTTCTTTGAAAGTAGACCAAGACAGTTGGTCCAGAACCGTCGGCTCAAGCGAAGCAGAGTACACGTCCCACCAAGTAAGAACTATACCCCGCAACATTCGGGAACCAAAGATAACCCTCTGCTCCTCCCCACATTCGCTTGAGCGAAAGGCTTGCTCCATCTCTCGAACCCATGCCATACAATCTAGGGGATTGTCCGAGCCCTTAAATTCTGGCGGTCGGCAACCCAGAAAAGCTTTGAACGTGCAAGTCCGCGCCGCTCGACTGACACCCAGGGCTGCAGTCACCATAGGGGAAATTACAAGTCCAGTACCCCCGGATCCTGCAACATTCACATTTTCGCTAACCGTTTCGGGCCTACGGTAGTTAGCGTCTCGGTCCTCGAAGAGTTTCAAGAATACCTCCTGCTGTTGCGCCATGGCCCTATTCATGGCCAACATCATACGATCCATCATTCTCGTCTCTGCCGTCACTTCCTCGATAATAGGCTCTGCAGCCTCCAAATTGCGTCGAGGTATGTGCTCGGGTCCTCCACCCAGCACATTACTCACACGCACTGTTTCCCCCACTACAGTCGCCAGCGGGTGGTCGACCGTAGGTATATCGGCCTCCTGGCCTTCCGGACGATTCCTGGTATTAACCATGGTTCTGCTGAACGCAATCATGCAAAAGAACGGGATAAGGATTACGAAAAACACGGAGAACGTACTACTACACTTATCAATTATTATCATAACAGTAATTTAAGTATGCCCACGTAAAACATTTTCATAATAACGTTAGCTAAGTGAAATTATGAACATATAATACGTAAGAGTTCTTATTACCATTATCACAACTTTCAATTTGTGCAAGTTTCCGTTGACCCCTAGACCATCCTATCTTAGAAAGTCTACCCATCTCATGAGTCATAGCTTAATAGTCTCGGCTTAAGTCTAGGCATCTTACAGTCATACCTAATTCACTTAAACCAAGGCTCTGATACCAACTTGTAACACCCTAAAAAAAATTGCGGAAATAAAAATCGAAATTCTAAAATAGACTAAACTTGCGAAGTAAGGTATTACAATCCCAACATACAAAGTTATTCCAAACGGAGTATGGGTTAGACATAAACGCGGTCAATAAATGAAGCATACAACGACAACCTACTAATCTACAATTGATTAACTAGATTAGGGTCGGGTGTCGCTATCCTTCCAAAATATATCTTCCAAAAATCGCAGGACGATGGTCACTAGATATCCTCAAAAGACCACTCACGACCCCAAGGTCGCTCCCTCAGTCCCGGCGAGCCCCACTGCTAAGATGACCTGCCACATGAAAATCAAGAGCAAGTGTTAGGCTAAAGCCTAGTGAGAACAAGCCAATAAGAAAAGAGTACTAAACCCAAATCGATGTCACGCGGTGAGTATAGCCATGAGCTAAGTCAAAAAATCAAATAAACCATTAGTGATTTAAACATGGTACAAATAACACCAAATCACATAACGAGCTCAACCCCTCTAGATCTGTTGCTCAAAACACCAAGTCAACCCCTCTGGATCTATTCTTGGGAGTTCCCAAAACAGGGGGAACCCAAGCACATAATGGAATTACACCTTACTGCACCATGAGACGCTGCCCGACCGTATAGGCCCACGCCTTACTTATCATGGAAACCTGATGCCTATTCCGTGCTAAAGCGTGAACCAAATGCCCAAAACCGGGGACATAGGAACACAGTGCCTATGGATCCATTGCACTAAGACTCAAAGCCAAAGCATGTCATTTCAGAGCATACTCCTATTAAATCAAATATACAGGTAATCCATATGAAAAATGGTTCAATTCCATAAATCTTGATTCTTGAAATGATTGAGATTTTAGAAAGCATTACCCAACAAATAATAAGTCGTGTTACAACAAGATTTTCCACATTTAAATAGACACATTTATCACATAACATTCGTAATACAGACTGATTTAACTTAGAGGACTCACCTCAGATTTCTTCCTGCTTATAGACTGCTTCCTATGATCGCTTCCTACGACAACACCGATAAATCGGTAAGCCAAAAATAAAGACAACTTACTGACCTACGATTCCCGAATTCAAACATAACCCACTGCTGAAACACAGTACTGGTCGAGCCCAACACCGGTCGACCCAAGCACCGGTCGAACCAAGCACCGGTCGAACCCGATCAAAAACCATCTTCCCGGTCTTATTATGATGGGACGTTTACAGAACCCAGAACGAACTCAAAATACGTAAATATCGAAATCAAACGGTTAAAAACCTTCACAACGAGATTCTATACGGCAGATAACACTTAGATCAAAGTATTAAGCGAGATTCGTACCTTGATTTGGAGAAAATCGATCGACCTCTTTTTCTCCCGCTTCCTTCTCTCTCTCTCTGATTTCTTTAGAAATCAGATTTGTGATATTTAGAAAATATCTAAAACTTGATTTATATTTATATAACCTTAGTTACATTTTACCCCCCTGAACTTCGGGTAAAGGTCAACTTTTCACCCAACTCCAAAATAGCGGGTGTTACAGTCTCCCCCATGATTGACCCCGTAAGGACTTTGGTGATTGAAGTGTCATAATTGTTCATAATATGCTTTATGCTAATATGCTATGTTCTTATGTAACTCACTAGACCCGTTTGGTCTAACACTTGATTGTTGATATGTATCTCAGGTTCTAGCGGCGCGAGCGCCAAAGAAGCTTAATCGACTTTAGTGGTGAGCTTGGGAGCATTTTGGGATGCCAATTTGAAGACCATTATTTTGGACATAGTTGACAACCTTTTTGTAATCTTATGTCTAGCAAGACTTAGATTAGGGAGTTGTCATCTATTATTGTGTCTTATTACAAACTTGTAATTAACAGGCAATTGTTGTTCCTTTGTATGAGCTCGTGCTTTGGCATTATGCATACCACATTTCTATTTTCCGGAAATTTTTGTTAGTCCCACTTTTGGGGTGTTACACTATTAGTAAGAGATTTTATTACCCTTTAAGGTATTTTCGAAAGTTTTTAATTAGTCGCTTTTTCTAAAATTTGAGGGTGTTACAAGTTGGTATCAGAGAGCTTAAGTTTGAGAGAATTAGGTGTTGATTTTGAATGCCTAGACTCAAACTAGCGTGATTTTAAGAAATTGAGTGTGAGATTGCACAGTTAGGCACTTTAAAATTTGATGATTCGAGGTGAGTGGAGCCACTAGGAACGGGAATCATGCCGAAAATGGCAAGGATGATCATGTATAATACGTTCATAATAGCACTTGGCCAGTGTTATGGTGAACCTACGAGTTACGTGTGTATGCTTGTACTGCCTTGTTATGATAACCGTTGGAGTAGTGAAACAGTTTCTATATGAGTAGCCATTACAAGAAGTTGATGATTTTAGTATTCGTCACTTGGAGTGACGGTAAGCATGGTGATTGCATTAAGTGAACCGTTTTGGGTCGAATTGATTGGTTGAATTAGAACCATAGACTTTTTGAACCGATGTATTTCGAAGATAAATTGTGAGGTGAACCTATGAAGTCCGTGATCTTTGTCCTAAAATGATTGAGTATCTGGATGACAATAGTGTGCCGGGAAATTGAGGATCTTTGGCCTAGAGAAATCGAGGAGTGTGGTTTCGAGGTGTTGAATGTCGATCAAATTCATGCACGGAATTTATTTCTAAAATAAATTGCATCGATTATTTCTCATGTTTCCAAATCACCATGTGGATCATATCACGAAGTCTTTAAATATTTAGCACACACAAGTTTTAGACCATGATCTTAAACAAGCATGAAATTATTTTATTGCATATGATTGCAATCTTTGTTGAGACTTTGTTTATTCTCATTGCTGCCTAACGCTATTTTCGATTATTGTGATGTTCGTATTTCGACGTTGCGTAGAGCCTTGGACAAGTAACTACGACTTATGACCTTAACATTGGATTCCATCCACATATGTTAAGGCCTTGTACGAAGAGTTGTCTTCCATCATTTTAGTGTTTGAGTTTCTTGGGAATTATATTTCGTGTGAGTTTTGTTAATTTTATGGAGTATCGTTTTACGATGATCGCGACGTATGGGTAAACCTTGAAATGCGCAGTCTAAGTTCTTTGCGTGAGTTATTTTATGGGTTGTTGAGAAATTTATTTCATGAGATTTTTGTTGGTGGATGTCACCCCATATGTTATTTTGGTAGTTTCAATGTCGCGTGGGTTCATTTTTGAGTTTTATGCAAAGGTAACTCGTTGTGCACAACTTAGGGGTGAGTTGATTTAAACTTTTAGTATGAGTAAACTTACGAAAAACCTACAATGGGTTTGTGTTGAACTGAGGCTTTGAGCATTCTTTGACCGTCATTTTATCATTGTTGTATCACGCAATCCGTTATATTGATTTACTCGCATGCATGACATAATAGTCTATTTTGGGCCAAAGAACGTTTTATCCGAGTGGTAGCGGAAAACCGTATAGGCCACAGTAACGGCGCAAGTATACATCGAAATTATGATCGCTACAAGTAATAAAGTGGTAAATGTACCGAGATCGTATACATAGGGATTGGACTTCAAAGTTTCGAGTCCTAAGTCGAGAATACACCGATTTCAATGATAGAAGAAGAAAATATTTTTTGAGTGAGTTTGGGGTTTTTAACAACAAAAACTAAACAAATAAGAAACGAAAATGGGTATAGGTGTAAGTTTTCCTTGAGAATTTCGTAGTAACAAAATGGTTAGTTACTTTGTAGCACGAAGTGTCTATAAAAAGCCCGATCTCTCGAAAGTAGATTTTTAAAGACCGGTCCTACAAAATGCCCATAAAGTATCCATCGTTACCAACTCTTAATCTTGTCGGTTTAACTACGTTGAAATAAATCAAGTTCTACCGGTACGAAGATTTACACCCAAATCTCTTTGTGATATAAATCTCCTCCGACGTTTGAACCGTAATAAATCATGCAAAACCCGTATCTCTACGTGGTTATCAAAGACTCTCTCAAATTCTTGTGCATCCCTTAAGCCGTATTTCGAATCCGCCCATCTCGAGGTCAAGATCTAATATTAACACTTCAAAGTGATCGACTTATCCGTGTTGAGTTTAAGTCCCGACACAAGTGACCGAGCTTAAGAGCTAGTAATGATGGCAACACCCAAGTGTTGCCTACTAGTCTCAAGTCGGCTCACACCCTTACCCAAAAGATGGTTAGCTCATAATAAAAATAAAAGACATAATTTAAGAAAAGAAATACTTGTTAACTACTTGCATTAAATAAAGATAAACTACAAGCGTAACTAGAAAGTAAAGTTCAGAATTTAAATGCATTAAAGTAAGTACGAAAAGTAAATACGATAAATAAAAGACGAAAGTTAAATGCGAAAATTAAATTCTACACTAATAATTTATCTCTTCAACCATGAAAGTAAATGCTTGAAGATGAATAACATATTGTTCTTGCTTTCTTGATGATGGAAGATGAGATGAGGGGTGCCTTCAATGCTCTTCCAAAGCCTTGTATTTATACTTGAAATCTTGAAAATCCAAGGGTGAGGATTGCCCCAAAAATTGTGTGGACACCATTAACTTAATTTCCAGCCACATGATCCAGCAATTTACAGCTAGCAAAAGCTGGACAACAGCTGTACCCAATGGTCCCACGGGTGCCCACAGTGGGCAGACTGTGCCCACCGCGGAACAATGACGTTTTTAACCCAAAAATTATGCGTTTAACCATAAAAACATTCTCAACAACTCCAAATAAAAATAAAATAAGAAAAATAAGAAATACAAACAAATAAAAAGGAAACACAACTAAAATGAAAGAAAAATCACACAAATGACGTGTAAATAACGCTCAAAATGAGAGTTATCACCGAGCGACTAAAGTTGAAGTCGATTTAAATTATTTTATGTTTGGTCAAATCGCAAGCACTTCTCGTTTTACTAAGTTTGAGAAATAAACGGTGTATGTGGGTTGTATAAGAGTTTTGACTCCACGTCATTTTATGGTTAAATGGGAAATTTTGGAATTTGATTACGCAAATTTCTCCTTCCGGAGCTTATACAAACATCTGTTGCACTCCGCTTTAGTGCGGGGAGTTATTTTACGTACATAATATAAAGAAATGCATATCTGGACCATAGTGGTTCATTTGAAAAGGTTGTTGCGCATATGTTATTATTGTCGTTATTAGCGTGAGTAGTGATCAAATGTTTTCTTATCCGTGGGACGTTGTGACCCCCCCTTTTTGTACACCTACCGAGTAGACGGTAGTGGATTTTTACTCGCATGGTTAATTGTTACAAAGTTTATGAACTTGGAAGTTTTATAAAAGTTAAATTGGCATAGTAGCTTGAAAATCTTGAACTCATTAGAGCTATAGATGTAAGCCCCTTGTTAGAGGTCGTGATTAAGGACCGAAGGAGTCCTTGGAGTTTGAAGTGTCGGAGGACCTGACTTGTGGTCAGTTTTGAACTTTGAATCTCATCTTTGTTAACTGGTACACACATGGATAACTGGAATATTAGATTTATGCATTATTTCGGGTATCCAAGTGGTGGTCCTTCTGCCTTGGTTCAACCACGAATTAAATCATTGGTGGTTGCTTGCCTATGGTCGGTTATGAATTAATGGGTTGACTTTATAAATCATGTATAGGTCAGATGTATGCCTTTCGGAAGAGTTTTCAAGAATAAGGAAAATATGGTGATCCGTTTGTTTGAGTCGTAGTGTCATGATAGGTGTCAACATTAACTCTTCAATGCAAGTCAGGAATGAAGTATGGGGTGGTACACCCACGTTTGCCGCGTAGTTGTTTTGAGGATAGGTGTCGACGCTCGGTTTTGAGGACAATAACCGTTAGTGTGCTTTAGTGCACATCCGTTGAATTTGGAGTGTTCGCAGGTGGAGTGGTAACATTAAGAGAAGTAGATATTGTTACTTAGAGATCGATCAGTGGTAATTCTGCAATCTACGAGGTTTCGCCGATGTATCAATCGATGCTTGAATGCATTATAGGAATTGTGTAACCATGGGGTTGAAGTAATCCGTTATCGATGGGTATTGTGCTTATGGCAACTTGAGGGTCGGATCAACGGTTGTGTTGGGTCAGACCAAGCTAGTGTTAGGAATTATCGTCAAGGAAGGGACGATGAATCTTTTATAGTACAGATTATTGGGGAATTGGGTTAGAATGTTGAGGTAAACCTTAAGTAGAAATCGAGTATTGAGAAGACCTTGTTGTGTTTTAATTAGAGGTATGTAAGGGAAAAAGTTTGTTTTGGGGTATTATTGGTGGAAATGACTGATTAAGGTCGTAAGTCACTCTTGAGGTAATATGAGAAACATAAGGTTGGGAGACAACCGAGATTTAATGATTAAAAAAATGATTAATCAAGGACTCAACGTTCATCCCAACGTCGGTGAAATATATCGAACGTTGAGATTGAGTTTGTAACGGCACGTTATGAGAAATGCAGCGACAACCTCAACCGAAATGTAATCGGGTGCGTATATGAGGTGAGGTTTCATGAAGGCATTCCTTTTGGATAGGAAATCAATCGATCTTTCCAAGTGCGATGTTGGGTGTTTGGTGGTGCCAGATTTCGAGGACGAAATCTCTTTTAAGGTTGGGAGGATTGTAACGCCCCGATTTTCGAATGGTATCACCTCAAGTTAATTCAGAAACCAATATATTAAGGAAAAATAAGATATTTGATTTTGGACTTGAATCCTGGATTTTATAGTCTTGATTGATGAAGGATTCAATTACGAGTCCAACGGTCCTTTCTGGAGCGAAAACGAAGCTATAACGAAGAAGTTATGGCCAAAACAGTGATCAGACACGAGAAATGGGGATTTCAGAGGCCCGCGGGTTGGTGGGCGACCCTAGGCCGAGACCTAGGCCGCGGAACCCTCTGGATGGGTGTTGGGGAAGCGTGTGACTTACCCTGCGGCTTCCAAGTCGCGATCCAAACCGCCGGAAGAGACCTGAGGGTTTTATACGTGATTTTTGGAGGTCTAACTTCATTTCTTCATATCTTCTTCATTTCAATTCCGATTTCAGTTATTCGAGTTGCCATGGTTTCGTTTTTGAGATATCTTCATGGATATAACAAGATATTTGGAGTATATTGGAAGATCCAAGGGTATTTTATAGTGGTAAGCTCCTCGTCTCTCTCAATGTTATACTAAGGTTTGATGATTTCATCATTTTCCCTTTCATCCTTCATCTTGGGTTTGATTTTGATGACTTGTGTGGTGAAGGTAATATTGTAGATGTATTGGATCTAAGATCTAGGGAGGTTTCTTGGTGGTTCAAGCCTTCATCGATGGTGATTCAAGTTTTGGGGGTAAAACCTAGATTTAGCTAAATCTAGCAAGGTGAGTTCAAGTTGATTTGTGAAAACGTTGTACATGACAAAATGTCCATTTTAAAGTGTTTGTGTTTTTTACATGAAATTATCAAATGTTGGGTTAGTTGGTAATTTTTGATTATTTGAAGTATTTAACTTTATAAACTTTGTAAAACACCCACATTTGGGATTTTTGGGCATTTTGATAAAGGTGTCACAAATGAGTGTGTTTTGATGATTTATCGCATAAATAGATATTTGGTCAAAGAAATACACTTTTAAATGTTCATCGGGTTTTATGCATCATTCATGAAATGGGATGTTTATTAAAGTTCTACTTGCACATTTATGAGTGGTACTTGAAAGAATGTATATAGTCTCATTTATGATTTTCATTCTTATCAACAGTTAAACATGGAAATGAATATTTGAAAATAAATGAGTCTTGAGGACATTTGTCCAGTTTAATAGCCCGTTGTGGAAATTTGAGTATGATGGCGGTTAATGCGCATCATTTGAGAATTACATGTTTTGAGTGCGTTAGTCATTCGAAGAGAGTCATGTAATGTTTTAGACTGTAATGCAGTGGATCCATAGGCATACGAGTCGGTCTTTTTTATTTAAAAAGAAAAGGGGTTATTATTTATATGTTGGTGCCAGAATTAGTCTTGGGATTTCGAGGACTTGTCGGTGAGGGCTCTTGGAGTCCAATAACCGGACCTGCATCCACGAGTTAATTTATGAGCCTGTTTTTATGGGATAGTCACTTCCCATTTGTAGCTAGTCGAGACATTGGGTCCTTGGGGGCCTTTGGTACGGTTATGTGGGACCGGTTACTAGCCATGGACCGTAAATGTAATCCTAGCGAATGAGCATGATTAGGAATCCTCGGGGGGCCTCCCCCACATCTTAGTACGAGTCGGCGAGCTCGTGACCATGGGTTCCTAGTATGGTGAGCTCAATAACTTGGAATGTGAACTACTCTGTGTTCCGCCACTAGCCATGGAATTCGGGTGTCCCCCGTCATCGAAAGGTGTTGTTTTGAGTATTTAACTTTATCGTTGTTTTCGGTGACGCTTTGAGTTTGGGTCTTTCTCCATATACTTTAATTTTGGCCGTTTGGTTTATAAAGTTTTTTTTCAAACATCATCATTGGAGCATTTACAACTATTCTCGTTTTGAGTAAGTGTTGGATTGCATTACTTCAAGAAATAATGTTTGGCGTTGAGGCGTTCATTTATAAATCTATATATATATTAAAAGAGAAACCACGTCTAATGACGTGGCCTCTCCTCATCCCAAAGAAACCCTTTTTCTTTTATCTCCTTCAATCTATATTTTCTCAAATCTCTCTTCATTTTGTATTCCAGCGATACATCTTCTCCACTTTGTCGATTGTCGTTTCATAAACCAGTTGAAGAGTCTCCATTGCCTAAACCCCTCTCCACCCCCTACACACCACGACCAGCGCGTCCTTCGTTTTCCCACCGGAGAAACAGATCCAAATCTGCCCTCTTCTCAAACCCAACGATCAATAGGAAGAAGGGCATATTAAGAATCGTTCAAAACCCGATTAAAGGTCTATTCTCCTCTTTTATACCACAAAAAACGCGATTTCAAAACCCTAATTCAGTTTTAATTACAATTGTTTGGCTTTTTTTTTATTGGTTTTGGTCTGTGAATTGGTACTTTTTTGTATCAAATCCGCCTCAAATATGTAGATAGTTTGATTTTCAATTTATCATTTACAGGTAGTAAAAGTTGGATTATTGTTTGCTTGGATATGTGCGTTTGTCTTAATTACATTCTCCTTCTATGCTACTACTCACATTTTGCCTTATTCTTCTTCAATTAAAGTCCATATTAAAAATCTTAATGGTTCAGAGTGTCCTACTGTTACAATATTTGTTGCTGCTAGGACTTTTTGTGGTTCAATTGGGAGTAGACAGGTGTTTGCTATTAGATCGTGTTTAAAGGGAAAAAAAGGATTTGCTACGGAATTAGCTCTACAATCTGCTACTCGGCGGTTTCGCCGGGGAAATACTCCGTCGACGGTATCAGCAAAGTCACTGTCAACAATGAAGTATAGGTGAAAACGTTGTAGGAACCAAAAAACCGAGTTTTAAAACATTGGTTTCAAGTTTTATTTTTATGTCAGTATAGAAGTATTCTTCATTTTGTCTAGGAAGTTTGTAAAGTTTGTTGTGCCATCTGTTTTGGATTCAATTTCTCATACACCACATTTGATTTGTATATCTCCATTTCAAATCAAAGCCCTCCAAATTTTGAGTGGGTGTTTATTATTATTGCTTAGATAAAAAGGGGTCAAACTCTAAAAACCTAAATGGGGTTGTGTTGTCTGGACCATTTAATTGGAACTAAGAAAGCTGCTGATGAGAACAATATATTTTAGTGTTCCAAGTTTTTTTGTTTTTTTTTTAATTGTTGTATTACTGAAGTATATCTCAGTTGTCAATAATTTCTAATTTGAGGTTTACTTTTATGGTTCCTATAATGTTAAGCACGTTTAGGATTTTCAATTGATGCGGCCTGTCTGAAGTTATTTCTGCTAAGCTACTGGTTATTTAGCTACTGATTATTCATCTATTTGGAGGTAGATGATGGTCTGGATGGATATCGAATTGCTATATTGAAAGAGTAGCGGTATCCTGTTAGCTGGCAATGAGTAGGCCTCCTTCATTTTTGGCGAGGACATAATCCAATACTAATGTTGACCCGGAATTTGTGCAAAAGTGGATTGTTACATTTTTCATAATTAGATTCGATCTTGAACAGGGTCAGCTTATCAAATAGTGTTCGATCATCAGGTAATCAATTTCCTAATGCATCAGCTGTTATAGTTAATCTATTGCTGAAATCATCTTTCTGATCAGAAATGATCGGAAAGTAGATATTTATATCAAAACAGGAAAACCATATCACAATTGAAGTAACAACTGAATAGTTTGTGAATACAAGTAAAATTAATTACAATTGAAGTAAAGTCACACCATTAATTAATTGGTACATAAACAGAAAAATGTAGATTACTCATAACGGAATTTAGAGAAGAATGGAGTGGAGAAGATATATATATATATATATATATAGAGAGAGAGAGAGAGAGAGGTAAATACTTTTCTTCTTCTTCTTCTTTGAACTTCAAACTTTTTATTTATTTATGGTTACTTCGTCTTCCATAAGCTCACTATACATATTCTGAAACACATGAAAATTTTGGGACATAAATTGAACAGGGCTGCAAGAAGAAGCAGAAAAAAAAATGCAGCCAACTACCAAAAGCAATCCCCAGTTCCCCACATCAATACATTGAAGTTTTAAAATTACAATGTAGAACAAGATGTGATTTGAATGTGAGTATACCCAAGATATTCGTTTAGTAGAGATGAGAGTTCTGCTTCTTCATTTCAATTCCTATGTAAGTTACTATATTTTTATTGCTTTTATAATTTGCACTGTCATTAGCATTTAACAATTCATTGGGTGACTTGGCAAGTATGAAAAGTAACAATGGATTTCAAGTGTCAATCAAAATCCCATACAATGACAAAGTTGAAATTAAGATATAATACCATCATGTAATTAAGATAAAGTTGAAATTTCATATATAAATTGGTCTTTTTCTATTCTGAATGTGTAAGTGGTATTGGATTGTTTGTTAATGCACAAAGCTCTTAACATCTTAGAGAATAAATATAACCAAAATAGTGTTGAACACCAATTATGTTGGATACAACCTATAGATGTAATCAGTAAGATATATGAGTCCTATTTCAATATTCATGTTTTTTAATTTTACACTTGCTTCTTCATTCATTTGAGGAATATGTATGTCACTTCCCTTTGCTTAAGCACCTTTTATATCATAAATGAAAACTTCAAAATAAGAAAATTATGGAACTCATCAAGTAGAGAATGGAGAAATTTAGGACATTTTGAGGGAGAACTAAACATAAATTCAAATATAACTGAAACTTATTCAATACGAGAGAGAGAGAGAGAGAGAATGGAAGTAACTAAAGACAAAACCAATATGATGGAAGCTTACATAGAATATTACTTACATCATATTCATGTTTTATTAAGGGTTTAACATTTGTGCTTGCAATACGATCAAAACCACCCCAACTTTCATAGTTCCAACTTCCAAGGATCTTAAGTGGAAAAAAAATTCATTCCATTAACTCGATATTTGTGAACCTGAATAAACAACACATAACATGATTATTCCTTGATATAGCATTAACATGATTTCAAAGTGTCATTCATCACTTAAATTCATCCACTTTAGGACCATGATTAAACAAGAGCACCTATTAATCTTTGCATTCAACTGAATCACTATTAGACCAATCAGTCCAATGAATCATTATTAGATTATAAAGATGAGTTAACATCATGAAACTTCACGTTTGATGGAAAAATAAAACACTTAGCTTCCACACGAGAGAGAAACTTCCAACAAAAATTAGGAATGCGAAGAACAAAAATGAGAATGGTGCAATGCATGTTTGAATGAACTACAAATACGACAACTAAAAATATAACTTCCAATGACACCCATTAGAGTGCATTTGGTACGCAAAAATGACTGACTCGACATAAGTGGACGGGCAAGAGTGAGGTGAAAGAACTAGACATGGTAGTTGGTTCTATTAATTTACAGATCTAATTTGGTTAAGTTTTTTTTGGTGTGTGTGTATGTGACTGTTCAGTAGTCTGCATTTCTTTTGAATTAATAACAACTTCTAGAATTACTAAAAAATTGTAATGATTCAGCTTTTGGAGGAACTAGGCACGGATAAGTGGTCGGTTGCGCTGGTAATCGATCGTTACGGTGCACTGGAGTGGTATTGAGTGTTGCAGCAGGTTTGCTTGGGGCTTGCTTTCCTGGTACTGGTGCTCGAATGGTGGCGTTGGTTGGCGATGTCTCTTGAAATCAAGTAACTAGATTTAAGATTTTTACTTGCAAATGTTGTTTATGAATGCGGTTCGTCCAGTTAGCATAGTGTATGTATCTTTTTGATTTTTAATTTATATTAGTTGTAGTTATTGTTTTCCGCTGCCTTGTGTTGCCATTGTTTCCTTGATATTTGAAAGAATGAGCAGGGTTATACCGTCATAGTCATGGAACTATGTTGAGGCCATATGTTTCAGCATTTTTCTTATGGCAAATGGTTTCTCATTGGAACTTGCATTTTGCAATTCGGCAAAACCATTTTTCCTGTCGTTGCATTTATTTTTTAAATTTATATGTGCTACAAGGAGGACAACGAGAAAACTCGTGACTCTGGTGGCGTTAAAGTCAATGGAGAAGCCGTTAAAAAGTGAGATTTTTTAAACTTAAATCATGAACTTTTTAATATTATTATCTAATCAAATCCGATTATACTGGTGTGGTGAATGGATTACACAAAGTAAGGTAAAAACCTTAATTGGACACCCAATCAAGTAGCTATCTTGAAGTCTTCACTCTGTTTATAATTAATATATTTATTTTTTGCAAATTAAGTTCTATTGCCTCTTACAAATCAATCATTTGAATATGATTTACTGATTCTTATATTTAATATTTATAGTTTTTGTATATGTACAATTTACCTATTAGTACCAAAAATCCTTACACTACCGCGCATCGCGTGGTTCTCATACTAGTTGCTTATTATTGAAAAACGAGTCGTTCTCATATTTAAAGTAATTCATTTTAAAGGATCATGATTTAAGTTGCATTATTTCCGTTTAATGGTTCTTATATTCTTGATGAAAACTCTTGAACTCACTAGGCGTTAGCCTAACCCTTTTTAATTGTCGGCATGTGCAACAGGTTCCGGTTGGGAATAGTTCTAGTGACACTGTGAAGAGATGAGTGCTAGTTGCGTGCTCGAAAAGGTGATTAGTTTGTTGAAGTCTTTCGCACTTATATTGGAGATAGCGATTGGTATTGGGTTATAGTAACACCCGACTTTAGTTAGTCTTTATGTAAGCCTTTATTTACTCGTTGATGGTTCAATCTAAAAATTGTATTTCAATTATGGACTATTAGTAAGAGATTTTATTACCCTTTAAGGTATTTTTGAAAGTTTTTAATTAGTCGTTTTTTCCCAAAATTTGAGGGTGTTACATTGCATAATGCTCATATAGCATGCTTATGTGAATCAAGAGTCCCATTTTTTATTTTTCATTTTAATGTCTGGAATGGCATTACACAAGTACTCCATCCGTCCTAAAATAAGGGGTTGTTTACTAAAATTTGTGGGTAAGTACTTACTACAGTAAGAAGTCTGACTGAGATAAGAGGTCTAACCCGAGTAATGTTGACTAAAAATTATTGTTTACCAAACAAATTGTATTAAGTGTTGATTGAGTGAAAAAGATTTTCCCAAATACAAATTATTGAACATCCATTTTTTCAAATACCTAATCGTTTTCCGAGCTTAAAACTGCAAAAGATGCTTGTCATTTTTAAGTTGTTTACTTTTTAAATATGTTTAATATCAAACTCAACTTAAAAAGTTTCAAATAAATTGTTTTGAGAAAAAAACAATTAATTGACAAAGAAACAAATGAAAATATAAAAAAATATGTTTTGTTCTTCTACTTTTTGAGTTTATCCAATCTCCTCGTCACCCATACCTTCTTCTCTCCCTCTCTCTACTTTTTGCAGGTGGCCAAGAGAGATGGGGTTGACCGTTGATGATTACATTAATTTTCCCACCACCAAAGTTTAAACCCTAGTTTAGCGACTTGGAAGATCACCTCTTACACGTTTGAGAGATGGGGTTGATGATTAAATTAATTTTTACAGGTCTGTGTGTTCTCTTAAGGAAGAAATGTAGGCGAAGGTGCAAAAAGAAAAAAGAAAAAAAAAGGTAGCCATTAATGGTATAGATGAGGGTGAATAAGGAACAATCACCTCTTACCAGAGTAAGAAACACTTTCTTCTCTTTCCCTGGTCGGTGCACTGTCAGAGGCAAGTCCATTATTTGCTTTTGGTAAACACCTCAATCTTTTTATCTTGGTAAGGTGGCGTTTGTTTTTTAAGTGGTGTTGAAGTCTGAAGTCTGATTTCACTTCTGATTTTTAAGTGATGGTGCTGAAATCTAAATAAAAAAGACTGTTTGTTTTTTAAGTGGTGGTGTTGAAGTCTGAAATCTGAAGGGAAAAAAAACTTTTTGTTTTTGTAACCTGAAAACTTCTGATTAATTGTCTATTTTACCCTTCAGAGTATTATAATGTTTAGTTTTTGTTCTTTATACAATTTGATTTGTTTATTCACCATCATTATAAAATTTACATTTAAATTATAAACTAGCAATTCATTTTACCTAAACTACATCACTTCTAACACCCGTTCCACTTTTGGAAGACCTTGTGTTATCGTCAATTTTAAATGCATTCAAAACTCATTAAAGTACATCGATTGATTCAAACATAATAGAAAATATGAAAGAAGTTTCATAACAATTAAAACCAATCTTTATTTACATTCAAATCCTATTAAAATATGTCAAATGATATAAACAAACTTTTGAGATCACCCCTCTTTAAAAGGATTACAATTATAAATACAAAAACCATGGTTTGTATCGGCAACAAAACAACCATTTGATAACATGTATTTCACTCTCACCAATCTCTAGATTTTAGTTACTGGAGTGATCATGAATAGCATCAATTGGGGGCTCAAATGCTGCAAGCTCTGATATGGAAGTCCACTCTATAATATGCATATCTGGAACCGAGGAAATGAATGATTTGATCATCTATGGCTATCCTAAACACTTTCTGCATCAAAAATATCCTGATCAAACCAGTTGGTGCATTCTCCTCCACTGTGCCCATTCAGCTGCAAATGAATCTCGAAAAAAAACGACACAAAAAAATTATCCAAAACCCAAGTCCAATCAAGAACAACAAAACACCAAAGTTAAAAAGAAAATAGGTAATCCGTAATCCTTACGAGAAAGCAAACAAAAAGATGGTTGGTAGGCAAACAAAAAGATGGTTCGAAAGTAAGATCAAAATCCCAAATAAGATGGTTCAAAACAGGTTCAAACCACTGGGATGAATTGCAAATTTTGATGGTTCAAAACAGCTTCCCATTTCTTTATGCCATCTTGCCTTCAATTTCAGTTCTTTTATCTTGCCAAATCTATCATCAGATTAAACACACAAAATCATATGCACAGTTCATCTTCACATCACCAATAAACTGAAGACATTAAATAAAACCATAAAACATATGGATCATATGGGTAGTAATAAGTTGATGTACAACCACATCACATATGATTAAACCAAATCGAATATGTTGAAAATGAATATGTTGAAAATGAATTTGACTATGCTGGCAGAATGATTAAACCAATAACAACAATGCACGGTTATATGACTATGCTGGCAGAATGTTTAGCAATTTGTAGCATAGAGTCATCAAGAAATCATTCAAAGAATCAACCTAATGCAAAAAAAAAATTCAGAATGTTTTGTCAAGAAATGGAGATATGGATGTTAATATAGATGATGTTGGATCTTTTATCGCTAATTTCAGCCATTGATAAAACCATATGTACAGTCACTGGGCCATTATGCAAATATTTTCAGTATGACCTCTGTTGATTACAAGTGAACACTGGTTCAAACCAAATCATGAACTAGGTAATAAATCTAACCAAGTGAATATGACCTCTGTTGCATATGTAAGAAATCTAACAAAGTGAACACTGGTTCAAACCAAATCATTATTCCAAACAATAAGAAATCTAACCAAACAGATCAATCCAAATCATTATTCCAAGCACTCATCACCAATCGTAAGATGTAACAAATGGTAGAGAGATCGAACATACCGATTTTAGAGAAGCAGATCGATGGTCGATTTGGAACAAATTGATGATTGTTGGATGCTCGAGAGGAGTTGAATTTGAGAACAGATCGATGGTCGATGTTGGAGAGGATCGATTTTGAGAGGAGCGATTTGGAGGAGTCTGTCGATTTTGGGTAACTGTAGGAGGAGGCGATAGAGATTGAAAATAAGTGATGGGGTTTCCACTTTTTCGGTAAGATGAAAATAAGTGATAAATGGATCTGAAATAATGGAAAAAACAAACAATCTTAAATGAACTAGGTCTGACCGAAAAAGTGATAAGTGGTAAATAAGTCCTGATTTTTAAAAAACAAACAACCCCTAAGAGTCTATACCCAATAAAATGTAAAAAGATGTTAGTAAACATCCCCTGAGACCTGAATATCCACAATAAAAAAGACACACAATTTCAATAATGTGTAATTATTACACTTTTTAAGTAACTAAATAAAACTTTTACCCTTAATAATAGAGAGAGATAACTCCATCTCATTATCCAGATTAGAATAGGAAAGTAGAAACTTACTTTTGAGAGTGACACTTATTTTGGGACATACTAAAATAATGATGTGGACACTTAATTTGGAACAGAGGAAGTAGTACTTAAATAACTTGTGTAACGCCTATTTTTTGTTTTAAATTTTATAATAAAAAAAATGGATTAGACACCACGGCAGACCCATTATTTTTGTCGAGTATGTGCAACTTTAAGGTGGATCAAAGACCTACAAAAGTCGTCCGATTTATTTTTAGCATAATTCCACCATTTCTAGGGATTTTCCTAAAAAAATTGTTTGATTTCAATGTATTTTTAAGTGTTTTGGTTGATTTTGAAAGACCGTTTCGATTTTTTAGTTGATGTTCATTGTACTTTACAATATCCTGGAGCACTCCTCCAGTTTTATGTTTTTGTTTTTTTAGTGTTGGGTTGGAGATGATATTAACAGATATATCTTTCATATCAAAAGACAAATTCTACTTACAAAAATAACTTGAACAGATGCACATGATCCGACACCCACTCATAACTTCATATGTCCTACAAATCATGTCTAGCTCAGTTGGTTTCCCAAAGGGCGATAACATCCTGGGGGGATTGTGGATGGTATCCCAATCTATCCGGGTTCGAATCCAAGGGGAGTCAATTTGAGGGCATGAGGAGTACCCAGTCCTTGGGTCAGTCCAGTCGTTGACTGGGCTGCCCCCCCAGTCCAGTCTTAGACTGTGGTTGGGCTCTAGGTTCAGCGTAAGCTGGGCCGGGACAGCGGCGGATTAGTGGGCTGCCCGTGGATGCTCGATACCGCCGAGGAGGTGTGCGTGTGTTCGTGGTAGTCGTTCATTGGTTCGATACCGCTATGCCTTCCAAAAAAAATAATAACTTCATATGTCCCACCCCTCATTTCACAAATTTTGTAATTCAACTTGCTTAATTTCAAACTATTATATGAAAATTAATTGGAAAAAAGGTCCATAAAATTTCACACCTCCATCATTCATGCGAACAAAAAGCATTATAAAGCCAATTAAATTCAATTTTCAATTACATATAGTACAATTTAAAAAGCATTATAAAGCCAATTAAATTCAATTTTCAATTAATAGTACAATTTAACGCTTTTGGTATTTTTCCCAAAAGAAAAAGTGTTGATATTGGTCCAGGGGCTTTTGGAATTACTTATTTAAAGTATTTGTTAACTTATTTTCGTCATTAGTCTTTGAATGATAAATATAAAAAGAAAAATGTCTATACCAATTTGACACTGATGATAAGAAGTTTTTGATAAGTCATTACATTATAACTTATTACCTTATTTGAAACAACTTATTAGTTTTATGTCATTTTACATGTATAAGCAATCTCAAACATCCCATGAGAAACAACTTAGTAACTTATTACATTTTTGTACCACCATATGTTAATCTAAACATTTTTTTTATAAAACTACGGTTTAACACCACATAAGTTGATAAACACTTTTACGAAAAAACATAACTTATTTTAAATAAGCAATTCCAAACAATCCCTAAAAGTTCGATTTAACACATAAGTTGATAAACACTTTTAAAAAAAAAAATGTTTTAATGAGCAAACTCAAAAAGGAAAAGGTGTCCATAGAATTTCCCACTTCGGCATCTTTTGCCAAAAATAAGTTGGTCTATAAGCTAACTTATTTTTTGAGTACATGTTTGGATGAACATAAGATTTTGTTTTTAATTAATAGTTAATAAATAATAAGTAATATTAATAAGATTGTAATTGAAAAAAGTCACAAAAAGCTCCTCATACACTAACTTATTGATAAACTATTTGGAGTAACTTATGAGAAACTTTTTGTGACTTTTTTCAATTATGATCTTACTAGAAGTGTACTCGCGCAATGCAGCGAGATACATCATGATTTTAATGTTTCATTTTTTTTTTGTCGATTTAGGATGATTTTGAGAAAGTGATAATGTTTTTTTTATAATTTTTTTTAATATAGGCTTATAATATAACTTTTTTATATAAAAAATGTAAGTATTTTGTTAGAATTCAATGATTATTTTATATATTTTAATGACATCTAGAAAAATAACCAATTACATATTTAATAATATAATTAAAACAAATTTATAGCAATATAATATATTAATTAATAATAATATATAGAAATTTCTGTATAAAAGGAAGACCATGCACATACCAAATTGGTGGGTGTTAGAAGCATGCAGTAGTAATATGTATCTTGTGCTTTAATACTTGTAAATTAAGAGATTTTTAAAATCTTGCATAAAAATATGGTACCTTGTGCCTAATAATTTGTATTTAAGAGTTTTTTATCCGTGTTTTATAATATAGTATAGATTAATATTACTTATTATTTACTAACTATTAAGTAAAAACAAAATTTTAATTATTAAAAATTAATTATTACTAATATTAATTGAAAATTATTAATTAAATTTTAATTGTACATTGATATTAATTTTTAATTATTTAGAATTAATGTTAATCATATCAATTATATTTAATTTATTATGTTTTTAATATTAATCAATATATATTATTATTTTTAATTATTTTGCAATTATTTATTTCTATTCAATCATATGTAATGGTTATTCAAAATCATAAGTTAAATATGGATATTTTTCTAAAATTTGTTTTAACAAATTCAAAATTTATAGCATACTAGAAACGTAGTCGTGCAATGCAGCGCGATACATATTAATCTTAATGTTTCATTTTATTTTTTAGTCTTTATCGATTTTATAATATGTTTTTGTGTAGTTTTGAGAAAGTGATGTTTTTTTATATAAAAATTTTATTTAATTTTTAATTATAATTTAATTTAAGTTTAATAATAATGTAATTTATTTTAGGTTTAATAATACTAGAAGCGTACTCGCGCATTACAGAGAGATACATCAAAATTTTAATTTTTCCTTTTATTTTTTGTTTTTTTATCGATTTACAGTAAGATTTTGGATGGTTTTGAAGGAGTGATAATGATTTTTTTTTATAAATTTGTTTAATTTAGATTAATAATATAATGCTTTTTATATGTAACACCCTAAAAATTAGCGGAATAAAAATTCAAAATTTCTGCAATATGACGGCTATAAATAGATAAAAAAACTTGGTTATAAAACCTGCTAAAAATCAATCCCAAAGTATCATCCCGATAGAACGGGGAAACAACACTATAATCATTACAATGCATCAATTGAATGATAGACTAACAACCTAATAATCTAACTTAAGTAAGAAAGATTAATATTGGGTGTTGCTATTCTTCCAAAAGGTATATTCACTATTTCAAAATGCCGGTCTATACATCTCCCAAAAAGACCGCTCTTGCCCCCAAAGCTAACCGCTCAGTCCCGACGAGCCCCACCGGAAACCTGAGCTGTTATACATGTTATTTTAAGAAAAAGTGTTAGGCTAAAGCCTAGTGAGATCAAACATTTGCAATTTAAGTAATTGAATATGTAAATAAGTAAAAAGGTTTATTTTATACAACAACGATAAGGTATTAATAACAATAATGTTCTTTGAAATATAACAAATACCTCTTGAGTTAACGGGGGAGACCCGCCTACTAACCCGAATGACGGAACACAAAAGTAAGCCATTCAATGGGTCAGTAAAGCCAATAAACACATAAAGTACACGCAAGGGATGTCAGACTCAGTAGCTTTAAACATACACCCACGGAAACTCAAGTTCAACCTCGAGGGGTTCCTACGTTGAGCTCCTCATCCAATATCGTAATACTTGAGCACGAATGACTTATACCACATCCGAAGCCTAACGTGCCTCGACGTGGAAAACTAGTTGTCCCAACGCCGGACAACAATAAACCAAATACGGGGTCATGACTCCCAATGCATCAAATAAGCCAAATAATGCGCATAAGGCCCAACCAGAAATCTCAACAATAGTTAACATACAATAAGTGACATGAGGGGTAATTTCCACCAAAACTATTTCCATTGTTTACCAAGAAACCACTAGTAAAAATATAGATGATTCCCTTTTTATTTCAAATCCTCAAAATATGAAGTGAGTTTAATAAGCAAACTTATCAGCAGTTAACCACAATGCCAATATTTCCCAATTCATAGTTTTGTATAGCAATGCTATTCTCTTAAAGGTATAACCCAAGTAAAACAACTAAAGAACATTATTAAAGCTCATAAATCGTTATTTCCCCAAAAATCACCACAAATACTTATATCTCCAAAGTTAGGTTTAGCAGAAATTCCACAAATTAAATATATGAAAGAGGAGATATTAGGTATTCAAAATCAACCTTTTGACATGTATAAAGTTTAGTAAAATGGGTAAGAACTCACCTTGGTAGTTTCCTTAAGAAAGAAACCAAACCCTAGAAATGGAGGAGATGAAAAATCACTTGAGAGCTCACCACAATACTTCCTAAATGTTAAGGACCATCATTAATGACTTAGAATCATCATAAATGATGAAAGAGGCTGCAAGGAAGACATACTTACTGATTTTCGGCAGAGAGAAACGCACACCAAACCCTAGAATCAGATATAAGTGACTGAAATCGCGACCTACACTTTTTATACCCAAACCCCCGCCGGCGATAGTGACACGGCGACTATGCCAATGGCATAGTAGCGGGGCATAGTCGCGGGAAACCACCCACCCGCGGTACATACTGGGAGACAGTGCCCTGCGATTGTGACCATGTCATTATCGCGTGGCACAATCGCGAGAAATGTACCGTAGGTCATTGACCTCCGGCGATTGTGCCCTCCGCGATTGTGACACAATGTCACTCTCGCAGGCATAGTCGCGAGCAACCCAAAATCTCCAAATCTTGATGTTTTTCAATCCATGATGCTTAAACCAAACAACCTCGATAATATATAGGTAAATCCATAAGATCAGAAGGTTCCAAAAATGAAGAATAATACATAGGTTCTCAGAATTCGGGGTGTTACAATCCTCCCCAACTTGGGAATGATGTCGTCCCCGAAATCCTACTAACTAAACAAATGAAGGTATCTATGCCTCAAGTCTTCTTCCGCCTCCCAAGTCACATTGGTGCCACGGTGGTGCTTCCATTGGACCTTTACCATCGCCACCTATTTATGTTGGAGTTTCTTGATTATCCTTTCCAAAATAGCCTCAGGCTCTTCGATGCAACGATTATCATCCACTCAGATTTCGGACAAAGGAATAACACTCTCCTCTTCCGCTAAACACTTCCGTAGATAGCACACGTGGAAAGTGGGATGAATCTCATCCATCTCCGGCGGTAGATCCAATTTGTAAGCTTGTAGACCGATGCGCTCGAGTATAGTAAACGGCCTTAGGAAACGGGGACTTAGCTTCCCGCGTTTCCCAAACCGAATCAATCCCTTCCAAGGGGACACCTTTAACATCACACGGTATCCCACTTGAAACTCTATCGGTCTTCTCTTTTTGTCGGCGTAACTCTTCTGACGATCCTGTGCCGCTTTTAACCGCTCTCGAATTGATTTGACTTTGTCGGCCGTCTCTTGCACAATTTTCGGGCCGGAAAACTGCTTCTCCCCCGCTTCTAACCAACATACGGGGGTTCTACACTTCCGTCCGTACAAAGCTTCAAATGGTGCCATCCCGAGACTAGAGTGGTAACTATTGTTGTACGCAAATTCCACCAAAGGTAGATGGGCATCCCAACTACCGCCAAAATCGATCACGCATGATCTAAGCATATCTTCAAGCGTTTGAATTGTCCCTTCACTCTGTCCGTCCGTTTGTGGGTGATAAGTCGTGCTCAAATTCACCCGCGTACCCAACTCTTGATGTAAAGCTCCCCAAAATCTTGACGTGAACCGACTATCCCGATCGGAAACTATCGACAAGGGTATACCGTGTCTAGAGACGATTTCATCTATATACAGCTTTGCCAACTTATCCATTGGCAAAGTTTCCCGCATCGCTAGAAAATGAGAACTCTTCGTCAATCGATCGACAATGACCCAAATGGTGTCGTTCCCTCGCAAAGTCTTCGGTAACTTGGTCACGAAATCCATGGTGATCTTATCCCATTTCCACTCGGGTATTTCAAGCGATTGAAGGCTTCCATAGGGTCGTTGATGCTCGGCCTTCACTTGTGAACAAGTTACGCATCGCTCCACATAATGAGCTACATCCAACTTCATAATTGGCCACCAATAATGTAGTTTCAAATCCCGGTACATTTTGGTGCTCCCCGGATGGATGGAATATTTGGATTTATGCGCGTCCTCCAAGAGTAGCTCCCGGCAACCTCCCAACTTTGGTACCCAAACTCGACCATTGAAACACATTATCCCTCGACTATCTTCGGTCAACAATAACCGTTGTTTTGTCATCACTTCCTCCTTGAGGTTTTCTTCCTTTAATGCTTCGGTTTGCGCCTCTTTAATCTTTTCCATGAGACTTGACACCAACTCAATTCTTGTAAGTTTGGCTTGAAGTCTCCCGTTATACTCTTTCCGACTCAAGGCGTCGGCCACCACGTTTGCTTTACCCGGGTGGTAGAGTAATTCACAGTCGTAGTCCTTGAGTAGTTCCAACCACCTCCGTTGCCTCATGTTGAGCTCCTTCTGATCGAAAACATACTTCAAGCTCTTGTGATCCGTGTACAAGGTACACCTTGTGCCGTAAAGGTAATGACGCCATAACTTTAACGCGAACACTACCGCCGCCAATTCCAAATCATGAGTGGGGTAGTTCTTCTCATGCACTTTCAATTTCCTAGAGTGCGTATGCGATCACCTTCCCTCTTTGCATTAGTACGCATCCAAGCCCCAACTTGGATGCATCGCTAAAGACCACAAAATCCTCCGATCCCTCCGGCAAAGATAAGATCGGAGCTTCGCATAACTTCTTTTGCAAAGTCCTAAACGCCTCCTCTTGATCTTCGGTCCATACAAACTTTACATTCTTCTTGGTCAACATTGTCAACGAAGAAGCAATATTGGAAAAGTCTTGTATGAACCTTCGGTAATACCCCGCCAAGCCTAGAAAACTTCGAATCTCGTATGGACTTTTGGGAGGTTCCCAATTCATCATAGCTTCAATCTTGGCCGGATCCACCTTCACTCCGTCCTTCGAAACTATGTGCCCCAAAAACTGCACTTCCTTCAACCAAAACTCGCACTTGGAAAACTTTGCATAAAGTTTCTCTATCCTCAAAATCTCTAAAACGTCCCGAAGGTATCGAGCATGATCGACCTCATCCTTTGAGTAGATAAGGATGTCATCAATGAACACGATAACAGACTTATCTAAGAAGGGTCGGCACACGCGATTCATTAAATCCATAAACACCGCTGGAGCGTTCGTCAACCCGAATGGCATCACTAGAAACTCGTAGTGGCCATAACGCGCCCTAAAAGCAGTTTTAGGAATGTCTTCCTCTTTGACCTTCACTTGATGGTAACCCGAACGAAGATCGATCTTCGAAAAGCAACCCGCTCCTTGCAGTTGGTCGAATAAATCATCGATTATAGGGAGTGGGTATTTGTTCGTCACGGTCACCTTATTCAACTCCCTATAGTCGATGCACATTCGCATAGTGCCATCCTTCTTCTTCACGAATAAGACCGGGGCTCCCCAAGGCGAGGAACTCGGTCTTACAAATCCCTTCTCCAAAAGATCCTGCAATTGGCTCATCATTTCCTTCATCTTTGATGGAGCCAAACGGTATGGAGCTCGGGCTATAGGAGTCGCTTTCGGTGTCAAATCAATCTTAAACTCCACTTGACGATCGGGAGGTAAACCAGGAAAGTCGTCCGGAAATACGTCGGAAAACTCCCTTACCACTTCGACATCTTCTAGCTTCTTCTTCTCAAGTTTGGCATCTACCACATATGCCAAAAAGGGTGAGCATCCTTTCGCCAAACATTTTCGTGCCTTTACCATACTGATGATTGTGACTTCACCCTTTCGTCTTTCACCGTACACGGTCACCGCATGACCATCCGAACCCGGAATTCAATTGAAGGATAGACTAACAACCTAATAATCTAACTTAAGTAAGAAAGATTAATATTGGGTGTTGCTATTCTTCCAAAAGGTATATTCACTATTTCAAAATGTCGGTCTATACATTTCCCAAAAAGACCGCTCTTGCCCCCAAAACTAACCGCTCAGTCCCGACGAGCCCCACCGGAAACCTGACCTATTATACATGTCATTTTAAGAAAAAGTGTTAGGCTAAAGCCTAGTGAGATCAAACATTTGCAATTTAAGTAATTGAATATGTAAATAAGTAAAAAGGTTTATTTTATACAACAACGATAAGGTATTAATAACAATAATGTTCTTTGAAATATAACAAATACCTCTTGGGTTAACGGGGGAGACCCGCCTACTAATCCGAATGACGGAACACAAAAGTAAGTCATTCAATGGGTCAGTAAAGCCAATAAACACATAAAGTACACGCAAGGGATGTCAGACTCAGTAGCTTTAAATATACACCCACGGAAACTCAAGTTCAACCTCGAGGGGTTCCTACGTCGAGCTCCTCATCCAATATCGTAATACTTGAGCACGAATGACTTATACCACATCCGATGCCTAACGTGCCTCGACGTGGAAAACTAGTCGTCCCAACGCCAGACAACAATAAACCAAATACGGGGTCATGACTCCCAATGCATCAAATAAGCCAAATAATGCGCATAAGGCCCAACCAGAAATCTCAACAATAGTTAATATACAATAAGTGACATGAGGGGTAATTTCCACAAAAACTACTTCCATTGTTTACCAAGAAACCATTAGTAAAAATATAGATGATTCTCTTTTTATTTCAAATCCTCAAAATATGAAGTGAGTTTAATAAGCAAACTTATCAGCAGTTAACCACAATGCCAATATTTCCCAATTCATAGTTTTGTATAGCAATGCTATTCTCTTAAAGGTATAACCCAAGTAAAACAACTAAAGAACATTATTAAAGCTCATAAATCGTTATTTCCCCAAAAATCACCACAAATACTTATATCTCCAAAGTTAGGTTTAGCAAGAAATTTCACAAATTAAATATATGAAAGAGGAGATATTAGGTATTCAAAATCAACCTTTTGACATGTATAAAGTTTAGTAAAATGGGTAAGAACTCACCTTGGTAGTTTCCTTAAGAAAGAAACCAAACCCTAGAAATGGAGGAGATGAAAAATCACTTGAGAGCTCACCACAATACTTCCTAAATGTTAAGGACCATCATTAATGACTTAGAATCATCATAAATGATGAAAGAGGCTGCAAGGAAGACATACTTACTAATTTTCGGCAGAGAGAAACGCACACCAAACCCTAGAATCAGATATAAGTGACTGAAATCGCGACCTACACTTTTTATACCCAAACCCCCACCGGCGATAGTGACACGGCGACTATGCCAATGGCATAGTAGCGGGGCATAGTCGCGAGAAACCACCTACCCGCGGTACATACTGGGCGACAGTGCCCTGCGATTGTGACCATGTCACTATCGCGTGGCACAATCGCGAGAAATGTACCGTAGGTCATTGACCTCCGGCGATTGTGCCCTCCGCAATTGTGACACAATGTCACTCTCGCGAGCATAGTCGCGAGCAACCCAAAATCTCCAAATCTTGATGTTTTTCAATCCACGATGCTTAAACCAAACAACCTCGATAATATATAGGTAAATCCATAAGATCAGAAGGTTCCAAAAATGAAGAATAATACATAGGTTCTCAGAATTCAGGGTGTTACATTATATATAAAAAATTAAGTATTTTGTTAGAATTAAATGATTATCTTATATATTTTAAATTTTTTATATTTAAATTAACATGTTTATCCTGTTTTGATTATGTTTATCAGTTAGATATGAATTCAAATATATAACTTTAGAAATTTGTACTTGTGCATCATGACTTGTAATCTTGAATTTTAGGTAATGTGTATCAATAAACAATTCTTAATGTATAAAAACTTAATTTTGAGAGTTTCTTCAATAGTTTAATAACAATGTAATTTATTTTAGGTTTAATAATATAATTTTTTATTAAATAAACATTAAATATTCTGTTAGATTTTCTTAATTACATTTTATATTTTTTATATTTAAATTTTGGTTTTTATCTTGTATTTAGTTATGTGGGGAGTGATTTTAGAGGAATTGAAGTGGTTACAGATAATGATTTAAAGTTTATAAATAGCATTAAATGTAGTACATAAAGTTTTAGGCATCGTTTGGCAAAAATAAGCAAGCTTATTTTCTGGGTACATGTTTGGATTGACATAAACTAGCTTTTAGATAAGCTACTTGAAATAGCTTATGAGGAATTTTTTGTGATTATTCCAATTATACTCTCATTAATATTAATTATTATATATTAACTATCAACTATAAATAAATATTAATTATTAAAATTTATTATTAAATAAATAAATAATTAATATTAATTAATAGAGTGAATTGTGGATTTGGTCCCTGCGGTTTTGTGTTTTCTTTGACCATGATCCTCATGTTTATTGTGGATATAGTCCCTGTGGTATGCAATATATTGTGGCTAAGGTTCCTGAACACTAACACCGTTAACTTTGAAATGTTAAATGCATCATGTGTCTTGCACATTATGGATATAATTGTTAGTTTATCTTTTTTTTTTCAATTTAATCTATACACTTTTAAAACAAATAATACTAAATTGTGGATTTGGTCTATTTGCATCACTCATCATCTTTAAAACTCATCTACCATCTCACTTATTTTTTTTTCATCAATTCTTCATTGTCAAAGTACAAAAAAAAAAACTAATTTGTTAAAGTGCAAAAAAAATTGTTTGCATTTAAAACTAATAATTGTTTAAAACCAACACTACATCAAAAAAAAATTCATCAAAATAACAATTGTTTGAAATCAACCTTACATCCCAAAAATAGTTGTTTATATTTAAAAATAACAATGGGTTGTTATTAACACATGATGCATAAAAATTTTCACATTAATTATTAACAGTTGAATAAAATTTTTCTCATTAATTAATTAACAAATGATTCATGGAATATAAAAAGAAAAGTAAAATAGTCTATATCAAAGTATAAATCAAATCAAAGAATTGAAAAGCAAATTGAAGGTTCTTATCAAGCTATTGTCATTTCACAAGTAGCTACAATTAACAATAAATGTTGGATCATATTAAATTGATGTATATATTATTATATCACATGCATGTAGAGGTGATGAAATAGCATCATTAAAGAGGTTAAACACATCGATGGAATGGAAGTAAAACTGATGGAGATGCAAAAAAGATATTTAGAAATAAGTCTGAAATTTGCAGAAATATAAGGTGAAAAGCAACGACTTGTGATTACCCTAAGAAGCCGAAACAAATGCTAGCTAGCCATCCATCCATTAATCAAAGCTTGTCATCATGTAAAAAGAAAAGTAAAAAAACACATGATGTATGTGATCCCCCAAACCAAAACACCATATGCTCTCATGCAGGACGAATAGCCAAACACTTAATAAGTTTAAAAAACAAACAGTCTGAAATTGAAAATGTCTGACCGAATAAGTAATAAGTGGTTAATAAGAGCTGAAAATCAAAAAACAAACAAGGCCTCAATCTTAGCCCATATCTCTCTTAATTTGGGATTATTTTTGTAGCAGCTTTCATGTTGGTTTTGTAGCTACTGATTTGGGGTCATTTTGTAGAAGCTTTTAATTTGATAAAAACATGAGATCACCACTTGGTTGTTACCATCCAACGTCTTCTTTTTTGTTGACCAATTATATTTATGTTTTATGGTGTGATATTTTTTATTTTGTTTGTCTTTATTAATAATATTTTAAGGGATGCTACTTGTTATTTTTTGGAGATTAATGATATTTTAAGAGATGCTACTTGTTATTTTTTGTAAACCATATGGATCAGTTTTGCATTTAAATTCTTACTTAAATTTTAAGAGGGACCAAATATGTTATAAACTATGAAAGAGTTTTTTAATCCTTGATTTTAGGAGGGATCATATATGTTACTAAACCTAGAATAGGTGAATGGACAAATTTTCCCTCTCTTAAATAGACATTTATTAACGGTGTTAGTAGCAGGGACTCTACATGTTATGAAATGTATAGTTGAGGGACGTTGACTGTTAAATAAATCTTTAAGGGACCTTAGCCGTTAATATTTGTAAACCACAGGGACCAAATTTGTATTTAACTCTATTATTTGATTATTTTTTCCATATTATATGTAACGTTTTTTTTAATCATAAGTTAATGTGTATATATATATATATATATATTTTTTTTTTTTAAATCTGGTTTAAAATTCAATATTTATAATATAATAACAAATTTTCAAATTTTTAATTAACATATTATATTATTTACTATCTTATTTGTATTAATTAATATATTATATTTATACCCAGAATCTAGAAAACACACATCTATTTTTCTCAAACCAAGATCCTCAAACCAAGATCCAATACCCTAAAACGGCTCTTCTGGCCTCAACGGGTGACGATCAGTCTCAGAGGAGGCAAGTAAAAAATAGGTATGTTACTAAATTTGAACATATAAACCAATCCATGTAAATCTACAGATATATCTAATTAAAAACATGTTTTAACTCAAAATTCCTGAATTAGCCGATCATTATCTAAATATAAGCAAATAAAATTGTTTAATGAATTATAGAAGAACTTACTTTGTATCCACAAGATGTGCTCACTGGATCGTGGCCACTAACTCTTTTATTAAAAACTTACCAATTACAGAGAAACAAAGAAAATACTTAAGTGGTAAAGAAAACTCTGATTCATAAGAGAGACATGCCTCCCTTTAAATAGAGTCTAAGAAACTAATCCAGAAGACAGCTGTATTAAAACAAAAGACTTTATAAAAGTCAATAGTAAAAAGGACTAAAAGCCAAAGCTTTATGAAAGCATCTTTTGACAAATTGATACATTTGTCGGCCACCTTAAATTCTTGAAAGCATCTTTTGACAAATTGATACATTTGTCGGCCACCTTTGAAAAAGGTACAATAGCTGGCAAATTCTTATTTTCCTTGTTTTAGCGAATCTTTCAAGGTTTCTAGAGCATCGTCTAGTGAAATAATAATTTCTTCAGATCCTTCTTCACTTTGAGCATCTTGGTGTAAGTCTGAGTTCATGGATGCATCTGACTTTGAAGAGCATGGCCCTATGTTTTCTTGAAGATCTTTTTTCATTTCTTCAATATAAAGATCAATGATCTCTTCCTTAGAAAGAGTTCCTGCATATTTCTGAGAAATTTGCTGGAAAGGACTTGGAATGTCTGAGTCCTTTTTAATCTTTTTCTGCTCAAAATTCTGCTTATAAAGCTGAATTTTCTTCTCAATAGAATTGTAGAGATCAGCTCCTTCTATAAGAGTAGAACCAGGACAAATACGATCTAATTTATCCCAATATTTGGTTAGACCTTGCCTCTTAATACAAGGAATCATTAAATCATTATAACCAAAAATTGGTTTCCATTTCCAAATCCAAGGAAACCCAAATTCTATAAAAAATAAGCAGATATTGCTGCCTTCAATATTATACAAATTTTTACAGTCATTGACTGTTGACGAAAATAACATCCAATTTTTTAGATGTTTCTTCATAATATCTGGAAAAATATCTGAAGAGGTTCCAAAATTTTTCCACCATATAAAAAACCAATTAGGAATTGGTGTATGAAAACAATTTTCACAAATTTTTAAGAACCAAGAATGTCTTTTGTTCTCATTTTCATAAAAAAGAACATTTGAAAAACTTTGGATATAATCCCAATAGTTAAATTTAAAATTGAATTTATGAATTGGGGAATACCATTCTTTCTCTGCAAGGGGAGAAAAACCCCATTCTTCAAAAGATATAATCTTTTTAATAACAAGTTTAGAAAAACTAAAATTGCCCTGAACTTCATCTTTGCTATTAGCAGTGTGATGAGTAATCTCCACAGATTTTGTGGAAAGCAGAAGACCTTCAAAGTATTGTCTTTGCTTTAAAGCACCATGTACAAAAGATGTCTTATTAAGATATCTTTCTAGGATATAATCCGGATTGCTTTTCCATTGAAGATCTTTTTCTTCAATAAGAAGTATAACTTCTTTAAATGCAGTCTCATGGAACTGTGAATTAGAAGAATCTTCCTTGCTAATATTGGCGTAGGAATTAGCTGATGCAGCTACTGAAGAAGACTCTGCTTCCTTCTCCTTAATATAATTAAGGTATTCCTTGGCTAGAGGATGATCTTTAGGGATATTATCCATAAAGCCTTTTAACTGATCTTTGTCATGAGACAAGTCTGAAGCTATAAGCTTTTGTTTACCCATCTGGGAAATAACAATGTTGCCTCTTCCTCTATTAGAGAAATTGTTACCTCTTCCTCTTCCTGAGGAACTTCCACTTCCCCTATAAGAGGAGTAGGAGTTGTAATTAGAGCTCATACCTGAAATCATGATAAATATTCACGAGTTAAAAAATCAGGAAGGTGGTTATCAATACCTTTAATATGTTGAATTATAAAATCGAAAGGAGCAAGATGAGCTTGCCATCTGGCAAACATTTGTTTTGAAACATCATGTTTAAAATCTCTGCTAAACATAAATTGAGCAGAACTACAATCAGTTTTGATTATAAACTTTTGATTATATAAATCATCTTGAAATTTTAAGACACATTTAACAATAGCAAAATGTTCTTTAACAACAGTAGAATAGTTAAGCTGAGCACCTTTCCATTTTCCAGAATAAAATCTAATAAGGTACTCTTGCTTAGAACTAGGATCAATCTGTTTTAAAATGCCCCCATAACCTATGTTAGAAGCATCGGTCTCAACAATCTTTTCCCAAATAGGATTGGGAAGCATGAGACAAGGAAGGTTTTTAACCTTTTTCTTAATTTCTTGAACAGCAAGAGTATGATCATCTGTCCAATTGCCAGAATCTTTTTTAAGACGATTATAAAGAATAGAAGTATAATTACTGAGGTTTTTAATATAAGCCGAAATATAATTTAAGCTACCCAAAAACCTTTGAAGTTGGGTTCTGTCTAAGATTTTATCAGGAAATTTATCTCCAAATTCGAGACTTCTTTGAATAGGAATAATAGTTCCTTTTTCAATGTCATGGCCTAAAAATCTGATTTTAGTCTTAAATAAAGACATTTTTGGTTTAGAAATAACTAGACCATTTTGAATCACTAAAGTTTTAAAGATATTTAAGTGTTTAAAATGACTTTCAATATCTTTAGAAAAGACAAGAATATCATCAATATAGACAATAATAAAATTGCTATAAGGATAAAAAATGTCATTCATAATTTGTTGGAATTCTGAAGGGGCATTCTTTAAACCAAATGGCATGACTTTCCATTCATAATGTCCCATGGGAACATTGAAAGCAGTTTTATAAATATCAGATTCAGAAATCTGTATTTGCCAATAACCTGATTTTAAATAAAATTTGGAAAAGATTAAGGCTTGAAAAAGCCTATCAAGAAGATCTTTCTTGTTTGGAATAGGATGCCTAATCCATTTTAAAACTTTATTAAGAGGCTTATAATTAATTACAAGCCTAGGAACACCTCTTTCTTGTTCTGACTGTTTATTAACATAAAAAGCAGTACAAGACCAGGGCGACTGAGAAGGACGAATAAGACCTTTAATGATGAGATGAGAAATCTCATTCTTACATAAAACCAGATACTCATAATTCATTTGACAAGGTCTGACCTTAGTCGGAATACTGGATTCATTGAATCCTTCTTCATAAGGAAGAGAAATAATATGCTTTTTTCTTTCCCAGAAAGCATTAGGATGGTCATTACAAATTTTTAGAGAAAAATCATTATGAATGAAATCTATCTTAGATTTTAACTTAGGATTATAAATCTTTTCTTCAATAGTTAAAGAGTTTATTTCATCTTTAAGAGAATATAAATGAAAAGTCTTTCTATCAATCCTCTCTTGGAGATTATTTAAAAATCTTTTAATGGGTTTGTTTATAAAGTCAAATCTAATAGGCTTATTATTATACGTACCTGTAAGACCAACTTCATCAATCCTAGTTATAGGATATATATTATATAAAAAAGGTAAGCCAAGAATTATTTCATGACAAATGTCTTTGGCTAGGAGGAAACTAGTAGAAATACAACTAGCTTGATTGCAAATTTTTGCATTTGAAAGTTTATATCTTATATTTAAAGGACCTCCTCCAGCATGGGAAAGAGAACAAGAGGTTTTTTCAAAATACTTACTAGGAATAAGACCCTCTTGTATAACATTTAAATCAGCACCACTATCAATCATAGCAGTAATCTCTTTTTTAAATTGCCCTCCTATAAGAAGAGTTATTTTGGTAAACCATTTCTGGGATATTATCCTGCTAAGAGTAGAAAGAACCGCCTCATCAGGTGGTTTCTTAGAGGAAGGTTCTTGAAAATCTTTAATATTTTCAAAATCATATGAAACATCTTTATCAAGAATTAAGGAAATATGTTTATGGAGCTGAAGATTGTCACTCTTCAAAAATTTAATTTCATCTTTTAAAACATCCACCTCTCTATTGAGGTCTTGAAGGGAAATCTCTTTTCCTTTAAAATGTTTATTTTTAAGAAGTCTATTTACTTCTTTCATAGAATAGTCGATATTATTAGAGGTACTCTCAAGATTTTTAGAAGTAGTACCTATATCAATGTTTTCTAAAATCTCAGCACAAATAACTGGATCTTTAATTTTCTTTAAAAGCTTTAAAACATAATCATCAGATAAAACATTTATATTTAAATCTTGAAATTGAGAATAGAGTTTATAAAACTCTTCTTCTTCATTTCCATTATTGATATTATTAATATCTTTAGAACAATCTGCACAAGGTTTTCCTATAGCACAAACATCACAATTAGAAGAAGAATCCTCAGTGCTAGAAGAAATAATAGACTCACTATCATTAACATTTAAATCAGGATCACTATCAGTGTCACTCTGATTATAATTTAGAAAAATGTTTAAAAGAGAGTCTTTTATAGTTTGGTCAATATTTAAACTATTTATTTTCTTCTTGGTCCAACAATTTGTTGAAGAATGACCAATCTTACCACAATTTTGACAAATAATTTTATTTCTTTTGAAGTTATTAGATTTTTTAAAAAATCTTTTCTCTCTAAAATTATTTGATTTAAAATCTTTTTTCTCAAGATTTTTATTTTCAAATCTTTTCTTATGAAAGCGTTTTTTATAATGGCGAAAATCAGCTTCCATATTATTTTTATTAAAATTCTTTTTAGGTTTCTTATAAGGAACCTCCATACCAAACTGGTCACAAAAATCTCCTAGCTGTTTTCTTTCCAAAAGATTTTGTTTCTTAATTTGATGATTTAATTTTAAATCATTGCACAAAGAAAGACCTTCAGCAACACAAGTGCTGATTAATTGACCATACGTATAATGATCATAGTTAACAGATATGTTATCCTTTTTGAGAGTTTTTCTTATTTTCTCAGCAAAAAGATGAGGAAGACCATCAATAAATTTGGCTTTCCAATGGCTGTTATTACAGTCTTTGAGCTCAAAGATTCTAGAAAGAAAGGTATCTTTGTACCATCTGAACTCAGTTAAAGTTTTACATCTCAGATTACTAATAAGAGTTCTAATATTCTCACTATCATCAGAAAATCTACCAGTAAAATGCTCAATAATAGTAAGAATAAGAGGATAAACAACATTTGTTGTTACCTCACCACCATCTTCGGTTTTAACAGAACTATAAATTTGTTCTTTTTGGTCCTGAGGGATGTAATTATCCCACCATCCTTTTAGCTGACCAGTAAAACCGGCGATAATCATTTTGGCAATATTTTTATCAGTATTACCCGTGGTTTTACAAACAGTGCTATACATAAGCATGCGATGAGCCATATTATAAATATGCTTATCAGTGAAGCCATCAAGACTCCATTCGTAAATACATTTACCATTATAACTATTATTTATAATGTACTCCTGTTCTTCATGAAGAACATCCATGGGAGTAGGACGACCATAATAATACTTATTCAAAGTAGGCTTGCTAGCCCATTTTATTTTATTTATTTTATCAAAATCTTGATTTATTTTAATTATATTATTAAATAGTGTAATTGATTATTTTTGCTAGATGTCCTTTTTGGTAATTTTACATCTTATAAGCTAGTTTTTGCCAAACGTGATTTTTTCATCAGCTAGTATATCAGCTACCAGATAGCTTATTAGCCATCAGCTTAGTTTGCCAAACATAGCCTTAATAGTTGTTTTAAGAGATTTTAAGTAATTAACATTAAATAGCAGTATATTAAGCTTTAACAATTGTTTTTGATAGTTTTTTTATAAATGTTTTATAATATGGTATAGATATATAATAATAAATTTTAAATTATTTTAATTAACATATTATACTATTTAATTTTTCTTACTATCTTGTTTGTATTATTAACATATTATATTACTACAAATTTGTTTGAATTATATTATGAAATATTGTAATTGATTATTGTTTTTGAAGATGTTCTTTTGGTCATTTTACATGTTTATTAGCTGGTTTTTATCAAACGTAACTTATCCATCAACTAGCTTATCAGCTAGTTTGCAAACATAACATTCATCATTCATGCGAACCAAATGGTTGAGTTCCGGTGAGAAGTTGATGTTAACGTGACAAGCGTACAAATTGATTATCAACACTTGGATATGAAATGAATGCACTTAAATTCTTTTCTAAGCTGTAATTTATAAGTAGACATTTAAATTGAAGTGATCAACGGTTGAGATCAACTTCTTACGCTACTCACGTTAACCTCAACTTCTCACGCCATCCTTAAGCTGGAACCAAAAGCATGCCAATTAAATTCAATTTCAATTCCGCTGGAACCAAAAGCATGCCAATTAAATTCAATTTCAATTCCGCATAGTACAATACAATTCATGCTTTTGGTATTTTCCGAAAAGAAAAAGTGCCGATAATAATCGATCAAACATCCATAGTCACAAGTAGCAGCCTCACTTTTCTGCTTCTGCAGATTCCATGGATTCATCTTCAAGTTTTCGTTTCATCATCGGCTTCATCCTTCTTGTTAACCTAACTCTTGGTAAAATTTCTCAAGTTTCTGTGTCCTTATCGCTGTTCTTAATTATTTTTTTTTCACTTTTTCAACGATGTTTTCCACGAATTTTTCTTTTAGGAATCGGCGGCGAGATCGTATTCGAGGAAGGTTACACTGTAACTACAGTAATCGACGGCGATAAGCTTCAGATCAACCCTTACTCCGTGTTCTCTCTGTATGGATCATCGTCCGATCTCATCATCCTCGACACCGTCAAAAGTACATTTTACACAGTTTCGTTTTCCGATTCTCAAGGTATATAGTTGAATTACGATTTTTGGTTTTACTTGTTATATACAATGCATATAGACTAGGTTCAGGAAAACTAAAAACAACAACGAAGGCCATAATAACCTTCCGTATGGACGTATGGTAGTGTCGGTAGTTATAGTTATAGTGAGAATGGTAAGAAGAAACTCCACCTTTGGATCAATCATTGAAGATTAATTGAAAATTCCGTTCTAAGCTAATTCATGAACACTAATTAGAAGTGATCAAGGTCCAAAACCTTCTTACACTTCTCACCTTAACTCCTGTTCTCACACTAACCTTTGACTCGTACGATATATGCCAATGTGTATAAAAAATCAATTGGAAATGTTTCCAGGTTTCTTATCCATCGAATGTGGTGCATACAGGACAAATTAATTTTATTGAGTTTTTCAAAATTTTGTGGTTTTCACCCTTAATATGTTATCGGTAAAGAAAAATCAATGATTATAAAACTATCTTCACGCTACTGATTAAGGTTCAAAATGGTGTGAGGCGTGGCTTGACGGCGAGGTCAAGCTTCAAGCCTTACACGCTAAGACGAGGACACGGTGTTTTTCAAGGGGTGATATAAGACGGCAAATTTGTATGTCATATATAGAATTATATATACATATTATTCAATTAGACGATGATATTAAAAAATTTACATTCATATTAGAAAAGAAAAATCACATAGATTATTATTATAAAAATTGTCATTGACTAAATATTCAAAACAGGATTTAGAAGGGAAGTTTTATAATTACGTTTTAATCGTGAGTCCTTGACGTGTATGAATTCGTAGAATTGTGAGTGATGTGATTAAATAAATCTATAAAAGTGTAAAATCTAAAGTTAAAAGTGTTAAAAAACAAAAGCTAAAAAAATTAAGAAAAACTAAAAAAAACCTGTTTTTGAAAAAAATCACGCCTTGTAACCTTACAGAAAAGCTATAGGCCTTACCGTAACGGGCTAACGGCGGAGACACGTCGAACGCCATATTGCCTTTTTGAACACAGCTACTGTACTGATCAAACAACACGAGGGAATCAACGTTATGAAATGTTTACTTGTTTTAGATAATCTAAAACAGAAAAAATTGCAATTTTATTTTTGGGATTGATTTTCATTATGAACTTGATAGGAAAAACTATAGAACTGAGGACTTGTACATTGCTGCTTGAAACTGTACTTCTTTCCTGTTTTTACATATATATTTATTAGATACCTGATGTGTAGATATGATTATTGTTTTCAGTGAGTGAGATCAAGAAGCTCTCCGGTAATGGTGATGCTGGGTACATGGATGGCGATTTGGGGTCTGCCATGTTTAATAAGCCCAAAAGCTTTGCTCTTGATAGGAAAAACAACATTTACATTGCTGACAAGACCAACCATGTGATAAGGAAAATAAGCAAATCAGGTATATCGATACATTCACACACGAAGTTAGTCACCAGTTCATACTCTTCACATTTCATGTTATTGTATGTACTTCACAGTTATTATGTTCGTTTATTATTCTTTCCATGATATCCCCATCTTATAGCGAAAGAGAAAGAGAAAGAATGAATGAATAGAAAATGCTAGAGGTCGTGTGTTCGTAGATGGGAGGGAGGTTGATTATGAAATCTCTGAACCTCAAGCATGTACAAGATTCATATGTTATGTTGGTGGCTGTTTCCTAATTTCAATGGCAAACACAAAACCGAGACAACATTATTGTTGATTTAAAAGAGCCTATTAAGTACATTTACCGAAAATTTTTTGTAGCCAAACACTTGTGGTTGAGGCTCAGGTGCCTCGTGTGACGGTGTGAGATTGCATAAGTAATTGTCACAGAACCGTGATTACTGCCACATTTATACCATAAAAGAGGAATATACATCGACTTATATTTATGCTGTTTACAGATTGTACAGGATTGTTTATGTGATTATATTGCTTGTGCTAATTTGGAAGCAACCCAAATGAGTGAACTATATATGTGTTACAACTTATAATTGTTCACCGTCACGGTGTTGTGCTAAAGGTGATGAAGCATCTTTCTTTCACTCTTATGTGAACACTCAAAACGATATGATCCATTTGAGGCTGTTGGTTGGTTTTCCATCAAGTTATGTATGGACAAAGTTGTCCGTGTAGATCAATCTGTCTGTGTAGATTAGGATGATTTTTGTTTGGGCTTTCTCATAGATGGAAGGAGCGTGTTTTTTTAATTGGGAAGGACAAGTTTGGAAAAAACTTAGCTTTCTAGAAGCTTACTGAATAAGTCACTTTCTATACCATTAAGCCACTACCAAACAATCATGTATAGCTGACCGAATAAGTTGCGAGTCCCATTAAGCTCATTAAGCTGCTAACAAACATGCCCTTAGGCTCTTATGGTCCTAGATTTGTTTTGAAGCTATAAATAATCTGAAACCGTTTCTTGAACAACATATGCTTTTTTCTTTTTTCAGATTAATCTTTGTACACGAACTGTTGGAAACTCAAAACCAGTTGCATATATAGCATTATATCCATTCACTGAATGTTTCAATTGGTCAAATTTTCAAGTAGCATGATATTTCTAGTAGGACCTTGCTGACTTGTGATTAAATTGAGTTAAATTTCAGAGTTCCTGCATGAATTTGGACTGAAGTTGCAAGGATTTGGGTTGGTAAAATAGTTTGTTGTAACTAGTTTTGCTTGAATGAATGACTTAATAGGTGTGACCACAATTGCTGGGGGCTACATACAAAAGACAGGCAAAGTGGATGGACCTGCACAGAATGCTTCGTTCTCTGATGATTTTGAGCTGGCTTTCGATCCTCAAAGATGCGCATTGTTGATCTCTGATCATGGTAATAGATTGGTCCGTCAGCTTGATCTGAAGGCTGAGGATTGTGCAGGCAGTTCTTCTGGATCTGGTAAGCATAACGAATATCAACACACACACACGAACCAGAGAACCAAGGGGCTGTTTAGTTACTGCTGACCACTGCTGATTTGGTCGGCACGGCTGACTCGGTCAGCATCAACATGTTTACTTAAGATACGTTTGGTATCCAGACATGATAGAACAAGAGAGAACATTTGTCCAACGGTTGGTAAGACAAAACTAGACGGGATAGAACAAATAAAGTGAGCATTTTACCACTAATGAGTTGTTTATATACTTTGATTAATTTATGTAATTTATTAAATTATAATAAAATAAATACTTTTATAACAAAATTATCATTAAAAGTTTTCATCAAAGATGATTAAAATGACACAAATATAAAAGGTTTATGTAGTTTCCAATTTTTTATACCTATTTCTATATTATTTTTATTATTATTAATATTTAATAAATTACATAAATTAACTAAAATATAGAAACTATATAAAAATAATATTGAGGACGATAAGTGAAAGTTTAAAAAAAATAAAATACAATAAATAAAATTTAAAGAATAAATAAAATGTAAATAGGGAGGCGTATTTGATGTTTTAGAAGAGAATTAAGTTTTATTTTGAGGTTATATTAGTAAAATATAAGTTTGTTCCACTTTGTCCCACCTTGTTTCATGGGGTGGGGGTGGAACAAGCCTGTTCTACATTGTCCCAGTGTGTTCCACATTGTTCCAGTGTGTTCCACATAAAATTTCTGTCAAACGTGGAACAATGATATCTGTTGTGTCCTGTCCTATCCGGTGTACCAAACGCACCCTTAAGGACTTACACGGCTGAAGGTGTTGACCAAGCGCCTACCCCACTAGCATTATTATTTCACTTAATGGGTCAGTTTACGTACTTTCCAGGCTTACACTCTTTAGCTATTAGGGTTTTTCGTTTAACATTTAATTAGTTTGAGGGTTATAATGGTAGGTTTTTTGTATAACACTTAGGTCAACAACCATTTTCAGTCGCGTCTTACCCAGACCGCACTCTTACCCCGTTAACGCTATCCAAATTTGTGTCGGTAAACAGCCCCTAGGCCTCCCCCATTTTTGTGTTCCTGAAATGTCCTTGAACTTTTATAATACGTAACTTGTCAAGATTCTTCCACTTAGAAATATAACACTCCCTTTCAAAATCAAAATTTCAGGACTGGGATCAACGACAGCCTGGGGAATCGGCATGGGAGTTGCTTGTTTAATTGGCCTGATCATCGGGTTTGCCATTCGTCCTTACGTCCTCCCTCATGTAAGTTTCTCTATAAATTTCACTACTGCTATGGCTCTTGGCTATACTGCTCAAACCAGCCCAGGACTCCAGCTTTGTGTAATACTCCCCCCAATCACCACAGTGCAATTCTCTTCCATCAAATATAGATCCCTCAATCTTAAAAAAAAAGAGTTATATTTTCAACATAATCCTATCTATGGACTATTTATCCAATTTTTTTTTTTAAATTTGAAGATTATATTTTGAAGTTGGAACGTTAAGTTCATCTTGATCTTAGATTTTGCAATAGGGGTCCTTTCTGTTACAAAGAAAAACTATAAAGTTGACTTTTTTTTCCCCGTAACCTATGGCTTTGATAAGCTAGCTGATAACTAACAAGATAGTCATGTTGTCTTTGGCGCATAGCTTGGTTGGTGAAGGGGTGGGGCGACGTTGCCCAAATATAAGACAGGTCCCAAGTTCAATCCCGGGGATCCGTTAGCCTCAACTACTGAGTGAGCCAAAAATGCCCCCTCACATTGGTGTCCTTGGAGGCGGGTTTCATGTGGGGTCGGTTGGGGTTGCCGGTAATTAACTTTTTGCCCAAATAAACAAGTCGTGTTTGGTGAAAACTAGCTGATAATGTATAATGACCTACAAAGACATGTTGAAAATTAATGAAACAAATATAAGAGGCAAAATCGGAAGGAAAAACAAAGTGGAAAAACCTCCTGGACCTTATTAAAATGCTAGTTCTAGTCATATTTGGTGAAAACTAGCTGATAATGTATAATGACCTATACAAGTTGAAAATTAATGAAAAAGTTACAAGGGGCATAATCGGAAAAAAAGTGGAAGAGCCTCCTAGACCTTATTGAAATGCTACTTCAAGTAGCTTTTCAAAAAGCTAGCTTATAGCCAACAAAACTAGGCTGTTTCATTAAGCTCAAAAAATAAGCTAACTTATATCTAACAAAACTCTGTATGTAGACAGGAAGCTTCAGGCCGACCTCACTTCAACACGACATGGAAGCATTACCTAATCCATCTGGCGAAACAAGCACGGACCTTCTACTTCGTCAACAGAAGCGCAATTGCTAGTAATAATCTCTACAAACTCTTAATCAAGCTTCTTAGATTATGTTTCTCTCAACTCTCTCTAGTTCTTGGCCTTAACATGATTAGACACCCGCCCCCGCCCTCGCCGGTGAAATACGTGTCTTTGTTAGATTGTGATCACGTAGGTAACAACGAAACAATCGAAACCCAAAACTTAGTTGACGAATTAAAGGACTTGATTACTTTAGATGGTGCCCTTAAACCTAAACCGGTTTTATCATATCAAGAAAACGCGTATAGGGTTGAAGAGATGATGAAGGATGAGTTTCCTGAAACGGGTGGGAAGTTGGATAGGCAAATACATGCTAACTTTGCGGGTTTTGTAGAAAATAGTAAGAGATCTTCATCGGTTGAATTGTGGGGGGTTGGTTCTTAGTTTGTGTTAAGATATGAAAGATCGGGTGGCATTGGAAGTTTCGGGTTTCTGGCTACTTTTTTTTAGTGAACACCAAGTATTGTTGTACTGTAATTGTATCATGTTATCTTGAACGGGTCGTTGATTAAAGTACTACGTAAATATAATGATGTCTTTCTGTTCTATAACGTATGCATGAATATTGATTACCGTCAAATGTTGTGTATTTGTCGTATCTTCGATATGGTCGAGAGACATTATCGTTTATATCGAATGTGATTATATATTATATCGTGTTACATGATGAAATAGTTATTTTCATGTTTATGAATGTTGCTCTAGATATTGTTTGCTCATAAAAGAATTTTGCTGATACATACATATAATATATATATATATATATATATATATATATATATATATAGAGAGAGAGAGAGAGAGAGAGAGAATCATGGGTAAAATCGTCATTTGCATATAACTATGATCTTTTCCTGAACTAAACACCCCTATTAATTCAATAGTGGTTTATATTCAAATTTGGATCATCTATTTTTAGGGTGTTTTTTTTTTCCTTTTTTCTTTTTGGTTCTCTTGCTATGTATGAACCTTGATAAGCCATTACCCAGCAAATGCTTTTTCGATTCATTTCAATCACATGTTTTGTTCTTTGATTTTTTAAAATATGTTAAAAAATTATTCATTTTGTAATAAACAATTAATAGAAAGTAATTTAATTATTTTATAATTATTTATAATTTGCTTTTATATATTATCTATAAAAAATAGAATCAATTCCATTATACTAAAGGGTAAAATTGTCATTTCTACCATCTCTATTTTTAATCTTACTGCAAAATCAGCTAGAACAATGACCAATAATCACAAGAAAAGAGCGAATTTATCACTATACCCATGTTGCAAACACAAATCGTACAAAACATAAAAGCAACATTTTCTTCTTCAAAAATTATTATGTAAAGGGTAAAATCGTAATTTTACATAACCTTGTGATCTCATTCTAGGATACTACCTAATAATCCTTTTCTATAACTATCATCCTATGCTGGTGCAAAATGGTAGAACAATAATCAAAGGTTAGGATAAAAGGAGTGAAAATTACCATTATAGCCATGCTCCGAAGGTTTTATAACCGTTAATACATTTTGTTGCGAATAGACATTCGAAGCTCGTTTTCGTCCAGCATCACATAGCTATCTTGGCTATATGATGTTTGTTAGTTTCGGCAGTTAAGTGGTTGCCTTTTGAGGAGGCCCGATAATACTCATCCCAAGATCTCGAGAAACGATGAAACAAGGTTTGCAAAAAGATCCAAAGATACATAAAGCGATCGGTTTCTTGATTTTCAGGCTCGGTTTCAGACGGGATGATCAATGGTTTTACCGTTGAATTTGGGTATGGTGGACTTTGGCCAATGCTTTCTTCATCCTTAGAGCATCTTAATAGAGAAAGTATGAGAGAGATGATGAAAATCTACAACTTTTTCCATATGTTCCAGCTTTTGGCCTCAAAATCGACATGGGCTCTAGGGATTTTCGAGAATAAGTCGTGGCTTACGAAACGTTTTATAAAGCATATTAGAAATAGATCGATGTTCGTGTTAATTTAGGCGTAAAACCCTTGTAAAATTTGTATTTATGGAGAGCTATCTTTGACCCCAAATTAAGAATAGAACTTACAATTTGAGAAGAAACCATTGTACCAACTCTCAGTAGTGACTAGTGACAAATATACCCTTCTGTATTTTATAATGATTTGTAATTGATATGTAACTGTGTAGCTTTACAAATCTTTTTAATTGGTATTATTTCCCTCCCACATTTGGAAAAAGTTTTGGAAGAATAATTAACATTATATTCCTTTTCTTTCCCTTCAAAGAAAGGCTCAATAGTTGCAATATAATGTGAGCCATGGTGTGACAGCTGTATCAAGCCTTACATACCACTGCGACAACGTGCCTTTTTTCAAGACGTGACATAGGGCGACAAACATATATATCATATATAGACTTATAGTGGAAGAATATTTTGCAACTCTAAAAAAGGTTGCAACCCTTGCAACCCACGTCTTAACCGTTGGATTCATGATCGACGGTTATTTTATTTTTCTGTTTTTTTAATTAAAAATATTGGGCCCCATATCTATTGTAACCGCCGATCATGAATCCGACGGTTAAGATATAGGTTGCAAATAAAGCAACCCCTAGACTTATATATACATATATGTTCTATATTTTATTTTCAATCAGATAATGATATGAAAAAAGTTTACATTCATGCATAAAAGAAAAAAACCATATAGATTATTAATTTATTATAATACAAATAATGTTTAATTTATAACTTATAAGAGTTATTTTACAACTTGGTTTTACTCGTCATTCCATGACATGTATTAATTCATGAGACTGTGAATGATATGATTATATAAATCTATTAAGATGTAAATCTAAAGTTACAAGCGTAAAATCACAAGCTAAAAATAATTTAAAAAAACTTAAAAATATTTTTTTTTCCTGAAAAAAGCAACGCTATAAGAAACGCACGCCACAGGTCACGAATTACAAAATACTACAGGTCTTATCGTAACAGCGGGGAGGTATCTTACATTGTATCGCGTCATGACGTCCTTTTTGGACGTTGTTACTAACAAGCAAGATATTTAAAAAAAACCAATATATTACAGAAGCCATGCATTACGGTGGGTGTCGCGGTCAGCCTTTTAGAACACCGGAAATACCAAAAAAGAAAAAACCAATTTTATGAAGCAGAAAAAAAATGTTTGCTTTCTAAACACATTTAGGTGCCATTTGTTTTTTAAGAGGTCTAAAGTCTTAAATCTTATTTTAGTTATGATTAATAAGAGGTTGTGTGTAAAAATGTCTAAACGATTCGGACTTAAGAGTTATTAAGAGGTTTTTTTTAAAAAACAAACAACCCCTTAATGTTATTTTGGATAATTATAAAGTTAAATGCACAAATATCAGAATTTGAATTAAAAATGTACCTATCAGACCCATATGACACTACAAATTAAGATATAAGAGTTCCAATGAGAACTGAGAACAATTTTGAACCTGTGAATGGATTGACTTTTTGATCTAACCGCTAAATAACGTGGACCTCAAAATGTTGACCGACAAAAAACACGGTCCAACCAAAAGGGTGTTAGCCTAGTGGTAAGGCATGTGGACTAGCTAGTCGCGGTCTCATGTTCGAACCCTGGGGGACGCATCCTGGAGGTACGGGGGCTTCGACCCCGGGCTGCATGCTTTAGCAGTCGGGCTTCGGCCCATATTGCCAGGGATTAGTCTGGGCCCAATGTGGTCTGGGATACCCTCTCCAAAAAAAAAAAAAAACACGGTCCATCTTCTATTTTGTCACCTTTACGAGCTTCTACATATCTTCTACTACTTTCACGTGTAAGAATTTGTTAAAATTTCAGTCATGGTGATAAAAATAAAAATAAGGAAATGGAGATAGTCGAAGGTTTGTTCTCACATTCTCACCAAAAAATTCACTCTCACACATACACAAACACACTCATATATATATATATATATATATATATATATAAATAAATAAATAAGGTGACTGATTTGAGAACCATAAAAATTTTGAGAATTAGAGAACACGTGTACTCATTGGTGCATATATGCTATTGAATTTCAATGCATACGTATATATCTTTGCTTAGTAACTATGCATTGTTGAATATATTCATTGACTAAATACATAGACTTGGGATTCTATGAGACCACATTTTTACACTTGAAACTTCAAGCAAAACACTATGATGGTAAAAACCTTCACAAAACACTGTGAAGGTAAAAACCTTCACAAAACACTGTGAAGGTTCGGATTTTTTTTTACCTTCACAGTGATTTGCTATGAAGTTTCAAGTGTAAAATCATGGTCTCACAGGTCTCACGGAAACAGATTGATCTCACGTGAACCCAATCCAAATACATATTTTGATGGATATATGCATCAACAAGTATACAGTTCTCAACTTTTTCGTGGTTCTCACATAAACCTGATCCTATATATAGAGACAAGTTCAGTTACGCACCTAACTTCCGTTGTGAACCAATGGACAAACAAGAAGGCTCCACATGTTCCAAACATTCACCGGACATTCATCATGAATGTTCTAAAAAAATCACATCCATTAAATGGGACTCATGACACGCTCTCGTTTGTCCCCCGACTCACAACAGAAGTTGAAAATTAAGGCCACAAAAACACTAACCTCTTTGTTAGTTGAAAACTTATGATTAAAATGGTCAGGAACTCAGGATGTCATAACTTCTACTCCAAAGGTTTTTTTCCCTACTTCAATCACTAAACCTCAGAAAATGGCAGAAAGAAATAATCAAGAGCAAGACTTGTAGAAAGAAAATTATAGACTCAAAACTTATATAAAAGGTAAAAAAAAAAACAAAACTTGACTAGAAACTTAACTGGCATCAAAGATTCATCCAAATGCCAGAAAACGCTGACCGACCGAATCCTAAACCCGAAACAGAAAAAACGGAAAACTGTACAAGGTCGTGTTGCTGTACCTCAAAAAACCGCGTCAAAAGTGACCTGGAATCGGGCTGGATTACCACTAGGCTTCGGATCAGAAGCATTAGCAAGTCCAGCAAGCAATCTAACAACATCTACAGTATCGTCAAGATAATACCTGGCTTTGCTCGGTTTCCTTCCGACTGTACAAGCGAATATCTCCGCACTTGAAACCGTGTTCATAATGCTTTCAAACATGTCTTCATCCGATCGATCATCGCCAATGCACGTCACGAAATCTAGAGCTTCTCCTTTTTCGATCATCGTAGAAAGAACCTTTTCTGCTACTAATCCTTTGCTCACGCCCTGCCAAATAATTTGCACAATTAGGGCTCGTGATATTTTATCATCTTTGGGTTGTTGTGTTCTTAATTTATAATACTTACGGTCCTACAGATGGATTTTTTTTTTGGGGGGCGGGGAGCACTACGACAAAATCGTCTTTAAAGGGACCCAAACATGACACAACAATTAAGCGTCATATGTAAAAGTGTCACAATAAGTTGATAAAGACGTTTTTGCGTGTCCTAACAAGTTTTTTTAGGAAAATTTTGAAATAAAGTGTCCTATTAGCTTTTCTGAATAAACTCAAGTCAAACTGCCTGTCTCACTATAAATGTCCACAATTGAAAGGACATACAATTTTAGGCATGCATAATTATTACAATTTTTTGTTAACCAAATGACATAAATACCCTTATTTAATTTCTCTCTCTTCACAACTCTTAAATATTTGTGCATTAATTAAGGGTAAATTTGAGAATTTGGTTAATTACTTTTGAAAGTAGACACTTATTTTGGGACAAATATAAATAGAAAGGTATTTTGGGACGGAGGAGTATAAAAATATCCTTCAAAACTTTCTTAATTGGTATATCATAGTTACAGACGGATGGAGGGAGGGAGGGGAGAGAGAGAGAGAGAGAGAGAGAGAGAGAGAGAGAGAGAGAGAGAGAGAAGCGCTACAAAATGGGCTCTATAGGGGCCCAAACATGTCTAAATAAACTTTTGTACACTACCAAACAATTATGCTTTCATATGTAAAGTGGTGCAATAAGTTGATAGAATGTTTTTGGATGTCCAAATAAGTTTTTTAAAACATTTCTAAAATAAAGTATCTTGTTAGCTTTTTTACGACACTTCTGAGATTTTTACACTTGTTTTATAAGACATATTTGCAAATAATGTAATATAAAAAGACTAATAAAACACTTTATTTCAAAAGTGTCCTGAAAAGCTTGTTATCACTTATCATGCCCAATCAACTTATTGCAAACTCTTGCGTACTACACATAATTATTTGGTCATATAAGCTCAAGTCGTATAATGCAGTCTATTAGGACATTTGGATATATTTGGCGTCCTATTATCCTATATAGCCATTTTGTTGTGGTGGAGGTAACAACAATGATGATACCTGAGGTTTGACTTCAACTATATGCCGGCCTCGTTTTACGACTGCGGGCTCGTTGGCAAGCACGTTTTCTAAATGAACCAACAACTCCTTAGCTTGACAAGAACCAAAGTCAGGGTCGGCGTCCTGATGGTGCCACACTAGACCACTTTCTTTGATCTCGACCGTGGAACCATCGGTCGCCTCTCTATAAAGTTCCATCACAGGTTCCGCGATCTCCTTCCACTCGAGCTCCATCGGCACAAGACCGGACTGCCAATCCGAAGTTCTACTCCACCTGCAAATGTAAGATCAGATAACATTACCATCACACATAAACAAAAGAAGGAACAGAAATGCCGGCGAAATTTCAAATGAGAACCATAAATATTTTAAGAACCTCGGTACTAGCTATATCATGAAATATTCACTATGAATAACATGATATTCATCCTGAATAGTTGGTTCTGTTTCCCAAAAGCTTTATGGTTCTCATTTGAACCCGGCCCTAGGGATGCTGGCGAAAGGCCAAATGAGAACCATAAATATTTTGAAAACCTAAGAACCAACTATATCATGAATTATTCACAACGAATAACATGATATTCATAATGAATAGTTGGTTCCAGTTTCCCAAAAAATATATGATTCTCATTTGAACCTGGCCCTAGCGATGTAGGCAGAAGTTCAAATGAGAACCATAATTATTTGAGAACCTAAGTACCAACTACATGATGAATAACATGATATTCATCATGAATAGTTGGTTCAAAATTCCTAAAAGATTTATGGTTCTCATTTTAACATGGCCCTAGGGATGTTGGTTCAGACGCAGACGCGCTAATACCTTATGAAATACCCATGTTCGGCAGCTAAACCTAGCCGCTCACACGGGGCAAGCCACTCGCTCAACGAATCTTTCCCTCTTCCGCTAACGATAAACAGAGTGTTTTTAGGGTCGTCACACAAAGTATTCAAAATAGTGATGAGTTTCGGGCTGGGAGTCTTCACAATAGACGAGTGAGGAACAAGGGTCCCGTCATAATCCAGAAATATAGCCCGTCTGTTTGACCGTCTATATGCCGAGACAATACAGTCAGGAGACAGTTTTCTAAAACCCGGAGATAGCGAAACAACTCTAAAACCCAACCCGAAACCGATACCCCAGCAACGCTTGTTATAATGATCTTTCGATGCTCTCTCTAAGTCCTGCATAAAGCTACGAGCCCAGTACGCCACGTTGTGAGAACTTACATACCGATAGTGTTTTGCATGCCTCAATTGCTTCTCGGATTCTTTCATAATAATAGCGGAATTTATAGCTACAGCAACTGATTCTATATCCCATGGGTTAACCCGTATCGCACCACTTAAAGACGGCGAACAGCCGACAAACTCGGACACAACCAACATGCTTGTACGAGGAGTCGTTTCGTCCGAACGAGGCGAGTGTTGCCTGCAAACGATATATTTATACGGTACCAAATTCATTCCATCTCGCACCGCATTCACGATGCAACAATCGGCCAAAGAATAATACGCAGATTTCTCGTAACGTGCAACTGGGCGGTCGATCAGAACAACCGGCTGGTAATCGGGTGAGCCGTAAGCCTCGTTGATCCTGTTTAAAATCAGATACGTTTCGCTCTTTGCTTCTTGGACATCTTTTCCGGAACTCCTTGCCGGGTTCACGATTTGGATCAAAACCAATTTATCGCGCAGAGCTGGATGCATCTGCAAGAGATATTCGAAGGCCAATAATTTAAGACTGATGCCTTTAAATATATCCATGTCATCAACCCCAACGATCAATTTTTTCCCCTTGAAACGTTCAGCGATCTCGTTCACTTTCCGCAACGTAATCGGAAGATTCAACACGGATTCAAGCTGTCCCATATGAATGCCCACAGGAAGAATTTTAATATAGACCGTGCGACCAAAGTAATCGAGTCCAATGTGTCCTCGTTTCGATTCATAATCGAGACCCATCATTCGACTGCAGCATGACAAGAAGTGACGCGCGTAATCAAAAGTATGGAATCCAATTAGATCACAGTTGAGGAGTCCTTTCAGAATTTCATCTCGTACAGGCAAAGTTCGATATATTTCCGATGATGGAAAAGGGCTATGGAGGAAGAAACCAAGCTTGACTCGATTACAACGATTCCTCAAGAACGTAGGTAGGATCATAAGATGATAATCATGAACCCAGATATAATCGTCCTCCGGGTTAGCAACTTCCATAACTTTATCCGCAAATATTTTATTTGCGGATACATAGGCCTTCCAGAGAACACGATCAAAGCGATCGGCGTGATCCGGGCACATGGGAAGCATGTAATGAAAGAGTGGCCACAGTTGGTGTTTACAGAAACCGCCATAAAACTTTTTATGAAGATCATGAGGAAGAAAAGTGGGAACACAATTATATTCATCCAGAAGTTTCTGAGCGACTTCCTCCTCTTCATTAACATCTACTTCGACCTTGAGCGAACCTATATAAACAACCTCGCTTTCGGGAGAAAACCCATCTCTTAATTGCCACAAGAGTGAATCCTCGTCAAAACTGAAGGTCAGTTTTAGAGTATCGGGATCGCGCTGAATATGCAAAGGTAACATATTCGCCACAATGATTTTTCTCTCACGACAACCAGATGAAGTGCTATCTGAATCCCCGTCGTTACCGTAGCGGTCTACACCAGCAATGATCCCAGGTATCGTCATCACTCGTGGAAGAGCTCTGGGAGTTTGAGGGATATCCAATAGCTTATCAGGGTCCAAATCCAAAATGTTTGCATAAGATTTTGAAGCCATGACTTGTAAAGTAGTATTGTTCAGATGATCTTACAGTGTTGATTATTAAAGACAAGTACGCTCCCAAAGAGAAATCTAGTTCAAGGATTTTCCTGCAAAGCAAATAAGAACAGATGTGTAGACGGTATTAATAAACAAGGAACCGGATATCCAATCATCCATACAGGGATGTCAAGAATCATCAACAAAATCGGAAAAAGGGGGGGAGGGAGAGAGAATTCTGATTCGTTGTGATGGTAGTGTAGCATGAGTCCATACAGATTGGGTGCACTGATAACAATGATATTAGAGAGAATTTTGATTGTTATTTCATAGAGTCACGCACATCATCGATATTAACTATCTGCTTCCTGTTTTGGCATCATAGTTTCCTTACTAGTTCCACGTCAAAGGAACTATTTAACATCAAAACTCTTTTCGGACGTAATTGTTTATACCACGTAAGTGGCTACCTTTGGTTGATTTCAATAACTAATTCACTCTTTCATCATTTTGCACTCTTAAAAAGGTAATTTGGCCCTTTCATCGGCATCACCTATTTGCTTAATGAACATAGTGCATGCCTGTAAGATTACGAAGCATTTCCTTCCTTACCGCTTTTTCTGTACCATATGAACATACAATTTAAAGATTTGCATGACCACACATTTTGTCCACCAATTGTGTTTATGAATTAACTCTTTTGATTTATTTTCTTCAATTCTTTTCTCTATATCCTTCTTGTGTTCCTCAGGGGCACATTTCAAATATCAGTAGTAGCAAAACATCTAAAGTTTTTCAATTAAGCACATACTTCATTGCACTATCGGAGAATGTTAAAGGTCATAATACAATCATGCTTTACCATATTCAACATGCTACTTCCCAGGCTTAATATGTCGTTCCAGCTGATCAAGTACTTGGTCATATACTAATCTGAACGGGTTCATGATAGAATATAGATGCAGATTCTGGTTACTAGATCCTTCCCTTAAAATCTATAAGCAGTTAATCTGAGAAACAAACACTAGAAGGGCAAAAATAGTGACTAAATCGTTTTTTTTTTTTCTTTTATCTTCAGAAATTCAATGTACAAATTAAGGAAGGATTTAACTTCTCGTGATCCCCTCAATTTCGACAACCTAACACTTTAAAATTTGTTTGTTTGCAACAAGTTTGAAAACTTAGTATTTTTGAAATGCAAAAATGATGATGATTTTGTTGTGAATTTAAGATCAAGTTTAACTCTATTTGTGGTTGTAACAAATAAATATGGCAACTAGTTCTTGAAAAGTGTAGAATTTGTCCTTCCTCATATCCAGAACATTTCTGATCAACCTTATTACGTCACAATAAACTCAAAAGCAATACGCATACGTGGTAGAGTCTGTAACTTAACTAGTAAAACAGAAGTAGACGTAAACAAAGAAAATTCACAACCCAAAAGTAACCATCTTCCCCCAAGTAAAATACATGATTACTGAAGTGGCTGGTAACATGGTATAGGGTGGGAAAAGGGGAAACTTCCAGGTTTCACCAAAAGCTTCACCTATCCGGTTGTGATCGACTTCCACTTCCACTTCCAAATCCTAATACCAACTACAAAAACCTTAGCTGACTTCTCCGATGGCATGCATCCAGCGCAAACAACTTTAAGCACAAAAGTCTTTAACTTATTTTAGAAATAAAATAAACTGAAAAAACAACTATAGCATCATAGAAAGCAGGATCTTTGTCATCAATCAATGATTCTGTCTAACATTCTTTGCAACATCCAGAAATTAACTTGCAGCAAAAACGTGTATTTGCATTACAAAGATGGTTATCTTTTATCTAGTCGTCACCATTTCCCTGAATGGTACCAGACAAATTACTTCTTCCTATCCGAAAAGAATACAACGATTTGACGTTCATGTCAATTCCTTGGTATCTAATTTCAATATTTTCAAGAACTAGTTGCTATATTCATTTATTACAACCACAAATAGAATTAAACTAGGTCTTAAATTCTCAACAAAATCATTATCAATTTTGCATTCAAACATACTAGGTTTCCAAACTTGTTGAGGGGATCACGTGAAGTTAAAACCTTTCTTAATTCGTATATTGAATTTCAGAAGATAAAAAGAAAAACCTATTTAGTCACTATTTTTTCCACTTCTAGCGTTTGTTTCTCGGATTAAGTGCTTATAGTTTCTCCAAAAATCTGAAACGAGAATGATTGCTTCACAGTTCACACTACCAAAACACACACACACACATACACACAACAGGCGTGATTATCATCCGAAAACAGAGTAAGAAACAGTTTCATTATAACCAAACTTTTCATCAGCATGTTCATGATCCAATCCATACCTAGCATCTATAAACCAATTGAATACACCTAAATTCTTTAACTAAACAATAGTAATCCATACCTAAAAACGCCGATCTTCTCATAAGCTAAAAAATCCTGCAATTTTCTGCAAAAATAGAGAGAAAACACAGTTCATCATCAACCGTCACACAAAACTAAACAATCATTTCCATAAAAACAAAGAACATCAAATTGAAATTAAGAACTACGCATAGATCACATAAATATTGAGATGCAAAAACATCAATTTCATATCGAACCTTTACTGTGAAATGATAAGTACAACCGTTGGTAACACAATGGACGGCCGGCACGGAGGTGAACGGTGTATCGCCGACGGCGAATGGCGGTGCCGATAGAGAGAGAAAGAGATGAGAGAGAGACTGTAATAGCGTGGGGGTTAATATTGAGAAGGGATGTAGAGAGAGAAAGGATAAAGTTGAGATTATACTTCACCATAGTTAACATTAAGAGCTCAACCATGGTTTAAGTATCGAGTTTATTATATGTCATTTTACTAAATTACCCTTTGCTTTACCAAGATATTTCCTTCATGCCATTATCGTTGTGATGAGATATTTGAGTAATTACGTTTTTAGTCCCTATGATTTGTTGAAAATTGCTATTTTTGTCCTTGTACTATTAAAATTAGGATTTATATCCCTGTTGTTTACATTTCATTGTTTTTTGGTCTTTATGATATACAATTTATTATTGTTATCCTTCTTGTAGTTTATAATTCTTTTTGTCCCTCATACTTAAAGGTGCTAACGAGCCTAGATGAATCGAGTGGCAGGTTATTCAAGATCAACTCGAAAAAATATTATGAACTCGAGCTCCTTGAGCTTTAATAACCTTTTAGCAGTAGGGTTCAAGCTATCCAGTTTTTCACAAAATAGGTATGATAGTAGTCAACTGTAGAAAACTAGTGCAGAAAACTAGTCAGAATTGGGCATGTCGTACTTGAGCTCGATACTCGTTTAGAGGCTCGAACTCGAGATCGATTAACTCGCTTATTGGCTCGATCTCTATAACTTTTTTACTTGATTTATAAAATTGCAGTTAGTAGATTATTTTTCTAAAAGGAAACGCATGTTATGAATTTAACTAGAATATTGTATAAATTAGTTTTAAATATTTTTTTAAATGTGAAATTTTAATAAAAATTTCACTCTAATTTGAAACAAATGGAATAAGATTTGTTTTTGATATTCATGTAATAAATAAATTTATCTTCTGGCCATGTTTTTTTTAATGAAAATTTATTTGTTGGATAAGATGGTCATGCATAAATAATCATTAAATGATTGTTAATTAATATTTATTAAATAATTAAGATGGGTTAGCCAATAAAAAATACTAATGATTATATATATTGGCATTGACCAAGCCTAAAACCAATGAGGATTAGACACCCATTAGTGATTAGAAAAATAATTGAGGATAAAATTTGGTTGACCATGCATTTTTTACAATTTTCTATACTATCTTTAATTTTTTTATAGCTTATTAGGAGATCTTTAATAGATTTTTGAAAATAAAGATTTTTGAGATCTTTAATTCAAGGGGTTCTTTATAACGTTTTTTAAATTTAGAAAGTATGAGAGATGGAAAATTTCTCTAAATTTAGATAATATTTGAAATTAAATGTTTAGAAAAGATAAATAATAATTTATGAATTATATTAAATATTTTAATAATATAACTAATATTTAGTCTCTACAAGAGATAAGTTGTTAGAGATTAACTCTAAATTTATCTTAGAGATTTTTTTATCTATGATTCTCGTGGGTAGGGTTGAGCATCGGGCGGGGCGGGTCAGGTCCATAAACCCTAAACCCGATCGGATATTCGGGTGGGAAGGGAGCCCCCGAAACCCGACCGAACACAGTTCGGGTGGTTCGGGTTCGGGTGGTTCGGTTCGGATGGGTCGGGTTTGGGCCTAATGTTCCAGTAAAGGTTCCCAATTTCCCATCTTCCCAAACAACGCATTCAACAGAAAAAGAAGCAGAAACTAAAATAAGAAGGAAAGTTGAAGCATGCAAGTGATGATTATGTTGGTATTTCCGTATTTGTTCCTATTCCCTTATACCCAAATAAAGCACATAAACAGATTTGGCCACAAGTTCTTTCCTAGACATACATGGTAACATGGAGATGTTATTTATCACATAAACAGATTTTTTCCCCAAATTGGATCATCAAAGAACAATTAATCAATGACCTTTTAGGCGGAGACGGTCCAGGCAGAGGCGGAGATCGTTCAGGTGAGGGGCGAGGCCGCGAGGGTGTCGGCTCAGATACGATCGAGAGTCGAGAGGGTTGAGAGTCGATGGCGATGGAATGCAGGAATTGAACGAAGGTCGATGGCGATGGAATGGTATGGAACGACGGTCCATCGATTACTCGATTTAGGTATTTAGGAATTATGATTTAGAATCAGATTTAGGTATTTAATAAAAAAAAAAGTGATTTTAAATATAATTCGGATATTCGGGTCGGGTCGGGTTGGGATTTGGGTACCCAGCCCGATCCTATATTATCCGATATTTAATTCGGTTCGGATAGTTTCGGGTTCGGATATTCGGGTTAGGAGATTTCCCCTTATTTTCGAGTCGGGTCGGATATTTCGGGTTGAGCGGGTTATGCTCACCCCTACTCGTGGGAGACGCTCTCAGTTTTTAGTGAATTGTCAACTATTAAATATTAACAAATTAACCACAAATTTGGCATAATATATAACTCTTGTAGGCAGATTCAGATCAAGAATTTTAACTTTTGTGGCTGTACCATAGCACACAACGATACAAACAATATATTTCTTAAGGACAGTGAAAAAACTACACTACATTAAGAAATTGTGGTTGCACAAATATAGCAACCCCTAAATCCACCACTACTTTAAGGGGATTAAAATTGGCAATGCTAATGGCACCCTTATTAATGTTAAAATCAGATCAATTCATGCATTGAGAATGTAAAAAGCAGGTTTTGATGTTGATGTGTGTGAGGAGAAACCCATTTATAAGGGTGTCATTAACAAAGTATAGGATGTCATTAGCCTCCCCCGATTAAAAAACCTATGTTAAATGAGATCCCATAATCAAAATATATTTCACACTGTTAAAAAATACATGTTTATCGTTTTATTATAAAAATATTTTTCTTGTTCACTTTTTATATATGTCCTAATGTCATTTCTTTTCCACGTTTTCTTTTTCTCTATGCCATCCAATATGAAGGAGATTGTAATTAAAAAAAATAGACATTATATGTATTTATTTTTTTTGAACGGCAAGTTAACACACGCACACATTCTCGGGATATCCGGGCTCCCACTTAAATGTTGAGGTTAAAGATGATACTAAAAAAAGATGATCGATGAAAATCAATCCAATTGTTGCTAGATAGTAGTAAAATGATGCTTGATAAAAATCTCGATAACTATGTTTTTTGCTTTTGTAAGTTCAGTTTTTTGACATTATTTTGTTGCATTAAGTATCAACGTATTTTTCCTTGCAATAGTATTTGGGAAGCACATGATGATTATTAAAGCTTCTATGATGACGATAATTCAACGATGTTCCAGTAATAAAAAGATTAAAATCCAACTTTATGTGTTTTATCATCGTAGGCTCGTAGCCATCGAGCTTGCGTCAAACACTCTTAACCACAAATCGATATCAAAGATAAATTTCATATTTGGTTTTTAATGAGTATTATTTTTCATTTGATAATTTACAATAAAATCTTATAATAATAATAATACATGTATTTGATTTTATATTATTTGGTCTAAGATTTCAAAAGGGATAATTAGTAGGTTTATTAAATGTCAATAAATGGTTTTAATTTTAATACCCCACCAAATCTAATAATATTGAGCATTGAAAGATGAGACTCTTTAACAACCAAATCCACTTCCCAAGCCGATATTAATAAAAATATGTAAATTACATAATTGCCTTTAATCCACTTTAAAAAGAATAAATAATTTTAATTTGTAGTTAAAAATACAACAAATCGTGATACGCAAAATATTTTTATTTGAAACAAGATTTCTTTAAAAGTTGTTTCTTAAATACTAACAATTATTGTGATACAACATGTTGATGAAATTGGTTTATAGGCATAATAGTTTTTTTTTCCATTTTCTTGATATTATTTTAGATATTGGATTAATAATTAATAATAATGTGAAAATGTATGGAACTCCTAAATTTACATTCAGAAAAAGCCATTAAAAAGAGAGGAAATTTCAAACACAGAGAAAAAATGGTCCAAGTATAAGTTGTGTTGGACTCTAAGCCTCTAAGAACATTTCCAATAGATTCTCTAAGGGGCGTTTGGTTCACAGAATCTGATGGAATCTGGTGGAATTGGAATGTTGAATTTTTTTTACCATATTTCATTCCCTTGTTTGATTCAAAGTTTTCAATGGAATGAAATCTTTCAATTCCATTAAATTCCATACATAAAGGATTTTTAACATTCCATCATAAAACATAAGTATTTCAATGGAATTGAATTTGTTATTTTCATAATACCAAAATTACTCTTACCCCAAACTAAACCCTACTGATATTGATTATCAGTAGACACCAACTATCTCTCTCCTCTCCTCTATCTCTCATCTCTCTCTCTCCTCCTCTCTCCTCTCTCTCCCTCGTTCTTCTTCTCTCTCCTCTCTCCCCTCTCTCTTCTCTCTCTCTCTCCTCTCTCCCTCTCCCTCTTTCGTCATCATTCGTGTACTAAAATAATCAAAACAATTTTAGTTTATAATTAAACTATTCAATGACTATTTCATTAAAATATTTTTTATTGAAAAAAATTAAAATAATCAAAAAGGGTATTTTGGTCATTTACCAAAATTTCATTCCAATTTTAAAGCTACAATTTGTGAACCAAATGGAAAAATTTCAATTCATTTAACATATTTCATTCCAATTCTGTCAACCAAACAGGTGGTCAAACCTGACAACATTCCATTACAATTTCTTCAAAATCAAATTCCTTTGACATATTTCATTCCATCAAAAAACATTATGCGAACCAAACGCCCCCTAAAATAAAAAAAATAATAACCTCGGACAATTTTTCAGATTCTCCAAAATAGAGAAAGTATAAAATAGTATCTACGTTTCTCCAAATTTAATGAAACACTCCATTTTATAAAATATTATTTTCTCTTTTGAACATTTAATTTAAAGGATTCTCATTGGCTGTAAAAACAAAATATTATTTTTTTTTCCTAATTAATCATTTTTTGATATTTTTCCAAATTTAGAAATTTTTCATCATATCTCTCATACTTTCTTTATTTTGGAGAAAGTTGTAGATAATCTATTGGAGAAAAAAATCTCCAAAATCTATATTTTTACGAAATTTGTTGGAAACGTCTAACATGTTCCCTCTAACAAAGATAAGACAAATACAAATTGTCCCAGAGTGTCAATAGGAAGCAAGGTGCATGAGGTGGCTAGATAGCTATAGATTGTCTAAGGCCCTGTTCGTTAGCAGCTTAATGGGCTAAATAAGGGATATGGCTTATTCGGTCAGTCATATCTGACAATTCGGTAAGGGCTTATTCGGTCAGCTAATGGCTGAAATGGTCAACTACAAAATTTAAGTCCTTATTACAAAGCCATTAAATATTTTTTAGTTTCCCTATCTACCCTCCCAAGTCCCAACTACTCACCTTAATTAAAACAAAACCTTACGTCTTTCTAATCCAGCCAACCTCTCTTTTTCTTCCATCGCTATCAAAAATTGAAGAACTGCAGGAGCCGCTACTCTGGAACGAAGCTCCACAGGTATTTTTCTCTCCATCGAGCTCTCTCACAACTACTGTGTACATCGATTTTCTGGGTTTAAACCCATCGATTTCGTGGTCTCTAAAGCCAGTAGCATCAATTTACACAGTAGCATCGATTTCACAGTAGCATCGATTTATGGTTCTGTGTGATTTTGTGGTTCTGTGCTACAGAACAGGGCATAGCATCGTTAATCTTTCTACGTTACGAACAATTTAGAGTTCAATTGTTTTTTGGGTCTTAGGTTGTTAGCCAATTTTCTGCTTAGTTTGATCTCGTTGAATTTGTGGTTGATTCAAGATTGTGTGGTTGATTCTGCAGTAGTTGAAATCATCGAGAATTGAGTTGGATGTGGTTTTTTGTGAAAGAATGCACATGGAATTCAAAAGATTTATATAAGAGAGAAAGAACATGGTGAACCAGGTTTGAAAGGATGTTGAACCACATTTTTCAGACAGTTGTTGTGGTTTACTTACGTATGTAGGTCAAGTTGTTTTTATTTAGAGATTTTTTTATAATTACTAGTCATGTATTCAATATTTTTATCAAACAAGTGTTTTATTCAGATAAAAATAAAGACTGGAGGTAAAATGGTCATTTCTGACATTCAGACCGTTTATTCATCATAATAATCGAACAACAACTTATCTGTTAACATACAGACAGCTATATTCATTCAAGTATTAACAGAAAACGAACCGAACAGCACCTAAGAGTGTCTAGCTCAAGAGTTATAAACTTTAACTCTGACATCATACAAGAATACGTGAAACCCATATTTACTTTTTAAAAAAATCACTTGAATATACGTAATTTTTATACAAGATTTTGCTTTAATTTAAAAACCAAAAACTAATGTACGATATCTAGCAAAAGTTTATTAGCATTTTTTAATATAAAGTTGGCCATAGTTGCTTGTGTTTATATATCTAAATACTTATTTATATTTGAACATATATAATAACTTATTTATAAAAAAGATTAATTAAAAAACTAGTTTATTATTTATAGAAAAAATGAAAAATAAAATGACAGCCAGATAATGGATGGATGTCTGTTTCCTCCCCACAAAACGTGTGAACACTAACCCATTTTTTCTTGGGTTGATAATTTAATGCTCCCGATAAATAAAATTATAAATTAACTTTAAAGTAAATTACAATATTACATAAATAACCCTCAAGTTTTTTCCTAGAACTTTCTTTTCCCCCAACTATCAAATATTTACAGTTACTACCTCTATTAGTACTTACTTCTTATGTTATATGAGAACTCGAAAGTCTAATATTAAAAAATATATATATATATATATATAATTTATTTGTTTATGATTGGGATCTGGTGAGAATTGTGAGAAAGGATTTCCACTCTTTGATGTACACTATGATGAAATGCACCGAGATCAATCCCCACATCAAGCACCTTAACTCTTCTTCTCACATGATTAAGAAATATCGTGTGAGAAGAAGAGTTAAAGTGAAAATTTTATAAGAGATATCGACCCTTTGTCACTTTTCAATTCAATCCCACCCCATGAGTCGTGCTGATACGGGAAATTTTTTTTTTGAACAGCAAAATTTTATAAAACTAGCAAAGAAGCTAGAAAAAAGAAACAATTACATCGAGGTAATGGCAAGAGAAGGATTAGTAAGTCAACCTACCCAATTAATAGACAAATTGCTACTGATACGGGAATTGACCACGTGCATCTTGGTGCGTCACATCCTAAATGTACATCAAATGGTAGAGATCCCTTAGTACTATTTTCACGATAACTTTCATTTTCACCGAAAACCATATATATATTGATGATTCGATAACTGTTTTGGTAAAATTAACCATCATGTCGCATAAAGTACATGCCACTCTACTTACTTCAGGGGCGTTACAGCACATCACAATTTAAGATCGTTTATCTCATCTAAACAGAAGACTTAAAACATTCATAGAACTAAAACAACTGTCACATGTTCAAATGTGAAAACTTAAAATTAATTACATTGTTTGACGTGATATAACCTAAACTTATTCCATAACAACTAGAAGCACGAGTCTCTACTTTGTATCATTGCTTTTACTGCATTTGACATTGACTGCCCTTGAGATACAAGCTACCAGTCGGCTCAACACTCAATGAATTCATGATTTATCATTATTCCTTACCAAACCATGAACCTACTAAGTTTTTTTTATTGAATAGCAGTGTTTATCAATGACACTCGTTTTTTAATGCGATAAAGGTAACGATAAGATGTAGTAGAGACATGCACTAGATGTTGCTACAAACCATGTTGAACCATGCCAATTATTAAGATTTTAACATTTAATTCAATTGTATGAACACTTTAAGCCATCAACTCCAACACATAGAGATATTTATAAACTTATGCACGATATTAAAGTAATGGAAATGACATCAAACTATTTGGAAAAGTAAGGTGCGATAGTCAGAGGCGGATTCTGAAAAAATTTCATATGGTGACACAGTTTGACTACCTATATATATATATATATATATATATATTTAAAAATAAAAGAGAGATATATAAAAAAAACAATAAATTTGATATTTGTGAAACTCGAATTTGGGACTTTAGTAAAAAAAAACAAGAGCATTTACCATATTAACCATTAAAGTTACTATATTAGTCATCAAAGTTTTGTGCTAATATTTCAGTTTCATAAATTATACGGTGGCACACAACAAAACAGTACAATGACACTCTTAAGAGTTAAGAAACGTAAGTTTTTCCCCCTTACGATGGAACAATGAAGCAATGACCTGTGCCATCGTATCATTCCATGTGGGTCTGATGCCCCTTGCGACAATTGATAAGTAACTAGTCAAAACAAGTAAATATTTGTAACATATTTATACATGTTGTTTTAGATTGAATTACGGTTAATCCATATATTTTATTTGAACTTTATAACCAATTACTATATTAATTATTATTTAAAAAATTATCTAATTTTTTAATCACTAAAATTGTTGGTCGGAAAAATTGGTTCAGAGACTACGAGTTTGGCGCAATAGATAATTGGATCTGTTTTTTTTTTTTAGAAATAATTGGATCTGGTTTTTGTAAGAGATATTTGGATATGGGTTAAATCCTATAAAAAGTAACTCTTTAATAAAATGAAATAAGAAAAAGACAACAAAATATTAGAAAGACAAAAATGCCCCTGAGCTAAACAGACTCTTTATAACGGCAGTTAGTCAGAGGGACCAAAAGTGAAGTAAAATGGCAACCACATGGACCAAAAGTGAAGTAAAATGGCAAGCACAGTGACAAAAAATGTAATTAGTTTAAAAGTGGGAAGGTTGATAGTGAGTAGCAACCACATGGACCAAAAGTGTAATTTACTCTAAACTTTATAAATATAGTAAACTACGATTTTCGTCCTTGTGGTTTGTTGTTTATAATCATTTTCGTCTCTGACTTTAAAAGTTGGTTTTTTGGTCATTGTGGTTTGCAATTACTTTCCTTTTCCGTCCATAAAACTTACAAATCACAAGGGCCAAAAAAACAATTTTAAAAGATCAGGGATGGAAATAGTTATAAACAATAAACCACAAGAACGAAAATAGTAATTTACTCTTATAAATTTTTTAAGTAAATAACTAAATTTATTTCTAGTTTACATTTTACAAAATATTTTTAAAATGAAAGCTCAACAGCAAATGGCATGGATGTAATTAAAATGAAAACTGGTGGCGTTTTTTTATTAGGAATTTCCAAAACAGGTAAGAGCAACCCTTGGGTCATACCATTTTCCACATCCACCCACTTCATTTCGTACGGACATTATTTTACTTCCGAAAAGTCCACGTGTCCCACCAATAACTAGGCCAACGAGGACCTCACGAGTTGTGGGTCCAATTTCCACGAATAATATCATGACACATCACTTGAAAGTCGTTTCAGGTCAACTTGTTTAGAATACCTTATGTCAGTTTTATGAAACATAAAGATTAGGCCCTTGATCTTTGGATAGAATGTCAAAACAATCCCCTTTACTTTAAAGCTCAAGTCTTTAGATCTTATGTTACGTTTTTAAATATAAGGGGTGTTTGACAGTTGTTGAATAGTTTGGTGCAGAATGATTAAGTGGTTAGAATAATTAAGAAACTTTTATGATATAGACATATAGTGATAATGAAGTACGGTTGTTTTTTAATTGTTCATAATGAAATTATGGCTCTTATTGGCTAAGGAAGGGGCATGATACAAAATCATTCAGAGGATTTTAGAACCATTAAGAGACAGACATTTTTTTGGCAAACAAGATTCACCTCTTAATGATTAAGATGTTGCCTTTTAATGAAACCCTTAAGAGGTAAACAAACAACCCTTAAATAATTAAAATATTGGATTGTTGTATTGGTAGTATTATTTGTGCTTACTTTTAAAACACATAAGGCATTGTTTGGCAAAAAAATATAGCTTATAAGCTAGTTTTTTTTTGTACATGTTTGGATAACCATAAACTAGCTTATAAACAAACTTATTGAAAAAATACTCCTAGACATTGTTTGACATAAAAAACTAGCTTATTAGTTTTCTTTTTTGTACATGTTTGGATGACCATAAACTAGCTTATAAGCTAGTTTATTGAAAAACTATTCATAATATCGTTTTGAAAAACTAGTTTATCAGCTACCACTTAGTTTATCAGCTAGTTTGCCAAACATATAGTTAAAAGCATCCACATATTATAAACTACCAATTGTTTATTCATCATGTTTTTTTTTTGGTTAACTATAAAACTTGGTAGTATATTTTTTATTTTAGAAAACCCTTTGAAATTATTATAACAGTAATAAAACATTAATTAAATGTTACATGTGTTTTGCTTTTGGATGTGTATATCAGTTGACAAAGGATTGATCGACTTTGCTCAAATATAGGTGTTTTAATACTGCCAAAACCATGAATTAAAAAAAAACATTTTGATCAATACATATTAAGGCATGCTTTGTTAGCAACTTAATGAGTTTAATGAGACTCACAACTTATTCGGTCAGCTATACATGATTGTTTGGTAAGTCTTAATGATATATGAAGTGACTTATTCAGTAACAAAAGGCCAATTTTTCTTTACAAACATGCCCCTCCCAATTAAAAAATACAATCCTTTCCATTCATGAAAAACTCTCTCAAACAAAAACATTCCCGATCTACACAGTCGAATTAATCTACACCGTCAACTTCAGTGGAAAACCAACCAAACTCACCCTTATCTTGTAAACAAACTAAATTTGTCTATCTTGGTTCAGTTTGTTAGGGGTTGTTTGTTTACTTATTAATAGTTTCATTAAGAGACAACATCTGAATCGTTAAGAGGTGAATCTTGTTTGGCAAAAAATAAGTTTGTTTTTTAATGGCTCAAAAACCCTATAAATGATTTTGTATATTGGGCGTCCCTTAACCATTCAGTGCCCTAATTTCATTTTGAACAATTACCAAACAAACATATTTTATTTTGCACTATATCATAAGAGTCTCTTAATCATTCTGCACCATATCATTTAGCAACCGCCAAACAGCCCCAAAGTCACAAAGAGATTAACCGACTTTGCTCAAATATAGGTGTTTTAATACTGCCAAACCATGAATTAAAATTTAAAAAATAAATGACCAATACATATTAAGGCATGATTGCTAAAAACTTAATGAGACTTACAACTTATTTGACACGACTGTTTGGTAGTGATTCAATGATATAGGAAGTGGCTTATTAAGTAACAGAAATCCAAATTTCTTCCCAAACATGTTTCTCCTAATCTAAAAACACAATCTTTTCATCTATGAAAAAACCTTTTACAAACAAAAATCTTCCTGTATGAACAGATTAATCTACCCAGACAACTTTAATGAAAAAACAATCAGACTTCCCCTTATCTTGAAAACAAATTAAGGTGTCATTTGTTTTTTAAGAGGTCTGAAATCTTATTTTACTTATGAATAATAAGAGGTGATGCTGAAGGTTGAAGTCTAAAATTTGAATCAACAAGGTTGTATGTTTCTATAATGTCCGGAGACGTCTTGAGAGAAATAAGAGCATATGAATTGAGGTGACGGTGAGAGGTTTTAAGAAATTAGGTCACCACTTCTTATTTCAGACGTATTTAAGAGTTAAGAGGTTATAAAAACTGGAAAGAAAAAAAAATCCAAATCTTAAAAGGTTTGAATGATTCAGACTTAAGAAACATTAAGAGCTTATTTAAAAAAAACAAACAACCCCTAAATCTGTCTAACTTGGTTCGGTTTGTTAGGGGGTGTTTGGTTCATGGATTTTGAAGGGATTGGAATGGATAATTCATTTGACCAAATTCCAATTCCTTTGTTTGTTTCACATATTGATTATGATGGATTTTTTTAAATTACATTGAATTCGACAAATCAAGAAATTCATCATTCTTTGCCTAAAGTGAAAGAAATTCAATCTAATTCCTATCAACCAAACGCGTGGTCAAATTCCATTATAATTCTTTAAAAGTCAAATCCCTTCAATGAATTTCAATTCCATCAAATTTCATTTTGCGAACCAAACACCCCCTTATGGGGCGTTTGGTTCACAGAATGTTTTTGGATGAAATGGAATCTGTCAAAAGAATTTGACTTTGAAGGAATTGGAATGAAATTTTATCAAGTTTGACCACTTGTTTGGTTGACAGAATTGGCATGAAATCTGTTAAATGAATTGGAATTTTTCTGTTTGGTTCACATATTGTAGCTTTAGAATTGGAATGGAATTTTGGTAAATGACCAAAATACCCTTTTTGTTTATTTTAATTTTTTTCAACAAAAATTACTCTAATGAAATAGTCATTAAATAGTTTAATTTTTAACTAAAATTGCTTTGATTATTTTAGCACATGAATGATGATGAGAGAGAGAGGGAGAGAGAGAGAGAGAGAGAGGAGAGAGAGGGAGAGGGGAGAGATAGAGGATAGAATGAGAGAGAGAGAGGAGAGAGAGGAAAGAGAGAGAGAGAGGAGAGTGAGTGAGAGAGGAAAAAGAGAGGGAGAGAGAGGGAAATAGGAGAGAGAGTGAGAGAGGATAGATTGAGAGAGAGAGGAGAGAGAGAAGAGAGAGGGAGAGAGAGAGAGAGGAGAGAGAGTTGGTGTGTGCTAATAATGTTGAACGGTAGTAGTGACCGGTGGCGGTGGTAGTGGTGGCCGGAGGTGGTGGTGGTGGTGGACGGTGTTGGTAGCCGGAGGTAGTGGTGGTCGGTAGTGGTCAATGGTGGCCGGAGGTGGTGGCCAGAGGTGGTCGATGGGTGGCCGGAGGTGGTGGTCGGTGTTGGTAGCCGAAGGTGGTGGTCAATGGTGGCCGGTGGTAGTGGCCGGAGGTGGTGGCCGATGGTGGTGGCCGGAGGTGGTGGTGCATATTAGGATGAGGGGCAATTTTGTCCAAAAAAAAATATGATATTCCATTCCAATGAAATACCACCTTCCCCTCAAGGAATGTTGAATTACTTTATTTGTGCAATTCATTGGAATTCAACATTCCAATTCCTTAAAAAGAATGAACCAAACAATGTAATGGAATCTGGTCAACGGAATTCAACATTCCAATTCCATCAGAATCTGCGAATCAAACGCCCCCTTAGTGTTTACAAGGACTTGTATTATACATTAAAGTTTATTTGGTTAAAAAATACAAATTGTATCAAACTCTAGGCGGTAAAATGGGACTAAATGGAAACAGTGTGATGTAAGTGGTTGGGGGTAGGGATAGGAGTAGGGGGGAGGGGTGGGTCTTCCGCGTCAACAGAGAACACGTGATTGACATGTGAGTAACAACTGGAAGTGGGACCCACGAGGGGAATATCAAGTTGGGATAGAATAGAAAGATATATATATAAAAGGGGAGGGGAGGGGGGGTAAATTAGTAAATATAGAAAATAAAAAGAAGTGGGTCCGACTTTATCCAAAAGAGCCGCATTTATCGGTGGTAGGTTCTGGAAAGAGGGGAGACAGAGAGGTGGCGTGTGTGAAATGAAGATGATATGGGTTGCGGATTGGGCTTCGTCCCTATCCGTTTATCTCATGTGGGCCCCACACTTACCAAAACCTAAATATATATATATATATATACATCATAATTGTTTTGAAAGAATATTTTGAAATAATTATAAATAATGATGAATATCATAAGATGATAACATCTCCAATGGAGGTTTTTATACCTATTTTTTACACTTTTTGGTGTTACTTAATTTCTAACTCATCAATTTAAAATTTTATCTAAAAGTTCACAATGGTAGTTCTTAGAGCATCTCCAACAGCATTGCTATAATAGAAAAAAATGACTTTTTCTTTGCTATTTCTCTCCAACAGATTTGCTAAAATAGAGAAAGGGCAAAAAATCTCTAAATATAGAGAATTCTCTATAATCCCTAAAGTAGAGAGAAAAACTATTATTTTAATCAATCCAACCAATAAGATTTAATTTTTAACATTTTATTTTAAGTTTTTTTAAAAAATGTATTGGGATGATAAATTATGGAATATTATAATAATATAAATAATGATTGATTCTCTGAAATAGAAAAGCTGTTGGAGGTAGAAAAAAATGTTTTTAGAGATTTTGACTTTCCATTCTCTATTTTAGAAAAAATTTAGAAATGTTGTTGGAGATGCTCTTATATGAACCTCATATCAATATCAATAATTATTATTTATTTATAAATAAATATCAAATATTTAATTTAACTATCAATAAAAATGAAGAATTTGTCATTTCACACAAACTTCATGGTAAGAACCTAGAAGACTTTAGCTTCTTATAAGAAATCTCCACAATGCTAGTTCTTATAAGTCATTGCAATTTTTGCTTATAAGAACCTTGCATTGAAGATGCTCTAATGATTAAATAACCGTTTGGTTTGTTTTTTTATTAAATTTTCTATGGATAAAATAATATATGTGAATTAACCTGTTTGTATAGATGGAGATTTTTTTTGGGTGAGAGGTTTTTGTAGGTGGAATGAACATGTTTTTTAAGCGGAAAATACAGGTTTGGAAACGATTTTATTGTAGACAGGTATGAAAATTTAATTCAAATTTAACTACAAAGATTGTGGCGTACTGATTAAGGCCCTGAGGATGTGATGGAATATCGTCCAGGGTTCGAATACAAATTTGACGAAAATTACACTTTCTCTCCTATTGTCGAAATTGTTCGAGCAAAGGTTTACTCAAAATCTCAATTTTCTCCATTTTGGGTAAAAGCTGTTGAAAATACTTTAATGATGAAGTATTTTATTATGGTTTAATCATGTCATGCATTTTTATTATGGTATATATATATATACATATATATATATATATATGTATTGCGATAATTACTTGTATACCTAAAAGTTAAAAAATTATAAGTAATTAAGAAATATATTAAATTAAACCAAATATTTTAATATTTTTACTATATTGTAGAAAGGAGATAAATGTAAAATATAGTGTTTGTGTATATGGATTGGGTTCCGGTGAGAAGTTGAGTTAACAGAGAGAAGTCTGAGAAGTGGTTATCAACCGTTTGATGAGAAATGAATGCATATTAGGATAAGATGTACCACATCAATTATCTTCTAAGCCACAATTTATAAGAGAGCTTGAGATTAAAAGAGATCAACGATTCAGATCCACTTGTCACGCTTCTCATCGTTAACTCAGCTTCTCACATGATCATTCGTCTTGTATAATGTATATATATATATATATATATATATATATATATATATATATATATATATATATATTAGAATTCCAGTAACTACTTGTATATAAGATGAAAACATAAATCACAAGGGTTGTGGCGTACTGGTTAATACCATGGGGATGTGGTGGAATATCTCATCTGCTCAGGTTCGAATCCAGGTATACACAACAATTGTGGCCACTAAGGGTGCGTTTGGTTTGCAGACTGGGTGGGACGGGACGGGACAGAAACTTACTGTCCCACGTTTGGCGTGACATGGGACAGAACAAAAATTCACTGTCCCACGTTTGGTGCGACATGGGACAGGGACAAGGACTGGACAGAGTGGGACAAAAAAGGGTATTTTCTTGTTCCACCGAAATAGGTGGAACAACATGGGACAAAAGTGAGACAGAAACTAAAAATCACTAATCTAACGTCATTTGATATATAATCCTAATATGGTATTAGTCTTAAGGCTCACCACTACCCATCACCGCCACTATCACCATCGACGGCCACCAGTAGCCACCGCCAACCACTGTTAACCACGTATGTCTATTTTTCCACCATAACAACCTCCTCCACCACCTCCACAACCATCGGCCATCGCCACCACCACCTATGGCCGTCACCACCATCGACGGCCACCGGTAGCCACCACAAACCATCGTCGACCACTTCCACCTCTTCCTCCACTACTACAACAACTTCCTCCACTATCGCCCATCGCCACCTCCACCGATCACCACCACCCATTGTCACCGCCACCACCGACGCTCACAGCCAACCACCGTCGCTCGTCGTCAACCACCGTCGGTGACCTCCGCCTCTTCCTCCACTACAATAACCTCTATTACCACTGTCCACTATTTTTCACATTTTTCACAACTACCGTATTTCACCGACCACACATCGCCTTTATCTTTACGTGTCGCTTCAACTATGCATCGGCCAATTCATTAAGATCTTCCAAATTGAACCAAAATATTATATTTTCTTTATATAAATCGGATTTTTTCGAACTACTATCAATTATTTCAGATTCTTCATTCAAATTTTCTACCATTGTTTTTGTAAGTATTTATATTTATGAAAATTGTGTAAAAAATAAAAATGTTTTTTAATTAAATTATTTAAAGATATACTTTATTTGTGTTATTTATAATTATTATTTGACATACAAAATCATCAAACAACTTTTAGGGAAACTTGTCCAGTTCTGTCCTATCCAGTCCTAGTCGTACCAAACACAAGACAGACAATTGTCTTGTCCAGTCCTGTCCAGTCCTAGCCTCTTGTCCTGTCCTGTCCTATCCAGTCCCGTCCAATCATGTCTGCATACCAAACGCTACCTAAGGTTTAATCATGGTTGATATCTTACAATCATAATTTGTCAATAGATTAGTTTAGGCATATCGTATCACATACTTCCAAAAAAAATGAAAACATATAAATAGTTCATTCAATTATTAATAAAAACATAATCACTAACAATTTTTGAATCAAACGCAGTAACTTGATTGATTGTAATTAATTAATATCAAAACTAATTAATTAATTCGAGTCTTATTATTATTTATACATGCTATACTCAATTTAGTATTAAAAAATATATAATAACCATTGTGTTTGTTTGACCATTTTTAGGTGGCATTTGACTTGTGTCGTGGTCCAAGTAAAGTGCCATTTTTTGGAATCTAGCAAAACTAAAGTATTTTGATGAATAAATATAAATATAAATATCAGAAGTGTAAAAACCTCAAATTAAAACAAATGGGAATCAAATTTAACGAATAACAACTACTTGTGACAATAAGAATATATATCACGTAACGAATAATAAAAATATACTATGGTTAAGTATATAAAACATGTGATATTTTAAAAGTAATTGAATACCTATTGTCAATGTCTATCCATATTAACATTTAACACAAAATGAACACATAAATAAATATGGTCAGGATAAGGGGAAATCGTTAAATAAATACAAAACTGAAACTTACGAAAAACGGATGAAAAATATATGGATATGGATGTCAAATTAACGATAAAACATATAATTTTTTTTTGTAATTTGTTTCGTTCGAATTTTAATCATATTTCGTATTTTTTTTCGATTTACAAAATAGGGGTGAGAGATTTTTTTAATTTAAAAATGAAGTTGTAACCGCTCCTTTAATCACATAATTTGTATCACTTAATCTAACGGTTGATAGAGTGTTTTTTGGTTTTCATTTATGTAATAACCCAAAACCAACAATTGCATAAACAAGGCATTATAACCCAAATGGTCCCAAAATATACCAAAATACATCATTCTCAACTCAAAGTTCGCAGTGGATAAACACATCTACAACTGAGATTTACAATAAGTCTAATGGTGAACTACAAGCCAATGCTTTCCATGCCTCTTCTACGGCATCACTTATTCTCTTTCCCCTTTGGATGAACTCCCAACTACACTCTTACCTGAAAATTGTTTTAAGTTTGAAAAACGATGGTTAGATCATAAGGTCTATTGAATTCTCTCTCAAAATACAGTTTAATAGTTCTTAAAATGACATATTATCAGCCATGAAGGCCCAACAATAACACATAGACATTTAACACAAAACACGGGTCTTTCACTACTACAGAAATAGGTATTTTAAACGATTGTTTTTGACATTTTTAAACGGTTTTACAACCGTTTGAAAGGGCACCGTTTGAAAAAGTCAGGAGTTTTTTTAAACGGTTTTTAAAAATAAAAGAATGCTTTAAAAAAGTCACATTTTTTAAACGGTTTAAAAACCGTTTAAAAGTAAAAGAATGCTATCTGCTACACATAGGACTCGATCTCGGAACCACAATCATGCAAACCCACAACACTTACCATTCCGCCACATCTTCTTCTTTGTTTATAGAAGTACCTTTAATTCTTTTATTCATTTTCTGTCCAGCTTTGTACTCCCAACTTCAACTTCAGATTCGGCCCAAATTTACTCCAAATTACCAAAAACTCAAAACACAAACATTGGAGATCTGTGTATTGGGTTTCCAGATCATCTTGAATCACTCAAATCGGAGATCGGACGAGTGAGATATGATCAAAACGACACAGTTGCGCAAATCTGTCAAAAATTATCGTTTTGTCCTTTTTTCGCTCTAAATTGTTCCGAACCTATCAAAATATAAAAATGCATTAATGTAGTTCGGTTTTACCCTAAATTTTTAAAGACCTTTTTAAACGGTTTTGTGATAGTGAAAATGTTTGAAAAAGTGTTTGGCCTTTTTAAACGGTTGTTTCTAGATAACCGTTTTAAAAAGATGTATGTATTTTAAACGGTTGTATGAAAAAACCGTGTAAAAAAGTTAGGCGGCTTTTTAAACGGTTTTGTTCAATTATATCCGTGTGAAATACGTATCCCTTTTTAAACGGTTTTTTATAACAACCGTTTAAAAAGGTTATATGATTTTTTTAAACGGTACTACAACCACATAACCGTTTAAAAAAAGTCTTAAAAAACACGGCCACCTTTTTAAACGGTTTTTTCGAATTTTTTTAAAATGCGTTTAATGTTCATAGCCAACCATCACCTCACCGTGATGTCCATAATCGGGGCCCCAATAGATCCCCATGGCCCCAGTATATGCCTATCCAATGTGTACATGAAACAAATTCAAGACACACGGTATAATATAACTCCAAGTGGATTTCGTGATCCTAAGGTACCCTAATCTCACTATGCAACCAAAAACCATCACCAAATCACTCATTTCATGATATGAAACACCTTAGTCAATGTATGCTCAATAGTAAGCAAGTTCGAGTAAACGTTTATCCATGCATCTATAATTGCAATTCATGTTAAAACGATAAAACCATGATTAGAGTTTAGAAATCATTTACAAGCATTCCACGTGCGAAAAAATGTTTAAGGGAACTCACCTGAGGTCCGATACACCTCCATGCGTCCTATAAGTCACACAGGGCCAAACCGAACACCTTGAAGATGAAGATATCCCAATAAGAGGGTCTCTATTTCTCTCAACTATTTTTCTCTCTCTATTAACTATTTTTCCCAAACGTAGGCAACAAGAATGAAAGAGATGAGAGGGTTTTTCTCTCTTTATTCCTCTTATTTAGCCCCAAGTCCCCGAAATCACCAAAATTGCATTTACACCCCCACATTTCCATAAAATCGGATTTTAAGGTTTAAGGTTATTACAATTTATATAATGTGTTTTCCTGAAACTCCCTCTACATACATACATACATACATGGATGGTTTATTTTGCAACACAGTAAAAGATTACAACTCGTGCAACTCTCATCTAAACCATTCATTTAACACATTTATTATCGATTATGTCAATGATTACTGGTTTCATGCAATAGTCTCACATGGAAAGCATAATTACATACACAACATGGATGCATACTGTTTCATGAAAGTACCACATTCATCCGATACATCGCATGAACCGTTATGTGCATTGACATTTGCTGCAGAAATTCGACAAAATTAGGTAAATCCATTTAGACAATCAATGATAATCAAAATGCAACGAGCTAAATGAATGGTTGCACGAGATTGTAACATTTTACTGGGTTGCAAAATAATCGTGACATATATATATATATATATATATATATATATATATATATATATATATATATATATATATATATATAGGGGTGATTCAGGGGAAAGACGAAGGATCGTGTAAGATTGAAGTTAATGTGATAAACGTGAGAAGTGGACCTGAATCGATGATCACTTTTAATCTCATGCCCTCCCATGAATTGCGCCCTTAGAAATGAATTGATCCGATGCATCTTGGTGCATCTCATTCTAATATGCGTCCATTTCCCATCCAACGATTGATAATCACTTCCCACGCTCCTCACTTTAACCTCGATTTCTCACCGAAACGCAACCCTCAAGGGAAAACCTTTATAAATAAAAAACCGAAAAACACTATATCAATTGTTGGATTAATTGATAAAATGGATGTGATTAAAAATGTAGTTACAAGTTTATTTTTAAATTAAAAAAATATCCTACCCCATATTTTTAAATCGAAAAAATACGAAATATGATCAAAGTTTGAGTGAAATAAATTTTAACGCCCCGATTTCCAAAGCGGGTGTCATGACTTTCTTTGATTTTAGGTACTACCAAGGCTTGCATGTGAACTAAATTGAACTTTATTTTTTCACGTCTTGCTATTACATCAAAGTTGAAACATCAGCGGAAACGTAACTTAATAACTTCTAATACTACAAATGTTGTTGTTGACTAAAATAGTACTAATTCATGCCATCCCTCTTTACTCGTTACCTTGATTGTGCCTTGCTTTTTTCCTTCGACTTCTTTCTTCAAACTTGATAATAAGCTTGATAGTAATTTATTATTTTTGGTATGTAACTAATGATAAACTTTGAACCACTTTTATAGAGGAATACATAACATTAACTACCCGTTGTTCTTGCTTTCAAAATTGTACTTTTATTTGACGTCTACTACTTAGAATAAGAGAATCTTGACACATCGTGCTTATAATTTGTCTTGTCGTGCTTCTAACTTTGATTTCTCATCACTTAGCTTGTCTTGTCATTTATAGTTTTGTTTTGTCGTGCTTCTAGCTTTGTTTTGTCGTGTATTTAGGTTTGATATCTCATGCTTTGCATTTTAAGCTACTTGCTATTGAAATATGATGATTTTAAATATGTATACTTGCTGGAATCTTTCGCATATTTAAACTTAACCATAACCCTTGCATTTAAAGCTTAATTTTCGATCATATTTTTTTCGTTAATTTGACATTCATATTCATATATTTTTTTTTCATTTGTTTTTTCGTGGTTTTCGGTTTTCTATTTATTTAATGTTATATGTAATATATGTGTTGTGTATGAATTGTATGATCCCTTATTTTTATTTTGACCTTTTTTAATACATCTAATTCATTTTATATTATATGTTATAAACAAATATATATATATATATATATATAATATTTTAAAGTAAATAAATTAATATTATCATTTTATTGTAAAATTTGGGACATGCGGCAGATTTTGCAACTCATTGGATGGCCCTCTTTGATGATGGATAATATATACTTTAGAATCCTATTTCTTTGAAGCCGACACTTTTGACTTTTATTACTTTATTTAAAAATAAAATAAAATAAATAATATTTAAGGTTAATATTAAAGATACTTAAATGTATCCTTATCTTCAAAAAGATTTGGGTATATCTACCAAAATCTCCAAAGTATCTACGTGGCTTGTATTTTGTATTCTATAAATAACGACCTTGAAATAATATATATATATATATATATATATGTATACATATATATATATATATACATATATATATATATATATTATTTCATTCAAAAAAAATACTATATTATTGTAAATAATTGATGATTACAAATTTCATGTCCAATCCCCCTATATAAACTCGAAATTGATATTAGGTTGGGTCGGATCAGTTTTAAAGCATCTTCAACAACTACGATGTAATAGTTTTTTTTTTAATGAATTAGAAGAGTTTTGTATCCCAACAACTACGCTATATCTTGCACAAGACTTGTGCTGTAGCGGTAATCACCTAAGGAGTTCATAGCGCTCAATCCGAGTTCGATTCCCTGCATTCGCAACTTTGTGGCCACTGGGTTTAACCTCAGGCATGTTTTCGCAGTCGATTTCTTTGCCAAGGGATTAGTCTGGGCTAAAGGCCCAGGATACCCTTTCAAAAAAAAAAACTACGCTATATCGTATAACGAAATAGAAAAAAAAAAGAGGAAATGAAAATCTCTAAATGTAGATGAATATCTAAAACTCTATATAGGAGATAGAAATAGTATTTTAATATTTTTTTCACCAATAAGATGTATTGAAAGTAAATGTTCTAAAGAGTGATATAATATTTTATTATTTGTATTAAATATTTTAATAATATAATTATGTGATAATTGTTAAAATAAAGAAGTTGGAGTTAAATGTAATTTTTTTAGAGATTTTTAGTTTTGATATTCTATTTTAGAAAACCGGTCGGTTGGTACTAGCCCAACCAAAAAGCCTAGGACCAATTTAGGTCCATTTACTTGTCCCGATCCCGACCCTGTTTTATGTTGGTGATTTTAGTGTCACCAGGCATTTAAGTGTAATTGGTTATAACACGAGTACTAATGGGTTTCAAACTATGATCTAATACAAGTTAGGTGGTGCGGAGTGCACACTTGTTATAAGACGAGTTTGATCCCGGACACGATGAAATGGCGGGAGGGTCAAGACTTTTCGAAGATCCGAAGAGTCCGTCCGAGATCCGAAGTTTATTGGGTCTGGCGGGATACTACAGGAGATTTATCCAAGACTTTTCGAAGATCGCTTCTTCCTTGACAGTTCTGACTCGGAAGAATGTGAAGTTTGAATGGACTGAAACCCAAGAGAAGGCGTTCCGGATTCTTCAAAAGAAGTTGTGTGAAGCTCCGATCTTGACTTTGCCTGAAGGGTCGGAAGATTTCGTGGTAATGGGGTTGGGTTGTGTATTGATGCAACGAGGCAAGGTAATCGCTTATGCCTCGAGGCAACTTAAAATACACGAGCAGAATTATCCAACTCATGATTTGGGGTTAGCGGCGGTGGTATTCGCTTTGAAGCTTTGGCGACACTACCTCTACGGCACGAAATGCACTCTTTACACGGATCACAAGAGCCTGAAGTATGTCTTTGACCAGAAAGAGTTGAATATGAGGCAAAGGCGGTGGCTCGAGTTGCTTAAAGATTACGACTGTGAATTGTTTTACCATCCCGGTAAGGCGAACGTGGTGGCTGATACGCTAAGTCGGAAGGACTATAGCGGGAGTATTCGGACTACCCATTCGAGAATCGAGCTAGTGTCTAGTCTTGTTGAGAAGATCAAGACATCGCAGGTGGAAGCACTGTTGGAAGAAAATCTCAAAGAGGAAGTCATGACAAAACAACATTTGCTATTAACGGAAGATAGCCGTGGAGTGAAACTGTTCAACGGTCGTGTGTGGGTGCCCAAGATTGGGGGAAACCGGGAGCTGTTGCTGGAAGATGCACACAAGTCCAAGTATTCCATTCATCCGGGAAGTACAAAGATGTACAGGGACTTGAATTTGCACTATTGGTGGCCGGTGATGAAACTTGACGTAGCACGTTACGTTGAGCGTTGTGTGACGTGTTCGCAAGTTAAGGCCGAACATCAACGACCGTACGGGAGTCTTCAGTCTTTAGAGATTCCCGAGTGGAAGTGGGAGCATATCACCATGGACTTCGTGACGAAGTTGCCTAAAACTCTTCAGGGACACGATACCATCTGGGTGATAGTGGATAGGTTGACAAAGAGCGCTCACTTTTTGCCTATGCGCAAGACTTTACCGATGGATAAGTTGGCAAAACTTTATATCGATGAGGTGGTCTCAAGGCATGGTGTACCATTGTCGATCGTGTCGGATCGCGACAGTCGGTTCACTTCGAACTTCTGGGATGGGTTTCAGAAAGAGCTTGGTACGCGAGTAAAGTTAAGTACGGCTTACCATCCACATACCGACGGGCAGAGCGAACGGACGATCCAAACCTTGGAAGACATGTTGAGGTCTTGTGTCATCGATTTCGGGGGTAGTTGGGACTCTCACCTGCCTTTGGTGGAGTTTGCTTACAACAATAGCTACCACTCGAGTATCGGGATGGCACCTTTTGAAGCATTGTATGGGCGAAAGTGTCGGACTCCCGTGTGTTGGCTTGAAACGGGAGAGAAGCAGTTTGTCGGGCCTGAAATCGTGCAAGAGACTGCCGATAAGGTCAAGTGCATTCGTGAAAGAATGAAAGCGGCTCAGGATCATCAGAAAAGCTATGCCGATAAGAAGAGGCGACCGATGGAATTCCAAGTAGGCGACCGCGTTATGGTTAAGGTATCGTCATGGAAGGGCATTATACGGTTCGGAAAACGTGGGAAGCTGAGTCCCCGTTTCCTCGGACCTTTCAAAGTACTTAAGCGAGTGGGTTTGCAAGACTACCAGTTGGAACTGCCACCGGAGTTGAGCATAATACACAACACGTTTCATGTTTGCTACCTCCGGAAATGTTTGGCGGTAGAAGACAGCGTCATTACCCTTTCAGAGTTAAGGGTAGACGAGGGAAACCGTTGTGTGGAAGAACCCGACGCCATCTTAGAGAGAAAGTCTAAGAAGTTGCGTCACAAAGAAGTCACTTTGGTCAAGGTGAAGTGGAAGCATCACCGAGGAGCTAATGTGACTTGGGAAGTTGAGGAGGATATGAAGCGTAGATATCCTCATCTCTTTGTATAGTTGGATTTCGGGGACGAAATCATTCCCAAGTTGGGGAGGATTGTAACACCCTGAATTTTGGGATTGGGTGAGAAGTTGACCTTTACCCAAAGTTCAAGGGGGTAAAATGTAACTTGTGTTATATAAATACAAATCAAATCTGAGATATTTTCTAAATATCTCATTTGATCTGATTCGTGTTTGAGAAGCCAGAGAGAAGAAAAGAGCAGGAGAAAGCAGTGTTAGGTGGTTGATCGTTTCGGGCAAATCGAGGTACGAATCTAGCTTAATGCTTTGATCTGAATGCTTTTAGTCGTGTAGAATCTCGTTGTAAAGGTTTTAAACCGTTACATTTTGAGATCTGAGTATTTCTCATTTTTGGATCTGGGTCTGCGTCGAACTGTTCTTGATGAACAAGACGACCGGATGAGCAAAGGACCGGATGAGCGTTCGACCGGAAGTCCTTTGACCGGATGAGCGTTCGACCGGTATCCTTCGACCGGTGGGTTGTGTTCGACCGGTACCCCTTCGACCGGAACCCGTTTGACCGGTATGGGTTTGACCGGAGTGTTGTCTTCGACCGGTAGTCTTTCGACCGGAGTGTAGTCTTTCGACCGGTATTTGCCTTTCTGACCGGATTAGGTTCTGTTAGTTGTAGCTTCTGTTATTTTGAGTTCTATGTCAGGAAGCGGGAGAGTTATCTGTGTTTTTGACTTACCGATTCTTTCGGTGTTGTCATAGGTAGCCCTCGTTAAGAAGAAGGAAACAGAGGTGAGTTCCTACTATCATTTTAAACTTTACACATATCAAAAGTTACCTTTTGGATCTTATCTTGTTAAAGTAAAATGATGTTTTACTTGCACGTTATGCGATTATGCGAAAAGAATATTAAAGAGCTTCTTTTAATGATTTTCCTTCTTACCAGGAGTTGAACTGGAAATAACATTTGTTTATAAAATGTATTTATGCCATATGTTTATTTATGGTTGGTCACATATGTTGTTGTGACGAGTCTGTACCATTACTAGTGGATCCCTAGGTTTTGAGTCGACCGTATTGTTGGGATGTTATATTCCCCAAATTTGTAACTATGGATCACATGTTCCTCGGGGGCAACTTGGTACGGTTATGTGAGGCCGGATACTAGCCATGGTTCATAGTGATCCTAGCGAAGGAGTATACATTGGTTTTGCGCTTGGGGCTTGATCTCACGTTGAAGCATGGACTTTTGTGTTCGTATCCGCGGACTCCAATTGTTTAGCTCGTAACTCGGATTTTTGGCCTACTTTGTGTTACGCCACAATCCTTGGTAAAATGTTTTATTGTCGGTCCTTTTATGACATGTTTATAACGGAAAATCCCGGTTGTGGCAAAAGGCTTAAATTGTAAATTTAACCTCTTTGGAAATATTATCTTATGATACAAATGTTTATATCTTTTGAGCTTTATAAACTGTATGTTCTCACCAGGCTTTAAGTCTGACACTTTTTCTCAAATGGTATGTGTAACAGGTTTCCATTAGCGTTGGGTTGCCGGGGTTTTTGGAGAGACGAGTTTTGAGTCTCGAGGTTTTTGGAGATATTTAGTATTGTATCTGGGCATTTGTTAAGTCCCATTCTTTTGATGAATTGTGGTCTGTCAACTGATGAAATCTTGATATAGGAATCTAGATTAGTTTGTTGATGAACCCTTTATCTGTTCAGGTTTTGTAAAGTTTTAAGGACTGATCCCATTTATGGGAAGTTAATTGCAATACTTCCGTCTTGTTGCCAGGATTCCAAGTTTTATTTTACTCTGATTTTTGAGGTGTTACATCCGTAATGGAACAATATAATGAAATCATTCGTATCTTGGGTCAATTTACACTCCACAACATGCATATGGATGAATCTATTGCTGTGTCGAGTGTGATTGACAAACTGCCACCTTCTTGGAAAGATTTTAAGCATAACTTGAAACATCATGCGCATCGAATAATCTCTTCGGGTGCAAGAAAATGACAAATCCAAGGGGAAAATTGAATATGGACAGCCCTCTGTCCACATGGTGGAGGAGAAGAAAACCAACTCCGACAATAACGGAAAAGGCAAGAAACGTAAGTTTGATGGACCCAACAAATCCGTTAAAAGGAAAAAGGATTTGGTGTGTTGGAGATGCAACAAGGTGGGTCATCACAAACGTGATTGTCGGGTGAAATTGAACAATAATGGTGTTGGTTAGAGTGGAAGTGGATCGGGGTCTAATGATCGCGATCAAGTGAAAGGAGGTCAGTTTTTGACTAACTTTGATAATTCTGTCCAAAATTATGTTTCACTCATACATGAGTCGTTTTATGTGCAGGATGATGATTGTGCATGGTGGATCGACTCGGGAGCGACAAGCCATATTTGCAAGGATCGTCGGTGGTTCGAGAAATTGACACCGGTTGAAGACGGTTCGGTGTTGAATATGGGAAACGAGTCGAGTGCACAAGTTTTGTGGAGTTGGAGTAGTTAATTTATATTTTTCTTCTGGAAATGCACTTAAATTGTTTGATGTTTTGTTTGTGCCTATAATTCGTAAGAACTTAGTAAGTGGTAGTTGTTTGAATAATCTTGGATTTAAACAAGTATTTGAATCGAATAGGTTTATCCTATCTCGAGGTGGCCATTTTATTGGTTTTGGTTATTTGTGTGATCGCATGTTTTGCTTAAATGTGGTTAATAAAATTTTATGTTCTGAAAATTCTGCTTTTATATCGTCATCGTCTTCTTCTAAAATTGTTGATTCAATGTTATGGCATGCTAGATTGGGGCATGTGAATTTTAGAAGGATGCATGAAATGTCAAAAGATGGATTAATTCCAGCCTTTGACATTAATGCGGAGAGGTGCCAAACTTGCATGCTCACAAAAGTTACAAAACAACCTTTTCCGACCGTTAAACGGAATACGGATGTTTTGGAGCTTGTACACAGTGATCTGTGTGATTTCCACTCCACTCCTTTCTTGGGGAATAAGAAGTATGTTGTCACTTTTATTGACGACAATACTCGGTTTTGTTATGTATATCTTTTGCATGCAAAAGATGAAGCCTTAGAAAAGTTTAAAATTTACAAAACCGAAGTCGAACTACAATTGGGTAATTCGATTAAATGTCTTAGAACTGGTCGTGGAGGGGAATATATGGATCCCCAATATTTTCAATCAGTTGGTATCATCCATGAGACAACGGCACCATACACACCTCAACAAAACGGGGTTTCCGAACGTAAAAATCGAGTTTTAAAGGAAATGGTAAACTCGATGCTTTCTTGCTCGGGATTGAGTGATGGATTTTGGGGAGAGGCCATGTTAACGGCCTGTTATGTTTTGAATAGAGTTCCAAATAAAAGGAACAAAAGAACCCCATATGAACTTTGGTTCAAGAAAACTCCGAATTTGAATTATTTTCGAATTTGGGGTTGTCGGGATGTTGTAAAACTACCCGAACCCAAAAGGAAAACGTTGGGTGAACGTGGAATTGATTGTATATTCATTGGATATGCAGAAAATTCCAAGGCTTATAGGTTCTACGTAATCGAACCTAATTGTTGGTCCCAAATAACAGTAAGTAAATAAAAGAAGTATTGTAGAAGGGGGGGTTGAATACAATACACACAATTTTTTCACTTAATTTAATTCTTATTGATTTGAAATCAAGAATTACACATAGAAAACTTTTGATTGTTGCGGAAGAGAATAGATGAAATCTATTCAAACAATCTTACACAAAGAGAAATGAAGAACAATTGTAAAACACTTAGAAAACAATAAGAACTTCTTAGAGAGAGAATGCCAGTGCACTTAGAGAGCTTGAATGCTTGAGAGCTGGTGATCTTGCATGTTGAACCATCCTCCATATTTATAGTGCCTCATGCATTAAATGCATGGGACACCTGTTGAGCAAAGGATGGACACAGGTCTTCAGCAAGGTACAGGATGTACCTTTTGTCTTGAGGTGTTTTGGCTTGAAGTGTTGACCTGCAGAAGGATGGTAGAGACCTTTCCTTAAAATGGTGTAGTAGACAAAACTTACTTTATCTGATCTCCAGATTAGGTCCACGTCAATGCAAGATATCACGATATACTTTGTCAGATAAGTATAATGTGTTAGAAGGAAATCTTCAGGCATCTTCGGCTCCTGAAGATGTGAGAACATCTTCAGCTTCTAGGGAGAGGTCATCGGCTGCCGAAGGCTTGAGAGATCTTTGGATTTTCCCGAAGATGTGAGATCTTCGGATTTTCCCGAAGATGTGAGATCTTCGGATTTTCCCGAAGATGTGTGATTGACACCATCCTGGCTGATGGTGTTGAACACTTGGGCATGCTTGGCTTTAGGCTTAGGAGACTATCTTCAATCCGCTTTGAGAGATGTACTCCTACTTTGTCTTCTTCGGCTGATCTTCGACTTCACCGAACATTTGTATAGAAACCAAGCTGCTAAAAGAACCTCAAACATATTCTAAGTAGGATGATATAAGATGGAAGATCAGGAGGTCATCTTCAAATCTTCAGATGACCCAACAATCTCCCCCTATTTGATGATGACATCCATACTAAAGAATGAAACAAAGAGTATACTGAATAAATTCATTTTGACCCGTATTTACTCTTTTTGGGTTCTTTTCACATAGATTTTTTTTTTTTTTTTAAGGATTTATAAGAATATTCGACATTTACAAAAGAATAAAAGAATGAAGTATATTTGTACAAACTAAATAAAGGAAATGCACTTGTATTAAATATCACTTAGCAAAACAACGGTTACAAGTACATTAGAAAGGTAAAAAGATTTAGAGAAGAACCTCATTCTTTCTTCTGTCTTTTGTGGAGCTCAGCAAGAATATCCCGACGGAAGAGAGAACCTTCATAACTTATGGGGATAAGAGATAGGATAGCAACCAGAAATTTGGTGTCAGCAATGGGGATCTCCTTATGTCTGAAGAACATGGGAGTTTCCTTTTCATTAAGGAAAAAGACTCATTTGGTTGGCCTAAACACTACAGTACCAGTAGTGCCTGAAATACGGGTCGGACACGGACCACCTGGAGTCTTCAGATTTAGATTCTTTATATCAGGAATCATTCCCTTGGCAACCATGTCCTTGAAGAGGTTTTGTGTGACAGAAGAGGAGAGTTGTGGAGAGGAGGAGAGACACATCTTTTTGAGACATTGAACTTGAGCTTCTTCTTCAGGAGAATGCTTATAATCTTTTGCAATGTCTTTCATTTTTTCAAGAAGACGATTGATGGTCTTCTTGGCCAAAACTTTGTGCCTACTAAGAGATTTAGATAAGAGTTCAGAGAGTTCGTACCATTCAGAGAGTCCATAGTCTTCAAGATCGCTGAATTTGGTGGAGTGATGACTTTTGTCTTCTCTAATGATTAACATCCGAACCTCATCTGAGCATTTGGTGGTGCCAAGCTTTATTTCAACAATTTTAGACTTCAACTTTCTTTCCATTAAAGTATTTCGGTACCAAGGGATGTCATGAGAATCAAGCTTAGCTTTAGAAAGGCCAAAGTCAGAGGTGACTTTGTTTGGTGGTTGAAGTTTGAGCCTATCAGCTTCAGAAACAAAAGCCTTTAGAGAAGCAGACTTTTGTTGATGAGATAAAAAGGCCTCTTCATCTGGAGATAGCTTGCTCTTTCCTTTGTCTCTGCTTTGTCTAGTATGCTCCCCCTCAGTTGGAGCATTGGTGATGGGAGTGGGACCCTGACAGTCGCTGTCTGAAGGAGTGGGAACTGTCTCTTTCTCTCCCTCAGCGACTGACGGGGGAGCAACCAACACAGAATCAACCTTTTGATGAAGAGACTGCAAGGACTCAAGAATTTGAGTAGTGATGGCCCGATGAGACTCCGAAGCCGCTTGAAGCCTACGAACCTCCTCATCACGAGCACTAGAGGCTGCTTGAAGAGCAGTGACCAAGGCAGTGAGGTGCTGATTGGAGGTCTCAAGAGATAACAGTTTGTCACAAGTGACTTTGACAAGAGAGCCCATAATGGTCTGATGTTCACGAAACTGAGCACCAATGAGGCGGTGCTGTCGGTTGGCTTCCTGAATATCGGCCAGAACCTCTGGGGGAATGATGGGAGCAGAAGTAGAAGTGTCCCGCACAGTAGAAGTAGAAGGAATTGGGGAAGGTGACACCTGCTCGTTTCCCTGTTGCAAATAAGCTAAAAATTGTGAAATACCCTACACACTGGCCTTTGGTAAGACCCGTGTTTCACCGGGCGGTGCATAAGCATCGACCAAAAATTGGTCGGGTGACAGGCCGTGCAGTGAGAAAGCAGATCATTGGTCCGGGGAGAAGACCAAGTCATCCTCATCCACCAAGGAGAGAGTGGAAGAGGGAAGTTGTGGGTCCCCAAATATTTCAGTTGCATCCTTTTGGGAGGATACAAAGGTGGTGGCAGTGGGTATGTCGGAATCCCCGGTCCCGGATGGGAAAATATCAACATCCATCGATTGTGAAGAATCGGAGGATGGAGTATGTGGGATGGCCCTATAAAACTTCCTCTTTCTTTTGGGAGAAGAGGAAGGGGAAGAGGTAGAGTGTCGCCGCTTGGAGGTGGTGGTGGTGACCTGGGTAACCACCGAAGGTCCGTTCGGTGGTATGGCCGTTTGGGCAAGTGCGGCGGTGTCGGTAGCTGAGGATGAGAGAGTGCTAGCCGACGTCACAATAGGTGAGGGGGAAGGGGCCACTACAGAGGAGAGACCTTTGGACACCGGAGTGTCCTTAGCATCTCCCCACTGTAGATTGGGAGAAGTAAGGAAAGAGATCATACCTGGTAATAAGGGACTGTCAGTTGCCAAAGGCCCCTTATGAAGAAGGGGTCTAGTCATAATTGGAGCCTTATAGTCGAAGGTGATGCTATGAGAGGCATCAATGGCAGCAGCCAACTTGTGATAAATGATGAGCCATATAAATCGAGGAAAAGCGACATGGGACCGCTTTGGAGGAGTGATGACACTCACTATCTCACGGAAGAAGTACCGCGCAAAATCAATCTTTCGTTGAAAGATAAGAGAATGTGCCAGTTGGGTGATGTAAGAGGGACATTGATCATGGCCACCAGTTTTCTTGCTAAAACATAAAATAACATGAGAGAAGAAGAAATGCCAGATACCTCCCATGTTTTTGCGAAGCAGCGTGCCTGGACTCCTGTCATGTTCGCCACAGATATAGTTCAGGGCGGCAACAACCTCCTCATGCTCATTGCCAAGGGGGAATTTGTCATAGGGGGAGTAGATAGGAAGATGAAGTGCCGAACGAACATCTTCAACCCCAAAAGTGAGATCCGGTGAAGCGGGGTCGGAGAGAATGGAAGCCGTCACCTTCTCAGATATAGCATCATAGACACAAGTAAGCCAAAAATTGCCAATAAGTAATGTGCTTATTTTTGGTGGGTTGTGTGTCAAGGCATAGTGAAGAGGAGACTTCATGAGGAAGGAAGCAATTGGGTCAAACTCACTGTGTTTGGGATCACTCTCTAATCGTGCAACATGATTGCATGGGTTGAAAATTAGATCTGCATGAGTGGTAGGAGAAGTGACCACATTTTTCTTGACAACCTTTGGAGAAGATGAGGAAGCCATAAAAAAATAGAGGATGTGTGTGAGAGAAAAGGATGAGTGAAGAAGGGATGGTGGAAAAGGTAAGGGAAAGGGTGATATTTATAGTGGAAATAGGAGGGAAAGAGAAAAGGAAGGGATTTAAAAAGGGTAGGGTAAAGAGGGTAGGAAATAATAGGGAGGGTTGTGTAAGTATGGTAAGGAGGGGAAAGGTGATAGAAAGGGGGAGGATATGTATGGGGAAAGGAGAGGAGTGTAAGAAAAAAAAGGAGATAAGGAAGGAAGAAGGGGAAAGGTAGGATGTTGGGAGAAGAAAGGATGGGATGGTTGGGTGAAAGTCTTGGAAAAGAAGAAAAAAATAAAAAATAAAAAATAAGTATGGAGTGGTAGGATGAGAAGAGAAGTAGGAGGTGTAAGAAAAAGGAGGGATGGGATGGGATGGGTAGGTTAGGAGATGTACACTCTTGGGAAGAAGGAAATAAAAGAAAGAAAAGGACAAAAATGAAAGGGTGGGGGGGGGGGGAGAAAGGACAAAAATGAAAGGGTAGGGGGGGTATTTCGGTTTTGGAGAAAAAAAAATGGAGGGATAAGGGGGATGGGGTGTTGGCCGAGAAAAAAATGGGAGTGGGGAAGGGGGGTGGTCGGCTAGAGGGTGAGGGGAGGGGGAAGGAATTCGGCTAGGGGGAGATGGGGGTGTTAGCCGAAGAAAGTGAGGGAGGGGGGGGAAGTGTTCGGCTAAGGGGAGGAGAGGGGGTCGGCTAGAGGCCGAATGGGGAGAGAGAGAGTGAGGGGGTGTGCGGTTGAGGGGGTGAGTTCGGCTAAGGGGGGTTCGGCTAGTGGGGGGTCTTCGGCTACCGAAGTGGGTAAGGGAAAGAGAGAGAGATCGGCGAGGGGAGAGGAGGCTGAAGGGAGGAGAGGGGGGGGAAGAGAGAGAGAGAGCCGAAGATGGGAGGGGGGGATGGGGGTTCGGCTAGGGAGAGGGAGGGCCGAAGAGAGAGAGAGCTGAAAGGAGGAGAGGGGGGAAGAGAGAGAGAGACTCGAAGAGGGGAGGGGGGGATGGGGGTTCGGCTAGGGAGAGGGTAAGGAGAAAGAGAGAGTGAGCCGAAAAGGGGAGGGGGGGGATGGGGGTTCGGCTAGGGAGAGCTAGAGAGAAAGAGAGATAGCCGAAATAGGGGGGAGTTCGGCTAGAGGCCGAAGGGGGGAAAGAGAGAGAGATGTGTTGTGTGTGAGATGAGGAGAAAAAATAAGGGGAGAAAAAAAATACTGAATTTTATTGATTGATTTTTTTTTTCTTTTTTTTTTTGATTTCTTTTCTATCTCTCATTTTTTTTTTTTTTTGATTTCTTTTCTTTCTCTCATTTTTTTTTTGATTTCTTTTCTATCTCTCTTTTTTTTTTTTTAATTAAAGATCGGCATTTAACATACCGAGTTCTCCGATGAGGAACTTGAACCGAGCTTCGTCAAGAGGCTTGGTGAAGAGATCCGCCAGTTGGAGGTCGGTAGGGATGAAATGTAACTCGATATCACCTTTGGAGATGTGATCCCGAATGAAGTGATATCGGATGTCAATGTGCTTGGACCGAGAGTGTAGCACCGGATTGTTTGCGATGGCTATCGCACTTGAGTTGTCACACAGAATCGGGATGTGAGAGTACAGCTGATTGTAGTCTCTAAGTTGGTTCTTCATCCAAAGGATTTGAGCACAACAACTTCCAGCAGCTACATACTCAGCCTCAGCAGTAGAGGTGGAGACTGAGTTCTGCTTCTTGCTAGACCAACTAACAAGCTTGCCACCAAGGAGTTGACAGCTGCCAGTGGTGCTCTTCCTATCAATCTTAGAGCCTGCAAAATCAGAATCTGAATACCCCATTAGATCAAAACCTGAGTCTTTGGGATACCAAAGACCCAGATTCATGGTACCTTTTAGATACCGAAAAATGCGTTTAACCGCAGCCAAGTGAGATTCCTTCGGATTGGCTTGGTAACGCGCACACAGGCAAGTAGCAAACATAATATCCGGTCTACTCGCAGTAAGATAAAGAAGAGAGCTGATCATGCCTCGGTAGCTGGTGATATCCACAGATACACCATCCGGATCAACATGGAGTTTCAAAGGTGGTGCCATGGGAGTTTTCATGGGGGAGGAGTTTTCAAAATTGAACTTCTTCAGAAGGTCACGAGTGTATTTACTTTGATTTATAAAGATACCTTGTGAAGATTGTTTAACTTGAAGTCCTAAGAAAAAGGTAAGCTCCCCCATCATACTCATCTCATATTGGCTTTTCATGAGAGAGGCAAACTCATCACATAGTGACTCATCAGTGGCACCAAAAATGATATCATCCACATAAATTTGAACAAGGATAAGACTACCTGAGGTTTGCTTGATGAACAAAGTGTTGTCAATTTTACCTCTTGTATACTTGTTCTTCAGGAGAAAGTCAGCAAGAGTGTCATACCAGGCACGAGGAGCCTGCTTTAGACCATAGAGAGCTTTGTCTAACCTGTACACATAGTCAGGATGGACTGGATCTTCAAAGCCAGGGGGCTGTTTCACATAGACTTCTTCAGCTAGCTCCCCATTCAGAAAGGCACTCTTGACGTCCATCTGGAAGACTCTGAAGTTCTTGTAGGCAGCATGAGCAAGGAAGATTCTGATGGCTTCAAGTCTGGCAACTGGAGCAAATGTTTCATCATAGTCAATTCCTTCCTCTTGCCTATATCCTTGTGCAACCAGTCGGGCCTTGTTTCTGATCACCGTGCCTTCTTCATCCATTTTGTTCCGAAAGACCCACTTGGTTCCTATGATGGTTTTTCTGGAAGGACGAGGAACCAATCTCCAGACTTTGTTTCTTTCGAACTGAGAAAGTTCTTCTTGCATGGCAGTGATCCAACATGGATCAGCTAGAGCTTCGTCAACTTTCTTTGGTTCAATGAGAGAGAGAAAGTTCACATAGAGACAGATGTTACCAACACCTCTTCGAGTATGTACACCAACTTGTTGATCACCAATGATTTGATCAATGGGGTGATCTTTTGTCCACTTTAGGGCAGGAGGTAAAGGAGGAGGATAAGAGATTTGTAGAGGAGAGTTGGAAGGGCAATTTTGAGGAGAGATGGATGGAAGATCGACTTGTATAGGTGAGGAGTGAATGTCAGATGGAGAGACTGGGATGATTTGGAGTGTATGTTGAGGTTGGGTAGGCTGAGGATCATCCTCTTGATGAGAGGAGGGGTTGTGAGATGTAGATGGTTCATTGTTTTGGTAGAGAGAAGTGGGAACTGTGTAGGGAATGTCTGATGATGTTGGAAGAGGACCATTACCAGCACAGGAGGATATTCATCTGTTCAATTCTTCATCATCACAAGAGAGTGATGATATCTTGAGGTCATCAAACTTGACATGGATGGATTCATCAATGCACTTCCTTCGGAGGTTGTAGACTCTGAAAGCTTTGGAAGTGAGAGAATATCCCACGAAGATTCCTTCGTCAGCTTTGGGATCAAATTTTCCCAAATTTTCTCTATCATTGAGAATGTAGCAAACACACCCAAAGACATGAAGAAAACCAATGTTGGGTTTTCTACCATAAAAGACTTCATAAGGAGTCTTATTATGTCTTTTTACAATGATGGACCTATTTTGGGTGAAGCATGCAGTGTTGATTGCTTCTGCCCAAAAGTAGGTAGGGAGGTGAGATTCACTCAACATGGATCGGGCAGCTTCACATAGCGTTCTGTTCTTTCTCTCCACTACAACGTTCTGTTGTGGAGTTCTGACGGCAGAGAAGTTCTGAGAGATGCCTTTTTCATTGAAAAAGTCATCCAACATATTGTTCTTGAATTCTGTTCCGTTGTCACTTCTTACAGATCTTACCAGCTGCCCATTCAATACTTCAGACTTTTTGATGAACTTTATGATTTCTTCAGTAGTGTCACTTTTATACCTGAGAAAAAATACCCAAGTGTAACGAGTGAATTCATCAATAATAACCAGAATGTACCTTCTACCACCAAGGCTTGGAGTACTGACTGGTCCACACAGATCCATGTGAAGCATCTAAAGAGGCTGAGTGATGGAGAAGCATTGCTTGGACTTGAAGGAAGATTTTGTGAGTTTCCCTTTCTCACATGCAGCACACAGCTTTTCTTTTACAAAGGACAACTTTGGCATGCCCGTGACAAGCTCCTGGTTTGAAAGGACATTCAAAGTCTTGAAGTTTAGATGAGAGAGACGCTTGTGCCAGAGCCAACATCTTTTAGCAGAGTTTTCAGAGACAAAGCAAATGTTTGTTCCGAAGGATGAGCTATGTCCCATGTCTATGACATAGACATTCTCTTTGCGGTAGCCAGAGAGTACGGTTTCCATCTTTTCGTTGAAAATGATGCATGAAGATAATTCAAACATCACTTTGTAGCCCAGATCACACAGTTGGCTTATGCTTAGAAGATTGTGCATCAAACCCTCAACATAGGCTACCTTGTTAAAGGTGATGGAACCATTTGAGAGTGTTCCATAACCTTTAGTACTTCCTCTGGAATTATCACCAAAGGTGACAGAAGGACCTTTGGAAGGCACGAAGTCTACAAGAAGAGATTTGTTGCCGGTAATATGTCTTGAGCACCCGCTGTCGAGATACCAGATTTGTTGGTGCCGTAGACCCTGCAATCACAAGAAATCAGTTCTTTGGTACCCATTTGGAGATGGGTCCTTTTGAGTTAGAATGAGAAGAAGTATCCTTGGAAGCGTTTTTATCAATTCTCTCCAGAGGACAATTCTTAGCAAGGTGAGAGGTATTACCACAGTTATAACATTTTCTATATGTAAAAACCTTTTTGGAGCTTTGACCAGATTCCTTGTGATGACTGGTCACATTGACTTTCATGGCCTTAGAGGTTAGAGGATAGTCAAAAGGCTTAGGACCCAAGATGCTTTTGCCAGAGTCAGTTGAAGGAATAGAAGAGGGTGTCTTGGAATTTAGCTTATTTAACATCACAACTCTGGGGATTGGAAGAGAAGATGGTTTCTTTGAGTTTTTCTTGGGAAGTTTCTTTTGGGGAGGAAGATTGGCAACAGATTTTCCCTTTTTGGAGAAAGAGACTTTGTTTGGAGAATGCTGAGGAACTTTGGAAGGTTTGGGTTTAGAAGAGGAAGGCTCATTTATTTTTAAGGAACACATAGACTCAATAATTGGTTTAGAAGGGTCATTTGAGTCTTGTACTTCCTCACTCTCATTAGGTGAGTCAATGCTCTTAGCTTTGATGAACATTCCAAACTTGAGATCTTTAGAGGGATCAGAAGAGTCCAAAGGTTCAGAGTTGTCATAGTTCTCTTCAGAGTATTCATAGAATGAGGGAAGAGAGAAAGGAGCATTAGTGTCAGAAGGAGGTTCAAGGTCATATTTCCCGAAGCCTAGTCCAGACTTGTCATCACAAGATATTTGATCCTGAAAAATCCTTTCCAAATTTTTGGACGAGCTTGTCCACTTTTTCACAGTTTCTTGCTCCTTTTTAAACTTTTTAAGAAGTTTATTTTTCTCTTTAGCAAGAGTAAAATTTATAGTTTTCAAATCTTAAAGCTCAGCCTTGATTTTATCAAAGTGTTTTAGTTGAGAAAGACAGATTTGCAGTTGAGAAGAAAGAGATTTTATCTGAACATTTGCCTTCTTCTTTGCATCCTTGGCTTCATAGAAGTCAATGGTCAAAGAGTCAAAGGCTTCAATTTTCTCAGCATCAGAGAGAGAGAAAAATGGATGTACCTGAGTGGATGAGGTAGAGCACTCAGCAGACACAAGAGCCATGGAGGTGGAAGAGGTTTCACCATCATCAGCATCATCTATTTTAGCCATAAAGCAAAGGTTGGCCATTTCCTTGTCACTTTCGGAAGTTGGTTCATCTGCCCAATCATGAGATTCGGCAAGAAGACCTTTTCCTTTGTTGGCTAGAAGAGCATTCCTTTCCTTCTCTCTCTTGTATTTGGCCTTGTACTTTTCAGCACGGTCAGAGTTGGAAGGAACAGACGAGTTTGATTTTTGAAAGGAAGGTTGGTAGGAATCAGACTTGGTTCTGACAGACCTAGAGGATGTACGGTTAAAGGAGGGTCGTCTAGACTTATCAGAGGACCTGCTTCTGCATTCAGAAGCAAAGTGTCCCTTCCTCCCACACCTGTAACATTCCTCATTTGATTTGTCAGAGGGAGCAATTTTTGAAAGAGTAGAGGAGGGTTTTCTAGAAAACCTGGATTTTCCAGAAGAGAAGCGAGGTTTGCCTTTAGAAAAGCCAGCCAACATGGCAACACCATCTGACAGTTGAGCCACAGAGGTCTCCTCTCCTTCATCATCAGCCTCACTGAGATAGCCTTCTGAAGGGTCATTGGGGTCCTCTTGACTATCGTTGTCAGAGTCAGAAGGATAGGTGATCCTAGGGACACACACAGTACTTTTGAAAGATTCACCGACAAGGGCTAGAGAAGAGCCTTTGATGTCTTTTGTGAATGACTTCCTAAGCAGTTTAGTCTGCTCATAGTTGAAGAGGGTGCCATACAAGGCAGTGAGAGGCATAGAGTCAAGATCCTTGGTAGACTTGATACAAGTACAGATGTTTTCCCAAAACTCAGGAAGACAGTCCATGAACTTGCACAATACTTCCTCATTATCATATATGCGACCCACAAGTTTAAGATCACTGAGAAGACTGTTAAAGCGATTGTAGTAGTCTGAGAGAGACTCACCCTTCTCATGAGAGAAGAGTTCATACTTTCTTACAAGAGCAATCTTTTTGCTCTTTTTCACCTCAGACGTACCTTCATAAAGAACACACAGAGTGGACCACATTTCTTTTGCAGTAGAAAGGTTAACAAGAGAATGATAGACCTCATCAGGCAGAGAGAGGGCAATGATGGCTCTGACTTTAGTATCAAGAGCTATAAGACGTCTGTCTTCATCATTGTATTTAATGGGGTCCTTTAGAATGTATCTCCCAGTAGCTGGAGTTCTTTCTTCTTTAGAAGAGTCCTCATTAGCTTTTCCCTTGTCTGCATTATATCGGTCCCAAACTCTAGGAATAAAAGGACCTTCATGTAAAATAGTTGGATATCTGCTGTCAACTCCTTCTAGAAAGAGTATCATACGACTTTTCCACAAGTAGAAGTTATTGGGGTTAAACCTTGGTGGTTTGGCTATAGAGCCATTGTCGTATGAAACAGCAGTGAAGTTTTGAGAAGAATCATTTTTCAAAGACGAGGAAGAGGTTGCCATCACGGATCTAGTTTATTGAGTTAAACTAAACCGCTCTGATACCACTTGTTGGTCCCAAATAGCAGTAAGTAAATAAAAGAAGTATTGTAGAAGGGGGGGTTGAATACAATACACACAATTTTTTCACTTAATTTAATTCTTATTGATTTGAAATCAAGAATTACACATAGAAAACTTTTGATTGTTGCGGAAGAGAATAGATGAAATCTATTCAAACAATCTTACACAAAGAGAAATGAAGAACAATTGTAAAACACTTAGAAAACAATAAGAACTTCTTAGAGAGAGAATGCCAGTGCACTTAGAGAGCTTGAATGCTTGAGAGCTGGTGATCTTGCATGTTGAACCATCCTCCATATTTATAGTGCCTCATGCATTAAATGCATGGGACACCTGTTGAGCAAATGATGGACACAGGTCTTCAGCAAGGTACAGGATGTACCTTTTGTCTTGAGGTGTTTTGGCTTGAAGTGTTGACCTGCAGAAGGATGGTAGAGACCTTTCCTTAAAATGGTGTAGTAGACAAAACTTACTTTATCTGATCTCCAGATGAGGTCCACGTCAATGCAAGATATCACGATATACTTTGTCAGATAAGTATAATGTGTTAGAAGGAAATCTTCAGGCATCTTCGGCTCCTGAAGATGTGAGAACATCTTCAGCTTCTAGGGAGAGGTCATCGGCTGCCGAAGGCTTGAGAGATCTTTGGATTTTCCCGAAGATGTGAGATCTTCGGATTTTCCCGAAGATGTGAGATCTTCGGATTTTCCCGAAGATGTGTGATTGACACCATCCTGGCTGATGGTGTTGAACACTTGGGCATGCTTGGTTTTAAGCTTAGGAGACTATCTTCAATCCGCTTTGAGAGATGTACTCCTACTTTGTCTTCTTCGGCTGATCTTCGACTTCACCGAACATTTGTATAGAAACCAAGATGCTAAAAGAACCTCAAACATATTCTAAGTAGGATGATATAAGATGGAAGATCAGGAGGTCATCTTCAAATCTTCAGATGACCCAACACTAATGATTCGGTGTCGATTAACACCGTAATAGAGTCGCATGATGCGATTTTTGATGAGATGAGATTTTCATCAATACAAAGACCTAAGGACATGTTTCCTAGCACCAATAAAGTGAAAAATCCAGAAAATTTGGATGTTGTTTCAACTCCAGAAACACAGCAGGTCCGGAGAAGCCAAAGAGGTCGAATTGCCAAAAATTTCGGTCCCGAATTCCAACTGTATTTGGTGGAAGGTTCAAGGGATGAGCTTGGGATTCAATACTCTTATTGTTATAGTATTGAGGATGACCCAAAGACTTTCAAAGAAGCGATGGAATCTCGAGATGTCGCCTTTTGGAAGGAAGCAATTGATGATGAAATATCATCAATTCTTGAGAATAACACTTGGGTGTTATCAGATTTGCCTCCAGGTTCTAAACCACTTGGATGCAAATGGATCTTCAAAAAGAAGATGAAAGTTGATGGGACGATTGATAAATTCAAGGCCCGGTTAGTAATTCAAGGGTTTTGTCAAAAACCCGGTATTGACTATTTCGATACGTATGCTCCGGTGGCACGTATTTCGACTATTATATTGTTAATCGCCTTGTCGGCAATACACAATCTGATTATCCATCAAATGGATGTTAAAACAGCCTTCTTGAATGGTGATCTTCAAGAGGAAGTTTACATGAAACAACCAGAAGGTTTCGTTATGCCCGGAAACGAACATAAGGTATGTAAACTTGTGAAATCCTTGTATGGATTGAAGCAAGCACCTAAACAATAGCATCAAAAGTTTGATAAAGTCATTTTGTCATGTGGGTTTTCTTTAAACCAATGTGACAAATGTGTTTATAGTAGATTTGATGCTACTGGTGCGGGTGTGATCATCTGCTTGTATGTAGATGACATGTTAATTTTTGGAACTGACCAAAAATCATGTAGATGAGACTAAGAAATTGTTGTCATCTAAATTTTCCATGAAAGACATGGGAGAGGCTGATGTAATCCTTGGTATAAGGATTAAACGGGTTAACAAAGGGATTGTTATGACGCAATCGCATTATATTGAGAAAATTCTCAATAAGTTTAATTACCGTGAGTGTTCTCCCGTAAGCACTCCTATGGATCCAAGTGTGAAATTAATGCCTAATACGGGCAAGGCTATTTCACAACTTGAATACTGTAAGACCATTGGTAGCTTGATGTACGCCATGACAAGCACCAGGCCCGATATAGCTTATGCCGTGGGACGATTGAGCCGGTATACTAGTAATCCTAGTACTCAACATTGGCAAGCGGTTCGAAGAGTATTCAAATATCTCAAGGGAACCATGGATTATGGTTTGAGTTATTTAGGATATCCTTCGGTTTTAGAAGGTTATTCGGATGCAAGTTGGATATCCAACATGGAGGATCATTCCTCAACTAGTGGTTGGGTATTTTTGTTTGGAGGTGGTGCCATCTCGTGGGCATCTAAAAAGCAAACTTGTATTACAAACTCAACAATGGAATATGAGTTTGTTGCACTAGCCGCCGCCGGTAATGAGGCGGTGTGGCTAAGGAATTTAATTTATGAGATTCCATTGTGGCCAAAGCCAATTGCACCTATTTCAATCCATTGTGACAGTGCGACCACTTTGGCTAAGGCTTATAGCCAAGTTTACAATGGTAAATCTAGACACCTGGGTGTTAGACATAGTATGATTAGAGAATTAATCATGAATGGTGTAATCTCCGTTGAGTTTATTAGAACGCAACAAAATTTGGCAGATAATTTAACTAAAGGTCTGACAAGAGACTTAGTGCACAAGTCTGCGATTGGGATGGGATTAAAGTCCTTATAAATTTATAAAGGTGAGACACCTAATTCCCTTCTAATATGACATTAGAAGTTGAATTCAATGTGGAAAGCTCACACTTATAAATTGGAACACAAGTTGAATCATCCCAGGTATGTGTTCAGTCCTGCAGTGGGACTTGGCCTTTATACAATCATGAGAGGATTAGGACACACGGCTTTATAATTGTGTCAAGTTTTAATTTGCTGGACATATAAGAAATTTGTATGTATTTTATCTTCAGGTATTCAAATGAGTTGATGGGTTCAATCCTTGGGACACCTTGATTCTCGAATACTTGGAATGTGTAAAATACTAATGTGGAAATTCAATCGTTTCGATATTTTCATTTATGTGCAAGTTTGGTTTGTTTAATTTAAATGTGTTATTTCATGGGTTACACTAAAATGGGGGAGGATTGTTGGTGATTTTAGTGTCACCAGGCATTTAAGTGTAATTGGTTATAACACGAGTACTAATGAGTTTCAAACTATGATCTAATACAAGTTAGGTGGTGCGGAGTGCACACTTGTTATAAGACGAGTTTGATCCCGGACACGATGAAATGGCGGGGGGGGGGGGGGGGTCAAGGGGCAACGGCCCTAGCGGTGATCAAAGTGGCAGAGCCTTTGAAGGCATGACAGAGCCTCTGAAGGCACGTCAGAGCCTCTGAGCCTCGTTGGCACGACAGAGCCTCTGAGCCTCTATGGCACATCAGAGCCTCTTAAGGCACATCAGAGCCTCTGAGGCTCTTTGGCACGGCAGAGCCTCTGATGGGCGTCTCTGGACCAGAAGCTCTTGCTGTTTATTTTTGGACTAAATCTGCATTTACTGAACATTTAATGGTCATTTATTTTATGCCCTTAATTTTAGCTAAATTGATTGTAATCGACTATAATGATAGTGATTTACAATCATTGCCATTTTTTAGCTAAATTGATTGTAATCGACTATAATTGATAGTGATTTACAATCATTGCCATTTTCCGTTATTTCCTATGTTACGAATGGGACTAGTATATATACCGTATATACTTATGTTTTAGACTCACGATAAAAAAAACAATCATATATACTCTCCAGCAAATTTGCTATCGCTTTTGTGCCTAAAAACGTGAGTGTTCTTGAGTCTTATCCCATATTGGATTTCGTGCAACCCAGGCATAGGGTCGAAATACCAATTCGGAAAGTGACTTACACGATTCTCAAGAAATCCGGTCAACTGATCGACTACTTTTCCCCCGATCCCTAACATTTTAAACAATATATTTTTTACACCAAAACGTTATACATATTTTCTTAATTATGATTTTGAAATTTAATATTAAATACATTATAACTAATACATTTAAATTGGAAAACAAAAAAAAAACTAAAAAATATTGAAAAATAATTTGAAAATCTTATAAAATTCTTAAAGAACTTGTATTATAATTTTATATACATACTAGAAGCGTACTCGTATAATGCAGCGAGATACATCACGATTTTAATATTTCATTTTTTTTGTTGATTTACAATACGATCTTGGATGGTTTTGAGAAAATGATAATATTTTTTTATAAATTTGTTTAATTCAGGCTTAATAATATAATGTTGTTTATATAAAAAAAATTAAATATTTTATTAGAATTCAATGATAATCTTATATATTTTAATGACATCTAGAAAAAAATAACCAATTACATATTTAATAATATAATTAAAACAAAATTATAGTAATATAATATATTAATTAATAGTGATACATGGAAATGTCTGCATAAAAGGAAGGCCCTGCACATACCAAATTGGTGGGTGTTAGAAACTTGCAGTAGTAATATGTATCTTGTGCTTTGATACTTGTAAATTAAGAGATTTTTAAAATCTTGCATAAAATGATGGTACGTTGTGCCTAATAATTTGTATTTAAGAGTTTTTTTATCCATGCTTTATAATATAGTATATATATATATATATAAAAACTCGGGCCTATACATAACTAGTCATAGGGGTTGTTTGACAGTTACTGAATGGTTTGGTGCAAAATGATTAAGGGGTCAGAATGATTAAGAGACTCTTATGATATAGTGCAATATGAAATATGGTTGTTTGGTAACTGTTCAGAATTAAATCAGGGCGCTTAATGGTTAAGAGAAACCCATGATACAAAATGATTCAAAAGGTTTTGGAACCATTAAGAGACAACATTTTTTTTCTGCCAAACATGATTCATTTCTTAACGATTCAAATGTTATCTTTTAGTGGAACCATTAAGAGGTAAACAAACAGTCCCCTAGACTCCCAATCATGAAACTAGTCTTGGGCCAAACCGAACCTTGAAATTTCGTAAAAAGTGTAACCAGTTCCAGACTGTTAAATTTTAACCGGTTCCTACCTGTCCTAATCGGTCCCGATCCGGGTCAGGGCCCAATTTAAAGACTCTAATCCAAGCCCATATCATGGCCCAAAAAGAGTCCTTTTCGCATGCCGAAAACACCCGTTGATTCTCTCAACCTACGATTGCTTTTCTTTTCTCTCTCTCGTCGATTAGGGTTTAGTGTGTCTCAATCGCTTTCGAATTCATTCGATCGGACGCAGATCGTTCAAAACCTTCATCGAGGTAACTATGATTCACTTGATCTTTGATTTTTGATCTTTGACAGGACGTTTGAATCATTTTCAGCTTCTTTTACCTGTATTTTTTTTTGGTGAATTGCAATAGCTGATCGCTTTTATCATACGTGATCTGATGAGATGCCGTTGTTATGTGTTGTTATTATAGGCGAACGACGATGTCTCGTGTGTATGTTGGGAATCTGGATCCACGTGTTTCTGAGCGAGAGCTTGAAGATGAATTTCGCGTCTACGGTGTTTTAAGAAAGTAAGTTTTACTTGGATTTTCTCGGTGATTTTGATTAGGATTGTATTCGATTTTGCTACTTTACGTGTGTGTGTGTGTGTGTTTAATTATTCATAAGGCAGTGGAGTAACTGTGAAGATGTTAGTCCCTAATTGTGAGTGAAATTATTGCAGTGTGTGGGTTGCTAGAAGGCCACCTGGTTATGCATTTGTTGAGTTTGACGATCGCAGGGATGCACTAGATGCTATTCGTGCATTGGATGGTATGTTCATAGTCTTTGCTGGATTATCTTTTTTGTTTGTTTATGGAAGCTTATCGCGATTTTGCTTATTATTACATTGAATGCTGTTGTGTATTGATTTGTATATGGAACTATGGGTCTTCCGGTATAATTTATGGTTGTCTCAGTGCAGGTCCATTAGCTTTGTGCTTAGATTGGGGTGTGAATGAGTTCTAATGAGCTACTCAAGCTCGAATTCGTTTATCTCGAACTTGAACACAAAATAAAACTTTTTAATTTAATGAGCCGAACTTCATAACACTGATGTTTGACTTTGCTCGTACGAAAACTCGGAATTGACCGGTGGTGATTGGTCGACGCTCCAGTAGGTTAAGCCTAGAACTAGGCAAGAGCAAGGAATGGACTTTAAGTGCCTGGGCTGGGCCTACCTCCATCCCTAGAGGAGCCGTATGAGGCGGAAGACCTAAGAAATGAAATTAGATGCCGATTTCATTCCAGTAGTACCCGTTGCTTCTTTTGTTGGGTGAAGATCAGATTAATTTATTCGTCGAGCCAAGCCAAACATGCTCATATGCTTATAAATCTTACAATAAAAATATAAAAATTATCAAACCTCGAGTCGATGAACGAGTTAATTGATCGGTATTCGAGCCCATAAACGAGCATCAAGCTCAAGCTCGAAAACTCAAAAAATAGTCGAGCCTGATCCCTACATTAAAAAAGTTATTTAAGCTCGAGCCTGGTATTATTTTTTCAAGCCGAGCTCGAATAACCTACTATTCGGCTCGACTCGACTCGTTTAAACCCCTATGTGTAGGTGCTGTTTGTTTTGGTATTATAATTTTTGATCGTCCTATATGGCTACTATATTATTTTTTACATTGATGCCATCACAAATGTGTTTCAATGTACTCAGGGAAAAACGGCTGGCGAGTAGAGCTTTCCCACAATTCAAAGGGAGGTGGGGGAGGCCGTGGTGGTGGTCGTGGACGTGGTGGTGGTGAGGACCTGAAGTGTTATGAGTGTGGCGAGGCTGGTCATTTTGCTCGCGAGTGTCACTTACGTGTTGGTCCACGTGGGTTAGGAAGTGGGCGGCGACGTAGCCCTAGTCCTAGACGGCGGAGGAGTCCAAGTTATGGTAGACGGTAAGTCGAAGCAGCCATATTAATTATTTTTTCATGTTATTAATTTGTCCATGAAATTTTTTACTATCTGCTAATTGTGAATATTATACTTTGGCATGTCTGTGCACAACCGCCCTTGTAAAGCATTTGGTGCTTTGCGATTGAGTTGCAACATTGTTGGATATTATAACACTGCCAAACTTAATCGCAGACGCTTAGCTTTGCTTGCAAAAGTAACATGTGTATGGGCATCACATTTTGCTTCTTTTCTTTTGTCGTTGATGGGTGTCAGATTGCTGTATTCTGTATGGTCGAATTGGGCTTTTATATAACACAGAAATTTGTATCAATTTTTTCCATCCAACTATTAATTGTGCGCTTCAGTTTAAACATGCTCATGACTCGTGTGTTAACATTTTGAGGTGCTTGTTGAGAGGAACACTTTGTATATGTTCTGTAGGCTTTATGATCCTGTTAGTTGAGTACTTAAAGTAGATTTTTGTTGGCACTAGTTAAATAATATGCTGCATAGAGAGTATGCAAGAACGTTTTTTCTTCTCAACTCTTGAACCTGAATGTGTATATGGAATTTAAAGCAGTTATGCTCTGAGAAGCTAAACCATTCATGTAAAGAGGTCAAATTGTAAAGGAAATGGGGATAACGTTAACGAAGGTGTACAAATTTTAAATGACAAGCTTTTTTCAGCCTAATATGGAAGTAGGTTTGAGTTTTGCTTATGAATGTTTGATACATGTATTTCATTTTTCTTTTAAATTCATTATTTGTTGTATGTGATGTGTTGGAGGCGATGAACGTTTATTCTAGGAACATAATCACCCAAGAAATTGCAATGTTCTAATTGAAATAGTTGGCATGAATGATGAAGTTAATTTAGCGTTTTATATGCCTTTTATCAATTTTATAATTTATCTTCATAGTTTTTAATGTGTTTGTTGACAGGAGTTATAGTCCACGCTACAGTCCTCGTGGGAGAAGGTCTCCTCCACCTCGTCGTAGCATATCGCCTCGCAGAGGTCGTAGCTACAGCAGGTCACCTCCATATCGCCATGCTCGACGTGATTCACCCTATGCTAACGGGTGTGCTGTAAATCATTAATGTGCAACTTTAATTTTCTTTTGTGACACCGACTAAATAAATGCTTATACAAATGTTTGTTTTTCAGAGTCTAAGAAGGACCGAAGCAGGGATCGAGCGGAATTGCTGAATGGTAACTGGGTAGCTCTGCGTTAATATGTTTCGTGATAGGCTTTATGAACAAAAAAGAGTATGGTTAATTTATATTCATATATGATGACATTTCGGTGTGTTGGACCTGGCATTTGATGTGGGACTGCACTTTGTGGCCGGCAAAAGGGGGTGCTCTTGCGTCGGCTTGCTTTATGCAGCTTGCTGAAACTTAGAGGTCCCTTTCATACTTTAATTCTTCTTATTTAACCGCTTTTGCTTCGTTTACTTATAATGCTTTAGAGTTTAGCCTAGACTTGTGGTATGATATTTGGGGTATTTGTTTTTTTCTAAACATATTTTCTATATTTTTCTTTGGTGTTTTGAGGTTTAGTCATCGGCTGAGAACCGGCCTTGGTCCTCCTCCACTTTCTGCATCTTAGACTCTGCACGGTTTAGCGTCGCATCTTCTTCATCATCTCTGCACTACACCCGCATGTCGTTGCTTCTTGTGGTTCTTAATGACTACTTTGAACGGCCATTCAAACCGCAAATTTTGGTTCATGGGTTAGCATCGCATCTCCATCTCCCTGCACTTCTTATTGCTCCTTGTGGTCCTACTTATCGAACGGCCCTTCAAACTGCAAATTTTGGTTATTCGTAACTTTTTTGTGACACCTCTCTCTGTGCAACAAAGCTTCTTGGTAGTTAACACCTTATTGCTTCCCTGCCTACGCGCCAAAGAGGTAAGATTGCGACTACTAAAACTGCATCTTTTACATCCTTATTAGACACCATTTCTATACTCTTTTTTTCGAGAGTTTGACACGTGAAATGCTGCTGAAAATTGGTCGTATTTTTGCTTTTTGGCAAATGTAAGTAATAGTCACAATGGCTGTCCGACAATTATGAGTTATAGCGGAAACAAGGATCATCATTTCGATGTAGGATTGCAGTTTCTATGTTGCTTTTACTTGGTCGATATTTACTTGCGATGCCATTGATTAGCTACAAGCCGAAACTAAACCATTTGATCGTCTCGACGCTATAACTGGTTTTCAAGGGTGTTTGGGAATTGGAACCTGTTTTTTTTGGCAAAACAGGTAATGATGTAGTAATATCTGTTTTGCCAAGTAGTAAAATGGCAAACATGTGTTGGAGGAAGGAAATCACAATTCGGACGTTTTTACAAACCACGATGGCCATATTGTATCTTTGAACCTACGGAAAAATGTTATTTTCTACTAATCACAAGAACCAAACTTGTAGTTTACATTTAATTAGTTTGTTGTATGACGTTAGTAAACATGGGTGTGCATCGGGCGGGTTAGGGTGTGTTGAACTAAATTTGATTGGATTTCGGATATGGAAACGAAGCCTTAAATTTTGGGTTTTGGATTGCTTCGGGTCAAGGATGGTTGGGTTTTGGGTTGAGACGGTTAGGTTTGGGTATAATTATCTATATCTATATTATATTATAAAGCACAAATAAAAAACTGTTAAATACAAATTCTTAGGTATAAGGTACCATCATTTTATACATGATTTTAAAAATCTCTTAATTTACAAGTATCAAAGCACAAGATACATATTACTACTGTAGACTTTTAAAACCCACCAATTTGGTATGTGCAGAGACTTCCTTTTATGCAAACATTTTCATGTATCACTATTAATTAATATATTATATTATTATAAATTTGTTTTAATTATATTATTAAATATGTAATTGATTTTTTTTAGATATTAAAATATATAAGATAATTATTGAATTCTAACAAAATACTTATTTTTTATATAAAAAATATTATATTATTAAGCCTAAATTAAATAAATTTATAAAAAACATTATATTTTTTTCTCAAAATCATCCAAAATCGTATTGTAAAATCGACAAAAAAACAAAAAATAAAATGAAACATTAAAATCGTAATGTATCTCGCTGCACTGCGCGAGTACGCTTCTAGTAATGCATATATATACAATTGATTTTATGGATGAATTCAATTTATTGAGAGTATTGATGAAATCGATAGTAGGTTTAGAAATCTGAAAATAGTACGACTGACTAGGATTTAAGATTTTAAAAGATAGATAAATAAATATATTTATATATATAAAATTTAAAACATATATGTACACATATTTTGGGTTTTCGAATGGGTTGGGTGACCAAAAATCAAACTCAACCCGAACCAAAATATTCCCCAAAATTAGGGTTTTGAACTTTTGGGCTTTGGGACATTCGACTTTTTCAGAAAACCTTATTCTCGGTGTGGATTCGGATTTCGTACCACTCAGATTTTGCACTATCCCTAATAGTAAACACACATGCAACAATTGTAATTATAATTTTCCCCTTCAATATTGTTTTCTGAAGGAAAAACTTAGGGGTTGTTTGTTTTTTATAAAATCTTCTTAATGACAAGTCTGAATCGTTAAGAAATTTTTACACACCACCTCTTATTAATCATAACTAAAATAAGACTTTAGACCTCTTAAAAAACAAACACCACCTTAATCGTCATTGTGCTTTAGTTCTTTTTGGGCCAATTTTATATTACCGGCAATCTAATAACAGGTTCGAGAAAACAATTTGTTACCGTTGACTAATTATCATATTGGATTTTTGATATAAACTAACATTAATGATTAATCTCCAAAATAGAAGCAAATTAGATAAGGAAGAAAAGCATCTTCTATGTTTCACGTTACAAAAAATTTCAGTTAAACACAATCTAATATCATCAATCACAATTAATGAATGACAAATAACCGATTAGGTGGTCCGGTCAAAGGCTGGGCTATCGCCCCTTCCTAATAAGGTTGAGAATAGGCCCAATGCGTAAGTTGGGCTGCGGTCGCGGCGGATTAGTGGGCTGCTCTAGGTGGAAGGTCCGATACCGCCGGAAAGGCGTGCGTGTGTTCGTGGTAGTCGATCGTGGGTTCGATGCCGCATTGTCTTCCAAATATATATATATATATATCCGATTAAATTAGGAGTAATACTAATATCTTTTTTTTGTATTTTTATTATCTCAAACAATAATTTATATTTCTTAATTATAAACTAGCAGTGTATCCGTGCAATGCATCGGGGTGAGCAATTGTAAATGGAAATAAAAAATTAATGTAATATCTTATCAAAAAAAAAAAAAAAAAAGATATATATGGAGTAAATCATATATTTATAATTTATGTAGCATTAGTAGTGATAAACGCATAACTTGAGTTTTTTCAATCATGAAGCATTAAGAAATTATATTAAAGCAATCGTTAAATGTATATTTGAATTTTAAAAACATGTATTAATCAGCGATATCTAACGAATGATAATATTTTTTCAAAATGCTGAAATATAGAATAGGTAAAAGTAACAAATATAATGTTGGATAGTATTATTTTGTATCTAAACGTATATATAGGTTCATTATTAGTTAGTTTTATAGAATTCAAAAGGCTTTAAAAATTTGTATACATGAAGAAAATACATGTACCATCATAATTAAAGAAATATGTTAATTTGAGCAAGTAAATAATTTTTCTTCTTTTGGAGAAACCCCAAATGGAAGGGAAAAAACTTGAATATGAAAGGTAGTGAAACAGTAAAGTTTGAATTTTTTTCAAATGAGTTGTACCTTATGCATATTAAGTTGTGATTAAGAGATTTTTGAAATGTATGCATAAAATGGTAGTACCTTATGTTTTATAAGTAGTAATTAAGAGTTTTTTATTTCGTCTTTATAATATAGTATAGATATAGATGACCAAGAAAATCAATATTAAGAAACTTAAGCAGCCCTTTACCAAACTCTTATTAGGTAAACAATCACTTACTTTATCGGGTAAAATGTCGGTCATTAAAACGGATTATGGTAAACGTCTTTTACTTTTTTTTGAACGGCAAGTTAACACACACACCCGTTCCCGGGGTATCCGGGCTCCCACTAAAGGGTGCCACCCGACTAATCCCCGTCGACCACGACCCAGTCCAATTAAGGGTACCACTAAGTGGCAGACCCATAATCTGGATATCGCCACATGCTCTTTGCGGAGTTCGAACCCTGGTAGTCAGGAATACCATCCACTGATCCCCCAAGGATGTTACCTTACCACTGGGCTAGACATGTTTTGATTAAACGTCTTTTACTTGGTAAACGTTTATCGGGTAAAGAGAAACTCCTTCATTTATCGGGTACGATTCTCACCAGATAAGACTGTCGGTCCTTGCCATGCTCAGATAAGGTAAGTGATGTTCGGTAAGCGCTTCCCAATAAAAGTTTGATAAACGGACAATTACATCAACTAGAAGAAAGTTTAATGCTATTTTTGGCATTATACCCTTCTTTTGAAAACCAATAGTGACTGAAGGATCTCATTTGTAACAGAAACTTAAAAATGGGACAACAATGAAAAACAAAGTAGTTTAGGGACCATTGGGCAAGAATGACTTACGATAGAGTGTTGTTAATGTTGTGTTCTCGAAACTCATTTAAAGAAAGAAAGGAAAGAAAAGGAGAGGAGAGTAAAAAAAAGTCATGTTCTCGAAAATTTTTTAGGAGAGAAAGGAAAGGAAACGGAAGAAAATAATTGATAATTTTCCTCCCAAACCTTTCCTCCCAAATGTGAGAGGAAAGGGAAGGAAAGGGAAGGAAAGTAAAGGAAAAAAAAATTAAAACAATTTTAAAAAATTACTGAAATTATTAAAATTACAAAAATACTCAATCTTTCATTATAAATAATATATTTTTACAAGGGTATATTTGTAAAATTGACATCTTTTCTTTCCTTTCTCTCCTGTTCAAGAACATGAAAAACTATTTTCTTTTCCTTCAATTTCGAGACCACAAATGAAAAAATTATTTTCCTTTCGTTTATTTTCTCTCCCTTTCTTTTTCATCCATTTCTTTTCTTTTCTCTCCAGATTAGAGAACACAACGTAAATCTTCAGTAAATTACGTTTTTCGTCTATTTGGTTTGTAAAAAGTTGGATTTTGTCCCTCTAGTTTCTAAATTTTGGTTTTTGGTTCATATGGTTTGCAATTCGTTTCTATTTTCGTCTATGAGGCCAAAACACTACTTTTATGTATGAAGGACTAAATAGAAATGAATTGTAAACTATAAGGATGAAATAACAATAAAATTTAAGTCATAAGGACGAAAAAGGTAATGAATTATAAACCATAGGAATGAAAATCGTAAATTTAAACCACCAACCCCATACCTAAAGAGTAATTGCAACGCAACATTTTTTGAGGAAAAGGGCTTAACAGGAGCTGGGATGGTGTTGCACGACGAGGAGGAATGAGTAATTGCATACAAGATGACACAACAACAAGGATGCCTAAGTGTAAAGGAATGTGAAGTGTTAGCTATCAGCTATGCTTGAAGCAGTGATGTGGATCATGACTATGGGGCATGAGAATGTCATTTTTGAAACCAACTTCCAGGTTGTTATAAAACACTTTGAAGCAGCATGAACGAGACGATACCGAGTTTGGTGACATCATTCAGACATGCAGTTTGATCCTTGAGTCAAATCCTTCTTTTAGAGTTCAGTTTGTAGGCGAAATATAAATGTTGTTTCCCATTTGTTAACTAGGCAATTCCAGTTCTTTTCCGCACCTTTCACATGTATTGGATCTCCAGCCTGGTTGTTGAAATGAACTAAGGGGTCGTTTACAAAATGTTTACCCAGTAAGTGCTTATCGAAGAATTTACCATAACGGATGAACATGACAAGAGGATAAGATCTTACCTGGTAAATGCAAGGATAAGGACGAAGAGTCTTACCCGATAAGAGAGAGTGACAACTCTTACCCGGGTTAGCGCTTACCGGGTAAAATTGTTGTATAAGATACCATCGTGATGATTAAAATCTACCCGGTAAAGCAAGTTAGTGTGTCGAGTTTTATTGGTAAGCTCTTACCGGGTAAACATTTGGGTAAACGGCCCCTAAGTTTCATTTATAACGATTCTAATCATCAATAAACCGTTATCCTTATGCCAAAAAAAAACATAAGAACGAAAATAGAAATTTTCAACAAACCACAGGGACTAAAAACGTAAATTTACTCTTAAATCTTTAACCAAACGAAAAAAGAAAACCTCAGTTTGCAGTTTTCACTTTTTTCAGGGCGGCGAGATGGCGATGGATGCGAGCAGTGGAGGAGATGAGTTCGCAGTGGGATGTTTGCTATCAATAAAAACTACTCTTGGAGATGAATTTGAAGGTCAAGTTATAACTTACGATCGCCCTTCTAACATTGTTGTTCTTCAAGAAGGTTTGAAATCAAACCCACAATCACGTCGCAGCATTAGGTTCCTCAAAGCTAATTACATCAAAGAGTTTTCCTTTTTGGGTCAATCTGATGACCCACTTGATCTCAAGAAATGTTATCTTGATCTTAATTCGCTTCAATCGAAAGAGGAAGCCGCTGTCAGGTTAGTAAATCGACTTGCTTTTGGAATGCCTGCCATGTGTTTGTGTAAATGTTTCATTGAATTTGGTTTTCTTTTTTGCAATGGGTATGGTTTGATTCTGTCCTGAAGTGCTTGTCCCATGTTTGTGAAAATGTTTAAACGAACATTTGAAGAAATCTAGGTGATTGGCTTTTTATTTGCAGTGCCTGCCATGTGTTTGATAAATTGTTTGATTAAGTTCTGTTGGGATATTGAGACGAGTGTTCTATTTGAAGTGCAAAGTACTAGCCTTGTGTTTGTGAAATGTGATCACTCTTTTGAGCCCATTGTTTTGTGAGAGCGTCTAAATGATTTATGTTTATCACTTTATTGGTATATTTTGATTGAATTTTTGCAGACAAGCAGAGATAGATGTTGAGAGGATTGGAGTTGGTGTTACTGCTGAGGCTCAGAGCATTTTCGATGCTTTGTCTAAAACGTATGTCTCTCTGTTATCTCCTCTCTTGATGCCTATGCATTCTCCATCTCACCCCTGTTTAATTTGTGTTTGTAATCACAATCTAGAGCCTAGAAAAGCATGTATGATATAGTGTTTGATCTTTAATGCTCAATATATAACGAAAAGGGTGTTTTTATGTTTGGTTTTCATTAATTGCTAATGAAGATACAAATATATCCTACATTTTGATTTGTATATGGACGGCAAGCCATGTATCCCCGTAGCGTATTATTATCTCAAGAGGAGAAAACAGCCAACAGTTAAGATGAGTCTAAATATACCTTGTGCAGTGATCAAGAATCTTATGACCTGTTTCATGAATGTGATAACAGCTGGTGGGTGTAATGGTACTGGAGTTGATATGTTTAATTTACGTTATAAACTTAGAAAAGTTACGTATTTAGGTTTTTAATGTGAGTGCACATGGAATGATGGAATAGGAAACTATATGATTACATCTCTTTCGTTTGAACCGTGCTCCGAAAGAAGTATTTAGTTTGCGCCCAACGAAGAGTTTTCCTACTAGATTAGCTCTTAAGACAATGGGGTATTTATACTTCCTACAATGTATGATATAGTTTTCCCTCTAGATTAGCTCTAAAGTGATCACACTCACAATGGAGTATCTGAATTTTGTAAATGTTTCTACGCAAAGTTATTTTTCACTTCTCAGACGAGTTCCATCATCTTCATGATTTCCCATTTCTTACGTTTTCGGCTCTCGCATAAAATTCTTGCTTCGACAATTCAAAAGTCGGATAGGGTTTTCTTACTAATGGATCGATAGTCAAACTCATTTCATACATTATCTTTTACTCTATCAAAGCAGCGGAATTTTTAATTTTGATAGGGTCCTCCTGGAATTCCGTTTAGAACCTGTCGAATAAATTTTATGGATTCTGTCATTTCACTGATTCATACTAAAGAACGAGATAATGAATCCCCCGAAGTACACTTTATCTAGCTTCTAGGTTTAACAGCTCCTTTTGGAGAACAGATTCTGTTGGTATCAACTATCACTGGTCAACCCATAAACCAGACTTCTAGCTGGTTATCCTTTCTTCCATTTGTTTGTTTGCCAGTCTGAATACACACACACACTTGTAAGTTGTCTTGTGCTGGGAAAAATACCCATGGCTTGTTCTAAAACATCATACTGTTTTAGCCATCTTTTCTGTTTCGAGTCCTTTTTTCCGCTTCATCAATTTCTATCAGCTCTATATAAATAAACATGTATCGGAGGTCTAAAAAGTGCCGTGATGCTTGTGCTGGTTCTTACAACATTAGACCTTCTATCCCCATACAGTTGGGTATCCTCACTCTACTATACGAGGAAACCTTTTTTTTTTGGTATACCTCAATCATGTAATCGTTTCACCGCTTTCTAACCAAACCAAACCCATTATATTCCATCCAGAGGTAGGGTCTTTGAGAGAGCAGAGCAGAGAGAGAGAGGGGGGGGGGGTTGTTAAGGTGTAATCAAACATGTCCTACCCTTAAGAGTTGAGCTGCTTCTTCTGTGATGACCCCCGGCTAGTGAAATATATGTGAAAGGGAGAAAACAAAACCTTCTACTATACCGGTGCCACCAAACCTCTCATGATATATTTTCGTTTTTATTAATAATTTAATATCATTTGTTGTGTGGCCACACATGTACCTAACGATCATCTTGTATACATGTTATTTTTTTTTCTTTCCAAACATTTTGTCCCACAAGCCATAGCAGGTCTTTTTGCTGATCTGTAGTACTTACTTTTCTGTAACACCCTTAAATTTGGAAAGAGCCAACTAATTAAAGTTTTCGATAATACATCAAGTAAAAGATAAATCTTCTTCCTATAAATCAAAACTTGATAAACCTCCAAAATAAAATTTCGTATTTAACCTCATCAATTATAAACTCCAGTCTTATACAAGGACTAAACCAAAGGCGGTTGTTACTTAAACCAAATACAAGTTGCTAATCCCGTAATAATTGCGGAAGACTTTCCCAAGCTATTCACTTCTCGAGCACACAACTAGCACTCATCTCTTCACAGTGTCACTAGAACTATTCCCAACCGGAACCTGTTGCACATGACGACAAATAAAAAGGTTAGGCTAACGCCTAGTGAGTTCAAGAGTTTTCAATATGAATAAATATGTCGCAAAAGGAAAGAATGCAACTTAAATCATAATCTTTCAAGACGTTTTACTTTAAATATGAAAACGACTCATTTCCAATAATACGCATGATTTAAAGATGGACGCCCCAATGTAAAAACATTCTTTGATGAGGTGATGCAACCCAAAACTCACTCAAAACGTGAATATAAATCGACTCCCAATTTAAGAAAACGTGAATAAAACTTTATATCTCGAAACTCCCAAAACACGGGTGGGGCATAATACTGAACCCATAAATCATGGTTAATAAACCACATATTCAATACGTCACCAAAAACATGAACTCTAAACCCAATACTCACGCGACCATAAAATGGAAGGAATCCAAATAACAAAACATGGAAATGACATATTTCATTCAAACCTTAATATACGCGGAGGGAAATCCAATATTAAGGTCATCATTTACAGTCAACCACACAAGCCCAACGATAATAAAGTAAGGCGTTAATATTTAAAATATTGTTGGCCGACGACGGGGGAGTCTCGTATCCATTGAGAGTGGAGGAACACAAAAGTATGTCACTCTTGCAACGTTTATCGTATGCCCCTTCATGACATAAAAGCCCAAGTGTCCCTACTACTTCTTAACAAGTTTCACCTCAAGAGTCGGTTGACCTTGGTGAACATTACCATGAATTCCACCTCGAAGGCCCGACACACTTAAGGACTACCTCCAAAGCATTACCTCAAGTGGCAGAGGTCCTAGTGCCTACCTCCAAGGTAGCACTTCCAGACTCAACCCTCCTAGTGCCTACTTGAAAAGTTTAAGGTCATAAAACATGCCCGCAATACCCAATTGACCATCAAATAAAGACTGACTTACGTGCCTATGGATCCAATGCATTACAGTCTAAAACGTTACATGACTCAAATGAATGAACTAACACATTCAAAACATGTAACTCACGAATAAGATGCAACTAAGTAAACCATACGTCAAAGGCTCCTTATCGAGCTAGCTACCAAGACTGAACAAATACTCCGAAGACTCATCTGAGTATAAATCAAGTCCCCAAAGGCATAATACGCGTTTGGCTAAAATACGTGAGCCAATAAATTACATCTTTCCCAAAATCTTTGACTCTCCATCTCAAATTGGCCTCCGACCCAAAACCAAAAAGGTCTACAATTTCTAAAATGTCCACAAGGTCGGGAACGACCAAAATCAATATGACTCACACATTCGTATTTTCAAGGCGTCCCATTACATAAGCGATGCATATTTCTAACAAACGATAAAAGTGCATTTTGACCAAATAATCTCCGTTTATGCAATAAATCATCAAAACACTTTTATTTGTGACTTATTTATCAAAATGCCCAAAAATCCCAAATGTGGGTGATTTACAAGGTTCATAAAGCCAAACACCTCAAATAATCAAAACCCACCAAATAACTCAACAAATGATAGTTTCATGTAAAACACATAAACACTTTAAAAATGAACATTTTGGTATGTACAACATTTTCACAAATTAACTTGAATTCACATTGCTAGATTTAGGCTAAATCTAGATTTTTCCCCAATTTGAGCTCCTTTGAAGAAACTTGGATCCTCAAGCCAAAACTTCCAAAAACCTAGATCTACAAGTTTCCAACCATAAATACACATATCCAAGTGTTTAGAATCATTCCCCAAATATCTAATATCAAAATCTTCATTTTGGCCAAAAACCCTAATTTGACCTAACTTTTCTCAAAATCTTCCAAACCGAAATTGGAGAAATAAAACACTAGGTTGTCATCAATAGAGCATTTATAACTCATAAAGTAGTTTGGAAGTGGAAGGGATGAACTTACCACTTAGGTTTTGGTGAAAACCTAGAAAACCCCAAAATTCTTGAAGATGGAGGTGATGATGATGAGCTCCTGATCTTTGCTTCCAATCCACCACCAAATACTCTTATATATTCCCAAAACTAACAATATACCCTTGAAAAGCTCTCAAAAACGAATCCATAGCATCTTGAATCGCCAAAAACGGAGTTGAAATGAGAGAGTTATGAGGAAATGAAGAATGAGGCTGAAAATCCGACTTTTAACAAGTCTGGTACACCCGTGCTACTATGCCATGCGACTTTGCCCTGGCATTGTCTCATGACATAGTCGCTCCAAGTGTACCGTGGGCAAAAACTTGCCTGCGACTTTGCCGGTGCCTATGATACTGTCATAGTCGTCGGACATTGTAGCCGGACTCGTATCAAGCCCCAAAACTCAACTTTTTCTATGTCAACACCTCCGAAACTCTTAGGGACTTAAAGTAATGTTTTCCCAATATAAACCCCACCATTTACAAGTTGCAAAAACGTCCTGGTGACTTTTACTTGCCGAAAATTACGGGTGTTACATTTTCATCCTCACATGAAACTTTCTGATAACAACACGAATATCTTGTAGCCAACATCCTCAAGAAATAAGCTTTTAATATGGGTAAATTGTTGAAAATTCTAGTTTTAATTGAGTAAATAGAATACGTTAAGAAGCTTTGTTATTTGAATGGGGTCTCAACAAAATGATAATTTGGCTTGTTCAAGTTGGTTCTCTTAGGGTGCGTTTGGTAAGCAGATAAGATAGAATAGGACAGGATGGGACAGGACATAACAGTTGTTCAACGTTTGGTAAAACAAAACTGGACAAAACAGAACAAATAACATGACCAATTTACCCCTAGTAAGATGTTTACATATTATATATATTTTGATTAATTATGTAATTTATTAAATTATAACGAAATAAATATTTTTTATAACAAAATATAGTATTAGAAAGTTCTTTTCAAGATAAATTAAAATGACACCAAAATAAAACGTTTATATAGTTTCCAACTTTTATTTTTTAACCGTATCTATATATTGTTTTACTACTAATGTTTAGTAATTTAAATAAATTAATCAAAACATAGTAACTATATAAAAATAATATTTGAGGACAATAAAGTGAAAATTTAAAGAGCATAAAATAAAATAAATAAAATTTAAAGAATGAATAAAATATAAAAAAGAAAGCTTATTTAATGTTTTAGAAGAGAATTAAATTTTATTTTGAGGTTATATTGGTAAAACATAAGTCTGTTCCACCTTGTTCCATGGGGTAGGGGTGGAACAAGCTTGTTCCACGTTTGTTCCACTCTATTCCTGTCTGTTCCACCTAACAATCCTGCCAAACGTGGGACAGTGATCCCTGTTCTGTTCTGTCATGTTCAGTGTACCAAACGCACCCTTAATGGTCAGATGATAAATGAACATATATATTTGATTTCTATTGTAGAAACATAAGTTTCCATATGTCTTCGCCTTCAAGGAACATAATACTTTTCAGGGTCATATGGGTTTTCAAGCAAGCATTTTAAGACCTCGTGTCGTAACTCGTATGCCACATTTACATTTCTTTAGCTATCAAACCGAGTTCAACCATAAAATGTATCTTTTGATGCCGTGAGATGAAACTATGAACTTCTGTTTGGAAGATTTTCCCACCGTACCCTGATTTAATTAATGAGTTTCATCATGGGTACTGTAATCAGGCTACCCGTTCGCTGGGACAAGACTGCGATAGTCGTGATGAATGAAGTTCGTGTTAGCAGTCCATATCTTGCTGAATCCGTTACCGGAGGCACTCCTGCTGCCAATGAGCGAGTGAGGAAAGTGGTAAGATGATGAAGCCCTTCTCGATAGTTAAAATGTTCAAATTTTTGTTTTTTTTGAAAAGTATATAATATTTATATACAACAAATACTCACTCACACACACTTCTCACCAAGTTTGAACTGTTGACCTCCTGGTATGCTCAACCGGGTACCGCCGGGCCAATGACCCTCGAGTATGCTAAAATTTTTGTTCCTAGGCTTTTTTTCTGCAAATGATTCAGCAAACCAACAAAGACGTTTAGCAGGAAAAAATCATTTTCCAACAAATAATCAAAGATTTTAATCCCAAATTCTTATTATTTTTCGGGTTTTTTTTGCTTTGGCCTTCAACTTGAAGTCGGAAGGAAATGTTAGTAATATGTTTTTCTGGTTTTTTGTTCAGCTTGAGCTCGAAAGGAGGAGGTTGCAAAGTCGTGGAGCTGGTCAATGAACATGGGGAGAAAGCGAGCGTTCAAGGTACCAAATGATGATCATTTCGATATGCGCCAATTGACCAAAGTTTTAGACTTTGATAAATTGCCAATTATGTTTCTTTTTTTCACCATACCCATCGTCGATATAATATTCGGTCTAATGTTATATGAGACTGATTTCTGCATTCAAATTAAAATGCTAATTTCTGGTCTTGATCCTGCAACTTCTAAGTGATCTGAATGGTTTTGAAATGCATGAATAATTAGAAGCAGGTTCCTGAGGTTGGTAATTACAGAATTTGATGAAAAATGATGGTTTGAATAAAGCAGGTTAAGTGGTCGTTTACCAAACTCTTATTGGGTAAGCGCATACAGGGTGTCACTTACCATACCAAGTGAGCATAGCAAGGACCAAGAATCTTACCGGGTAAGTGAAGGAAAAGACTCTTAGGGCATGTTTGTTAGCAACTTAATGAGCTTAATAAGACTCACAACTTATTCAGTCACCTATACATGACTGTTTGGTAGTGGCTTAATGACATAGAATCTGACTTGTTCAGTAAACTTCTAGGGTTATGCTTAAATATCTTAATGCCAATTATGAATATGGTTTAAGAAATTCTTATTTAGTTCTTGAGGCCTTTATAAGAGATTCAAATATGGTGTGCAATATTTCTTGGATTGTTTTTGACCAAATTAATCACAAGGTTTTTGGAATGAGTATAATGTGTGGAAAGATCAAAATTTGAAGGAATTGAAAGGTTTGACTATGGTGTTTAGTTGATGGGAAATATAATAGAATCTGTTAAAAGAACTGTAATATATTTGTTTGGTTCATAGAATATAAGTATATAACTTAGAAATTGTAACATAATAATGGTAAATGACCAAAATCCATTTTTATGATATTTTTATACTTTCTTTCTTAAATTATAAATAATATATAACAATAAAGTTAATAATAATATTAATTGCTAGTGATGGCCGGTGACAATAGCGAGTAGTGAACTAGTGGTGGTGTTGGTTAAATTGATTTCAAAGGTTTTTTTTTGTTAAATCAATTTTTTTTTTGTATTTGGCATTCAATTCCCTGACTTTTGGAAATGAATGATCAAATCCTCAACAACAGAATTCAGTAGAATCCAATTAATTTAATTCTTCGACCTAACAGCTCCAAGGAATTTGGTTAAAAAAGTTTATCATTCCTGTTCCATTGGATTTCTGTAGATGTTGCGAACCAAACAACCCTGAACTATCTACACCTTGAACCTGATTGACTACAACTAGATAAGATTCAATTCTTTGTAACCAAATGATCAAAAGTTTGAGTCATGTTTGCAATTTCCATCCGGAAACTTAAAAAGAATACGTATACATATATCTTATCATTTAAACCTTACGTTTGAGTGAGATTTAATGGTACTGGATTTGTTTGATTTGGTTTTATCTTGAAACTTTAAAGAGGAGTTTTAGTGAGGAAGATCACCATTTTCTTAAAAGGGTACATGGAACTCAAATTTTGTTTCTTTTGATCTAGTTGAAACTATGCTACTTGGTTTCCAACAAATCTATTTTTCAAAGAAAATATCACCGGTCAACCAAATCCGTCGGACAACATAAATTTTGACATCACAGAGCTTGTCTTAATCTCGATATGTATTAATCATCGTTGACAGTTAAAGAGAATGTTAGAGCATCTCCAATAGCTTCCCCAAAATTTCTAATGGAGAACCAAAAGTTAAAATCTTCAAAAAAATTTACATCCATCTCCAACAGATTCCCCATTTTGGAGATAAATCATTTCATTTCAAAGTTTCTCATTAGTGGGAAATAATAAAGTATAATTTCTCTCCCCTAAACATTTCATTTTAAAGTTTCTCATTGGTGGGAAATAATATAATTTATCTCTCTTGATAATCATTTTTGGGGATATCTCCAAATTTGGAGAAAATTACACTCTCTCTCCTATTTTCTCCATTTTGGAGAAAGTTTTGGAGAAGCGGTTAGAGCAAAAAATTGCTCAAAATCTACATTTTCTCCATTTTAAAGAAGCTGTTGGAGATGCTCTTAACAGGAAAATAGATTCTGCGATGATGCGCGTAATCGATCTCTTATTAGGTTATTAAAAAGTCATTTCCACCTGTTTTAACATGTTATCCAACATGTTCATCTTGCCTTACTTTTATGTTACAATCTCAAAAACAAAATATTATACAAACCCAAACCTTGGTGTGTAGGTGCATGTGGGCCAAGATGGGCTCATATTAAAGCCTTAGCCCAAGCCCAACTCTATTCATGGTGAGGCCCATAAATGGAATATTGCATTTGGGCTTTTTGATTTTGAAATGATCTTCATAGTTCATTTCATACCATTAAGGATTTATATCATCCTAAAACACATTTAAAAGGCGATTGGTCGAATCGTGTGTGATGTTAAATTGTTATGTAGACCGTGTGGTATTTAGAATCCCGTCAATTAGAAAGATCTTTCAGAAGATTTTTATCCATCGAGACCAAAAGGGTTTTTGATCGAGGAATCCGTTTGTTGGAGTAATATTTATGATCTGTATACGTATCTAGCCAATGGATTATTGGTGTTCATATACAACCTAAAAAAATGCATATGATACCATGTTCCCATGTGCATCCATTTATACATGGACCGACACAATCACTACTGTCTACGACCAACCAGTAGCAAAACCATTTATAGAAAAAAAAATGCTTTTGTCAACATTCTAGTAAGTTTTAAATAACACCCTGATGTCAGAAGAGTTTTCTTTTTCCACCCTAAAACTAATTCATTAGAAAGGACAAAAAAGGCAATTCGCATCAAAATATATATATCTGACTTTGTTTTTACACTCTACTTTCGAGATATCACGCTTTGAAATCTTCTGTTCATGTCATAAAACGTTACTTATCAGTAAGCTCAGGCAATACCTAATGCTATGTACGTAGGATTTGAACTGATACCCTAATGACCGAAAAAATAACATATGTTTATAAAAATCAAATTTAATGTAAAAAGATTTTTTGTTTTTTGAAAAAGCAAAATAAATGATATAAAAAAGAGATGAGACAAGAAAAGAAAAATGGAAGGAGACGCTCCCCTTCATTTTCTTGCTTTTTAGCATGCTTATATAGATAGCATCCAAAGCTACTATATGAGTTGGAAACCCTACCATTATATAAAGCCATCTCTTTTTCTACTTTTATTCTTATATATTTATGTTTTTTTTCCGTATAATACTAATAATATACGTATATATATACATACACAAATCTTGAATACATGATGGCATAGTAACATATAAATCATATATATATATGTATGTATATACGTATCTATTTATCCGATTAAATGATTCATTTACTGATTGATGTTTAATTATTGAACATAATTTATAAGTTTTGAATGCATGTAGAGTCTTGTATCTTTGTTTTTGGATTCTATAACGACATGCATGCAAAAAAGCATGTCATCATAGACCCTCGACTATATCTTTTTACACAATCAATACATATATACACACACACACACACATATATAGGGGCATAACTGAGTAACAATCACAAAAATCTTGATAACCATGAGAACCACTAATGTGTTGTTTCACATTGTGAAAAGAATACCTGTGAATGTAAAGTGTCGTTTCACAATCCGGAAAAAAAAATAGTCATTACAAATAATCACATTGTTAAACAACATTGTATTTTTTACATGCATTGTTTTACAATATGAAACAAAACATATAATTAAAACTAGTTCTACAGTTTTTAGCCATTTTATGGTTCTCAATTTTTAGTCCTATATATATATACACACATGCAAGCATGATCTTGAATTATGTTTTTTAAAATCTACATTAATGAGATGCATTAAACCTTAATTAGGGTCATAATTATGGGCACAAACTCCTACTATCTAATCTTTCACAATTCATGATGACTTACATCACAAAAACATTAACCATTGTTGCATGCATGTCATCATCATATGTTGACTATATATGGACAATTGTCTCATAATATATATATATATATATATATGTATAATTCCATCTCTTCACTATATTTAATATATACACACACACATACACCCCCACACACATCTATATATATATATTATATGTATATATGTATCAAGTATTGTATGTATTATCAAATAAAACAAGAATGAAAAGATCATGTCCAAAGTTGAATAAGAAGTACAAATAGTATTTTCTTTTTGGCTCCTTTTTCTTTTTAGTGGTTGATATATTCCCCTTAAGAAATTGGAGATGAGTGATAAAGACATCAAATACCCCATGGAATATATTTTAGGGTTGTGTTGTCTTAAGTTCCACCATTAGATGAATGGAAAAAGTCTCCGTAATTTAAGTCAAAAATCATATGTTATATATATATATATATATAATCAGACTGATGTTCGGTTTTCCTAGACTTTTCAACTATATGTAATCCGATCGTTTTTCCAACTTAACACATCAACATAATCCATTTGACATGGTGTAAAAGGAGTATATGAAAAGACTGATCGTGACAGAATTATGTCACTGAAAGAACAATAAGAAAAACTATAAATGAATACATATATGTAAGCAGACGAATCTCTTCATACATCATCAGCATTTAATGATTTAACAAAATAAAAAAGCAGAATTACCAAAAACCATATCATTTCAACTTTCAAACTTTTTACTTTATAAAAATATAACACTTTTACATGATACCCACAAAGCAAATGCTATAAATTGCAAGGCAAAAGCTCAAAATGTTCAATGAAAAAGATGAATTTATGGGGTCTATCTTTATCTTTATTCATGAACATATAAAGTGATGAAATTAAAGATTGGGTAATGAATTAAAGAGATGCATATATAGCTGCTCCCTGGCTATATACCCAAAACCCCCCACAAACATTTCATAGTGAATGGAAAAATAGAAAGTAAGTTTGGCTTTTACAAGGCTACATAGTGTATGTATGTGTATATATATATATATATATATATATATATATATATATATAGTACACATAAATAACTTTGGATTCCCCCCTATAGAAGATTTATAGGGTTATGAAATAAAGAGAGAATGTCAGATGACATGTTAGATAAATAGAATTGAGTTGGACCCTCCACTTCATTTTTCATATCTCATGCCACTTGGAGTATAGTAGTATTGGATTTTCTTGAAAATTACCCATGATTTCAAGAAAATTAATAATAGTCATCTCATATATATATGGTGCGCTTCTTTTGCAACCCAAAAAATTTGTACAAATTATGCAAACCACTATGTTAGGAAACAATAGATATATTTATGAATAATGATTATGATTCATTAATAATGATTGTGATATATATGGAAAATGTTAAGTTTATTCATTATAATCATGATTTTAAATTAGGAAATGTTAACTTTATTCATTATAATCATGATTTTAAATTAGGAAACATAATAAAATCATATATTCATTAGCCTTGATGAACGATTAAGATTGGTTTGCATAGTTTGTACAAATTGCTTGGGTTGCAAAAGAAACGCACCATATATATATACATACATACATACATATATATATATATATATACATTAGAAGCGTACTCGCGCAATGCAGCGAGATACATCACGATTTTAATATTTCTTTTTATTTTTTGTTTTTTTATCAATTTACAGTACGATTTTGGATGGTTTTTAGAGAGTGATAATGTTTTTTTTTTTTATAAATTTGTTTAATTTAGGCTTAATAATATAATGTTTTTTATATAAAAAAAATTAAGTAATTTGTTAAAATTCATTAATTATCTTATATATTTTAAATTTTTTATATTTAAATTGAGATGTTTATCCTGTTTTGATTATGTTTATCAGAATTCAAAGGGTTTGGTGATTAGAGATAAGGATTTTGGGGGATAAGGATGAAATTTATTAATGAGGGTTAAAAACATTTAAAAGTAGTACATATTGCTTCATTAGTTGTTTTTTAAGAGATTTTAAGTAGATTAACATTAAATAAAAGTACATAATGCTTAATGGGTAACTTAGGCTTAATAATATAATGTTTTTTATATAAAAAAATTAAGTAGTTTGTTAAAATTCAAGAGATTATTTCTGAATGATATACCATGTCTTTCTCACACATATATAAAAGGCAAGAGAGAGTCTTTGTGTAAATGTAGTATAGTTGGTTCTGGGGTGGTATAGTTACACAAACAGACGAATATTCGATTCTTACGGCCATTGTGTGAATTACAGGTCCTTTTGGGATTGAATTTCTTGTGGACACTGGCTCTTAAACCAACTACCTAATAGGTCTCTTTGGTCATGATTTGTCTTTCAGGTGATACTCTTGGGAGAGAGGGGGAGGGGTTTCCGTTCACAAACCCCTTTTTTGCATAAACATGATAAAAATGTTTTAATAGATATTTTATTTATATAATTTGGGACTTCCGATACATACCTAAAGATTCATATTATTGACACCTTGAATACAACAACCCCATAAACATGCAATGAGGTCTTATATTTTACATGCATGTCTGCAGTATTTGGTTCTTTTAATCAATAAAACAGTTATATTATGAATTTCTTAGTTACACCAGTGATATATTATGCATTGTCTATTAAAAATAAGAACTTGACATATCAACATACAACCACACACACTGTCTTCAAAAAATCAAATCAAAGCTCCAATTATGACCACAATCTAATTCCACAATGAAAATTTCATAAAGACATCCGAAGTTTCAGTATTGTCACTTTATAACGATTCGTAATAAAATACTTACAAACCTGAACATTTTATTTAAAAAACCCAGTTGTTTTTCCCCTAGTCAAAATATTGTTCGAACCCAGTAACCTCTCTCTAAACCTGACCGTACATCAAGTCTTTAACCATGAAACTGACATCGCTAGTTTACAAATCAGGGGTCCATCTGTTATGATCAAAATGAATGAAGGGGCAAATTGGTAAAATTAAAAACATTATCTTTAGAAATACAAACAAATTAAAATCATGAGAATGGGATATATATACATGAAGGTGGAATTTGAAGATTTCAAAAAATTTATCATGAGGACCAAATAATGGGAAGTCATGATGGAAACATAATAAGTTTCTCATATTGACAATTTGGTACCTCATAATTTTGATGGAGTAAGCCTTCCATCAACATGGCCCCAAATTTAGGTAATCAAACCAATATATACTTGTCATCCAAATGTTTTTTTTTATCATTTATAAAAATAAGGAATCCACATAAAAAATATGCTTAAAAACAATGATATATATATATATATATATATTTTGAACATAGCATATTTGACTTTAAACGAATCGTTTGAAATTTACTTATTGTAAATTCTACAAAATCATACTTACTGTTTATAATATAGTTATAAAAACAGCTAGAACGACATTTTAATTAGTTGAAAAAAAATTGATAAATAAAAGTACAAGTGTGGATAAACTTAAGGTTAACTCGAGCATTTTGTTCGATATTTTTTACGTTTTGGACAACAAGCTGATTATCGACAATATTGGATTATTTTGGGGTAAATATATTGACTTTTTAAAAATAAAATATCAAATATTTTAATTATAAATATATTGTATAATGTTTTATGAGTTATTTCACTCATTACTTATTAATTTCTCAACAAACAAAAAATAATCTTGGTAATCTTATATGTACCATTTTTTATGTCAGAATTAGGTTAAATCATATATTAAAAACGTAAAAATTAAATCTTGATGTTAATATATGTGAGGAGAAAAATAGTAGATAAAAATGCATTTAACTATATATAAAGATGCATTTAATCCACTCCAATATAAATTATGCATCAAAATGTTGTACTTTATGCATAAAAAATTTGCCTATATTTAATGAAGTTGAAACATATGTAAAGAAGGAAATCCTAGTACCCAAACCCAAGTTATAATAATATAAAAATATATTGGTGTTGAGCTTTTGCCATCCAACCTTGTCTTTTTATTTGTTATCTTTCTAATTAATTTAACAAAAATTAATAATGTATAATTTATTGTTTAGTTTAATAGAAAAAATGGTCTAACAATTAAATTAGTTAGAAATATAAATTTGTAGATTATTTAATATCATAAATATTCTATAATAATTGTTAGCAGACAAATAAATCAATTTATATTTATATTTTCTAAAAAAATGGTTGAATTTTCTTTACAACCAAAAGATACTCATATGTAATATTTTTATAAGAAAGAAATGCAAAATACATTTATTTTTGGATTAATATATGATTTCTTGATTATAAAAAAATTAAAAGCAAGATGTTGTAATAAGAAATGATGATGTTATAATAAGATAATTTTGAAAACAGTTGTAGTAAAAAATGTCACATTAGACGTGGACATCCCATGTAGATAATGACACATCATTAAAATCTGCTAAATTGTGTTATGTCATCTTAATTCAAATCAAAAAGTTATATATTGCGATAATTATTTAAATTTTAAAGTACAATGTCCTAACAAAAAATAATTTAAAAATACATTGATATAATTGAAAAATTAAATTACAATATATAAATCTTTTAAAAATAATTTGAAAATACATCGTATAATAAAAAACAAGTTAAAAATACATTGTTATAACAAAAAACAATTTGAAAATAGATTGTTATCTTGTGCCTTATTATTTTTATAGAATTAAAATTATTGTAATACCATATAAATTTTTTTAGTTGAAGGAGTTTAATCAAGATAGGACAACTACTTCCACTGTTCCAAAATAATTGTTTATATTTCTATTTTAATTTTTGTTCTAAAATAAGTATCTATATTTTTATTAGTTTATCTAAAAATAAGTGTCAACTTTCTAAATTAAATATATATTTTCCCATTCTACCCTTAATTATAAGATGAAGAAAATTTATATCTCTGTTATTAAGAGTAAAATTATCCTTTATTTAATTAAAAAAATATAATAATTACACATTTATAATACTGTATGTCTGAATGTTTATTATAAATCAGATCTAAAAAATACAATAAATCAACATCTTAATGTATGTATTGTATACATATATTTTGATTGTTCTTAATTAACAAAAATCCAAATGCTTAAATGTATATTGAAACTTTAAAGTGGGGTTGGAGATGGGAAAAGGATGTTTGTGGGTGTGATTAGTGAGGTGGATTAATTGATTAATTATAGCATTAAGTAGAGATATTACATCCAAACTACTTACACACTAAAAGTAGCCATCACCATGGCTTCCACTATATTTATTTTTGAGTAAACTACAACATGTGGTTTGTAGAAAATAACACTTTTCGTCTCTACAAATTTGAAAGTACAATATAGCTATAATGGTTTGTAAAATGTCTGGATTTGGTCTCTCTTTCTAACGGTAGTTAAAAAGTTCCGTTAAATGAGGGCATATAAGTCATTTTATCCATTTTTTTAATCTTTTACTCAATCAAAAACAATAAGAATCAAAATTATGAAATCGGTTTGGATTGGATAAAAGACAAAAGTTCGATAAAATAACAAAAATGCCTGTCTTTTAATGGATATTTTTAATGGTGGTTAGAAAGAGGGGTTAAATCCGTACGTTTTTGCAAACCATAATGGCCATTTTGTAATTATGAAACTGCAAGAATGAAAAGTGTTATTTTTGATAAACCATAGGGAACAAACTTGAAGTTTTACTCTTTATTTTTTTTATTTAAAAAAACAATATCTTTATATTGAAAAAACTTTATGTAAATTCATATTTGAAGTTTGTCATATGTCTATTCAATTTTATCATTTTAAAAAGTCGAGTTAAAAGGGTTTTTATAATACTATGGAAAACATATTTAAGGGTCTATAGTTTAATAAATAATGATAAATCTCTAACTAAGGGGTGTTTAGGATTGCTTATTTGAGGTGTTTTTTTAGCTTATTGCGATGTGACACCGGAGATAAGCACTTTCTGGTGTTTGGATGGAGAAAAGTTCGAAGTGCTTATAGCGATGCCAAACCGGAGATAAACACTTTTTCATAAGTCATTTTGTTATAACTTATCAACTTATTTAAAAGTGCTTATGATTTTTTTGGTTATTTTATATGTATAAGCAATCCCAAACACCTTCAAATAACAACTTATTAGTTTATTACGTTTTGGTACTACAATAAGCTAATCCAAACACTTTTTAGAAAACTCCGGTTTGACACCACATAAGTTGATAAACACTTTTCAAAATATGCATAAATTGTTTTAAATAAGCAATCCCAAACACTCCCTAAGTGAAAATTGAGGTGTTTGAATATACATAATCCAAAATAGAAGCTTCTAAAACATATTATATTCATCCCAAAGTAAGTGTTTACGTTACCGTTTTAGTTTGTCGTAAAATAAGTGTTTTAAAGTAAATATCCACTTTTCCATTCTACCCATTCATTATGAGGTGAGAAAACTTTTATCTCTGTAATTAAGGGTAAATTGTCCTTTAATTAATTAAAAATGTAATAATTACAGTATTACTAAAACTATGTGTCTTTTTCATTATGAACACTTATTTTGGGACATAGGGGGTATTTATTAAACAATAAACTTTCAAATATGTTTTTTAAAAGTACACTTTCTTAATATAAGAACCGAATAAAAATACGTTTATTTTTAAGCATTTTATCATATTTAAAACTATTAATGTCATGTTTGAATATTACTAAGAGGGTGCCTAGTTCATAAAGTAATTTGGCGGAATTGAAATCCATCAAAGGAAATTGACTTTGAAGAAACTGAAATGAAATTTGACTACTCGTTTGATGGGTAAGAATTAGAATGACATTTTGCAAAAGAGCTGGAAATCTACATGTGTGTTGGGGTTGGGGGCGGTTGTTATGATTAAAATAGTGGCGTGGTAGTGTCGGCCTGTCGGGGTGGGGATGGAAACCGCGGCGACGACGGTGATTGTGAGGGCGGAGATGTTGGTATGCGATGGAAGCAAAATTGTCATTCCAATTCCATCAAATTCCTATGAATTATACAAACCAAACTAGGGGTGTGCATCGGTCGGGTTGGGTCGGATACCCAAACCCCAAACCCGATCAGATATTCGGGTAGTGGGGGAAGACCCGACATCCGACCGATTAAAGTTCGGGTTTTGCGGGTTCGGGTGAGTTCGGGTTCGGATAATTTAGGTCGGGTTTTGCTCACCCATGCCTAATACCACCTTGACCACCGCCTGCAACCTTCACCTACTGTCTGATACCTTCCCCTTCGTCTCCATCTCAATTCTCAAATCTGAACCTAATCCTGAAAAATCCGTCTCCATCTCAAATTTGAACCCAAACCTAAACCTTCACCACCACCTGTAAGTCTGTAGCATTCCTCCTTTTTCAGTGGGTTTTTTCTAGCATCAATCCATCAACATCTAATTGGCTTCTGTTTATAATATTACTTTTTTATTTTGATTGCAGGAACCATAACCATTTAAGTTCATATGTTTCTTAACACCATGAAGAACATCCTCTTGAAACGAATGGATATCTTAAAAAGAGGAACATAAGGTTAGGTCAACTTACTGTAAGATGAAGAAAAAACTAACAAAGAAAATGTTCAGCTAACATGTCAGCAACTGTATGTAGCCCAATCATCATCATGGATTTAGGGTCGAGAGTCGCGTTGTCACCGATGGATTTAGGATTTTAGGGTTGAGAAGAAGTATGAATGTTTTGAATGTCGATTTAGGATTTTATGCTTTACGAGTCGATCAATTTAGGAATTAGGATTATAAAATAAAACTGATTTTTTTAAAATTTATAAACTATTCGGATATTCGGGCGGGTCGGGTTTGGGTTTTGGGAACCCAACCCGATCTCACTTTATCCGATAAATCATTCGGGGCGGATAGTTCGGATATCGGATATTGCGGATTTCGGTTTTTTGCCAAAGTTCGGGTCGGGTCGGGTACTTCGGATCTGTCGGGTTCTGCTCACCCCTAAACCAAACAGTCCCTAAAGATACATTTTGCAAATAAGAAATGGTAGGCTAAATCACTAGTATGGTTGTTTAACCAATAAATTACATAATTAGAAATAAAATAATTGTAAAAAATTAATTAATTAAGAAGTGATCAAAGTAGTCTTGAATGTCTATAAAGGTAAATTAGTGGTACCTAAATCAAGGTAGATGATGACCTAAACTTATCTCTTTTTGAACCCCTTAATCTCTGCTTTATAGTCACAAAATCATATTTAATTTATAAGAAAATATATAAAATCATTAATGTATTTCTTAATTAAATAATCTAACAAGGCGTTTATATTTTAATAATTACCTTATTTTGGTTATTCTCTTTATTTTATCTATATAATATTATAAAGCACGGATAAAAAACTCTAAAATACAAATTATTAGGCATAAGGTACCATCATTTTATGCAAGATTTTAAAATTCTCTTAATTTACAAGTATCAAAGCACAAGATACATATTACTACTGCAGGCTTCTAACACACACCAATTTGGTATGTGCAGAACCTTCCTTTTATGCAGACATTTCCATGTATCACTATTAATTAATATATTGTATTACTATAATTTTGTTTTAATTATATTATTAAATATGTAATTGGTTGTTTTTTTCTAGATGTCATTAAAATATATAAGATAATCATTGAATTCTAACAAAATACTTAATTTTTTTATATAAAAAACATTATATTATTAAGCCTAAATTAAACAAATTTATAAAAAAACATTATCACTTTCTCAAAATAATCCAAAATCGTACTGTAAATCGACAAAAAAATAAAATGAAACATTAAAATCGTGATGTATCTCTCTGCATTGTGCGAGTACGCTTCTAGTCTTAAACTAATGATTAATGTTATCAAAAAGTTATGTAAATGAATAGTGAACAATTTGAAATATATATATATATATATATATATATATATATATATATATATTAATCCTCATGCTCCAACAGGGGCAGACCTATGTATGTCCGAGTGGGGTTTCGTGCACCTGCTTAACTTATTTTCGCAAATAGGATTCTTTTTGAGGTATGAAAGAAGCATTCGATAAACTTTGAGGAGTGCTTTGGCATATTAGAAAATATAAGAAACAACAACTGAAAAAAGTACCTTGAAATCAACAAAAAAAATCGAAATAGTCACACGAAATTGACCAGAAAACTAAAAATCCCTCGAAATGAACCAAAAACCTTATGAATTAGAATAAAAAGACGTCAACGGACTTCGCGGGCTCTTGATCTATCTTAAAGGTGCATCCGCTCGAGAAAAATCCCGAGTTCGCCACTGTGCTCCAATAACGATTCCGGTGAAACTTTTGGCATAAAATATGACACATGGGAATATATATATATATATATATATATATATATATATATATATATATATATATATATTGTAACACCCTCAAATCTGGAAATAGCAACTCATTTAAAAATTTCTAAATACATCAATGAACGATTCATCTATAATCACAAATTAAGATTTAGCCTCAATACACACATTCATTCTACACATACAGTCTATAATAAAGACGAGTGTTACTAAAACCCGATAATAGTCACTATCTCCAACTGCGGAAGACTTCACCAAACTACTTACTCTCGTGTAACTCTAATGCTCAACTCCTCAAAGCACTGCAAGAACCAAACCCCAACTGGAACCTGATGCACATGCCGACAAATAAAAAGGTTAGGCTTAACGCCTAGTGAGCTCAAGAGTTTTCGTTAGAGATATATAACGCAATAACTTTAAGAATGCTATATAAAATCATAATTCCAAAATGCAATACATTTGATTTGAAAGCAACCAAAAATGAAATACATTAAATCTCAAAACAATCTCCTTTCATCATTCACCCTTTTCGTGATTAAAAATCATAAAACAAACGCCTCCTTAAATAAAGCCAAAACCCAAAGCGCACGTAAAACATAATTGACATTATAATGATCAAACACGGAAAACGTAGATAACTCCAACTTCCAAAACATCCCAATAACTCAAATGAGTTTCAATAACCAAAACCTTAAAACCTAGATAAATACTCACATTCAAACGTCTCCGAAAATATGGATTATAAAACTCCATAACCAAAACCTCACCTACTGGTGACGGGAAAGACCCGATTACATTGTACGTGACGGAACACAAAAGTAGGTCACATAATCATGTAAGAAATCAAAACATGTGGGTTACACAAATAAAAACCCACCGAGCTCAACTCCTCTGAGTCTATCACTCGAAAACATTAAGTCAACCCCTCTAGGTCTATTCTTAAGAGTTCCAAAATGGGGAACTCTAGCACAAGGGAATTACACCTTACTGCCCATGGGACGCTGCCCGACCGTATAGGTCCACACCTTACTTACCATGGTGACCCGATGCCTATTCTGTGTCAAATGATGAACCAAATGCCCAAAGCGGGGACATAGGAACACCGTGCCTATGGATCCATTGCACTAACTAAACCATTACATGACTCAAAGTGAATGAACTAATGCATCCAAAACATGTAATTCTCAACTAAGATGCAGTAAATGAAAATCATAACCAAACGCTCAACATTGAACTATTAAAAGCGAACAAGTGTCCTCGAAACCCAACAAAATCCAAAGCGAGCCATAAACTCAAACAAATCCAAAGACTCAAAGTTGAAAATCATAAATTGGAATCAAATATAAACAACCCGTACTTATGTAAACCCATGCTCCAAAACATATAATTAATTCCAACGTAGTTTAGATTGGGACAAATCATTTTCCAAATGAGTTTATAACATTTACCTCTCAAAACGTCCCATAACACAAAACCATGCATTTCTCCAAATCACAAAATGAAATACATTTATTATCAAAATCTATTTCCATAAAATAAAACCTTAAGATACCAAAATATATGATTTATTTATCATAGTACCCAAAATCCCAGAGATGTGTGCTATATAAGTTTATGAATATAAACACTTTCAAATAATCAAACTTATCAGCAGTTAACAATTTTCATGTAAGACGCAAAACACTTTAAAATAAACATTTTGGCATGTACACCGTTTTCACAAATAAACTTGAACTCACCTCGCTAGGTTAAGTTAAACCCAGGTTTCAATCCACAACCATTGGCCTCCAAAAGCATAGATCCCACCCAAAGCTTTCCGAAGACACCCATTCCAACTCTTCAACTCAAGCATCCAAAACCTAGATCCACACATTTTCGACCATAAATAAACATATCCAACCATAAATGATTGCTCCCCAAACATTTGTATCAAAATCCCCAAATTTGGCCAAACCCTAATTTTGACCTAACCTTCCCAAAGTCAACCAAAACGAAATTAGAGAAACATAATACTAGGAAATCATCCATGGTGTGATTATAACTCATAAAGAAGCTTAGAAACCGAGGGGACGAACTTACACTTAGGTTTTTGAGCAAAACCCCAAAACTTATGAATCCTCAAGAAGTGGTGATAAACACTTGAATCTTGCTCAAGAGGTTGAGGTTACAAGTATAGATGATGAGGGAGTACAAGGTTATAGGGGGAACCCCCAAAAATGGATTAAGGTTCGATTGAGGGGGTGGGGTTCGGTTGAGAGAGAGTTTAGGAGAGAGTGGGTTAAGGGAATAAATGAGAAAAGTGGGAAAAAGGGATTTAATGGAGTCTGGACCCCGACGGCGAGAGTGCCCCGCGAGAGTGACACTCTGTCACAATCGCTGGCACAATCGTCCGCTCCTACCCACTCTCGGTACAAGGGCCGCGAGAGTGACACCCTGTCATAATCGCAGGCACAATCGCCCACACCGTACCGAGGTCAAATTTGTTAACCTTTCGACCTAAAGCGCTCCCGATCCAAAGTTCAAACTTCACAAGGATTTATAATGAAGGGTTTTCGATTAGAAACTAGAAAAGAAGGGTAAGGCAAAGCTTAACAAAATACGGGTGTTACATATATATATATATATATATATATATATATATATATATAGAGAGAGAGAGAGAGAGAGAGAGAGAGACTTGAGATCATGTGAGACCAGACCATTTCCGTAAGACCCGTGAGAACACAAAAATAACACTAAACATTCACAGCAAAAGACTGTGAAGGTATTATAAATGTAAACTTTCACAGTGTTTTTATTGTGAAGGTTTATTGTTTTTCGTTCCTTCACAATGAATCGTTGTGAAGTCTTAGTGTTATTTTATGGTCTCACCGGTCTCACGAAAACATGTTGGTCTCATGTGAATCCAACCCTATATAGATATAAAGGTAGTTTCAAATACAAGTTCTCTAATTAATACAAACCAATCAAATGGGATATTTATGAAAATGACAAGAGTTTATTTATTATACTTTGCATATTTACGGAAGATGATCAAAATTCATCATTATAATTAACGTTTTAAATTAGGAACCAGATATTCATTAGACTAAATGGACAATTAACATTGTTCTAGATGTATTCAAATACTTAATTATTAACCTCCTAAATCGTTTTGCATTTAAGAAAATTAGATTAGATTATCTCATTAATAGTTTTAATTTTTCTAATTGCATTAATTACTTTAATTTCTTATAAAATTTTAAAAAAAATGTATTATTGGATGAAATCTAATTTAATCCTTATTAAAATTTACCTGCTTTAACTTGAACTCAGTTTGATCTGATATCCAACCTTCCAATATATCAATCGTGCCACCTCTTGTTTTTTTAAGTCAAATTTTAGTTAAACATATCAATCAAATGAAATTTAACAATTAATATGTTTATGTATTTAACAATTTACGCTCATTAAATTTGGTATTTTGTGTTGAATATTTATGCTTTGTGGTCCATAAAAACAGCTGTGTAATATTGACAGCATCGATAACATTAGGAACTTTTTGTAGCTTGATGGACTTTAAATATTGGCATCAAATCTTGCACTTAATAGTGTCAAAACTTATTCCCCAAAAGTCAATAGTTTTCCTATATAGATGAAGGAGTAATTAAATTATTGATATATATATATATATATATATATATAAACATGTGGCAAAAGCATGGGTGGACCTACATAGAAGGATAGGGTCACGGGCCAACACTTCATGGTTCTGTCTTGATGGGGAAAAAGTTACGTTTCTGAAGGATGCAACCATATAGTTATTGAAATTGAAATGTTACTGCGAGACTTTTAAAGGCGTAAATAGTAAATGTTCTTGCCTTTGTATAAAATGCCCAGGTTCAAGACCCACTATTAGCAGATTTGTTGTTTTTTTAACTTAAATTATGTTGTTCATTTATATACCTCTTGTGCTTTTAAATGTATATGTTGACATGAATCAAACATGGGTATCTTCTATGCAGGACCAGGGATGGATTGACCCACTGTATTAGAAACGGTGGCACGGACCACCGCTTCATACCTCCCGCGTAATGTAAAAAATTATAGGGTCACCTTATCTATTTGTTGTGTGTTACCGTATGTATTTCGAAACTACAATGAGGACATAAGATTCCCTTAGTAGAGTTGGTTTGCAAAGCTTTTCTTCCATCCTAGATCTAAGTTCGAATCCCGTTAGTCTCATTTTCCTAGTATTTAACTTTTAATTTCAGATTTATTATGTTTCTAAAAAAAATTGCAATAAAAGACTTGGAACAATCTTTGAGCATTACATCTTCAGAACTTTAGCCTAGTGGGTAAAGTAAGTATGCATTCCGAAATTAGTGATAGGTCTGACGTTCAACTATACCACCCAACTATTGGGACACACAATTTATTTCTCTACGATGGCAATGAGACTGATACAATGAGGACACTTTAGATTAACGATTCATTTGTATTTTATACTATCAAGATATCAAATTCAAACGAGTATATATACAATCTATCTATATCCACTGCTAATTGGCTTCAAATTAAGAACTCAATAATCTTGAAATACAAGAGCAAGTTAGTTCACACTTATGCAAACAATGACCTATATATGTACAAATATTTTACATCCAATGTAATCAGATTACATATAAAATTTCAGTCATGTTACCAAGTGCACCATAAGGCAAATGAAATCGACATAAGAAGAAGAAGATTACCATATCTAATCACTCATCATAGTTGATTTGGGCTCAAAAGATCACGAGTTCAATAACGTAGGTACCCCACGATTGGATCTTCTTTGATCCATGTCTTGTTGTATATAAAATAATCTAAGATTGGGGAGGTGAGGTGGGGAGGATGTTTTATGATATCTTACTAGGTGTCAAAGAAAGAGGAGGTCCACATATGAGTCATGTTCAGTAGAAAACCCCAATTCTTATAGGACCGGCTCAACTCAAATCATAACGATAAAAGCATACCTAAGTCCCACACTCATTCATTGCCCCGTCTAAACCGTCATTTGTATCTTAATAAATTCATCTTCAGATATTAGATAAGATAAATTATTCTTCTAACTTAGAAACAAAGAATATATTGTTCGTTTTATCCACAGTTGGACTAACGGTTTTATAACGTATTTTATAAATAAGATATCCAGTCCCTTACAAGACAACTTTTGTTCCCCTTCCAAACCGGTGTAGGATCTCACAATCCACCCTTCAGGGAGCCTAGCTTCCTCGCTAGCACGTTATCCTGGTTCCCGGCTCTGATACAATTTTTAATATCTCCATTCAAACATACCAGATATTGTCCACTTTATTCACATCTGAGTTCATGGTTTTAAAATGTTTTTGATATAATAATATTGAGTCCCTTATAAGACAACTTTTGTTTTCCTCCCAAACAACGTGGGATCTCGTAGTATCTCAAATCATAATGGAAAGAAAAGTAATTGATTGTGAGATTGTTTCACCAATAAAATGAACATTTTTGCATTATTATTATCATTATTATAATCTATAGATTATATGAAACCTTAAAAGTAAGTGTGTGATGAGTTATATACTATTAAAAAACACATAGATGCATTACATTCACAAAATTCCACAACAATAAAGAAGTGGAAAACAAATGGGAAGGCTACAAATAACTTTCATATCAATCACGTGAGCTAGAAAGATAAGAGGCAGAAAATTAATGGAGGGAACATGATGAAATATATAATTTCCTGAATATTCCAAATGGCAAATACAAACACACTTGATGAAAACAAAAACAAAATTAAAAAAGGCCCCAAAGACCTTTGGTATGGTTAGGCCAAATTCAAGCCATTAAGAAAGGGACGTTTTTAACCCCCTTTTGAAATTAAAAAAAAAAAGAAAAAGAAAAGAAAAGAAATTACACGCACATGTCACCGTCACGTGCGTGAACAACACTCCTAAAATAAATAACGGAAGAAAGAAATAGTCCCTGGTTATGTAAGTTAATAATAAATAGGGACTAAAAAACAGTTGGAAAGATGCCCGAACATTTCCCGCCAAAAAAACACACATGCACACGTGTGAGAACACACACTTGCAAATCAAGCATGTATCTCTCAAACCACTCTCCAAAAATCAAAACTCTCTCTATTTTTTTTTATGAAAAATTAAAAATTAATCTCAATAAAAGAAATGGAAGCCTTTCATCTTTTGATCACTTATCCCCATCTTCTATAATCTTCAAATCCCACATTCATACCAGTACCAGTACCAGTACCAGTACCAGTATCGATATCATCTTTTCTGATCAAGAACCCAACTTCTTAAACCCGACTTCTGATATTTAAAACGTAACAAAAGTTGATAGTATCTTGCAAGTCTCCAAACGGGGTTTCTGTTTCTGTCTTTGTTTAATATTTTGCTTTCAAGGGACCCACATACGCTCCACCCTCTCATTATCTTGATTCATTCAACAATGAATGCCACCTTTGAATTCTCAATCACACTTCCCACTTCTCTTTTTCACACACCAACTTCTGACTCCCACTTTTGTAGTAAACAAATTTTCTTCACACCAAAATACTATGTACCAAATTCCCCTTTCCCTAGGGAACCAGCAAAGCCATATATTTATGAATTATGGCAATTGCCCACCTACTAAAATAAATTAATAAAAAACCACTCTTAGTTAATTAATTATATATATGTATATATATATATATATCGATTCCTCTTTCGAAAATATAGTGAGGAATTGAACCTGGAGCACTCGGAACAAACACTTTTCTTTTTTCCCCACTCTTACCCCATATTTTATTTATTTATTTATTTTATTTATTTTTGTCCTCCTTTAATTAGAGCTTCTTTTGTCATCATCTACCCACGAGCAGTTATTTAATTTCCTCCTTTTATACGATGAGGGTGATGATGATGAGGATGATGAGTCACCTGATCCAATACTCGCACGAGTCATGACTCGGACCTGAACCGGTAGTATCTTTGAAGACTTGGTGGCTGATCTTTCTAATGGACTCACTCCTTGCAGTACTAGTCTGCAACAGCTTGTGATCTTTTCCTGTAAAATTCATATTTGGAATTCGATCGAATTAGTTGAAACAAAGTGTTTTAGAATAGGGAAATTGACTTAAACAGCCAAAATACACATCCAAATTGGTCTCTTAGTCATCCTTCTCCCGATTTTGCATTTTTGTCACTACCGACCAGGTCAACAATTACGAATCTGGGTTAAAAATGTAAATATTTTTCCAGATTTCACCCACTTCCGCAATGACATTTCCGCAATATTGCAGATTTGGGTAGAACATGTAAATTCTTTTTTGCTATTTTTCTATCAAAGGAAAAAAAAATTATCTGGGTCCGTAATTTTTTTAAGCAAAAGATGACTAGCTAGATTCGTTATTTTTTATATCTGGTTCCGGACCAAGATATTGCGGAATTAGTGATATTTGTGTAAGACCGGGAGAGAAATGACTAAGAGACCAAATCCTTTTATACTTTAGCTATTTAAGTCAATTTCTCTTTAAAATAAATGTTTGGCCTTGGGCCGGGCCATGGGATTATCATATTTACCATAGTGTGCGTAAGCTGACCCAAATACGAACAGTTAATTAAAGAAATGGTGAGATAGAAGGAAGAGTGTGACATACTTTGCTAAGGCCATCACACCATGATTCGGCATGTTCGGCATTGATAAGTGAGAAATTAGAAAGATCGCTAGCTGCACAAAGGATGGTAGCAGCAGCAATGCATGATGGCCAATACTCAAGTAAACTGGCCTCTGCAAGAGTCAAACTTTTTGGTCAACTTTTTTTTGGTATTTGGAATGGCATGCATGAATAATATATGTTAGTATTATTTAAGGCAGTACGACAGGTGGTTGATTTATTTAAATCAAAGACCTACATGCATGCGGAGCATTGATTATTTATTGGTATTAATAAATAATAATTACCTTGAATATTTGATAAAATAATTTGGGTTGCCCTTGAGATAAGGAACCCGGCGTAGGTCCCGGTCGAATCGATTTTGTGGGCAAAGAACCCGATGAAGCTAAACGGTGTAACGGACCTTAGCCTCCAATCCAAAACGCTAAGAATAAGAAACTCCATTCTTCGGATTGTTCTTGGCTCGAAAATATACTTTGCACCTTCGACCTATATATATGTGTAACAATTAAAGATTTAATCTCGATGATGAAAAATATCGAATTTATAGGATGAGATGTTACTGGAATAAATATTTAACAGTTACCTGAAGATCTAAAATGGAAGGAACAAGGGGTTCCTCCATTTTAGCTGCTAAAGATAAGCAAGCCACGGATAAGAGTTGTAAGGGCCACCCATTTGCCTGTTAATTAATAATTAATAAATGAATGTTAGAAAATGAAAGAAAAATAATGTAGGTTCATGACAATAATATATAGTTGGTGATTAAGTTAATATAATCAGTGTTTTCTGGTGGGACTAGAAGAGACAAAGGGGCACATCCTAATGTAACCCTTTTCCTGGGGAATAGAAATATAGAATTTAATATTTAAATTTATTTCAAAAAAAGAATTTTAATATAAATGTTATACAGGTGTACAAATAGACAACGAAGCAGTTGAGCCCCCTAAATCACTCTATGATTATTCCATGATAAAGAAGTTTGTACTATAAACCCATCCACTTATTTATTTTTTCTGTGTTTAAAAATGTTCGTAGGTAAATAATCATAAATGTAAAAGTAGCTAAATACATAAAATCATGTGGGGTCTAGTAAGTTAATTTTAAATCAAGTAATGACTAATAAGAAACTTAAGTAATTAATGAAATTAAGTAAAAAGACAAATCGCCAATGGAACTAATTAATGTATGAACTAAATAATGACAAATGAAACTAATGTATGAACTAAGAAGATGACAAATGGATTAACTTAATATAATTTTATTTATTTATTAATAAATATGTATATTATTTTTATAAATTCCACATGGTATCAATAATAAGTACTATTAAATACATAAAAATAGGAATGGGCATGGGTATGATAAAAAAAAAAAAAAAAAAAAAAAAAAAAAAAAAAAAAAAAAAAAAAGAAAAGATAGACAATGTTGGAAGATATATAGTCTATCATCTCAATTTGCTAGGATATGGACAATTATTCCTGATTTTCGTTAATCATTCATTATATTATATTTAACCAAATATTATAATTTTTATTTACTTTTATTCCTATTTCTCACACCTTAATAACCCGACCAAACACCTCTAAATCTTCAATATGTTTTTGTAATATAAGAAGAAACGAGGTAGCAACTTTGATTATACAGAAGAACTAAATCATAAATAGTAGCAAATGTGATTAACTAACACTCAATTTGAAAAGTCAACAACATTAATTACGTTCATTGAAAAAATCTTTGGGATCTAAAAGAGATGAATGTTGACTATCTCCCAATGCTAGGTTCGTTCCTAATGGTTTTTAAGGTAGTACTATAATTTATTTCCCAAAATATTTATGATTTTAAAATTACGACAGGATGTTAGAAAAATTAAATCTCTTAATTAATTAATCAAAAAAGTAAATTCTAGAAATTTCCTTTATAACGTTGTAATTTTTCAAAGTACAAAAAAGAAAAAAACAAAAAGAGGACCAAATTTTGATGGTAGGAATGCGGTCCCACTGATTAATAGACTAGTTCACTTCATATTAATCTCTTCTATAAATCATAGTTAAAACACGTTTTTTTGTGTTAAATAAAGAAATTTCAAACAGAATAATATCCAAGAATCCCTTGTTAACTAATCACTTTACTTTATGATTGTAACATGTCAATATTTACTTTTTAGACTTTTGTTATCACCATCTTTTCGAGAAAACTATTTATCATTATTATTATATATGATATATCCAATAGAAATGCAGGAATAACTATGGAGGAAAAAAAAAAGATAGAGGAAACAGTTTCTGAATTTTTGATTGAGTCGACGGAAAACAGTTGAGCAATTTACCACCGGGAAGCCACGGCAATAGATGAAGCGATCCAGGTAGTTGACGGAAAGGTATGCCGTCAATGGCTGAAAACCGTAAAAACGTTGAACCTGTAAATACACACAAAATAGAAGACGATGTAAAAGTAATTCACCACCGATCTCAGTCGATATACGGCGGCGCCGATCTCAGATTCATCGCCGTGCAACGGACGATGAAAAAAAATATATTCAGAGTTAAACGCCGTTTGTCAGATTATAGTAGCGCCACCGACGCGTGATGTTAAAATGCGCCAACGATTTGTCAGATGCAATACGATTTGTATTTTTCAATGAATAAATCCAGCTCAACATGACTTTAACATGACAATAACAACCGATTCGCACTGTAACAAACTTTTCAATCGTATGCTCTGGCAAAACAATAATCGTGTTTTTTGTTGATATCGAATCCGATAACTTGAAAATCAATCAAATCAAGCACTTAAATACGCAAATTAATTAAGAGCTTCAGAAAACGAAGATCGGAATCAAGTATTTCAACATGTATATACATATATATATTACCTTAAGAATCCATGCAACAGATTCTTCTCTAGCAGATGCATCGAGAACTTGAGATTGAAATCTCTCGACGTAATCGATTCCTGGAACGAACTTTCTCTCCTGTTCTATAAACTCCGCGATTGAATCGTCGAAATCGGCACAATATTCAAAATCATAGGAGCACTCAGGCAGGTCGTCGCCGCCGGATAATATACCGGAGTCCTCGCCGCAGAGTAAATCGGAGAAACAGTCAGAGTACGAGACTGACATGATGACCGGTATTCAATATTCATACTGACGTGAGCATATTTGCTATAAACACGATCGATTTTTCCGGCCGGTTGAGCTTAAAGGCGGCCGGTGAGTGGCTGCCGGAGAAGTCCACTGAATATATCTATTTCAAGCAGCAGTGGTGGTGTGAAAGATATCTATTGAGACGTTTCATCTGACTTCTCTACTTATATATATGAGACTCTATACATGTCTCTGTAGTCTGTATAGAGCTACTAATTTTTGTGTGTATTTATGTTTTATATTATATATATATATATATAGAAAGAGAGAGAAAAATGATCATTTATTAACCATCCATTTTTGTTAACTTTATGAACTTTGCTCAATCAATAGAAATTCAAGAATCGTTGATGTTTAAATTATTGAAATTCTTAATGTTAAAGAGTATATATGTCATTTTATTTCTAACAATTTTACATTAATTTTATTAGAAGTTACAAAAAACAAATTTCCATAATTATATAGTAGGTTATTATTCTTGTATTATCTTCATATCCTACATTTTTACATCATATCAATAGAATAAACATATTTCAGTCATATGTTTGATAAAATAGTAGATCGTATAGTCGTTCTTTTCAAGAAATTTATCATATATTAATCATCATTTGTAAATCACACGAACATTCATATATTAAAGATGAATATATGTGTTTTATGCAATGTTTATGTTTGTAAGGTGTTCATCGATGAACATTTGTGTTCATCTCTATTGATATTCATTGTTGTTGCGTTCATTTCAAGGATGTTCATGTGTTTTCTGAATTAAAATTAATTTTTATTGGGGGTTATAAAAACGAAGCATCCATAATTATATTGTATGTTATGATTAAATCATTTTCTTTTTCCCATAATAAATGTTTCATATGGAATGAAATAAATGTAATAAACGTTCATCCGTTTATATTGTAATGAAATAAATGTTCAATTAGGCGTTTCATCTAGATTAATACTATGAGCCTTTTTTCCTAATAATACCCTTGACCAGTCATGTTCACCTTCATATGTAATAAATGAGACGTTTTTTTTAATAAAAATTAAGTATTAATCTCAACCATCCAATATCAAGATGGATGACTTAGATTAGTTCACATAGTTAACAAAAATATGAAGGTTAACAAAAGAACTCAATCATATATATATATATGCCAAGGTTAATTTACAACTCATGTAAATCTTGCAACCCACATCTTAACCGTTGGATCAATGATAAGCGGTTATTTTATTTCGGTGTTGCTATTAGGGGTGTGCAGAAATTCAACCGATCCAATAGGAACCGACCGATCCAATTAGAACCGACCGACAATAATTGGATATCCAATTGTAATTGGATCGGATCGGATTGAAAATCTCAACATCCAATTTGGATCGGTCGGTTCTTGGATGACAGTCCAGAACCGACCAAAACCGACCGAACCGAACCGACCAACATCCAATTACCCATCCAATTAACCATCCGATTACCATCCAGTTTTCCATCCAACTATCATCCAATTATTTTTTTTTGCAATTTTCTTAAATCAAAATTTGTTTTGTGTTGGTTTTTGAATTTTTAGTCTCACTTACGTTGGTTTTAACACAAACTAAAAGTAATTAATTAGAACATTTCATTAAATTAACACGTTGGATAGATCCGATTTGATCATCCACTGGATGTCGGATGGATCCAATCCGATCCAATGGATATCCAATAAGAATATCCAATGGATATCCAATAAGAACATCCAATGGATGGAACCGAACCGATCCAATCATCCATTGGATTGGAAAAATCCAACATCCAATGGATGATTGGATCGGTTCGGTTGGGAAAATCCATCATCCAATGGATGATTGGATCGGTTCGGTTCCCCTCACATCCATTGGATGTCAACCGATGAACACCCCTAGTTGCTATCCCTACCCCTCATCACTCACAAAACCCCCTACCCCCCCCCCCCCCCCCCTCTTACCTCACTCACATACCCCTTATAGGAGAGGGTATGGATAAAATTCACCTTTTATTTTTATTTTTTTGTTTTTTTTAATTAAAAATATTAGACCCACATCTATTGTAACCGTTGATCATGAATCCAACGGTTAAGATGTAAGTTGCATAGGTTGTATGATTTACATGAATTGTAAATTAAACTACCCCTATATATATATATATATATATATATATATATATATATATATATATATATAGAAAGAGAGAGAGAGAGAGAGAGAGAGAGAGGTGGTTTCAATTGGAAACCATATTAGATTGGAAACTTTGAAAACCGTCAATTTCATTGGTTAAATTAATGAAATTGGTTCATAAAGTTGTTTAATATGATCAAGTTGTTTCATATAATTCTTTTGTTAATGAAATTGTTTTATATATTTGTGTTTTTTATGTAGTTTCATCTATTTTTCTCATTCTGATGAAATTGTTTCATGTATTTTCACAGTCTGATGAAACTTTTTCATTTTTACATAAAAAACACAAATATATGCAATGATTTCATCAATAAAAGAATTAAATGAAACAATTTCATCAAATTAAATAATTTCATAAAATAATTTAATTAACTTAACCAATAAAATTTAGGGTTTCCACGGTTTTCAAAATTAAAGTGGTTTACATTTGATCGTTCCCCTATATATATAGGGGTGGGTTCAAACGAGAAGCTAAACATTTTGCGAAAAGGCGATAAGTGTTTAATCATATATGATACACAAGTTTAATCATATATGATTAAACACATGTTATATTGGCAATACATAGACGTTTAATCATACATGATTAAACACACTTACAAGTCGTATTATCATATATGATTAAACACTTATCGCCTTCTCGCAAAATGTTTAACTTCTCGCATGATCCTCTCTCTCTCTCTTTATATATATATATATATATATATATATGTATATGTATATGTATATGTATATGTATGTGGAGAGGGACGGTTTAAATGCAAACAACTTAAATCCTACAAAGTAATCTCAATCCTAATTGTAGTTTATCAAATCAATATCAATAATATAGATTAAATTGGTTTCTAAGTTTATTTTAAATCCTATTTGCAAGTGATTTGATAACTGCTTAAAATTTTCAAAATATCAAGATTGGTTTGTATGTTTTGTAACATTTACATGTGTTATATTTGAAATCTCTTCTCTCTCTCTTTCTCTCTCTCTATATATAAATATATATATATATAGGCGTAAGATCGTGTGAGAAGTTGAGATTAACGTGAGAAATTGATCCGAGCCATTGATCACTTTTAATCAAATACCCTCACATGAATTGCGGCTTAGAATAAAATTGATCTGGTGCATCTCATCCTAATGTGTATTCATTTTTCATCTAACGTTGATTACCACTTTTCACGTTAACCTCAACTTCTCACTGGAATCCAATCTCATATATATATGTGTGTGTGTGTATATATATATATATATATATGGATGGGTTCATTTGAGAAATGGTAAATGTATGAGAAATATAGAAGTAATCTAACATTTCATTCGGTCAAGATCGGATTTGACTGTTCAAATATTGTGTTTTTGACTGGTCAACAATTGCGAATTTGACTGGTCAAAAGTTGTGGCTATTCCATAAAGTGAATAAGATAATTAAGTTTGTTTAAATAAAGTTTATGGGTGAAACAATGATTTTTCATTGAAATTCCTAACGTTGTTTCTTGTATGAACTTTGGTTGTTCCAAATTTTTTAATAAAGTTCATAAATAAAATCAGAAAAAATGAGCTAATTAATGAAGTTTACCGAAATTCATATGTGAAACCGGAAAATTGATAGGTGAAATGATGATTTTTTTTAAATTCGTAGGTAAAACAATGATTTTGTTTAAAATTGATAGATGGAAGAATGATTTTTGTTTAAAATTCATCACGGTTTTGTTACAAAATAATAAGTGAATGAGAAAATTAAAGAATGTGATAATTAAATGAATGAGATTATTAAGAAATGTGGTATCAATATGTGATAAGGACAAAAATACCTTTTATCAACACAATTTTGGTCCTTGAGTGAAATATTTGAAAGTATGACCTAAAACATGGTTGGATAATTTTTACCCCGGGCTTGAATAAAGAAATTATATGGACTTAGCTGTTAGGTTCCACTTTCAAAGCAAAATGCATACCTAAAGGATGAAAATTCGACTTATTAAAGTTTAATTCTCACTTTCAAATATTTCACTAAACCTTAGGGACCAAAATTGTACTTTGTTCTATATAGGTGGGTTCATACGAGAACGATATCTATTTAATAAAACACGAGAACAAACGAGTACGTACAAAATCATATATGATTCACCCGACTTTGCCGCGATTTAAGTCGTGGGCAAAGTCGTCTGCATCCATTTATTGGATGTTAATGCCGAATCATATATGATTTTGCACATGATTTGTTGTTTTTCTTAAATAGTTAGTGTTATCGTTTCAACCTTCCCATTCTCCCTCCCTCTCTCTCTCTCTCTCTCTATATATATATATATATATATATATATATAATCAAGTTGATACTTAATCGAGTTGTAAAATTTTCAAACCATAGGTATTGGGTTGGAATTGGGTTAGGCCATTGGAACTCAACTCAACCCATTCCAATGAACATGATGTCTTTCTATACATTTTACTTAATATGATTGTTAAATCATTGATTAACATATGTACACTAGACATTAGAGCAAACCCTAATTAGCTTTATTTACACTTGTATCATAATTTCAACCGTAATTCACTTTCTTATTGCTTGAATTTTCAACTTTCTTGTTTGAGTTTGTTACCCGTATTTGTATGTTCTTATTTACTTTGTTCAAACAGGTAACAACTCGTCATCAGATCCGTTCCTGATATTCTATAGGACCTGGGCGGCATGTGAAAATTGGTCCTCAATAAGTACGAAAAAAAATTCAATGTGTTATTTTTTATCATTAGATTAACATCAAATTTAGAAAATATTAATAATTCATATAAAACCTTTTTCTCAAGACGTAAAATCAATCAAAAAATTATTTATAAATTAATATTTTTTACCATATAATTTTACACAGAACCGTAAATTTGTTCCACTATCGAACACATCATATGATATATTTTTAATATATAGATTGACATTATTTTGGGTTAGAGTTTTGACTATTCGGATTTCAGAGTAGCACTTTATGTAAATCAATTTAAATAAGTTAATTTTCCATGTCATTTCATGTTAATGTTTTTATTATCATTTTAAAATTTAATTTACGGTTAAAATAAACTTTTTATTAACTATCAATTTTAGAATCTAAAGTTTATGTTGGTAATGGTTTGAGATCTTATTCTTATTTTAGAGATATGGGTTAATATTATATGAAAAACAATGGTAATTTTAAAATCCTAAATATAGATATAAGTTGTATCGTCTCATTTTGTTGGTAATTTTTTTTCTTCAGAATGTATGAGTTTTATTAGTTAATAACAAAAAATATATTATATTCTAATACAAAAATAGAATTAATGTGGATACATGGGCAGATATAGCATGTAAAAGGTGGGAAGGGGAAGATCCCCGTTTAAAAAAAAAGATTTTTACCTATGTTAAAAGTAATTTTTTTAACTTCATATCATAGTTACTCCCGGTAATTTTCCTTCTGTGCCCCCACCAACCTAAAACAAAAAAAGTCTTTCGAAATCAACAAAAAAATCAAAAATAATATATCTAAAGCAACACAAAAAAAACCCTGAAAAATCCATCGAAATCGACAAAAAAAACTTAAAATTTTCTCGAAATCAACAAAAAAATATTTAAAAATCCCTCTAAATCGTGAAATTAGGCTAAAGACATATCGAAAAATTTTGCGGGCCTTTAATCTACCTTAAAAAGGTGCCCCACTAGGCAAAAATCGTGTATCTGCCACTATGTTGATGAAATAATCAAAAGAGTTAGTAAAAGATAAATTATAGAAAATATATCAAGGTTTTTTTTTGGACAAAGTAGTTTTATATTTTAGTGTTGCATAAATTTTTTTTAGAGAAACAATAAATAAATAAACAATGATATAAAATGAACGATCAATGAATTTTTTACATATTTTATTCTCCAATGTAATTAAGTAATACATGTTTAGGCTCTTAATATGATTTTAAATTATTTTTTTGTGACCTATTAGATACTTAAAAATGTGGACTTTTTTGTGTTGATTCGAAGGATATTTTTCGATTTTTTGGTTGATTTCGAGAGTAAATTTTATTTTTTTTGGGACTTGTGCACCTTTCACCCCTCAAAAATGTATATATCACGAAACACCCCCTGTAGTTGAGCGGGTGCACTTTACGTACCGAAAAAATTTTCGCCCTACCGAAACGAAGTTGAGCGGGTGCACGGGACCCCCCTTGGGATGGGTAGGTCCACCCCTGCTTACATGGATAAGAAAGCAGATTTGTGAACTCATTATAATTTTAGAATCTAAAGTTTATGTTGGTAATGGTTTGAGATCTTATTCTTATTTTAGAGATATGGGTTAATATTATATGAAAAACAATGGTAATTTTAAAATCCTAAATATAGATATAAGTTGTATCGTCTCATTTTGTTGGTAATTTTTTTTCTTCAGAATGTATGAGTTTTATTAGTTAATAACAAAAAATATATTATATTCTAATACAAAAATAGAATTAATGTGGATACATGGGCAGATATAGCATGTAAAAGGTGGGAAGGGGAAGATCCCCGTTTAAAAAAAAAAAAATTTTACCTATGTTAAAAGTAATTTTTTTAACTTCATATCATAGTTACTCCCGGTAATTTTCCTTCTGTGCCCCCACCAACCTAAAACAAAAAAAGTCTTTCGAAATCAACAAAAAAATCAAAAATAATATATCTAAAGCAACACAAAAAAAACCCTGAAAAATCCATCGAAATCGACAAAAAAAACTTAAAATTTTCTCGAAATCAACAAAAAAATATTTAAAAATCCCTCTAAATCGTGAAATTAGGCTAAAGACATATCGGAAAATTTTGCGGGCCTTTAATCTACCTTGAAAAGGTGCCCCACTAGGCAAAAATCGTGTATCTGCCACTATGTTGATGAAATAATCAAAAGAGTTAGTAAAAGATAAATTATAGAAAATATATCAAGGTTTTTTTTTGGACAAAGTAGTTTTATATTTTAGTGTTGCATAAATTTTTTTTAGAGAAACAATAAATAAATAAACAATGATATAAAATGAACGATCAATGAATTTTTTACATATTTTATTCTCCAATGTAATTAAGTAATACATGTTTAGGCTCTTAATATGATTTTAAATTATTTTTTTGTGACCTATTAGATACTTAAAAATGTGGACTTTTTTGTGTTGATTCGAAGGATATTTTTCGATTTTTTGGTTGATTTCGAGAGTAAATTTTATTTTTTTTGGGACTTGTGCACCTTTCACCCCTCAAAAATGTATATATCACGAAACACCCCTTGTAGTTGAGCGGGTGCACTTTACGTACCGAAAAAATTTTCGCCCTACCGAAACGAAGTTGAGCGGGTGCACGGGACCCCCCTTGGGATGGGTAGGTCCACCCCTGCTTACATGGATAAGAAAGCAGATTTGTGAACTCATTATAAGTTCAAAGTTGTACGCTACCAGGGACGGACCCATAAATTTTTTCATACGGTGACACCATATAATATAGACAAAAAATAATTACAAAAAACACGGATTTTATTGACGTGTCATCATCTTTTTCCGGCGTTCAATATTGTTTGATGTGTTTTTAGCATAATTCCACTATTTTGAAAAAAAATTAAATTTTTCTGTTTGATTTCAAGTGATTTTTAAGTTTTTTTTTATCGATTTCGAAAGATTTTTTCGGTTGATTTTAAGAGTTTTTTTTTCGGTTTTTTGGTTGATTTCAAAAGTTTCTTTTAATTTCTTTGGTTGATTATGATATACGGTTGCACTTTTTGAAGTTTCCAAAATAATACGGTGACATTTTCCAGAACGATACAGTTGCACCTTTCACAAACCTATTTTTTTCCCTTCATTGGAGAAATAATACGGTGACACGTGCCATCGTAGCCACCGATATACGTCCGTCCAGGGTTCGAATCCATACGTACACAACAATTGTGGCCACTGAGTTTATCAGGGCTGATTTCTTGCAGTCATAATTTGTCGGGATTAGCCTAGGCATAGCCTAGGACACCCTTTTAAAAAAAAATACAGGTCCGTCTATGTACACTATCAATAACTTTCATTATCGTTTTAAGTTGAATTCGAAGTTATTAGACCAACCTATTACTATATTGTAAAATGACGTACATAAGTTTAAACCCGACTAACCCAACCTGGTTAATACAACCCATGTGGAGTCATAGATTATGTTTGACAAACTAGTTGATAAGCTAGCTGGTGTGTGATAAACTAGCTTTTCAAAACGCTACTGTGACTAGTTTTTCAATAAGATAGTTTATGGTTATCTAAACATGTAAAAAAAAAACTAGGTTGGGACGAAGATGGGTTTGACTCCATCCGCCGGTCCGTCTTGGTTTAATCTCTCGTATCTTTCACATTTACCGATTTCCTTGCTGGATCCAAACCAAATGTCAGTTTTGACTGGTCAATGATGTCAGTCAAGACTCAAGAAACTAAGCATTCATTATTTAATATTTTCACCCATAATTTTATTATTATTTTTCTTATTATTTTATGAGAATTTTAAAATAAATTTATTTTTAAAACTATTAAAGGGAAATTAATTAAATTAGTCATTTCAAAAAATCGGGTTTACCTCCTAGCCAAAGTATCCTAAAAATTAGTAAAATAGTCGTTAAGTTTGTGAAAGGAGTTCGTTTATAAGAAGTTAAGAACACCTTCTTTGAAGTCAAAAATTTGATCCGCGTTTGTAATATGTGTTCGTATATACGAACATAGCTTAAAAAAATCAGATTCATAAAAAGGGTTCGTGGAAAGTTAAGAGTCATTTAAAAAAGTTACACATTTGGCCCCTATTCGTATATACGAACACTTTTACGAACTGAAAATTACACATTTGGCCCATCATCGTAAAACACTCACATACGAACAAAGGCTTGTCAAATAAATTAAAAGAATTACAATTTTGGCCCCTCTTCGTAAATATCTTCGTATATACCAACTTATCTTGTTTTTTATATAAAAAAACTTACATTTTTGGCACTAGTTACTAAAAAAATAAAAACAAATTTTTTAGCTTGGTTCGTATATACAAACTTACCTTGTTTTTTATATTAAAAAAACTTACATTTTTGGCCCTAGTTAGTAAAAAACTTACATTTTGGCCTTAGTTAGTAAAAAAAACTTACATTTTTGTCCATAGTTAGTAAAAAAAACCTTACATTTTGGCCCTACTTAGTAAAAAAAACTTCCATTTTTGGCCCTAGTTAGTAAAAAAACTTATATTTTTGGCCCAAATTTTTAGCCTGATTCGAATATACGAACTAGATCATGAACAGGGGCCAAATATGTAATTTTTTTAATACTTTCAAACCTTTCACGAACCCACTTCAAGAACCTAGTTTTTTTTTTGAATTTTTGAGTCATGTTCGTATATACGAAGCCTTTTTATGAACCTATGCCAAATTCTGAATTTTTTTTGAGTTTTTGGAAGGAGTTTGTATATACGAACCCTTTTCACGAACCTACAGACTATTACACAAAAATAAGGGAGAAAATGGATAAAAGAGTAAGTGTTTTTTTTGAAATGACTATTTTAATTAATTTATCCTAGTTCTAAAAACAATACAAAACATCATTATTAACCAACCAAAATCATGACTATTTATTGTTTTATGTAAAATGGATATAGTAAGTTTTAAAAATAATGAAAGTTGAAATAAAATTCCTTTGTCTGAAATTAAGTATTTGTATTTTTATTTTAATTAAGAGTGTAATAATTATATATTTCTAAAATTGTATATCATTTTTAAATTATAGACATTTATTCTGAACCCGAGAAAGTATTATTATTTCACAAAAAAAATATATTAATTAAAACGAGAATTGGTAAAGTAAATTATTATTATTGTTAGAATTTAGATAAGATTTTTATTTTATTTTTCACCCATGAAATGAATCCCTTCTCATTTGGGATATGGACTCATCTCTGATTCATCTTCAACAGAAAACACGGTTAATTAAGTATATTGTTACATATTTCGTTTAAACATGTATGTTACATATTTTGTTGTATTGAATAAATGAATAAGTTATAATCACTAATGAAGTTTGAATGGATAAAAGTATACAAGTAGTATAGAACATTTCAAAGCAGTAAATCCTCAGATTACATATTTGTATCCGAAAGGATTAAGTAGTCTCGTTCGTAGACATTGATTTTATTTAGACACATTTAGGGGTTGTTTGTTTACCTCTTAATGGTTCCATTAAGAGGCAACATCTGAATCACTAAGAGGTGAATCATGTTTGGCAAAAAAAAAAGTCTGTCTCTTAATGGTTCCAAAACCCTCTGAATGATTTAGTATCATGGGTCTCCCTTAACCATTAAGCGCCCTAATTTCATTATGAACAATTACCAAACAATCATATTTCATTTTGCACTATATTATAAGAGTCTCTTAATCATTCTGACCACTTAATCATTCTGCACCAAATAATTCAATAATTGCCAAACAACCCCTTACTTAGGTTAAAACTTTCAGTTATATGGTCAAGTACAACATGGATTCTTGTTTGGACTATCTCATTCGTGTTTGTTAGATTAAGAAAATAGGCTTTGTGTGTTATTTAGAGTTTATTTGTCTTTTTATCTTAACAACCAGTTAATAACTGAAAAATTACGTTCTATTAGTAATTCAAGTATCGTTGAGCCAAGGACCCCAGAGGCAAACCCACTATGGCGCATACAGTGGCATCAACTACAACTTCGTTCCTCCTTCGTAGTGTACAAAAAATTAGGATCATGAAAGGTGTCATCGTATTATTTTGTTGGGTACAACCATATATATCTTGAAACTACAATAATAAAAACTAGTTTCATTTAACAGAGTTTTGTTTGTATGGTCTTTTCTCTCCTAGGCGGGGCTCGAATCCTATTTGTATAATTTTCTTTGTTTTTAGTTTTTAATTCTTAGTTTATTATGTTTTCATAAAAAATTGGGATAAAAGAACACAAGACCTTACATACAAAAACCACGGAACTACCCAATAGATCAACAATAATTTTATAAATAAACTAGGCATATACCCGCGCACGATGTGGCGCGAAAAATCGTGCAATCGAAGAAACAATTGACAAAGGTATGTATCCGCTTGCAAAACATCTCGAAATCAAAATGACAACAACGTTTTCATTTTAAGTTTGTATTCTTCGTTCTTATCGATACTTTAGTCTATGAAAACACGGTACTTGAGTCGTTTGATGCACTTATATGTGAATCATAGACTAAAGTATCGATAAGAATGAAAAAATACAAACTTAAAATGAAACATTGTTGTCATTTTGATTTCTAGATGTTTCACGAGCGGATACATATCTTTGTCAATTGTTCTTTCAATTTCACGATTTTTCGCACCACATCGTGCGCGGGTATATGCCTAGTTTATAATAATAATGAAATGTATTTTTAATATATTTTAGTTGATCTGTGACTATGTATTTTTAATATGCTAAAAGTGAAAAAAACGTATTGATAGAAAACAAATTATTTCATAGATATTCATGATATTTAATAGTACGGTTACATTAAAAAATATTCAATATTGGGGCTCGTTTTGAAGATATTGACGAGACGATTATAATGATATAATTTGTAAAAAAAGAAACATGTTTTTTCATTGCATTTTGTTCATATACCATTATTTGTGTTAATATAACAAAGGTGTAAAATAAAAAATAAAAAAGTAAGAGATATAAAGTAAATTAAATAACTAATTGTAAGGTGGTAAATGTAACATTGTAAGAGTGGTAAATGTTATTGTACAAAAGATTGTATAATAACCGTTTTATAATTTTTAGGGATATAAATGAAATCAAACAAGTAATTGTAAGGGTGGTAAATGCAACATTTAATGGTGGTAAATGTTATTGTACAATAACCGTTTTAGAATTTTTATATAAAACAATTTAATTCGTAGATATTCATAATATTTAATAGTACGGTTAAATTAAAAAATATTCAATATTTGACCCGTTTTAAAGATATTGACGAGACGATTATAATGGTATAATTTGTAAAAAAAAATATATTTTTTCATTGCATTTTGTTCATATACCATTATTTGTGTTAATATAACAAACGTGTAAAATGAAAAATGAAAAAGTATGGGATATAAAGTAAATTAAATAATTAATTGTAAGGGTGATAAATGTAACATTGTAATCGTGGTAAATGTTATTGTACAAAAGATTATAACCGTTTTAGAATTTTTAGAAATATAAATTAAATTAAATTAAATAAGTAATTGTAATAGTGGTAATGTAACATTTAAGGGTGATAAATGTTATTGTACAAAAGATTGTACAATAACCGTACTAGAATTTTTATATAAAACAATTTAATGCATAGATATTCATGATATTTAATAGTACGGTTAAATTAAAAAAAATATTCAATATTGGACTCGTTTTGAAGGTATTGACGAGACGATTATAATGGTATAATTTGTAAAAAAAGAAACGTATTTTTTCATTGCATTTTTGTTCATATACGATTATTTGTGTTAACATGATAATGGTGTAAAATGAAAAATGAAAAAACAAGGGATATAAATTAAATTAAATAATTAATTGTAAGAGTGGTAAATGTAACATGGCTTTCTAAAAACCGTTTTTCATAAACGGTCTTTTTCAAGAACCGTCTAAGAATTTTAATATATAGTATAGATATCTATAAGTTAGTTTTTTTTATAGTTAAATGGCATAACCACTTGAAAATTTTTATGGATCTGCTAAGACCCTATGACTATAGAGATGGAAATTTTACCCGCGGGGGTAGGTATCCGTGGGTACTTGACCCGGGTACCCACCCCTAACGGAACGGGGATTCCCCGCTTTGGCGGGTAACGGGGATGGGAGTATATTTTCATACCGAAACGGGGTCGGCCTGGGCCGAGGTACAACATTAACTGCCCTAATTAATCTGATGTCAATAAGTTTTTTTTTTATTTTGTTAAATATATGTATAGTGTGTGTGTGTGTCTGGGCGAAGAATCGTGTGAGAAGTTGAGGTTAACTTGAGAAGCATGAGAAGTGGATCTGAATCGTTGATCACTTTTAATCAAATGTCCTCCTATGAGTTGCGTAGACCTGACAAAAACTGACACGACACGAACTCGACACGAAATAAACGGGTTTGGGTAATACTTTTCAACCCGTTTAAGTAAACGGGTTGACACGACACGACACGAAAATTAAACGGGTAAGGTTAGGGTCAAAAATTTCAACTCGAAAATGACCCGAATAACCCGTTTATATATATATATATATATATGAATTTTATAAGTTTTCATTTTAATGCTTTGGGTTTTAATGTTTTAGATTTGGTTATAACTTATAAGTTTGAACTATAAAAATTGGATTTCTAATGCTTTCATTTGAATTTTGGATTTGTACTTTTTTTGTGAAATTTCGATTAATTTTTAGTTTTATAAGTGTTTAACGGGTTAGGCGGGTCGGGTCGGGTTATGCGGGTCGGGTTAGGGTTGAGATTTTCTGACCCGTTTATTAAACGGGTCGGGTTAGGGTTAGGCATTTTCAACCCATTTAACTTTGAACCCGACATGACACGTTTGTCAGATCTAGAGTTGCGGCTTAGAATGGAATTTATCTGGTGCATCGCGGTGCATCTTATCTTGGTGTATCTCATCCTAATGTCCATCAAATTTTCATCCAATAGTTGATAATCACTTATTATGTTAACCTCATTTTCTCACATGAACCCAACCCTATATGTCTGTGTGTATATGTATGTATACATTTGTTATTAATGCCAAATATATTTGATTTTCAATATAGGTAATTAACGTGGTAATGATTTATTATAATTTAAATTTTAAAATAAATTGCTTTTATTGTTTTTTTACTAAGCGGGTACTCAACAGGTTCCACGAGCCCCCCGGAGATTCCTGCCCCCGAACCCATCGAGGGATTAGTCGGGGAATGATCAGGAACGGGGGCTTAAATAAGGGTCAAGATCAAATAATACATTACCCGTTTAATACACGCTTCATTTTCATCCTATTTGATTGTAACTTTTATATTGGCGTAGGCCATGATGAACGTGACATAAAGCTACTTATTTTTTCAAATTTTAAGCACATTCGTTATAACATGTATGTAGAGTCGGGTTCAAACGAGAACAATAAATATTTAAAAGAACACGATAACTAACAAAATCATTAGTAATTTTATATTAACACACGAAAAAGGGACTTTGGCCGCGGCTTCAGTTCCGCGTGATTTTTTTGCGCGTTAATGTAAAATCTCTAATGATTTTGTTAGTTCTCGTATTCTTTTAAATAATTATTGTTCTCGTTTGATCCTCTGTATATGTATGTATGATTGGGTTTGCATCTGTATGTATATGGATGTGGATGTTTGGGCTTATCTACATGTCGGATTCATGTCTATTAATTTTTTAATCGTATAATTAAAAATGGGATTTTTAAATAATTACTTCAATAAGTATCATTTAATTATATATCAAGAGATTAAAAATAGTATCAATAAAAAATTTTGATTTTAGAAAGTTTAATTCATAACGTACACCAACGACAATACATTTTTAATTTGAAAACTAAAATATCTGTATTGCGTTAATTTAAAAAATATTTATTTTAAAAAATTAAAAAATTCAGGTCGACGGAATACCTAGTTTTTTTTTTGTTTTTTTTTTGTAGATAATAAACGATTTGTTTTATGTGCTTCGAAAATGAAATCTCGAGAAAGTGCACTAAATATTAAAGAAATTCGAAATGAACCTCAAAGGTTGAAGAAATTACAAATGAAATCCAAAGTTTGAAGATATTCGAAATGTACCCCAAAGTTTAATGAAATTCCAAATATAACCCAAAGTTTGAAATATTCCAAATGAACCAAAGGGTTGAAACAATTTGTATAGTTATATATTTGAGAAACGATAAAAAATGGCTCAAACTTGATTTAGATGGATTCGACCCGATCCAATCATCCATCGGATGTTATGTTGGATTTTGTCATCCGATCTAATCCAATTAACATTGGACATTCGATCAAATCAAATCCAATGGATGATTAGATCGGATCAGTTTCATCCATTAGATATGATTATTGGTTATACATTGGATTGGATTGGTTCCATTCAGTATTTTGATCAAATATTCAATCAATTAATCCACTATTTAAACTAATTATTCATTTATATTTTTAATTTATTAAAACACGCTACATATAAATATCAAGTGCAAAACAATATTGTAAGATGCTAATAATCATATATAGTTATTAGCTTGATGATAGTTGAATTGGAATTTGGATGGTCATTTGATTGGATTGGTTTAGTTTTTTCTGAATTTTGGACTGTCATCCAATAATCGATCAATCCAATTTGGATCTTCAAATTATGGATCCTATCCGATCCAGTTACAATTGGATATCCGATTACGACTTGTCATTTCTAATTAGATTCGTCAGGGTTAAATTGGATTGAATGACTTTTCGCACACCCTAACTATATTTACATCCACATGGTTGTTGAATATTTTGTTGAATGGTATATTAATTATCTAATATATATATATAGAGAGAGAGAGGATTAGATTCATTTGAGAAATGCTAAAAAATATGAGAAATAAAGAAATGATCATAGCCCTTTATCTGATCAACATTTGTAGCTTTGACCGTGAAACACCGGATAATTCCTTGTATGGTCTGTGGAATATAGAGGGGTAGTTTCGTAAAATACGCATGACAAGTTCATATATGAATTTGTATGATTCACTTATGAATTATATGTTCATATATGAACCAGTGTAATTCACATATGAACTATTTTAACTGATTCATATATGAACTTTTGTGATTCATATATGAACTATACGTTCATATATGAATCAGTTAATTAGTTCATATGTGAATCACAAAAGTTCATATATGAATCTGTTAATTAGTTCAACTGATTCACATATTAACCTACAGTTAATTAGTTCATATGTGAATCAGTTAAAAGAGTTCATATGTGAATTACACTGGTTCACATATGAATATATAGTTCATATGTGAATCATACAAGTTCATATATGAACTCGTCTCGTGTATTTGTAAAAATTACGAAATTGTCCTTCTATTTTTGGAATAGCCGTAACTTTTGACCAGTCAAAGCCGTAATTGTTGACCGATCAAAGTCGATCTTGACCGAATGAAAGACTAGGATTACTTGTTTATTTCTCATATCTTTAGCATTTCCCAAATGAACTCCTCCCTACATATATTATATTATAATATAATTTATAAAATAAAATGTATATAACATCTACGTTAAGAAGTAAACAAAATATTTATATAAATAAAAAAAGATATTAGAAAAAATTTAGGATCATGGAGTGATGGTAGGATAAACTTCATGTGGTGGTACCCTTCCTACCAACAAATAAATGGGACCAAATAAAATGACCAATCTTGGGATTAGCAAAGTCCCACCTTCGTGTGGCATTAACTTTTTTTCTTTTTCCACACATAATATATATAGAGACTTTGGGACTCTTAGACCAACTTGTGTTCGTGAGATCATGTTTTTATATTTGAAATTGCACAATAAAACACTGTGAAGTTTAAGAATTTTTTTGCCTTTACAATGTTTTAATGTGAAGTTTCAAGTGTAAAATCGTGGTTTCACCGGTCTCACGAAAACAGGTTGGTCTCACATGAACCCAACCCTATATACGAGTTTAGTTCCGGTGGAAAGTTGAGTTAACGGTGAGATTTGAGAAACGTGAGAAGTGGTTATCGGTCGTTGGATGAAAAATGGACACATATTATAATGAGATGCACCTGATCAATTTTCTTCTAAACCGCAATTAATGGGAGAGTTTGAGATTAAAAGAGATCAACGATTCAAATTCACTTCTCACGCTTCTCACACGATCCTTCACCCCGTATATATCAAATTCACTTCATCACGTTTTACTATATTAATATTTTGTTTCACTATATCAAATCCATTATGTTTCACTATATTAATATTTTATGTCTGGAGGTAATATTAAAGATTTCATATGAATATAAACTTTCATTTATTGGATGAATCAATCACTAATTCATAAACTTTACCAGTTTTACCATATCAAAATTCTTTACCATTATTCATCATTTCCATATGAATATAAACTTTACCAGTTTTACCATATCAAAATTCTTTACCATTATTCATCGTTTCCACGATTACATATCAAAATTTTACATTGGTTTAATTGCATGAAATCAAAACAATAAATCGTATCAAAGTTTCCAATCTTTTAATTTCATATTAATACTTGAAAAGTTGAATATTTTAATTTTATATTAATATTTTTTGGCTCAAATACAAAATTTCCTAAGAATATCAATTCAAGTACATGAATCAAAAAAAGGGTGTCTTCGTATGATTTAAATTTTGTTTACCTAAATTATATATCTCATTTTTAATTTAATAAATCATCCATATTACCATATATAAAATAAATTAAAATTAAATAATAATTAATATAATAATAATAATAACAATTACCATATATATTATGAAATTATGTAAAATACTAAAATAACCTTATCAATTAAAAATAAAAATAAAAAAATAAATTCACTAATTGGTTGATTTCGATTTCCAAAGTTTCCAATGTAAAACTGGTTTCCAATTGATCCCTCCATATAGGGGGGGTTTAATTAATTGAGAACCCCATATATTGTGATAATTATGAGAATTATTATCGTATGATATTGTTTCACATGACTTTTTCCATTCGAAAGCTATAAGTTATTAAGTTAATATATTGATTAACATATATTTGTTTCACAATTTCATATGTTTCACAAACACATAAAAAAATGTTCATATTGTGAAATAAATATATTATGAAACAAACATATGTTAATCAATACATTGAACCTAAGTCATATATTGAACAAGATCATGTGAAATAGCACATGATGCACCAATTTTCAAAATTATCACTATTTCATGTTTCTCAAATGAAAGTTCCCTTATATGGACATTCTTTTGATAACCTATAAAATTGTGATAACTTAGAAAACTAGCGCATGATGTGTTATTTTCTTATGATTTTTTCATTTAATATTAGGATTTAGAATATTGTTTAGCATATATTGTTTCACATGTATCTGTTTCACAATGTGGACATTTTTACCTTGTTTGTGAAACAAAAGTTACACGTAAAATAGTTTCATCTCGTGAGACGAATGCATATGAAACAAACACATTATGAAACAAATATAACAACCCAACCAAAAAAATAGCAACTCAAAAATAAAATTCTCAACGATAGATTAATAATCCACGCCATAACGGTCCCAAACTTACAATAATTAATTCAAGGTTTGTCATAACAACAACCTATACACAACTGAGATCAATGAATAATTAAATGACGGTCTTCTATTCGCCCCCGCTAGACCTTCTTCTTGTCTTTAGCTGCACAGCCTAATTCACGACGGCCTGAAAAGATTTTTAGTTTTGAAAGAGCGAGGGTTAGACCATAGGTCTAGTGAGTTCCCTTTAACAGTTAAGCAACAAGATAAACTTTCCAGAATTTGAAACATCATTTAATAATGGCATTTAAATAAAACACGTTACGGACCACACGACCGTCCATGACGATGTGTCTAACTCGCGCTGCCTTAATGTTGGGACACACCCCCAACGACATAAACGGGCCACACTCCCCGGCACGAGTAGGCGGACCACACTCCCCGACTTAGGTCACGTAACCCACAATTTATGTATGCATACATATAATCAGCAACGATTTATAACACACTTGAACAGTTAATAAAATCATGCCATCATAATAAATCAAAGTTTATAAATAAACTTCACATGCCTTTATCATCAAAAAGGTTTAGTTTAGAAAAACTCACCTGACGTCCCTTAACACAAGGCTTTCGTCTATCTTTAAAACTCCGAACCAAAACCTATAAAGGAAGCATTGATCGGTAAACCAAGATAGAAACATTATCGACTCTCCCACCTAACGACTCGAGATCAAGATATCCTAGATTCCAAGGGTGGGCTGATACATCTGATAAGTTGGAACTCAAAATTACAATCCCACAACCACTGGGCTTCGGCCCAAAAACCAACCCAGGCCCAGCCCTATGGCCGCCCCGGTATCCCCCATTCGACCGATAGGGAACTCGACCGGAATTCCCCCTTTGACCGGTAAGGAACTCGACCGGAACCCCCCCCTTTTGACCGGTAAAGAATTCGACCGCAACTCCCCCTTTGACCGGTACTGATTTCCACCGGGACTCCCTTAAGACCGATGCTGGGTTCGATCGGGACTCCCTTAAGACCGATACTGGGTTCGATCGGTAAGAGGATTCGCCCGGGGGCGATAATGGGTTCTCGAACCCCAGAATGTTCAGTCCTTCGATTAAACACTCCTCCAATCGACTACATACCTTACTAGTGATTAAGAATAGTATCCTTACTCGATCCTTCCCTCAAACCCAACACCGAAATCTCCCTATCAAAAGCTAGGTGCTGGAGAACTAATTTCTACTTCTCAATTCAAAATTACTCTAACAGATTTCCCCAAAAACAAGGATGCAATAACCACAAAGGAAACAAAATGAGAAGGAGATGATGGATTAAGAATTGATACCTTGAGAGAAATTCTTAAACGATTTCTTCTCTGATTTTTTTCTCTTCAATAATAAAGTTGCTTCTTTCCCAAACTTCCTCAGCCGCTTCCAAGAATAGCATACAACTCCAGGTTAAATCCTTATAATAAGTATTTACACCTAGGCCACCTTCAAAACATGGATTTTGACCATTCCCCCACCCTAACTTTGCGATTTCTAACTTTAACCCGGTTATTACAATATAGCCCCCTTAAAAGAATTCCGTCCCCGGAATTCCTTCGTCGAATAAACTGGGATATTGCTCTTTCATAACCGACTCTAGTTCCCAAGTCGCTTCCTGGCTTCTGTGGAATTGCCACTGAACCTTTACCAAGGAAATTTCTTTGTTCCTTAGCTTTTTCACCTTACGATCCGAAATCGCTATTGGTTTCTCTACGAAGCTTATCTTTTCATCAATTTGGACATCCTCTAGCGGTATCACCACGTCACTTTCCGCTAAACACTTTCTCAGGTTGGATACATGGAAAACTGGATGAACCCCTTGCAAATCTGCCGGTAGATCCAACCTATAAGCCACCTCTCCAACACGTTTCGAGATAGGAAACGGGCCTACATATCTTGGTCTCAACTTGCCTTTCTTGCCAAAACGAACAACTCATTTCCATGGTGAGAATTTTAGCATCACCATGTCTCCTATTTGAAATTCTATCGGCTTCCTTCGCTTGTTTGCATACATTTTCTGACGATCTTGAGCCATCTTCAACCGCTCCCGAATCTGATTAACCTTGTCAGCCGTCACTTGCACGATCTCTGGTCCTGCTAGCTGCTTTTCACCCACTTCATTCCAACATAGAGGTGTTCTACACTTCCGCCCATACAACGCTTCAAACGGAGCGGCTTGAATACTGGCGTGATAACTATTGTTATAAGAGAACTCTATTAGAGGTAGATGAGTCTCCCACGAACCCTTGAAATCGATTACACATGCTCGGAGCATGTCTTCTAACGTCTGGATAGTTCTTTCACTCTGCTCGTCTGTCTGAGGGTGATACGCGGTACTCAACTTAAGTTGCGATCCCAACTCTCTTTGAAAGCTTTTCCAAAACATTGACATGAAACGAGCATCGCGATCTGACACAATGGAAGACGGTACACCATGCCTGGCTACTATTTCATCGATATATAGTTTAGCCAACTTCTCTAGCGGGTAGGTCTCCTTGATTGGTAGAAAGTGAGCAGATTTTGTGAGTCGGTCCACTATCACCCAAATAGCATCGTGCCCCTTGGGTGATCGCGGTAGACCCGTCACGAAGTCCATGGTTATATCATCCCATTTCCATACCGGTATTTCCAATGGCTGTAGATTCCCGTACGACCTTTGATGTTCCGTTTTTACCTTTAAACACGTGAGGCATCTTTCCACAAAATAAGCTATATCCTTCTTCAAGCCTGGCCACCAATAACTCCGCTTCAGATCCCGATACATCTTATTGGTTCCCGGATGTATGGAGTATCGTGACTTGTGAGCTTCTTCCAATATCCTCTTCCTAAGATCCCCCGCTTTGGAATCCACACTCTTTGTTCATAACATCTGACCCCACGATTGTTCACAATTAACAGATCAAAGATTCCTACGATTCTTTCGCTTTTCAAATTCTCACTTGACAGGGCTTCCTCTTGACAATGCTTGACTTCTTCTAGAAAGCTTGAAGTCACCTCAATTCAAAATACTACTACCTTGGGTACTGGACTATGCTCTTTCCGGCTTAAGGCGTCCGCTACCACATTAGCTTTACCTGGGTGATATAAAATCTCGCAGTCATAATCACTCAGCAATTCCATCCACCTTCGCTGCCTCATATTTAACTCCTTTTGATTGAATAGATGCTGAAGGCTCTTATGATCGGTATAGATTTGGCATTTAATACAAGTAATGCCTCCAGATCTTCAATGCGAACACCACAGCTGCCAGCTCCAGATCGTGCGTCGGATAATTCCTTTCGTGCTCTTTCAATTGCCGAGACGCATAAGCTATTACCTTTCCATCTTGCATCAACACGCACCCTAAGCCGAGCTTCGAAGCATCGCTGAATATTACAAATCCTTCCGTACCTTTGGGTAACGACAGAATCGGTGGACTACTCAATCTCTTTTTCAATTCGCTGAATGCATCCTTCTGAGTCTCCCTCCATGAGAACTTAACATTTTTCCTCATTAGAGCGGTTAACGGCGTGGCTATTCTTGAGAAGTCCTGGATGAACCTTCGGTAATAGCCCGCCAAGCCAAGGAAACTTCTTACTTCGGACGGCGTCTTTGGCGCCTCCCACTCTTCGATTGCCTTAATCTTTGCTGGATCTACTTTGATTCCGTCTTCCGACACCACATGTCCTAAGAACTGCACTTCTCTTAGCCAAAACTCGCACTTCGAGAATTTGGCGTACAACTTCTCTCGCTTAAGCAATTCTAACACAGCTTGCAGATGCATTTCATGATCTTGCATGGATTGTGAATAGATCAGTATGTCATCAATGAATACAATGACACACTTGTCCAAGAAAGGACTGCATACCCTATTCATCAAATCCATGAATGTTGCCGGTGCATTTGTCAGCCCAAATGGCATGACTAGAAACTCGAAGTGTCTGTACCTCGTACGAAACGCAGTCTTGGGTACATCCTCCTCTTTAACCTTCAGCTGATGATATCCCGAGCGCAGGTCAATCTTCGAGAAGTAACTCGCTCCTTGTAACTGATCAAAGAGATCGTCAATCCTAGGAAGCGGATACTTATTCTTAACTGTTACCTTGTTGAGTTCCCGGTAGTCTATGCACATCCTCATAGACCCGTCTTTCTTCTTGACGAATAAAACTGGTGCTCCCCACGACGACGAACTGGGGTGGATAAAACCTTTATCCAACAACTCCTTCAGTTGAGTCATCATCTCCTTCATCTCGGCCGGAGCCAAACGATAAGGAGACCTCACTATCGGTGCTGCTCCCGGCATCAAATCTATCCTGAACTCCACTTGCCTAACCGGTGTCAGAGTGGTTAAGTCTTCCGGAAACACCTCCGGGTACTCACACACTATCAGAACTGATTCTAATCCTTTATTCTCTTTCTTAGCGTCTACCACATACGCTACGAACCCCACGCATCCTTTCACCAGACAACGCCTAGCCTTGATCATCGAGATCAAGCATGACTTTCTATCCCGACGATCCCCATAGACTACAACTTCCTTCTGATCCGACAGAGCTATCCGGATTAGCTTCTTATTACAAACGATGCTGGCATCATTGGATGCTAACCAGTCCATTCCTACAATGACGTCAAATTCCCCCATACCCATTGGATATAACCGCAATGGGAAGGTATGACCGTCAATGTCTATACTACACCCATCATATACTTCTTCCACTAAGACTCGACTATCATCGGCTACTTCTACTTCGAACCCTTGACTAAGCTTCTTGGGTTTCACTAGTAGTTTGTGCACGAAATTAGGTGACACAAACGAACGGTTTGCGCCCGAATCGAACAACACTTTAGCATAAATCGAGTCTATGGGAAAAGCACCTGTTACCACATCTGGCGTCTCAACCGCCTCCTCAGATGTCATATTAAAAGCCCTTGCTCTTGCCCGAGTACGCTCCACCTTCTTCTCGATCCCTTTATTCCCAAACACTTCAGCAGTTCCTTTCTTCAGTTGAGGGCAATCAGTCCTGATATGATCAGGAGATCCACACTGATAACACGACCTTGACCCGCGACAGTCCCGATCTATATGCCCCGCTTTCCCACATTTGTAGCACCCTTCCCGCTCCAACAGACACTCCCCATTGTGAACCCTATTACACTTGCTGCAAGGTCTAATTTCAAAGTTCGTATTACTCCGATGATCAGGTTTTGCCAATTTGGAATGACTTGGAATCACGATTAGGCCCTTACCATTTTCGTTTGTCTCCGCTTCTCTCGGTGGCCTGACGATTCTTTTCCTTCTCACGTAGCTCGACTGCATTTACCGCCGCCTGAAATGTTGCTGGATCCTTGTTTGAGACAAACTTTCGAATGTTACCTCTTAACCCGTATATGTATCGTTCCACCCGCCTTTCTTCATTAGGCACGTAAACCTCTGCAAATCGGGACTTTTCAATAAACTTTGTTGTGTACTCTCGAACTGACATCTCTTTCTGCTCCAAGCTCAAGAACTCCTCTTCTAACTTCTTAATTGCCGCCAGAGGGCAGAATTGCGCTTTGAACCTCTTCACGAACTCAGTCCAAGGCGTTTCCCTAGCTGCTGCCGAACACTGACCACTAGACTCCACGTCCCACCACATGACTGCTTCATCCTTCAGCATGGCCAAAGCGTAAACAACTCTATCCCCTTCTGAACACTTGCTGGTGTCGAAAGCTAACTCCATTCCTTTCACCCATTTCATTGCCAGGATTGGGTCGCATTCGCCTTTATAAGTAGGGGGTTTGCAAGCAGCAAACTCCTTGAAGCTACATCCTTTTTCACCCATCGATTTGGTCATTACTGCCGAAGTTGTTTGTGAGCGACTCTCTACCATAGTCATCGGTGAATCCGCCACATCAGTCGCCTCTTTGCTCCCACTCTTCTCCTTACTTGTCGTCGCCTCATTGGATCGCTGCGTCAACAACGCGTTCAAGGTTTCTTGCAGTTTCCCCATCTCAGCCGCAAAGGTTTCTTGCGTGACGAACCCCTGCGTTCGTCCCCCACCACGATTTCTATTCTGTCTCCGACCCCTCAATAAGGCTGAACTTTCTTGATGAGAGGTTTCCAACTTAGTTCTCACATCAACACTTATTGCTCGCCGAACAACACCAGGTGTTTTCCCACCTCTAGTCCTCTTAGTTGGCTCATCAACTTGCGTGGTCGCTTTCTTTGTCGTCTTCCCTCTGGGTCATCCGCGACCCTTCCCTCTGTTAGCAATTGCATGAGGAGGAGCAACAGGTCCATCCTCAACCACTTCATTAACAGGTGTCACCTCTACTGCTGGCACCGATCTGCTCCTAGTAACTCTTTCCGACATAGCTACAAATAAACACCAATAAAACCCCCATTAAGGTAACCCCCAAAGCAATAAAGCAAGTTAAGCACGCACATGTACCTGTAAATTTACAATTACACTGGCCAGATGTAATTCTAAATTTACCTTACATGTTAGTCCTCACCACTCTATTACCCGACTCCCTACGACCATCCTATTATCTCAGTTGTGATTCACGCACTAAGTTTAAGTCTAAGCCCAACTAGTCGCCTAGATCCCTTAAAGTATGGCTCTGATACCAACTATAACAACCCAACCAAAAAAATAGCAACTCAAAAATAAAATTCTCCACGATAGATTAATAATCCACGCTATAACGGTCCCAAACTTACAATAATTAATTCAATGTTTGTCATAACAACAACCTATACACAACTGAGATCAATGAATAATTAAATGACAGTCTTCTATTCGCCCCCGCTAGACCTTCTTCTTGTCTTTAGCTGCACAGCCTAATTCACGACGACCTGAAAAAAAATTTAGTTTTGAAAGAGCAAGGATTAGACCATAGGTCTAGTGAGTTCCCTCTAACAGTTAAGCAACAAGATAAACTTTCCAGAATTTGAAACATCATTTAATAATGGCATTTAAATAAAACACGTTACGGACCACACGACCGTCCATGACGATGTGTCTAACTCGCGCTGCCTTAATGTTGGGACACACCCCCAACGACATAAACGGGCCACACTCCCCGACACGAGTAGGCGGGCCACACTCCCCGACTTAGGTCACGTAACCCACAATTTATGTATGCATACATATAATCAGCAACGATTTATAACACACTTGAACAGTTAATAAAATCATGCCATCATAATAAATCAAAGTTTATAAATAAACTTCACATGCCTTTATCATCAAAAAGGTTTAGTTTAGAAAAACTCACCTGACGTCCCTTAACACAAGGCTTTCGTCTATCTTTAAAACTCCGAACCAAAACCTATAAAGGAAGCATTGATCGGTAAACCAAGATAGAAACTGTTATTCCCAAATTCTAGTTCCTAAACACAATTAATCAAACACAAAACAAGATTTCAATCAAATTACCTGTTTGATTTCACTTCAAATTCAAGATTACAAACTTTCTCTCTCTAGAACTCTCTTTCTCTCTCTAAACGTATTCTCTCTCTAAAATACAACTGAATACCACTTCTGTTTGTTGCTTACTTATTACAAAGCAAGGAAACCTATTTATACCTACAACTAATTACAAAGAAAAACAAAATACAAATACAATACATTGACTTTCACTTAAGAGTTGACTTTCTTAGCTTTGACTTTCTTGAATTTTGACCTTCAGTCTTCTTGATCTTGTATCCAACAGATTTATGCTCTAACAATCTCCCCCTTTGGATTCAAGATCACTGTTGAAAGATATAGCAATTCAGTCTTCACTTTTAATCTCTGTCAGTACAATCTCCTCTTTCTTTCAACGGTATTCTTTCCAAAACTGTCTTCAAACGATTAACAATCTCCCCAAAACTTTCACAATAATACTTTCAGATTTTGGAAAGAAATTATCTTCAGAATCAGCTCGGATTGCTTTAGCAAATAATCTTCAAAGAAAATTTCCTCAAATCTTCAGAAATACTTTGATCATCTTCGAATCTTTACTTTTGAATCTTCTGACTAAGACATTTCGGAAAATCTTCTCTCAAAACTTTATCATTTCTTAATACCATCTCCCCCAAACTACAAAACTTTAACATTTTTTGATATCATCTCCCCCTTTTTGATGATTTGAGCATCTATATCATCAAAACTTTTCTCCTAAGAAATGTCTTTAACCATTCTGATTTGTCAAACTGAACCTCTGATTCTGTGATCCATAGCCAAGTATTCATCTAGATATTTGCAAATCCAGACAAAATAAGATCATGTAACTCTTGAATCAACATATGAATCAGTTAAAATGCCTGTCAGTAACACGAAGTCACTGTGTGTAACGAATACACAATATAAAGGAGTTTTTTGATGTTCACTCCCCCAGGGCTTCCATCCAATCATCGAAATACCACAAAGGCAATTTCTATAAATGTTATGACAAGAAAACAAATTTCTTGTGTGTTCGTGCAAGTGTAGAAAGAATTAAGCACGATGATTGCTTTTCAATAAGGCTCAAAGTTGTGTAAACCACTGAGACAACAATAGATAAACACAGACTCAATGTGCATGATTGAAGTGCGAAGGTGGGGCAGACTTCTTTCTTTTTCAATATCCAGATTTTCCAAATGAAAATCAGATAGATAATATGCCGCGTCCCCAGAAAAATATGAAACATTTTCTTTTTGAGAAGAAAATGAGTGGTTGGTGGGGTTTAGACAAGAGTTGGCATGGGCTATTTGCCTGTTTCAATAACGTTCACCAAAGAGTTGTGAAACGCTAGTAATGTGGCTGCCCGACTCAGAAAGTAGTTGGTGCAGAGTTTAATATTCTTTTACTCTGTTCTCACACCTTCTTTCTTTTTATCATTAAGCTCACTACTAACCAAACTCTCCTTTCCATTTTACCTCATCACACCCACACTCATTTCTTTTAGACTCCTCACACTCAATCACTGTTGGATTAACTTCTTGGGTAGGAAACACTGGTTAACGTGAATCCATAGAAGTTCAGTTAATTCCTAGCACAAAGAACCCATGTAATCCTATGAAAGCATAATGTTGCTCAATATGGTTTAACTTTATCAGTTAAAGCTCAAAATACAAATGTCAGATGTAAAATATGCTCAGAAATATAATCATGAAGATATGAGCATTTTTAAACATTGAAGTATTTTCAAACAAGTATATTGAATGAATGAACATGAATGCAAAAAGCTTGTTTGAAAATCTGACATTGTATGAAAATAATCAGAAATAAATGATATAACAATCAAAGCTTAAGGTCAAGAATAATGGATATTGTCTATACGAAACAAAAATATAGACATTCTTGAAATGACGTTTCGAAATGAAATATCGCTCAAAATTCTTTAAAGTACAAGCAGGGAGTCTTACCATCGAAAAAATTGGTTACAATATGAGACATGATAAGATCATTTTGAACAAAGTCAAACCGATGTGTGTGAATACTTGAAAGTATATAGAAAAGACAATACACAAGTATTAATCTTAAGATAACACACGGTTTGTTTATCAATGAAGCACAAAAATAAAATGAAAACATTTAAAATCACACTTCCAAATTATAAAATCTGTTAAAAAATGGGGAAGTGGTTTGAACATTTAAGAACATGTTTTCTATATCTGAAAGTTGTCCTTCTTTCAGATACATTTGAGATTAAGATAAGAAATTTACCTTTTCGCTTGATACGATATGTTTGCACACCTCTAAGACATGTGATAATTGAATCTCATAGCAAGTATACAACGGGATCCAATATCGTCTTTTCAAGTAATAAAATGGTAAGAACCAAGTATCGTATTTCACAGGGATAGGTATCTTATGTTGCAAGATCTCGAGATGAAAAACTAACTTCAGATGGAGAGTTTGAAGACTTTGTTTGGGTTGGTTAACAGTGATATGATTAACAAGATATATAAAGATAGAATGGGTGCAAGACTTAAAGTGAGGAGTAAACACAAATTCTGGAGGCCAATGTTATAGGAATGCTATAGCATTAGTTCAGCAACAACAAGTTCCACCATGTACTTTAAAAAGTATCCTTCCAGATATCTACCATTGCACTTTTGTTTAGCCTTCCATCAACATATGCCTATGCAAATGTCCGGACCAGTGTGAGTGTCAAATGGTTTCTTTAAAGTATATGGAAAAACAAATGCCTTTGTTTAAAAATCACCCTTCCGAGTCGATTCCCATATCATTCAAGTTGACGTGTTCTTAGTGGCTCATTCCTGAGTCCACTACACTTTAACACTTTGACTAGTGATCAACCCGTCAAGAATCAATCGGTTTGAAAAACAAAGATAGCAAGTTCCCTTGCTAGTAACTCTTCCAAGTATACTTCCCGTATCATTCAAACTGACGTGCTTTTTCATGGCTTATTCCTAAGTCCATGACACTTTCACACTTTAAGAAGTGATCAATTCGTCAAGAAGTGCGTTTGGATTTATAAAACTTAAAATGACATAGTGGAACAATCTTATTGAAGAACAAAGTCCACTAGTTTTTTGTTTACAACCTCCCTTTTTGTCTCACACCCAAACTATAAAATTAGCTACTCATTGCGTAAAATAAATTACAAGAAATGTAAATGACATAAAGTAAAGACATAATGTAAATGACGGAATGTAAATGACGGAATGTAAATGACGGAATGTAAATGACGAAATGTAAATGACGGAAAATAAATAACGAAAAATAAATGACGGAAATGTAAAATGCAAATAAGTAAAGACAATAAGTAAATAAGGAATTTAAGGACTTAATATTAAAGTTTTCTAGAGAGGATCACAAAATCAGTTCTTCCACATGATGGAATACCAAAAAAAGATGATTCAAAACAAGAGAATACTACTCCTATTTATACTAAACCAACAATGGCAAACTAGTAATAAAAAGGAAACTTAAAATAATATAAAGGACATAACAACTAAAGTTATAACCAAAGTTACACTCCAAGTATGTCATCATCTTCCTTCCTCCAGCCAACAACTCTAGTTCCATTTCAACAAAAGATTTGGTTTTGGATTAATTTCGTTGGCCATCTTCATCAAATTCGTCCATGGCTCTTCCAACAAGCAGATCCGGATGCTGTAGCATTGACTGGCAGTAATGAAATCAGCGTAAAACATATGTTAGCTTCCATAAGTAGTAAAAGACAGGAAAATCATAAACTTAGCTCCATATAACAGAAAAGGGAAAATAAGATAAGAAAAATGGACTCAAAGTTGGGATTAAACAAAATGATCTATCTAAAAAGAAAGAAAATGTGTTCTTATGCATTGAATTCTCAATGCATATCATTGCTCAATCTTAATACTCATAAAGTCAGCTGAAGTAAAAAATGATATGATTGTGTCATCCTCTCTCATCCTGCATAAGTCTCAAAGTCTAGTAAAAACAAATTTATTCACAACATTTATTCAAAAATTAAAAATGACATAAAACAGTAAAACGATTAAAGAAGGAGTTCTGATCAGAAGTAATCAGAAATCATAGTCTTACTCCTTTTGACTTGACTTATATGCTCCCCCTAAAATCATGCATCACAAAAAAATTTTGTCAGTTAAGTAAAATGCAGAAATTAGTTATGCTCCCCCTCAAAATAATGTAGATCATCTAAAATCTTCTCTTACTCCCCCTGAGATCATGAGCAAACAATTAAAGTGCAGATATCCTTCAGACATAAAGATAAAGAAAATGATGAAAAATAACAATATGTAACTTTATTAGGTAACAACCGATTATGTCTTAAGATTTAACATACTAAGCTTAGAGACAAAAAAATTAAATCTCTTTTCATCTAATGGTTTGGTAAATAAATCTGCAAGTTGATAATCTGTTTTTACAAAATAAAGTTCAATTGTTCCTTTTTCTACATTATCTTTAATAAAATGATACATGACATCAATGTGTTTGGTTTTCGTATGCTGGACAGGATTAGCAGATATCGCGATTGCACTCTTCGAGTCACAATAGATTGGAATTTTATCAAACTTGAATCCATAGTCTCGCAGCTGTGTTCGTGTCCACAACACTTGAGAGCAGCAACTGGCAGCAGCTACGTACTCTGCTTCAGCAGTCGATGTGGAAACGCATAATTGTTTCTTTGAAGCCCAGCTAACGAGCTTGTCTCCAAGAAATTGAACATGACTTGAAGTACTCTTTCTGTCTAACATGCAACCTGCATGATCTGCATCTGAATATGCAGTCAGTTGAAACCCAGTATCCTTAGGATACCACAGACCAAGATCTGCAGTCCCCTTCAGATATCTAAAAATCCGTTTGACAGCAGCCAAATGGGATTCTTTGGGAGTAGCCTGATATCTAGAACATAAGCATGTTGAAAACATAATATCTGGTCTACTAGATGTAAGATACATTAATGATCCTATCATACCTCTATAAGTCCTAACATCAACACTTTTACCCGAATGATCAGTGTTAATCTTAGTACCTGGTGCCATCGGGGTTCCAATTGGTTTACAACTTTCCATTTTGTACTTCCGAAGAATATCCAAAATGTACTTAGATTGGTTAATGAAAATCCCCGTAGAAAACTGTTTAACTTGTAATCCGAGAAAAAAATTCATCTCTCCCATAATACTCATTTGAAAACGTGACACCATGAGGTTAGAAAAAGTTTTTGCAAAATTTTGGATTTGTAGAACCAAATATTATATCATCAACATAAATCTAAATAAGAATAATATCAGCCTTTTCCTTTTTGATGAATAAAGTGGTATCAACCTTACCTTTAGAAAAACCGGACTTGACCAAGAATTTAGATAAAACGTCATACCATGCTCGAGGGGCTTGTTTTAAACCATAGAGGGCTTTGTCCAAGATATAAACATGATCTGACTTCTCTGGATTGACGAACCCTTCTGGTTGAGACACGTACACTTCCTTTTTAAGAATGCCATTCAGAAAGGCTGTTTTCACACCCATCTGAAAGACTGTGAAATTCTTATGAGCTGCGTAGGCTAGAAACATGCGGATTGCTTCTATACGCGCTACTGGAGCATACGTCTCATCGTAGTCTATGCCTTCCTCTTGCCGGTAACCTTTGGCAACAAGTCTAGCTTTGTTTCTTATGACGATACCATCTTCATCCTTTTTATTCTTGAATACCCATTTAGTGCCTATCACGGTTTTACCTTCTGGTTTTGGAACTAATCTCCAAACATTTAGGGCTTCAAACTGATTGATCTCTTCTTGCATAGCAGATACCCAGTTCGAATCATCAAGAGCCTCTGATACTCGCGTTGGCTCAATCTTACTGAGAAATGAGTCATGCATACATTGATTAAGAGTCGCTGACCTCGTTTGTACAGGCTTGTCAAAATCTCCAATTACTTGATGTAATGGATGATCTTTGGTCCAACGATGCTCATGAGGGAGTAGAGTAGATACTGATTGAACATGATCATCATCTAGAAATCCACTATCAGAATCTTCAGTTTGAATAACAGGAGGGAGGTTTGCAGTTGAAGTTTCAGGTGCAGAAGCATCAGTTGGAATAACAGACTCTAGTTGTTGAGTAGACATTGTATTACACCCAACTGAAACATTTACTTCTGGCTCAGCATTTACTTGTACATCTTCAACTGTAGGAGTAATTGTAGGAATGTGAGTTTCTGACTGAACAGGGGATGCTTGTTCAGTTATGACATCTGAAGTGACTGGATGATTGCAACTTGTATCTTCAGACCTGTCAGTCACAACAGATTTGGATACATTAGATCCTAGAAACTCATCATAAAAGAATTCAAATAACAAATCTAAATCAGTTAAATGTGAAAGACGTAGAAGCATTATTCGAATTATTGGCTGTAGAAGCAGGTTCTGGACTGATCTGCCCAGAAGCTAATACTCCAGTGATCACGGGTTCTGAACTGAGTTGTTCAGAACCCATATCTTCATTGAATGTTACATTAACGCTCTCGACAACTGTCTTTGACTTCTTCAGATAAACACGATATGCTGCCGATGTTGAAGAATAACCAATGAAGATACCCTCGTCCGCCTTAGCACTGAATTTATTCAGACTCTCTCTGTCATTAAGCACAAAACATTTACACCCAAATATCTGAAAATACTTGATTGTTGGTGTTCTGTTGTTGATCATCTCATATGGAGTCTTTTGAAAATGGCGGTGTATCATGGATCGATTTTGAGTATGGCATGCAGTCGACACAGCTTCTGCCCACAAGAATAGAGGTAAGTCCGATTGGTTAAGCATAGTCCGAGCGGCCTCGACTAGCGTCCGATTTCGCCTTTCGACTACTCCGTTTTGTTCAGGCATTCGAGCAGCAGAGTACTGATGTGATATCCCGACCGATTCGAGATATTCTTCAACTATCTTGTTTTTGAACTCTGTGCCGTTGTCCGTTCGAAGAAACTTCACTTGTCGTTGCATTTTCACCTGGGTCATCTTTAAGAAAGTAATGAGAACTTCGGGCGTCTCATCTTTTGATCGAAGAAATTTGACCCACGTGTATCTTGAGTAATCGTCCACAATAACCAACACGTATTTCTTTCCACCCAAACTCTGAGTTCTCATTGGACCACACAAATCCATATGTAACAATTTTAAAGGAGAACTAGTGCTTGGTTCAGGCTTCGGTTTATGCGGAGCTCTCTTCATCTTACCCTTCTCACATGCAGCACATAAGTGTTCTTTCTCGTATTTCAGCTCAGGAAGTCCTTTTACCAATTTCCCACTAACCAGCTTATTGATATAACGAAAGTTCAAATGAGATAAATGTCTATGCCAGAGCCAACTTTGCTGCAATGAAGCCTTTGTCATCAAGCAAACTTGATTGTCATTCTATACCTTTGAAAGATTGATGGTATAGAGGTTCGTCTTTCGATTTCCGACTAAGAGTTCATTTCCATCTTCCGTACGAACCGAACATCTCTTAGCTTTGAAGTTGACCTCTAACCCTTTATCACAGAATTGACCAATGCTGAATAAGTTGTGCCCCAAGCCTTCGACATAACTCACTTTACTGATCGTTATGTTGTCTTAAATAATATCACCATATCCTAAGATAGGCGAAAGCTGATCGTTTCCAAATCTGACATTTCCACTGAATTTCTCTGTATAGTTAGACAATAAAGCTTTTGCCCAGTCATATGCTTGGAACATCCACTGTCCAAGTACCACATATGTCGGGTCTGCAAGAGAAATCAGGATACAATAACTTTAGGTACCCATTTAAAAACGGGTCCTAACAGATTAACACAAGATTTTGGTATCCATTTGAAAATGGACCCTCTGTCCTTTTGAAAACCTTTAAAAATATTTGATCTTGAAGAATACACATGATAAGATCCGAACCAATCAGAAGAATTATGAGAGTAAGCAAAATCATTTCTCCGATAATGATAAGATGTAGTAGAAATAGGAGATAATTGAATCAATTGCTTTATTGAATATCGCTTGTAAGAAGTTACAAGGTTTTGTTTATGTGAAGCAAGTTGATCAATTACATCATTATCACTACTAACTGATCTAGTAGAAGAATTATCAGAAACTGATTCAGCTATCTCATCATCTTTCCTTTTTGGTCGCCATTCAGTTCGAGCTTTCGACCTTTTCTTGCTTATATCTGAAACATAAGATGTAGATTTATTAGGAAAAGCAGATTTCTGAGACTGAGTTTTCTTTTGTGTACCTGTGTGTTTCTGTTTCTGTAATCGCTGGTTCTTATGTTTCTTACCTTGAGAATAATAATCAGCAGTTACAGAAACCGATTCACCAACCTTAGTTGATGATTTATCAGTTTTAAGAACACTTGGTAACACCTTTTCATTTGTAAGACAAGTAGAATGATCAGGAAGAATAGCATTAAAGTCAAACATATCAATTTCGTCTATGCACCCATCATCAGAATTAAGAAAATCATTTGCAGACTCAAATAAGTCATCAAAATTATCAGACGAAGTTTGAGGTGCCTTAGAAACTTTAGAACACTTTGTAGATGTAGATTGAAAAATATTTTTCTTTAATACAGTAGAAAATACACTTTGTTGAATATCAACCAAAAGTTTTTCATCAGATAAAACATTTTTCAACTCAAATATTTTGCTTTCAAGAATGAGTGGAGGAACATAAACCTTTGCAATTGTAGGTTTTGCCTTCATCTCAGAAACAGAATAACTAGAAAAATAATCGTTTGAAAGAACTTTTGGTGTTTCTAAAAGATAACTATCATTTAACTTTGCATAGTTAAATGGTAGTTGCATTTTCTTTACATTCTTTCTATTTTCAGTTTCTTTGGCCTCAACTTCTTCCGGTAATTTGGTAACAAATTTGGGTTTTAAATGAGTATGTTTACCAGCACAAGCATGAAAATCAAAATTATATAATGCTGGTTGTTTTCTGATGGCTTTCTTTAAGTAATGGGGGTTTTTAAAACCAAGTCCCCATTTTTCCTTAACATCAACCTCTTCATGAGGTGCATTAAGAAAAATGGTTTGATCTGTTTGTCCTCTTGCGTAAAGTTTGGCTTCCAGACCATTTTCCTTCTTATTCAAAAACTTGTTCTCAACCTGCAGTTTATGAACAATTAGTGTAGATTCTTTCTTCTCAAACTCATATTTAGAAACTTTAACTTCAGAGTCAGAAATCTTCTTTTCAAAACAATCTACTTTAGATTTAGAATCAGAAACAGACTTACGTAAAGAATCAATCAAATCTTTGTTCCCAATAACAGACTTATTGAGTTCAAAGATCTTATTGTTTCTTTTAGCAACTCTGTCTTTTTCTTTCTTCAGTTTTACTTGAAGTTCATTAAGCTCAACCATCATAGCTTCCATTTTGGTTACAAAACCTTTTTCAGTTAAGTTTAATACCTCATCAGCTGTCTCGTCATCTGACTCATCATACTTCACTTTGTTGGGAACTGAAGAATTCATCAAGTATGGTTAATGCTGCTGGTTCAAAGTTACTACTGCTAGAAGACTTAAAAGTTAATACTGTTGAGTGTTACTACTGCTAGTACTATTAATACTGCTAGTCAAAGTTAGTGCTGCTTGAACAAAGTTAGTACTGCTTAGCTAGTTAGTACTGCTAGTGGTTAGTGCTGCTTAGTAGTTAATGCTGCTAGAAGGAATTTAATGCTGCTGAAGATTAATACTGCTTATATGATGAAGATTCGCATGAAAGGATATACATGGAAGCTTAGAGATATACATGGAAGATATACTGAAGATATTTTATTTATTGTAATTATCTTTGTTTTCAGTATATATATATTGTATAGTTTAGAATAATGAGTTAACTTTTGTTTTTCTTCATTCTATTAGAGTAAAAATCAACCTCAAGGCATAGATCCTAATTCTAGAGAAGTAGAATTCGTATTGGTGAGCCTGTTCATCAATATTGAGGTTGAGTGTGTAATCTTGTAACTTCAAAGCATTCAATACAAGTTTACAGTTTGTTCTTCATATCTACTCTGTTGATTTACTGTTTTGATTAAATATCAAAGTGTTATTCCGCAAACTTCTTTGATATTGTTTCTGTGAATTAATTCTTGTTGAGAATTCGATCCTGACAAGTGGTATCAGAGCTAGTATTCTCAGAAACCTGCAATCATCATCATTCTTCCTTGAAATCAGAAATCATCAATGGCTAAAGTTTCAGATTCTTTAAGCACAGAAATCCCCACAGAGGTAATGTCTAATCTTTGCTCTAAAACTTGTATGGAAACTGTTAAAAGGTACAGGGATCACAACCAGACAATGAGTGATGACCTTAAAAGATTAGAGAGAGATATAAAAGACTATGTAAGAATTGTTGAGAGTTTTGAGGAACAGATCAAGAGTTTCCAAGCCAATGAGCTTCAACACTCTTATGACTCAAACTACTGGAAGTGGGAGAAAGATCAGTATGAGTCTAAGCTTAAACAGAAAGAAGAGGAGAATGAGAAGATAAAGAGTGAGTTTGAGAAAGCAAAGCTGGACATTGAGAAATTTTCCAATGCTTCTAAAGCAATGGACTCTTTGCTCCAAACTCAAATCCATGACAAACTTAGAAGAGGAATAGGTTATAACACCACACCACCACCATACAACAACAATTACATCCCTTCTATATCAGACTTGCTAGAGACCAAGAATAGGAAGGAATTTTCTGATGAAGCCACTAAGGTAGATCCATTAGACAAAGTGGTGGTTGAAACAGACTCTGAAGAAGAGTACTCCAATAATAAGAGTAAGGAGAACACTGTGAGTGGTGAGATTCCTCTAGAAAATAACATTATCACCAATGAGGGATGTGGAAAGGCTTGGATCAAATCTAAGGACATAGAAAAGACAGAGGGAAAGTCTGGTAAGGTCCACTACAAACAGACAACAGTTGTGAATCCTGTCCCTTGCAAACAGTGTACTTGCAATAAATCTGAGCTCCAAAAACATGATAAAAGGAGAGGAAATCAAAGAAACTGGAATAATCAGTGGGCACAAAAACAAGGGGTTGATTTGAGTAAAATCAATAGACCAAAACCTTGTTTTATCTGTGGCAAATTGAATCATCTTGCCAAACACTGTTATTTCAATCCTATCAACCAAAGAGTTAATTTTCAAAGACAAACTCAAAACTCCTTTGGTTATAGGAAGCAAGGAAGGAATCAAATGGCTGAGAACAGAGCACCTAAAAAGTCTCATGTTCAAAATAAGTTTGCTAAACCAAAGAAAAATACTCCAAATAAGCCAAGGAGTAATTTAAAGACAAAGAAAGCAAACAACTTTGTTCAAGTTTGGGTTCCAATTGTAAAGAAACCTGTTAGTACTGCTATCCCAGATAGTACTGCTAACAAGAATAGTGTTGCTAACTTGATTAGTACTGCTAACAAGGCTAGTGCTGCTTCTAGTAGTAATGCAGCCAAACCTATAATCTTGATAAAGTATTCCAGTCATGAGATTCCTAAACATCTCATCCAGACTAAACTAACAGATTATATTGATGAGAAAGGACAACCCAAGACCACTTTGGCTTGGGTTCCCACCAAGACTAACTGATTTATCAAGTGTGCAGGGCAATCAAAAGCTCAAGAGGAAGAGCATTCGGAATGAAGAAAATGGTTGCTCTTGGCACATAACAAGGAACATGGATTGCCTTCAAATTCTTTAAAAGATTTAATGGAGGACATGTTACTTTTGATCCAGCAGAAGGTAAGAAAAGTGAAAAAGGTTGCTAATACTGAAAGGTAGTTAATACTTCTAGTTCAGTGAATACTGTCAGTCTGTGTTAATGCTGCTGGTATGTGTTACTACTGCCAGTCTGTGTTAATGCTGCTGATAAGTGTTACTACTGCTAGTGGTTAATACTGCTTTCAGTTAATACTGCTAGTGGTTAATACTGCTATCAGTTAATACTGCTAGTGGTTAATACTGCTTTCAGTTAATACTGCTTGTGGTTAATACTGCTTTCAGTTAATACTGTTAGTGGTTAATACTGCTTTCAGTTAATACTGCTAGTAGTTAATACTGCTTTCAGTTAATACTGCTTTCAGTTAATACTGCTAGTAGTTAATACTGCTTTCAGTTAATACTGCTAGTAGTTAAAACTGCTAGTAGTTAATACTGCTAGTAGTTAATACTGCTAGTAGTTAATACTGCTTTCAGTTAATACTGCTAGCAGTTAATGCTGCTAGTAGTTAATACTGCTCTAGGTTAATACTGCTTATATTCCGAATACTATAAATACTTTTTGCCCGCCTAAAAGTTCATAACGACTCTTTGCATACTGTTCTCTTGCGCTCAAAACCTTTTCTCTCTCAAGTTCGAAGTTTTCAGGCAAGCTTTTCACTAAGATCAATGGCATCCATGACTTTCATCGACGAGCACAACGAGATTGCGATGCTACAAAAGCCAAAGCAAGCTTCAGGATTTCATCAGATTGTGGATTTCCTCAAGACAAGCCACATTGCTCATGCTCTTATTGTATCCCCTACAATCTATATTGAGCATCAAAGGCAGTTCTGGGCTAATGCAACCATTGTTGTTGAGAATGGTGTGCAGATGATCAAGACAAGAATCTGTGATCAATCACTCACGGTTACTGAAGAGGTTATTCGCATCAGTCTACGTCTAGACGATGCCTCTGGTATAACCTCTATCCCAAATGATGAACTGTTTTCAAACCTTACAAGAATGGGGTATGGAGGCCCATTGGGAGTGTTCAAATTTTCTAAAGCAAAATTCTCACCCCAATGGCGTTTCTTTGTCCATACTCTTATGCATTGTATCTCCAAAAAGACTACTGGATGGAGTGAGTTCAGCAGCACTATTGCTTATGCTTTGGTGTGCTTGGCCACTGCCAGAAAGTACAATTTTTCTAAAATGATTTTCAGTGATCTTGTCTCAAACATGGGAAACAAAAAGAGCTTCTTTATGTATCCCAGGTTTGTTCAAGAAATTATTACTCATGAATTGACGGATATACCTCAACCTGTTGGGGTATATGTACCTAAACCCCCCAAAGGCAAGGTGTTCTCAAATATGAGAAGATCTGCTGGGGACTCTGAAGGAGTTGACACCCCATTGTTCTCTACAATGATGGTGGTGTCCCAAACCAATGAAGGTATGGCAGCAGGGTCAAGGCCCCCATTAGACCAACCCACTGCTAGCCAAGCCCAACCTTCCCTCTCAAAATCAATTCCCCAGTCTCTTCTTGAAAAACCAACCTCTCCCATCACCCAAACTTACAAGAGAAAACAGGTAAAGAAGGCTCCTTCCCTTCTTGTACCATTACCCACTAAGCCTATAAGCCCTCTAAGGGAGAATTCTCCCCTAGAGAATATCCAAAGGGATACCACACGGGTGTCTCCCAACCCAAAGGAGGTGCTCTCTGAGGAGGAGGTAGAGCATATGGGTGATGAGGCTGCCACTACTCCTGCTAGTTCAGAGGAGGAAAGTGGTAACATCAATAAGACCTCCCCCATGGCAACTTTGAATGAGCAATCATTTGAAGGTCCCTGGTGCCAAGAAACCACAGGGGTGGATAGTGCTTCTGCTAGGCAGAAGACTTCCACTACTAAAAGATCCAATGATCCTTCAATAGGGGGTAACACTCCTGGAGAAGGTGAGGACAGATATAACTATGATGAATTAATGGAGGCAATGGGTAACATCAACCTAGATGTTCTGAAACAAGGAAAAGAAATAGAGGAGATGAAGCTGGTGATCCTGTCACAACAAGTCCAGATTGAAAAATTGAAGAAGATAGTGACCAGGCTGGTTCAAAAGAAAAGAAGGAAACAGTTTGTACTCAAAAAGAGGGACAAAGTTTAAGATTCTTTCAATAAGGGGGAGAAGCATGAAGGGGAAACTGTTGAAAAGAAAGCTGAAGTTGAGGGGGAGACAGAGGAAGAGATGGAAACAGAAACAGTTACTGCTGCTGAAGTAAAAGTAGCAGCAGAAACTGAAGCAGCAGAAATAGGGCTCTCTGTGGAAGAAATGGAGATAGCAGAGACTTTAGTAAAAGCAAAGAATGACACTCCTAAGGCTACTCAAAAGGCCAAAGGAGTGGTCATCAATGAAGGAGAACCTCAAAAGAAGAAAATGAAGGAGGATATAAAAGGAAAAGGAAAGATGATTGAACCTGAACAACCTTCAAAGAAGAGGAGTCAGATTGAAATGGATGAGGAGATGGCAAAGCAGCTTCAAGAGCAAATGGAAAAAGAGGAGCAATTTCAAACAGAAACTGATAGAGAGCTTGCAAGGATAATGGCCAAGAAGTTAAATGCAGAATACCAAAAGAGTTTGAAAGAAGCAGTTCAGACAGCAACTCAGGTCAAGAAACTCCAAGTTAAGAAGATGCCAATTCAGAAACAAAAGCAGAAAAGACAACCCTCCAAGACATTTTTGGCCAATCAGGAAAGAAGAAAAATGATAAACTTCCTGAAAGGTGCAATTGGTGTTAAGGGGGAGATGTTTACCCACATGGCATTCTCTCAGATTGAAGAGTTGTATAACAAGGAAATGGCCAAGCTTCAAGGGGATTCAGCACAAAGGGAGGAGGCTGAGAGAAGGATGAAAGAGAGACATGATCTCAACATCCAACAACCATTCCCTGAGGAAACCACACCTTCCAAAGAAGAAGCAGAAGAGAAGAAGGAAGAACCTGGAAATGTTGGTATAGAAGTCAAGTCTGGAAAAAGAGTGAAATCAATTGCTCCAAAAAGGCAGTTGAAAAGGCCTAGGGTGGAAGAAACTGAAAAGGAAGCAGAACCTTCAGTCACATCCCCAACAGAGCCAGTACAGAGTCCAGAGCAGGTCACTAAGCAAACAGATGAAAGTATGGATCCGTACATGACAATAGTGGAACCTTTGAAAGTTGTTCCAATCTCTATGCAAGCTCCAGAGATCATCTTCTGGGATATTCTGAGAGACAATGGAAAGAATTTCTTCAGAATCAAGAGAGCTGATGGTTCATTTGAAGCTTATTCAACATGGGGGAAAGTCATCAGAAGTTGTTCAAGAGCTGATATGGAAGAACTATATAAAGTTGGGATGAAACTTTATGAACCTGTGTTGAAAGGTACTGAAGAGAATCTTCTCAAAGTGACATTGGAATACTTGTGCATGATGTTTGAGCCTGAAAGAGTTCACCATAGGATTAAAGATCATATGCATGAGTTCATATTCAAGAAGATTGACAAATGGATACTGTTTGAAAACTGTGGAGTATACATGATTACTATTGACAATTGTTATCATGAATACTACCTGGTGGACAAAATCTATGAGCATAGCAAGGAGAAGTTAGAAGGGATGCTTAAAGCTACACTGGTTTGTACAAAGGATTCAGAGATGGCCAAGATTGTGGTGAGAAGAACTGTAAATCAAAGCTTGGGCCTAGATCCAAATTTGGGAAATTGAATCAGAGGTGTTGAAAGCATCTTGAAGATTAATTCTGAAGAACTTGACTTCTTTTCTTAAAATTCAAGTTAGGGGGAGATTGTTGGGAACTGAAGAATTCATCAAGTATGGTTAATGCTGTTGGTTCAAAGTTACTACTGCTAGAAGACTTAAAAGTTAATACTGCTGAGTGTTACTACTGCTAGTACTATTAATACTGCTAGTCAAAGTTAGTGCTGCTTGAACAAAGTTAGTACTGCTTAGCTAGTTAGTACTGCTAGTGGTTAGTGCTGCTTAGTAGTTAATGCTGCTAGAAGGAATTTAATGCTGCTGAAGATTAATACTGCTTATATGATGAAGATTCGCATGAAAGGATATACATGGAAGCTTAGAGATATACATGGAAGATATACTGAAGATATTTTATTTATTGTAATTATCTTTGTTTTCAGTATATATATATTGTATAGTTTAGAATAATGAGTTAACTTTTGTTTTTCTTCATTCTATTAGAGTAAAAATCAACCTCAAGGCATAGATCCTAATTCTAGAGAAGTAGAATTCGTATTGGTGAGCCTGTTCATCAATATTGAGGTTGAGTGTGTAATCTTGTAACTTCAAAGCATTCAATACAAGTTTACAGTTTGTTCTTCATATCTACTCTGTTGATTTACTGTTTTGATTAAATATCAAAGTGTTACTCCGCAAACTTCTTTGATATTGTTTCTGTGAATTAATTCTTGTTGAGAATTCGATCCTGACACACTTCTTTTCCCATAAGACAGAGATGAGCAGTTTCTTTCTTCTCTTCCTCTTCACCTTCTGAATGATCCAGCCAAAATTCGTCCTCCGCCATTAAAGCGATGCCTGCTTCTTGCTGTTTGGCCAAAAGAAGTTTGTTCTGATAATACTGAGAGTTTCGAACCTTTGGCTTTCGACAATCTTTAGCAAAATGTCCAATCTTGCCACAGTTGTAGCATTTGATTGGATCATTTGCTGGCTTTTCAGCAACTGTGTAATCATTCATGAACTTCTTCCTTTCTTCCGGCTTCCTTTCCATATACCGATTCTCTTCATGTCGCTTTCCTTCCACTCTTTCTCGGTGCTCATGATTCTTGGAACTTGATGAAGAATATCTTTGAGAGTTGGATCCCGACTTCTTGTAGAATTTCTTTTGAAAAGCTCGAGTCAGTAAAAGCATTGCTTGTTTCAGACTTTCTCCATCATCACCATCTGATTCAGATTCAGACTCAGAACTTGTAAGCACTTTCTTCTTTTTCTTCTTCTCTTTCTTTTCTTTCTTTTCTTTCTTCTTCTCTCCGGCTACCAAAGCATTAGGATCAAGAACTTTTTCTGCCTTCTTCTTCTCAGCTCTTTTCTCTTCCACTTCTTCTTCATTCTGCCTCAGAGTTTCATATACCTCATGTAACGGAATATCATTCAAATCCTTCATCTGCTTCATCCTACGTGTATGCTTCTTCCATTCAGGTTGCAGAATGCTTAAAAACTTGACGTTGTTTTCAATTTGCTTCTTCTTCACTTTGTTCTTTGAGAGTTCGTTCAGAAGAAGCACAAACCGTTCATAAGTTTCTTCTAGACTTTCATTCTCTTTGGCTTTAAATTCTTCATAACTGTTGATGCAGTTAGCCACTTTCATCTGATTCCCGACCTTGGATCCCATCATCATCTTTTGCAATTGATCCCACATCTTCTTAGCATTTGCTTTGTAACTATCAATCTTGATGTAGATCTCATTCGGAATACTCTAAAGAAGTAAGGATCTTGCTTGTTTATCGGCTTTGTATCGGCTTTTCTGTTCTTCAGAATACTGAGAGATATCCACTGCCACTGTTTTCATCTTTTGATCTCTTTCCTCAGTACCATCTTCACTATCAGACGAGTCATCATCAGGTATTTGAACCGTGATTGGTACCATAGGACCTTCTGTGATTGACAGCATAATATTTTCTCCATTTGCATGTCTGTCTATAAAATCAAGGAATCTGTCTTTCTACTGTTCGTACTCTCCTTTGAACAGAACAGGAGGCTTGACATCAGTGCCAATGGAAAGAGCATCTTTGGAAGTCATCTTGTTTAAACCTGTTTGAAAAATATATGCAATAAGAAACTAGAAACTGATCGTTAGTCCAAATGAAACAATCAAGAAAATACATAAAACTAGAAATATAAAATCAGAAATTTTGATCACAACCAGAAATATGTCCCCCTTCGCAGACTTAGCACGGGGGTCTCGCTACCCGGTTAGCGGGTGGGGTCAAGGGGCAACGCCCCTAGAGAAAAAAAATTCACTATTAAAGGGCATATTATAGTTTTGAAAAATTTGTCTAAGTCCTCCACACTTTGCGCTTCAGGAGTGATGCTCAAAATACACTTTGCGTCTCTAGTGTGGTACGCAAACCACACTTTGCGTCTCTCTCGACTTGCTTAAATGATACTTTGCGTGTCGAATTGTGATGAGTAGCTTTGCGTGCTGAGAAGATTACTTTGCGTTTCAAATGGGAATCGCAAACCTTTACTTTGCGGTTCAAGAGGGAAACGCAAACCCTTACTTTGCGTTTCAAGTGAGAAGCGCAAACCACAACTTTGCGTTTCAAGAGGCAAACGCAAACCATAACTTATCTCTGAACTCAATCACTTATACTTTGCGTTTGTCAACTTTGCGTGTCATGAAAAGTACATAAACGATGAACTTCGCGTTTCACGTTACAAACGCAAACCCAACTTTGCGTTTGTAGTTAGAAACGCAAACCCTACTTTGCGTTTGTAGTTACAGACGCAAAGCTTGCTTCTCAGTTCTTGTTGAAGACGCAAACCTTAACTTCTCGATTCTTGAAGTTTCTCAATGAATAAAACGCAAACCTCTGAATCTTGATGAATTACCCGCAAACCTTGATGAATGAAACGCAAACCTTGATGAACACGCGCAAACCTCTAAAATCGATCAAAATCACACCAAATACTCATCTAGATCTATAAATCTAACTCGAAACTTCGACAATTTGATCGTTTAAACAACTAAAACACAATCTTAAAACTAATTTCGATCAAATACACAAAAATGTATAAATCGACTCAATTACAGTGCACAGGACTCGTGAACTTATAACTCAACTAAAATCAAAATTAACGATCAAATACAGTGCATTTCTTGAAATCACCTATACAAACTCGATCGATTATGCTATCTGAACAAAATCTAATCGATTACAACTCCAAAAACGCACTAAAACTCGGATTGATTTTTAGCTCAAGAACACAGATACGAGCTTTTGAATTTTCTTGATTTTTTGATTTGGATTTGCTCTGATACCAATTGTTATTCCCAGATTCTAGTTCCTAAACACAATTAATCAAACACAAAACAAGATTTCAATCAAATTACCTGTTTGATTTCACTTCAAATTCAAGATTACAAACTTTCTCTCTCTAAACGTATTCTCTCTCTAAAATACAACTGAATACCACTTCTGTTTGTTGCTTACTTATTACAAAGCAAGGAAACCTATTTATACCTACAACTAATTACAAAGAAAAACAAAAATACAAATACAATACATTGACTTTTATTACAAAAGACTTTGACTTTCACTTAAGAGTTGACTTTCTTAGCTTTGACTTTCTTGAATTTTGACCTTCAGTCTTCTTGATCTTGTATCCAACAGATTTATGCTCTAACAGAAACATTATCGGCTCTCCCACCTAACGACTCGAGATCAAGATATCCTAGAATTCCAAGGGTGGGCCGATACATCTGATAAATTGGAACTCAGAATTACAATCCCACAACCACTAGGCTTCGGCCCAAAAACCAACCTAGGCCCGACCCTGTGGCCGCCCCAGTATCCCCCATTCGATCGATAGGGAACTCGACCAGAATTCCCCCTTTGACCGGTAAGGAACTCGACCGGACCCCCCCCCCCCCTTTTTGACCAGTAAAGAATTCGACCGCAACTCCCCCTTTGACCGGTACTGCTTTCCACCGGGACTCCCTTAAGACCGATGTTGGGTTCGATCGGGACTCCCTTAAGACCGATACTGGGTTCGATCGGTAAGAGGATTCTCCCGGGGGCGATAATGGGTTCTCGAACCCCAGAATGTTCAGTCCTTGATTAAACACTCCTCCAATCGACTACATACCTTGCTAGTGATTAAGAATAGCATCCTTACTCGATCCTTCCCTCAAACCCAACACCGAAATCTCCCTATCAAAAGCTAGGTGCTGGAGAACTAATTTCTATGTCATTAAAATATATAAGATAATCATTGAATTCTAACAAAATACTTATTTTTTTTATATAAAAAACATTATATTATTAAGCTTAAATTAAACAAATTTATAAAAAAAACATTATCACTTTCTGAAAACCATCCAAAATCGTACTGTAAATCGACTAAAAAACAAAAAATAAAATGAAACATTAAAATCGTGATGTATCTCGCTGCATTGATCGAGTACGCTTCTAATATATACAGGGGCCTAATCAAATGAGAACTAGATACTTTGTGATAATTGTGAGATCCAACGTGAGTCACTCATTTAATATAATTAATATTGTATTTAAAATAAAAGAAAATGATAATTTGGTAAATTGACAATTTTGATTTTTTTAATAAATCAATTCCTTATTTTACTCCTTCCAATTATACTATACGGTTACTTTTTTTTTGGAAGGCATAGCGGCATCGAACCAACGAACGACTACCACGAACACACGCGCACACGTACACCTCCCCGGCGTTATCGGGCATCCACGGGCAGCCCACTAATCCGCCGCTGTCCCGACCCATATAAATTAGGATATATTAAAAACCATTAATTATAAATTAGGAATTGATTTATTAAAAAAATCAAAATTGTCAATTTACCAAATTATCATTTTCTTTTATTTTAAATACAATATTAATTATATCCACGGTTACCTAATATAATTAATTTTAATATATCCTAATTTATAATTTTGAAATACCTTATAGTTGGAAAATCTTGTGGTATCACAGTGTGATTCATTGTTGGTTTGTGTCTTACAGTTAGAAAATATTTTGGTATCACAGTGTGATTCATTGTTGGTTGCGTCTTACGGTTACAAAATCTTTTGGTATCACAGTGTGATTCATTGTTTGTTTGTGTCTTATGGTTAGAAAATCTTTTGGTATCACAGTGTGATTCATTGTTGGTTGCGCCTTATGGTTACAAATTTTTTTGGTATCACGGTGTGATTCATTGTTTGTTTGTGTCTTACAGTTAGAAAATCTTTTTATATCACAGTGTGATTAATTGATGCTTTATGTCTTATGATTAAAAATTATTGGGTATCACAATGGTGTATCATGTTGTATTTTTCTGGAATTAGGTTCAGAGGAGAGAAGAGAGAGGATAGGGGATAGAGGAAAATTTCAAAATACCTAACATGCCCTTCAATTAAAATTGTAAATCAAAATTACCAAATTTATAAATTTCCTAAATTATTCTTTGATTTGTGGTTGAGAATGGATCTCTCTCTCTATATATATAGAGAGAGAGAGATAAGTTGAAAAAACCCATTATTTGGTTTATTAGAAATTGACATAAACTTATAATAATAATAATAATAATAAAAATAATATTAATAATTAGAAATGTAAACATTTTTATTGTAATGTTTTATTATTATACTAGTATTTATATGATTTTTTGGGAAAAGTTCATAAAAAAACCAACAAACTATTTCATTTTAAATGACTAAGTTCCTGAACTAATTTTTTGAATGAAAAAATATTAAACCTTTTCATTTTGAATGATTAAGTCCATCAACTTATTTTTTGAATGAAAACCCCATTAAAATTTCTCATTTTGAATGAAAAAACCATTAATTTTTCTATTTTGAATGATTAAGTCGCTGAACATTTTTTTTCAATAAATTAAATCATCAAAACTTTTAAAAATTGGTTACTTACATCATTTTAATAAAAAAAAAAACTAGCTGTAACCGGTTATCTTTTGATTTTTCATTTTTTGATAGATAAAAAATAGATTAAAAAGAGGGAGATCGATGTCAGGGGCAACAACGTGTTAGATGATATGGAGAACGAACAACGTTTTGGCAGTGAGGAATGGTGAGACAGAGCGATATGATTGTTTGTGAGGGGTTTTAATGGTGTAGAGTTTAAGAACGATAAAACTGATTTAGATTTGTTTTTAATTTAAAACTTTCTTAGTCAGTTCTAGATACCTTTAAGAAAAAAAGTAACCAATTTTTAGAAGTTTGATGGTTTATTTATTCAAAAAAATGTTTAAGGACTTAATCATTCAAAATTAGAAAGCTTAATGGTTTTTTCATTCGAAAAAATAGTTAAGGGACTTAATCATTCAAAATGAAAAAGTTTAATGATTTTTTCATTCAAAAAACTAATTTAAGGACTTAATCATTCAAAATTTGATAGCTTATTGGGGTTTTTTAAACTTTTCCCTTAATAAAACTACTTTTTTCCTTTTTAAATATAATGAATTTTGCTTTAAATAGTGGTGCAACTTCACTTAACGACATGTAGTCAAACTTATTTATTACATATAAATAAATTGTTCATGCAGTAAAATAAAAATAGAAATAAGCAAAACCCTCATTTAAGAAAAACACTGTTTGCCACCCATAATTTACATATTGACAAATGTATTTAAACACATGAAGTGAAAAGTGAGAACTCATAAAAAAAGTCAAAAAATATAAACCTAGTTCTTGACATGGTTTTAAATAAAAGAAATTGGTCCAAATGACCAGAATAGGCAGAGGGATTGGCCTCCTAGCCATCCCTCTCCCCCTTTTACACAAATGTCAATACCAACGCAAAAAATGAGGGGTGCAAGGGGGTGCACAATTGCGGGGTGCACAAAAAAAGGGGATGCGCAATTGCGTACTCCTCCTTTTTTGCGCACCTGCTACGTGCACAATTGTCGTTTTGTACATGTAGTTTCTATGCTTTTGTTTCATGATTAAAATCGCCTAATCTATTTTGTGGTTTGATGCGTTTATATTTTTATACTACTACAAAACAAGTATCGGCGACAAACTTAGAAATTGATAGAGTTCGAAAATAACCGGTACAAAAAAGGAGTGGTACGCAATTGCGCACCCCTCTTTTTTTGCGTAGTTAATGACATTTATGTAAAAGCGGGAGAGGGATGGCTAGGAGGTCAATCTCGCTGCCTATTCTGGCCATTTGGGCCAATTTCCTTTTTAAATAATTCGTTATAACGCATTATGACATCGAGACTTCTTTTTGTTATCATGTTAATTTTTGTGGCTCCACTTTAAGGTTTGACTTCCCTTATAACAAATAATGGCATGTTATAGCATGTTACTATGCTTTTATTTTTGTGTAACACATGAGTTTTTTTATTAATTATTTTAAATATATAACTAGCGGTGGGCCCATAGTTTTTGGAAAGTGGATACACCTCTAAGGTGGATCAAAGACTTACAAAGTCGTTTGATGTGTTTTTAGCTGAATTACATTGTGTTGAGAGATTTTTTTTAAAAAAAAATTTGGTTGATTTCGATTGACTTTTTGGGTTTTTTTTTTTTTTTTTTTGTTGATGTTCATTGTATTTTTTATATCCCAGAACACCCTTTAAAGTTTAGTGGGTGCAGATTTCATACTTACAAAAAATTATTTGCTAAAATAAGTTGAAAGAGTGCACGAGATATCACTCTGACCTTAATAGGCCAGCCCCTGCATTTAACTTGAGAGGTAGATGATAATTATGTACAACACCTGAGACTTAAATAAAAATAAAAACTAAAACGCTAAATAGGTAGATTCTTACCCTCATTCTCATATACAAGAGTTTACTTAAGTTATCTGAAGATTGAAGAATACAGTGAGTAGAGACTGAGGAGATTTAATCCCGATTTTGCACTATTGATATCATTTTTGTATAAGCTTGATATATTTAATATAAGTGGTTATTTTTTCCATAGTAGTTTTATAACTTTATGTGAATTCAAATTGTTTTATAGGATTACTCACAACACTAACACACACAAGTGTATTGTAACACCCATAAACCACAATAGCATAAATCTTAAAATAAAACCAAGTGGTCCCAAACGTCAAGTCATGAAATGACAATATTCTCAAAGAAAACATCGGATACACGCATCCACAACTGAGATATCTAGACTAAACAAAAAGAAAGTAAGATAAACTATCTCTATTGCCACCACCTTTAATACTTCAAACCTTCTCTTTTCTCTTGGAAGACACATCAGTTGTAACACCCAAATCTTACCTAGTGTTGAAGCCCCACAAGTAATACCGTGACCAAAGGTAATAAAGTTGTGTGTGGGTGAGTTGTAGTTGTAGGTCTTAAGTGTGTGTGTGTGTGTGTGTGTGAGAGAGAGAGAGTTGTGGTTGTAGGCCTTAAGTGTGTGGAGGGGGGGGGGGGTAAGTGTTAATCATGAATAAGGAGGAATGAAAACCCTAATACCCTTTATTCTAATTCATTTTGTTGGAGGCGGCTAAGAGAAGCAGGGAGAATTGGGAGAGAAATCAACTTGGAGAAATTGAAGGAAGAGGCGTGCTTGAAGAGATTCTTGTCAATAGTTATTCAAGGTAAGCCTAATCTAATCTTTCAATCTTGTTTTGATGGTCTTTATTTAGGGGAATCTAGATTTGTAGAAACTCTTATCTAGATTGTAACACCCTAAATTGAGCGGAAATAAAAATTCGAAAATTCTGCAATATCACGGCTATAAATTGGTAAACTTGGGTATATAAAAACCTATTGTAAACAACCCTAAACTATCATCCCGATAGAACGGGGAAACAAACTATAACCATTACAATTAATCAAATGAATAATATACTAACAACCTAGTAATCTATGTAGATCCCAGTACAGTGCAATCAGCAGCAAGTTATATCAAAGATGAACATAATATGAGTCACTGCAACTAGTCGTATGATTGATATTGAATCAAAGAGTTACAGGTTTACAGAAAGGATTTCTGATCAGAGAGAGTAAACTTATAGACTAGTTGTTTTTGAATAATGAGACTCCACTTTCTAACCTCAACAAATGAACTAAATAATAACTTTAAATACTTAGGCGCGCAGGCCTAATGGGCTTATGGGCTTGGGCCCATCTAATTAATTAACTATTAAAGAATTACATTTCGAACCCTTATAAATACTTTATTCCACTTTCAACACATAGGACTTTCAGTCCTAACAATCTCCCCCTAAAGTTGAATAAAGCATTTAACAACTTGAAAATCTTCAGGCCTTGATCTTCTTTCCCTCTTGATTCTTTGACGAACTTTGGTGTTGCTTAACTTCATGTCTTTCAACGCTCCCCCTTGAATAAAGCTCTTGGTCTTCATAGTATCAACTTTGTAACCAGATTCAATGTACAGTAACATCGACTGAACGCACTATCAAGCAGCTTTCAGCTGTAAAAACCCAGTCACATCGAATCAGCACACAAGAAAGATAATGTGAGAGTTACTTGACATTCCATGGTGCTTCTTCAGTTTAAAACAAAGAATCTGTCTTTGAACCGCGAGTTGAATAGATTTGTTTTCTTCTCAAGAACTTGTTTCAATCAGCGCATAGGAGGAATGATAAACAAACTTGTAGCAGACACCACATGATATGGAAAGAATCAATACAATCTTTGAAATCTCTTTTGAAACATCATCTTCATCTCTTTGATCTCTAGACTGTCTTCAGAAATAACTTTCTTTCTTTAAAACTTTGAAATTGAACTTTGTAAGATTTCTCCCCCTTTTTTGATGATTGTGAGCATCATGAGCATCAAAACTTCTTCAATTTCAGCACTTTCTTTGATCTCCCCTTTTATGATAAATTAACATTCTCCCACCTGTGATATGAGTAGCCGTCAATTCATGAAATGTATATATCTGAATCTTTTCAAATTCAGATATATTAGGAATGGTAAACCTGAATCAACAAATGATACAGTTAGTATGCCTGTAAGTAGCACAGAGCCACTTTATACAACGGATGTACATTGGAAAGGAGTTTTTGTGATGTTCACTCCCCCAGGGCTTCCATTCAATCATTGAAAAACCACAAAGGAATTTTCTATGAATGTTAAGACAAGAAAACTCATTCCTTGTGTGTACGTGCAAGTGTAGAAAGATTGAAGCTACTTAGCTATATCAGGCTCAAAATGTGTAAACTGTTGAGACAGCAACAGATATTACACAGACTCAATGTGCATGAAAGATGTGCGAAGGTGGGGCAACTTTCCTTCTTTTTCAATATCTAAATCTTCCGAATGAAGACTAGATAGCAGATATGCTGCGTCCCCAAAGAAAATAAAACATTTCTTTGTTAAGAAAGAAACGAGTGGCTGGTGGGGTTATAGAAAGAGTTGGCATGGGCTAGTTGCCTTTTCAATGATGGTCACCAAAGAATGTGAACCAATCAGAATATGTGGCTGCCCGGCTCAGAAAGTGGTTGGTGCAGAGTTCTGGTATTCTTTTAACTCTGTTCTCACACCCTCTTTCTTTTTAACATTAAAGCTCACTTCTCACCAAACTCTCTTTTCCATTTTTCCGCTCCACACAATAAGAAAAACTCAACCCGATGAGTTATCTCCCCCACTCTTTGATTTAAGACCCCTCACCCCTCAATCACTCAAGGATAACTTCCTGGGTAGGAAACATTGGTTAACGTGAATCCATGGAAGTTCTGTTTAAGTTCTCACACAAATCCCATATAAGTCCTAAACAAAAAATAGTAGCTCAACAGTTTATCTTTAACATTTAAGCTCAAATAAGATAACACTGTCAAAATGTATGCTCATTAGATTTGAGCAATTAAACTTTGAAGATTTCTCAAAACAAGAATATTGAATGAATGAAATGAAATCACGAGATTTGTTTTGAGAATCTGACAATGTATCAATCAGATCAACTAAACTGGTTAGGGTATCAAAGAATTGGATATTATGTTTATATGAACAAATATAAACAATTTAGCAATGAAAACACAAATTTCGAATAATGATAGATGCTCAACAACATTGAATATCAAACGGGGGTATTACCATCGAAAAATTGGTTCGTTATGAGACATGGTAATAACAAATTCAAACGAAGTACTGAACCTGTGTGTGTGAATACGTTACAATATAAGGATAAGATAATACGCAAGTATTGATCTTTAGAAACACACAGTCAGTTAAACATTAAAGCTCAAAAAAATGAAAAACATTTTAAAATCACACTTCTTAATTCATAAAATCTTTTGAGAACCAGAAGTGGTTTGAACATTTCAGAAACTGTTTTTCATGCTGGAAAGTTGTTCGTCTTCCAAACAATCAGAGATCTAGAGTTAGAAGATATTTACCTCTTAAGCTTCCCCTCAAATCATGATATAATGATTTAGGTCTTTTAAGCTCCCCTGGATAGTTGCAAAATATCCAGGTCTGAACGTTGAAGAACGGGTCCTAATCTGTCATGTGATCAGAAGCCAAACTTCGTTGAAGTCCAGGTTCTAAGTTGGTTTACTTAGAAGCCATAGTTCTCTTACTCCCCCTTGACAGTTGGTGCCTGCAACACAAATTCATCCTTTTTCTTTGGTACCCACTGATATTTGGGTCCATGTTTGTTAGTTGCAGTTCTTGTGGGAATAACAGAGTAAGAACCATACCAGAAATGATCACTTGTTTTATGAACAAGATCATGTGTACGAAAGTAAGAACAATAGAATTGCTTACCTGAGAACCTGATTAATTGATCTCTCGTGTAGATATGTTCAGGTTTACCTTTATGCGCATTGTTCTTTTTGGCTTTGGGTGTATGCACACATGATTTATTACCTTTCAGCTCATCTTCAACTGGTTTCTTTTTCCAGACAAGTTCCTCTTCTTTGTATCTCCTTCTTCCTTTATGTGTACCTGAACCATCTATATTGCTATCATAGAAAAGGTTAGTTTTACGAATCTGATCAAAATATTTAACTGACCTTTGTAAAGAGACAGATTTCTAATTTGAACTTGATACAAACTTTTCAAGCACTTTAATCGTCGAAGCAAAGTTGTCTCTTTCTTTAACAAGCAGGTCAATCTTCTTCATGAATTCAGACTTCGTTTTCTGTTCTTTTAATGCATTTGCAGATAGTTCTGATAGCTTCTCAGTAAGCTTTTTGATCTCAGCCTCAAATATGCTTTTTTCTTCTTCAAAGCCCTTCTCAGCATTGTTTCTCTGGCCGGAAATTTCCTTGAAGAATCCCACATTCTTTTGTTCAATCTCCTTCTTCTCCTTTACAAACTTTTCTCTTTCCAAGATTATTACTTTCTCAAACTCATAAACTTTCTGAGAAAGCTTGATACACTTCAGCTCAACTGCTTTCTTTTCGTCTGCACATTTTCTCGAAAAATCCGAGAATTTCTTTACAAATGCTTTCTTTTCAATCTCAAACTCAGATCTTTCTTTGGCCATCTTTTTCTCCAGATCAGATATCTTCTTTTGAAGCTCAGCATTTGCACTCTCCAAATCAATAACTTTCTCATTGTTCTCAACAGAATCTAGTTTCTGGATTTGAGCATTCAAAGCAGAAATCTTTTCTTTTAGTTCAGAGTTCTCAAATTCCAGAAACTTTACTCTTGAAGACAACTTTGGTCCTGTCTCAATCTTCTCAATATGTTCCCATAATAGCTTTCCTGTAGCATTTTTACAGTCTAATGTAAAGAAAATCTCTTTTGAAATCTCTTTTGACATTCCTTTCATTAGGAAAGATCGAGCTAATCTGTCAGCTTCATGCCTTTTTCTTTGCTCGTCTGAGTATATATCAAGAGGTAATTTATACTCTCTTTGTTCATCTTGACCATTTTCTCCAGCTACGGTGAGAAGTTTAGTTGGAGGTGTCATGATTCCTTCTTTCAGAGATTTTCTGATATAATCTCCCAAATCATTTCGATCGATGAAGTCTATGAACTGATTTTTCCATGCATCATACTCTCCTTTGAAGAGTACTGGTGGCTTCTCATCCGTACTGATTGAAGGAGCTTTGCTGGAAGTCATACTGATAGATATAAGATAAGAACTTGAAAAATGACCGTTAGTCAAGATAAAATCACACAATACTGACAATCTTAGAATGAAATTCAGAAAAATCTGATCACGAACAGAACTTTGTCCCCCTTCGCAGACTTAGCACGGGGGACTTGTAAAGACCGGTAGAGAGTTCGACCGGGAACTTGTTCGACCGGTAGAGAGTTCGACCGGGGAAGTGCAAAGACCGGTAGAATGCTTAGACAGATAGTGCTTAGACCGATAGTGGATTAGACCGAGATAGATCTTCGACCGGAAATGGATTAGACCGATATTAGGTATTCTACCGGTAAGATGCACAAACAGATGTCCGGTCGACTGGTAAATTCAAATGACCGATAGAAAGAGATCGACCGATATTAAGAAGACCGATAAGATGCGGTCGATCGGTATTGTCGGTCGACCGGTATGTTCTTGAAGATTATCGGCCCAGAAAACACAAATCGATCCAGAAACCAATCCAAAACTCAAAATTAAACAACAAAACTTTGCCAAAACGATCTAAAAGATACCTAGAACTGATTGCAAACGATTAATTTCAATAAACTAGCACATTTATGAAAAATCAAAGAATTGGACAGTACTGTGCTCGTGACGACCGAACAGATTCAAATTCACCAAATAAGCAATCAAATTCAATTCAATACTCAAAACAAACATTACCCAACCAAGATATTAATCAAACCGATCACAAATCAATTAATAATTACTTGATTACCAATCACACAATAAATTTTTTTTTTGAATCTTTGACAGATAACAGAACCGAAAAACAAAAATTCAATTCAATCTGTACTAGCTCTGATACCAATTGTAGATCTCAGTACAGTGCAATCAGCAGCAAGTTATATCAAAGATGAACAGAATATGAGTCACTGCAACTAGTCGTATGATTGATATTGAATCAAAGAGTTACAGGTTTACAGAAAGGATTTCTGATCAGAGAGAGTAAACTTATAGACTAGTTGTTTTTGAATAATGAGACTCCACTTTCTAACCTCAACAAATGAACTAAATAATAACTTTAAATACTTAGGCGCGCAGGCCTAATGGGCTTATGGGCTTGGGCCCATCTAATTAATTAACTATTAAAGAATTACATTTCGAACCCTTATAAATACTTTATTCCACTTTCAACACATAGGACTTTCAGTCCTAACAACCTAGTAATCAAATGAAGAATATACTAACAACCTAGTAATCTAATTTAAATAAGAAAGATTAATATCGGGTGTTGCTATTCTTCCAAAAGTAAACCCGCTATCCAAAATGTCGGTCCACACATCTCCCAAAAAGACCGCTCTTGGCCTCAAAGCCATCCACTCATTCCCGACGAACCCCACCGGAAACCTAACATGTTATACATGTCATTTTAAGAAGAAGTGTTAGGCTAAAGCCTAGTGAGATCAAACATTTGCAGTTTAAATAATCAACGTAAAGATGAGTAAAATAATTTCTTTTGTACAACGATAATAATAGAATGATACCATAATGTTCTTTGAAATATAGCAAGTACGTATTGGGTTAACAGAGGAGACCCGCTTAGTAACACAAATGACGGAACACAAAAGTAAGCCATTCGATAAGTCAGTAAAGCCAATACACAAATAAAGTACACACAATGGATGCCAGGCTCAGTGGCTTTAAACGTACACCCACGAAAACTCAAGTTCAACCCCGAGGGGTTCCTACGTTGAGCTCCTCATCCAATATCGTAGTACTTAAGCACAAAGGACTTATACCACATCCGATGCCTAACGTGCCTCGACGTGGAAAACTAGTCGTCCCAACGCCGGAACAATAATAAACCAAATATGGGGTCATGACTCCCCAATGCATCAAATAAGCCAAGTAATGCACATAAGACCCAACAAGTAACCCAACAATGGTTAATATGCATAAATGATACGAAGGGTGTCTTCCACCAAAACCACTTCCATTATTTACCAAAAGATCATCCGTCAAGATATAAGTGATCCCTCTTATTTTTCAAGTCCCAAAGTATGAAGTGAGTTGATATAAAAACTTATCAGTAGTTAACCACAAACCAATATTTCCAAGTCCATAAGTTTTGCATAGAAATACTATCCACTTAAATGTATAACCCAAGTAAAACAAGTTAAAGGACGTGGTTGGAGTCCATAAATCATCATTTCCCCAAAATCATCATAAACACTAATATCCCCAAAAGTTAGGTTTAACACAAATTTTACAAATCAAACATAAGGAGGAGGAGATATTAAGTATTCAAAATCCATCTTTTGACATGTATAAAGTTTAGTAACGGTGTAAGAACTCACCTTAGTAGTTTCCTTAAAGGAAACCAAACCCTAAAATGAAGGAGATGAAGATGAGATGCTTAACCACTTGAGAGCTTCTTACCAACACTTCCTAAAAGTGTTAAGGACTACCATTAATGCTTATGAACCATCATAAATGAAGAAAGAAGTCTAGGAGGAGAAAACTTACCAAACTCAGCTGAGAAATCATCTCCCAAAACCCTAGAATCAGATAAAATGGCTAAAAATCGCGACTTGGCTTTTTATACCCATATCACTCGTCGGCGATAGTGACATCTGTCACTATTGCAGGCAAGGTCGCGAGCGCCTCACCACTCACGGTACAGATGGGGCGATAGTGCCCTGCGATTGTGACCATGTCACTCTCGCATGGCACAATCGCGAGAAATGTACCGTAGGTCCTTGACATTCGGCGATTGTGCCTCCGCGATTGTGACGCATTGTCACTCTCGCGGGCATAATCGCGAGCATCCCAGAATTCTCCAAATTTGATGATTTCCAACCCACGATGCTTAATTCTAACATAAGCGGTATTAATTTACTAAAATCCCAAAATATAGAAGTTTCCAAAATGAGAAGAATAATACATGGGCTCTCAGAATTCGGGGTGTTACAATCCTCCCCAACTTGGGAATGATTTCGTCCCCGAAATCCTACTAACTAAACAAATGAGGGTATCTATGCCTCAAGTCTTCTTCCACCTCCCAAGTCACATTGGTGCCACGGTGGTGTTTCCATTGAACCTTTACCATCGCTACCCTTTATTCTAATTCATTTTGTTGGAGGCGGCTAAGAGAAGCAGGGAGAATTGGGAGAGAAATCAACTTGGAGAAATTGAAGGAAGAGGTGTGCTTGAAGAGATTCTTGTCAATAGTTATTCAAGGTAAGCCTAATCTAATCTTTCAATCTTGTTTTGATGGTCTTTATTTAGGGGAATCTAGATTTGTGGAAACTCTTATCTGGACTCTTCCTAATTTATCCATCTTTTGGTGTAAGGATGTAAATCAATGGGGTTGTGTTTATTAAACCCTTGATTGGATTGTGTTGAGTGTATATCTCCTCCTTTGGAAAGATTTCTTCTTCTATTTGTGTCCAATCTCGAAATCTGAGATCGATCCCAATTGCCCTAGAGTTTTTCTCGGCTCGACCGAATCCCACAGTCGGGTCCGGGGGCGTCCAATTTAGGGAAACCGGATAAACACCCAGAAAGGGGATACCTGGGAGACGGGGTCCCGGGTAAGTGAAACCCGAGGAGGTCGGGTATGTACCGGGGGAACCCGGGAGACGAGAGGCCCTGGGAGTCGGAAGTACCAGGGGAGACCCGAGAAGGAAGGACTCTGGGAGTCGGGGTGGGCCGGGGGAGATCCGGGAGGCAGGGTGGACCGGGAGGAGCCCGAGAGTGGGGAGCCGAGGGAGTTGGGGAGGACCCGGGAGGCGGGCACTTGGTTCCTGGTCGGGAGTTTAAGTATGAATTGTTGGTTTACATTTTTGTTATCCCGTAATCTTAGGTGACCGGTCCGAGTTTGGGGAGCGATAGGGAAATATTCTTGGCAAGGACAGAAAGTGAGTCTTTCTACCCAAAAATGTGTTGATTTGTATTTCATAATAAAACGCGTGAGATACTATGAAATTGCATGTTGATCTTTATATGAATTGCATGTTTTCATATGTTGTTATTGTTGAGATATTTTTTATGCATACATTTAGGGGGGGGGGGGGTGTAACGACTAAGTCGGAGGGTGTGTTCTGCCAGTGCTCACGTCGGAAGGGGGGGTGGCTCGTTTATGCTATGGAGGGTGTGTTCTAGTTAAAATAGTGTGAGACTGACACGTTGTCACAGGTGGCGTGATTTCAGTGTGTTGATTACATGTGTGGTTTTGCTATTAAACGTTTAAATGTTATCAAGTGGAGAATTATTATAAATGCCTTTAAACTGTTTTAAATGCTTTTGTTGTGCGATTGTTGTTATTAGAGGGAACTCACTAGACCTCATGCTCTAACCCTCGCTTTTCAAAACTAAAACCCTTTTTCAGGTAAGGGGTTAGTAGAAGTTCGTTCATGGGATCGATGGGAGGTATATCGTGGAAAAGTCATCGTGGAAGCACGAAGTTATGGTAGACTTGGTATATCTCTGTTGTAGTCATGTTTTATCGTTGTATTTAGTATGTTGTAACGTTTGTAGTTAGCATTTGGGACCTTTTCGTTGAAATTTTATCTTTAAGCTATTGTTGACGATTTTGGGTTGTTACACCACACACTCCAAATCTAACTCTTGAAAGCCTGTAAAAAGCTATCCTCCAGAAATCTTTCAAGAATCTCCTTGCACAGACACTTTTGGTTCACCTCTCTTCTTTTCCTTCTTGATGACGACCATTAGAATAAGGAATTAGGGATTTTCTATTCTAAATATACATCTTTCATCAATAGCAACTAAGTCCCCACTTTCTTTCCCTTTTTACACTTTGACCACAATTTCCATGTAAATTGGCACTTAAGGACTATGCTATTACATGTATATATACATACAAATATGTATGATATGCTGTCTTAGGGCACGCTTTGAAAAATGTTGTTCCCTCACCGTAACTCGTAAGACTTGAGTTTTGACATCGCCGCCACGACCATGTCTCACGTCATTTAGAACCCTGGTATTTGACCAATCAAACATAAGAATCAAATCGAATTAAATCAGATTCAAATAAGTTTTGTTGAGTTTGGTTTGTAAGATTTGGAATGAAAATAATTTTAGTTCTTTATAAACAATTTATAAAAACAAATTATAAATAATTAAAATATCTTTTTATTAATCGATTATTATAAAACAAATGTTTTAACATATTTTAAAACATTATTATATACAAATTCTTCGAAACCCTGTGAAATACCAAGCACTCCAGAGTGGGATTTCAAAATCCTATGTTCTTGGGATTCCAATGAAATCTCGTGATTTCAAATCCAGGAAATCCTTCAAACCAAATATGGGGATTGAAATGGAATTCAATTCCAAATCCCTGTAAATCCAATCTAATCTTGCAAACCAAATGAAACTTAAACGTAAAACTGTCATCTGGTTAACTAAAAATGTAAATATAATAAATATTTAAAATCCCGTGTCATTTTTATTGTGGATATTTATATTAGAGACGGAGGGGTTAGTTTGTAAAATTGAATCACTTTATTATTATTATTATTATTTTAATTTTTTCGTTTTTTTTGGGGTAACAACAAAACCACTGATGTTCTCTTACATGTCATTTTTAATGAAACCTTAATTTCTATGATTACTTGTAATTTTTTTTAATTGTTTTGTGTAACCCATTTGTAATAACCGGGTTAAAAGTAAATAAATTAAAGTTCGGGTGAGAAAATGTAAAAGTTATTGAAGGGTCTATTTTTGTGAAATGGGAAAAGAGGGATTAAAACCCTAGAGTCAGTCTTGTGGAGGAGTGCGGCTACTATTTTTGGTGAAGGGAGCTCTTGAGGCGATTTTGAAGAAATCGGGTTGAGAGACAATTATTCAAGCACTCCTAATTGAGTTTCAATCGGTTTTGCAAGGTAAACTTTCTCTTGTCTTGAAATATCATAAATGCTTCTGGTTGATAACTTTTATCAGTTTGTTTTTTTGGGGGAGGTTTGATGAATCTGAATTTGGGAAAGTTGTTCAGAGATTTCTGCATCTGGTAATTTTGGGGTTTTGTTCGAACAATTGATACTCTGGTCGATGTTCAAACATCGATTGTCTTAAGTCTCGGTCGCTCCTCAAATCCGGTCGTTAGTTTAATCAATCCTCGGTCAAAGGACCGAGGAGGGACCCCGGTCGAATACCGAGGGAGACCTCGGTCGTGATAGATTGGTAAGCCCCGGTCGAAGGGGTGGGCGTAGTCACCGGTCGTCACCCCGGTCGCCATACCGGTCGTCATTCCGGTCCAATCCAATACCGGTCATGCTTACCGGTCGATGTTGTGCGAGGACTCTGGTCTTCATGGTATCGGTCGGCAATGAAACCATACCGGTCGGCTTAATTGGCCCCGGTCCATGGGAGGGGCACGTGGGCCGAAGCCCAGATCCATGTGGTAATGACTTATGATTGTTTGTGGGCTTTTAGTTTTTGGCGGCCCAATATGTTTTATTTAGATTCGATAAATTTAAGTGGTTAGTCTCGAGCGTAGTATGGTGAGTTAATTTATTTAGAGATTAAGTGTGGATGGGGAGTCGATGTCAAAGCCAACCTTGTTAAATTAGAAAGACGAGAGAGTTCACCATTCAGTATTTTCTTGATAGATTCCAGTTCGAATCTTAGAGGTAGACGAAGAGTTTGAGCTAAGGGACGTCAGGTGAGTTTTTCTAAACTAAACCTTTTGATGATGAAAGCATGTGAAGTTATTTTAAACTTTGATTTATTTATGATGACATGATTTTATTAAATTGTTCAAGTGTGATATAAATTGTTGTTGTTTAAATGTATGTATACATTATTTGTGGGTTACGTGACCTAAGTCGGGGAGTGTGGCCCGCCTACTCGTGCCGGGGAGTGTGGCCCGTTCATGTCGTTGGGGGCGTGTCCCAACATTAAGGCAGCGCGAGTTAGACACATCGTCTTTGACGGTCGTGTGGTCCGTAGCGTGTTTTATATATGTGCCATTATTAAATGTTGTTTTTAATTCTGGAAAGTATATTATGTTGCTTAACTGTTAGAGGGAACTCACTAGACCTATGGTCTAACCCTCGCTATTTCAAAACTAAAAATCTTTTCAGGACGTCGTGATTTAGGCAAAGCAGCTAAGGGCAAAGAGAAGATTTAGCGGGGCGGATAGAAGACCGACACTTAGTTTATTCTTCTTTATCTCAGTTGTGTATAGGTTGTTTATAGCAAACCTTGATTTATCTACTGTAAGCTTGGGACCGTTTGACATGGATTATTATTATTAATCACTGAGACTTTTACTTTAAGAGTTGATCCGCCTGTTATTTTTTGGTTGGGTTGTTATACGATTTGAAAAAAAAATAGATCCATCTCTCATAAAAAATTTATATAAACTAAATAAATATAAAAAAAAATATTTTTTTAATAATGTAAGTGAAAACCAATATGGGGCGAAGACGTTTTCAAGATTCGTGAGATTTTTTCGTTTTTTATACAAAATATTGCAAGATTAGAGCATCTTCAACAACTTCTTCAAAATGGAGATTTTGGGGTTTTTTTGCTCCAACAGTTTCCTCAAAACCTTCTCCAAAATGAAGAAAACATGAGAGAGAAGATGGAAATCTCCAAATTTGGAGATATCTCCAAAAATTATTATATATGAGAGAGAAATTATTTTTTATTCATTCTACCAATGAGATTGGTTTAAAACAAATGTTTAGGAGAGAGAAATAATATTTTATGAGTTGTATTGAATATTTTAATATTATAATTAATTGTGTAATATCCAAAATGGAGAATCTGTTGGAGATGAAGGTGATTTTTTTTGGAGATTTTCACTTTTTACTTCTCCAGTTTGGATAAGCTATTGGAAGATGCTCTTAATAACTCACAAATATACAATACAATATATGAAAAAGAAAAAAAACAAAGAATTTAAAGAATAAAAATTCTAAACTTATTTGGTTCAAGCAGATGGATAAAAATGACAGAGAATAGATTTTCACCCCCTCTGGGTTTAACGTGGAATGAAAATTTGGGCTTATGAAAAATGATTATATTATATTAAACCAAACAGTTCCTTTTATTTTCAATCTCATTAATTATTGCTCAATACCTCTAGCCAAACACCTATCCTTATTTATAAAAAGTAGAGTAAATTACGTTTTTAGTCCCTGTGCTTTGTTAAAAATTGTGAATTTCATCCTTGTGGTTTTGAAATTCCTGTTTTAGTCCCTATAGTTTGCAATTTATTTCTATTTTCTTCCCTGAAGCCAAACACTACTTTTAAGTATGAAGGACTAAAATATAAATGAATTGTAAACCATAGAGATGAAAAAAAGTAACAAAATTTAAATCATAAGGACGAAAAAGGTAATGACTTATAAACCATAGGGATGAAAATCATAATTTCAAAACTACAAGGAGAAAAATAGAAAATTTCAATGAACCACAAGGACTAAAAACATAATTTACACTAAAAAGTATAATAATTATACGTTGTTTGAAACTATATGTCACGTGAAAGGAATACATTTATATACATATATCTATATCTATACTATCTATACTATATTATAAAAACGGTATAAAAAACTTTTAATTACAACATTTTAAGCACAAGTTACAATTAATTAAAGTCAATTACTTAATTTACAATTTCTTAATGCTTTGGTACAATCTTTCCAAACACAGTATCTCACATAATCATCTATTTGTGGAATGGATACTCATTTATTAATATAACTATTTATTTTTTTGTTGGAGGATTTTATAAATAATCTATTTTAAATATAGATTTTACATTTAAATCTATATTAATAAGATGTAATTTAAAATCTTTTTTCTTCCGTATTTTTTTTATATTACATCTCATAATGATTTTTCCATATTTTATTTTATAAAATATTTTTCCATATTTTATTTTATAAAATCTTTTTACATAATGAGATGTAATATAATATAAACTCTTTTTTCTTCCGTATTTTTTTTGCTAATATAAAATCTATTTTATTTTATAAAATCTACACGTATTTTATATTAGCATAATATAAAATCTACACGTATTTTTTTCACAAGCATTAAAAGAAGAAAAAAGAAGGTTGATATGAATTAAAAATAAAAAATAACGAGATACACTAATAAATTATCGTATTCTTTAAAATAAGAAATATTCCGCAATACTTTCCAAATTAACCAAGTGTAAAGAAAATAAAATAGAAACGATATAGATATAAAAATATTCTTCCATATTTTTAATATATTTACATTTAAATGTAAAATCGAAAATGAAAATAAAAGATTTTAAAATATTCTCTACATTCACTATAAATATATATAGCTTCTCTATGTATCATCCGAGTACAAGAAGAAGACGAACGGTCGAGTGTCAATGGCGGAACCTGCAACTGAACAAAATGTATTCCACTATATTTTTGTTTCTTTGAAAAACTACTTTTTTATATTTTATTTTATTTACTGAGGATTTGTTTATATTTTTCAAAACTCACAATCATGTTTTTCGAAGTAGGGGAATAAGATATATATACATATCTTTATTTTTATCGATTAATACTATGAGGTCTTGAAGTCAATAGTCAGATAAATATGTTGTGAGACATGTTGTTTGAGTTTTAAATAATATAATACAAAACTATTACCAATATTATTGCACAAACTCATAACAATAAACGATTAAGAATATATGCAAGTTAACCACTTATGAAAATACATTCGTTTTTCACATTGTATTTCATTAACTGTTAACAGAGAAATTACGTTTCATTTTAACTCGGTTCAATATTCCAACAAAAAAATTTATCCTCCCGTGCAATGCACGGGCCCAACACTAGTATTATAAAGCAATGATAAAAAAACTCTTAAATACAAATTATTAGGTATAAGATACCATCATTTTATGCAAGATTTTAAATATCTCTTAACTTACAAGTATTAAAGCACAAAATACATATTACTACTGCAGGTTTCTAACACCCACCAATTTTGTATGTGCAAGGTCTTCCTTTTATGCAGACATTTCCATGTATCATTATTAATTAATATATTATATTACTATAAATTTGTTTTAATTATATTAATAAATATGTAATTGGTTATTTTTTCTATATGTCATTAAAATATATAAGATAATCATTGAATTCTAACAAAATACTTAATTTTTTTATATAAAAAACATTATATTATTAAGCTTAAATTAAACAAATTTATAAAAAAAAACATTATCACTTTCTTAAAATCATCCAAAATCGTACTGTAAATCGACAAAAAAATAAAATGAAACATTAAAATCGTGATGTATCTCGCTGCATATATATATATAAGCAAGAATATACATAATTGGTGCATCCTTTATGTAACATCATATATAGAAGATGTATGTAGCACATCAATTAGACAATGACATAGGCCAAATATAAATTGTGATGGGTAGTTGGGTATGTCCCTCTTATTTGAGACCACTAAACAAAATTAATTGCTTCAACTTGCCCTCCTTCAAACAAACATGTATTTTTAGCTTCTTTTTTTACATTTATATTTTATATTTCAAGATCTCATGTGTTCACATTAAATCATTCTAATTCATTGGTCAAATATGGTTAAGTTACAATGAGATGAATACAGGATTATCTGAAACCGTATTAAATAGTTGGATTTTTTTAAATATAAAAGTAAATCATACTAAACATACCTAGTACATGACACTTATAAGTAGGGTATCGGTTGTAAGATATACACAAATTTCTCATGTATTTCCTTAAAAAGTAGCGTCACTGTCAAAATTCGTGAATCTTGATCTCATATTCATATATTGTTTAGTATGGGGCCGTTTAATAAATGCTTACCCGGTAAGCTCTTATCAAGTCACTTACCTTACCGGATGAACATTACAAGTACCGAGGATCTTACCCGGTAAGAACGATGGCAAGGGCCGAAAGTCTTACCCGATAAGTGTGGGTGACAAGTCTTACCGAGTAAGTACTTACAAGGTACATTGTTGCATACGATGCGGTTTAAATGAACTAGAATCTTACGCGAGAAGGTAAGTGAACGTGTTAATATTTACCCGTAAACACTTACCGGGTAAGCATTTGGGTAAATGACCCCTAAGTGTTTGTTAGTTAATAGCTTAATGGGCTCATAACTTATTCGGACAACTATACATGACTGTTTGGTAGTGATTTAATAGAAAGTTGCTTATTCAGTAAACTTCTAGGGTGAACTTTATGCAAAAAAACCATTTTTTTCCAAACCTGCCACTCCCACTTAGAAAAAAAACGCTCCCCTCATCTATGAAAAAATTCGTCCAAACAAAAAGTCTCCCATTCTATACAGACAGATTAATCTATACAGTCAACTTTATCCATATAGTAACTAATGGAAAACCAATCAAATAATCCTTAAATTACCTTAGATATATTATTAAACAATATTCCAAAACTTTTTGTAAGTTACCATGAATTTCTCAAGTATTTCCTTACATTTTCTAACCTTTATGCAAAACCATATCAAATATATTTAGTTTGTATTTGTTGTTTCATAAATGAAACAACATATATGAACATGCAGTTTTATATAATTTTGTTTTATAGATAAAACATCAAAATGTTGTGGGTAAAAAATACAAAAACACATTTATACATGTAACACACACTCATACTTACACAAAAAAACAAAACATGTAAAACAGTATGAGTAATAGCTTAAAAATCAAACACATTGGATAGTTTTGGTTCATTTCATGGGTTTGGTTTTCACCAATGTTTTAAAAACCGGTTTTTTGGTTGACCCGGTGTGGTGACCGGGTCACGGTTCAACCGGTCCAACTGGTTCAACCGGGTGGTTGACCCGGTTTCAAGAAATTGTATGTGTGTTTCATTCTCTTGCATATATATATATATGTATGTATATATAAAACCAAGAATTTGATGTCCACAAGTTAAAACATTAAAAATACACATAACAAAAAGTTTACATCAATCCAAAAACATTAAAAAAAACACATAACATGTTTTACATCAATCCAAAAACATAAAAAACACAAATATAAGAAATTGATTTTTTTTAACCGGGTCAACCCGGGTTTTTACCGGTTCAATCATACCGGTTCAACCGGTTTTCTCAAAAACCCGGCGGGTCGATCCGGTCCATAAATCCCCAAAAACCCGGTGATAGTTGACCCGGTCTCTCGATCGGTTCCCGGTTCAACCGGTTGAACCGGCCGGGTCAACCCGGGTTATAAAACATTGGTTTTCACGTATGTTGTTTCACCTACATCATTAGTCTATTGGTTAGTTTTTTAATTTTTTCGTATGTGAGTGTCTATGTTCAAGTCTTGTATTGTAATTTTTCTCAGAAACATAATAGACATGAAATAACAGCAAAATATCTAAGAAAATGAGGGATTCGAACCCGCATCCGGGGTGGGAGAAAAGTTGACCGAATCAACTCTACCAAGCCAAACTTATGTTATTATTATAGCTCCGATGCACCTAACATTTATAATATAATGACACCTTTCACGACCCTAATTTTTTTTTACCTTACGAGGGAGGAACAAAGAGGTGACATGTACCATCGTATCTTATACATTGAGTTCGTCCCTGCCAACATCATTTGTTTTCACCAGTGGTTTGAGATTCCCCTAGGATTAAAAGATGTCATGATGCTCGATCAGGTTTGCCCTACTATCCTGATGGTATAAGTATTGACTTTGTTACAATTTGCAATTCCCCTAGCTCAAAACAGCAATCTGACTCAATAATCTCCAAATTAACTTAAAAACACGAAGAACTCAAAACATGTAAAATGTTCACAAATTTCATCTTCTACCCAACACCCCACTTAAATAAATAAGCTTAATAACTAACAAAGCCCATTTTTCATTCATGTGGAATGGAACGATGAGTTGTCATACATCTTCAATGTTTCAACCCCCTCTGCAAAATCCTTTCATATTTCAATCATACACTTTCTATTTAAAGTCAACCTCTCATATTACCAAAATTATCATTCGGTTCACCATGTTCGTTTTCTTATTCAAGCAACTTAAAACTAGCATATCTGTTTCTTTTCGGGATTATCATGTCACAATTTACAAAATCACGTGTTAAAATTCCATCACCTTTTCCTTAGTTTTGATTATCCAACTATCGGCTAACTCACTTACACAGTTATTCTATATTAATCGATACCGACCTTTACCAAAACGGGGAAAAAAGATATCTCTTTCATAATTAATTTTTGTTGTACCATTTTTTCTTCATAAATTGCACTCTCAGTCAAGTATGATGTGACCATTATTAACAATGTCCATTCATGGTGACATCTTGTACCTATTTTTCTTTCTTCTAGGTTTGCATTTACTCCTACCCTATTTCTTTTGACAAAATTAAAAGAAAGAAGTGAATTGACCTCCTTAATAATGAGTGTGGTCATTTTATTTATAGATTGTCTTCCTGCGATATAGCATCTCCAACAGTTTCTTTAAAATAGAGAAAATGAGGATTTTGATCATTTTTTTGCTCCAACAGATTCTCCAAATCTTTCTCAAAAATGGAGAAAATAGGAGAGAGAGTGCATTTTTCTCTAAATTTGGAGAAGTCTCAAAAAATGATTACCATGAAAGAAAATTGATTTTTTTATTATATTCCACCAATAAGAAAACTTGAAATAAAATGTGTAGGAAAAAAAAAATATTTTATTAAATATATACATTATTTTAATAATATAAGTAATGATGTCATCTTCAAAATGGAGAATCTGTTGGAGATGAATGCAATTTTTGTTACAGATTTTAAACTTTGGTTCTCCATTTTAGAAATTTTTTGAAGAATCTGTTAGAGATTCTCTAAATTTTTTTATTGTAAATTGAGAATACGGATTTTATGTATTTACAAAAATCAAAAATATATGTTTGAACAAAATGAAAATTATAACATATAGTAATCATATAAATATATACATAAATGGCTAAAAGGGTTTAATCATTTGAGAACTCTAAATTTTGTGAGATTTATGAGATCTACCTTAAACCACTAATTTAATATAATCAATGTTATTAATCAATGAGATAATTATTGTTAGTTTTTAAATAATAATTAATGTATTTCTTTAGAAAGTTCTATAAATCTCTCTCTCTCTCTCTCTCTCTCTCTCTCTCTCTCTCTCCGTCTCTCTCCTCTCACCTCTTTATAGCATACATACACGCACAATTAAATGTGCACACAAGTTAAACATCGTGAACACAATATAAACAAACTTAAGAAAAATTTACTAGGGTGTTTATATATAAGGTTCACATGGTGTTCATAAGTGATAGATCTAGATTTAGTTTTATTGATGTAGTTGGTGTTCACAGTATGTTCACAGGTATACTAGATCTCGTAAATTTAGAGTGTGTTCATAATGTTTGCACAAACTATAATAGTATTTCTAAAAAGTATTCACAATGTGTTTAACTTGTGTGCATATTCAATTATATGTATGTACGTGTATTTTATGGAAAGAGGGGATCAAATTAAAATATACATAGCTATAAGAAGTTGTGTGTAGCTAAATAAATTAAAACTAAAATTAAATATAATAAATAATTAATCAAAAAATAATTTATAAAACCAAACCTACCATATTTTTCAAAGGACATATTGGAAAAAGATTTACTTTGAATTTTATATATATAACCAATATACAATTGATATTAATTATTACAAACCATAACTTATTTAATATATATATAGAGAAGAATGTTCAAACGAGAATGCTAACTATTTAAGAAAAAACAACAGATAATGTACAAAATCATATGTGATTTTACATTAACCCGAAAAAACGGACGCATGCGACTTTAGGCACAACCTAAAGTCGCGCGCTAAATTGCGTGAATCATATATGGTTTTATAAGTGAATCATATATGATTTTGTATGTACTCGACTGTTCTTGTGTTTTTATAAATAGATGTAGTAATCATATGGACACACATCTCTTTCTCTCTCTATATATATATATACAAAATTAGGTAATATATTTATTTGAAAGTTTGGTAGGTAAAATAAAAAGACTAAAATGCCTTAATATTATCCTTAATGGATCAATTGCATTTGGATAATTTGGTGAACATTTTGTCATTATGGAAAATGATTTCGTGGATGAATTATTTTTCAAAATCAATGTTTACTTGTACTATATGCATCAAAGGTTGTACATTATTATAACATAATAATTAAAACCTCATTGGGAAATTTATATATGATGACACAATGATTCTAAAGCAAATTGTTGTCCATAGTGTTGTTTTTTAGCATGCACATGCGATTTAATTAATATTAATTTTAATTTCTAAATTTCATAATCACTTCAAAAGCTTAGGTGTTAATATTATTTTCATATTTTAATTATAGTTTTTTTTTTTTGGTTTTTAGGAAAAATACATTGATCATATAAATCACATGGATCTTTTGTAATATAACTGTCCAAAGACACTGTAATTATACTATCCTGACTGAGATACAATTAAAAAATAGTTGTTTTCATGTGCTATTTCATATGACTTTTTTTTCATCTATTGCTTGGATTTAGTACATTGATTAGCATATATTTAACATATATTTGTTTCACAAAGTGAATATTTTTTTTATGTGTTTATGAAACTAAAAGTACAACTAAAAAGTTTTATATTATGAGCCGAATACATATGAAACAGATATATGCTAATCAATATATTGAATTCTAACTTTAGATGGAAAAATTATGTGAAACAATACCTTATGATAGTTCTCACAGTTATTACAATATATGAGGTTCTCAAATGATTAAGCACCTGAAATACAAAAGTAGATAAATGTTATGGTGCTTTAAAAAATAAAATATTATATAGTATTACAAAATAAATTAATACAAATATTTTATAAAAATAAAATTAATTTATTGACTTTTATGAACCAAGTCCAGAAATATGGATAAAAAATATCACAATAAAATGTTTTTTTTTTAACTTTATTCTCCAAATACAAACGTTTGTTCTCCAATCTTAATCTTGTTTATTAATTACCATTTATTTATTAACTAAATGGTCATGGAATTTTCCAAACTCTATCATATTGCATTATAAGAAATTATTTTCTCAACTACTTCTCATGCCCCAAATCATATTCAACTATGAACAATATTATATTTTATTATTAACAAAAATAGAAATATTATTTTCGTTTATGAAATTAAAGTTTAGTTGATCGAAGGACATGATTAGGTCGTTTTCGGTAGGCAATAAATAACTCGATAGTTGTATAAAATGACTTGGGATCATAAGTGATAAGTGTTATGAGTCGTTTTTATTTATCATGTTCTTTGACTGGTTAAGAAAACATGAAAGATACAATCTAAACAAAATTGATGGAAAAACTAGAAGATACGGTTAAGTATTATTGGACAAGAAGTGGATATATATGATATATTTGATTCCTTTGATCTGACAAATTAGAAGGCCGAGAAATGTACCGAAGGTGTCAAACATGGGGAAAATCTAAGTGAACGACGTTCTATCAAAATTGACGAGTTTATGTGATAAAAAAGTTTGGTTGTACTGTAATATTGTGCCTGTTGATTGATAGTAAAGTGGGTATCACAGTGTGGGTATGTGTGGTCTAAAAACCCATATTCAAAAGGGATCACAATTCACAGGGGGTTTGTTTCTTACTGTTTAGAAGTTCTTGGGTATCACAATGAGTTTGTGACCTACTGTTTAAAAGTTCTTGGGGTATCAGAGTGGTGTTCGTTGGAGTAAGGTTAGCTGGAGCTAGAAAATATGAGAGGGGAGAGAAAAATTTACAAAAATACTACTTTACCCTTGAATATTATCCATAAATTTAAAGTTGTTGCAAATTAATGGATAATTACCAAAATTAATATTATTAATACTAACAACTAATTGCTAACAATGAGAGATTGAGATTGAATCAAACAGTTATGACAAATTATTGAGTTATCTTTTGAATGACCCCATATATATATATATATATGTGTGTGTGTGTGTATGTATGTATCCAAGATTGACATAGGGCAAGTAAAAGTATGTTCTGGATAAAGTATATGAACTATTCAGTTATTCATTAAAAGGCAAACAAACAAGGGCTAAGTAAAATATATCAATTATGTTTATCCGAAACAAAAATCTTTTACAACAAGAACCTTTTAAAAGATATCTCATTAATACTTATGTTGCATCCTGTTTTCGACGTATCTCATATGATTTTAAATACATAAATAAAAACTTAATACTGAAGATTCAATTATATAATATTTTTTCCTATTTATATTGTGAACATCTCTTTTTGAGTTTTTATGAATTCACATACCAATTATGATTTTCAAAATATAGAAACACTAAAGGCACCGTTTGGTTTACAATATTGGATTTAGAGGGATTTGAAACTGAATTCCATCATAGTCTCTTGTTTGGTTTGAAATATTTTCCGGAATTGAAATCCTCGGGATTTAATTGAAATCCCATAAACATAGGATTTTGAAATCCAATGAAGGTGGTTGGTATTTTACGGGATTTGATAAGATTTGTATGTAATAATGTTTCCCCAATTTGTTGCAAAAGGTTGATACTAGTGACAAAGAGGATTGGCCATGGTTGGAGCCCTCTTCCCATTGGAAGAATAATTATATGATTTTATTAATTAAAGTCAATTATTTCTTTTTTTTGTATGTCTAAAATCTTACATATGCATTACCTAATTTGGATTCATTTAATTTTATAACTACTTGGTTTTTAGTTACAATTTGATTTTGTTGTGAAAATTCAAAATAAAGATAATTAGTTTGTAAATATGAATAATTTCAAATAAATTGGGTAGACATAAATATAAAAAAAAAAGGTTATTGTAACAACCTCAAATCTCAGAATTTAATCATAAGATGAATAGATACCAAAACGGTTCAAAATACCAAGTCAAACATGAATTACAACCCAAAGTCTAATGTATATGACCATTCACAACTGAGAATTCTAATCAAGCGTCTAAGTCTGGAAAATCGAAACAGGAGAGTACAAGGCTTCAAAATCTCCAGCTCTCACATCTTACCCTTTCCTTTACTCGAACCTGCACTAATCTACTTACCTGAAAATGGTTTTCTGTTTTATAAAAAGCAAGGGTTAGACCAGAGGTTTAGTGAGTTTCCTCAACTAGCAACATTACACCACAACATTGTTCAAAACGAGTAATAAAACATTTATAACTATTCACACCATTAGACTATCATGCACACACACCACATGTGGATGACACATGCATAAGTCACGCACACATGTGACACGTGTTCGGGATCACACTGTGTTCTCTAATCTGGAGAGAAAAGAAAAGAAAGGAAATGGATGAAAAAGAAAGGGAGATAAACGAAAGGAAAGGAAAATAATTTTTTCATTTGTGTTGTCGAAAAAGAAGAAAAAATGAAGGAGAATAAAGGAAAGAAGTCAATTTTTCATGTTATTGAACATGAGAGAAAAGAAAGAAAAATGTCATTTTTACAAATATACTCTTATAAATATATATTCTTTATAATGAAAGATTGGATAGTTTTGTAAATTTAATAATTTTAGTAATTTTTTTAAATGGTTTTAATTTATTTCTATTCCTTTTCTTTCCTTTCCTCCCACGTTTGGAAGGAAAATTTTGGGAGAAAACTTATCATTATTTTTCTTCCGTTTCCTTTCCTTTCTCTCCTAAAAATGTTTCGAGAACACGAGTTTTTTTTAATTTCCTCCTTTTTCCTCCCTTTTTCTTTCCTTTCCTTCGTAAAAAGAGTTTCGAGAACGCAACGATAAAGTAGTGGCCCCCATAATTAATCAATCAAGCACAAAAAATTTTCATAGAGTGAATTACATAAATGGTCTCTCATGAATGCTTGCTTTTCACTTTTCGTCCCTTGAGATCTGAAAGTACATTGGTGGTCCAAAAATCGAGTTTTTTTTAACCCAAATTGGTCCTTCTCACTAACGACGTTTGAAGAGATGCCATTAGGGCAGGGCAACCATGTGCCCCTCACGTGAGGGGCATTTTGGTCTTTTTGCCTAATTTTAATTTATTTTAGAAAAATAAAATTTATATTAATGTTTTTATTATAAAATAAATAAAGAATAATTAAAAATTCCTTCTTTTCCGACCCTAAACCCTCAAACCCTCCTTATACCTCCCTCGGACCCTCCATGGCAAGTTCTTGATCTCGTTGCCAACAATCTTGATCCCAAAACCTTAGCCCTAGCTTCCTGCGTTTCCAAATCATGGAACTCCGCCATGTCCTTCGACCACGTATGGGAACACCTTTGCACCTCCTACTTCCCTTTCCTCACCCACCTCCGTTCCACCACAGCCCCAACCCTCCCCTACCACCGTCTCTACAGTCTTGGCCTCACTTCCAGCGCCGCCAACGACCACCGCAAAAGCCTCGAATCTCCCTAAAAGCCCTTCTCTTCATCATAACCATGTTTTGATTTTTGTTTAGGGTATCGATATATTCAAGTTATATTTGTTTATGGTTTCAAGTTTTTGTTTAGGTTTCGATCGAGAGATCTAGATTAGATTGCTTTTGGCTTTTGATTAGTGCTTGTAATTACAGATATTGGATCTCTATATGTTATTTGGGTTGTTTCTTGTGTTTAAATCTGATATTTTTCATTTATGGATTTGATTACTAATTTCATTGTGCTCTTGATTTCATCAAGATTAGGGTTTTGCATTTTTGGCTTTGAGCATTTAGTGGGATTTATGTAGTTCATGTTTGGTTTTCATATTTACATCTTTGGGTTTGTTATTTCGATTTGGGTTTGGATTTCATGTATGGTTCATAATTTGATTTTGAAATCTAGATATGTTTATGGTTTAATTTTGATTTATTGAGATGATGGCGGTGGAGGTTGAAGGTGATGGATGGTGTTCTTGTTGAGGAAGAAGGTGGAGGAGAATATGGGTAAAAAGACTAAAATGCCCCTCACGTAAGGGGCATGTGATGGGGTTAACAAAGCCCAGATTAACGGTATTAGTGAGAGGGATCAATTTGGGCTAAAAAAACTCGATTTTTGGACCACCAATGTACTTTCAGATCTCGAGGGACGAAAAGTGAAAAGCAAGTATTCATGAGGGACCATTTATGCAATTCACTCTTTTTCATATATTGGCAAATGTATTATGTAGGTAGGTCCCACCTTTCCATGTCCTGGTGTGCCAAGTGTCTTCTTTTTTTTCCCTTCATATACATAATTAATTTCCAAATATATAACGTTTATTATTTTATTTAAATGTTTTGTTTTTTTTTGTGCCATGAACATTACCCCTTCGTCCCAAAATAATTATTTATAATAAAAAAAAAGATACAATTTTTAGAAAAATATAATTATAGCACTTTTAATAAACTAATGGTAGTTTTACCTTAATAATAGAGAAAATAATTAATTTATCCATTTAATAATTAAGGGTATGATAGAAAAGTAAGATTTATTTTTAAAAAATGGATATTTTTTTGGTAACAGTGGGTTTACGGTTACCAATGGGTTTACGGACAACTCAGAGCCGTTATTTAGCATGCTAAATGTGTGATTTTGAACAGGGTCCCCAAACATTTAGAGCATACTTTTACATTTTTAGGGCTTTTCATCCAAGAATGCAAAAAATATAGCCCTCTCTCAGTATTACTCTAATTTCTATCAAAAAAACAAAAGTAATACGCCTTATCATCATCTTTGTAATTTGTATATATATATATATGTTGTCTCATTTTGCAGTGTAATCAAAAGTTTTAGGTGTAACTGGGCCTCCAAAAAGATTGGAACGTCCCTGGGACAACTTACATGCACGAACTAACTCCCGGACGACCATGAATGGTCTGGAGTTCTCGCAGGTGAAAATCCATGGCCACAAGGGTTTTGACAATACCATGACGACCAAGTCACATAACCTTATCGGATGAACATGTTAAGGACCAAGAATCTTATCCGGTAAGAGCGAGACAAGGACCAAGAGTTTTACCCGGTAAGTGAGGGAGACGATTCTTACCACGGTAAGCGCTTACCGGGTAAACCGTTGCATACAATGTCGTTTTGGTGGACCAAAATATTACCCGATAAGTAAGTGATAGTATTGAATTTACCGGTAAGTACTTATCGGTAAGTGTTTGGTAAACGGCTCCTTATTTTGGAACAAATTAAAACAAAACTATGAACACTTATTTTAGGACGGATGAAATATTATTGTAATTAAAATTTTTAAAGAAAAATTGGTGGATCTTGAAGATGTTATAATTTTAAAATAGTTATCTATACTATATTATAAAGATGACATAAAAAACTCTTAATTACAACTCACTAAACTTTATGTACTATCATTTAAAGCTATCTACTTAAAATCTCTTAAAAATAACTACTAAAGCCTAATGTACTACCTGTAAAGCTTTTAACCTTAATTAATATATTTCATCCTTATCCCCCAAAATCCTTATCTCTAATCCCCAAACCCTAAAATTATGAAATTTGAATTCTGATAAACATAATCAAAACAGGATAAACATCTCAATTTAAATATAAAAAATTTAAAATATATAAGATAATTAATAAATTTTAACAAACTACTTAATTTTTTTTATATAAAAAACATTATATTGTTAAGCCTAAATTAAACAAATTTATATATAAAAAAAACCATTATCACTCAATAAAAACCATCCAAAATCGTACTGTAAATCAATAAAAAACAAAAAATAAAAATAAACATTAAAATCGTGATGTATCTCGCTGCATTGCGCGAGTACGCTTCTAGTATGAATTAAATGTGAAAATAAAAAACTCATTTATATATATTTTTTATATGTAAAATTCTTTATTCTTACAAAATCGGGTTCTTTTTCTTTTTCAATTTATATGAAGCAAAATATAAATATAATGATTAAAAAAGTTAAAAATAACACATTTGTTTTAGTTGATTCCCTATTAGTTCTAAAAAGGAAAAGGTTTACGTTGATTTTTTTTTTATTAATTAAATGAAATATCTCCTTTTTAATCCCCTTAAAAAAGAGTTCGACTCCATTGAAAAGGAAAAAGAAAATTGATTAATTTTTTTTTTATCATTCATATTATAAAAGAGTAAATATTAATACATTACAATGTCCCAACGTAAAGAAAATAAATACCACGAACGTGAAAACTAATACGATAAAAACTAAAAATTAATAAATATCACAAAGATGCTTATAAAACAAATAAATATTACAAACGGTGCTTCCAAAACAAATATATACTACAAACGACGCTTCTGAAACACTTCACATTATTTAAATGAGTTGATGCTAATAAATATCACAAACGGTGATTCTCTAAAAGGTAGTTTATTAATTTTTTATAAATAAATAAAATATATTTTATTATAAAAATAGCGGGTACCATTAAGCCTGTTAAGCCATAAACAAACGGCCTGTGGACTTGATGAATGAATTAAATCAGTTCAGACCATGTTCCTGTGGCTGCAGGAAAGGCCAAATTGAAACAATGGAACTTCTCAATTCTAAACTCTGAAAAACAAACATTTGTAATGAATTCAGGGCTATGGGCTATGGGCTCACTTGATGTGTAATGAAGACAATATGAAGAGATATACTTCATACAACTGAAACCCAAACCAACTGAGGGGCCGTTTACTAAACACTTACCGGACAAACGCTTACCGATATCACTTGCCTCATTGATTGAGCAGCGTAGCAAGGACCCAGAATCTTACCTGGTAAGAGGCATAGCAAGGACTGAGAGTCTTACTTACCCGGTAAGCGCTCACCGAGTTTAAGACGCTTACCAACACTCCATTTTGAGGGCCGAGAATGTTACACGATAAGGTAAATAAGGGTGATGTCTCTTGCTGGAAAGCGCTTACCCATTAAATACAACTTTTAAATACAATACTAGATATATGGATACAACCTAAAAAAGTATGATTGGCACTGCTTTAATGGACAAAAGCAAAGGTAATTCAATTTAGGCAGCAACTATCTGGTACTTCAATTTAGAACCAATTCACCAAACAAGACAAGCAAAACTCCTACTTTAATGAAGTTTATAAGCAATAACAATAAATCACAGTGAATTGATGATATGTATATTGTTGCTTATTTGATTTCTACTCAAAATGTAGGGGAAAATGCAACTCACAGATTCGAAGATGTAGACTTACAGCCAATATACTTGAGGTGGACGCAATTAACAAAGCGATAATACCAACAGTCAATCTTCCTGCCTCTCGCTTTGCCTGTTAAGTTATTATTAATTAACACCCCCGCGATAACTTCACAAACGCAACATAATTCAACGTTTGAAAGCGACGAAATGACAAAATAGCATCCACTTACTTACCAGGGTGCACTCTGGCATAACTCACATTTGCAACCTGTATAATTTTCATAAATGAGTTAGAAAGACCTAATATCGACTTTCACTTAGGCATTATATCAAACACTTTGTGGTGTGTAAACAGATACACCCAAAATACCGGCAATGCATCTCCAAGCTCAAGATCACCCTGCTCACCGTTTGCCAATGGGCCCCGTAAATACGACACCAAGCACAAAACCTTTCAATTAAATACTGTCCATTGACTTTAATGGTAGCTGAGTCGTTGTCCTCCTCGTAGTCTAGAAGCCCTTCCTCGTATGTGTCGTTATCCTTCATCTCTGGCTCGCCCATTGCTATTTTGAAACAGAATTGCTATTTTGAAATATAGCCCGTTGCTATAGATAGATATAGATATATAGATTACACATTTACTAAGAGCATTTCCAATGCAAGGTTCTTATAAGCAAAAAGTGTAGTGGCTAGCAAGAACTAGCGTTGTGGAAAGTTCTTATAAGAACCCAAATCACTTAGGTTCTTAAATAATGAAATGTGTGAGATGTGACATTATCTTTATTTTTTTATTTTTTTCTTGACTTTATAATAATTATTAATATTATATATATTTAACTTATATATATACGGGACCCACAAAAATAGGTTCTTATAAGAACTACTATTGTAGACTTTTATGTGAATTTTTAATTTGATGAGGTGGAAATGAGGTGGCATCAAAAAGTACAAAAATAAGGTTCTTATAAGAACTTGCATTGTTGATGCTCTAAGGGGTTGTTTGTTTTTTTTTTTTTAAACCTTTTAATGGCTCTTAAGTCTAAATTGTTCAGACTTTTTTACCCACCAACTCTTATTAATCATAACTAAAATAAGACTTCAGACACCTCTTAAAAAATAAACGGCACCTAATTCTTTTGATTACCATAACTTGAAAGAATTTTATCTTCATTTTCACAAGAAAGTATATTTTCGGGTCATTTAATTTTGCAGTTCACTAAATAATCATAATTTATCAAACAATCAAATACTAAATTAACTTCAAACGACAAACTTACATCCAAACAGTTTTTTTTTTCCCTAAGACTTACATAATGTTGTAGGGTTAACTTAACTGACAATAAATTTTGGGTATTTTGAGATTCTTTTCAGAGGTCATCGGTTCATGTCCTGAAGGCCACTATGGATTTTCTGATTGTTTTTTAAGTTAGTCTAGACATAACTTAGGACACTCATCCTTTAAAAAAAAAAGGTTGAGCTTTCGTAATAAAAAACTTTAGTAGTTCGTGGGTTATTTTCTCTACGTAGCTTTACATGTTTAGTTAATAAAATATGGTTAATCATATCATCCTGACCAAGACTTAGGTGTCGTTTGTTTTTTAAGAGGTCTAAAGTCTGAAGTCTTAATTTAGTTATGATTAATAAGAGGTGGTGTGTAAAAATGTCTGAACGATTCAGACTTAAAAGTCATTAAGAGGTTTTTTTCAAAAAACAAACAACCCCTTAGTCATCCAATAAGCTCGAAACATGAATGCAGAGTTGTAAATGAATCAAACTTTTATCGTGTTCGAGTAAAAAAAATAAGCTTGAAACATATAACTAATATCGACTTTATAAAAACTTATAAGTGATTCATATATGATAAATATAATATATATATATATATATATGGTTGGGTTCTGATGAGAAGTTGAGTTAATAAATAAATAAATATATATATATAGAGAGAGAGAGAGGGGGGGGGGAGGGAGAAAAGTTCAAACGAGAACGTTAACTATTTAAGAAAAACAAGAAAATGGCAAAAAATAGCAGATCGTGTACAAAATCATATGTGATTTTGTACTACCCGAAAAATTCGGACGCTTGCAATGTCAACCGCGACTCACAGGTCGCGCACATAGTCGCGCGCATAGTCGCGTGAATCATATATGATTTTGTATGTACTCGGTTGTTTTCGTGTTTTCTTAAATAAATGTTGTTCTCGTTTGAACTCACCCCCTCTCTCTCTCTCTCTCTATATATATATATATATGTACGTACGTACGTATGTATGTGTTCATATTTCTAAATAGGCTTTGTTTTAGCAAACATAGGTTGTAGATATTTTTAAGCTCAAATATACATCACTTTATCAAACATGATTATGTTGCATGTTTTCGATTTTTTCGAGTTATTGGGCTCAGGTTTAGCTTAACACCATCGAGTGGAGTTTGATCCATCGATTTCGACTCATGTACAACCCTAATTGTCGAGTTCTAATGAAAACGTAATATTCATATTGGGTTTTTGTTTTCCTAAATCAAACCTAACTACGAAGGTTTTTGAAGCGAACGGAGCCAAACATTATCCACTTTGAATACCATTTCGGTTAGCAAATATCACATATTATATAAGAAAGTTGTCTCTATGTTTCTTAGTATTTGCCAACAAATATTGAATCATTGTACATGTTTTAGAACAAATTAAAGTTGGCCGGACTCTTTCGTATTCTTGTGGGATCGATCTTGTTGGACTTCGTTGATCTCAAACCATATGTAAGAACTCCCTTAATTTGGACTAATTAACATAGGAAAATCTTCATCAAAAAATTTAATATTTAACAAACTGAAATTACATCTTTTGTGATTTATAGAAATAATAATGATTAGGAAATTAACTTTAAGATCTCACTTCATTTACAAGATCAGATTAGATTGGTTTACAGGATTGAATTGGATTGGATAGGATTTGGAAATTGAATTTCATTTCATGGATCGAATTTCAACTTATCAAGTAATGTGAAAAAAATATGTAAACCAGTGTAATGTCCCATGAAGCATCAGTAGATGTTACTGACTCGATTGAGAGTCACACATTCGGGCCAAAGATAAAAGAAATATGCTAGCTATGAGCATCTACAACACAACTTTTTTGAAGAGTTTTGTTTGGTCACATTTCTCACCGTTAACTCAACTTTTAATCAAAACCCAACCCTATATATATGTATTGTCCATAATTTACTCTTGATTTAACAAATGGCAATTTACATATTTTTTTCACATTACATATTTATTTATAATTTAAGAAATAAAAACAAATTCAAAGAAATGGCATTTTGACCGTTTTCCATTATTTCTTTTCAATTTATAAGCTACATTCTGTAAACCAAATAAACATATTACACTTCATTCCTTGTCAACCAAACACTTGATCAAATCTGATAACAATTCTATTCAAATTCATTTTAAACTCCAATTATTTTGGCCCAATTCTTTCACTCAAAACGAACCAAACACCCTTAAACTTATGGATTCTACTTTTTTTAATGGAAAAAAAAAATTCAAATAAAAAGCTTACCATCGCATAACCCAGGGAAATTAGTTGGCAATAATGGTATGTGATGATTATAAAAATAAAAATAATAATAATCTATATCTATATCTATACTATATTATAAAACACGGATAAAAAACTCTTAAATACAAATTATTAGGCACAAGGTACCATCGTTTTATGCAAGATTTTAAAAATCTCTTAATTTACAAGTATCAAAGCACAAGATACATATTACTACTGCAGACTTCTAACACCCACCAATTTGGTATGTACATGATCTTCCTTTTATGCAGACTTTTCCATGTATCACTATTAATTAATATATTATATTACTATAAATTTGTTTTAATTATATTATTAAATATGTAATTGGTTATTTTTTCTAGATGTCATTAAAATATATAAGATAATTATTGAATTCTAACAAAATACTTAATTTTTTTATATAAAAAACATTATATTATTAAGCCTAAATTAAACTAATTTATAAAAAAAAAACATTATCACTTTCTCAAAACCTCCAAAATCGTACTGTAAATCGACAAAAAAATAAAATGAAACATTAAAATCGTGATGTATCTCGCTGCATTGCACGAATTACCTTCTAGTAATAATAAATGACATCATAATTACGTTTGCATTGTAAAACCAAAAAAAAAAGTTATGGGAATAAATAAATAAATAGTAGTAGTAGTACCATAACTTTTAACATTTCAAAGGATTGGTTGGCCATGTGCAATAATAATACCACATGAATTCTGATATCATCTTGTTTTGTTTCCTTGTAATTCTTGACAAATTGGCTACACAACACACCACACTTGGGTCCATAAAAACTGCAACCCATCGTATATGGGTTATGACCATGGGTCCCTTTTTAACCAGTACAAATTGACCTGCCAGATTAACCCTTAACCCTAACCAAACCGAACCCATTCGTGTGTGTTTCTCGTCTAAATCTAAACTTTTGCACAATTTGACTCTAAGCCCCGCCGAGAAAGAGAATGTTGTTTATCGGTAGAAGTTGGGTAAATTGGAAATTGGGTAAGAATACGGACTCGGTTGGCACTAATCACTGATTGAGTAAGGGTATGTTTGATAGCAGCTTAATGAGACTCGTAACTTATTCGATCAACTATACATTATTATTTGGTAGTGGCTTAAGGATATAGAAAGTGACTTGTTTAGTAAGTTTTCTATGGGAAGTTTTATGCAGAAAACCAAGTTTTTTTTTTCCAAAACTGCTTCTGCCAATTAAAAAACATGTTTCTTCCATCTATTAAAAAAATCCTATGAAACAAAATCTTCTCAATCTATACGGATACAAACAACTTTTTCCATATAAGACTTGATGAAAACCAACCAAATAGCCCCTAAGAGTCCCTTCCTTAGCTTATGGGTCAGCATTATGGACTGATAAGAGGGGGTTGGTAAACAGCAGAATCTTTGACTCTGTTTGCGTCTTTTTGTTGGTGATTTTAGTGTTATTAGACATTTTGGTGTAGTTGCGATTTACAAAAGATGGATGGGGTTTATTGGTTAAGTTATGATATGAGTTTGGAGGTGTCGTCGGCATGCTCGTATAAGCTAACTTGCACCTAAGATCGTCATAAAGTGGGGTTTAGAGGTAGCGCTCCTTGCAGCATCCGAAAACTCAAAGGGTAACGTTCAAAACGTGGAGTTCAGAAGGCTAAGGGGCTATTTACCAAACGATTAACGGGTTAACGCTTACGACAAGAGTCACCACCCTCGTTTATTTTATCAGGTAACATTCATGGTCATCAAAATGAATCGTTGTTGAGCGTCTATCACCCGGTAAGTGCTTAACAGTAAGAGTCCCCACCCGTACTTACCGGGTATGACTTTCGATCTTTGCCCTGTAAGTCTCTGGGTAGATTCTTGGTTCTTCTTATGCTCACCGGTGTAAAGTAAGTGACCCAATAAGCGTTTAGAAAACAACCTCTAAGGGGCTGTTTGTTTACCTCTTAATAATTTCATTAAGAGGCAGTATTTAAATCGTTAAGAGGAGAATCTTGTTTGGCAAAAAAAAAAAAGTAACTCTCTTAATGGCTCCAAAACCTTTTGAATTATTTTGTATCTTGGGCCTTCCTTAACCATTCAGTGCCCTTAATCATTGAATTTGGATTATCCCAAGTAAATTTCATATTATCCCAAGGCTAAAATAGGGGCGAAATATTACTTACGAACAGTGATTCTTCACGATCCAGATTTTAGATCAAAGTGTTTATAACGATACTCATTCCCTAAACAAAGATAAGAGGCGGTAAGCAGGTAGTAAACTAGTGATACCTCGATTTCACCCTTTTTCTGATGATTAGAATTTAGAACCTAATAAAAAAAATCTTGAAAGTTAATGATTACCTGCAAAGTTTTAAGAAACCTAATCCTCATATTCAGTCTCTTCGTCATCATCTTCGTCGTTGTTGTTATTATCACCACCATAACCCCATCGATTCTCACCATTATCGCGATCTTCTTCGGTTTCTTCGCTATCTTCTTCCTCATACGCATCTTTAACCACGGGCCATAGCTGCTTCTTTATCACACTCCCGACAGCAGTCGGAGCCTTCCGCTGTACGACTTTAGCCGGCGGAAGCTTTACGTTAGGTTTGGGTCGGTTTTGTTTCTGGGATTTGGTAATTTCTCGTTTCATTGTATTCCCGTCATGATCGCTGCCCACGTCCATTTCATTGTTGTCGTTGGTGGTTTTTGGGTTCTCTTCGGGGAAATGGCCCGGGTGTTCTCTTCTTAGATGGAGATTTAGCTTGTATTCGTGAATGTAGGCCTTTTCACATCCTTCGTATGGACAAGCGTACGGGCGGTCGGATGATGCGGAAGCGTAGGCCGATGTTGAAGCTTTTGGTGCTTTCGGAGGTGGCTTTTCTATGGGTTGAATCTGGACATACTTGACGGGTGCTTCTATCATCATGTTATTGTTGTTCTGCTGAAATTTTGAAGGATTTCAAGATTTAAGGGTGCAAAATCCCTCCGTGTAACGCAAAATATGTATATACTTTCACTTACGAAGTCAAATAGACCAAATTTCAACTTCAAAACCGATAACCAAACCAAATGAACACAATATATCTCATAGGGTGCGTTTGGTATCCAGACAGCACAATTGTTCAACGTTTGGTTTGACAGAACCGGACAGGACCTTTATATATAAAATGACCAATTTACCCCTATTGAGTTGTTTATATCTTTTATATATTTTGAATAATTTATGTAATTTATTAAATTATAATAAAACAAATATTTTTTATAACAAATATACCATTAGAATTCGTCGAGACGATTAAAATGTCATGAAAATAAAATGATTACATAGTTTCCAATTTTTATTTTATACATTTCTATATCATTTTTTATTATTAATATTTAATAAATTAACCAAAATATAGACATCATATAAAAATAATGTTTTGAGGACAATAAGTGAAAGTTTAAAGAACATAAAATAAAAAAAATAAAATTTAAAGAATGATTCAATGTAAGGAGGAAGGCGTATTTGATGTTTTAGAAGAGAATTATGTTTTATTTTGAGGTTATATTAGTAAAATATAGGTTTGTTCCACCTTGTTCCACTCTGTTTCACATAAAAGCCTTCCCAAACATGGGACAATGATCCCTGTTCTGTTCTGTGTACCAAACGCACCCATACAGAGGTAGGGTCCGAGGAGGGTAAGATGTATATAGAGAGATTGTTTCCATTAAGAACCCCCCGATAGCTAAACAAAAAGGGTGGCCTTACTTTGTAACTACTCGTTATCAATTGCGATTTCGAAATGTAATCAGGTTGACCAAAAGTCAAACAGGGGAACTAACCTTTTCATGGTGAGACATTATGTGATTCTTTAGCTTGTATTCATGAGCATATCTCTTTCCACATTCAGGGTATGGACATATATGATAATTCTCTTGAGAATGAGTTTTCATGTGTGACCTTAGGTTGAAATCCAACGAGAATGCCTGTTTTATGTCCGAAAATAACCAAAGAATATCATAAGAGTTGGTTAACGTAAGCATTTTTGTAACTCCCCAAAGCCCAAAGCAACAGGCTGACCCAATAACTTCCAATTCAACTTAAAAGTTAAAATCATAGTGGAAGTTATCAGTAGCCCGTAATTTTGAGCTTATAAGAAGCTCAGAAATCCAAATTTCTATCCATATGGGACCGGTTGTTACAATTTTTAGGGTCTTTCTAGTTTTGGTCTCTTCCCTCCTCCCCCTCCCCCCCCCCTTTTCTGGGAAGGGTGTCCTAGGCTATGCCTAGACTAATCCCTTGGCAAATTATGACCGTAAGACATCAGCCCTGATTAAACCTCAGTGGCCACAATTATTGTATACGCCTGGATTCGAACCCTGAGCATATGGGATATTCCACCACATCCCGAGGGCCTTAACCAATACGCCACAACCCTTGTGGTTCTTTCCCCCTTTTGTTTAAGTCATAAATAGGAGTACCGTAATAAATGAATGAATTAAATTCCGTTCGTTTATACCATTTTGTGAGTCCCGTCTTCATTTCTTCGAAACACCATGTAAACAGGACCCACAAAATGGGAATGTTAAATAATGAAAATAATTAAGCCCTAAATCGATATCCGAAGGTAAAACTTACCTCATATCTAATATAACACTTTACTAAGGAGGGATAGAGCCATCACCTTGCCGCAACCTTCATGAGGACAAACGAAATCTCTCTCTCCCGTATGAATAAGGAAATGTCTCTTTAGCTTCGAGCTGTCCAAAAATTTCTGCAACATAAGCCAATGATAAATTGATTGCACATGGTGAGCCGTGTAAAAGTAATAGAAAACGAGTAAACAATAATCTGTAATCACAAAGCAATATTGTAACATCCACCCTTCTAAATATGTATTATATGTTAAAACATGTTTTATGTGTTATTTATGTAAAAAGAGAATTTGCTAAAATGTTAAGTGTTATAGTGAGCTATAAGTAGAGCCCATAGTTTGATTGATATGTAGGAGGTAATATTGGTGCTAACACCTCACAAATGACATAATTAGATGATGAGAGGGTTCAAAATACAAAGTACATTGCTTAAATGGAAATCGGGTAGGTCACTAGAGTGCCTAAATGGGAAATATCTACCCAAAACTTGAACGAATGATCTAAATGGTGATGTAAAAGTTGGAACATCTTTGATTAAGTTAATATGAAGTGCTAGAAGTGTCAGATGTCGAAAAAGTCGCGTAGATTGCATTTTATGCAAGTTTTACAAAATACGTTGCTATTTCGGTAAACTATGTGCACAACACTCAAGCGGGAGGTGTTCGATGGGATTTTAAGCTTTGGAACTAAGTTTTGGATCTATTGGGAGTTGTTGGAAGTGTCGGGAAACTTTTACGGGATTCCGAGCTAAAAATCAAAAACGACGAAATTTCAAAGGAAAGCATAACGTCCGCAAATATGTAAAACTGCTTTTATTGGTAGATCTTTTCTGAAATATTTTTGTTGGAAGTTGTTCATTATCTCGTTATGAACGCGTAGGCGAAAACCTCATCGAAAACGGAGTTCCGAGCGAAAAGTTATGTCATTTTTAGTGTTAAGTGGTCAAAATGGGTACCCATGCGGGTCAAACCCGACCCAACTCGGATTCAACTTAGAAAAAACGAATTTTAGGCCCATTTTATGCCATTTTCAGTTCAAGAACACCCACACACAGTTATGGTGCGATTCTCACACACTTAAGCTCAAATACATCCAATCTTTGAAGAATCAAAGCTCAAAGTGATGAAATCTTGAAGTATATGTGAAGATTAGTGAAGGTATACTCCTAATACTAAGTTTAATCATTATAAGTAGTGTTAATTAAGGAGATTAGGGTTTGCATGTTTCTGATTAGTGGATAATTTTGTACGATTAAGGTTTTATGTTGATTGATTTGCAAGAAGATGGAAAGGAAAGTGAATTTTCACAAAGAACAAGTTAACTCTTTGTTATACAAAGTTGGATTTTGATGAAATTGGTAGAAATGGATGAATGAACCATGGTTTCTTGTTGGTTTTACTTTGATAATGATAAGTTTAAGTTAACATCTGAATTGGGTTAGTATTGGAATGGAATTGGATACTTAATTGCACAAAAGTGAGATTTTTTTTAGTTTGAAATCATGTTACAACATTGTTTTAGAAAAATCATATAAAATCATAGAAAAATCATATAAAATCATAGAAAAATCAGAAAATTATGAGGTCAGAGGCATTAGAAAGCTAGGATTGTCTTTGTTGTTTTGTATTCAGACATCGAAATCTAATTCCAACTTTAAGGTGGGTAAAAAGTGCCATGTATTCTGTGTTGTAAAGCTGATTATTGACAGCTTTGTGCTGTTGTGTTATAAAATTCATAGAAAATTGTATAAAAATCCAAAAAATCTGTATAAACAGGCTCTGAAAAGGTAGGATAAAGAGGTACAATCCATATTTAGAAGTAATTTGATGATTTTGAGTTTAAGATGGGCAAAACAGGTCTGCAAGTAGGTGTTGAGTAGTAAAAACAAAGTAGAATGCTTGAATTAAAAAGGGTTAAATTTGTGTTATTATTGTGCATTGCTAATGGGACTCTATATATGAACTTCAGGTGTAATTTAAGCATAATTGAAGGTCTTGGAAGTGTTTTCCAACCATTGAACAGAAGTTGGGATTCGACCTTTCGGTTTGGCCTTCGGTTTGGTTAACCGAATTCAATGAACAACACCGTGAGTTTATGTGGACATATGCATTACTTTGTGGTTATACATGCTTATGTGCTTTATTGTTCATCCATAAATCATGCTAGAGCCTGGATATCCTCTTGAATTGTCAAATTGCTTGTATTGATCTTGTGATGCGTTTTGGGCGCCGATTGTCGATATTCCATGGAGTCCGGTGAGACAATCGGAGGGGCTGCCGTACTCACTGCCCAGTGGGAGTCAGGGGGTGAGTATAGGACTTTGGCACAATCCAGGAGATGAAGGACGGATTTGGTGTCAAGTCTTATGTTTGTGTAAAAGTTAATTGGCATTGAACTTACATGATCTCTAAAAATAATGTTGAATTCATTGATGTTTTCTTTGTGATTCCCTCGTTGAAAGTGCGTTTTATGTATATGATTTCATATGGTATAAGTAAGTTGTTTCATTGTTGTTATGTAAACTTGTTTTCGAGCCTTCTTCGTTTCCTAGTATGTACGCTTTTATACTACATTGTAACCACATATTTCCACATGAATTCACTAAGCTTTATAGCTTACCTTTTAGTGGTTATTAACTTTTCAGGGCAAGTCGACAAAGGTAAGAACAAGGTCGGTTGATCGGTAGGGACTGAAGCGTGAAGCTTACTTTTGGTTTAGGTATTTATGCATCAAACTTTTGGGATTGTATATAGTTAGAACATTCCGGGTAGATATGTCCCCGATGGTTATGTTATGGTTTGTTTTGTAATTATTAAGCCTTAAATTATGTATTTTGGGTTGTATATTGTTATCCCGTAATCTGAGGTTTTTGAAACTAAATTAATTTAACGGTGGTTCGGTAAGTGTTTGTTACGAAACCGTGGTGTTACAAATATCATGAAACAAAAAGTCGTCTTTTCTCTTGGATATATGCAAAGAGGTTGTTCCGTGACTCAAACTAGTGATCTTAGGGTGCGTTTGGTAGGCAGGCGGGATTCTACAGGCGAGAGTAAGGTTGGCAGGTGAAAAAATTCCGGAAGGTTTTATGGTTTTAATTTGACATGGGTAGTTTAGTAATTTACCAATCTTGTACCGTCTCGCTGATTTTTTTGTTCCACCTATTTTAGTGGGACAGAAAAAATGCATTTTTGTCCCACTGAGGTTCTGTCATGTCCCAGTCTAATGTAATGCCAAACATGAGACAATAAGTTTTTGTACTGTCATGTCCCGTTCTGTTCCGCATAGCAAACACACCCGTGCAAGGTATGAACGGTGAAAATAGCACTTTCGTAAATTACCTTTCCACAATTCTCGTAATGGCACACATATTGTCGCTCTCCATGAATGTGAGAATGCTTCCTTAGAGCCCCGGCATCGATAAATGTTTTTCCACACCCTTCATAGCTGCAAAGGAAAAGAACTTCAGTTGTTGGTTCGGGTTCAGGTTCGACTACCTCCACCTCTTTTGACTTCTCTTTCATGGCATTTAATTGAGCCTCTGGTTGTACAAAGACAAGAAGCCTGATATTAAACCCCAAGGAATCATACAATAATAGCATGGACATGCCCTATTAGATGGATATTACTTGTTGAATTCAACATTTAGGGCGCGTTTGATATGCAGACACGATATGACAGAACAGGAAAGAACAATTTACCCCTAATAAGTTATTAATATATTTAATATTAATTTATGTAATTTATTAAATTGTGACCAATTTACCCCTAATAAGTTATTCATATACTTAACATATTTTGATTAATTTATGTAATTTATTATATTATAACAACATTAATACAAAATATATCATTAGAAAGAATGACACCAAAATAAAAGTTCATGTGGTTTCCAATTTTTATTTTATGCCTTCTATATATATTTTTACTATTAATATTTAATAAACTACATAAATTAACCAAATTATAGAAACCGTATAAAAATAATATTTTTAGGACAGTAAATTGAAAGTTTAAAGATCATAAAATATAATAAATAAAAAAATTTCAGAATGAACAAAGTGAAAGAGGAATGCGTATTTGATGTTTCAGAAGAGAATTAAGTTTTATTTTGAGGTTATATTGGTATAGGTCTGTTCCACCTTGTTCCATGGGGTGGGGGTGGGGGTGGAACACGCCTGTATCACTTTGTTCCTGTCTATTCCACATAAAAGTCCTGCCAAACGTGGAACAGTGGTGCATGTTCTATTCTGTCAAGTGCACCAAATGCACCCTTATAGACAATAAGAATGCTGGTAGAAGTTTGCCACTCTCATTAAGGTGACGGGTTTATTTCATTTTTTTAACAAGGGCGACGCAAAATCATGGGTACCGCCAAATTACTTAAGAGATTAACAATTTACTAACCTGTGACCCACCTCATAACGGAGCACTTGCCACCTGTTGCCACAACATCCTGTGGCACCCTGGACAAATAATGAAACAGTTAATACCAAGGTTTTACAACAGTTAAAAGAAGGTAAACCATAAGCAAACAACTGTGTGATCTTGAAGATGATAATAGTTCGTCAATGATATGAGTAAGGGGTTGTTTACCAAATTTTGTATTAAGTCCTGTATGGATAGATTTGTCTGCTTGGATAAATGGGTGGTGTTGTTTACTTTTTTATCTGAATCAACAGTCTGAGTGATATAAATGACCAATTTACCCCTCTGGATTAATTATGCACTATTTAATTAATCATTGTTTATTTTTTAATCCAAGTGATATTTATGAAACATAAAAATATTTTAACATCAAAACATAAAATCATAAAATCATAAAGAAAATATCATCCAAATATCAACACAATTCATTCCTAGCAGTAGCAGCAGCCATAGACCTTCTTCTTCCTTTAAACTCTTCAACTGTCCATTTCCATTCCAGTTTCCAGTTGAAGTAATCAAACGCACACTCTCATTCACTCTTTCATATTCCGTCACTAATCCCCCTCATCCATCATCTTCTTCCTGAAGATCGAATCCAAAACCATCGATCTAGAAATCGAGTACTTTTCAGAATCGATCTAGAAATCGAGTACTTTTCAGAATCGATCTAAAAATCGAGGATACACCCAAAATCCAGTAGTTCCCGATGATACACCCCATAGAAGAAGAAACCGATCTAGAAACCGATGTAGAAAAAGATTACCGGAAAGGAGGTCACTAGATATAAATCGATCTACAAATCGAAACATTTATAGAAATTGATACCTGATAGAAATCGATATACAAATAGAAACATTTATAGAAATCGACACAAATCGACGGTCACCGGAAAGGAGGTCGCTGGTCGCCGAAAGGAGTGTTTGCCGTAGATGGAAAAAAAGGCTGAAAATGAGGGGTGTCTCGTTTGAGAATGAGGGGTGTTTGATTAAAAGAGGTGTTTTAAATAAGGGGTAGGAGTGTCATTTTTTTGGCTGAATGGGGACAACACATCATTTTCATCTGTGCGAATAAGCCATTTTTGTCTGCGCGAATAAGCCATTAAGCCACAAGTAAACACCCTCAAACGTCTGTGCGAATAAGCTATTTTGTCAATAAGCCCATTAAGCCACAAGTAAACACCCCCTAAATCTTGCTTAATCCCGTACGAAATGGCAACAATTTCCGCTTTGGGATGTACCATATTAATTGCAATGTTCCTTATTTGACAAAAACAGTTGCATAGGCTTCAAAGGGGCTCGGTTTTATTATGATAGCAGAAATGGGTTGGTTTCAAGATTCGCCTTACTTTACTCGCAACTGAAAATAATTTTAGACATTTGATTAACGGTCAAACATTTTAGTTTTATGGAACAAGACGGGGATATAAAACACTATTATATAAGTTTTGAAAATATTTCTAATGATCCACTTATATATATATATATACACACACACACACATGCTCACACACACACAAACACACTTAAGACACCTTAGATGCATAGTTTGGTTGGTGTATGCCTCTTCAAGGGATGTCATATCCTCTGTAAAGACTCTTTTTTCCTTAACTAACTTCTTGTTTTTCATAATGTTCTCATAGAAGTACATTTTTATGATAGAATTGTGCCTGTCTTACTAAAATATTGGATATCTGGATACCCTTCCCTTTTATGTTGACTTATATGTGAATATGCATATTGGGCTAATATGTTCTATGTTTAATCTAGTCTTAACTACAGTTACATAAATTGAAACTTCAATGGTATCGGTATCAAATCTCATGATCGGGGATGACTAAGAGGTGTCTAGGAAGGAAGGAGTGAAGGGCATCGAAAGTTACTTTAGGGTCAATATAACACAAGGAAAGAGATCGATGAATATGTTTGTACTGAAGACAACAAAGGTAGGTGAACTAGCAGCTAGCATTAAGAGCCTTACGTTACTGTAAAATCCCCCTAAAATTATGGTATACACTAACTACAATTGGGTTGAATGTGGATTGAATTGTATTGATCAAACGAAACTCACTGACTATCGAGAGGTCAACTCTCTCCCAAGAGCATTAGCTCCAATTACAAGATGAGAAAGAATTCAAAAGATGCCCAACAAACTCTCCCGCTCAAACTAAAATACTCCACTAACAACCCCCAAAGGACAATTACCAAACTACCCCCTTATTCAATTATTCAACTAGACAAAAGTAAGTAACTACAACAAACAGGCAACTAACCTCCGTTACTTATTCTTCCTACTGTACGTAAAACGTATTGGAGGTTTACCAATACTTCCCCCCAAAGCTTTCACCTTGTCCTCAAGGTGACAATTTGGAAACTGCTGCAGCAAGGCATCCAAGATCTCCCACGATGATTCAAAATCAGATAGCCCTTTCCATTTCACTAGTACTTCCAACTGCCCAGGATCACCACCGTTAATCGGACGAACATCCAAAATGTCTTATGGAATGGAAACTAGTTCAAGATCTTCAATTAACTGAGTAAGAATTTCTGTAGTAGAGGCGCAACTACCTATAGCTTCTCGTAGTTGCGAAACATGGAAAACTGGGTGAATCTTAGCCGTATTCGGAAGATCTAGACGGTAGGCTACCTTACCGATTTGCTCCAACACACGATAAGGACCATAAAATCGAGCTAATAACTTTGGACTATTGCCGTGGACCAACGACTTCAATCTGTATGGACGCAGCTTTAAGAAAACCAAATACGGCATTGGGCTTTAAGAAGATGCATACGCACTTCATCCCATCTCACATCTCTGGCTAACAATTATTGGTCCACGGTATTTAAATTCGAAGAGGAGGGCTTAGAACGCAGCAAGGGTGGAGGGTTACGACCATACAACACACGAAAGGGTGTACATTTAAGGGATGTATGATAGGCTGTATTGTAAGACAATTCAGCCCAAGCAAGCCAATTGCTCCAAGTCTTTGGTCTTTCAGAAACACAACACCTCAGATATTGCTCCAAACATTTGTTAACCACCTCAGTTTGCCATCAGACTGAGGGTGATATGCCGAGCTAAATTTAAGTTTCGTGCCTTGAAGCTTGAACAGTTCCTTCCAGAAAGAGCTCAAGAAAACTGTCTCTATCTGAAACAATGGCATGCGGTACTCCATGTAAACGGATCACCTCTTTCACGAAGATTTCAGCAATCGTCTGAGCGTTTAAAGGATGCTTTAAACCCACGAAATGAGCGTACTTGCTGAATCTATCGACAACAACTAAAATAGAACTCATACCATTGGAACGAGGTAAACCTTCAATAAAGTCCACAGAGATTTCTTCCCATACGCTAGACGGCAAATCCAACGGCTGTAGCAATCCAGCCGGTGAACCATGCAAATTTTTGTTGCGTTGACAAATCTCACATCTTTTTACCATTTCAACAATGTCTTTTTTCATACCGACCCAAAAAACTTCAGCCGCAATTCGTTGATAAGTACGATCCTCTCCACCGTGTCCTCCAATTGGTGATGCGTGGAACTCTTCAAAAATCAAAGGAATGATTTTTGAAGTACGAGGAATAACAAGACGCCCTTTATAAAGAAACAAACTCTGTTGAATCTCGAACCACTTATGGTGATCTTGATCTGTTTCTAAGTCATCACGAATTTTCTTAAGAAACATATCAGCTGCAATCTCTTGTTTTAATGCATCCCATTGCCTCCATTGTGGGACTCCAACAGCGGACAATTCGGCCATTTCAACCTTTCTGGATAGGGAATCCGCTACACGATTAGCACACCCTTGTTTGTATACAATCGAAAAATCGTACCCCAATAGCTTGCTGATCCAATGCTGGTATTCTGGCTCAATGACTCTCTATTCCAACAGAAATCGAAGGCTCTGCTGGTTTTTGTTTGGTGAATAACTACAATTATATTGATTAGGAGGCCAGAATTGTGTGGTCTGTTCGAACCACGAAGCGTCTTCCGAGTAAGTAAGGCCGCCACTTTCTTACTGCTAATACAATCGCCATCAATTCCTTTTCGTACACAGACTTTTGTTTAGCTCTTAAACCAAGGGATTGGAAAAAGTAAGCTATCGGCTGCTCATCTTGCATCAATACTGCACCCAACCCAAAGCCTGAAGCATCCGATTCGATCACGAAGTCCTTCGTGAAGTCTGGTAACCGTAAAACAGGGTTGTAGACAACAGTTGCTTCAGTTCAAGAAAATCTTTTTCAGTCTCTTGAGACCACTGAAAATGATTTTTCTTCAACAACGTCGTTAAAAGGTGCTGCAACCATGCCATAACCTTTTATAAATTTTCTGTAATACCCAGAAAGTCCCAAAAATCCTCTTAATTCGGTCACGGTTTTTGGTGTACCCCAATCAATCACAGCTTTTACCTTCGCTTCATCCACCTCTACGCCTTTGTTAGAAATGATGTGACCAAGATGCCCTAATCGATCACGATTGAACTCACTTTTTACGATTAGCATACAGTTGATGTTTGAGTAACACCTCAAACACTCTCTTCAAATGCTCCCTGTGTTCTTCGAGAGAGGTGCTATATACTAAAATGTCATAAAAAAACTAAGACAAATTTACGCAAAAAGTCTTTGAATACCTAATTCATAAGACTTTGGAATGTTGTAGGTGCGTTAGCTAGCCCAAAGGGCATTACCAAGAACTCGTAATGCTCTTGGTGTGTACGAAAAGCAGTTTTCTGCACGTCTTCTTCCTTCATTCGTATCTGGTGATAACCTGATTTGAGATCAAGTTTCGAAAAAACCTTTGCTCCATATAACTCATCCAATAACTCGTCTATCACAGGAATTGGAAACTTGTCTAACATCATTGCTTTATTCAAGGCCCTGTAGTCTATACAAAATCGCCAACTACCATCCTTTTTCTTGACCAAAAGAATCGGGCTGGAAAATGGGCTAGCACTCGGCCTTATAACCCCTGCCTCCAACATCTCGCGAACCAATCTTTCTATCTCATCTTTTTGGTAGTGAGGATAACGATAGTGTCTCACATTAATTGGTTCCACTCCTTCCTTTAATACAATGATGTGCTCTTTCCCTCGTAACGGTGGTAACTCCGGTGGCATATTGAACACCTTCTCAAACTCTTTGATCATCGATGGATTCCTCCACTTGCGGTTCCTTCGGTTGATTAAGAACACAAGTCCCTAATTCAATTAGAACATCGTGCCCCTCATGTTGAAGGATTTTACCCATAGCCTTTAATGATATCATTGATTTATCCAACGCCGGATCGCCTTTTAGAGTGACCGACCGACCCCCCATTGTGAATTTCATCAACTGCTGCTTCCGGTTAATGTGCGTCGACCCAAGGTTTCCAACCACCGAACTCCGAGAATGACATCGCTATTCCCCAATTGAATCGGGAGGAAATCGTCCCTAATTTCCAGGTCTTGAACCAACAAGGATATACTTCTACAAACCCCCTCTCCCTTCAGTGTATTTCCAGTACCCATAACAATCGTGTATTCCTTATTTTGTTCCACTGCAAGTTTCAATCTGTCAACTACCTCCTTTGAAATGAAATTATGCGTCGCGCCGCTATCAATCAAAACGACCACACTCTGATCTCCAATTACCCCCTGCACTTTCATTGTTTTTGGATTCGTTAATCGCACAACCGAATTGAGATGTACTTCTACTTTAGGACCAACCTCAACGATGTCTGCGGCATTTAACGTTCCTTCTTCCCCTTCTACAATTGCTTCGTTTTCTGAATCCTCCTGAATTAGAATCACATTGACTTCTTTTTTTTTACACTTATGGCCAGGAGAGTATTTGTCATCACAACGATAACACAAACCCAATGCCCTTTTCTGTTGTACCTCCTGATCAGATAATTTTCGAAACTTGGAGACTGATTTACCACTAATTATAGGGGAGACCACAGATTGTATTGAATTACTTTTCGAATCATAAACTGAACTCATATTTTTCTTACCCGAATAAGTAGACCTTTCGCGATTGAGCAATCTGTTCTTCACTTCGATTTTAGAGGCCATCTCCATTGCTTCACTCAAAGTCAGCGGGTTCATTAAGTGTAATTTGGCCTTAATGGAACTCTCTAATCCATTGATGAACTGGCCTAGAAAAATTTCCTCTGGGATTCCGTCTAGGGGTGCGGCTAATTCCACAAACCTCCTCCGATAATCATCGATCGTACTTCGCACAACGATCCAGTAGCCAGCAATCTAAATTGTCGTAGAATCAATTGCTTAAGATCTTCCCACCTGGTAATCGGGTGTCGTTTGTTCTCCCATTGGAACCATTTCAGTGCATCACCTTCGAAGGCTATGAACGATACGTCAATCTTCTCTTCTTGACTTAAACGATTCACCGAAAAATACCGTTCCGCCTGCAGGATCCATCTATCTGGATCCTTTCCATCGAACGAAGGTATCTCCAGCTTACGTCCTTTCACCGCCAGAAAACGACCTGAATCGTGGCCATCATCTTTACTTTTACCCTTTCTCCCTGAACCAGGTGTATCTTCGCCTTCTGACAACGATTGAGAACACGCCTTACTTACTGCCTCCTCTTGGTTTTTGATGATTTTATCCATTTGTTCTGTGATCGTCTGCATCACATTCTCCATCGATCCCACTTGACTTTCCAAATCTTCCACCCTCGTTGCGTTACTTCGTGTCGCCATCTCCACATAACAGAACTGCTCTGATACCAATTTGGTATACACCAACTACAATTGGGTTGAATGTGGATTGAATTGTATTGATCAAACGAAACTCACTGACTTTCGAGAGGTCAGCACTCTCCCAAGAGCATTATCTCCAATTACAAGATGAGAAAGAATTCAAAAGATGCCCAACAAACTCTCCCGCTCAAACTAAAATACTCCACTAACAACCCCCAAAGGACAATTACCAAACTACCCCCTTATTCAATTATTCAACTAGACAAAAGTAAGTAACTACAACAAACAGGCAACTAACCTCCGTTACTTATTCTTCCTACTGTACGTAAAACGTATTGGGGGTTTACCAAATTAAAGATGGGTATTATAGAACAGTTGTGAGGTGATGAGGTCCTCTTTGATTATGAGACATAATGTTGTTGCCACCAAGAACAACTTGTGACAAAGACAAATATAGCGTAATGCAAGTGCTAAGATGAAGGTGTATCAGAAACGTGAAGCCCTATAAAATTGACTGCGAAAGTTTTATAGGACAATTCCGAGGTCTCCGATGACTTATGGGGTAGAATGCCAAAGACAACAACATTAGCACAAGATAAAAGTGGCAGGAATGCAAATATGAGGGGAATGTCAAGAGACTTGAGGATGAATAAAGATAGAAATGAGGATATCATTGATTCATGAAAAGGTTGAGGTACCTTTAATTGAAGAGAATTTGACATAACTCAACAAGTAGATCTTTAGATGGTGAAAAGGGGGATTTGGTTTAATGAAAACGGGCATTATGAGTCTAGGAGAAGGCCAAGTCTAACAAAGGATAAGTGCTTTTTATTGTTCACAAATGACTATGGCATTTAAACAAACAGATAGAGTGCATTCAACAAATCCCTAACACCCTAAAAACCTCGATCACCATTCGCCCCAAATCGTGCAAAAATCAAACAAAACACATCTTCTTTTCTACAATAACACAAACTCAAAACTGAACCATGACTTAAATGCATAGGTTGGTAGTTGCAACTTGCAAGCACAAAAATCATCTTTATCAAGAAATCAAACATGAACTTAGTAAAATCAAAAAATTTAAACCCGTAAAATTACTTCAAATCCACATAAATAACCCCTTTTTTCCTTTTGATGAAAGCTTATAAAGAATTAGGTTTCGCGAGTCAATCACACTCACACATACGTACAAATACAATATGTATAGATGTAAGACAATTAAAGGGTAGAAAAAGAGCAATTTTTTTTATGATTTTACCATTCTTTGAACCACTTAACAGCTGGAGTTTTGGACGCGATGAATGTTCGTCGTTCGAAGAGGTTGTGGAATGAGTGATGATGCTCCATAAATGCAATTGATTTGAAGTGAAGTGAATGGTTTAAATTATGAAGAAAATAGGGTTTTATTCACATGGGTCGTTCTTGAATTGAGAGGATAAATTAGGAATGGGTTGGCGATTTGGAGGAACTTGTGATTGAAGCTGACAATGGCAGGAAAATGCGGACACCGGTAGGCATGGAAATAGGCCCCGACCTGTCGGGGAACCCGGTCCACCCGTCCCGATCGGGGATGGGGATTCCCCGCTAAACGGGGATGGGGATGGGGACGGGGATCCCTATTTGTCTCAAACCGGGGATGGGGACGGGGACGGGTATCGCACTCCCCGCCCCGTCCGTCCCCGTTTTATATTTTAATTAATATTTGATATATATTTATTTAAACTAAATTGGTAATTCATAATTTCCTATTTCCTAACTAGGTTTATAATATAAAATTGTTATTTTTAGATGTTAGTATGTATTTTGGATGTCAATCAAAATACAATTACTCGATATGGTTTTGAATCTTACTCGATATCTTTTGGTACGTTTGAAGTTAAGTTTTTTTTTTTCGAATTCGGTTGAATTTATTTTGGTTTTAAGTTATTATATGATGTTGTGATTTTTATACTAAATTAAATTTCTTTCAATTTTTGGTTTATTGAAAATATGTGATATTTAAACATGTGTGGTGTCTCATATATTTGATTTAAATAGCTTACATAAACGGAAAAAGAAAATCCCCGTTTCCCCGTTGGGGATCCCCGTTCCCTGTTGGGGATGAGGATGGGGATGTGATCATATTCCCCGACGGGGACGGGGATGGGGACGGGGATGAATATGAGGGATTGGGGACAGGGATGGGGATTGATGTCCCCGCCCCATTTCCATGCCTAGACACTGGGGAGTGCCAAGAAGGAATTGCGAAAAAGGTGAAACTGTTTATAATTCGAGTTGGGTTGTGATGTTAGAGGATTCGGGTGGTCCGATTGATGAACAAAATGGATATTTAGGGGTTCGCAGTGCGGTTTGAGCATTTTTCTAAACCGTAAACCGCACCGCATATACCTCAAATCGCATCAAACCGCAAAGCATTTTGTGGTGCGGTGCGGTTTATGCGGTTTGTTCTTATCGCACTTTATACGTACAATCCAAAAAATTATAAGTTTAAAATACATTAGAAAATCAACGATTTAGTGACCGTAGTCCAAAGAAATAAAGAGTTTGAATATATCCAAATCCAAAATGCATAATTAAGAATAGTCTAAAAAAATAAATTGTTTCAATACGATAAACAAATAAAGTGACGTCTCCAACTTTTTATTTCGTCTTCATCTTGACTCCCAATTGCCAATGGCCCAATGCCCAATTTTTTTCATTTGTTATGCCTTAAACTTTTAAGAAAACTTATAAATACTTAAAGTCCATCATTAAAATTTAAAAATACAAGCCTAATTATATAAATATAAATATTAAATTAAATTATTATTATATATATATATGTTTAAAATTAAAATTTTAAAAGTAATATAAAAGGTACGGTGCGGTGCAGTTTGAACCGTGGTTTGAAAACTCAAAACCGCAAAACGCACCGTATAGTGCGGTTTGGTAAAAATGCAAACCGCAAACCGCACCACGAAAGTCCTAAACCGTATTTTGTGGTGCAGTGTGGGCGGTTTGTGCGGTTTAGATGAACACCCCTATATTACGTAATATAACTTGCAGTCTGAAAAGTGAGTTTACAAAATATGAAGGGTTGTGCATTTCTTGTTTTTACCTCATGCATAAGAAAAGGTAATTAAGACTTTAAGACTTTTAGCTTTAATAAGTTGTATCTTATGCTTAAAATGTTGTTTTTAAGACTTTTGTGAAATTTGGTTTATAAGAGCATTTCCAACAGCATCCCCAAAATTTCTCCAAAATGAAGAATTAAAAGTCAAAATCTACATAAAAAATTACATCTATCTCCAACAGATTCTCCATTTTGGAGATGACATCATTACTTATAATATTAAAATATTGTATAAATCTAATAGAATATTATTTCTCTCTCATATTCATTTCATTTGAAAAAATCTTATTGGTAGAATATAATAAAAAACAATTTATCTCTCATTGTAATAATTTTTAGAGAGTTCTTCATATTTGTAGAAAATTACACTCTCTATCCAACTTTCTCCATTTTGGAGAAAGATTTAGAGAATCTGTTGGAACACAAAAATGTCTAAAATCTCTATTTTCTCCATTTTACAGAAGCTGTTAGAGATGCTCTAAGGTAGTATAGATAAAAAAAATGAAAAAAAAGAGATTTCCAAAAAGGCAAAAATCAATAACTTCGGTTTTTTTTTTCAAAAACATATTACTGGGCTTTTAAGACATTCAGAATTGGGCCTTAGTAGTATGGGCCCAAATGAGCCAAGCCCATTTACAGTCTATTTTAACTTTCCATAATCACAGTTTCCATTCTTCCTCAACAAATTTGTACGGGCAGCCGGGCAGCTCATCAGCAACTCATCATCGCCATCGTCACTCTTCCCGCGACTTTCACCACCACCTTCACCTCCGACTGGTACGTTTTTCTCTCTACTTTATTCATCCGATTTGAATAATCTGATCGTCTTTTAGTTATTACATGTACATGAGAAAAACGATGTTGATTTATCTACGTTAACTTTGATCTTATTCTTCTTAGTTCATCCATGAAACAGTGATTTAATCCACAGATATAGATATTCATGTTTCTGATCTGTATGATCGTGTAGGTATTTGAGAATTTTTTGTTTTGGAGAAGATCTCTGTTGTAAACCCTAGCTTCGACAAGAGGATGTTTGTAGTTTATTTGTTTTTTGTTATAATAATAGAAGTATGTGTGTGTAATTTGTATGATTTTACGGTTTTTTTAAGATCGTTTGTTGTTTGAACCATGGAGCGCTCTGGTAAACCCTAACTAGATCGAATAAACGTCAGTCTTACATGTAATAACTAAAAGACGATCTGATTGTTTGAATCAGAAGAATAAAGTAAAGAGAAAAACGTGTAGATAGCTAGATATTTGAGAATTGTTTGTTTAAGAGAGAATATCTCTGTTGTAAACCCTAGTTTCGACAAGAGGATGTTTGTAGTTTATTTGTTTTTTGTTTTAATTCATACATGTAGAAGTATGTGTGTGTAAAGTGTAATTTGTATGATTTACAGTTTTTTTAAGATTGTTTGTTGTTTGAACAATGGAGTGATCTGGTAAACCCTAACTAGATCGAATAAACGTTAGTCTTATGAATACAAGCACGGACACGGATGTTTTTTTTTTTTTTTTTTGAGTTGGTGAAACGCTAACTTTTGGTAAACCCTAATACAGAAAAGACACGAGGATGACGTTATCGGAAGAAGAAATCAATCGTTTATTTAGGATCCGAAGAACCGTTATGCAAATGCTGAGAGACAGGGGTTATCTGGTTGGAGAGTTTGAGATCAATATGGGAAGAGATGATTTCTTGAGGAAATACGGTGAGAACATGAAAAGAGAAGATCTTATCATCAGCAAGGCCAAGGCCAATGACTCCTCCGATCAGGTGCGAAACATTCTTTATTGTCTTTACATGTTTGTTTATCCTTTTCTAACGCTTCACTTAATTGTTGGATTTAGTTGTTCCATGTAGAAAAATACAAAAAATACTTAACATTCTTTATACAAGTTGTGGATGACCAAGGATTGCCTGTTGTCACAGCCTTTTATTGTTGTTCCTGCACGTGGCATGTATTATTTGTTTATGTTCCAAAATCCAATTTTGTGAAGTTCAAATTGGTGTTCATGGAAATATCACTTTGAGGTCTGAAGGACCTACACTTTCAATTCTTATTCCAAATGCCAGTTTTAGTTGTGAATGAATCAATGAACACACTTCAATTCAAATTCCAAACTTCTAATTTCCTTTGCTAGATTTCTGTCAATTAACCTTATCTTCAAAATGATATTTATTGTTCAAGCACATCTTGGTTCCTAAAATTTGGCGAGACTGTGCATCACCATGCATCATCACATATGTTGTTTATGTAGTATTTCTCATATTTGTCCTTTTTGAATGTTTACAATGTCCAACAACTATCGACAATAGGAATTCTCTTATGCTTGTTAGACTGTAGGAGCTTAGGGATCCAGAAGAAAAAGATGTATGTAGCATAAATATTAGTCTAAAATTGTTGCTCAAAATGATAAGTTACCGCTAGTTGTTGCATGGAGAAATTGCCTTGTGATGGCTTGCAAGTAGCAAATTACGTGTACTGAATTGTATGACTATAGATCATTTTCGTGCAGACTATTAACGCGCAGAGGCATTCAATGCTTGGTTTCTGTTGACATTTATGGTTGGTGTATGTAGTTTTTTGCTTGTTACATTAGCTGATTCAACTCATTTTCTGTTGTCTTGCCAACCAGATCTATGTGTTCTTCCCCGAGGAACCAAAGGTTGGTGTTAAGACCTTGAAGACTTACACTGAACGCATGAGATCAGAAAATGTGTTCCGAGCAATATTGGTTGTCCGAGAAAATCTGACACCCTTTGCCCGAACTTGCATGAGTGAGATAGCTTCAAAGTTTCAATTGGAAGTTTTTCAGGTGATTTCGTGTTTTTACTATGCTTGGTTGACAGATGTTTTAGAAATCAACAGTGTGCACATTGATCTTGATTTTTTCACCCCTTAATAGGATAAGCCAAGAAGATGGTCATTTTTTAATCATATCTGAAAAAGTATTGTTAACTTAATTTCTTTTCTAAATTCAGTTGCATCTCTATGGTCAATCTGCTAATTAGCTTTACTGACTTAACACTGCTATCATCTTTTTTAATCATTCATAATGTTTTGCAAGGTTTTACTCGGTTATGAATTTATTCCCAGTTCTCCTTTTTGTGGGTCCCTTATTCATTTCTTTTCATATCAACTTAATGGGACCCACCTTCTGGTTCTTGCTGCTATCCAATGCATATTGTGAACTGTGATCATCAACTAGCCTTCAAAAGATACCAGATCCAAATTTGATTTATTTTTACCGTCTTCATAAGTTGTGGTTGCCTGGTAGTTCAAATCCCTAATGGGTTTATTATTTAAAATGGGTCCCTATATTTTAGTTATTCACTTGGCCACCATTTGCTACTCAATGTAGGGCCTGTCTCCATGGAATTGTTATTTTAATAATGGGCCTTTCATCATTCATTTTTTAAAGTTTTTTTCCTCAAGTACTCAAGCCTCGTGGCCCAGCATATGTTATTCATCCAAAGCTCTTAATTTATACAACATTGTGTGCATGTCAAAATATTAAAAACCTGCATTATATAATAAATGCAAAAGCACTAGCCTAGAAACTTGAATGATAAACAATGGAAGTTAAACTATAAATAACATACAAATTATCAGCATGATCAGTTATTTGGAGCAAAAAGGCGAAATTAAATTTCTTTGTGCATCATTCTGTGCCTCATCTGGTGTAATTTCTTTAGGTGCCCAATTGGTATCTTTCTTTGTTATGATCAAAACCGAAACTGGTTCAGCCTTCAATAAAGTTAGGTTTATCATTAGTTCTGATTTTGGGTGACGATGTGTAGAAGTTTATGTGTGCACACACTCATCCATTGATACATATATGGATGTATTTTCATCTATAGACAAAACTATATGAATCAAATTTTGTTTTTCCTTTAAAGGCATCACGACGTATATTGGGATCTAGATTGATGGTTTATGAATGTGTTACTAATTATGTGATGTACAGGAGGCAGAATTGTTGGTGAATGTTAAAGATCATATTCTAGTTCCTGAACACCAAGTGCTTACAGCTGAAGAAAAGAAGACTTTGCTGGCCAGATACACAGTCAAGGAAACACAGGTGCCTTTCTCATCATTTCTGAATTACTATCATCTAATAAAATGTTTTATACTATTATTACAGGAGTTGGTTTCCGGTAAGAACACCCTTGGATCAAACCTAATTGAACATCAATTGAAAATACCCTTTTAAGCTAATTCTAACCATTAGATAGACACTAATTAAAAGTGATCAAGGGCCCAAATCTCTTCTTACACTCTCACACCTTAACTTCAATTCTCACTTTAACTCCTATTCTCACACGATTATTCTAATATCTAAAATATTTCCCAATATTGACTAGAGGAATCCCTGTTATCAATATTGATTCATAATGAGGAATAAGAGATTCTCCATTTTGGAATTCGTAATCTAATTTTTGGCTCCAGCAGATTCTAAGCATGGAGAACTCTCTGAATATTAAATATTTAAGAGAGAGAGACCAATATTTAGAGATAGCGGTCCTAGACTAAATAGCGGTACCTCAAATAGCGGCCGCTATGTATAGACCAAATAGCGGTCCGCTATTACCGCTTTTTTTACTGTTTTTATTTGTTGGACTAAATTTTAAACAATATTTTTGGGCTTTTGTGTGGGCTATTGAAGATCAAGCCTACAAACAAAAAGGAAACAAATTAAAGAGTAAACTACTATTTCATCCTAGTGGTTTGTTGTTTATAACCATTTTCATTCCTGACTTTAAAAGTTGTTTTTTGTCATTGTGGTTTGCAATTCCTTTCTCTTTTCGTCCCTGAAACTAATATTCTCAGGGACTAAAAGCGAAAGGAGTTGCAAACCACAATGACCAAAAAAGTAAATTTTAATGATCAGGGACGAAAATAGTTATAAACAACAAACCACAAAGACGAAAATAGTAGTTTACTCTAAATTAAATAAACAATTAAACAAAACTACAAAAGAAACAATTAAATTAGGTCAAACTTTATCAATTCCAATTAAATTAGTTGTTTATTTGCTTATATAAATCAGACATACAATATTTTTAAGTTATATATATTTTTTTATTTATTTTATGAACATATGTTTTTAGCGCTATGTCACCGCGATAACCATTATTTCAAATCAAGGTCCTGACCGCTATTTTCTCAATCAACCGCATTAACTGCTTAGATCATTAGAGCACCTCCGAAAGCTAGATTATAATTTTTCTAAACTAAAATAATAAAAGTCAAAAATATTTAAAAATTTACATTCAATTCCAACTACTCTGCCTTAACAATTTTATAATTAACTATATTATTAAAATGTTCAATACATTTGATAAAATATTATTTCTTTTTCTTAAATATTTAATTTTAATACCTTTTATTGATGATTCTCTTATATAGAGTTTTAGAGATCTAGTAGATTTTCAACTTCTTTTTCTTCTTTTCTCTATTTTAACATATAACTAGTGGTGCAAAAAATTCTTGAATCTCCAAAATCTGTATTTTAGCATAGCTGTTGGAGATAGCTTCATCATTACATAAATGGTTCTTTGGGATATTAAATCTATCAAATATTTTAATAATATAATTAAATCTTGCATTTATTTTCGATAAGATGTGATTGATTCTTTATTTTTCCTGCAAAACATGTTGGATTATGCAAAATATGAGTATTATAGTTATCTGTTTGTATATTTGCAGCTACCTCGAATTCAGGTGTCGGATCCAATTGCACGATACTATGGGCTAAAGCGTGGCCAAGTTATGAAAATTATTCGACCAAGTGAGACGGCGGGGCGTTATGTGACATATCGATATGTTGTTTGAGGAAACACAATAATGGCTTGTATCTATCTATCATCATATGTAAGGAAATCCTAGATTTAGGCTATTCTACAAGTTTAAGATAAGTATGAAGTTTTTGTAGAAAAACTCAAAGAATGTGAGATTTCTGTAAGAACTCTCTAGAATAATAGTTTTTATAAGAATCTTTTGTTAAAAATGCTCTAAGTAGATGTTTTGTTATGGTCCTTAAATTTGTAATAGACGATAGTGTGTGGGGTAAATTAAATAATCTAATATCGTTATTGGTAATTTGTAGTCCAAATTTAATCATTTACTTTTTAAAAAACATTGCATTTTGCTCTTACTTAGAGATGTTTTTTCGTTTAACAAATAAATATGTTCATTAAAATGTGTTAGGGTTAAAGTTCGTATTCCACCAAAAATAGAAACAAACGACATGTGAAATTTTATGGTAGTTCAAAAATTAGTAGATTTGACAATAATCTAACCCAAAAAAAAAAAAGGAAATGACCATAATAGCCAATCTTCCCCCACCAAATTCGCTTTTTGGCCACTTTTTCAATTGAATTACAATTTTAGCCACAATTTACATAAATGTCTTATGTATTTAAGTAAACTCAATTTTCAAATGAAAAAGAACAACAAAAAATACTTTTATACAAATTTGTGTAAGGATCTATATTTGCGTAAATGATTTTTTTTTTCTTTTTAATCCGAAAACAAGCTTTACGCAAATATATTATGCATTTATGTAAACTCATGTTAACATAAGAATTTGGTTCTAACAATGGCTAAAGAGTAAAGAGTGAAGTTAGCTTTGTCAAATGATATCAAGGCTCTTAATGGTTAAGGGACCCAAAATCATTAAGAGAATTTTGGAACTATTAAGAGCCAACTCTTTTTTTTGCCAAACAAAATTTACCTCTTATTGATTCAGATGTTGTTTCTTAATGGAAACAAACAACCCCTGAGCTATTTTGGTCCATTTTCAAAAGATGAAAAAAGAAAAAAAAAGGTTTATGCATCGAATAAACGGCATTCAACAAAGGAGTTGTTCTGAATTCTGATTCCAAGAAATCAAGAATATATAATATGTAAAGTGTAAACTGAATGTAGACTATAGAGGAGCTACATAGGATATGAATCAAAAAAAGCCCAATTGGCCCAATATTCAATATTGAAATCAATTCATCATTTAGGGCTTAGATTCTGGTTTATACGATTTTTCTGCATTCGAACTGAATCATCCATTCAGCTATTACAAGATGAAGCTCAAGCAATTAGAAAGTCTACTTGGTAATCTTCAGCAATTCGACAATCCTAAGGTAGATTCAATTCACATCCATATACTTTACGTCTCTAATTGTTTCTCATCACCTTTTGTTTTTCCTTACTGAATTGCAAAAAATCCAAGGTTAGATTCAGATGTTACATCATGTGTTCGGTTTCTCTATGACTTGCACAGATTGAGCTGGAACAATATCCAACTGGAGCGCACATTGCTTCTCGTATGCTCTACACGGTACTTCTTTCATCTCTCTTCTGTTTTTTTTTCGGATTTTTTTTTGTTGTTTTGGATTTTTTTTTTACTTTGATACTTGTATGTTTGTGTTGAGATAGAATTCTAGGGTTAGAATTGAGATTGAAGGTCATTTTGTTCATATTTGAACCGATTCTGCTTCCGATTCTGTTTAGTAGGAATTCTAGGTTCAGAATCCTTGGTTCGGTTTCCAAAAGGTGTTTGGTACAATGGACAATACGACGTCTATAACCTAAGGGTTTGCAGAATGTTAATTTGATTTTGAAGGAATTGGAATGAAATGTTATAGGTTTGACCACCTGTTTGACAAGCATTGAAATTGAACCTGTTAAAAAAATTGGAATCTATCCGTTTGTTTCACATAATGTAGCTTTGGAATTGGTATCAAATATTGGTAAATGACCAAAATACCCTTTTTTGAAAAATTTGAAACCGAAATCCAACTATTGTGGTTTAGATCGGTGGTGGTCGGCAGTGGTTCAGATTGGTTGGTTGGCGTCGGTGGTCTGGGTAAATCACGTAGGGAAGATGGGAATAATTGTCTTTTTGAGAAAATGGGACAAAATGTAATTGAATTCAATCACAATTCAATTGTGATGGAATGACCAAATCCATGAACGGTGGAATGTGTGGAATTCAGTTCCATTCCATAGGTAAACCAAACGCCTAAATGGAATTTGGTTAATGGAATTGATCATTTCAGTTCTTTCGAATTCCATCAAAATCCTGCGAACCAAACGCCCCCTAATTGTTTAAGTCGCGTTAGAGAAATGGACGTCTCAATAAGAAAAAAGAATCATGGGTTTTGTCAAATTGTGTGCCTAGTTTACTTGATGCGAGTAAACACCTACATTTGACCTACAAATGGAGGAAAGACAAAAGGGGTGTAAACAAATTGGACAAGAAAGTTACACACTTACACTCCAAATTTTGTGGTTTCAACTTTCTAGTGAATGATTTAATACACTTCTAGTTCATTTGGCCAAATCAGAAGCAGAGTTGATCACCTTTTAACTTCATTTTTTATATGAGTCGCTTGAGTTTTTTCATAAAATACCGAGCTACTACATAAAGCTTGATCACGAATGCTTTGATTAGGAATATGTTGGTCTTGAATAATTAACTTAATTCATATTTTGATCATGTAAGGTAGTCTGAATGATGTCCTATAAATGCTGTGTTTTTGGAGAGGGATATGTTGGTAGAATAGTTTGTTTAGAGCTTCAACATATTTTCTAAAATGGAGAAAATGTAGATTTTGGAGTTTTTATTCTATTGTTTTGCTCCAACAGATGCTCTAAAATGGAGAAAGTGGAAGAGTGTGTAAAAATCTACAAATTTGGAGAATCCATAATCAGAATATGAATTAAAATTTAAATTCTGGTAGAGAAGAAATATTCTTTTTGTTTCTACCAATAAACGGTGGAAGTTTGTCAGAACATTAACTGAATTGAATATTTTAATAATATAATTAAGCTGTAATCTCCAAAATAAAGAAACTATTGGAGTTAAATGTACTTTGTTCATAGAGATTTGATTTTTCTCTTCATTTTTGGAGAAATTATGAAGAAACTGTTGGACAAGAGCCATATAATATGGAATAGTGGTAGTGCAATCTTTGTTGATAGAAGTCCTAAGGTGTTGTTTGGTTCGCAGGATGTTTAAAAGTCCACCAGATTCCTAGGAATCTGCGAACCAAACGACACCCGATTGTTATCATTCCCTTCTTCTTAGAGAGAGTGCTTGTTAATTTCTTTGATAGTTTCTTTTTCTCTCCCTATCTAGCTTCGTAAAAATAAGTGCTTTTTTTGTTCGCTTTTACTATACTAGGCAGAGAACTCGTTTGGCGATGTGAGCAACAAAGTAGTAGCAGATTTCGGATGTGGGTGTGGCACATTAGGTCTTGCTGCTACTCTCCTTGATGCAGAGTGAGATTTTTTTTTAATTTCCCTTCGTCTTTTTTACCATGTTTTTTATGTATCTGTGATTTGACTCTAAGTTGGTGTTTAATAGACATGTGATTGGCCTAGATGTTGATGATGAGTCTCTTGAAATCGCGTCAATTAATGCTGAGGATCTTGAGGTAATTCCTCTTTTTCTAGTTATAGTTCTTTTTTGTTACTAATATGAAGCTTATAGGATGAAAAAAGGTTCACTTTTTTCAAATGCATTATTAGGTTGATACTGATGGTGTTGAAGTATGTGCGAGTAGGATGCTAAACCTGCTAGCGTTTGATTTCACATATATATTTTACTAAAATGTTTGATCGTTTGTCAAATGTCTAAGATACCCTTTTAAAGAAAGACGGATGATCTTTTGGACCCAAACAAAGGTCATCATTTTTGGTAGTGATATTTATGGGCTAACACGTAATTTCACCTTGGAGTCTTTGTTAAAAAATGAATTGTCGATTTTCACGACATTTCAAAAGGAACGCGTTGCAGTTTTCATAGGAGAATGAGAGTAGTTATTGAAGACAGAGAACCAAATACTCCCTCCATCCCAAAATAAGTGTCCACTTCCGAAAGTAAGTGCCTACTTTCCTATTTTACCCTTAATTATGAGATAGAGTAATTCATTACTCCCTCTATTGTTAAGGGTAATATTGTCATTTAGTTAATTAAAAAGTGTAATATTTACACATTTCTAATGTGTGACTTTTTCATCATGGACGTGTATTTTGGGACGGAGTATTCTAGGGTGAATAAATATATACCCTTTATAAGGCAGGGATGGGATATTTTTATAGTACCGAAAAGAGTCTCCAATTGCTTAGAAGTAGATCTAAAGACCAGAATATAGAACTATTTTTTCTAGACTCTAGTATCCTACTTCCAAACTTGATTTTGACATCATCAGAGACCCTTGATCATTTATCATAGAAGATTCTTAGCAGCTAATTTAACTGATAAATTCCTATACTGTGGTGATATATATCAGGTTGAAATGGGCTTAATTCAATGCGAAATCAAGAACTTAAGATTGCAAGGTCTCTCTCTTCTCTCTCTCCCCCCCAAACCATCTTAGCACCCTTTCTTAAATTCCATTTTTATCGTATGCGATGCCATGTTTGGAATTTTGTGATCTTAGGGGGTGTTTCAGCGTTTGGCTCAGGCTAGGGAATGGAAATGAAAATGAAACTCCCTAGTTTAACCTGGAATGAAAATTTAGGCTTATGGGGGAATGGACTCGTTATATTATATAAAACCAAACAATTTCTTTTATTTTCATTCCCATTAATTACTGCTTAATACCTCCAACCAAACACCCCCTTACTGTCACTTTTTTGCATTTTAATGACTATTAGATTATCATCTTTGTGCTACTGCATTGGTGATTCATTTATCTACAAAGACCATGCACAATTGCACACACTCAAGACTGATATAATACTCCTCCGTCCCAAAATAAACATCCACAATGAAAAAGACACAATTGTAGAAATGTGTAATTATTACACTTTTTAATTAACTAAATAACAATTTTACCCTTAATAATATAGGGAGTAATGAATTTCACCATCTCATTATTAAGGGTAAAATTGGAGATTAGGCACCTACTTTTGGGATGGATGGAGTAATCCGCATTAATATGTTCGTTTGCTTGGTCAAATGCCGGACCTAGGATGATTGTTTAGGAGAATCATGATTTAATAAAAAAATTACTACAAAAGATGACAAATGGGTGCTTCATCTTCTAATCATGTATTAGTGAAATTAATGATTCTAAAAGACAACAAGATCAGGTAAGTGCTATAAATTTAATACTACTAGAAGTTTACAAACCCACATAAAAGTACAAGTGGTGTTGAATGTTTAGAAAATGTGAAAAGAATGAGATCCTTTTAGCTGATTATATATATAGGGTCATATATATCATAAATAAAGACTGAACCCACAAAATGGAGAATAAAGAATGAAGATAATGCAAAAGGATGGAATGTAACTAATTTGGCAATTGTATCTTTACTGGAACTTAATTACTAATATTGGTTTTTATTTTTGAAGGCCAAATTGTTGATACTGTTGTAATGAACCCTCCATTTGGAACGCGGAAAAAAGGAGCTGACATGGAGTTTCTGTCCATCGCATTGAAGGTAAACCGATGGCATCAATCGTACTTAAACTTCTCAAGTGTTATTCTATCCCTATGTTTAAGTGACGTAATGCACACAAACTTATCAGGTTGCTTCTCAAGCTGTTTATTCGTTGCACAAGACAACAACAAGAGAAGTAAGTCCCCCATTTGCTTTCAATTCATGATTGCAAAGTATACTTGCCACATAAAAGTTACGACATTTGACCGACCACTTGGTTTAGACTAAGTTGTTCAACCATTAACCATAACTTTTATTCATTGTTCGATAATGACAAAATAGACGAATCTTGTGGCCAAAATCAATATTATCATTTCTTCGTAATGACTAGGGGAGTAAACACATAGATTAAGAAGTTCACAAAAACTGAATTGATCCATTTTCATAGGGCCTCTTAAAACAAAATTTGTTTTAGTGTGTTCATGATACATAGGGTGTGGAAACTATGAACATATCTGCTCCGTAAGGTAGCATTTGGTACATAGACAGGATTGGACAGGACTGGACAACAGGGCAGTACTTGACAAGACAAGTTTTGTCTGTTTGGTGTTTGGTACGATTAGAACTGGACAGGACATGACTGGACGAGATGCTCCGTGCTCTTAGAAAAAGTTGTTTTAGGGTGTGTTTGGTACACATACAGGGCTGGATAGGACTAGACGGGAGAGGGAGGGAGGGGAAAATAATTGTGCAAGGTTTTAGGGTTATAATTTGACATGGGTATTAGGTAGTTTAATAACTTACCAATCTCGTCACAAACCATTGATAACTTTTCCACCTATTTGGTGGACAAAAAAAACAAAGAGCATTTTTACCCCACTCACTCCTGTATCTTTCGTGTCTAAATGTTGCATCAAACATGAGACAAGTTTTTGTTCCGTCTTGCCCCATCCTGTCCCGCATACCAAAAGTTGACATTTTTGGAGGAGAGGATGATTTGATCAAATACCTGATTTCTCTTTTATAATTGAATCTTTTTCCTGCTGCGATTTTTTTAGCATATCAAAAGAGCAGCATTGCGAGATTACAATGCTAGCAGCGCGGAGGTTTTATGTGAGGTGCATCAAATTCACTCTTATCTTTATCTTATAACTCTTCTGATAGGTCATGTTTGGCAATCATAAACTAGCTTAATTTTTTCGAGTTTAATGAAAAAACCTCTTTTGGTTAGCCATAAGTTAGTTGATAAGCTAGCTTTTTGAAAAGCTACTTCAAGTAATGTTTCAATATGCTCTAGGATTTTTTTCCATTTTTTTCCAATTATTCCCTTATATTTTTCCAATTAATGTTTCACTATGTTCTTATGTCATTTTACATTGTCATCTAGCTTATAAGCTAGTTTTTACCAAACGTGATAGTTTATAGCTTATCATTTAACAGTTAGTTTATCTGCTAACTATTACTTTTTTTGGCTAACAACTACTTTATTGGTCTACAACTAGGTTATCAGCTATTTTGCCAAACATAGCCTTAGTTTTTTTTATTACCTTGTTCAACTATATATGTCTCTTAACCTAGCTCACAAATTTCCCAGCTTCGATATGATCTGCCAAAACAATACAAATTCCACAAGAAAAAAGACGTTGATATCGCTGTGGACTTGTGGCGGTTCGTTCCTAAACCAAAACACGAATCTTCTTCATGACGAAAAATCTTGCATTCGACAACTCAAAATCGCTTATAAAAGTTCTTGACTTGAAGAGTTGATCTCTGTAATCTTTGATGTTCTTGCTAACATTAATTAAGTACAGTAAAAAAGCAGAAATTGAAGTTCTCATCATGATATAGTTTTACACCATTTGAGTGTTACAGTTTTGGAGTAGTTTGCTTGGATGCTGAATTCTTTGGGTTTACTTCACATTTTTCATATTATAATCAATTTCTCTCTGTAATTTGATCCTCTGTCCCAAAATAAATGTGACAATGTAAATGATGTAGTTTTAGGAATGTGTAATTATTACACTTTTTAAATAACTAATACTTTTACTCTTAATATTAGAGATAAAGGTGACGTTTGTTTTTTAAGAGGTCTAAAGTCTGAAGTCTTATTTTAGTTATGATTAATAAGAGGTGGTGTGTAAAAACGTCTGAACGATTCAGACTTAAAAGTTATTAAGAGGTTTTTAAAAAAAAACAAACAACCCCAAACTTTCTATATCTCATAATAAGTGGAATGGAAAACGGAAACTTGCATTTTGAAAGTTTCTTAAAAAAAGAGTAAATTACGTTATTCGTCCTTATGGTTTGTTAAAAATTAAGACGTTTTATCATTGTGATTTTGGAGAATTTGACTTTTATCATTATGTAGAATTTGACTTTTAATTCTCCATTTTGGAAAAACTTTGAAGATGATGTTGGAGATGCTCTTATATAAGTTAGTTTATTTTTACCAAATATTGCCATAATTGAATTTTTGTAATAATAATTTTTGTTAATACGGAATTACACTGGAAACAAATGTCTGTGTGTACCCGGAACATGTACGGTCTAAAGTAACAAAAAAATCCTAGCGTTTGATTCTACATCGCTAAAATCTCAACGGTTTAAAACGAATGAGACCTCTCATTACACCGTGGACGCGAAAACACTAGATCATTCCTCCTGCTTGGAGTTCAAGGAACGAAAACGGAACTAATTCCAAGTTTCGAACCTGTTGGAAAGTTTATGTTCACGAATCTGAAGAATTTTTCCTGTAATATGCTCGACTGATTGATTGATTCTGTAAATCTGTGTGAAACAATGAAGATGATGATGTTAAGGAGCGGTTTACCGGCGGCGAGAAGATTGATTTTTTCACGTTTCTTCTCATTATCGTCGGACAAAATTGATGCGATGCGTTCTGGTGGCGTTGCCGGTGATTTAGCGGCGGAGGATCTGTTGTTGGACGTGGAATCTGCTCCGGCGACCGCTGTAAAGTCTAATATGATACCTACGCTTCTACAGCCGCGCGTCGTGGTATACGACGGTGTATGTCATCTCTGTCACCGCGGTATGGTTTCGATTCCTTTGTATTGTTGATGAAATATGCTTTGTAGTTTGTGATTTGTGATTTGGCGGTTGAAATTGTGTGATCTTGTTTTAATCCATAAAACCTTTGGAAAGGCTAGGCTCGTTGTATCTTTGTATCGTCGTAATTTGCTCTTGAGCTGTTCGTGCATTTGATCAAGTGATGCTTAAATTTAGGGTTTAATTGACGATTTAGTGATCGCGATTCCAGTTTACTTAGCCTGTCTATTTTTTGTTCCTCTGATTATGCTTTTGAAAGCTGGATAGGATTACCTGCCGGTGAAAAAACTGGATTCCAACATTTTGCAGGCAGGCAATTACAAATTGACGGCTGAAATGGATGTTTATGATTTCTTTCCGGAGAAATAATTTCTGATTTCAGCATTTTCCATCCAGAAATTACTCATTGACTGCTAACAGTGAGATGTGTTTTGTACCACTACAAGCCTGAATAACCTCTATGTGAAATAAAACCTTAGTGAAAAGAGATCCGTAGCCTATTAGTAGGGTATAGGGAACTAGAAGAAGACGCAATTCATGCTCACAATCCATGTCACACAGGATCTCACATGCTTAGTTACATCCTTCCACATTAAAATTTACCGGTTTACCCCTTTACAAGAGATTTTGGATGAATATTAATTTGTTTCAGTGTTTCTGTAGGGGTGAAAGTTGTTATTAAAGCAGACAAAGATAGGAGAATCAAGTTCTGTTGCCTACAATCTAAGGCCGCAGAACCATACATGAGAATTTGTGGTGTTGATCGTGAGGATGTTCTTCGTCGTTTCTTGTTCATTGAAGGACCAGAGGCATACCACCAAGGATCCACTGGTTAGAACTCTTCTTTTTATACTAATGTTCTTGTTTATTTATATGTTCAACTTCTTCCACCATTAAAGAGGCTGATGAAGCCACCTAAAAGACATATAAATCCTCTCATCAGAAGGCATACCTGGTTCACGGGATTGCTTCAAAATTAAGACACTTTTAGTTGTAACTATTACAATTTGGCTTTATTAAAAAAAAAAAACTTGTAGTTGCAGAAATTCCCCAAAAAAAACTATGCGGAGAACTTGAACATTTGTCTCAATTTCTGCCATTCAGTGTTTTTCTGAAAGCTAAACCAATTACCAATTTACCATGGTTAGAAGTGTTCATGTTTTCCAAGTATAATGTATTTTTTGTTATCATTTTTTGGGATTTATGCGGCTACAATGTTTTTAACCCAAGCCAAGGACAATGATTACAAATGTTGTTGTCCTCTATTATTTAAGGTGCCTGTTGTAAATGAATGAGTGGCTTGGGTAATGCCATTTGATGATGGATCTAGAGTTTGTTTGGGCACATACCAACCGACGATATAGACTGAAATGTAGCTTTAAGAAGGGGATTAGGTTAAGAACGATGTTTTGATTGTGAAGAGTGAACATAATATGACTGCTATTTGTACTTCCATGTCATGAAAATTGCAACTTCATTTTTGGGATTTCTTTATTAATGTGTTCCCAATATTCATTTACTTCGTCTTTGCTTGAGGTTATTTTAGATATTTTACTTGATTGGCTTCCTGACACTCACAAATATGATAAGTCAGTCATTTTGCTTAAACTATATGCCAAGTTATTCATCGACAGTGGGGATGTGATTCAACAATAATAGTTTTGGGGAGCTACATCAAGACTTGCAAAACAAACTTTATACTCAGTGAAAAGTTTTGGATAATTTATATATGTGCAACTGTGCTGGGACAACCTATTTCTAAGATGGTAAAATCTTTAGACTTTAGCTCCTATTAAAAATACTTTTGCAGATTTAAAATCAAGTATGAGACAGGAATAAAGAACACATGGAATGGAGTGATTGATTTGTGAACCATAATGCTTTGGGTCTATTTAGTAATTGTTGACCGGCTCTTACCCTGTAAGAGGTGAGGTTGTTGACCATACACCTTGACCAATAAATGATGCTGACCGAAATGCTGACTTGGTAAAGAAGGAAAGACCCTCTTACTCGGTCATTCATACTGCACTCTTACCCAATTTGTGTTGGTAAATATTCCCTTAGGGCGCGTTTGGTTTGCGGGATTGGAATGGATTTGGAGGGATTTGGATTTCAAATCCATTCCAATCATTTGTTTGGTTTGCAGGAATGGAATTTGTTGACCGGATTTGAAATCCTTTGACCTTTTTAAAATCTTTTACCTAATGGATTTGAAATTCCTTTGCAATAGGTTGGGATTTCAAATCCCCCAAATCCAAATCCTTACTTGAAATCCAATCCATTCCATTCCAATCCCGCAAACCAAACGCGCCCTTAGTTTTTCTTCGACAATTTTAGGTATCAACATTTGGATTCATGTATTTTTGGGTATCAACATTTGGATTCATATATTTTAAGGTATGATATGAACATTTGAATTATTATATTTTTGCAGCTGCACTGAAGGTGCTTTCCTACTTACCATTACCATACTCGGCATTAAGCACTCTCATGATCGTGCCAACTCCTATAAGAGATGCTGCATATGACTACATTGCCAAGCGACGCTATGAATGGTTTGGCAAGGAGACGAATTGCTTGGTGTTGAAAGAGAAGGAATTGCTTGAACGGTTCATCGATAGAGACGAAATGGTTAAGAAGAAATGGTCAGATGAGTAGTTCTGCATCTTTTTCGCCGTAAGTTCTTTCATCCCTTTTACCATATCTCAGCAAGAAGCTTTTAGATTTAAGTTGTAAATAAGTAGTAAGGTTACAGAGGGAGTTAATGAAATAGAAGTCCAAAATGGTTTCTTTAATTCTATCAATTTCTTCTATTATCCCAAAACGTACCTTCTTTTTAGTTAACCATAGGTGTCCGGGCCAGCTTGTACGTACCTTTGACTAATCCCAGGGGTAGGAGGATCCCCAAAAGCCCAAGTCTTATTGTCCAAGCGTACCTTTTTTTCTTGTTAACCATGGGTGTCTGAGTCAGCTTGCGCACATCTCAAGTGGCCTTGCAGAACGCGAACCGGTGACCTCTGAGGAGGCCCCCAAAGGCTCGAGTCTTATTGCCCAAACATACCTTGAGTTCCTGTAACTTGGATTCCAAAGGAATTGTTTGGTAACGTAAATGGGGAAGATTTGAAACTGCGGGCAATGGTTATGAATTGTTCGGTAACATAAACGAGGTTGTGAATTTTGTTTGATTTTAACAAAGGGGGTAGGCCAAATGTACGCCTATTACTTGCTAATCACACACCTATTTACTAATTTTCTTCTCGTATATATCAACATCAAAACTTTCCTTTTTTATATTTTCAATGTATGATTTGACCTGATTTTGATATAAATAGGGTGTGTGTATAGCAACGTCCTTTTAACAAAATTTTGCCAATAGTATCACCTATGACCTATATAAGATTCAAACAAAATGATGGCGTTTTGAAGGAACCGTATCTACAAGTCATTGTGGTAGCTAGGTGTTAATGAGCGGAGTCGAGTAGTAGGTTATTCGAGTTTGGCTTGGAAAAATAATATCAGGCTCGAGCTCGAATAACATTTTCAGTGTAAGGCTCAAACTTGAGCTCGATGCTCGTTTATGGGCTCGAACTCACGATCGAAACTCATTTATAGGCGTGATGGTGATAAATTCTATGTTTTTATTGTATGATTTATGAACATACAAGCATTTTTGGCTCGAAAAAGTGTATGATCGAATAGCTCAACTGGATTCGAAAGTTTTTAATCATGTTCTCAAACAAGCCGAGTTGAACATTGGTATTATGAAGCTTGTCTCGTTAAGTTAAACGAGTTTTATTTTGTGTTCGAGATCAACTTGAGCTCGAGAATTATTAAACTCGAATAGCTCGTTAAAAGCTCGACTCTTTTACATATCTGGTAGCCACATCTATATTACTCCCTTGAAGTTTTTAAACTTTTCTTTAACAAAATAATAGAAAAGAAGGCATGCTAAAGAGTTTACAATTTGAACACCAGAAGCATCAAGAAAATATTATTTAAAATGGTAACTTAACAAAAGAATGAAAGATTCAAATTTTTATTTGCAATAAAAAAAATTACATGCTGAAAATATATCGAGCTTTTGCGGTTGATTCTATCAACTTCATATCACTTAAAACTAATAAATTGAATCAAAGATCAATTTATCAAAAAAAATGATGAAGTTAACTGTTGATGTCCGGACCAGCTTGCGGACACCTCAACTAATTCCAAGAATTCTGGAGGACTACGGGGCCGTTTACAAAATGCTTACCCGTTAAGTGCTTACCGGGGAATTTACCATAGCGGATGAACATGATAAGAGGATAGGATCTTACCCGGTAAGAACGAGGATAAGGATGAAGAGTCTTACCCGGTAAGAGGGAGTGACAACTCTTACCCGGGTAAGCGCTTACCGGGTAAATTGTTGTATAAAATATCATCGCGATGATTAAAATCTTACCTGGTAAAACAAGTTAGTGTGTCGAGTTTTATTGGTAAGCGCTTACCGGGTAAGCATTTAGGTAAACAGCCCCTAAGTCAATCCTCATTCTCTCGTCTATGAAAAGGGACCTAAAGGGTGGACTTCTCGGATTCAATATTGTACTAAAATTAACAAATTTGAGATAATAAAGTGCTTTCCATCTATTATTATTTGAAGATGGTTCATAAAATGTTCTCATAACTTATACAAGGCAAGACAGAACAAAAGGGTGTATTTCAGTATATACTTTTAAATGAGTCATTTTTTTCTTCTTAAGCCGAAAAGGTAATATATTTAGTTAAAATCTCATTTAAAGTTATATACCTTATAGGCACGGCAGAGGATTAAATTATAACATATTGAGTAAAATTGATAGTTAATGATGTAGAGTTTAGAAACATTAAAACTGATTTAGATTTTCTTTTTTATTTTAACCCTTTTTAACTTGTTACAAATTGCTTTGTTGGGTTAAAAATATAGTTAACAAATTTTTAAAAGTTTCAATAATTTGTTTTTTTCAAAAAAAAAATGTTCAGATCCTTAATCGTTCAAATGAAAAAACTTAATGCAAAAAAAAAAATTAAAACTTAAATCTTTCAAAATGAAAAAATTCAATCACTTTTTATGCACTTTTCCAAATAAAAGCTAAAACATCTTGTAAAACCAAAATCCCAAAGACAAAACAGCAGACAAGTGTTATTTTCATGAATAACTAACAAAATTTACAAAAATGAACTCAAAATAACATAAACCATAACAAAATTTACAGATAAAATGAGTTTTTTTCCCCAGATAAATCTTGTTTTATAAAAGTCCTATTTGAAAAACAGCAACAAAAATGTACAAAACACAATGCATGATGAATACAATGCTATTAGCAGTTTTCACATCATCATCTTCATTATTTTCCATTCAGCATGGTTTCCTCTTGTCAACCTTTACATGAATATTGAACCATTTCTTCTTCTTTGTTCGATGATCCCTTGACGACGCCTTTTGATGCCCGTCTTCTTTCAACTCCTTTCGGTTCTTACTTCTACGACTACTGCTACTACTACTACTACGTTTTGTTGTAGGACTCGTAGTTGTGTACGACGCATGTATCTCGTTTCTTTCTTTAAGAAGCTCATCGATCTACCAAAAAGAGTTGATCATACCTTTTAAAATTTAATAGTGTAAAAAGTCGATGGTTCTAATGCAACCCAAAAATCATGCAACACCCTAGAGTAGAGGGGAGGGGATCCTTTCCGGTGGTGCATTTGGTCCCACAAAAAGAACAGGAAAGGACGAACTGTAACATCCCAGATCAACCGTACCAGATATTGTCCGTTTTATCCACATACCTGGACTCATGGTTTTAGAACGCATCTGGTAGATGAGGTATCCAGTCCTTTATAAGGCAACCTTAGTTCCCCTCCCTAACCGATGCGGGATCTTACAATCCACCCCCCTTAGGAGCCCCGTGTCCTCGTTGACACACCAGTCCGGTTCCCGGCTATGATACCATTTGTAACATCCGGGTCAACCGTACCAGATACTGTCCGTTTTATCCACATACCTGGACTCACGGTTTTAAAACGCGTCTAGTAAAGGAGGTATCCAGCCCTTTACAAGGCAACCTTAGTTCCCCTCCCCAACCGATGTGGGGGATCTTACACGGATGATGGACGAGAGTGAGGTAGCTTGGTGAAAATCATGCAAGGTTTCAGACTTTTAATTTGACATGGATAATTTAGTAATAACATTTCCAATGGGAGGTTTTTATAAGCAAAAATTGTAATTCTTATAAGTCACTACCATTGGAGATAGTTCATCGTAAGTCGCTCACGTGTTTTTTGAGTAGTTCTTACCTTGAATTTTGTGTGAAATGATATTTTATTAGTTTTTTATATATTTTTTTTACTTCCATTATAAAAATTGTTGGACTCCACTTCAGCTAGACTTGGACCATTTCTACTAGATAGATGTTGGACCCCATTTTTCCTCAAGGGCTCTATTAGAGAGTGATATGAGGGTTCCAATATTCTCTCATGGTATCAAAGCCAAAGTCCGCCACCCTAGGGACTCGACACTTTGGCTAGCTCCATCTCGACAACCTAAGGAGGGGGCGTGTTGGAGTCCCACATCGGCTAGACTTAGACTATTTCTCATTTTCTCCCGTATATACGTTGGAACCTCCCCTTTCTTCTCATTCTTCGATGGATCTTTTGGAGAGTGATTTGGGGGTTTCCAATATTCTCTCATGGTATCAGAGCCAAGGTCTCTGCTACTTTGGGACTCGACACTTTGGCTAGCCCCCTCTCGACACCCTGGGGGGCATGTTGGAGTCCCACATCGACTAGACTTGCACTGTTTCTCCTGTATATATGGTGTCTTCCCTTTCTCCTCAAAGGCACTTTTGGAGAGTGATATGGGGTTCCACATATTCTCTCAAAAAATACATGGGACCAATAAAAGGGGTTTTTATAAGTAACCACCCACTGTGGAGTTTTATGGAGGTTCTTAATTGGGTGAATTAGCAATGATGTGGCAAGAAAAAGTACAAAAAAATAGTTCTTATAAGTCGCTCAATTGGAGATGCTCTAATTTATCAATTTTGTCACGTCTCCCTAAATTTTGTTCCAAGTATTTTGGTGGTGCAGAAAAAAGACGTTTTTGTCCCACTCGGTCCCAACTTATCCCAGTCTTACCGTCACACCAAACATGGGACGTCACACGTGATACTGGAAACGAGTTTAACTATTGATCACAAGTGTTCGAACAAGAGAAATCTCATGGACCCAAAATGGTAACTTTAAAATGACGAAGGGAAATGATTTTTTTATAACTAAAAACGGTTGTAGAAAAAGAAATGTGTGAATTTTCATGAGATGGAGGGTGTGTCGTATTTAAAAAGTACAAGAGGAAGGAAATATTTTCACTTACCGCTTGCATTTCGTGAGCATATCTGCTAGTCATCTCTGTGAATTGTGCAAGAACCTGTCAACATACAAAACATCGAATACTGGTAAACACAGGAGATTGCGTTTATAGAGGGATGAAACAGATCATGATTAACCACCAACCTGTTTATATTCACTTTCAAACTTGGAGAGTTCCAACCGTTTCGACAAAATCTGAGCTTCAACTGCTCTCAGGCTTTCCTTCTCTTCTACAAAAGAAGCTGTGCAGATAACTTCTATTGTGTAGCTTACACTTTTAAAGAAATTGTCACCTACAAAAGTAACCCACAGTATCAACAAAAACCACTACAATCCCGATGCCCGAAGATACGAGAAACTTCAAATAAATATTTTGAAAACCTGAGAACCAGCTATTTCATGTATTATTCATGATGAATAACCAAATATTCATGAACATGTTATTCATAATAAATATCATGCATTCTCATTTTTATCATGTATATTCATTATGAAAAATATTCACCATGAATATATGTCATGACATTCATCATGAATATTGGTATGGTAGCATTGGTTTTGACCTATAAGATTTCTCTATTTTGCCATTATTATGGGATATATAAGAAAACTGACTAATAGTCAAACATTTTTTTATTGAACTATATAATCAGTAGAAACTAACCATAAACAGCAAATATATGCATGCCAGCTTTAATTTCGTTTATTTCACATGGCTGAAATCCATCGAGTTTTTTGAAGAACGCAGCATCTGGATCCTTCGCAGCTGCCATCTGAAGCCCACTCGACAAGAAAGTAAAAAGAATTAAGATTATGTGAATCAAAGCACCGGTCGAATTGTCACAATTACATAAATCCCTGGCTCAAAATTTACTCACCGAATTAGATGGTCGATCCAATCGATAGACTGGGAAACCAAGAAAATACATTCCAGCAGATGTCACCTTTCCTGTTTTTGCACTATCTTCCTGCAATGGGAATTTATATTATAAATTACAGATTATATAATTAAATGGAACTGATATGGACACAACTCCAGCAATACAATAACTAGTTTTCTTCATCGACATGAAAACTCCACAAACCTCTAACAATTACTTCCTCCGTCCCAAAATAAGTGTCCACGTGTCTAATTTAGTTTGTAAATGACTAGTTTCCCATTCTACCCTTAATTTCTCTCTATTATTAAGGGTAAAATTGTCCTTTAATTAATTAAAAAGTGTAATAATTACACATTCCTAAAACTGTCTTTTTAATTGTAGACACTTATTTTGGGACGGAGAGAGTAATAAATTGGCCCCTAGAAAGAATATGATTTTTGTGAAAATACAGACTTTAAATCTTCTTGCACGTAATTAGTTATAAATGGTTTTTGGGTTTCTACTATTTTAACAGGTAATAATAATTATACCTGCAGGGCAAGATTCAATCCACCATTTTCTTCATGATCAAAATACAAAAGCTGCACAAAGTTGAAGCCTTTTAGGTAAACAAGGGGGAATATAATAGATATGTATAATTCGTATAAAAAGAGAATAGAAGGTGGGGCATGATAGCATTAATGCATTCACCAATCGATGCATATGTGTGAGTTCCAACACAGCCCAAAAACAATCTAAACTAACGAGAACCTTTACTTGTTTCTGCAAATCTTACTTGGATTATCCTTACACAAGACAGTAGACTTTAAAAATGAAATATGAGCATATGGTGCAACGAATGAGATACTTCCGTCTGGTCTGGTATAATAAAACGAGCCTATCTGGCAAAAAAATTAACTTCATATCAATCATGAATGACCATATTGGGAATGACGAATGACCTTCAGAACTTTTGGGAACATGGAATTGTACATATTTTATACACACACACACAAAAAAAAAAAAAAAACTGAGTCTGAGAAGAAATAGACCAGTTACAAACCTTGAACTTGCTCTTGTCTGCTGATTGCACTCGGCAAACTAATCCAGCCTGTGCTTCCTTCTCTGTTATTGTAACAGAATAGAAATGAGCACATTGCTTCTCAACCTGTAAAGAGATGCTAAGATTCCTTATGAACAATCACAAAGTAAATATAACTGGAAAAGAAGAAAGTAGTAGCCTACCTTTCTAACAACAGGTTGCCCTAAAGCAATTGGGTGAATAGTAACTTTGCCATTTAGTGCCTCCTCCAACACAGTGGCAGATACGGTAGTTTTTATGGGCACTCCAAGTTTGCTGGAAAAATAAGCATCGTATATAAACCTCAAGCATAAAATGAATGAACAAAAGAAACAAAACGTTTGATGTCAAAAGACCTGAAAATTGCAGCAAACATGGTATTCATAGCGCCTAAACTTGAAAGATCTAGCTCCAAATCTTGGCCTTCACTTTCAACAGCCTGCACCCATGACTTTTGTGTCAACATAAACCAAATACCCATATCTGTAGATCCTATATAAAAACCAATTGTGGAAATGGACAAGCACAAAAGTATATTCAGATTTATTTCATGATATATGAATTATACTGGAGAATTTGACCTCAAAACCAGCAGTGTCATATTGATGCCGTTTATCTGGATCGGACAATATGTTATAGGAAAAGGTTATCTCGTTAAACATATCAGTTGCTTTAGGGTCATTCGCATTCTTGTCAGGATGGTACCTAGGATACAGTTATCAACATAAATGCATCAGCCTCTGAACTGCCAATAAAAGATCTAGCACATGAATAAAAGATCTAGCACATGAATACCTTTAAAAGGTGATATGTTTGCAACAAAACCAAAAAATTTAATCTACTGAACGTTGACACACATGGAGCATGGCTTAATAAGCTTGTAACTGCAAACTAAGGCAACATCAACCTCAGACTGCTAACTGAATAGAAGTATATATACATCAATTATCTAACTTGTTTGCAAAGCTGTTGTTATCTTGAATTCATAGGCTTTGCAACTTGCAAAACTGAAGTGATATGCGGAAGACTATTATTTAACCAAAATGAGAACGTTGTTAGAGAGGAAGTGATTTTGGGATCCAGAAGATGAAGAAAAAGTTATAGGAGGAGAATCAGTGGTAATAATAGCATTATCATAATGCACTTGGTATCAGTTCTACAATATGTGACAAGCCTTCATCTTGACTGTTTTTCATGAACACATCGGTAAACTCAACGACAACACCCAAAACCACATGATAACACACACAAGGCGATTCATAGCTATACGTTTTGGTCATCAACTTAGATGCATGTTTTAACCCGTTCTGCAAGAACTCTACCCCAAAACACACAGACCCATCGGTGCAAAAAATCCCTCAAATATGCATTTATGCACCTAAGCTAGCAAGTTATGTATGATGTAAAAGAAAATATTAGAACTCAATGTCCAAAATCCTTCTTTCAACCATATGTGTCATCTAAACCACAAATGATTACAGGCAGGGAAGCCTTCCACTGTGTTCGAGGCGTAAATCACTTGGTAACTTCAACAAGCAGCTGTATTCGAGGCGTAAATCACTTGGTAACTTCAACAAGCAGCTCATCTAAAGACCAACCCCCCCCCAAAAAAAAAAATTATTCCTTGGACCAAAATATCACCTGACCAGCTGACCCTTCCTAAAATAGCATTTACTCACAAAACATCAGGTGTTGCAACGATATAAATCGTTTAGGGGGAACTCAGCAAAAATCTACAAGCCTACAATCACTTGGATACCAAATCTACGTTTAATGATTCATAAGAAACTAATAAGAACTGCTACTACAGCCTCAAAACATACGAATAAACCCTACGAAATCAAAAAATCTAGGTTACCAAAGTCATAAAGCAGAATTATCTGTATATCTAGGTATAACATACATAGCTAATTCAACCGAAGAAAAAACTACTTCGAAGTTCGAATCACGTAGAGAAACATATACTTTAACAACTAAAATTTCCACAAAAATCATCAAAAACAAAAAACACAGTAACATAACTTACTTCAAAGCCAATTTACGATAAGCACTTTTGATTTCCTGATCTGTAGAGTTCCGAGAAACACCGAGAACCTCGTATGGATCTCTCAACGACTGCTTTTCCGCATCACTCTTCTCCGATTTCGACTTATTCCCCGGCATTTTCAACGATTTTGAACCACCGACACCTCGGAGTTCAAAAAAACCTAAAAATTGTCCTCCAAAAACACGAAAACAAAGTTTTTGTTGATATGAAGATTGAAAGTGAAGGCGTAATCAATATTTCTACGAATTTTGAAGGCCAGATTCCGTTTGTGACGGAGAAGCAGAAGAAGCTATGAACAGTTGGAAAAACCCTTGCGTCGTAGAGGATCGCAGCTCCGTTTTGGTTTGGTGGCTGGCCTCCCTCTTTGGAGGAGAGATGAAGTGTTGTTAGATAAAAGTTTTGTCATGGAATGGAATGTTACAAAATAGCCCCTTGAGTTTTTGGGATGTTACAAGTATAGTCCTTTTTGTATTTTTTTTAATATGTTGTAAGGTGTTTGTGAAATACTCTAGACCAAAGCCCTTTGGTTATTATATTTGTTCTTTGAAAGAGGTAAATTTATTCGGTACATATGGAAGGGTGTTTTGCATGAATCGATGAAAACTAGGATCATACAGTATACGTGAACAACCAACTCACTACACTTATCAGACATTGGTTTACTAGGGGTGTAAAATAGAACTTTTCGATTGTCAAGGGGGTTGAAGTGACAAAACATATTCAACAAGTGAGAAAATAGAAATAGTAATAGTAATATTATAAAACAATAACCATTGGTATCATATAAACAGTGAGTAGGTCATCATATGGTATCATTATTCAATTGAGATGTTCCATTATCAAAAAATATGCCATAATATCTATGTCTCTGTATTTATTATATTCTTTTTATTATCCATAAAATACATAGATGTTATTATAATATTATTAAATACATAGATGTTATTATAATATTATTTTGTAATATAGATTTAAACATTTTTTTTATAAATTAACTATTTGTATTTTCATAAGAGTGAATTGTGGATTTGGTCCTTCTGGTTTAGTGATTTCTTTGACTATGGTCCTCATTTTATGTTTATTGTGGATTTGATTCTTGTGGTATTCAATATATTTTGGTCATGGTCCTTCTGACTAACACTTCCATTAACTTTGTTAAATCAAGAACTATTTTAGTCATTTTGCCTATTTTTTGTCCTTTTTTTATAAGAAAAATATAAACAATATTTTATACACACAAACACACATGCATACACACATGTATATATATATATATATAACGATATTAAAATAAATAAAATAAGACATTATTGTATGATTTAATTGTTTAATTTTTTTTTAAATTAATTATATTAAATACGATTTAATTTTATTATTTTATTGTAATTGTGAAAAAAGATATAGTTTTATTGTTTTAATGTAATTAAAATTTCAATTTAAACAAATCAGATTATAAAACTGTATCTTATTTATTTAGATCGAATAAAATAAAATATGGTTTTATGATTTGATTTATTGAATTAAAATTTTAATTAAGTTAGAGACGATTTAATTATATTGTTCTTTTACTATCATTGCAACAAACAAGCTTATTGTTGATATTTTAACACCAAAAATCATTGAAAACCGTTGAGAAATGAACTATAATTTTATCATCTTAAAATTAGAAGTTCCAATTTTCATATTGTTTTTCAGTCAAAAACTCAAAATCAATTTTCATATTGTTTTTAGTATGATAAAATTAAAGTTCATTTCTCAACGGGTTTTAATGATTTTTGTGTGTTAAAATATCAACAATAAGTTTGTTTGTTGCAATGATAATAAAAGAACAATATAATTAAATCGTCTTTAACTTAATTAAAATTTTAATTCAATAAATCAAATCATAAAACCATATTTTATTTTATTCGCTCTAAATAAAATAAGATATAGTTTTATGATCTGATTTGTTTAAATTGAAATTTTAATTACATTAAAACAATAAAACTATATATATTTTTCCACAATTACAATAAAATAATAAAATTAAATCGTATTTAATATAATTAATTTAAAAAAAAATTAAACAATTAAATCATACAATAATGTCTTATTTTATTTATTTTAATATCGTTATATATATACATGTGTGTGCATGTGTGTATAAAAATATTGTTTATATTTTTTTTATCAAAAAAGGACAAAAAATAGGCAAAATGACTAAAATAGTCCTTGATTTAACAAAGTTAATGGAAGTGTTAGTCAGAAGAACCATGACCAAAATAAATTGAATACCACAAGGACCAAATTCACAATAAACATAGAATGAGGACCATGGTCAAAGAAATCACTAAACCATAGGGACCAAATTCACAATTCACTCTTTTCATAATTACATGATTCTTTTATTATTTAATATTAATTACTAATGATGGTTAAATGATTATATCATTTGAAGTCATAAAGGGAGTGCTAATAGCACCATTGAATATGTCAAAATCAGGTCAATTCGTACATTGGGAATGTAATTCATACATTAGGAATGTAAAAAGCAGTTTTTGATATTGATGTATGTGAGGAGAAAAGTAATCATAAGAGTGTATTTAGCAAAGTCAAATGTGCAATTAGTCTCCCCGTTATAAACTCTTGTCTAATTAAAATTTAATAAAATATGATGTAATTAACTTTAATATAAAGTCATAAATGTATGATACTTCATATTTACTTTAAATTGAAAATGTAAAAAGTAATGTCACTGCTTTATCTATTTTGTTTTTCTTATTTAATATATATATATATATATAATAGTTTATTATTTAGTTATCTCAAAATAGATAAATAAAATTCGCTTTTTTCGATAGTATTTTAATCTAGATCTATTTTATTAATTGGTATAAAATATTACAAATATTGTTTTCATCTATAATATTAATTTATCGTTTTATGATAAATGAAAATTTATCTAATTTGAATGTTTGTGACATTGAATTTTGAACTTATGCCCTTATTTAGGGGCAATGGCATAAATATCACTTTTTTTTAAAAAATTGACAAAATAGCACATTTTCAGAGAAATTGTACAAATAACACCCTATTACGTCGGATCCATTACGCCTCCTCCCGGCGTAAATTGTTCATGGGTCCCACAACTGACAAACCAATAAACAAATGTCACGTGTCATTCATGTCCCCCATTTTTCAGACAACTATTCCTAGTGGGCCCGGCGTAACCCCCCCCCCCCACCCGGCGTAAAACCACCACACCCTCACCCCCACCCGGCGTAAAACCACCCTCCCCCCTTGAGTTGACATAATATTCCAATCATTTGCTGACATCAGCCCTAAAGGTTTTTTTTTAAATGTTTTGTATCATTTTTTATGTTTTGTATTATTTAAAAAAAATTGTAATGTATTTTTTTTATGTTTTGTATTAATTATAAAAAAAATTGAAGTGTATTTTTTTATGTTTTGTATTAAATAAAACCCGTTTTTTTATTCAATACCCGGTTTATGTTATTTTACCTTCATAAAGGTAAAATAACAAAAACCGGGTATTGAGTAAAAAAAATCGGGTCTAAAGTTGATCAAAATATATCTGATTATTGTCATTGTGTTGTCAAATCAATATATATCTTGGGAAGGTAAATTTTTTTTTAGAAAGGGAGGAAGATTTTTTGGTCAAAATTTATCTGATATTTATTTTCAGTGTTTAAAAATTAGGAAGATTTTTTGAAATAAATTGGTATCTATGTCACAATGAAGGTAAAATAACAAAAACCGGGTATTGAGTAAAAAAACGGGTTTTATTTAATACAAAACATAAAAAAAATACACTTCAATTTTTTTATAATTAATACAAAACATAAAAATAAAAAAAATACACTACAATTTTTTTTAAATAATACAAAACATAAAAAATGATACAAAACATTTAAAAAAACCCTTTATGGCTGATGTCAGCAAATGATTGGAATATTATGTCAACTTAGGGGGGAGGGGGTTTTACGTCGGGTGAGGGTGGGGTGGTTTTACGTCGGGTGGGGGTGGGGTGGGGGGGTTTTACGCCGGGCCCACTAGGAATAGTTGTCTGAAAAAAAGAGGACATGAATGACACGTGACATTTGTTTATTGGTTTGTCAATTGTGAGCCCATGAACAATTTACGCCGGAAGGAGGCGTAATGGATCCGACGTAATAGGGTGTTATTTATGCAATTTCTCTGAAAAGGTGTTATTTTGTCAAATTTAAAAAAAAATGTTATTTATGACATTGCCCCCCTTATTTAACCAAAATTTAGTTACTACATTTATCGAGAACGTTTTTTTTTTCAAGGACATTTAAAGAGCACTTAATATACATATCAAATCAAATATTGTACTCATTTTTTTCAATAATTGAAATATAAATTGTTTTTCAAACGTAAATAATCAGCAATTATTATTGAAATAATATTCAGCAAGTATTTTAAAATACACGTATAGTTGTATCATATGAATCATTTGTACTTTAATAATTATTTTTCAGTGTTTGTGGCACAATTTTGACATCAACTTTGAAATTTCTCCAAAAAAAATAAAAATTGCAATTACTTCAAAAGGCAAATTGCATGAAAATATAACGTACTTTAGTTTGATTCATATTTTAGGTAACATACTTGCAAAACTTTTATTTTGGTACCCAAAATGTAATATCTCAATCATTTAAGTACCCGGGTAACCTGTTTAGTCATTAACAGGTTGCAATGTTGGCATGGTAAATTATGTGACATACAACTCATTTTTATTTTGCTGATGTGGCTAATGATATGATTTTTTTTATAAAATAATTTTAAACTCAAGGGTATTTTCGTCTTTTAACTAATTTATTCCATCTCAGTGATTTCTTTTATTTATTTTTTGAATACTCATCTTTTTTCATAAGAAGAACGAAGAACACCAACAAAACTCATGACAATAACATCCCAAAAGCTAAATCAAAACAAAAATAAGCAAAAAGTTAGTGATACATATCCTAAATCAAACTCAAAATCTAGATCAAAACCCAAATCAAGCTCGGATCTAAATCAAATCTCAAATCAAACTAAATCCTAAATCAACCTCGTATCTAAATCTAATCCCAATAGAAACCCTAGTTACATATAGGGGTGTAAACGACTCAAGTCGAGTCGAGTAGTAGGTTAATTGAGTCGGGCACAAAAAATTAATACTAGGCTCGAGCTCGACTCGAGCTCGATTAACTTTTCAATGTAGGGCTCGAGCTCGAGCTCGAATATTTTTTGAGTTATCGAGCGCGATGCTCGTTTGTGGGTTCAAGTTCGCGATCGATTAACTCGTTTATCGGCTTGAGCTCGATAATTTTTAAATTTTTATTGTATGCTTAATAAATATATGAACATGTTTGGCTCAAAAAAGGGTATGCACGAATGGCTCGATTCAGCTCGACTAGACTCGAAAAGTTGAATCGAGTTTTCCAACGAGCCGAGTCAAACATTGGTGTTATAAAATCTCGGCTCGATAAGTTAAACGAGTTCTATTTTGTGTTCGAGATCGACTCCAGCTCCAGAATAATTAAGCTCGATCTCGAGCTCGAGTAGCTCGAGTAGCTCGTTAAAAGCTCGACTCGCTTACGCCCCTATTTACAGAGACATAACATTGGCTGTGAAAGGTGATATAGAGGCATAATGGATGGTGTTGATCTGCCAAAGAGTCCAGCGGCAGTTCCAACAGGGTTCGCTCGTTAAAAGCTCGACTCGCTTACGCCCCGTATTGGGTTTATTATTTGCGACGGCGAACTCAAATGGAGGGGCTTCTACGTCAATCTATCATGACGAACTAACGGGAGTGCGGGTTCCAACATCGATTTAAGTATGATTCTCGGGAATGGTTCAATATTTATGTTAGATATTTATGGGGGGGATTCCATCATTTATGTTTTGATTTATGGAAGGGATTTCATACATCGAACATAGTTTTTTTTTTTTTTTTTTGGGGGGGGGGGGGGGGGGGGGGGGGTTATCACATGAGGAAACAATGAGGGGTATGCTTATGTTTTTTTTTATTTAGACTTGATTCAAGATTTTTGAGTATGAGTTTAGAGTTTTTTATTTGGTTTTAGGATTTGATTGTTGTTGATGAACTTGACGGTGAGGAAGATGAACATTCAATGAAAAAACAAAAAATTATAAATTATAAACAAAAAAAAAATCCATCTCATTAATCACATCAATAAAATAAAAATGAGTTGTATGCCACATAATTTGCCATGTCACCATTGCAATCTGTTAATGACTAAACAGGTTAGCTACGTAAAATGATTGAGTTATTACATTTTTGGTACCAAAATGAAAGGTTTGAAAGTACGTTATCTAAAATATGAATCAAACTAAAGTACATTACATTTTCATGCAATTTGCCCTACTTCAAAAGATAATTGGAAAAAAAATTGTATTTGTATTGGACAACAAATATAGTTTTTTTATATAAAGTTTAAAGTTAACATTGATGATTATTTAACTACTTATTATTAAATTTCATTATTTTGCTTCACATAAATTGTTTTTTATATTGAAAAATTGTTGAAAATTTGATTTTTACAGTAATTTAGCATTGTCATCAAATCACATATTAAAATAAATAAATGTTATAATTTTTATAGGACCAATTGTTATAAAGCAAGATGCTCAAGTTTCTATACTACTAGAATCGATCCAATCAAGTATACATGATATACCATCTATACGTGAGATCCAACCAAAAAGTATCAGAATATTGTCAAATTAACAATCCATAAGCGTTTGTATCTTAGGGTATATCCTTTTAGGATTGCTACTATAATACCAAGGGACTGAAATAAAGTATTTAGGAACGTTCAAGTTTTTTTAGAACTAAGATGTAATAGATTTTAATATGTGAGGGCTAATTTTTCCATTTCTAAAATATGTTATTTGATTTGGACTTGGATCATAAGATTTTAATATGTGAGGGCTAATTTTGCCATTTTAAAACGTTCTTTGTATCTAATTAGCATCAAGATCCATGAATGACAACCGATTTGGTGCATATAACCGTAAACAAAACTTTTTTTTATAACCGTGGGTATCTTGACCAACTTACACACACCGACTAATCCTCAGACAACCATGAATGACCTGGAGTCGTCGTAGGTAAACCTCCATAGCCAAAATGGGTTTGACAACTTCTGAATTCGACTGGAACCGTAACTGAAACTTGTTACGAGGTTCGACTGCTTTATTGATAATGTTCAACTTCCGTTGACTAAATTAAAATTTGTGACAAAGTTGATTGTCGTTGTTTACATTTAACTGATAAGAAATTGGAAAAAGAAAACATTTTTAGGTTCATCAGATACGATATTTCTATGATTTTTTCAAAAATAAATTGAAAATTTGTACTAACATCATTTAGAATTTCCCCCTTTTTATTTTTATTATAGGAAAAGTAATCTATATCTATATTTATACTATATTATAAAGCACAGATAAAAAACTTTTAAATCCAAATTATTAGGCACAAGGTACCATCATTTTATGCAAGATTTTAAAAATCTCTTAATTTACAAATATTAAAGCACAAGATACATATTACTATTGCAGACTTCTAACATCCACCAATTTGGTATGTGCAGAGTCTTTCTTTTATGTAGACCTTTCCATGTATCACTATTAATTAATATATTATATTACTATAAATTTGTTTTAATTATATTATTAAATATGTAATTGGTTATTTTTTCTATATGTCATTAAAATATATAAGATAATCATTGAATTATAACAAAATACCTAATTTTTTTATATAAAAAATTTATATTATTAAGCCTAAATTAAACAAATTTATATAAAAAACATTATCACTTTCTCAAAATTATCCAAAATCGTACTGTAAATCGACAAAAAAATAAAAAATAAAATGAAACATTAAAATCGTGATGTATCTCGCTGCATTGCGCGATTACACTTCTAGTATTTAAAAGGAGAAGTAAAATGAAAAAAATAAAATAATGAAGTAATTATTACTTAAAAATTAAGCAACATAAAAAGATGTTGATCTGATACCTAATCAAAGATAGAGATGTCCTTCCTTAATTTCCCCTTATTGGATTGATACTTTGTTGACAAAGTCAACATACGATTAACAAAAAGTCAACAGAAATATACTCCAAAAAAATATTATTTTTTGTTTCAACGAAATTCAAGATATTTTACATAATATATCTGTAATAACTAGTCCTACATAGATAGAAAATGTAATTTGTGAGCTTCTTATAAGCCTCAAGTTGTGAGTTACCAATAATTTCCACCATTGTATTAACTTTTTAAGTTGAATTCGAAGTTATTAGGTCAATATGTTGCTTTGAGTTTGGAGTATTACAGATAGTATCAGGGTCAGGAACCGGACTGGTGTGCCAGCGACTCAGCGAGGACGCTATACTCCGAGGGGGGAGGGGATTGTAAAATCCCACATTGGTTGGGGAAAGAAACAAATGTTTCTTTATAAGAGGCTGGATACCTCTTATATCAAACACGTTTTAAAATTATGAGTCCAAGTATAGATAAAACAAACAATATCTGATATGATTGACCGTGATGTTACATGTTGGTTCCTTTAATTTGTTTTAATATAACATAAAAGCAAATTCTCGTAGAAGATGAAAGCAACAAATGACACGTGTCATTAACCGGCAATTGATTAAAAATACATATTATGACTTTAATATATGTTCGACGATAAAAATTTATTTAAAGAGTCTTTATATTTTGTTACAGTCCTAAATCTTATGTCATGATCTGAATATTCCAAAAATAAGTTAGGTCGTGCGTCACTTCTTTTATTAGATTTAATGTAACATGACATAAATGGTAAATTAAATATTATTGTTGGATAATTAAGTGAAAGTTAATTTATAAGTTTGAAAACTGACTTGCTAGTTGTGATTAAAATTCTTATTTATGTACCTTATAGGTATGACTTAATTCTCACGGGGTTCCTATCCATGGATGTCGTCACAATTTACGTTAAATTATTGTTTATTTCACTGCTACAATTGATCTGATTGATCAATGGGTTGCAATTTTTTTTAAAAAGAAGTAGGTTAGGCTTATGACTTAACGAGAATAAGGGTTTATAAACAATAACAATGTCTCAACCTTTAGCAAACAATCATACATTTATTTCATATGAAGCTTTAACTACATAGGTTCTGCACAACTGTTGTTACGATATATCTTTATTGGACATGCCCCAGTTGTCATGCCCTTTTGATTTACTTCTCAAAAGATCGACAAAACTCACCTGACGTGCTCTTGTGACATAAACCTGTCAAAACCGACTTGTTTTGCTCTTACAACACAAGCATAATTATATATCCAGTTGTCTTGCTCTTCCAAGAATCTTTACAAGGCCATCACTGTCTTATGACACCTCATGATCACTGTGCAAGTCAACATCCAACAGGACCAACACATACTAATATGTAAAAATAACTCATTCTTTCCCTTTCAAAATAAACATATTTTTTTTGAAAGGGTGTCCTAGGATATGCTTAGACTAATCCCTTGGCAAATTATGACTGTAAGACATCAATCCTGATTAAATCTCAGTGACCACAATAAACATATTGCATGCTTCATTTTTCATAACATGAACATCTAATAAGCACACTGAAACATTAGTATACAACCTGTAAAATATCACATGAAACTCACTGGGATTATTGGCCTCAAAGCTTCTCCCGTTCAATGAGTTCCCTGTGAATAATTTTAGGACATTATAAGTTCTTTATAAACCTTAAATTGTGAATTACCAATAATTTTCATCGTTGTTTTAAGTTGATTTGGAGGTTATTGAACAGTTTGCTACTATGGGTTTGAGATAGGACAAAATAATACAGACTTACCAGGAATTTTTACAACCACCATGAAGACAGTAGCTTCATTCGATCGATCAAATTGGCTACGGAATTGAAGTCACAAACGGGTAGAGAAGAAGAGACCCAAGTATCTTGAGGATGGATCTAAGATCACAACTTGATTTAGGCATTTTTTGGGCTTGAAAATAGAAGTTGTTAGTGGGCTTAAGCAATAAAAGGCAACAATAATGGGCCACTTGAATTGGGCCATGAGTTGAGGCAGGTTTAGCCTTTAGGAATGTTCTTACTGTCTTACAATATATTTATATATATGTACCTGTTTTTAAATACTCTATTTAATTTTAACAAGTAATTAAACATAATATTGGTATTTTCAGAAATGATATATTTCGTTGCATAAGTTATATGTTGATTGAGATTAGGGGTGAGCAGAACCGACCCGACCCGAAATTAAGCCTAAAACCCGATATCCGAATATCCGAGAACCGAACCCCCCGACCCGTCTAATATATCGGGTAAAGTAGGATCGGGTTGGGTACCCAAAACCCAAACCCGACCCGTCCAAATATCCGAAAAGTAATTTTTAATTTAAAAAAATCAGTTTTATAAATATATAACCTAAACCTAAACACCTAAATCCCCAATTCGTATACAAGATCGACACCCTCACTCCCTTAGGCCTCAACCTCAAGTCGACACCCCCTCAACGTCACCAGCGACCGCCTCCATCCACCGACCCATCGCCCTGCGGTGCTGTTGTGCTCCTCGCTTCCTCCCAGACCTCTGGCCACCGCCCTGCCAGACCTCGCCTCCTCCAACTCATAAATCCCCAACTTGCAAGTTTTCTAGTTTTGATTTCTTATTTTCTACACTCTCTACACTCTTCTCTCTTAGTCTTGAATCTGATTTCTAGTTTTGAACTTTTGATTTTTATTTTGGGGTTTTGGAGTCTTTTGATTTTTACTAAATTTACCTACTGTGTCTCTTGTATTGTTCGTTGTTAATATGTGTTGGACAATAATCTGGATTTACCATTTTATTACCTACTGTGTCTCTTGAATTTTGGTTGAATTTTGGCCCTAACCAGAACCATCCGCCCCACCCCCACCCGAACCCGAATCCCCCAAATTGTAATCGGTTGGATATCGGGGCTTCCCTCTCTACCTGAATATCCGACCGGGTTTGGGTTTTGGGTCCCCGACCCGACCCGACCGATGCATTGAAATACAAATATGAAGGTACATAAATTATGTTTTATCGGGTTGAGAGAATTATTATGTATTAGTTCGATTGAACTTTCATTGATAGAGATTATAGAATTTATGTGAGTAATGTAAATGACGTCAATAGTTACTAATAAATTATAAGACTTGAAAGCAGTTTGAATAAGACTAACTAGTTGTGTGTAGTTATAAATCAAAGACATAATAATGAAAGAAGACCATGATACCCCTACAAAGTGTCGGGTTATTTTTGCAAACCATGAAAACTTGACTAAATTTAAATTTTAATGTAATAAGACTAGTATAACTTGTACAACATAAGCGTAACACTCCTAGCTTAATAATCTATAAATCAACTTAAAACCATTGAAGAAGTTACTGGTAGCTCACAAATATCACTCTGCCTATGTAGGGCATGTTATCACAAACTCCCTCACTTAAACTTCAGACTTATTCGTCAATCCTACCCTGTATCCTTCTTGTTCATCGACAATGTGGAATTTAGGGATGATGTTACAAATACCCCTTAGGGACTCATTGTCCTCAATGAGATATTGCCCTTATCTTGATGGCACAAGTATCAACTTTATACCATTTTGTAATTCCCCAAAGCCAAAGTCAATAACTTATAAATCAATTTGAACCATGGTAGAAGTTAATTGTAGCATACAACGTAATGTTTATAAGGATCTCACTGAACTCACTCTTTATCTTTGTGGTATATGTTGTCACAAACTCTCACATTAAAATTTTATGACGTCGTCGTCAGACTTTCCTAATATCCTCCTTGGATTGATCAATCCAACAAGTTTGCTATGACAATCAACATACATGATAGATTAAAAAGCTAGTAAATGTCTTGAGCTCAATGTAAAAGGTATGATTGGTTGAAGTCTGGTTAACTGAATTCTGAACTGTGATGAAGATTCTCTTCCATCTAGTGCTTATTAGTACTCGATGAGCTACTTGGTGATGGGATGAGGGGTTCACATTAAGGGCAATGGTGAGGTAACAAAGGTATTGTAGCCTGTTGGAGGAGTATGTGATGGTGGGGAAGGGGGACACTGGAGAAGTGGTGTGGTACCAGTGTTACTGATAGAGGGATGTGTTGGTGGGTCTTCTATAACAAGAAATTAACATGTAACATGTTTTTTTATTTATCATTGTTAATTTTAAAATGTAATTGATTTTATGAATACAATCTTTAATATATTTTTATCTCATGTTACAAAATTTGTTACATGTGATTTTTTTTTATAGTCAAAACTAAAACAAAAGTTAATTTTTATCATAATTAAAAAGATAGCTTTTACATGGCCCCTACAAAAATAATTTTGAAATTTGAATCTTATTATGCCATAATTTATATTAATATTGATTTAACAAAAGTCAACATGGTAAAAGAGATAAAACTCAACATTATAATAATTTGATAAACCCAATTAATCTAATTTTTCATATGTGACAAAAAAAACACATTCATTATGTTCACCACATATTCCATGCCAATAATTTTTTTTTTTTTCATACATTCACAATATATTTTTTTACATAAAGAAGATAAAATAAAAATAAAAAAAATACATGTTTGAATTAGGATTGTTACATTCTTTTATTTAATATTTCAATCAGTAGTTTAAAGTCTGGTTGAACAATCTCAATACAAATCTTTTTTTACTAAAAAAATTAATCTAACATTTTTGAAGAGGGGGATATTATTGGCAAGACAATGAATTGGTGATGCAAATTAAAAAATCTTAAACAAGTAATTGACAAAAATTAAGAGACAAAGAGAAAAAGGGTGCATCATTTCAAACAAGAAATACATATTGAGAAAAGCTAAACCTCATCATACCAAAAGGACATGGTTATGTTTATCTCATCATTTCCAAAACTCTCCCCATTTAACTCCATATTCCCAAATTTCTATTTCTATTTTATTTAGGCATTGTTTGACAAAAATAGTTAGCTAATAAGCTATCTTATTTTCTGGGTACATGTTTGTATTACCATAAACTAACTTTTTGATAAGCTATTTGTAGTAGCTTATAAGGAGCTTTTTGTGATTATTCCAATTATGCCCCTCATTAATATTCATAATTATATATTAACTTTTAATTATTAAAAATAATTAATGTCATTTTTGGTAATTTAAATGCTTATAAGTTAGTTTTTGCCAAACATGATTTTTTATCAACTAGTTTATCAGTTACCAGCTAGCTTATCAGCTAGTTTGACAAACATAGCCTAAATCTACTTTATTGATATACAATAAAAGATTGAAAAAATAGATAAATTCATATTGATAGATAACTTTCTTTTGAAATAAATTAACCAAACAGTCGGCTGGTTGAATAAACCTTTAAATCGAACATTAATATTAAGGTAAAAGTTTTTTTTGGAAAGGGTATCCTGGGCCTATGGCCCAGACTAATCCCTGGCTATTAGGGCCTTTGGCCCAGCTGCTAAAGCGTGAAACCCTGAGTTTATCCTCAGTGGCCACAAGTGCTGCGAGTGGGGCTCGAACCCGGGTTGCGCGCTATGAACTTCCCAAGCCTTTACCACCACACCACAACCCTTGTGGTTAATATTAAGGTAAAAGTTATTAGTAGGCCAAAACTAATAGCTTATAAGGAGTTCATAAATAATGTATATTATTTATGTGAGACGTGTTCGATCATGAACTTTTCCATTAAAATTCTTGACGTTATCGTCAAAACCCTAGCTACCCAACATCCTCTTTGTTCATCAACGATGTGTTATTCACCTAAAATGTCACGAACACATCCCTTAGAAACTCATTGTCCTCGACGGGTTTACCCTACCATACCGATGAGACATTAATGATCTACTTTATTACCGTTTTAATCTAAGCCCAAGCAATAGATGGTCGAATAACCTTCAAATTCATACTTAAAACGATGATGAAAATTATTGATAGTCTATAGTTATGGAACTAACAAATTTCACCTTCCAACAAAAACAAAAATAATTGTATAATAATTAAAATAGCAACAATAATTATATTTCTAAGCAAAATGTGACAAAAGTTAATATTTTGAAATAAATTAAAGGAATGTCCTAGTAAATCATTTTTCCCAACCATATATATACTTTGTGTGAATTTTACATGGTTCATTTGTTTTGGTTTTTATGGGCATTTTACTATGTGAAAAATTGTTAATACAAACTAATTTCTCAATCTACCCCTACGCTTACACTATCCAAAATTTTTAATTAATATTTCTACACTCTACAACAAGATAATAAGAAAAAAAATTAAATATTGAGAGTACATTTAATTGAGACGTTCTAAAACCAAAATTTTACTATGTTAGAGACATATAACTTACTCCACGTTTTGTTGTTCTGCCTATCTGAGATAGCTTGAAGCTAAACTTCTAAAAAAACCATAACTTTTTTATACTTAATCTTCTGCCTTATGTTGATTCATCTATCTTATAGACACAAATGCACACACTCTCACTATAATAATTAAAGAAAATAAAAATAAAAATATTTATCATAGCATCAAAGAAAAACAAGAACCAAATCATGCTTACTCAATATGTAGGCTCTTTTACATCATCATTATGTCAAGTGATAATATATTTCCCAATGAAAATAATGGAAAACATGTCGATCCTTTCCCTTTAATTAGTGCTTAATTTGACTTTAAAATTCTTTATTTAATTCAAATTCTATAATAATTAGATTTTTTTTAACTTTCTAGCTTTTTTCTTCATGATTTTAAAAATTCATTCTCTATTTTAGAATTTTCAAACTTATATAATAAAAAGAAAAAAAAAACAATGTAAAAACAACATAGAACTAGAGTTGTAGAGGGAGTACTAATTTACTTGATTTTAGCTGTAATATTTTCATTACCGAGATTTTTTTTGGATGATATTGGGTTTTCAGACTAACTTGTGTGCACGTCGGCTGTTTAATTTAATCATGAGGCCTTGAAAATAATATATGGTAATGGTCTTAAAAATCATCAGTGACATTAAGAGATCATTCAAACTGACGAGCTATGGAAAACCTAGTTTTATTTTACAGTTGAGTTGTCCTTCAAAATTATATAAAGGATTCGGTTATTCTATGGATGATTTTAGCTTTCATATAAAATTATTACTCGTTCAATAACAAAAATCAAAATGCATGCATCCATAACTCTAAGACAAGAAATAATGTCAAAATTCAGGAAAATTAATCACATTAGTAACTTTATCTCTTATCACATTCAAAACACACACACACACACACACAATATGGAAGGTTTACATAAGAAAGTTAAATATCGTGAGAAAGTAAGAAGAAAATATTAAAGGAAATGTTCACATGTGAATCATTGAAAAAATCCTGAAAAAAAAGAAAAAAAAACTATTTGAATATACATATGTGAATCAACATTACAAATTAGACATATATGTTCATATATGCATCTTCAAATGTATTTTTTTTACCAATTATTCACATACGAACTTTTCCTTACTCTCTCGTACTTTTACCTTTGCTCATGATACTTAGATTTGAACTGTCCTATATACAACTTATGAAAAACCAATTTTGTAGTTTGTATTTGATTTGTCCTTTCTATAGATACATACATATATTATATACAAAATTACTAATACATACAAATTTACATAAATATGTAAATATGTATGCCACTAACACGAATGCACACCTATATATATAGAGAGAGAAAAAGAGAGAGGAACATCAAATCAGGATAAGGTCAAAATAAGAGAACAAGAAAACGACTAAATTACATGTGATTTTACATGTAATTATGGAATACGATGAACGAGCAAGCCGGCGACCTGAGGTCGCGGTCAAAGTCAAGTGAATCACGATATGATATTTACACGCTATTTTAATGTAAAATCATGTGATTCGACCATTTCATGTTGTCTTATTTAGTTATTGATTTTCGTACGAACCCAACTCTCTCTATATGTGTGTGTACGCATCAAGATTCAAGAATAAAGGGTTGGTTTTTATCATTAAAGATCAGAAAATTACTTCTTAATTAATATATAACTGTTTGTTGTAACATTCAAAAGAGTATATTGTAATAGACTAATCTGGAAAAAAAAACCAACCATGAACATGGATGCTAATTAGGGTTTTTTTCAATCAAGTTAATTGCTCAGGCTCTACTTGAATATTGGATCAATCGTATAATTATTCAAGAATCCAAAAGTAGATACAAAAACCCTAGTTCAAAACAACATATATGTATATATATATATACATATATGTATAGTAAACAAAGAGATCTAAACAAGTTTGAATCAATGTACATATATGGGTTGTTTCCATGCAATATAAAAACGTACAAATTCATAATGATAATGATGAAAAAACGTTACTTAAATGGTATATATATCTTACATAAATAAAGAAACTTCATACATATCTACCACTTTCTTTGTTTCAACTTTCACAACAGCAACAACAACAAATCATTATGAACACATTTATGAATCATCTTCTTTCAACCCCTTAACGGCTTAACACAGATCTCGAAACAAAAACAAAAATAACACAAATCAAGAACATACACAATATATAGCAAACAATTACATATATAGATGTATATAAGGACATATATATGGTTGTTTGATCTAAGCAAACAATCGGACCAATATGCTTTCATTCCCCATGAGATCGATCAAGATTCAGTTAGAGAGAGAGAGAGAGAGAGAAGAGAGAGAGAAAAGGGTGTTTGAAGAAAGAGTTGACCTTTGACCTAATTAGGGTTTCTTTTCTTCTTCTTCTTCAATGAACCCATATCTTTTTCTTTTTTTCACTTCTCAATCTTCTTCAATTCTTATTCAAATGAAACAGCTATATATGTAGGGCTTCTCTCTAACTCTCTTTAACAATCTTTTCCTTTTGGGTTTTGTGGGTTTGATTGATCTTTGAAGAGAAACTAATGATGAGAGAGAGAGGTAATCAGCAGACATGATCATTGCTGCTAGCTGCTCTTGCACCTGCTGTGGAGAGAGAGAGAGAGAGAGAGAGAGAGAGAGAGAGAGAGAGAGAGAGAGAGAGATTCTCAATTGAGCATAGAATTGAATGATGTACTTAAGGTATAATACTGTAGATAGATAATGAAGAAAGGTTTTTTCTTTTTTAATCTTTTTTTCTTTTTTGCTTGTTGTGTCCCTAGGCACTACAATGGCTGCCCTCATTATGATGAAACCCATGAGAGAAGTAAAAAAACACCCTTTTTTCTACTATTTTTCACTAGAGTTCTTCACTTTAATTAGAAATGGAAAGAGGGTTTGCTTCTTTTAAGGAAAATCACAACATCTTGTATATTTTGGTTGTAAATTATGTTCTAATTAATAAAAGTTTCTCTTTTTAAAAATAGATATAGAATATAGATATAATAGATATCGATTTATCGATTTTAATAAACTTTCTATATGTACTAAATTCCCAATTTTATTTAGTTATATATTTATGTATATAAATAAGAAAAAAATAAAAAACTTCCTCATTTTCTCTTTAGTTTTCATAAATAAAATTATTAATAAATAAAAGTGTTATCATTTAATATTAAAAAATACTCAAAACCTAAAGATAAAATAAAAGGTTTTTTCATTTAATAACAATTTTTATTTAAAAAATAATTCAAAAACATGAAAAAATAGAAAACTATGAATCAATCATTCTCAAGAGGTCACGTCATATCTTCATTGTTTTCCTTTAATATAGATATAGATTAATAAAACAATATAGATTACTATCACTAATTAAAGATCAAACTTTATTGTCAGTTAAGCTAACCCTGCAAGGTCTTAACGGTGGAACATCAATAATTTTGTGATAATGTGTCTAATGTTTATGGAAAATGAGATTTGTGAACTTGTCAACTTATTTAAGTATGTAAGGTGAGGGTTAAGTTGTAAACTTGTAATAAGATTTGTAATAACATGTACTATATAGACAAAAAGTAAGATCTTGTAATATCCGACCAAACCTATATAGATACAAAGACATTGTTTGGCAAACTAGCTTATAAGCTAGCTGGTAGCTGATAAACTACCTTTTCAAAACACTACTATAAGTAGTTTTTCAATAAGCTAGTTTATAAGCTAATTTATGGTCATCCAAACATGTACCAGGAAAAAAAGCTAGCTTAAGCTAACTTTTTTTTGCCAAACATAGCCAAAATAAGATTTGTGAGTTCCTTATACACCCCGATTTTGCCATGCTTTTAAGTTAGTTAAAAAGTTGTAGGTCAGGCCCGAGCCAATCTACCGCTTTAGGTTTTTCTGGTGTAACAAATATTAATATTATAGTCTAGGCTTGTACCATTTATTTTAATTCATTTTTCCCGCAAGTTATTAAAAAAAATTAAGATGGTGTAGGAAAACCTCATCAAGGACGGGGAGTCCTTGAGGGAGTGTTCATAACATTTTAGACGAATACACATCCCAATGAATAAGAAAGATGTTGGACTTATGACGAGAACATCAAGAATTTAAACGAGGAAGTTAATTTGTAACAACTTCTCGCACATTGATGAAAAGGGATGGGGGGAGTCTTCTACTTTGCTTTAAATTGTGTGCATTACAATTGTTTTTAACAAGTTCCAATCGATTTATATACTTAGGGGGTGTTTGGTTCGCAGATTCTGATGGAATTGGATTGTTGAATTCCATTGACCAGATTCCATTATATCGTTTGGTTCATTCTTTTTAAGGAATTGGAATGTTGAATTCCAATGAATTCCACAAATGAAGGAATTCAACATTCCTTGGGGGGGGTATTTCATTGGAATGGAATGTCATATTTTTTTGGACAAAATTGCCCCTCCTCCGCCCACCACCACCTCCGCCCACCACCATCCACCTCCGGCTACCAACACCGGCCACCACCTCCGGCCACCATCGACCACCTCTGGCCACCATTGACCATCACCGACCACCACCACCTCCGGCTACCAACATCGGCCACCACCACCACCACCTATGGCCAACGCCATCGGCCACCACCACCTCCGGCCACCACCGCCACCGGCCACCACTACCGTTCAACATTATTAGCAGACACCAACTCTCTCTCTCCTCTCTCTCTCTCCCTCTCTCCCGTTCTCTCCTCTCTCTCTCCCTCTCTCTCTTTTCTATCTCTCCTCTCTGTCTACTCTCTCTCTCAATCTATCCTCTCTCTCTCCTCTCTCCCTCTCTCTCTCTCTCAATCTCTCCTCTCATATCTCTCTCCTCTCTCTCTCTCTTTCTCAATCTATCCTCTCTCTCCTCTCCTCTCTCTCTCCTCTCTCTCTCTCTCTCCTCTCTCTCTCTCTCATCATCATTCGTGTGCTAAAATAATCAAAGCAATTTTAGTTAAAAATTAAACTATTTAATGACTATTTCATTAAAGTAATTTTTGTTGAAAAAAATTAAAATAAACAAAAAGGGTATTTTGGTCATTTACCAAAATTCCATTCAAATTCTAAAGCTACAATCTGTGAACCAAACAGAAAAATTCCAATTCTGTTAACCAAACAGGTAGTCAAACCTGACAACATTCCATTCCAATTCCTTCAAAGTCAAATTCTTTTGACAGATTCCATTCCATCCAAAAACATTCTGCGAACCAAACGCCCCTAAGAGGTTAACTTTATTAAATTTGGATTTTAATCATTAAAAAAATGTCACATAAAGACTTAATAGAATCGACAGTTTATCTTTTGTGTTTTATTAGAGTTGTTTAATTTTGTCAATAACTTGTTAAGCCGTGTAACTTTCTCCTAACTTATTATAACACCATTTGAAAAAAAAAACACGGTTTTTGTTTTACAAGCATGAAGTTCTATTAGGATATAGGACATGATGACAGTTGGATGTCTTAAAAGACCCATTTTATTGTAGTTGATGTTTAATTTATCCATAATAATAAGAATCAAATAAAACATCTATTAAATTCGTAACTTTTGTTAATAAACATAATATAAATTTTCAACAATCATTTTATTTATTTTATTTTTCGACAAATTGATTAAAAACACCCAAATTATAAGGATTATCACATAATATAATTACTGCTTAATTTCTTTTCCCCCAAAAAAAAGTCAAAAACACCATAATTTTCATTAGTTAAGTTTCAAAATAAAGATTAATTATTAATTACAATTAATCATCACAAAATATAGTACTTAATATTTCTTCAACTCCAAGGTTAAATGACCCTTAGGCTTATTGACACGACAACCATGTTACATTTCTATAATTATGAGAGATCTGGATACAAAGTATATATATATATATTATACAAGATATAATGTTTTGATGATATTTGGATGCATGCAGGGATGTTCCAATTTTTTTGGAGGTCTTGTTACACCTATTTTTTTTTTATTACAATGCAAAATGAGATAACAAAGATACATACATATATATATACACACACAAATTATAGAGGCGATGACGCGGCTTCACTACAAGGAAAAAGGGTTTTAGAGAAGGAAGTTTTAGAGAAGGATTTGAATGTATATCTAAAAGTGACTTTTAGGGAAGAAATTACATGACAAAAACAAAAAGTGTAACAAAATGTAAGATGACTTTTAGAGATGAACCTCGAACTAAATAATACTCTATGGAAATTGTCCCTAAAGCTTTTAGAGACGCTTTTTACATAAAGTGTCACTAAAGGATGAATAAGAGGCTTTAGAAACACTTTTAAAAATGTACCTAAAAGATAAAATATTTTTTTTATTTTTTTAAAATTAAATTAAGAGGAATTAGTTACACTTTTATATATTTTAGAAGCGTATCTAAAGGAATTTTCATTTTTAATAAAATCAAAATTACACAATAAAAATATTACTAGACGAAGAGCCAACGATTCTAGTTTTACGATTTCAGATTTCCCTTCGATTTCTCTTCAAAATTAGGGTGTCAGGGTTCTACAATTTCATGATTTCTCTTTGATATCTCTTGATTTCGATATTTGCTTTCGTTTTTCGATCGACTTCGAGTTCGTTTTGTTATCTTCGATTTAGGGCTTTTGGATTATAGAGTTAGGGTATTTGAATGCGACTTCGTTTTTCCGACCTTATCATCATAATTTTCACTAATTTGTACTGTAAATTCAAAAGCTAGGGTTCTTGACATTTAGGATTTAGGTGCGTGCTTTGGTTTTTGACTTTTTGTGAATACAAATGTGTTTTTTTTAGGGTTTAGGGCTCCGCACTAGTAAAATCGTGGATTTTTTTTGTTTTGTTGTGGCGATGAATCGGAGTTTTCGGGCGCCAGAAAAGGAATGTCGGGACCAGCGGCGGTGAAGCAACGACAACAACAAATGATGGGGAGCTTAAGGAAGTCTGTAATGAAAGAGAAAGAAGAGGAGCTAGGTTTATTTTTGGAAATGAGAAACGAGAAAAAGAGCATACTAATCTTCTTCTTCAGAACACATAAGAGGAGCTCGATTCATCACTTGGTAATTCATTAATTTGATTTTTTTTAAACTTTGGTTATCGATATTTTACAATTATATTCTTCGGTTTTCTAAAGAAGTTTGAGTTTTGTTCTATATATATATATATATGAAGTATCATTTGAAATTTTTTTACACTATACAAGGGATTTATCACAGGAATCAAGTGGGTGGATGCTTGCTTAAGCGGAAATAAGAGTTCATTAAAATTTAAAATATGTAAAGAGTAATTAGTTTAAGATTATGCAAACAAATAAGGATTAAAAATTTGAAACGATTCTTTTTTTAAATGAGTAATTACCTAACAAGGATTGAAAAGATTCCATTTCGGATGCCAAAAATAGCCAAATTGATTCTTGCACTGTGTTCTGTATATCTAAACTTCTTTTGGTATTATATTTTTATTTTGCAGGGTCGATTAAAGGAAGTTTACAGATGTTCAATATGCCTTCAGCAACACCTGCTTGCTAGAAAGACTGGTGTTGAGGAGTTTCTCAACTCTAAAAATGATAAGAATGATTATGATTGGTAATTTGTGTTATATTGTCTCTATTTTGTGATCAACTTGTTATGCGTATTTAGTATTTGGCATTAGCTTTTGGGGTGTTGCTACTGATTATACCGTAAAATGTTATTGTTTTCTTGTATGCACTCTTGGAAGAATATGTGGTCAAGTGAAAGGCTATGGGTTTTCAGAATGAGATATTACCATATTTGATGTGATCCTTTTTACAATAGTATTGCATTTAATAGAAATAGATACATCATACATGTTAAACTTGTGAATAGAAGCTATCCAAGTTGAAAATATTCTTGGTGTAAAACATCTGAAATAATGTGGAGCTAGCCTTCTAGATTTATTTATCGATAAAAAATTTTGAAGGTGGGACAAAGGATACTAATTACTCATTCCTTTATTTTGTAGAGTGGGAGCAGCCGTATACATGAGATGGATCAGTCAACCTTAAGGGGCATCCTTGGTAAGTACTCTCTCATGCTTCCTTCATATGTTCATTTCATCCAGTATTTTAATGGTATTGAGTTGAAACAGGTATTGAGTGATGCGAAATAATGTATGCTTACAATAATTTTTCACATGACACTCTTGCTGCCTGTAACACCCTGAATTTCGTTATTTAATCTTGGTATTCTAGTGTTAACTCTTGTCGTTATCACCGTAATTAGTTTATCGTTCGAATTTATGTTGTTCGGTGAAGTTGGAACCTTCCAGTGAGTTCCGCGACTTGCTCGCGACTTGGAGTCGCGACATTAGTCGCGAAAGCCTCTGTTGGTTTTAGGGTTTGAGGTTACGGGCGAGTTGCACCGCGAGTTGCAGTCGCGACTTTAGTCGTGAGATTTCCTGGATCGACTTAAGGGTTTTCAAAACAAATATCTCATTTTGGTTTACATCTCATATCTCAAACTCTCTCTCTCTCTAAGTATATTTCTCTCTCTCTAGAGTTTGGTGTTTATTATCTAGTTTTCGATCCGAGGTTCCGGTGTATAAAGCTTCGGCTTGTTAAGAGGGTCGATTATCTGGTTCTTCGGGTTTTCGTATAAACCTATTGGGTGAGTTCCTACTATCATTTTAAAAAAACTGTATACATATCAAAAGATACCTTTTGGAACTCCTATATATCTCCATGGTTTCAGATCTAAGTTTTCTGCATATTTGATATAACTTGAGTTTTGGAGATTTTAGGGCTCCCGATCATTTTTTACTAAAATGATGGATTCTATCTTATTTGAAGTAAAATGATGTTTTACTTGTTGATTTTGTAGCTTATGCAAAAGAATGTTTATGAACTCATTTTTATGATTCTCATACTTACCAGAAGTTGAACTTGAAAAGGCATTTTGTTTATAAAATATTTTGTATACCATATGGTTATATATGGTTGGTTACGAATGATGTTGTGACAAGTCTGGACTATTACTAGTGGATCCCTAGGTTTTGAGTCGATTGATATTATTTGGAGGTTACCAAGTAAAGTAAATCTAGAACTACATGTGCATTAAATTGTGAGGTTCTGGCCATTTACGAATATAGAACTACATGTGCATTAAATTGTGAGGTTCTGGCCATTTACGAATATAGAACTACATGTGCATTAAATTGTGAGGTTCTGTAAAGTAATCAAAGCGAAGAACTACATGTGCATTAAATTGTGAGGTTCTGGAAAGAAGGTTTATGACCTTATTTTAATGGATTTTATTCTTATCAACGGTTAACTTGGAAATGCTTGTTTGAAAGATTTCCGTTTGGATGCATATGATCCTCGGGGGCAACTTGGTATGGTTATGTGAGGCCGGATACTAGCCATGGTTCATAGTGATCCTAGTGAAGGAGTATACATTGGTTTTGCTTGGGGGCGCGATCTCACATCGTAGCATGGACCTATGTGTTCGTATCCTTGGATTCCAAGTGTTTAGCTCATAACTCGTATTGTGGCCTACTTTGTGTTACGCCACTATACTTGGTAAAATATTTTATCGTTGGTCATTTGATGACGAGTTTTATAACGGAAAATCCCGATTGTGGCAAAGGTTTCATTTGTAAGATTTAACCTTTTTGGAAATATTATCTCATGATTCAAATGTTTATATCTTTTGAGCTTTATAAACTGTATGTTCTCACCAGGCTTTAAGCCTGACACTTTTCTCAAATGATATGTATAACAGGCTTCCCTTAGCGGTGGGATGCTCAGGGTTTTGAGAGACGAGTTTGGTCTCGAGGCATTGTTGAGATGACTAGTGTTTGGAGTTGGGCATTGTTAAAGTCCCATTCTTTTTGTGAAATATGGATCATCAACTGATGTAATCTATATAGTTATGTTTAGATTAGTCTGTTGATGAATTCTATATCCGTTCAGTTTTTGTATAGTCTTAAGGACTGATCCCCTTTATGGGAAGTTTATATCTATACAGATGTCTTATTGCCATATTTCCAGGTTTTAATTTACTCTGAATTTTAGAGTGTTACAAGTTGGTATCAGAGCTCTAGTTTAAGCGAACTAGGCATGAATGTAAGATGTCTAGACTTAGACTGAGTTTGATAAGCATTGATTGTGAGATTGGGTAGAACTTCTAAGATGGGACAGTCTTAGAGTCGACGGATGTTATGTTCATCAGGCGTTGTGATGATGGTAACAAGAACCCTTATGTGTTATATGTTCATAATCTCACTTAGCTAATGTGATTATGAGGATATTTTACGTGAGTGTAATTGGTTTGCTAATGTTATGACAATTGGTAGACGTAGCGGTACGTTTCTTTCGTGCGTGTTTCAGTTAAACTCTTCCTTACTCTTTCTCGTGCTTGTGTTTACCTGCTCTACCTTGGTATGTTGACCGTTAGAGTAGTGCGGAAGTTTCTAAGCGAGTAAGCTAAGGAATGATTGTTGTTTATAGCAATGTCTCTTTGGGATGATAGTAAGTGAGTAGAACGCATTAAGTTAATCATCTTGAGCCAGATTCGTTGGTGGAATTAGAACTATATCTTGTTAGATCGATTCTATTTCGAGGAGAATTGTAAGTTAATTAATGGGATGGTTGCCCTATGATGACTGAGGCATCCGGTTGATTATAGTACGTCGGGATGTTGGGAAGCATAGTATTAAGATGTGAGTGCCGACTGAATTCATGCATTAAATTTATTTCTAAAATAAGGTTGCATAAATTGCTTTTCATGATCGCCAACCATAAAGTAAATTACCTTATAACGTTTTGACAAAACATATTAGCACTCAGCATATTTTAAACTATGAGCATAAGCATGCTTAAAATGGTTTTGTTGCACCTGATTTCAAATTGTTATCAAAACTCTCTTTATTCACGTCTTGTGTTTAAATGCTATTTTTGGATGTCGAAATATCTGTGTTTTAACGCTTTTTGAGTTAATGGGCAAGTAGCTGTGGAATTTTGACCTTGACATTGGATCTCTTCCACGTATGTCAATGGTTTTAAAGGAAGAGTTATCCCCATGCTTTTGAGTCGGAGTTTCTTGGGAATTTTTAGTTGTGTGAGTTTTGTTGAATTTCTTGGAGTTTTGTTTTACGGATTCTTTTGTCGCGTGCGTATATTTTGAGATGCGTGAGTTTAATTTCATTGCGTGCAAGTTATGAGTTCTTTGGGCGTCGTGTCTCATCAAAAATCTTGTTAAAATGGTCGCCTTACTTTGTGTTGAAAAATGGAAATTTGGACACCACTTGATTTTAGCGTTAATGAGTTTTATGAAAATCAAGTTGGATTATGGTGTCTCATCTTATGACTTTTTGTGTCGCGTAAATAATTTCAGGAACATGTGCATATGCATCATTGTGTGCGTTAATTTCGGGGGTTTGTTAACAAATGTCAATCGTCGTGTACTATGTGCATTGGATTTAAGTATAACGTTGGTGTGAATGATTACCTAAACGATTTATGTTATTTTTAAAACAGGACTTTCGTTCTGATCGTATTTCCATCATTAACTCTTACTGTTAAAATTTTCGTAAAACATTTAGCGAGTTAGCGGTATTTTTGTCATTGTAGTTTCTATTTTGGTCAAATGTGTTTATCTTTACAACGTGAAACTTTAAACTCGATTTAAAATTTTATTTGCATCCCCGTTATTTTACCGCCGTTTGGGGAATGAATTGTTGCATATGAGGTGAGTTGAAAATTCTTTTGCTGCAACGTCTCTTGGTTATAGAGGAGGAATTTTAAAGATAAAATTGTGATTTTTCCCTTTGGAGTTGTACAAACAATTGTCGCACATGTTGAAGTGCAAGAACCTATTTTGACGTTTATAGTGTAAATTATTGCGTATGTTTTACTCGGTATTTCTCAAGGTGCGAGTATTTTGTTAAGTTTTCGTATTCGGTAACTTGGATTGTTTTAACATCATAAATTGCTCATGTCGAGCTTGACTATTTCAACAAGTAAATAGCGTGATTTACATATTCTGGGTGATTTTGTACACGTAAAATCTACATTATGATTTATGCATCTTTGATGATTTTGTGCAAACAAAGTCTATTTCATGACATATGCATCTTAGTATATTTGCATTCATAAAACCTTTGGAAAATCTTTGGTCCCAATACGTGTTGAGTTTTGAGAAAGCATGTCTTTGTGGTGTGGGTTTTCATAAGCATTGTTTAAAGACATTTCATTATTTGGGGAAACATTAAATGTCGGTTAAATGTGTTTTAAGGTTTACGGGGATTTCGTTGGAAATTTACGTGAAGTGTTGGGCCTTTGGCTCGGGTTTTGACTAAATGAGTCGTGTGGACATTTGTCCGGATTTATAACCGTAATGAAAGATTTGAGTATGATGGTGTTTATTCTTGTCATTTGAGAGTTACATGCTTTGAGTGCGCTGGTCATTCAATTGGAGTCATGTAGCGTTTTAGACTGTAATGCTGTAGATCCATAGACAGTCTGTCTGTTTTGTTAAGCCTGAGGTTTTGGGTTACACTTAGTGACCGCTCGGGTTGGCTAGCGAGTAGAAAATAGGTGGCACGAGCTGCTGAGTTGGAACTCGTCTGGATTGTATAGGCACCCGTACGTGTCCGTAAGCCCTTGAGGTGGAACTCGACGGAGTATGGCTAGAGGCAATAAATGGTTTGAAGTTGTGATGTCTGGTATGGCATGGGAACTAAGGTCGGGATATGTGGTGAAATCCAATAACATCACGGGTGGCCCCATTCATTTGTTCTCGCCACCCAAGATGGAAACGTTTAGAGGTTATGCGAGGAAGTTGTATGGGCAGCCTACTTGCGTGTCCTTCTATTCTCTTTGTGTACAGGTCTCTCCGTCGTAGACCCGGGGTATTTTAAACACTAATGTCATATTTTTACCAACTTTGGTTATGTGGAGTCGACGGTAAATGATGACTTTAATATTGGGTTCTCCCCACGTATATTAAGGTTTGAATGAAATGTGTTATTCCTACATGTTGATATTTAGTTTCTTTCGTTTTTGGTCGTGTGAGTATTGGGCCTAGTGTCCATGTTTTCGGACGTATGATGTGGTTGGTGTTACTAATGTTTCATACTTCGAGTTAGTACAAGTCGTGTCAATTTATAAAGCATCGTTGAAATGAAGGATCCATCTTTGAAATTGCATAACTTTGAAAAGGAGTTGTTCCATGTTTTAAAATTCATTAATTGAAAGGTTCTGTTTTAAAGAGAAGTTCATCAATTTAATTGCTTTTACTTATGTAAAACTCTTGAGCTCTCTAGGCATTAAGCCTAATCCTCTATATTTTTCAGCATGTGCATCAAATTCCTGTTGTGGGTTTTATTAGCGCCCGTCCTTTATAGTCCGAATGTGTAGATTGGTGGTATGTTTAGAGGTTAATCTTTATTATGTGTTTGTAAACGAAGTATTTATGGAAGTATTAAGAAATTTGAATAAGGGCTATTTCCAGATTTGGAGTCGGATCGGAGTTGAGTGATAACAGAATCTGTGTTAACCGATTGCCGGAAACACGCATTAGTGCGCCTTGTAAGAATATCTTTATCGATATTAGGAATGGATCAGTGAAATCTGGGAGTTTTGGGAAGATTAGCGTCGACCGTTGGCTTTGAGTTCGGAACCGTGCAGTTCGAAAGAAATTGGTAGATGGAAAGTTGAGGTCGCTAATTTTCTGGAGGTAGTAATTGTCACCTAAGGTTGGGAGGCAACCGTAACCTTATGAGTAAAGGTTACTTTAGAGAATTGAGTGTTCGCTCGGTTAGGAGTGAAATGTGCCCAAGAAGGGTAGCTAATTCGGGTGTCGGTATTAAGATCACGTTAATGATTCTGGAAAATGGGTTAAGATCGATCTTCTCTGCGGACAGTGTTCCATTGAGAAGAGTATATTTCGAGGACGAAATCATTCTAAGGTTGGGAGGATTGTAACACCCTGAATTTCGTTATTTAATCTTGGTATTCTAGTGTTAACTCTTGTCGTTATCACCGTAATTAGTTTATCGTTCAAATTTATGTTGTTCGGTGAAGTTGGAACCTTCCAGTGAGTTCCGCGACTTGCTCGCGACTTGGAGTCGCGGCATTAGTCGCGAAAGCCTCTGTTGGTTTTAGGGTTTGAGGTCACGGGCGAGTTGCATCGCGAGTTGCAGTCTCGGCTTTAGTCGCGAGATTTCCTAGACCGACTTAAGGGTTTTCAAAACAAATATCTCATTTTGGTTTACATCTCATATCTCAAACTCTCTCTCTTTCTAAGTATATTTCTCTCTCTCTAGAGTTTGGTGTTTATTATCTAGTTTTCGATCCGAGGTTCCGGTGTAGAAAGCTTCGGCTTGTCAAGAGGGTCGATTATCTGGTTCTTCGGGTTTTCGTATAAACCTATTGGGTGAGTTCCTACTATCATTTTAAAAAAACTGTATACATATCAAAAGCTACCTTTTGGAACTCCTATATATCTCCATGGTTTCAGATCTAAGTTTTCTGCATATTTGATATAACTTGAGTTTTGGGAGATTTTAGGGTTCCCGATCATTTTTGACTAAAATGATGGATTCTATCTTATTTGAAGTAAAATGATGTTTTACTTGTTGATTTTGTAGCTTATGCAAAAGAATGTTTATGAACTCATTTTTATGATTCTCATACTTACCAGAAGTTGAACTTGAAAAGGCATTTTGTTTATAAAATGTTTTGTATACCATATGGTTATATATGGTTGGTCACGAATGATATTGTGACAAGTCTGGACTATTACTAGTGGATCCCTAGGTTTTGAGTCGACTGATATTATTTGGAGGTTACCAAGTAAAGTAAATCTAGAACTACATGTGCATTAAATTGTGAGGTTCTGGCCATTTACGAATATAGAACTACATGTGCATTAAATTGTGAGGTTCTGGCCATTTACGATTATAGAACTACATGTGCATTAAATTGTGAGGTTCTGTAAAGTAATCAAAGCGAAGAACTACATGTGCATTAAATTGTGAGGTTCTGGAAAGAAGGTTTATGACCTTATTTTAATGGATTTTATTCTTATCAACGGTTAACATGGAAATGCTTGTTTGAAAGATTTCCGTTTGGATGCATATGATCCTCGGGGGCAACTTGGTACGGTTATGTGAGGCCGGATACTAGCCATGGTTCATAGTGATCCTAGTGAAGGAGTATACATTGGTTTTGCTTGGGGGCGCTATCTCACATCGTAGTATGGACCTATGTGTTCGTATCCTTGGATTCCAAGTGTTTAGCTCATAACTCGTATTGTGTCCTACTTTGTGTTATACCACTATACTTGGTAAAATATTTTATCGTTGGTCATTTGATGACGAGTTTTATAACGGAAAAGCCCGATTGTGGCAAATGTTTCATTTGTAAGATTTAACCTTTTTGGAAATATTATCTCATGATTCAAATGTTTATATCTTTTGAGCTTTATAAACTGTATGTTCTCACCAGGCTTTAAGCCTGACACTTTTCTCAAATGATATGTATAACAGGCTTCCCTTAGCGGTGGGATGCTCAGGGTTTTGAGAGACGAGTTTGGTCTCGAGGCATTGTTGAGATGACTAGTGTTTGGAGTTGGGCATTGTTAAAGTCCCATTCTTTTGGTGAAATATGGATCGTCAACTGATGTAATCTATATAGTTATGTTTAGATTAGTCTGTTGATAAATTCTATATTCGTTCAGTTTTTTTATAGTCTTAAGGACTGATCCCCTTTATGGGAAGTTTATATCTATACGGATGTCTTGTTGCCATATTTCCAGGTTTTAATTTACTCTGAATTTTAGAGTGTTACACTGCCCCTTCATGAACCTGAGGTGAGCTCTTCCAAAGGTGCTGATGAGATTGCCCCATAAGCATAGACCTGTTTGTCTTGGTTGTCTAAGCTCCAAAAACATATGCAAACCACTGCAGTGCTTCATTTTCAATTAATGCTACTTCTCTTAGGCTTTCTATGGCTTCACTTGAAGGTATAAGTCTTGCTCACAGAAACTACTTCTTTGCAAAATACAAGAGAGAGGTTGATTGCTAAAGCTAAATGCACTCCTGCAAAGTTGAGGAGTTTGGTGCATTGGGGTTCACCATTTTTAGATACAAGTAAAAAACCTTCTTACTTTATTAGCACTTCATCTTCATCAATAACTTTAATGCTCATTGATATTGGATGTATATGGTAATGAAATTACTCCCTCCATTTCAAAATAAGTGTTCAAGTTTCTATTTTAGTTTGTTACAAAATACCAGTTGCGGAAAATCACCATTTTCCAACTAGGAATTAATCAACAACTTGACTGCTCTGTTTAGGGGTGTTGGATCTCTTTCCGCCTGTACATTTGGACAAATTAATTGAAGCATTAAAAACTACAAAATAAAGTGAAAACTATAATTGCATATACTATTTGAATTAATATACTGACATGCCGAGAATGAATCAGTCCCATAATTGCCCATGCAGTGTGTACCAAGTTGGATTGGCCTCCTTCCAGGGGTACATATTTCTTTTTTATAGAGCAACCCTAAAGTAGTATATTACTATATTAGCCTTGTAACACATGCCCACAAGCTGTACTTGGCCATAACTATATTCATTCATTTATTTATTAATGTTTCCCTTTAACAATTTTATATTGTAGTGTCACCTTTTCAATGCAGGATTTGTAGCTTTCTCCCCAACCACCATCCTCCAGCTGCGTTTTCAGCAGAAAATTGACAACCTTACGCATTGTTGGACAATTGTCATACGTCTTGCCAGTTGCCGCTAATCCTCCGAGAGCAAACTAGGTACCATATGTAAAACCCACACCCCAGTTTCCATACCTAATACCCACACAACCTCATGTAAACAAAATAACAAGTAATTTTGGTACCAACTGAGTTGGAACACTTATTTATCTGCAAAAAAGACTCTCCTCTATCTGGTAGACTAACTATAATATTTCTTCATGATTTTAAACTCTTGATACATAATTAATACTCTGGGTTCAAATGATGCAATATTCTTTCTCTTTCTCTATGTAGGTCTAGAATGCGTCATGATGGATTATATGTTCGGAAAGAAGAAGGCCACCCAAGTTGCTCACTCGTAGGTACTTCATTGCCCCTACCTCCTTTTAAATCATTCCATACTTTGGTTTTATTCTTTCTTTGCAAATGTCATGTGTCCCTTCCCTTCAACATATATTAGTAGTAGTAAGTAATCAAGATTTATTACAAACTGTGCATTTTCCTTTATGGGGATCAATCAATTGGTGAGTGTGAATTGAGTCAAACTGTATTAAGTTTCAACATTTAACACAACAGCAGTAAATCAAGATTTAAAGCTTGACAGACAGACTATTTCAGAGATATTGCCTATTGCTACGAAACAAGAAGATGCAAAACAAATCAGAGGACTCTTTTCTATATATTACCCACACTTGAAGAAATGAACCACTCATACGATTACTACATTGAACAATAACGTAGACCTATTAATCTTAACCCTGGTTTTGTATAACAGATATGCCAAGTGCCATGTGTATAATCTTAATTTACATCATGTGTATGATTTCCTGTGTGAATACAGTGTCTGGAAGCATGTTGTCCAGAAAGGAGACACAATTGTGGATGCCACTTGCGGAAATGGTTATGATACATTGGCTATGTTGAATATGGTGAGTGATAAGTCACATAGTGGTCGTGTTTATGCAATGGACATTCAAGAAACGACATTAAAGAATACCATGTCTTTGTTGGATGGATTATGTGAGGTGCCACTTTTCTCAATTTCCCATTCTTGACTACAATTAATATTTTGTGTACCATTCTTCTTGGTTACTGTAACACCCCAAAAATGGGACTAACAAAAATTTCCGGAAAATGGAAATGTGGTAAATAAATTGCCAAGACAATGAGCTCATACACCAGGAAACCATAAATGCCAGTTAATTACAAGTTTGTAATAAGAAACAATAATAGATGACAACACTCTAATCTAGGCCTCACTAGACATAAGATTACAAAGGGTTGTCAACTACATCCAAAAGTATAGTTTTCAATATTGGCATCCCAAAAATGCTCCCAAGCTCACCACTAAAGACGTCTAGGCCACCTTGGCGCTCGCGCCGCTAGAACCTGAGATACATACCAACGATCAAGTGTTAGACCAAACAGGTCTAGTGAGTGGCATAAGACATAACATAATTATATAAAGCATGTTATGAACAATTAAGACACTTCCAACACCAAAGTCCATACGGGGTCAATCATGGGGGAGACCCATCACACCAATGAGTTTTACCTCGAGTCAATGTACCTTGATGTTCACTCATTTGAGCAACATCCCGAAGGCCCGACACACTTGAAGACTACCTCCCAGGCATTACTCCAAATGGCGGAGGTCTAGGCGCATACCGTTATGGTGGCACCTAAGACTGCATCCTCCTAGCACTTACTCCTGGTTCGTTCGGTGTACTTACAATGTCCGTCTCTATACATCACTCCATACCCATAAGATACATGTACAAGACCACAACCATTCCAAACATACTTAGGTACAAAACTCTAAGGTATGTAAATACCCAATATAATCCATGACTCACCAAGGCATATATGTAAACATGTTTAAAACATCAAGAGTAGTAATCTCATCCATGTCCATAACCATATTCAAGTCTAAACATTAATAATGCCAACATTAGCAGTTAGGACAAACTTATCAGGTGATCAGATCTTCTCATAACAATAACACATTAGACATAAAAGCATATAAAGTATGTATCTCATTTTAAAGTAATGTAAGAAACTCACTATCTAGGGTTTCACACAAAACCCTAGAAAACTTGAATGAGAGGATGAGAACTGGAGTGTGCTTTAAATACTTCACTTGATGACTCTTGAAGCTTCCTCAACCACCAATAAATGTCCCCAACTAATCTAGGGTTTCAATGAAGGTTTGGTAGGTTTAGAAGTAGAAGAAAATCGCCTAAACTAGTTCCAAGCCGGCCCCAAAACGATTTAAGATGAGAAGTGAAGTCAAATTAGTCAAAGTGGTGTTTTTATACTCTCAGACACCGTCGGCGATAGTGCCTGGCGATTGTGCCAATGGCACTATCGCGGGGGCATCATCGCGCCACTCCAACGACTCTCGGTACAACTCAGGCGATAGTGCCTGGCGATTGTGCCACGAGCACTATCGCGGTGGCACCATCGCGACCACCACCGACCCTACGGTACAGCTCCCGCGATAGTGACCAGCGACTGTGCCCAGGGCACTGTCGCGTGGCACTATCGCGCCACACCCCCTTAGCACCAAAACTTGACTTTTCTAATGCTCAATGAAGTGAAGCTAAATGCGCAGATGAACATGCTATTAACAGGTTAATATATCACACATTAAGCACACAAAGGGATTCTCAAGTTAACCCAAAAAGTCGAGTAACGAGGGGAATACTTACCTTAGATTTTCGGGTGTTACAATCCTCCCCACCTAATAGGGATTTCGTCCCCAAAATCTTATCTACTAAAATAGATGCGGATATCTTTTCTTCATGTCCTCCTCCGATTCCTAAGTCATGTTAGTGCCCCGATGATGTTTCCATTGAACCTTCACCATCGTTACTTCTTTATGCCGCAATTGTTTCGTCTTTGACTCTAGAATGGATTCCGGTTCTTCTACACGTCTGTTCCCGTTATCTACTCGAATTTCCGTCAAAGGAATAACACTTTCCTCCTCGGCCAAACACTTGCGAAGATAGCAAACATGAAAGGTAGGATGGATTCCGTCCATCTCTGGCGGTAAGTCTAACCGATAAGCTTGAAGTCCAATTTTCTCTAAAATCGTGAAGGGTCCAAGGAAACGGGGGCTAAGCTTCCCGCGCTTCCCGAAACGGATGATCCCCTTCCACGGCGATACCTTCAACATAACCCGGTCTCCCACTTGGAAGTCCACCGGTCTTCGCTTTTTGTCCGCGTAACTCTTCTGTCGGTCTTGGGCCGCCTTTAATCGCTCTCGAATGCCCTTTACTTTATCCGCCGTTGCTTGCACAATTTCCGGTCCCGCAAATTGATTTTCTCCTGCCTCGAGCCAACATACCGGGGTCCTACATTTCCGTCCGTAGAGCGCCTCGAATGGAGCCATTCCGATACTCGAATGGTAACTGTTATTGTAAGCGAACTCTACTAACGGTAGGTGTGAATCCCAAGTTCCCCCAAAATCTATGACACACGATCGAAGCATGTCCTCGAGCGTTTGGATCATCCTCTCACTTTGTCCGTCCGTTTGGGGATGATACGTCGTACTCAACTTAATCTTCGTGCCCAACTCCCTTTGAAATCCTTCCCAAAACTTGGAAGTAAACCGGCTATCTCTATCCGAGACTATGGATAACGGAACACCGTACCGTGACACCACTTCGTCAATGTATAGCTTAGCAAGTTTGTCCATTGGTAGCGTTTCCCTCATCGACAAGAAATGAGCACTCTTGGTAAGTCTATCCACTACCACCCAAATGGTATCATGTCCTCTTAAAGTCTTCGGCAATTTCGTGACGAAATCCATCGTGATGTGCTCCCACTTCCACTCCGGAATGGTTAACGGTTGCAAACTCCCGTAAGGTCGTTGATGCTCCGTCTTCACTTGAAGGCATGTGACGCACCTTTCCACATAATTCGCCATGTCGAGCTTCATTGCCGGCCACCAATAATGAAGTTTCAAATCTCTATACATCTTGGTGCTACCAGGATGTATGGAGTATTTTGACTTGTGTGCCTCCGTCAAGAGTAACTCGCGGTTTCCCCCAATTTTTGGCACCCAAATCCTCCCTTGGAATAACTTGAGACGGAGACTATCCTCCGATAATAAGTCCCTTTGCTTCACCATGACCTCGTCCTTGAGATTCTCCTCGCGAAGTGCTTCGACTTGACTCCTCTTGATGTCCTCCATGAGACTTCATATTACCTCAAGTTTCGCAAACGTTACTTTACTTTCCCCTCCGTAGCTCTTTCGGCTTAAGGCGTCCGCTACCACATTGGCCTTACCGGGGTGATAAAGCAATTCACAATCATAATCCTTCAAAAGCTCCAACCATTTCCTTTGCCGCATGTTGAGCTCCTTTTGGTCAAAGATGTACTTCAAACTTTTATGATCGGTGAACAACGTACACTTCGTCCCATAAAGATAATGCCGCCATAACTTTAAGGCAAAGACCACCGCCGCTAACTCTAAGTCGTGCGTGGGGTAATTCTTCTCGTGATCCTTGAGTTGTCGCGATGCATACACGATCACTTTTCCTCTTTGCATCAAAACACACCCGAGTCCAAGCTTGGAGGCGTCACTATAAACCACAAAATCTTCGGATCCTTCGGGCAAGGATAGGATCGGTGCTTCGCATAACTTCTTCTGAAGGGTTCTTGTGCCTCGGTCCATGAGAACTTCACGTCTTTCCTTGTCAGAGACGTGAGTGGAGACGCAATCTTTGAAAAATCTTGGATGAACCGTCGGTAGTAACCGGCTAAACCCAAGAAGCTCCTTATCTCCATTGGGCTCGTCGGTGGTTCCCAATTCATCATTGCCTCGATCTTAGTCGGGTCCACCTTTACCCCCTCCTTTGACACCACATAGCCCAGGAATTACACTTCTTGTAGCCAGAATTCGCACTTCGAGAATTTGGCGAATAATTTCTCTCGCCTAAGAATCTCTAAAACTTCCCGCAAATGTTGCCGATGCTCTTCCTCATCCCGCGAGTAGATCAAGATATCGTCGATAAAAACTATGACCGACTTATCTAGGAAGGGTCGGCATACTCGATTCATTAAATCCATGAACACGGCCGGAGCATTAGTCAAACCGAATGGCATGACTAAAAACTCGTAGTGACCGTACCTCGTCCGAAACGCCGTCTTCGGTATATCGCTCCCTTTCACCCGCACTTGATGGTAGCCGGATCGCAAGTCTATCTTGGAGAAGCACCCTGCCCCTTGAAGTTGATCGAAGAGATCGTCGATCCGGGGTAGCGGATATTTATTCTTTATGGTGACTTTGTTGAGTTCGCGATAGTCAATACACATCCGCATAGACCCATCCTTCTTCTTCACGAATAACACCGGCGCTCCCCAAGGCGACGAGCTCGGTCGTATGAATCCTTTCTCAATTAGCTCTTGGAGTTGCGTCATCATCTCTTGCATTTCTGTCGGGGCCAAACGGTAGGGAGCACGAGCGATTGGGGCAGCTCCCGGGGTAAGGTCGATGTGGAACTCCACTTGCCGTTCCGGTGGAAGTCCGGGTAGGTCGTCCGGGAAGACATCCGGGTAGTCGCACACCACTTCCACTTCTTCCAATTTCTTCTTTTCCTGCTTCGCGTCGATTCCGTAGGCTAAGTATGACTCACATCCTTTGGCTAGTTTCTTACGTGCTTTGAGTGACGATATAATCGTATTGGTTCTTTGGCTCTTTTCTCCGTACACTAACACTTCACCTCCTTTAGGCAAGGGTACCCGAATCAACTTTTTAGAAAAAAATATGCCGGCGTCGTGCTTAGCTAACCAATCCATTCCCACTATTACATCAAATCCTCCAATGTCGGTCGGTAACAAATCTATAACAAAGAGCTCTCCACTTAACTCTAAGGTACATCCTACGTAACAACTCCGAACCACCAAATGTTCCCCATTAGCTACTTCTACCACTAGGGCATCATTCAACGAACTACAAGGAGTAGAGAGGTTCTTGCAAAAAGAGGTAGACACAAAAGATCGGTTCGCACCAGAATCGAATAAAACACGGGTAGGTAGAGAGTTCACTAGAAACGTACCCGACACTACGTCCGCCGCTTCTCTTGCTTCGTTAGTCGACATTTGAAAGGCACGACTTGGCGCTTTCGGTAGGACTTCTTTCCTTGGCGGAACCCCGCTTGACGCCCCTTGATTACCCCTTGCTAGCTTAGGGCAATCGCGTTTGATGTGCCCCGGTTCCCGACACTCGTAACACACTCCCCGTGAGGGGCAATCCCGACTCATGTGGTCCTTTCGCCCACACTTGAAACATTCCAAGGCTCCCGAAAACGGCCTCGGATTACACGGCCCGAAGTGCTTACTCTTACACTTGGGGCACCACCTCGCCTCTCGTCGCTGGTCAGTGTTCCTCCCCCCGATAAAGGGTTTGGAAGATCGCACAAGCCCGGTTGGCCCCTCCCATTTACACTTCTCGCCTTGAACTTTCTTCTCCTCTTGCTCTTGAATCAGATCATCTTCCACCAATTGGGACTCCTCTATCACTTCTTGTAACGTAACTTTATGAGCATTCCTCACGCCCGTCTTCATATCCGCGGGTAGTCCCTTCACAAAGGCTTTTATTTTGGACTTCTCATCTGATGCCAAATGTTCGACTATGCTGAGCTTGTCCAAGAACTGTTTAGCATAATCCGCGACTGATAGGTTTCCCTTCTTCAGATTCTTGAACTCTTCCTCTATTTTGTCGAGGGCTCTCTCGTTGCAGTATCTCTCCATGATTTTCTTCTTGAATGCCGGCCAAGGAAGCTTGGCCAAAATCTCCGGAGTGAGTGCCCTTCGGGTGATGTTCCACCAACTCAGAGCATCCCCTCTAAGCAGTTGAGAGGCAAATTTGACTCTCTGAGAATCTGCGCACTCATTTGACTCGAAAGCCATCTCTACATCTTGAATCCATTTAATACAGGCCAGCGGATCAGTTGTTCCCGAGAATTCCGGAGCTCGACTACACAGAAAGGTCTTGAAAGAACAACCCTTTTCCTTCCCTTTATCAGCTCTGACTGCATGCTCTTCGGTGCCCACAGCATTATCCGCACCGCCCGATCCCAAAACCGCATTGTCCTCCACTATCTCGTGCCTACGGTTACTTGCATCTCGGTCTTCTAAGACCTTCAGGAGTTTCTCGTCCCGCTTGTCCATTGCGGAGTTCATCATTTGCATTATGCTGGCTAGTAGGACCGACTGGGGGTTCGCTTCTTGAATAACTGGGTCATCGGTTTCCAAGTTCACTTGGGGGTCTGCGTCTATGATACCCTCTAGCATTGGGGGTATCGGTGGAATGACTTGGTCTATCGGAGCGTTCACCGGTCGGGTAAACTCCGGAGCGGTTACACTTGCTTCATTTGCTTCTTCGGTCGCCCCGATCCGACTTCTCGTGTTTACCATAACGAACTGTCACACATGACCAGAGTGGTACCGATTAATTCTTTAAAAGATAATCGATTAAATACGTACTACTACAAGTATTAATCATCACAATAATAACTTCAAACATGCTCACGTAATCATAGATTCATAACAACACTGGCCAAGTGAGATTGTGAACATATTTTACACAAGAATCCTCGTTGTCATCATTATAATTCTCAATCAATGTAATTCCGAATTCCTAGTACTCTCCCCACCTAAGATTGCTCTACCCAAGTGGACAGTGATCTTATAAGCCTCGCCAGTCTAAGTCTAGGTATGCTAAGGTCAACACCTAGTTCACTTAAACTAGAGCTCTGATACCAACTTGTAACACCCCAAAAATGGGACTAACAAAAATTTTCGGAAAATGGAATTGTGGTAAATAAATTGCCAAGACAATGAGCTCATACACCAGGAAACCATAAATGCCAGTTAATTACAAGTTTGTAATAAGAAGCAATAATAGATGACAACACTCTAATCTAGGCCTCACTAGACATAAGATTACAAAGGGTTGTCAACTACATCCAAAAGTATAGTTTTCAATATTGGCATCCCAAAAATGCTCCCAAGCTCACCACTAAAGACGTCTAGGCCTCCTTGGCGCTCGCGCCGCTAAAACCTGAGATACATACCAACAATCAAGTGTTAGACCAAACGGGTCTAGTGAGTGGCATAAGACATAACATAATTATATAAAGCATGTTATGAACAATTAAGACACTTCCAACACCAAAGTCCATACGGGGTCAATCATGGGGGAGACCCATCACACCAATGAGTTTTACCTCGAGTCAATGTACCTTGATGTTCACTCATTTGAGCAACATCCCGAAGGCCCGACACACTTGAAGACTACCTCCCAGGCATTACTCCAAATGGCGGAGGTCTAGGCGCATACCGTTATGGTGGCACCTAAGACTACATCCTCCTAGCACTTACTCCTGGTTCGTTCGGTGTACTTACAATGTCCGTCTCTATACATCACTTCATACCCATAAGATACATGTACAAGACCACAACCATTCCAAACATACTTAGGTACAAAACTCTAAGGTATGTAAATACCCAATATAATCCATGACTCACCAAGGCATATATGTAAACATGTTTAAAACATCAAGAGTAGTAATCTCATCCATGTCCATAACCATATTCAAGTCTAAACATTAATAATGCCAACATTAGCAGTTAGGACAAACTTATCAGGTGATCAGATCTTCTCATAACAATAACACATTAGACATAAAAGCATATAAAGTATGTATCTCATTTTAAAGTAATGTAAGAAACTCACTATCTAGGGTTTCACACAAAACCCTAGAAAACTTGAATGAGAGGATGAGAACTGGAGTGTGCTTTAAATACTTCACTTCATGACTCTTGAAGCTTCCTCAACCACCAATAAATGTCCCCAACTAATCTAGGGTTTCAATGAAGGTTTGGTAGGTTTAGAAGTAGAAGAAAATCGCCTAAACTAGTTCCAAGCCGGCCCCAAAACGATTTAAGATGAGAAGTGAAGTCAAATTAGTCAAAGTGGTGTTTTTATACTCTCAGACACCGCCGGCGATAGTGCCTGGCGATTGTGCCAATGGCACTATCGCGGGGGCATCATCGCGCCACTCCAACGACTCTCGGTACAACTCAGGCGATAGTGCCTGGCGATTGTGCCACGGGAACTATCGCGGTGGCACCATCGCGACCACCACCGACCCTACGGTACAGCTCCCGCGATAGTGACTAGCGACTGTGCCCAGGGCACTATCGCGTGGCACTATCGCGCCACACCCCCTTAGCACCAAAACTTGACTTTTCTAATGCTCAATGAAGTGAAGCTAAATGCGCAGATGAACATGCTATTAACAGGTTAATATATCACACATTAAGCACACAAAGGGATTCTCAAGTTAAGCCAAAAAGTCGAGTAACGAGGGGAATACTTACCTTAGATTTTCGGGTGTTACAGTTACATCTATATATCAGGAGCTAGTTTTGAAAAGCAACACATGACGGAAATCTATATGTATTTATTAGACTGAAAAAATGTGCAATGAGAGTGAGTCCATGGTTTTGATTCTTTCTAGAAAGAAATGGTAAAGCTATTTGCTACCTGTCACAACAAAATGGAAGAAGTTGTTCCAAGGGGTGTGACAGTGAGGTACATAGTAAAGTTTGGCTATATAAATATTATATACACTTCAACAGCCAGAAACGAACCATGAACCATCTTGCATCTTGCAGAGATATAGACGTGTTTGTCTTGGTTGTCTAAGCCTCCATTTTCAATTAATGATATATATGATTCCAATCTTTGGGAAATTGGATATAGAAGATAATTTGAATGTTCAAACAACTAAAAATTATACAACCCCAGTTATGATAATTGATGTTCAGTGCTCCCCCTCCCCCTAATTCTAATTCCTGGCTTCGCTGCCCTGTTCGTACCAGCTAATCTTATATAAGTTTTTTTCGTCATCTGCAGAATGATCTAGGAGCAAACAACATCTTTCGGAGATAAGTTTTGGATATTTTCAACCAACAATACATCCCCACGTGTCTCTTTCTCTCTAACCCTATCCAGTGTTTAGGGTGCAAATTTTTCCTCAACTCGATTCTACCTTCAACAAACGCAAAAATCTTTTCTTATTGAGTTTTCTTCTTGTAATTTGGATTCTCAACTCCTACTCATGGTTTTTAGGGTTCTCATCCTCTCGAAGCTTAATTTTAGTTAAGAAAGGGTTGATGATTGGATGTAGTTGGTAATGGCGAGTTCTTGTTATCTTGAGCTCAATTGGGAAGCTCCAGTGGAAGAATCGAATTAGTCAGGTATCAATTGAAACAGGCTAATTTTTTTGCTTATTGATCAAGTTGAACGAGTTGATTAGATGTGATTTAATTCATATTATGATCAAGTTGAACGAGTTGAACGTCGTCTTTGTATTTGGCAGCGCTTGTGTCATCGTGGGTGGTGTCGACGGTGACATGGAGATTTGGCCTGAAACTGTCTATGCTCTTCGATGACATTTTGTTCTGCGCTGGAGCTTTGATAAACGGATTGGCTCAGGTGGTCTGGATGCTGATCGTGGGTTGGATCCTACTTGGATTCGAAATCGGGTTTGCCAATCAGGTAATGCATCTTTCCAAGATGGTATAAAAAGTAATGATGCACAAACATTTATGGGTAATTGAAAATGATTTAGGCCTGTGATTCAGCCATGATAGTTTTGGTCTGTTAGAAACTCCACCCTTCCTTCTCATATATGGCAAAAACATCAACATATGGCCCATGCAGTAAACTTGGCACTAGGGTAAAATTATTATATGCAAAGTATTGCATGCAATAGGATTATGTGGATCAACATGCCTTTTGTTATATATATATATATATATATATATATATATATATATATATAGTTATATTATAGAAAAGCTCACAATTCAAAAACTTGTGGCTTGTGCTATTAGCTTTGTAGCTTGTGGATCCTGAAGTCTGGCTTAAAGAAATTGATTTTCTCAACTTTAATGTAAATTTTTGATCCATTAAGCTTAAAACTCTATTTTTTTTGGTTTATCAGGTCTCAGAAGGTCTCAGAAGTTGGTCTTATAGATTGCATAACAGGTCTGCATATGCATGTGTTCGGTAATCAACTAAAGAAATGACATGAAGCTGCTTTGTTGTCCTATTGGCTTGTAGCAGATAAAAGAGAGGAATTGACACATTGAAGATATTGGATTGTTATTGTATGATTTTGGATCTTTTTTTTTTTTGATAAATTTGAACAAATGTGTGGATTCATTGAAACATTATGGTTTGTTTAAAAAAATTCTTGCATTTTATGACAAATATATAATTTTTTTGTTTTAGGATTTTGATGTTTTTCCTGTTTTGGTATTGTTATTTTATAATATATATATATATAGCTGAAATATGTATATATTATATATATGCACCTTTTAGAGAAGAAAATGATTTTTTTAAAAGTGTAACTAAATGATACCTTTAGAGAAGGTTTATATTATATGTATCTAAAGATAACATTTAGAGAAGGTTTAGGAAAAGTAACTAAAAGATACCTTTAGAGAAGGTTTATAGAAAGTGTAATTAAATCCTAAACCTTTAGAGAAGTTTTTCCAAAAACCTTCTCTGAAGATACCTTTTAGTGACGTTTCAAAACCGTCACTAATGCTTGAAAAACGTCACTAATACATACTTTTAGAGAAGCTTTTTGGAAAAATTCTGACATCTTTTAGAGAAACTCTGAAAGTGTATCTAAAGCCCAAAAAATGTTTCTCTAAAGGCTAACATAAATATACCCTACGAAAACCCTCCCTAAAACTTTTAGCTACCGTTATATAGGGAAGTTTTTTGACGGAAATAAAAAGCTTCTCTAAATCCTTTAGAGAAGCTTTTTAAACTTTTAAATACAAAAGAAAAGCTTCTCTGAAGGTCATTTTTCTTGTAGTGCTTATTATTTTTGTCTTCTGATTAGGGATACACTAAGGTGAGCTATAGTTTGACATTCATTCATTAAATGCACTAAACAACGTAACATTAGGCCCCAAAATTTTGGAGGCCCTGTTTATAATCATACATTTAACATGCTAAAGAACGACCCTGAATGCATGTGGTAAATAAATTTACAATTCAAGAAGTATTTAATGTGGTATATAAACTTTTATTTTTGGTACACTATTCGGGTAACGGGACGAGCTAAGTAAACATACATCAATGTTGTAACATCCTAAAAATTGGGATAAACAAAATTTTCAAAAATGGAAATGTAGTATATATAAATGTCAAGACACGAGCCCTCCCCAAAAGGGGAAATAATACATGCTTGTTTAATAACAGGGTTGTAATTTAAAGTATGAGATAACAATCTATTAATCTAATTCTTATCAAGAAATAAGATTACAATAGGTGTCATTTATAAACCAAAATAAAGATCTTCAAGAATGGCGCCCAAAAATTATCCGCAAGCCCACGTCTAGGTCAACTCTTCTTGGCAATCACAGTGCTAAAACCTGATATACATGTCGACACCAAACAAGTGTTTGACCAAAATGTTTAGTGCAATTAAAGTACAACAATAAATAACGGATTAAAATCAATATAGACGATTACATAATTTCTCAATGGGATGATGCCTAATTGACTTCAAGAAAACTTTTGCTATACTTCTTGTGGTTGATGATGCCTAATTGACTTCATCAAAAACCCTAATCCTAATTTCTTTCCTTAAATAAAAAACCCTAATTCTAATTTCTATTTTTACATTATAATTAAATCTAATTGACTTGCAAGATTTAAAAAGATTACCACTTACAAAGTATAGATTTGGGTTGGGCTTTGCTTACTAGTTACCATAGAGGCATAGACTTTAGTAATTTAGTACTAAATTTTTGAATAATGTTAAAATAATAATTTTTTAGTTAATAAAAATGTAATATATAAGTTAAATAATAAAAATCAAAATGTGGTGTGATACGGTTTGTAAGATTAATAGGTTTGCATAATTTAAAACCACAAAAAAACTGCATAGTGTGGTTTGGAAAAAAAATATTAATCACGAATTTTATATCCATATGAATGGACTTATCAAAACATATGTATGTATATATATATATACTAGAATCGTACTCGCGCAATGCAGCAAGATAAATCACGATTTTAATGTTTCATTTTATTTTTTTGTCGATTTACAATTTTGGATGGTTTTGAGAAAGTGATAATGTTTTTTTATAAATTTGTTTAATTTAGGCTTAATAATATAATTTTTTTTATATAAAAAAATTAAGTATTTTGTTAGAATTCAATTATTATCTTATATATTTTAATGACATCTAAAAAATAACCAATTACATATTTAATAATATAATTAAAATAAAATTATAGTAATATAATATATTAATTAATAGTGATACATGAAAATGTCTGCATAAAAGGAAGGTCTTGCACATACCAAATTGATGGGTGTTAGAAGTCTGCAGTAGTAATATGTATCTTGTGCTTTGATACTTGTAAATTAAGAGATTTTTAAAATCTTGCATAAAATGATGGTACCTTATACATAATAATTTGTTTTTAAGAGTTTTTTATGTCTGCTTTAAAATATAGTATAGATAGATAGATAGATATAGATATGTAGGGGTTGGTTCAAATAAGAAAGCTAAATATTGTGAGATCATAAGAAAGAAAGATTCATATGTGAATCATTGAAAAAACTTATTTAAATGGGCATATGTGAAATGACATTACAAATTATATATATGAGTTTACCTATATATCTTTAAATAGATTTTTCAATGATTCACATGTAATTAGTAAACCTTCTTTTAATATTCTCTTCTTACCTATTTAACATTCTTATTTAAAACTTATATATAAACAATTACATATATGCAAACATTAGTCAAATGTGTCAATGGTCCATATTTGGACACCAAGTAGGATGGGCTTCAATCCAACCCATAAACCATAACCCATAAACCCAACAATGCATATATCTTCCCTTCACATTTTCATATCAATTTTAAGCAAGTGATATATTATTTATCAAACATCATAATTTTTAGTATAAAATCTAGTCAACAAATATTTAAACTACAATTTAAAATCATTAAAAAAAAATTAAATGTATATCCCAAAACATAATTAAAAGTCTATGAAACCATAAGTAATTACACAAATAACCATTAATCCTATTTTGTTATATTTATTTATATTAAAAAAAACATATCATCCTCCTATTTACATAAAACAAAATTTAAAAGGTTAATCCTCAAAAAAAAAAAAAAAACCACACAAATTTGACAGAAGGACGAATGATCATGTGAGAAAAAAAGTTAATGTGATAAAAGTAAGAAGGGATATGAACCCTAGATAACTTTTAACCTCACTCCAACCTCATCAATCGTATTTGATATGAAAATTGATATGGTGTATCTCGGTGCATCTCATTCTAATGTACATCCAAAGGTGAAGATCTCTTTTTACCCTTCTCATCATAACTTTCATTTTTACCGAAACCCAACTCCACAAATTTAAGTTAAGTAAAAATAAAAAAATTCAAAGAAAGGGTACCCATAATTTCCACATCTTTATCTCACCATTCAAACTCCCACCATAAACTACATAAGAAGTACCACCAACACCATCAGAAGTACAACCCTCCAATGCAGCAGCCAAACATTTAATTGGACCTTTATGCCCTTCCAAAACCCCTAAACACCAATAACTTTTTCCATTTATACCCCTCCTCCATGCTCTAATTGTATGATCCGCGGATCCACTAAACACCACATCATCCACCACCGCTAAACACAAAATCGCCTTACTATGCCCCCTAAGTGCTCCGGCCACCACCATCCGCCGCCCCCCGTCGCCCCCGTCCGCCTTCTCCCACACGATTATCGACCGATCACACGCACCAGAATACAAAACCGACCCATCGGCGCTCAACGCCAGAGCATTCACCGCCGATTTGTGTTTCTCCAACGTCTCCGCCACCCTATGCTTCTTCTCGCCCCCGTGCCTCCGCCACACCTTGATCTTCCGGTCAGCAGAGCCCGTGTAGACGTCGCCGTCGTGGGAGACCACGACGGCGTTCACCGCGTCGTCGTGCGCGTTCCAGACCGACTCCAAGCACTTGGAGTCGGACGTCCGCCACACCTTGAAGCTCCGGTCCCACGAACCGGAGTAGAGCAACGACCCGTCTTTCGATAAAGCCAGCACCGCGACGGCGTCTACGTGGTGCACCCACGTGCGCCGCCGGTGGCGCCGGACCTCGACGTAGTTCCTCGCGAACACCAGCTTCGCGAGACGGTCGTTCAGCGTCGGCAGCGTCGCGAGCTTGACCGCCGTCTTATGTTTTTCGTCCAGCCTCCACACCCGGATCTTGTGATCCTGGTGGCCGGTGAAGAGCTTGTCTCCGTCGACCACCATGGACTTCACGGCGGATTCCCCGTGAGCGAGCGGTGGCGAGGTGGTCGACGACGACGACGGCCAGATGCGGATTTGGGTGTCGGATGAGCCGGAGAGGAGGTGGTTTCGGGTGAGGGCGAGGGAGAAGACGGAGGAGGTGTGGCCTTTGAAGGTGGTGATGTAGTGGTGGTTGGCGGTGGTTGATGGTGGTTGTGAGGCTGAAGTTAAGGAAGCAACTGAGGGTAAACTTGGAAGTGAAGAAAGAGATTTGGAATGATCGTAGTGGATTTCATGAGGATTTGATGATGATGAATCTTGTGGGTGATCATGGGTTGATGAATGGGTGAGGAATGTGCATGGGCATGGAAGGAAGCCCATTACCGGCGGTGGTGACGGAAGTCAGCGGTGGCGGTCAATGACGGTGGAGAGGGAATGTTGGGGATGAAGGAGATGGGAGTGAAATATAAGGGGTTGGGTGATGGCGTATTTTAGCAAGATGGTAAAGGGGGGGGGATGGCGTATTTTAGCGAGAAGAAGGAAGTGGGAATGGAGAGGTGGGACCGGGTGGAGAAGTGATGAACAATTGTAAAGTGAGTTGTACTTTGCCGGAACCAATAAGAGTCAGAAACATAAATGGAAATCATATGTGTTGCTATATATATATATAATATTATATATATAGGGAGCGGTTTATTTGAGAAATGGTAAATGTATGAGAAATAGAGAAGTAATTCTAGTCATTTATCTGGTCAATATTTGCGGCTTTAACCGTGAAACACCGGATAATTCCTTGCGTGGTCTATAGAAGATAGAGGGGTAATTTCGTAAAATACGCAGGACGAATTCATATATGAATATGTATAATTCACATATGAGTTATACGTTCATATATGAATCAGTTAATTACTCACTGTTCTAAAAACTCGCCGCACAGCCGCCATGGCACGCCTGGCACCAAGGCTTGTGTCTCACGTCACGTTAAGCCCGTGGCACGCCATGTCCTAATGCGTAGTTTTTGTAATGCGATATTTGGTTTTTCTTTATGTTTTTAATGTTTTATTTGCATGTTTTAAATATATAAAACCTAATTAAACTTGCTTATTACTATTAACTCATTGAGTAACACAACAAAACATATGTTTTTATATATAAAATTATATATAAATTAGAAATTTGACGTCATAAGTCACGCTTTGAAAACGCCATGGCTTCGTCGTGGCTCCTAAGGCTTGAGGCTTGGCCTCACCGCCACGCCACGGCTCACGCCATTTAGAACCTTGTAATTACTTCATATGAGAATCAGTTAATTAGTTCATATATGAATCTGTTAATTAGTTCAACTGATTCACATATGAACCTACACTTAATTAGTTCATATGTGAATCAGTTAATTAGTTCATATATGAATCACAAAGGTTCATATATTAATCAGTTAAAAAAGTTCATATGTGAATTACACTGATTCACATATGAACATACAGTTCATATATGAACTCAGCCCGTGTATTTTGTAAAAATTACGAAACTGTCCTTCTATTTTTGGAATAGTCGTAACTTTTGACCAGTCAAAGCCGCAATTCTTGACCAGTCAAAGCCGCAATATTTGATTGTATGAATAGCTAGGATTTACTTCTCTATTTATCATATATTTACCATTTTTCAAATGAACCTAAGGGTATATATATAATATTATATATATAAGGAGAGAGAGAATATGAAAAAAGATAATTTGAGAAAAAGAGTTAAAAGGTGATAAGGTAAAAAGGGATCTGGTCCTGATCATTTTTAATAATGATTTGATATATCTCATTCTAATGTGCATCTAAGAGTGTAGATCTCTTCTTATCTTTCGCACTCTATTGAAACTCAACCCTAGAGTATTACAATATATATATATATATATATATATATATATATATATATATATATATATCAAGGTTCTAAATGGCGTGAGGAGTGGCGTAGCGGCGAGACTAAGCCTCAAGCCTTAGGAGCCACGGCGAAGCCATGGCGTTTTCAAGGCGTGATTTGTGGCGTCAAATTTCTAATTCATATATAATATTATATATAAAAACGTATGTTTTGTAGTGTTACTCAATGAGTCAATAGTAATAATCAAGTTAAATTAGGTTATATATATTAAAAACTTGCAAATAAGACATTAAAAACGTAAAAAAAATCAAATATTTTATTACGGTAACTGCGCATTAGCCATGGCATGCCATGAGCTTAACGTGGTGTATCACACAAGCCTTGGTGTCATGGCGCGCCATGGCGGCTGTGCGGCGAGTTTTTTAGAACATTGATATATATATATATATAGAGAGAGAGAGAGAGAGAGAGAGAGGTGAAGAATCGAATGAGAAGTTGAGTTAATGGTAAGAAGCGTGAGAAGTGAATCTGAACTGTTGATCTATTTTAATCTCAAGTCCTCCCATGAATTGCGCTTAGAAAAGAATTGATCTGTTGCATCTCATTCTAATGTGTATCTATTTCTCATCCAACGGTTGATAACCACTTCTCAGCTTCTCACCGTTAACTAAAATTTCTCACAGGAACTCAACCCTATATGTGTGTGTATATATATATATATACATATATATTATGAAGTATATAATATAGAGGGTTGAGTTCCGATAAGAATGAAAGTTATGATAAAAACGGCGAAAAAAGATATCCACCCTTAGATGCACTCTACCCTTGAGGTGCACGAAGACTAGATGAACCAAATATGAGAAACGCAATTTATGGGTGGAGGTGAAATTAAAAAAGTGATCAAAATTCTAGATACTTACCTTTTCATCTTAACTATTTTTCTCCCACTATCTTTTGTCATATACATTTGTCAATATAAAGATATGCATTTAACCTATCTTTCTATTAATTCTTTTCAGTTTTATTTTTAAATTTCTTTGCTTGTTATTTATTATTTAATTCCTATTTCTTTGTAATTTATATTCTATATTATATTATAAACTATTAAATTTTGTTTATAAAAACTCTTAAATTTCTAAAAATATAACATCCAAAACGCTAAATATAAATAATCAATACATATAAAACATATCAAATTTTAAAAATATTTCTTATTTTGCTTTTATATAAATATTGAAAATAGAGTTTTTCTATCACGAACTAACCTTTTTAATTAAAGTTGATCACAAACTAACCTTTTTAACAAATAAGATCAATCAGTTAGATAAACAACACTAATAAATTAAAAAACCCTATCTCATAACTGATGCATTTTTAAAAAACAAAAAATTATAAAAAATGAATATATTTAAAACAATTCAAACTTTTATGCACAATTAAATATTACACTGTACTACTACTCATAAGTATATTCACAATCTTTAATCAAACACTTTATTAAAGTTTCCTATTTTTAATATTTTCACTTTTAATATCAGATATTTGTTCAATTAAAGTTTTAAATATGTTTATATATTTTAAATCAGATAATTTTTTAATAAATATTTAACATTATTTATTATAAAAATAATAATAAAATAAAATAAAAAATTATCCTGTCGACCATAGGTTAAAGAAAAAAAAAAGTCATGGCCTTGGATGACTTGCAAGTTGTACAACACTTTTTTGTGCTCCCATGGAAGATTGGCGACTCCTAAAAAAAACTATTTTTGAATTATTTTTAATTTCACATCAATTTAATTCCATACTAAAATCTTTGTAAGACATTTATTTTATATAAATCAGATAAAATTTAAGTTATTCAGTTAAATATATTATAACAACTCGTCCCACATGCGTAGAAAAATAGATTTGTGAGCACCTTATAAGCTCAAAGTCGTGAGCTATCAATAACTTTCATCATTGTTTTAAGTTGTATTTGAAGTTATTGGACTAGTCTGTTGATTTGTTCTTAGGGCGTTACATATATGATCCCCATGGTATTTGAATTTTAAATGTATGCAACTTTTTCATCAGATTCACAATTTCTTAAAATGATTTGATTAATTATCAGATATCTAATATAATTCTTATTTCTTAGGCCGCGAATGAGATTTGAAACATAATTTTGGTACATACTAAAAATAATGCAAAACAATGGTGATGTATTGATTAATTTTGATCAATAATATTTCAAGTATTTTAATATTAAGGGTATTTTACGTATTTTATTATTTTTTTTTGATATAATGTTGTATAAAATATATATAATTTTTAATTATTTGAACTATACTTTTTTTATCTACTGACATGTTTATATTTTTATAATCATATTAATTACATTATTTTGTTATAATTTTAATAAATTATCTAATATAAGTTATCAATAATGACGCATATGTTCAAAATATCTATGCCAAAAAAATTATTTTCTCAACTTTTCGCTCAAAATTGACTATTGATGTAAACTAGTTTGGTTAAAACTTGAAAAAATGACGTAAGAAACACAATTATAAAAGTATAACTGATGTGATTATTAGATATATTTTGTTCAAGTTTCTAACAAGAATTATGAAATTATAGTAATATTGTTATATATTATTTTGTAAAATATATTTTTTATAACGATTATTAGCGAAATTTATACATAATTATCCAAACATTTTTTTGCAACACACGGTATGTACATGTAATGAGACAATTTGAAATTGACAAATCAAATATTCGTATTGTCATACTTCAAAACAAAATACCAATCGAATGCACTGTAACATCTCAGGTCAACCGTACCAAACATTGTCCGTTTTGTCCACACACCTGGACTTACGACTTTGTCCACACACCTGAACTCACTGTTTTAAAACACGTCTGGTAGAGGAGGTATCTAGTCCCTTATAAAGCAACTTTCGTTCTCCTCCCCAACTAATGTGAGATCTTACATGCACGAAATACATATAAACATAAGAGGAATATATTATTTCTATATTATTAGAGGACATACTTTAACCATTTTTATTACAGATTAATTTCAATATGGGGAATTATATCCATACCCCCTCCTATAGGGGGTATGTGAGTGAGGTAGGAGGGGGTATGTGAGTGAGGAGGGGGTAGGGATAACAACACCCTTTCAATATTGAGTTATACTGGATTACAACATTTTTATTAATATATTATTATTTTTATGTTACTTTAACCATCTTTATTCAATCTTTTTCAGATGATATGAGAACCAACTTGAGAAAACTAGAAGTGTGAATAGGCCTGCCACATAGTGGTACCCTTAATTGGGTTGGGTTGTGATCAACGGGGATTAGTCGGGTGGCACCCTTAAGTGGGAGCCCGCATACCCCAGGAAAGTGTGCGTGTGTTAACTTGTCGTTCAAAAAAAAAAACTAGAAGTGTGAATTAATTCTACTTATTGTGATTTCTTCAATTTAAAATTAATATTTTGGGGTCAATCCCATAATTACATTCTCTCTTTCTAACTTTTGCATATTTTAAGATTACTTTAATGTTAATCTTAATCTTAATTAATTAAGTGTTTGAAAAGTCATAATATGACAATTGATTGTTGAAAATTGACCTTCTTTTTCCTTAATCTAGATTATGATATGATAATATATGATTCACATGTTTTTTCTTTTTTCTTTTTATTATGTTGTAATTCAACCGACAATGTCCTATGAGTTATAAAATATCACAACGGGTCCCTCATTGGCCCTATTTCCGTTCACCTTTTTCGGTTCTGTAAGCAATTAAGATGTAAACAATAATGTAGCATTTTTTTTAGCGCAAAAGTAAATTTAGAAGACTTTACGTTTGGTTGTGTGCCTTAAGTATCTAAATATTAGAATTTAGTTTGTAATCTGATGATAATCAAAATCGTATAAAACTGATGTTGAACATATTTATCCATATGTTGGTGAAGCCTGAGACGTTTTGTAGTCAATCTTGATATTAAGACGAATTTACAAAACATGCCATCAAATTAATTTTTGTAGTATAAAGAAATTAAAATGGTTGTATTACACGTAATCCTTTTTATAATGATAACACATATAAAAATTAGAAATTTTGGATTCATCGGTACTTAGTTTACAAAAACATCTGCGTATTAGGTTGCAGTGATAACACATCTCACGTATGTAGAAAATGATATTTTGTGAGTTTCTTATAATATGTTTTAAATTAATTTAAAAATTATTGGTTAGTCTGTTGTTTTGTGGTTTGGGACGATGCAACCATACATATCTTATAAATATTAAATAAATGTATTTAATATAACTTTGTATCTATAATGTTGTATCAATTGATTATATATTACAAGATATCTTAGAGAAAATATAAAGAATAACTATAATAATGACCATTTGATCTTGGACCTATCATAAAGTGACCTAAAATTTCGAAATTTATACAAACTGACTATGCATTTCATGAAATCCATTTATTAGCTAAAAGTCGATGACTACTCTAAAAAAAACTCACAAAACCGTTTAGCAAAATGCATCTTTATTTCATATAATTTTCGAAAAATGAAATATTTTGTGGTAAGTTATATATCAAAAGAGTCTTTATTATAATTATCCCAAAAGTATTTATATTAAATATATGGATTAAATTAATGAAATTGGATTGTGTTGAGACAAACCACTTTCTTTAAGGTAAGATTTGTAGTCAATTTTCTAAACAAATTATAATAAACACATCACATGGTTTCTTCCAAGATTAATATATCCAACAATGTGGTTTTCCTCCTCATTACCCTAATTAATAACAAATTTAAGTATATAGAACCTTCCATTAAAGTATAAATTGGGCAAAGTATTTATGGTTTGGTGGATTACCAAACATGTGTTAAAAAAGATTATTTATAAAAATAGTATTTTTTAAAAATGGTTTGACAAAATTTAAGAATAATTACTTAAAGTTATATTTTTTTTCGACTGGTAATCATGGAAGGCTGGTTTCGGATCAAAAGGCTCAACCTCCTTTGTTGAAAATTGTGATATAAAACAGGGAAATGCAGAACATAAAGTTATGAAGTTTCTAGCATGAACGCACCTTATATTCAAGTACGAACGTGTGTGTAATGTTAGTTTGTAAAATAGAAAGTTTTGGATGTTCTGACACGACTGTACCTAATTGTAACATCCTCAAATTTGGAAAGAGCAACTAATTTAAAATTTTCATCATTTCAACACATGAAGGATAAAAATCATTTTCTACAAATCAATGCTTGGAATACTTTAAATATAATTATAGATTTAACTTCAACAAATAACCACTCAAATCTTATATAAAGACTAAATAAAGGTCGGGTGCTACTAAACCCAAAAACATGTTATTCCCAAGATAATTGCGGAAGACTTCACCAAGCTACTCACCCTCATGCATTAAACTAGTACCCATCTCTTCACAGATTCGCTAGTACCCTTCCCTAATCGGGACCTGATGCACATGCTGACAAATAAAAATGGTTAGACTTACGCCTAGTGAGTTCAAGAGTTTTCAACATGATTAAATATATTGTTAAAAGAAAAGAATACAATTTAAATCATAATCTTTCAAAATGATTTACTTTAAATATGGAAACGACTCGTTTTCCAATAACATGCATTTTTAAGGCCGAGCGTCTCATTACAAAATATTCTTTATAAAGTAACGCAACCCAAAACACACTCAAACGTGAATAGAAAATAGACTTCCAATTATAAAACGCGGATAAAACTTTATATACCGAAACACCCAAAACACGGGTGGGGTATAATACTCAACTCATAAATCATGGAAAACAATCCATATAAATATAATGTGCCATCGAAAACATGAAACTAAAGTTCAATACTCACGCGACCATAAAATGGAATGAAATCCAAATGTTAAAGCATGGACAATTAGTTATCCAAAATACTGTTGGCCGACGACGGAGGAGACCCGTATCCATTGAGAGTGGAGGAACACAAAAGTATGTCACCCATACAATGTTAATCGTATGACGCTTCACGACATAAAAGCCCAAGTGTCCCTACGACTCCCTTCAAGCTACACCAAAAGAGACAACTGACCTTAGTGAATATTACCATGAATACCACCAAAGGCCCGACACAGTCGGGGGTTACAACCAAGACATTGCCCCGACATGGTGGAGGTCCCAAACACCCATCAACACAATACCCGTAAATGGGAGTTTTCCTTTAGTGACAATTCGGGAGCCATTTGTCTATTAGAACGAAAAGGTGCCAAGAAATCAGTTGAGTTTTATTATGGAATCATCGAGGATCGAATCAGGCCTGAAGACGTGAGAAAACGGAGTTTTGGGCTGCAGCGAGTTGTGGCACGACTTGGAGTCGCGACACAAGCCGCGTAACTCACTGGAAGTGAGGTTTGGGGAAACGGGCGACTTATGCCGCGACTTAAGGTCACGGCATAACCCGCGTGGCATACTGTCGAGCTAAAAGCCGATTTTTCAGCCATTAGCCTCATTTATCAAACTTTCAAACCCTAAATCTTCTTCCCTTTTCTCTCCCAAACCGGCCCCCAAACCCCCAAAGTCGAACCTAACCTATTTTGAGGGGTTTCTCCCTTGAACCATATGATCCTTCATCATCTAACTAGTGGGATCTTGAACCACAAAACCTCCATCTTCATCTTCCTCATCAAGTTCAAAGTGTGGGAGCTCGGGTTGAAGAGTTGGATTGGGTGTCCTCGAAAAGTCTCGTCATCTTTAATGGTAAGCTTCATTGATTTAAGGTTATAAATGTTCTTTGGATGTTTTCCTAGTGTTTGGATTATCAGATATCGGATTTGTTAGTTTTGGAGAAACTAGGGTTTTGATCTCGTTTAGGGATTTTGGTTTATAATGTTGGGGAATGTTTCTATGTGGTTGATTATGGTTATGTATGGTTTGGAATGTTTGGATCTAGGTTTTGGAAGTTCTCGGCTTGAGGATTCAAGCGGCCTTCAAAAGAGTTCGTTGGGTGAAACCTAGATTTAGCCTAAATCTAGCAAGGTGAGTTCAAGTTGATTTGTGAAAACGGTGTACATGCCAAAATGGTTATTTTAAAGTGTTTTACATGAAAGGGTTAACTGCTGATAAGTTTTGAGTACTTTGAAGTAAAAATGTATTTCACTTGGTATTTGTCAAAGTGTGAGTATTTTAATGAGTTTTCATATTTGATAAACTTGGCTTATTTTAGTTTCATAAAATGCTCACATTTGGGATTTGGACATCTTGTTAAGTAATAGCATGATTTATGCATTTCGGGGATTTTGTACAAATAGAGTTCATATCATGACCTATGCATCTTGGTGATTTTGGTACAAATGAAGTCTATTTCATGTTATATGCATTTTGGTGTATTTGCATTCATAAACCCTTTGGAAAACCTCTGGTCCCATTATGTGTTGAGTTTTGGGTTAATCTCGTCTTTGAGGTATGTGTCTTCGTAAACATTGTTTAAAGACATTTTGTTACTCGGGGGACCGATAATTATTGGTCAAATGGATTTTGAGCATTTTAGCTCGGTGTTGGCTTAAAAGAGTCTTGTGGACATTTGTCCAGGTTTAATGGCTCGATGTAGAGTCCCATTTCATGGTTTACATCTTAATGCAGTTTATTGCATATTTATAATCATTACAGGCTCGAGTGCTGTTGTCATTGATGTGTAGTCGTGTAATTTTAGACTGTGTTGCATTGGATCCATAGGCACATGAGTCAGTCTTAGTTGATGGTCAATTGGGTGGTACGGGGTTGGACTTCGGGACTCACGTTTTATGACCAAACTTGACAAGTAGGCACTAGGAGGAGGTAGTCTTGGGCGACACCATGTGGGTGGGTGCCTAGATCTCCGCCGTAGGGGAATTTCCTCAGTTGTAGTCCTCGGACGTGTCGGGCCTTTCGGGTGTCCGTTGTGGCATCAAGGTATCTCGTCTTTTGGGTGGAACTTGTCAAGGATTCGTAGGGACACTTTGGCTTTCATGCCGTTAGGTGTCATGCGATGAATGTTGGTTGAGTGACATACTTTTGTGTTCCTCCGCTCTCCACGGATACGGATATCCCCCATTGTCGGCCCGATGTATTTTGGATATTTAATTGTCTATGTTTTGATACTTGGATTTTATTTCATTTTATGGTCGCGTGAGTATTAAGCTTCAGTTCCATGTTTTAATGGCGTATCATATTTATATGAGTTGTTTTTCGTTATTTAAGGGTCGAGTATTATGTCCCACCCGAGTTTGGGTGTTTTGGGGCTATGAAGTATTATTTACATTTTAGCACATTTGAGTATCGAACTATGACCCCGTTATGGGTGAGTTACGGGTTGCATCGTTTTATAAGAAATGTGTGTTTGGGAGCATTGTCTTTAAAAGTGTATATTATGGGAAAATGTGTCGTTTCCGTTTTGAAGTATAATATTTCAAAGGATCTTGCTTTAAACTGAATTCCTTTCTTTTAAAGATATATTCATTCATGTTAAAACTCTTGAGCTCACTAGGCGTTAAACCTAACATTTTTATTTGTCCTCATGTGCATCAGGTTTCTTTCGGGGGTTCGATTCTAGCAGTGCTTTGAAGAGTTGAGCCTTAGCCTTACAAGAGTGAGTAGTCGGTGAAGTCTTCCGCAGGTTGGAGTTAGTAACTGTTATTGGGTTTAGTAACACCCGTCCTTTTCATAGAGTGTATGTATAGGATGAACGTGAGCGTTGAAGTTAATTCTCAATTTATGTTGTAGTTCGAAGTATTTATTGATGTATTTAGAAATTTTTTATAAGTTGCTATCCTCAAATCTAAGGGTGTTACACAATAACACAACCGGACTCAGCCCTCCTAGTGTACACTTGAAAGGTTAAGGTCATAAAACATGGGCTCCGGAGTCCAACCCCGTAATACCTAATTGACCATCAAATAAAGACTGACTTACGTGTCTATGGATCCAATGCAACACAGTATAAAATTACATGACTACACATGAATGACAACGCACTCTAGCATGTAGTTATCATTAATATACCACGAGATGCATTCAGATGCAAATCATAAATGGGGCTCTATATTGAGCCATTAAAACCGGACAAATTACCTCAAGACTCTTTTAAGTCAAAACCACACTAAAATGCTCCAAAATCCATTTTGCCAAGATCAAAATTGGGAGTTTAGAAACCCTGATTTGAGTTGAGAAAATATGGAGAGAGGTTAAACACAATTTAGTGTTTCGATTTATTATTTCTCTTCGGTGTTTGAGTATTCTTCATCAATAAAAGTTTCCCCTCTTCCTTGTGGACGGATATCACCATACCGATGGTGGAACTACATAAATCTTCTGTGTTTTGTGTGTTTTTTTCACAACTCTTTGGTTGATTGTTCGTTGTGCTTATGATACTACTTTCCTTTTGTATTGGTTGTTGGTTGACATCACATATTTAATTTTCGTTAATTTTCATTACTTTATGTGGTTTTGGGCCTTTGTGGTCTTCAAAAATCCCTACACTTTGCATATCATATTTGAGTGATTTTAAAAGATAATCTTATAAAATGATCAGATAATTCTTATACTGATCAAATTATAGTATTCAATGAAGTATGAACTACTCAATCAAGTTAATACTTTGAGTGTATTTTGTCTATGGTCGAAGAACAATAATAAGTCAACTAAGCCATTAAATCAACAATAGAAAAATGGAAATTTGCATATTAAAGTAATCGTTAAACAGGCTAAAAGTCATCTCAAGTCTTTGTCGTAGGTAGGCTTGTGACCCTTAGGAAAATAAATTCTAGTATGATTTTTATATGTTAAATACGTTACGTAATTAATTGCTTAGATATAACTGATAAATATGATAGTTTTTAGATAAACAAAATTAAACTTATCAATATAATCTCCTTTATTTGATTTATGTTTTTTTTTTCATTTTAAATTCCTAAAAAGAGTTAAAAATTTATTAAGAATAACATTAATAATTAACTTTATCATCTCGTTATTAATATTTTTAAAATGTTTTTTTTTATATATTTAATTCTATTTCTTTGGATATGAGGCTCCCATTGCAAGTTGCCATTTTGGAACCCTCATAAATACTTTTTGGGTCCACCTTTTTTGAATAATAATTTTTGAATATCTTCGAAAAAGTTTCAAAAGTCGTTTTATACAAATTATATTCATAAGACGAGTGGTGCATTTTACACTTATTTCAATTCATGTTGGGTTACAAACGAACATAATGTATTTCAAAATCAATGTTTTTATAATTATTGATGTATGCCAAATAAATGACAAATGTTTGTATACGTATGATTGTTTCGGACATAACCAATTACATGAATCAATTGTTTTATCTTTAAGAGTTCTAAAAGTATAATGACATTGAGATTTTAGAATATATTACTCATTAATTAATTTAATAAATAATGAAATATTTCCACCATGGAAATGATCTTGATTTGAAAGCTACAAGGGTATGGAGACAATAAAGTTAATAGGGTTTAAAATGTTATCCTCTAACCAACTTGCACAACATTCCTTCATCTTTATGCCATCATCACAAGATTTACTACTTTATAGGTGAATTTAAGAAAAGAAGATCTAAAAAAGGAGAACAAAAGAAATAGAATGTTGACATATGCAACATGTTAATGTAAGAATTAGGTGAAATTATGTATTAAAAATATATTTAAAAAAATGGGTGTTGCTATATTTAACTTTTTTTGTGTCAGAATCAAGTTAAATCATGCATTGAAAATGTAAAAAATAAGGAGGTGTTTGGTTGGAGGGTTTAACCGGTAATTAATGGGATTGATAATAAAAGAGTATGTTTGGTTTTATATAATGATATGAGCTCATTCCCTCTAAAGCCCATTTTTCATTCCTGATGAAATTGGGCGGTATGAAAAATCCATTCCCGTTTTTTATCAATCGACGTCTCCTCCCCTCCAAATCGATCTCTCTGATCTCCGGTGGAAGTATGTTTTCCATCTCTGGTGCAGGTATTTTTTTCGATCTCCAATAGCCCTCGTTCTTTTTCCTTTTCTTCTCTTTTTCCTTCTCCGGTATTCCTTGATCTCCGGTAGCCCTCGTTTCTCTTTTTCCTTATTGCAGTCGGAGACGAAGACGGAGAAGACGACCGGCGATGGAGGCGTTGGTATCTTGGTGAAGAAGAAGGGAACAATGAGTACGAGGATACTAAAGTGAATGAGATGAAACACAAACCCTAGATTCTCATAGACGAAAAACAAACCTAGATTGCAACACTTGTGATTTATGAGTATTAACCAAACAACATCATTCCTATTCCTATTCCCCAATATGCCTATTCCCATTTTCATTTCCATTCCTCAAAATGAACCAAACACGCCCTAAATGTTGATGTTGATGTGTTTGAGGAAAAAAAATAGCAGATAAAAATGCATTTAATAATATATAAGGGTGCATTTAGTTTAGCCCATAAAAGATGCGTCTTGATATTGATGTGTATAAGAAAGAAATTAGTGGGAAATTGATGGAAATAGTCACTCTCAAAATGGAATACGTGTAAACTTTGGCTATTAGGAGAAACTCCTTCCTAGATTGGCAAAAAAAGTGAAAACCACTTTGTAGATTGGTTATTTCCATCAATTTTTCGAAATTAGGAGGTATGAATGCACTTAACAATATATAGAGGTGCATTTAGCCCACCCCAATAAATATATTTTAAGACAAAGGGCTGCCTCATTCGAACCATAAAATATATTTTAATCTAATGGTTGTAATGATATGGACAATTACAATTTGCCAAAACTATATACACGATTATTGGGAATATTAGTTACACTTAGGGGTTGTTTGTTTTAAAAAAAAAACATCTTGATGACTCTTAAGTCTGAATCGTTCAGACATTTTTACACACCGCCTCTTATTAATCATAACTAAAATAAGACTTCATGCTTTAGACCTCTTAAAAAACAAACGACACCTTAAAATTGGGTCATTTATTTATTATATCTAACGGTTGGTAAATATTCCCTTTTGTTCTCTCTTGAACCTACCTCTCTATATATGCTCAAATGAATATCCACATATGTTATAGAATTTGGTTGATATATTTGTAGTAAAAAAAATACATAAAAAGAAACTCGTATTTTAGATTATTTAGCAATGGTGGAATACAATGGAGATGGTCTCTCATTATTTCATGTTTTAATCTTGAAATATAAACAGATTTTCACAGTAACACAAACAAGAACAAATAGACCGATCTATTTTTAGCACCTTGGGTCATTAAAAATTTATCTAATGCCATTTTTGACACTATAAATCTCGATGCCTAAGTTTTGCTTTTGCAATTCAGTATACTTATGACAATTGAGTTTGTCAGCAAGACTATTTTACGTTCTTAATATATGATTTGATATGGTATAAAAATAAAGGTGTACATACAGTAATACCTTATTCTCTTAGCCCCACCACTAGACGATCTTTGATTTTGATTGGACTCTAATTGAACAATTTTTTTTTACTAACAATTATTTTTCTAAAATTATTTTTAATAACTATATAAATTTAAATTGAAATCTTTTTATTGAAATCTTATTAAAAAAACGAATTTTTTTTATTTGTTACGTAAATACTTTATATTAAATTATATATCAAATTAAATATTATTTTAATTTTAATTTAGATATTTTAGTTTTGCCATTTTCTCATCAAACATTAAAAAAATATCTTGGAATAATTTTGAAAAAATAAATTAAAAATGAAAATGGAGGAAGAAATTATGAGGCAGGTAAGAAACAACGAAAGCGGCACCTCAACAACATACGTTTACATCAATAATCCAACTGTAAACCATTTTTTCTTTTTCATTTTTTTCTTGTTTGGTATAATTATATGTTGAAAATGATTGTTTATTTTTTTTACACGACATTAAAGACACGGGAAATATATCAGGTTAAACTTTTTGACCGACAATATAATTTTTTAATGAAAAAATATACTGTTGTAATATTACCATCCAGAACCAGGTATAAAAAGACAGATGAAACGAGTCTATTTTTGTCGACAAATCAAGACGAGTTAAGACCCACTAACGGTCTCCCCTTACAAGAGTTCGTATGCGTCATAAGAAAGTTATGTTTTTTGTCCAATTAGTTTTGGCCTGTACATAACTTATAATCGTATACTGTGTATTAATTATCATATCAGTGTATAGTATTATCTAGATTACCAAAGGGTTCATCCGTTCATGTACAAGATATTGTTTTATCGTGGGATGTTATTAAAGACGACAATTTCAATGCATCTATCAAAAATTGGGTTGATTGGGATTCAAAGTTTATATTTGAGTAGTCAAATGCGTGAAAAATTATAATGCCCCAAGTTTCATACCAAATTTTTTTGATGAATAATATGTAGAGTGAATTGTGGATTTGATCCATGTGGTTTTATGATTTCTTTGACCATGATCCTCATTCTATGTTTATTGTGGATATAGTCCCTATGGTATGCAATATATTGTGGCTAGGGTCCTTAAACACTAACATCATTAACTTTAAAGGGTTAAAAACATCATATGTCTTGCACACTATGGGTATAATAGTTATTTTACTTTTCCCTTTCAATTTATTTTATACACCTTTAAAACAAACAATACTAAATTGTGGATTTGGTCCCTATGCATCACTCATCATCTTTAAAACACATTTATCATCTCTTTTAATTTTTTTTATCCAATCTTCATTGTCAAAGTACAAGAAAAACTAACTTGTTAAAGTGCAAAAAAAAGAAAAATTTACTTGCCTTTAAAAATAACAATTGTTTGAACCCAACACTACATCCTAAAAAAGACAACCTATCAAAATAACAATTGTTTGAAACCAATATTACATCCCCAAAAAGACAACCCATCAAAATGACAATTGTTTATATTAACATTTATGTAGTAATTGTTGGCAACGGTTTTGTTTATTTTTTTGACGACATCTAAGTGACTTGAGTAGGAAGTACATTAATCATTTTCATAAAATGCATAGACCATTTAGAAATCGCCTATCAAAATTTATTTATACCAAAATTAACATTTTAACATTAATAATTTGTTTTTTAAATCAACATATTTATATTAAGTAAATTATATATACATTTAATATATATTTGATGTTTTTTTAGAGTGTGATTAGAGTTGGGGTTTTTTTTGGTGTTGATGGACCCACCAAATTTGGTATTTTTGTGTTAAATTTGGTGTTATGGTTTGAGATGCTCTAAATAGTCATACTTGAATTACACACCAAGTCACTTGACACTTGGTGGGGATCCATAACTTTTCAATTAACATTTTAATATCTAATGCACAATATAATGAAGTTTGGATCTTCAAAATGAAGATGATTATATCACATTTCCAAATGGTCTATGTATTTTATGAGAAGAATTAATGTACTTCATACTCAAGTCACTTATATGTCATCAAGAAAATAAATAAAATCGTTGCCAACAACTACTACATAAATGTTGATATAAAATAATTGTCATTTTGATGGGTTATCTTTTTGGGGATGTAATATTAATTTCAAACAATTGTTATTTTGATAGGTTGTCTTTTTTAGGATGTAGTGTTGGGTTCAAAGAATTGTTATTTTTAAATGCAAGTAATTTTTTTTTTGCACTTTAACAAATTAGTTTTTCTTGTACTTTGACAATGAAGATTGGATGAAAAAAAATTAAGAGAGATGATAAATGTGTTTTAAAGATGATAAATGGTGCATAGGGACCAAATCCACAATTTAGTATTGCTTGTTTTAAACGTGTATAAAATAAATTGAAAGTGAAAAATAAAATGACTATTCTACCCATAGTGTGTAAGACACATGATGCCTTTAACCCTTCAAAGTTAATGATGATAGTGTTTAGGGACCCTAGCCACAATATATTGCATACCACAGGGACCATATCCACAATAAACATAGAATGAGGACCATGGTCAAAGAAATCACAAAACCACATGGACCAAATCCACAATTCACTCTAATATGTATCTTAGGAATGGGTAGATCAAATGCAGTAAGGGCCAGAACTTGTATGGATTTACAGTAGGTTTTATTACAAGTTATATTTATGTCATGCTGTTGAACTACATCATTAATTCAATTTTCAATTTTGAACGTGTAATTTAGCTGTTTAAGTTGTATGAATAATTTAAGTCTATTTTACAATGTCTTGAGATGGTTAGTATATGTCATATGCTATTATTAAGTGATAGCACTGGAAAAAAAATACAGTGTGAAACGGGCCAAAAGGATTGAAAATCATTCCAAGTGAAATATAGTGCTTACAGATTTAAACATTGTTCACTGTAACAATCCGTCCCATATGAATAGAAAAGTTGATTTGCGAGTTTCTTATAAGCTCAAGTTTTTGGGTCACTGTTCAAGATTGGTCCTTTGTAACACCCCAAACCTAAAGAGCAAGTTGATCCAATAACTTCAATTAAAATCATGGTGAAAGTTATTAGAGCATTTCCAACAGCATTGCTAAAATAGAAAAAATTGGGTTTTTGTTTTCTATATCTCTCCAACAACATTGTTATCTTGTTTGCTATAATAGAAAAAATGAAAAAATCTCTAAATATAGAGAACTCTCTAAAATTTGATGGTAGGAGAAAAATGATTATTTTATTCATTTCCAACAATAAGATTTAGCTTTTATCATTTTATATTAAGTTTTTTTTAAAGTGTACTGAGATGATAAATTAGAGAATATTATAATAATATAAGTTGTTTTAAAATTTCTAAAATAGCAAATCTTGTAATAACCGTAATCAAACGTGATATTTTAGTTTTTGGGGAATTTTCGCAAAAAGGTGATTAGTTTAAGGGCCTAGAGAGTAAAAAGGGAATAATTGAGAAATAACCCTAGGACCTATCTCATTTTTTTGTCTCTGGCGGCTGAAGGTTTGGGATAGGGACATAGGGAGCTCTGTGGCGATTCAAGAGAAAGAGGGTAAAGGAGCGGATTGCAAGCATTCATCGAGTTTTTCCAAGGTAATTTCTAACTCTGATTAACGTTGTTTGGGTTAGTATGATCTGATTATTGGTGTAAAGTTACTTTTATTATGGAGAAATTCATGAAAAACCTTCACTGGAAGTTAGTTTGGGGATTTATTTAGAATCAACAGTGGTGGTGGTTCCTTGGACTCGGATGAGTGTTAATCGACCTAAGGGGGGAGGGAGATTAGAGTTCAATTAATGGATTGTTATGTGATTCCCTTTTTCTGTGTTGATTTTGGATTCAAGAATCGCGAGATGAGGATTTTGGTTTCGGTTTTGAGTTGTCGCAGGAACCGGGGAACCCCGAGCATTGACGCATCGGGCAACCCCGGGTTGGGGGACCGGGTGACCCGGACGTTGAGCGCCGGGCGAACCCGGGAGCAAAGCCTCGGTCGACACCGGGGGTTGAGATCCCGGTCGACACCGGGAGAGGAAGATTCGGTCGATACCGGGCGCCGGTCGACCCCGGGAAAGGAAGGTCCGGGCGATCCCGATCGGGTGGGTGACCCAGTCCTTCTCTGGATAGTTTTGGGTCCGAGAGTTTCCAATTTAAACCCAATCTTTCACCAGTAACATTGATTTATAGGATTCCCTAGTTTCGGGATTAACCGTGAGATTTACCGATGTTACCTTTGTGCTTTAGGAATTTATGAATTGTGATTCAGACCAGTTCTAGAGGAAACTTTGAACAGGACCTCAGGTGAGTTTTCTGAACTAAATGTTTTTTTAACGAAAGCTTATGAAAGGTTAATTAAAACTTTGATTTATTATGTTGGCATGTTCATGATAAATTTATTTAAGCGTGTTTATAACTTGTTGATATTTAAATGTATGCATACATTATTTTCGAAAGTTGTGACCTAAGTCGGGAAGTGTGGCCCGTTTGCTCGTATCGGGGAGTGTGGCCCGTTTATGCCATTGGGGGTGTGTCCTAAAATTAAGGCAGTGCGAGTTAGACACACCGTCTTCGACGGTAGTGTGGTCGGTAGTGTGAATTACTCATGTGATGCTTATAAATCTGTTTTGATTTAAAGTTGACGTTTGTTTTGTTGCTTAATCGTTAGAGGGGACTCACTAGACCTTCGGTCTAACCCTTGCTCTTTAAAATCTAAAATTTTTCAGGCAGACGTGAGCTAGGGAGAACTGATAAGGGTAAAGAGAAGGTGTAGCAGGAGTTGGCTAGAAGATCGTCACCTTAATTTATCTTTCTTAAAATCTTAGTTGTGTAATTGATTGTTGTGGCAAACCTTGGATTAAATTGTAAGCTTGGGCCCGTTTTGATATGGATTATTATTATATAAATTTTTTTTATGTCCTTGTTTGGGTTGTTATAGTTGGTATCAGAGCCATAATTTAAGGGATTTAGGTGACCGGATGGGCCTAAACTTAAACTGTGGAGTAGGGGACACAACTGAGATTTAGGAAGCCTTTAAGGAAGACCTTGATCATCGAAAGGCGTGATAACGATAGTGAGTACTCTCATGTAAGATAAATTCAGAATTGCATCTGGCCAATGCCATTATGAATTTACAGGTGCATGGGCATACTCGATTTCTATTGTTGAGTGTAGTTTTGGGTAGAGAGTCCTATCTATGAATTGATAGTGTTGGTCTGGCGTGTTGTGTGGGTTCGCTTGTCGTTGTAAGGTTAATACCGTTTGGGGATGAATATTGTGCGAGATGTAGATATTTTGTTGAGAAAGGACCTCATGGGTCCATAAAGAAGAGAATACTGATTAGAGGTGAACTTTTCGATTCAAGGGAGTCTTCGGTTTGGTAGATTGTTGTGTCGATTAGTGGGAATTAGGAGGGTGTTAATCCAAGAATCGAAGGATAGGAATGAGGCTTTTAGAGCTGTAGTTAACTGAAGGGTGGTTGAGAGACGATATCAGTGCTGACTGATAAAATGTAGTGAGGATCAGATGGAATTGAGCTATGGTTGATAAGTTTGTTTGAGGTCAAAGTGAGGACGCACGATTTGCAAAATTTTAGTCGCGATAGTAAATGGTACTTGGACATCCAAGGATGTTGGGAAGCGTTGGTGCCGGAGGTGGTGGCATAGGAGAGGACCCCGACTGGTGGGTCGAAAGTAAGGAGTCTGGGATAAACTATAGTTAGTGTAAACAGTTGACTTTGTTAGAGTAAATAGCCTTCAATGTCATTGAGTCCTAGGCATTGTGTTTCAAACAAATTGCTGAAGCCTTTCATATTATTCATATCAGATATTTTGGAGTAAGTGTGCCTTACGAGGTATTCGTTTTGAAAACGTGTCGACGCGTGCAAATGTGTGTCTGGATTGAAAAGACAAGTTTATGGAGTTGGGAGATAAATTTCGATTTTTGGTGTGGGGAAACTATTTATATCTCTTTGTAAAGGAGTTAACTTTTGTCATGGAAATCATAACAACATTTGATCGCATGGTTTTATAAGTGAGTTTGGTACAGACATGTGTTATCATATCAATTAGGGTGAGAGTTGTCTGACACGCTCAGTGTAAGCAATTTTGTAGCTTTTTCTATAAATCGAGTGGGTAAAGTTCATCGAAAATAATTCCAATTGTGCCAACACCGATTTTGGGGGTGTGGTGAAGAGTAATTTGTCGTGGAGTTGAGGTTGAACGATTCTTGAAATCGTTGTGCATGGCTAAGTCGGTGTTGTGTCATGTACACTCAAGCTTGTATCATAATGCAGTATCTCCTAAATTTTAAAGGTGTTAAAGGTTTAAATTTTGGGTGTGTCATGCATAAAGGCTATGAACTCTCTAGGTCGTGGGGAAATGTTGCAATTAAGAACGAGGAAAGTGTTGAGAGTGGAAGTGGAACGCTCGATCAGTGGGTGGTCAATTCATGGCTTTGGTATTCCTGTTAAGGAAAGGTGATAAACAGCGGAAATGGTTAGGGAAGGCCTTGATCTTTGACGTTAGGGGTGTTTGTAATATAATGGATTAATCGCCTGCTTGGTGATTTTTGATGGGGATGGCGGCAGAGGGTTGTGCCCAGGGTGGAATTCGAAATCGTTATGATACTCTTATATTAGTAAGTTGTTGCATTGGAAGAGGTCGGTTCCAGTAGGAATCCTTATTGGTCGGAGGTATGGTTGAGGTATCACTATGTCAACCGATGATGATGGAGCCAACGATCATTTTCGTGATTAGTGGCGGGACACTAAAAATGAAGAAGTAGCGATGGATAGTTTCGTTGAGTTTTCATAATGAAGCAAAGAGTTTTCGAAAAAGGTGTGTACCAATGTGTCGTTGACCACCTTGTGCGAGTATTACGAAAATAGAAAACCGCTAGTTTGGTCAGGTGATTTCTCTTCAATGAGGTTTTGATGGTTTATGTGGGGGTGAAGTTTATATATAGCACAACTGGAGGGGTTACGCTTCGAGCATTTGAGCCTGCGAGGTAGTACACTTAATATTTCAGGCTGCCGGAATATGTTTCCAGCAGGTCGCGATGAGCCGACAAGGAGCGATACCTTGCTGAGTAGTTTAAAGGATCATGGTCTTGAAAGTTACTTAGATTCGAGAAAGGCAAAGTCATGGAATGCCTTGAATTCAGATAATAGTGTTACGATCAGTGAGAAGAGGATGGTATATGTATGTGTGCAAAGTAGTCATGAAGATTTTGGTTGTTCTATGATGATGGGGTAGGGCGATGGTTGTATCTTCGAGTGGGGATTTTATGCCAGATATAGGCGTGCAATTCATTAAAGTGGTAAGGAGCTTCCTTGAGAACATGTAGAAGACTGGTGTTATTGATATATGATGAACGTCCTCGTCCGGAGATTTCTGGGAAATGATTTGTAAGTGGCGAATATGAAGATGCGACATGGGGAGGTTTGGTTGGTATTGGGGTATTCCTAAGTTGAGGATAATTTTCGAATGATAGATGACGGCTATCTAAGAGAGGAACCATGTGTTCTGGGTTTGAAGTCTTCGAGGAGAAAGGAAGAGGTGGTCGGATATAGTGCTCAGAGTGAGGGACCATAGTTTCAGTTTTGGCTAATGCGTGGAAAGGATTCCAAGTGAGCCAGATGTTCAGTGTTAAACCATTTGGAATAGTATGTATGAGCATGGTCACTCCGGGTTGGGTGGGTGAAGCTTGGTTTTATTGCGCATATGGTTGGATGATTGTGGATGCAATAAGAAATGGAAGTATGTGTCGCATTAATTGGCCAGTTGGGGCTGGTGGATTACGAGGGTTTTGAACTGTGGAAGTTTCTTCCAATATGTAAGAAGTTGGGGTGATGACGTGGAGCGAGGTATATTTAGCGTGTAATATTTGGATAATGCCAATGAGTTGAGATCAATGTGGGTCGAAAAAGAAAGTGTTTTTGCGTTAGACGTATGCCGTATTAAGAGAGGTTGCTTTGCAATGGCAGGTTACAAGATGAAGAAACTCGTGACTGTGAGTTGTTGGTGATGTCTAAGGTTGACGAAGTGTCATGTTGGCGAATTGGGTGGTTATTTAGTCAGTGATGCATGTTGTCGTGGCATTGACTCCGGTAAAATTCTTTTATTTAAGGAAGTTATGGTTAATCGAGAGATAAATCTGATGGTTACGTACGACTATGTATTGATCAGAATGGCTTGGACAATTGAATTGAACTAAGTTGGTTAGATTGAGAGAATACGAGGCATAAGTCCTAAGTGGGGACAAGGTAAAGTTACCAACCTCGCCTTGGGAGGGGTGTGATTTGTACAGACTCAAGTGTAAAACACCCTTGTGATGGAACGAAGTGAGAGAACGACAATTGGCAGGTCCGAGATAGTGCAATTAACCACGGATAAGGTAGATCAGATTCGAGAAAGACTAAAGACGGTGCAAGACCGACAGAAAATGTACGCGAATAAGCGAAGGAAGCCAATCGAATTCCAAGTGGAAGACTTGGTTATGTTAAAAGTCTCGCCTTGGAAGGGAGTAGCCCGTTTTGGAAAGAAGGGTAAGTTGAGACCAAGATTCGTTGGACCGTTTGTTATCGTGGAACGTGTTGGAAAGGTAGCATACAAACTGGAATTACTGGTGGACTTGCAAGGAATTCACTTTACATTTCATATGTCTAATTTGAAGAAGTGTTTAGCTGAAGCGGATGTGGTGGTACCATTGGACGATATTCGGGTAGTATGAGAAACTAAGCTATGTGGAGGAACCGGTGGCCATTTTGGACCGTAAAGTGAGGAAGCTGAGGAACAAGGAAATCCAAATTGTGAAAGTGCAGTGGCAATTAGGGCTGTAAACGAACCGAACGAACACGAACAAGCCCTTGTTCGTGTTCGTTCGTTTAACTTAACCGAACAAACGAACGAACACGAACGGTAAACGAACGAAATTTTTTGTGTTCATGTTCGTTTGTTAAGAAAATATGTTTGTTTGTGTTCGTTTATGTTCGTTCATTAAGAGCTAAACGAACGTAAACAACGAACATAAATGAACATAAACGAACGTAAACGAACGAACATTAATGAACATATACGAACGTAAACGAACGAACATAAATGAACATAAACGAACACAAATGAATAAAAAAAACAACCACCGTTACTCATAATTTCGTTCGTAAAAAATAACATAACAAATAAAAAAAGGGATAAACTTAGGAGGTATAAAAAATGAATTCTAAAAAATGAATTTAATTAATGTTTTGACACATTAATGTCATAATATATATAAATATATTTATATATATAAACAAATATAAACGAAAATAAACGAACATAAACGAACATAAATGAACGTAAACGAACATAAATGAACAAACATTAACGAACATAAATGAACGAACGTTCACGAACATAAATGAACGAACGAGACCATTGTTCATGTTCGTTCATTTAACTAAACGAACAAAAAAATGTGTTCATATTCGTTCATTTATTAAATAAACGAACATAAACGAACTTCCCGCCAAACAGTTCATGAACGGTTCGCTGAACGTTCGGTTCGTTTACAGCCCTAGTGGCAATTTCACAAAGGTCAGGAAGCGACTTGGGAGTTAGAGTCAAGTATGAGGACTCAATACCCCAGTTTGTTCAGCAAGTGAATTCCGGGGACGGAATTCTTTTGAGGGGGAATATTGTAATAACCGTAATCAAACGTGATATTTTAGTTTTGGGGGAATTTTCGCAAAAAGGTGATCAGTTTAAGGGCCTAGAGGGAAAAAGGGAATAATTGAGAAATAAACCTAGGAACTATCTCAATTTTGTCTCTGGCGGTTGAAGGTTTGGGATAGGGAGAAAGGGAGCTCTGTGGCGATTCAAGAGAAAGAGGGCAAATGAGCGGATTGCAAGCATTCATCGAGTTTTTGCAAGGTAATTTCTAACTCTGATTAACGTTATTTGGGTTAGTAGGATCTGATTATTGGTGTAAAGTTACTTTTATTACGGAGAAATTCATGAAAACCTTCACTGGAAGTTAGTTTGGGGATTTATTTAGAATCGGCTGTGGTGGTGGTTCCTTGGGCTCGGATGAGTGTTAATCGACCTAGGGGGGAGGGAGATTAGAGTTCAATTAATGGATTGTTATGTGATTCCCTTTTTCTATGTTGATTTTGGATTCAAGAATCGCGAGATGAGGATTTTGGTTTCGGTTTTGGGTTGTCGCAGGGACCGGGGAACCCTGGGCATTGAGACGTCGGGCGAACCCGGGTTGGGGGACCGGGTGACCCCGGGCGTTGAACGCCGGAAAACCCCGGGAGCAAATCCCCAGTCGACACCGGGGGTTGAGATCCCGGTCGACATCGGGAGGGGAAGGTTCGGTCGATACCGGGATCTTCGATCAACTTCAAGGCGCGATATGTTTCTCGAAGATTGATCTTCGATCCGGTTATCATCAAGTGAGAGTGAAGAACGAAGACATTCCGAAGACAACTTTCCTGACGAGATACAGTCATTGTGACTTTTTGGTGATGCCTTTTGGCTTAACCAACGCTCCGGCCGTATTTATGGATCTAATGAACCGTGTGTGTCGCCCATTCTTGGATAAATCCGTGATTGTCTTCATCGACGATATTTTAATATATTCAAAGGATGAGTCCGAGCATGGAAAACACTTACGGGAAGTATTAGAAGTTCTAAGGAGAGAGAAGTTGTTCGCGAAATTCTCGAAGTGCGAATTCTGACTTCAAGAGGTGCAATTCTTGGGGCATGTGGTATCAAAGGACGGGGTAAAAGTGGATCCGGCAAAGATCGATGCAATGATGACTTGGGAGCCTCCAACAAGTCCGACGGAGATTCGAAACTTCTTGGGTTTGGCGGGCTACTACCGGCGTTTCATTCAAGACTTTTCCAAGATAGCTACACCGCTCACCTCTCTTACAAGGAAGAACGTCAAGTTTCTTTGGACCGATGCACAAGAGCAAGCCTTTCAGACGCTCAAGAGGAAGTTGTGCGAAGCTCCGATCTTATCCCTACCCGAAGGATCGGAAGACTTTGTTGTGTTTAGTGACGCTTCCAAGATGGGGCTTGGGTGTGTCCTAATGCAAAGGGGGAAAGTAATAGCCTACGCGTCGCGTCAGTTAAAGGACCATGAGAAGAACTATCCGACTCATGATTTGGAATTGGCGGCGGTAGTTTTCGCGTTAAAGTTGTGGCGACACTACTTGTATGGGACCAAGTGTACTATTTTCACGGATCACAAGAGTCTCAAGTACATCTTCGACCTAAAGGAACTCAACATGCGACAAAGGAGATGGCTAGAGCTTTTGAAGGATTACGATTGTGATCTACTCTATCATCCCGATAAGGCCAACGTGGTGGAAGATGCGTTGAGTCGAAGGAGTCATGATGAAGGTGTCAAAATGTCCCTTAACAGAATCGATGTGGTGTCGAGTTTGTTGGAGAGTATAAGAACGAGCCAAGCGGAAGCACTTAAAGAAGAGAACCTCAAGGCCAAGGTTATGTCCAAGCAAAAGGAACTCTTAACAGAAGATGGTCGTGGACTACAACTCTTCCAAGGGCGAATATGGGTGCCAAAGATTGGGGGAAATCGTGACTTACTTCTTGAGGAAGCACATAAGTCGAAATATTCTATACATCCCGGTAGCATTAAGATGTATAGAGACTTAAAGTTGAATTATTGGTGGCCGGAGATGAAGCTGGATGTGGCTAGCTATGTGGAAAGGTGTGTCACATGTCTTCAAGTCAAAGCGGAGCATCAAAGACCGTATGGGAGTTTGCAACCGTTGTCCATTCCCGAGTGGAAATGGGACAACATTACAATGGATTTCGTGACAAAATTACCAAAGACCTTGCGTGGGCACGACACCGTTTGGGTAATTGTTGACCGGTTGACAAAAAGTGCGCATTTCCTTGCAATGCGGGAGACCTTGCCAATGGAGAAGTTGGCCAAACTTTACATTGATGAGGTGGTGTCGAGGCACGGAGTTCCGAAATCAGTAGTATCGGATCGGGATAGTCGTTTCACTTCAAATTTTTGGACTAGCTTGCAGAAGGAGTTGGGCACTAGGTTGAATTTGAGCACGGCGTATCATCCTCAAACGGATGGTCAAAGCGAGAGGACAATCCAGACATTAGAAGACATGTTGAGGTCATGTGTAATAGACTTCGGGGGAAGTTGGGGTTCACATCTACCACTAGTAGAGTTCGCGTACAACAACAATTACCATTCTAGTATTGGAATGGCACCGTTCGAGGCTTTGTATGGACGGAAGTGCAGAACCCCGGTATGTTGGCTAGAAGCGGGCGAGAAGCAATTTGCCGGACCAGAAATTGTTCAAGAAACGGCCGACAAGGTGAAAGAAATTCCGGAAAGACTAAAGGCGGCACAAGATCGACAAAAGAGTTATGCGGACAAGAAAAGAAGACCGGTAGAGTTTCAAGTTGGCGACCGTGTCATGTTAAAAGTATCTCCATGGAAGGGAATTATCCGGTTTGGGAAGCGTGGAAAGCTTAGTCCTCGTTTCCTTGGACCTTTCACTATTTTGGAGAAAATTGGTTTACAAGCCTATCGGTTGGATTTACCACCGGAAATGGAGGGAATACATCCCACGTTTCACGTATGTTACCTTAGAAAGTGTCTAGCCGAAGAGGAAAGCGTGATTCCTTTGTCGGAAATTCGTGTGGACAATGGGAATCGTTGTGTAGAAGAACCGGAAGCGATTTTAGAATCGAAGGTAAAGAAGTTGAGGCATAAGGACGTAATTATGGTTAAAGTCCAATGGAAGCATCATCGGGGTCAAACCTCACATGTCAGAGCCATACCTATTTGGATTTCTTCACAAGCTTTCTTCCTTAAACCAACAACGTATCCTCTCTAAAAGGGAAGATTTCATCCTGCTTCCTTCTACTTGATGCTTTCTCCCAATTCAACTGTATCGCTGCTCCCAAGACTAAGACCTCAATCAACGTTCCAGCTAGAAATCAAGGTATGGTTTCACCTCAAATCTATAAATTCAATGTTCTGCTAAACTTGGTTTTGAGTTTTACGTCGATTTGTTGGATTTAATCAAGCCTAAACGTGATCCACGGCTATCGATTTCACTCTCATGAGTCACGCCCTCACCTTCCGGTCTCTGCCCTCTTCAACAACGGACCGACTTTGTCGACTTCCCTCTCAAGCCCAACTTTTCCACATGCACAACCTCTCAGGTTTTATTTAGGTTTAAACTTTGAATCTTTTGTCAGTTTTGGGATGGAATGTTTGTTAAACATGTTTATGATTTTCTTACTCTATTCTCCTAATCGTTAGGTATTAGCCTTGCTACCTCTTGATTTACTATTTTGTTGTTGTTGATTTCACTTTACTTCGTGTTCTATATTCTTAATCCGCCTCTGGTTAAAAACTTACTTCCCTAAACCCCTCCTCTAGCTAAAAAATAAAAGACGATCCTAGCTATGGCCATTTTTTGATGTTGAGACCGGGTTTAACCAGGACTGGCCCTTTGAAGGACCAGGCATACTTGCAAGATACTGGGCCCAAGTATTAAGGGCCGGTCATTTGTGCATCTCTAATTGCAATATTTGTCATGACTACGGGGCTACTTGGTTGGTTTTCTATTAAATCATGTATGGATGAAGCTGTCTGTGTGGATTAATCTGTCTATACGAATTATCAAGGTTTTGGTTATGGGAGGGTTTTTTCATAAATGGAAGGAGCGTGTTGTTTAATTGGGAGGGACAAGTTTGGAAAAAACTTGGCTTTTTACATAAAACTCCCTCTATAAGCTTACAGAATAGACCACTTTCTATATAATTAAGCCCCTACCAAACTGTCACCCGAATAAGTTGTGAGTCCCATTAAGCTCATTAGACCCTACATCCAACTGGGCTGTTATCAAGTGGTTGAGGTTTTCTCATAATCATGAGTTTGCATCACTCGCTTTTTTACTGACCAGTGAATTTCTCGAGATACATAATGGGCAGCCAGGAGTGGTATTTAGCTCAATGGCCATCTCCAAAAGCTTGTTTTGCAAAACGACAATCTAGTGTATTTCTAAGTTTTTAAGGGAGCAAACTGTTTTGAACAAGAGACGGGTCAGATGAAGATCATTGATCAAATTTGTTTAGAAGGTCATGTTCATATTTGAAAACTCATTTAAAGTCATATATCTAAAGGACGGGCGACCTTGGGACTTGGATGTGGTTCTTGAAACTAGGTTCACTCTTTACAGCAGTGGTATATAAAAAAGTTTACATCGACAGATTCATACCAGATGGGAGCATATGGAGATGACAAGTCAAGGAAGGCAAATGGACACCTGCAATATTAACAAGAACCAGGTCCATATTAACTACATGAATCAATAAGGTAAATAGCTATTAAATTAGAGAAGGAAACTAGATGGCTGTTAGGATCAAAAATCACACACACACACACACACACACAATAATAGCTATAATTAGGTGTGAAAATTGTGTATTGAGTTTATTGAGAAAAGCACTATAAATAGTTACAAGGCAATTTACAAGAAAGGAAATAAGTAATTACAAAGAATGAATTAAGGAATGAGATTAATATGATTGATTGAGATTGATTCTCTCCAAGATATATGCAATTACTTCAATTACTTATCATGGCCCCTAAAGATGGACGGCCGAAGGGAAAGTCCGATCTTGGCTAGAAGCATCTTTAAACGACTTCGTGGTAACGGTTTGGTTAAGGCGTCCGCCAGTTGATCGTCGTTGTGTGCTTAATTGAGGTACTCTGTATCACTGTGAGTCGGTCTATGTTTGTGTGCTCATATCGTAATGTTCTTATGATTCATAATAGGATTGAAACTTTTTAAAACTGAATTTTCTGTGGTGGTTGAAAACTTGGCCAACATGTAACACCCCGAAATTTCATTGGTTAAATTAGATTTTTGATTTTTGGGTTTGAATCTTTAATTTTATAGTTTGAATGGATGAATGATTCAATTACGAGTCCAACGGTTCTTTCCGTATCGAAAACGGAGCTATAACGAAGAAGTTATGACCAAAACGGGATTTGACCAAATGAGAAGAAGTTTGATGTGCTTCTGTGTGTGGCGCACGACCCGTGCGCCATCCTTCATTAAAAACGCATGGGCCGTGCGCATGAGGCAGTAGCCTAGTGCGGGCATTAAATGAATTTTTCCCAAATATTTCTCATTTCTCATCTTCTTCATTTCAAACATTCTCTCCCAAACCCTTCCTCTCAACCTACTTCATCTAAGGTTCCTTCAACCACCAATCTTCCACCATTTATTGCTATAGTGAAGATCATCATCCAAGGTTTCGGTTTGGAAGCTTCACCACCATCTCCATCTTCATCTTCTTCATCACCTTCTCACCATTGTTGACCATATTTTGAGGTTTTCCAAGAAACCTACTTGGAAGCAGTTAACCAATGTTCAGTTATATGTGGAGTCATTAGGGGAGACCCAAAGCACCAATCAATTCCACTCCAAAGAGTCGATGTACCTTGATGCCCTTAACAAGGAACACCCCAAAGGCCCGGCACACCCGAAGATCAGACCGTAAAGGAAACTTTCCGAGTGACGGAGGTCTAGGCACATACCATCCCGGTGGTGCCCCAAGACTACATCCTCCTAGTGAACTTGCCTTGATTCGTCCAACATAAAGCATATAGGAGGTCCTTAGGTATATTTCAACCCAACATATTTCCATACCGACTACGGGTACAATGTTACCATCCTATTCTCGTGAAGTCCAACAAAAGTCCCAAATGACAATTATATTCATCATGCATATAAATATCTCACCAAAGTGGTATCCCAACTAAACCATCACAACACACATATATGCATACATTTAACATATCAAGGTACCCATCATATATATCCATGAGAAAATCCCCAAATAATGGTACACATAACCTAAACCATAGCATATCACCAACATTCATATTTCCAATCATTTTCATCAATTAATCCCAAATACTTGAACACATAAAGAATGAAATAACAAATAGAAGATTATGATGTGTATCTAGTTTTAACAAAGGTTTAGTAAACTCACAATCTAGGTTTTTTGACCAAAACCTAGAAAAGATGAAACCCTAGCTTTTGAAGAAGATGAGACTTGAAGAAGATGAAGATCTTGAAGGATGCTTCAATGAAATCACTTGGATGAACCTTCAATGATGATTTAAAGCTCTTATCACCCAAAATCTGAAAATTACAAGGTAGGAGACGAAAACCCCAAAATCAAGCTTCTGGATACTTGAGGAAGATGAAGATGGAGATGGTGGTGAAGCTTCCAAACCGAAACATTGGATGAAGATCTTCACTCTAGCAATAAATGGTGGAAGATTAGTGGTTGAAGGAACCTTAGATGAAGTAGGTTGAGAGGAAGGGTTTGGGAGAGAATGTCATAAATGAAGAAGATGAGAAATGAGAAATATTTGGGAAAAATTCGTTTAATGCCCGCACTGGGCTGCTGCCTCATGCGCACGACCCGTGCGTTTTTAATGAAGGATGGAGCACGGGTCGTGCGCCGCACACAGAAGCACATCAACTTCTTCTCATTTGGTCAAATCCCGTTTTGGTCATAACTTCTTCGATATAGCTTCGTTTTCGCTACGGAAAGAACCGTTGGACTCGTAGTTGAATCATTCATCCATTCAAACTATAAAATTAAAGATTCAAGCCCAAAAATCAAAAATCTAATTTAACCAATGAAATTTCGGGGTGTTACAATCCTCCCCACCTAACGAGGATTTCGTCCCCGAAATCTTACCCTAACTAAACAAGTGAGGGTATCGTAACTTCATATTATCTTCGGACTCCCAAGTAATGTTAGCACCCCGATGGTGCTTCCATTGGACTTTAACCATGACTATGTCTTTATGTCGTAACTTCTTCACCTTTGACTCCAAGATCGCCTCCGGTTCCTCAACGCAACGATTCCCATTATCCACCCGAATTTATGTCAAAGGGATAACGCTTTCCTCCTCGGCTAGGCACTTCCGAAGGTAGCATACATGAAATGTAGGATGTATTCCATCCATTTCCGGTGGTAAATCCAATCGGTAGGCTTGTAAACCAATTTTCTCCAAGATGACGAAAGGTCCAAGGAAACGAGGACTAAGCTTCCCACGTTTCCCGAAACGTATGATCCCCTTCCACGGAGACACCTTCAACATAACCTGATCGCCCACTTGAAACTCAACCGACCTTCTCTTTTTGTCCGCATAACTCTTTTGTCGGTCTTGTGCCGCCTTTAGCCTCTCCCGAATCTCTTTCACCTTGTCCGTCGTCTCTTGCACTAATTCCGGCCCGACGAATTGCTTTTCGCCTGCTTCTAACCAACAAACTGGGGTTCTACACTTCCGCCCATACAAGGCCTCGAACGGTGCCATTCCGATACTAGAATGGTAACTGTTGTACGCGAACTCTACCAAGGGTAGATGTGAATCCCAACTTCCCCCAAAGTCTATTACACACGGCCTCAACATATCTTCTAATGTCTGGATCGTCCTCTTGCTTTGACCATCCGTTTGAGGATGATACGCCGTGCTCAAATTTAGTCGAGTACCCAACTCCTTTTGTAAACTAGCCCAAAAGTTCGAAGTGAATCGGCTGTCCCGATCCGATACAATAGATTTCGGAACTCCGTGCCTCGACACCACCTCGTCAATATAAAGCTTGGCCAATTTTTCCATTGGCAAGGTCTCCCGCATTGCAAGGAAATGTGCACTCTTGGTTAGCCGATCAACGACTACCCAAATTTTATCATGGCCTCGCAAGGTCTTTGGTAGCTTCGTCACGAAGTCCATAGTGATGTTGTCCCATTTCCACTCAGGAATGGACAACGGTTGTAAACTCCCATACGGCCTTTGATGTTCCGCCTTGACTTGGAGACAAGTGACACATTTCTCCACATAGTTAGCCACATCTAACTTTATCACCGGCCACCAATAATTTAATTTTAAGTCTCTATACATCTTGGTACTACCGGGATGTATAGAATACTTCGACTTGTGCGCGTCTTCTAGAAGTAATTCCCGATTTCCACCCAACTTCGGCACCCAAAATTCGACCTTGAAAGAGTTTAAGCCCGCGACTATCTTCCGTCAAAAGTCCACATTGTTTTACCATGATTTCGTATTTGAGATTTTGCTCCTTGAGTGCTTCCCCTTGCCACGTCTTGATGCTTTCTACCAAACTTGATACCACGTCGATTCTTGTAAGCGACAATTTAACGCCACCCTCATGGCTCCTCCGACTCAATGCATCCGCCACCACATTGGCCTTACCGGGATGATAGAGTAGATCACAATCATAATCCTTTAGGAGTTCAAGCCATCTTCTTTGCCGCATGTTGAGTTCCTTTTTATCGAAGATGTACTTGAGACTCTTGTGATCCGTGAAAAGAGTACACTTGGTCCCATACAAGTAGTGTCGCCACAGCTTTAACGCGAAAACTACCGCCGCCAACTCCAAATCATGAGTCGGATAGTTCTTCTCATGATCCTTTAATTGTCGCGACGCATAGGCTATTACTTTCCCCCTTTGCATTAGGACACACCCAAGCCCCATCTTGGAAGCGTCACTAAACACCACAAAGTCTTCCGATCCTTCGGGTAGGGATAAGATCGGAGCTTTGCACAACTTCCTCTTGAGCGACTGGAAGGCTTGTTCTTGCGCATCGGTCCAAAGAAACTTGACGTTCTTCCTTGTAAGAGAAGTGAGCGGTGTAGCAATCTTGGAAAAGTCTTGGATGAAACGCCGATAGTAACCCGCCAAGCCTAAGAAGTTTTGAATCTCCGTCGGACTTGTCGGAGGCTCCCAACTCATCATTGCATCGATCTTTGTCGGATCCACTTTTACCCCGTCTTTTGATACCACATGCCCCAAGAATTGCACCTCTTGGAGCCAGAATTCGCACTTCGAGAATTTCGCGAACAACTTCTCCCTCCTTAAAACTTCTAATACTTCCCCGTAAGTGTTTTCCATGCTCGGACTCATCCCTTGAATATATTAAAATATCGTCGATGAAAACGATATTCATGGTTGGAACCTTGTGGATATAGGTTTTTGAAGATTTGGTTTGAAGAACCAAGTTTCTTCAAGGAAAGCTCTAAGTGGGTAAATACTAGATTTAGCTTAAATCTAGCAAGGTGAGTTTACTAAACTTTTGTTAAAACTGGATACACATCATATTTGCTTAATTGTTGTTATTATCACATATTTGCTCAAAATGGTCATCTTTACGGGTTTATGTATTTGATGGTATTTCCATGAGATTATGTGAGATATATGTATATGAAGTGTCATCCCATGATTTACTCTATGTTGTGTAATTATTTGGGGATTTCCATTATGTGTGGCCACAATGGGTATTGGACATGTATAAGGAATATATGTTGGTATATCATGATGATTTCCATTTGGAATATATTCTTGGTGATATTGTATCTACAACGTGGCTATGTGGATGTTTAAGTCTTATGTTGGACTCATGCTATTAGGAGGGTGATATTGTACCTATGGTTGGTATTGAATTATATTTGGTTGAAATATACCTAAGGACCTCCTATATGCATTATGTGGACGAAACAAGTCAGTACACTAGGAGGATGTAGTCTTGGGCGCCACTGTGATGGTATGTTCCTAGACCTCCGCCATTCGGGGAATTTTCTTAGCGATAGTCTTCGGGTGTGCCGGGCCTTTGGGGTGTTCCTTGTTAAGGGCATCAAGGTATATCGACTCTTGGGTGGGACTTGATTGGTGCTTTGGGTCTCCCCTAATGACTCCACATATATTGAACACTGGTTAACTGCTGATAAGAAATTGTGACTGTTCATGCATGCTTATTATTGTCCAACTCACTAGGCTTTTTGGCCTAACACTTGTTTGGTGTCGATGTGTATCTCAGGTGTTAGCGGCGCGGTTCCTAGGCAAGTTTAGACGCTTTGGGCAAGAGCTTGGGGATTTTGGCACTTGAACTATTTTTGAAAGATTTGGGTTTCTAGATGACACCCCTTTTGTAATCTCTTTTCTATATGTAGAAATTAGATTAGTTGGTTGTTGTTTATTTATCCGTTAAATTACAGAATTGTGATTAAACAGGTTATTTGTATATTTCCCCTTTTTGGGAGGCTCTTGCTATGGCAAACTTTATACCACTTCTCCATTTATGGAAAGTTTTTGTTATCCTTATTTTTAGGGTGTTACAAGTTGGTATCAGAGCTTTAGTTTAAGTGAACTAGGTATTGTTTAGCATATCTAGACTTAAGCTTTAGACTTTATGACTTCACTGTCCACTTGGGGTAGAAATCCTAGATAGGGAGAGCGTTAGGATTACAGAATTACTTTAATTGAAAGTTGTGATGATGGTGACAAGAATTCTTGTGTATGGTTCGTTCATAATTTCACTTAGCTACTGCTATTATGAATGCATTGTCACGTGAGCATACTTGGTTTACTGTTATTATGATGATTGATGAAGGTAGTAGTACGTACAATGAGTTCAACTCACTTAGTCTTTTCTCAATCTATTTCTCGTTCGTGTATGGCAGATTTAATGGTAAACACTCGAAGTAGGTTTCCGGACATGCCAGAGGGTTAACCAGAGGTGGAATCTGCAGCTGTACGACCTCCCGTGGGTGTAACCACCGATGACATTCCTGTACCCAGAATCTTGGGAGGCGGACCTGAGCATATTTCGCGCCGGAACCTCAATACAGGTAATGCCATCATGGAAGAAGTTACCATGGAGACCCGACTCCGTGATAGCATGATGTTAGCCATGAATGCGGCCCTGGTTCAACAACAGTTGGCCATGACCTCGTCCATGACCCAACAGCAAGAGTTTTTCATGAAACTCCTAGAGGATCGAGACGCTAACCACCGACAAACTGAGACGATGGCTGAAAACATTATTGTGGGGTCGGGTGGACCAAACGTGGTAACGGTTGAGGAACCATCCGCTGAAAGGATCAGGACGAAGACTAAGGGGTGCACTTACAAAGCGTTTCTAGGGTGCCACCCTAAGGAGTTTGTGGGTCCAGACAACCTGGTTGCTTGCATGTACTGGCTCAAAGAAGTGGAGATGGCCTTTGAGTCAAGTGAGTGTGATCCTTCTCAACGGGTCAAGTTTTCTTCTCAACTACTTCGGGGAGAGGCTTTGATTTGGTGGAATATCACTCGATCAGTCCTCACTCCTGAAGTTATGGCTAAGCTAACTTGGCCGGTGTTCAAGGAGAAGATTATGGACAAGTATTGTAGCGAACGTTCGAAGGACAAATTGTAGTGGGAGTTCCGAGATCTGAAGAAAGGGAATCTGTCTGTGGTTGGCTACTCCAAACTCTTTCTGGAGAAACTAAACTTGGTGGGACATCTAGTCCCCGACGAAAGGTCAAAGATTAAGGCCTATCATCAAGGGTTACCGGCCGAGATGCGAACGGCGGTAAGGAATGCCAAGTGTTCGACTCTGCAAGAGGTTATCGAGGAGTCCTTACTCGTTGAGGACGACATCAATGCCGAAAGGGATGAGAAGAAGCATGTTGGTGAGAAACGGAAGTGGGAAGGGCCATCGGGGCCCGTTCGTCGGTCAAGAGCCTTTGTAAGCGGGAGAACGGGTGATCAACGCCGTGAAGATCGGTGGTGCCACAAGTGCAGATCAAAGCACTCGGGGCCATGCGCTACAAGGACTCTCTCCGGTCCAGCCGGGTGTAACAAGTGTGGTAAGAAAAATCACACAACTCGAGAGTGTTCCCTCCGTGGGTCGGTATGTTATGAATGCGGAGAGGCCGGGCATATGAAGCGAGAGTGTCCAAGGCTAGTTAGAGGAGGTGGTGGAAATTCTGTGGGTTCGACGGCTAGGGTCGAGCAACCATCACGGGCACCGAGTCGAGCTTTCCAGATGACTACCGAGGAGGCAAAGGAGACCGCAGATGTCGTTTCGGGTACGTTTCTAGTGAACTCCATGCCTGCTCGTGTCTTGTTTGATTTGGGCGCTACATGTTCCTTTGTGTCGAATGCTTTCTGTAAACAATTCACCACTCCTATTTGTGTCCTTCCCGATGTGTTAGTAGTAGAAATAGCGAATGGGGATCAAGTAATCATTCGAGACCGTTTTTGTGATTGCACTTTAGAAATTGATGGGAATTCTTTTGGAGTGGACTTGTTACCTATGGCTATAGGTGGGTTTGACGTGGTTATAGGTATGGATTGGTTAGTAAGGCATAGGGCGGACATCTTTTGTTCCAAAAAGGTGATCCAAGTGCGGACAAGAGTTATGCGGACAAGAAAAGAAGACCGGTCGAATTTCAAGTAGGCGACCGTGTCATGTTAAAAGTATCTCCATGGAAGGGAATTATCCGGTTCGGGAAGCGTGGAAAGCTTAGTCCTCGTTTCCTTGGACCTTTCACTATTTTGGAGAAAATTGGTTTACAAGCCTATCGGTTGGATTTACCACCGGAAATGGAGGGAATACATCCCACGTTTCACGTATGTTACCTTAGAAAGTGTCGAGCCGAAGAGGAAAGCGTGATTCCGTTGTCAGAAATTCGTGTGGACAATGGGAATCGTTGTGTAGAAGAACCGGAAGCGATTTTAGAATCGAAGGTAAAGAAGTTGAGGCATAAGGACGTAATTATGGTTAAAGTCCAATGGAAGCATCATCGGGGTCAAACCTCACATGTTAGAGCCATACCTATTTGGATTTCTTCACAAGCTTTCTTCCTTAAACCAACAACGTATCCTCTCTAAAAGGGAAGATTTCATTCTGCTTCCTTCTACTTGATGCTTTCTCCCAATACAACTGTATCGCTGTTCCCAAGACTAAGACCTCAATCAACGTTCCATCTAGAAATCAAGGTATGGTTTCACCTCAAATCTATAAATTCAATGTTCTGCTAAACTTGGTTTTGAGTTTTACGTCGATTTGTTGGATTTAATCAAGCCTAAATGTGATCCACGGCTATCGATTTCACTCTCATGAGTCATGCCCTTACCTTCCGGTCTCTGCCCTCTTCAACAACGGACCGACTTTGTCGACTTCCCTCTCAAGCCCAACTTTGCCACATGCACAACCTCTCAGGTTTTATTTAGGTTTAAACTTTGAATCTTTTGTCAGTTTTGGGATGGAATGTTTGTTAAACATGCAAGTTTTTAATGACTTTCTAGTCAGATCGTTCCTGCGTTTCGGATATGAAGTTTCATTCGAAGCTTTAGACAAAGGTGCTATTGAGAGTCGCAGATTGGTCCGACTCGTAATTCACTTCTGACCCCGTGTTCTTTATGATTTTCTTACTCTATTCTCCTAATCGTTAGGTATTAGCCTTGCTACCTCTTGATTTACTATTTTGTTGTTGTTGATTTCACTTTACTTCGTGTTCTATATTCTTAATCCGCCTCTGGTTAAAAACTTACTTCCCTAAACCCCTCCTCTAGCTAAAAAATAAAAGACGATCCTAGCTATGGCCATTTTTTGATGTTGAGACCGGATTTAACCAGGACTGGCCCTTTGAAGGACCAGGCATACCTGCAAGATACTGGGCCCAAGTATTAAGGGTCGGTCATTTGTGCATCTCTAGTTGCAATATTTGCCATGACTACGGGGCTACTTGGTTGGTTTTCTATTAAATCATGTATGGATGAAGCTGTCTGTGTGGATTAATCTGTCTATACGAATTATCAAGGTTTTGGTTATGGGAGGGTTTTTTCATAAATGGAAGGAGCGTGTTGTTTAATTGGGAGGGACAAGTTTGGAAAAAACTTGGCTTTTTGCATAAAGCTCCCTCTATAAGCTTACAGAATAGACCACTTTCTATATAATTAAGCCACTACCTGTAACACCCTAAAAATAGGGATAACAAAAACTTTCCATAAATCGAGAAGTGGTATAAAGTTTGCCATAGCAAGAGCCTCCCCAAAAGGGGAAAGATACAAATAACCGGTTTAATCACAAATATGTAATTTAACGGATAAATAAACAACAACCAACTAATCTAATTTCTACATCTAGAAAAGAGATTACAAAAGGGGTGTCATCTATTAACTCAAAACTTCCAAAATAGTTCAAGTGCCAAAATCCCCAAGCTTTTGCCCAAAGCATCTAAACTTGCCTAGGAGCCGCGCCGCTAACACCTGAGATACACATCGACACCAAACAAGTGTTAGGCCAAAAAGCCTAGTGAGTTGGACAATAATAAGCATGCATGAACAGTCACAATTTCTTATCAGCAGTTAACCAATGTTCAGTTATATGTGGAGTCATTAGGGGAGACCCAAAGCACCAATCAATTCCACTCCAAAGAGTCGATGTACCTTGATGCCCTTAACAAGGAACACCCCAAAGGCCCGGCACACCCGAAGATCAGACCGTAAAGGAAACTTTCCGAGTGACGGAGGTCTAGGCACATACCATCCCGGTGGTGCCCCAAGACTACATCCTCCTAGTGAACTTGCCTTGATTCGTCCAACATAAAGCATATAGGAGGTCCTTAGGTATATTTCAACCCAACATATTTCCATACCGACTACGGGTACAATGTTACCATCCTATTCTCGTGAAGTCCAACAAAAGTCCCAAATGACAATTATATTCATCATGCATATAAATATCTCACCAAAGTGGTATCCCAACTAAACCATCACAACACACATATATGCATACATTTAACATATCAAGGTACCCATCATATATATCCATGAGAAAATCCCCAAATAATGGTACACATAACCTAAACCATAGCATATCACCAACATTCATATTTCCAATCATTTTCATCAATTAATCCCAAATACTTGAACACATAAAGAATGAAATAACAAATAGAAGATTATGATGTGTATCTAGTTTTAACAAAGGTTTAGTAAACTCACAATCTAGGTTTTTTGACCAAAACCTAGAAAAGATGAAACCCTAGCTTTTGAAGAAGATGAGACTTGAAGAAGATGAAGATCTTGAAGGATGCTTCAATGAAATCACTTGGATGAACCTTCAATGATGATTTAAAGCTCTTATCACCCAAAATCTGAAAATTACAAGGTAGGAGACGAAAACCCCAAAATCAAGCTTCTGGATACTTGAGGAAGATGAAGATGGAGATGGTGGTGAAGCTTCCAAACCGAAACATTGGATGAAGATCTTCACTCTAGCAATAAATGGTGGAAGATTAGTGGTTGAAGGAACCTTAGATGAAGTAGGTTGAGAGGAAGGGTTTGGGAGAGAATGTCATAAATGAAGAAGATGAGAAATGAGAAATATTTGGGAAAAATTCGTTTAATGCCCGCACTGGGCTGCTGCCTCATGCGCACGACCCGTGCGTTTTTAATGAAGGATGGAGCACGGGTCGTGCGCCGCACACAGAAGCACATCAACTTCTTCTCATTTGGTCAAATCCCGTTTTGGTCATAACTTCTTCGATATAGCTTCGTTTTCGCTACGGAAAGAACCGTTGGACTCGTAGTTGAATCATTCATCCATTCAAACTATAAAATTAAAGATTCAAGCCCAAAAATCAAAAATCTAATTTAACCAATGAAATTTCGGGGTGTTACAATCCTCCCCACCTAACGAGGATTTCGTCCCCGAAATCTTACCCTAACTAAACAAGTGAGGGTATCGTAACTTCATATTATCTTCGGACTCCCAAGTAATGTTAGCACCCCGATGGTGCTTCCATTGGACTTTAACCATGACTATGTCTTTATGTCGTAACTTCTTCACCTTTGACTCCAAGATCGCCTCCGGTTCCTCAACGCAACGATTCCCATTATCCACCCGAATTTATGTCAAAGGGATAACGCTTTCCTCCTCGGCTAGGCACTTCCGAAGGTAGCATACATGAAATGTAGGATGTATTCCATCCATTTCCGGTGGTAAATCCAATCGGTAGGCTTGTAAACCAATTTTCTCCAAGATGACGAAAGGTCCAAGGAAACGAGGACTAAGCTTCCCACGTTTCCCGAAACGTATGATCCCCTTCCACGGAGACACCTTCAACATAACCTGATCGCCCACTTGAAACTCAACCGACCTTCTCTTTTTGTCCGCATAACTCTTTTGTCGGTCTTGTGCCGCCTTTAGCCTCTCCCGAATCTCTTTCACCTTGTCCGTCGTCTCTTGCACTAATTCCGGCCCGACGAATTGCTTTTCGCCTGCTTCTAACCAACAAACTGGGGTTCTACACTTCCGCCCATACAAGGCCTCGAACGGTGCCATTCCGATACTAGAATGGTAACTGTTGTACGCGAACTCTACCAAGGGTAGATGTGAATCCCAACTTCCCCCAAAGTCTATTACACACGGCCTCAACATATCTTCTAATGTCTGGATCGTCCTCTTGCTTTGACCATCCGTTTGAGGATGATACGCCGTGCTCAAATTTAGTCGAGTACCCAACTCCTTTTGTAAACTAGCCCAAAAGTTCGAAGTGAATCGGCTGTCCCGATCCGATACAATAGATTTCGGAACTCCGTGCCTCGACACCACCTCGTCAATATAAAGCTTGGCCAATTTTTCCATTGGCAAGGTCTCCCGCATTGCAAGGAAATGTGCACTCTTGGTTAGCCGATCAACGACTACCCAAATTTTATCATGGCCTCGCAAGGTCTTTGGTAGCTTCGTCACGAAGTCCATAGTGATGTTGTCCCATTTCCACTCAGGAATGGACAACGGTTGTAAACTCCCATACGGCCTTTGATGTTCCGCCTTGACTTGGAGACAAGTGACACATTTCTCCACATAGTTAGCCACATCTAACTTTATCACCGGCCACCAATAATTTAATTTTAAGTCTCTATACATCTTGGTACTACCGGGATGTATAGAATACTTCGACTTGTGCGCGTCTTCTAGAAGTAATTCCCGATTTCCACCCAACTTCGGCACCCAAAATTCGACCTTGAAAGAGTTTAAGCCCGCGACTATCTTCCGTCAAAAGTCCACATTGTTTTACCATGATTTCGTATTTGAGATTTTGCTCCTTGAGTGCTTCCCCTTGCCACGTCTTGATGCTTTCTACCAAACTTGATACCACGTCGATTCTTGTAAGCGACAATTTAACGCCACCCTCATGGCTCCTCCGACTCAATGCATCCGCCACCACATTGGCCTTACCGGGATGATAGAGTAGATCACAATCATAATCCTTTAGGAGTTCAAGCCATCTTCTTTGCCGCATGTTGAGTTCCTTTTGATCGAAGATGTACTTGAGACTCTTGTGATCCGTGAAAAGAGTACACTTGGTCCCATACAAGTAGTGTCGCCACAGCTTTAACGCGAAAACTACCGCCGCCAACTCCAAATCATGAGTCGGATAGTTCTTCTCATGATCCTTTAATTGTCGCGACGCATAGGCTATTACTTTCCCCCTTTGCATTAGGACACACCCAAGCCCCATCTTGGAAGCGTCACTAAACACCACAAAGTCTTCCGATCCTTCGGGTAGGGATAAGATCGGAGCTTTGCACAACTTCCTCTTGAGCGACTGGAAGGCTTGTTCTTGCGCATCGGTCCAAAGAAACTTGACGTTCTTCCTTGTAAGAGAAGTGAGCGGTGTAGCAATCTTGGAAAAGTCTTGGATGAAACGCCGGTAGTAACCCGCCAAGCCTAAGAAGTTTTGAATCTCCGTCGGACTTGTCGGAGGCTCCCAACTCATCATTGCATCGATCTTTGTCGGATCCACTTTTACCCCGTCTTTTGATACCACATGCCCCAAGAATTGCACCTCTTGGAGCCAGAATTCGCACTTCGAGAATTTCGCGAACAACTTCTCCCTCCTTAAAACTTCTAATACTTCCCCGTAAGTGTTTTCCATGCTCGGACTCATCCCTTGAATATATTAAAATATCGTCGATGAAAACGATATTCATGGTTGGAACCTTGTGGATATAGGTTTTTGAAGATTTGGTTTGAAGAACCAAGTTTCTTCAAGGAAAGCTCTAAGTGGGTAAATACTAGATTTAGCTTAAATCTAGCAAGGTGAGTTTACTAAACTTTTGTTAAAACTGGATACACATCATATTTGCTTAATTGTTGTTATTATCACATATTTGCTCAAAATGGTCATCTTTACGGGTTTATGTATTTGATGGTATTTCCATGAGATTATGTGAGATATATGTATATGAAGTGTCATCCCATGATTTACTCTATGTTGTGTAATTATTTGGGGATTTCCATTATGTGTGGCCACAATGGGTATTGGACATGTATAAGGAATATATGTTGGTATATCATGATGATTTCCATTTGGAATATATTCTTGGTGATATTGTATCTACAACGTGGCTATGTGGATGTTTAAGTCTTATGTTGGACTCATGCTATTAGGAGGGTGATATTGTACCTATGGTTGGTATTGAATTATATTTGGTTGAAATATACCTAAGGACCTCCTATATGCATTATGTGGACGAAACAAGTCAGTACACTAGGAGGATGTAGTCTTGGGCGCCACTGTGATGGTATGTTCCTAGACCTCCGCCATTCGGGGAATTTTCTTAGCGATAGTCTTCGGGTGTGCCGGGCCTTTGGGGTGTTCCTTGTTAAGGGCATCAAGGTATATCGACTCTTGGGTGGGACTTGATTGGTGCTTTGGGTCTCCCCTAATGACTCCACATATATTGAACACTGGTTAACTGCTGATAAGAAATTGTGACTGTTCATGCATGCTTATTATTGTCCAACTCACTAGGCTTTTTGGCCTAACACTTGTTTGGTGTCGATGTGTATCTCAGGTGTTAGCGGCGCGGTTCCTAGGCAAGTTTAGACGCTTTGGGCAAGAGCTTGGGGATTTTGGCACTTGAACTATTTTTGAAAGATTTGGGTTTCTAGATGACACCCCTTTTGTAATCTCTTTTCTATATGTAGAAATTAGATTAGTTGGTTGTTGTTTATTTATCCGTTAAATTACAGAATTGTGATTAAACAGGTTATTTGTATATTTCCCCTTTTTGGGAGGCTCTTGCTATGGCAAACTTTATACCACTTCTCCATTTATGGAAAGTTTTTGTTATCCTTATTTTTAGGGTGTTACAAGTTGGTATCAGAGCTTTAGTTTAAGTGAACTAGGTATTGTTTAGCATATCTAGACTTAAGCTTTAGACTTTATGACTTCACTGTCCACTTGGGGTAGAAATCCTAGATAGGGAGAGCGTTAGGATTACAGAATTACTTTAATTGAAAGTTGTGATGATGGTGACAAGAATTCTTGTGTATGGTTCGTTCATAATTTCACTTAGCTACTGCTATTATGAATGCATTGTCACGTGAGCATACTTGGTTTACTGTTATTATGATGATTGATGAAGGTAGTAGTACGTACAATGAGTTCAACTCACTTAGTCTTTTCTCAATCTATTTCTCGTTCGTGTATGGCAGATTTAATGGTAAACACTCGAAGTAGGTTTCCGGACATGCCAGAGGGTTAACCAGAGGTGGAATCTGCAGCTGTACGACCTCCCGTGGGTGTAACCACCGATGACATTCCTGTACCCAGAATCTTGGGAGGCGGACCTGAGCATATTTCGCGCCGGAACCTCAATACAGGTAATGCCATCATGGAAGAAGTTACCATGGAGACCCGACTCCGTGATAGCATGATGTTAGCCATGAATGCGGCCCTGGTTCAACAACAGTTGGCCATGACCTCGTCCATGACCCAACAGCAAGAGTTTTTCATGAAACTCCTAGAGGATCGAGACGCTAACCACCGACAAACTGAGACGATGGCTGAAAACATTATTGTGGGGTCGGGTGGACCAAACGTGGTAACGGTTGAGGAACCATCCGCTGAAAGGATCAGGACGAAGACTAAGGGGTGCACTTACAAAGCGTTTCTAGGGTGCCACCCTAAGGAGTTTGTGGGTCCAGACAACCTGGTTGCTTGCATGTACTGGCTCAAAGAAGTGGAGATGGCCTTTGAGTCAAGTGAGTGTGATCCTTCTCAACGGGTCAAGTTTTCTTCTCAACTACTTCGGGGAGAGGCTTTGATTTGGTGGAATATCACTCGATCAGTCCTCACTCCTGAAGTTATGGCTAAGCTAACTTGGCCGGTGTTCAAGGAGAAGATTATGGACAAGTATTGTAGCGAACGTTCGAAGGACAAATTGTAGTGGGAGTTCCGAGATCTGAAGAAAGGGAATCTGTCTGTGGTTGGCTACTCCAAACTCTTTCTGGAGAAACTAAACTTGGTGGGACATCTAGTCCCCGACGAAAGGTCAAAGATTAAGGCCTATCATCAAGGGTTACCGGCCGAGATGCGAACGGCGGTAAGGAATGCCAAGTGTTCGACTCTGCAAGAGGTTATCGAGGAGTCCTTACTCGTTGAGGACGACATCAATGCCGAAAGGGATGAGAAGAAGCATGTTGGTGAGAAACGGAAGTGGGAAGGGCCATCGGGGCCCGTTCGTCGGTCAAGAGCCTTTGTAAGCGGGAGAACGGGTGATCAACGCCGTGAAGATCGGTGGTGCCACAAGTGCAGATCAAAGCACTCGGGGCCATGCGCTACAAGGACTCTCTCCGGTCCAGCCGGGTGTAACAAGTGTGGTAAGAAAAATCACACAACTCGAGAGTGTTCCCTCCGTGGGTCGGTATGTTATGAATGCGGAGAGGCCGGGCATATGAAGCGAGAGTGTCCAAGGCTAGTTAGAGGAGGTGGTGGAAATTCTGTGGGTTCGACGGCTAGGGTCGAGCAACCATCACGGGCACCGAGTCGAGCTTTCCAGATGACTACCGAGGAGGCAAAGGAGACCGCAGATGTCGTTTCGGGTACGTTTCTAGTGAACTCCATGCCTGCTCGTGTCTTGTTTGATTTGGGCGCTACATGTTCCTTTGTGTCGAATGCTTTCTGTAAACAATTCACCACTCCTATTTGTGTCCTTCCCGATGTGTTAGTAGTAGAAATAGCGAATGGGGATCAAGTAATCATTCGAGACCGTTTTTGTGATTGCACTTTAGAAATTGATGGGAATTCTTTTGGAGTGGACTTGTTACCTATGGCTATAGGTGGGTTTGACGTGGTTATAGGTATGGATTGGTTAGTAAGGCATAGGGCGGACATCTTTTGTTCCAAAAAGGTGATCCAAGTGCGGACAAGAGTTATGCGGACAAGAAAAGAAGACCGGTCGAATTTAAAGTAGGCGACCGTGTCATGTTAAAAGTATCTCCATGGAAGGGAATTATCCGGTTCGGGAAGCGTGGAAAGCTTAGTCCTCGTTTCCTTGGACCTTTCACTATTTTGGAGAAAATTGGTTTACAAGCCTATCGGTTGGATTTACCACCGGAAATGGAGGGAATACATCCCACGTTTCACGTATGTTACCTTAGAAAGTGTCGAGCCGAAGAGGAAAGCGTGATTCCGTTGTCAGAAATTCGTGTGGACAATGGGAATCGTTGTGTAGAAGAACCGGAAGCGATTTTAGAATCGAAGGTAAAGAAGTTGAGGCATAAGGACGTAATTATGGTTAAAGTCCAATGGAAGCATCATCGGGGTCAAACCTCACATGTTAGAGCCATACCTATTTGGATTTCTTCACAAGCTTTCTTCCTTAAACCAACAACGTATCCTCTCTAAAAGGGAAGATTTCATTCTGCTTCCTTCTACTTGATGCTTTCTCCCAATACAACTGTATCGCTGTTCCCAAGACTAAGACCTCAATCAACGTTCCATCTAGAAATCAAGGTATGGTTTCACCTCAAATCTATAAATTCAATGTTCTGCTAAACTTGGTTTTGAGTTTTACGTCGATTTGTTGGATTTAATCAAGCCTAAATGTGATCCACGGCTATCGATTTCACTCTCATGAGTCATGCCCTTACCTTCCGGTCTCTGCCCTCTTCAACAACGGACCGACTTTGTCGACTTCCCTCTCAAGCCCAACTTTGCCACATGCACAACCTCTCAGGTTTTATTTAGGTTTAAACTTTGAATCTTTTGTCAGTTTTGGGATGGAATGTTTGTTAAACATGCAAGTTTTTAATGACTTTCTAGTCAGATCGTTCCTGCGTTTCGGATATGAAGTTTCATTCGAAGCTTTAGACAAAGGTGCTATTGAGAGTCGCAGATTGGTCCGACTCGTAATTCACTTCTGACCCCGTGTTCTTTATGATTTTCTTACTCTATTCTCCTAATCGTTAGGTATTAGCCTTGCTACCTCTTGATTTACTATTTTGTTGTTGTTGATTTCACTTTACTTCGTGTTCTATATTCTTAATCCGCCTCTGGTTAAAAACTTACTTCCCTAAACCCCTCCTCTAGCTAAAAAATAAAAGACGATCCTAGCTATGGCCATTTTTTGATGTTGAGACCGGATTTAACCAGGACTGGCCCTTTGAAGGACCAGGCATACCTGCAAGATACTGGGCCCAAGTATTAAGGGTCGGTCATTTGTGCATCTCTAGTTGCAATATTTGCCATGACTACGGGGCTACTTGGTTGGTTTTCTATTAAATCATGTATGGATGAAGCTGTCTGTGTGGATTAATCTGTCTATACGAATTATCAAGGTTTTGGTTATGGGAGGGTTTTTTCATAAATGGAAGGAGCGTGTTGTTTAATTGGGAGGGACAAGTTTGGAAAAAACTTGGCTTTTTGCATAAAGCTCCCTCTATAAGCTTACAGAATAGACCACTTTCTATATAATTAAGCCACTACCTGTAACACCCTAAAAATAGGGATAACAAAAACTTTCCATAAATCGAGAAGTGGTATAAAGTTTGCCATAGCAAGAGCCTCCCCAAAAGGGGAAAGATACAAATAACCGGTTTAATCACAAATATGTAATTTAACGGATAAATAAACAACAACCAACTAATCTAATTTCTACATCTAGAAAAGAGATTACAAAAGGGGTGTCATCTATTAACTCAAAACTTCCAAAATAGTTCAAGTGCCAAAATCCCCAAGCTTTTGCCCAAAGCATCTAAACTTGCCTAGGAGCCGCGCCGCTAACACCTGAGATACACATCGACACCAAACAAGTGTTAGGCCAAAAAGCCTAGTGAGTTGGACAATAATAAGCATGCATGAACAGTCACAATTTCTTATCAGCAGTTAACCAATGTTCAGTTATATGTGGAGTCATTAGGGGAGACCCAAAGCACCAATCAATTCCACTCCAAAGAGTCGATGTACCTTGATGCCCTTAACAAGGAGCACCCCAAAGGCCCGGCACACCCGAAGATCAGACCGTAAAGGAAACTTTCCGAGTGACGGAGGTCTAGGCACATACCATCCCGGTGGTGCCCCAAGACTACATCCTCCTAGTGAACTTGCCTTGATTCGTCCAACATAAAGCATATAGGAGGTCCTTAGGTATATTTCAACCCAACATATTTCCATACCGACTACGGGTACAATGTTACCATCCTATTCTCGTGAAGTCCAACAAAAGTCCCAAATGACAATTATATTCATCATGCATATAAATATCTCACCAAAGTGGTATCCCAACTAAACCATCACAACACACATATATGCATACATTTAACATATCAAGGTACCCATCATATATATCCATGAGAAAATCCCCAAATAATGGTACACATAACCTAAACCATAGCATATCACCAACATTCATATTTCCAATCATTTTCATCAATTAATCCCAAATACTTGAACACATAAAGAATGAAATAACAAATAGAAGATTATGATGTGTATCTAGTTTTAACAAAGGTTTAGTAAACTCACAATCTAGGTTTTTTGACCAAAACCTAGAAAAGATGAAACCCTAGCTTTTGAAGAAGATGAGACTTGAAGAAGATGAAGATCTTGAAGGATGCTTCAATGAAATCACTTGGATGAACCTTCAATGATGATTTAAAGCTCTTATCACCCAAAATCTGAAAATTACAAGGTAGGAGACGAAAACCCCAAAATCAAGCTTCTGGATACTTGAGGAAGATGAAGATGGAGATGGTGGTGAAGCTTCCAAACCGAAACATTGGATGAAGATCTTCACTCTAGCAATAAATGGTGGAAGATTAGTGGTTGAAGGAACCTTAGATGAAGTAGGTTGAGAGGAAGGGTTTGGGAGAGAATGTCATAAATGAAGAAGATGAGAAATGAGAAATATTTGGGAAAAATTCGTTTAATGCCCGCACTGGGCTGCTGCCTCATGCGCACGACCCGTGCGTTTTTAATGAAGGATGGAGCACGGGTCGTGCGCCGCACACAGAAGCACATCAACTTCTTCTCATTTGGTCAAATCCCGTTTTGGTCATAACTTCTTCGATATAGCTTCGTTTTCGCTACGGAAAGAACCGTTGGACTCGTAGTTGAATCATTCATCCATTCAAACTATAAAATTAAAGATTCAAGCCCAAAAATCAAAAATCTAATTTAACCAATGAAATTTCGGGGTGTTACAATCCTCCCCACCTAACGAGGATTTCGTCCCCGAAATCTTACCCTAACTAAACAAGTGAGGGTATCGTAACTTCATATTATCTTCGGACTCCCAAGTAATGTTAGCACCCCGATGGTGCTTCCATTGGACTTTAACCATGACTATGTCTTTATGTCGTAACTTCTTCACCTTTGACTCCAAGATCGCCTCCGGTTCCTCAACGCAACGATTCCCATTATCCACCCGAATTTATGTCAAAGGGATAACGCTTTCCTCCTCGGCTAGGCACTTCCGAAGGTAGCATACATGAAATGTAGGATGTATTCCATCCATTTCCGGTGGTAAATCCAATCGGTAGGCTTGTAAACCAATTTTCTCCAAGATGACGAAAGGTCCAAGGAAACGAGGACTAAGCTTCCCACGTTTCCCGAAACGTATGATCCCCTTCCACGGAGACACCTTCAACATAACCTGATCGCCCACTTGAAACTCAACCGACCTTCTCTTTTTGTCCGCATAACTCTTTTGTCGGTCTTGTGCCGCCTTTAGCCTCTCCCGAATCTCTTTCACCTTGTCCGTCGTCTCTTGCACTAATTCCGGCCCGACGAATTGCTTTTCGCCTGCTTCTAACCAACAAACTGGGGTTCTACACTTCCGCCCATACAAGGCCTCGAACGGTGCCATTCCGATACTAGAATGGTAACTGTTGTACGCGAACTCTACCAAGGGTAGATGTGAATCCCAACTTCCCCCAAAGTCTATTACACACGGCCTCAACATATCTTCTAATGTCTGGATCGTCCTCTTGCTTTGACCATCCGTTTGAGGATGATACGCCGTGCTCAAATTTAGTCGAGTACCCAACTCCTTTTGTAAACTAGCCCAAAAGTTCGAAGTGAATCGGCTGTCCCGATCCGATACAATAGATTTCGGAACTCCGTGCCTCGACACCACCTCGTCAATATAAAGCTTGGCCAATTTTTCCATTGGCAAGGTCTCCCGCATTGCAAGGAAATGTGCACTCTTGGTTAGCCGATCAACGACTACCCAAATTTTATCATGGCCTCGCAAGGTCTTTGGTAGCTTCGTCACGAAGTCCATAGTGATGTTGTCCCATTTCCACTCAGGAATAGACAACGGTTGTAAACTCCCATACGGCCTTTGATGTTCCGCCTTGACTTGGAGACAAGTGACACATTTCTCCACATAGTTAGCCACATCTAACTTTATCACCGGCCACCAATAATTTAATTTTAAGTCTCTATACATCTTGGTACTACCGGGATGTATAGAATACTTCGACTTGTGCGCGTCTTCTAGAAGTAATTCCCGATTTCCACCCAACTTCGGCACCCAAAATTCGACCTTGAAAGAGTTTAAGCCCGCGACTATCTTCCGTCAAAAGTCCACATTGTTTTACCATGATTTCGTATTTGAGATTTTGCTCCTTGAGTGCTTCCCCTTGCCACGTCTTGATGCTTTCTACCAAACTTGATACCACGTCGATTCTTGTAAGCGACAATTTAACGCCACCCTCATGGCTCCTCCGACTCAATGCATCCGCCACCACATTGGCCTTACCGGGATGATAGAGTAGATCACAATCATAATCCTTTAGGAGTTCAAGCCATCTTCTTTGCCGCATGTTGAGTTCCTTTTGATCGAAGATGTACTTGAGACTCTTGTGATCCGTGAAAAGAGTACACTTGGTCCCATACAAGTAGTGTCGCCACAGCTTTAACGCGAAAACTACCGCCGCCAACTCCAAATCATGAGTCGGATAGTTCTTCTCATGATCCTTTAATTGTCGCGACGCATAGGCTATTACTTTCCCCCTTTGCATTAGGACACACCCAAGCCCCATCTTGGAAGCGTCACTAAACACCACAAAGTCTTCCGATCCTTCGGGTAGGGATAAGATCGGAGCTTTGCACAACTTCCTCTTGAGCGACTGGAAGGCTTGTTCTTGCGCATCGGTCCAAAGAAACTTGACGTTCTTCCTTGTAAGAGAAGTGAGCGGTGTAGCAATCTTGGAAAAGTCTTGGATGAAACGCCGGTAGTAACCCGCCAAGCCTAAGAAGTTTTGAATCTCCGTCGGACTTGTCGGAGGCTCCCAACTCATCATTGCATCGATCTTTGTCGGATCCACTTTTACCCCGTCTTTTGATACCACATGCCCCAAGAATTGCACCTCTTGGAGCCAGAATTCGCACTTCGAGAATTTCGCGAACAATTTCTCCCTCCTTAAAACTTCTAATACTTCCCCGTAAGTGTTTTCCATGCTCGGACTCATCCCTTGAATATATTAAAATATCGTCGATGAAAACGATCACGGATTTATCCAAGAATGGGCGACACACACGGTTCATCAGATCCATGAATACGGCCGGAGCGTTGGTTAGACCGAAAGGCATCACCAAAAACTCGTAATGGCCGTATCGTGTTCGGAAAGCCGTTTTCGGAATGTCTTCTTTCTTCACTCTCACTTGATGATATCCAGACCGAAGGTCAATCTTCGAGAAACATCCCGCGCCTTGAAGTTGGTCAAAAAGATCATAGATACGAGGTAAGGGATACTTGTTCTTCACCGTGACTTTATTCAACTCCCGGTAATCTATGCACATCCTCATGGACCCGTCCTTTTTCTTCACGAACAACACTGGTGCTCCCCATGGTGACGAACTCGGTCGAATGAAGCCCTTCTCCAACAACTCTTGCAGTTGCAACATCATTTCCTTCATTTCTGTCGGAGCCAAACGATATGGAACTCGATCTATCGAAGCCGCTCCCGGAGAGAGATCGATCTGAAATTCCACTTGTCGTTCCGGTGGTAATCCGGGTAAGTCTTCCGAAAAGACGTCCGGAAAATCCCGCACGACCTTCACGTTTTCCACCGTCTTCTTTTCCTTCTTCGCGTCCACCACGAATGCTAGATACGAAGGGTAACCCTTCGCTAAGAACTTCCGAGCCTTGAGAGAGGAGATTATAGGGTTGCAACCTTTTCCCTTTTCTCCATAGATGATGACCACCTTGCTTCCCTCCAAAGGCACTTGAATCATCTTCTTAGAGCAAAAGATGTCGGCCTTGTGCCTTACTAACCAGTCCATGCCTATGACCACGTCAAAACCCCCTATGGCCATAGGTAGAAAATCTACCCCAAAAGGATTCCCATCGATTTCTATAGTGCAATTACAAAAACAGTCTCGGATGATTACTTGATCTCCATTCGCTATTTCTACTACTCATGCATCGGAAAGGACACTAATAGGAGTAGTGAATTGCTTACAGAAGATTTCCGACACAAAAGAACACGTAGCACCCGAATCAAACAAAACACGAGCTGGCAAGGAGTTTACTAGGAACGTACCCGAAACGACATCTGTGGCCTCCTTTGCCTCCTTAGTAGACATCCGGAAAGCTCGACTCGGTGCCCTTGGTGGTTGCTCGACTCTGGCCATCGATCCCACAGAATTTCCCCCATTTCCCCCAATTAGCTTTGGGCAGAATCTTTTCATATGCCCCGGTTCTCCGCACTCAAAACATATCGATCCCTGGATGGAACATTCTCGAGTCGTATGGTTCTTCTTACCACACTTGGCATACCTGGTCGAACCGGAGTAAGTTTTTGTAGCACATGGCCCCAAGTGCTTTGACCTGCACTTGGAACACCACCGTTCCTCACGACGTTGATCACCCGCTTTCCCGCTAACAAAGGGCCTCGACTGACGAACGGGCCCAGATGGTCCTTCCCACTTCCGTTTCTCACCAACTAACCTCTTCTCATCCCTTTCGGCATTAATATCGTCCTCAACGAGCAAGGACTCTTCGATAACCTCTTGTAACGTCAAACACTTAGCATTCCTTACCGCCGATCGCATCCCGGCCGGTAACCCTTGATGATAGGCTTTAATCTTTGACCTTTCATCGTGAACTAGATGTCCCACCAAGTTTAGTTTCTCCAAAAAGAGTTTGAAGTAGCCAACCACATACAAGTTTCCTTTCTTCAGATCTCGGAACTCCCACTCCAACTTGTCCATCGAACGCTCGCTACAATACTTGTCCATAATCTTCTCTTTGAACACTGGCCAAGTTAACTTAGCCAGAACTTCAGGAGTGAGGACTGATCGAGTGAGGTTCCACCAAATCAAAGCCTCTCCCCGAAGTAGTTGAGAAGCAAACTTGACCCGTTGAGAGGGATCACACTCACTTGACTCAAAGGCCATCTCTACCTCCTTGAGCCAATACATACAAGCAACCGGGTTATCTGAACCTGCAAACTCCTCAGGGTGGCACCCCAGAAACGTCTTGTAAGTGCACTCCTTAGTCTTCGTCCGAATCACTTCAGCGGATGGTTCCCTAACCGCTACCACATTTGGTCCACCCGACCCCACAATAATGTTTTCAGCCATCGTCTCAGGTTTTCGGTGGCTAACGTCTCGATCCTCTAGGAGTTTCATGAAAAACTCTTGCTGTTGGGTCATGGCCGAAGTCATGGCCAACTGTTGTTGAGACAGGGCCGTATTCATAGCCAGCATTATGCTATCCCGACGCCGGGTCTCCATGGTAACTTCCTCCAGGATGGCGGTACCTGTGTTGAGCTTCCGGCGCGGAATATGCTCAGACCCTCCTCCCAAGATTCTGGGTATAGAAATGTCATCGGAGGTTGCCCCCACCGGGGGTCGTACTTCTGCAGATTCCACTTCTGGTTTCCCCTCTGGCATATCCGGTAATCTACTTCGAGTGTTTACCATTGATCACTGCCACACAAGCACGAGAAGGAGATTGAGAAAAGACTAAGCGAGTTTAACTCATTGTACGTACTAATACCTTCATCAATTATTATAATAATAGTAGACCAAGTATGCTCACGTAACAATGCATTCATAATATCAGTAGCTAAGTGAAATTATGAACGAACCATACACAAGAATTCTTGTCACCATCATCACAACTTTCAATTACAGTAATTCCGTAATCCTAACGCTCTCCCCACCTGGGATTTCTACCCAAGTGGACAGTGAAGCCATAAAGTCTAAAGCTTAAGTCTAGATACGCTAAAGCTCTGATACCAACTTGTAACACCCTAAAAATAGGGATAACAAAAACTTTCCATAAATGGAGAAGTGGTATAAAGTTTGCCATAGCAAGAGCCTCCCAAAAAGGGGAAAGATACAAATAACCGGTTTAATCACAAATCTGTAATTTAACGGATAAATAAACAACAACCAACTAATCTAATTTCTACATCTAGAAAAGAGATTACAAAAGGGGTGTCATCTATTAACCCAAAACTTCCAAAATAGTTCAAGTGCCAAAATCCCCAAGCTCTTGCCCAAAGCATCTAAACTTGCCTAGGAGCCGCGCCGCTAACACCTGAGATACACATCGACACCAAACAAGTGTTAGGCCAAAAAGCCTAGTGAGTTGGACAATAATAAGCATTAACCACTAGGTCTTTGGCCTAGTGGCCACCTTCCTTCCGTAAACGCTCCTACCTGGGGTTCCCTTACCAGGGTTCGAATCCGGGGGGAGACAGGATGTCTTTTCTGGTGCAAGTCTATGAGGTAGGGCTTGTAGGGTCCACAAAAGTGGACCACGGGGCCTTGGGTCCCCGCCAATAAACCTTTTTAATAAGCATGCATGAACAGTCACAATTTCTTATCAGCAGTTAACCAATGTTCAGTTATATGTGGAGTCATTAGGGGAGACCCAAAGCACCAATCAATTCTACTCCAAAGAGTCGATGTACCTTGATGCCCTTAAGAAGGAACACCCCAAAGGCCCGGCACACCCGGAGATCAGACCGTAAAGGAAACTTTCCGAGTGGCGGAGGTCTAGGCACATACCATCCCGGTGGTGCCCCAAGACTACATCCTCCTAGTGAACTTGCCTTGATTCGTCCAATATAAAGCATATAGGAGGTCCTTAGGTATATTTCAACCCAACATATTTCCATACCGACTACGGGTACAATGTTACCATCCTATTCTCGTGAAGTCCAACAAAAGTCCCAAATGACAATTATATTCATCATGCATATAAATATCTCACCAAAGTGGTATCCCAACTAATCCATCACAACACACATATATGCATACATTTAACATATCAAGGTACCCATCATATATATCCATGAGAAAATCCCCAAATAATGGTACACATAACCTAAACCATAGCATATCACCAACATTCATATTTCCAATCATTTTCATCAATTAATCCCAAATACTTGAACACATAAAGAATGAAATAACAAATAGAAGATTATGATGTGTATCTAGTTTTAACAAAGGTTTAGTAAACTCACAATCTAGGTTTTTTGACCAAAACCTAGAAAAGATGAAACCCTAGCTTTTGAAGAAGATGAGACTTGAAGAAGATGAAGATCTTGAAGGATGTTTCAATGAAATCACTTGGATGAACCTTCAATGATGATTTAAAGCTCTTATCACCCAAAATCTGAAAATTACAAGGTAGGAGACGAAAACCCCAAAATCAAGCTTCTGGATACTTGAGGAAGATGAAGATGGAGATGGTGGTGAAGCTTCCAAACCGAAACATTGGATGAAGATCTTCACTCTAGCAATAAATGGTGGAAGATTGGTGGTTGAAGGAACCTTAGATGAAGTAGGTTGAGAGGAAGGGTTTGGGAGAGAATGTCATAAATGAAGAAGATGAGAAATGAGAAATATTTAGGAAAAATTCGTTTAATGCCCGCACTGGGCTGCTGCCTCATACGCACGGCCCGTGCGTTTTTAATGAAGGATGGCGCACGGGTCGTGCGCCGCACACAGAAGCACATCAACTTCTTCTCATTTGGTCAAATCCCGTTTTGGTCATAACTTCTTCGATATAGCTCCGTTTTCGCTACGGAAAGAACCGTTGGACTCGTAGTTGAATCATTCATCCATTCAAACTATAAAATTAAAGATTCCAGACCAAAAATCAAAAATCTAATTTAACCAATGAAATTTCGGGGTGTTACACTACCAAATTGTCACCCGAATAAGTTGTGAGTCCCATTAAGCTCATTAGACCCTACATCCAACTGGGCTGTTATCAAGTGGTTGAGGTTTTCTCATAATCATGAGTTTCCATCACTCACTTTTTTACTGACCAGTGAATTTCTCGAGATACATAATGGGCAGCCAGCAGTGGTATTTAGCTCAATGGCCATCTCCAAAAGCTTGTTTTGCAAAACGACAATCTAGTGTATTTCTAAGTTTTTAAGGGAGCAAACTGTTTTGAACCAGAGAGGGGTCAGATGAAGATCATTGATCAAATTTGTTTAGAAGGTCATGTTCATAATTGAAAACTCATTTAAAGTCATATATCTAAAGGACGCGCAACCTTGGGACTTGGATGTGGTTCTTGAAACTAGGTTCACTCTTTACAGCAGTGGTATATAAAAAAGTTTACATCGACAGATTCATACCAGATGGGAGCATATGGAGATGACAAGTCAAGGAAGGCATATGGCCACCTGCAATATTAACAAGAACCAGGTCCATATTAACTACATGAATCAATAAGGTAAATAGCTATTAAATTAGAGAAGGAAACTAGATGGCTGTTAGGATCAAAAATCACACACACACACACACACAATAATAGCTATAATTAGGTGTGAAAATTGTGTATTGAGTTTATTGAGAAAAGCACTATAAATAGTTACAAGGCAATTTACAAGAAAGGAAATAAGTAATTACAAAGAATGAATTAAGGAATGAGATTAATATGATTGATTGAGATTGATTCTCTCCAAGATATATGCAATTACTTCAATTACTTATCATGGCCCCTCAAGATGGACGGCCGAAGGGAAAGTCTGATCTTGGCTAGAAGCATCTTTAAACGACTTCGTGGTAACGGTTTGGTTAAGGCGTCCGCCAGTTGATCGTCGTTGTGTGCTTAATTGAGGTACTCTGTATCACTGTGAGTCGGTCTATGTTTGTGTGGTCATTTCATAATGTTCTTATGATTCATAATAGGATTGAAACTTTTTAAAACTGAATTTTCTGTGGTGGTTGAAAACTTGGCCAACATGTAACACCCCGAAATTTTGATTGGTTAAGTTAGATTTTTGATTTTTGGGCTTGAATCTTTAATTTTATAGTTTAAATGGATGAATGATTCAATTACGAGTCCAATGGTTCTTTCCGTAGCGAAAACGGAGCTATAACGAAGAAGTTTAAATGGTCGTGCGCCATCCTTCATTAAAAACGCACGGGTCGTGCACATGAGGCAGTAGCCCAGTGCGGGCATTAAAAGAATTTTTCCCAAATATTTCTCATTTCTCATCTTCTTCATTTCAAACATTCTCTCCCAAACCCTTCCTCTCAACCTACTTCATCTAAGGTTCCTTCAACCACCAATCTTCCACCATTTATTTCTAGAGTGAAGATCATCATCCAAGGTTTCGGTTTGGAAGCTTCACCACCATCTCCATCTTCATCTTCTTCATCACCTTCTCACCATTGTTGACCATATTTTGAGGTTTTCCAAGAAACCTACTTGTAAGTCATTCTAACCATTTCTAAACCATGGAAAAAGTTATAAATGCTCCATTAATGGTTTTCTAGTGGTTGATTTCTCTAAACTTCGGTTTAGATAATTATTGGGAGTTTTGGGTCAAAATTAGGGTTTTGCCCAAAATAGAGATTCTGACGATTAGGTGTTTGGGAATTAATTATTTATGGTGGAAAATGTATATTCATGGTTGGAACCTTGTGGATATAGGTTTTTGAAGATTTGGTTTGAAGAACCAAGTTTCTTCAAGGAAAGCTCTAAGTGGGTAAATACTAGATTTAGCTTAAATCTAGCAAGGTGAGTTTACTAAACTTTTGTTAAAACTGGATACACATCATATTTGCTTAATTGTTGTTATTATCACATATTTGCTCAAAATGGTCATCTTTACGGGTTTATGTATTTGATGGTATTTCCATGAGATTATGTGAGATATATGTATATGAAGTGTCATCCCATGATTTACTCTATGTTGTGTAATTATTTGGGGATTTCCATTATGTGTGGCCACAATGGGTATTGGACATGTATAAGGAATATATGTTGGTATATCATGATGATTTCCATTTGGAATATATTCTTGGTGATATTGTATCTACAACGTGGCTATGTGGATGTTTAAGTCTTATGTTGGACTCATGCTATTAGGAGGGTGATATTGTACCTATGGTTGGTATTGAATTATATTTGGTTGAAATATACCTAAGGACCTCCTATATGCATTATGTGGACGAACCAAGTCAGTACACTAGGAGGATGTAGTCTTGGGCGCCACTGTGATGGTATGTGCCTAGACCTCCGCCATTCGGGGAATTTTCTTAGCGATAGTCTTCGAGTGTGCCGGGCCTTTGGGGTGTTCCTTGTTAAGGGCATCAAGGTATATCGACTCTTGGGTGGGACTTGATTGGTGCTTTGGGTCTCCCCTAATGACTCCACATATATTGAACACTGGTTAACTGCTGATAAGAAATTGTGACTGTTCATGAATGCTTATTATTGTCCAACTCACTAGGCTTTTTGGCCTAACACTTGTTTGGTGTCGATGTGTATCTCAGGTGTTAGCGGCGCGGTTCCTAGGCAAGTTTAGACGCTTTGGGCAAGAGCTTGGGGATTTTGGCCCTTGAACTATTTTTGAAAGATTTGGGTTTCTAGATGACACCCCTTTTGTAATCTCTTTTCTAGATGTAGAAATTAGATTAGTTGGTTGTTGTTTATTTATCCGTTAAATTACAGAATTGTGATTAAACAGGTTATTTGTATATTTCCCCTTTTTGGGAGGCTCTTGCTATGGCAAACTTTATACCACTTCTCCATTTATGGAAAGTTTTTATTTATCCCTATTTTTAGGGTGTTACACAACATATGGTCGTAAGATGTCTAAGGGACTGTTTACCCAAACGCTTACCTGATAAGTGATTACCGGTACAAATTAATACTTTCACTTGCCTTATCGTGTAAGACTCTAATTCATTTAAATTACCTCGTATGCAGCAATTTACCGGGTAAGACTTCTCGGTACTTGTAATGTTCATCCGGTAAAGTAAGTGAATTGGTAAGAGCTTACCGGTAAGCCTCTTGTAATAAACCCACCAACATTGCCTAAGTAGATAGGATTATCCAACCTTTTAAGATTTATGATAAGTATAAACAGAGTCTTCTGTCTCGATTCATTTGTATATAAGAGAGATAAATATCAAATTTTCAGGGGGCAACTTTATAATTGAAGTACACACATAGACACATTGTGTATAATGAAATGAAAGTGAGAAGAGCTTAAATTCAACCTCCATGCAGAAATTAGCACTGGTGGAATATAGTTTTTGAGTTTAATAGCTTATACAACAAATTCCTTTTGTTGTCAACGCTTACTTTGTTCCGGTTTCTTCTTATTTACATGATGGATCCCTTGTCCTTTACCTCCTCATCAACTCAGAAGAGAAACCCCGGTTGTGATCATGACAATAAGTTGGAGATGACATGTAACATGGATGAATTGATTAAAAAAGAAATGAGGCAAGTGAAGATAGGATGGACAAAGATAGTCAAGATGTTGGCAAATAAACAAGGACTAGATGCATTAGTGAAAATCGATAAAAAGTTACCACATAACTTACTAAAAAGAGTCAAACTAAAGAACTTTGCCTGTGAAGACAAGATCAATGATCACCATATTAGTAATTCATCACACTGAAGTAGTTACTAAGCACTTCATGGTCCCACAAATTGGTTATTATATTCTCTCAACATTATTCCTGATAAATATTACCATTCAGTTCTTCTTTCACATCCGGTTAAAATTACAGTTCAACATTTGACAACAAAAGTTGAAATTTTAGTTCAATAGTCAACTACCTATGATCATCCTCAAATGTCAAATCATATTTCTATTATTGGTTTCAAAACACATAGTGGATCGAAGAGGCTAAAGAGATGAGGAGACCAGAATTTTTACATGAAAACCCCAAAAATGTCAAGAACTGATCCACTATATATCGATTTGGTGCTTACAATCATGAAGATTACAACTTCAATGGTGAAGAAATAATGCAGGTTCATGTATGGAGGAGAGCTTTATATATATATATATATATAGGGTTGGGTTCACGTGAAACCAGCCTGTTTTCGTTTGACCACTATTTTACACCTGAAACTTCAAAGGTAAAAACAATCTAACATTCACAGTGTTTTGTTGTGAAGTTTCAAGTAACGTGTTCTCACGAAAAAAGGTTGGTCTCACGTGATCCCAAGTGTATATATATATATATATATATATATATATATATATATATATATATATATATATATATATATATATATATCAAAATAAACTAGGCATGCCTGTTTGTTTATAGTCAAAATCAGAAAAGGCATGACATGGCAATACCAATTGAAACTACTGATGCACCATGGTTTGTCAATTGTCTCTGTTAATTAGCATGCTTTCATGTTGTTTTCTGGTAAGTAATCACTATTATATCCTATATGCATCTTCATGTTGTTTCTGTTGCAGATAAGAAGTTCTGACCTTAAATTTAAATTTTGATTTAGTAGTTAACAACTCTTGAAAGATGTAATAGGTGATGTATACTCAAACTTTTTTCACCCACTAATTTAGCACACTTTCTAATTTAGGTTGTATTTCTGATAAAATATGTTTGTTTTGTTTTTATGATATATTAATTAGTTGGTAGTAATATGTTTTTTCACAAATCTGGATGGGACATAAGTGTACAGGTGCTGGAAAATTGTTGTGGCTGTTAACAGTTGCAGTGGCCCGTGGATGAGCTTAAACACGAAACATGGGTTGATGCAAAAAAATTGTAGGGATATTGCTGGTTGTTTCGTTCACCAAATTGATATGAGGTGCAAGTGAACAAGTGTTTGTAGTTTTATTTTTGCTGAAATGTGTTTTTATTGTTTTGCCCATTTAGTTTTGTAATGTTCTTTTCTGATTTGAAAAAGATTGGTAACTATTATTGGACTTCATAATAGTTGTAAGAATTAACATGAAAAAATCAAGATTTTATTACAACTTAACCATTGATCATTTACACATACTTAGCACTTGATCTAGGTTGGTATATGTTCTTTTATTTTTATTAGCTATATTTATTTTATGTTTTGTGTTGTATCACTTGTTTTATGTTTTCATTCTTTTTGTGTAATTTTTTTCTATTACTGGTGGTTGTGTTTTCTGAATGAAAGACTAACTGAAGTTACTGTAAGCAAAGGTTTACATGTCGGGACGATGATACCAATATATTCTGGAACAATTTACCCGAAACAAAATAGAACCCATCGAGTCAAAGAATATGGACCAAGTTACCCTAAAAAAAGAAAACATAAACAAAGTTTTGGTTGCCGGGCCTAAATAGCTATGGAACACGTATGGAATTGTTGGTTGGAACTCCAAGTTGACTCTAAACTGAAATTAAAATCTATTGAAAATGAGAGCACCCATAATTTCTAATCAAGTTATGCGAAAACCTAAGCACTTGTTGTTCCAAAGCAAAGGACCGGAAATTTCAACATGAAACCAAAAAGTAGTAGCTTGAAACCGGATAACAAACAGAAAAATGGCGGAACCTGAACCATCGAACATATTAAACATTGATATATACAAAACATATTTGGATGATCTCAAAGAAGCATGCTCTTTCCAAATCTCTAGAATCAGGAAGCAGGATTGGGGACTCATTTATTGGCTTCAAAATTTTTATTTATCCGCGTTGCATCGCACAGGTACACAACTAGTATATATATATATATATATATATATATATATATATATATATATATATATATATATATGTGTGTGTGTGTGTGTGTGTGTATGTATGTATCAAGTAGGACTTTTTTGTATGTATATTAACTTGATGGAGATGTTTTTATAATTGTAAGACATTAACGTTAAATATGTCAATTGAATGTAACAGTTTATAAAATATCTTTTATTTTAATGATATTTTTTAAATGTCAAAACATAAATAATAAATGAGTGCGTAGAAAAGGAAAAATATAGCTTGGCTGAAAAAAGTTATCCTTCATCTATAGTTTTGAATTTTTTTTAGGTAATCTATTGATATTTCTGATAATGATCTTAATGAATACCAAGAAAACATCATTTTACGACTAACTGATCAAACTAGTTTCGGTTTCAACAGAAGAATAAGATTGGACAATAAAAGAATTTTTTTGATAGAAAATGTCTTTTCTATAAGAACAAAAAAAACTGCAAAAATTTATTTATAATAACTAATTTGTAATTAGTATGTTCCAAATATGCGATTACAGGTCTCGCTAGAATACATAAATCAGATAAAGTCTTCAGTAATGAGTCTTGAAACCTTATGATATAAATAAGTTCAAAGTCGATCTATAAATAGAAACAATAAACAAAATTTAAAATTAAATGGTTTTTTAAGACTTTAAAATCATGTAACCATCTTTCAATTATTAGAAATTATTTATTTATTTTTTTATATAAATTATGGAATAATATTAAAAGGTGATAATATTGTTTAATAGATGTTGGTTTGGAGAAATTGATACAATTACAAGAACCAAAATGTTTGTGACGACTTAATGGGGTTCATAATTGTAACCAACTCCACATTAATATAAAATTAATCTTATTTTCTATCTAATTATACTTTTATTATAGTGTAATTTGAAAAAAAATATTAAATTGAAACATTTCGTTATGGACTAACTCAGTATTTCATCATTGTCATTAGTGTTTCTGGTCAACAAAAATACAGTTTTTTGGTTGATTTTATGTTTGTGGTATCTGTGACCACTTCACATGACTACCTAGTTGTGGTAGTGATTAATTGCATGTGTGTGTGTAAAATTTTTAATGATTTTATATTTGGTGAATCTTTTTAAACTACCAGTTGACATATTTGTTATGTCTAATACTTGGAAAACCTTGAACTTATTAGACTTATAGATTTAAACCCCTTTTTATAAATGGTGTAGCATTTGAGGATTAGGATAATCCTTGAGAGCCGGAATTGTCAGTTTATCCACCTTGTGGATGGATTTGAATTTCAGGACTTCGTCTTAGGAAGTCAAAATAAACTATCTACACTGGTGGTCCATAACTTTTCATTTTCATAACACCCATGGTCATATGTGAATCACACAGGTTCACATATGAACCCGTTTGTTGTCTATTTATAAAATTTACGAAACTACCCATCTATTTCTGGCATAGTCACAAATTTTGATCAGTCAAAATCGCAATTATTGACCGTATGAAGAGCTACGATTACTTCTCTATTTCTCATATATTTAACACTTCTCATTTGAACCTATGGCTATATATATTATTAAAGATGATATAATATAATATTAGATTAAATTGCGTGTCTAAATTTGTGAAATTAGTCTATGAAGTAAGGCCTAAAATATGTTTATGGGTAAGGAGTTTAAATAAATAGGCCCAATGGGCTGCCTAATAAAGTTATTTGAAGCCACTAAATTCATTGGTTATTATTATTAAGGTTTTTTATTCTATAAACTTTAATAGAAACTGAAAAGAGTATTTGTAACTAAACATTTAATGTCAAATTTTATACGACGTTATTTTTGTCTTAATAAAGTTTTGTCTATTGAACAAACTTTTCATCATAAAGTGTTTATTAAAGATTATGGAACTTTTGTAAAAATTACATTTTTACATGATAAATGTTGAATCTTTAGACCAGAATGTTATATCTCAATAATAACCACACGAGCTTGTAATCATTATCAAATCATAGAAACATCAATGCACCCTTACGACGCTAGTCGTCATTTGGTCAACTATTAGTTTTGAAGTTTGGATGAAAATTTTGCATAGACCCTAGCCCTTTAGGGTTCACACTGAAATTGAGAGGGAGGTAGAAGATAGATACTGATTTTTGAAGGTGGAGATAAATAGTCTTGTCTAAGGGGTTGATTGTTGATTTTTCATTAAGGGGTTGTTTACCAAATTTTCAATTAAGTCATGTATGGATAAATTTGTCTTTCTGGATAAATTTGTCTGTGTGGATAAAAATACGTTGATGTTTACTTTTTTTCTGAATCAACTGTCTGAATGACAGAAATGACCGATTTACTCCTTAGCATAAATTAAAACATGATTGAGGGAATTTTTGTTTACATCAATTCAATCGTAATCAAATAATAGCAACTCAATCAAGATCTCAAACCCATAAACCAGTTTAGCAAATTTATCATTAATTTATATAAGAGAGAATCAAAATATTTGTAACCAAGGAAAAACCAAATATGGCACACAGAGGTAGGCAATCCAAACTAATCAATTAAAAAAATGTTAATATTCATAAAATCAAACATCAAAAGTAGTGGTGGATGCAATAGGTCTTTATTTTTTATATCACCACCATCATCGTGGTAACCCCAAACAGTCGTCGGAAAAAGTAGATCTTTATTTTTTATATCACCACCATCATAACAGTAGGTTTCTTCTCCTTCTAATATCACCACAATCATAACAGTATGCTTTTATTTTGTTTGGAATCGATACATGAGGGAGGGAGGCGATATGAGGTAGATGCAGTCGCCGGAAACAGAGGAGGGAGGCGATGAATGATGGTTGCCGGAAGATGCAGTCGCCAGCGATGAACAATGAAGGGGGTGGGGGTGGATGAGGGAGTTGTTGATGAGGGAGGGAGGCGATATGAGGTGTAGAAATGAGGTAGGGTTACTAATTTATTTTATTTTTTATTAAGGGTAAAAATGTCAAACTTTTGTCTTAATGGGGACAACACACCCCTTACCTACTGTGCGAATAATTCGATTTTATTTGCGCGAATAAGCCATTAAGCCACAAGTAAACACCCCAAACGTCTGTGCGAATAAGCCAGTTTTATCATTAAGCTCATTAAGCCACAAGTAAACACACCCTAAGTCCTGTATAGGTAAAGTTGTTTGTATAAATTCATCTGTCTATACAGATTGGGAAAGTTTTTGTTTGAGAGTGTTTTTTTCATAAATGGAAGGAACATGTTTTTTAACTGGGAAGAACATGTTTGGAAAAAAAAAAGTTGACTTTCTGCATAAAGCTTTCCCTTAGAGTCTTACTGAATAAACCACTTTCTATATCATTAAGTTAGTACCAAACAGTCACGTATAGCTTAGCGAATAAGTCGTGAGTCTAATTAAGCTCGTTAAGTTGCTAACAAACATACTCTAAGTGTCTTAAGGTTTCCGGCAAAAATATGGGGCTGTTTGGCAGTTGCTGAATGGTTTGGTATAGAATGATTAAGTGGTCAGAATGATTAAGAGGCTCTTATGATATAGTGTGAAATGAAATATGGTTGTTTGCTAATTGTTAAGAATGAAATCAGGGCTCTGAATGGTTAAGACAGGGTCAAGATACAAAATCATTCAGAGGGTTTTGGATTCATTAAGAGGCAGATCTTTTTTTGGCCAAACATGATTTACCTTTTAACGATTCAGAGGTTACCTCTTAATGGTTCCATTAAGAGGTAAACAAACAACCCCTATATCTTTTTTATACTTGTATAAGGGACCCATAATCAATGAGTTATGGTCCATTCCTCTCTCTCTCTCTCTCTCTCTCTCTCTCTCTCTCTCTCTCTCTCTCTCTCTCTCTCTCTCTCTCTCTCTCTCTCTCTCTCTCAACATTTTAGCCTTTATTACGACGATCTAATTAATCTTGTTAATTAAATATTTATTACATTCGGTAAACCAACACTTTCCATAATCAGTTCATTATTTCCAAACTGTTCTAAGTGTGCTACCCTTTTGGATTGTTCTTGCTTCGGCAATAGTAATAAGAGATTGTTATTCATACCCCCTCCTCACTCCCATACCACATATTTCGTATCTCCTATTTCAATCACATACCCCTTATTAGGAGGGGGTATGAGTAGAATTCACCTAGTAATAAACACATTTATAATCATAATTAATCTGTATTGTTGAGCAACATACAATTACTACCAATGCTAGTTTTGAAACGAGCTATGTTTTGTGTTAGTTTTGAAACGTTCAATCTTTATTTTCTTGTACTCTGGATATATTGAATAAATAACATCATAATACACATATATTTATCATAATACATTTCTATAATCTCGTTTTATTAATGAACTAAAGACATCACTTACGTCATACGTGATGGAAACCCTATTCTTGGTCATGCAAGTCTCATTATATGATATCTTCATATACCCTACATCTATCATGTCACTCAATTACAACACAATTAGATGTAACAACAAATTATATGACCCATATAGTAGACTTCAAAATCATCGAGTCAAATAACGTTATATACAATGACAACATGAAAAATACGTATGACAAAATAGGTTGTTTGGTTGGTTTTCCATTAACACTTTTATGGATGAAGTCGTCTGTAAGGATTAATTTGTCTGTATAGATTGAAAATATTTTGTTTGAGAGTGTTTTTTTATAGATGGAAGAAACGTGTCTTTTAATTGGGAAGATATGTTTTGAAAAAACTTAAATTTCTGCATAAAGCTTCCTCCTAAAAGCTTACTGAATAAACCACTTTTCCGATATCATTAGTCATGTATAACTGACCAAATAAGCTATGAATCTCATTAAATTCATTAAATTGCTAACAAACAGATCCTTATATGACCTCCTATGCAGTATTTTCATTTTGGATTTATTTCGTCAACAAGTTTTTACAAACTTATATCCATATGTTAACTATACACAACCATACGCATTTCTACATGTAATAGTCTCAATCATAAAATGTTAACCAAAAGTTAAAATAACAATTAACCAACAACCTTTAAAATTTAAATATTTTAAGGTTTATTGTTATTTTCATCATACAATGCATTTTATTAGAGTAAACATATAATAATTAGATAATAGATTTATTAATGAAAATTATAATAGATTTATTAATTAATGAACATTATAACTCGATTTTACAAAATACAACAATCCACGCATTCTCTTGTAAAGAAAAATTTAAATCAAGATTGATGTTATCAAGAAGCAGAAAAACAACAATAAAAACAAAAAAAATGTGCATAAATAATATTTAGAGTAAATTATGTGGTTTGTTAAAATTGTCACTTTCGTACATGTTGTTTTGAAATCACGGTTTACTTCTCTATAATTTATAATTTATTGTTATTTTTGTCTCTGAAAATAAGAGGCCTTTTATTATACGTTTATCCAATAAGCATTATTAGGTCATTTACTTTACCCGATGAACATGACAAGGACTGAAAATCCTTCCCGGTGAAAGCGATGATAAGGATGAAGAGTTTTACCCGGTAAGTAAGGGTGGTGACTCTTACCTGATAAACGCTTACCAGGTAAGATGTTGTATACGATACGGTTTTGATGAATTACAATTTTACCCCTTAAAATAAATTAGAATGTTAAACAACTCCTGTAACATCCGTAATTTCAGGTAAGTTGAGGCCCTGTTGATCTTACATTTATGTGTTTATCAAAGTAGGAATTATATGCTCAATTTCCATTTCCGTTTATGGTAATTGTTTGGTGTCAATTTGGAAATTTTGGACCAGCCTTTGTTGAGCAGTAAGTTACGCGACTTAGGTCGCGGGTGGAAGTCGCGACACAAGCCGCGTAGTCCACTGGAGTCTACGCATGTGAGGAACCTCGCGACTTACGCCGCGGGTGGAAGTCGCGGCACAAGCCGCGTAAACCACTGGAGCCCTCACCTTTGAGCACACGGGCGACTTATGCCGCTGGTGCAAGTCGCGGCACAAGTCGTGATCGACCTGCAGGTCCCCAAAACCCTTTTTCACTCGGTTCAAAATCAAAAAAAACACACACACACTGATTTGGGGAGCGAGTTTCTAGGGTTTAGGAGCCATTTTCTTCCTCTTGCTATTTAGAGCATTTATTGCAAGTCTTGGGAGGTAAAACATCATTTATTGGATTCCTTCTACATCAAGATCTCAAGAGTCCAAGTCTCCATCATTCCCATCCAACTTCTAGGGTTTTCCATTTTCTAGGTTTTGGTTCAAAAACCTAGATTGTGAGTTTACTAAACCTTTTGTTAAAACTAGATACACATCATAATCTTCTATTTGTATCATTGTTACATTCCTCATGTTGGTTACTTTTATGTGTTCAAATACTTGATAATAGTATTATGTACATTATGTTGGGTTATCTTCTATGAGTATTTGTCATGTTTACTTTATTGGTTGTATATTTGGGATTGCCCCCATGAATGTACATTGTTGGCAATTTGGCATGAAATGGATTATATGTGGTATATTAGATGATAAATTCTACATGGAATGCCTTTTGGCGATTGAATATCTAGACATTGATTATGTTGATATTTGGGTCTCATTATAGACTTATGTGATAGGATGGTAGCATAGTACCCATGGATGGTATCGAAATGCTTTGGTAAATATATATCTCAAGACCTCCTATATGTATTATGTTAGACGAACCAAGTCAGTAGACACTAGGAGGATGTAGTCTTGGGCGCCACCGTGTGGGTATGTGCCTAGACCTCCGCCATCCGGGGTATTGCCATAGTGTATTTGTCGGATGGGTCGGGCCTTTGGGTGCCACTCGTGGTAGTGGCACTAAGGTACATTGTCTCTTGGGTGGAACTGATTGGTGCTACGGGTATCCCCTGTTGACTCCACATATTGTTGAGCTCTGGTTAACTACTGATAAGAATTGTAACTGCTTATGCATGCTTATTATTGTTCAACTCACTAGGCTTTTTGGCCTAACACTTGTTTGGTGTCGATGTGTATCTCAAGTTCTGGCGGCGCTGTTCCTAAGCAGGCTTAGTTGCTTTGGGGTGAGAGCTTGGGGATTTTTGCACATGGACACTTTCTATCTTGGAATGAACCGTTGGGTTTATAGATGACAACCCTTTTGTAATCTCTTTTCTAGTGGTAGAAATTAGATTAGTTGGTTGTTATTTATTGTCTGTTAAATTACAACTGTAATTAAACAGGTTGTTTATATATATTCCCCATTTTTGGGAGGCTCTTGCTATGGCAATATTTGTATACCTTATGTCTGTTTTGCGGATTTTTTGGTTACCCCTATTTTTGGGGTGTTACAAGTTGGTATCAGAGTTTTAGTTTAAGTGAACTAGGTATTGTTTAGCATATCTAGACTTAAGCTTTAGACTTTATGACTTCACTATCCACTTGGGTAGCAATCCTAGGTGGGGAGAGTGTTAGGATTACGGAATTACTTTAATTAAAAGTTGTGATGATGGTGACAAGAATTCTTGTGTATGGTTCGTTCATAATTTCACTTAGCTACTGCTATTATGAATGCATTGTTACGTGAGCATACTTGGTTTACTATTATTATGATAATTGATGAAGGTATTAGTACGTACAATGAGTTCAACTCATTTTGTCTTTTCTCAATCTATTTCTCGTGCGTGTATGGCAGATTGGGATGGTAAACACTCGGAGTAGGTTACTGGACATGCCAGAGGGTCAACCAGAAGTGGAATCTGCAGCTGTACGACCCCCGGTGGGGGCAACCTCCGATGGAATTCCCGTACCCAAAATCTTGGGAGGCGGACCTGAACATATTCCTCGTCGGAACCTCAACACGAATAATGCTATCATGGAAGAGGTGACTATGGAGACCCGGATACTGGATAGCATGATGGTGGCCATGAACTCCGCCATGGCCCAACAACAAGAGTTCTTCATGAAACTCTTAGAAGATCGAGACGCCAGTAACCGACAACCAGAAACAATGGCGGAAAACATTGTTATGGGGTCGGGCGGACCAAATGTGGTATCTGTTGAAGACCCATCTGATGATGGGAACAAGACGAAGACGAAGGGGTGCACCTACAAAGCGTTTCTGGGGTGCCACCCTAAGGAGTTTGCGGGTTCCGATAACCCGGTTACTTGTATGTATTGGCTCAAAGAGATAGAGATGGCCTTTGAGTCAAGTGAGTGTGATCCCTCTCAACGGGTCAAGTTTGCTTCTCAACTACTTCGGGGAGAGTCTTTGATTTGGTGGAATCTCACTCGATCAGTCCTCACTCCTGAAGTTCTGGCTAAGTTAACTTGGCCGGTGTTCAAAGAGAAGATTATGGACAAGTATTGTAGCGAGCGTTCGATGGACAAGTTGGAGCGGGAGTTCCGAGATCTGAAGAAGTGGAATCTGTCAATTGTTGGCTACTCCAAACTCTTTTTGGAGAAACTAAACTTGGTGGGACATCTGGTCCCCGATGAACGGTCAAAGATTAAGGCCTATCATCAAGGGTTACCGGCCGAGATGCGAACGGCGGTAAGAAATGCGAAGTGTTCGACTCTACAAGAGGTTATCGAAGAGTCCTTGCTCGTTGAGGACGACATCAATGCTGAAAGGGAAGAGAAAAGGCATGTTGGTGAGAAACGGAAGTGGGAAGGGCCATCTGAGCCCGTTCGTCAATCAAGACCCTTTGTAAGCGGGAGAGTGGGTGATCAACGTCGCGAAGACCGGTGGTGCCACAAGTGCAAGTCGAAGCACTCGGGGCCATGTGCTACAAGGACTCATTCCGGTCCAGCCGGGTGTGTCAAGTGTGGTAAGAAGGACCACACGACTCGAGAGTGTCCTATCCGGGGGTCGGTATGTTATGAGTGTGGAGAGTCGGGGCATATAAAAAGAAATTGCCCAAAGCTAGGAGGAGGAAATGGTGGAAATTCTATGGGTTCGACGGCCAGAGTCGAACAACCACCAAGGGTGCCAAGCCAAGCTTTCCGGATGTCTACCGAGGAGGCAAAAGAGACCGCGGATGTTGTTTCGGGTACGTTTCTAATAAACTCCTTGCCTGCTCGTGTTTTGTTTGATTCGGGTACTACATGTTCCTTTGTGTCGGATACTTTCTGTAAACAATTCACCACTCCTATTAGTGTCCTTCCCGATGCGTTAATAGTAGAAATAGCTAATGGGGATCAAGTGATCATTCATGACCGTTTTCGTGATTGCACTCTAGAGATCGATGGAAATTCTTTCGGAGTAGATTTACTACCTATGGCTATAGGAGGGTTTGATGTAGTCATAGGTATGGATTGGTTAGTAAGGCATAAGGCGGACATCTTCTGTTCCAAAAAGATGATCCAAGTACCTTTACCGGAAAACGGTGTGGCTACCATTTATGGGGAAAAAGGAAAGGGGAGTAATCCTATTATCTCATCCCTTAAGGCTCGCAAGTTCTTAGCGAAGGGTTACCCTTCGTACTTGGCCTACGTTATGGACGCAAAGAAAGAAAAAATTTGGTAGAAGATGTGGAGGTGGTACAAGATTATCCGGACGTCTTTCCGGAAGACTTATCCGGATTACCGCCGGAGCGACAAGTGGAGTTTCAGATTGACCTCACACCGAGAGCGGCTCCGATAGCTCGTGCTCCTTATCGTTTGGCACCGACGGAAATGAAAGAAATGATGACACAACTGCAAGAGTTGTTGGAGAAGGGCTTCATTCGACCGAGTTCATCACCTTGGGGAGCAACGGTTTTGTTCGTGAAGAAGAAGGATGGATCCATGCGGATGTGTATCGACTACCGAGAGCTAAACAAGGTCACGGTGAAGAATAAGTATCCTCTACCTCGCATCGACGATCTTTTTGATCAACTCCAAGGAGTGGGATGTTTCTCGAAGATTGATCTTCGGTCCGAGTATCATCAAGTGAGAGTGAAGAACGAAGATATTCCGAAGACGGCTTTCCGAACGAGATACGGTCATTACGAGTTTTTGGTGATGCCTTTCGGCTTAACCAACACTCCGGCCGTATTCATGGATCTGATGAACCGTGTGTGTCGCCCATTCTTGGATAAATCCGTGATCGTCTTCATCGACGATATTTTAATATATTCAAATGATGAGTCCGAGCATGGAAAACACTTACGGGAAGTATTGGAAGTTCTAAGAAGGGAGAAACTGTTTGCGAAGTTCTCGAAGTGCGAATTTTGGCTCCAAGAGGTGCAATTCTTGGGGCATGTGGTATCAAAGGACGGGGTAAAAGTGGATCCGGCAAAGATCGAGGAAATGATGAGTTGGGAGCCTCCAACAAGTCCGACAGAGATCCGAAGCTTCTTGGGTTTGGCGGGTTACTACCGGTGTTTCATTCAAGATTTCTCAAGGACAGCTACACCTCTCACTTCTCTTACAAGGAAGAACGTTAAGTTTCTTTGGACCGATGCACAAGAGCAAGCCTTTCAGACGCTCAAGAGAAAGTTGTGCGAAGCTCCGATCTTGTTCTTACTCGAGGGATCGGAAGATTTTGTGGTGTTTAGTGACGCTTCCAAGATGGGACTTGGGTGTGTCCTAATGCAAAGGGGGAAAGTAATCGCCTACGCGTCGCGGCAATTAAAGGATCATGAGAAGAATTATCTGACTTATGATTTGGAGTTAGCGGCGGTAGTTTTCGCGTTAAAGTTGTGGCGACACTACTTGTATGGGACCAAGTGTACTCTTTTCACGGATCACAAGAGTCTCAAGTACATCTTCGACCAAAAGGAACTCAACATGCGACAACGGAGATGGCTAGAGCTTTTGAAGGATTACGATTGTGACCTACTCTATCATCCCGGTAAGGCCAATGTGGTGGCAGATGCATTGAGCCGAAGGAGTCATAGTGGTGGTGTCAAAATGTCCCTTACAAGGATCGATGTGGTGTCAAGTTTGTTGGAAAACGTTAAGGCAAGTCAAGTGGAAGCACTTAAAGAAGAGAACCTAAAATCCGAAGTCATGGTGAAACAAAAGGAACTGTTAACGGAAGACGGTCGTGGACTCAAGCTCTTTCAAGGGCGGATTTGGGTGCCGAAGTTGGGAGGAAATCGGAAGTTGCTTCTTGAAGAAGCGCATAAGTCGAAATATTCTATACTTCCCGATAGCACCAAGATGTATAGAGATTTAAAGTTAATTTATTGGTGGTCGGTGATGAAGCTAGATGTGGCTAGATATGTGGAGAAGTGTGTCATGTTCCTTCAAGTCAAGGCGGAACATCAAAGATCGTATGGAAGTTTACAACCGTTGTCCATTCCCGAGTGGAAATGGGACAACGTTACTATGGATTTCGTGACGAAGTTACCGAAGACCTTGCGTGGGCACGACACCATTTGGGTAATCGTTGACCGGTTGACCAAGAGTGCGCATTTCCTTGCAGTGCGGGAGACCTTGCCAATGGACAAATTGGCCAAGCTTTATATTGACGAGGTGGTGTCGAGGCACGGAATCCCGAAATCTATCGTGTCAGACCGAGACAGTCGATTCACTTCGAACTTTTGGGCTAGTTTGCAAAAGGAGTTGGGTACTCGACTGAATTTGAGCACGGCGTATCATCCTCAAACGAATGGTCAAAGCGAGAGGACGATCCAAACATTAGAAGATATGTTAAGGTCGTGTGTAATAGACTTCGGGGGAAGTTGGGATTCACATCTACCGTTGGTAGAGTTCGCGTACAACAACAGTTACCATTCTAGTATTGGAATGGCACCGTTCGAGGCATTGTATGGACGGAAGTGCAGAACCCCGGTTTGTTGGCTAGAAGCGGGCGAAAAGCAATTCGCCGGGCCAGAAATTGTTCAAGAGACGGCCGACAAGGTGAAAGGGATTCGTGAGAGACTAAAGGTGGCGCAAGACCGACAAAAGAGCTATGCGGACAAGAAGAGAAGACCGGTTGAGTTTCAAGTGGGTGATCGGGTCATGTTGAAAGTATCTCCGTGTAAGGGGATCATCCGTTTTGGGAAGCGTGGGAAGCTTAGTTCTCGTTTCCTTGGACCATTCGTCATTTTAGAAAAAGTTGGTTTACAAGCCAACCGGTTGGATTTACCACCGGAAATGGATGGAATACATCCTACGTTCCACGTGTGTTACCTTCGAAAATGTCTAACCGAAAAGGAAAACGTGATTCCTTTGTCAGAAATTCGGGTAGACAACGGGAATCGTTGTGTGGAGGAACCGGAGTCGATTTTGGAATCGAAAGTGAAGAAGTTGAGGCATAAGGACATAGTCATGGTCAAGTTCCAATGGAAACACCATCGTGGTGCTAATGTCACTTGGGAGCCCGAGGAGGATATAAAGAAGCGTTATCCTCATTTATTTGCATAAGAGGTGATTTCGGGGACGAAATCCAAATTAGGTGGGGAGGATTGTAACATCCGTAATTTCAGGTAAGTTGAGGTCCTGTTGATCTTACATTTATGTGTTTATCAAAGTAGGAATTATATGCTTAATTTCCACTGGAGCCCTCACCTTTTTCACTGGTGCAAGTCGCGGCACAAGTCGCGATCGACCTGCAGGTCCCCAAAACCCTTTTTCACTCGGTTCAAAATCAAAAAACACACACACACTGCTTATGCTTGCTTATTATTGTTCAACTCACCTACTTTTTGGCCTAACACTTGTTTGGTGTCGATGTGTATCTCAGGTTCTGGCGGCGCCGGTCCTAAGCAGGCTTAGTTGCTTTGGGGTGAGAGCTTGGGGATTTTTGCACATGGACACTTTCTATCTTGGAATGAACCGTTGGGTTTATAGATGACAACCCTTTTGTAATCTCTTTTCTAGTGGTAGAAATTAGATTAGTTGGTTGTTATTTATTGTCCGTTAAATTACAACTGTAATTAAACAGGTTGTTTATATATTTTCCCTATTTTTGGGAGGCTCTTGCTATGGCAATATTTGTATACCTTATGTCCGTTTTGCGGATTTTTTTGTTACCCCTATTTTTGGGGTGTTACAACTCCTAACTCCCACTTTTAATTACTAGGGATGAAAACAGTATAAGTACTACGGGGAAAGGCTAGAAGAATGGGACCCATTATGGGACATACAATGCATTGCAACGTATGATCATTACGCTTCAATTGGATTATTCTATTCCACTTCTTAGAAAGAAAAGAAATTAAATCAAAATACTTAATAGCATGACGATACATTTATACAAAACTTCTACCCCGAGCACACGCAAGGGAACCGTAGACAGTTAAGTGAAATCCAATCCACGAAATAATTTGATCTATGGACAACATCATTGTGGTAAAGGTCGTAATGCCAGATGAATCATTACCACAGGGCATAGAGGGGGAGGTCATAAGCGCCTATACCGTAAAATAAATTTTCGACGGAATGAAAAAGACATATATGGTAGAATCGTAACCTATTACTAAGTAGCAGTCAAAATTTTGTATCCATTTTTCATGATATTATGCATGGATCAGATATATCATGGTGAATTCTTCAGAAAAAAATCTGTCTTCCCCAAAGGAATCTGATTAGTGAGATTTCGAGTAAGTGTTTCCATAATCTTCTTGATATCTATGTATATTTTTTCAATGAAAAATTTAACTATTAATTGAATATTTTTTCTTTTAAATATTTTCCCAATTTTTGGCGGTGATTCTCCATTATTATTTTGATATTTTTTTATTTCTGGCCTTCCTTTTTTTTTAATTCCAGGGTTTCTCTGAATTTGAAAGTTATCACTTAGTAAGTTTCCATACCAAGACTCAATCCAATTAAGTCATTGTGACACCCATCAAAGGGGTCGTTCCCCACCCAAGAGCTACTTTACCATATTCCGAATTCAACGGTTTTAATAAATCCCTTACAGTAGTTCGTCTTTGACCAGATCTAGAACCGTTCTCAACAGTTTGTGTAGCCATAAACCCTATTGTATTCGTTGAAATCTGTAGGTGAATCCATGGAGGGTCACCATTGACTAGTTTTCTAAATAGTTTTTTTTTTAGTTTAACCTAAGGCAATGTGTGCGAGGCTAAAAAAACTGACTTAGGGAATGAAAATATACAACTACACTATATACGATCTACAGTAATAAAAAAAAAGATTACAATATTGATATTAACAAAAACCGCTTCTACAACTATTAATAAAGAAGATTTATAAATATCACATCTACTTACAATTGTGGGAATGGTCTAATCAATTTCATGAATTATTAGAAACTACCTTATCAAATTCACATTTTACCTGATTCTCAAGTTTCTAGCCCTAAACTTATAAAGGCGAGAAATATATTATTTTAAATTAACTAATTTTCTATTGAATGGGACATTCTTTTACATTGACAAACAACAAGTAAAGGAAGAAAGAAATTATTTAGCACCTCCTTCCAATACTGATTCAAAGTGCGTTGTTGTGTCAGAAGAAGGATAGTTATACTGATTCGGTATACTCTAATCAAACCGAAAGACTCGTTAACTATTATGGGGGTTAATGGTAATCAAACTTTACCATTAAACTATACAATCTTAAAACTTGAAAGAGAGAAAGACGAGAAAGACCAATGAAATAAAGTTTTTGAATCAAACCGAAAAACGATGGTCGAGAACTTTCTTTCTTCTTTCATTCTTAAAAACTAAAAAAAGGCCTATGAACACGAACGGGAAGAATGAAAGCGAGTTGGTATGCTAATTCCTCTCAGCCCTTCCCGTGGGTTATTTTCTCAACGAATAAGTAATTCTAGGAATGAAATCTTTATATAATTCGAAAAAGCAAAGCACAAGTCCAAGGCAATAAAATATGAAAAATCAAAATTTTTCATATTTAAAAAATTAAACAAAAGGATTCGCAAATAAAAGTGATAGAATGGATTGTTACCTATGCCTAGATCGCGGATAAATGGAAATTTTATTGATAAAACCTTTTCAATTGTAGCCAATATCTTATTACGAATAATTCCGACAATTTCAGGAGAAAAAGAGGCATTTACCTATTACAGAGATGGTGCGATTTGATGGTTTTTTTTTTATTACTCTTAGTCTTACGAGAAACACACATGATTCGGACTAATAGGTTTCATGTTACGTCAATTCGAACTTGCTCGATCTGTTCAATTGCGACCTTATAATGCAATCACATTCTCTGGTCCAATTGTCGTTTTTGTTTATGTATTCCTGATTTATCCACTAGGTCAGTCTGGTTGGTTCTTTGCGCCTAGTTTTGGTGTAGCAGCTATATTTCGATTTATCCTCTTTTTTAACCGATGCAATTTCGAATACTTGAACGGTCAACTCCTTTTTTTTTATCCATCAGACGCCTTAAACAGTGATAGAATGTAAACCATAAAGACGAAAATAACAATGTATCACAAATTATAGAGACGAAAATCATAATTTCAAAAATACAAAAAACGATAATAATAACATTCAACAAACCATAAGGACAAAATCATAATTTGCTCTACTATTTAAATTTCAATTATAATAAACAAAAGAGAATATACAAAAAAAACAATATTCAAAAAATAAATACACCTACGCCCCCCCCCCCCCCCCCCCTTTCAATTAATCCAATATTTTAAATTACAAAAAAAAAAAGACACGTGGACCAATAACAAGGATCCATTGTCTACAAAAGAAATAATGTCAATCCAATGACCAAAAACATGACGTGGACCAATAACGGTAAGCCAACATGGGCCCCACTCGATTCCCGATCACCGAACGTCGGTCCGGTGGTACCATTTCCGGTAGGGTTTGAACCGTACAACAGCTGAATACCTTCAACGTCGTCTCTCGCCAGCTCAACCTTCCGAACTCCCGACGATATCGTCGGAAACATCACCGCCTCCTCCACCGACGAGTGACCTAAACCTAACAAATGTCCGATCTCATGCACCGCCACCGATTCCAGATCCATCGCCGACGGAGATCCGGACGCAAAAACATCGTCGATGATCCACGTTTCATCGCTGTCTAGATGCAACAATCCTCTAGGAGGTGCGAACGCGTGGGCTAACGTCCCGAGAACTCCGTCGAAATTCTCGCCGTCGCCGTGATCTCCGCCGTAGAATCCGATCTTAAGATCGGCGGAGTTGTAGTTACTGATCTCAGTAAACGTCAACGGCGTCCATTCCGACCACCGCGTGAACGCGTTACCGAAAACACGCTTCACGTCGTCGGAGAGCTGATTTCTCGGCTCAAACGCGTAGGTCAAGTCACGTCGGCGCGACGACCACCGCGGCATCCCAGGGAAAAACGAGTAATGAGCGACGGAGTGTCCGATCATCGATGCGGCTTTACCGGAGTTCATAGTGCTAGATCCGTTGATAATATCCGCAACTCCACATCTAGGTTTTAAGATCTGATTCACCGTCGGCTCATCGAGTTCACCAGTAGCATTCAAATTGAAATTGAGCTGGTAATTTTTGACCGCGGATTCGAGTCCGTCGTCGAAATCATCGGTGTAGTTTTTGGAGGTGTTACTATTGATGTATCCGAAGTAATGGAAGTAGTTTTTGAGTTTAGAAATACCTGGAACTGTCTGACCGGAATGGCAGCCAGAGAGTTTGTGGAAGCTGTCCCAAGCGCCGGCGGTGGCGTTCGGCAAGAGCGACGGCGGAATGGAGGAAACGTTGGGGAAAAAATGTGGGAACGCGGTGATTGAAGAGGTGAAAAAAATGAAGAGGAGGAGAATGGAAATCTTCATGGTTTGATTATGGATTTTGTGAATTTGGGGGTTTTGTATTTATTTATGGAAATTAAAGAAGGAAAATGGAAGGAAGCAGAGGGGTAAGGTGAGGGCGGCCATGGGAGAATTTTGTTTCAGAAAATATAATGAATGCGAAGTGTCTTTGTCATTTGAATATTTCGTTGGTCAAAAGTCAAAGCATAGGTGAGGATCTTTAAAAAACCACAATAAACGTTGGTGCAAAGGGGTTTTTTAACACAAATTTCATTTCACACGGTACAAATCATATATATATATATATATATATATATATATATATATATATATATATATATATAAAAGCAATGATAAAATTTGAAATATCTGATAGTGGTTTAGAGATTTCAAATTTTATTTTAGAAAAATTATAGCATAGTTGTTGGAGCAAAAAATTGCTAAAATCTATTTTTTTTTCTATTTTAGCATAGCTGTTGGAGATGCTCTAAAACCTTTCTTCAAAATGGAGAACCAAATGTCAAAATCTCCAACCGCTTCCCCATTTTAGATATAAATCATTGACTATATTATTAAAATATTATATATATTTAATAAAATATTATTTCTTTCACATAAACAATTCATTTCAAAGTTTCTCATTGGTGGAATGTAACAAAAAATAATTTCTCTCTTGGTAATCATTTTTTGGGATATCTCCAAATTTGGAGAAAAATGTATTCTCTCTCCTACTTTCTCCATTTTGGAGAAAGTTTTAGGAAAACTGTTGGAGCTCATTTTACACCCAAAATCTCCATTTTCTTCATTTTCTCCAAAATAGAGAAGCCGTTGGAGATGCTCTAAACTTGACACTCCCAGTTAAAAAAACATGTTCCTTTTATATATGAAAAAACCATTCCAAAAAAAACTTTATCAATCTATACAGACAGATTAATCAACACAAATAGTTTATCCATATACACCTTAATGGAAAACTAACCAAACAACCCTTATGGCTATGTTTTGACAAACTAGCTAAAAACTAGCTGATGACTGATAAACTAGCTGTGATAAGCTAGTTGGTAGATGATGAATTAATGTCATTTGACATAAACTAGCTGATAAAGTGATAAGTTAGATGAAAAATGTAAAATAATCAAATGGAAAAAGTGGCATAAAGCTCCTGAAACCTACTTTAAGTTGTGTTTTAATAAATTAGCTTATAAGTTAAGTTTTACTTATCAAAATGGGGCTTTTGAAATAATCTCAAAAAATAAGTTAACGTATGTTTGCCAAGCATAGCCTAAATAGTTAACCTAAAAGTTTAGTGCTCGTAAGAGCATTTGTAGTCATGAACCTCTTCATAGCTTCAAATTATATGGTTTACCAAACCTAATGAAAGGCCGTCTACCAAACTTTTATTGGGCGTCACTTACCTTATAGGTGAACATAACAAGAACTAAGAATCTTAGTATCTTACCCAGTAAGAGGTATAGTAATAAATCAAGAATCTTAGTCGGTAAAAGACATAATAGGATCGAAAATCTACCCTATAAGTGAAGGAGAAGACTCTTACCTGATAAGTTTTTACCAGATAAAGAAACGCTTACCACAATATATTTTAATGATCGAAAATGTTATCGGATAAGATAAATGCTTTTTTTTTTGGAAGTGTGTCATAGGCTATGCCTAAACTAATCCCTTGGCATACTATGACCATAAGACATCAGCCTTGATTAAACCTCAATGGCCACAATTGTTGTGTATACCTGGATTCGAACCTTGAACAGATGGGATATTCGACCACATTCTCCAGGGCCTTAACCAGTATGTCATAACCCTTGTGGTTTAAGATAAATGCTTATTGATAAAGAAAGTGAGATATAGCTGAAAATATCATGTGGTGGCATTTAATTAACTAAAACCTTAAGATGTAAAGATTACGTCATGCAAATATCAATTTTCATGTGAAGACTTTGACATTTGTTTACCAACTAACTTTATATTATATTTGAAATATGCAATAAACTGGAATTGGTCGTTGGTAGGAACGAACAAGTAGTCTTCTACCATTTCAATAAGCAATTAATTTAAACCTTTCAATCGTCATGCCTCCTAATTTTCTATATTTCTTTAACCATTTCATATTTGATAACTTTAAAAAGATTAATTGCTATGAAGATATGTTTCTAGGAAAGTTCGGGACTAAGGCGTTGTTTGGCAAAAAAAAACTAGTTTTTTTTTTTTGTACATGTTTGGATGACCAAAAGTTATCTTATAAGCTAGCTTATTGAAAAGCTATTCATAGTAACGTTTTGAAAAGTTAGTTTATCAGCTACCAGCTAGTTTGTCAAACATAACCTAAATCCCACAAACATTAGATATAGAAATCTCATTGAAATAGTTGATATTTTATAGAATTTTATAGCATTTGTTTGTAATGATGTTTTAAAATATGTTAAAAACATTTGTTTTTATAATAATCAATTATTCAATTTTATCACACATCTTACAAACAAATCCCACCAAAAACTCTAAATTTTTTTGATTTCAAATCCCTCATACATTTCGTCAAATCAAATGAATACTTATTTTGTGCCCAATTAGATACGATATAGGCATAAGATCATGTGAGAAGTGTCATTTTTTTTTGTGAGAAGTGGTTTTAAGCCGTTGATTACTTTTAATCAAATATCCTCCCGTGAATTGCGGCAAAAAGAATTGATCTGATGCATCTCAGTGTATCTTATCTTGGTACATCTCATCTTGATGTTCGTCCATTTCTCATCTAACGATTGATAACCACTTCTCACCAGAACCCGATCCTCTATCTTAAAATGATGTCATGTAATCAAGAAGATTTCTTTCCTTTTTGTAATAAAAGTGGTGGTGGTCAGATTTTTCAAAGATGAGAATTGAAAAACCTTCTAGATTCTACTAGAAAACAATTATTTGACATTAAACAATAAGACAAAAACAAATACAAACACGTTCTTTCACTACCATCGACTCTTGGTAGAGCTTGTATCAACGAACCCAGTATATTCCACACAAAAATCTCGTATCAGCAACGATAAATTTAAATTTTTTGACCGTGTAGTTCAACCTAGCCGAATTCTTTCGTTTCGAGGAAATTTTCAAGTTTTTTGATTGATTTTGATAGATTTTCTCGGTTTTTTAGTTGATTTCAAAGACTTTTGGTTTTTTAGTTGATGTTATTATATTTTCTAACGTCCCAAAACACCCTCAAAGTTTAGCTGGTGTACCTTTCACACCCTCAAAAAAAGTATACTTGCAAAAATCGGTGCAACGGATGCATAGGATCCCGCTCAAGCCTTCATAGGTTTGCCCCTGAATATCACCAAACCTAACTATATGTAGGATCGGACACTATTTCCATCGTATTCCAATATATCCCACACAGATGTAGAATCTAACACTGTTTCCATGAAAACCTCCGGTCGATATCATCAATAACCAAAACGAAAAACTACTAATAGGCCATTTACATATCTTGACTTGAGACATAATTCATCGTCATAAAACACGATTCAACCCACAACTTGAGGATCATATGTAGAAACTATACACCAAGAACAACAGTTTGATGAAGAAATTACTGCTTACGCGAACACAAAATGACACAATACAACGTTTCGGCCAGATTTTTCGACATATAAGACATACACGGGATTAGAATTCTAAACTTTTTAGCTAGCAATGCATAGGCCTTTCGTAAGTTGGAGGGAGAGAAGGGCAATTCTCATTCATCTTGGAGTAAGGCTCTAATGTGTTGTACAGAGGTAGTTCCATACGATACTTACCGAGAATTTGGCAGAACGGAAGCATATTGTCCCCATTGTTGCACCAATTTGGAAGTCGCGTTTGGTTATTCTCGAAGATTTTCAGCATATAAGCGTCACGAATCTGTAAAATAGCCATGCATTAATGGTTATATATATGCGCTATGAGAGATATAAGATGTAACGCCCCATAGTTCAAAGCAACAGGCGGACCCAATAACCTCCAAATCAATTTAAAACCATGGTTGAAGTTATTGGTAGCGCACAACTTTGTAACAACCTGAGTGCAAAGTTGTGAGCTATCAATAATTTCCACCTATATAGCTTATTTGAGGGTTATTGGGCCAACCTATTGCTTTGGGCTATGGGCCGTTACACAAGGCTTTTGATGTCAAATGAACTAAGGGCCAGTTTGGTTTGACGGAATTTTGAGGGATTTGGAATTGGAAGATTTTGGAATCTTTGGTGTTTTTGGTTTTGTAGGATTTGAAATGGAATTGAATTCCATTCTTTATAAGTAATTTATAAAAACAAATTATAAAAAATAATAAAAATAATGAAATTACCTTTTTAATAATTGATTATTACAAATCAAGTGTTCTTTAACATATTTTAAAACAATAGTAAAAGCAAATCCTATGAAATCCCGCAAAATACCAACTACCCCCTTTGGATTTCTAAATCCGATGTTTGTGGGATTTCAATTTCGGACTTTCTTTTTAAACCAAACGCGGGATTGGAATGGAATCCAATTCCATATCCCACCAAATCCCGCAAACCAAAAAGGCCCTAATTTTCAATTTCAAAATTCGAAGTTCTCAAGAATAATCTAGCATTAAGCACATCAATGGATACTGCAACTAGAAGAATGTCATAATTAAAGGTGTTGATTTACACCAATTTTGAGCATGAAAAGTTGCAGGTTTGAGCTAAAAGTTTGAGATAGGGAATATAATTTAGATTCTTACAGTGAACTCGGTTACTTGAATAGAATCTGCAACAGGGCCGAAAACTCCAGCAGCTTTATACATTTGGAGGATGAAGGCAACACAAGTTGTTGATTTGCCATCGCTATACACCCATTCATCGTTCTCAGGAATTGTGAGCAATTCATCAAAAGATATGCCTCGCTTTTCGGTCTCTTCAAGAATTTCATACAAGTCCAAACCCTGAAAGAAAATAGATAGGCTCGGAAATAGAACTAAAGACGTAGATTCACAAACACACACACACATCACCGAATGTCACCACAACACGCACAAAATGAATAAAGAGGGTTTTGGGCCCTTAATTCCACCTTTGACATAAAAATTGGTACCATTAACCAGTAAAAATGCAATATTCAACCAAATACATGGTTTGATTAAAATGTTTAGCCATTAGTTAAAAATCGAGAATACCCTTAAACCTCCAAACTGAATTCAATGCTACAACATCTTGTAGTGACTACTGATGTGTAATCTAGTAAGTTTAGATTGACACTTGAGCAAAGAAAGAAACGTTGCATTCGTTTTGGGACATGCAAAAAAGAGAAGAACTTGCATTTATCTTGTGCAAGAGGTTGTATTAAACTTAGGAGAAAAAACACCAACACAAACAGACTTTCCAGGCTACAATACCACTTTAAAAAAAAAAGAAAAAAAAAACAGAATATGAACTTCAGGAATGGCACAGTTACCTCTGTCCCAAGACGCATATTTAGAGCTTCGTTCCACATATTAGCAGCATATGCTGGCTGCATTCTAGTCCACATAGACATGACAGAAATCACCTGCAATATATTTCGGTACTTCAACACCAGGCACTACGTAGTGGAAACTACTCTAGCCCTCTTTCCACAACAATCAAAAACGGCAGGAACAAAGGAAGGACTTATAAAAAAAATGGAACAAAGGCAGCTAGGGTGGTCCGGCTTACAATTTTCTTATTTTATTCATTATCTGTCTGAACTTTTTCCGTTTAAATGGTTCTGTTAGCCTTGTTTCTCTGTGGTATTGAAAATTCACAAGATACAATAAGAATCCTAGGAACAACCCTAGATGTAAAATAAATAGTGTCTGATCGAGTTTGCACTAATTGCAATTATTATTGTGTATATATGTATGTGTGTGTGTGGTTGTTGATTGTTGATGCTAACAAGATAAGAGTTCGGCAAAAAGATAAGATAAGAAGTATGCAGGCAGCACCATGATGGAGGCGAGAATGAAGTAGAAATAGAAACTCAAACATACCAAGTGAGCATCAATAGGTGGTGGATAGTTGTCACCAATGGTGTCAATCCAACTAAAAATCATGTTATGATAGCCATAAGGCTTGCCTGACATGCTCCGAGCATATTCCCATGCTGCGGTGTTGTTCCACTTCGCACGTATCTCTGGATGTAAAGGTAGCAAAGCTATTTGCGGGTTCGATTCATCCTTAAGTGCCAAATCCCACCATTCATCCCATGGAATTACCACAATAATTTCTTCACCCTACACACAAGACCAAGATCCAACAATAACGACAAAATTTTCATGAAAGATCTAACCCGCATATACTCTCTTTTCCCCTGAAAATTGCAATTGTTACTTTTCCAATAAAACTGATTTGGGTCTACAAGATTTCTTTCTCTCTCAATTTACTTAAACTTCGTATCAAATAAAATGTTATATTTCATGGGATGGAAGGAGCAAAACAAATAACTTAACTATCATGTTTGTATGAACTTCAGATCTTCAACTCCTTTACCTTTTCATTCTCGTGTCCTGATTCCCCAACCCAAAGATTCCCAAAGTCATCCTTCATACAAACAGCTGTATGACCAGCAAATGCCCCGGTAACCCACTTCTCCAATGTTTCAAAGCCACCCCATCGTCCACGGATCTTTGACACAGCTAGAAAATCACCAGAATGGACATCACTTGGATTAATAGTCGCACGCCAAGGCTGAGGACGAGTCTCAAAAGTAGCACCCATGTGATTCTTCAGAAAAGCAAGGTTGGCATTTTGACCCCATTTTGTGTTGGAAAATAGAGGCAAAACATCAACCAAAGAAAGCAATGTTCCTAGCATTCCAGAAGGCATCAGAAACACAGAGACTCCATGCTGCTTTACCTAAATATCAACAATGCAAAATGATTAAGTTAAATCAACCACATCAAAGTTACAAAAAGATCACAAATCTGCAATTAGTGTGTGCATAGCATACATATTCCAGCTCTGCAGCTTCCTCCCAAGAATCAAAAGTCAAAGTATGTTGACTAGCTGCAAAGTAGTAGTCCCAGGTAATCCTGTACGGCGTAGCAAAAACATAGAGATCCATACATGTCCAACTGTGTGCTTCAGCAGTCTGTAGAATGAAAATCATAAGCAAAAACAGGATCCAAAATAATACAATTAGGATTTCTACTCAATGTAGTATCTCTTTATCAAAATCTTTGGAACAAATGGTTGCCCTTGAAAATGGGTGTTTTTTTGTGGAAACTAATACTAATTAAGAATGCCATTGCTGTTGATAGCAGTTTTGTTCATGCCTATAGAAAAAAGTAGGGTTGCACATGGGTTGGGTTGGCCGGCTTGAAGGCATTTGAACAACCCAAACCAATGTTTGCGGTTTGAAAAATCTCAACCCAACCCAACCTAAACCACCCGGTTTGGGTTTTTAGTACATCATTTTACAATCTAGCTAAGCGTTTGTGTTTAAACGAAGTAAATCAAAATGATAACATACAGAAAAGGCTAACAAACTCAAAAAAAAAAAAATTGAAAGTTCATACAAATAAGAAAGAAAAATTACGGTTGAAGTTGTAATATAATTTTGAATATAGCTAATTACAGGTTGATCTAATGTACATATATTAATCATGAACTTAACAATCATATCAAGTCCATAGTATGGAAAGATCCCGGGTTCATCGGGTTGGGTTGGGTTGGGTTCAAATTATTTTAACCCAATTCCAACCCAATAGATGTGGTTTCGTCTAATTTTGTATCAACTATGTGTCGTGTTACTTTGGGTCGAGTTTTTTTTTGGGGGGATTGGTCGGGTTAGTCAGTTTTTTGAGCACCCCTACAAAAAGTGTTCATGCCTATAAATTTCAGGCCAAAATTGCATTCAACCGATTCCGACAAACTGATATATAAACTTATACATTTGGTAGTTCAAAACCCTTTCTATCAAACTGTTTAACCCTAGTTGAAAGCTAGAAACTAGCATTCTACTCAAACATTACACAATTTCTATGAAACTTTGTCATAATAGGCACTCCATCTTTACAAAGTTCGATATTAGAACACCAATTAGTATTACCATACTATCTTCAAAATCAATTACTTCAATTTCTTAATAAACACTTGTCTGAAACACAGAAAAGAAGAACAGAATTAAAACGAAACAATCTAAATTTACGTCAGTTAAATTAAGCCTAGAGAGGAAGTCGAAACTCCAAACCTTGAGATGAATGATACCGCCTCCCAAACCACGATCATCCCCTCGAGTGAACTCCATACGAGCTTCATTGCCATGGAAACAAGCACCTCTCCACTCAATCGAACCATTATTCGGAGAAATCGTACCGACGAACGACGGCAACAAATCCACCGCCCTGCCAAAATTGTTCATAACAGGCCACGAAATTTGACGCGGTAGAACAGGCAAGACATCGTTAACTCTAAAAGGCAACTTCAAAGCATCCCCAAATTCCGATACATGCCCTAAAATCAATCCTAGAATACACAGCACTCTCCATAACCGCATCGTTGATTGCACCATCGAAGTTGTGGGAATCGTAACTGAAATTGTTGATTAGGTGCAGTGTTATCAACGAATTTGATCCATTTGAATCGTTTTTGGTGGACGAGTGGATCGATGAAGTTGGGGTTGAATTTTACGGTGAAGTCAAAGTTCGTGGTATCGAGGTAGTTTCATCGGTTGATTGGAAGTAATGATAAGAGTGTTTAAAGGACTGTTATTTTCATTTTGGTCCTTGTAAAATGCTCTTCTTTACACTCCACCACCCTATAAAATTTTCAATTAGTCAAGTTTAATACTCTTTTTGTCCCAAAATAAGTATCTACGTTTCTATTGATCAAGGTTCTAAATGACGTAAGGTTTGGCGTGGCGGCGAGGCCAAACCTCAAACCTTAGGAGCCACGGCGCGTTTTCAAAACGTCACTTATGGCATCACTTTTTTAATTCATATATATCATTATATATAAAAACATATGTTTTATAGTGTTACTCAATGAGTCAATAGTAATAAGCAAGTTAAATTATGATATACATTAAAAAAGCTTGCAAATAAGACATTAAAAACGTAAAGAAAAATCAAATATTGCATTACAAAATTGTGCATTAGGTCATGCCGTGTCATAGGCTTAACGTGGCGTGAGACACAAACCTTGGTGCCACGGCGCACCATGGCGGCTGTGCGGCGAGTTTTTTAGAACATTGCTATTGATACATTATCCAATTTCAAAAATAGATAACCAAATTCTCAAATTTACCTTTCATTGATAGCTTAAATTTTTAAAAGTTGTGAAGAGAGAGAGAGAGATTAATTAGGGGTAAAGTTGTCATTTAATTAACTAAAAAGTATAATAATTATGCATTTCTAAAACTATGTCATTTCTGTTGTGGATATTTTGTGACATGTCACAGATATGACGTGTCTCTGATGTGATGTTAACCCTTGTAACTACTCAGTAGGATGATGCACATGCCATGACATCTTGAGGCATGTTATGACACAAGTTCTTTTAACCTTCATTAATGACCCTTGTAAAAGAGAAATCTTGTTGACTTGAATGGAGCACGAATTTCATCTTGTTGACTTGAATGGAGCACGAATTTCAAAGCATCTTGCTTTGAAGGTTGGAAATCTACTAGTTCAACCAAGCATCATAAACCGAATGAAGGAAGCAAAGCTGAGAGTCAAAATATGCCATGGAGAAGAGCTTACTTATGAGTGAAAAATGAATTCGCGGTAACCTATGACTAGACGTTATTTTATTTTTTAACCATCTTTAAAAAACGATTTACACACATATAATTTTTTTCTTCTTTCACATGACTATGATAATAGTAGAAAATGCATACACTAAAAATAAGATATATTAGATTTGTCCTATTAGCCACGTCTAAAAAATAGTGTGGTTTCATCGTGACTCTTAAATCTTAACACTTGAACTCATTGTCATGGAGGTATCACATCATTAAAACCTTGCTAAAAGATTGGATATGCTCCTTTAAGAATCCGTTTATTAGCAGCTTAATGGGACTTGTAGGTTGTAGCTTATTCGATCAACTATATATGACTGTTTGGTAGTGACTTACTGATATAGACAGTGGCTTATTCAGTAAGCTTTTAAGGGGAGCTTTATTCAGAAAGTCAAGTTCTTTTCCAATAATATCCCTCCCAATTAAAGAACACATTCATTTCATCTATGAAAAAACCCTCCCAAAAAAAACAAATTATTATTTATCTTAAAATCACTATGAATATACTTTTTAAAGAGATAAAAATTGTGATAAAATTCTATGAATAAGAAAAAATAAATGTTGTTAGCCATAAAAGAAATACATAATACCTATGACTTCTATAAATAAATCAAACGAGCCTTTACAACTTTTAAATTCACAGTTAATAGAATTTCATACGTGTCAAAATAAATGTCCTTAATAAAAAAATGACACACAGTTTTATTCATACATAACTATTACACTTTTTATTGAAGTAAATGACAATTTTACCCTTAATTAATTCATCAAACTCTTAAAAATTGTAGATTTTGAAAATTTAGCACTAGACACTTATTTTGAGACAAACATAAATAAAAATAAAGACACTAATCATTACATGGTCGCAATTGGTTAGCATTTTAGATTGAATAAAACTATATATGATTTCTTTAAAAGATACATCACTAGAGGGGTGGCAAAACTATCATCCACTACATTTCCCTTGTGACAGGAACGGACCCATAAAATTTTCAGGATGGTGATACAATTTGACTATAAAAACAAACCTGTTAAAATATTTCACAATATTTTTAGTTCCTTGTCCTTGCATAGAAGGGACCCATGTTCGAGTCTAGGTTATAAATTTTTTTTTTCTAAAACATATAAAGAACACCAAAATTTAAGCTAAAAACTAAAACATTGATATTGGTGGGAGTCAAACCCAGGTTTCGTACGAAGGGAGAAACATTACCAACTCTGCCTAGAGACCTACGTCAAAGCTTCAGTTTCAAAACCTATATCGTGACACCCAAAGAAACAATACGGTGACACCCTTCAGATTCAGAAACGTAATTTTTCCACTATTACGACGGAACCATGCAGCGGTGGCCCGTGCCACCGTATCGGCCTATGTAGGTCCGCCCCTGCTTGTGGATACGGCCATACGGCTACGGGTGAGTGTTATGGTCTAAAGTAATGGAGCTTCTTGTAATTTAGCACCAAGATTGGGGGCAAATTTGGTATTTGACATGGGAATTTCAACCTAAAGGTGGAGAAAATTAGTACCTGTTGAAATAAGGTCTCTATTTATATCCCAAATAGAAAGCAATTTGAGTAGCAAGGAAGAAGCAGAACACTGTCTTCAACAGCCAGAGGCTGCCTAAATGGGTTTAGCTGAACCTGTGGCAAAATCATACCATCTTTTAGTACAAATAATATTTATTAAAAAAAATCCAATCTTAAATGTCTACATTTAGGGGGTGTTTGGGATTGCTTATTTAAAACAACTTATGCTTATTTTAAAAAGTGTTTATCAACTTATGCGGTATCAAACCGGGGTTTTTAAAAAGGTGTTTGGATTAGCTTATTATGGTACCAAAACCTAATAAGCTAATAAGTTGTTATTTAAAGGTGTTTGGGATTACTTATACATATAAAATAACCAAAAAAGTCATAAGCACTTTTCAAATAAGGTGATAAGTTAAAATCAAATGACTTATCAAAAAGTGTTTTTCAGCGGTTTGGCACCGCTATAAGCCATTTTAATTTTCCCTCATCCAAACACTCAAAAGTGCTCATCTCCGGTGTCAAATCACAATAAGCTAAAAAGCACCTCAAATAAGCAATCCCAAACACCCCCTTAATGATTAGAAAATAATAGTCTTGTAGACCGGGCCGAACACAACTGACAACAACATTGCAGTTGATTTTTAGGTCTTTTAGGGTGCGTTTGGTATGCGGGGACAAGACGGTATATAACAAAACAAAAACTTGTTGTTTCGCCTTTGGCACGACATTAGTCGAGGACAGGACCGAGTAGGACAAACATGCTTTTTTTTTGTCCGACCAAAATAGGTGGAACAAAAATGGAGGAAGACAGGGCAAGATTAGTAAATTACTAAACTACTCTTGTGTCAAATTAAAACCCTAAAAACCTTGCATAATTCTTGTACAGTTCCTTCACTCGTATACTCACTCTCGTGAGTCCAGTATCGTCCAGTCATGTCAAATTAAAACCTTAAAACCTTGCATTATTCTTCTACAGTTGTTTCACTTGTATACTCACTCTCGTGCGTCTAGTCTCGTCCAATCCGGTCCACGTACCAAATGCACAATTAATATTCAGGAAGATGGAACAAGATTGGTAAATTACTAAACTACCCATGTCAAATTATAACCCAGAAACCTTGTATAGTTCTTCTACAGTTCTTTCACTAGTATACTCACACTCGTGTGTCCAGTTTCATCCGGTACACGTACCAAATACACCCTTAAGGACAAACTTACATTTTAGGTTTCTTGAAGTTGAAAACCTACCATATGTGACTATGTTCTTCTTTTTTATCAACATAATCTTAAGTACGCTTCAGTAATGCCGAACTATGCAAGACTTATGGACCAAAACAAATATGATCAATTATTTGCAATGATAATGATGGAAAAGAGCAGTAACTTTAAATTATGTACTTTCCAATAAAGGAAATATTTCAATTTTCATGGTCATACGGGCAATTGTTGCAATTTTCACCGGACGGGGGTGGTGCTAGTATTAAAGCAAACCCGTAAAGAAACAGAACTTACAGGAATTGTGGGTGGACTACCGGTCACGGAGCTTATACAATTAGCTGCAAGATGACAAGCTTCTTCACAGTAATCAGAGAAAATGGCAGGGATTTCTATTTCTCTTATCAGCTCCTGAAAGTGCAATGTGAACTTTGAGTAGCAGCACTATTACCACATGCACAAACATATACTCCCTCCATCCCAAACTAAATGTCCACAATGAAGAAGGCACTTAAGTAACTAAATGACATTTTTACCCTTAATGATAGAGGAAGCAATGAATTTCTGCAACTCATATTTAAGGGTAGAATTGTAAAGTAGCACTTACTTTTGAAAGTGGACACTTGTTTTGAGATAAACTAAAATAGAAAAGTGGACACTTATTTTGGGATAAACTAAAATAGAAAAGTGGACACTTATTTTTGGGACAAACTAAAATAGAAAAGTTGACAGTTATTTTGGGAGGGGGTGGGGGTCACACATAGATCAAAGACATACCATAGTCGGTAACCAGCTTTTGTATGCAGCAATACCAGCGTTTGGAGCAATGATTAACTCAGGTAGAAATTCCTGTCCATGAAGAAGCAGATCCCTTATGAAGATTGTTATTGAGAATGCATCAAGTAAAATACTATTGAAATTATGCATATATATAACCTTGGTAAGTTCTCTGTAGCGGTCATGATAACAACCTGAATGAAGCCTTATAGTAATCGCTGCAGATTTGTCAGTAGCTGTGTAAGAACTGAATTCACCTTTGCCAGATTTGCAACTGCAGTTTGTCTCCACACAATGTGCATAGCTATACAGACTGATTGTCTCGCCGTCCCTGTTTGCCAAAATGGAAAATGACACAATGAGGCATGAGCACTATCTAATTCACGGGCATCTATCAACAGAAAATGATAATAATATTATAAATTTTAGGACATAACAAAACAGAATTTGCATTGATGTGTCAAGGGTGCTTTAGACAGCTTTCAATATCAAGGCATGATCCCCCCCCCCCCCTAACCCAAAAAAAATAAAAATAAAATAACAATCAAAGTTCACCTACAAGTCTACAACACCTTTCACAAAGAATCAGATTACACAATACCAAAAGAATATGTGGTAATCTGACACGTCATTAATCTTCAGCATAATATTCTCAAGTTGATTTCTAATCAAAAACAAGTTAGTGGTCATCATCCCCTATGATGCATGATGCATCTACTTTCCTTGTTAGCGGGACCACAAAATTTCCACAGCAAACTTAACACTATCCGCTAAACAAGTTTTATAGAATGCGAGTTTATTAAAGATCAAGTCGAAACTAGTAAAAGTAGAATAAAAAAAGAGAATTTTTTTTCTTAAAATTGCATGATATTGCTGTTATAATATTTAATTATATTATACATTGGATGCTACATGTGACTAAAGCCAAACTTGGACCAACTTGGCATAACTGATTTTGGACCACATATTTTACATTGGAAGACTTGGCATATGTCATCCTCCATATGTCATCCTCCATATGCTTGGTTGTCATCCTCCACTTCCATCCTATAAATACCCCTTCCCCTCCAACCATTTTCTTCATCCCTTTCTTGAGTTTTCTCTAGATAACCACCAAACACTCTCCCTAATATATTCTTGAGGTTGAGAGTGTTCTTGACAACGGTGGTATTCAGGAAAGTTTCGTTAGGTGATCGTGGATCTCAAGATCCTTGTACAAGCACTTTGTGATCTCCTTGGTTGGTAATAATATTCTTGCTCTCTCTCTTTGGTGGATGTACACTATCACACCGATAGTGGAACCACGTTAAATCACGGTGTTATTTGTTTTGAACTTGCTATAATTATAGATAATAACGTTTTTATTATTATCTATATTTCGTGGGTTTATTTTTCTACGTTAGAGAATTATTGTGCAACATCTAGATTATTGTTATCCGCATTCGTTGTTGGGTTAATTGTGCACTTGAATTTCTACCCGTTTGGGACTTTAGAAATCAATTCGCTAGTTTTTGCATTTGTGAGGCACATTTTTACCTAACAATTGGTATCAGAGCTTCGGATCTAGATTTGGGTTTGTGTAGAAAATTTACATAAACCAGTTTGCACTTTTTTTTTCTCTATGACTGACGTAGAAAATCCATTTGGTGCCGGTTCCTCAAACCAGTCCCAAAAACCGTACCAAGAAGGTACATTTAATTTGTCCGGAGCTGGGATTCGTATACAGACTTGGAATGGGGGCGGTGACTTTGGTAAATGGCAGTTCACAACATCTGTTGCACTTAGAAAAAATGGAGTCCATCCCGTAGTATTTGCTAAAGACGAGTTAGATCCTAACATGTCTGAACTTAAGGCTAAAGAAATGGAAGCATGGGCATTTACTACTTTGCAGATGGCTATGGGAGAAAATGTTATATCTGAGATTGTGTCTGAAAAGACAGCTGCAGGTATTTGGAGCAAGCTTGAGAATTTATATCTCAAGAAAACTTTGACCAACAGATTGTTACTGATGCGGTCGTGTCTCTTCTTCAAAATGAAGGAAGGCACAACCATTAAAGCTCACATGACCGAATTTGAAGATATCATTATGAAGTTGAAGGCAACGGATGCGCTTCTTGCTAAAGATGAAGAGCACTTGCTATGATCCTGTTGTATTCACTTCCCGAGAAATATTCCCAATTCACTAACAGTTTTATTTATGGAAGAGAAACTCTCTCTTTGTCTGATGTGAAAACAGGAATGATTTCTGAAGATCAAAGAATTCAGATGAGGATCGGTAACAATCCCAAGGAGAACAATTGCAGTCAAGGCCTATTTGCTGACAGAGGCCGAGACGATCAACAGTCTTCAAGAGGAAGAAACTGTGGGCGCTCTCAATCCCGTCGGCCTGGCTCTCGTGGGAAATCAAAGATACGTGGCAACTGTAACTATTGCCACAAGCCAGGTCATTGGATGAAAGATTGTCCGAGTCTTAAAAACAAAGACAAAGACAACCCCGAATCATCAACTGTTGCAGCCGAAGAAGAGCAAAATGGCTTCTCTGCCACAGTTACACCACCGCAAGGTGACAGGCGATGGGTGTTAGATACCGGGGCATCTTGCCATATGACACCATTCCGAGACTGTTTCTCTACCTTCGAAAAAGTTGAAGGTAACAGTATTTTTATGGGAAACAGTACTTCGTGTGTTACTAAGGGTATCGGTACTGTGCAGATCAAGATGTTCGATGGGTGTATTCGGACATTGAATAATGTCAAGTTTGTTCCATCCATGACTCGTTCCTTGATCTCTGTTGGACAACTGTCCAAACTGGGTTGCAAGATTCGGATTGACGACGGGAGTTTGCGCATCTCCCGAGGGAGTATTATCGTAATGAAAGGCAAACGGGCGGAAAATAACCTTTTCCACTTGATTGGCGAAACTATTGCTTCTGAATCGTGTGTGGCCGAAAGATCAAAGAATCTCGATGTTGCTCGCTTATGGCATCTTCGTTTGGGCCACACATCCGAGAAGAACTTGGAGATTTTGCGCAAGCGAAAACTCATTAAAATCGCCATACGCCAGCCTGGAGTTTTGTTCGAGATGTGTCAAAGGAAAGCAGACGCGTGTTTCTTTTGGTGTTGGAAAACACAACACTAAAGGAATCCTCGATTATGTTCATACAAACGTCTGGGGACCATCAAGTACTCCATCCCTCAGTGGAGGTAAATACTTTGTTTCGTTTATTGATGATTTCTCACATAAGCTTTGGGTGTATGTGTTGAAGTTAAAGTCAGATGTCTTCGATACGTTCAAGACTTGGTTGGCACGAGTAGAGGTCGAGACTGGCAAGAAGTTGAAAGCGCTGAGATCTGACAACGGTGGAGAATTTACTAGTGGTAACTTCAAAGACTTGTTTGCGTAAAGGCATCCACCGTCACTACACCACACCTGGCGACCCTCAATCTAATGGGGTTGCCGAGCGGATGAATAGGACTTTGCTTGAAAAGGTCTGATGTATGTTGACGACATCGGGCTTCCCCAAATCTTTCTGGGCCGAAGCACTTCACACCGCGGTGCACATCATTAACAGGTTACCTTGTTCGGCCATCGGGGGAAAGATTCCGAAAGAGGTTTGGAGAGGTAAAAGAAACATTTGTCTGAAATACATACGTGTATTTGGTTGTCCTGTTTATTTTCATGTCTCAGGCCAGGACAAGTTGAATCCTAAAGCAACTAAAGGATTCTTGCTCGGCTACACAGATGATATCAAGGGTTACCGAATCTGGAACCCCTTGACTCGTAAAGTGATTCATTCTCGATATGTCACATTTGATGAATCAGTCCTGTTGAAGTCACAGGATCCTCAGTCCTCTCAAGATCCGGAAGTCACTACTACTATTGCTCCTACTGTCGATGATGTGGAGACAGTAGACAGTCCTTGTATTCCCAGTTCATCCACTCTTGATATTAGCTCAGAATCACCCGTTAATGTTGAAGAAGTCATTCCGCCAGTGACTTCTACTAGTGATTCTGAAGAAGAGATTCTGAATGATGGTGGAGACGATGGCGATACAATCCTAGTTATTGCGCCTACCAGGCATAGTCAAAGAACAATTCGTCCGCCTAACAGGTATGGAGATTGGGATTTTGCTAACATGAGTTTTACAGATCAGCTGGAGTTTGCTTTGCATGTAGGGCAAGATGAGTCGCTTGATATAAAGGAGGCGTTGGCCTCGACCCACAGTTCTAAATGGCTTGGAGCCATGCAAGAAGAGATGGAAGCTCTCTCGAAGAACAACACTTGGGACTTATATCCATTGCCGAATGGCAGCCGTGCTATTGGTTGCAAGTGGGTTTTCAAAGTCAAAGATGACAATCGGTACAAGGCTCGTCTCGTTGCTAAAGGCTTTGCACAACGAAAAGGTATTCGAGTATGATGATATTTTTGCTCCCGTTGTACGTCATACATCTATCCGTGTTCTTTTAGCGATCATGGCTATTCACGATTTGGAGCTAGAACAGTTAGATGTAAAGACAGCCTTCCTACACGGAGACTTGGAGGAAACTATCTATATGAAGCAACCTGATGGTTTCGTTTCCGAAAGCAAGCCAGAATATGTATGTAAACTCAAGAAGTCCCTTTATGGACTTAAACAATCGCCTCGTCAGTGGTATAAGAAGTTCGATTTGTTTATGCTCAATCTGGGATTTGAGCGTAGTGAAAAAGATGTTTGTGTCTATCATAGACAAAGCGGTGGCGTTTTCACTTACTTACTTCTTTATGTAGATGACATGCTTATAGCCTGCAGGACCGGTCAGAGATCAAACGTCTGAAAGATAAGTTGAGTTCAGAATTTGAAATGAAAGATCTTGGCGCGGCACAGAAGATTTTGGGCATGGAAATCATGCGGGACAGAAAGTCCCGAACACTTAGATTGACACAACGGGCGTATATCCAAAAGATATTGAAGCGGTTCAATCTTGATGGTGCCAAGACGTCTAGCACTCCGCTACCGAAGCACATCTAGATTACAAGTGAAGATTGTCCAAAGGATGACAAGGGAAAGGCCGAAATGTCAAAAGTTCCATATGCTAGTGCGGTCGGAAGTCTCATGTACGCCATGGTGTGTACTCGTCCCGATCTTGCACATTGTGTCGGAGTGGTGAGTTGGTTTCTCGCAAATCCGGGTCGATCACATTGGACAGCCGTTAAAACGGCATTCCGATATTTGAAGGGAACTGAGACACATGGTCTTATATTTGGTTTGTACAAAGACTGTGAAATTGTTGGATTTTGTGATTCTGACTATGCAGGTGATCGAGTTGGTTGGAGATCCACATCCGGTTATGTGTTTACCTTAGGTGGAACAGCCGTCAGTTGGAGATCACGTTTACAGTCCATTGTTGCATTGTCAACCACAGAAGTTGAACTTGTTGCGGCGGTTGAGTCTGCAAAGGAAGCGGTCCATTTGAAAGAATTGATGAATGGCTTAGGCTTCGAGCAACCTTCCGTGCCCATTTTATGTGATAATCAGAGTGCCATACATTTGGCAACTAATTTGGCTTTCAGCTCCCGGACAAAGCACATAAATGTGCGTAATGCATATCTTGTGAGATTACATGAAGCGAAGATTGTCTATTTGAAGAAAGTCCTGACAGATGACAATGTCGCTGATATGTTCACTAAGTCGCTACTGCCAGCTAAGTTTGAGCATTGCTCAAACTTAATCCAGCTCCGTTTGTGTTAGTGCCGTTGGGCACTTTGCTCAAGAGAGAGAAGATATTACCACAGGTGACAAAATGACATCTTTGAAGGAATTACTTTGTTAAGTGCTTAGAGCTTTGCTTATGTTCTACCTTGTTTAGTAGATTGTGCATTTGAGGTTATTTGTTTGCTTGTAACTTTGACGGGTGATGGCCATGCCGAAGCTCGTCAAGGTTGGAATGCATTTTGCTACCTCGTGCCAATTTACTTTGCTATCTACTTGCTATGATCAACCGTTGGAAGAACTCGTATTAGTTGGATTGGGATTCGTTTCGCTATCGAAGATCACATGCATCATGGTGGAGTGTTATAATATTTAATTATATTATACATTGGATGCTACATGTGACTAAAGCCAAACTTGGACCAACTTGGCATAACTCATTTTGGACCACATATTTTACATTGGAAGACTTGGCATATGTCATCCTCCATATATTTGGTTGTCATCCTCCACTTCCATCCTATAAATACCCCTTCCCCTCCAACCATTTTCTTCATCCCTTTCTTGAGTTTTCTCTAGATAACCACCAAACACTCTCCCTAATATATTCTTGAGGTTGAGAGTGTTCTTGACAACGGTGGTATTCGGGAAAGTTTTATTAGGTGATCGTGGATCTCAAGATCCTTGTACAAGCACTTTGTAATCTCCTTGGTTGGTAATAATATTCTTGCTCTCTCTCTCTTTGGTGGATGTACACTATCACACCGATAGTGGAACCACGTTAAATCACGGTGTTATTTGTTTTGAACTTGCTATAATTATAGATAATAACGTTTTTATTATTATCTATATTTCGTGGGTTTATTTTTCTACGTTAGAGAATTATTGTGCAACATCTAGATTATTGTTATCCGCATTCGTTGTTGGGTTAATTGTGCACTTGGATTTCTACCCGTTTGGGACCTTAGAAATCAATTCGCTAGTTTTTGCATTTGTGAGGCACATTTTTACCTAACAATTGCTATGCAGCAATTTCAATCCAATCATAAAATCTTCCAGAAGAGCACATGTAATAGGAATCATAATCATCTTTTATGGTGCCTAATGGTGCAATAAATGACGAAGATCTATCATCAATATAACTTGAAATAAACCAAGCCAAATCAGACGTAAAAGAGCACGTTCTTATTTATGAATCAAAGTTCACATAATAATGATAGGTTGTCTTCCATTTGCAAGTCAGACCACTCATTTAAATCTTCTGCAATTTTATTTTTCATCACAACAAACCAAATCTGTTAGCCAAATGAGATGCTGACCTATCATGTGGAACAGCAGGTCCAACGAAATCTATATGCACTTGAACTCCAGGAAGCAGAGCATGCAACTCCCCGAAGACACCAAGTTGATAAAGTTCCCTCTCCGGCCCTTAGAAAGGCATCCATTAAGCAAAATGAAGAATTGGCAACACAAAATTGATACGCCAACTACTTAGCGATGGAACTGGGAGCCAAAATTATTATGCACGCAGAACAAGAACTGCCATTTCATCATGTTTAAAGGCATGTGAAAAAGCATCCACGAGATATATAAAAACTATGTGAAATGCCATTTCATCATGTTTAAAGACATGTGAAAAAGCAATAAGCTAATTCAGATTATAGAGAGTAGGAAGTGATGAAAATACCTAGGTAGTGTATGCACAGTTCATCAGTGGTTTTAGGGATCAGTTGTTTCTCAGAAGCAAGTTGAATGGCCTGATATACCGTCAATGGCTGGAATGAAATCAAAGGAGTAGTAATTAAGGCTTATCATAGCTAAATATAGAAAAATATACCCATATGCAACTAGCACCTACATCTACTTCAGACATTCTATGAAGCATCTCTTTTTATGATTCATGACAAGTAATGCACTTTCATGCTTGAGATTGGTCCTCTAAAAACATCTACAAGGCTTATAAACTATCCGATAATGATTTTAGCAAGACACTGATAGTACATAATGAAACCAACTAGCAAGTGAGCCAATCATGCATTACCCAGTGAAGAAGCAGAGCAACTGGAGAATCTAGTGGGATGCCTCTCCATTCATAATAGTCATTCCAACTACTTAATTGGTTCTTTAATATAGACAAAGGCCCTGCATGTTGAGTTTGTGTATGGGAGCTTTCAGAAGCAAATTCAATTGATTTTAAGCTACATGAATTTAGAAATTAGAATGATACCTCTACAAGGGCATAATTTACCCGAGAGACTCCAACACTTATCAGACCTTCGAATTAAAGGAATAAGACCATTAGAATTCATGGGTAATTCAATCATGTCAGTAGCTTTGAATTCGGATAAACTAAAATCAAAAGCTACGGACAGCCACAGCACTTGTACATTATTGACCATTGTTCCATTTTACATATCATTTGCACTCATATATAGTATGTTTACATTATATTCCCTTTGTCCCAAAATAGATATAATGATATCTTTTCTGGGTATGGGTATCCCAAAACAATGTAGCGTTTTCTTTTTTGACAAAGTTTAAATCCAGAGTTACCTTAATTTGTCAAAATTTAGGCATATTTTAGACATTTGAATAATAATCAAAATCAATTAAATCATGTGTTAGCTAAATGTGAGCCATGGTTTTCAAAAGTGTGTGAGGCGTACGCCTCGAGGCGCGCCTCGAGGCGAGGCAGTCCAAAATCGCACATGAGGCGGCGCCTCTCAATCCCCAGACGAGGCGTACGCCTCGGTTGTCTGAGGCGGTGATTGAGGCAGTGAGGCGTGAGGCGGTAGAGAGGCGTAGAGAGGCGTACGCCTCATTACCGAGGCTAAATTATTTTAAAAAATGACTAAAACCTTCTCTATTTCTTTTTTGAAAAACTTGTTCTTATCCGGTTCTCCTAAGCCCTATCTGCATTCATCTATTGTCTTTCGTGAGTTCCATTTTTCTCCCGTTTTCTTTGCATCTTCTTCTTCGATTCTGTTCGGTTCACAAAAATATTATGTATATGTATCTACCGGATACATTTCTTTTATATTTAGTCTCTACTACATGTGAGGGTCACAGTCACACTTCTACTCACACTTTGTTGATATTTAATATTTTTTCTTTATGAGTTGTGAGCATATTAATATATACATATACATATATATATATATGTGTGTGTGTGTGTTATGAATAGATCAATAATTTTTTTCTTTGTTAATATATGTACATCTATATTTCGTGATTGAAAAAAGTATATGTAAATTCTTTTAGTAATTTAGTATGATATATATTTTGTTGTCTAGCACTCAAGTGTCAAGTGTGTGTATATATATTGCATATATTTATGAGCAGAAGCAGTGGAATGCAGATTGGCGTGTGTATATATATATATATTGTGTACATTGTATATATTTCCGCCTCAAGGCTTACGCCTCGGACCGCCTCGAGGCTTACGCCTCGCCTCATTGAGGGAAAACGCCTTGAGGCACGATTCCGTTTTTTAAAACCTTGATGTGAGCATTTAATTTGGGAAAGAATGAGTCTATCGAATGAGACTTCAGGGAAAAAGAAACCTGAAATCATCCAACAAAGCAACTGAAGCCCCACAACTACATTCACAGATCCAGATTCCTACTTGGTGGATCCCCATTTTATCCAAGAATGAACACCTAGTCTCCACCTTTTCACACACCTGCAACAAATCAATCAATTGAACCAATTAAAACTACCGAAATCCCTTGAAGCTCCTTTGGTTAAAAGAACACTCTGACTTTTAAGGTCAAAGCTTTAACTTTTCCAAATCTGAATTGATATAAAGTTGTGTAACAAATTTTTACAATAACAAACTCCTAATCAAGCTTTTTGTGGTAAATGTCACTAGCAATGGTCGTTTTTCTTCATGAAAATACATAGTTCATATCACTTTTGGAGTCAAAACTTGGCCAGTTTGGCCTCATAATCTAACTACATAAAGTGATCACCTGATAAGTAGCCCCCAGAGTAAAAGAAAATGGAAAGTCATTTAGCAGCTCCACACTACACATTTGTCGTTTTAGCCTTCCACATTCTTCTTTATGAACTCTCCAGTGTGATATCTTACACAAAAATGAATAGGAACACACTTACTTATCTGCATCAAATTAAGATAATTACATAGCACAAGTGATCATGTAACACATAGCCATAGCAGGAAGGACAAACAAAGTACTTAATTGATTATAGATATCAATTATCAAATGAAGGTGATCCACAGAGACGAATTGGACATTTGGTGCATTAACACGACCTACTTATTTTCGAAATTAGTAACAAAACTAGTCACAGGAATCAATTTAGAACAATAGACGGAGTAATAAATCAATTACTTCTGTTCAAAATTAGTAACAAAACTAGTCACAGGAATCAATTTAGAACAATAGACGGAGTACTAAATCAATTCCTTCTATTCAAAATTAGTAACAAAACTAGTCACAGGAATCAATTTAGAACAATCGACGGAGCAATAAATCAATTACTTCAGTACCTGGAGGCGTGCGAATCTAGGGTTCTTACTGGAGGTTTAAGCACCTTAAGAGATTATGAATTGTGTGTGTATGTGTGTGCGTTTATGTAGAGAGATTAAAAACCTGATGAGAGACGGAACAATAGAAAACGGCACTACAACCGTCGCACCGGCGGTTTGCTGATCCGGAGCACCGCCGTGGACTTCCTTTCGCGGCACACTCCATGTTTCCGGTGTGTATTTTTAAAAAAACGACGTGTCACGGTGTGTATTTTTAAAAAGCATTATTCACTTGGATCCCTTGACTATGACATACGTACATATTTGCCCCCTGTTTTTTGAATAAATACTACAAGATCCCCAAAGTAATGCAAAAACGTTGGGGTGCTCACGGGTTGGGTTGGCCGGGTTGAAGGCACTTGAACAACCCAACCCAATGTTTACGATTTGAAAAATCTCAACCCAACCCAACCCAATCAAAATTACAACCCAACCCAACCCAATCAAAAGTGCAACCCAAACCGTGCGGGTTGGGTTGGGTTGGTCGGGTTAAAACTTTAATACATCGTTTTACAATCTAACTAAGTGATTCCGTTTAAAAAACTAAAATCAAAATGTAAATATAAAAATAAGGCTAATAAGAGAAGAGAAGAGAAGAGTATAAGAAGAACATCTATTGCCTCTTGATTCTATCGATGTTGAAGATTTTTGAAAACTTGAATGTTTGATTCATAGAATTTTAATCGTCGTGGTCTTGTAGACAGATCTAAACTACGACTAAGATAGGAAGACTTGAGAGTTGATAGAAAGAAGAGCCGCTAAAAGTCTAAAACCATAAATAAATTAAAAGCGTACAAGTTTTGGTCAGGTTGACGGGGTTGGTCGGGTTACTTTGGTCCCAACCTGTTTCCAACCCAATAGATGTGGTTTGGGAAAATTTTGTATCAATTATTGTTTATACCAAAAATCTCCCAAGGGAAATTTAAGGTAAATGTGGAGCTTAATCCAACCAAAGCAATTATCGTCCGTCGGTTTCTCTTATAAGAACTGCACTTACTGAATTAATGCTGACGGATAGGTAGAGTTGAAGAGTTTCACTTTTCTCAGGTTTAGAAAGAAAAGGAGGCGACATCATGTATTTTTTAAGTTGCTGCAACGCCTCTTCATGCTTGTCAGTCCACTCGAAACCTTTATTTTTTCGCAGGACATTGTAGAATAAGTGACATCTGTCGGACGATCGAGAGATGAACCGGTTTAGAGCTGATACACGTCCTGTGAGACGTTGGACTTCTTTAAAATTTCTGGGCGATTTTAGCTCGATAATTGCTTTGATTTGATCTGGATTAGCTTCGATTCCTCGTCGTGTAACCATATAACCGATAAATTTGCCAGCTCGAACTCCGAAAGAACATTTTGTTGGATTTAACTTCATCTTATACTCACGCAAGATATCAAATGACTGCTTCAAATGCCCGATATGATCATCCGCATGTTTCGATTTGACAAGCATGTCATCGATGTATACTTCCATAGTGTCGCCCAAGTGTTCTTTGAACATCATATTCACCAATCGTTGATACGTCGAACCTGCATTCTTAAGACCAAAAGGCATTACTTTATAACAATAAATACCTTTATCTGTCATGAAGGCTGTTTTCTCCTGGTCGTCAGAATGCATCAATATCTGGTTATACCCAGAATATGCCTCCATGAATGTGAGTAACTCATGTCCTGCTGTAGCGTCGACCATAGAGTCGATATGTGGCAATGGAAATGGATCCTTCGGGCAAGCTTTGTTAAGGTCGGTGAAATCAATGCACACTCTCCATTTACCATTTTTCTTTTGGACGACAACAAAGTTGGCGAGCCAATCTGGATACTTGACTTCTCGTATTTTTTCTGTTTTAAGCAAATTATCAACTTCATCGTTGATAACCTTATTTCTTTCAGGAGCAAATTTCCGTCTTTTCTGTTGCACGGGTTTGAATGATGGATCGATGTTGAGTTTATGAGAAATAATACTCGGATCGATATCCACCATGTCTTTGTGTGTCCAGGCGAAACAATCATAGTGGTCCTGCAAAAAAGAAATTAGTTGCTTTTTGAAGGAAGGGTCGAGTGTCGAACCTATGTAAACCATCTGATCAGGCTTATCCTGGTTTAGGACGACGGCTTCCAAGCGATAGTCATCGTCAGTCCCAAGAACGTCCTGGTTCTGTAATTGCTATACTGTCTGCTTCGGGGGCTTCAAAGAAACTTTGTAACATTCCCTAGCAACCTTTCTTTCGCCTTTGATCTCCTGTACTCCCCATTGCGTGGGAAATTTCAAAGTTTGGTGGTACGTCGAAGGTACAGCTTTCATGTCATGAATCCAAGGTCGCCCAAGGATAACATAATAGGCTGATGAGCAATCAACGACATTGAACTTCGTTTGTCTGTTGATTCCTTTAGCATATACTGGTAATGTGATTTCTCCTATGGTGTTTGTCGTTCCACCATTAAATCCAACGAGTGTGGTCGAACGCCGTGTAATCTCGGATTTATCAATGCCCATCGCTTTCACTGCATCAAAAAAGATAATGTTAGCTGAACTACCTCCGTCGACGAGTATCCTTTTTGTCAGACAATTTCCAATGCTCAATTGGATAATTAGTCCGTCATGATGTTTCTGATGTACGTCATCGAGATCCGCCTGGTCGAACGTCAAGGGCATAGCTTCCAGTTATGCGTCCTCTTTGAGTCGTGCCTCCTTTGGAATTGGTCGGTCGTCGGGACCGCGACTGGCATGTCTTTTAGCGGCTGAATATGTGGTCCCACAGATATCAGAACCTCCGGTGATACAGTTAATCACCTTGGCATGCTTTGGGGATGTGGGACGTGCGTCTTTCTTTTCCATCAATTCTTGCAAATAACCTTTTGAGTTAAGCCAGGACAGCTCTTTCTTTAAAGCGATGCAATCATCCGTTATATGACCGAAGTCATTATGGAAGTCACACCATTTAGTTTTGTCCTTCTTGTCATTGTCTTTGTCACTTTTCTTTGGCCACCGAATGTTTTGCTGGAGTTGCTTCAAAGATACGACGACGTCCTTAGCTGATCCAGGGAAACCATAAGATGATACCTTAGGATACTGGACAGATTTAGAAGTCGTCGATCCTTTCTTTTCAAACCTGACGTTTGAAATTTGTCTGGTAGGCTCTGACCGATTGGTTGAATTTGGTTTGAAGTCTGGCTTTTTAACACCTAGGCTTTTCCGGTCGCCCGAGTGTTTATTCCTGAAAGCGAGGTCATCCTCGACCCTCATATGGGCAAGCGTCCGTGCTCGTACGTCTTCAAAGGTTTCCGGAGGATACTTCGTAAGGTCGAGATACAACCCGGAACTGTCGTCCAGACCCCGTTTATACGCTTCGATTGCTGTTTTTATGTCGCAGTTACGGATATTAATCATTTTCGCATTGAACCGATTAAAGTAGTCTCGGATGGATTCTCCATTCTTTTGCACGACATAGTAAAGATCGCTCTTCTGTTTTTCCATTTTTCGGCTGCTAGCGAATTGTTGAGTGAATTGATTCACCAATTCTGCAAAAGACCCGACGGTTTTAGGTTTAAGATTAATCAACCATTGTAAAGCTGCTCCGGTCAAGGTCACCCCAAAACTTTTGCACATGCAGACTTCTTGGAACTGGTACGGTATCGAGACAGTCCACATAAGTTGTTTGTATTGGGCGACGTGTTCTGTTGGATCAGTGACGCCTGAATACTTTGGAGTGAAGGTCGGGATGTTGTATTTCTTTGGAACGGTCTACTAACGCGATCTCATCAATGAATGGTGACGCCTGAAATCCTGTACGTGGCTCGACATCGACTGGAACTGCTGCCCCCGACAATTTAGCCAACATTGACAAGACACGTTCATTTTGTTCTTCCAGAAGCTTTAATCTTTGTGCGACGGGATCTAATGGAACACCATTTGGAGCACCCAATGGAACATAACCTGATCCATTGATGCTAGTCTGATGTGAAGCATCAGAGGCGTATCCATTAAAGGGAATATAAGCCATAGGCATGGTTGGTATTACGAAAGTTGCAGGATTAATTGATGGTGGACGAGGATAATTAGGCAACGGAGGGGGCACATTCCAGACACCAACATAAGCATTCGTAGTCGTATTATTTCCATTCTGGTTTCATAAATGCTCAATGGTTTCAGCTGCTTGTCGAGCCTGAACTGTTAGAGCGTCGATACGAGCACGAGCAGCAGTCAACTCCATGTTCATTTGAGCCATGACATGATCTTGTGTTCCCTGGAATGCCATTATCCTGAATAACTGGAACAAAAAACACTAAGAGGAAGACGTTAGTCTGTCGTAAGATTATCAAAGATTTTCTTTGGATGGGGCCCCACGGTGGGCGCCAAACTGTTTATGCCAAAAATCTCCCAAGGAAAATTTAAGGTAAACGTGAAGCTTAATCCAACCAAAGAAAGTAGCTTTAATAATCGTACGACAATAATAAAAATAAGGAAAATAAGACGAGAGAATTGATGACGCGGAAAACCCCAAAATGGGTAAAAACCGCGGACGAGTGTGAGTCGTCGTGCACTATGGACGTCAATCAGGGACGTCGTCTGTTTATGCCAAAAATCTCCCAAGGAAAATTTAAGGTAAACGTGAAGCTTAATCCAACCAAAGAAAGTAACGACAATAATCGTACGACTATAACAAAAGTAAAGTAAATAAGACGAGAGAATTGTTGACGCGGAAAACCCCCTAAAATGGATAAAAACCGCGGACGAGTGAGAGTCGTCGTGCACTATGGACGTCAATCGGGGACGTCGTCCTTTAGAACAAGTGTTACAAGTGTAATACAATGTAAAGTGAAACCGTTACCGGTGTCGAGCTAGGAAGCTCGACTAAGGCGACGAAGGATATTCCCTTGTCGGGAATGTCGGGCGTTGAGAAGCCTCCTTCCTCCTCTAAAGGTGAGGGGAAGAATAAGGAAAAAGTGGGAGAGATGACTTTCAAAGCCACTCTCCCAGCTGATTTCATGGCGAATGACGTTCTCGAAAGAGACGTTATTTTCCCCCACTTGGCAAAATTTCTTCTCCCGACCTTTTACGATCGTTACAAGGAGTCTCGGGTGGAAGACATGGGAGCCCATACTGCTGGTCTCTCCTTTATGGTAATCACTTTTTACTTTCCCTTCCTTCATTTATTTATTCTGTTTTTAATCCTTTTTCTACTGTTGTAGGCTTTTCAAGCTTGTTTGAGCTTTTATGCTCAAACAGAAGGTTTGAGGGCGTCTTTTCCTGAAGTAAAGAAGAGGGCTGATGAGGCTCTTGAAAAGGAGAAGGTCGCCCTAAAGGCGGTCGAGGCTGAGAAGATGAAGGTTGAGAGCCTTAAGGCTAAACTCGTTGAAGCACAAAATGAAAAGGTCGAGTTTAGGGATCGCGTCCTTGAACTTGAGGCGTTAACAACCAAACTGGAGATCGAGAAAATAAAAGCCACCACCGACGCTGCTTCTCATGCTGATGAAGTTGCGTCTCTTCAAAAGAAAGTCGAGGGTTTGGAGGGCGACGTCAAAGATTTGGAGGAGGAAAATCAGCAACTTGAAGCCTTCTCCCGTCTTACAGCCAGGGCTGCTTTGATGAGACGTCATCTAAGTGGAAAAAATCCCATGGCGTCGGCTGCCGAATAGCTCAAGACTTATCTTGAGAAGGTGGGGACTGAAAGGGACCTCGACGAGGATGACGATCTGGATGGGAGCGATGGCGGAGAAGAGGAGGTGTTAGCAAAGACGGACGTCGTACAAGAACAATCTGGCGCTCCTCCTACTTAGCTTTGTTTGAACTTTTCACCTGAAGGTCGACCGTATGTGGTCGTCCTTCATATTTGTATTTTTGACTTTCTATGAAACATAACTCTTTTTGCTTGTCAATGCTTATTACTCACCTTTATAAGTAATCGCTCGTCGAATAAGTAAATAAACAGTTACATTAGTCATACAACCATATCATTATCAACTGAAACTTTCGATCGACCTTAGGCAATTCATAATGGTTCTTGGGTCTGAGAATATCAAATGCAGAACTTTAACCTTTGTCATTTATTAATATTGAATATATACGTGTGATCACATGAGTTTCACTCGACACAAAGATTTCAAATAAGTCGTGCGTCCCTGCGAAAAACAATATTAGTGGGGTGGTCGTTGGTTTGACCAACGACCCTCCGATGCTTAAGTCAGTAATCTTTCTTAAAAAATAATCAAAGAAATTAATTTCACATAATTAAAAGTAATACCTCTTTAGATGAACTGCATTCCAGCTTCGTGGGATATCTTGACCATCGAGGGTTTGGATTCTATAAGCTCCTTTACCCACGACACTAGAGATTTGATAAGGACCTTCCCACTTAGTGGAAAGTTTACCTGCATTAGGCTCTTGAGTGTTTTGAAACACTCGTCGTAGGACGTAGTCGCCTTCTTTAAAAACTTTGACCTGGACATTTTTGTTGAAATGTCGTTCGACAGTTTGTTTTTGCGACGCCATGCGAATGTGAGCAGCTTCTCGGAGTTCCTCTAGGGCGTCGAGGTTATAACTTAAGTCGACTAAATTATGCTCAACGGACGTATGCCTTGAATTCGGTAGACGTACCTCAATAGGTAACACAACTTCACATCCATAGACTAAGGAAAAAAGGAGTCTGACCTGTGGACGTACGAGGTGTCGTACGATTAGCCCATAGAACGGAAGGCAATTCTTCCACCCACTTCCCTTTGGCAGCTTTGAGTCGTTTCTTGAGTGAATTAATGATAGTTTTATTACTCGATTCGGCTAAACCATTCGACTGTGGATATCGAGGTGTTGATGTTACCAACTTGATGTTCCTTTCTTCGCAAAATCTTCTCATTCGATCACTGATGAATTGTGTCCCATTGTCGTACGTTATTTCAGATGGAACTCCAAACCTACAAATGATGTTAGTCTGGATAAAAGAAACGACCTCTTTGTCTCGGACCTGAGAGAAAGCCGCTGCTTCGACCCATTTAGAGAAATAATCTGTTAAAACTAAAAGAAATACCTTTTGCCCGGGGGCAGGTGGTAATTTTCCAACAATATCCATTCCCCATTTCATAAAGGGCCATGGGATCAAAGTCGAGTGCAAAGGTTCAGAAGGTTTATGTGACATACCTGTGTGTCTTTGACACGCGTCGCATAACTGTACATACCTGGTCGCATTTTGTCTTAACGTTGGCCAATAGTAACCTTGTCGCGATATCCGGTTGGCTAAACTGCGGCTTCCGGAATGATTTCCACATTCACCGTCGTGCATATCCTGTAGGATTTTGTGTACTTGAGCCTTGTTGGTGATACATCGCAGATTCAGACCAGTCGAAGACCTTCGATACAATTGTCCTCTGATCATAACATACCTTGATGCTTTAAATCTAACTTTTCTCGCTTCCATTCTGTCATCGGGCAATTGATCGTGCTCTAAATAATTTCTAATGTCGTCTGACCAAGAATTTTCTTCTTCAATTGGTGCGACCGAAATATTATCATCTTCCTTGATGGACGGGGTTGCAAGGTGAACCACCGGGATATTGTCGAATGTCGTTCGATTAAGTGCTGACCCCAAATTGGCTAGTGCATCGGCTTGAGTGTTTTGATCTCTTGGTATCTGTTCAATTATAAAGTGATTGAACTTCTTTACTTCTTCTTTTACTATTTTATAGTAAGCAATCATCCTTGAATCTTTTGCCACAAATTCTCCATTAACTTGGTTAACAACTAGGGACGAGTCGCTCCGGACGTGCAAATGTGTTGCCCCCAAGTCGTGAGCTATTTTGATTCCTGCAATCAGTGCTTCATATTCTGCCTCATTATTTGTTGCTTTGAAATCACATCGTATGGAGTATACTATTTTGCCCCCTTGTGGAGACTGTAGGACGACACCCAGGCCCGTGCCGCGTATATTCGCCGAACCATCAACGTCGAGCGTCCAAGTAGTGTCGTGCAAAGTCGCCACAATTAACTGGTCGGATGTCATTGTGCTTTCCATTTCTGGACTGAAATCTGAGACAAAATCTGCCAGGACCTGTGACTTGATCGCCGTTTTGGGTTGAAATCCATATCAAAATTGCTGAGGTAAATGCTCCATTTAGCTAGTCGTCCTGTTAGTTCAGGTTTCCTTAACACCGACTTTAATGGAAAGTTAGTTACCACAATTATAGGATGTGATTCAAAATAATGTCGTAGTTTTTTAGCAGCCATGACTAACGAAAGTAAAAGTTTTTCTATAGACGAATACATGGTTTCAGCGTCTAGTAGAGTTTTACTTACATAATAAATTGGCAATTGTCGTCCGTCGGTTTCTCGTATAAGAACTGCACTTACCGAATTAGTGCTGACGGCTAGGTAGAGTTGAAGGGCTTCACCTTTTTCAGGTTTAGAGAGGAAAGGAGGAGACATCATGTATTTTTTGAGTTGCTGTAACGCTTCTTCGTGCTTGTCAGTCCACTCGAAACCTTTATTTTTTCGCAGGACGTTGTAGAATAGGTGACATCTGTCGGACGACCGAGAGATGAACCTGTTCAACGCTGCTACACGTCCTGTTAGACGTTGGACTTATTTAAAATTTCTAGGTGATTTTAACTCGACAATTGCTTTGATTTGATCTGGATTAGCTTCAATTCCTCGTCGTGTGACCATATAACCGAGAAATTTGCCAGCTCAAACTCCAAAAGAACATTTTGTCGGATTCAACTTCATTTTATATTCGCGTAAAATATCGAACGACTGCTTCAAATGTCCTATATGATCGTCCATATGCTTTGATTTGACAAGCATGTCATCGATGTATACCTCCATAGTGTCGCCCAAATGTTCTTTGAACATCATATTCACCAATCGTTGATATGTTGAACCTGCATTCTTAAGACCAAAAGGCATTACTTTATAACAATAAATACCTTTATCTGTCATGAAGGCCGTTTTTTCTTGGTTGTCAGTATGCATCAATATCTGGTTATACCCAGAATATGCGTCCATGAACGTGAGTAACTCATGTCCTGCTGTAGCGTCGACCATAGAGTCGATATGTGGCAATGGAAATGGATCCTTTGGGCAAGCTTTGTTAAGGTCGGTGAAATCAATGCATACTCTCCATTTACCATTTTTCTTTTGGACGACAACAACGTTGGCGAGCCAATCTGGATACTTGACTTCTCGTATTTTTCCTGTTTTAAGCAAATTATCAACTTCGTCGTTGATAACCTTATTTCTTTCAGGTGCAAATTTCCGTCTTTTCTGTTGAACGGGTTTGAATAATGGATCGATGTTGAGTTTATGAGAAATAATACTCGGATCGATACCCACCATGTCTTCGTGCGTCCAGGCGAAACAATCATAGTGGTCCTGCAAAAAAGAAATTAGTTGCTTTTTGAAGGAAGGGTCGAGCGTCGAACCTATGTAAACCATCTGATCAGGCTTATCCTGGTTTAGGACGACAACTTCTAAGCGATAGTCGTCGTCAGTCCCAAGAATGTCCTGGTTCTGTAATTGCTATACTGTTTGCTTTGGGGGCTTTAAGGAAACTTTGTAACATTCCCTAGCAACCTTTCTTTCGCCTTTGATCTCCTGTACTCCCCATTGCGTGGGAAATTTCAAAGTTTGGTGGTATGTCGAAGTTACAGCTTTCATGTCATGAATCCAAGGTCTCCCAAGGATAACATTATAAGCTGATGAGCAATCGACGACATTGAATTTCGTCTGTCTGTTGATTCCTTTAGCATATACTGGAAGTGTGATTTCCCCCATGGTGTTTGTCGCTCCACCATTAAATCCAACGAGTGTGGTCGAACGTCGTGTAATTTCGGATTTGTCAATGCCCATCGCTTTCACTGCATCAAAAAAAATAATATTAGCTGAAATACCTCCGTCGACGAGTATCCTTTTTGTCAGACAATTTCCAATGCTCAATTGGATAATTAGTCCGTCATGATGTTTCTGATGTACGTCATCGAGATCCGCTTGGTCGAACGTCAAGGGCATGGCCTCTAGCTCTGCGTTCTCTTTGAGTCGTGCTTCCTTTGGAATTGGTCGGTCGTCGGGACCGCGCCTTGCATGTCTCTTAGCAGCTGAATATGTGGTCCCACAAATATCAGAACCTCAGGTGATACAATTAATCACCTTAGCATGCTCTGGGGATATGGGACGTGCGTCTTTCTTTTCCGTCAATTCTTGTAAATAACCTTTCGAGTTGAACCAGGAAAGCTCTTTCTTTAAAGCAATGCAATCATCCGTTATATGACCGAAGTCATTATGGAAGTCGCACCATTTAGTTTTGTCCTTCTTGTCACTGTCTTTGTCATTTTTCTTTGGCCACCGAACGTTTTGCTGTAGTTGCTTCAAGGATACGACGACGTTCTTAGCTGATCCAGAAAAACCATAAGATGACACCTTAGGATACTGAACAGATTTAGAAGTCGTCGATCCTTTCTTTTCAAACCTGACGTTTGAAATTTGTCTAGTAGGCTCTGATCGATTGATTGACTTTGGTTTAAAGTCTGACTTTTTAACACCTAAGCTTTTCCGGTCGCCCGAGTGTTTATTCCTGAAAGCGATGTCATCCTCGACTCTCATATGACCAAGCGTCCTCGCTCGTACGTCTTCAAAGGTTTCTGGAGGATACTTCGTAAGGTCGAGATACAACCCTGAACTACCATCCAGACCCCGTTTGTACGCTTCAATTGTTGTTTTCACGTCACAATTTCTAATACTAATCATCTCCACGTTGAACCGGTTAAAGTAATCTCGGATGGACTCTCCATTCTTCTGTACGACATAGTAAAGGTCGCTCGTTTGCTTTTCCATTTTTCGGCTACTAGCGAATTGTTGAGTGAATTGATTCACCAACTCTGCAAAAGACCCGACGGTTTTAGGTTTGAGATTAATCAACCATTGTAAAGCTGCTCCAGTCAAGGTCGCCCCAAAACTTTTGCACATACAGACTTCTTGGAACTGGTACGGTATCGAGACAGTCCACATGAGTTGTTTGTACTGGGCGATGTGTTCTGTTGGATCAGTGACGCCTGAATACTTTGGAGTGAAAGTCGGGATGCTGTATTTCTTTGGAACGTCTATTCACGCGATCTCATCAATGAATGGTGACGCCTGAAACCCTGTACGTGGCTCGACATCGACTGGAACTGCTGCCCCCGGCAATTTGGCCAACATTGACAAGACACGTTCATTCTGTTCTTCCAAAAGCTTCAACCTTTGTGCAACAGGATCTAATGGAACACCATTTGGGACACCCAATGGAACATACCCTGACTCTTGGAAGCTAGTCTGTTGCGAGGTATCAGAGGCATATCCATTGAATGGAATAGAGTCCATAGGCATGGTTGGAATTGCGAAGGTCGCAGGATTAATTGATGGTGGACGGGGATAATTTGGTAATGGAGGGGGCATATTCCAGGCACCAACATAAGCATTCGTAGTCCCCGTCGCATTATTTCCATTCTGGTTTCTTAGATGCTCGATGGTTTCAGCTGCTTGTCGAGCCTGAGTTGTTAGGGCGTCGATACGAGCTCGGGCAGCGGTCAGCTCCATGTTCATTTGAGCCATGACATGATCTTGTGTTCCGTGTAATGCCATTATCCTGAATAACTGGAAAAAAGAACACTAGGAGGAAAACGTTAGTCCGTCGTAAGATTATCGAAGATTTTCTTTGGATGGAGCCCCACGGTGGGCGCTAAACTGTTTATGCCAAAAATCTCCCAAGGAAAATTTAAGGTAAACGTGAAGCTTAATCCAACCAAATAAAGTAACGACAATAATCGTACGACTATAACAAAAGTAAAGTAAATAAGACGAGAGAATTGTTGACGCGGAAAAACCCCTAAAATGGGTAAAAACCGTGGACGAGTGAGAGTCGTCGTGCACTATGGACGTCAATCAGGGACGTCGTCCTTTAGAACAAGTGTTACAAGTGTAATACAATGTAAAGTAATATAACAAAGTAAATTCGGTCGTGCGTTATCCTTTGGTCGTGCGTCGTGTAACAAACAGTAGAATGCTTTATGAACTTCGAGAGGGATTGAGCAAGCTTGAGAGTATAATATGTGAGCTTCTGAGGTATGAGCATCAGATGTCCCAATGTGAATTTCCAGCTTTGTATTTATACTCCATCTTTCCGTTTCCCAAGTATTGACTGCATATGACTGTTTCTGATATTGATGACAGCGTTCGTTATGCTTATTGCTATTGATGATGTCTTCCGTTACAATCTCTTGTCATGAATGCCTTTGAATTCTGTATTTAAACATAATATAACGTATGCTGCCAATTAGTAACTGAAATCAGGTCGTACAAAGGTATTTGTTGGACGGGTATTTGATCGTTTTAGTCGAGGTCGCCTAAAGGAAAGGCGTCATTCATCATCTGTCGTACGACTACGGACTGTTGGACTTTGTACCCAAACATCGTCCTTTAGAACAATTGTTACAAATGAAATATGAAGTAAAATAGTACAATAAAATAAAGTTGGTCGTGCGTTGTGTGTAATTAGTCTTTGGTCGTGCGTCAAACAGCAGAGGGTCTTATGAACTTCGAGAGAAATTGAGCGAGTTTGAGAGCGTAGTTCGTGAGCTTGTAAGGTCTGAGAATCAGATGTCCCCATGTGAGATTTGAGCTCCATATTTATACTCCATCTTTCCGTTTTCCAAGTATTGAATGCGTATGACCGTTTCTGATATTGATGGTAGCGTTTGTTACGCTAATTGCTATTGATGATGTCTTTCGTTACAATCTCTTGTCATGAATGCCTTTGAATTCTGCATTTAAACATAATATAACGTATGCTGCCAGTTAGTAACTGAAATCAGGTCGTTCGAGGGTATTTGTCGGATGGATATTTGATCGTTTTAGTCGAGGTCGCCTAAAGGAAGGGCGTCATCCACCGTCTGTAGCACGACCATGGACTGTTGGACTTTTTTTACCCAAACAACGCCCTAACAACCCAGGCTCGACAAGCAGCTGAAACCATCGAGCATCTAAGAAATCAGAATGGAAATAATGTGATGGGGACTACGAATGCTTTTGCCGGTGCTTGGAACATACCCCCTCCATTGCCTAATTATCCTCGTCCACCACCAATTAATCCCGCGAACTTCGTAATCCCAACCATGCCTATGGCCTCCATGCCATTCAATGGATATGCCTCTGATTCCTCACATCAGATTAGTTTCAACGGATCGGGCTATGTTCCATTGGGTGTCCTAAGTAATGTCCCGATAGATCCCGTTGCACAGCGATTGAAGCTCCTAGAAGAACAGAATGAACGTGTCTTGTCGATGTTAGCCAAATTGCCGGGGGCAGCAGTTCCAGTTGATGTCGAGCCACGTACAGGATTTTAGGCGTCGACGTTCGTTGATGAGATCGCTTTAGTGGACGTCCCAAAGAAGTACAGCATCCCGACCTTCACTCCAAAATATTCAGGCGTCACTGATCCAACAGAACACGTCGCCCAATACAAACAACTTATGTGGACTGTCTCGATACCGTATCAGTTCCAAGAAGTCTGTATGTGCAAAAGTTTTGGGGCGACCTTGACCGGAGCAGCTTTACAATGGTTGATTAATCTCAAACCTAAAACCATCGGGTCTTTCGCAGAGTTGGTGAATCAATTTACTCAACAATTCGCTAGCAGCCGAAAAATGGAAAAACAGACGAGCGACCTTTACTATATCGTACAGAAAAATGGAGAGTCCATCCGAGACTATTTTAACCGTTTCAACGCGGAGATGATTGGTATCCGAAATTGCGACGTAAAAACAGCTATAGAAGCATACAAACGAGGTTTGGACGATAGTTCAGGGCTGTATCTTGACCTTACGAAATATCCTCCAGAAACTTTTGAAGACGTACGAGCGAGGACACTCGCTCATATGAGGGTCGAAGATGACTTCGCCTTCAGAAATAAACACTCGAGCGACAAGAAAAGCCTAGGTGTTAAAAAGCCAGACTTCAAACCAAAGTCGACCAGTCGATCAGAGCCTGGCAGACAGATTTCAAATGTCAGATTTGAAAAGAAAGGGTCGACGACTTCCAAATCTGTCCAGTATCCTAAGGTATCATCTTATGGTTTCACTGGATCAGCCAAGGACGTCGTCACGTCCCTGAAACAGCTTCAACAAAATGTTCGATGGCCAAAGAAAAGCGACAAAGACAGTGATAAGAAAGACAAGATAAAATGTTGCGATTTCCACAGTGACTTTGGTCATATAACGGATGATTGCATCGCCTTGAAGAAAGAATAGTCCTAGCTTAATTCAAAAGGTTATTTACAAGAATTGACGGGAAAAAAGGATGTGCGTCCCACATCCCCAGAACATGCCAAGGTGATTAATTGTATCACCAGAGGCTCTGATGTCTGTGGGACCATATATTCAGCTGCTAAGAGACATGCTAGTCGCGGTCCCGACGACCGACCAATTCCAAAGGAGGCAAGACCCAAGGAGGACACAGAATTAGAAACTTTGCCCTTGACATTCGACCAAGCAGATCTCGGCGATGTACATCAGAAACATCATGACGGACTAATTATCCAATTAAGCATTGGAAATTGTCTGACAAAGAGGATACTCGTCGACGGAGGTAGTTCAGCTAACATTATCTTTTTTGATGCAGTGAAAGCAATGGGAATCGACAAATCCGAGATCACACGACGTTCGACTACGCTCGTTGAATTTAACGGAGGAGCGACAAGTACCATGGGGGAAATCACACTACCAGTATATGCTAAAGGAATCAACAGACAGACAAAGTTCAACGTAGTCGACTGTTCATCAGCTTATAACGTCATCCTTGGGCGACCATGGATCCACGATATGAAAGTTGTACCTTCGACGTACCATCAAACCTTGAAATTCCCCACGCAATGGGGGGTACAGGAGATCAAAGGCGAAAGAAAAGTTGCTAGGGAATGTTACAAAGTCTCTTTGAAGCCCCCGAAGCAGACAGTATAGCAATTACAGAACCAGGACGTTCCTGGGACCGATGACGATTATCGCTTGGAAGTTGTCGTACTAAACCAGGATAAGCCTGATCAGATGGTCTACATAGGCTCGACACTCAATCCATCCTTCAAAAAACGACTAATTTCTTTTTTGCAGGACCACTATGATTGCTTCGCATGGACGCATGAAGATATGGTAGGCATCGATCCTAGTATTATTTCTCATAAACTCTACGTCGATCCTTCATTCAAACCCGTTCAACAGAAAAGACGAAAAATTGCTCCTGAGAGAAATAAAGTTATCAACGACGAAGTTGATAATTTGCTTAAAACAGGAAAAATACGAGAAGTCAAGTATCCAGATTGGCTCGCCAACGTTGTTGTCGTCCAAAAGAAAAACGGTAAATGGAGAGTGTGCATTGATTTCACAGACCTTAACAAGGCCTGTCCAAAAGATCCATTTCCATTGCCACACATCGATTCTATGGTCGACGCTACAGCTGGACACGAATTACTCACTTTCATGGACGCATATTCTGGATATAACCAGATATTGATGCATTCCGACGATCAGGAAAAAATGGTTTTCATGACAGATAAAGGTATTTATTGTTACAAGGTAATGCCTTTTGGTCTTAAGAATGCAGGTTCGACGTATCAACGACTAGTAAATATGATGTTTAAAAAGCATTTGGGTGACACTATGGAGGTATACATCGACGACATGCTCGTCAAATCGAAACATACAGACGATCATATAGGACATTTAAAGCAATCGTTCGACATTTTGCGTGAATACAAAATGAAGTTGAATCCGACAAAATGTTCTTTTGGAGTTCGAGCTGGCAAATTTCTCGGTTATATGGTTACACGACGAGGAATCGAAACTAATCCAGACCAAATTAAAGCAATTATCGAGCTAAAATCACCTAGAAGTTTTAAAGAAGTCCAACGTCTAACAGGACGTGTAGCAGCGTTGAACAGGTTCATCTCTCGGTCGTCCGACAGATGTCACCTATTCTACAACGTCCTGCGAAAAAATAAAGGATTCGAGTGGACTGATAAGCACGAGGAGGCGTTGCAACAACTCAAGAAATACATGACATCACCTCCCTTCCTCTCTAAACCTGAGAAAGGTGAAGCTCTTCAACTCTACCTGGCCATCAGCATTAATTCGGTAAGTGCAGTCCTTATACGAGAAATCGATGGACGACAATTGCCAATCTACTATGTAAGTAAAACTCTACTAGACGCTGAAACCAGGTACTCGTCTATAGAAAAACTCTTGCTTTCGTTAGTCATGGCCGCAAAGAAGCTACGACATTATTTTGAATCACATCCTATAACTGTGGTAACTAACTTTCCATTAAAGTCTGTGTTAAGAAAACCTGAACTAACAGGACGGTTAGCTAAATGGAGCATCTACCTCAGCAATTATGATCTGGATTTCAAGCCCAAGACAACGATCAAATCACAGGTCTTGGCAGATTTTGTTACAGATTTCAGTCCAGAACTAGAAGAAGCGACGACGTCCAACGAGTTAATTGTGGCGACTTTGCATGACACTACTTGGACGCTCGACGTCGATGGTTCGTCGAACATACGAGGAACAGGCCTGGGTGTCGTCCTGCAGTCCCCACAAGGGGGCAAAATAGTGTACTCCATACGGTGCGACTTCAAGGCGACAAATAATGAGGCATAATACGAAGCACTGATTGCAGGAATGAAAATTGCTCATAACTTGGGGGAAACATGTCTACATGTCCGGAGCGACTCGTCCCTAGTTGTTAACCAAGTTAATGGAGAATTTGCAGCAAAATACTCAAGGATGATTGCTTATTATAAAATAGTAAAGGAAGAAGCAAAGAAGTTCAGTCGCTTCATAGTCGAAGAGGTACCAAGAGATCAAAACACTCAAGCGGACGCATTAGCCAACTTGGGATTAGCACTTAGTCAAACGACATTCGACAATATCCCAATAGTCCACCTTGCAACACCAACAATCAAAGACAACGGTAATGCTCTGGTCACACCAATTGAGGAAGAAAGCTCCTGGTCGGACGACATTAAAAATTATATAGAGAACGATCAATTGCCTGATGACAGAATGGAAGCAAGAAAGGTCAGGTTTAAAGCATTAAGATACGTCATGATCAAAGGACAATTATATCGAAGATCTTCGACTGGTTTGAATCTACGATGTATTACCAACAAGACGCAAGTCTAGAAAATCCTACAAGATATGCACGATGGTGAATGTGGAAATCACTCAGGAAGTCGCAGTCTAGCCAACAGGATATCGCGACAAGGTTACTATTGGCCGACATCAAGGCAGGATGCGATCAGGTATGTACATTCGTGCGACGCATGTCAGCGACACGCAGGTATGTCTCATAAACCATCTGAACTCTTGCACTCAACATTGATTCCATGGCCCTTTATGAAGTGGGGAATGGACATCGTTGGGAAATTACCACCTGCCCCTGGGCAAAAGGTATTTCTTCTAGTTTTAACAGATTATTTTTCTAAATGGATAGAAGCAGCGGCTTTCTCCCAGGTTCGGGATAAAGAAGTCGTTTCTTTTATCCAAACTAACATTATTTGCAGGTTCGGAATTCCTTCCGAAATAACGTGCGACAATGGGACGCAATTTATAAGTGGTCGGACACGAAGATTCTGTGAAGAAAGAAACATCAAGTTGGTAACATCTACACCTCGATATCCACAGTCGAATGGACTAGTCGAGTCAAGCAATAAAACTATTATCAATTCAATCAAGAAAAGACTCAAAGCTGCCAAAGGAAAATGTGTGGAAGAATTACCTTCCGTTCTATGGGCTAATCGTACGACGCCACGTACGTCCACAGGACAAACTCCCTTTTCCTTAGTCTATGGATGTGAAGTTGTGTTACCTATTGAGGTACGACTACCGACTTCAAGGCATACGTCCGTTGAGCATAACTTGGTCGACTTAAGTTATGACCTCGACGCTCTAGAAGAGCTTAGAGAAGCTGCGCACATTCGCATGGCGGCACGGAAACAAGTGGTCGAGCGACATTTCAACAAAAATGTCCAAATCAAAGTTTTTCAAGAAGGTGACTACGTTCTACGTCGAATATTTCAAAATACTCAAGAGGTCAATGAAGGTAAGCTTTCCACTAAGTGGGAAGGTCCTTATCAAATCTCTAGCGTCGTGGGTAAAGGAGCTTATAAAATCCAAACCCTCGACGGTCGAGATATACCACGAAGCTGGAATGCAGCTCATTTAAAGAGGTATTTTTTTTAAAAACTTCATATTTATTTCCTTCGATTATTTCTTAAGAAAGATTACTGACTTAAGCATCGGAGGGTCGTTGGTCAAACCAACGACCACCAAACTAATGTTGTTTTTCGCAGGAATGCACGACTTATTTGAAAACATTGTGTCGAGTAATACTAATGCGATCGCACGTATATGATCGATCGTAATTAATGACAAAAGTTAATTTCTGCATTCGATGTTCAATACTTAGAATCGAAGATCATTATTACAAACTGCTTTTGGTTGATCGAAGATTTCAGTGGATTACTTTATAAATGGTGATATGATTGGATGTCTGATATAGTGTAGTTATCTATTTACGTAAAGTTACTCGACGTACGATAAATTATAAAAACAAGTAATAAGCGTCGACGAACAAAAAAACTTTTTTCATTAAATGTTCAAAAAGAAAGACGACCACAGACGGCCGACCCTTAATGTTGAAGAATAAAAAAGTCAAGTAGGAAGAACGTCAGGTTGTCCCTGGACCACACCATCGCTCTCCTCCAAGTCGTCATCTTCGTCAAGGTCCCTTTCGGTACCTACAGTATCAAGGTAGGTCTTGAGTTCATCAGCGGCCGATGTCATGGGATTTTTTCCATTTAGGTGACGTCTCATCAAGGCGGCTCGGGCCGTGAGACGAGAGAAAGCCTCTATTTGTTTGTTCTCTTCCTCCAGATCCTTGACATCGTCCTCCAACTCTTCAACCCTCTTCTTGAGAGTCGCGATTTCATTGGCAGAAGTAGCAGCAGCAGTGGCGGCCTGGATCTTCTCGATCTCCAATTTAGTCGAAGACACCTCAAGCTCAAAGAGATGGTCCCTGAGCTTGACCTTCTCACGATCCGAAATCTCTAGCAGACTCCGGGCATCGATGAGTTCGGCCTGGAGGTTTTCGACCTTTGATTTTTCAGCCTCGACCGCCTCCAGGGCGACTTTTTCCTTTTCAATAGCCTCGTCGGCCCTTTTCTTGACATCAGGAAAAGACGCCCTAAGACCTTCTGTCTGAGCATAGAAGCTCAGACAAGCCTGGAAAGCCTACAAGACAGAAAGAAAAATTTAAGAATAAGATACATGGGAAACAAGGAAAATATAAAATAAGTAAAGATTTACCATGAAAGAGAGACCAGCAGCGTGTGCCCCCGTGTCCTCGACCCGGGATTCCTTGTACCGATCATAAAAGGTCGGGAGGAGGAATTTTGCTAGGTGTGGAAAAATGACGTCTCTCTCAAGGACGTCATTAGCCATAAAGTCAGAGGGGAGAGTGGCTTTGAATATCGTCTCTCCCACTTTTTTCTTATTCTTCTCCTCACTCTTAGAGGAAGAAGAAGGTGCGGCAAAGGGCTTATCAACGCCCGACACCCCCGACATTGGGGCGTCCTTCGTCGTCTTGGTCGAGCCTCCAAGCTCGACCCCAGCAACGGTTCCCTTCGGTAATGTCGTCCCTGCAAGGGACGACAGAGCAGCGTCGCCCGTCTTCTTGGGTGAGAGTCGAGGTTTTCCTCAGACCTGTCTCACATCTGCCCCTGCAGAAGAAGCCGATCTCTTCCTCGATTTTTCCCTCCCCCTGGCGGGCAAGCTCTAGTTGTTCGGCTCGTTTGAGGGCAGACGGCTTCATAGGTGCATGTAACATCCCGCCTGCCTCGACAACAATATTGTCCGCTTTGCCCCTGGATTTAACCAACGTGTAGCGCACGGATTTGTTTCTGGCGACCTGGTGAGAAACTTCCCAGGGGTCACCCATCCTGGGACTACTCCCACCCAAGCACGCTTAACCTCAGAGTTCCCAGAACCTGACGTGCTTGTGGCCCCAAAACGCGTTGTTGTTAGGAAGGCCAAGATATTACTTATAACACCCAGCATCACTCCTGTCCACGGCCGATATGGGATATGCCTAAGGTGTTACAGTGCATCTCCTGGATAAGACAAGTAAGTTAGAGAAGAAGGGACGTACAATTCAAAAATATTGTCGAACGACGTACCAATCATTTCTTCTTCTCTTTCTTCTTCTACTTCCTTCCTCTCTTCCTCACGACAAGAACCTTCAACAAATGTCGTTTCTTTTACGAAGACAGCCTTTTCCTCTTCGTCGTTCGGCCTGGCAGAAAATGAGCGACCGACGATACTTCTCTCTAAGATCCTCTGAATCTTGTCGTGAGAATCGTGATTTGGCTTCACTTTAGTGAAGTCAATGACTATTAAACAGAAAAAGAAAAACATTAGAGTAAACATTATAAAAAGTAGACAAACGCACGACAAAGCAGAAAAACCTACCTGACTCATTCCATCCGGACGACAACCATTGGCTATCCTCGTCGCTCACAGACGCCACTTGGATGAAAACGTATTGGCGTTTCCAACCACGGTCGTTCACCGCGGTATTGTGCACCAGTACGTTATCCCCCTTCATTCGAGGGAATAAGCTATATCTGTGATAATTATCCGCTCGAACACTATAAGCAGTTAGGAGGTCGTTCAAATTGAACGGATCCCCCCAATCGGCCGTAAGACGTTCGACCACCTGGACAATCCGCCAGAATTGAGGCATTAACTGCCCAGACGTCAAGTCGAACGCATCTAAAAATAACCTGACCAAAGGACTAAATGGCCAGGAAAACCCTATCTTAAAGGGATACTCATATAGAACACAATATCCCTTCGGAACTTCATCCGGCCTTAAATATTCCGGCGATACCAAGTTAACTCCATCTGGAATCTTGGCTAAATTTTTGAAATAGTCTATGTTTTCTTTTTCCCTATATATACTTACAGGCTCACTCGACATCTGGAAATCAGGGATGTTAAGAGTCGCACGCCAATAACTAAGAATATCCCAAGCTTTCCTAGGCTTCCTGGCTATGGACTTCTTATGCATAAATAGACACAGAGGGAAGAACGGAAAATCGTACCTTAAATAGCGTTCTAAACCTCGAACTTAGAATGGAAGGGATCTTGGTTGCTCGGAAAGTATATCTCGCCAGAAGTATGAAATCTCTAAAGGGGTAAAACGTAAAAAAGGAAAAGATTAAGGATAATCCCTATTTATACTAAAAATCGGAAATCAAATCGTCAGGAAATCGAATCGCCAGAAATCGACGGTCAATAAGATTGACACGTGTCGTTCGTGTCAGACAACCACTCGAGTACACTCTACGAGAGCATGACACCTGTCCTTCATTAACTGTCAAATTACCTTTATTAGCTGTCAAACTGCTTATTTTGTTAGAAGTGACGTCATCATTTAGTTGGAAATGAACCGATTCGGTTTTATGCAAATTACCCGCGTTCTTCTTTGACACGTGTCTTGATTTTAAATTTAAATTTCAAAAAAGTTGCCGCTTGAATTTTAAATTTGGGGGCAAACTGTTTGGGTAAAAAATCCCAACGGTCTATAGTCGTACGACCGTCGATAGTCGACGCTCTTCCTTCGGACGACCTCGACTAGGCAACCCAAAAACCCGTCTGGCAAGTTCTGTCGTACGACCTGATTACTGTTACTAATTTTCAACATACTTTATATTATGTTTAATGCAGGATTTCAAGGACGTTTATGATGAGAGATCATAACGGAAGACGTTACCAATAACAATGGATATAACGGATGCTATCATCAATATCAAACGGTTACTTTATTAAAGATATGCATTCAATACTTGCTACCGGACAATTGAAGTATAAATATGAAGATTGAACTTCACATTCGGGCATCTGATTCTGAAACCTTACAAGCTCACAAGTTACGCTCTCCAGTTAACTCAGTTTATCTCGAAATTCATAAAGCTTGCTACTGTTTGTCACGCGACGCACGACTGAAGTCTAAGAACACACGACGCACGACCGATTTTACTTTATTGTATTATTTTACATTACATTTCATTTGTAACACTTGTTAACAAGGACGACGTCCCTGATTGACGTCCATATTGCACGACGACTCACATTCGTCCGCGGTTTTTACCCATTTTAGGGGTTTTCCGCGTCACCAATTCTCTCGTATCATTTATTTTAATCTTATTATTGTCATACGATTATCAAAATTACTTTCTTTGGTTGGATTAAGCTCCACATTTACCTTAAATTTCCCTTGGGAGATTTTTGGCATAAACAATTTGCAGGTTCGGAATTCCTTCCGAAATAACGTGCGACAATGGGACGCAATTTATAAGTGGTCGGACGCGAAGATTCTATGAAGAAAGAAACATCAAGTTGGTAACATCTACACCTCGATATCCACAGCGAATGGACTAGCCGAGTCAAGCAATAAAACTATTATCAATTCAATCAAGAAAAGACTCAAAGCTGCCAAAGGAAAATGGGTGGAAGAATTACCTTCCGTTCTATGGGCCAATTGTACGACACCACGTACGTCCACAGGACAAACCCCCTTTTCCTTAGTCTATGGATGCGAAGATGTGTTACCTATTGAGGTACGACTACCCACTTCAAGACATACATCCGTTGAGCATAATTTGGTCGACCTAAGCTACGACCTCGACGCCTTAGAGGAACTTAGAGAGGTAGCACACATCCGCATGGCGTCACAGAAACAGGCGGTCGAGCGACATTTCAACAAAAATGTCCAAATCAAAGTTTTCCAAAAATGCGACTATGTCCTACGTCGAGTGTTTCAAAACACTCAAGAGCTCAATGCAGGTAAACTTTCCACTAAGTGGGAAGGTCCTTACCAAATCTCTGACGTCGTGGGAAAGGGAGCTTATAAAATCCGAACCCTCGACGGTCGAGATATCCCACGAAGTTGGAACGCAGTTCATTTAAAGAGGTATTTCTTTTAAATTCTGAATTTATTTCCTTGGATTATTTCTTAAGAAAGATTACTGACTTAAGCATCGGAGGGTCGTTGGTCAAGCCAACGGCCACCCCACTAATGTTGTTTTTCGCAGGGACGCACGACTTAGTTAAAACCTTTATGTCGAGTAATACTCACACGATCGCAAGTATACGGTCAGTCGTAATCATTGATAAAAGTTAAATTTTACATTTGACGTTCGATATTTAGATTGCATTTAGTCGATCGTGGATCTCAATCGATTTCATTATAGCATGTTAATGAATGATGGTTTGGTCGAACGTATGATATACTGTGTTTATATTTTAAAATTACTCGACGTGTGATAAGAGATAGGTTTGACAAAGAAAAGTGTTTATGCCAAAAATCTCCCAAGGAAAATTTAAGGTAAATGTGGAGCTTGATCCAACCAAAGAAAGTAGCTTTAATAATCGTACGACAATAATAAAAATGGAATAAACGAGACAAGAGAATTGGTGACGCGGAAAACCCCTAAAATGGGTAAAAACCGCGGACGAGTATGAGTCGTCGTGCACTATGGACGTCAATTAGGGACGACGTCCTTAATAGCAAGTGTTACAAGTGTAATGTAGTATAAAACAGTACAATAAAGTAAAGTCGGTCGTGCGTCGTGTGTAATTAGACTTCAATCGTGCGTCGTGCAACAAACGATAATAAGCTTTATGAACTTCGAGAGAAACTCAGCTAGCTTGAGAGCGTAATTTGTGAGCTTCTAAGGTCTAAGAATCAGATGTCCGAATGTGAAGTTCAATCTTCATATTTATACTCCAATTGTCAGTTATCAAGTCTTGAATGCGTATCTTCAATAAAGTAGTCGTTTTGTCTTTGATGATAGCGTCCGTTATGTCTGTTGCTATTGATGATGACTTCCGTTATAATGAATGTCTTTGAATCCTGCATTAAACATAATATAAAGTATATTGTAGATTAGTAACTGAAATTATGCCGTACGTCAGAGACTGCGGATAGGTTCTGATAATTTAATTGAGGTCACTTGAAGAAAGGGCGTCTGTTATCTATTTGGTCGTGCGACATAGTAGGTTCTGACTGTTGGAATTCCTTACATGCTGTCCAATGTTAATCGTACGACAATGTGCTATTGAAAATTTTTTACCCAAACAGTTTGCCCCCAAATTTAAAGTTCAAGCGGCAACTTTTTGAATTTTAAATTAAGACACGTGTCACAAAAGAGAAAGCGAGAAATTTGCATAGAACCGAATCGGTTCATTTTCGACCAGATAATGATGTCATCTCCTGCAAAGTTAGTAATTTGACAGCTAATAAAGGACAGGTGTCATGCCCTTGTTGAGTGTACTCGAGTGGCTGCCAGATACGAACGACACGTGTCAATATCATTGACCGTCGATTTTCTAGCGATTCGATTTTCTGACGATTTGATTTCCGATTTTCAGTATAAATATGAATTGCCCACAATCCATTCTATTTTTTACGTTTTGTCCTACTAAATAATACATATCTCCGACGAGATTTCCGAGCGACGAGAATCATTTCCATTCTAAATTCGAGGTTTAGAACACTATTTAAGGTACACTTTTCGTTCTTCCTTCTGTGTCGATTTATGCATAAGAAATCCATAGCTAGAAAACCTAGGAAAGCTTGGGATATTCTTAGCTACTGGCGTGAAACCCTAAATATCCTGGACTTCCAGATGTCGAGCGAACCTGTGAGCTTATTTAGGGAGGAAGAACATATAGATTACTTTAAGAGTTTGGCTAAGCTTCCAGACGAGATAAATTTAGTGTCGCCGGAAGATTTAAAGCCAGATGAAGTACCGAAGGGATATTGTGTTCTATATGAATATCCTTTTAATATAGGTTTTTCTTGACCCTTTAGCCCTTTGGTCAGGGCATTTTTAGATGCATTTGACCTGACGCCTGGACAATTAATGCCTCAATTCTGGCGGATTGTCCAGGTGATCGATCGTCTTACGGCTGAATGGGAGGTACCGTTCAATGTGAACGACCTCTTGACAACCTATAGTGTTCGACCAGACAATTATCACAGGTATAGTCTGTTTCCACGTTCGAAGGGGGATAATGTACTGATACTTAACACCGCGGTGAATGATCGTGGGTGGAAACGTCAGTATGTTTTCCTTCAAGTGGCGTCTGTAAATGACGAAGACAGCCAATGGTTGTCGTCAGGCTGGAACGAATCGGGTAGGTTTATTATTTTTGTCGTTTGTTTTTGTCGTGCGTTTTTGTCGTGCGTTTATTCTGACGTCTTTCTGCGTTTTTGTCGTGCGTTTATTCTGACGTCTTTCTTTGTTTTTGTCGTGCGTTTATTCTGACGTCTTTCTTTGTTTGACAGTGATCGACTTCAGCAGAGTGAAGCCAAGGAGAGATTCTCTCGACAAGGTTCAGAGAATCTTAGATAGAAGTATTACTGATCGCTCGTTTTCCCCTCGATTGAACGACGAAGGATACGAGGCCGTTTTTGTAGTTGAGGTGACGTCTGTCGAGGGTTCTCCTAGAGAAGTAGAGAATATAGAAAAGAAGGAGAGGGAAGAAGAGAGAGAAGAAAACATGACTGGTAAGTCGCTTGACCATACCTTTTTCTTGTATGTCGTACGTCATTTTATTTTTAACTTGCTCTCTTTATTCAGAAGACGCAGCTGTAAAGTCAGCCACCGCTAAGCGAGCCGAGCAACTGGATCTCGCTCGTCAAGGGAGGGAGAAAGCGAGGAAAAGATCTGCCCCTTCTACGGGGGTGGATTCAAGACGTGTTCGAGGCAAGCCTCGATCTTCGCCCAAGAAGACGGGCGATGCCACTCTGTCGTCCCTTTCAGGGACGACATTAGCGAAGGACACCGTTGCTGGGGTCGAGCTTGGAGGCTCGACCAAGGCGACGAAGGATGCTCCCATGTCGGGGGTGTCGGACGTTAATAAGCCCATCTTTGAAACTCTTTCTTCCTCTTCAAGGGAGGAGAAGAACAAGGAGAAGGTGGGAGAGACGATATTCAAAGCCACTCTCCCATCTGACTTCATGGTTAATGACGTCCTCGAGAGGGACGTCATTTTCCCACACTTGGGGAAGTTTCTTCTCCCGACCTTCCGCGACCGCTATAAGGATTCTCGGGTCGAAGATACGGGAGCACATGTCACTGGTCTTTCCTTCATGGTAAGCCTGTATTACTTTTTGTTTCCTTTGTTACTTATTTGTTATGGTTTTTTAACCTTTTCTTTGCTGTCGTGCAGGCTTTGTCTGAGCTTTTACGCTCAAACAGAAGGTCTTAGGGCGGCCTTCCCTGACGTACAAAAAAGGGTTGGCGAGGCTCTTGAAAAGGAGAAGGTCGCCTTGGAGTTGGTCGATGCTGAAAAGACGAAGGTCGAAGGCCTTAAGACTGAACTCACCGATGCTCGAAGTCTACTAGAGATTTCGAATCGTGAGAAGATCAAGTTCAGAGACCAACTTCTTGAGCTAGAGGCGTTGTCGACTAAGTTGGAAGTCGAAAAGATTAAGGATGTCACCACTGCTGCTGCTTCTGCTGACGAAATCGCGATTCTGAAGAAGAGGGTCGAAGATCTGGAGGGCGACGTGAAGGACTTAGAGATGGAGAATAAGCAAATCGAGGCTTTCTCCCGCTTGACGGCCCGAGCTACTTTAATGAGGCGTCACTTGAAGAGGAAGGATCCTATGGAGTCAGCCTCCGAAGAACTTAAAACTTACCTCGACACTGTCGGGACTGAGAGGGACTTGGATGAAGACGACGATTTGGAATAGGGTGACGTTGTAGAAGAAGTGGCAGCAGAGGAGACCGTCATCGCCCAGGAACAACCTGACATTCCTCCTACTTAGCTTCTTTTGATCCTTTCACTTAAAGGCCGGCCGTATGTGGTCGTCCTTTATATTTGTAACTTTGACATCTAATGAAAAAAGTCTCTTTTGCGTATCGACGTTTATTCTTTGTTCTTATAATTAGTCATACGTCAAATAGTTTAAGCAGATGGATAACTATATCATATCAAACATTCGACCATACTATCATTTATAAAGAAATCAATTAAAACTTTTGATCGACCTTGTCACATGAGTTTTAAATAAGTCGTGCGTCCCGGCGAAAAACAACATTAGTGGGGTGGTCGTTGGTTTGACCAACGACCCTCCGATGCTTAAGTCAGTAAATTTTTTTTAAGAAATAGTCAAAGGAAATAAATATGAAATTTAAAAGAAATACCTCTTTAAATGAACTGCATTCCAACTTCGTGGGATATCTCGACCGTCGAGGGTTTGGATTTTATAAGCTCCTTTACCCACGATGCTAGAGATTTGATAAGGACCTTCCCACTTAGTGGAAAGCTTACCTGCATTGACCTCTTGAGTATTTTGAAATACTCGATGCAGAACGTAATCACCTTCTTGAAAAACTTTGATCTGGACATTTTTGTTGAAATGTCGCTCGACCACTTGTTTCTGTGCCGCCATGCGAATGTGCGCAGCTTCTCGAAGCTCTTCTAAAGCGTCGAGGTCATAACTTAGGTCGACCAAGTTATGCTCAATGGACGTATGTCTTGATGTCGGTAGTTGCACCTCAATAGGTAACACATCTTCACATCCATAGACTAAGGAAAAAGGAGTTTGTCCTGTGGACGTACGAGGTGTCGTACGATTAGCCCATAGAACGGAAGGCAATTCTTCCACCCACTTCCCCTTAGCAGATTTGAGTCTTTTCTTGATTGAATTAATGATAGTTTTATTACTTGACTCGGCTAAACCATTCGACTGTGGATATCGAGGCGTCGATGTTACTAATTTGATGTTCCTTTCTTCACAAAATCTTCGCGTTCGATCACTGATGAATTGTGTCCCGTTGTCGCACGTTATTTCAGATGGAATTCCAAACCTGCGTGTTTTTGACATGCGTCGCACGATTGTACATACCTGATCGCATCTTGCCTTAATGTCGGCCAATAGTAACCTTGTCGTGATATCCGGTTGGCTAGACTACGACTTCCTGAGTGATTTCCACATTCACCGTCGTGCATATCTTGTAGGATTTTCTGGACTTGCATCTTGTTGGTGATACATCACAAATTCAGACCAGTCAACGATCTTCTATATAATTGTCCTCTGATCATAACATACCTTGATGCTTTAAATCTAACCTTTCTTGCTTCCATTTTATCATCAGGCAGTTGATCGTTTTTCAAATAATTTTTAATATCATCCGACCAGGAGCTTTCTTCCTCAATTGGTGTGACCAGAGTATTACCGTCATCTTTGATTGTTGGTGTTGCAAGATGGTCTATTGGGATATTTTTGAATGTCGTTTGACTAAGTGCTTATCCCAAGTTGGCTAATGCATCAGCTTGAGTGTTCTGATCTCTTGGTACCTGTTCGACTATGAAGCGACTGAACTTCTTTGCCTCTTCCTTTACTATTTTATGATAAGCAATCATCCTTGAATCTTTTGCTGCAAATTCTCCATTAACTTGGTTAACAACTAGGGACGAGTCGCTCCGGACATGTAGACATGTTGCCCCCAAGTCATAAGCAATTTTCATTCCTGCAATCAGTGCTTCATATTCTGCCTCATTATTTGTTGCCTTGAAGTCGCACCGTATAGAATACACTATTTTGCCCCCTTGTGGGGACTGTAGGACGACACCCAGGCCTGTTCCTCGTATGTTTGACGAACCATCAACGTCAAGCGTCCAAGTAGTGTCGTGCAAAGTTGCCACAATTAACTCGTTGGACGTCGTCATTTCTTCTAATTCTGGACTGAAATCTGTAACAAAATCTGCCAAGACTTGTGATTTGATCGTCGTCTTAGGCTTGAAATCCATATCATAATTGCTGAGGTAAATGCTCCATTTAGCTAGTCGTCCTGTTAATTCAGGTTTTCTTAACACAGACTTTAATGGAAAGTTAGTTACCACAGTTATAGGATGCGATTCAAAATAATGTCGTAACTTCTTAGCGGCCATGACTAACGAAAGCAAAAGTTTTTCTATAGATGAATAACTGGTTTCAGCGTCTAGTAGAGTTTTACTTACATAGTAGATTGGAAATTGTCGTCCGTCGGTTTTTCGTATAAGTACTGCACTTACTGAATTAATGCTGACGGCCAGGTAGAGTTGAAGAGGTTCACCTCTCTCAGGTTTAGAGAGGAAGGGAGGTGATGTCATGTATTTCTTGAGTTGTTGCAATGCCTCCTCGTGCTTATCAGTCCACTCGAATCCTTTATTTTTTCGCAGGACGTTGTAGAATAGGTGACATCTGTCGGACGACCGAGAGATGAACCTGTTCAACCCTGCTACACGTCCTGTTAGACGTTGGACTTCTTTAAAATTTATGGGTGATTTGAGATCGATAATTGCTTTAATTTGGTCTGGGTTAGCTTCGATTCCTCGTCGTGTGACCATATAACCAAGAAATTTGCCAGCTCGAACTCCAAAAGAACATTTTGTCGGATTCAACTTCATTTTGTATTCACACAAAATGTCGAACGATTGCTTCAAATGTCCTATATGATCGTCTGTATTCTTTGATTTGACAAGCATGTCGTCAATGTACACCTCCATAGTGTCGCCCAAATGTTCTTTGAACATCATATTTACCAATAGTTGATACGTCGAACCTGCATTCTTAAGACCAAAAGGCATTACTTTATAACAATAAATACCTTTATCTGTCATGAAGGCTGTTTTTTCCTGGTCGTCAGGATGCATCAATATCTGGTTATATCCAGAATATGCGTCCATAAAGGTGAGTAATTCATGTCCAACTGTAGCGTCGACCATAGAATCGATGTGTGGTAATGGAAACGGATCTTTTGGACAAGCCTTATTAAGGTCTGTGAAATCAATGCAGACTCTCCATTTGCCATTTTTCTTTTGGACGACAACAACGTTGGCGAGCCAGTCTGGATATTTGACTTCTCGTATTTTTCCTGTTTTGAGTAAGTTATCAACTTTGTCGTTGATAACTTTATTTCTTTCAGGAGCGAATTTTCGTCTTTTCTGCTGAACAGGCTTGAACGAGGGATCAACATTGAGTTTATGAGAAATAATACTTGGATCGATGCCCACCATGTCTTCGTGCGTCCATGCGAAACAATCATTGTGATCCTGCAAAAAAGATATTAGTTTCTTTTTAAAAGAAGGGTCGAGCATCGAACCTATGTAAACCATCTCATCATGCTTATCCTGGTTTAGGACGACAGCTTCCAAGCGATAGTCGTCGTCAGTCCCAGGAACGTCCTGGTTCTGTAATTGCTATACTGTCTGCTTCGGGGGTTTCAAAGAGACTTTGTAACATTCCCTAGCAACTTTTCTTTCGCCTTTGATCTCCTGTACCCCCCATTGCGTGGGGAATTTCAAGATTTGATGGTACGTCGAAGGTACAACTTTCATATCATGGATCCATGGTCGCCCAAGGATGACGTTATAAGCTGATGAACAGTCGACGACGTTAAATTTCGTCTGTCTGTTGATTCCTTTAGCATATACTGGTAGTGTGATTTCCCCCATTGTGCTTGTCGCTCCTCCGTTAAATCCAACGAGTGTAGTCGAACGTCGTGTGATCTCGGATTTGTCGATTCCTATTGCTTTCACTGCATCAAAAAAGATAATGTTAGCTGAACTACCTCCGTCGATGAGTATCCTCTTGGCCAGACAATTTCCAATGCTCAATTGGATAATTAGTCCGTCATGATGTTTCTGATGTACGTCGTCGAGGTCTGCTTGGTCGAACGTCAAGGGCATAACTTATAATTCTGCGTCCTCCTTGGGTCTTGCCTCCTTTGAAATTGGTCGGTCGTCGGGACCGCGACTAGCATGTCTCTATGGTGACAAGATTGGTGCAAAAGAATAGGAGAAGGCAGTTTCTTTTGAAGAAGAGGAAAAATGCTATTGATGCTTTCAACAAGGGGGAGAATTCAGAGGCTGAAGTAGAAAAGAAAAGTACATCTGAGATGGGATTTGATGTTAAGGGGAAGAAAGCTGCAGAAACAGAAGCACAAGCAGTAGAAACAGATAAGGTTCAAGCAGTAGTAGTAACAGAACAGGTAGCAGTAGTAACAGGGCTATCTGTTGAAGAATTGGAAATAGCAGAAACTTTGGTAAAAGCAAAGAATGACACTTCTAAGGCTACTCAAAAGGCCAAGGGAGTGGTCATCAATGAAGGAGGCCTTGAAAAGAAGAGAAAAGAAAGAAGTGAGGCAGGTTTGAAGGATTCAATGGGTAAAGCTAAGATGGTTGAATCTGAACAACCCTCAAAGAAGAAGAACCAGGTGGAGTTAGATGAAGAAGTAGCAAAACAACTCCAAACTGAGATGGAAAAGGAAGAACAACTCTAATCAGAGAAGGACAGAGAGCTTGCACTGGAGATGGCCAGAAAGCTCAATGAAGAATATCAAAAGAGCATAAAAACTGCAGCTGAGGCCAAGAAAATACAAGTCAAAAGAATGCCAGTCAAAAAGCAGAAAAGACAACCTTCCAAGACCTTTTTGGCCAATCAGGAAAGGAGAAAAATGATAAATTTCCTGAAAGGTTCAATTGGTGTCAAAGGAGAAATGTTCACTAATATGGCATACAACCAAGTTGAGGAGCTCTATAAGAAGGAAATGGCAAAGCTCCAAAGGGATTCCTCTCAAAGGGAAGAAGCAGAAAGAAGGATGAAAGAGAGACATGATCTCAACATCCAACAACCATTCCCTTAGGAATCCACACCTTCAAAGGATCAAGCTGAAGAAAAGAAGGAAGAACAAGAGAATGTTACTATGGAAGTAAAATCTGCAAAAAGAGTGAAGACCATAGCTTCCAAGAAACAGTCCAAGAAGCCAAGGGTTGAAGAAGCTGAAAAAGAGGCAGAACCTTCAGTTACATCTTCAGCAGAATATGTGCAGAACCCAGAGCAGTCCAATAAGCAATCTGATGAGCAAGTGGGTCTTTATCTGACTGTAATAGAACCAGTTCAGGCTGTTCCCATTTCTGTGAAAGCACCAGAAGTCATCTTTTGGGACATTCTGAGAGACAACAGAAAGGATTACTTCAGGCTTAAAAGAGTTGGTGATGTATTTGAAGTATATTCAACTTGGGGGAAAGTAATCAGAAGTTGCTCCAGAGCTGATCTTGAAGAGATGCATAAGGTGGGAATAAAGCTTTATGAACATGTTTTGAAAGGAACTGAAGAAAGCCTACTCAAGATTGCAATGGAATATCTTTGTATGATGTTTGAACCAAAAAAGGTGGTTTATAGGATCAAGGATCTACATCATGAGTATGGGTTTAAGAAGATTGATAAATGGATACTCTTTGAAAAATGTGGTGTATACATGATCACAATTGATAACTGTTATCATGAATACTACCTAGTGGACAAAGTGTATGATCATAGCAAGGAGAAGCTGAATGGGATGCTGAAAGCTAAGCTAGTATGTGCAAAGGAATCAGAAATGGCCAGAATTGTGGTAAGAAGAACAATTAATCAAAGTCTGGGTCTGGATCCGAATTTGGGCAACTAAGTTGTAGTGTTGAAAGCATCTTGAAGACCATAAATGAAGAACTTGACTTCACTTTATAAAAGTCAAGTTAGGGGGAGATTGTTGGGAATTCAGAATTTGCACAAGTATGGTTAATGCTGCTAGCACAACATGGTTAGTACTTCTGAGACAGATTAATACTGCTTGATGAAGTTACTACTGCTGAGCATAGTTAGTACTGCTAAGGGATTACTACTGCCAACTTCATTAATACTACTGAACATGGTTAATGCTTCTGAACATGGTTAGCACTGCTTATGAGATGAAGACTTCGTATGGCAATGAAGACAGCTGTATTGATTGAAGATATTCATGGAAAGCTTGGAGATAAATATGGAAGATTATTCTGAAGATCTTTTATATTTTGTAATTATCTTTTTATCTTTAGTATATATATAGACTTATTGAAAATAGTTTAGAAGATCAAGTTAGACAATATTCTGAGTTTTTGTTTTCATAGAGAGAATCAACCTCAAGGTTTATAATCCTAATTCTAGAGAAGTAGAATTCGTATTGGTGAGCCTGTTCATCAATATTGAGGTTGTGTGTGAAATCTTGTAGCTTTAAATCTTTCAATAAAGTTTACAAGTTGTGATTCATATTTACTGTTTTCATTGATATTCTGAATATTAAAGTGTTATTCCGCAAACTCCTTTAATATTGTTTCTGAGTTCATTATTCTTGTTAAGAATCAGATCCTGTCAGCAGAAAAGAAGCAAGCAGCAGAAACAGTAAATGAAGCAGTAACTGAACAAGCAGTAGAAACTGAGAAAGAAGTAGAAACTACAGCAGCAGCGGAAACTGAAATGTCAATGGAAGAGATAGAAATTGCTAAAACTCTGGTTAAGGCAAAACATGACACTCCTAAAGCCACTCAAAAGGCTATGGGAGTGGTGATCAAAGAAGGAACAAAGAAGACAAAGAAAGAGATAAGCATGTCAGATGCAAAGAAGAAAGGAAAAGAGAAGGTGGTTGAATCTGAGAAACCAGGGAAAAAGCAAAAGCAAATAGATATGGATGCAGAGTTGGCAAAGAAGTTGCAAGAAGAGCTGGAAAAGGAGGAAGAGACCCAAACTGCCAAAGATAGAAAAATTGCATTAGATTTGTCTACAAAGCTAAATGAAGAATATCAGAAGAGTTTAAAGCTTGTTGCCAAGAAAGTTACCATGAAAGCATCTAGACAAAGGCAGCCATCAAAGACAAGATAAAGACAGCCTTCTAAGGCCTTTCTGGCTGCACAGGAAAGGAGAAAGATGGTAAACTTCCTGAAAGGGTCAATTGGAGTCCCTGGAGGAATGTTTACTAACATGTCTTTCAGCAGAATAGAGGAGTTGTATAAGAAGGAGATGGCCAAGCTTCAAGGGGATTTCAGTCAGATGGTTGAGTTTGAAAGTAAAATGAAAGAGAGACATGATTTGAATATTCAACAACCCTTCCCTGACAGTGAAGAAGGCACTCCTACAAAAGAAAGGGCAGAAGTCAAGAAAGAAGAAACACTAGCCCAGAAGATTAGAGTTGTTAAAAGAATGAAGTTTATTGCTTCAAAGAAACAGGCAAAGAGGCCAAGAATTGAAGAAGTTGAGAAGGAGAAAGAAAGTGAAAGAACAGAAGCAGAACCATCAGAACATATTGTTGCACCTTCAGCAGAGCAAGAGCAGAATCAAGAGCCAACAAGTCAACAATAAGAACAGCCAAGACAACCTGAGGAACAGTTTGAGTTGTACATGACAGTAACTGATGAAGATCCTTTGAAAGTTGATCCTATTTCTATGGAAGCTCCAGAGATTATCCATTGGGATACTCTAGTGGATAAAAGAACAGAGTATTTCAGAATAAAGAGAATGGGTGATCATTATGAAGTGTATGCTACATGGGGTAAAATAATCAGAAGCTGTAACAGGGTGGATTTGGAAGAAATGTACAAGGTTGGTTTGAACTTGTATGGGGATTTACTAAAAGGAGCAAGGATGAGCATTAAAAGGATGGCCATGGAGTACTTGTGCATGATGTTTGATCCTGAAAGAGTACAGTATGTTATCAAAGACTTGCATCTTGAGAATGGATTTAAAAGAATAGATAATTGGATGTTATTTGAAAGATGTGGAGTCTATGCCATTACAATTGACAAAAGTTGTCATGAGTATTACCTGGTTGACAAGATGTATGACCATAGCAAGGCAAAGCTGCAAGGGATGTTGAGAGCAAAGCTGGTTTGTCCCAAAGATTCAGAAATGGCCAGAATAGTGATCAGAAGAACTATCAATCAAAGTCTAGGTCTGGATCCTAATTTGGGAAATTAAGCTGGAGTTTTGGAATCATCATGAAGATTCTAATATGAAGAACTTAACTTCTCAATTTGAAAAGTTAAGTTAGGGGGAGATTGTTGGGACTAAAAATGTGTCAAGTATGGATAATGTTGCTAGGCATAAAGATTAATGTTGCTGAAGACTTTAATACTGCTATTTGAAGATTACTACTGCTAGTAGTATTACTACTGCTGGAAAAGTTAGTACTGCTAGGATAATAGTTAGTACTACTAGTAGTTATTACTGCTTGATGAATTACTACTGCTAAGGAAGTTAATACTGCTGAGGATGAAGATTAATGCTGCTCATGAAGATAAAGATGGATTGATGTGAAAGACTAGGAGCTGGAGATAATGTTGAAGATAATTATGGACTGGATGTTGAAGATCAATATTTCTTTTGCAATTATCTTGTTATCAGTTCTGAATATATAGTCAAGTAGTTTTTGGTAGAAAAACAAGTTTTGCATATACGTTTAGAGAGAATTAACCTCAAGATTATTTTTAATCCTTTCTTTAGAGAAGTATAGAACGTCTGTTGAGTTTGTTCAACAGATTGAGGTTTTGTTTGTAATCATTAAGTTAATTCAATATAACTTGTGATTTGAGTTCATACATTGTTTGATTTATTTATTGTTAAAGTGTTATTCCGCGACTTCTTTAACATAGTTTCTGAGTGTTTAGTTTAAGTTCTTGTTTAGAATTTCGATCCTAACATATCCCGCTAATCCCAAAAAGCTTTGGATATCGGACGGACTCTTAGGAGGCTTCCAATTCATCATGGCTTCAATTTTGGAGGGGTCACTTTCACTCCGTCTCGAGTGACAACGTGACCCAATAATTGCACCTCTTCAAGCCAAAAATCGCACTTGGAAAATTTGGCGTACAATCTATCCTTCCTCAATACTTCTAGAACCTCACGAAGATGTTGCTCGTGTTCCAACTCGCCCTTGGAATATACGAGTATGTCATCAATGAATACGATGATCGACTTGTCAAGGAATGGTCAGCACACCCTATTCATCAAATCCATAAACACCGCCGGCGCGTTTGTTAGGCCAAACGGCATTACAAGAAATTCGTAATGGCCGTAACGCGTTCTAAAGGCCGTCTTCGAGACGTCTTCTTCCCTCACCTTCACTTGGTGGTAACCCGAACGCAAGTCGATCTTGGAGAAACACCCCGTTCCTTGAAGTTGATCGAACAAGTCATCTATTCTCGGAAGTGGGTACTTGTTCTTCATCGTTGCCTTATTCAACTTACGGTAATCGATGCACATTCTCATCGTGCCATCTTTCTTCTTGACAGATAAGACCGGAGCTCCCCAAGGCGACGGACTCGGTCTTATGAAACCCTTCTCTAAAAGCTCTTGGAGTTGAGCCATCATATCTTGCATCTCTGATGGCGCCAACCGGTAAGGAGCTCTAGCAATAGAAGTCGCTCCCGGCACGAGATCAATCCGAAACTCCACTTGACGATCGGGTGGTAACCCGGGCAAGTCGTCTGGAAAGACGTCGGGAAACTCCCGCACTATCTTCACATCTTCAAGCTTTAACTTCTCGAACTTGGCGTCGATCACGTAGGCTAGGAAGGACGAGCATCCTTTCATCAAGCACTTGCGCGCCTTTGCCATGGTGATGATTGCCACATCACACTTCCTCTTCTCACCATATATCACAACAACTTCACCGCTAGGATTGGGAAGACAGATCAATTTCTTCGATTCCCTATACATACTTACAGGTTCAGTCGACATCTGAAAATCTGGGATATTCAGGGTCGCACACCAGTAACTAAGTATGTCCCAAGCTTTCCTAGGCTTCCTGGCTATGGACTTCCTATGCATATAAACCGACACAGAAGAAGAACAAGAAATTGTATCTAAAATAGATTTCTAAACCTCGAATTTAGAGTGGAAAGGATTCTGAATGCTCGGAAAGTAAATCTTGCCGGAGATAAACAAGTCTCTAGAAGGGTAAGCGTAAGAAAAAAGGAAAGGATTGAGGACAATCCCTATTTATACTGAAAAAAGGGAAGTGAATCGCCAAAAAATCAAATAGAAATCAAATCGTCAAACGTCAGATAGACACGTGTCACCTGTGTCAGTCGACCTTTCGAATGCATCTAATGAACACATGACACCTGTCCAATATTAGCTGTCTAAACCGACTATCTTGCAGGAAAATGACATCATTATTTAGTTGGAGGCAAACCGATTCAGTTCCATACGAACTACCCGCGTTCTTCTTTGACACGTGTCTTGATTTTAAATTTAAATTTCAAAAAAGTTGTCGCTTGAATTTTAAATTTGGGGGCAAACTGTTTGGGTAAAAATTCCAACGGTCTATAGTCGTACGACCGTCGATAGTCGACGCTCTTCCTTTCGGACGACCTCGACTAGGCAACCCAAAAACCCGCCTGGCAAGTTCTGTCGTACGACCTGATTACAGTTACTAATTTGCAACATACTTTATATTATGTTTAATGCAGGATTTCAAGGACGTTTATGATGAGAGATCATAACGGAAGACGTTACCAATAACAACGGATATAACGGATGCTATCATCAATATCAAACGGTTACTTTATTAAAGATATGCATTCAAGACTTGCTAACGGACAATTGGAGTATAAATATGTAGATTGAACTTCACATTCGGGCATCTGATTCTGAGACCTTACAAGCTCACAAGTTACGCTCTCCAGTTAACTCAGTTTCTCTTGAAATTCATAAAGCCTACTACCGTTTGTCACGCGACGCACGACTAAAGTCTAAGTACACACGACGCACGACCGACTTTACTTTATTGTATTGTTTTACATTACATTTCATTTGTAACACTTGTTAACAAGGACGACGTCCCTGATTGACGTCCATAGTGCACGACGACTCACACTCGTCCGCGGTTTTTACCCATTTTAGGGGTTTTCCGCGTCACCAATTCTCTCGTCTCATTTATTTTAATCTTATTATTGTCATACGATTATCAAAGTTACTAGACGCAGAAACCAGGTATACGTCTATAGAAAAACTTTTACTTTCGCTAGTCATGGCCGCTAAGAAGCTACGACATTATTTTGAGTCATATCCTATAATTGTGGTAACTAATTTTCCATTAAAATCTGTGTTAAGAAAACCTGAATTAACAGGACGACTAGCTAAGTGGAGCATCTACCTTAGCAATTTTGATTTGGATTTCAAGCCCAAGACGGCGATTAAGTCACAGGTCCTGGCAGATTTCGTCTCAGATTTCAGTCCATAAGTGGAAAGCACAATGACGTCCGACCAGTTAATTGTGGCGACTTTGCACGACACCACTTGGACGCTCGACGTTGATGGTTCGTCGAATATACGTGGAACAGGTCTGGGTGTCGTCCTACAGTCCCCACAAGGGGGCAAAATAGTATACTCCATACGATGCGATTTCAAAGCAACAAATAATGAGGCAGAATATGAAGCACTAATTGCAGGAATCAAAATAGCTCACGACTTGGGGGCAACACATTTGCACGTCCGGAGCGAATCGTCCCTAGTTGTTAACCAAGTTAATGGAAAATTTGCGGCAAAAGATTCAAGGATGATTGTTTACTACAAAATAGTAAAAGAAGAAGCGAAGAAGTTTAGTCGCTTTATGATTGAACAGATACCAAGAGATCAGAACATTCAAGCCGATGCACTAGCCAACTTGGGGTCAGCACTTAATCAAACGACATTCGACAATATCCCGGTGGTTCACCTCACAGTACCATCCATCAAAGACGATGATAATATTTTGGTCGCACCGATTGAGGAAGAAAATTCTTGGTCGGACGACATTAAAAATTATCTGGAGAACGATCAATTTCCCGATGACAGAATAGAAGCGAGAAAAGTCAGATTTAAAGCATCAAGGTACGTTATGATCAGAGGACAATTGTATCGAAGATCTTCGACTGGCCTGAATCTACGATGTATCACTAATAAGGCGCAAGTCCAGAAAATTCTACAAGATATGCACGACGGTGAATGTGGAAATCATTCAGGAAGTCGCAATCTAGCTAACCGGATATCACGACAAGGTTACTACTGGCCGACATTAAGGCAAGATGCTATCAGGTATGTACAGTCGTGTGATGCATGTCAAAGACACGCAGGTATGTCTCATAAACCTTCTGAACCTTTGCACTCGACATTAATCCCATGGCCCTTTATGAAATGGGGGATGGATATTGTTGGGAAATTACCACCTGCCCCCGGGCAAAAGGTATTTCTTTTAGTCTTAACGGATTATTTCTCTAAATGGGTCGAAGCAGCGGCTTTCTCCCAGGTCCGGGACAAAGAGGTCGTTTCTTTTATCCAGACTAACATCATTTGTAGGTTTGGAGTTCCATCTGAAATAACGTGCGACAATGGAACACAATTCATCAGTGATCGAGTGAGAAGATTTTGCGAAGAAAGGAACATCAAGTTTGTAACATCAACACCTCGATATTCACAGTCGAATGGTCTAGCCGAGTCGAGTAATAAAACTATCATTAATTCACTCAAGAAATGACTCAAAGCTTCCAAAGGGAAGTGGGTGGAAGAATTGCCTTCCGTTCTATGGGCTAATCGTACGACACCTCGTACGTCCACAGGACAGACTCCCTTTTCCTTAGTCTATGGATGTGAAGTTGTGTTACCTATTGAGGTACGACTACCAACTTCAAGGCATACGTCCATTGAGCATAATTTAGTCGACCTAAGTTATGACCTCGACGCCCTAGAGGAACTCCGAGAAGCTGCTCACATTCGCATGGCGTCGCAAAAACAAACTGTCGAACGACATTTCAACAAAAATGTCCATGTCAAAGTTTTTCAAGAAGGCGACTACGTCCTACGACGAGTGTTTCAAAACACTCAAAAGCCTAATGCAGGTAAACTTTCCACTAAGTGGGAAGGTCCTTATCAAATCTCTAGTGTCACGGGTAAAGGAGCTTATAGAATTCAAACCCTTGATGGTCAAGATATCCCACGAAGCTGGAATGCAGTTCATCTAAAGAGGTATTATTTTTAATTCTGTGAAATTAATTTCTTTGATTATTTTTTAAGAAAATTACTAACTTAAGCATCGGAGGGTCGTTGGTCAAACCAACGACCACCCCACTAATGTTGTTCTTCGCAGGGACGCACGACTTATTTGATCTTAATGGGTTTCAAAGGTTAGAACTTGTTAAAATCTATTTAGAATATAGAACCATTACTATAAATTACCTAAGAATGTTTCAGTTGATTTCTTTTTTGATGGTATGGTTGAATGCTTGATATAATTGCCCATTTATTCGACGTCCGATCAAGTATAAAAACATAATGTAAACATTAGTAGACAAATAGAAATCTTGTTGTTTAAAAAAGAAAGTTACAAGTGTTAAGAGTCGATCACAGACGATTGACCCTTAATGAGAACCCTCGGCGGGCGTAACTTCAGCTACCAAGACGACTTCGTCCTCCTCGTCGTTCGAACGAACGGAAAACGAGCGATCGATGATACTCTTCTCCAAGATCCTTTGAATCTTGTTTAGAGAATCTCTATTTGGCTTCACTTTAGTGAAGTCAATCACTGCCAAACAAAAAGACATCATTAGTATACATTATAAACGCACGACACACGACAAAAACACCCGACAAAATAAGAAAACCTACCCGACTCGTTCCATCCGGATGAAAACCATTGGCTATCCTCATCGTTCAAGGATGCCACCTGGAGGAAAACATAGTGGCGCTTCCAACCACGGTCGTTCACCGCAGTATTATGCACCAGTATGGTATCTCCCTTTGTTCGAGGGAATAAACTATATCTATGATAGTTATCCGCTCGAACGCTATAAGCAGTTAGAAGGTTGTTCAAATTGAACAGAGCCCCCCAGTCGGCCGTAAGACGATCGATCACCTGGACAATCCGCCAGAATTGAGGCATCAACTGTCCAGGCGATAAGTCAAATGCATCTAAAAACTCCCTAACTAAGGGACTAAATGGCCAAGAAAAGCCTATGTTGAAGGGATACTCGTATAAAACGCCATATCCCTTCGGAACTTCATCTAGTCGTAAATCCTCCGGCGTCACTAGATTGACACCCTCTGGTATCCTGGCTAATTTTTTAAGATACTCTAGATTTTCTTCTTCTTTGTAAACTCTAATAGGTTCGCTCGACATATTGAAATCAGGAACACTCACAGTCGCCTTCCAGTAACTAAGACAATCTCAAGCTTTTCTAGGCTTCTTAGCTAAAGATTTCTTATGCATAAATTGATACAAAAGGAAAGAACTAGAAGTCGTACCTTAAATAGTGTTCTAAACCTCGAATCTAGAATGGAAAGGATTCTAGTCGCTCGGAAACTGAATCTCGCCGGAAATATGTATTCTTTGAAAAGGTAAGCATAGAAAAAGGAGAAGATTAAGGGAAATCCTTATTTATACTATAATTTGGAAACTGAATCGCCGAGAAATCAAATCGCCAATCGTCAATTGACACGTGTCACCCGTGTCAGACAAAGCACTCGAGTACGTCCCTCAAGTACGTGACAACTGTCCCTAATTAGCTGTCAAAATGGTTATTTCTGCAGGGGATAACGTCATTATATAGTTGGAAACAAACTTATTTGGTTATATTTAAGTTACCCGCGTTTCTCCTTTCAGCACATGTCATATCTTTAAAAATTTAAATATCAAAAAGTTGCCGCTTGAATTTTAAATTTGGGGGCAAACTGTTTGGGTAAAAAAAGTCCAACAGTCCATGGTCGTGCTACAGACGGTGGATGACGCCCTTCCTTTAGGCGACCTCGACTAAAACGATCAAATATCCATCCGACAAATACCCTCGAACGACCTGATTTCAGTTACTAACTGGCAGCATATGTTATATTATGTTTAAATGCAGAATTCAAAGGCATTCATGACAAGAGATTGTAACGGAAGACATCATCAATAGCAATTAGCGTAACAAACGCTACCATCAATATCAGAAACGGTCATACACATTCAATACTTGGAAAACGGAAAGATGGAGTATAAATATGGAGCTCAAATCTCACATGGGGACATCTGATTCTCAGACCTTACAAGCTCACGAACTACGCTCTCAAACTCGCTCAGTTTCTCTCGAAGTTCATAAGACCCTCTGCTGTTTGACGCACGACCAAAGACTAATTACACACAACGCACGACCAACTTTATTTTATTGTACTATTTTACTTCACATTTCATTTGTAACAATTGTTCTAAAGGACGACGTCCCTGATTGACGTCCATAGTGCACGACGACTCACACTCGTCCGCGGTTTTTACCCATTTTAGGGTCTTCCGCGTCATCAATTCTCTCGTCATATTTTCCTTATTTTTATTATTGTCGTACGATTATTAAAGCTACTTTCTTTGGTTGGATTAAGCTTCACGTTTACCTTAAATTTTCCTTGGGAGATTTTTGGCATAAACAGGCGTCAATACGAGCACGAGCAGCAGTCAGCTCCATGTTCATCTGGGCCACAACATGATATTGAGTTCCTTGGAATGCCATTATCCTGAATAACTGAAAAAAGAGAACACTCGAAGGAAAACGTTAGTACGTCGTAAGATTATCGAAGATTTTCTTTGGATGGGGACCCACGGATGGCGCCAAACTGTTTATACCAAAAATCTCCCAAGGGAAATTTAAGGTAAATGTGGAGCTTAATCCAACCAAAGAAAGTAACTTTGATAATCGTATGACAATAATAAGATTAAAATAAATGAGACGAGAGAATTGGTGACGCGGAAAACCCCTAAAATGGGTAAAAACCGCGGACGAGTGTGAGTCGTCGTGCACTATGGACGTCAATCAGGGACGTCGTCCTTGTTAACAAGTGTTACAAATGAAATGTAATGTAAAACAATACAATAAAGTAAAGCCGGTCGTGCGTCGTGTGACAAACGGTAGTAGGCTTTATGAATTTCAAGAGAAACTGAGTTAACTGGAGAGCGTAACTTGTGAGCTTGTAAGGTCTCAGAATCAGATGCCCGAATGTGAAGTTCAATCTTCATATTTATACTCCAATTGTCCGTTAGCAAGTCTTGAATGCATATCTTTAATAAAGTAACCGTTTGATATTGATGATAGCATCCGTTATATCCGTTGTTATTGGTAACGTCTTCCGTTATGATCTCTCATTATAAACGTCCTTGAAATCCTGCATTAAACATAATATAAAGTATGTTGCAAATTAGTAACTGTAATCAGGTCGTACGACAGAACTTGCCAGACGGGTTTTTGGGTTGCCTAGTCGAGGTCGTCCGAAAGGAAGAGCGTCAACTATCGACGGTCGTACGACTATAGACCGTTGGAATTTTTACCCAAACAATTATGTATCGGGTTACCTTGGTTTGAGTTTTTTTGTGTTTTTTCGGGTTGGGTTGGCCAGGTTGGTCGGAAATCTGAGTACCCCTACAAAAACGTGGAGGCAAACCAAGTATCGTTAAAAAAATACATAAAAATACAAATAAATTTTGATTTAGTTCATTTCTCAATTGATATAACAAAGTTTCATATTTTATATTGATTCTGACGAGTAATATATTGATTTTGTGATGTTTGGCGACGTGGATACCTGTTTATGAAATGTTTACAACAAAATCTATATCTATATCTATACTATATTATAAAGCAGACATAAAAAACTCTTAAAAATAAGTCTTCAAGCTTAATGTACTGCTATTTAATGTTAATTACTAGGAGTGTTCAAAAAAATCGTTGGACCGCTCAAACCGGTCGAACCAAGTCAAACCAGACCGTTTTTGGCGGTTTGAGCGGTCTGGCGGTCCGGTCTGGTCTGGAAAATTGTCAAACCGTGTGGTCCGGTCTGGAGGTTTTTTTGGGCGGTTTGGACAAAACCGACCACCAAATATATAAATATATATTTTTTATTTTTTTTATATATACCTTTATTATAAAGAATAGATTATATAAAACCCAAATGTCCAAGTATATACAAAAAGGCCTAAGATATTTTAACAAATTGAAATCTTTATGGATTGTGAAATACAAAGAACGGAAAAATGAAGAAGTGAAGTCGTGGATTTTATTTGCACTTTGCATATTACTTTTTTTTTTGTGTTTTATCTTGGGATATTTTGTTAACTTTTGTGGACTTTGTTATTTTGTTGTGAACTTTGTTCTTTATTTCAAGTGGACTCAAGCCAATTAGCCTTTAAGATTCAAAGTTTTATATGTTTTTATGTTTAAACTTTAAAGCCCACTAAAAGGCCCAAACCGCCTAAACCGGTAGACCAAACCGCTTAAACCGCGGTCCGACTTGACCGGTCCGGGCACTTGATGTCAAACCGCTCGGTTTGAAAAATCAATAAACCGCCACTTTCGGTTTGGTTTGTGGTCTGAGGGGTTAAACCGCCCAAACCGGACCGCGAACACCCCTATTAATTACTTAAAATCTCTTAAAAAAACAACCATTAAAACTGTATGTACTACATTTAATACTATTTATTAACTTTCAATCATTATCTCTAACCATTTTAACTTCCCTAAAATCATTTCCCATTTTAACTCCCCTAAAATCACTCTCAGCATAATTAAATATAGAATAAAAATCAAGTTTTAAATATAAAAAATCTAAAATATAGTTAAAAAAAATTTAACAGAGTATTTTATAAAAAAACATTATATTATTAAACCAAAATAAATTACATTATATTTTGTAGCTAAGTTTGTAATTGAGTTCAATTATTATGTTTTAATTTTTTATATATCCCTATTCGATTATTATTGATGTATTTTTAAATTTATAATTTATTGTAATAAGTTATGGTTGTATATTTTTAGAACCAATTTGATTTTTTGGTCGTCGTTTCTGTACTTTTATGCATTGAGTACTGTTTATTGATACACATTACTTAAAATTCAATAATACAAGTCATGATGCATGAGTACAAATTTCTAAAGATATATGTTTGAATTAATAACTAACTCATAATAATTGAATTCTAACAAAATACTTATTTTTTTATAAAAAAACATTATATTATTAAGTCTAAATTAAACACATTTATATAAAAAAAATCATTATCACTCTCTCACAACCATCCAAAATCGTAATGTAAATCGAAAAAAAAAACAGAAAATAAAATGAAATATTAAAATCGTGATGTATCTAGTTGCATTGTGCGAGTACGCTTCTAGTAGACAATAAATTTGATGCCGATGTCATCAAATGTTACAGAATTAGCAAGTAATCGGTCAAATGAGTAAAAGAAATACGAAATTTGAAACTTTGTCATGCTAATTAAGTAAAAAAATTATTTGTTACACTAAATAAAAATGAGTAAGAGTTTTTTTTTTTTTTGAACGGGAGTAAGAGCTTATTGTATTGCGTCCAAGTACAAAGTATAGTATTCATTAGTGATTAAAAAAAACTTGGTTAACAACGATCTTTAACAAACCCAATTCAAACCGACGGGTTAATCCCCAAATTACTAGTGAAATTACGTTTGTTTAGTTCAGACATTGAAATGAAATTAAAAAATGATAGTTGATGAAAATGAGACTAAACTCGTTATATTATATATTTAATCTCATTAATGACTACTTAATAGTACCTATAACAAAGCCCATAATTTACAAAATCTTGTGATCAAATATTCAATCATACATGAAACCTTTTTTATTTTCTATTTTAAATATTATTATGGGCCATAACTTGTTTGGAAGCCCATGCAAATTTTCCATACTAATGAGTTGTCTTATGGGCCTATAATGAGATCCACTTGGTAGTTCATGGGTAAAATGGTATTTTTACTTACCTTCATATTCCTAATTCCCTATGCCACATGATTATTTGATCTATCCACAAAAGGAACACACAATCATTGACAAAACCAAAAAAGAAATGTACAATTCTCACATATAACAAAATCCTACCACAAAATCACAAACCATTTGGGTTGAGAAAACATTGTCAAAATCTTTCTGGTCATGAAGGTTCACTTGCGATAACTATAGGCTATTTGTAGTTGTCTAAGAGAATAGTCAGTGTATGTAAGCGGGCCCAAAAGTTACTTTAAAAATATCGAAACACGTCAGAAGAATGTTAATTCTTGTTCTACTATAACTAGGGGTGTTCATCGATTGACATCCAATGGATGTGAGGGGAACCAAACCGATCCAATCATCCATTGGATGTTGGATTTTTTCCAATCCAATTGATGATTGGATCAGTTCGGTTTCATCCATTGGATGTTCTTATTGGATATCCATTGGATCAGATTGGATATTCATTGGATCGGATTGGATCCACCCGACATCCAGTGGATGATCAAATCGGATCCATCCAACATGTTAATTTAATGCAATGTTCTAATTAATTACTTTTAGTTTGTGTTAAAACCAACATAAGTGAGACTAAAAATTCAAAAACCAACACAAAACAAATTTAGATTTAAGCAAATTGCAAAAAAAAAAAAAATTGGATGAAAGTTGGATGGAAAACTGGATGGTAATCGGATGGGTAATTGGATGTTGGTCGGTTCGATTCGGTCGGTTTTGGTCAGTTCTGGACTGCCATCCAAGAACCGACCGATCCAAATTTGATGTTGAGATTTTCAATCCGGTCCGATCCAATTACAATTGGATATCCAATTATGGTCGGTCGGTTCTAATTGAATCGGTCGATTCCTATTGGATCGGTTGAATTTTTGCACACCCCTAATTATAACCTCACCTACATCCTTTTTACAAGTTAAGTCCAATCGAACCATGATCAATTATACTTCTAGCACAACTTTTGATGGAGCTTCTTTTTATCATGGTTATATGTATGGTGTCAACTAGGCAGTTATCAGATAATGAAGAGTTAAAGTTGATGGACAACGAAACGATAAAATGAAAAAAAGTTCTTTCTATTTCTAAAATCCAAAAGAATGAAGATTTAAAGTTAAGTAACGGCTAATGCAATTATTTGGATAACAAATAATTTATAAAGATAATTAGTGCTGTGATAAAACACAATCCCTTAATTAGAATTACACAAATCATGGCTTTTATGTAGAAGAATCCGTAAATAATGTTGTGCAATGTCTGGTCACTTGTCAAAAATATGTTAATAGACACAAAAGATGAACACAATGAAAATAATCTTAAAATTTCGTAATAGGGTATTTACAAGTGGTGGGTTTTTATTTAGTTTTTTGTTGTTTTAGTTGGTGTTCACATTATGTTCATAAGTTATAACATATCTCGTTGATTTAAAGTGTGTTTACAATATGTTCACAAATTATAACAATTTTCTAAAAGAATATTCACAATATGATTACTTTGTATGCACATTTAATTATATGTGTGTGAGTGTGTCTGTGTGTGTTTATGTCATGGATAGAGGAAAAAGAAAAGAGGAGAGAGAAAGGGAGTTTTTTAAATTAACTTATATTTATTTTCAACTAATTTTTTGGTTTAAATTAAATCTTATGAATTAGTTTTAAAAAAATGTTCATAAATATATATATATATATATATATATATATATACACTAGAAATGTACCCTCGTAATGCAACGGATTTTTAGAATCTAGAACTCGAACCCTCGATCATTATTCATACTTTTTGTTAGTATTTTTTTATTTTATTTTACGATTTTGAAAAAACTAGATTTAAAACAAAAATATATTTTAGTTTAGTTTAATTATGTTTTTTTATAAAAAAAAATTGTTACGGGTCAAAAAATGTTTAGTTTAAATGATAACTATATTTAAGGTATTTTATATTTAAAATTAAAAAGATAACATACTTCAATAAAAAATAAAAATAAGGTGTTTTATCTCAAATTTTCTTATATTTATCGGTTAGTTATATCAATAGTTAAAATTTTTAGTTATTTTAGAAAATAAAAATAAGTGTTTATCTGCAGTTAGTTATACGAATTCAAACATTGAGCTTTTATAAGATGTACTTATGTTTAATCAATTTGTACTTTTAGATTTTAAGTAATATGCATTAATAAGTGGTAACTAATGCATAAAAATTAGGTTTTAAGAGTTTAGCTTAAATGCTTTATAATATAGTATAGATATATTAGTTAAAATTCAAAATTACAAGTTAATGAAACATAATTATAACTTATTAAAGTCTCATGTTTTTATTTGTATAACTAACTACAAATAAACATATTAAATACTGGATAAACACTATGAGATAAACTACATGTTTTATTTTTTTTAAATATATTTATTAGATCAATGCATGTTTTTATAATATAATATAGATATATTAGTTATGAGATTATAACTAATATAGATATAGATATATTAAGAGCAAATCATAAAATTGATAATAGTAATATTGATCAAATCGTCCAATAAATATAAAAAATAAATATTGATAATAGTAGATGATATTGATCAAATCGTCCATTAAATATAAAAAAAAATAATTATATTAATAAATGAGTATCCATTCCACAAATAAATGATGATGTGAGATATTGTGCTTGGATAAGTTGTACCAATGTATTATGAAATTGTAAATTAAGTAATTGACTTTAATTTGTTGTATTTTGTGCTTAAAATGTTGTAATTAAGAGTTTTTTATGTCTCTTTTATAATAGAGTATAGATATAAGGTTGGGTTCTGGTGATAAATTGAGTTACCATGAGAAGCGTGAGAAATGATTATCAACCGTTTGATACACATTGGGATGAGATGCACCGAGATAAAATGTATCGGATCAATTCTCTTATGAAGTGAGATTCATGGATGGGTTTGAAATTCTAAGTGATCAAAAGCTCAGATTCACTTATCACGTAATCACGTTAACTCAACTTCTCACATGAACCTTTACCCCTCTCTCTCTATATATATATAATATATATATATATATATAGGGGAGCGATCAATTGGAAACCAGTATTACATTGGAAACTTTGGAAACCGAAATCAACCAATCAGTGAATTTTTTTTTATTTTTTTTTAATTGAAAAGGTTATTTTTGTCTTTTACATTATTTCATAATATATATGGTAACTGTTATTATTATTATATTTATAATTATTTAATTTTAATTTAGCTTATATATGGTAATAATGATCATTGATTAATTTAAAAATGAGATATTTAATTTAGGTAAATTATTTAATTTTAATTTAGCTTATATATGGTAATAATGAAAGAATAATGCTAATACGATCAACCTGATGAATCTATTTTCATTATGAAACAATAATGCTAACACGATGAACCTGATAATCTATTTTCATATACGGATATGCAACTGAACATGTAATGAAACAAAAATGGGAAGTTAACAAAAATGACACACATTCATCATGTTTCATTATGAAACAATAATGCTAACACTATTTTCATTATGAAACTGATGAATCTATTTTCATTATGAAACAATAATGATAACACGATGAACCTGATGAAATCTGTAATCCAATGAAATCTGTAATCCACAAATTCATTCTATTTCATCACAATATTAGATTGTGTGGGAAATTTTATAATAAAATGAAATTAAAAAAAATATTTTCTTACATTTTAAAAGAAAAATAATTTTTTTGATGAAAAGACAAATGTTCCTCGTTTTCATAGTAAAAAAAATAACAAAATTTAGATTGCGTGAGAAATTTTATTTTGGTTTCAAGTAATCTAAATAAAATAAACCTTTCTTGCCATATTTGAGACACAAAATCAAAAGACATATTTACCATTTTCATCTATTATTTTTATTTATTATTAATAAATTAATTAATTTACTACCATATATAATTCAAATGAATCTTAACAATTGATTATAAAGATCAATGACTGAAATTTGGTTTCCAAAGTTTCCAATGAAACTTGTTTTCCAATTGATACCACCCCTATATATATATATATAGTGTTTGGTTCATTTGAGAAATGGTAAATATATGAGAAATAGAGAAGTAATCCTAGCCATTCATATGGTCAAGATCGGATTTGACTAGCCAAATATTGCGGTTTTGACCGGTCAAAAGTTGCGGCTTTGACTGGTCAAAAGTTGCGGCTATCCCAAAAATAGAAGGACAATTTCGTAAATTTTACAAAACACACGGGCTGTGTTCATATATGAACATGTATAATTCACATATGAACTATATGTTCACAGGCCCGTTCCTGACATTCTGTAGACCCTGGGCGACATGTGAGAGTGGGCCCTCGATAAGTACGATAAAAATTTTAATATGTTGTTTTTATCATTAGATTAACAACGAATTTAGAAAATACTAATATTTCATATAAAACCGTTTTTCAAGTATTCCTATACGTAATAAAAAATTATTTCTAGATTAATATTATTTATCATATCATTTTTACATAGCACTGTAAATTTGTTCTACCATCGAACACATCATATGATATACCTTTAATTAATATATAGATTGGCATCATTTTGGGTCACGGTTTTGACTATTCAGAGTTACACTTTATGTTACTCAATGTAAATCAGTTAGTTTTCCATGTCACCTCAAATTAATGTTTTCATCACCCGTTAAAATTTAATTTAGGGTTAAATTAAAACTTTTTATTAACCATCAATCTTATAATCTAAAGTCCATGTTGGTAATAGTTTGAAATCATATTATTGTTTTAGAGATATGAGTCAATATTGTATGAAAAACAAGAGTAGTTTTGAAATCTTAAATATAGATATAAGTTGGATCGTCTCATTTTGTTGGTAAAAAAACTTCAAAATGTATAAGTTTTCTTAGTTAATAACAATAAATCTACTATATTCTGATACAAAAATAGAACTCATGCAGATGCAAGGGCGGATGTAGCATGTAAAAGGTGGGGGGATGAGCCCCCATTAAAAAAAGATTTTTACCTAGGTTAAAAATCATTTTTTTTAACTTCCTATCATAGTTCCTCCCAGTAATTTTTCGTCTGTGCTCCCATCAACAAAAAATTCTCTTGAAATCAACCGAAAAAGTCTCTCGAAATCAACCAAAAAACTTTAAAAAAATCACTCGAAATCGTGGAATTATGCTAAAGACATATCAAACGATTTTACGAGCCTTTAATCTACCTTAAAGGTGCCCCCACTAGGTAAACATCGTGGATCTACCACTGTACTGATGGAATAATCAAAAGAGTTAGTAAAAGATGAATGATGGAAAATATATCAAGGTTTGTTAGACAAAGTAGTCTTATATTAATACTGAATAAAAAAACTTAGAAAAACAATAAGCAAATAGGCAATATTATAAAATGAACGATCAATGAACTTTTTACATATTTTATTCTCCAATTTAATTAATAAATATATGTTTGGACCCTTAATATAATGTTAAATTCTTTTTGGTGACCTATTAGATACTTAAAAAAATTGTGTCTCTTTGATTTAATAATTTTTTAACTACTATATAAACTATATAGTATATACAAAAAACTTTGGGTCCCTATTTCTTGTGGGCCTTGGGCGTGCGTCCGACGCGCCCTCCCCCAGGCACAACCCTGTATGTTCATATATGAACCAGTGCAATTCACAACTGAACTCTCTTAACTGATTCATATATGAACCTTTGTGATTCATATATGAATCAGTTGAACTAACTAACAGATTCATATATGAATCTGTATGAATCACAAAGATTCATATATGAATCTTTGTGATTCATACAGATTCATATATGAACTTATCACGTGTATTTTACGAAATTACCCATCTACCTTCTATAGACCACACAAGGAATTATCCGGTGCTTCGCGGTCAAAGCCGCAAATGTTGACCAGATGAATGGCTAAGATTGCTTCTCTATTTCTCATATATTTACCATTTCTCAAATGAACCTCTCCCTATATATATATATATAATATCAGATAAATTAGTTGTTAGATATGGAAAGAAAAACATATACCAATTCCTTAATTTTATTCTTTTCCTACCTTCCTCTTTGCTTCCAACACCATTCCATCCTTGGATTCCTATTCCATACTTGTAATGTTGGAATTGGACATATCTTCCTTTCCCTTTGCTTATCTAACATTGAAAGCAATATATATGAACACAATTCCATTGGAACATGATTCTCTTCAATCACAAAATGCCATTGGTACCATGTGATGAAATCCACCCATACAAAATTCCAATTAATTTACATTCATAATTTTTTTCTAAACAATAAACAAAAAAAAAATCTCATCACAAGAGCATATGCTCTTTATTTATATCATATTATAAGAGCAACTAGGCCACATGAAATTAGACCATTTTCCAATGTATAATAAAAAATAAAACTTATATAAATATAATATAATATAATATAAAGTATGAAATGAGAAATAAAAATATATAAAAACCCCATGTCCAATTTGTTTTATATATTGTTGAAAAATGGAACATGTTTGATCTGATTCATATTATTTGTAACGTATTTCTCATAATGTTTATTTTAATACCTTAAATGTGATATTATAGATATATTTAAATCAAAATAAATTATATATTATGATTAAGTCTTGGAGAAAAAGAGAAGGGAATTGAAAAAGCAATTGAAACCCACTTCCAAAGCTAAGCAAAAGGAGTGTTGACACATTCATTTCCCCATTACCTTTGCCTTTCAATTATTGCCATCTATCTATCCAATCATAACCACACCCACAAAAGAATTCAACCAACATTTTGTTTTTTTTTGGTATAAAAACAATTAAATATAAAACAATATAAATCGTACGTACCACACAAGTCACGGTATCAATTAGAGGGGGACGTTGACAAACTAAACGTCAAATAAATGATACATAAACTGTTTCAGCCAATATTTGGTGTGCCTTGAATTTGCCATGTGAATCGTGTTCATGTACGAATGCAGTGTTGAGCAATACGCCTTGGAATCACATATGAATATACAAAATTTAGTATTATCATTTAGTTGAAACGATAATATGATTCATGTATATTAATGACTCATAAAATATATCATGGACATCTATTTGGCTTTGATTACCAAATTTTATTCTCAACGCAAAGTTTTAGATGTATGTTTGTCTTTAATAACATACGGTTTGTGAAAATGTGCTAATTATTAAGCATTCCATTAGCTACATGATAAAAGATCCAAATCAACATCAGAAATTTTGTTGCATATTCAATTGTCGAAACAAAATTAATGAAACCAAAAGACATGAAACTTTATTTATTTGTCTTTAATCACCTAACTTTTATTCTTCATCAATATGTTTTACATATTTTTTGTATTATCGCATATAGAGATATATAACGACTGATCATTAGTCCTGGTCCTAGAACTGCCAGTCCAAGAATTCAAAATCAAAAATCGGTCCTTAACAGATCCTGATAGTTCTTGATGTATAATTGTCTTTAATTACGTATGTTGCCATAAATGATTTCGTACACCATCTTAATTGTTTTAGCATTTCTAGAAAACAATAAATTGTCCTAAACTACTGCATATAATAGTTTAATGTCTACTCCTATTTTGGCCAGTTTTTGAACCCTTTATGCGTCTCCGGTCCGGTAGATAAAATCTTCTAACTTTATACAAATGCAATAATTGTTCCATAATCCATATCCCACTTATGTGGGGTAATTGTTCTTCCTACCTAAACATTCATTTCAGTTGTAACAATTTAACGATCATTTTCTCATTAATCCGAACTTCATGTTAGACATGTGATATATCTAAATGAAACTTCACATAGCACTGCACAAACCCACAACACATTTCCCCAATCTGTGTGAATTAGTATTTGTTTTTGGGTATGAAAACAGCCATTAAACCTATCTATCTTTATATCTCTCCCAACCCAAAACAAGGTTAGGGTGATTGGAAAAAGTCATGACGATTAAAGTTTTCATATTGGTTAGTGTTCATATTCAATCTATCATCGAAGATGTCTTTATTTTTTAACCAATTCTTTGGGTTTCCTAATGCAACGATGATGGTGGGATATTTTTCAGTCAATCCAACCTTCGTTTTCAACCATCACTTTCAAATTAGTGGCTTAGAGAATGTATTGGTCGTTTTCAACTTTTTCAATTGATGGATCCAAGAACAAGATTCTTCGTCGACATAGATGTTGTGGTGGCAACAAAATGGGGTCTTTGTCGACGTAGATGTTGTGGTGACAACAAAATGGGGTCGTTGTCTTGCCTGCGTTCATTCAAATATCTTTTGTTTAGCTTACAAAAGGTCATCGTTTCAGTTTTGATCATTTCGTCGGTCGCACTCTCTACTTCTTATATAATCTTTTAATATCAAATTAAGAATAAATTCTAAATTACAACATAGTAAAAAGTCAAATATTTTTCATAATTTTATACATAAGAGCCTGTTTGTTAACAACTTAACGAGACTCACAACTTATTCGACCAACTATACATGACTGTTTAGTGAAAGGGAAAAGTCCAAAAAAATCCAATGGACTTTAGTGTTTGGAGTGATTAAGTTATTGGACAATTTTTTGGAACAAATAAGTCCTTAGACATTTCAAAACACACTAAATAAATCCTTGAACTTTTCGAAACCTGTTAAATACATCTTTATTACTTAAAAATGTAACTTGCAACCTACATAACAAATAAAACTACAAACTATAAAAAAATAAAAAAATGTCACCTACTTTATTCCCCTACAGATTAAAACAATTGAAAAATTAACTAAAATAGTCAATCTCATCAACCAAATTCATTTTTTAAGCACTTTTCAAAATTTCTTTTTTAAAGTAGTCTAAGTTTACGCAAAAAAATTCTTTTGCCTTAATAATTGTTTTTGGCAAAAAAAAAAAGGAAAAAAATTAGAAGACATCTTTATAATTTATCATTTAATTAACTTTATATCTTCTGTTTTTTTAATTTGAGTTAACGCTTTGTTATATTAACCACACATAAACGTATATTAACTAAAATACATCAAAAAGAATATGTTTTTTTTCTTCAAATTACACCATTATAATTGTCTCGTCAATACGTTTAAAATGAACCTAATATTGAATTTTTTGAATTTAATCTCATGTTATTAAATATCATAAATACGTACAAATTATATTTAATATTTACACTTTCTATCCTTTTAAAGTTATTTATTTAATAATATAAGATTAATCTGTAACTATAAGTATTAAAAATAATTCGTACGTATTTATTATATTGAATAATATAAGATTAAATTCAAAAACAATATTGAGTTTATTTTGAACATATTGACCAAACGACTATAATAGTGTAATTTGTAAAAGAAGAAACTAATTTTTTTGATATATTTTAGTTAACTAGAATCGTATTCGCGCAATGCAGCGAAATACATCACGATTTTAATGTTTTCTTTTATTTTTTTGTTTTTTTATCGATTTATGGTTTTGAAGTGGAGAGTGGTTTTAGCCTTTTAGGGGAGTTAAAGTGGTTAGAGATAATGATTTAAAGTTAATAAATAACATTAAATGTAGTACATAAAACTTTAATAGTTGTTTTTAAGACATATTTTAAGTAATTAGCATTAAAAATCGGTACATTAAGCTTTACAATTGTTTTTAAGAGTTTTTTATAAATGCTTTTATAATACTAGAAGCGTACTCGCGCAATACAGCGAGATACATCACGATTTTAATATTTATTTTTATTTTTTGTTTTTTATTGATTTACAGTACGATTTTGGATGGTTTTTATTGAGTGATAGTGCTTTTTTTATATATAAATTTGTTTAATTTAGGCTTAACAATATAATGTTTTTTATATAAAAAAAAATTAAGTAGTTTGTTAAAATTCATTAATTATCTTATATATTTAAAAAATTTTATATTTAAATTGAGATGTTTATCCTGTTTTGATTATGTTTATCAGAAATCAAATTTCATAATTTTAAGATTTGGGTATTAGAGATAAAGATTTTGGGGGATAAGGATGAAATTTATTAATTAGGGTTAAAAGCATTTAAAAGTAGTATATATTGCTTCATTAATTGTTTTTTAAGAGATTTTAAGTAGATTAGCATTAAATAATATTACATAATGCTTAATACATCACGATTTTAATGTTTATTTTTATTTTTTGTTTTTTATTGATTTACAATACGATTTTGGATGATTTTTATTGAGTGATAATGATTTTTATATATAAACTTGTTTAATTTAGGCTTAACAATATAATGTTTTTTATATAAAAAAATTAAATAGTTTGTTAAAATTCATTAATTATCTTATATATTTTAAATTTTTTATATTTAAATTGAGATATTTATCCTGTTTTGATTATGTTTATCAGAATTCAAATTTCATAGTTTTACGGTTTGGGGATTAGAGATAAGGATTTTGGGGGATAAGGATGAAATATATTAATTAGGGTTAAAAACTTTACAGGTAGTACATTAGGCTTTAATAGTTATTTTTAAGAGATTTTAAGTAGATAACTTTAAATGATAGTACATACTACATAAAGCTTAGTGAGTTGTAATTAAGAGTTTTTTATACCATCTTTATAATATAGTGTAGATATACGATTATGTGTGTTAATATAATAAATATATAAAATGAAAAAGTAATGAATATAAAATAAATTAAATAACTAATTATAACTTTATAAGGATGCAAAGTGTGATTTTTTTTCTAAAACTATAAGCTAAAAATGAATCTTTATACATAAAATTTTCAATGTACGAATGTTTTTTTATTTTATTTTTTTGGAAAAAAACCTTACGTAGAAAAAACATTATGCACAAACTTTAACTATTTTAGAAAAAAAAAACTTTGAAAAGTGGTTAAAAAATGAACTTGGTTGATGAGATTGACTTATTTCAGTTAATTTTCTCATTTTTAGTTTGTAGGTGACATTTTTTTTAATTTATAGTTTTACCTACTATGTAGATTGGAAGTTACATTTTTTAAGTAATAAGGATATATTCAACAGGTTATCCAAAGTCCAATGATTTATTTAACAGGTTTTGAAATGTCTAATGATTTATTTGTTCGAAAAAATTGTCCAAAAACTTAATCACTCCAAACCCTAAAGTCCGTTGGTTTTTTTGAACTTTTCCCTTAGTGAAATGATATAAAATGTGGTTTATTCAGTAAACTTCTAGGGGGAGCTTTATGAAAGCAAAAAGCCAAGTTTTTTTTGTCAAACATGTCCCTCCCAATTAAAAAAACACGACCCTTCATGAGAAAATCCTTCCAAGCAAAAACTCTCTTAATCTACAGAGACAAATTAATCCATATAGTCATCTTTATTCATAGACGACAACCAAACAACTCATAAGTTTAAAAAAATATAAGATCATACTATATTCATCACAAAATAAATGTCCACAATAAAAAAGATATACAATTTTAAAAATATAAAATTATTACATTTTTTTTATTAATTACATTAAAATTTAACCTAAAAAAAAATATTGAATTATTCCATCTTATAATTAACACAAAAATGAAAAACTAGTCATCTACTTATTAAGAATGAACAATTATTTAGAACAATTTAAAACAAAATTTAATATTATTAAATATTTTTAAACATGTTTATTTGGAAAAAAAGTATTTTATAATTTAATATTCTGTTCAAATATTTTTATAAAAGGTAAAGTGCTAAAAGAATTAACTAAATATTACCCAAAATGAATCAAATCCCATTAACCAATGAGAAAAACTAAAAACAAAACCAATTTCTATATATTTCCCCTATCAAAACCTCTAAATCTCTTCTAAAACCAAACCAAAATTCCCCAAAAAAAATGATATTCTTTTTTTCTTTTCTTTTCCAATCAAATCAAATAATTCGAATATCCAAGAAAATTACTACCAATCGAAAAATCCAACGGCTGAGATTGCTCACGATGACGATCATAATCATGGCCCACATTCACCTTATACAAATCGTACGGCTTCCACAAATGATCCAACGGACACGGTCTCTTCTCATCATACCTCACCCACGGTTTCCCTTTTCCACTCCAATGCAACAAACTAACCGGACCCGAATGAAGTGACCGGCAGCTGCCCTTCACATTATCCCCACCAAGCCCATGTTGGTTCCACCTGTGGTCAATCGGTTCAATGTTACCGGCAAACACCAGTAAAAACGGCGGCAACGAACCCAGTTCATAAATCCTTTTTTTCCGTTGTAATTCCATCCAGTTTTCGATTTTCCGGCGAAAGTTTCCGACCCGCCATTTTCGGATATCCATCACCATCACACCGGTGTTGAAATAACACGGTTTTTTCGACCCGAATACCCGGGACATAACCGGGTCGGACCAGAAGTTGTCGGTGAAGTAGTTTGTGAAGTTTGCGTGACAATATTCCGGAGCTCCGATGACCCGGTTGTTTTTTAGGGTTATATTCCATAGCTTATGAATATCGTCGACCAAAACGACGTCGGTGTCGAGGTAAATGACCCGGTTTACATTCGGGTCAAGTATATCGCCTAAATAGTTTCGGGCGTAATTCAACGGGTTTTCGAGTGCTAATCGGATCGAAGACGATATCAGATTTATTACCGAGTCTTCACGGAAAATGTAGACTTTAAAGGTGAGTGACGTGAACGTGTTGCGAACGAGTCGAGTCAAGACTCGAGGACTCGCCGGGTCGAACTCGGCCGCGATGAAATGGAAGAACACGTTTTCCGGACAGGTGGCGTGGCGGAGGACGGAGTGTACGGCGGCGATTGATCCGCGGAGATACTCGGAGTCGAGTGTCATGGCGACGTGTACGGTGTCCGGCCGGCAGTCGACGCCGTTGCGATACTCCGGCGCCTCCGTGAACGCGAAGAAATCATCGGAGATGATTTCGCCGTTCGTCGGAAACGAACGAATTCCGAGGCAGAGCGACGGGATGGATAAGAGGAGAATAACGACGGCGACGGCGTGAATTGACGACGATGATCGACGGCAAAACCGAAAATCAGACATCTCCGGTAATGCCTTGAAGATTTGGTTTCTCGAATCGTCAGTGAATCATTTGTGCCAAGAAATTGGTGAAGAACAAGAAGATTAGTCAAACACCAACTGTGTGTGTGCGTGTTTCGGTGATAGAGAGGTATATATAGATATATAGATACAGTGGAGGGTGTATGTATAGCTCGCACTGTTTCTCTGGGTTTTTCCGGGTGTGGAAAAATTGTTTGGTTGGTTAGTTGGTTTTATATTAAATTATTATGTCATAAAGTTGTATGTTTAGATTTAATTTATTTATATAGAATTAAAAGTATTTTTATTTTAGGGTTTTTTATATATGAAAATAACTTGTTTTTTAATTGTGAGGGACGATCATGTATAGACATTAACAAATAATCATGTATAACTCAACGAATAAGTTGTGAGTCTTATTAAGCTCATTAAACTGTCAACAAACAGATCCTAAAGGTGCCTAAAAAACCGATCAACCAGACCCAAAAACCGGAAAAAAATTAACTCGATGTAATCCGTCAAATAATTGATACAAAATTAGGGCAAAACGAATCTATTGTGTTGAAATTGGGTACGGCCGAAAGTGACCCGATCAACCTATAACTCGATGAAAGTTTTAGCGGTTTCTCTAAAATTATTTGTACTTGTATTTTATATGTATTGTTGCTAAAACAACTAGGCAACAACGATCAATTAAACTCATACGATGACATTATTGAAAAGTTATATATAATATTTAAATATTTGATGAACTTTTATATTATGTTGAACGACTAATCGTATTTCAAATGAAAGTTTCTTTTATTTTTTATGTTTCGAATATTAATTTTACTTTCTTTAAACATGACTAAACCAATAAAAACCGTCGTGCAAGAACTGGTTAGATTAAAAATATTCAAACCGTCAATATTGAATTGTTAAAATGCTTTCAACCCAATCAACCTGTTAAAAACCGTCGTGGACGAAAAGATTGATAAAGTGAGAGCTGGTTAAGAACACGCGATAGGAGAGCGCGTGAAGATGAGAGTGTAAGTGGGTATGATACGCGCTAGTTAGGTAGGTGCGTTGAGTAATTAAAATTAAAAATAAATATTAATGGAAAACTTATAGTTGGTTGTTATAAATGATTTTGTTAAAATATCGACTTTATATTGTTACCATTATAAAATGTTTAGTAATAATAAATATTCCATCTATCCTAAGCAGGGGGAGGGAGCGCAGAGCATACGTCCAGGGCCCAAACGAAATAAGAACCCAATTTTTTTAGTATATACTATATATTAGTAGTTAAAAAATTGTAAATAAAAAAGACAAAAAAATTAGTATATAATAAGACTGAAAAATAATTTAACATTAGATTAAGAGCCCAAACATGTATTAATTGATAACATTGGACAAGAAATTTTGTAAAAAGTTATTTAGTCTTTCATTTTATAGTATTGGATATTGTTTTTTTAAGTTTTTTTATCTACTACTGATATCTAAAAACTATTTTTGCCTATAATCTTTGATATATACTCAATTATTCATCTTCTATATACTCTTTTCATTATTCCATCCGCATGAATTTTATTATTGTGTTAGAATATAGTAGATTTCTTGTTATTAACTAAAAAACTCTTATGTTTTAAAAACAATTACCAAACTATATGAGACGACCCGAAATATCTATATTTAGGATTTCAAAGATACTTCTTTTTCATACATTATTGACTCTTTATTATATAATATTGGATGCATGAATCTTAAGTACTCTTTTATTTCTAAAATAAGAATAAGATTTCAAACTATAATCAACATAGACTTTTGATTCTAAGATTGATGGTTCTTAAAAAGTTTGTTTCATCCCTAAAAGTTAAAAATGATGATTAACATCAAGTAACATGTAGAATATCTACTGATTTATGATGATTTACTTAAACTGTTACTCTGAATGGTCAACATAGTGACGTCAAATGATTTCAATCTATATATTAAAGGTATATCATAAGATGTCTTTGATGGTGGAACTGATTGAAGATGTTATGTAAAAATGATATGATAAATAATATTAATTTATAAATGATTATTGATTGATCTTACGCTAATAATACCGGAGAAATCGGGTTTATATGAATTATTAGTATTATTTGAATTCAATGTTATTTCTGATGATATAAACAATATATTGAAAATAATTTCGTAGTTATCGAGGACCCATTTTTACATCTCTCCCAGGGCCTAAAAAATGTCAAGATCGGATCTGATCCTAAGATAAATATTTGGTTTTATGATAATGCAATTATAACATTTTTTTAGTTAATTAAATAACTTTCTTTCCTTTTAATAATAGAAAGAAGAGTTTTCACATCTCATAATTAAAGATAGAATGAGCAATGGGACATTACTTTTGAAAATGAAAACATATTTTGAGATAAACTAAAATAGAAATGTGACCCTTTTTTCTGGAACAGATGGAGTTTATTTTTTTCTGTGTAATCGTTGGTATCTGAATCTTCTCATGTGCAATGAATAACCCTCGAACGATCACGAATGAGTTGGAGTCATCATCTTTCTTATAATTATTATACTTTTTAATTAATTAAAAGACACGTTTACCCTTAATAATAGAAAGATAAAGTTTTTCATTAACAAATATTTATTTTTTAAAATGGATATTTATTTTAAAACAATCTAAAATATAAATATATATATTTATTTTGGGATGAATAAAGTAATTAAGAAGGAAAATAAATTTAACTTTTAAAGATTAAAATGTTATAATTTTCGAATAATGTGAGAAATAGTAAAAATCCAGCTGTGACACATAATTTTGGCATTCGTGTATAAAAGTGCAGTTTTTAAGTATTATTTTTTTCGTTAAAAGAAAAAACATGATTAAATTTGCTATTGTCAGCGGGCTGGTGCGGAACTGTTTCGGTGGGGCTCTCACTGCCACATGCCACGTGCCCCACCACCACCCTCCTGTGTTTTCCAACATCGCATCTGTGCTACCTCTCCACTTGGGGAACACCATTAAATTATGTGTACCTGCTCCTACCATATTATTTCTTTTTTTCTTTTGAGAGTTTGGTAATCACCATCGGGTGAAGGAGCGTAACAGTTGATGTTTTTTAATCTCAAGTTATCCCATGCATTGCAACTTAGAATAGAGTTGATCTGGTGCATCTTATCATAATGTACGTCAATTTCTCATCTAACGATTGATAACCATTCTCATCGAAACCCAATCTCATCCAAATTGCATTTATCTTTTATTAACAAATTAGAATGTCAATATTACCTAAACATATTACCAATTTGGTCCCTATATTTTAGTGAGAATTATGAATTTGGTCCCTAAACTTCATCTATTACAAATAGATCTTCAGACTTTGCATTTTTATTTGAATTTGGTTCCTCACGCTAACATGTGTTTACCTTATTCGTTCACTAAAAGGGTAATTATGTCATTTTGCAACTTTCCTTCGTTTTCTTATAGTAGATATTTTTAATCAGATGAAAGCGTAATCTTTCCTGGATCTTGGTTTGCATCTCGAGGAATTGGGTCTACGTTATGGATTTAGATTAAGGTGTAAGGCCCCAAAAATTGGGACAACAAAAAATTCCAAAAACGAAAATGCGGTATATAAAAATGTCAAAGCATGATCTTTCCCAAAAATGGAACAATACACGCCTGTATAATTACAAGTTTGTAATAATAAAGTAATGAGGAATAACAATCTCTTAATCTAATTCCTAACAAGAAATTAGATTACAAACGGTTGTCATCAAAGATCCAAAATAATCATCTTCTATATTTGGAGTCCCAAAAGTGCTCTCAAACTCACATCTAAAAGCCCGCTAAACCTTCTTGGCAGTCACACCGCTATAACCTGAGATACATATCGACACCAAACAAGTGTTAGGCCAAAGAGCCTAGTGAGTTTGAACAATAACATAACATAAACATTTAATGGGGGTTTAATAATCATAAAGGTTCATAGAATAATCAATGGGGGAGACTCAAAACACCAACGAGTTTCACCTCAAGAGTTGATGTACCTTGATATTCACTCTCATGAGCAACATCCCGAAGGCCCGACACATTTGAAGACTACCTCCAAGGCATTACTCCAAATGGCGGAGATCTAGACATACACCAATAAGGTGGCGCCCAATACTACATCCTCCTAGTGCCTACTCGAGGTTCATCCAATATCCAATCCCACATTATATGCATTTTACTCCAAGCAAAATCATATAAAAGTTTCCACGTACCTCTAAGCCTTATTTTAGGTTAAAAATCCTAAATCATGTAAATTCCACATATAGCTTCCATCAACTATGTATATCACAAGAATATATTCCAACATTTATCAACAAAATAACCTCCCCAAGATCCTCATAAAATATTAGAAATCAAGATCCAAACATTTTCCAATATAGCAAGAATAGGTCTACTTTGTCAAATGATTAACATAATGAAAAATAACATGAAATGATAATAGAAAGCATATAAATATATGTATCTCATTTTAAAATGGTTAAAAAAACTCACAATTTAGGTTTTGACCCAAAACGTAGAAAAATGATGGAGAAGGAAGAGGATTTTGAGACTTGGGAGTCTTGGCTACAATCTTTGGTTGGGGGGGCTTGATTCTTGCAATAAATATGGTGGATGAAGACTTGAATGTTCCTTGGACTAATTTCAATGGATATTTAGTGAAGATAGAGTATTTGGGAGAAATAGATGAATAAAAATGAAGTTGCAGTTGAATCTTCCTTTTATCAGCGGCATAGAGGTCGCGTGCGGATGGTGGCGCAGATCGGCCCGCGCGGAGAGGTGCGCCGACATTTGGAGTCGCGAGAGAACAGAGCCTTGCGCAGGCTATGGCGCGGCTCGACTCGCGTGGATAGCCGCGCGAGACACTGTTGCCACCTTGCCTTCTTTTTGGCCAAAAATCAGGGTGTTACATAAGGTATTGATCAAGATCAGGGTTTTGATTTAGTTTAGGGCTTTTGATTTTCTAAAGTTTTTTTATTCAGATTAGGGTTTGAAGCAACTTCATTTTGTATAATGATTCGATGTTATGAACAATGATGATTTGTGTATGAATACGAGTTTTTTGTTGATCTAGTTTGCGTTTGTGAATGATTTGCTTATGTTTCTGGTTGTATTTTGATGGTGGTCGGTGAATGGTGTTAATGGATTGTGTAACAAACGTGACCAAAATAATAAAGTTGGGAGTATGTGTGGATGTTTACTCAAGACCTAAAGTGTAGGGGTTAGTTTATAAATATGGATAAAAGGGAATTAATACCCTAAAACCCTAGCCACCAAATCATTCTCATCTTAGGAGGCTAAGAAACCGGAAAAGAACTCTTTGTGTATTTTTTGGAGCATTCGTTGTGGAGGAGAAGGCCAAGAGTTTGAAAGGAAATCTTGCATCAAATCTCTCTTAAATATAACTCTCAACCCTATCTGTCATATTAGTTTTCATGGAATGGATTTTTATTGCCTAAAGGTATTTGGGAATGAGGAATTTAAGTTGTTGGATTTCATTGGGTTTGAGGGTTAATCTTTGGGGAGTATTGGCGTCTTAATTGATTTGGGTGATGTTCAAGTTGATTCTAGCTAAGTTGGGACCCCAGAATCAATCAAAATCGAGTAATCCCTCGATCTTGGGGTTTTGTTCAGTAGTGGGTCGTGAAACCCTGGGGATCGCCTCTGTGAGGCCGAACCCGGGGGGTGAGAAGGGTGTTAACCGGGAGCCAAATCCGGGTAGTTCGGGTAAGGCGGGTCGGGAGCCAGGGTGCCAACATGGGGAGACCAGGAAGGCATGTCCGGGAGGTCGGGACCGGGGGAACCCGGGAGTCAGGTGACCTCGAAAGAGAGAGCCGAGAGACGACGACCCGGAGGGGGGAACCCGAAGTCGGGTGACCCCGAGAGTGAGCCGGGAGATGGCGACCAGAAGGGGGACCCGGGAGTCGGTGACCCCGGTAAGGACTCGGGTGGTGAGGGGGACCCCAGGCGGCGGGGAATGGGGATAACCATTTTAGCGCCCGATAGGTAGTTTTAAGTAGGGGCCAAGTTTGATCATGTACTTCTCTCTTTATCATAGGTAACCATTGCAAGGGTTTGGAGCATTCGTAAGAAGGTTTTGGTAAAAACAGAAATCAGGTGAGTCCTTCTACCTCAAAAGAAAATAATTGTTAATGCTATGTTGCCCTCGTGAGAAAATATTTTAAATGCATGTTTTATTTTATTGCGGTGAGTACGTTAAATGTATGCATACATCGTTGGTGGTAAGTATGGCCTAAGTCGAGGGGTGTGTCCCGCCTGAGCTCATACCGCCGCGGGGGGGGGGGGGGGTGTTCCAAGCGAAGGCAGTGTGAGCCATACACGTTGTCACACTTACGTGACTTCAGTGTGCGCCATCAGTGCGTTTTGTTATGAGTTGACCATGAAACTGAAACTGTTTATAAAACCTTTTATACAACTTTGTTTATATATATTTTATGTGGCGGATTAATGTTTTAGAGGGAACTCATAGACCTCTCGGTCTAACCCTCACTTTTTCAAAAATCCAAAAACCTTTTTCAGGGACGCATGAAGTAGGCGGACCGAGTAAAGGAAAGGATAGGCCATGAGTCAGGAGCCCGAACCTGGAGGATGCTACCTTAGTTGCCAACCTTAGTTGTTTTCTTTTGATTCTTAGTTGTGTATTAGGCTGCTTTCCGCAAACCTTCGATTTTGAATTGTTGTTTTGGGGTTGTTTTGACAAAGATTTATATTATGTCGTTTATCCTTTATTTATGTGAGTTTGGGTTGTTACATGTTGATTTCAGGATGAGAGACCAAATACAAAATAAAATGCAATCCTTGAAGATTTATCTGCAATAAATGAAGTTCAAAGACCGTAAATCATAAGTACAAAATCCACAATTCACTATTTTTCATATCTTAACTAACTTTTATTTTAACATAAACACAAAATCGTTGTTCTAGAAACTTTTTTTTTATGGATTTAATTTTTCACACCTGCAAAATTATGTCGTTATCATTTGTTACATGTGTTGAATTTTTGTTTACTAAATGAGGTGACATTTAACAAAATTTCCACTAATTTCACATCTATCAAAACCCTAATCCATATTTTTGTTGTTTTCAAAATATGAAGGAAAAAAAGTAATCTTTTTTCGTAAAATAATATTATTTTTGAGCAACGTTTTATAACGTCCATATTACGTCAAGATTTGAATTGATGTTTAATCAAGTTCATAAAAAAAATTACAGATGTCATAATTCTGTCTTTTTGTTGTTTCAAATCGTGCTTGCTATTTATATGCAACTATGTTTTTACCTTTTTGTAACTATTTTAAGCATATCCACCTTGACCCGACATGTGGAATTTACGAAAATACCCACAAGTCAACTATGATTAGTTTTATACAATGACATAATGTGGCACACCTAGCATATCATTGTTTTATCAAATACGAAACTTGATACCATGGAAAATTCTCGAAGGGTTGATAGTAGCTAGAGAAATCAAATAAGAAACCTGATACCATTAGGTTAACGTCTAATAGACTAATCCTATAATTAATTGTGTTTGTAGTTTTCAAATATATATCGAGTCAAATGGTTTAAACCATTAAATAAATAAAACCGCCTAAAATATATTCAATTGATTATAAAAAGGTATTAATAAGTCAATTTAACTCGATATTTTAATTTGTCATTTTAACATGCTCATTTTGGTACATTTATAAATAATAACTAGTGTGTTGTTTTAGACGAATTATAATAATTATTGAAAAGAATGACAATAAACACTTCTTTCGTCTCAAAATAAATGTTTAAATTTTTATTTTTATTTGTCCCAAAGTAAAGATCTACATTTTTTTTATTTGAAAATAAGAGTTTAGTTTCAACAATAGATAACTAAAGTTTCAAATCTATCAATAATTAATACACAAATATTTAAGTGATGTAAATAGAGAAATAAATTAAGGATAAATTTGTTGTTTAATTAACCAAAAAGTTTAATTATTATTGTATGTGTAAAATTGTATGTTATTTCTGTTATGAACACCTATTTCGAGACAACTATATGTATATATATATATATATATATTATATTTATTTTATAAATAATCTTTTAGTTAATTATTAATATATATAAAAGAAGAGGATTGTTTTGAGTGATGAATGGTGCACACATGCATTGGATCCTCTTTGAATGAATCCAAAAAAGGTTCTGAAAAAGACAGTTGTACACTTAATGCTGCAGAAAGTACAATCCCTTAATAACCTTTTATTTTTTCCTATCAACCCAAAAAACCTGTTTTTCTATTAAATTTAATATAGAAATATAAATCAAAAGATGTAAAAAACTAATAGAATAATATTTGACAAAATAAGAAAAAAAACTCCTTCTTTTAAAACTTTTTACGTGTAAAAGAAAATGAAACTAAAGAAAAATAATAATAAGTTTTTTTCCAGAACCTTCCTCCCATGTCTTTTAGGCATGGGAATGGAACCGGGGATGGAACGGGGACCCCAATCCCCGTCCCCGATTCCAATTTCCATCCCCATCCCCGTCCCCGCTGGAGAATATGATCACATTCTCATCCCCGTCCCCAACGGGGAACAGGGATCCCCAATAGGTAATTGGGGATTTTTCCATTTATGTGATATATTTTAAATGAAATGTGTTCAACACTAAATATACTCGATCGATAATGGTCCATGTCTAAACCTCGCATATTTCCAAAATTTTACATTACGAACTATCAAATATTCATGTGAACAAAATCACAACATCATACACAACTGTTTGATCAAATGCTTTCGGCTCTCCATGGTTTTTATCTAAAAAAGTAAGACAAGTAAAAAATGTAACAAGAAAGATCAAAATACCAATTCTAAATCTAAAAGATACTACATCTAAATCTTTATAAATAATATATTTAAAAATAGATATACAATATATTTAGTAATAAATATACATAATATATAGTAATAATTATATAATATATTTAATATACGAGAACGGGACGGGGCGTGGATCACGTCCCCCGTCCTGATCCCCGATTTTGCGGGGAATCCCCGTCCCCATCGGGGCGGGTTTCATTCCCATGTCTAATGTCCTTCAAGAAATGAAGGAATTAAAACTCTTCGAAAAATTATTAAAACTATAAAACTACCAATATCTATACTATATTATAAAGGTGACATAAAAACTCTTAAAAACAAGTCTTAAAGCTTAATGTACCGCTATTTAATGCTAATTACTTAAAAAACAGTCATAAAAGTTGTATGTACTACATTTAATGCTATTCATTAATTTTCAATCATTATCTCTATCATTTTAACTCCCCTAAAATCATTTCCCACTTTAACTCCCCTAAAATAACTCTCAGCATATTTTAGATATAAAAAATCTAAAATATAATTAAAAAATCTTACAGAATATTTTATAAAAAAATTATATTATTAAACCAAAATAAATTACATTATATTATTAAGTCTAAATTAAACAAATTTATATAAAAAAATCATTATCACTCAACCATCCAAAATCGTAATGTAAATCGACAAAAAACAAAAAATAAAATGAAACATTAAAATCGTGATGTATCTAGCTGCATTGCGCGAGTACACTTCTAGTTTATTTTAAATGATGTATTTTTAAAGAATATATTAGTAAAATTAACATAGTTTTCTTCCTTTCTCTTATATTCAAGAACATGCATTTTTTTTTTCTTCTCATTCATTTCCGAAAAAAAAAAAAAAAACTTTCCTTTCTTTTGCTTTCGTTTTTTTCTTTTATTTTTTGCCCAAAATCGAAAACACAAAGTTAAAGGACTCTACTTTCTATTTATAAAAAAAATGATTTTATATTATCTAATTAAACCAATTATTTTGTCAATTTAACTAGCCATCCTTCTGGCCTAGTTTGTGATATCTTCCCTTTTGTGAATATATACGTTTATATCAATACCTATATGGTGGAAGGATATTTTGCAACCCTTAAAAAGGTTGCAACCCTTACAACCCACATCTTAACCGTTGGATTCATGATCGACGGTTATTTTATTTTTATTTTTCTTTTTTTAAATTAAAAATATTGGGCTTCATATCTATTGTAACCGTCGATCATGAATCCGACGGTTAAGATGTGGGTTACAAGGTTTGCAACCTTTTTAAGGGTTGCAAATTAAACAACCACTGATATATATACAATAACATAATTTTCATATTGTATTATTTCAAAATAAATGCAACATTATTTACCGTCGCCGATCTAAGAAGTCAGTTGATGGGGGCATACCTAGTGGTATAAAAAAACCAAAGTCAAATACCCATATGAATAAAATGATATTCAGGTTCAGTGGCGGAATGATGAATTTTGTCGAGCGGGTGCACCTTTAAATATCCGTAAAATCGCAAAACGGGGCTGAATTAAGCTCAAACCACTGAACTTGTGTAGGAACACGTGTCCTGCGGACACGAAATGGAGCTCGACGTCGACCAGAAAAGTTGAATCTAGGTTTTGCCAAAAAAAAATTACTTTAACGTTTGCACCTTACATATCAAAAAAAAAAAAAAAAAAAAACCTCCTTACGGAATAAGGTCGAGCTGGGTTAAGAACGGGGCGATGTCACAGTTCAGGGGACATTCAAAACAAAAATAAACCCACTGGGTACACTTATAAAATTCAGAGCTCTACTAAACCAACATAAACAAGAAAATACAAGTAGGCATGGAAATGGACCCCGACCCGTCGGGGAACCCGGTCCACCCGCCCCGATCGGGGATGGGGATTCCCCGCTAAACCGGGGATGGGGATGGGGACGGGGATCCCCGTTTATCTCAAACCGGGGATGGGGACGGGGACGGGTATCGCACTCCCCGCCCCGCCCCGTCCCCGTTATATATTTTAATTAATATTTAATATATGTTATTTAATTAAACTAAATCGGTAATTCATAATTTTCTATTTCTTAACTAGGTTTATAATATAAAATTGTTATTTTTTGGATGTCAATCAAAATACAATTACTCGATATCTTTTGGTACGTGTGAAGTTAAGTTTTTTTTTTTTCCGAATTCGGTTGAATTTCTTTTGGTTTTAAGTTATTAATTATTATATGATGTTGTGATTTTTTTATACTAAATTAAATTTCTTTCGATTTTAGGTTTATTGGAAATATGTGATATTTAAACATGTGCGGTGTCTCATATATTTTATTTAAATAGCTTACGTAAACGGAAAAAAAATCCCCGTTTCCCCGTTGGGGATCCCCGTTCCCCGTTGGGGATGGGGATGGGGATGTGATTATATTGCCCGGCGGGGACGGGGACGGGGATGGGGATGAAGATGAGGGATTGGGGACGGGGATGGGGATTGAGGTCCCCGCCCCATCCCCGCCCCATCCCCATGCCTAAATACAAGCCATCATATGAAGACAACTATAACTATGTTTTACAGATATATTTACATAGCGATAAAAACAAAAGAACCCAAAAAGTAGATTATCCGAAGATCTTCAAAAGAAAGTCCAAAGTAATTGTCTTCTTATGATAGCTTGTATTTTCTTGTTTATGTTGGTTTAGTCGAGCTCTGTATTTTATAAGTGTACCCAATGGGTTTATTTTTGTTTTGAATGTGCCCTGAACTGTGACATCGCCCCGTTCTTAACCACGAGGGACAGATGGTGTTACAGGTGCATGGGATACCGCTCCCGTAAGTGTAGGTCCGCCCTTGTACGGGTTAAACAATTTTTAGGTTATTTCGGAAATCTCTAATAAAACATCATTAACGGTTACGAAAAACACATAATCTGATAAAATTAATAAGCATTCCAAACAAAGTCAAACATAAATATTGAGATCATCCAACAAACACAAAAATTGCTGAACATTACGACATTTAAAAACAACGAGTGGGTCGTAGGAAGAAGGTTGGATCATTATGACCTTTTACCCGATTCGGACCTCATGGACTTAATCGATCAAATACCGATATCATGATTGTGAATGAATAATAAATAGTATTGATTTTGGAATCTACAAGAATCAAAATCTTTTAAGACCATCTCTAATATAAATATAATTTTTCTAAAAATAGAACATCTAAAATCAAAATATCAATAAAACTTATATCAACAAGTACTCTATTTTAGCAATTACAATATTAATTATAATATTAAAAACATTGTATTAATTCATCATCTAACACACTTTTAAAAAAGACTTCATAGAATATATAACACATTCAACCTTATTGGTTGAAACAATTAAAATCATATATCCTCAAAATATTAAATTTTAAAAATTTATCCAAATTTGGATATTTCTACCTTCTTCTTCCCCTTTTTTTAACATTCAATTTAGCATACCAACTCTACCAAGAGAAACTTGTGTTACTCAAAACGATACGATGACAACTTTCACGACCCTAATTTTTACGAAGGAATAAAGCAGTTGCCCCTGCCACCGTATGCACCATTGTGGGTTCGCCCCTCCAAGATAAACATATCAAATGGAAGATAAGCTGAGTAAGTCTTCAAACATACTCATGTTGCAGTAGTTCCAAACCTATTATCTCTATGATGTAAAAGTAAGATTTGAAACAAAGTTATAGCAGCTAGAGCAATCATATAAAGTTCAAAAACTCATTGCTCAATTTCCTTTAAGGTGCGTTTAGTACACAGGCGGTCGATAATGAGGTAAACAGGTGAAAGAATTTTGAAAGGTTTTAGTGTTTCAATTTGATATGGGTAATTTAGTAATTTAACACCAATCTTGTCTCATCTTTCTGATTTTTATTCTACCTATTTCGATCCCACTCAGGTCCTGTCATGTTCCAGTCTAATGTGACGCCAAACACAAGAAGTTCTTGTACTGTCCTATCTCATCCTGTCGTGCGTACCAAACACACCCTTAATAAACTTAAGTAAGGTATCAATTGTTGGGTGGCACAAGGTAGTTACTTAAGAAGACAAACTTATTCAGCAATAATCATGGGTATCTGCTTAATACATAAGGCATGTCTTAATCAAAACTCAGATAAATCAAACAGCCATTTGAGGGGAAAAGCATAAAAGTATTGCAGACAATGACAAATCAAACAAAGGATTAGAAAACTTATGCAAGAGGGTCTCTTTCTTTGTTTTCTTGTAGCAGCTGTTCCCTCACTCTCCTAATCTCTGCTTCCTTCTCCATTCTTTCTTGCTGCAGTGAATTAAAAGACGATTTTACCCTTAATAATAGAGGGAGAGATTAATTTATCCATCATAATTAATCGGTAGAATGGAAAAGTATGCACCTATTTTTTAAAGTGGACGCTTATTTCGGGACAAACTAAAATAGAAATGTGGACACTTATTTTGGGACGGAGGGAGTTTGTTAGCAGTTTAATGAGTTTAATGGGACTCACAACTTATTCGACTTATTCAGTCAGCTATACATGATTATTTGGAAGTGGCTTAATGATGTAGAAAGTGACTTATTCAGTAAGCTTCTAGGAGAAAGCTTTATGCAGAAAGCTGTTTTTTCCCATACCTACCCCTCCCAATTAAAAAACACGCTCCTTCCATATATGAAAAAACCCTCCCAAACAAATATCTTCCCAGTCTATACAAACAATATAATCGACATAGACAGCTTTATCCATACAGATATTAATGAAAAACCAATCAAACAACCCCTTGTTTTGGGACAAAGAGTAATAGATTCGCACTTTGAGGTTGAACTTATGGTCTCACAATTCTTAAACTGATATTTTTTCCCTTGTAGTAATTGTCATCAATTTTAATGTAGGTATATAGAAGTTCCTCTAAAGTTCAAAGAATTCACAATCTTCGACTTCGAAAAATGGATCCCTTTTGAGCTCATAACTCAAAATGCATCATTTTTCAAGAAAATGTCATCGTTTTCAACTCTAACCAGCAAGCACAGAATTAAATCCCAGAAAGCTAAAAACTCAGCCAGCCTTCTGGTGCCATAACTTGCTCTAGCTAGACAAGTAGTACTCATGGTACGAATAATATTTGTAACAAATAGTTTTCAGTATAAGATTTCGGTTAAAACAGATGTATCATATCTATTTGTTGGCATGGTAAAAAAAACCAAACACATTCAAAGTTGATTTAAACAGCTTTCTGTTTTGTACAACCATTTTAATCAATAATTTAACATGCATTAGGGATATATGATTCACATTTCATATACTCGAAATCATTTATACGCCAATTCGCCAAATTGCCTATCAAGCCATGATTTTCTCAAAAGCCAGAAAAAAGTGAATACATGATAAGTTTCTTGCACTCTGACCACCATTTATAATATTATCATAGAGCTCTTGTAACGCGAAATAAGAGTCTTCTACTTGAGCAAAAGATTGATTGTTGGCAACCCCGACCGACCCCACAAAGAACCCACCCCCTAGGAGGCATTTTGATGCAACTATTCAGAATTCAAGAAGGAAAAAATGAAGAAATCGAATGTGTATTGAACTGTCAAACTTTCGAGAGGTTGACTCTCTCCACGATAGGGTTTTTACAATCAACAATAATTCAAGAATGATTCTCTCTCCTCCAGACCTGAATCTATATACTCACATTTCCTCCACTACCGACTCCAACAAAACCCACTAACTGCCTACAATTTCTTTTAGCCACTTATTTTCGTAAATTGTCTAAATTGCCCCTCGTCCCCTTTCTTTTCCTAGAGTACGTAAATTGTACTCTCGGCATAACACATTTCAGAGTTAACTCAGCGGCTAAGGCTAGCAGAGGGGTACAAACCCGTCTCTCGCAGGATTCAAACTTGAACCTGTTGTGTATTTGAGCAAAGTCACTCTGCCCCTTTGCCAACTGAGCTACACGCCAAATAAGAGTCTTCTACTCTTACACATGCATCTAAGAGAAACAAAGGAAAAAGCTATCTAATCTATTTGTTTGAACACTAGACACCAAAAAAATGGTTAATATCATTACCTAGAGCTTTTCAGTAGTACAAATTCATTAACATACTGTTTGCAAGTACCCAATTCTAAGGGCCTGATTGTTAGCAACTTAATGAGCTTAACGGACTTACAACTTATTCGGTCAACTATACATGATTGTTTTGTTGTGGCTTAATGTTATAGAAAGTGGCTTATTCAGTAAGCTTCAAAGGGAAGCTTTATGCAGAAAGTCTATGTTTTTTCCAAACCTACCCCTCCCAATTAAAAACCCCGCTCCTTCATCTATGAAAAAATTCTCCAAAACAAAAACCTTCCCAATATATTAAGACAGAGTAATCCACAAAGACAACTTTATCCGTACCAGACTAAACCGAAAACCAACCAAACAGCCCCTTACCAACATTACATTTTGAACTGATTTTGCTCTCAATCAGAATCCAATCCACTGAATGGACCAGAAAATATGAAAATTTTCAACGGCGTATCTATTATCCCCAATTCCAGTTCTTAATCCAAAATCCAAACCTCCGAGCTCCAGTAAATTAGTATTATCGATGTTCAGCGATTAGATAAACGATTCAACTAAGAGGAAATTTACGAAAAAATTACCTTAAACTACAATTTTAAAACCATCTCGTAAGACATAATCTGAACCCTAATTTAGAAAACCACACCAATACATATAGAATCAAACATCGAAGCACGATCAAAATCAAACCACATAACCGCATAGCTAGATATGTTCATATATGGATAAATACAGATATATAGATATAGATATAGAAAGATAGAGAGATTGTGAGACCTTTTCGTCCTGATGAAGAGCAATCCAGACATGAACTTTATCCATTGATTGCCAGAAGACGAAAGCGCCGAGCGACATCCCGAAAAACGTCGTCATGTTCACCATTTTCGCTTCACTCTTGATCTTCTTGACGCTTTCTTCGTCTTCGATCAGATCGATTTATCCCCCAATTTCGATGGAGGTGAAAAACAGCGAAACTGAACCCGAAAGGGGAAATACGACGTCGTTAGTGAAATAGGACTATTTTACTTTTTAGACCCTGTACTTTGCTACTACTCTATTACGGTCCTAAGGGATATTTAGAAGGGAATTTAATTAAAATGCCCTATTTTCAAAAGTCGGTTACCAAAATGCCCAAAAACTCTACGACTTTGCTGAAATACCCCATAACCCCTCAATATAGGGCCGCGATCGCGGGGTGGGTAAAAAAATTTGAATTTCGGAGGAACGTCCGCGATGGAAGGCCGCGATCGAAGGGCTATCCCTGTGAAGTGATCCCTGAGTCCGCGAGTTTTTAATCTTTGTTTATCCTCGCGGACTAAGCCATTTTTATCCTCGTGGGCTAAACCATTTTTAGGATGCATTGTGTGTTATTGTGTGTGTTTGAAATGATTAAATAAGGGTTTTTATATCGATACCCCCCCGCAAAAATTTTGGAAATCCATACCCCCTTCCCTCCCCACAATCGTACTTTTTGATTTTTTTTATTTATAGTTACAGTTTTGGTCTCTGAACTCATTTGATTGATTTACTTTATACCTTTTGGTTTTACATTTTACATTTTTATTACATTAACACATATAAACGTATATTAACTAAAATACGTTAAAAAAATAATTTTTAATTTTAACAAGTTACACCATTATAATCGTCTCGTTAATACCTTCGAAATGAGTCCAATATTGAATATTTTTTTAATTTAATTATATTATTATATGTCATATATAGTACATTGGTTAATCGATTTTTTTTATTATTCATTTAAATCAACATAGTCACGAGTATTTTTTTTAAACGTATTTTATGTAATAACCGGTTTAATGTTAATAATTGTAAGTTGGGTGGAAGTTGTCAAATCTTAAATTCTAAGGGGTTAAGTGTAAATATTGGTTAAAAAGGGGATGGTCTAGGGTTTTGTGCATTCAACCGATTGTTGGCGGCTAGAGAGGGCTTGGAAAGAAAACGCAGTTTGGCGATATCGAAGAGGAGAGGCAGTGAAGGCTGGAATAGGAATTTTCTCGCAAGGTAACAATTCTGAATCTGTCTTCTTCTAATCTTCTTAGTTGATGCATCTCTTTGTTAATGGTTAGAGTCTGATAAATGTAAAGACCGGGTTAGAGAGTAGAGGTTAATGTCTCACTTGTAACATCCTAAAAATCAGAGTAATTTAAAACTTCATAAATTAGGCAATATGACATCTGTATTGATATAAACTTCTCAAAAAGTGTATCAGTCCTTAAAACTTTACAAAAACCTATACGGATTTAGAATTCATCAACAAACTAATCTAAACATAACTATCTAGATTACATCAGTTGACAAACCAAAATTCATCAAAATAATGGGACTTAACAATGCCCAACTATCAATACTTTAGTCATCTCAAAAATGCCTCGAGACCCAACTCGTCTCTCAAAACCCCGTGCATCCCACCGCTAAGGGAAACCTGTTATACATATCATTTGAGAAAAAGTGTCAGACTTAAAGCCTGGTGAGAACATACAGTTTATAAATCTCAAAAGATATAAACATTAGAATCATAAGATAATATTTCCAAAAAGGTTAAATCTTACAAATGATACCTTTGCCACAATCGGGCTTTTCCGTTATAAAACTCGTCATCAAATGACCAACGATAAAATATTTTACCAAGTATAGTGGCGTAACACAAAGTAGGCCAAAATACGAGTTATGAGCTAAACACTTGGAATCCATGGATACGAACATATAGGTCCGTGCTACTATGTGAGATCGCGCCCCCAAGCAAAACCAATGTATACTCCTTCACTAGGATCACTATGAACCATGACTAGTATCCGGTCTCACAAAACCGTACCAAGTTGCCCCCGAGGATCATATTCATCCATAGCTACAAAATGGGGAATATGACATCCCAATAATATAGTCGACTCAAAACCTAGGGATCCGCTAGTAATGGTACAGACTCGTCACAACAACATATGTGACCAACCATAAATAATAATATGGTATTAAAACATTTTATAAACAAAATGTTATATTAAGTTCAACTTCTGGTAAGAATGAAAATCATTAAAATGAGTTCATAAACCTTCTTTCACATATCCAACATAATGTGCAAGTAAAACATATTTTTACTTCAAATAAGATAGAATCCATCATAAAATGATCGGAACCCTAAAATCTCCCAAAACTCAACTTATATCAAATATGTAGAAATCTTAAATCTGTAACCATGGGGATATATAGGAGTTCAAACTGTAACCATTTTGACATGTATAAAGTTTTAGAAAGGTAGTAGGAACTCACCCAATAGGTTTATACGAAAACCCGAAGAACCAGATGTCGACCCTCTTGATAAGACGAAGCTTTCTACACCGAAACCTTGGATCGAACACCAAATTTTAACTACCAAACTTAGAGAGAAAGAGAGAATCGATTTTAGAGAGAGAGAGAGAAGAGAGAATTTGAGTGATGAACAAGATAACCCAAATGAGAACTTTTCAGAAATAAACCCATATAAGTCGGCCAGGCCATCTCGCGGGTTATGCCGCGACTGCAAGTCGCGGTGCAACTCGCCCGTGTCTTCAAACCCTAAAACCAACAGAGGCTTTCGCGACTAATGCCGCGACTATAAGTCGCGAGCAAGTCGCGAAACTCACTGGAAGGTTCCAACTTCACCGAACAACAAAAATTCGAACGATAAACTAATTACGGTGATAACGACATGAGTTATACACAAGATTTACAACGATACATGTATAATGAAAATCCATGGTGTTACAATCCTCCCCAACTTGGGAATGATTTCGTCCCCGAAATCCAAACTATACAAAAAGATGAGGATATCTTCGCTTCATATCCTCTTCGGATTCCCACGTCACATTTGCTCCCCGGTGATGCTTCCACTGCACCTTGACTAACGTGACTTCTTTGTGACACACCTTCTTAGATTTTCTCTCCAAGATAGCGTCGGGTTCTTCCACACAACGGTTACCCTCGTCAACTGTCAATTCGGAGAGAGGAATAACGCTTTCCTCTTCCGCCAAACACTTCCGAAGGTAACAAATATGAAACGTGTTGTGGATTCTGCTCAACTCTGGCGGTAGTTCCAATTGGTACGCTTGCAAACCTACCCGCTTGAGCACTTTGAAAGGTCCGAGGAAACGGGGACTCAGCTTCCCACGCTTTCCGAACCGTATAATACCTTTCCACGGCGATACCTTAAGCAACACACGCTCGCCCACTTGGAATTCCATCGACCGCTTCTTCTTATCGGCATAACTCTTCTGCCGATCCTCAGCCGCTTTCAATCTTTCACGAATACATTTGACCTTATCGGCCGTCTCTTGCACGATTTCAGGTCTGGCGAACTGCTTTTCTCCCGCTTCAAGCCAACACACGGGAGTTCGGCACTTTCGCCCGTACAATGCTTCAAAAGGTGTCATTCCAATACTCGAGTGGTAGCTATTGTTGTAAGCGAACTCCACCAAAGGTAAGTGAGAGTCCCAGCTACCCCCAAAATTGATGACACAAGACCTCAACATGTCTTCCAATGTCTGGATCGTTCTCTCGCTTTGCTTGTCGGTTTGTGGATGGTAAGCCGTACTCAACTTAACTCGTGTACCAAGCTCTTTCTGAAACCCATCCCAAAAGTTCGAAGTGAACCGACTGTCGCGATCCGACACGATCGACAATGGTATGCCGTGCCTCGAGACCACCTCATCGATGTACAGTTTTGCTAGTTTGTCCATCGGTAATGTCTCGCGCATGGCCAAGAAGTGAGCGCTCTTTGTCAATCTATCAACTATCACCCAAATGGTATCGTGACCTCGAAGAGTTTTAGGTAAATTCGTCACGAAGTCCATAGTGATATGCTCCCACTTCCACTCGGGAATCTCTAGAGACTGAAGACTCCCATACGGTCGTTGATGTTCGGCCTTGACTTGCGAGCACGTAACACAACGCTCCACATAACGCGCCACATCAAGTTTCATTACCGGCCACCAATAATGCAACTTCAAGTCTTTGTACATCTTCGTATTTCCCGGATGAATGGAATACTTGGACTTGTGAGCATCTTCAAGCAAAAGATCACGGTTACCCCCAACTTTGGGTACCCACACACGACCGCTGAACAGTTTTACCCCACGGCTCTCTTTCGTTAAGAGCAAACGCTGCTTTGTCATGACTTCCTCTTTGAGATTCTCTTCTAACAATGCTTCAACTTGCGATGCTTTGATCTTTTCAACAAGACTAGACACCAACTCGATTCTCGAATGGGTAGTCCGAATACAACCGCTATAGTCCTTCCGACTTAATGCATCGGCTACCACGTTTGCCTTACCAGGATGGTAAAGCAGCTCGCAAATGTAATCCTTGAGTAACTCGAGCCACCGCCGTTGCCTCATATTCAACTCCTTTTGATCAAAGACATACTTTAGACTCTTGTGATCAGTATAGAGTGTACATTTGGTGCCATAGAGGTAATGTCGCCAAAGTTTCAGGGCGAACACCACCGCTGCTAACTCCAAATCGTGGGTAGGATAGTTCTTCTCGTGTATCTTAAGGTGCCTCGAGGTGTAAGCGATTACCTTGCCCCGCTGCATCAACACACAACCTAAACCCATCTTCGAAGCGTCACTATAGACCACAAAGTCTTCTGACCCTTCAGGTAACGATAAGATCGGAGCTTCACATAATTTCTTTTGAAGGATATGGAAAGCCTTTTCTTGCGCTTCAGCCCAAACAAACTTCACGTTCTTTCGAGTTAAAGCTGTCAAGGATGATGCGATCTTTGAAAAGTCTTGAATGAATCTCCGGTAATAACCCTCCAGACCCAAGAAACTTCGGATCTCGGACGGACTCTTGGGAGGTTCCCAATTCATCATTGCTTCAATCTTGGAAGGATCCACTTTCACTCCGTCCCGAGTGACAACGTGACCCAGAAACTGTACTTCTTCAATCCAAAAGTCACATTTGGAAAACTTGGCGTACAATCTTTCTTTTCTTAGCACATCGAGAACTTCACGAAGGTGTTGTTCGTGCTCTAATTCGCTCTTAGAGTACACCAGTATATCATCAATGAATACGATGACCGACTTGTCGAGGAATGGTCGGCACCTATTCATCAAATCCATAAATACCGTTGGCGCGTTCGTCAGGCCAAAAGGCATCACAAGAAACTCGTAATGGCCGTAACGTGTTCTAAAGGCTGTCTTCGGAACATCTTCTTCTCTTACCTTCACTTGGTGATAACCCGAACGTAAGTCAATCTTGGAAAAACATCCCGCTCCTTGAAGTTGATTGAACAAGTCGTCTATTCTCGGAAGCGGATATTTGTTCTTCACTGTCGTTTTGTTCAACTCACGATAATCGATGCACATTCTCATCGTTCCATCTTTCTTCTTGATGAACAGGACCGGAGCTCCCCAAGGTGACGAGCTCGGTCTGATGAAACCCTTCTCCAAAAGCTCTTGGAGTTGTGCCATCATCTCCTGCATCTCTGACGGCGCTAATCGGTAAGGAGCTCTAGCGATAGGAGTTGCTCCTGGCACGAGATCAATCCGGAACTCTACTTGACGATTAGGTGGTAACCCAGGCAAGTCGTCAGGAAAGACGTCTGGAAACTCGCGCACAATCTTTACATCAACCAGCTTTGACTTTTCTAACATGGCGTCGATCACGTAGGCTAGGAAAGATGAACATCCTTTTACTAAGCACTTGCGTGCCTTAGCCATTGTGATTATTTCCACATTACCTTTTCTCTTTTCACCATAGATCATAACGATTTCGCCACAGGAATTGGGAAGTCGAATTAGCTTCTTAGAACACATGATCTCGGCATGATTGTTTGCCAATCAATCCATACCGACGACCACGTCGAAACCTCCGATTAACATCGGCAGCAAATCAATCGAGAATTCTTTCCCTTCGATTCCGAGAACACATTTCTTCAAGACATCACGGATCAGAACTTGACTACCATCATCTATCTCTACTACTAATGCATCCTCGAGACTAGTAGTGGGCATAGCAATCTTTTGACGGAACAACTCAGGTATGAAAGAGAAACTGGCACCCGTATCGAATAAAACACGAGCAGGTACAGAGTTTATAAGAAATGTACCCGATACCACATCAGCGGATGCCTTGGCCTCATCGGTGATAGAAGGTTTATGCAACCCTCCAAATCTACCGCAAGTGTACGGTGTCAATCAAGTAATACGTACTAAGTACGAGTATCGATCCAAGAAACTACGAGTTTAAGTACCATAAAGGCTACCACAACTACTAACTGAACTGCTGATAAAATTTGTTTGAGAACGATTAATTAACTACTTATCAAGAGACAATGAGAGCAAGCACGGGAATACTATTCAACAACTGATTCAAACACCACAAAGAGAATACTTATATGACTAGGGAAAGGCTAGGGGTCGTATTTCATTTGGATTACACCAACAAATAAACAACACACATTCAATGACTCAATACACAAGGTTAAATTTAGCAACTCCAAATATACTCACTACTCTCTCTCTCGAGCAATAGCAAGAATGTATCATGCAATATATATTGAAGTCTCTCAACCAATACACATAAACATTCAACTCATTAAGCATAAGAATCACAAATACAAACTAGGGTTTACTTGGTATATCTCTATCCAATATCTCACCCTAGGTTTATCTAACTTTTATCAAGTTATAAAACCAATTTATCAAGAGGAAATACAACCAAAAGATGAATAAGATGGCCAATCTCATAAACAATAAGAACAAGATAGACAAACTTCAACCAACAAGTGTATTAACTCAATAAAATGCAATAATCATATATCTAACGGTATAAAACCAAGATCCATCCTTCCCCCAACCTCAAAAGGTTTAGTTCATGTTACTAGTAGCAAATACAACCATAGAGAAGAAGATGACAACACCCAAATACATCGTTTCTCAACAAAATACAAATGTAATGATAAAACTCCCTCAATGATTGATACACACTACCAATTTGGAGCACCAAAAGTTGTTTCCACCTTCCCAATCAGTGCAAGGTCTTCTTTCAGCTCTGAAAACGGTTTAGAACAGCTCCCCTAGGGTCTAGCCTCCAACAATCCCGAGATAACCCTAAACTTTAAGTTTCTGCAGCTTTTTATACCCTCAGACCACGACCGCGAGAGTGACACGCGAGAGTGACACGCGAGAGTGACAATTGTCACTCTCGCCATGCACTTTATCTAGGACTCCATTGCTCGCGGTACATTCTGCGCGAAAGTGCCAGCGAATGTGACACTTGTCACTTTCGCCAGGCACTTTAGCCAAGGCCTAAATTTGTCGATTTTTTCGCCCGTTCACTTGGTTCGATGCATTTGTCGTCCGGGATGTCAAAATGGAGTAATGATAAGCACTTTTTCTTCCACTCAACATCTTGCATGCCTACACACAACTTGCTCAGAAATATTAGTCCGAAATGCCAATTCTTACTCCAAGACGAGTCGTAATCTTATGATTCGGAGGGTAAAAACCCGTCAGATAACGAAGTTATCAACAACTCCAAACCTAGCTTTTGCTTGTCCTCAAGCAAAAATTGGCGTAAGGAAAAATAAAAATGAAATAACAAGCAAGCTTACCAAGGTGATGCTTTTCGAAAGGGAACAGTATGAACAATCATTTTAAACAAAATAAATGGGGGAAGTCTAATACGAAGTTAATAAGAACCAACATAAGTTTCCTAGCTTCTTGGTTAATTAAGTCTGGACAAAACTAATATTGACATGAAACTATTATCAAGCACATGTTTTTCAAGATCAATTTCATCATGTACACAACTAGTGGAGGATTTCGCTTCGACCCTAACCTCACGGGATGCTCTCTTAACACTGAGTCCTAGGTTCACACTCATCACAAACACATGCGGGAGAGTTAATGTACAACAGAATAGCAAGATCATCCGCATGTGATAAATAGAAACACGCTAAAGTCAAATTAGATCTCATGGAAGGAATTGAGTAGTACGATATGAATTACACGTGTATTGTTCACAAATCATGCTTTCTAAAAGATCAATCGGGGCTTAAGGGAATGTAAAACGGGTTAAGAATAAGGAATATACAGAATGGTCATGGCTTCTTTAGTCCTAAGTGCATCAAAACTAAGAGTAGCTTCACATTCTCTTCTTCTTTTACCCAACCACACATCCACAACAAGACTTCCATCAATCATGGCTACATGCCAACTTTATTCTAATAATAATAATTTTTTTTGAAACTCTTTCATGGCTTTTATCGATTCACCCCCAGAATTGTTCTGACGCTTTTGGCCATCTTTCTCAATCCATGATGCACTTAGACTACGGGGTAGGTTAGTGTATCCGACTAAGTCAAAGTATTTAGGCTTAATTAACGGCTACAAAGTGGTTACGGGATCACATATCAACAAAAGGGTAGAGAAAGAGGGGCTAGAAATGACCGACCAACAGAAATTGCACAAAAAGCCCGATATAGTTTCTCAAAGTCCACATAATTCACAAATAATACACATGTTACATTTTAAAGACCAATCTTTACTACTCAACGCAAAAACAAATGAGATCCAACTATCAAATTGAAAGACTTGAACGTGTATAAGATGGTGAACAAAGTTGAGGCAACACTCAGAAATGACGGTATGGAGGCTCAAAATCTCACAAAGGTGATCTCTACTAATGTCCACAATTAGTGTACACAACTACACTATCTCTCTAAAACACAACTCAACAATAGTTACGCATGTCAAGAAAAGTTTTTCTAAGTCAACGAACCAATAACTACCAACATCTGTATTCATTCCAATTAATTAAGCATTATATACAACCCATGCATTTCTAATGATCAAAAATAAAAGTTCATACAAGTCGACCCACTAAAAAGATCAAAAACGACAACTCCAAACCTTTGAGACACATTGTCCCCAATGTGCCCCATTAGTTACAAAGTCGGTTCGTATAATTTAACCATCACCAATGAAGTGCATATAAAAGAAGGCAGACATGAACAGACAAGACAAAATGACCAAAGTGAAAAGGAAAGCAAACCGGTCAGTCTTCGCCCTTTTGACTCTGTGATGCGGATGGATCATAAATGACATTTCGGGGGCCTCGTGTGTAATTCACATTGGTGAATCGCCTATCAACAAGTTGATATACTTGATCAAGGCGCTGGTTTGTACGCCCTTGTCCAACTCGCACCTCGCGCAAAATCTCTCCGTGAGCTTGTTGTCCGGACCGCAGCTCATCCACGGCCTGAGTGAGCCGCTCCCAAGGTGGTGGGATGTTCTGATGTCCACCCATCGGGGGTGGTGGTGGTGGTCCGGCACCCTGAACTGGTCCCTCATGTTGTGGAGCAGCAACCCCGAGGCGTCCTCGATTCCGGTATCGGCCGGTGGACGAAACATTGGGCAGCGCATGCCGAGTGCAAAAAAGGTTGTATGCCTTTTTGCAGATATCAAGCGGCGGTGCCACGAGTGTCGCCTCATCAAAATCTTCCGGAATCCCTGCCCTCCCACAGAAGTAGGTGATAAGGCAGGGGAAGTTGAGGAGGCACCGACTTTCAGTTCCGATCTTTAGGATGCTGCCAAGGATGAAGTGCCCCACGTCAAAGGGACCGGTTTGAATAGCGTATAGTAGTCGCGCGGTCTCGATGGAGACGACAGTGCGGTGAGAGGAGGGAAGTAAACTATGCTTGATGAACACCGACCAGAAAGCCATGTCGGGATGCAACTCGCCATGCTGAAGCTCGGTGGTCCCCGGTATCCAAATATTGGATCCATCACGGCGAAGAGCGGCGACTATTTGTCCCAATTCTGGGTAGAATCGCGCGCTATCCGGAAATCCGTGATGGTATTGCTCATGCGGTATTGTCGGGGTGAAAAGATGTTCGTTGATGGCGTTGGAAGTTATCTCCACGGGTACACCCTGCACCCAAACTCTACCACAATCATGAAAAACCTCGGGAACCATCGAGGCGTAGAATTCCCGCACCAACCCCGGTTGGTAATCCGCGCGGGTGCTGGTGAAATGTGCCCAATGACGTTGCCCGATAGCCTCTGGAACAGTGGTCGATTCAAGACCATTTACAACAATCCCCCTCTCAACCAAGAAACTACGTCCCTCAGCTTGACCACGTCTGTCATTATAATCGCGATTGGGATCACTCTCCAACGCTTGTCGTTCCCTTGCAGGGAGTTCGGCAAAAAGTTGGTAGCGATCCTTTATGAGTAACGCGCTGCGTACCATGTTGGGAACCTGCAAGAAAGTTGGAAAACTAAGACACGAGTGATTGTGTATAAAAGAGAGGAATGAGTGATGCGGTAACATGTTCAAGAGATGCAAGAAGCTATGATGATCAAACGAGGCGAAAGTGCACGAAGTGTCCTAATGGTCTACCCTTGCACACCATTCAAGCCTATGAATGACATTAGGGCGTGAATAAATGTGCAAAAATCAACCAAAATGACGCGAAAACAGAATTTGCATAAAATTCATACAACATCCCACAAAGAGTATCACAACTTAGATTACCCCTAATTAACATGAGACGAGAGTCACAAATCCTAAAAGTGAGCGCACAAACAACTACCCGAAACAAGGTGTATGGATGATCAACAATGTGCAATGCGAGCATAATACCATACCATCCACTAAGCAAGATTAACTAACCACATTGAACAAGCCAAGAATGAGTAATACTAGTTAACAACATGGCAAAACTTTCAATTGAACAATGTGGTTACAATAGGTCACTAGAAGCATACATATAAAAATTGGGCAATTTTAGAACATGTATGAGTTCATCATCACAATCTATGAACTTAGCTTCAATTTTGGGTACTTAGGGCACACAATGCAAACAATAGCGAGTTTTAGGTGAATTAGCATGTAGGACTTCAACAAGATCCATTATACTAGCAATTTCTCTAAAACCCCCAAAATGTACAAGTCTATAAAGCATACATGCAAAACCCTAACTTCAATCCATGGTGAAATTGTGCAAGATAAACAATGTGAAGTTAAATGATGTATTAACAGGTAAATGTACAACTCCAAACCTAAATCATTGCATAATTTCACAAAAATTTGAACATGAAAGAAAATGGTGACCTAACCTTGCAATTTCAACAATGTAGGTGAGATAGAGTGAGAAAGAGAAAGATTACTTACTTGAGAGGTGGGATTACACAAAGGAGCAACAAGAAAATGGAAGGAATCGATGAAATGAGAGGGGAGAGGTCAAAATCGCCAAAAATTGGTCCAAACTACAGTGCCAAATCGCCTCTGCTATGAGTGCGTGTGTGACAAATCGACCAAAAAGGGTTTAAAACCCTAGAAACCCTACGGCGAAAGCGACAGGCGGAAGTGCCTTTGTCACTTTCGCAAGGCACTTCCGTGGAAATTATACCGCCAACAAAAAAAATTGGAGCCTTGAGAGTCTCGACGATAGTGACAAAGCGAAAGTGACAAATTGTCACTTTCGCGTGGCATATCCGCGGAACATGTACCGAGACTCGAATGGTTCGATCGTGAGGGCTTCGGCGAGCTTGACTTGGCGAAAGTGACATTTGTCACTTTCGCTTGGCATTTTCGCTAGAAGTGTACCGCGAGCATTTTGTCACTTGGGCGATTTTGACACGGCGAAAGTGACAAAATGTCACTTTCGCTGGCACTTTAGTTGATATGGTACCGAGAACAATATTTACTAAGGGTGTGCCACACTTGCTGTCACTATGGCATATGATCAAAAATGGGGCATTTTGGTTGGTTTTCATGGGAAAACACATTGCCAAACTCAAAAACGCTATTATGGACAAAAATACAACTAACCTTGGTGGGTTGCCTCCCACCTAGCGCCTTATTTAGGGTCGTGGCACGACCTTGACGATCTTCAAGTTGGTGTAGAGAGCAAGACGGAGTCCTTGCTTTGCATTGGTTCGCTCTCCGGATATGGTTTTAACCTTTGGTCATTTACCTTGAAAATCTCCACATCATCACCCTTTAGCTCGATGGCCCCGTATGAATGGACTTTAACCACAACGAACGGACTGGACCATCGTGATTTCAGCTTACCGGGAAATAACCGAAGACGAGAGTTGAACAAAAGCACTTTTTGACCTTCATGAAACGTTTGGTTCATGATGAATTTGTCATGAAAACGTTTTGTCCGCTCCTTGTAGATGCGTGCACTTTCGTACGCATCTAGACGAATTTCGTCAAGCTCATTAAGTTGCAAAGTTCGCTTCTTCCCCGCTGCATCTAACTCAAAATTAAGGGTCTTGATTGCCCAATATGCGCGGTGCTCTAGTTCCACCGGTAAGTGACATGATTTGCCAAAGACTAATCGGTATGGCGACATACCTATGGGCGTTTTGAATGCTGTACGGTACGCCCATAGTGCGTCATCAAACTTTGCCGACCAATCCTTTCTAGATGCATTAACCGTCTTTTCCAAAATTTGCTTAAGCTCTCGGTTAGATACTTCGGCCAGCCCATTGGCTTGTGGATGATAGGGTGTGGTGACCCGGTGAGTGACAGAGTACTTTTTAAGTACGACATCCAAGTATCGGTTGCAAAAGTGACTTCCACCGTCACTCATCAATGCACGTGGAACGCCAAACCGTGAAAAGATATGCTTACGCAGAAAGTTGATAACAACCATGGAGTCGTTTCTTGGGGACGCAATTGCTTCGACCCACTTAGATACATAGTCCACCGCCACTAGAATATATTCGTTTTTATAAGACGACGGAAATGGACCCATGAAGTTTATGCCCCAAACGTCAAATATCTCCACTTCCATGAAGGTTTTCATGGGCATTTCGTTTCTTTTGGAGATATTCCCGACTCGTTGACATCTATCACAAGAAGCAATGAAATTCCGGGCATCTTTGAACAAAGAGGGCCAGTAGAATCCGGATTGTAAGACTTTAGACGTGGTGCGATCAGTGCTGAAGTGACCGCCACACTCGAGAGAGTGACAATGCTTGAGCACATTAAGTTTTTCTTCGTCTGGCACACAACGTCTAATCATACCATCTCCGCAATGTTTGTATAGATATGGCTCCTCCCAAAAATAGTGCTTCACATCCGCAAAGAACTTACGCCTCTGATGTGAGATTAGGCCATGAGGAACCACACCACTTGCCAAAAAGTTTACCACGTCTGCATACCATGGGTTGGATACTCCAATGGCATACAGACGCTCATCTGGAAAGTATTCATTTATAGGAACCACATCTTCTCTCTCCAATCCCTCCAACCTTGACAAATGATCCGCGACAAGATTCTCCGTCCCCTTCTTGTCCACTATCTCAATGTCAAATTCCTGCAAAAGTAAAATCCAACGGATTAATCTTGGTTTTGCATCTTTCTTTGACATAAGATATTTTAAAGCGGAATGATCAGTGTAGATAATGATTTTAGACCCAACAAGATATGATCTAAATTTTTCACATGCAAACACTACGGCTAGCAATTCCTTTTCAGTGGTGGCATAATTGACTTGTGCCGCGTCCAAGGTTTTGCTAGCATAATATATTGCATGGAGTTTCTTATCCTTCCGTTGACCCAAAACAGCCCCCACGGCTAAGTCACTAGCATCACACATGACTTTGAAGGGTAAGGTCCAATCTGGTGCGGTGAGAATTGGTGCGGATGTGAGTTCCTTCTTGAGCCTATCGTAGGCTACTTCACAGCTTTCCGTGAACTCAAACTTTGCATCCTTGAAGAGTAACTCGGAGAGGGGCTTGGCAATCTTGGAAAAATCTTTGATGAAACGACGATAGAACCCCGCATGACCCAAGAAGCTACGAATCCCTTTTACAGAAGTCGGATATGGAAGTTTATCAATCACTTCAATCTTTGCCTTATCGACTTCGATACCCATGGCGAACACTTTGTGGCCCAATACAATTCCTTCCGTCACCATGAAGTGACATTTCTCCCAATTCAAGACCAAGTCGGTGTCTTGACATCTCTTGAGGACCATCTTGAAATTTGCTAGACAAGCGTCGTAAGAGTCCCCAAAAATAGAGAAGTCATCCATGAATATCTTCATCGTCTTTTCTATCATGTCGGAGAAGATAGCCATCATGCAACGTTGAAATGTGGCGGGTGCGTTGCATAATCCGAAGGGCATACGACGATAGGCAAAAGTACCGTATGGGCATGTAAACGTCGTCTTTTCTTGATCTTAGGGGGCAATCGGGATTTGGTTATAACCCGAATACCCATCAAGAAAGCAATAATAAGCGTGCCCGGACAATCTCTCCAATATTTGGTCAATAAACGGTAAAGGGAAGTGATCTTTCCTTGTGGCGTTGTTGAGTTTGCGGTAGTCAATGCAAACTCTCCAATCGGTAACCGTTCTTGTTGGGATCAATTCATTCTTCTCATTCTTTACCACAGTTTCCCCACCTTTCTTTGGGACTACTTGAACGGGGCTAGTCCACGGACTATCAGAAATTGAGTATATAATCCCCGCATCAAGAAGCTTCATCACCTCCTTCCTCACTACCTCTTTCATATTAGGGTTGAATCTTCGTTGGTGCTCAACGGATGGTCTATATCCATCCTCCATCTTTATCCGGTGCATGCAAAAGGAAGGGCTCAACCCCTTCAAATCGGCAATTGTCCACCCGATGGCGGATTGGTGCTCCCTCAAAACCCGAAGCAACTTTTCTTTTTTCCAACTTACTTAGTTGTGATGAAATGATCACAGGCAATGTAGAGTTTGCCCCTAAGTAAGTGTACTCTAAATGAGACGGCAATGGCTTGAGCTCTAGTTGCGGAGGCACTTTCGCCGACGGTTGGGGTTTGACATTTTTAGGTCCCAACTCTTCAAACTGTTGGTGCCTTGAGAATTTTCGGAAAGGTGTGGCCTCCAATTGCATCACACATTCCACACCTTCGTCTTCATCACTTTCTCCTTCGTAACAGCTATTCATTAACACATTTCCCATTTCATCATCAGTCGCTTTTCTGTCAAATGCCTCTTGTACCACTCGGTCAACAACGTCCACGCTAAAACAAGCGTTCACATCATTTTTGCTTTGGGTACAATGGAATACATTGAAAACGGCCTCTTCATCTCCCACCCGCAAGGTCAATTTTCCACCTTGGACGTCAATCAATGCGCCTCTGGTTGCTAAGAAGGGCCTTCCGAGAATTAGAGGTACATCGACGTCCTCTTCCATGTTCAAAACAACAAAGTCAACGGGGAAGTAGAATTTCCCGACTTTGGTTAGGACATCTTCAATGATACCATGCGGGTGTTTGATGGAACGGTCCGCCAATTGCAATGTGACCCTTGTCGACTTGATCTCACCAAGACCAAGCTTCCTGAAAATAGATAAAGGCATAAGATTAATACTTGCACCTAAATCACATAAAGCTTTACCGAACTCAAAATCACCAATATGAATAGGAATAGTAAAACTCCCTGGATCCTTAAGCTTGGGTGGAAGCTTGTTTTGGATGATGGCACTACATTCTTCCGTGAGTGCGACGGTGGCATGCTCTTAAATCTTTCTCTTGTTGGACAAAATGTCCTTCAAGAACTTTGCATAAGAGGGCATTTGAGCTAAAGCATCCGCAAAAGGAATATTGATTTGTAACTTTTTAAAGACCTCCAATAATTTAGCGAATTGTTGTTGGTCCTTGTATTCCTTAAGTCGGTTGGGAAAGGGTATTGATGGTTTGTATGCTTTCACAATCGGTTTGGATGACGGTGCCTCTTGTGCCTTCTTGGGTGTTTCAACAACATCTTCAACCTCAACTTCAATAAGTTCCGGCTCTTGAGTGATTGGCGCTTCTTTCTCCTCGAAATCCATGTCATCTCTAGTTGGATCCCTTATTAACGGCTTCCCACTTCTAAGAGTAACGACCTTGCAATGTTCTCGTGGATTTGGCACGGTTTGACTAGGCAAATTGCCATGGTTCCTTGAAGAGTGTGCATCCGCGAATTGACCAAATTGCCTTTTGAGATTCCGAATGGCAATGGTATTTTGTTCATTGCTTTGTACAACCGCTTTAATTATGGCCGCATTTTGCTCATTACCTTGTAGGACCGCCTTGATAGTTGCACCTTGTTCACCGATCACCGTATCTATCTTTGATAAATATTTCATCATCATCTCCTCTAACCCCGATTTCTTTTCGCTTGAAGATCCCTCCCCATCGTTTCTCATGTTTTGGTTTCCTTGATGATGGAAACCGGGGGGTTTGAAATTCCGGGATGAAGAAGAGAATTGATGTTGGGCTTGGGCTTGTTGTTGTGATTGATTTTGATGTTGTTGTGAACGACCCATATCACCCCTAGATTGATCCCCTTGGTTTTGTTGATTTGACCAAGAGAAGTTAGGGTGATTCCTCCAACCCGGATTATATGTATTTGAGAAAGGGTTGTTGGGTTGTCGGTTGGGTTGGTTTTGCATGTAGTTCACTTGCTCAACATCATTTTCATCCAAATAAGTCACAATGTGGCACTCTTCGGTAGCGTGAGAATCTCCACATAACTGACAAGTTACATTGCCAACCGCCTTCACCGCCATGTTCCTTAGTTGATTTGTTAGCCCGGAGATTTGGGCTTTCAAAGAAGAGATCTCTGATGAATCTTGTGAGCTAGATCCAATTGGCCTTCTTAGTTGGCCACTCCTTTCGGAATGCCATTGATAGTTATTGTCGGCCATTTCGCATATCAAAGCATAAGCGTCATCATAAGACTTTGACATGAGAGATCCCCCCGCTGCAGAATCAACAGTGGCTTTAAAGTTCGGGAGGAGGGCATTGTAGAACATTTCGATGATCAACCATGGTTGAAGACCATGGTGGGGGCACTTTCTGAGCAATTCCCTGTATCTTTCCCAAGCATCATAGAGTGATTCTTGGTCCAATTGCTTAAACTGCGTAATTTCTGCTCGCAATCCTGCAGTACGAACGGGAGGGAAAACTTTGATAGGAAGGCCTTCACAAGTTGGTCCCATGTGGTGATTTGTCTGGCGGGGATACTTCTTTGCCACGACTTGGCCTGATCACACAAGGAAAATGTGAAGAGTCTAAGACGAATGGCCTCCGGTGGGACGCCGTTCATCTTGAAAGTGTTGAGAATCTCACTGTATCTCTCAAGATGACCAACCGGGTCTTCATGCGGTATCCCCCCAAACTGTTCTTGCTTTATCATGCTTATGATGGCCGACCTGATTTCGAAGTTGTTAGCCTCCACATTAGGAGCTTGAATGCCCTGTTGTGAGCCATCATAAGTGGGACACGAGAAATCTCTTAAAGCTTGATTGTTCGCCATCACGTGTTCTTGTTCTTGCTCTCTTCTCCTTAATCGAAGTGTGCGTTCGATTTCCGGATCCAAGGGCAATATCGCTCTTCCTCGGTTACGTCTCCTTGGCATGCACTAGAGTGAGTGCCTGAAAACAAACCCAAAGAATAGTAAGTAAAAATAATGGAATTAAAGAATAATGTCCAATCTAGCAGCGCTATAACCGATAGTGATATTAACACTACAATAGTTCCCCGGCAACGGCGCCAAAAACTTGATAGAAGGTTTATGCAACCCTCCAAATCTACCGCAAGTGTACGGTGTCAATCAAGTAATACGTACTAAGTACGAGTATCGATCCAAGGAACTACGAGTTTAAGTACCACAAAGGCTACCACAACTACTAACTGAACTGCTGATAAAATTTGTTTGAGAATGATTAATTAACTACTTATCAAGAGACAATGAGAGCAAGCACGAGAATACTATTCAACAACTGATTCAAACACCACAAAGAGAATACTTATATGTCTAGGGAAAGGCTAAGGGTCGGATTTCATTTGGATTACACCAACAAATAAACAACACACATTCAATGACTCAATACACAAGGTTAAATTTAGCAACTCCAAATATACTCACTACTCTCTCTCGAGCAATAGCAAGAATGTATCATGCAATATATATTGAAGTCTCTCAACCAATACACATAAACATTCAACTCATTAAGCATAAGAATCACAAATACAAACTAGGGTTTACTTGTTATATCTCTATCCAATATCTCACCCTAGGTTTATCTAACTTTTATCAAGTTATAAAACCAATTTCTCAAGAGGAAATACAACCAAAAGATGAATAAGATGGCCAATCTCATAAACAATAAGAACAAGATAGACAAACTTCAACCAACAAGTGTATTAACTCAATAAAATGCAATAATCATATATCTAACGGTATAAAACCAAGATCCATCCTTCCCCCAACCTCAAAAGGTTTAGTTCATGTTACTAGTAGCAAATACAACCATAGAGAAGAAGATGACAACACCCAAATACATCGTTTCTCAACAAAATACAAGTGTAATAATAAAACTCACTCAATGATTGATACACACTACCAATTTTGAGCACCAAAAGTTGTTTCCACCTTCCCAATCAGTGCAAGGTCTTCTTTCAGCTCTGAAAACGGTTTAGAACAGCTCCCCTAGGGTCTAGCCTCCAACAATCCCGAGATAACCCTAAACTTTAAGTTTCTGCAGCTTTTTATACCCTCAGACCACGACCGTGAGAGTTACACGCGAGAGTGACAAGTGTCACTCTCGCCAGGCACTTTAGCCAGGACTCCATTGCTCGCGGTACATTCTGCGCGAAAGTGCCAGCGAATGTGACACTTGTCACTTTCGCCAGGCACTTTAGCCAAGGCCTAAATTTGTTGATTTTTTCGCCCGTTCACTTGGTTCGATGCATTTGTCGTCCGGGATGTCAAAATGGAGTAATGATAAGCACTTTTTCTTCCACTCAACATCTTGCATGCCTACACACAACTTGCTCAGAAATATTAGTCCGAAATGCCAATTCTTACTCCAAGACGAGCCGTAAGCTTATGATTCGGAGGGTAAAAACCCGTCAGATAACGAAGTTATCAATCGGCCGTCATCTGAAATGCTCGACCCGGAACCCTAGGAGGGTTCTCCTTCCTTGTTGGCGTGCTACCCGACACAAGCTTCGGGCAATCTCTTTTCACGTGCCCCGGTGTCTTGCACTCATAATAGACAAGTCCTCTGTCCGGGCAATCTCTGACAGTGTGACCAGGCTTCCCACACTTATAACAAGTTTGAGAAGTGGTGTTACAGTCACCGTGGTGTTTAGTTCGACACTTGTGGTACCACCTAGATTCCTGCTGATTGCTGAAGTTTCGGTTTCCGCCAAAAGGTCGTGATCTCTTGGGATGAGCAGAATTGCTCTCCCACTTTCTCTTATCGACTACAACCACGACCTTCTCCGGTTTACTCTTAGCGTAGACCTCCTCCATAAACTGTGTTTCTTCAATTGTTTCCCGAAGGTTAGAAGCCTTCGAGTTTCGGACCATAGTCATCATGTCCGACGGTAGACCTTTCAGATAGGCCTTAATCTTCTCTTTCTCAGTAGAGGCCACATGCCCCACTAACCCCAGCTTCTCCATGAATTGATGGGTATACTTCCTCACTGTCAGATTCCCTTTCACAAGAGCTCGGAATTCTGCCTCGATACGATCCATAGCCATTTCATTGCAATATTCCTCCAATAATTTCGTTTTGAACTCGCCCCAAGTCAGTTGGGCAAGAACAGTAGGAGAGAGAGTGGACTGGATAACATTCCACCAAGTCAGTGCGGTATCCCTAAGCAGTTGTGTACCGAATCTCACCCGCTGGTCATCACCACACTCAGATGAACCGAAGGCCTGCTCGACCGCTCGGATCCACCTAACACATGAAACCGGGTCTTCGGAACCAGAAAACTCTGGTGGTCCGCAACCCAGAAAAGACTTGTAGGAACAACTCTTCCCACTTTTCGAAATGCCGACGACCCTATGCTCCTCGGATCTGACTCTGTTCTCGACACCTCCAGAGCCAACTACCAAATTTTCTGCCACTGCCTGAGGCCTCTTGAAGCTCGGATCTCGATCCTCTAACATCTTTAGGAATGCCTCTTGCTGTTTCTCCATGGCCGACGTCACCATTAGCATGACACTGGCCATCATATCAGCTTGAGGGTTTGCCACTGAAACAACGGGATCGGTGGACGCCAACTCCACTATTGGATCTGGCTCCACTCCCCCAGTAAATATTGGTGGCATGCCCGGAGGAACGACTGCGGACGTTCTTACCACTGGATTAGGCTCACGCGAACTAACGTCGCGTAGATCTCCGTCACCCAGCGGACGACCACGAGTGTTCACCATACTAAAGGATGGTTGCTACACAAGCATGAGAAAGAGTAAGAGATAGATCAACAGGTTAACACAAGAAACGTACTATCACGTTATCAATTGTCACAGTAACGGCATTTCAAGCACAGTTACGTATAAATATTCTCATAATAACATTAGCTAAGTGGAATTATGAACATACAATACATAAAGGTTCTTGTCACCATCGCCACAACGTTCAACAACTATAATTTCCGTCGACTCTAAGACTAACCTATCTTAGAAGTTCTACCCAAACTCACGAATCAATACTTAGCATGCTCGGTCTAAGTCTAGACATCTTACATTCATGCCTAGATCACTTAAACTAGGGCTATGATACCAACTTGTAACATCCTAAAAATCAGAGTAATTTAAAACTTCATAAATTAGGCAATATGACATTTGTATTGATATAAACTTCTCAAAAAGTGTATCAGTCCTTAAGACTTTACAAAAACCTGTACGGATTTAGAATTCATCAACAAACTAATCTAAACATAACTATCTAGATTACATCAGTTGACAAACCAAAATTCATCAAAATAATGGGACCTAACAATGCCCAACTATCAATACTTTAGTCATCTCAAAAGTGCCTCGAGACCCAACTCGTCTCTCAAAACCCCGTGCATCCCACCGCTAAGGGAAACCTGTTATACATATCATTTGAGAAAAAGTGTCAGGCATAAAGCCTGGTGAGAACATACAGTTTATAAAGCTCAAAAAGATATAAACATTAGAATCATAAGATAATATTTCCAAAAAGGTTAAATCTTACAAATGATACCTTTGCCACAATCGGGCTTTTCCGTTATAAAACTCGTCATCAGATGACCAACGATAAAATATTTTACCAAGTATAGTGGCGTAACACAAAGTAGGCCAAAATACGAGTTATGAGCTAAACACTTGGAATCCATGGATACGAACACATAGGTCCGTGCTACGATGTGAGATCGCTCCCCCAAGCAAAACCAATGTATACTCCTTCACTAGGATCACTATGAACCATGGCTAGTATCCGTCCTCACATAACCGTACCAAGTTGCCCCCGAGGATCATATGCATCCATAACTACAAAATGGGGAATATGACATCCCAATAATATAGTCGACTCAAAACCTAGGGATCCGCTAGTAATGGTACAGACTCGTCACAACAACATATGTGACCAACCATAAATAATAATATGGTATTAAAACATTTTATAAACAAAATGTTATATTAAGTTCAACTTCTGGTAAGAATGAAAATCATTAAAATGAGTTCATAAACCTTATTTCACATATCCAACATAATGTGCAAGTAAAACATATTTTTACTTCAAATAAGATAGAATCCATCATAAAATGATCGGAACCCTAAAATCTCCCAAAACTCAACTTATATCAAATATGTAGAAATCTTAAATCTGTAACCATAGGGATATATAGGAGTTCAAACTGTAACCATTTTGACATGTATAAAGTTTTAGAAAGGTAGTAGGAACTCACCCAATAGGTTTATACGAAAACCCGAAGAACCAGATATCGACCCTCTTGATAAGACGAAGCTTTCTACACCAAAACCTCGGATCGAACACCAAATTTTAACTACCAAACTTAGAGAGAGAGAGAGAGAATCGATTTTAGAGAGAGAGGAGAGAATTTGAGTGATGAACAAGATAACCCAAATGAGAACTTTTCAGAAATAAACCCATATAAGTCGGTCAGGCCATCTCGTGGGTTATGCCGCGACTGCAAGTCGCGGTGCAACTCGCCCGTGTCTTCAAACCCTAAAACCAACAGAGGCTTTCGCGACTAATGCCGTGACTATAAGTCGCGAGCAAGTCGCGGAACTCACTGGAAGGTTCCAACTTCACCGAACAACAAAAACTCGAACGATAAACTAATTACGGTGATAACGACAAGAGTTATACACAAGATTTACAACGATACATGTATAATGAAAATCCAGGGTGTTACATCACTCATCTCTCTCTTAATCGATTCAAGTATGGTATTATTGTATATGTTGTTAGTGGGTCGATTAAAGGAGTTTATAGTAGGTTTAGTTAGCAAGGGATACAATTGGTTTGGGGTAAGGATGAGAGATCGATGTCTGTGTATCTACGACATTCGAAAACTCATTATCGCCCCCGGGCGAATGCAGGTTCCGGTCGGGGGAGGCCCCGGTCAATTTTGGTCCGGTCGTTTGAAGAACATCAGTCGTGATGGTGACCTCGGTCGAGTTGGGGGACCGGGGTGAGATTAGTCCGGTCGGCGCCTGGGGCGGCCTTGGTCGGCTCTTGGGATGGCATTGGTCGGCGGGTACAGCGGCCCGGTCGGCGCCTAGAGGACTCCGGTCGGCGCCTGGAGCAGCTCCGGTCGGCGCATGGGAGGCTCTGGCGGTGTGGGGTTGACTCCGGTCGGCTGAGATACCCGGGTCTATCTGTTGGGCCAAAGCCCACTTCTTCACTTGGGAGTTAAGTATTGTTTTGGGCTGCATTTTTATGATGTTGGGCCTTTGTATTTTATTTTTAGTTCGAGAGGTTTTGTATTTTGGTAGAGGTTTTGGATGGTTTGAGTTGTGAGAATAAATGTCGTTGTAATTATGGGTTAAAATAAACTCGTTATAAAATAGTTTAAATTGGGAGTATACCGGAAAATGTTTCCTTTATAGGTTTCAGATTGAATTATAAGGATAGACGTGAGATTTAAGCTAAGGACGTCAGGTGAGTTTTTCTGAACTTAAAACCTCGCAAGTTTATAAAGTCGTTTATGCTCATGCAAGTTAAATTAAATATTTGTGTTGTTTTAACTGTTTTAGACGTGAGAAAGTTATTTTAAGACGTATCTTTATTTACGCAAGCTTCATATACGTGAGTTCCTTTTTATGCGGTTTAAGTTTGTTTGATTATTAAATGTATGCATACATTGTTGTGACCGGCCAAAGTCGGGGGGTGTGGCCCGCCTGTACTCATACCGGGGGGTGTGTCGCATTTATGCTATATGGGTGTGTCCCATCTAAGGCAGTATGAGACAAACACGCTGTTACTTTTGTGACGGTAGTGTGTGCCGGAAGTGAGCTTTATGTGTAGTTTATGTTTTCAAGCTGAAAGAGTTGGTTTATTTTAATCTTTGATAAATGTGATAAAATCGTGTTTTGAGGGATCTCACTATACCTTTGGTCTAACCCTCGCTCTTTTAAAATATAAACCTTTTCAGGTAAGCTTGGGACTGGTGGTTCAGGAAAAGGGAAGGAGAAAGTTTAAGCAGCGTCCACTATAGAAGACTCCTGATTAGACTTTGGAAATTTCTATTATCTCAGTTATGTAATAGGTTGTTTAGTCGCAAACCTTCAGATATTACTGTTGAATTGGGCCATTTTTGGGCGTGAGTTATCTTATTACAGTTATTTTTATGTTAGATGGTTTTGGTTGTTTTATTTTAGTTAATATACGATGAATATGGTTAAACGTATTTTACTAATAACAATATTTTTCATTTGCCACTTTTGAAACGTATGAATATGTTTGTTCGTTTTTTTATACCCAAATTGATACAACAATTGTTCCTCAATCTAATTTGCCACTTTCTGATTATTATATCTGGTTTCGTTTTAATATCATTATTATTCTAAAAACTTTTAGATATGGCTTGAAATCCACAATTTCCATCGCCCATAGAGAGAGAGGGAGAGAGTTTGAAATGAAACAAATCGTTCGTTCGATATATATATCTCGAATTGTTTTTACTTTATTTCAAATCAATAACTTTTATTTCAAATCAAATATATCGTTTTAGAAGGTGCAATCGTATTATTTTAGAAGTGCAACCGTACCTCGTAATCAACCAAAAAACCAAAAAAAAACTTTTAAATCAACCAAAAAACCCGAAAATGCCTCTTGAAATCAACTAAAAATACCGAAAAAATCTCTCGAAATCGATAAAAAAAAAACTTAAAATCCCTCGAAAAACTTTAAAGTCCTTCAAAACGACGGAATTAGGCTAATAACACATCGATAAAACCCATATAAAAAACTATGGTGCCACCGTATGAAAACTTGAAATTTTCTTTCATGTTCCAATTTTCTTTGCTAATAACACATCGGACGATATTCTTTCATGTTCCAATTTTCTTTTGTGTTCAATATATGTTGGTGTTTCAACTTATTTCATATTTGTAAAAGACGATGTTTGGGTAAAAATTCCAACAGTCTATCGTCGTACGACCAGCGATAACCGACGCCCTTCCTCTAAGGCGACCTCGATTAAAATGAACAAATATCCGTCCGACAAAGTTAGTCGTACGACCTGATTACTGTTACTAATTTGCAACATACTTTATATTATGTTTAATGCAGGATTTCAAGGACGTTTATGATGAGAGATCATAACGGAATACGTTACCAATAACAACGGATATAACGGATGCTATCATCAATATCAAACGGTTACTTTATTAAAGATATGCATTCAAGACTTGCTAACGGACAATTGGAGTATAAATATGAAGATTGAACTTCACATTCGGGCATCTGATTCTGAAACCTTACAAGCTCACAAGTTACGCTCTCCAGTTAACTCAGTTTATCTCGAAATTCATAAAGCCTACTACTGTTTGTCACGCGACGCATGACTGAAGTCTAAGAACACACGACGCACGACCGACTTTACTTTATTGTATTGTTTTACATTACATTTCATTTGTAACACTTGTTAACAAGGACGACGTACCTGATTGACGTCCATAGTGCACGACGACTCACACTCGTCCGCGGTTTTTACCCATTTTAGGGGTTTTCCGCGTCACCAATTCTCTCGTCTCATTTTATTTTAATCTTATTATTGTCATACGATTATCAAAGTTACTTTCTTTGGTTGGATTAAGCTCCACATTTACCTTAAATTTCCCTTGGGAGATTTTTGGCATAAACAGTTTGGCGCCATCCGTGGGACCCCATCCAAAGAAAATCTTCGATAATCTTACGATGTACTAACGTTTTCCTTCGAGTGTTCCCTTTTTTCAGTTATTCAGAATAATGTCATTCCAAGGAACTCAAGATCATGTTGTGGACCAAATGAACATGGAGCTGACTGCTGCTCGTGCCCGTATTGACGCCCTAACAACCCAGGCTCGACAGGCGGCTGAAACCATCGAGCATCTAAGAAGCCAAGGTGGAAACAATGTGACTGGGACTACGAATGCTTATACTGGTGCTTGGAACGTACCTCCTCCATTGCCTAATTACCTTCGTCCACCACCAGTTAATCCTGCGACCTTCGTAATCCCAACCATGCCTATGACTTCTATGTCGTTCAATGGATATGCCTCTGATTCTTCGCAGCAGACTAACTTCAACGGATCAGGTTATGTTCCATTGGGTATTCCCGGGGGTATACCAATGGATCCCGTTGCACAACGATTAAAGTTTCCGGAAGAGCAAAATGAGCGTGTCTTGTCGATGTTGGCCAAATTGTCGGGGGCAACAGTCCCAGTTGATGTCGAGCCACGAACAGGATTTCAGGCATCGTCGTTCGTCGATGAAATCACTTTGGTGGACGTCCCAAAGAAGTATAGCATCCCGACCTTCTCCCCAAAATATTCAGGTGTCAGTGATCCAACAGAACACGTCGCCCAATACAAACAGCTCATGTGGACTATTTCGATACCGCATCAATTCCAAGAAGTCTGCATGTGCAAGAGTTTTGGAGAAACCTTGACTGGAGAAGCGTTACAATGTTTGATCAATCTCAAACCCAAAACCATCGGGTCTTTTGCAGAATTCGTGAACCAATTTTCTCAACAATTCGCTAGTAGTCGAAAAATGGAAAAACAAACGAGCGACCTTTACTATGTCGTACAGAAGAATGGAGAGTCCATCCGGGACTACTTTAACCGATTCAACGCGGAAATGATTAGTATCCAAAATTGTGACGTGAAAACAACAATTGAAGCGTACAAACGGGGTCTGGATGATAGTCCAGGGTTGTATCTCGACCTTACGAAGTATCCTCCAGAAACCTTTGAAGACGTACGAGCAAGGACGCTTGCTCACATGAGGGTCGAGGATGATCTCGCTTTCAGAAATAAACACTCGGGTGACCGGAAGAGCCTAGGTGTCAAAAATCCAGACTTCAAACCGAAATCGATTGGTCGATCAGAGCCTACTAGAGAAATTTCAAACGTCCGATTTGAAAAGAAAGGGCCGACGACTTCCAAGTCTGTCCAATATCCTAAGGTATCATCTTATGGTTTCCCTGGATCAGCTAAGGATGTCGTTACGTCCCTAAAACAGCTCCAACAAAACGTTCGATGGCCAAAGAAAAGCAATAAAGACAGTGATAAGAAAGACAAGACAAAATGGTGCGATTTCCACAGTGACTTTGGTCATATAACGGATGACTGCATCGCCTTGAAGAAAGAACTGTCCTGGCTTAATTCGAAAGGTTATTTACAAGAATTGACGGGAAAAAAGGATGTGCGTCCCACATCCCCAGAATATGCCAAGGTGATTAATTGTATCACCGGAGGCTCTGATGTCTGTGGGACCACATATTCAGCTGCTAAGAAACATGATAGTCGCGGTCCCGATGACCGACCAATTCCAAAGGAGGCAAGACCCAAGGAGGACGCAGAATTAGAAGCTTTGCCCTTGACGTTCGACCAAGCAGATCTCGACGATGTACATCAGAAACATCATGACGGACTAATTATCCAATTAAGCATTGGAAATTGTCTGACAAAGAGGATACTCATCGACGGAGGTAGTTCAGCTAACATTATCTTTTTTGATGCAGTGAAAGCAATGGGAATCGACAAATCCGAGATTACACGACGTTCGACTACGCTCGTTGGATTTAACGGAGGAGCGACAAACACCATGGGGGAAATCACACTACCAGTATATGCTAAAGGAATCAACAGGCAGACGAAGTTCAATGTCGTCGATTGCTCATCAGCTTATAATGTTATCCTTGGGTGACCTTGGATTCATGACATGAAAGTTGTACCTTCGACGTACCACCAAACCTTGAAATTTCCCACACAATGGGGAGTACAGGAGATCAAAGGCAAAAGAAAAGTTGCTAGGGGATGTTACAAAGTTTCTTTGAAGCCCCCGAAGAAGACAGTATAGCAATTACAGAACCAGGACGTTCCTGGGACTGACGACGACTATCGCTTAGAAGCTGTCGTCCTAAACCAGGATAAGCCTGATCAGATGGTTTACATAGGTTCGACGCTCGACCCTTCCTTTAAAAAGAGACTAATATCTTTTTTGCAGGATCACTATGATTGTTTTGCATGGACGCACGAAGACATGGTGGGTATTGATCCAAGTATCATTTCTCATAAACTCAACGTTGATCCATCGTTCAAGCTTGTTCAGCAGAAAAGACGAAAATTCGCTCCTGAAAGAAGTAAAGTTATCAACGACGAAGTTGATAATTTGCTTAAAACAGGAAAGATACGAGAAGTCAAATATCCAGACTGGCTCGCCAACGTTGTTGTCGTCCAATAGAAAAATGGCAAGTGGAAAGTCTGCATTGATTTCACAGACCTTAACAAGGCTTGTCCAAAAGATCCATTTCCATTGCCACACATCGATTCTATGGTCGACGCTATAGCTGGACACGAATTACTCACTTTCATGGACGCATATTCTGGATATAACCAGATATTGATGCATTCCGACTAGGGCTGGCAATGGGTAGGGTATGGGTAAGATAAAGGTTAATCCGTTATCCAATCCATTTAAAATAGTGGGTAACGAAACGGCTAACTATCCATCTCATAAAACCATTATCCGTATCCTACCCTACCCATTAAAAGTAGCGGGTAACGAAACGGGTAATGGATACATGGTAAAACAAAATTTCATTTTGAACTACAATTGATATTGTTAAACCTCAAACATATAAGTAAAACATAAGTTCATAAATATAGTTATTATTTTATATCTAATTTGTTGTAGTAGACATTTAATTACTCTAAATATAATCATAGTATAATATTTTGAAAATAATTTAAAACGTGTAAGACTAACACTTTTCGTTGTGATTATTTTCTAAATCCATCTTGTTTCTCATTTAATCAACATGAAATCTTTACTCGATAAATATTAAAATAAATTAAAGTACACGTTAAAATACGACAACATTATTAAAAAATATTAATAATTAACTTAATATAATTATGTATATATACACCAATATTTATTTTTATATAATTGTAGATACATACATATATATATATATATTATATCGTAACGGGTAACGGGTAATGGATAACGAAAAACCGTTTATCCATATCCTACCCACTAAAATTTCGGGCAAACGGGTAATGGATAAGTGGATAAATGGATAAAATTTTCCTTATCCATACCCTTATCCAACGGGTCGAAACATAACGGGTAACGGGTTTATCCTTACCCATTGTCAGCCCTAATTCCGACGATAAAGGTATTTATTGTTACAAGGTAATGCCTTTTGGTCTTAAGAATGCAGGTTCGACGTATCAACGGCTAGTAAATATGATGTTTAAAAAACATTTGGGCGACACTATGGAGGTGTACATCGACGACATGCTCGTCAAATCGAAGCATACAGACGATCATATAGGACATTTGAAGCAATCGTTCGACATTTTGCGTGAATACAAAATGAAGTTGAATCCGACAAAATGTTCTTTTGGAGTTCGAGCTGGAAAATTTCTCGGTTATATGGTTACACGACGAGGAATCGAAGCTAATCCAGACCAAATTAAAGCAATTATCGAGCTAAAATCACCTAGAAATTTTAAAGAAGTCCAACGTCTAACAGGACGTGTAGCAGCGTTGAACAGGTTCATCTCTCGGTCGTCCGACAGATGTCACCTATTCTACAACGTCCTGCGAAAAAATAAAGGAATCGAGTGGACTGATAAGCACGAGGAGGCGTTGCAACAACTCAAGAAATACATGACATCACCTCCCTTCCTCTCTAAACCTGAGAAAGGTGAAGCTCTTCAACTCTACCTGGTCGTCAGCATTAATTCGGTAAGTGCAGTCCTTATACGAGAAACCGACGGACAACAATTGCCAATCTACTATGTAAGTAAAACTCTACTAGACGCTGAAACCAGGTACTCGTCTATAGAAAAACTCTTGCTTTCGTTAGTCATGGCCGCTAAGAAGCTACGGCATTATTTTGAATCACATCCTATAACTGTGGTAACTAACTTTCCATTAAAGTCTGTGTTAAGAAAACCTGAACTAACAGGACGGTTAGCTAAATGGAGCATCTACCTCAGCAATTATGATTTGGATTTCAAGCCCAAGACGGCGATCAAATCACAGGTCTTGCCAGATTTTGTTACAGATTTCAATCCAGAACTAAAAGAAGCGACGACGTCCAACGAGTTAATTGTGGCGACTTTGCACGATACTACTTGGACGCTCGACGTCGATGGTTCGTCGAACATACGAGGAACAGGCCTGGGTATTGTCCTGCAGTCCCCACAAGGGGGCAAAATAGTGTACTCCATACGGTGCGATTTCAAGGCAACAAATAATGAGGCAGAATATGAAGCACTGATTGCAGGAATGAAAATTGCTCATGACTTGGGGGCAACATGTCTACATGTCCGGAGCGACTCGTCCCTAGTTGTTAACCAAGTTAATGGAGAATTTGCAGCAAAAGATTCAAGGATGATTGCTTATTATAAAATAGTAAATGTAACACACCGAGTTTCGAGAGGTATCAATTCAAATTAATACAGAAACCGATATATAAAGGAAAAATAAGATATTTAATTTTGGACTTGAATCTTGGATTTTATAGTTTAGATAGATGAAGGATTCAATTACGAGACCAACGGTTCTTTCCAGAGCGAAAACGGAGCTATAACGAAGAAGTTACGGCCAAAACAGTATCGAGAAGAAAATCAGGAGGAAGCAGACGACTTATGCCGCGACCTAAGTCGCGAGACAAGTCGCGAAATCCACTGTTCCAGCTTAAATCGCGATTTTTCAGCCCCAAACTTCATTTCCTCATAACTCTTGATCCACAACTCCGATTTGGGTGATTCAAAGTGCTACGGTTTTGTTTTTGAGAGCTCTTTAAGGATCTAGCAAGAGATTGGAGGTCTATCTGTAGAGCGTAATGGTATGTTTCTGGTGGAAACACAATGCTTGGGTCTATAGAAGTGTGGGAGCACTTGCAGACATTGTGTCCGGGTCAGCTTTGAGGAACGGATTTAAAGGTTGCGATGGTTCGGACCAAACTAGTCGTTAGGAAATTTCGTCAAAGGACAATAACTCTTTAGTGATGATGATTTTGGAGACATTTGGTGGGAATGTCGAGGTGGACTTTAAGTACAAATGAATTTTGAGGAGACCTTGATGCGTCGTAATCAGAAGTATCTAAGGGAATAGTTCGGATTGGGGTATTCTTGATGGAAATGACTAGATAAGGTCGTAAGTTGCTTTCGCGGTATTATGAGAAATCTAAGGTTGGGAGGCAACCGAGAGTGATCGATTTAGAAAATGATTAATCAAGGACTCAACTTTCATCCTGACGTCGGTGAAATATAATGAACGTTGAGATTTAGTTTGTAATGGCACGTTATGAGAAACTCAGCGAAAACCTCAACCGGAATGTAATCGGGTCTGTATATGAGGTGAAGTTTTATGAAGGCATCCCTTTGGGATAGGGAATCAATCGATCTTTCAAATGTGAATGTTGGGTGCTTGGTGATTCCAGATTTCGAGGACGAAATCTCTTTTAAGGTTGGGAGGATTGTAACACCCCGAGTTTCGAGAGGTATCAATTCAAGTTAATACAGAAATCGATATATAAAGGAAAAATAAGATATTCAATTTTGGACTTGAATCCTGGATTTTATAGTTTAGATAGATGAAGGATTCAATTACGAGTCCAACGGTTCTTTCCGGAGCGAAAACGGAGCTATAACGAAGAAGTTACGGCCAAAACAGTATCGAGAAGAAAATCAGGAGGAAGCGGGCGACTTATGCCGCGACCTAAGTCGCGAGACAAGTCGCGAAATCCACTGTTCCAGCTTAAATCGCGATTTTTCAGCCCCAAACTTCATTTCCTCATAACTCTTGATCCACAACTCCGATTTGGGTGATTCAAAGTGCTACGGTTTCGTTTTTGAGAGCTCTTCAAGGATCTAGCAAGAGATTGGAGGTCTATTGGAGAATACAAGAGTATTTTGTGGTGGTAAGCTCTTCATCTCTCCCATTTCATCTCCTTCACCAAGTTTTCTAGGGTTTCATCCACCCTTTGTGCTTCCTTTCATAGATTGGAGATTTGTGGTCATTTTGGTGAACTAAAAGTGTTTTGGTTGGTGGATTCAAGCTTGGGTTAAGGTAATCTTCTATTCTCTTAAGTTATGGAAGTTAGGGTTTCGGTTTAGTTGAGGTATTCATGCACATGGTTTGGTAAACATTTCTTTGTGGTTGATTATGTTTATTTGTGGTTCAATATGTATGGATTTAGGTTTTGGAAGTTTTGTCTTGAGAATCCAAATGCTCTTCAAAGGAGCTCTAGTTGGGGGGAAATTAAGATTTAGCCTAAATCTAGCAAGGTGAGTTCAAGTTGATTTGTGAAAACGTTGTACATGCCAAAATGTCTATTTTAAAGTGTTTATGTGTTCTACATGAAATTATCAAATGTTGGGATATTTGCTAATCTTTGATTATTTGAGGCATTTAACTTTACAAACTTTGTATAATACCCATATTTGGGATTTTTGGGCATTTTGATAAATGTGTTACAAACGAATGTGTTTTGAGGTCTTATTGCATAAATAGAACTTTAGTCAAAGAAATACACTTTTAAATGTTTGTCGAGTCTTATGCATCGTCATGAAATGGAGTGTTTTATAAAGTATCACTTGCACATCTATGTGAGGTAACTTGAAAGAATGTTTATAGTCTCATTTTATGATTTTCGTTCTTATCAGCAGTTAAATTTGGAAAACGCATATTTTGTGTTATGAGTTCATTTGGAAAATGGATTGTCTCAACTAATGTTGAGTTTTGAACTAATCTCACTTTTGGTCGTGATGTTTGCATATCCGTTGGGTGAGTGCATTTTATCGTGTTTTTATTCCATTTATTAACGAGTCAATGGGTTGCTAAGTCTGCGGCTTGGCATTGTTATTTTGATGGGGTTTTTGGACAATAGTCCAGTTTTGGTAGCTCGACTTCGAGCCTTGTTGGGCCTTATGTGTATTATTTGGCTTATTTGACGCATTGGGAGTCATGATCCCGTATTTGGTTTATTATTGTCCGGCGTTGGGACGATTAGTTTTCCACGTCGAGGCACGTTAGGCACCGGATGTGGGTGTAAGACCTTCGTGCTGCACGTTAAGGTACCGGATGTGGGTATAAGTCCTTCGTGCTCAAGTATTACGATATTGGATGAGGAGCTCGACCTAGCAACCCTTCGGGGTTGAACTTGAGTTTCCGTGGGTGTATGTTTAAAGCCACTGAGCCTGACATCTCTTGCGTGTACTTTTGTTTATATGACTAGTCATAACAACATAAAATGGGCTTACTTTGTGGACCGTCACATTTTATGGAATCGGGAATCCCCCGTCACCGAAAGGTGTTGTTTTTGGGTATTGAGTTTTATTATCCAAGTTTTCGGTGACGTTTTGTATATTTGGGTTTTACTCTTGATTTATGGGTTGAGTATTATGCCCCACCCGTGTTTGGGTGTTTTGAAATATAAGGTTTAACCGTACTTTCTTAAATTGAGAGTTCAAGTTATATTTACGTTTTGAGTGAGTTTTGGGTTAAAGCTAATTTATGAAGGGGAGGTTTACATTGGTATCATCATTTTGTAGTAGTTTGATTTGAAAAATGTCCAAGTTGGTGTTCTCCGTCTAAAATGCATATTATTGGAAAACGAGTCGTTTGCATATTCAAAGCATACCTTTTGAAAGATTATGAATTGAACTGCATTATCTATTTTCACAGACATCTTATTATATGTTGAAAACTCTTGAGCTCACTAGGCGTTAAGCCTAACCTTTTTATTTGTCGGCATGTGCATCAGGTTCCAGTTGGGAGTTGGGTTCTAGCAGATCTATGAAGCGTAGAGCCTTAGCTAGACACTAAAGTAAGTAATTGGTGAAGTCTTCCGCAAGTTGGAGATAGTGACTATCTTTGGGTTTTAATAGCATCCGTCCTTATTATAAACCGTATGTATAGATTGAATGTTTGTGTATTGAAGTTGAATCTAAATTGTGGTTGTCGATGATTCAATGATTGATGTATTTAGAAAATTTTAAATAAGTTGCTATTTCCATATTTTAGAGTGTTACAAGTTGGTATCAATGCTTAAGTTTGAGAGATTTAGGTATTGATTTTAGGATGCCTAGACTCAAGCTAGCGTTCTTATAAGCAAAGATAAGTGGAGTTGCCATTAGGTACCTTAAGATAAGATAATTTGAGGTTGACCAAGTCGTTGGAAACGGGAAACTTGTCGAGGGTCTTAAGGATGATTGTGTACTGTGCGTTCATAATGGCACCTGGCCAGTGTCATGGTGAACCTACATGCTACATATGTATACTTGATCTACCTCGGGAGGATGACCGTTGGGGTAGTGAGAAGTTCCTAAGTGAGTTAGCTAAGAAAGGATTGATGTGTATATCAAGGTCACCTGGGAGTGATAACTAAGTGCGAGGAGGTCACTAAGTTGATCCTCTTGGGTCGGAAATTTTGGTTGGATTAGATTCGTGAGTTGGTAGACCGATGCTATTCAAGGAGAATTCGTAAGTTTATCAATCATTGAGATTGTGGCTTTAAGATGTTTGATGCATCCGGATGACAATAGTATGTCGGGGAAATGGAGGAGTGAAGTTCTAAGATGTGAGTGCCGACCAAAATTCATGCACGAAATTTATTTCTAAAATAAGTTTGCATCAATTATTTTCATGCTTTCGAAGCATAAATTGTGTTCTACTGTGAAGTCTTGATAAAACGTTAGCACTCATAAGATTTTAAACGTGAGCTTAAGCATGCATGGAAATTGTTTTGTTGCAAGTTATCGCAATTTTTTATGGAAAAATCTCCCCGTCCCTGTTTTGTGTTTAACGCTATCTTTGGACATCTTAAGGTCCGCGTTTTAATGCCATGTGTGGTATTGGGCAAGTAACTATGAGATTTTAACCTAGACATTGGATCTCCTCCACATATGTCAATGGTTTTGAAGGAAAAGTTATTCCCACGGGTTGAGTCGGAATTTCTTGTGAATTTTAGTTTGTGTGAGTTTTGTTGAAATTTCATGGAGTATTGTTTTACACGATGTCTTTTTATGCGTGAGTTTTAATTTTGTTTTTTTTAGCTTGCGAGTTATTTAGCGTCGTGTCCCATGTAAATTTTGTAAAGCGCTATTTCACCTTTCATTTCAGTAAAAGGAGGAAACTCTTAAAAGTTTAATATCTTAAAAGTATTGTCGTTTTACACTTTTGTCGAGTAACGAAAGTTTGACGCCAATTGGTTTTCACGTTAGTAAGTCTTACGAAAATTCAGTTGGGTCCTTGGTGTCTCATCGTACGTCAGGAAGTCACAGTCTAGCCAACCGGATATCACGACAAGGTTACTATTGGCCGACATTAAGGCAAGATGCGATCAGGTATGTACAGTCGTGCGACGCATGTCAAAGTCACACAGGTATGTCTCATAAACCCTCTGAACCCTTGCACTCGACTTTGATCCCATGGCCCTTTATGAAATGGGGAATGGACATTGTTGGGAAACTACCACCTGCCCCTGGGCAAAAAGTATTTCTTTTAGTTTTAGCAGATTATTTCTCTAAGTGGGTCGAAGCAGCGGCTTTCTCCCAGGTTCGGGACAAAGAAGTCGTTTCTTTTATCCAAACTAATATCATTTGTAGGTTTGGAAATCCATCTGAAATAACGTGCGACAATGGGACACAATTCATCAGTGATCGAACGCGAAGATTTTGTGAAGAAAGGAACATCAAGTTGGTAACATCGACGCCTCGATATCCACAGTCGAATGTTCTAGCCGAGTCGAGTAATAAAACTATCATCAATTCAATCAAGAAAAGACTCAAAGCTGCCAAAGGGAAGTGGGTGGAAGAATTGCCTTCCGTTCTATGGGCTAATCGTACAACACCTCGTACGTCCACAGGACAAACTCCCTTTTCCTTAGTCTAGGGATGTGAAGTTGTGTTACCTATTGAGGTACGACTACCGACTTCAAGGCATATGTCCGTTGAGCATAACTTGGTCGACCTAAGTTATGACCTCGACGCTCTAGAAGAGCTTAGAGAAGCTGCGCACATTCGCATGGCGGCACAGAAACAAGTAGCTTATAAAGGAGCTTATAAAATCCACTAAGTGGGAAGGTCCTTATCAAATCTCTAGCGTCGTGGGTAAAGGAGCTTATAAAATCCAAACCCTCGACGGTCGAGATATCCCACGAAGTTGGAATGCAGTTCATTTAAAGAGGTATTTCTTTTAAACTTCATATTTATTTCCTTCGATTATTTCTTAAGAAAGACTACTAACTTAAGCATCGAAGGGTCGTTGGTCAAACCAACGACCACCCCACTAATGTCGTTTTTCGCAGGGACGCACGACTTATTTAAAATCTTTGTGTCGAGTAAAACTCATGCGATCACACGTATATGTTCGATTTTAATGGATGACAAAGGTTAAATTCTGCACTTGATGTTCAAATATTTAGAATCAAGAACCATTATTACAAATTACCCAAGATCGATCGAAAGTTTCAGTTGATTTCTTTATAAATGATGGTATGGTTGAATGTCTGATATAATGTAGTTGTCCATCTACTTAAACGTACGATTAATTAAAAGAACAAGTAATAAGCGTCGACGAACAAAAGAGACTTTTTTCATTGGATATCAAATTACAAGTATAAAGGATGACCACAGACGGCCGACCTTTAGGTGATAGGTTCAAAAGAAATTAAGTAGGAGGAACGTCAGGTTGTTCATGTACAATGACGGTCTCTGCTGCCGCCACTTCTCCTACGACATCACTCTCCTCTAATTCATCGTCTTCATCCAAGTCCCTCTCAGTCCCGACAGTGTCGAGGTAAGCTTTGAGTTCTTCAGAGGCCGACGCCATGGGATCCTTCCCCTTCAAGTGACGCCTCATTAAGGCAGCTCGGGCCGTGAAGCGGGAGAAAGCCTCGATTTGCTTATTCTCTATCTCCAAGTCCTTGACGTCACCCTCCAATTCTTCGACCCTCTTCTTCAGAGTCGCGATCTCGTCAGCAGAAGCAGCAACAGTGGTAATAGCCTTAATTTTCTCGATCTCCAATTTAGTCGAAGACGCCTCAAGCTCAAAGAGGCGGTCCCTGAGCTTGACCTTCTCACGATCCGAAATCTCTAGTAGACTCCGGGCATCGATGAGTTCGGCCTTAAGGTTTTCAACCTTCGCTTTTTCAGCCTCGACCGCCTCTAGGGCGACCTTTTCCTCTTCAAGAGCCTCGTCGGCCATTTTCTTGACATCAGGAAAAGACGCCCTAAGACCTTCTGTCTGATCGTAGAAGCTCAGACAAGCTTGAAAAGCCTGCACGACAAAAGGAAAAGAATTAGTAGTAAAAAATGAGCAATGAAGAAGGAGAATAAGTAAAACTTACCATGAAAGAGAGACCAGCAGCATGTGCCCCCGTGTCCTCAACCCGAGATTCCTTGTACCGATCGTAGAAAGTCGGGAGGAGGAATTTTTTCAGGTGTGGAAAAATGACGTCTCTCTCAAGGACGTCATTAACCATAAAGTCAGCTGGAAGAGTGGCTTTGAATATCGTCTCTCCCACTTTTTCCTTATTCTTCTCCTCACTCTTAGAGGAAGAAGAAGGTGCGGCAAAGGGCTTCTCAATGCCCGACACCCCCGTTGTTGGGGCATCCTTCGTCGCCTTGGTCGAGCCTCCAAGCTCGACCCCAGCAACGGTTCCCTTTGCTGGTGTCGCCCCTGAAAGGGACGACAGAGTGGCATCGCCCGTCTTCTTGGGCGAGGACCGAGGCTTGCCTCGGACACGTCTCGGATCTACCCCCGTGGAAGGGGCAAATCTTTTCTTCGTTTTCTCCCTCCCTTGGCGGGCGAGCTCCAGTTGCTCGGCTCGCTTAACGGCAACCGACTTTACAGTTGTGTCCTCTGAAAAAAGAGAGCAAGTTAAAAAATTAAATGACGTACGATATACAAGTGAAAGGTATTGTCGAGTGACTTACCGGTCATTTCTTCTTCTCTCTCTTCTTCCTTTTCCTTCTCCTCTATCTTCTCTTCTTCTTGATGAGAACCCTCGACGGACGTCGCCTCAGCTACAAAAACAACCTCGTCCTCCTCGTCGTTCGACCGCACAGCAAACGAACGATCGGCAATACTCCTTTCCAAGATCCTCTGAATCTTGTTGAGAGAATCTCTGTTTGGCTTCACTTTAGTAAAGTCAATTGCTGCCAGACAAATAGAGATATCATTAGTAAATATTAAAAATGCACGACAAAAACACACGACAAAAACAGTTAACCTACCCGATTCGTTCCATCCGGACGATAACCATTGGCTGTCTTCATCGCTTACAGACGCCACTTGGAGGAAAACGTACTGACTTTTCCAACCACGGTCGTTCACTGCGGTATTATGCACCAGTACGTTATCTCCCTTCGATCGAGGGAATAAGTTGTACCGGTGATAATTATCCGGTCGAACGCTATAAGCAGTCAGGAGATCGTTCACGTTGAACGGAACCTCCCAGTCGGCCGTAAGACGCCCGATAACATGGACAATCCGCCAGAATTGAGGCATTAATTATCCAGGTGTTAGATCGAATGCATCTAAAAATGCCTTGACCAAAGGAATAAACGGCCAAGTAAACCCTATTTTGAAGGGATATTCATATAGAACACAATATCCCTTCGGAACTTCATCCGGCCTTAAATCTTCCGGCGACACCAGATTTATTTCATCTGGAAGCCTGGCCAAACTCTTAAAGTAATCTAAATTCTCTTCCTCCCTATATAGGCTCACAGGCTCGCTCGACATCTGGAAATCCGGGATATTTAAAGTCGCACGCCAATAATTAAGAATATCCCAAACTTTCCTAGGCTTTCTAGCTATGGACTTCTTATGCATAAATCGACACAGAGGGAAGAACGGAAAATCGTACCTTAAATAGCGTTCTAAACCTCGAACTTAGAATGGAAGGGATTCTGATTGCTCGGAAAGTAAATCTCGCCGGAGGTATAAGGTATTAAAGAAGGTAAGCGTAAAGAAGGAAAGGATTGAAGACAATCCCTATTTATACTGAAAATTGGAAACTGAATCGCCAAGAAATCGAATCGCCAATCGCCAATTGACACGTGTCGTCTGTGTCAGGCGAACCACTTGAGTGCATCCTTCGAATGCATGACACCTGTCCAAAATTAGCTGTCTAACCGTTTATTTTGCAGGAAATGACGTCATTGTCCAGCTAGAAACAAACCAATTCGGTTCTATTTGAACTACCCGCGTTTCTTTTATAACACGTGTCCTGATTTTAAAATTTAAATCTCAAAAAGTTGCCGCTTGAATTTTAAATTTGGGGGCAAACTGTTTGGGTAAAAATTTCAACAGTCTATCGTCGTACGACCAGCGATAACCGACGCCCTTCCTTTAAGGCGACCTCGATTAAAATGAACAAATATCCGTCCGACAAAGTTAGTCGTACGACATGATTACTGTTACTAATTTGCAACATATTTTATATTATGTTTAATGCAGGATTTCAAGGACGTTTATGATGAGAGATCATAACGGAAGACGTTACCAATAACAACGGATATAACGGATGCTATCATCAATATCAAACGATTACTTTATTAAAGATATGCATTCAAGACTTGCTAACGGACAATTGGAGTATATAAATATGAAGATTGAACTTCACATTCGGGCATCTGATTCTGAAACCTTACAAGCTCACAAGTTACGCTCTCCAGTTAACTCAGTTTATCTCGAAATTCATAAAGCCTACTACTGTTTGTCACGCGACGCATGACTGAAGTCTAAGAACACACGACGCACGACCGACTTTACTTTATTGTATTGTTTTACATTACATTTCATTTGTAACACTTGTTAACAAGGACGACGTCCCTGATTGACGTCCATAGTGCACGACGACTCACACTCTTCCGCGGTTTTTACCCATTTTAGGGGTTTTTCGCGTCACCAATTCTCTCGTCTCATTTTATTTTAATCTTATTATTGTCATACGATTATCAAAGTTACTTTCTTTGGTTGGATTAAGCTCCACATTTACCTTAAATTTCCCTTGGGAGATTTTTGGCATAAACAGACGACTTCACACGTTTCTGCTTCAAAACTTGAAATAATTGATTACCATTGTCGACAAACACATGTTTTGTAAAATTACTTGGAACCCTGTCAAGTGAAAAATGAAATTGCAATGCAAATAACGTTGAACCATGTCGAGTGAAAACTACAATTGCAATATACTCCATATCAAAACGTAATTTTTGACATATTTTAATATATAATAAAATAATTAAATTAAAAAATATTCAATATTAGACTCATTTCGAAGGTATCGAAGAGACGATTATAATGGTGTAACCTGTTAAAATTAAAAGTTTTTTTTTAAACATATTTTAGTTAATATACGATTATATGTGTTAATATGATGAGGGAGTAAAATGAAAATTAAAAAAGTAAAAGGTATAAAGTAAATCAATTAAAAGAGTTTAAAGACCAAAACTGTAACTATAATTAAAAAGAAAAAAGAAAATTTGGATGTGAGAGAGAGATATGCCTAGGGCGGTATGGGTTTGATGAAGGGGTAGCCTTAACAACCCCCTTAAATAATTGAGAAAAAGAATAATGAAATCAGGTGTCATTGTAAGAAACATCTTACTATGAGTTGGCAATATATGCTTGGTAAAAGGGAGTAAATATAATAATGATAAATATTTTGTTTGGTTTTTATGGAAATCATTTGTGAGTGGGCGTGGGGCTACTTTCTAACATACTAATATCTCTCTAATATCATACCCCTCCATTTTCCCCCGCGATGAAAATTTCACTCTCTCCCTCACATACTAATATCTCTCCAACTTCTCTCACACATGAGTGGAAATCATTTATTTGGGTTTGATCCCGGGTATCCATCACGGACTTATGTCTGGTTTTCAAAAAAAATTACTGACCCCGCGATCGAGGGTTAAAATCGTGGGGTTATGAGGTATTTGATCAAAATTGAAGAGGTTTTGGGCATTTGGGTAAGTTAGAAACGAACTTGGGACATTTTAATTAAATTCCCTATTTAAAATGGGAAATTTCTTTTTTGATTTACAAATACTTTTCTTAAAATTATATCTTTACAAAAATTCTTAAAACAAACATTTATATTAATCAATAAAAAACATATAACATTAACGATGTGTTTAAACCTGTTAATATGTTAACGATGTGTTGTAGTAATAAAAAAACATTGAAACAAAAAACTATAATGTTGATTTAAAATAGGACAGTAAGGGGCTGTTTGTTTACCTCTTAATGGTTCCATTAAGAGGCAACCTCTGAATCGTTAAGAGGTCAATCTTGTTTGGCAAAAAAAAGGTATGTCTCTTAATAGTTCCAAAACCCTCTAAATGATTTAGTGTCTTGACTCTGTCTTAACCATTCAGAGGTCTGATTTCATCCTGAATAATTAGCAAACAATCATATTTCATTTCGCATTATATCATAAGAGTCTCTTAATCATTCTGATCACTTAATTATTCTGCACCTAACCATTCAGCAACTACCAAACAATCCATAAAAGATTTTGTATATTTTATATTATTATTTTGTATCATTCTTATAAAAATAAAGTCAAATTTTTATTTTATTTTTATAGGTTTACAAATAAACCAAAAAAAAAATTTGTCGAGTTTTTACAACTAAAACAACCTTTATCAATTCGTAAACAAATATATTATATGTAATATATTAATTTAAAACATGTATTTGTTTTTATCATCTTCAAGGAGTGAGGAAAATTGTAAATAAATCTTTCTTTGATCTTTTCTTTTTCTTTTAATAAAACAAGCGAGACAAATCTAATTTTCTAGAGCATCTCCAACAGCATCTTCAAAATTTCTTTAAAATGGAGAATTAAAAGTCAAAATCTACATAAAAAATTACATCCATCTCCAACAGATTCTCTATTTTGTAGATGAAATCATTACTTATAATATTAAAATATTGTATAAATCTAATAAAATATTATTTATCTCTCATACTCATCTCATTTGAAGAAATCTTATTGGTAGAATATAATAAAAAAATAATTTCTCTCTCATGGTAATCATTTTTGGAGATTTTGGAGAGTTCTCCATATTTGGAGAAAATTACACTCTCTCTCCTACTTTCTCCATTTTGGAGAAAGATTTGGAGAATCTGTTGGAGCACAAAAATGCCTAAAATCTCCATTTTCTCCATTTTGGAGAAGCTGTTGGAGATAGGTTTTAATTTTTATAACTTCTATGACATTTGTAATAACTTTCCTTAAGACATGTTTGTTAATAGTTTAATAAGTTTAATAAGTTTTACAGTTTATTCGATCTGTTATATATGATTGTTTAGTAGTAACTTAATGATATAGAATATGGATTATTTGGTAAACGTCTAAAGGAGAGATTTATATAGAAAGTCAAGTTTTTTCCCAAGTCTATTCAACCTAATTAAAAAAAACACGTTCATTTCATCTATAAAAAAACCTTTCAAATAAAAAAAATTCTCAATCAATACAGATAGATTAATTCATACAAACAACTTTATCCACACATGACTTAATAAATCACCAACGGATCAGGCCCTTCTAATATTCATTATCCATTAATTTGGTTATAGTCTGAGCCAATGGTTTTCGTTTTCTTTTTTTCGGTTGCTATTATAGTGCTTTCGGGTTTGTCTTTCTATTCTTTTCGGCTTCTGGTTTTAGTCCTTTTGGCTGTAACTTTTTTCAGTGGGCCCTAGTTTCTTAGTTCTTGGGGTATTAGAGCATCTCCAACAGATATATTATATTTCTTCTTTCTCTCTCTATTTTAAAAAAGTTGGAGCAAACTTAAATTTCTAAACCTCCAAAATTTCTAAAATAACATAGCTGTTAGTCGTTAGAGATGCTCATATGCCATGCATCTACTTCTTGCAGAATAGGTCTCGGTTTGTACTCTTCCTCTTTTGTTTCCTTTTATATTGATTGTCGTTTCCAAAAAAAAAAAGAAATGAACACAAGTTTAACAAAGAACATAAGACTACTAGAATGAAAAAAATGGAATATGGTAACTACGTACTGCCATCTTTTTTCTGTTTTCTATTTATAGCAAGTTCTATAAACATGATTTATGAAAAACTCACAAATCTGAAAATTACTAGAGATGAGGCTTGAATCGACATTATATGACGGTTCTTGGAGCCGTCTCTTATTCGGTATTTATATGATCACTAAAACTAAGTAAGTAACCTTTTCTTTACCATCAAATCTTGCACCATACCATTACCTGCATGGAATATGAATTTGTTATGGGACAAAACAGGTTTTGGCATAAAAGTATTTCGAAAACAAAGATTAATAAAATCCATGGTAAATTTGGATATGAAATAAAAACCAAACAAACCCAGTAAGTCCACCCGGAGGTGGGGTTTGGGAGGAGTGGGATGTATTCATATCTGACCTCTACCTCGGAGAGTAGATGTTGTTTATGTGAAGAACTCCGATTTGTGCAAAGTGCGTGAAAAGAAAGGGTATAGCATGCTCATAAATTCACAAAGAAAGAACATAAGAAGATGAAAATACTAAAGGTAGTGCTAAAAATTGGAAAAGAGTTGGAAAGTATGCAACAACAAACAAAATATACAGATAGAAGCAGGTACAAGAAAACGTAACTAAGGCAGGAATACTCGCACACCCCTAGTCTAAACCTAGGGCTTAGAAGATCTCACCCCTAGTTTGCTACCCTTATCTTGCATATGCAAGAATTCCTATCTGAGATCAGAAATGCCTCGCTACACATCCCAAGTCCTCCTTGGTCTACCCCTACTCTTCACTCCCTCGACCCTCGTCCTCTCTACCCTCCTTACCAAAGCCGCCATCTGTCACCTCACCTCCAAACGTGACCAAACCACCACAACATGACCTTTGATAGAGAAAGATCTAAAATCAAATTTTGACTCTCACGAGAAAACAAACAAACAAAATCCATGTTGAACTTGTGAATTCTGAAGAGCAGTAGATTCCAATATCTAAAATCAAAAGTCACTCTTTCCCTGGTCCAGCTTGAGAGGTGAGGTGACCAATTCGAAACACGACCAACAATGATAGCAAGCTGGAACGTATGCATACGCAACCCCTCGTTTCAAGAAAAGAAATACAGTCTCGCTTTTGAAGTTTAATATGGTTATCAAATTTTCTAAAAAAACTTGATTTTTTTTTGTAAAACATGCGGAATCCCATTACATTATTCTCCAAAAGAGCCTTTTTGTGTGTGTGTGTGTGTGTGTGTTTTTTTTTTTGGGGGGGGGGGGGGGGGGGGGAGGTTCCAACGTATTTATAGGTGAAATGGTCCAAGTCTAGCCGATGTGGGACTCTTTATACGCAGTGTCGAAAGGGGGCAAGACAGATGTGGGGCTAGCCGAGTCTCTAGAGTGGTAGACAGGCTCTATTACCATATGAGAATATGTGAAATCCCATTAATTTACTCTCCAATATTGGCCGATGTGGGACCCTAACAATTCTCACCCAATTTGAAGTTTTAAATAGGTTGGTTAGTCAAATACCTCATCCATTTTGCTTGTCATGTCGCCATGCATCGGATCCTAGACTGCAGCACCTTATGGAACTTCTGTACTTGGAGTGAATAGCCATTTGAAAGATTGGCCAGTTCATTCGGTGGTATACATCGACTGTTGATCTTTCTTCGCCCCACACGCACCATAGAGTCTTCTGTATCTAAAACATAGGATATCTGCCACACAAGACCCTTGGAAATCAACACCATATGCTTTACAGAAGAATATATTTCAACCACTACCAGTTATTTGGCCTTCAAGAAGGGCAAAGCAGATAACTTTTTGCCACTCTACTATTAAATGTACTTTTTGGTCCATAAGATTTACCTTATACGTAATGCAATTTATCTTGCACTCCATCCTGTTTAAAATTCGAAGTCCCTCCATGGCCTGCATCATTGCTAAGTCTTCATCTTCACAAGCATATTTTCTTTTATTTCTGCATAGATAACAACTTAGACCATCTTTTACTTCACATTAACTAATTACATTTCATGAGCCATACAAAGACAGCACGATACTCCTTCACGATGGTATTATCACCTTCGTTTTGCATTAAAAATTCAACAATTTGTTGGCTAGACATACACATGAAATTGCATGTTATCATTTTCTAACACAGTGCTAAAAGTGCGTTTATATCTTATGTATTCACTGCAGAAGATATTGGTGCGTTATCCCACATGAGAAAACATGGTAAAAAAGGGGGTTATTTAGCTAAATGAGCATTCTTTAAATCCTTGACCTTCTGACAGGTTTTTTTTTGGGCATTCTTGTGTATTCTGTTAAACAATAACATTCTCAAACCTGTCAGAATTTCATGAAAAACCTTCAAAAGGTCATTTAACCAAACAATCCGTTAAAAAGGTAACTTTTTTATGTCAACAAAGTGACATAATGTGGTGCCACGTGTGCATCTAACCAGTTGGACAGAATATAGTTGCAATGATCCAATTTTAGGAAACTTCACAATGATGAAATTAAACCTCAGAGATCCATTGTTAAATCAGAAAACCAAAATTACTGAGGTTTTTGCCAAGTGCAAAATACCTTTTTAAGAATATCCCGGGCTTCTTTTTTCCAGGAACAACCGGAAGGTTTTGAATGCTTGGATAGGGTGCAAAACTCGGGTCTACTGAAAAGACTGGTGCTTCTGATGTCTCACAGCCAAAGTCCATTAGCCGAATGGTTAATCGGGTTTGTCTATCTGTTTCTGGTAAAAGTGACTGTAATGACACAAAACTTGTTAACCAAAATTGTACCATAATTTGAAAATAATAAGGGCACGGTACCACTCACATGCTCAAATCTATAAATGTTATCGTCGTTAACAATCACTCTGGCATTTGCATTATAAAGTTCATCCACAAATCTCCCAGGTTTTCTCATATGTTCATATGCATAGAGGTGGAGAAGCTTGTTATCAACTTCATCCATAGCGATTGCTAGCAGCTGTGGAAGGTATTATGGGCACAAATTCAGAGCAGTATTGGAGAATATGATGGTATTTGGGAAAAGCACGGAGTGATCAACTCTTCCAACCATCGTGCTTAGTTCTTTTTACTGCAAACAAACCATCGTTCTAGTGGACATGCAAAAAGGACCACTGTTTCGAAGCATGAGCTATATTGAAAATTTTGTGAACTATAGATGCAAAAATCCGTCCTACTTATTTTTGTCCAAAATCGCACATTCTTGCAAAGTGTAGTGCTTTTTTTTTCCTTTGTCTCATTTTCACGAGAACAGAAGTTTGTTTGCAAATGATGGTTCAAAAGTTAACCACTAGAAAAACAAGATGGAAAAAGAGCATGTAACCTGTTTAGAAAGCTTGTATATCAGCTTGTCTAATGTGAAGACAGAGAACGACCAAGTGCCAAGAACTGTTCGACATTCGTCTTCGTATTTTGCACTATCAACAGCACCGCCAAGAAAAGTGTAGAGTAGATCCAAGAATCTGAACCACACAGAGAAGGGAAATCAGTATACTTAATGAACAATGACCGGTTAGCAATTTAAAGGGAATAATTAAGCAGCAATAGCTAAAACACCTAGCATATGAATCGTTAGGTGTTGTGTCATTTGAAGCCCTCCATTTATCATTAGCTGACTTTTCCTTTGCTTCCTTCAGTCTTGAGTACAGTGTCTGTGGATTAAAAGAGAATGAAATAAAGACCAATAGAATTGTATCAATCAGTAGTGCGTAACAGCATGAGCCTTACTTGATGGAGTCTGAAGAAAACATAGAAGGCATCATTTCCATAGAAAACCCGAGGATCATCCTCTTGATTATGTGATACTCCTGGAACATACTTTGTAAGCGGCTTTACTGTTTCTAGAAAACGTTCTGAAAATGGTAGAACAGTTTCTTCTCCTTCTTCCGCTTCACCTTCACTCTCGGCCTTGTTATCATGAACCCCATCATGCTCTTCAGGAGAGCGATCCTCTACTTCAGCAGTTTCACTGCCTGAACCGTCGCCATTCTCAAAAGCATTCTCACTGTCGCACGACGACCTATGTGCACTTTCCTCACCTTCGTCATCTGCTTCATTTTCTAAACCACCTTCAGGATATCGGTGTCGGTAATTTTCTTTTCTTACGATAGTACCAGTGTCTCTGAATGCGGCAAAATTATCCTCTTCAAAATCTCCATTTGGAGATAATTCACCCTCCTCTCTTTCTATCTTAAGTTCAGCACCAGTGTCACTATGACGTCTCTTGATTCTGCCACTCCCTACTATTGCCTCATTCAAAGACGAATCTGGTTGAGTAGAACCGCCAGCATTAGGTCTCGACTCAAGTCCACTCTCCAAAGCGGCTTTACCAGGTTTTGCGGAAGTGATGCAAAGCCCTATAATGATACAAGAACGGCCAATCACATAAGGAATGAAATACAAGCCAAAGGGTCATTGGCCCCAGTGGTATCCGGGTTACTGGTACAAAATATTATATACTTAAAAAATGAATGAATTACAAAGAGAGGAGAATCAGGGGGATGGGGAACATCATATGAATGTTAATCACCTGAAGAATGTACACCACCAATCTGCGAAGTTTCATCAGTCGATTGAACATTAATCTTAAGTGTTTCATGCTTACGGGTAATGCATGAAGTGCCACTCTTACGCCCAAAATGATTTGTGATGTGAGAACCATTCTCTTTAACGCCATTATTGTTATTCACCAAACATGCACGTGAAAAACCCAAATGTTCAGCTAAAACTTTATCATTTCCATTGGCTGTGGTTGACTGTTTAAAACCAATAGTGCTATGGACATCTTTGCCATCACTTTGCCTAACAGTGCTGCCACTTTTCACGGTAGGATTGCTAGTTTTGGCAACATCTTGATTGCCATTTATGAATTGAGGGCGGGGAGGAACATTAAACATAGGTTCCACAAAAGTCGTCCAGATCTTCATGACCTTATCAAATTGTTCAGGGGTACAATTTTGTGGAATATAATACTTCATGAGCTGATACATGTCTTCATGGACGTCCAAATCACAATACTTAAATTCTTGATGCGGCATAGTGTCTTGCATTTTCCCAGAAGCAAAATGCTGATAAATGTTTTCCTCTTTAGACTTCTCTTCACTGATTTCCTTGATTTCTGCCAACAATGCTGCAATATGAAAGAGCATAGATTATCATCCATCGTATATAAAAAACGAAAGGAAAATGTGAATCCTATTAATTAAAGGATGACCAAAGGGTTCCAAGGTCCTCAGTTTTGTGATGGTTGTAACCCTTCTAGTAGAACAAGAAAACAGTTGAAAGGCAACCCAGAGAAATTTGTAATTCTTTTCTTATTTAGGAGTCCGATAGTGCATATACCAAGTATAAATAAACTTTAATAAATTTATATTTCTAATTTTAGAACTAGAAGAGGCGCCTCAGGTTAGTGAAAACTGAGAACATTTTGGTTCTTTGAACTGGCAGAATTTGGTATGGAACTTGAGGGCACCATATTTTATAACTCCTCTTGAGATCATTTTGTAACGTTGAGTGAACTCTGAAACAACCAATCTTGATTCTAAGTTCACATTTGATGGTGTACGTCTGTACGATAAAAGTAGATGATCCCAAGGCCACACTTTGGTCAGATTGCAACTAATTTACAAGTGGAACTCCAAGTAAATTGCAAATCTTGAGCGACTTTGTAGTTGAGATTCTAGTAGGATTCAGATACATGGCAATATATTTAGGTCCATTCAAGAGAAATCCTAGACGGGAAATGAAACCACAAGGTGCAAAGGACCCCAGGAACTGGCAAATGGAGAGGCATGCACTTTTATTGAAATGAGCAGGATAAAAAGGGTTGGGTTCATAAGGATTCAATAATTTATAGGCATCAAATTAGACAATTAACTATTAGGCAGCAAATAATAGCAACTCACAGACATAATTATAAATACATGCATCAGAAGGCAGATTGCCAACATTAGGTAAAAATATTCAGTTCATCAATGAGACAACAGGCTTTCAACATCTAGAATAATTCAAAACCCATCAAAGGGCAACAGCAAGCCCAGGCTTTGACATGCTATGGCAGAATTGATTGCAGTGGCTTGAGCAATTTAACATCATGCCTGAATCACAATCGATTTCAACAACCAGCTAATGCTTTAACATCTATAATGATTTAGGGAGGATAAGGATCAGGAGATGAAAATTTAGAGAAGTTCCTTCAGTGATTTAGTTCATTTACCTTTAGCACTCAAGCTCTTTGAGTCCTGCTGTTTGAAATAGAAGCTGCGATGATCGAGTGACTTGTGATAGTTTTTAGCATAAATTTCTGCCCAAACCTTGTTAAAATCAAAACGACACCTCGCCCACTCCTCTTGTTTCTGCTTTAAGCGAATTAATATTACTGGAAGGGCAAAAGATGCATTCTTCCTTAATACATCCATCACATCAAGCCCATTATCTCCATATAGACGTTCAATGCACCTCAAATTTAAAGCTGAGCAACAAACAGAAGAAAATGGTGAACAAGGCTGCAGAAAATGGATGTTTTGTTAATTTATTTACGTCCCTGAACAGTTTCTCACCTGTAAAATGATCTTCAACGCGAACCATGCTGTCTGTCTTGATCGACTTATCATTAATCTTATCCAAAAGTTCTTCGACACGTCTGGCTGTTATATTCACAGATTCTAATAACATATCCAGTTCAAACCTGACATAAGAGGTAACCATAATCCCACCCATCAGTAAGGAGTATTAATATTTTGGGAGGCATTTTTCTGATATAAAAGGTAACCATAATACCACCCATCAGTAAGGAGTATTAATATTTTGGGAGGCATTTTTCTGACATAAAAGGTAATCATAATACCACCCATCAGTAAGCAGTAATCAATTAATACTTTCGGGAGGCATATATATACCTTCCATGAAGGTTTTATAGGAATAAATAGGTATGGAAGCTCAATATTGGTAGTATGAAGACTTGTACGATGGTCTAGTGATGTATTCCAATTAGCAAAATCAATATATAAACATCAATGATAGATAGGAAAGTCGTTACACAAAGAAAAGAATACATGAAAAAGGGTAAAAGATCATATGATACACATCTCAATGCAATACCAGAATGCTCTACCTGTCATCTTCACATCGAAATAAGCTCTCTTCATACTGGTTTTTACGCATGTGTTTAAAAGAGTAATCCTCACTTCCAGAAGTAACAGACACCCAGTGATCATTCAACACCTTGGCACCAATTTTTGTTCTTTGACTTACCGAAGGAATTGGATACTGTATCAAGAACATCCATTGACAAATGAAAAACCGATCAAACGGATAAGGTGAGACATAACTGATTAAATGTACAAGATGTAAGATTAACTACATTCTTTGGGAGAAGCCGGTAACTTGGAGTGCAGCGTTCACAGTTAGAAAGGTCAAGTTCTTGAATTGGTTTCGCCTGATACTCATCCTTGCTTGGAAGCAAAGATTGCTTAAATCCGGATACATTTTTACCGGCAATGGCAGATCTCTCCCCGTCTTTGATCTCACAACCTCTGTCCATTTCATCCCTATCATGATCTTGATCTCTATCCTCATCCTCTGCCCTCAAAGATCCGGGTAAATGCCCACTCCACAAAGAACCTGGCCAAATATCTACTTAGACTTTACAAACAACATGAGATTGCTTTTACGATAGTGAAAGGTCCTGCTAGAGATGGCATCTGAGTAAATAAAATGAACATCCTTATGGGAGAGACCTTCTAAATGATATTAGAGAAGAATAGAAGAAAATCAGCACTGAATTTTACATAAATAATGCGTATTTTCCATCTCCTTTAGAATCAACAAACAACATGAGATGCCTTTCATCTCAATAAACGTAGTGCAAGTTTATGACAGTCAAAAGTCCTGCTAGAGATGGCTGACTGGGTAAATAAACTGAACACACATTCTTATGGGAAAAACCTTCTAGATGATGTTAGAGAAGAATTGAAGAAAAACAAGTATTGAATTTTACAACTATTTGTGTTTTCACTGCAAAACAGACATCTGCATAAAGCCGTTAGCAGATAAAAATGTTATAAATTCAAAAGATAATAGATGATTAGATTCTCAGTAGGCAGACAGAATACAGCTTTAGTGATGATTACCAGTCTTCTCACTGCGATCGATGAACCCATTGACTTCTTCCATAAGATCTGGATAAGCTCCAAGTAAATTATTCACCTAATGAAAATAATAAATGTTCTTTAAGATTACAAAACACATCCAAAATATGCAAATTGATCTAAGCATGCCATACAAAAAAGCATCATGAAAGTACTTCTAATGACCTAAAGTGACAAAAGAGACCGGCCCGAATACAAGTTTGCTTTAGGCTTCCGATATATCATTCGTTTTAACAGTATATAACATTCAAATGATGTGCATGATGGACCTTTATTGTAAGTGAAGTATGTAATACTATGTAGCATGACAAGAACAAAAAGGTTTCATACTAAATACATGGAAGAAAGATGATAATAAGTTCAACAAACATACAATAATTGAATATTAGAAACTAATTGATAATCTTTATGATGAATTGATGATATGAAGTGTACATAAGGTTACCAGCGATTGGAGTTGTGGTCGAGTAATATTTTCTGTGCAGTAATGCACAATGCACTTCAAAAATGCCTGATAATCGTCGGAGTTATGTAATCTTTCCTTCACCTTCTCACGGAGACAAAGCACTTCATCACGCATGTCTGCCCAATATTAACTCAGATGAGGAGAGGAAAGGAGAGAATAAAGATTTTAGCATAAGAAGCTTCATAATCTACTATACTATGGTGTGGTGATAAACTTTTGCTCCTAACAGGTTTTCATCAAAGCATGCACAACACAGACCCATAATACAATACAAAGATGATTTACCTGTCATAGCATCTTGCTGAAAGCTTTCACAATTATTGACAGGTTTTCCAGCCACCAATACATAAAGGGAAGACTAAAATCTTGTATTGAAATTTATTTTCTGTCAAATTGTCAATGAATGACAAAATGATCATGAAGTACCAGTGAAGATTAATTGGACAAGAAGGGGGTTTTACAATTGCAAAACATTAGGCATTAATATTCCAAGCAAATTTTTGATGGAGAACATACACCTTCTCTTACAACCTCTTGTACTAAACAAAGATTCACTCCAAAGACCCTGTCAGAAAATGACAACAATAGACAATGGGGCAATAATATAAACACCTATGAAGTTGTCTCAATAAGCGCATCGCCTCATTTGACATTGACGGGAAGATAACCACCAACAGAAAAGAGAGCTTAAACATTGATTCTTACAAGGATATCCATTTAAAACAACTTAAGGCCATTTACATTCTTAAATCAAGGTAAGCAAATGCAGATTGTCATGAAGTGGTTTCAGTGTTATTGTGAATTAGGTGATACCTTGATGAAATAGTTCAGCAACAGAGTCCTCAAGTGCATTAGCAGATTTACGTTTGTGGCTAGAACGATTCATCCCATGATGATCAAAATCTCTACTATGAGAGTGGTGTTCTCTGTCTTCCCTTCTCACTTTTTCTTTCTCACCATGCTTCCTATGCTCCTTGTTAGGTCTAATAAATCCTTCCTCATGACAAGGATCCGGCATGTCAACACTGACGTCACGTTCAGCATGACAAGCAATACCTTTCTGCCAATGAATAAAAATGAATTCACAAACAAAGCAAGATATATGCTTCTTATGATGAAATTTTTACTCAAAAAATGTAGGAAAGTTCCCAATTATCAATATATGTGATGATTAATATGAGTAAAAATTTAGCAAGTAAAGATAGTCAACTAGCGAGTCACTCTAAAGACTGATTTTAGCTTGACCACGAAATTTTGTATCAGAGCTTAACCCATCAGATTGGAAACTACCTTCTCGGAATGTAGAGGCCTTATTGTGCCAATGGGCGAGCTCCTATCTTCATGGCGAGGGTTATGGTTCCTACTGGAATGAACATAATGATTTGATGTTGCTGCTGAAGAATTAGGTAAAAAATTGGTGAACTCCTTGAGCAGGTCTGGCTGGTTATGTAGAAGAGCAGCAACCTGAAAGAAGATGATATATGATTGAACATATTAAGAACCACCATCATGAATATGCAAACATAAAGGAATAGTATGTGACAAAGACAAATATACAATAGTCTTAAATAGCAAACCTCCTGGTGGACCTCGCTAATGGATTTGTTTTCCTTTCTGTACAAATTCAAAATATCAAGAAAAGATTTGTACACATGATCATCACCTTGAAATCTCATCTGCAAAGAAATAGCATGTTAAAATAAATTTTACAAAGAGAAGCCGTTATACACTATCCTGTGATGTTATTACCTTAATTTTGTTTACAAATTGAATGGCTTCTTCAAACTCCACAGGCTTCTTAGCAGGTGGCTCATCCTCGTCTGAGAGGGTGATTTCATATCCCTTCGGGAGGAAGGTGTTGAAACCTAGTATTAGCCTTCGGTTCCCTTTGAATAGTTCCTTTACTCTTGCTATCACACCTGTGGTGTCAATTCTACAAAAAAAATAGCCATCATAACTGATCATGACAAGTTTCCACACAATGACAGCATAAATATCGGAAAAAGCAACACTTTAGCCAAACCTTTGTGCCTTAAAATCTTTCATTACATCAAGAAACTCGGTATATTTGTCCCTTCTGTCAAGAAACATCTCTTTGACATCCTTGAGATACGTAAGGGCATCACTAGTTGTCAACTTATGTGTGCTCCCACCACCCATAACTTGGGGTTGCCTAGAGCTTCAATCCAGAAGAGGAGGTGAATAAATCACACCACTCATTCAACATTCAGACCTACCTCAATCTCACATTGAATGATAAACATAAAAAAATATAAAACATATCTTCAGAAAGTAAGCATTGATAAAGATCTTACCTTTTTCTTTCAACCCTAGTCATATGACAAAATTTGAAGATAACTAATGAACATAAACACTTGAAGATGAACATACAAAAATAACTACAGAACGAAAACTTTGACCACTAAGAAATTAAATTTGAAAAAAACAACAACTATTAATTACAATTTTACTCTTTAAAAATCACATCAAAAACCGCCATATAGACTCATAATCAAACATTCTTCCACACAATGTATCTCTGAAGACAAAGCATGTCAAGTATAATCCAAATTTGAAACTTACGCTTCAGAGATGATAGGCGGCTTAAGTTGAGAAGCGCTCCCTGAAACATCGTCGTCTCTAGACCTCTTCATCCCTACAAAAAGAGTTTACAGACAATTAATTCGAAATTAATCAATACCTGACAGTCATAACACTCATAATCCTCAAATTAACAATCAAAAACAACTAAAAAACCAAATTACCGATCTAAAAACAGCACATAAGACCAACAGTTGACCCCTCGCTACAGATCACCATCAACAATTCCTCATTCTGTAAAAACAAAAATTCGCATTAAACCTTCAAGTCGAAGAAAAGTATCTAACAATGCAAAACTAACAAAATTAATCGAACATAAACAAACTTACTCTCTAAACGAGCAAAAGATCGTCTATTTTCTTCAATTCTACTTCTAATTCACCATTGAAACTTTCAAAAATCACACATACATACGTGTGTATGTATCTACACTCTCTGGTCTGCGTGATTGTGTGTGTGTATGAGACCAGAAACTCTGTGATTGAATGCAGATACTGAATCTAACAATCTGTCAATTGAATTTAGAGAGAGATAGTTGTGTGTATGTATAAAGCTTTAGATACAAAAAAGTTGTATGTATATGTTTAAATATATAAACACAGTTGTCTGGTGTGTGTTTGTGTGTGTACCAGAGAAGAAAAAGGGAGAAGAGCAAGGGTGTAGAGATGGTCCTGTTGACGTATTTTTTGTGAACCGGGTGACCGGATGACCGGTTATTGCCGGTGATTGAGTCCCGAGTGTAAGTGATTGTTAGGGCCAATGAGGCAAGGGTAAATTTGTCTTTTTACAAAAGAGATTTGGAGTTAATTTAGGGTTTGACTAAGGGGTTGTTTGACAGTTGTTGAATGGTTTAGTACAGAATAATTAAGTGGTATGAATGATTAAGAGGTTTTTATGATTAAAATGAAATATGGTTGTTTGCTAATTGTTCATAATGAAATCAGGACTCTTAATGGTTAAGGGAGGGTCAGGACACAAAATCATTAAGAGAATTTTGGAACCATTAAGAGACAACCCTTTTTTTTACCAAACAAGATTTACCTCTTAACGATTCAGATATTGTCTCTTAATAGAACCATTAAGAGATAAACAAACAACCCCTAAAACTTAAGAGGGTTGATTTGTAATTTTAGTGAAGGTTTGGGGTGAGATTTAGGGGTTGTTTACCCAAATGTTTATCCAGTAAGCTTTTACGGGAGGAGTTAACACTATAATTTATTTTATGGGGTAAGATTGTGATACATCAAAACGGTATTGTATGCAACAATTTACCCGGTAAACGCTTACCCAGATAAAAGACTTCACCCTCACTTACCGGGTAAGACTCTCCATCCTTATCTTTACTCTTACCGGGTAAGATTCTTGGTCCTTTTCATGTTCATTCGGTGAGAAAAATTACATGGTAAACATTTACCGAGTAAGCGCTTACCAATATCATTTACCTTTTTGACTGAGCATGGAAAGGACCAAAAAACTTACCAGTAAGAGACAGAGACAAGGCAAGACCAAGAGTCTTATCCGGTAAGTGTGGGAAACGACTCTTACCCGGAAGATGCTTATCAACAATCCATTTTCATGACCAATGATGTTACACGATAAGGTAAGTGAAGGTGAATTTCTTGCCAGTAAGCGCTTACCCGGTAAAAATTTGGTAAACGGCCCCTTAGTTACTATTTACTAGGGTTTTGAATGAATATTTTTTAGCATAACTAATACGTCCTCTGAAATAAAGGTGCACAATAAAAATAAAAAGTATACGATTTCTAAAGATATGTAATTGTTACATTTTTTAATTAAAAAAAATATAATTTTACTCTTAATTATAGAGAGAAAATTTTCCTCCATCTTATAGCTAAGGGTGGAATGGAAAAAATATACATTTACTTTTGAAAATGGATATTTATTTTACGACAAACTAAAATAGTATTGTAGACATTTATTTTCAGAAGTTGGGGGGGGGGGGGGGGAGTTTGTTTTTTAAAAAAACATTTTAATGACTCTTAAGTCTGAATCGTTCAGACCTTTTTACACATCACCTCTTATTAATCATAGCTAAAATAAGACTTCAGACTTTAGACATCTTAAAAAACAAACGGCACCTAATTGTTTTTCTTTTTGTAACCGTGGGTATTAAGGCTAGCTTATGTGCATCGTTTAGGGGTTGTTTGTTTTAAAAAAAAAAAAACTCTTAATGGCTCTTAAGTCTGAATCGTTCAGACCTTTTTACACACCACCTCTTATTAATTATAACTAAAATAAGACTTCAAACTTTAGACATCTTAAAAAACAAACGACACCTTAATCTCTCGGACGATCACGAACAGTCTGGAGTCATGACATGTGAACTTCTATGGTCACAACTTACAAGAGCTTCGAAAGCATCTAGATTCAAACCTATAAAATATGAGATTTTCACTACACTCTCCCCTATGTCTTTACCAGTACGCCACCATCCAAGTGACATATATTTCATATAAAATAAAATGTTTCTAAATTGTCTTGAGAAATTTTTTAATGATTTTTTTTCATCAATTAAGGTTTCCATTCTCGTTTTTCAATATATGTGGACTCATTTGGTAACAATATGTTCGTTATTATGTTTTTCCAAAAAACTATTTGTTGATTGAACAAAAATATTTGGATTTGTAAATTGTAATTAAACGAGGTGGGATTAATGTCCGCGCGTTGCTGCGGATGGAAATAAATATTAAGACCATAAATTTGAGCATGACCAATTATGAGAACAAAACATTTTGTGTCTGTTAGCAGCATGACTATAATTTACAAAATGCCCTATGAGGATGATTTGTGTGTATGATAGGAAGCGAAAATAAATTGGCAAATGGTACATTACATCATTAAACCTAAAAAAAGTTACATTGTTATTAAACCTAAATTAAATTATAATAAAAATATGAATTAAACAAATTTTACATCATTATTAAACATAAAATAAATTATGATAAATTACTTTATTAATAAATAAAAAATTGGTGCGTGAATCACCTACGACTATGTGCTTGGATTGATGGGGAAGGCGGAAGGTTTTGGGTTGGAGAAGACACAGTCATTGAGATGCGATGCATGTTAAGGGATATTTATTTTATGCTTATATAATAAAAATAATTTTTATAATATAACTTTTATTTATTTAAATTAGAAAATGAAAAAGTTATAAATGATCGAAATGTCATTTACTTAACGGTCAGGAGCTAACAACTTTTAGTTTCGAGGACCAAAACGTTACGCAAATGCAAAATCGAAAGTCTATTTTAGAATCAACAAATTATGGGGACTAAATCCAAGAGGAAAATAAAACTATAGGGACCAAATCTGTAACTCTACAAACATAGGACTAAATCTAACAGGGAGATAAAACCTCAAGGACCAAATCTGTAATTTACTAAAAACCTCAAGGACCAAATCTGTAAGTTACTGTTCATCGTTCCTGTTAAATGTTAATATATATAATAACAATTATATTTCTTATAGTATTATTATAAGAATAAGAATTAAGAATTATTCACTTGGTTGGATTTAATAATTCGAATATATAGAATGTTTTCACCGTGAATTTATTTCCATTTTCCATTAAGATCAATTCCAAATAAAATCCCTTGAGGTTTAGTGTAGAGTTTGAAAGTGGAACCTGAACTTTGATAAGTCTAGAAATCATTTTTGTGGTTTCTTTTTACTCTAAAAGTGGTCACTAGTCGTTAATTCTGATAATTTTCTTCGTTAAAAACAAAGGGGTATTTCAATCTTTTTTATTAAAATATGTAATCTTCTTTTAAAAACTAACATAATGTTTTATTTTGTATTTTGTTTTATTAAAAAATTTACCTCTCGGTCTAAAATTTGTTATTTTAAAATAAAATATAAAATAAAATATTGTAAAGAAAAATTTAATTTTTTTGATGAAAAAACTAAAATGTTCTTACTCTAAAGGAGAAACTAAATAGAGTTAGTGACCAGGACCACTCTCAAAAGTAAAATAAAAACTATAAAGATGAATTATAGACTTATCAAACTTCAATCCTACTTTCAGATATTTCATTAAACATCAAGGACCAAAATTGAAGTTTCCTCTAAAATTAAGTTGGGCCCATAAGCATATTGGGCTTCCTAGAATCTCAGCCCATTACCATCATGCATTAAAATTTGAATACCTAGGGGTGTTTGAGACTGTTTATTTAAAATAACTTATACTTTTACATAAAAGTGTTTTTTAATTTATGTAGTGTTAAATTGGAGTTTTATAAAAAAGTGTTTGGATTAATTAATATTGGTACCAAACGTAATAAACAGAATAAGCAAATTTTTTTCTTCTGTCCAAACATTGAATACTGCTAATCAGCAATGACAAAACGAAATAAGTTAACAAGTACTTTAAATAAGCAATCCCAAACACCCCTTTATACTACATCATAAATTATTGTATTTTAATTTTTAAATTTTTCTAAAATACATAAAAACAAATCAATCAATACATAAAAATATTTTAATTTTTATATTTATTCTCATTTTTACCTTTTTTGTAAAATAATAGGAATGGAAGGTTGAAAGATTTTTGGAAACTCATATTATCAATTCCATATGAGCTGATTAAGTTTTGGAAACCAATAGATTTATCCTAATTTAAAAAAGAATATAAATTATCTTAAATATTATTAATTTTTTAATTCAAAAATTATATATAAAAAATAGGTACTTTCAATTTGATACCTAGTACGTTTTTTTTTTCAACTAGAAGTGTACTCGCGCAATGCAGCTAGATACATCACGATTTTAATTTTTTATTTTATTTTCTGTTTTTTGTCGATTTACATTACGATTTTGGATGGTTGTGAGAGGGTGATAATGATTTTTTTATATAAATTTGTTTAATTTAGACTTAATAATATAATGTAATTTATTTTGGTTTAATAATATAATTTTTTTTATAAATTATTCTGTAAGATTTTTTAATTATATTTTAGATTTTTTACATCTAAAATATGCTGAGAGTTATTTTAGGGGAGTTAAAGTGGGAAATGATTTTAGGGGAGTTAAAATGGTTAGAGATAATGATTGAAAATTGATGAATAACATTAAATGTAGTACATACAGCTTTTATGGTTGTTTTTTAAGTAATTAGCATTAAATAGCGGTACATTAAGCTTTAAGACTTGTTTTTAAGAGTTTTTTATGTCATCTTTATAATATAGTATAGATATAGATATATAAATTGGTTTCGAAATTTCAATCACGGATATATTTACATGCGAGTATATTCATACAACGTTTCTATCAAATTATACAACAACTAAAACTTATTGTTATATACGTACAACTTATTAATATGTTTGAACCATATATAACTAGTGGAAGAATATTTTGCAACCCTTAAAAAGGTTGCAACCCTTGCAACTCACATCTTAACCATTTGATTCATGATCGACGGTTATTTTATTTTTATTTTTCTATTTTTTTAATTAAAAATATTGGGCCCCATATCTATTGTAACCGTCGATCATGAATCTGACGATTAAGATGTGGGTTACAAGGTTTGCAACCTTTTTAAGTGTTGCAAATTAAACAACCCCTATAAAACTAATTCATAACAAATAAATAAACATGTTCAAATATAATATAATATAAGCTTTAAGTTATATGAATATGGTATAATAATACCCTATAAAACAAATAACTAATAGTAGTCTCTCTTGGGCTCTCAAATTCAAAAAATAAAATCGAAAGAAATGAAATATGAAATAAAAGTATATTTTAATATATTATACAAATATACTTCTAGTTTTTCATTTACTTTTTGTTTTGGAATTGATTTATATCACAGCCCAATAAGTTATTAGAGGCCCAATAGTGTTCATAGGCCCATTATGAAAGGGTTGGGCTATCGTTATGTGGTAATACTCTGGCCCATTAAATTGTTCCACCATAAAAACTAAACCCATTAAATTGTAAACAATCTTAATAAATTTTTTACTATGGTATTCATAAGTGATTTTTTTAGATTTAGTTTTATGATTTAGGGGTTGTTTGACAGTTGTTGAATGGTTAAGTGCAGAATGGTTAAGTGGTCAGAATGATTAAGAGACTCTTATGATATAATGCGAAATGAAATATGGTTGCTTGCTAATTGTTCAGGATGAAATCAGGGCTCTGAATGGTTAAGACAGGGTCAAGACACTAAATCGTTCAGAGGATTTTGGAACCATTAAGAGGCAGACCTTTTTTTTTGTCAAACAAGATTTACCTCTTAACGATTCAGAGGTTGACTCTTAATGGAACCATTAAGAGGTAAACAAATTGCCCCTTAGTTGTGTTTACAAACTATAATAGTGTTTCTAAGAAATATTCACAATGTGTTCATCTTAAGTTCATATTTAATTATGTGTGTGTTGTACCAAAAATCCCATGTCCCATTCATGTCCGACCAATGAAATTAAGACACATCAGATTTTATATATTTTTGATTTTATTTAATTCAAGTTTATATTCTCTCTCCGATGACATGTGTAATAACCAAGTTTAATCTAATAAATTAGAGTTGGGGGTGAGAAGTGGTCTAAAGTCAAAGTTAAAGGGGGTTAAGTGTAAATGGTGTATAAAAAAGGGTTTTATTCCTAGGGATTGTTTAATTTGCTCTTTGGCGGCTGAAGAAAAAGGAAAGCAGTATTTGTGTGCGATTTGGGAAGAAGAAGAAGGACTGGAAGCTCTGCAAAAATTGTTTCCTCTCAAGGTAAAACTCTAAGTCTTCTTCTATAGCAGGACTAGTATTGCAGATATTGTGTTGTTTCTCTCTTTGGTTGGGTTGATTCTGTGAGTTTGGGTCTGCGACCCCATCGGACCCTCCTCGACCGATTGATGTTGTTTTATTAGAAGTGATTTTAATGATTTGATTATGTTATGCCGTACTCTAAATCATTGGGTTAAGAGTGGTGGATTGTTAAAGGATCCGAGTTATTCTGGATTTTTTTATTATTTCGATCGAAAACCCATTGTCGCCTTCGGTCAGGGTGGGGGACCGGAGTGTATAGACCCCGGTCGAGTGGACCTCGGTCGCTTAGACCTCGGTCAAGTAGTTGACCCCGGTCGATAGTGAGACACCGGTCGTTCAAGAGAGTGGATCCGGTCGATGTAGGAGTCCGGTTGAGGTAGGAGTTCGGTCAAGAAAGGAGTCCGGTCGAAAGGTGAGTTATGGTCGAGGCTTGGGCTGCGGACCATGTCCTTCTCCCTTGTGGGCTTCGGCTATAATGTTTGGCCCATTTCGTTTTAGTTAGTTGGGCCTGTTACCAAGTAGTGGATCTGTTTATTTGTGAATCGAAATTATTTATAAAATGTTTCGATCATGGGTGTAAGCTCGGCTTTAAGTAGGCTTCAGCGTTTAACTTCCTAGTGGGTAAGGGTCAGTTATCGTTGCAATTTAGCGGGTGTCGGAAGTTTACCGGTCAATGTTTCCTTTATAGGTTTCAGACCGAATTATAGAAGTAGACGCGAGATTTGAGCTAAGGACGTCAGGTGAGTCTTTCAAACTAAATCTGTTTACGGTTTCGAAGGCTATTTGATACGTGTGAGTTTTTCTGAACTAAACCTTTTTGGTAACGAAAGCATGCGAAGTTGAATTTTAAACTTTGATTTATTTGCGATGACATGATTATTATTAAATGATTTAAGTGTGATATAAATTGTTGATGTTTAAATGTATGCATACATTATAAGTTGAGATTGTGACCTAAGTCGGGGAGTGTGGCCCGCCTACTCGTGCCGGGGAGTGTGGCCCGTTTATGCCATTGGGGGTATGTCCCAATATTAAGGCAGTGCGAGTTAGACACACCGTCTTCGGCGGTAGTGTGGTCAGTAGCGTGAGATTGTGACCTAAGTCGGGGAGTGTGGCTCTCCTACTCGTGCCGGGGAGTGTGACCCGTTTGTGTCATTGGGGGTGTGTCCCAAAATTAAGGCAACGCGAGTTAGACACATCGTCTTTGACGGTCGTGTGGTCAGTAGCGTGTTTCATCTATGTGCATTTATTAAATGTTGATTAAATTCTGGAAAGTGATTTTATTGCTCATCTGTTAGAGGGGACTCACTAGACCTTCGATCTAACCCTCGCTCTTTCAAACTAAAAATCTTTTCAGGCAGACGAATTTTGGAAAGGTCAGTTAAAGGAAAGGGGAAGATGTAGTGGGAGCAGTTAGAAGACCGTCACCATAGTTCTTTTATTTTAATTATCTCAGTTGTGAATAGGTTGCTTTTGCAAATAGTGGAATATTAATGTACCCTTGGGGCAGCTTTGGCATGAATTATCGTTAATGTTAAGATTTAAATTGTTATTTTGTAATCCTGTGGTTGGGTTGTTACAACATGTATTCATGTGATTGGTGGACATTAATGTGACATGATAATTTGGGACAGAAGATTTTTATCCATGTATGTTATGGAGAAAAAAGAGAGAAAATAGAAGAGATAGGAGAAAAATAGGAGAGAGGAGAAAAAGAGAGATGTTTTAAATTTATATTAGATTTTTTTTTCAATAATTTTTTTATGGTTTAAATTGGATCTTACAGATATCACAAATTAACAAGCTCTTAAAAAACCCATATATATGATTATATATATAATGATCAAATAAAGTACTATAGAGGTTCAACTTTCGTTTATTTTCAAATTTTGTTTATTTTTGATATATTTTGGTTCTTGTGATTTTGATTATGTAAAATCCAAAAAAAATTCGTAAAAGAACGAAAATACCCCTCATATAATAGAATTTTAAACGATCGTTGGAGCAAGAAATCAAATCGAGACGTTTTTACAAACCACGATGGTTATCTCGTAATTTCAAAACTATAGGAATGTAAACCATAGGGTCCAAATTTATAGTTTACTCTAACAGAAATATCTAAGTTTTATGTAATTTGAAATAATTGTCGACTCATTTATTTATTATTATTTTTTTGAAGTGCCTAATTTGCCCTTAATGAGCACCATATATACAAGGTACCAAACTAGCAAAGCTGCCCACTTCATCTAGACCTCAACATGGGCAATACCGAGAAAGAGAATGTTTTATATGTACATCAAATAAATAAGATTTTTATTATCCAAAAAAAAAAGTGAATAATAATAATAATAATAATAATAATAATAATAATAATAATAATAAAAGCATCCATAATAGAAGTTATTGGAGCTTTTATAAAAATCTTCATTATGGGATGTATATTGGTTTTTAATAAAAATCCAACTGCTTGAATTTCCTTAGTTTAACTTGAAATGAAAATTTAGGATTTTAGGAAATAAACTCATTATATTATTAAAAAAAAACAATTTTTTTTATTATTATTCCCATTATTTACTGTTTAGCACCTCTAACTTTAGGATATATGTTGTGAACTATTTTCTTTTTTAATTACAGTTACAAACAGTTAAGGAAACACATTATATTGTTAACTTCAAGTGATAATTTTGATATATTCATTTAAAAATAGATTAATTTTGTTGCATTATAAGGAAACCGTAAAAGATATTGTCAGATTTATCTACACCTGAACTCACAATTTTAAAACGCGTATAATAAATGAGCTATCAAATTCCTTATAAGACAACTTTCATTCTCCTCCCAACGGATGTGGGATCTCACAAATTTATATTATATTTTATTATTAATAAATTAGATAAATTGAACAAAACTAATAAAACAATATTCAATTATTGTATAATCAATAATAAGGAACATTTTGTTGTTTGTATTTTCCTTTGAACTCAGAATAAATGAGTACCCATCATTACATTGGACTTGAACCAAACAAGATACAATATGCATGTGAATGTGTTCCCCAATGGGGGAAGGACCTCATGATACAACATGTATATTTGAACACCAAATTTATTATATTTTCCAATTTTGAATTTTTTTTAATGAAATTGTTTCCAATTTTTTTTAATATATGAAATTTAACAAATATGGGTTATGTCAATTATTCATAAGAAAAAATATATTTAATTCGGATATTTATAAGGAAGGGTTCAAACGAGAATACCTCCAGTTTATGAAAACGCGAGAACATCGTTTTACTATAGTCAATCACTTGTGATATGATAGTTCATCACATGTGATACACATGTTATACTAAATCAAAGATGCAATCGACATTTGGTGCGACTTGGTTTATGGGTAAGTCACTCGCACACTACTAGGAACCCCCACGTGTATTATCACATTTGATAAAGGTGTTATTGATATGATACTATAATACATCACATTTGATAGTAAATCAAAGACGCTGAAAACCTTTGGGCGACCTAAATCGTGGGTCAAGTTGTCTGCACACCACCTGGGCCCCTCACATGTGATAAGGGTGTTCACGCATTTTCATAAAATGTAGGTGTTCTCGTTTGAACATCTGCCTACATATATACACACACACACACATATATATATATAGAGAGAGAGGGGGGGGGGGGAGGATCAAACGAGAATGAATGATAGTTAAAGGAATAAAGGGACAAATCTCATCCCTCGATTTGATTAAATCAGTGGTTGAAAAAGGCAATGGCATTTTATGTAATTAATTAGAATAATGTACCCTTTATAATACGTGAGCAATTTAATACAGGGTTAAAATTGGGATTTTTTTTGTTTAACAAGGGTGATTATTGCGCAGGCGACTTATACGGGATATGAATATCAAATCAAATCAGAAAAGAAATCCCTTTCCTATTTTCTCTCAACAGGACTGCACATATCATTGAAATCTCAGGACCTCTAATCACAATCGATGAGAGCTCCAGCAGTGGCTTCGTTGAAGAAGGGTTTTATAAAATCAAAACCCTAAACGGAAGAATAAGCCATTGAAGACCAAGAATCTTTGAGATTGAGCTCGTGAGTACTAAAAAATGGATGTTCAAGGTATGGGTACGCTTATGATTCTTGTATTCCACATTGATTGAAAACCCTAATGTGTTGATAACAAAGTAGGGATTTTCGTTTCTACAGGTGTTCGAAAAAGCGGTAGAATCGCAAAAGTCAAAACCCATGTTTAAAAACACGGCTGAAGATCCGATGGAACTTGAAGTTGATGAATCGTCCCGTAAACGACCAAGGCCCCCTCTTCAAAATCGTACATTGGGACTAGAATCTGGTAGATATATAACTTCATTACTTACAGAGCTGAAACTAAATATGAGGATGATCACAAATAAAGCGATCGATTTAGCTATAAAATAACCCATATATATGATGAGGATCAGTTTGTTACATATGAGAATCTGTTGATTGTTTATGAGAAATCGATTTGTTGCTTATGAGAATCTGGTTGTTGCGTATCAAAATATAGAATGTTCAGGGTTTAGTTGTGTTGACAAAACATGTAACACCCCGATTTTCGAAAGGTATCATTTCGAGTTAATACCGAAACCGTTATATTAGGGAAAAATAAGATAAAATATTTTGGACTTGAATCATGGATTTTATAGTCTAGATGGATGAATGATTCAATTACGAGTCCAACGGTTCTTTCCGGAGCAAAATCGGAGCTATAACGAAGAAGTTATGGCCAAAACAGTGAACGAGAAGAAAACCAGGGTAAGCGGGCGACTTAAGGTCGCGGCACAAGTCGCGAAACCCCCTGGACGAGCTTAAAACCGATTTTCAGCCACCAAAATTCATTCCTTCATATCTCCTTCATCCCAACTCCGATTTGGGTGATTCAAATTGCTACGGTTTCGTTTTTGAGAGCTCTTCATGGATCTAGCAAGATATTGGAAGTTTATTGGGGTATACAATAGTATTTTGTGGTGGTAAGCTCCTCATCCCTCCCTCTTCATCTTCTTCACCAAAGTTTTCTAGGGTTTCATCCACCCTTTGTGCTTCCTTTCATAGATTGGAGGTTTGTAACCATTTTGGTAAACTAGAAGTGTTTTGGTTGGTGGATTCAAGCTTGGATTAAGGTAATCTTCTATTCTCTTCAGTTATGGAAGTTAGGGTTTCGGTATTAGTTGAGGTATTCATGTATATGGTTTGGAAAACGATTCTTTGTGGTTGATTATGTTTATTTATGGTTGAATATGTATGGATTTATGTTTTTGGAAGTTTTGTCTTGAGAATCCAAGTGTTCTTCAAAGGAGCTCTAGTTGGGGGGAAAATCTATATTTAGCCTAAATCTAGCAAGGTGAGTTCAAGTTGATTTGTGAAAACGGTGTACATGTCAAAATGTTTATTTTAAAGTGTTTGTGTTTACATTAAATTGTTAACTGTTGATAAGTTGTGTAACACCCTCAAATTTGAAAAAAGCGACTAATTAAAAACTTTCAACAATACCTTAAAGGATAATAAATCTCTTACTACCAGTCCATAAATGAAATACATTTCTAGGTTGAACCATCAACAAATAATTAAAATCTTACATAAAGACTAACTAAAGTCGAGTGTTACTATAACCTAATACGAAATCGCTATCTCCAATAATAATGCGGAAGACTTCACCAAGCTAAACGCTTCTTCGAGCACACAACTAGCACTCATCACTCCACGGTGTCGCTAGAACTAATCCCGAGATGAAACCTGATGCACATGCCGACAAATAAAAAGGTTAGGCTAACGCCTAGTGAGTTCAAGAGTTTTATATCATGATTATAGAGGAAAGCGTAAAATGGAAACATTGTAACTTATAATCATGATTCTTTAAATGGTTTACTTTGAAATAAGAGAACAACTCATTTACCAACAATATGCATTTTAAAGACAATGCTCCCAGACACCCCTTCTTTATAAAATGATGCAACACATAACTCACCCAAACGGGATCATAGTTTGACGCTCAGTTTGTGAAAAAGGTGAATAATACTTCATATCCCAAAACACCCAAAACACGGGCATGACATAATACTTTACCCTTGAATAAAGGAAAACAATTCATAAAGATATGATATGTCATTGAAAACCTGTAACTCGAATTAATACTCACACGACCATAAAATATAATGAAATCCAATTACTAAAGCATGGACAACTTAAATATTCAAATGCAACGGGCCGACGACGGGGGATACCCGTATCCGTTGAGAGCGGAGGAACACAAAAGTATGCCGCTCAAACAACGTTGATCGTATGACACTTCACGACATGCAAGCTCAAGTGCCCCTACGACCTCTTGACAAGTTCTCCTTTCGAGATAGTTGACCTTGGTGGCCGTTACAAAGAACTCCACCCCAAAAGGCCCCAGGGACTACAACTAAGGAAATTCCCCAAATAATGGCGGGGGTCACAGTACTCACCTCCCAGGCAGCACTATCCAGACTCAACCCTCCTAGTACCTCCTTGTCAAGTTTCGGTCATAAAACATGAGTTCCGGAGTCCAACCCCGTACCACCCAATTGACCATCAAATAAGACTGGCTCATGTGCCTATGGATCCAATGCAACATAGTCTAAGGTTACACGACTACTAGCTCATGAATGACTAAAGCACTCGAGCCTGTAATTATCAATAATATGCAATAAAATGCATTAAGATGTAAATCGAAGTTTGGACTCTAAATAGAGCCATTAAAACCGGACAAGTGTCCTCAAGACTCGTTTATTTTCGAATATGCATTTCCAAGTTTAACTGTTGATAAGAATGAAAATCATAAATGAGACTATATACATTCTTTCAAACACCTCACATAAAGTGCAAGTAATAATTTATAAAACATCCCCTTTCATGAATGATGCATAAACCCAACAGACACTTAAAAGTGTATTTTCGATCAAAGACCCATTTCTGAGATAAATCATCAAAACTCATTCATTTATGACACATTTATCGAAATGCCCAAAATCCCAAATGTGGGTGTTTTACAAAGTTTATAAAGTTAAATACTTCAAATAATCATAGATTACCAACTAACCCAACATTTGATAATTTCATGTAAAACACATAAACACTTTAAAATAGACATTTTGGCATGTACAACGTTTTCACAAATCAACTTGAACTCACCTTGCTAGATTTAGGCTAAATCTAGATTTTACCCACTTAGAGCTTTCCTTGAAGAACTTGATTCTTCAAACCAAATCTTCCAAAACCTAGATCCACAAGGTTCCAACCAACAATATACATAATCAACCACAAATAATCGATCCCCAACCTTATACATGAATACCTCAACTGATACCGAAACCCTAACTTTCATAAATGAAGAGAATAGAAGATTAACTTGACCCAAGATTTAATCCACCAACAAAAACACCTCTAGATCATCAAAATGGTTACAAACCTCCAATCTATGAAAGGGAGAACAAAGGGTGGATGAAACCCTAGAAAACTTTGGTGAAGAAGATGAATAGTGAGAGATGAGAAGCTTACCACCAAAAAAATACTCTAGTATACTCCAATAGACTTCTAATATCTTTCTAGATCCTTGAAGAGCTCTCAAAAACGAAACCGTAGCAACTTGAATCACCCAAATCGGAGTTGTGGAGCAAAAGTTATGAAGGAATGAAGTTTTGGGTGAAAATGAGGCTAAATCAGGTTTTTAACCTGATCTGGGCCTTCTGCCCGGCGCACGACCCATGCGTATTTGTGAAGGGGAAGCGCACGGCCCGTGCGCCCCCTCCAGTCCACCAATGATTTGCTCGAAAACCGTTTTGGTCATAACTTCTTCGTTATAGCTCCGTTTGTGCTCCGGAAAGAACCGTTGGACTCGTAATTGAATCCTTTATCCATCAAGACTATAAAATCTAGGATTCAAATTCAAAATTAAACATATTATTTTTCCTTAATATATCGGTTCCTGTATTAACTTGAATTGATACCTCTCGAAACTCGGGGTGTTACAAGTTGGTTATATATTTAACTTTATAAACCTATAAAGCACACATTTTGGGATTTATCGACATTTGGATAAATGTGTCACAAAGGAAGATGTTTTGATGATTTATTGCATAAATGAGTACTTGGTCAAAAATATACTTTTAAGTGTTTGTCGGGTTTTTATGCATCATTCATGAAATGAAATATTTGGAAAAGTACGAATGTGTGAGTTCTTTGGTTTTGGGTCATTTTCGACGTTGGAGAACATTTTAGAAATGGAAAACCTTTTGGGTTTGGGCCGAAGGCCAACGGTAATTTGAGAATCAAAGATTTTAGGAAAATGTGTATTTTGGTTTGTGTAACCATTTTGGCTCTCGTGTTGAGCCAAACGTCCATTAAGCCTCTTGAGGCTTGATTTGTACTCGGTGGAGTCTTTGGAACATTTGTTCAGTTTTGGTTGCTCGTTAAGGAGCCTTGGACGTATGATGTACTTAATTGAATCTTATTTGGGAGTTACATGTTTTGAATGTGTTAGTTCATTCTTTTGAGTCATGTAACGTTTTAGACTGTAATGCATTGGATCCATAGGCATATGAGTCAGTTGGTTAGTGGGGACTTTATCCCCGTTTTGGGATTGGACATTATTTATGGCTAGCGGGAGCTCGAGGTACATATCGTGGGTGATTGAACTCGATAACCGCATAACCTTTATTAAAGGGCTCGAGGTAGAGATCGTGGGTGGTTGAACTCGATTCCCGATTGTCATCCAGTCTGGTTACTCATCGTGGAATTTAGTGTCCGCGTTTGAATTCTAGTGAGTGGTCCCCAAGTCATGTGGTTGATTATGTAAGCTTGCGGTGGTGCTCTGCAGAGCCGTATACGGAGCTAAGTCTTGTGGTGGTAGCTCAGATGAGCCGGATACGGGGACTTGTGGCTTTGGTTGTAACACTCATTAGAGGTCGAGTAGACACTAGGATCAGTGGTGTCTTGCGGTGGTAGCTCAGAAGAGCCGTATACGGGGAACCATGGTCTTATGTGAAGCTCGAGAACATTGATAAGTGGCTTAACTTTGTGTGCCCGCCACTTTCTATGGAATCCGGGTATCCCCCGTCACCGAAAGGTGTTGTTTTAGGGTATTGAGTTTTATTATCCTAAGTTTTCGGTGGCGTTGTGTATATTTGGATTTTATCCTTGATTTATGGGTTGAGTATTATGCCCCACCCGTGTTTTGGGTGTTTCGGGATATAAAGTTTTAACCGTATTGTCATAAATGGAGAGTTCAATCTCTATTCACGTTTCGAGTGAGTTTTGTGTTAAACCTGATTTATAAATGGGCGGTTTATGTTGGTTTCTTCATCCTTGAAGTAGTTGATTTGGAAAACGTAAATTGGTGTTCTTTGTCTAAAATGCATATGATGGGAAAATGAGTCATTTTCATATGTAAGACATAACAAATTGAAAGATTATGATTTTAACTGCATTCTTTCTCTTTAAACGATTAATTTATATATATCGAAAACTCTTGAGTTCACTAGGCGTTAAGCCTAACCTTTTTATTTGTCGGCATGTGCATCAGGTTCCAGGTGGGGGTTGGTTCTAGCAATTCTATGAAGAGATGTGCTTAGTCTTTCGCGAGTGTAAGTATTTGGTGAAGTCTTTCGCAGTTTGGAGATAGTGACTTCTATTGGGTTTTAGTAGCACCCGTCCGTATCATAGACTTTATGTATAGAATGATTGTGTGTATTGAGGTTAAATCTTAGATTGTGATTGCAGACGAATCAATTATTGATGTATTTAGAAAATTTTAAATTAGTCCAGTTTTGAGGGTGTTACAAGTTGGTATCAGAACTTAAGTTTGAGAGAATTAGGTATTGATTTTTGGATGCCTAGACTCAAACTAGCGTTCTTATAAGTAATTTTAAGTGGATTTGCGTATCAGGTATCTTAAGATACGATATTTTGGGGTTGATCGAGTCGCTAGAAACGGGAAACTTGTCGAGGGTCGCAAGGATGATCATGTACGGTGCGTTCATAATAACACTTGGCCAGTGTTATGGTGAACCTACATGCAACATGTGTATAATTGAACTATCTTGGTATGATGACCGTTGGGGTAGTGAGAAAGTTTCTAAGCGAGTAATTTAAGGAAGGATTGATAGTTATAGCAATGTTACTTTGGGGTGATAGTTAAGCGCGTTGAATGCACTAAGTTGACCACTTTGAGTCGGAGCTATTGGTCGGATTAGAACCATAGGCGTGTTAATTGACTCTATTTCAAGAAGGAATTGTAAAGAGAACCGATGAAAGCGTCGGTGATCGCCTTAAGAGGTTTGAACATCCGGGTGATATTGGTATAGCGGAAAATTGAGGAACGTGATTTCGAGGTATCGAGTGCCGGCCAAATCCATGCACGACATTTATTTCTAAAATGAGTTTGCATTATTTGTTTCTCATGTTTTCAAAGCATAAAGTGAGTTATATTACGAAATCTTGGTAAGGTGTTTAGCATTCATCAAATTTTAAACCGAGAGTTTAAACATGCACGAAATTGTTTTGTTGTTCGTGGTTGCAAATATTTTATTTATTGGAAATCTCTTCATCTTCATTTTGTGTCTAACTCTATTTTATGAATATTATAAGATCCGTATTTTTATGTCATTTTGGGTATTGGACAAGTAACTGTATAATTTTTAACTTTGACATTGGATCTCCTCCACGTATGTTAAGGTTTTAAAGGAAGAGTTGTCCCCATGTTCTTGAGTCGGAATTTTCTGGAGGATTTGGTTTGTGTGAGTCGTGTTTAATTTTATGAGTATAGTTTTGCGGCATTTGGGGTGTATAAGTGTACTTTGAGATGCGTGGGTTTTAATTTCATCGCGTGTAAATTTACACGTTTATTGGGCGTCGTGTCTCATCAAAGTCGTGTTGAAAATGGTCATCTTATCTTACGATGTGGTTTTAGAATTTTGACATTTTAGACTTATTGTTGTCTTATACTTTTATGTTGGGAAATGAAAATTTTGACGCCGCTTGCTTTAAGCATTAATGGGATTTATGAAAATTCGGTCGGGTTTTATTGTGTCATATTTTACGACATTTGCGCCGCGTAAATAAGCTTTGTAACGCGTATGCATGCTTTATTGTGTACATTAACTTATAGGTTCTGTTAATAAATGTCATCCCATGTGCTCTTTTGGGAAGTTTCAAAACCTTATGTTTTTCTCTTTCGGGTTTATAAAATTGATAATCGTTGTACGCTTTTTGCAGTTGGATTAAATTATACTGTTGGTGTGAGTAAGCCTATAAACGACTTATATTATTTCAGTTATTGATTTTACTGTTAGAAATTTTCCGCAATGCATTAAGCGAGTTAGCGGTATTCATGTCGTTGTAGTTATTATTTTGGTCAAATGTGTTCATCGGTACGACTCAAAATTTTAAACTCGATTTGAAATTTATTTGCTTTCTCATCGTTCTACCGAGCTTTGAGGAATAAACTGATGCATATGTGGTTTGTGGAGAATTTTATGTCACAACGTTTTTGGTTAGAAAAGAAAAAAATTTTAAAGATAAAAAAATTGTGAAGTTCTCATTTAACAGTTATTACACGTGTTGTGGTGCAGGAATTAATTTTCATATTTATAGTGTAAGTTTTGCTGCACACCTGTTGTTACCATTTTATTTACGAAAATGTTGATCAAACAAATTTTGGAAATGGTTTTATACGTGTAGCGTCGGTGATCAATTTTCAACCTATCGAGTGATCGGTAGTGGATTTTACCGCACAAGCAATTGTTATAAAGCTTGTGTATTTGAAAGTTTCATAAAGGTTTAAATTTGCATAGTTGTTGGAAACCTTGAACTCATTAGGCCTATAGATTTAACCCCCTGTCGTGAAAGGAGTTGTAATTAAGGAACTAAGGAGTCCTTGGGAAATGAAGCGTCGGATTATCCGATCCGTGGTCAGTCCGAATTTTGGATTCCAATTTATGAATCGGTACACGCACGAATAATTGAAGTAGTAGAATCGTGTATTCTCCTAGATATTTAAGTGGTGATATTTCTATTTCGGTAAACCTTCGGGATAAATCATTGGGTGGTTGCTTGACTTCGGTAGGATAGGAGCCGATGGGTCGGATGTGTACCATCCGGGTGAGTCTTAAGAAATAAGGAAATTATGGTGATTTGTTTGTCGGAATTTAGTATCATGATAGGTGTCAACTTTGAATCATCGGTGTAAAATATGGAAGCAAATTTAAGGTGGTATATCCACGGTTGAGGTGTGAAAGTTTTGAACATAGGTGTCAACATTCGATTTGAGGATAATAACCGTTGGGATGTTTCATCGTACTTCCGATGAAATCGGTGCGTCAGCAATTTAAGTGGTAACCTTGAGAAGATTAGATGATGGAAATTAGGAATCGATCATTAGTAATTCTGTAATCAACAAGGTTTCACTTATTCGTCGACCGATGCTTGACCGCACTCTGGGAATTAGGTAACCGTGTAGTTGAGGTAATTCATTGTCCACCATTGTCGTGTCGCGTCAATTGAGGAACGGATCGAAGGTTATGATTGGATCAAAACTAACTAGTATTAGGAAATATCGTCAAGGAAGGGGACGATGAATCTTTTATAGTATGGATTATCGAGGATTTGGGTTTAGAATGTCGAGGTAAACCTTAAGTAGAAATCGACTATTGAGGATACCTTAATGGGACAGAATTAAATGCCTAAGGGATGAATTCGCTTGGGAGTATTCTTAGTGGAACTATTCTTGAGGGGATATGTGCAACCCAAGGTTGGGAGACAACCAAGATCTTAAGGATAAGAAAGTGGTTGATAAGAACTCGATGTTCGTCTCGTCAGCGGTAAGACACATCGAACCTTGGGATCGAGTTGTGACGGTTCGTTATGGGAACTATAGTGACAACCTTAAATGGGATGTGATCGGTTCGTGCATGAGGCAAGGTATCGTGGAGGCATTCCTTTTGGGTAAAGAGCCGATTGACCTTTCAAAGGGCGACGTTGGGTGTTCAATCGGTGCTAGATTTCGAGGACGAAATCACTTTCAAGGTTGGGAGGATTGTAACACCCCGATTTTTGAAAGGTATCATTTCGAGTTAATACCGAAACCGTTATATTAGGGAAAAATAAGATAAAATATTTTGGACTTGAATCCTGGATTTTATAGTCTAGATGGATGAAGGATTCAATTACGAGTCCAACGGTTCTTTCCGGAGCAAAATCGGAGCTATAACGAAGAAGTTATGGCCAAAACAGTGAACGAGAAGAAAACCAGGGTAAGCGGGCGACTTAAGGTCGCGGCACAAGTCGCGAAACCCCCTGGACGAGCTTAAAACCGTCAGCCACCAAACTTCATTCCTTCATATCTCCTTCATCCCAACTCCGATTTGGGTGATTCAAATTGCTACGGTTTCGTTTTTGAGAGCTCTTCAAGGATCTAGCAAGATATTGGAAGTTTATTGGAGTATACAAGAGTATTTTGTGGTGGTAAGCTCCTCATCCCTCCCTCTTCATCTTCTTCACCAAAGTTTTCTAGGGTTTCATCCACCCTTTGTGCTTCCTTTCATAGATTGGAGGTTTGTAACCATTTTGGTAAACTAGAAGTGTTTTGGTTGGTGGATTCAAGCTTGGTTTAAGGTAATCTTCTATTCTCTTCAGTTATGGAAGTTAGGGTTTCAGTATTAGTTGAGGTATTCATGTATATGGTTTGGGAAACGATTCTTTGTGGTTGATTATGTTTATTTATGGTTGAATATGTATGGATTTAGGTTTTTGGAAGTTTTGTCTTGAGAATCCAAATGTTCTTCAAAGGAGCTCTAGTTGGGGGAAAATCTAGATTTAGCCTAAATCTAGCAAGGTGAGTTCAAGTTGATTTGTGAAAACGGTGTACATGCCAAAATGTTTATTTTAAAGTGTTTGTGTTTACATTAAATTGTTAACTGCTGATAAGTTGGTTATTTGGATATATTTAACTTTATAAACCTATAAAGCACACATTTTGGGATTTATGGACATTTGGATAAGTGTGTCACAAAGGAAGGTGTTTTGATGATTTATTGCATAAATGAGTACTTGGTCAAAAATATACTTTTAAGTTTTTGTCGGGTTTTTATGCATCATTCATGAAATGAAATATTTGGAAAAGTACGAATGTGTGAGTTCTTTGGTTTTGGGTCATTTCCGACGTTGGAGAACATTTTAGAAATGGAAAACCTTTTGGGTTTGGGCCGAAGGCCAACGGTAATTTGAGAATCAAAGATTTTGGGAAAATGTGTATTTTGGTTTGTGTAACCATTTTGGCTCTCGTGTTGAGCCAAACGTCCATTAAGCCTCTTGGGGATTGATTTGTACTCGGTGGAGTCTTTGGAACATTTGTTCAGTTTTGGTTGCTCGTTAAGGAGCCTTGGACGTATGATGTACTTAGTTGCATCTTATTTGGGAGTTACATGTTTTGAATGTGTTAGTTCATTCTTTTGAGTCATGTAACGTTTTAGACTGTAATGCATTGGATCCATAGGCATATGGGTCAGTTGGTTAGTGGGGACTTTATCCCCGTTTTGGGATTGGACATTATTTATGGCTAGCGGGAGCTCGAGGTACAGATCGTGGGTGGTTGAACTCGATAACCGCATAACCTTTATTAAAGGTCTTGAGGTAGAGATCGTGGGTGGTTGAACTCGATGCCCGATTGTCATCCAGTCTGGTTACTCATCGTGGAATTTAGTGTCCGCGTTTGAATTCTAGTGAGTAGTCCCCAAGTCATGTGGGTGATCTTAACATTATTTAGGCTATGAATTCAAAAGATATGCAAGTAACATGTGATGATCTTAACATGAAAATAAATCTATGAATCAGCAAATTAATCCCAGACACAAAACAAAAGAAATAACATAAAAAAAATATGGAGACTAAGTGAAGTGATTTGAACCTGCCCTACTCCTTAGGAGTAGGTTGTGAAGCCTGTATTGCTGATGTTGCATGTTGCGGTACAATTTCTGCATTTTTTAGTAAGGCGCTCTCCTTCTTCAGCTGATGGATTGCTTATTGACAACTTCTTGAGGAATGGTGGAATTTGTTGGAGCACATCAGTATGCTCCTCAGCCTGAATGATCCTCACCAACTCATTTTGGTGTTTCTCTTTCCACTTATGCTTGTATATTTCCCTTATCACTTTCTTCACTCCTTGATCACGATACAAGACTTCGATGGCATATATGGGGGAATATTTCATCCCATCATGACTTTTCCACACCACCTCACCAACAATAGAACTTGATTTTCTGAAGCTTCCCTGGCCTTTGAATTAACCGTCACGTCTCCTTTTCAAAACAACTTGAAGACCTTCTGCACAACTTTGCTGCAAGGATGCTGCAGCATCTGCAATAATATGGTTGTTCTGCACAGAATCAAAGCATAGGTTAATGACAATCTTGGCATTTTGTTGCACCTCTTCACTATTTTGAAGTGAAGAGGGATTGATCAAATGCTCAGATTCTTCCTCGGAACTCTCTATCTCTTGACTATTTTCCAAAGTATTGACATCATCCTTATCCTTACCAATACTCTAAAAAATTTCAATCTCACTTGATATAGGATTTTGAATTTGTCTATTGCGCTCACTAATGATCTCTCCAACACAGGTCGTTATGTTAATAACAACTCCATTTATGTTATGTAAGAAATCATTCATCAAACCTTCAAGAGATTCTAAGTTTTCAGTTTGTTCTAAAGAGGGTGTAGGGGATAAAAATGAGTTGTTAAAATCATCCCCTTGAAAACTTCCAGAAAAATCAACTAGTTCCTCCCAAGATTGGTCAAAAGTATTTGAATAAGTGTTATTCCAATCTTGGTAGGGTGGTATTGGTGATGTGAACGTTCCATGATCTTGACCACTTAAAAACAAATTAGGATGATCCTCCCATGATTGATTGTAACCATTGAAGTGTGAGGCATCCCAATTACTATCTCCTATGAAATAATGGGATTCAGGGTTCGAAGGACAACTGTACGAGAAATGATCTCCACCACAATAGTCACAGAAAAAAGTTTCATACGGCCCAAACAAATGTCCCATTGAATCCATATTCATAGAAAGATAAACTCAACAGGTTGTTACTTGCACACATATGGAAACGTATGACAAGCAACAAAAATGGTAGAAAAATTAGCTTAACAAAACTAAATCTCTCAACAACAATAGATTTACACCTATCCCCGGCAACGGCGCCAAAAACTTGATACGGATGTTTGCACACCTCTAGACATGTGATAATTGAACCTCAAAGCAAGTATACCATGAGATCCAATATCGTCTTTTCAAGTAATAAAATGGTAAGAACCAAGTATCGTATTCCACAGGGATAGGTATCTTATGTTGCAAGATTTCGAGATGAAAAGCTAACTTCAGATGGCGAGTTTGAAGACTTTGTTTGGGTTGAGCGAACAGTTAATTAAAATAACAGATAATAAAGAAAGCAAGGGTGTAAGACTTTTGGTGAGTATTAAACACAAGTTTCTGTGGACTAATGCTGTAGGAATGCTACAACATTGTGTTTTTCAACAACTAGTTCCACCATCTACTTTGAAAGTGATCCTTCCGAATTCTCACCGTGACACTTGTATTTAACTTCTACTAGACACATTCCTGTGTAGCATCAGAACCAGTGATAGTGCCAACGGTGTCTTCAAAGTATATGGATAAACAAATTCCTTTGTTAAAAATCACTCTTCCGAGTCGATTCCCATATCATCCAAGTTGACGTGTTCCAAGTGGCTCATTCCTGAGTCCACCACACTTTAACACTTTGACTAGTGATCAACCCGTCAAGAATCAATCAGTTTGAAAAACATAGACAACAAGTTCCCTTGTTAGCAACTCTTCCAAGTATACTTCCCATATCATTCAAATTGACGTGTATTCATATGGCTCATGCCTGAGTCCACTACACTTTACCACTTTCAAAGTGATCAATTCGTCAAGAAGTGCGTTTGGATTTATAAAACTTAGAATGAAATGGTGGAACATCATTATTGAGAAACGATGTCCACTTTCTTTTGGTTTAAAAACTCACCATTTGCCTCACACCCAAACTATAAAATTAGCTACTCATTACGTAATATAAATTGCAAGAAACGTAAATGACATAAAGTAAATACATAATGTAAATGACGGAAATGTAAAGTGCATAAAATAAAGACTATAAGCAATAAAGAAATGTAAAGACAAATAATGATGAAGCAATGCTACAGCAACTAATAACGAAGAACAAGAATTCTAAAAGATTAAAGACTTGATATTAAAAGTTCTAGAGAGAGAGAGTCACACTATCAGTTCTAAAACTGATTTTATTACCTCCTTAAAAACACAAAGCCATCACCCCTATTTATACCAAACAAGGATGTCAAATATGTAAATAAAAAGCTTAAAATAATAATAAAAGTACAACAACTAAAGGGTTTTTCCAAAGTTACACTCCAAGTGATGCCAATACTCCAACTCCAGTCAACTACTACTTCTATTATTGCCAAAAATATCTACTTCCATTTTAACAAAAGGTTGGATTTTGATTAATTTCGTTGGCCATCTTCATCAAATTCGTCCATGGCTCTTCCAACAAGCAGATCGGGATGCTGTAGCATTGACTGGCAGGAATGAAATCAGCGTAAAACATATGTTAGCTTCCATAAGTAGTAAAAGACAGGAAAATCATAAACTTAGCTCCATATAACAGAAAAGGAAAAATAAGATAAGAAAAATGGACTCAAAGTTGGGATTAAACAAAATGATCTATCTAAAAAGCAAGAAAATGTGTTCTTATGCATTGAATTCTCAATGCATATCAAACGACAATTAACAAATTCTGTTAAATGAGGACCTTTTTCATCCTTTTATCGCTTTTTTGGCTTTCACCCAATCAAAATCAATTTATGATTTTGCTTGTTGTGATTTTTGAATGGATTAAAGACAAAAATATCAATGAAAGGACGAAAAACGTCTTAAAATTTGAAATATTTTTTTACGGCCATTAAAGTGAGGGACTAAATCCGGACATTTTTCAAGTCACGATGGTCTTCTTGTAATTTCAAAACTGCAGGGACGAAAAAAATGTTGTTTTTGACAAACTACATGATCCAAATTTGTAGTTTACTCTATATTTTATTAGAAAATCATTAGTTTTGGTTACAAGACAGAGAAATCGGGTTACTTAGGGGCCGTTTACCAAACGCTTACCCAGGTAAGCGCTTAACAAATCATATTACCTTATGGATGAAGATGACAATGACTAAGAATATTACCCGGTAAGAGCTAAGACAAGGGCCAATAGTCTTACCCTGGTAAGTGATGACGAAGACTCTTACCACGGTTAGCGCTTACCAGGAAAATTGTTATATACGATACCGTTTTGGTGGACTAAAATCTTACCCGGTAAGTAAGTGATAGTGTTAAAATATACCGGTAAGAGCTTATCGGGAATTTTTTTGGATACGATACCGTTTTGGTGGACTAAAATCTTATCCGCTAAGTAAGTGATAGTGTTAAATTTTACTGGTAAGCGTTTATCCAGATAAGCGTTTGGTAAACGGCCCCTTAGTTGGTTTAGTTGCTTCATTTTGCAAACATATGCAACCAAGTTTGAATTATAATTCGTAAATGAAACCGAAACCGAAATTTGGTTTTTGTTTCATCTTGGGTTTAAATCCGAATTTGATTCAAAAAAACTAAATCAGATCCATTCAAGCAAAACTCAACTAAAAATATATTAAAAAAATTGTGCTTATCTCTTCAATTTAACACAAACTACATCACAAATTAACAAAATGCATAACACCAACACACAAAAATATTACTTGAGAGACACCATATTGAAGAGGGAAGGGGAGGGTCAAGCTGCCAATAGGTGCCATAACGGAAGTGAAAAGTCGAGAAAGGATAGGCATTTAACGTGTGTCATGAATATTCAGTTGTGAACGTAGATTATACCGGTCCCTATGTTTTGTTGTCAGTAACACTTTTGGTCCCTACAGTTTCAAAATGACAAGATGACCGTTGTGGTATGCGAAAACGATCGGGTGGTCACTACCTTTAATGTCCGTCAAGAAAACCATTTAAAGTCAGGGATATTTTAGTCCTTTTCAATTATCTCATATTTTTGCATTGTTATAAAATAAACTCAAGGACCAAATTTACAAAATGTAATTAATTATCTATACTATATTATAAAGATGACATAAAAAACTCTTAATTACAACTCACTAAACTTTATGTACTATCATTTAAAGCTATCTACTTAAAATCTCTTAAAAATAACTACTAAAGCCTAATGTACTACCTGTAAAGCTTTTAACCCTAATTAATATATTTCATCCTTATCCCCCAAAATCCTTATATCTAATCCCCAAACCCTAAAATTATGAAATTTGAATTCTGATAAACATAATCAAAACAGGATAAACATCTCAATTTAAATATAAAAAATTTAAAATATATAAGATAATTAATGAATTTTAACAAACTACTTAAATTTTTTATATAAAAAACATTATATTGTTAAGCCTAAATTAAACAAATTTATATATAAAAAACCATTATCACTCAATAAAAACCATCCAAAATCGTACTGTAAATCAATAAAAAACAAAAAATAAAAATAAACATTAAAATCGTGATGTATTAAGCATTATGTACTATTATTTAATGTTAATCTACTTAAAATCTCTTAAAAAACAATTAATGGAGCAATATGTACTACTTTTAAATGCTTTTAACCTTAATTAATAAATTTCATCCTTATCCCCCAAAATCCTTATCTCTAATCCCCAAATCCTAAAATTATGAAATTTGAATTCTGATAAACATAATCAAAACAGGATAAACATCTCAATTTAAATATAAAAAATTTAAAATATATAAGATAATTGATGAATTTTAACAAACTACTTATTTTTTTTTATATAAAAAACATTATATTGTTAAGCCTAAATTAAACAAATTTATATATAAAAAAACCATTATCACTCAATAAAAATCATTCAAAATCGTACTGTAAATCAATAAAAAACAAAAAATAAAAATAAACATTAAAATCGTGATGTATCTCGCTGCATTGCGCGAGTACGCTTCTAGTATAGTATAATACATGCATACATAAAATTAGATACATGAAATTTTCGTTATTCGGTTTTAACATATGATTTATATGATTATTGCGTGTTTTTTATCCCGTTTATTAAAAATACAATATATAACGTTTATTTATTTAATAAAATTTGTAAATAAGGTCTCTTTTTCGACCTAATAAATACATATACACGTATAAGAAAACTACATACACCATTTCCATTTTATATAAAAATATTTTTTTTGAACGGAGGAATTTTATAAAACTAGCAAGAAGCTAGAAAAAGAAACAATTACATCGAAGTAATGGTAAATGAAGGATTAGTAAGCCAACCAACCCAATTAATAGACAAATTGCTACTTCTATGATTTACCCAAAAGTAAGCACGAGTTATAATGTTGTCAAAAAGCATCGCTTTCCTTGGCTTCGGGTTGCCAAAGAGAATACCATTTCGAAACACCCATATAGACCATAAAGTGGTAAGCGTAAAGACCTCAAAACACAAGAACACCTCCCTCTTCAACTGAATAGAGTCGATCCAAGATACCCAATCCGAATAAGTATGGAGATTTGGAATATCCATACGCCACCAGCGACCGATGAGAGCCCATAAGTCTTTAGCGACAGGGCATGAAAAGAAAATATGACTGTAGTCCTCCACTCCTATATCACAATTAGGACATAAAGGAGACGAAACATCGATACCTCTTTTATCCAAATTTATCCGAGTAGGGAGCCGATTGAGACGCAACCGCCACGCGAACACATTCACTTTGATGGGAACAAGTCTATTCCATCTAGTAGGATGAGATTCCATCTCCAAATGACTAGAGTCAATTAAACGCCTAGCTGAAGCCAATGAAAAATCACCCGACCCTTCTAACAACCACATCCATCTATCACAAAGGTAGACAAGATTTTTTGTAGTTCACTAAATTGGACAGCCTCAACCCCACCTCTCGGCGGGCCTTCGAAGGCGTACATCCCAACACCCTAACTCCAAACGAGACTTGACATTCGCCGATTTATCCAATTCTAAAGCGTAAACTCTAGGAAATTGAATTTTAAAAGGAGAATCCCCAAGCCAAACATCATCCCAAAAAGCGGTCAAAACACCATCACCCACCTTTTTCTTACAGAAAGAAGATCAATGTCTTTGTCCTTTAGAGATTTGACCGATTTTATAATAGAGACCCATGTTGAGTTCGAAAATTGCCTAGGAACATTCGAACCAATTAGACCATTCTCGCCATAGATGGATTTAATAATTTTAACACAAAGTGCCTCATCCTCCAACCAAAACCGCCAAATCCACTTGAAAAGCAAAGCACGGTTAAACGCCATAATGCTACCAATACCGAGTCCTCCAAATTTGAGACTTGCCATAACTTTTTTCCACTTGACCCAAGACATTTTCTTTTCCTCCACATCACCGCCAACGAAAAATCTATTTCGGAGAGATTCCAAGCCTTGCTCAACCAACCTAGGGATTTTGTAAATAGACATGAAGTAAGTAGGAAGGCTCCCTAAAACAGACTCTACAAAGGTAACCCGACCACCAATCGAAAGAGTTTTAACTTTCCAATTGGAAAGTTTGGCCAAGAATTTATTGAACACCACCTTCCAACCCTCCTTTTTGGTCATATTACCCCCAACGATTAACCCTAAATACGAAAATGGAAGCTTCAATCCACCACACACAACACAAGAGGCCAAACACTCGATTTCTTGCGAATCCACCCCCACCCCAAAAAGTTTACTTTTCTGAAGATTAATTTTAAGACCCGAGATAAGGAAAAAACACCTAAGAATACGAATAATATTCCTAGCATTCTGATACGGATGTTTGCACACCTCTAAGACATGTGATAATTGAATCTCAAAGCAAGTATACAACGGGATCCAATATCGTCTTCTCAAGTAATACAATGGTAAAATACCAAATATCGTCCCACAGAGATTGGTGTAAAAGCGTAATAAAAGTGTATTAAAAGAAAAGATTTCAGATGGCGAATTTGAAGACTTTGTTTGAGTTGGTTAACAGTGATATGATTAACAAGATATATAAAGATAGAATGGGTGCAAGACTTAAAGTGAGGAGTAAACACAAATTCTGGAGGTCAATGCTATAGGGATGCTATAGCATTAGTTCATCAACAACAAGTTCCACCATGTACTTTAAAGAGGATCCTTCCGGATATCTACCATTGCACTTTTTGTTTAGCCTTCAATCAACATATGCCTATGCAAATGTCCGGACCAGTGTGAGTGTCAAATGGTTTCTTTAAAGTATATGGAAAAACAAATGCCTTTGTTTAAAAATCACTCTTCCGAGTCGATTCCCATATCATTCAAGTTGACGTGTTCTTAGTGGCTCATTCCTGAGTCCACTACACTTTAACACTTTGACTAGTGATCAACCCGTCAAGAATCAATCGGTTTGAAAAACAAAGATAGCAAGTTCCCTTGCTAGTAACTCTTCCAAGTATACTTCCCGTATCATTCAAACTGACGTGCTTTTTCATAGCTTATTCCTAAGTCCATGACACTTTCACACTTTAAGAAGTGATCAATTCGTCAAGAAGTGCTTTTGGATTTATAAACTTAAAATGACATAGTGGAACAATGTTATTGAAGAACAAAGTCCACTAGTTTTTGGTTTACAACCTCCCTCTTCGTCTCACACCCAAACTATAAAATTAGCTACTCATTACGTAATATAAATTGCAATAAAAGTAAATGACATAAATTAAAGACATAATGTAAATGACGGTATATAAATGACAGAAATTAAATGACGGAAATGTAAATGACGGAAATGTAAAAAGCATAAAGTAAAGACAATAAGTAATAACGAAATATAAAGACAAGCAATGCTACAGTGATGTTGCAGCAACTAATAATGAAGAACACAAATTATAAAACTATGAAGACTTAATATTAAACTTTGTAGAGAGAATTTCAAGTTTGTCACTTTCTCCCTACTGCTGGATTACAAAAGATGATGCTAAACATGAGAACACAACTCCATTTTATACCTAACCATGATGGCAAAGTGGTAATAAAATGGAAACTTAAAATAATATATATAAGGACTACCAACTAAAGTTATACCCACACTTTTGTCCAACCACTTGTCTCTAACTTCAGCCAAAAACGATTTACAATAATACAAAGATTTGGAAAGATCACAAGTCAAAGATTTCCTTTGCATCCAAAAAGTGCTCTTTAATCTTCATATTCCAAACAGCCCAATGCTCCAGCATTCAACCTGACATTACAATAAACATATGATTTTAGGCCGTTTTACGCAAAATAGCAACAATTAGTTAAATACTATACTTAGTTCCATGCATGAGAGAAAATATAAAATAAGATAAGAAAATGACTCAATTGTTTGGGATAAAGAAAATTTAACTCTAAAAGAAAAGAAAAGATACGCAATATGTATTGAAGACTCAATACATATCACAACCTCAAACTTAAAGTTTTGATTGTCCTCAAGCAATAAAAATAAACTAAGAAAATGACTCAAAGCTGAAACGATTGCAAGATAATGGCAATAAGTGCACATCATGTGTAGAGCGTATCACATACAATTCATAGCCTTTCATAAATCCAAAATGAGACATTCATAACCTAGTTATGTGTATGGACCATATGCTAGCAAGACTCTTTTCTTTGTCAACCATTACACAAACTTCATTTAGGTTCACTATGACTTGTAGGGTCACTCTTTTTATGGCATATCTTTTCTCACCAAGCCTTTTCTCACACCAATATTCACCAAAATGTTCATTTTTTTGGCACTTTGTGCTCTTTTACCCTATGGGGTATTTTTTTCAATTTTTGTGCACCTTTACCCCTATGGGGTATTTGTGGTGTTTTTGACATGTGAGATTTGTACACCTTTACCCCTATGGGGTATTTGTGGTGTTTTTGTCATATGAGAGCTTTGCTTTTTTTGTATTGACGTGCTTTTCCCATTTTGGGTAGCTTGTAATCCCCTCAACCTCAAACTTAGAAGTTGACAATGTCCTCATTGTCTTAGAATGAATGTACAGAAGTGTGTTTAAAAAGGGTTACAAGTGGCTAAAATGGTGTATGCAAAGAAAGCGTAGATCATTCCCTAGATAAGTGAAGTTTGTGCCAACCAAAGCGTGTCCCAAAAAGAGTAATTCTAGTTCTAGCAAGAACCCAATACTAGGTGAAATGTCAATCAACTATGAATTTATTATGGCTATGTATGTAAAAGATATTAACACTACACAATAATCTTGCAACTAAAAGAAACCTAAAAAGTGAAAAATTTATCCCAGACTCAAAAAACTGAAATGTAAAACATGGAGACTAAGGAAAACGATTAAACCTGGCCTACTAATGAGGAGTAGGGTGCGTTGTGCCAGCCGTGGATGCAGAAGGCAATGCTGCAGCATTCTCCACTGCTAAATTCCTCAACAGCTCTGCATTTTCTAGCAGAAGCTGTTGGTTCCTTTCTTGAAGCTGCTTATTTGCTGCCGTGAGCTCCTTTAACCGCTGCTCCATTTTGTTCTTTTCAACTTTCAGCTGTCCCTTCATGCGAGCCTTCAACCTTATCAGTTCTACCCTCCTACTCATTCCTGCCTTCTCAAACCGCTTGGCCACATCAGTCTTCAATTCCTCAAGCTTACCTAAAATTTCATTCCTTTGCTGCAACACAGTATCCAGGATATCACTATTCTGCCCAAGTAATTCCTGTACCATTCCCACCACATCACTAACTCCTCCCCTTTCTTGCCTCATTCGAAAAACAGATTTTAAGTCGATACTCCACTTCTCCTCACCAGCTTTTGCATTCACAATCTCATCCTCTTTATATTGAGGAACATCCGCATGCATCAAGAAATTATGTAACAAGCCAGGAAAAAACAGTTTTCCTTGATTTCAACCCGCACAGTATACAATCGACTTTGAAATGACTTCCCCAACATTAATTGATTTATCAGCAATTATACAATAAAGCATGATCATTCTTTCCCGTGTAACAAAAGTGTCATAGGTTGTGGGATTCAAAGAAGATTTAATGAAATTGCACCAAACATTTGTATTGGGCAAAAGATTGCAAGATCAAAACCTACAAAGAGTGTAATCAGCATGATGTTCCCAAGTGCATCCTAGTTTTCCTAATGTTCGTGCAATGACATCTAACTGCTCCCTAGTGCCTTTATGCAATAGATAAGAATATTCAGAGTCGACAGGAGAGGGGAGGCCCAAAAATTCATTAATGGCTTCATCAGAGATGTTGACTTCCTTCCCTCGTAATTTCAGAAGTGTGGTTTTTGCCACACTGACTTCTGCGTAAAACTCTCTTATGAGAGTGAGGTTGTAATCTGTTTTTACCTGACACAATTGTATCCAATTTTTGTTTTCGATAACATTTCTCACAAAGTCTAATTCACTCATGCTGCGCACATCAAATCCTTTATCTATAACACATGGCTTGTCTTTCAACCTATCATACATATCCCTGGCTTTGGAACTGCTGAAACCATCTAGAGGTAGCTTAGGTCGTGGAAGAAAACCTGTACCTGAAGGCTGGGCTTTCTGATGCTGCGAGGATGCTCCAGCATCAAGCTGTGAGATCCTTGAGGACTTTCTTTTTGGTGGTTCTGATGGTGCGGCCGTCTTCTTCCCCTTTTTTCTTTGCTGCTCCTTTCCTGAAACGTTAGATCGAGTTCTTTTTCCCAAACTCTTCGTTTTCTTTTTCTGGACAGTACCCTCACAAGGAGGGTTTTCAGTTTCTCCAACTGTGTGCTGTGGGGATGCTACAGCATCATCCCCGGCTTTGTTCAAGAGTTCCAATGAAATGTCCATATCAACATTGTCATCTTCCTGCCTGTTTTCACTCACGTCCACATTCGGGCTTGAGTGAGAGGCCAGAGAAGGCTCACTTGGGACCTTAATATTAAGGTCTGGAACTCCCTTATCTTGCACCATTTCTTCCTCAGTCTGTGAGTTTTCATCAACATTAGCGCCTTCTCCTTCTCCTTCGTGTGCCCTACTGTGCTCGGCGATTAATTGGTCGGTGTTAGGGCTCTTCTCAGTGAAAGTGTTAGTACTTTTGGGGTTTTGGATTGGGATATCAGGTGGGTTTGGCACAAGGGGGTTTTGGGTTTTTGGAAGGTTTTCTGCACTGATCATCTCAAGATGATCAGAGTGTGGATTAGAAGGTGTCTTTTCAGTAGAGGGTAAATAGATAGATAGAAAGGGTGTGAAGGGTGCTTGAGTAGAGACAACACTTTGCGGGTGTTCCAACGGAGTTGTGGACTCTTCGGCCACCTTCTCGACAGACGCCGATGATTCCCCCATTTTGGGGTTTTCAGCTACAGTGGGTATAGGGGAGGAATCGTGAACCGTGGTGGCACTAGAGGATACCATCGGCGTTGATGGTGGTGTGGTTTGCTCCGGTACAGTCGACGATGATTCCCCCTTCGTTGGGGTTGAGGCGACAACAGGTTGTCTTCTGCTCTGGCGAGGGTTTGCCGCCGGTGAGTCTCGTCGTGCTGGTCTCTTGACTCTCGCCATTAACAATGGTGAGGGTTTTCAGTGGTAGCTTGCTTCTTGAGAGAACTTGAGGAGTGGTTTTCGTGCACAGGGGAATGGGTTTTTTTTTTCGAAAGAGAGAAAAGAGGGAGACGAGGAGGTGAGTAAATGAGAGGGTGTTTGAAAAAGAAAAGTAAAACTTATCTTTAAAAGGCTATCAGATGAAAAAGTTGTAGAAAAATAAGAATCAATCTGATTTTTTTTTACCAACCCTCAAGTACTAAAACAAGACTTTTCTTACCATCTATTACCCAGAGGTATGGGTTTGTACCTTTTAGTCCTTATGCAAAATGAACAGTTGATGCAGTTGGTGATCAGTACAATGATGATATCTTGCTAAAATAAAAAGATCATAAGCAACATAACTTGTACTTTTTAAACTTTTCCAAAAAGCAACCTTTCATTGTTTTTTTTTATATCTGGAAATTTCACTTTTCCCTCATTTTCTTTTTCTTGAAAACTTTTTCTGGTTTTAATTCATGTAAATGAACAATGGTTTATAACCCCCCAATGCTGCAGCATTCGAACAGATTCCTGCAATTCTGCACAAAAAGTAAAATGCAAAATTTTGTACATACTTGAAATGATCAAAATTAAACTATATACAAACTTTGGTGGGCTCCAAAGAGTCCACATTTCCTCTTTGAGATTTTCTAGAGGGTGGTAGCCAAGTCCACAGAGCAATGCTCTGGGATTGCTACAACATCATGATAAAGTTTTACTCTTTGTCCGTTGACTTTGAACACACTATTTGTTTCTGGGTTCACAAGGTCAACAGAACCATAGGGATAAACTTTATGGATTTTGAAAGGGCCAGACCACCTAGATTTGAGCTTTCCTGGAAACAGTCTTAGCCTGGAATTGAACAATAAAACCTGTTGTCCTTCTTTGAGTTCTCTGTGATCAATTCTTTTGTCATGCCACTTTTTGGTTTTTCTCTTTATAGAGCTTGGCATTCTCATATGACATATTTCTATGTTCTTCCATCTCACAGAGTTGTAATTTCCTTTTATTTCCAGCACTATCCAAGGACATGTTCAATTCTTTGATTGCCCAATATGCCTTATGCTCAAGTTCTAGAGGAAGATGGCAAGCCTTTCCAAAGACTAGCTTATATGGGGACATACCAATTGGTGTTTTAAAAGCGGTGCGGTATGCTCATAAAGCATCGTCTAGCTTGAAAGCCCAATCCTTCCGGTTTGGCTTTACCATTTTCTCTAGAATTCCCTTTATTTCTCTGTTTGATAGTTCAGCAAGTCCATTTGTCTGTGGGTGGTAAGCAGTTGCAACTCTGTGGTTAATATTATATTTTGACAAAACTCCATGTAACAGATTGTTCACAAAGTGGGTACCCTCATCACTAATTAGTGCCCTGGGGGTACCAAACCTTGTAAATATTTGTTTTTGAAGAAACTTAACCACAGTGTTTGCATCATTTGCAGGACAAGCCAAAGCTTCTACCCATTTTGACACATAATCAACAGCAACAAGTATATATTGACAATTGTTGGACGGTGGGAAGGGTCCCATGAAATCAATTCCCCACACATCAAACAACTCAACTTCCAATATCCCGTTTAAAGGCATTTCATTTTTCTGAGAAATGGAACCACTTCTTTGACATTCATTACACCTTTTTGAAAAATTGTGGGCATCTTGAAATAGAGTGGGCCAATAAAAACCAGATTGTAATACTTTTGCTGATGTCCTTTGTCTACCAAAGTGACCCCCATAAGGTGACTGGTGGCAATGTTGCAGTATTGCTGCCACCTCAGTTTCTGGAATGCATCTTCTCAATATCTGATATGTTCCAATTTTGAACAGGTAAGGGTCATCCCACAGATAAAACTTGGTATCATGGATGAACTTCTTGAGCATATGGTGGGTGTAATCACATGGTTTGATGCCACAAGCTAAGTAATTAGCAATATCAGCATACCAAGGCATGACTGAATGCTGTAGCATCAGGATTCTCTCATCTGGGAAAGTTTCAATAATTTCCCCTTCTTTTTGCTCTGTTTCATGGTTCTCTAGCCTGGACAGATGATCTGCTACCTGGTTATCTACTCCCTTTCTATCTACAATCTCTAGGTCAAACTCTTGTAACAATAGAACACATCTAATTAACCTAGGTTTAGCATCCTTTTTTGAGACCAAGTATTTAATGGTTGCATGATCAGTATGCACAATGATTTTTGTTCCCATTAAATATGATCTAAATCTCTCGAAGGCAAAAACCACAGCCAAAATTTCTTTTTCTGTTGTTGTGTAGTTGATTTGTGCTTCATTCAACGTTTTACTTGCATAATAGATTGAATGAAAAATCTTTTCTTTCCTTTGACCTAGTACTTCACCTACAGCCCAATCACTTGCGTCACACATAATTTCAAAGGGTTTGTTCCAATCTGGAGCAACAACCACTGGTGCAGTTACCAAAACTTCTTTCAAAATAAGGAATGCATTTCTACAATCCTCATTAAAAATGAACTTTTGGTCATGTTGTAACAAAAGACATAAGGGTTTTGAGATTTTTGAAAAGTCCTTAATGAATCTTCTGTAGAATCCAGCATGACCAAGAAAGCTTCTGATTCATTTAACAGTGGTTGGTTAAGGTAGTTTTGAAATTATTTCAAGCTTAGCTTTGTCTACCTCCACTCCTCTTTTTGAAATTAAATGTCCAAGAACAATTCCCTCTTTAACCATGAAATGACACTTTTCCCAATTGAGGACCAAATCATTTTCCTCACATCTTTCAAGACCTTTTTTCAAAATTTTCAAACAATCCTCAAAGGATGAGCCATAAATAGAAAAATCATCCATAAAGATTTCAATGGATGTTTCAAGCATGTCAGAAAATATGGACATCATGCATCTTTGAAAGGTTGTTGGTGCGTTACAAAGTCCAAATGGCATTCTTTTAAATGCAAAAGTACCATAGGGACAAGTAAATGTGGTCTTTTCTTGGTCCTCTGGCGATATGGCTATCTGATTGGCGATATGGCTATCTGATTATATCCGGAGTATCCATCCAAAAAGCAATAATACTCTTTACCGGCCAGTCTGTCTAACATTTGGTCAACAAAAGGTAATGGAAAATGGTCCTTTTGGGTAGCCTTGTTCAGTCTACGGTAGTCCATGCAAATTCTCCATCCAGAAACTACTCTAGTGGGGATGAGTTCATTTTTCTCATTGGCTATGACTGTAAATCCTCCCTTCTTTGGAACACATTGGACTGGGCTTACCCATGAACTACTGGCTATTGGGAAAATAATTCTTGCATCTAACCATTTCAAGATTTCCTTCTTCACTACCTCTTTCATTACAGGGTTCAATCTTCTCTGTGGTTCAATGGATGTGAAATTATTGTCTTCTAAGATGATCTTATGCTGACAAATAGAAGGACTAATCCCTCTAAGGTCATCAATGGTCCATCCTATGGCTTTAGTGTGCAATTTCAACATATCCACTAACTTTTGTTCTTGATGCAATTATAGGTTAGATGATATGATGACAGGCAATTTGCCTTCTTCTCCTAGAAAAGCATACTTTAGGTGAGATGGGAGTTGTTTCAGCTCCAGGTCAGGTGGTGATATAATGGATGGTGTAAAAGGCTTTGGTTCATTGTTTTCCAAGGGTTTAAATGCTACATTATTTACTTGGACAGTAACATCCTCTCCTAGGGAAAGGTTATCACTGACAGCTAGGTCTACATCATCATCATCCTCTTCTAACTTACAGGCTTTTCTAAGTCCATCCTTATGACACAATGATTCAGTCACACTTAAGTTTGAACATTCCTCAACATCTTCAGGGTATCTTAAGGAGTTAAAAACATTAAATGTGACTTTTTGGTCTTGGAGTCTCATGGTTAGTTCTCCTTTCTGAACATCAATCAAAGTTCTTTCGGTGGCTAGAAAGGGTCTTCCCAAGAGGATGGGAATATCCTTATCAGCCTCAAAATCCAAGATAATGAAATCTGCCGGAAAGATGAACTTGTCAACCTGAACTAAGACATCCTCTATTTTTCCTTTTGGGTAGGCAATGGTCTTGTCAGCCAATTGGAGTGTGACTGTGGTAGGTCTGGCTTCTCCTATCCCTAAGTTGTTGAAAACAGACAGCGGCATGAGATTGATACTGGCTCCTAAATCACAAAGAGCCTTTCCAACTTCCTTCCCACCTATTGAACATGGAATGGTAAAACTCCCAGGATCTTTCAGCTTAGGGGGTATTCTATTGGTCAAGAGAGCACTACATCCCTCAGTAAGAGCTACAGTCTCATATTCATTCAACTTCTTCTTCTTACTGAGGATGTCCTTGAGGAACTTGGCATAACTAGGCATTTGTTCAATTGCCTCAACAAGTGGTATGTTGATATGCAATTCTTTAAACACATCCAAGAATTTTTTAAATTGCAATTCCTCCTTTTGATTCCTCAACCTTTGGGGGTAAGGTACATAGGGAGGAACTGGTTTTATAACAACTTTGTTTGCAAGTGTTGAACAAGATGGTTTTGTTATGCCTTTTGTTGTACTTTCTTGTAGAATGATTGGAATACTACTCTCTACTGTCTTTTCCCTGGTGTCATTTTCTGGGAATAATGTAGGATAATCAGTCCTAAGAGGGATATCATTGATGACAACCGGCTCTTGGTCTCCAAGTGATTTGGAAAGTATCTCATCAACAGGGGGCAATGCTGTAGCATTGGGTTCTGACTGTATGTTTTTTTCAAATTCTGATTTAGTCATTGGTCCAAATTCTTTTGGCACTGTCTCTGTTAATTCCTTACCACTCCTAAGGGTCACAACTTTTACATGTTCTTTTCCAGGGGCCCTTAGGATTTCTGTGTCACTAGGTAAAGTGCCTATAGCCCTATTGTTCTGGTTTTGCGCGATTTGACTGACTTGGGTTTCCAAATTCCGTAGTGATGTTTGGGTTTGAGCCATGAAACCCCTCATCATAGATTCCAAAGAAGATGATGAGTCACCCTGTGGAGGTTGCTTGTTTTGAAAAGGTGTTTGGTTATTTTGAAAACCTTGATGATGATGAGAACTTTGATTATGATGATGTTGTGAACTTTGGTTCTGATGATGCTGTGAACTTTGGTTCTGATGGTTATGAGAACCTTGGTTTTGGTTATGCTGTGAACTACTAGCGTGATTTTGAAAACTTGAATTTCCTTGTGGCTTTTGTACAGATGGATTTAAACAGGGACTGTTCCACGAGAAATTTGGGTGTTGTTTCCAACTGGCATTGTAACTGTTGCCGTAGGGAGCAGGCTTGTTATGAACATAATTTACAGACTCAAAATTTTGAGGACAGTGTTCATAAGCATGTTCCCCACCACAACAAACACACTGCACTGAGAGGACTGTTGCAATAGGTGTAGTAACAGTTTGCTGCACTCCCTGGCTTGAAGATAGGTTTTTAAGCATGTTAGCCATGTAAGATAGTTGTGCTGTTAATGCAGTATATGCATCTACATCATGAATTCCAGCAGTTTTCTTTTGAGTTTGAGCTCGTGGATCAGCCCAATGTCCATTGTTTGTGGAAAATTTTTCAAGAATTTCATACCCGTTATTGTAGGTATTGGCTGTAAAGGCCCCTCCTGATGTCGCGTCGAGCATTTGTTTATGGAAGTCAACCCATTGTAAAATGTCTCGAGTTGAATACAGTAGGGAATGCCATGGTGAGGGCATTTCCTTAACAATTCCTTAAACCTTTCCCATGCATCTGGAATTGCTTCATCGTCCATTTGTTTAAACATGTAAATTTTGTTTCTGGACTTAGCATTTCGGGTAGGTGGAAAATATTTTCGCAAAAATCTTTCAGCCATGTTGCTCCATGATGGTACAGAACCAGGTGCCAATGAATTAAACCATGACTTTGCCCGATCCCTTAGAGAAAATGGAAACAAAGTGAGTCTCAAGGCATCGTTGGATACCCCAGGGATCAGAAATGAATCGGTGATCTCCATAAAAGATTTTAAATGAGAATGAGGATCCTCCGATGGTATTCCGGCAAATTGTCCATTTGTTTGCAACATATGGAACATGATAGGTTTGAGTTCAAAATGGAGGACATTTATATGGGGTCTAACTATTCCTGAATTTAATTGCTCAAAATCAGGTATAGCATAGTCCATAATTTTTCCTTCTTTGGAATTTGCAAGATTAATGATGTTTGGAATCTCATCCCTATGTTCGTTGTTACCATTTGACTCTGCATCCTCATTATTATTATTAACTCCATTAATTGGTTCTTCTTGCTGAAAAGGATGTTCTGGCGGGTTTCCAAAAATGGGTGGTGCATCATGAAATATTGGTTGTCTTAGTGGGTTTTCTAGAAGATGTTGTCTAGGCCCCCTATTCTCAAAACCTGGTGGTGGTGGTTCCATGATGGGAGGGTCTAAAATTAATGAAATTCTTTGTGACCTTCTCCTAATTCGGAATGTTCTTTCAATGTCCGGGTCAAATTCAAATAATTCCCCCCGTGGTATTCTTGGCATACACCACTTCCAAAATGAGAACGAAAAAGGTGTTAGAAAAATCAAATCATTTAAGAAACTTTTAAAAACTTTTAGCGAACCAATCCCCGGCAACGGCGCCAAAAACTTGATACGGATGTTTGCACACCTCTAAGACATGTGATAATTGAATCTCAAAGCAAGTATACAACGGGATCCAATATCGTCTTCTCAAGTAATACAATGGTAAAATACCGAATATCGTCCCACAGAGATTGGTGTAAAAGCGTAATAAAAGTGTATTAAAAGAAAAGATTTCAGATGACGAATTTGAAGACTTTGTTTGAGTTGGTTAACAGTGATATGATTAACAAGATATATAAAGATAGAATGGGTGCAAGACTTAAAGTGAGGAGTAAACACAAATTCTGGAGGCCAATGCTATAGGGATGCTATAGCATTAGTTCATCAACAACAAGTTCCACCATGTACTTTAAAGAGGATCTTTCCGGATATCTACCATTGCACTTTTTGTTTAGCCTTCAATCAACATATGCCTATGCAAATGTCCGGACCAGTGTGAGTGTCAAATGGTTTCTTTAAAGTATATGGAAAAACAAATGCCTTTGTTTAAAAATCACTCTTCCGAGTCGATTCCCATATCATTCAAGTTGACGTGTTCTTAGTGGCTCATTCCTGAGTCCACTACACTTTAACACTTTGACTAGTGATCAACCCGTCAAGAATCAATCGGTTTGAAAAACAAAGATAGCAAGTTCCCTTGCTAGTAACTCTTCCAAGTATACTTCCCGTAGCATTCAAACTGACGTGCTTTTTCATAGCTTATTCCTAAGTCCATGGCACTTTCACACTTTAAGAAGTGATCAATTCATCAAGAAGTGCTTTTGGATTTATAAAACTTAAAATGACATAGTGGAACAATGTTATTGAAGAACAAAGTCCACTAGTTTTTGGTTTACAACCTCCCTCTTCGTCTCACACCCAAACTATAAAATTAGCTACTCATTACGTAATATAAATTGCAATAAAAGTAAATGACATAAATTAAAGATATAATGTAAATGACGGTATATAAATGACATAAATTAAATGACGGAAATGTAAATGACGGAAATGTAAAAAGCATAAAGTAAAGACAATAAGTAATAACGAAATATAAAGACAAGCAATGCTGCAGTGATGCTACAGCAACTAATAATGAAGAACACAAATTATAAAACTATGAAGACTTAATATTAAACTTTGTAGAGAGAATTTCAAGTTTGTCACTTTCTCCCTACTGCTGGATTACAAAAGATGATGCTAAACATGAGAACACAACTCCATTTTATACCTAACCATGATGGCAAAGTGGTAATAAAATGGAAACTTAAAATAATATATATAAGGACTACCAACTAAAGTTATACCCACACTTTTGTCCAACCACTTGTCTCTAACTTCAGCCAAAAACGATTTACAATAATACAAAGATTTGGAAAGATCACAAGTCAAAGATTTCCTTTGCATCCAAAAAGTGCTCTTTAATCTTCATATTCCAAACAGCCCAATGCTCCAGCATTCAACCTGACATTACAATAAACATATGATTTTAGGCCGTTTTACGCAAAATAGCAACAATTAGTTAAATACTATACTTAGTTCCATGCATGAGAGAAAATATAAAATAAGATAAGAAAATGACTCAATTGTTTGGGATAAAGAAAATTTAACTCTAAAAGAAAAGAAAAGATACGCAATATGTATTGAAGACTCAATACATATCACATTCGATAAAGACCATTCACCTAGAAAAATCGCATCATCCGCATAGAATAGGTGGGAAAGAGGATATCGTTCTTTACCAATAGCAGCACCCATGAAGAGATTTTTCGAAACCGCCTCTTGAATAATGACATGTAATCCTTCCATGGCTAAGATGAAAAGGAAAGGGGAGAGAGGATCTTTTTGCCTTAATCCACACGAATGCAAAATTCCTTAGTCGGAGAGCCATTAATGAGAACCGACCCCATCGAGTCCTCAAGGCATCCACGAATCCACCCACGCCAGACTATGCCAAATCCCATTTTCTCTAGAATTAAATCCAGGTAATCCCACCTTAAACAATCGTACGCTTTCTCAAAATCAACTTTAAGAATCAGAAGCTTAGACCGATTTTTTTTATACCAATCCATATCTTCATTCAAAATTAAAGGACCATCAAGAATCTGGTGCCCTTTTATGAAAGTGGATTGCTCGCTACTAACAATATCCCCAATAACCATACTAAGTCGATTAGCAAGAAGTTTACCAATTATTTTATATTGGCAACGTATAAGACTAATCGGCCAATAGTCTTTAACAAATTTAGCATCATGGACCTTCGGAATGAGAGCAATGAAAGAAGGGTTACATCCTTTCGGGAATTGACTAGGCTCAGAGAAATCGCCCACCAATTTCACCACGTCATTATCAATGAGATGCCAAAATTTCTTGAAAAATGGAAAGTAAAACCATCCGGTCCCGGGGCTTTATCCGCTCCACAATCCCATACGGCTTTTTTAATTTCATCCCGTGCAAAAGGCTCCTCAAGTAAGGAAGCTTGATCCGAAGACAGAACGTTCAGAAACTCCACCTCTAGATTAGAGTGAGCTCCCCCCCCCCCCCCCCAAGTGCTGAAGTGATCTTTAAAATGGGAATAAAACTCATCTTTGACCTTGGTTGGCTCCATAACCCAATCACCATCAATCATGGCTCCACGAATGGCTAGTTGACGTCTTTTCTTTTTAAGAATTCCATGGAAAAACTTGGAATTCTCATCTCCTTCAACTCCCCAACGGAGTTTAGCTTTTTGAACCACATCCAGATTTTCTACCCTTTCCAGGTCACCCAAAGTCTTCATAAATTGGATACGAGATTCCATATCCAATCTAGAAGCATTACCCGAATCAATCCGAGCGTCAATGTCCCTAATACTTGTTTTTAAGCCAATTTTCACCTCCATATCACACTTTCTTTTATCATTAATGCACATGCGAAGATTTTTCTTTAATAATTGAAGCTTCTTTTTAAAAGCAATCATACCATTAGGATCACGAATACTATCATCATACCAAGATTTTTTCACAATTTGGTCGAATTCGGGCATATCAAACCAAGAATGAAAAAGACAGAACATCGTAGGCCCGTAATCAAAGGACAACTCCCTAAAAAGAATAGGCCTATGGTCAGAAAGCTTACGATCAAGCACCAAACCCGAAATGTTGTGCATTATATCAAAGAGGTCATCGGACAAAAGGAACCGGTCAAGCTTACTCATTTTATAAGCCCATTTATTTGTCCACGTGAAGGCATTGAATCTGTCTACGGAGTTAGCCTGAAAAGTCGAGCCTAATCTTGTTAGTACACAGATATGTATTTCAATAATACATATAAAATAAAATAATCGAAATAACTTAATATAATCAACAAATGATTAAAGAAATTTAAATACAGGGAATCGACTGAAAATTAAAATCGAATAAACCATAACGAGGCTGAGGCTCGTGTTGAACACGATTCCCTTAAACAGATTTGCCGTTTGTTCCCAGGGTACAACAGCTAGAGCAGAAGTACTGCCGGATAATTCTACTTTCCTGGAAAAATCACCGGAGAAACAACGTATGCACGAGAGAATTCAGAAAGCTTTATGTGTTCAAGATTGTTGTGTCTTGGACTGAAAACGAACTCCTCTATTTATACTGAAGATTGGAAAACCGAAATTAATCCTATTAATAATTTCCAATAAGGAGTATGAAGGAGTTACAAAACGGTTTTTGAACCAGAGAAATTCGCGACTTACCACGCGGGTGAAGTCGCAGCACAACCCGCGTAATTCACTGTCTCTCGTCTACAAACAGTGTACATCGCGATTTACTGCGCGAGTAAGCCCGCGGCTTAACCCGCGTAACTCACTGTTTTATCGTCCATAAACAGAGTAAAACCAAACAAAGAGCTTGTAAGCTCCTTCCACATCTAAGATTATAAACCTCATAAATTTTGGTCCTCCTTCCTATGTGGGACAAGTTCCCACACCCACTTGGTTTTGCCAATTTTCATCCCAAACACTCAACTTTGAGCATCAATATCTCATTCACACATATTCCATTTTGGACATATAATATATCGTTTTGAAGCTCTCATATAGGAGAACACAAACCCACAAAGAGTTAGATATATACTATACATATACATGTATTTATTTGTGTCCAAAGTTAGTAAAAAATCACATTTTTTACTAAAATTTTCCAACAAATCTTTCATAAGAGGCGCAGACCTCATTAAAATCACCCATCACAATGACCTCCCCATGCCATCTACTAATCATACCCAAAAGCATAGACCATAAGTTGATTTTAAGAGCTGTCTCTTGAGGCGCATACACGGAGATAACCAACAAAGATAGTCTATTAGGCACCCAAATTCCTTCTGTAGCCACAAAATACTCCGAAGAAAAAAACTCGATACTTTTTAAATAAAGTGTTGTCCCAAATGCATAAAATGCCACCGGATCTACCCCTAGCAGAACTAGAAGCAAAGTCAAAAAAAGAATTACCCCAAAGGAATTTCACCACAAATAAATCAAGCCTAGTCATTTTCGTCTTTTGGAGAGACAAGAAGTTTACCCCATGACAAACACATAACTCTTTTACCCATTTTTTCTTCTCCACACCCCAACCCTTGAACATTCAGAGAAAGTACATTTATATTGACATCTTTTTACCTCCTGCATTGCTGATGATAGTTTTGAGATCAGTTTCGCAACCTTTCATGGAGAATCCCAACGCCCGTCCAAGACCAATAGTAGCAGATAACTCCTCAAGCATAGAATATCCTTCCCGAATTGATTTTGAAGAAGTAAACGAACCCCTAGAATGATGAGAACTTTGGGATACGGAGGGCAACTTAAAATTTTCACGACCCAAGGAATCATTTGGTCCCCCCTTCGCCTCAACCGATCCCGAAGGCTCTGAGGCAAGATAATCCGGCTCTACTAGGGCACCAATACAACCACAAACATTTGTCGCATCTTCCTTGAAGTCAAGTATGTCCCGCTGACTCTCCTCAATACCTTCACCCTCGTTAGGGGTAAAACTAGGTGGAAAGTGAGGGGTGTTATCCGGGATCCCACCATTCTTGGTATGAACCTCTAGAATTTTCATGTCTTCCGCAAGTAGCTTGTTCAAACTAAACGGGTCATCACTTTCGTCCCCTAAATCCACAGAGGCATTCTTTGAATTGTCTTCATCTACATTATGTGCATCATCCGGAATTTCATCTTTAGGGAAGGAATATGGTATTTCTTCGTCCTCATTCTCTAAACCCTCATCCGACACCTTATATAAAAATGTATTTAATTTTTCATCATTATTTTACAAAAATTCAAAAATTTATAGACGATTTTTTTCTCCGAATTACATGTGAGGTTAAATTCTGTATTTTATAAAAAAAATATATAAAATAAACTGTTGGGATTTATGGGGAATAATAAACAAGCATTTTTAATCATTGGACTATTAATTATTTAATTGTTGATCTAATGAAAAGGCTGTGCCAGATAAATATATCGATAATATTCTATAATTTTATGGAGTTTAATAATTGAAATATTTTATAGATATATAGTTGTTGAATAGTTGGACTTTTTTGGATTGGTTATAAGTTTATACATAAAAAATGTATTAGTTGCGAATCTCGAAAAAATATAATGTTGGATATCTTTTTTCAAATATTAAAGATTTAATTCAAGATATCTAAAATATACTTACTTAATAATAATAAATATTCTGGTTGATAATTTTTTTTTTCAATAAGGCGTTAGTTTGACAATTGTTGGATGGTTTGGTGCAGAATAATTAAGTTGTCAGAATGATTAAGAGACTTTTATGATATAATGTGAAATGAAATATGATTGTTCGCTAATTGTTCATAATGAAATCAGTGCTCTGAATGGTTAAGGCAGAGTCAAGATACTAAATCATTAAGAGGTTTTTGGAACCATTAAGAGGCAGATCTTTTTTTTGTCAAACAAGATTTACCTCTTAACGATTCAGATGTTGCCTCTTAATGAAACCATTAAGAGGTAAACAAACAACCTCTTACTTTGTCTAATTTGTCAATAAAATTAGTTTCCTAATAAATATAATCTTAACCATTTGGGTTGTGATGTACTGATTAAGGTTAGGAGGATGTAGTGGAAATCTCATATTTTTTTAGTTGGAATCCAGGTGTTGCCAAAAACATTAGGGGGCGTTTGGTTGGCAGAATGAAATTTGATGGAATTGGAATCTATTGAAGGATTTAACTTTTAAGGAATTGGAATAGAATTTGATGGGATTTGACCACGTGTTGATTAATATGAATTGAATTTCTTTCACTTTAGTCAATGAATGGCGAATTCCGTAATTTGTGGAATTCAAAGGATTCCATCATGATCAGTATGTACACCAAACAAATGAATTGGAATTTGGTGAAATAAATCATCTATTTCAATTGCTTCAAAATCCATGAACCAAACACCTCCTTATAGTCAATTGCTCCATAGATACCCAAAAGAAAAATACATATAAACTTATATGAAAATTGAATAAATAAATTTGTATTTACTTGTGATTATATAAAAAAACATAACAAGTTAACATAGATACAAACATGTTGGTACAATTTGATCCCATCAAATCTATAAAAACATATGTTTTCCGACGTCTCATATAACACACTGTTTTTAAGGTAAAATTTAAATAGATATTCAAGTGAGTGGTTGAAATGTTGCTATTTGCAAGTATTAGTTGAATACTCAATATGTGATTAGCTAAAATAAAAATAAAAAAATAAAAATAAAAGTTATGCTTGAATTAAACTTTCTATTTTTGAAGTAAAACCTATCAAATAATCAAGCTTTTGGCTAATTTTTGATAAGTTCTTCAAGTAAAGAATAAGGAGAAAGTATGCAAAAATGTACCATGAGAAATTATTATTTTGTGTACGGTTTTTAGGTTAAACGTTCACATTAATGTTATTTTTATATCATATAATGTTTGTGAAATCCATGAATGGTTTAATTATCGAACTTTATCTAATTAATAGTCTGTAATTTGATTTGAGCATTATGAGACAATGTTGCTTTAACCTTTTTTTCAATAAAAATGCTATAGATAGAAGTCTAATTTTAGAAATTATATGTAAAATTATCCAATATATTTTTTATTTTAAATTACCCATGTTCTCTTTTATTATCTTGAAAAGGGGAAAAAGGAAAATAACATGGCAATATCTTGGAACCTTATCAAATGGAAAACAACATCACAACATTTAATGTGGCCAAAAGGTTGCCTAATAATCCAAGAAATGTCACATGAATTTTAACCTATTTATCATCTCTCACAATCATCTTCATATTATACATCCATTCTTCCCACTTGTCACATAAATAAAAAGTCCCACCTTTTTCATCATATTGCATTTGAATATATTTCATTCACCAAAGTTATTTATTTATAAATAAATATTACTTAATATAAGGAAAAGTTCAAAAAACCCAACAATCTTTTTCATTTTAAATTATTAAGTCACTTAACTATTTTTTTGAATGAAAAAACCATTAATTTTTTTTCATTTCGAATGATCAATTTATGGGGTTTTTTTTGAATAAATAAACCATTGAACTTTTAAAATTAGTTACCCACATTTTCTAATAGAAAAAAAAACTATTTATAACCAGGTAGAAAAATAAAGCAATAAAAATTAAATCAATTTTATAGTTCTCAAACTACTCGTCATTCAAACCCCATGCACACAACATCACTCCCCATCATTGTCGGTTCTCCTTTAGGTAAATTTTTTTAGGTTAAAATGATGTAGGTAACCAATTTTTAAAAGGACGATGGTTTATTTATTCAAAAAAAATCAGGATTTAATAATTCAAAATGAGAAAGTTTAATGGTTTTTTAATTTTAAAAAATAGTTTAAGGATTTTAAGTATTCAAAATATAAAAGTTTGTTTTATTTTTCTGAATTTTTTCTTTACTTTAAAGGTAAATATCTGTTATTTTAAACAGGACTCGGGGTATGTGAGACATGGTAGTTTTGAGTCCTTGACGAGACTTGTAAGATCGATTGATTAATCTTTTTTTTTATCTTGTCGTACATTCACGACTAAAATATCGAACTTTCACAACAAAAAAACACTGAACAATCACGATAAAGACCAACATTCACATAAAAAAATTTGAACATCTATATAAAACATGAAACACGACGAATATATATAAGAAAGACAAACCAAACCTTCATAAGAATCACACATTCACAGTGTGTCTTGTGGTCTTAGAAAAAGTCACTACAACGAAACTTGCTTTATAGGATGCATCAAATGTCTACGTGTCCTAATACAAATATTTTATAGAATTTAGATTTATAGGACTGAACTATAATGTGTCATATCTAAAAGTGTTACAATAGGTTTATATGATGTTTTTGGTCGTTTCTAACAAGTTTTTTTTAACGCTTTTAAAATAAAGTGTCATATTAACTATTTTATATGATACTTTTGAGAAGTTCTCGATAAAACCATCTTTTTATATGACACCTTTTTAAATATTGTCGTATACAATAGCTAATACAACATTTTATTTAAAAACGTTCTAAAAAACTTGTTAAGACACCTTAAAGTATCCTACAAACCTATTGTAACCCTCTTGGATAGTATGCTTTTTGGTTTGATCCTATAAAGTTAAGTTCTATAAAATATTTTATTATGATGCTTAGACATTTTAGGCGTCATATAAAACCAATTTTATTGCAATGAGTGGTCAAGTTTGATGAAACTTTACGTCTTTAAAAACAATTGGATCATTTACCCAAACACTTACCCGATAAGCACTTACCAATAAGATTCAACACTTTCGCTTATCTTGTCGGGTAAGATTCTAGTCCATCAAAACGGTGTCATGTGCAACAATTTATCCGGTAAACACTAATCGGATAAGAGTCATCACCCTAACCTACTGGGTAGGACTCTCAGTCATTGTCATCGCTCTTACAATATAAGATTCTCGATCGTTGTCTTGTTCATACGGTAAAGTAAATAATACGATAAACGCTTATCAGATAAACATTTGGTAAACGACTCCTAAGTTTGTATCCATACCAAATGAAAAAGTTTAACTTATAGTATAAATGCTAGATACTTGGAAGCAGGGTGTAGGGATGGACCTAGCTTGGTGGCGACGGTGGCACGTGCCACTGTATTATTTTTCCGACGAAGGGTAAAACTTTTAGGTCCGTGAAAGATGGAACCGTATCGTTTTGAAAGATGCTACCGTATTATTTTGGAAACTTCAAGAAGGTGCAACCGTACCTCGTAATCAAACAAAAAAAAACTTTTGAAATCAACCAAAAAAACGAAGAAAACTCTTGACATCAACAAAAAAAAACACAAAAAAATCCCTCGAAATCAGTAAAAAAAAAAAATTAAAAATCCGTCGAAATCAATCAAAAAGTTTTAAAAATTCATCGAAATGGTGGAATTAGACTAAAAACACATCAGACAATATTTAACGTTGGTAAAAAAGATAAAGAAACGTCAATAAAAACTGTGTTTTTTGTAATTATTTTTTGTCTATATTATGTGATGTCACCGTATAAAAAAATTTATGGATCCGTCCTGTTTGGAAGACACATTCCAAGCATAATGTCTTCCCCTACAATATATTCTCATCGTTTGAAAGGAATAAGAACACATTTTTAATTAATAAAATGAAATATGTGAGCATATTTTGAAACAAGTTTCTTTATTTTATTGGTATTATTATGGACATTGAAAGCTATATATATTCTCAATATTATTATTGAGTGATATTACTTTATATTTTTTATTAGGCCCTTCACTATTCAAATTTTTTTTATTACTTAAACATTTAGCAAAAAATTTACTTTTAACTCATTAGCTAAAGTCAAAAATATATTAGAATTAAGGGTTGTTTATTAAACTCTTATCAAGTGTCACTTATTTTATCAAGTGAGCATGATAAAAATTCATAATTTTACTCGGCAAGAAGCATAACAAAGATCAAGAATATTACACAGTAAGTGAGTGAGAAGACTCTTAACCGGTAAGTGCTTAACAGGTAAAAGACGTTTATCAATAATCCATTTTGATGGCCGAAAATGTTATCCAATGTGATAAGTGAAGGTAATGACTATTGTATGCAAACGTGTACCCGATAAGCGTTTTTGATAAACTGTCTCTTAATTATTTAAATAGTCATTTGGAAGGTGACCCATCACAAAATAACCAAAAATTTCCAACTTTACTACAAAATAGCCACGGATTCCCTCACAGCCCTACCCTTTACAAGATGAACTTTAGGCTTAACTGACTAACGGTATAAATATCGCCTATTTTTATTGGGAAAATGTTCAAAAAATATCTTTTGCGAACTTCAGATTTTGTCAAGGTCCTTATTTCACAAGCTTTTTTCCCGAACTCCTTAGTTTGGCCCTTCTCGGAAAAAGAAAAGGAGTATGTACGTGGTTATCTTGGAGCAAATCCGAAAAAGTTGGTTATTTTGTAATAAACTTTCTTCAAAACAACTATTTTAATAATTAACCCAAAAAAAATATTAATTGTTATAAAATCGAGATTTAACCGTATAATAAACATTATATTATGAACATGTAAATGGACCAAACTCGAAATATAGGGATGATCTAGTGAGATATATTATAACATCTTCAATATGTATGCTATATTTTCTCTATCTTCTTCCAAATTTAAAGGTTTCTCTATTTTAGATGAGAATCCAACATAACTGTTAGAACAAATAAATTTTCCAAAAATTTCTAAAATAACATAGTTGTTGACAATAGAAGACCAAATAGCATAATCACGTTGCATCACATTTTTCATGTTACAAGTTATTCCCCCCTACAAAATTGGATCCCGTGGCTATTATTAGGTGCCACCTTCTACCTTTGGTAGTAATCTTTATTTTTTCTTCCTTCAAATAATTGATTAAAATTTTATAGTAAACTAATATGAAATTTTATTAAAAAAATAAGAAAATTATGATTTGAACAATGTAAAATTATAAACCATGTTTGAATATATCTTGTTAATTTGATAATAGAAATGAAAAAACCATATCAATATAAATATTATAAACTTTTTTCTAGTATAATTTATTTAATTCAAAACTTTATTATAATCTAAATAAGTCACATTTACAAAATAAAGATGCAATTCCATCTTGGATATAGTGGACGTGTGTGGGGATTTTATGGAGCTTTACAAAATTATATAGTAAAGAAGTTGTAAACTTAAAATTTAAGAGATTGTACATTAACAAAAAAAAAAAAAAAAATACATGATACTTAATAAGCTGTTTTTAAAAACTTTTGTCAAATTTTATATAACAGGTAAATATTTTTAAAACACAAAAAACAAACTAAACATTTTTTCAAAAATGTTTTTTAGATATAAGATGACAATATGCGGCTAAATTTTGAGCTTACGTACTAATAATGTGTTAAAGGACGATGAAAATATGAATAACCGAAAAGCTGTAAATTCTCATCGATAAGTCTTGTAATATGGACGATTATAGAGAGATAATTATAAGCTAGTTTTTTTTTGTACATGTTTGGATGACCATAAGCTAGCTTATTAAAAAATTACTCATAGTAGTATTTTAAAAGGCTAACTTATCAACTACCAGCTAGCTTATAAGTTAGTTTGTCAAACAATGCCTAAGTATGTGAGAAGATTTACTTCATAAATAACTCTAAAATGTTTGTATCTATTTTTATCATCATATTTTTTAACGATCATACACTTATCCTATAAATATAAATATAAATATATATTTTATCATTTACATTAAGGTGTGTTTGGTCGGTTTCGTTATATTTGGTTGCAGCAACGACGTCGCATCCAATTTAAAAGTATACTAAAAGAATAATAAAATTAGAAAGCGATATATAATGTGAAATTGAATTCTCATCCCATTTGACAATAACATGCTTCCAAACTTCTATGATCTATTAATAATTTCACATCTTCCATCTAAAATACCAAAACATTTATTATTTTTTATCTTAAAAATTATGAAAAAGATCTCTAAAAAACCAATGCTATGAAAAATCTATCGATAGTATTATATTCTAACTTGCATGTTTAATTTAATCTTTAAGCAAAATTCGTTTGAAAATAATAAAAAAAATTAATTAAACAAATGTAAATTAACTCGTAAGAGATATCAATTTATGTAAGAAATGTGATATATAATATATGTGAGAGTACTGAATGCTTATGCAGGTGACGTATTAATAGAAATTGGTGAATGTATACATTTAAGCAATGTTTTAAAACCTGGGTTGAACCGGGAACCGGTGAAGAAACCGGGTCAATTACGACCGGTTTTTTGGGAAATTACGGCCCAGATCGAACCGCCGGTTTTTTGATAGAACCGGTCTTATTGAACCGGTAAAAACCCGGGTTGACCCGTATAACTGTAAGGTAGCAGCTAGGGTTAAAAAATCAATTTCACAAATCATCGACTCCACGCTCGATTCCATCAGTTCACGCTTGATTCCACATCAAATTCTTGGTTATATATATATATATATATATATGTATGTAGGAAAATGAAAAATACATAGATTTTCTTTAAACCGGGTCAACCACCCGGTTGAACCGTGACCCGATCAACCAAAAAACCGGTTTTTAAAACATTGCATGTAAGTAATGTAGCCTTCATTATCTTCACAATATATAAGAATATATTCACCACTTCTCATACTAGAGATGGCCAAATGGGCTCGGGAGTCGGGACTGGCTGAGGACCAGGATCGACTTGGGACTGGTTTAGGACCGCTGGTTACGATATTCCACCGATAACAAGACCCGACCTGATATCGGTTATGACAATACTGTTTGGGACAGGGACCGTTTACGACAACATTGTTTGAGATTGGGTCCGATTTAGGCCCGACCGACTTGGCCCGAGACCGTTTTTTGGCAATCCCAAACCCTTTTTTTCTCACATGATCCAAGTTTAAATTAAGAGCATCACCAACAATTATATACTAAAATTTTCTCTATAATAGAATATGAAAAGTCAAAATCTCAAAAATAAAAACATTAAACTCCAGTAGCTACTATATTTTAGCAATTATAACATTTATTATAAATATTTCAAAAAAAACATTTATTATAATAATAAAATATTATTTATCACTTTTATACATTTAATTTCAATACCTCTTATTGATGAGCAAGACTAAAATATTATTTCTATCTTTAAATAACATTTTAGAGATTTCTTCAAATTTATCGTTATTTTTTTAAATATATATTTTAGTATAATTGTTGAAACAAAGAATTATTAAAATCTTAAAATTTTTCCATGTTACCAACTTACCATAGCCTTTTAAGATACAGTAACAAATATAAGTTAATTATATAAAAATAAATAGATAAAATAATTAGCAATAAACATAAATGGTGACTCTCTTTTGAGATTTGCACAACGGAACACAAACAAGTGCATCAAAATGACCTTTTAGCCCCCGTTGTCGTGGCCAATTGGCATTTTCGTCTTCTTGCTATTATAATAACAGGTAAAAAGGTAAAACACAATTTTTAAATAAAAAATTAATTAAAATAGCCAATATTCACTAATGGTTTACCACTTTACCTCTTAATCATTTCTTTCTCAGGGTTTTATCAAAATAGTTATAGACCCATAAAGTTACGGGCCTAATTAAACGACAAAAAATAATTATATTTTCTACCCCTTTTCAAATCTAGAGATTTTTACCTTTTTTTTCTTCCTTTTTTAGCATATGAGTATAGTATGTTGGAACAAAAAATTGCTAAAAACTCATTTTTTTTTCTATTTTAGCATAACTATTGAAAATGTTTTAAAAGATAAAGCTATTAGTGAAAAATGACTATTTCAATTAATTTTCTTTCTTAAGTTTTTCCTTAAATTAAATGAAGGGTTGTTTGACAATTGCTGAATGGTTTGGTGCAAAATGATTAAATGGTCAGAATGGTTAAGAGACTTTTATGATATAGTGCAAAATGAAATATGGTTGTTCGCTAATTATTCAGAATGAAATTAGGGGACTGAATGGTTAAGAGAGAGCCAAGATACAAAATCATTCAGAGGGTTTTAGAACCATTAAGAGACGGACTTTTTTTTGACAAACAAGATTTAATTCTTAACGATTTAGATGTTGCCTATTAATGAAACCATTAAGAGATAAACAAACAACCCCTAAGGCACCATTTGACAAAAATAAGCTAACTTATTTTCTAGTTACATGTTTGGATGAACATAAACTAGTTTTTTAATAAGTTACTTGGAGTAGCTTATGAGAAGTTTTTTGTGATTATTCCAATTATCTCTTATTAATATTTATTATTATATATTAACTATTAATTATAATTAAATATTAATTATTAAAATTTATTATTATTAATTAATATTATCTGAAAATTATACATAAATTTTAATTATACATTGATATTAGTTTTTAATTATTTAGAATTAATAATAATTATATCAATTTTTTCAATTAGTGATCAATATATTTTAGTTATCAATTATTATTTGATTATTTTTTCATATTATATGTAACGATTATTTACTACCTTATTTGTATTAATTAATATATTATAGTACTATAAATTTGTTTTAGTTATATTATTAAATATTGTAATTGATTATTTTTTATATGTCGTTTTTGATAATTTTACATGTTTATAAGCTAGTTTTTGTTAAACATAATTTTTTCATGAGTTAACTTATCAATCACCAGCTACCAGCTAATTTATAAGCTAGTTTCCTCTACATAATCCAAATATCGTTTTAGGAAAATTTTGAAAATTATACAAATATCCATTCTGATGTAATGTTCCTCCCCCACGTTCTCCCTCTCACCCTCTCTCCGTTTATAAGCAACCCATTTCGTGTACTTCCAGTAAACGCTTGACCCAAAAATCCGATTTGACTCGCCACCGCCTCCGCCACCACAACACGGTGGCGCTACCTCTCCGCACCATTTCCACCACAAACTCATCCCATACTCCGCCGCAGCTAACGGAAAATGTCTCTCTCTAAACGAGTTTCCTTAACTCCACAATCACCGGCACAACCTCAACAAGATCTCAAACACCGAGTGATCACTTGCCTCAACAAGCTCTCCGATCGGGACACGCTTTCCGTCGCAGCGGCGGAGCTGGAGTCCATCGCTCTCAGCCTCAATCACGACTCCTTTGCGCCGTTCCTCACTTACCTCTCCGCCACGTCGTCGTCTGACAAGTCTCCGGTACGGAGGCAATGCGTCCGTATCTTAGGAGTTCTCTCGGTGACTCACGGTGATGCTCTCTCCCCTCACATTTTTAAAATGCTTGCTGCCGTGGTTCGCCGTCTCCGCGACCCTGACTCCGCCGTCCGGTCTGCTTGTGTTGGAGCTGTGTCTTCCATTGCATCGGAAATAACTAAACCGTCGTTCTCTTCGTTGTCGAAGCCGTTAGTGGAAGCGGTTCTGACGGAACAGGATCAGAATTCTCAGATCGGCTCGGCTTTGTGTCTGTCGGCAGCGATTGAGGCGTCGCCGGATCCTGAACCGGCGCAGTTGCAAAAGCTGTTGCCTAGGGTTTTGAAATTGATTAAATCCGATAGCTTCAAAGCTAAGCCGGCTTTGTTATCGGTTATCGGCAGCATTGCTGGAGCTGGTGGCGCGGCTTTTAACCGGAATTCTCTAAATTCTTTGATTCCGTGTTTGGTTGACTTTCTTAGTAGTGACGATTGGGCGGCGAGGAAGGCGGCAGTTGAGGCGTTGGGAAGGTTGGCGGTTGCGGAGAAACTTCACTTGACGGCATTCAGGTCTTCGTGTCTTGCTTCTTTAGAGAATAAGAGATTCGATAAGGTAACAACCAGCAATCATACTGTTTCAATTTGAAGTGAATATTCTGTATAAGGTCTGTGTAACTACTTTTGGCAACAATCGTAGTGGAGAGACCACAAATTACTCCCTTTCTTTCAAGCTGGATGATTGATTTTGTTGGGGGTTGAAGTTTGAACAACAAATATAGCTCATGCCATGTCTCATCGCTGGAATTTGATTTGAAATGTAACAGGTGAAGGTAGTTCGTGAGTCGATGAACCGGGCACTAGAGTTGTGGAAGGAGATTCCGGGGCATCTAGATGAGGTCCCTGTTTCACCTCAATTGAATGGCATTTCATCTTCTAAAGGTAACTGTATTTGGGAACAAACCTTTAGACTTTGTAAAACCTTGATGATACATTAATTTGTCGTTGTTTTACCTTTTGGTTATGTGTTTGTGTTATGTTCATTTAGTTCGGTAATGAAATACTTATGGTGGTTGCTTATCTGCTAAAAGTTTTAGGTGAGCTATACTAAAGGGCTATTTGATTTTCTATCCATTAAGTTCTCTGAATCTGTGAAGTTGTTTTTAAGCATTAATCTATCTGAATAAATTAAGATGAGTTGATGGTTGATTTTTATCCCGAATAAATAGTCTGAACAACAAAAATTACCATTTTAACCTTATATATAATTAAATTGGAACATGAAACATTTTGTTTTGTTTCAATTTGTTTTTTTATTTTGTAATTTGGGAGTTTTTTAGATTCTTCCTATACGTTGGAGGGTAATGGCGACACTTCTTGATCATTAAATGGATTCCATGCTGAATTCCATGTTTGATAATGTTTGGACACTTTCTTGGTTCCATTCCCTTCATTCCTTTAGTTTTCAATTTATAATGTTTGTTGTGCAACATCTTTTCATATTTGGACCCATTTAGCTAAAAGACATAATCAGTTGTTGATTGCTGACTTTAATATAGTTGGTGATTTTTTTCTTAAAATCATCAAGTTTGCATCTGGAAGGTAGTCGGCTTGAAATCAAAGTAAAAAAATGTGGTTCCTTTTTGGGAACTAAGGAGTAGCATTTAAGTCCAATTATTACATGTCATCTTCTACAGTTATAGTCATTTCAGAATGGTTGCTAGGGCACTACTGTAACTCAATCGAAATGATCCTCCATTGCTACGCCCTCTTTTCTTTTTGATAGCTGACAGGCTATTTTTGATTTTCCATGGATCCAGATAACAACGTTGGGAGATCCCCAGCTATATTCCCAAACGGTCCTCCTGCTACTGTTTTGGAGACTCCACCAAAGGAAAAAATTCCCAGTAGTATGCATTCTCCAATCCAACGTTCATCTCCAACTACAACACAAAGTAGAAGTCCTTCAAAGAACAACTACAGGAAACAGAGTGCTTCAATTGCCAGAAAGATGGATTTTGACAAAGAAACTGATTTGAAAGTTAATGTTCCTGTACCCGAGCCTGCAGCTGTAGAGGTAGATTGTAAAGAAAGTTGCGCGAGGGAAAAAATGGGGGCTCCTGATACAGTCAATACCGACAAAAGCGTCATCTTAGAAATGGAAAAAAGAGTTACAGAACAGGTAATACCTAATAAAACAAGAGATGGCAACTTTGGGAAACTTGACGGTTCAAGATTTGGTTCTCGTGTGGTTCCATTTATTGACGACTGTGAGTTGGACATGGACATAAATGGCAATGCAATTGAATATGTTTATGGGAACCAGAAAGAGGTTGAGGATTTATCTCTGATCCAAAAACAGCTTGTTCAGATTGAAAACCAGCAGTCAAATCTCTTAAATCTCTTACAGGTGCTTTGACATCATACCCTTTTGTATTTTGTTTTATTACTTCTCTTCTAGTCATTTACAATTCCCTGTGCCATTGATTTCAGAAATTCATGGGAAGTTCTCGTAGTGGGATGAATTCTTTGGAGACACGAGTAAATGGCCTAGAGCAGGCGTTGGATGAGATCTCATATGATTTGGCAATATCAACTGGGAGAGTTTCGAGCAACGACTCTTGTTGTATGGGTACTGAATTTCTGAGTCCTAAATTTTGGTGGAGGACGGAAGGGCAATATCCTAGTCCAAGGTCACCTTTCCGTGGTAGTCACCCTGATAGATGTTTACCAAATAAAGACTTCAATCCCAACATAACTAAGCTGCGCGGTCCTACACCGAACCAGATTGGTTCAGGTGGGGTTGGAAATCCAGGTAGAAGCTTAGAATCATTATCGAATGCTCGAAAGAAGAAAGCTACGCAGGTCCAATATCGTAACCTTGACAGGTTTGATGGGGGCAATTTGGCCAATTGCATTCAGCAGCGAATCTAAATACAGGTATTTCAACCATCTCTAGTAATTATTACTGTACTAGTTCCTTTCTTTTTTTTTTCTATATTTGTCTTTGTCCTGTGACCGCTAGTTAATAAAGACCGTTTTTTGGTGATTGTGAAGGAAAAAAAACACAATTCTGTAAATAGCATTTCTTTTTCCACTTTCACTTTGACTGATTTTAGGGGTGTAAATGATGCGAGTCGAGCTCGAGTATCAGTAAACTCGACTCGAACTCGAAAAAAAATTCTCAAGCTCGAACTCGACTCGAAAGCTCGCGAGTATTGAAAATCCAAGCTCGAACTCGATAACCAATTTCCAATTTCCAAGCTCAAACTCGAACTCGTTTCAAGCTCGCTCAAGCTCGAACTCGTTTCAAGCTCGAACTCGTTTCAAGCTCACTCAAGCTTGAAATCATTTCAAGCTCAAACTCAAACTAATTTTAAGCTCAAACTCGAACTAGTGTTCGTATTCAATCATTTAAAAATTCAGAAATTCAGTGTGTTCTTATTTGTTTATGTTTGTTTGATTAAAATTGTAAACAAACATAACAAACTAGTTGCACCCACTTCCATAGGTACCAACAATTTTTTTTTTTGCCTAACTTCAAGCCAAAGGGCTCAAGCCACTAGGCACAATAGAAAGACTATGCCACAAAGGCTATGGATTGGCAAGGGAAAGGAAGGGGGTGAGTCCTATTTATAGTTGAATGCAAAAGTCTTGGATGGATTGTCCCACCAATGTGGGATGAGTTTTTAAGCAAAAGGAGGACATTCCTTATTTAAATAATGGTACCCACAAGTCATATAAGTGTTATTACCTTTTTTTAAAATAAAATGCTAGTAATTCTTTAATAATAATTATAATTATATAATTATAATAAAATATATATATATATATAATAATTATATTATTATTTTAATGTTTATTTCTTTAATATATGTTCTTTAGATTACTATTATAAGTAAACGAACGTAAACGAACATTAATGAACGTATCTATCTATATCTATATCTATATATATAATATTCGAGTATCTCACGAGCTTATCGAGTCGAGTATCAGGTCGCTCGACTCGACTCATTAGTATGTCGAGTCGAGCTCGAGTTCGAGTCGAGCCTATTCGAGTCGAGTGTTGACCGAGTTTTGACCGAGTCGACCTCGAGTAGCTCGCGAGTTGTCTCATCTCATTTACACCCCTAACTGATTTCGTGTCGATAGTTCTCTAGAGTATTAATATATGGATCCCCAAGAGCAATTCGTAGGTCATTTTAAAGCGAAACTAAAAGTTCAAGGCCTGGAAAGACAGCACAGGCAAGAAACATAAACATAAAATAACCATTTTCGGAATTTTCAGTTGGTAGACATTAGAGACTAGCCATATGGGTAATGCTGTTTTTGTAATGTTTAGTGTTTAGATCTATAACCATGCACCCGCCATAATACTGAAATAAAAACAAATTATCAAACATGTTTATATGATTCTACGATTGCCTACACCCTCTCTAAAACTTTGTAGTAGAGAATATCATTTAATTTATATTAGTTTCCTCCCAAATGTGGGAAGGAAGGCTGGAGAAAGAAAATCTGAAAGGAGTCTGTGATCTTTTACGACAAAAATGCATTCATAAGGAAAAGTGTGAAAAACAAATATAAAGGGTATATTTGCAAAACTGCCACCATCTATATCGTATTGACAACTAAGTTTGCATAACGCAAACTAGAATTAATTGATGTCAAAATTCAATGTTTTAACTCTCTTCTCCTGTCGTCTCAGGTCTATCTAATCTGATAGAAGTTCATTTCATCATTTACCACGAATCATCAGCACTTGAAAGAACAAACCCAACATCATTTCTCGAAGTTTTTGTTAAATTTAACGAGTTGCATCTCCTGCTACACTTATGATGCCAAATACTATCGAAAGTTGTTCATTTCAGGTACGTTATACGTTAGGTTCCATCTCGCATGGTCGTTTGAGATAGATTATGTACAGAGAAACCCCCCCCCCCCCCCCCCCCCCTTTTTTTTTTTCCCGATATACACAGCTTTTGCCTATTGTGTACATGATTCAGGTGTTCACAAAGTTAAGCTTATATTGTTTTGGGGGTTCTGCCAGTGTGCCAAACATGCAAATGGAAAGTGAAAACTTTACCCCGAATGTTACGTGTGCTGTAGTTTCCTTTTCCTATTTCTTATCAGGTAAGTTACATGAACGAAATATGTATTATACGTCTTTTTCATATCTTCATTTGTACATATGCATTAAAAAGTGTACATTTTAGTGTTCAAACCATGTGGGTTTGCTATCCAAATAATCCTTCAAGCATAAACAACACTCCACGGACTCTGGGGTAGTCTTGTCCTGCGTATCTAAATGATCCTGCCACTAAGAGAAAAGACGGTCTCCGAAGCTACGGTACTAGCTTGGATTGTTAGTATTTCACGGGTCATGGCGGCCACAATCGGAAATCGCGGTTGCTTTTGTTTCCACCATTCCAATAAATCAATATTTTTAAAACCATCGACATTCGAAAATGAAATAAAACTAGCATGCATATACATATTTAATTCACATAAGTCATAATCAAATATAGATTTTCTACTCGTTTGATTTTGAACCGGTTAAATGAGTTAGTCATTAAATCCTTCCGGTTTTGACATTGAGAACTAGAACTCAAGGTACCCTGATTTGAAGAGCTTTGTTGTTTGCTTCTCACGACAATTTTTTTTATAACGATCAAATAAATCACTAAAATTATGATTACACTTGCGTATTTGTTCTTGTGAAAAATCATCATTAGAAGGAGTATTTAAACCAAAAGGCATACATATATTTGATATTAAAACTTCAACTCGGAAATATTTAAATATTCAGAAATATTTAAATATGGGTTTAACGTTGTGGCACATGTATAGGGAAAGGGGATCTCTAAAAATATTTTAACAAATTTTCTTTCATTACGGCAACCATCGCTCCCTAATTGTGATTGTCTACGTATTGTGCCATCTTACTTGCCAAAATAAATATTTGATTTAGAAGTAAAGAGCTTGTTGGATAATAAACACCGGATAAAAGAGTCTCAAAATATCGTATAATCCTTCAAACACCCCCAATCTAATACAGTAATAGTATTACGAGAATAATAAGTATTATAAAATGCTTGCAAATGATTTTTTGTTTTATCAAATTTTCAATCACAAAATAAGTCGAATTCTATCTATCAGGGATATCAAAATTCGGTACCAAAGTTTTAAAACCAACATTCTTGCAATATTTCCTATAGAAAGCGTGCATTTTTTTTACCTATTGTGGAAATTTGTCGTAACATAGGCCTAAATTTATCTAGTACGGGTTTAACTAACTTTAAACCGTCTTGGACGGCTAAAATGATTATGTGTGCACAACAACGTGTATGAAATAATTGACCGTCTAAAATAGGGCTCATACCCAACTTTGATTTCGACACACATACGGTATTATTACTAGTTTTATCAAATGAAATACTAATGATTTTAGAATATAAATTGTAAAATATAAGACTTCTTCTAATAATTGAAAATAAACGAGTTCCCGAATGTGGCGTACCAAACGGTTCAAACGTGATTACATGGTTTACTAATTACCACGATTGTGGCTCAATCCAATGTGTCGTTATGCATATATAAGAATATGGCATATCGTATGGCGTGCTCCATACATCACACGTTAACGAAACAAAATTAGGCAAAAGAGAAAACATTTGTCGCATTTCATTTTGACACGTTTTCCACAGTTTTATTGCATCACGTTTAAGAGTTTGACGACTTACCTGTAACGCCCTCAAATTTGGTAAGAGCAACTAAATAAAAATTTCGATATAACATCAAGTGAAGGATGAAACTTCCTTCTACAAATCAAAACTCAATATACCTCAAATTAAAATTCTATAATTAACCCCAACAATTATAAACTCCAATAATATACAAGGACTAAGCCGAAGTCGGGTGTTACTTAACCCCATGTACAAGTTGCTCTTCCCAAAACAAATGCGGAAGACTTCACCAAGCTACACACTTCTCGAGCACACAACTAGCACTCATCTCTTCAAAGTGATACTAAAACTATCCCCAACCAGATCATGTTGCATATGCAGACAAATAAAAAGGTTAGGCTAACGCCTAATGAGTTCAAGAGTTTTCATCATGATTCTAATAATCGTTAAACGGAAACAATGCAACTTAAAGCGTGATCCTTCATGTTGTAGCCCAGTGGTTTGGTAACATCCTGGGAGGGTCAGTGGATGGTATCCCTAACTACCCGGGTTCGAACCCCATGGTGAGCATGTTGTGATATCCAGATCATGGGTCTGCCACTTAGTGGTACCCTTAATTGGGCTGGGCCGTGGTCGACGGGGATTAGTCGGGTGACACCCTTAAGTGGGAGCCCGAATACCCCGAGAACGTGTGTGTGTGTGTGTTTACTTGCTGTTCAAAAAAAAATATGAGAACGACCCGTTTTCCAATAATACGTATTTTATAGATGAACGCTTCAACGCCAAATTCATGAAGTAATGCAATCCAACACTTACCCAAAACGTGAATAATGGTAAATGCTCAAATATTGAAATTTGAATGAAACGTTATAAACCTAACGACCGAAGCATGAATGTACTCGAGCCTCCAAAATCAAAACATATGGATTATGCCCCAAACTCAAAACGTCACCGAAAACATGGATAAGACTAAATACCCAAAACAACACCTTTCGGTGACGGGGGAGACCCGAATTCCAAGGCTAGTGGCGGAACACAAAAGTAGACCACATTCCAAGTTATTGAGCTCACCATACCAGGATCAAAGCCACGGACTCGTCGGCTTGTATTTAGATGTGGGGGAGGGTACCCAATGATCCTAATCATGCTCATTCACTAGGATTTACATTTACGACCCATGGCTAGTATTCGGTCCCACATAACCGTACCAAGTTGCCCTTCCTAGGGTCCAATGTCTCAACTAGTTACAAATGAAAATTATCCCAAAATTAAGCCGACTCTGTACCTATGGATCTACTAGTAATAGTCTAAAGCTTGTCATCATTTCATTGGTGACTCAAACCATAATCACACATATGGTTTACATCAATATTCCTACAAAATTATTTGCTTGACTTCTCAATATAGACTCACCATTTGACAAAGACTCGTCAACATACTCCATTTAAACCAAAAAACCAACCACACTTTCCCTTTTCCCACAAATACTTTTATTAAGCAAATCTCATGATATTTGAAAATCATCAAACTCGATTAGATATCGGGTTGCTTAGGGTTAGATTATTTCAAGTTGGATTGAGTTGGATTAGCCAGTAGGGGTGTACAAAAAACCGTCAACCCGCCCAACCCAAACCGCTAACAACCCAATTAAACCCAACCCACTCAACCGCCAAACCGCCCACCCGCCAACCCGCAAATTAAGAGGGTTGAAATTGGGTTACGCTTTTTTCAACCCGCCCAACCCGCCAACCCGCCGCTAAAATATTATACATATATATATATACTACATTATAATGCATTTAAAGAAAACTCTTAAAGACAAGTGACAATGCATAAGGTACTGTTATTTTATGCAGAAAAGTCAAAAAACTATGAATTACAACTTCATATGCATAAGGTACAAGTTGTTAGTACACTCACAACCACCACCCAATTAGGTTAGTTCAGACCTCTCTTTCATGAATTCAGAGTTTCTTCTTGCCTGTTCGAGATCCCGCTGCAATAATTCTCCAGCTTGGGTTCGAATTTCAAATTCAAATTTTCAAACCCATTCACTACCACCAATCAGAGACTTATTGGAGAAAGTTTCAGATTTGGTTCTTTCATCGGGGGTTCCACAACGTTTCTCCAGCTTGAGCCGAAATTCAAGTTTGCATATCGAGTTTGCTTTCTTCTTTCCCTCTTTTATATTTTCTAACAGTAACAACTACTAATTTTTTGTATAATGGAGTTCTAGAGATTGCAGTAGAAGTACTAGATTATTTATTCTTTATCTTGATCATTGTATGAAAATGTGGCCCAATTTCAGGTGCAAAGCAAGTGTTTGATGAAATGTTCATTCAGTAATTCTTATCTTGCTCGTTGTCTTGTAGGTGTATTTGAAGATTCTAGGGTTTATGGAAAATGTGTCCTTTTAGACGCACACCAGGGGTTCGATGAAATGCTTCTACAAGCAGGTTATGATTTGTGTTGCGATGATCATGGACTCATTCAAAGAAGCTTGTGGTGTCTAAACACTAATGGGTTTCTCAAGAATGGGAAAATTCTTGAGTCTTGGCTTACTAGAACTGCAAACAAGAAGATGCAAAAAGGTTTGTAACTCAATCCTATGGCCTCTCATTCAATAAAATACCACGTATCTTTTAGTATTGTTATTTTGAAAGCAATTCCAAGAATCTTGTAATTACTTTATGGATGAATTCTTAGAATCTCTTAATTACAAGTGAGGAAGCACAATATACAACTTGGTGATCCACTCATTTAAACCTCACCCCCATGGCCCCCTGGTTCTTGGATTATGTAACCCGAAAATTACAAATGGAATAACACGCAAGTATACATGTTAAACCACTATCGTTTGAAACAAGTAATAAAGTGGTACAAAGTACCGGATATCGATCCACAGGGACAGGAAAGTAAGGATTTCTAACAAGTTAAAGGTAAAGTAAGATTTCAAATGGTGAATTCGAAGGAATGATCTTTGAGTGTTGTTGACAGTAAATTAAAGTGCTTAAAACAGATTAAAAGAAAGCAAGGGTGCAAGATTCGGCTGGAGTTGTAAGCAACTAAATAATAGGACTGATGCTGCAGCACTAGGTTCTCAACTTCACTATCGGTTCACAAAACCCTTTTGCAAGGCTCATATTAGAATAGGTTTACCGACAACGACTAATTAGGCGACCCAACCGGTTCCACACATATATTATTATGATCCCCGTATAGTTTACAATCAATAAAGATTGAGAGGGTTTGTTACAACCCCTATAACACTTCAGTGTTCTGAAGAATATGCTAGCTTGCAAACAAGCTGCTCACCCAAGTGAAACAATGTACGTCACCTCATCAAGAAGCACTTGGTCGAAACTCAGAAACAAGGAGTGAATAGTGAAATTGATAGCTAGTAGCAAAACATTAATCCATAGTTACATAGGCTTTTATCTCCCAACCATCACTTACACCCAAGCTAGGGACTTACCCCATCATCGCTTGACACATGGTGTGCGACATTATTAGAAAGATAAAGAGCAAATGCATGAAAGTAAATGACTGGAATTGGACAATGTAATTGTAAAGAACAGAAATGTAAAGCATAAATGTAAAGCCGAATTGTAAATGACAAGGAAATGTAAAGGTGCTGTGAACGGTGCTGTGACACTGAACAGTAGCGTACTGGAATTAAAGACTTAATATTAAAAAGGCTAAGATAGCTATGTGAGCTATCTTTCCGGTGGTACCCAATACAATGAGAGACACTAAACAACTGAAGATGAGCCCTCTATTTATACTAGAGGAGCTCCTAAAGCTTAACAACTAAGAAAGCATAATAAGAGAATCAAAAGTACAAAAGGACATGATCCCCACCACTAACAAAGAATCAAATGTCAAACTAAAGTACACCTAGCATCTTTTAAGGACACAAGAATATGTCAAGAGAGCATATATGCTCTGCTCCTTGTCTTCTCCAACCGAATATATCCAATTTATCTTCAAAGAACTTAGTTACACTAACCAAAAAGATTATGAAGTTTAGTCCATGACTGCAGTCCTCCTGCTGTTACTCTTGTTGCAGCATCATTCATCAGTAAGTTAACATAAAAGAACATAAGTAAAGTCAATTTCTCAAACTTAGCTCCCAACTCAATAAATAGTGAAAAGTAGAATAAAAGACTCAAATATGGTGATTGGGAAAATAAAATAACTAGAAAATCCTAATAAAAAGTGATGGAAAATGTGATAAATTATCCACTCATCACACCCCTACACTTGAATTGTTGCTTCTCCCCAAGAAAACGAAAATGACAAATAAAAAGACTCGATATATGAAGAAAAAAAAAGAAAGAAAGAAAAAATAATAATACATTTGAGTGATGGAGGTCAATAAACTCAAACAAAGACCATGGCCTATCATAAATATAAGTTCATCCAAACCGTAAGTTTTAATACCATAAGCCAAGATTCAAACTTCCTTTTGTTAGGCAAACACCATCTTTTTAACATAGAATCATTAGGACTTTTATGGGGGTATTTAACTTTTTGTTCTCAATTATCTTTCTCAAACTGCCTTTAAGTACTAGCCTGTATGTTGTAGCACATAATATAGGTGTTGCATCATGTTTTATATTTTCTCGTTTGACTTTTGTTGTCTTCACTCATTCTTTTCGAGCTTATTTTATGCTCCTTGATCTTTTCAGCTTAGGAGTGAGATATTCTCTCCCCCACACTTGAATTTCTCAATGTCCTCATTGAGGTTCACAATAAGCTTATGTTCAAAAGTGCAAAGGAAAAATTGTATGGCTTGTGTTTAAGAAAGATGACCCAAATCATCTTCCAAGTTTATCAAAAATGGGTGCCAAGTGGCTACCCAAGAAGACCTTGCTTGGTTATAGTATAAAACTTAGGATGAATTAAGAACCAAAAAATTGTTCGGGCCATGGTTTGCAAAAAAAAATATTAGTGAATACCACACAGACTCAAAAGAAGAAAAAAATCCCGACTCATGGATCCTAAAAGGAAAAAAGGAAAAAAATAAAAAAAATAAAATGGACACTATGGAGCTAAAGTTAAGAAAAATTGGACCTGTCCTACTCGTGAAGAGTAGGTGTTGTTACAGCTTTTCTCCTGGGTTTGACGGATGTTTCTCTTTCCACTTATGTTTCCACACTTTTCTCAGCACGTCTTTTCCTTCTTCATCAGGACAAAAAGATTCAACGTGACAAATGGGGGAACATTCTTCATTCTCATCAGGGTATCTTGTTGCAAGAAGCATGTTGAAGGTGATTTTACGATTATGCATATTAATGAGTTCTTTGAATGGTAACTCATCTTTTTGATTCTTCAGCCTTGGAAGGTGGAGTTCATAGGATGGAAGATCTGGAACATGACTCACACTTTTGCAATCTGGGTTTTGACTGAAGGATGAATAAGTGGCGGTGTTCTTTGCCTCTGCTAGTGCTGTAGCAATAGGATCAAAGCATAACAGCCTTGCTATAGCATCACTCTGCACAAATGTTTCCTTTTTGACTTCATCTGGGAATAACAATGGGAAGCCAGATCTGTTAGGAATAGATGCAATAACCTTCATACCTCTCTTTCCTATTGGTTGGGTGGACAAACTAACAGCATCAGGGGTTGTTGTTGTAGCATCAAAAACTGTTGCTGCAGCAACTGTAAATGTTGCTGCAACATCTGTTTCAGTTTGTTTTTCAGGAAAAATCAGTAGGTCTTCTAAGTCAGTGTCTTTTACAAGATCATCTTCATCAAAAATAGTCACAACCATTTCATGTTCACTCACATCAAGTTTTTCAGTCTCACTAGGGATGGTTCCACTAGACATATTTCTCACCTCACGAGTTAATTCTCCAACTTGGGTTTCTAGATTTCTTATGGTTGCTTGTGTGTGATTTATGAAATCTTTCATCATTGTTTCCAATGATGTGGAAGAATCAGGTGGTGGGCGGGCTTGGTTATTTTGAAAAATGGGATGAGTGGGATGTTGTGGAAACATTGGTTGGTGACTGTAATAATCACTAGGATGATGATTTTGGAAACCTAAGGGTCCTTGTGGTTTAAATTGTTGGTTCAAGGCTTGACTATTCCAAGAAAAATTTGGGTGTTGCATCCACCCTTCGTTATAACTTTGAGAATAATCACTTCCCCTAGCATGGTAACCAAAATAGTTGACTGAATCTGGGTTTGATGGACATTGCTCAAATAGATGGCCTCCTCCACATAACACACATGCTACAACATTAACAACAGGATATGATGCTGCAGCAACAGACTGCACATATGGACCATTGTTCATGTTTTGTAACATTTTAGCCATAGATGTGAGTTGTGCTGCAAGTGCACTATATGCACCTGTTTCATGTGTCCCAATTGTTTGTTGTTGTATTAATGTCTGTGGATCAGCCCAATAAAGATGATTATTTGAGATCCTTTCAAGTGTGTAAAATCCCTCATTATAGGTACAAGCTGTGAAAGCTCCTCTTGATGCAACATCAAGCATTTGTTTTGCAATGGTGGTTAAACCATTATAAAATGTCTCTAGCTGAATACAATAAGGAATGCCATGGTTAGGGCATTTTCTCAACAACTCTTTATACCTTTCCCAACAATCAGGCAGTGCTTCATCGTCCATTTGTTTGAAAAAATTTATCTCATTTCTGGACTTAGCTTGTCTGGTGGGAGGAAAATACTTTTTCAAAAAGCTCTCTACAAGATCATTCCATGATTTGATGGAACTTGCTTGCAAAGAGTTAAACCAATACTTTGCTCGATCCCTTAGAGAGAATGTAAACAACTTCAGCCGTAAGGCATCATTAGAAACTCCAGGGATTTTAAAAGAATCAGTTGTTTCCATGAAAGATTTTAAGAGCAAATGAGGGTCTTCAGATGGCAAACCACTGAACTGGCCATTAATTTGCAACATCTGAACTCAAAGTGAGTTGTCTCAATGTGTGGTCTTAGTATCCCCGAATTTAATTGACTAAAATCAGGAATAACATAGTCCAAGATTCCCCTATCCCGAGAATCAGCAATGCTTATGATGTTCTCCATTAAAGTAACAGTAATAGGTGGTAGAAAAACCAAACTTTAAAAATGACTAAAAAAAATCCTTAGCTTTGGCCATCCCCGGCAACGGCGCCAAAAACTTGGTTCTTGGATTATGTAACCCGAAAATTACAAATGGAATAACACGCAAGTATACATGTTAAACCACTATCGTTTGAAACAAGTAATAAAGTGGTACAAAGTACCGGATATCGATCCACAGGGACAGGAAAGTAAGGATTTCTAACAAGTCAAAGTTAAAGTAAGATTTCAAATGGTGAATTCGAAGGAATGATCTTTGAGTGTTGTTGACGGTAAATTAAAGTGCTTAAAACAGATTAAAAGAAAGCAAGGGTGCAAGATCCGGCTGGAGTTGTAAGCAACTAAATAATAGGACTGATGTTGCAGCACTAGGTTCTCAACTTCACTATCGGTTCACAAAGCCCTTTTGCAAGGTTCATATTAGAATAGGTTTACCGGCAACGACTAATTAGGCGACCCAACCGGTTCCGCACAGATATTATTATGATCCCCGTATAGTTTACAATCAATAAAGATTGAGAGGGTTTGTTACAACCCCTATAACACTTCAGTGTTCTGAAGAATATGCTAGCTTGCAAACAAGCCGCTCACCCAAGTGAAACAATGTACGTCACCTCATCAAGAAGCACTTGGTCGAAACTCAGAAACAAGGAGTGAATAGTGAAATCGATAGCTTGTAGCAAAACATTAATCCATAGTTACATAGGCTTTTATCTCCCAACCATCACTTACACCCAAGCTAGGGACTTACCCCATCATCGCTTGACACATGGTGTGCGACATTATTAGAAAGATAAAGAGCAAATGCATGAAAGTAAATGACTGGAATTGGACAACGTAATTGTAAAGAACAGAAATGTAAAGCATAAATGTAAAGCCGAATTGTAAATGACAAGGAAATGTAAAGGTGCTGTAAACGGTGCTGTGACACTGAACAGTAGCGTACTGGAATTAAAGACTTAATATTAAAAAGGCTAAGATAGCTATGTGAGCTATCTTGCCGGTGGTACCCAATACAATGAGAGACACTAAACAACTGAAGATGAGCCCTCTATTTATACTAGAGGAGCTCCTAAAGCTTAACAACTAAGAAAGCATAATAAGAGAATCAAAAGTACAAAAGGACATGGTCCTCACCACTAACAAAGAATCAAATGTCAAACTAAAGTACACCTAGCATCTTTTAAGGACACAAGAATATGTCAATAGAGCATATATGCTCTGCTCCTTGTCTTCTCCAACCGAATATATCCAATTTATCTTCAAAGAGCTTAGTTACACTAACCAAAAAGATTATGAAGTTTAGTCCATGACTGCAGTCCTCCTACTGTTACTCTTGCTGCAGCATCATTCATCAGTAAGTGAACAAAAAAGCACATAAGTAAGGTCAATTTCTCAAACTTAGCTCCCAACTCAATAAATAGTGAAAAGTAGAATAAAAGACTCAAATATGGTGATTGGGAAAATAAAATAACTAGAAAATCCTAATAAAAAGTGATGGAAAATGTGATAAATTATCCACTCATCACCCCCCACCCAAAACATTTGCAGAGTTTTCTTTCTTCCATAGTTCCATTACAGAATTTCCTTTTTTCATTTACACTATCCCCCAAATTTGATTTTACAATGAGCCATTCAAGTTCTCAGAATTCCTCTTTCACTAGCTCTCTGGGATGAAATCCATCCCCCAAATTGGAACTTTCAGGTTTACTTTCTTCTTTTCATCTTTCTTTCTTCCCTTTTTACAGCTTTCTTCCTTTCATTTTGTAGCTTCAAACCATTCTATCTTTTATCAAACTTTTATTTCTTCTAATTTGAGTTCTAACCTATAAACAGACATTTTCAGCCTTTGTTCTGAACACACCATTCACAGTTCTGCATTTGGTGATATTATGCATTATTCACCGTTCGGTTTGTAGGAATAGAATTGAATGGATTGGCTTTCATGTAGGGATCTAGATTTGGAGGGATTTGGATTTCTTTTGTGTGTTTGGTTTGTTGGATTGGAATGAATTTGAGTTCCGTTATTTATAAATAAATCATTAAAAAATTATGAAAAATTATAAAAGTAATTAAATTACCTTTTATGTAACTGATTATTAGAAAAAAAAATGTTTTTAACATATTTTTAAACATTATTATATACAAATCCTACGAAATCCCTTGAAATCCTAGCCATTCCCTTGGGATTTCAAAATCCTAAGTTGGAGGGATTTCAAATCCGGACAACTCTGCAAACCAAACACGTGATTGGAATGGATTTGAAATCCAAATCTCACCAATTCCAATCCATTACAACAAACGAAACGTGCCCTAACTCTTGACTTGATATTCTGTTTTTTTCTTTCTGCCTTTTATTTTGATAACGACTTTGCAGCTGAATATCACTTACATGATGTTGGTGTGGTGGGAAACTTGATTTTTAACTTGCATTCACGACTTATTGGATACACCACCTCTTCCACCGGAAAAAGGAAACGCCTTTTGCTGATTACCTGGGTATATAAAACAGGTTGACTTGGTGGGGGAAAATTAATGGTGGCAAGCAACTCACTCCAAACAGGTTTCTTTCTTTTGCTTTCTCTTATGACAAAATGTGATTTTTTTTCTCTTTTTTGTTGAACTACTGAACTGGATTTAATTTAGTGGTAACTTGGCATCGATTATTAGTTGTACATTTCATCTTTAAATGTTTGATTTTTCATTTTGTTTTCGAGTAGTATCATAAGATTTGAATTATCTATTTTTGTTTAACATTGGCTTGAGGTGAATGGTCTAAGCTCTTCTTGAGCTTAGCTCTATAGAATCCTAATGTTTATATAAAAGCTCTACCACAAGGTTTAGTTGTCATTTATTGTTATTTTTTTGGTTATTATCGTTTTTTAAAATTTAGAAATCATCAGTTTTTTGTATCACATATTTTTCACAATTGCCTCTTTCTATCTTGAATTCTTGATATGTTTTTCTGCAGCGATTGGAATCCTCATGTTGATCTACAAGCCATGGTCGGAGCTCATCGCCTTGGACAGAAAAATAAGGTTAGAAGAGGATCTTGTCTTTTTGGGTGTATGAATTTTATTTTATGCCATCTTGTCTTCTTGTTGTACTCGAGACCTTAGATGCTAGAAATTATTGAGGAGTCAACAAGTGTTCTTGCATATAAACCTGTTTTCTGTTTCTCATCCTCAAGGCCCTGGCACTATTCTGGAACATTACACTCTTTTGAGAGTTCCTCCTGCATATACACCTATTATTGAAAGTTGTCATGGAATATCTTTTTCAACTTATTTTTAATCAATAATTTGGTGCGTGTTGAACTTCTATGCAATAGTTGTTAAGTTCATGTATTATCTTTTTCATCATATATTTCTCTTTGGTCACTCAGATACCTTTTTATGAAGTTGGTTTATGTGGAGATCAATTTAACTTTTGTTTGGTAATCAACAATCTCTAAGGGGCCGTTTACAAAATGCTTACTCGGGTAAGCGCTTACCAAGTTATATTACCTTAACTGATGAATATGGCAATGACCAATAATCTTACCGGGTAAGAGCGAAAACAATGATAAATAGTCTTACCCGGTAACTGAGCGCGATGGCTCTTACCCGATTAGCACTTACCGGGTAAATTTTTGCATACAATGCCGTTTTAATGGACCAAAATCTTACCCGGTAAGGTAAGTGATAACGTTGAATTTAACCGGTAAGCGCTTACCGGGTAAGTGTTTGGGTAAACGACCTCTAAGTTGAAGTATACAGACACTACTAATGAGACTTCTTCTATCTATTAGTTTTGGTTTCATTAATGATTCAAAGTGGTATATATTAAATTGTTAATCAAGTTTGTTCCCTATGTGTTAATACGTTGGTGGTTCTGATTTCAAGTCACGTTCTCTCTTTGTATGTTTTTTTTGGCATTCTTCAGTAGCTAATGGGGTAATTATATTATTTCACGGTGATTCTATCTTGCTATTCATTAAGAGCAATTTGATTTTTGAGTTCGTTACTTGCTTATGAACACATACTCTCTCCATCCCGAAAAGAAAGATGCATCTTGACCTTTTTGTATGAAACATACTTTTTTTTTGTATGAAACATACTACTTTCAAGTGTTAAAGTTTTGCATTCAGCATGTACAATATTTGCGTGTTTGGTCTCCCAAAAACCTTGTATTGCTATCAGTATTAAAAGTATTTAAACGATGTAAATAACAGTTGCGTTAATTTTATATTATTGGTTTCCATTAAATTTTACATCCCGCCACATTGCGCGGGTACATGGCTAGTATATATATATATGTATAATACATTTTACTTAACCGAACAAACTAATTGAGGCTTGTCCGTGTTCGTTCATTAAACTTAACCAAACAAATGAATGAACACGAACGGTAAAAGAATAAATTTTTTTGTGTTCATGTTCATTCGTTAAGAAAATGTGTTTGTTCGTGTTCATTTACGTTTGTTCGTTAAGATGTTAAAATCTAAATGAACAAAAACAGACGAACATAAATGAATGAACACAAAAAACAAAAAACAACATCATTAATTATCATTTCGCTCTGAAATAACATAACAAAATGAAAAACCGGGTAAATTTAGGAATGATAAAAAAAGAATTCTAAAATTTTAATATAATTAATGATTTTACATATTAATATCATAATTTATATATACTAGTGTTGGGCCCGTGCATTGCACGGGAGGATAATTTTTTTTGTTGGAATATTGAACCGAGTTAAAATGAAACATAATTTCTCTGTTAACAGTTAATGAAATACAATGTGAAAAACGAATGTATTTTCATAAGTGGTTAACTTGCATATATTCTTAATCGTTTGTTGTTATGACTTTGTGCAATAATATTGGTAATAGTTTTGTATTATATTATTTAAAACTCAAACGACATGTCTCACAACATATTTATCTGACTATTGACTTCAAGACCTCATAGTATTTGTAATAAACGGTTCAATTTAAGGAAACTTTAGGTTGGGTGGATTTGGTCATATCTTATTTCTTAAAGGGGTAAGTGTAAAAGTCTTGTATAAGAGATTTTTAGCATAGGGTTTTGGGCCATTTGGTGTTGGTGGCTGAAAGAAGCAGAGAAGAAGGGAAGAATAGAATCGATAGAGAAAAGAAGAGGATACAAGAACTCAAGGGTGTGCGTTGATTTCCAATAGCAAAGGTAATATTCAAATCTGATTCTCCTTTCTTGGTTTTATCTTCTGATTTTAAGTTTGATTCGGGTCTGTATGCGTAGTTGGGAATCAGATGGTTAGGAACCTACAGTGCCCTTAAATCTTCTCCTCTACTTTCATTTCTATAGTTGTAGTTGTAATCGAATTATGGTAATGATTATCAAGTTGGGATTAGAAGTTGTGTTTGTATGCTGTGGGATTGAAATCGATGAAAAGGGGTGGGTTCGAGAACCCAGAATCGCCCCCGGTCGATGCGAGTATCGGTCGACCAAAGGTCCCGGTCGATGCGAGTATCGGTCGACCAAAGGTCCCGGTCGATGGGAGTATCGGTCGACCAAAGGTCCCGGTCGATGCGAGTATCGGTCGACCAAAGGTCCCGGTCGATGCGAGTATCGGTCGACCAAAGGTCCCGGTCGATGCGAGTATCGGTCGACCAAAGGTCCCGGTCGTTGGGTATTCAGGTCGCAGTTGGGTAGACCCCGGTCGCTGTTGGTCCGGTCGACACCTGATGCAGCTCTGGTCTCCATTGTTGGATCTAATTGCTGTTGCTAGACCTAATTATTAGTAACTTAATCCCTCCATTAGAGAATCATTAATTAGTTCCAATAGTATTTTAGTGGGTTTGATGCGAGAATAGAAGTCGTCGGAATTCGATTTAGATCAACCCTTATAAAGTAGTTGATCGAAAAGTTTACCTGTCTATATTTCCTTATAGGTTTCAAGTTGGTTTATAAGGGTAGAAGCAGGAAATAAGCTGAGGACATCAGGTGAGTTTTCTGCACTTAAAACCTCACGAATTTATAAAATTGTTTATATTCACGGAAGTTATATAAATGTGTGTTTTAATTGTTGAAGACGTGGAAAAATTGTTGGAAAATGTAACATTACTTATGCAAGCTTTATTCATGTGCGATCAGTTATACCGAGCAAGTTTTTTTGAATTATAAATGTATGCATGTATTGTTGTGAGTGGCTCAAGACGGGGGGTGTGGCCCGCCTGTACTCATACCGGGGTGTGTGTCCCGTTTATGCTATATGGGTGTGTCCCATCTAAGGCAGTATGAGACAAACACGCCGTTACTTTTGTGACGGTAGTGTGTGCCGGAAGTGAGATTTATGCGTAGCTTATGTTTTCAAGCTGAATGTATCGTTTTATTCTAATCTTTTGATAACTGTGATCGTACTACGATTTGAGGGATCTCACTAGACCTTTGGTCTAACCCTCGCTCTTTTAAAAATATAACACCTTTCAGGTAAGCTAGGGGCTGGAGGTTCAGGGAAAGGAAAGGAGAAAGTTTGAGAAGCGTCAACGATAGAAGACTCCTGAATAGATTTATGAAATTATTACTATCTCAGTTATGTAATAGGTTGTTTTGATGCAAACCTAAAGTTATTACTCTTATATTGGGCCGTTTAACGGTGTTAGTTATTCGAAATGACAGTACTATTTGCGTTAGTGGATTTTGGTTGTTTTAGTATTAGTCGATAAAAATAAAGATATGTATATATGTCTTATTCCCCTACTTCGAAAAATATGATTGTGGGTTTTGAAAAATATAAACAAATCCTCAGTAAATAAAATAAAATATAAAAAAAGTAGTTTTTCAAAGAAACAAAAATATAGTGGAATACCTTTTGTTCAGTTGCAGGTTCCGCTATTGACACCCGACCGTTCGTCTTCTTCTTGTACTTGGATGATAAATAGAGAAGCTATATATATTTATAGTGAATGTAGAGAATATTTTAAAATCTTTTATTTTTATTTTCGATTTACATTTAAATGTAAATATATTAAAAATATGGAAGAAAATTTTTATATCTACATCGTTTCTATTTTATTTTCTTTACATTTGGTTAATTTGGAAAGTATTGCGGAATATTTTTATTTTAAAGAATACGATAATTTATTAGTGTATCTCGTTATTTTTTATTTTTAACTCATATCAACCTTCTTTTTTCTTATTTTAATGCTCGTGAAAAAAATACGTGTAGATTTTATATTATCAAAACAAATACGTGTAGATTTTATATTATGCTAATATAAAATACGTGTAGATTTTATAAAATAAAATAGATTTTATATTAGCAAAAAAATACGGAAGAAAAAAGAGTTTATATTACATCTCATTATGTAAAAAGATTTTATAAAATAAAATATGGAAAAATCATTATGAGATGTAATATAAAAAAATACGGAAGAAAAAAGATTTTATATTACATCTCATTAATATAGATTTAAATGTAAAATCTACATTTAAAATAGATTATGCTAATATAAAATCTATTTTATAAAATCCTTCACCAAAAAAACAAATAGTTATATTAATAAATGAGTATCCATTCCACAAATAGATGATTATGTGAGATATTGTGTTTGGAAAGGTTGTACCAAAGCATTAAGAAATTGTAAATTAAGTAATTGACTTTAATTAGTTGTAACTTGTGCTTAAAATGTTGTAATTAAGAGTTTTTTTATGTCGTTTTTATAATATATATATATATATATATATAGGGTGCGTTTCTTTTGCAACCCAAACAATTTGTACAAATTATGCAAACCAATATTAGCCGTTCATCAAGTCTAATGAATATATGCTTTTATTATGTTTCCTAATTTAAAATCATGATTATAATGAATAAACTTAAATTTCCTAATTTAAAATCATGATTATAATGAATAAACTTAACATTTTCTAATTTAAAATCGATTATAATGAATAAGCTTAACATATTCCATATATATCACAATCATTATTAATGAATCATAATCATTATCCATAAATATATCTATTGTTTCCTAATATAGTGGTTTGCATAGTTTGTACAAATTGTTTGAGTTGCAAAAGAAACGCACCCTATATATATATATATATAGTGAGTATCAAACGAGAACAATAACTATTTAAAAGAACACTTGAACTAACAAAATCATTAGTGTTTTTACATTAATGCGCAAAAAAGCCACGCGGTCCTGAAACCGTGGCCAAAGTCCATTTTTCGTGTGTTAATGTAAAATCACTAATGATTTTGTTAGTTCTCGTATTCTTTTAAATAGTTATTGTTCTCGTTTGAACCCGACTCTCTCTCTCTCTCTCTCTCTCTCTCTCTCTATATATATATATATATATATATATATAAACAAACGTAAACAAACATAAATAAACAGACATTAACGAACGTAAATGAACGAACGAGCTCATTGTTCATATCCGTTCATTTAACTAAACGAACAAAAAAATGTATTCATGTTCGATCAATTCTTAAATAAACGAATATAAACGAAATTCTCCCCGAACGGTTCGCTAAACATTTGTATATTCTTATTAGTATTTATCGTATTTTATTCTACAATTTTATGTAAACTACTAAACCGCCCAACCCGCCATAACCCGCAAGGGTTGAGTTGGGTTGGATTATACTTTTGAATGGGTTGGGTTGGGTTAAGTTTTTCCAAACCGCTATAATTGGGTTGGGTTGTAAAAATATCCCAAACCGTACAACCCAACCCACATACACCCCTATTAGCTAGGTTAATCAGGTTGGTTAGATTTTTGAGCACTCCTATTAGATGAACTCAGGAAGTGGACATAAATTAATGAGTATTTATTTATATAAGAAATTATTTATTTAATCAAATTAAAAACAGATTGACATTTTTTGACTTTAAATTTGTTTTACCTTAAAAACGAAACGAAAATCTAAATCATTGTTTATAACCAAAAACAAATTGAGAGTTTTGGGGCAAGAAAACGTTGTCCTAAATAAATCCAAAAATCTCTATTAACTATATTGATCCATAAAATATTAAATTATTTTTTAAAATTATTTATCATAATAAACGATTATTATTATTAAAAAAAAACATGCAATAACGTAAATGATGATTTGGGTAAAAGGGGAGAAACAACAATGTCACCAAGAGTGTCTAATATATAATTAACAAAATTAATTTAGGTAATTTAGGGGTCTTTTACTCAAACGTTTATCTGATAAACACTTATTGGTAAGAGTCAACACTCAAACTTACTTTATCGGTAAAATTATAGTCCATCAAAACGGTATTGTGTGCAACAATTTACCTAGTAAACACGTTGTCACCCTAACTTACTGGGTAAGACTCTCTATCCTTATTAATGCTCTTACTAGGTAAGATTCCCGGCTCTCGTCTTGTTAATACGGTAAGGTGAAATGGCCCGGTAAGCGCATACCCGGTAAGCGCTTAGTAAACGCCCTCTTAATATAATTAATATGATTATAATAATCAAATATGTGACAAACTCGTAAAAGTTCATGAACCATTTTACCTTATTTTTATGGGGTTAATTCAACTGACAACAAGGCTCGAATCTTTGGGAATTTTCTTCAGAGGTCACTAGTTAGAGTCCTGCAATGCCACTGGGATTCTCCTAATTGTTTTCCAGACCCCTAATTTAACGAGGTACACACAAACTGACTCAATTACCCACGGTTAAAAAGAAAACCCATTTTACTTTTTCTTTGTACCATAACATTTCAACTTTTAATCTTTTTATAAAGCAAGTTAGGTGCAATAAAAGAGGTGTATGCCTTTATTGTGACTTTTTTATGTGTGATATGGTAAAGTGTGTGATAGATATGGGAAAAAAGAATCCCCTTTCTTAAACTTAATGTGATTGATCTTCTACTTTTATTTTATTTTTCTTTTGGGTTTATAAAATTATAATAAAGTACAAGAAAAAACACATTTGTACTAAAAAGACCAAAATTAAACTCAAATTGTTTTCGGAAAACAAGAAATGTTTAAAAGCAAAAGGGCAAAAACACATGATACTGTAAGTTCGTGGGGTATAGGAAATGTAAGATTCCACATCGGTTGGAAACTAATGTTCCGTTTGGTTTGCGGGAATGAAATGGAATGGATTGGATTTCAAGAAGGGATTTGGATTTGGAGGGATTTGGATTTGGGGGGATTTGAAATCCCTTCATGTGTTTGGTAAACGCCCCCTTAATATAATTAAATTAAGATTCCTTGGTTTGCGGGATTAGAATGAAATGGATTGGATTTCAATGAGGGATTTGGATTTGGAGGGATTTGAAATCCCTTCATGTGTTTGGTTTGTAGGAGTTGGAATGAATTTCAAATCCATTCATTTACAAGTCTTGCTTGGTTTGTAGGATTTGAATTTGAATTTGAATTTGAATTTGGATTGAGATTTTTTTTTAATTTTTTATTTGTTTGTTTTATAAAGAATTTATTTTTATTGGTAAACGTCGAATTTGGATCGATACAATTTGAAGTATGGATCACGCTTTATAATCCATCGGATTTGGATTTCAAATCCAGACCCAATGCCAAGGATTTCCAAATCCATCATATGAGGGGTTTTAAAATGGTCAACGGATTTGAAATCCGGTCAACGAAATCCTTTCGTGCAAACCAAACGCAGGATTGGAATGAATTTGAAATCCAAATCCATTCCAATCCCACAAACCAAACGCGCCCTAAGGGTGCGTTTGGTTCACATAATGGAATTTGATGGAATTGGAATCCATTCAAGGAATTTGACTTTGCGGGAATTGGAATGGAAATTGATAGAATTTGACCACACGTTTGGTTGATAGGAATTGGATGTAATTCAATTGTCTCACTTAAGCCAAGGAATGATGAATTCCTTAATTTGTAGAATTTAATGGAATTCAAAGGATTCCATCATTTTCATTATATGAACCAAACATAGGATTTGGAATTTGGTCAAAGGAATTATCCATTCCAATTCCTTCAAATTTCTTCAAAATCCATGAACCAAACACCAAGTAAGGTTCCTCATAAGGAACTTAATATCACCTTTATCAGACACATGTTCAGGTGTGGATAAAACAAACAATATCTGATACGGTTGTCGTGAGATGTTACACGAAAGACGTTGGGGTATATTTAATACATCTGGTCTGTTTGCTTTGATTGTCATGTAATATCTTAGTTCAGGTTTGGCAACCATAAACTAGCTTATTTTTTAGCTTAAACCCTTGCAGTAACCCATAAACTAGTTTTTTGAATAATTATTTCAGATATTTTATTGGAGTTGTTTTTTTCTTCTGTTATTATTTTTTTTTTCCAATTATCCCCCTTATATTTATACAAGTGTCCCTTATATCTTTTTAAGTCATTTTACATTATCATTTAATTCATTAACTATTTTTTTTTCAAATGTTACTAGTTTATCAACAACCTACTCAACTAACACTTAGGGTTTTTTTTTAAACTTCTTAATGGCTCTTAAGTCTGAATCGTTCAGACATTTTTACACACCACCTCTTATTAATCATACCTAAATTAAGATTTCAGACTTTAGACCTCTTAAAAAACAGACGGCACCTTAGATTGCCAACCATAGTCTTAAAATCAAGATCATTTTATCGTAATCTTTTTACCATGATACTTTCGATGCAACTTATTTTTGATACATAAAAGAACAAGACAAAACACGTTTTAATCTATTACAACTGGCAACCCATTTATTTTAATCACGTGAGCTAATAGAATATCAAAGACAAATCCAAGAAAATGACATCCACATATACAACGCAAAACATGAATACACTCAAGCTGACTGAACAGTGCATAACACAACAAAAAGTCATGTCATAAATTTTCAGAAGCATCTGTTATAAGACATAACATGATTATGGTATTCGGGATTTTAGTATTTAAACCCATTAATATATTAATACAAAAAAAATATAATTATTGTAATGGGGACAAGATTCATAAGAACCATTCACTGAACCATCAAAATCATGGTCTAAAACCAAATATTGGAAGATTTTTAATATGACCAAAAAGGGTGGGAGATGTATAGTTTAAGATGGGGTTTTGGATGGTGGGGTTAATGTGCCCCTTATCCTCACAAATCACACCCACCCACCAAATCCCATTAGTAATTAAAACAAAATAAATTATATAAAATAAAATATACTTTACAAGACCTAAAAAAATCTAGATTTAGAATTGAAAATGGACCACTTTAAATTACATTTTATTTTTAATAAACTAGATAGTTCAAATCAGAAATATAACAAAAAGTAAACAGATTCAAAATTGTAACATCTCAGACTAACCATATTATATATTGTCTGTTTTGTCCATACTTGGATTTACTGTTTCTAAAAGGCGTCTGAAAGATGAGGTACCGATCCCTTATAAGGCAACCTGTTACCCTCCTCAATCGATGTGAGATCTTACAATTCACCTCCTTTGGGAGCCTAACATCCTTGCTGACACACTAATCCGATTCCTAAATTTGATATCATTTATAACATCTCAGGCTAACGGTATAAGATATTGTTCTTTTTGTCCACACCTGGACTCACAACTTTTAAAACGAGTCTTAAAAAGAAGGTATTTAGTCATTTATAAGACAACCTTTGTCCCCAACTGATGTGGGATCTTACAAAAATCGTATATAGTTGTTAAGGTCTTAAAAAGAAGGGTAAATACAGTGAAAACATAATTTTATTTTTAAGGTTCATATGTGAATCGTTGAAAAAAAATCCATTTGAAGATCATATGTGAACCCATGTGAATAATCTGTAACGTAAATTCACATATGAATTTTCAAATGATTTTTTTTTTCAATAATTCACATATGAACATTTAATTTTTATCTCATGATATTTAGCTTTCTTATCTAAACCGGCCTCCAAATACTTAATTTATCTAATATTAGTTATAAAATTTAGAGAAATAGACTGAAGTGTCAACGGGTCAATCCAACTTCACTTTCTTTCCGTAAACGTGAATGTTCAAACTAACTTGTGCAGTTGTGCATGTCTCAACTAATTTCATGAGACCTTAAAGATAACAATCAAGAAACAATAACCCTAAAAAAGTCGAATCGTCAACAGTGGCGGACCCAAGATTTTTGCCAAGCGGGGTCGCCTTTAAGATAGATTTTGAAGGCCCGTGAAGTCACCCGATGTGTTTTTAGCCGAATTCAACCGTTTCGAGGATTTTTTTAAGCTTTTTGGTTGATTTCGAGATATTTTTTTACAGTTTTTTTGGTTGATTTCGAGATACTTTTTACGTTTTTTTGGTTGATGTTCATTATATTTTTTAATATCCGAAGCACCTCTCAAAATTTAGTTGACGAATTTTCATACCTTAAAAATATCTTACTTACAAAAATAAGTTAAACGGGTGTACAAGAGGCGGCTCAAATATACATACCTCTGCCCTGACTACCAACCTATAATAAAGAGCTCAAAATCTAACATTTATTTATTAATTGAATTGTATTGTTCAATTAGACTTGGCCAATTTTGCCACCTCTTGTTTTTTAATATAAAGATAAAGAATCCATATTTTCTGAAAATGGAACAAATAATATTGGAATATTCCAAGTTGATGGTCTAGAGTTGCACATACCATCTTTCATGAACTTTCTTTTTGATCATGATTTTTTTTTATTTAAAATATCTTATTTTAGTTTGGAAAAGGACATTACAAAAAAAAACATATGGCACACATTCATATCAATTAAATTCATTGTTTTTGTTTTTATTCCCTTTAATTTAACCTGAAATAAAATTTTGGACTCATAAATAATAAAAATATTAATATTATATTATATGAAACTAAACGGTTTGTTTTATTTTTAATCTTATTAGTTACTTTTTAATATCTCTAACCAAACATCCTTAGTTAAGTTAAAAAACTATATTTTACTTAACAAATTATATTTATTATTAATGTTAATTTATATGAATTAAAATGTTATATGATGATGTAACAATTATTTTATTCAATGAGACTTTCGTTAGGACTTTATACAAATATAGTTTGTTAATTTTATAAGTTTATTATATATAAAACCGGTTGTTTTATAATAAATAAATTGAAATTAAAATACAATGTAAAATTAATGTAACATCCCAAAGCTATAATAACTTTTTAATTTATTTTAAAATCATGATGTGAATTATTGATAGTTTTTAACTCGAGGTAGTTTATAAGAAAGTTATAAATCTTATTCTCTACTCATATGAGATAAGTTGGCATAAATCTCACACCACTTACACAACCTCACCAATCACAGTGCATTCGTTTGGGTTTAAACTCACAGATTTTATCATAATACTGAAACCACCATTTTCATCAGATTAGTAGTCTTAAAGCTTTTGATTCCATGCTATTTTCTTACCGATCCTTTTCTTTTAAAACACAAATTACTATTAATCCTTATCTATAACACACGTTTGGATCAAGTTCTCACCTTGATTATGACAAATAACTCTTGAAACCATTGCAATCATTCATGTTCTTCCTTCGTGCCTAGCACATTTTTTTTTCACAGTAACAGGATCACCATAACTAATTCTATTGAGTTCACCACCATAGAACTTGCTCTTTTTGCTATTTCTCTTTGAGGCTTTCACATAAACGAAAGACGAAAATGACTACAAATACTGTTATCTCCATTCTGAGGCTTCAAAGAAACCTCCATCAACCACAACTGCCCTTTTTTCTCTGGTCTATTTCACACACATTAATTAATTAAAATATGTTTTGCCTTCTTTCATTTGGGTCATAGGGTTTTATGTAACACCCGCAATTTTATCGTCGGGTGAAAAGTTAATCATTTCCCAAAGTTCGGGGGGTTAAATGTAACTTGGGTTTAAATAAATATCAACTATTGAGATATTTAAAATATCTCATACTGATACTTGTTTTGAAGACCAGAGAGAGAGAAAGGAAGCTTTGAAGTGGGTTATTCGATTTCTTGTCTTTTGAGGTATGTTTAAGCTTTAATCTTTCGTTTGAAGTGTTGTGGCCGGTGTAGAATCGCATTGTAGAGCTTTTCTACCGTTCAAATCTGTGTTTTAACGTTTTTGAGTTTGGCCGGAATCTGGGTTGGTGCTCCGGCGAGATCAGGTTGAGCAGGTCGATCGGTCAGGGAAGACCAGTGGTCGCGCAAAGTGGCATTTGCGCCACCCTTTGGTCGCACAAAGTGTCTTTTGCGCCACCCTTGGGTCACGCAAAGTGCTTTTGCGCCACCCCTTAATCGCGCAAAGCCTTCTTTGCGCCAGGTCCCTTTTTGCGCAACTCTCGGGTGGCGCAAATCTTAGTTTGCGCCACCTTCAGTTCGCGCAAAAACATTCTTTTGCGCCACCTATTAGCTCGAAGTTAGCTTCTGTTGTCTGAGTTTTTAGGCAGTAAGTAGGAGAGTTATCTGCGTTTCGACTTACCGGTTCTTTCAGTGTTGTCGTAGGTAGCAAGTGTTAAGAAGAAGGATTCTGAGGTGAGTTCCTATTAATTTTTCTAAACTGTTATATATGTCAAAGATTGTGTTTTTAACTCCTATATATCTCTACGGTTTCGGATTGTCCGTTTATTACATTTTGATGTAACTTGGAGTTTTGAGATATTTTAGGGTTCCCGAACACTTTTGACTAAAATGGTGGGTTCCATCTTGTTGAAGTAAAAGAATGTTTTACTTGCCCAGTAGTGTGGCTTATTTGAAAGAATGCATATAATCTTGTTTTATGATTATTTTTCTTACCAACAGTTAATCTTGAAAATGGCATTTTGAAATATAAATATTTTGATAGCTATTTATCTAGCTTGGATGGTCACATGAAATATTGTGACAAGTCATGACTATACTAGTGGATCCCTAGGTATCGAGTCGACTTACTTTTGGGATGTTTGTACCCCATTGTATGTAGCTAGATGCATTTGATCTTCGGGGGTATTTGGTACGGTTATGTGAGACCGAATACTAGCCATGGGTCAAATGCAGTCTAGTGAACGAGTATGACTGGTTCCTTGGGGGCCTCCCTCACATCGTAGTACGGACCGAAGCGTTCGTGGCCATGGTTCCATGTCTTAGCTCATAACTCGGATTTGTGGCTTACTTTGTGTTCCACTACAATCCTCGGTAAATCGGGTAATCCCCGTCATCAAAAGATGTGCTTCGGACCGGTAGTCCTTTTGTACCAAAGAACTCCATTTGTATAACTAAACCTTTGGAAGGATTTAATTGGATACAATTGTTTATATCTCTTTGAAATTTATAAACTGTATGTTCTCACTAGGCTTTAAGCCTAACACTTTTTCTCAAATAATGTGTATAACATGTTTCCCTTAGCGGTGGGTTGCACAGGGTTTTGAGAGTCGAGCGTGGACTCGAGGCATTTTGAGATGACTATTATTTGTGTTGGGCATTGTTTAAGTCCCATCTTTTGGTGATTATGGATTGACAACTGATGTAATCTAGATAGTTATGCTTAGATTAGTTTGTTGTCAATTTCCATAACCGAACACAGGTTTATACCAAATATGAATGTTGTGTTGCCATAATTTCAGGTTTTAATTTACTCTGAATTTTAGAGGGTTACAAGTTGGTATCAGAGCTCTAGTTTAAGCGAACTAGGCATGAATGTAAGATGTCTAGACTTAGACTGAGTAGGTTAAGAATTGATTCGTGAGTTTGGGTATAACTTCTAAGATGGGTAAGTCTTAGAGTCAACGGAAAGTACGTTATCAGGCGTTGTAGCAATGGTGACGAGAACCCTTATGTGTTATATGTTCATAATCTCACTTAGCTAATGTCATTATGAGGATATTTTACGTGAGCGTCATTGTTTACTAATGTTATGACAATTGGCAATGTGGTAGTACGTTTCCTGTGTGTCTATCCTATCTCTTTCTTATCTCTTCCTCTTTTCTGTGAAGTAGTTTAGAATGGTGAATACGCGTGGTAGACCGCGTACGATTGTTGATGGTGTGGAGGCAACAACCTCTATCGCGGGTCAACCGAAAGGTGTTGAGATTGTTGAGCGTGCTTCTGTTCAGCAAGGAATAGGTGAGGGCCCAGAGGTCATTCCACAAGTAGACCTGGCGTCGACTCACCCAGTCATAGGGAATGCTAATTCCCAGTCAGAGTTGATGGCCACCATGATGTCGACAATGAAGGAAGAAATGGCTAAACAGCAGGAGTTTATGTTGAAAGTGATAGAAGATCGCAATGTGGTTGGATCTGGAGGCATAGGTACTGGAATTAGGACTGAGGAGCCCATTGTTGTAAATGCTCCGAAAAGTGGGAGGAGTTGTTCCTACAAGTCATTTCTGGGTTGTGGGCCGCCAGAGTTCTCTGGTTCTGACGACCCAACAATGTGTGTGAAATGGATCCGAGCGGTCGAGCAAGCTTTTGGCTCTTCCGAATGCGGGAACTTGTTTGGGATGAAAATTGGCAAAACCAAGTGTGTGTGGGAACTTGTCCCACATAGGAAGGAGGAACCAAAATTGTGTGGTTTATAACCAAAAATGTGAGAGGGACTTTCAAGTCCTTTGTTTGGTTTTACTCCATCACCTACCCGTGCGCAGGGGGGTGCCGATTGAGACTTTCGTAGGCTAAATTCGGCAAACTCGTGCGTGGACGCGACCTGTGGACACGAATGCCGCTCCGAAATCTTGTGCTCGCGCAACTTGGTTTTGCGAAATTTTTTGTTTTGATCAGTGCCCTACGCGAGTTTAGTCGCGTGGCAACTCGCGATATGCACCTGAGTGTCGACAAAACAGTGGGTTACGCGGGTTTACCCGCGCTGTAAGTCGCGATTTTCACTGTCGCGAGGACGATAAACAGTGAACCACACGGGTTGTGCCGCGAGTTTACCTACGTGGCAAGTCGCGACGCCCACTGTTGACGATCCGTTTTGTAACTCCTTCGATACTTATTGACTGTATATTAATATGGTTTAATAATCAAATAATTACGGATTATTATTGATTGATTACATATTAATACATTAGTTTCAATCGTGAGTATAAATGGTGGAGTCCTGGTTCATTCCAAAGGGCTCGAGAATACGGAACACACATAATTCTCTGAATTTCCTCTGCATACATTGTTTCCTCTCCGACTTTTCCAGGCAAGTGTTACATCCGACAGTACATACTGCTTACGCTGTTGTACCCTGGGAACAGACGGCAAATCTGTTTAAGGGAATCGTGTTCAACACGAGCCTCAGCCTCGTTACGGTTTATTCGTTTTATCTTTTCAGTCGATTCCCTATATTTATATTTCTCTAATCATTTGTTGATTATATTCAGTTATTACATTCGTTGTAATTTATTAAACAGATTTTGTGTATCGAGTTTATCTTGATACGTTTGGTTCTCTGTTTTTTGTAAACAGATTATTTCCTGTGGTATAGTAGTATGTTTGTGTAAACAGATTTTTTTCGTGGTACTAATCGTACACGTAAATTGAATCAAGTTTAACCCGATTCAATTGGTTGTTTGTTTTGTGTAAACAGACTTTATATCGAATTTATTTCGATTTGTTGCGAATCGAGTTTTGTCTCGATTTAAGGGTATAAACGAATTGATAATCGAGTTTGTTTCGATTAATTCGTTTTATGAGATAAAGAATTTCTATCGACTATTGGTTCGATTTAATTCTTTATATGTTTTGTGTAAACATATTTTAAATCGTAATTGTCGATTTAATTAATTATTGTTTGTAAACAGTTTGGAAATCCGAGCTTGTATCGATTTTGATTCTAAATCGAGTTTTGTTTCGATTTTGTTAAAAAGAATCTAAAAATCGAGTTTGTTTCGATTTTGTAAAGAAAATTTCCAAATCGATTGTGTTTCGATTTAGTGGAAATAAAATATAAATCGAGTTTGCATCGATTTGTAGAAAAAGATCGCTAAAATCGAGTTTGTTTCGATTTTGTAGAAAAGGTTTTAAATCGATTTATTTCGATTTTATAAACAAATTCTTAAACGAGTTTGTTTTTTATTGAAGAACTTTATTGTTTGTATAAAAGGATTATCAATCAAATTTGTATTTGATTCAATTCCTTTTCTGTTTTGTGTAAACAGATAGAGATTGCGTTCACGTGAAATTTGTTTTCCACGATGGTGAACGAGTATGTGGTGGGAATGATCACCGATCCCACGGCCATGGTCTCGGAGTTGAATGTGATTGGTGCAAACTCTAGAGAATGGTGGATTGATACCGGAGCGACCCGTCATGTGTGTCATGACAAGAGATACTTCAACATTTATAAGGATGTTGATGTTGGACAAAAGCTCTTTATGGGAAATGCCGCCACAGCCGATGTCAAGGGTATTGGAGACGTCATTTTGAAGATGACTTCCGGAAAAGAGCTTAAGCTTAAGGATGTTTTGTACGTCCCGGAACTTCGAAAGAACCTCGTTTCGGGTTGGTTGTTAAACAAGTTTGGTTTCAAACTAGTGTTTGAGTCGGACGAATTTGTTTTGTCCAAAAATGGTATGCATGTGGGTAATGGAAATGCTTTGAATGGTATGTTCAAGTTGAATACAATAGTTTTCAATGAAATGAATAAAACTATTTCAAGTTCAGTTTATTTGCTTGAATCTCCAAATGTTTGGCATGGACGTTTAGGACATGTAAATTATAACTCCATTCGACGTTTAATTAATTTAAACTGCATACCTAAATTTGATTTTGACTCGAATCACAAGTGTCCCACATGTGTAGAATCCAAACTTACTAGAACGTCTTTCAAATCGATTGAAAGAAAAACCGAACCCCTTGATTTAATTCACACCGATGTGTGTGATTTAAAATCGATTCCTACTAGAGGTGGGAACAAATACTTCATCACGTTTATCGATGATAGTACGAAATATTGCTACGTGTATTTACTTAAGAGTAAAGATGAAGCAATAGACAAGTTTGTCTTGTATAAAAATGAAGTTGAGAATCAACTTAACAAGAAAATCAAGGTGGTTAGAAGTGATAGGGGAGGTGAATATGTTTCACCGTTTGCTGAATTTTGTTCTAACAATGGAATTCGACATGAATTCACAGCACCCTACTCACCTCAGCAAAATGGAATGGCTGAAAGAAAGAATCGCACCTTGAAAGAAATGGTGAATGCCATGTTGATCAGTTCTGGACTAAGTCAGAACATGTGGGGGGAAGCTATTTTGTCGGCTAATTATCTTTTAATAAGATACCCTGCAAGAAAAAAGATGAGACCCCGTATGAACTTTGGATGGGTAGAAAACCATCTTACAAGTACTTACGAGTGTGGGGGTGCCTAGCTAAAGTGGTTGTACCTCCTCCTAAGGTACAAAAGTTAGGACCTAAAACAGTGGATTGTGTATTCATTGGATATGCACAAAATAGTAGTGTTAATCGGTTTCTTGTGTATGAATCTAAAAATCCCGAGATACACAAGAATACAATTATGGAGTCAAGAAATGCTTCATTCTTTGAAGACGTGTTTCCTTGTTTGAACAAGGAAGATCAAGCGTCAGCTTCTAAAGGTAAAGAAATTGTTCAAGAGGATGAACAAATTCTATCTGATGAAGAAGATGTGGAACCTAGAAGAAGTAAACGAGCTCGGGTTAAAAAATCGTTTGGTCCCGATTTTCTCACCTACGTGGTGGAAAGTGAACCTAAAACTTATCGTGAGGCGGTCACGTCTTCGGAGGGACCTCAATGGAAAGAAGCCATCAATAGTGAGATAGAATCTATCTTACAAAACCATACATGGGAACTAGTGGACCTACCACCGGGTTGTAAGCCACTAGGTTACCGTTGGATCTTTAAAAGAAAGATGAAAACTGATGGCAGTATTGACAAATACAAGGCGAGATTAGTTATCAAAGGATATAGACAAAAGGAAGGTCTAGATTATTTTGATACTTATTCGTCGGTGACAAGAATAACATCCATTAGATTGGTGTTAGCGATTGCAGCCATTAGAAATCTGCAAATTCACCAAATGGATGTAAAAACTGCTTTTCTAAACGGAGATTTAGAAGAAGAAATCTATATGGAGCAGCCCGAGGGATTTGTTCCCCCGGGACAAGAGAACAAGGTTTGTAAACTTATTAAATCCTTGTATGGCCTAAAGCAAGCTCCAAAGCAATGGCATCAAAAGTTTGATCAAGCCATGTTAGAAAGCGGTTTTAAGATAAATGAGTGTGATAAATGTGTTTACACAAAAGATACCACTCATGGATATGTCATCTTGTGTTTATATGTTGATGATATGCTTATCATTGGCAGGGATGAAAAAATGATAAAGTCCACAAAGGATATGTTAAAATCTAAATTTGACATGAAAGATTTGGGTTTAGCGGATGTGATTCTTGGGATAAAAATCACAAGAACCCAAAATGGTATGGTGTTAAGTCAAACACATTATGTGGACAAGATTCTTGAGAAATTCAATGAAGGAGATACTAGTATAGATAGAACTCCAATTGATACTAGTCAACATCTATCTAAGAATAGAGGGGAAGGTGTTGAACAAGTAGAATACTCAAGAATAATTGGCAGTTTGATGTATCTTATGAGTTGTACTAGACCTGACTTAGCATATGCAGTGAGCAGGCTAAGTAGGTATACTAGTAATCCCAGTTTAGAACACTGGAAGAGTATTACTAGATTGTTAAGATATCTAAGATACACACGTGAATATGGACTGCATTATGGAAAATATCCAATGGTAATCGAAGGTTACAGTGATGCAAATTGGATATCTGATATTAAGGATTCCAGATCAACAAGTGGATATGTGTTTACACTTGGAGGTGCGGCTATATCTTGGAAATCGTCCAAGCAAACTGTTATAGCCAGATCCACGATGGAATCTAAATTTATTGCCTTGGATAAATGTGGTGAAGAGGAAAAATGGCTACGTCAGTTCATGGAAGATATTCCCAAATGGCCTAAGCCGGTAACGGCCATATGTATACATTGTGATAGCCAATCGGCGATTGGTAGAGCTCAAAGTACAATGTATAATGGGAAATCTAGACATATTAGACGTAGACATAATACGATTCGATAATTACTCTCTACTGGAGTTATCACGATTGACTATGTGAAGTCAAAGGATAACATTGCGGATCCGCTTACAAAAGGCCTAAGTAGAGATTTGGTTTATAAGTCGTCGAAAGGAATGGGACTAAAGCCCTTGAATGCATAATTCATGCAAAGGAAACCTTACCCAGGAGACTGGAGATCCCAAGACCTGGGTTCAAAAGGACAACCTAGTTGTATGAATAATAGAGGTCATTGTGGGGGAGTTAATAAACTTCCTATTCCAATTCTGGAATAAGTGAAAATGAGGCTAAGCGTATAGCTTTTAATGATCATAGAAGATCACCTATGTGAGAGAGAAGTGGGGTCGCTTCGAAGGGAATTGCGGGGGCTCAATTCCTGTCAGCTCTCGCTGAACCAGGCTATTGTTCATGACCATAACGAACACGACTATGAGGATATGACCTTGTTAGGAAGAATTTTGTGTGAAATGTATTTTCGCCTACATAAATGGCAGTTCAGTTCAAGGACATCGAGTCTACTGATAGCTAGGAGGCTAAATGTGTTTCACAAGGGAAGGTTCAAAGGATAACACCTACCTATCCTATGCAAGATTCGACCATTGGAAATTTCGTAGGGAAATTTTCATACGCAAAGATCGATCTCCATTCATGTGGGGGATTGTTGGAAAATTTTTAGTAAAAAATGTGATTTTTTACTAACTTTGGACACAATTAAATACATGTATATGTATTGTATATATTTAACTCTTCGTGGGTTTGTGTTCTCCTATATGAGAGCTTCGAAACGATATATTGTGTGTCTAAAACGGAATATGTGTGAATGAGATATCGATGCTCAAAGTTGAGTGTTTGGGATGAACATTGGCAAAACCAAGTGTGTGTGGGAACTTGTCCCACATAGGAAGGAGGAACCAAAATTGTGTGGTTTATAACCAAAAATGTGAGAGGGACTTTCAAGTACTTTGTTTGGTTTTACTCCATCACCTACCCGCGCACAGGGGGGTGCCGATTGAGACTTTCGTAGGCTAAATTCGGCGAACTCGTGCGTGGGCGCGACCTGCGGACACGAATGCCGCTCCGAAATCTTGTGCTCGCGCAGCTTGGTTTTTGCGAAATTTTTTGTTTTGATCAGTGCCCTACGCGAGTTATGCCGCAAGTTTAGTCGTGTGGTAACTCACGACATGCACCTGAGTGTCGACAAAATAGTGGGTTACGCGAGTTAGGTCGCGGGTTTACCTGCACTGTAAGTCGCGATTTTCACTGTCGCGAGGACGATAAATAGTGAACCACGCGGGTTGTGCCGCGAGTTTACCCGCGTGGCAAGTCGCGACGCACACTGTTGACGATCCGTTTTGTAACTCCTTCGATACTTATTGACTGTATATTAATATGGTTTAATAATCAAATAATTACGGATTATTATTGATTGATTACATATAAATACATCAGTTTCAATCGTGAGTATAAATGGTGGAGTCCTGGTTCATTCCAAAGGGCTCGAGAATACGGAACCCACATAATTCTCTGAATTTCCTCTGCATACATTGTTTCCTCTCCGACTTTTCCAGGCAAGTGTTACATCCGACAGTACATACTGCTTACGCTGTTGTACCCTGGGAACAGACGACAAATCTGTTTAAGGGAATCGTGTTCAACACGAGCCTCAGCCTCGTTACGGTTTATTCGTTTTATCTTTTCAGTCGATTCCCTATATTTACATTTCTCTAATCATTTGTTGATTATATTCAGTTATTACATTCGTTGTAATTTATATGTATTGTTAAAATAAATATTGTTTTTACTAACAAAAAGGTCAATTAACATGTATTGTAGTTTCATTTGGGACTTCATTTCCACATGTTCCAACAGAAACAACACATGCCTTCGGGAACATCATCCTTTTGAAACGAGTATTCTTTAGTCCTTAAAGGGCATCAAGGTTTTCTTTCATCTAGCGTTTCAATGAAATGACCTTGGACCATTTTGCTCTTTTATCTTGGGTAATATAAATTTTATTATAAAATCCTTTGATGTGTTTTAAATTTATAACCGCAAGCGTACAAGAGGTGTAACATACGGGTCGATCACAGGGAGGCGATGGACTAAACGCGGACTCGTTCTAGACTATGGCCTAGCTACGTGAATTCATCAATATTTGGATTTTTTTATAAAACTAATAAAATAAGCATACAAAAGAAGGAAGCAAAACAAACTAACGGACATTGGGTAATGTCAACTTCAGATTTTAGTAATGGTGGGAATTCGTTATGCAAAATTACTTCAACCCTCTTTCGAAGTGAAAAAGTTTTTCTAACCCAAGACTCATATTTACTTTCGCAATATGTGTATGTTGGGAAGAAACATTATGATTTAAAACGAATATGTTTCCCAATCAACATCCTTAACTATTTATCATGTTAGGACCGTTGTCATTGATCAATTTGATCAAAGTAAAAGACCAAACTTTCGTTTCATCAAAAACCAATCGAATTAACTAAATGATTTGTTAAAAGCCAATTAAATCAATTTTAACTTTCATTAAAATCGAAATGGATTAAAACTCAACATCTGTTTTAAAAACAATTAATCAATACCAAGACATTCGATCTAAAGAGACGATTACCCAAATGAACGAAAGCTAAACTACGAAACAAAACGTAAACATAAATCTAAACAAAACAATAAAATTAATCTAAGAAAGTTGTAAAGATCGATCCAAGGAGTGTCACTCTCTAAGAATCGTTTCTAATCTAAGAAAACGGTAAATAAGTTAAGAAGCGGTGCAAGAAATTAAAAAAGGAGAAGTAAAAAATAGGGAGAGAAATCCAAACATATAAAAAAAATGGAGAAACGAAACGTTATAACGGTGTTGAATGTTGATGAGAATCTGTCACATTCCATCTTCATCTTCTATCTGCCGAAACATTGCATCTTCAAAAGACTCAAGAAACGAAGGTGTTGGGTCATCTGAAGATTTGAAGATGACCTCCCGATCTTCCATGTTATATCATCATACTTAGAATATTTTGAGGTTCTTTTATCAGCTTGGTTTCTATACAAATGTTCGGTGAAGTCGAAGATCAACCGAAGAAGACAAAGAAGGAGAATATCTCTCAAAGCGGATTGAAGATAGACTCCTCAGCCTAAATCCAAGTATGCCTACTTGATCAACACCATTGGCCAGGATGGTGCCGATCTCAGTCTTCAGGAGCCGAAGACCTCTTCGGAAGTCGAAGATTTCTCAATCTTCGGAAGCCGAAGACTTCTTAGTCTTAGGAGCCGAAGAACTCTTCGGCAACCGAAGACTTCTGAATCTTCAAGTCCTGAAGATTTCTCAAACACATTGTACTTTTCTGACAAAGTATCTTTGTGATATCTTGCATTGACGTGGACCTCATCCGAAGATCAGAAAAAGTATGTTTTGTATTTTACACTCTTTTAAAGAAAGGTCTCCACCATCCTCTGCAGGTCAACACTTCAAGCCAAAACACCTCAAGACAAAAGGTACATCATGTACCTTGTTGAAGACATGTGTCCATCCTTTGCTCAACAGGTGTCCCATGCATTTAATGCATGAGGCACTATAAATATGGAGGATGGTTCAACCAACTCTACAACCTTCAAGTTCTCTAAGTGCCTGGCAACTTTCTCTCTACGAAGTTCAATTGTTTTCTAAGTGTTTTACAATTATTCTTCATTCTCTTTGTGTAAGATTGTTTGAATAGATTTCATCTATTCTCTTCCGCAACAATCAAAAGTTTTCTATGTGTAATTCTTGATTTAAAATCAATAAGAATTCAATTAAGTGAAAAACTGTGTGTATTGTATTCAACCCCCCCCCCCTGCTACAATACTTTTCTTATTTACTTACTGCTATTTGGGACCAACAAGTGGTATTAGAGCGGTTCAGTTTAACTCAATAAACTAGATCCGCAATGGCAGCCTCTTCTTCTTCTTCTTTGAAAAATGATTCTTCTCAAAACACCACTGCTGTATCATACGACAATGGCTCTATAGCCAAACCACCAAAGTTTAACCCCAATAACTTCTTTCTGTGGAAAAGTCGTATGATATTCTTCTTAGAAGGAGTTGACAGCAGATATCCTACTATCTTACATGAAGCTCCTTTTCTTCCTAGGGTTTGGGACCGGTACAATGCCAAAAAGGCAGATAAGGGAAATGATGATAAGGACTCTTCTGAGGAAGAAAGAACTCCAGCAAATGGGAGATACATTGTAAAGGATCCCAGTAAATATAATGATGAAGACAAACGTCTTATAGCTCTTGATACTAAAGTCAGAGCCATCATTACCCTTTCTCTGCCTGATGAGGTCTACCACTCCCTTGTCAACTTTTCAACTGCTAAAGAAATGTGGTCCACTCTGTGTGTTTTCTATGAAGGTACGTCTGAGGTGAAAAAGAGCAGAAAGATTGCTCTCGTTAGAAAGTATGAACTCTTTTCATATGAAGAGGGGGAATCTCTCTCAGACTACTACAACCGCTTTAACGGTCTTCTCAATGATCTAAAACTTGTGGGTCGCATTTATGATAATGAGGAAGTCTTGTGCAAGTTCATGGAATGTCTTCCTGAGTTTTGGGAAAACATTTGTAATTGCATCAAGTCTACCAAGGATCTTGACTCTATGCCACTCACTGCTCTTTATGGCACTCTCTTCAACTATGAGCAGACTAAACTGCTAAGGAAGTCCATCACAAAAGACATTAAAAGCTCTTCTCTAGCTCTTGTCAGTGATTCTTCCAAAAAATATTGTGTGTGTTCCTAGAATCACCTATCCCTCCGATTCTGACCGTGATAGTCAAGAGGACCCTAATGATCCTTCAGAAGCCTACCTTAGTGAGGTTGATGATGAAGGTGAGGAAACTTCCAGTAACCCTCGATTCTCTTCTGGAAAATCCAAGTTTTCAAGAAAATCCTCTTGCACTTTTTCTAAGATCACTCCCTCTGACAAATCTAATGAGGAATGTTATAGGTGTGGGAGGAAGGGACACTTTGCTTCTGAGTGCAGAAGCAGGTCCTCTGATAAATCTAGACTACCTTCCTCTAACCGTACATCCTCTAAGTCTGTCAGAACCAAATTTGATTCCTACCAACCTTCTTCTCAAAAGTCAAACTCGTTTGTTCCTTCAAACTCTGACCGTGCTGAAAAGTACAAGGCCAAATACAAAAGAGAGAAGGAAAGAAATGCTTTTCTAGCCAACAAAGGAAAAGGTCTTCTTGCTGAATCTCATGATTAGGTAGATGAACCAACTTCCGAAAGTGACAAGGAAATGTCCAACCTTTGTTTCATGGCTAAACTAGATGATGTTGATGACTGTGAAACTTCTTCCACCTCTATGGCTCTTGTTACTGCTGAGAGATCCACCTCTTATACTCAGGTACATCCATTCTTTTCTCTATCTGATGCTGAGAAAATTAAAGCTTTTGACTCTTTGACCATTGACTTCTATGAAGCCAAAGACGCAAAGAAAAAGGCAAATTCTCAGATAAAATCTCTTTCTTCTCAACTGCAAATTTGTCTTTCTCAGCTAAAACACTTTGACAAAATCAAGGTTGAGCTTGAAGATTTGAAAACCATAAAGTTCACTCTTGCCAAAGAGAAAAATAAACTTCTTAAAAGGTTTAAAAAAGAGCAAGAAATAGTGAAAAGGTGGACAAGTTCCTCCAAAAATTTAGAAAAGATTTTTCAAGATCAAATACCTTGTGATGACAAGTCTGGACTAGGATTTGGAAAATCTGACCTTGAACCTCCATCTGACACCCATGCTTCTTTCTCTCTTCCCTCATTCTATGAATCTTCTGAAGAGAACTATGACAACTCTGAACCTTTGGACTCTTCTGACCTCTCTAAAAATATCAAGTATGGGACTTTCATCAAAGCTAAGAGCATTGATTATCCTCATGAAAATGAGGAAGCCCAAGACTCAAAAGACTCTCCTAAACCCATTCTTGAGTCTATGACCTCCTTAAAAATAAATGAGCCTTCCTCTTCTAAGTCTAAACCCTCTAAAATTCCAACCAAAGTTCCTCAACCTTCTTCAAATAAATTCTCTTCCTCCGAAAAGGGAAAATCAATTGCCAATATTCCTCCTAAAAAGAAATTTCCCAAGAAAAACTCAAAGAAATCTTCTTCTCTTCCTATCCCAAGACCAGTGATGTTGAAAAAGCTGAATTCCAAGACACCCTCTCCTAATCCTTCAGCTAACTCTAGTAAAGATATCTTGGGTCCTAAGCCTCTTGACACTTCTCTATCCTCAAAGGTCATGAAAGTCAATGTGACCAGTCATCACAAGGAAGGTGATCAAAGCTGTAACAACCTACATCTTTATACATATATCAAAATAACATTTCTGTCTAAAAACTACCCCAGGCTTACATTACAGAGTACAAGGTTTACAACTATCACCTATTACACAACTGAGTCAAAAAGTAAACTATTGCAGGAAGTCTTCTAGCTCCTGAAAATAGATCACATCTTCTCTTTACCTTTATCTGTACCTGCTACCTTTCGATAACCTGAAATAGGGTTATAATTTTGAAAGAGCGAGGGTTAGACCAATGGTCTAGTGAGTCCCCTCCAATCACTACTGCAACAGTTCAAATATTATTTAAAACATTTAAACAAAGTTTTATATCTCAAAAACATAACTTTATCTTTTAATCAAACTTTTAAACATACTTTATGTTTCGCAAGCATAACTCAATCTACTGGCCATCACTGACCACTCTTTACGCTTCGCAAGCGTACCTTAAGCTACTGACCAACACTGCCGTCAGAGACGGTATGTCTGTCTCGTACTGCCTTATTTTAGGGACACACCCTAATGGCATAAATGGGCCACACTCCCCGGTACGAGCAGACGGGTCACACTTCCCGACTTAGGTCAGACTTCTGACTCAAATGTATGCATACACTTAGTCCTGACTATATATAAAACAAGTTTATATAAACTGAGCATAAATATGCCAAACTGATTAAATCAACCTTTTTCAATAAATCTGCATAACTTTCAATACTATAAACGTGCAGTTTATAAAACCCACATTTATCAAATAACTGTCAAAATCATAAAAGATTTAGTTTGAAAGACTCACCTCTGATTCTTCTTGCTTAAATCTGTCTTCTAACGACTAACACCACCTACGATGGTATCAAAATACAAAGGCAAGCTAACTTGAGACTAACAATCTTTCCTTCTCTAAATAAATCAACACACTGTCCGACCGGTCAAAAATTCTCCCGGTCGACTTACCCCGATGCATCTTACCGGTCGCTACATAAATATCGGTCGACATTATACCGGTCGACTACAACATACCGGTCGACAGTACCGGTCACACTTGGTTCCGGTCGATTACACCTTACCGGTCGATTACACCGATCGACGGACCGGTCAACACAATATACTCTATACCGGTCGACCTTTACCGGTCAAGCAACTATACCGGTCAATGACTTTACCGGTCGACGACGCTACCGATCAATACCTTTGTTTCGGTCAATAATCAAACAGAGGCGGCGACTCAAACCTAGAAAACTCAGATCATTAACTCGATCAAATATACGATTAAAAGCTTGAATAACAAGACTATTTACCGACTATAACATGCAGATAGAAGTATTAAGCTAGAATCATACCTCTATTTGACAAAAACTGATAAATCCTTTGATACCTAGCTTCTCTTCATCCTGCTCTCGTTCTTAAGTCGGTCTCCAACTTTTTATCAGACTTTGTGATATGAACTAAACTCTTAAGGGTTTAGGTTATTTATATAACCAAAGTTTCAAATAACCCCCTGAACTTTGGGTCTTGCTTAACTTTTCACCCAACTTCCAAAATTAATAAAAATTTCAGAACTGGATATTACAATCTTCCCCCTTAAGAGAATTCTGTCCCCGGAATTCCTTCGCTAAACAAATGGGGATATTGAGATCTCATGTCCACCTCTACTTCCCACGTTGACTCTTGTCCTTTGTGAAATTTCCACTGGACTTTCACTAATCGAATCTCTTTGTTTCTCAACTTCTTTACTTTGAGGTCCGAAATTGCTACGGGTTCCTTAATATAACTTAATTTTTCATCAACCCGAATGTCTTCTAATGGAACTACTATATCTGCTTCTGCCAAACACTTTTTCAAGTTTGACACAGGAAATGTGGGATGAATCTCACACAAACTTTCTGGTAGATCAAGTTCGTAGGCCACTTCACCAACACGTCCCATGATGATAAATGGTCCAGCAAACCTTGGTCTCAATTTTCCTTTCTTTCCAAATCGGACTACCCCTTTCCAAGGCGAGACTTTCAACATTACTTTGTCTCCTATCTGAAACTTTATTGGTTTCTTTCGCTTATCTGCATACATTTTCTGACGATCTTGAGCAATCTTTAATCTTTCTCTAATCTGGTTAACCTTATCAGCTGTAACCTGTACAATTTCCGGTCCCGCTAGCTGTCTTTCACCCACCTCATTCCAACATAATGGCGTTCTACATTTACGACCATATTATGCTTCGAACGGGGCCGCTTGAATGCTAGCATGATAATTATTGTTGTAGGAAAATTTAATCAACGACAAATGAATTTCCCACGAACCTTTGAAATCAATAACACATGCACGAAGCATATCTTCCAATGTCTGTATGGTTCTCTCACTCTGACCATCAGTTTATGGATGATAGGCCGTACTCAACTTAAGTTGAGAGCCTAACTCCCTTTGCAAACTTCTCCAGAAAGCTGATGTAAAATGAGCATCCCTGCCTGACACACAATTGACGACGGTACTCCATGTCTGGTTACTACCTCGTCGATATATAATCGAGCCAATTTCTATAGTGAGCACATCTCCTTAATTGGTAGAAAGTGGGCTGACTTTGTGAGTCTATCCACTATCACCCAAATGGCATCATGCCCCTTAGGTGATCGAGGTAACCCGGTAACAAGATCCATCGTAATCTTGTCCTACTTCCAAACTGGAATTTCTAACGATTGAAGCTCCCCATCTAACGATTGAAGCTCCCCATAAGGTCTCTGATGCTCAGCTTTAACCTTCAAACATGTCAGGCATCGCTCGACGAAATGAGCAATATCTTTCTTTAAACCTGGCCACCAATAGCTTTGTTTCAGATCTCTATACATCTTATTGGTTCCCGGATGTACTGAATAACGTGATTTATGCGCTTCTTCCAATACTTTCTTCCGCAGTTCTCCTGCTTTTGGAATCCATGCTCTCTTATTAAATCACTTCACTCCGCGATTGTCAACAACTAACGAGTTAACAATTCCAAATATTCTTTCACTTTTCCAGTTTTCCTTTGACGCTGCTTCTTCTTGATACTTTATAACTTCTTCTAAGAAATTAGAAACAACATCAATTCGATAAGCCACCACTTTTGTTATTTCTCCATGCTCCTTACGACTTAGAGCATCCGCTACCACATTGGTCTTGCTTGGATGGTACAAAATATCACAATCATAATCGATTAACAACTCCATCCACCTACGCTGCCTCATATTAAGCTCTTTCTGCTTGAAAAGATATTGAAGGCTCTTGTGATCTGTGTAAATCTGACACTTGATTCCATACAGATAATGCCTCCAAATTTTCAAAGCAAAGACTACCGCTGCCAACTCTAAATCATGTGTTGGGTAATTCTTTTCATGATCTTTCAACTGACGAGATGTATAAGAAATCACCTTGCCTTCTTGCATTAACACACATCCCAGACCCAACTTTGAAGCATCGCTAAAGATTACGAATCCTTCCGTTCCGTTGGGTAGAGACAAGACAGGAGCATTACTTAGACTCTCTTTCAATTTACTGAACGCTTCTTTCTGAGCTTCCGCCCATACAAACTTGACATTCTTTCTAGTTAACGTTGTTAGTGGCGTGGCTATCCTTGAAAAGTCTTGGATGAACTTTCTATAATAACCCGCCAATCCTAGAAAACTCCTTACTTCTGATGGTGTTTTCGGCTCTTCCCACCCTTTAATGGCTTCAATCTTAGCCGGATCAACTTTAATCCCATCTTTTGACACCACGTGTCCTAGAAACTGAACTTCTTTCAGCCAAAACTCACATTTTGAAAACTTGGAGTACAATTTCTCGCACTTAAGCAATTCTAAAATCACTTGCAAATGAGTTTCATGATCTTCTTTGGACCGTGAATAAATTAGTATATCATCTATAAAGACTATGACATACTTGTCTAAAAACGGACTACACACTCTATTCATCAAGTCCATGAAAGCTGTCGGAGCATTAGTCAGATCAAATGGCATAACTAGAAACTCATAGTGTCCGTACCTCGTACGAAATGCAGTCTTAGGTACATCCTCCTCCCTCACCTTCAACTGGTGATACCCAGATCGTAGATCTATTTTCGAAAAGTAACTCGCTCCTTGAAGTTGATCAAAAAGATCGTCAATCCTGGGAAGCGGATACTTATTTTTGACAGTCACCTTATTGAGCTCACGATAGTCTATGCACATTCTCGTAGACCCGTCTTTCTTCTTAACAAACAATACTGGCGCTCCCCATGGTGAGGTACTAGGACGAATAAAGCCCTTGTCGAGTAACTCCTGCAGTTGAGTCATCATTTCTTTCATTTCTGCCGGTGCCAATCTATACGGTGCTCTTGCAATCGGCGTCGCTCCGGGTACTAAATCAATACGAAATTCCACTTGCCGATCAGGAGGCAGAGTAGTTAAATCTTCCGGAAATACTTCTAGATATTCACTTACCACTGGGATTGACTCTAATCCTTTCTTTTCTTTCTTAGCATCTATAACATAAGCTAAGAACCCCACACACCCTTTTTCTAAACACTGCTTAGCCTTAATCATTGAAATCAAGCACGGTTTTCTATCCCTCCGATCTCCAAACACTACTATCTCTTCTTTACCTGGCTGCGCTATGCGAATTAATTTCTTATTGCATACTATATTAGCATCATTAGACGCCAACCAGTCCATTCCCACAATAACATCAAATTCTCCCATACCCATCGGGTACAGTCGAAGTGGAAATGACTGCCCATCGATGACAATACTACACCCATCATACACTTCCTCCACTAAGATTTGACTATTATCAGCCACTTCTACTTTCAATTCATGCTTAAGCTTATTGGGTTTCTCATTCAATTTATGCACGAAATTTGGAGACACAAACGAACAGTTTGCGCCTGAATCAAACGATACTTTTGCATAATTCAAATCTATAAAGAAAGTACCTGTCACTACATCCGGTATCTCCGTCGCTTCTTCTGCTGTCATATTGAAAACTCTAGCCCTCGCTTTAGCTGGATCTACCTTTTTCTCACCTCCCTTTTCTACATATCCTCCAACTGATCCCTTTTTCAATTGTGGACAATTAGTCCTGATATGATCAGGAGATCCACACTGATAACTGGACCTCGAACTCTGGCAATTCCGAGCCATATGCCCCATCTTTCCGCATTTATAACAACCCTCTTGATCAATCTTACATTCTCCTTTATGCCTTCGGTTACACTTGCTACATAGCTTACTTTCAAACTTATTAACAGACCGCTGATCAAAATTTTCAACTTCAAATGGTTTGGAGTCACGGACTGTTCCGTCCCATTTCCTTTTATCTCCACTTCTTTCAGTAGCTTGCCGATTCTTTTCTTTCTCTCTCATTTCAGCTGCATTTACCGCCACTTGAAACGTAGACGGTTCCTTGTTCGAGACAAATTCTCTAATATCACTTCTCAGCCCAAAGACAAAACGTTCCACTCGTCTTCCTTCATTAGGTACATAAATTTCTGCAAATCGAAACTTTTCTATAAACTTTGTAGTATATTCTTGAACTGACATCCCCTTCTGTTCTAAACTCAGAAACTCTTCTTCCAACTTTTTAACTGGCGCCAAAGGACAAAACTGTGCTTTAAATCTTTTCACAAACTCACCCCAAGACATTTCTTTGGCTATCGTCGAACTTTGACCTCCTGCTTCAACATCCCACCACATTACCGCTTCATCTTTCAAGATTGACAAAGCATAAACTACTTTATCTTCATCAGCACACTTACTAGTATCAAATGCTAACTCCATACCTTTTACCCATCTTAATGCTATCACTGGATCACATTCCCCTTTGTAAGTAGGAGGTTTGCAAGCAGCAAACTCCTTAAAACTACATCCTCTCCCCACTACCGCTTTAGTGGTCACAGTGGGGTTTGACTGAGGGTGGCTACCCCCTACAGTTATTGGTGATTCTGCTACTTCGGTCGCTACTTTTTCTTCACTTTTTTCTTTGCTTGACGAAACCTCATTATTGCGCTGAGCCAATAAAGCGTTCAACGTTTCCTGTAATTTTCCCATTTCTGTAGCGAAGGTTTCCTGGGTAACAAAACCCTGAGTTCTACCTCCACCACGGTTTCCTATCTGCTTTCGACCCCTCACAGAAGCCGAACTTTCTTGATGAGAAGTTTCTTGTTCAGATCTTACCTCTACATTTTCAGCTTGACGAATACCACGAGTCGTCTTCCCGCCTCGAGTCCCCAGTGTGGAAACCCTTGCCTGGGTAGTTGCTTTCTGAACTGTCTTACCTCTAGGTCGACCGCGACTCTTTCCTCGGATAGCAGTCGGGTTGACCGCAGTCGTTCGTTCTTCGGCAACGACTTCATTAACTGGCTCAATTTCAGGATTCGGCATAGACCTACTCCTTGTCACTCGCTCAGACATACTTCTGATAAGAAGAAACATAAGACATTCAATCTAACATGTTAAACATTACGGCAGTTTAAGCACAAACATGTACCTGTAAATTCATAATTACACTGGCCAGATGAAATTCCAAATTTACCTTACATGCTAGTCCTTACTACCTTAATGTTAACTTCCTACGGTCTTCCTACTGCTCAGTTGTGCTTCTACTTTCTCAGTTTAAGTCTAGGCCCATCTGGTCACCTAGATCCCTTAAACTAATGCTCTGGTACCAGTTGTAACAACCTGCATCTTTATACATATATCAAAATAACATTTCTGTCTAAAAACTGCCCCAGACTTACATTACAGAGTACAAGGTTTAAACTATCACCTATTACACAACTGAGTCAAAAAGTAAACTATTGCAGAAAGTCTTCTAGCTCCTGAAAATAGCTCACATCTTCTCTTTACCTTTATCTGTACCTGCTACCTTTCGATAACCTGAAACAGGGTTATAATTTTGAAAGAGCGAGGGTTAGACCAATGGTCTAGTGAGTCCCCTCCAATCACTACTGCAACAGTTCAAATATTATTTAAAACATTTAAACAAAGCTTTATATCTCAAAAACATAACTTTATCTTTTAATCAAACTTTTAAACATACTTTATGCTTCGCAAGCATAACTCAATCTACTGGCCATCACTGACCACTCTTTACGCTTCGCAAGCGTACCTTAAGCTACTGACCAACACTGTCGTCAGAGACTGTATGTCTGTCTCGTACTGCCATATTTTAGGGATACACCCAAATGGCATAAACGGGCCACACTCCCCGGTACGAGCAGACGGGTCACACTTCCCGACTTAGGTCAGACTTCTGACTCAAATGTATGCATACACTTAGTCCTAACTATATATAAAACAAGTTTATATAAACTGAGCATAAATATGTCAAACTGATTAAATCAACCTTTTTCAATAAATCTGCATAACTTTCAATACTATAAACGTGCAGTTTATAAAACCCACATTTATCAAATAACTGTCAAAATCATAAAAGATTTAGTTTGAAAGATTCACCTCTAATTCTTCTTGCTTAACTCTGTCTTCTAACGACTAACACCACCTACGATGGTATCAAAATACAAAGGCAAGCTAACTTGAGACTAACAATCTTTCCTTCTCTAAATAAATCAACACACTGTCCAACCGGTCAAAAATTCTCCCGGTCGACTTACCCCGATGCATCTTACCGGTCGCTACATAAATATCGGTCGACATTATACCGGTCGACTACAACATACCGGTCGACAGTACCGGTCACACTTGGTTCCGGTCGATTACACCTTACCGGTCGATTACACCGGTCGACGGACCGGTCAACACAATATACTCTATACCGGTCGACCTTTACCGGTCAAGCAACTATACCGGTCAATGACTTTACCGGTTGACGACTCTACCGGTCAATACCTTCGTTCCGGTCGATAATAAAACAGAGTCGGAGACTCAAACCCAGAAAACTCAGATCATTAAATCGATCAAATATACGGTTAAAAGCTTGAATAACAAGACTATTTACCGACTATAACATGCAGATAGAAGTATTAAGCTAGAATCATACCTCTATTTGACAAAAACTGATCAATCCTTTGATACCTAGCTTCTCTTCATCCTGCTCTCGTTCTTAAGTTGGTCTCCAACTTTTTATCAGACTTTGTGATATGAACTAAACTCTTAAGGGTTTAGGTTATTTATATAACCAAAGTTTCAAATAACCCCCTGAACTTTGGGTCTTGCTTAACTTTTCACCCAACTTCCAAAATTAATAAAAATTTCGGAACTGGATATTACAAAAGCTCCTAAAAGGTTTTTATCTATAGAAAGTGTTATTACTGTGGTAATACATTTCACCTTGCTAAGGATTGTCCTATGGAAAGATTTGATAAACATGCTTCCAAGGATTCTTCCTCTTCTTCTAACTCAAAAGGACCCATTTCCAAATGGGTACCAAAGAAATGATTTCTCTGTGATTGCAGGTGTTTGAGCATTAACAAATCTTATGAAGGAATCTTTGTAGGATATTCTTTCTCTTCAAAGTCCTACTTGGTCTACCATCTTCGGAGAAAATGGATCTACTTATATGAAGTTTGATGATCTTAAGTCATCATCTCTTCATGTGATGATAATGGTGCTTTTCATCATGTGTTGATGAAGATTCTCAAAATCCTTCCTCTGGATGTTCCTTTCTCCTCAGTCACATCTCATCAAAACCGTGACCTACCTTTCTTCTCATCTCTAATCTCTGAAGATCAAGATCCTTCCTATCCTATTCTTTTCCATTTTTCATCATATCACCTCTCCTTCCTCCATCATTCCCATCTTCCTCTCAACCTCAAAATTCACCACAAATCATCCCCTTTTTGTCCTCTTCCCAAAGCCAAAGATCACCACTCCCATCCCATTTTTTTCTTATTTTCTTCGGCCCCCTTACTCCTAAACCGAGCCTGCCCCTGCTTCCCTCCCCTTTCGGTTCCCCCCACCCCCTCACCCACCGAATACACCAACACCCAACCCCCCTTCATTTTTTTCGGCTTCCTCACCCCCACCCTCTTCTTCCTCTCTTCTTTCGGTAGCTTATAACCCCAACCCCCTTTATTTTTTCCTAGCCAAAACACACACCCTCCCTCCCTCCCTTCCCTTCTTCGGTCGAAGCCCCCCCCCCCCCCCCAATTTTTTTTTAAATTTCTTTTTCTTCCCATTTTTTTCTAGATTTTTTTTGTCTTTTTCCTTGGTCTTCCCTTTCTTTCTTTTTCTTTCATATCTTCTTTTCCCCCATATATCTCATCCTACTTTTTTTTTACCTACCACTTTCTTCCCCTCCTTTTTTTCCTGTTAAAAAAAAGAGCCCAAAAAAAAAACAGAAAAGAGCCCCCCCCCCCCCCCTAAAAAAAAGGGCCACTGAATTTATGAGTTTCTTCGTGTCTTGCCATTTTTTTGAGTGTCAGTACCTTTTTTTCTCTCTGTGTTGGTGTCATCATCAAATAGGGGGAGAAAAATTGTTGGGTCTCTAGTTGATTTGGTGATGACTCTTCGACCAACACTTAGAAAGTCATGAAGACCATTTTGAACAATGACTCTCTCTTCACCAATCGAGTTCTCAGCCCAGGTATGACTTCCTTCATAAATTCTCCCGGTCTACAATGGGGTGATGCTCGCGACACACCGGTGTCAGAGACTCCCTCATCTGTAGTGGCCCCATCTTCCCCGTCCCAAGTGAAGCCGACTAGCAAGAAAGAATCTTCAAAGGCTTTCGGCACCTCCGCACTAGCTAAGATGGCCATACGACTGAAAGAACCTTTGGTTGTTGCCCCGGTCACACATCCCTCTTCAAAGCGGAGGCACTCACCTTCTTCCCCTCCCTCTCCTCTCAAGAGGCTGAGGAAGGTTTCAAAGGCCAAGCCACAAACTCTACCCACCGATTCTCCATAATCGGCAGGTGTTGAAATTTTCCCATCCGGGCCCGGGGACTCTGCTAAACCCAAAGCCACCTCCTTTGTATCCTCACAAAAGGATACAATTGTAAAATCGGGGACCCCTATTATTCCCTCATCAACCTTTTCCTTGGTTGATAAGGATGACTTGGATACCTCCCCAATCCAAGGTGCTTCTTCTCCACCTCACAGCCTATCACCCGAGATTCTTAGTCCCGATGATTCTGCACGATCTAAGGATGAATTTTCCTTTCCAAAAGCAGGTTTGGAGGATCCCGAAAAACTTTCTGACTTATTTCTTTCCGACACCATGAATTAGTTAAGGGGGAGTTTGTGTTGAGGGGGAGCAACTGACCACTCAAACTTAAACTCTACTGAAACTAATTTTCCAATGGACTGTGTGATCAAAGCCACCTAACATTAGTTGGGAGAGTATGAATTGAGGGGAAGCAACCACTCACTTAAGTTCAAACAATTCCGGCTACTGTCTTCTTATCTTTGTATATTTTTTTTCTTTTTTCTCTCATTCTTTATTCATTGTACTTATTTATTCGTTTGTATAGATATACTTTTTCATTCATTTGTAAATGTCAGATATACAAAAAAATGGTCTATGTGAAAAGAACCCAAAAAGAGTAAAAATGGGTCAAATTGAATTATTCATTATACTTTTAATTTTATTCTTTAGTATGGATGTCATCCTCAAATAGGGGGAGATTGTTGGGTCATCTGAAGATTTGAAGATGACCTCCCGATCTTCCATGTTATATCATCATACTTAAAATATTTTGAGGTTCTTTTAGCAGCTTGGTTTCTATACAAATGTTCGGTGAAGTCGAAGATCAACCGAAGAAGACAAAGAAGGAGAATATCTCTCAAAGCGGATTGAAGATAGACTCCTCAGCCTAAAGCCAAGTATGCCTACTTGATCAACACCATTGGCCAGGATGGTGCCGCTCTCAGTCTTCAGGAGCCGAAGACCTCTTCGGAAGCCGAAGATTTTTCAATCTTCGGAAGCCGAAGATTTTTCAATCTTCGGAAGCCGAAGACTTCTTAGTCTTAGGAGCCGAAGACCTTGACAGGCCCTTTTGTGTACCTTAGGGTGAGACAGATAATACCAAAAAGCAAGTATACAAATCGGTACTATGTCGCTGTTGGTCCCGGAGGTGCTTAACAAGTTTGTAGAAGGGGAGGTTGAATACAAACACATAAATTAAAGTTTAATAAATTGTTTATTGATAAATCAAACACAATTTACAAGTTTGTTGCGGAATAAGATTAAGACAGACTCAATCTAAACAAACTTAAGAAACACAAAGATAGTTGCACAAGAATATAGAGAAAGGGGGGATTTAGAAGTATAGAAAACAAAGGTTTCTATCTTGGTTCAAGAATAGAGCACACCCTCAGATGGAGAGGTGGTCTTTATATTTATACCTGCAACACCCTAAATTCTGGAAATAGCAACTAATTAAAATTTTTCTAAAATACATCGATAAATAATTTATCTACAAACACAATATAGGATTTAACCTCAATAAACACATTTATTCTCTACATACAGTCTATAATAATGACGGGTGCTACTAAAACCCAATAATAGTCACTATCTCCAACTGCGGAAGACTTCATCAATCTACTTACTCTCGTGTAAGTCTATAGCTCAACTCTTCAAAGCACCGCTAGAACCAAAACCCAACTGGAACCTGATGCACATGCCGACAAATAAAAAGGTTAGGCTTAATGCCTAGTGAGCTCAAGAGTTTTCGTTAGAGATAAATAAAGCAATAACTTTAGGAATGTTATTTAAAAATTAAGATTTCCAAAATGCAATACCTTTAATTTGAAAGCAACCAAAAATGAAATCCTTTAAATCTTAAAACCATCTCCTTTCATCATTCACCCTTTTCGGGATTAAAATCATAAAACGCACGCCTCTTTAAATAAAGCCAAAACCCAAAGCGCACGTAAAACATAAATAGCATTATAATAGTCAAACACTAAAAATGTAGATAACTCCAACTTCCAAAACATTCCAATAACTTGAATGAGTTTCAATAACCCAAACCTTAAAACATAGATAAATACCCATATCCAAATATATCCGAAAACATGGATTGTAATACTCCATAACCAAAACCCCACCTATTGGTGACGGGAAAGACCTGATTACATTGTACGTGACGGAACACAAAGTAGGTCACATAATTATGTAAGAAATCAAAACATGTGGGTTACACATAAAACACCCACCGAGTTCAACTCCTCTGAGTCTATCACTCGAAAACATCAAGTCAACCCCTCTAGGTCTATTCTTGAGAGTTCCAAAGCGGGGAACTCTAGCACAAGGGAATTACACCTTACTGCCCATGAGACGCTGCCCGACCGTATAGGTCCACACCTTACTTATCATGGTGACCCGATGCCTATTCCGTGCCAAATGGTGAACCAAATGTCCAAAGCGTGGACATAGGAACACCGTGCCTATGGATCCATTGCACTAACTAAACCATTACATGACTCAAAACGAATGAACTAATGCATTCAAAACATGTAATTCTCAAATAAGATGCAATAATGCAAATCTTAACCAAACGCTCAACATTGAGCTATTAAAAACGGGCAAGTGTCCTCGAAACCCAACAAAATCCAAGTCGAGCCATAAGCTCAAACAAATCCAAAGACTCAACGTCGAAAAATCATAAATTGGAATCAAACATAAACAACCCGTACTCATGTAAACCCATGCTCCAAAACATATAATTAATTCCAACGTAGTTTAGATTGGGACAAATCGTTTTCCAAGTATGTTTATAACATTTATCCTTTCAAAACATCCCATAACACAAAACCATGCACTTCTCCAAAACACAAAATGAAATACATTTATACTCAAAATCTACTTCCATAAAATAAATCATTAAGATACCATAATATATGATTTATTTATTCAAAATGCCCAAAATCCCAAAGATGTGTGCTATATAAGTTTATAAAGTTAAACACTTTCAAAATAACCAAACTTATCAGCAGTTAACAATCTCATATAAGACATAAAACACATTAAAATAAACATTTTGGCATGTACACCGTTTTCACAAATCAACTTGAACTCACCTTGCTAGATTTAGGCTAAATCTAGATTTCACCCAACGAGCTCTTTTGAAGGCCGCTTGAATCCTCAAGCCGAGAACTTCCAAAACCTAGATCCATACATACCGAACCATAAATATCCATAAACAACCACTTAGAAACATTCCCCAACATTATATACCAAAATCCCTAAACGAGGTCAAAACCCTAGTTTTTCCAAAACTAACAAATCCGAGATTTGATAAACCAAACACTAGGGAAACACCCAAAGAACATATATAACCTTAAATCAAAGAAGCTTACCATTAAAGATGACGAGACTTTCCGAGAACACCCAATCCAACACTTCAACCCGAGCTCCCAACCGTTGAACTTGATGAGGAAGATGAAGATGGAGGTTTTGTGACTCAAGCTCCCAACTAGCTAGATGGTGAGTAATCATGTGGTTTGGAGAGGAAAAACCCCCAAAATAGATTAGGGTTCGGTTTTGGAACTTGGGAGAGAAAAGGGAGAAGATAAAAGTGAGAAATGTGGAAAAATGGTGCAAAGTTTGGACTTAACAGCCTCTCAGCCCCCGCCAGCGACATTGACACGGCGACTATGCCCTTGGCATAGTCGCGGGGCATAGTCACCCGCTCCTTAGAGCCCGCGGTACCTCTCCCGCAAAAGTGACACGGCGACAGTGACACTTGTCACTGTCGCGGGCAATGTCGCCCAAACCCCTTCGAGTCCCAAAACTCGAATTCTTCCATTCCAACATTCTCGAAACCCTTAGGAACTTTAAACAAAGCATTTCCCAACAAAACTCCAAAGTTTACAAGTCACAGAAACGTCCGGGTGACAATTACTTACCGAAAATCACGGGTGTTACAATACCTTATGCATTAAATGCATGGCAGGGTACTTTACACGTGTCATTCAGTGATTGACTTTGGTAGTCTGACTTTTGGGAGACATGCTTTCGGCCGTATCATGAACAGTGTAGTTGACAGAGTTGTTGTACGATTTGTGGCAGAGATATGTCCGTTCTGACACATCGTACTGGTTGTGCAAGGTAAGACAAAAGGAAACTTGAGGCATAAGCTTTGTGATTGATTGATCGCTGAATATCTCTTTCTTCAGAGATATAAAGAGGTTCAGCTATCGCTGAAGCTTTTCCTCATGTTCCTTCGCATATAAGTAGAGTTGTCTTTGCTTCACTGATATCCGCATCAGGTCACTAGTAGACTTCTCTTTGTTCAGTGGTTTCGTCTTCGATTCAGCTATGAACATATGTTGACGCGAGACTTGTCTTCAGGGATTACGTTACTGTTTACATCAGAACTATCAGCGATAACTAAACAGACTCAGTTTGATCACTGATAGTGAAACACTAATACATAGAAATGTTTATAAGAGATACTATCAGCGATAACTAAACAGACTCGGTCTGATCGCTGATGGTAAAACACTAATACATATTAAAACATAATTTTCACTAGGTATAGAAAAGGGTCGTTATCAAATCACTGAGAGAGCTTGGATCAACAGTCGTCTTTCAAGTAATAAAGTGGTAAAATACCAGATATCGTCCCACAGAGATTGAACTAAAAAGTGTGATAAAAGTATGATGAAAGATATGATTTCAGATGACGAATTTGAAGCAATATTTTGATTGGTTGGTGAACACAAGATTACTTTAACAAAATTAAGAGAGAAGCAAAGGTGCAAGACTTGTGGTGAAATGTTAACCCAAATTCCAGTGGATCAATGCTACAGGGATGCTGCAGCAAGCTTGTGACAGAAACTGATTTTATTATCTATTTCAAGATATGTTCCTCTCAGACTCTCACCATCCCATTATTCCAGTAGCTATAAACAATCACATCTCTGCGCAATGTTCAAGATAAGGGAATGATGGGAGTGGAGTTCTCAAAATATATGGCAAAACAAATTCTCTTTGTTAAAAGTTACTCTTTCGAAATAACCCCCATACCTCCCAAGTTGGTGTATTCCAAATAGCTTATCTCTAAGTCTATTCCATTTTAACCCTTTGAAAAAGTGACAACTTATCAAGAATGGATCAATTCAAATAACACAATTCGATATTACCTCCCATGTCATTAAATTGACGTGTTATTCAATGGCCTATCTCTAGGTCCATGACACTATTACACTATCAAAATGATCAATTTATCAAAGAGTTTTGTTATCTTGATAAAATTTGAATTGGAATAATAAAACTTTGTTAAAGTCACAAAAGTCCACTTTGTTTAAGCTAACACCATCACCATTTGCCTCACACCCATGCTAAGGTGTTTAGCTGCTCATTACAATAAATAAAGAAAGAACATTACAAAGAAATACAACATAAAACATAATGTAAAGTACTTGGAAATGTAAATGACTTGAAAGTATATAAATATATATATATATATATATATATATATATATATATATATATAAGACTTGGAATGTAAATGACAAGAAAGTAAAATAGAATATAAGTACAACACTACAATAAACTGGAATTAAATACTGGAAATTAAAGACATAAAATAAATGGAAAGGCTAGAGATGCAAGATAAATAAAGGAAATGTATGAATAAAATCTGCAGGTGAATGTTGTTCCAATGCTGGAAGCATTCATAGCCTGGGTTTACGATGAACACATGAAGAACACGAAGAACACCATATGAACATATGCATGAATTCTGGAAATTTGCAGATGAACTCAGAACTGATGTGTGGTCCAGTTCCAATATGAACGAAAATGAAAAGATTATTCTAAGTAGATGATTACAAACAACATAAACAACATGAAGAAATTTACGAGAACATGAAGAAATTAATGAAAATAAGAAGAACAAGATGATTAAACCAAAAGATTACTTAATATTAAAGGAGAATTGGGGCTGATTAAAATCAGCTAACAAAAGTATCTTCAAGGGGGGGGATGATCTGATCTAGTGATGAGTTTGTGATGATGAGGGATGCTTGATGGATACAATTAATGCCCCAAGAACACTCTATTTATAGGAAATATAGAGGGGCCAAAAGGGTTAATCTAGCATAATTAAGGGTACTAATATTAGAGTTTTACAACAAAAGGTACAATGCAAAAGGAATATCCATCTAATATCTGAAAATCTGTTGGTAAAATTCATTGTCCACTGGTCCATAGAATGACTACATCCACTCCATTTTAATCACCCTCCAATTCTCCCAGCAGGCTCAATGTTGTTCCATTGCTTCAAGCATTGCCTGTTTCATCAAGATTTTGCAAAATATATTAACTTTAGTCTATACAACCCATGTTTGCATACAAATCCATATCTTAAGCTCCAAATCAAGAAAGTGGAAAATAATAACCAAAATGACTCAAGGTTGGGATTATAAAGTGCAAAAATCTAATCTAAAAAGATAAAAACAATGTGCTTAAGTACTCAAAAGTGAGTACTTATCAGACCTCTCAGTCTTAGGAGCCGAAGACCTGTGTCCATCATTTGCTCAACAGGTGTTTTGTATTTTACACTCTTTTAAGGAAAGGTCTCCACCATCCTCTGCAGGTCAACACTTCAAGTCAAAACACCTAAAGACAAAAGGTACATCATGTACCTTGCTGAAGACCTGTGTCCATCCTTTGCTCAACAGGTGTCCCATGCATTTAATGCATGAGACACTATAAATATGGAAGATGGTTCAACCAGCTCTACAACCTTCAAGTTCTCTAAGTACCTGGCAACTTTCTCTCTACAAAGTTCAATTATTTTCTAAGTGTTTTACAATTGTTCTTCATTCTCTCTGTGTAAGATTGTTTGAATAGATTTCATCTATTCTCTTCCGCAACAATCAAAAGTTTTCTATGTGTAATTCTTGATTTCAAATCAATAAAAATTAAATTAAGTGAAAAACTGTGTGTATTGTATTCAACCCCCCGTTCTACAATATTTTTCTTATTTACTTACTGCTATTTTGGACCAACAGAAGGATTACAAATAAACCTAAAATCTAAACTAAACTTAAAATCTAAACCTTAAACTAAAGAACTTACAAGAAAAAGGAAGAAAAAACTAAACCTAACAATTAATCACTAAACCAAACAAAACTCTAAACTAAAAACAAAACAAAGAAAAAAAAAAGCAAAAAAGAGAAGATGGCGGCTGCGCCACCGTCGTGAGGTGAGGAAGAGAAAAAAAAAGAGAGAGCTCACAAAACCTAAAAACTTTTCTATAAATAAAACAAAAATTTTAAAAACAGCCCCTCAAGTTTGCATCATTTTTAAGATCCACCTTATTCTTTCATAATTATCAAACTTATCTCTCTTGAATAATTTCCTTTTAAATTTGATTCTATTTGGTCTCATGTTTCTTGAATTACTCGACCACATAAAAATTGATCAAATGCTCCAAAAATCCATCATCATCCATCTCTATATTTCAACGCAAATACCTGTCAAAATCGATGAAAACACAAAAATGCTAATGTAATATCCCCAATCGATGATTAAACGAAAATTAACTAAAAATATAATAAATCTGTGTGCAAACAATTAAGCTAAATGCAAAATACAATTATAAACTGCTATGATGTATACAAAATGAACTTAACATCCTTCAAAATTTGAACCACTCATTTCCAACTTGCTACAATCACTATACTTTCTTTCATGCAACTTAAACTATGATCATTCAAAACAAAAGCTTATCCTTCGTAATCTTGTCATTAACCTCAAACTAGGGGTATATATGTCACTAGAGGCAGGTTCAGGGGAAAACCTCAAAAAAAACATAAAACTGATGAACACCTTGATTTGGACGGTATGCAATTGTGCATACAAGTAATTTGTAACATGCACACGTGCATAAAAACCAAAAAACAACTTATTTACTTGTATGCACAAATGCATACCGTTCAAATCAAGGGCTATCAGGGTGTTCTTCAGTTTTCCATTTTTTTGAGATTTTTCCTTGAACCTGCCTCTATGTCACTATTCACCTATTTCATTACATTTAAAATTCCATTTTTATATACAAAAACAGTAGATATTTAGACATATTGTTTTACTATAAAAATAAAACAAATTGGTCACTTCATGTTGCATAGAATAAATGTTGGATTTATCACTCTCTTATCAAATTCAATTCCACTAGTTCTCACAAGCCAATAATGCAAACCTTTTACATCACATGAATTTTATATTTTTGTAGCATTTAAAAAAGTGCATATATTAAAGTATTATATAAATTTTATACCATAATTATTATAATTTTTGACACATAAATGTAGGGTTGAGCACCGGACGGGTCGGGTCGGATCGGGGCCGTAAACCCTAAACCCGATCGGATATCGGGTACTGGGTAGAAGGCCCGAAATCCGACCGAATGTAGTTTGGATAATTCGGGTTTCGGGTGGTCGGTTTCGGGTAGATTCGGGTAGGGTTTTCAGAAGGCTATTTGAAACACAATCCATGGTCCAAAATCAAAAGAATTCAACAACAACTTCTACAAGATTATTCTAAAAATCCAATTTTTTTCCAAATTTCAATTCCAAGATAGTATATGGAGTCGACAAAAGCAAAAGACAATCCATAAATATTTCAATTCCAAGACAATCCATAAATATTGGTCCAAAATCAAAGGGATTCAAATTTCAACTACAAGAACAAGAAGGCCTAAAACTTACTTAGCAAAAGATGCGTCGGTGCCCGGTGGAGTAGACGTACGCCGGTGGGACTGGGGGAGTGGGAGGGCGCCGATGGGACTGTGGGACGTCGGTGGCTTAAATAGGCTTTGTTCGCCGATGGGACTGTGAGAGTGAGAGAGATCGAGTCGAGAAGAGAATGACGAGAAGAGTGAGAGAGGTTTGAGAAGAGGAGTGAGGTCTGACCGTCTGACTTTCTGATATATAAAACAATTTTTTTTAAAATAGCCTAAGTTCGGGTTTTCGGGTCGGGTCGGATGGGGTTTTGGAAACCCAGCCCGATCTGTTGTATCCGAGAAATAAGTCGGGTTCGGGGGGTTCGGGGGTTCGGGTTTTCGGGTTAATTGGGTGTCGGGTCGGACGGGTTATTCGGGTCGGTCGGGTTTTGCTCACCCCTACATAAATGTGTCATTTGTGTTCATATGCTTGTCAAAGATGCCAAATGATGCTATTTATGTTAACATTTTCAATACTTTATGTTTATAAGATATTACAAAAATTATAATATTATTTCTTCTTGAAATATTTATATTCAAGTTACGTATTTAAAAACATTATTTGCTATAAATAAATTTTGAGTAAACTACAAATTTGGTCTGTGTGGTTTGTCAAAAATAACACTTTTTGTCCATACGATTTTCGAAATTACAAGATGAGCATCATAGTTTGCAAAAACGTCCAGATTTGGTTTCTCACTCTAACGACCGTAAAAAAAGTTTTGTTAAATAAGGTGCAATTTCATTATTTTACTGGTCTTTTGTCTTTTACACAATCAAATATCACATGGACCAAAATTTATAAGATCGATTTTAATTAAGGGGCCGTTTACTAAATACTTACCCGGGTAAGTGCTCACCGGTATCACTTACCTTACCTATTGAACATGAAAACTACCTAGAATCTTACCCGGTAAGAGCCATAACAAAGACCGAGAGACTTAAGGGTCGTTTACTAAACACTTACCCGGGTAAGCGCTTACCGGTATCTCTTACCTTACGGTTCTTACCAGCATGGAAACTACCTATAATCTTACCCGGTAAGAGCCATAACAAGGTCCTAGAGTCTTACCCGGTAAGTGAGAGAAATGAATCTGTAACATCCGTAAATTTATAAGGTAAGTATTTGTTCCCTAATACTTTAATTGTGTTTATCTAAAAATATGAGTTTTTCATATATGCATGTGATATTTATTTATGGGACTAAGATGCTATCTGATCATATCATAATTGCATATGTTTAAGACCTCGTGCTCATTTGCGAGTTTTGCTAAGTTTTTGGGCTGGGGTGAGTTTGGCACGATAGTGCCATTGCGATAGTGACATTGTCACTATCACCGGGCACAATCGCCAGGATTGTACCGAGAGGGGGGGGGGGTGTCTCACGATAGTGACACGCGATAGTGACAATTGTCACTATCGCCGGGCATACTCGCGGAAGATGTACCGTGAGTGTGTGTGTGTGTTCGCGATTGTGACTCGCGATAGTGCCCTTGGCACTATCGCCGGGCACTATCGCTCGCGTGGTCTGGTCGTTTTAAAACACCTTGGCAGCCTCATTTCTCACATTTACACCTTGCAAAAACGGGAGAACTCTTCTCGGAAGCGATTTTTAGGGTTTCCTCATCTACCACATTAATTTCTAGGGTTTTGGGGTTGTTGGGAGCATTAAGTGGTCATGAAGCTTCATCCAAGTGTTCCCATTGAAGTGTTCCTCAAGATTCTCATTTCTCACCTTCAAGACTCATCTTCTCCAACTTCTAGGGTTTCCATATTTTCTAGGTTTTGGGTTCAAAACCTAGATTGTGAGTTTACTAAACCTTTGTTAAAACTAGATACACATCATAATCTCCTATTTGTTACTTTATCTCTATATGTTCAAATGTTTGGGGATTTCTTCATGAAAATAGTTGGAGGATGTATATATAAGGGTGATTTGCCATGATTATTGTTATATGTATCATTATTTGGGATTTGTCTCATAGATACATAATGTGGGTACCTTGATATGTTAAATGTATGCATATATGGGTATTATGATGATTCTAGTTGGAACACCATTTTGGTGATATGTTTATATGCATGATGAGCATGATTTACATTGGGTCTTTTGTTAGACATTACGAGGATAAGGTGGTAATATTATACCCGTAGTTGGTATTGAATTATGTGGGTTGAAATATACCTAAAGGACCCCTTATAAATGTTATGTGGACGAACAAAGTCAGTACACTAGGAGGATATAGTCTTGGGCGCCACTGTGATGGTATGTGCCTAGACCTCCGCCACTCGAGGAATTTTCTGAGCGATAGTCTTCGGGTGGGTCGGGCCTTTGGGGTGTTCCTTGTTAAGGGCATCAAGGTATATCGACTCTTGGGTGGGACTTGATTGGTGCTTTGGGTCTCCCCTAATGACTCCACATTTATTGAACACTGGTTAACTGTTGATAAGAATTGTATCTGTTCCTGCATGCTTATTATTGTTCAACTCACTAAGCTTTTTGGCCTAACACTTGTTTGGTGTCGATGTGTATCTCAGGTTCTAACGGCGGCGGTCTTAAGCAGGTTTAGTCGCTTTAGGGTGAGAGCTTGGGGAATTGCACATGGACGCGTTATACTTTTGGATATAGACCGTTTGGGTCTATAGATGACAACCCTTTTTGTAATCTCTTTTCTAGACGTAGAAATTAGATTAGTTGGTTGTTGTTATTTGTCCGTTAAATTACAATTGTGATTAAACAGGTTATTTATATATATATTCCCCATTTTTGGGAGGCTCTTGCTATGGCAATTTTAGCATACCTCATGTCCGTTTTCCGGATTTTTGTTATCCCTATTTTTAGGGTGTTACAGAATCTTACCCAGTAAGCGCTTACCGGGTTTAAGATGCTTTCCAACAATCAAATTTTGATGGCCTAGAATGTTATACGATAAGGTAAGCGAGAATAATGTTCTTGCCGGTAAGCACTTACCAGGTAAGCATTTTGGGAAACGGCTCCTAAGTAAGAAAAGGAAAAAAATTGGTAAAATGACAAAAATGCAGCTTATTTTACGGAATTTTTTTAACAACGGTTAGAGATAGATCAAATAAAGACATTTTTGCAAACCATGATTATCATTTTGGAAATACCAAAACTTTTTTTTGGACGGCAGCAAAGTTTTATTACCAACCAAATCAAGCAGCAAGTTAGACAAAGGAACAACACCGAAATGTAGGAACGAAACAGTAACGAAACAAAAAACAGATCCGAAAGTAAGTAAATATAGTGCAGCGATAGAGAGTTTGCGAGAAGCAAACTAACGTAGCAGCAAAAAGCAAACGAGGTACCGTAGACCACCCAACCTTGCAGACCAGCCTAGCATGTGGAGGAAACAACAACTCTTCATCCTCTATTATCACCCCGGTCACACTAACTCCAAACCGGCCCTAAAACGTCAACCGCTTACAGTTTCCAAAACTGCATAGAAAAAAATATTATTTTCGACAAACAACACATACTAAATTTATAGTTTACTCATAAATTAATTTATGGTTTACTCCTAAATTTATGATAATGATATTGATTATGATAGATGTTTTTTAGTTATGTTATATCCAACCACAATATTAGACATATGATAGAGAATTATATGTTAAATTAAAAAAATATTAAACTTTTATTATTGTTTATGCCAAAAATCTTCCAAGGAAAATTTAAGGTAAACGTGAAGCTTAATCCAACCAAAGAAAGTAACAACAATAATCGTACGACTATAACAAAAATAAAGTAAATAAGACGAGAGAATTGGTGACACGGAAAACCCCTAAAATGGGTAAAAACCGCGGACGAGTGAGAGTCGTCGTGCACTATGGACGTCAATCAGGGACGTTGTCCTTTAGAATAAGTGTTACAAGTGAAATGTAATGTAAAACAATACAATAAAATAAAGTCGGTCGTGCGTCGGATGTATTCAGACTTCAGTCGTGCGTCGTACGTCAAACAGTAGAATGCTTTATGAACTTTGAGAAGGATTGAGCAAGCTTGAGAGTATATTCTGTGAGCTTCTGAGGTATGAGCATCAGATGTCCCAATGTGAATTTACAGCCTTGTATTTATACTCCATCTTTCCGTTTCCTAAGTATTGATTGCATATGACCGTTTATGATATTGATGACAGCGTCCGTTATGCTTATTGTTATTGATGATGTCTTCCGTTACAATCTCTTGTCATGAATGCCTTTGAATTTCTGCATTTAAACATAATATAACGTATGCTGCCAATTAGTAACTGAAATCAGGTCGTACGAAGGTATTTGTTGGACGGGTATTTGATCGTTTTAGTCGAGGTCGCCTAAAGGAAAGGCGTCATTCATCATATGTCGCACGACCACGGACTGTTGGACTTTTTACCCAAACAGTTTGCCCCCAAATTTAAAATTCAAGCGACAACTTTTTGAAATTTAAATTTTAAAAACATGACATGTGCTAAAAGGAAAAACGCGGGTAACTTATCTATAACCAAATAAGTTTGTTTCCAACTAGATAATGATGTTATTCCCTGCAAAAATAATAATTTAGACAGCTAATTGGGGACAGGTGTCACATATCGGAAGGTCGTATTTGAGTGCTTCGCCTGACACAGGTGACACGTGTCAATTGACGATTTGATTTCTTGACGATTCGGTTTTCAAAATTACAGTATAAATAAGGATTGTTTTCAATCATTTCCTTCTTTACGCTTCGATATACCTCCAGCGAGATTTCCGAGCGACGAAAATCATTTCCATTCTAAATTCGAGGTTTTTAGAACATTATTTAAGGTACGATTTCTGGTTCTTTTCTGTGTCGATTTATGTATAAGAAATCCTTAGCTAAGAAGCCTAGAAAAGCTTGGGATTGTCTTAGTTACTGGAAGGCGACTGTGAGTGTTCCTGATTTCAATATGTCGAGCGAACCTATTAGTGTTTACAAGGAAGAGGAAAATCTAGAGTACCTTAAAAAATTAGCTAGGATTCCAGAGGGTGTCAATCTAGTGACGCCGGAAGATTTACGACCAGATGAAGTTCCGAAGGGATATGGCGTTTTATACGAGTATCCCTTCAAAATAGGCTTTTCTTGGCCATTTATTCCCTTGGTCAGGGAGTTTTTAGATGCATTTGACTTATCGCCTGGACAGTTGATGCCTCAGTTCTGGCGGATTGTCCAGGTGGTCGATCGTCTTACGGCCGACTGGGGGGCTCCGTTCAATTTGAACGACCTTCTAACTGCTTATAGCGTTCGAGCGGATAACTATCATAGATATAGTTTATTCCCTCGAACAAAAGGAGATACCGTACTGGTGCATAATACTGCGGTGAACGACCGTGGTTGGAAACGCCACTATGTTTTCCTCCAGGTGGCATCCTTGAACGATGAGGATAGCCAATGGTGTTTCTTCTGGATGGAACGAGTCGGGTAGGTTTTCTTATTTTGTCGGGTGTTTTTGTCGTGTGTCGTGCATTTTATAATGTCTACTAATGGTGTCTTTCCTTTTGTATGGCAGTGATTGACTTCACTAAAGTGAAGCCAAATAGAGATTCTCTAAACAAGATTCAAAGGATCTTGGAGAAGAGTATTGCCGACCGTTCTTTTTCTGTTCGGTCGAACGACGAGGATGACGAAGTCGTCTTTGTCGCGGAGGTTCCATCTGTCGAAGGTTCTCATCAAGGAGAAGAGAGAGAAGAAGAAAGAGAAGAAAAGAGAGAAGAAGAGATGACTGGTACGTCGTTCGAACTCTTTTATTGCGGAGGTTACATGTCTTTTCTAACTCTTTTATTTTGTCCAGAAGACTCATCTACGAAGTCGGCTGCTCAGAGACGGGCCGAACAACTAGAGCTTGCCCGTCAGGGTAGAGAGAAATCGAAGAAGAGATCTGCTCCTCCCACGGGGGTGGATCCAAAGCGTCTTCGAGGCAAACCCCGGACTTCACCAAAGAAGACGGGCGAAGATTCTTTGTCGTCCCTTTCAGGGGCGACACTGGCGAAAGAAACCGTTACCGGTGTCGAGCTAGAAAGCTCGACTAAGGCGACGAAGGACATTCCCTTGTCGGGAATGTCGGGCGTTGAGAAGCCTCCTTCCTCCTCTAAAGGTGAGGGGAAGAATAAGGAAAAAGTGGGAGAGATGACTTTCAAAGCCACTCTCCCAGCTGATTTCATGGCGAATGACGTTCTCGAAAGAGACGTTATTTTCCCCCACTTGGCAAAATTTCTTCTCCCGACCTTTTACGATCGTTACAAGGAGTCTCGGGTGGAAGACACGGGAGCCCATGCTGTTGGTCTCTCCTTTATGGTAATCACTTTTTACTTTCCCTTCCTTCATTTATTTATTCTGTTTTTAATCCTTTTGCTATTGTTGTAGGCTTTTCAAGCTTGTTTGAGCTTTTATGCTCAAACAGAAGGTTTGAGGGCGTCTTTTCCTGAAGTAAAGAAGAGGATTGATGAGGCTCTTGAAAAGGAGAAGGTCGCCCTAAAGGCGGTCGATGCTGAGAAGATGAAGGTTGAGAGCCTTAAATCTAAACTCGTTGAAGCTCAAAAAGAGAAGGTCGAGTTTAGGGATCGCGTCCTTGAGCTTGAGGCGTTAACAACCAAACTGGAGATCGAGAAAATAAAAGCCACCACCGACGCTGCTTCTCATGCTGATGAAGTTGCGTCTCTTCAAAAGAAAGTCGAGTGTTTGGAGGGCGACGTCAAAGATTTGGAGGAGGAAAATCAGCAACTTGAAGCCTTCTCCCGTCTTACAGCCAGGGCTGCTTTGATGAGACGTCATCTAAGTGGGAAAAATCCCATGGCGTCGGCTGCCGAAGAGCTCAAGACTTATCTTGAGAAGGTGGGGACTGAAAGGGACCTCGACGAAGATGACGATCTGGATGGGAGCGATGGCGGAGAAGAGGAGGTGTTAGCAAGGACGGACGTCGTACAAGAACAATCTGGCGCTCCTCCTACTTAGCTTTGTTTGAACTTTTCACCTGAAGGTCGACCGTATGTGGTCGTGTTTTATATTTGACTTTCTATGAAACACAACTCTTTTTGCTTGTCAATACTTATTACTCATCTTTATAAGTAATCGCTCGTCGAATAGGTAAATAAACAGTTGCATTAGTCATACAACCATATCATTATCAACTGAAACTTTCGATCGACCTTAGGCAATTCATAATAATGGTTCTTGGGTCTAAGAATATCAAATGCAGGATTTAACCTTTGTCATTTATTAATATCAAATATATACGTGTGATTACATGAGTTTCACTCGACACAAAGATTTCACATAAATCGCGCGTCCCTGCGAAAAACAATATTAGTGGGGTGGTCGTTGGTTTGACCAACGGCCCTTCGATGCTTAAGTTAGTAATCTTTCTTAAAAAATAATCAAAGAAAGTAATTTCGCAGAATTAAAAGTAATACCTCTTTAGATGAACTGCATTCCAGCTTCGTGGGATATCTTGACCATCGAGGGTTTGGATTATATAAGCTCCTTTACCCACGACACTAGAGATTTGATAAGGACTTTCCCACTTAGTGGAAAGTTTACCTGCATTAGGCTCTTGAGTGTTTTGAAACACTCGTCGTAGGACGTAGTCGCCTTCTTTAAAAACTTTGACCTGGACATTTTTGTTGAAATGTCGTTCGACAGTTTGTTTTTGCGACGCCATGCGAATGTGAGCAGCTTCTCGGAGTTCCTCTAGGGCGTCAAGGTCATAACTTAAGTCGACTAAATTATGCTCAACGGACGTATGCCTTGAAGTCGGTAGACGTACCTCAATAGGTAACACAGCTTCACATCCATAGACTAAGGAAAAGGGAGTCTGACCTGTGGACGTACGAGGTGTCGTACGATTAGCCCATAGAACGGAAGGCAATTCTTCCACCCACTTTCCTTTGGCAGCTTTGAGTCGTTTCTTGAGTGAATTAATGATAGTTTTATTACTCGACTCGGCTAAACCATTCGACTGTGGATATCGAGGTGTTGATGTTACCAACTTGATGTTCCTTTCTTCGCAAAATCTTCTCATTCGATCACTGATGAATTGTGTCCCGTTGTCGCACGTTATTTCAGATGGAACTCCAAACCTACAAATAATGTTAGTCTGGATAAAAGAAACGACCTCTTTGTCTCGGACCTGAGAGAAAGCCGCTGCTTCGACCCATTTAGAGAAATAATCTGTTAAAACTAAAAGAAATACCTTTTGCCCGGGGGCAGGTGGTAATTTCCTAACAATATCCATTCCCCATTTCATAAAGGGCCATGGGATCAAAGTCGAGTGCAATGGTTCAGAAGGTTTATGTGACATACCTGTGTGTCTTTGACACGCGTCGCATAACTGTACATACATGGTCGCATCTTGTCTTAATGTTGGCCAATAGTAACCTTGACGCGATATCCGGTTGGCTAAACTGCGGCTTCCGGAATGATTTCCACATTCACCGTCGTGCATATCCTGTAGGATTTTGTGTACTTGAGCCTTGTTGGTGATACATCGCAGATTCAGACCAGTCGAAGACCTTCGATACAATTGTCCTCTGATCATAACATACCTTGATGCTTTAAATCTAACTTTTCTCGCTTCCATTCTGTCATCGGGCAATTGATCGTGCTCTAAATAATTTCTAATGTCGTCCGACCAAGAATTTTCCTCTTCAATTGGTGCGACCGAAATATTATTATCTTCCTTGATGGACGAGGTTGCAAGGTGAACCACCGGGATATTGTCGAATGTCGTTCGATTAAGTGCTGACCCCAAATTGGCTAGTGCATCGGCTTGAGTGTTTTGATCTCTTGGTATATGTTCAATTATAAAGCGACTGAACTTCTTTACTTCTTCTTTTACTATTTTATAGTAAGCAATCATCCTTGAATCTTTTGCCACAAATTCTCCATTAACTTGGTTAACAACTAGGGACGAGTCGCTCCGGACGTGCAAATGTGTTGCCCCCAAGTCGTGAGCTATTTTGATTCCTGCAATCAGTGCTTCATATTCTGCCTCATTATTTGTTGCTTTGAAATCACATCGTATGGAGTATACTATTTTGCCCCCTTGTGGAGACTGTAAGACGACACCCAGGCCCGTGCCGCGTGTATTCGCCGAACCATCAACGTCGAGCGTCCAAGTAGTGTCGTGCAAAGTCGCCACAATTAACTGGTCGGATGTCATTGTATTTTCCATTTCTGGACTGAAATCTGAGACGAAATCTGCCAGGACCTGTGACTTGATCGCCGTTTTGGGCTTGAAATCCAGATCAAAATTGCTGAGGTAAATGCTCCATTTAGCTAGTCGTCCTGTTAGTTCAGGTTTCCTTAACACCGACTTTAATGGAAAGTTAGTTACCACAATTATAGGATGTGATTCAAAATAATGTCGTAGCTTTTTAGCAGCCATGACTAACGAAAGTAAAAGTTTTTCTATAGACGAATACCTGGTTTCAGCGTCTAGTAGAGTTTTACTTACATAATAAATTGGCAATTGTCGTCCGTCGGTTTCTCGTATAAGAACTGCACTTACCGAATTAGTGCTGACGGCTAGGTAGAATTGAAGGGCTTCACCTTTTTCAGGTTTAGAGAGGAAAGGAGGCGACATCATGTATTTTTTGAGTTGCTGTAACGCTTCTTCGTGCTTGTCAGTCCACTCAAAACCTTTATTTTTTCGTAGGACATTGTAGAATAAATGACATTTGTCGGACGATCGAGAGATGAAACGATTCAGCGCTGCTATCCGTCCTGTGAGACGTTGGACTTCTTTAAAATTTCTAGGCGATTTTAACTCGACAATTGCTTTGATTTGATCTGGATTAGCTTCTATTCCTCGTCGTGTGACCATATAACCAAGAAATTTGCCAGCTCGAACTCCAAAAGAACATTTTGTCGGATTCAACTTCATTTTATATTCGCGTAAGATATCGAACGACTGCTTCAAATGTTCTATATGATCGTCCATATGCTTTGATTTGACAAGCATGTCATCGATGTATACCTCCATAGTGTCGCCCAAATGTTCTTTGAACATCATATTCACCAATCGTTGATATGTCGAACCTGCATTCTTAAGACCAAAAGGCATTACTTTATAACAATAAATACCTTTATCTGTCATGAAGGCCGTTTTTTCCTGGTCGTCAGTATGCATCAATATCTGGTTATACCCAGAATATGCGTCCATGAATGTGAGTAACTCATGTCCTGCTGTAGCGTCGACCATAGAATCAATATGTGGCAATGGAAATGGATCCTTCGGGCAAGCTTTATTAAGGTCGGTGAAATCAATGCATACTCTCCATTTACCATTTTTCTTTTGGACGACAACAACGTTGGCGAGCCAATCTGGATACTTGACTTCTCGTATTTTTCCTGTTTTAAGCAAATTATCAACTTCGTCGTTGATAACCTTATTTCTCTCAGGAACAAACTTCCGTCTTTTCTGTTGAACGGGTTTGAATAATGGATCGATGTGGAGTTTATGAGAAATAATACTCGGATCGATACCCACCATATCTTCGTGCGTCCAGGCGAAGCAATCATAGTGGTCCTGCAAAAAAGAAATTAGTTGCTTTTTGAAGGAAGGGTCGAGCGTCGAACCTATGTAAACCATCTGATCAGGCTTATCCTGGTTTAGGACGACAGCTTCTAAGCGATAGTCGTCGTCAGTCCCAAGAACGTCCTGGTTCTGTAATTGCTATACTGTCTGCTTCGGGGGCTTTAAGGAAACTTTGTAACATTCCCTAGCAACCTTTCTTTCGCCTTTGATCTCCTGTACTCCCCATTGCGTGGGAAATTTCAAAGTTTGGTGGTACGTCGAAGGTACAACTTTCATGTCATGAATCCAAGGTCGCCCAAGGATAACATTATAAGCTGATGAGCAATCGACGACATTGAATTTCGTCTGTCTGTTGATTCCTTTAGCATATACTGGAAGTGTGATTTCCCCCATGGTGTTTGTCGCTCCACCATTAAATCCAACAAGTGTGGTCGAACGTCGTGTAATTTCGGATTTGTCAATGCCCATCGCTTTCACTGCATCAAAAAAGATAATGTTAGCTGAACTACCTCCATCGACGAGTATCCTTTTTGTCAGACAATTTCCAATGTTCAATTGGATAATTAGTCCGTCATGATGTTTCTGATGTACGTCATCGAGATCCGCTTGGTCGAATGTCAAGGGCATGGCCTCTAGCTCTGCGTCCTCTTTGAGTCGTGCTTCCTTTGGAATTGGTCGGTCGTCGGGACCGCGACTGGCATGTCTCTTAGCAGCTGAATATGTGGTCCCACAAATATCAGAACCTCCGGTGATACAATTAATCACCTTAGCATGCTCTGGGGATATGGGACGTGTGTCTTTCTTTTCCGTCAATTCTTGTAAATAACCTTTCGAGTTGAGCCAGGAAAGTTCTTTCTTTAAAGCAATGCAATCATCCGTTATATGACCGAAGTCATTATGGAAGTCGCACCATTTAGTTTTGTCCTTCTTGTCACTGTCTTTATCATTTTTCTTTGGCCACCGAACGTTTTGCTGTAGTTGCTTCAAGGATACGACGACGTCCTTAGCTGATCCAGAAAAACCATAAGATGACACCTTAGGATACTGAACAGATTTAGAAGTCGTCGATCCTTTCTTTTCAAACCTGACGTTTGAAATTTGTCTAGTAGGCTCTGATCGATTGATTGACTTTGGTTTAAAGTCTGGCTTTTTAACACCTAAGCTTTTCCGGTCGCCTGAGTGTTTATTCCTGAAAGCGATGTCATCCTCGACCCTCATATGAGCAAGCGTCCTCGCTCGTACGTCTTCAAAGGTTTCTGGAGGATACTTCGTAATGTCGAGATACAACCCTGAACTATCATCCAGACCCCGTTTGTACGCTTCAATTGCTGTTTTTACGTCACAATTTCGAATACTAATCATCTCCGCGTTGAACCGGTTAAAGTAGTCTCGGATGGACTCTCCATTCTTCTGTACGACATAGTAAAGGTCGCTCGTTTGCTTTTCCATTTTTCGGCTACTAGCGAATTGTTGAGTGAATTGATTCACCAATTCTGCAAAAGACCCGAGGTTTTAGGTTTGAGATTAATCAACCATTGTAAAGCTGCTCCAGTCAAGGTCGCCCCAAAACTTTTGCACATACAGACTTCTTGGAATTGGTACGGTATCGAGACAGTCCACATGAGTTGTTTGTATTGGGCGACGTGTTCTGTTGGATCAGTGACACCTGAATACTTTGGAGTGAAAGTCGGGATGTTGTATTTCTTTGGAACGTCTATTAACGCGATCTCATCAATGAATGGTGACGCCTGAAACCCTGTACGTGGCTCGACATCGACTGGAACTACTGCCCCCGGCAATTTGGCCAACATTGACAAGACACGTTCATTTTGTTCTTCCAAAAGCTTCAACATTTGTGCAACAAGATCTAACGGAACACCACTTGGGACACCCAATGGAACATACCCTGACCCTTGGAAGCTAGTCTGTTGCGAGGTATCAGAGGCATATCCATTGAATGGAATAGAGGCCATAGGCATGGTTGGAATTGCGAAGGTCGCAGGATTAATTGATGGTGGACGGGGATAATTTGGTAATGGAGGGGGCATATTCCAGGCACCAACATAAGCATTCGTAGTCCCCGTCGCATTATTTCCATTCTGGTTTCTTAGATGCTCGATGGTTTCAGCTGCTTGTCGAGCCTGAGCTGTTAGGGCGTCGATACGAGCTCGGGCAGCGGTCAGCTCCATGTTCATTTGAGCCATGACATGATCTTGTGTTCCCTGGAATGCCATTATCCTGAATAACTGGAAAAAAGAACACTAAGAGGAAAACGTTAGTCTGTCGTAAGATTATCGAAGATTTTCTTTGGATGGGGCCCCACGGTGGGCGCCAAACTGTTTATGCCAAAAATCTCCCAAGGAAAATTTAAGGTAAACGTGAAGCTTAATCCAACCAAAGAAAGTAACGACAATAATCGTACGACTATAACAAAAATAAAGTAAATAAGACGAGAGAATTGGTGACGCGGAAAACCCCTAAAATGGGTAAAAACCGCGGACGAGTGAGAGTCGTCGTGCACTATGGACGTCAATCAGGGACGTTGTCCTTTAGAATAAGTGTTACAAGTGAAATGTAATGTAAAATAATACAATAAAATAAAGTCGGTCGTGCGTCGGATGTATTCAGACTTCAGTCGTGCGTCGTACGTCAAACAGTAGAATGCTTTATGAACTTTGAGAAGGATTGAGCAAGCTTGAGAGTATATTCTGTGAGCTTCTGAGGTATGAGCATCAGATGTCCCAATGTGAATTTACAGCCTTGTATTTATACTCCATCTTTCCGTTTCCTAAGTATTGATTGCATATGACCGTTTCTGATATTGATGACAGCGTCTGTTATGCTTATTGCTATTGATGATGTCTTCCGTTACAATCTCTTGTCATGAATGCCTTTGAATTTCTGCATTTAAACATAATATAACGTATGCTGCCAATTAGTAACTGAAATCAGGTCGTACGAAGATATTTGTTGGACGGGTATTTGATCGTTTTAGTCGAGGTCGCCTAAAGGAAAGGCGTCATTCATCATCTGTCGCACGACCACGGACTGTTGGACTTTTTACCCAAACAATTATTAAGATAAAATTCCATTTAGAGAAAATAAATATTCCCCGTCTCAATTAAGTGTTCATGTTTTATTTTATTTTCTCTCAAAGAAGTGTTTACTTTCAAAATTAAATATATATTTTCCTATTTTACCCTTAATTATGTGATTGTGATGAAGGAAATTCCTCTTTCTATTATCAAAGGTAAAAATATCATTTAGTTACTTAAAAGCACATACATACTCTTAAAACTATGTAACATTTTTATTGTGGACATTATTTTGAACGAAGGAAATACAATTTAGTTTTTGATTGATTAACCTTAAAATAGGAAAGCAAATTCTCTCAAAAAAAAATTGTCATAAAACCTATAACGAGGATTAAATATTTTCATTAATTTCTTTTGAAAACATGTATGTTTCATTAAATTATAATCTATATTATATTATAAAGCAGGGATAAAAAACTCTTAAATACAAATTATTAGGCACAAGGTACCATCATTTTATGCAAGATTTTAAAAATCTCTTAATTTACAAGTATGAAAGCACAAGATACATATTACCACTGCAGGCTTCTAACACCCACCAATTTGGTATGTGTATGGTCTTCCTTTTATGCAAACATTTCCATGTATTATTATTAATTAATATATTATATTATTATAAATTTGTTTGGTTATATTTTCTAGATGTCATTAAAATATATAAAATAATCATTGAATTATAACAAAATACTTAATTTTTTATATAAAAAACATTATATTATAAAGCATAAATTAAACAAATTTATAAAAAAAAAAAAAAAACATTATCACTTTCTCAAAACCATCCAAAATCGTACTGTAAATCGACAAAAAAATAAAAAATAAAATGAAACATTAAAATCGTGATGTATCTCGCTGCATTGCACGAGTACGCTTCTAGTTTTATATTATATTATAAAGTATTTGATATAAAATTTTAAAAACCAATTTTTATGCATCAAATATTGTTTATAAATGTATATTACTTAAAATTTTAAGGTTAGGAGTAAATGGTGCATGAATACAACTTTTTAAAGCTAATTGCTTGAATTCATACAACTAAGTTACAACTTTATTTTAAATCTAAATAAATTTCAATCTGTTTTCAAACAACTGAAAACATCATCGTTTTCTCAAAACCACAAAAAAACGTATTGTAATTTATAAAATCAACAAGGAGACATTAATATAAATTATTAGAGTTATTTATAGAATAAATCTTATTTCCATACTTATCATAATCTATATGTAATCCTTCCTATTTAAAAAACTTATAATGAATAAGAATTTATATCTTTCATTCTCTCAAATTTATTTTCTTTTTATACAACGTTGTATTTCTTTTTAGAAGAAAAACGAAACAAATATTTAATGAATAAAAAAAAGGGAGTAAATTACGTTTTTAGTTCCTATGGTTTGTTGAAAATTTCTATTTTCGTGGTTATGATTTTGAAATTACAATTTTCATCATTATGGTTTGTATTTCATTACCTTTTTCATCCTTATAAAAAAAATTATTGTTTTTCATTCTTATAATTTACATTTCATTTTTATTTTATTTATTCATATTTAAAAGTAGTGTTTTGGTCTTAGGGATAAAAAAAATTAAAAATAGAAATGAATTTCATACCATAAATAGAGAGGAAAAACGTAATTTAGTCTTAAAAAAAGATAGAAATTAAGAAAAGATGAAAAAGTTAACCATATGAACGGTGATGATTAGAAAGGCATACAGGTGATCAGTGGTCGTGCGTAACATCTAAGCAGAACCCTGAGGAGTCATGCTTATTTGTATAACACTAAACCGTAGAAATATACCCCTATTATAACAACAACTTACCTATCAATCTCACAACTCTCTCTCTCTCTCTATATATTTCTAGAGAGAGAAAATGGCGATTGTGCCCGGAAAGTTCTCGGAGGCTGCTGCTGGTGGCGGAGGAGGAACTGGTGGTGCAACTTTTTCTTCTATCACGAACAACGACGGAGGAATCACCAGAAAAGGTATCATGTTGTTTGGAGTTAGATTGATGGAAGGCGGAGGTGGATCTTCGTTTAGGAAGAGCGTTAGCATGAATAATCTAGCTCAGTTTGACGAACAACTTCATGATTCTAACGTCGATGCCGCTGGATATGCTTCCGACGACGTCGTTCATCCATCAGCACGCAGTCGCGAGCGGAAGAGAGGTATTTTTGCATCGATCTGTCTACTAGTTGATTTTGTTTATGAGATCATGTTCTTCTGTGATTTAGTTTTTGTGAATTTGTATATTTTGATTGATTTTTGTGTTGGATAGGAGTGCCGTGGACGGAGGAGGAACACCGTCTGTTTTTGGTCGGATTACAGAAGGTAGGGAAAGGAGATTGGAGAGGAATTTCGAGAAACTTCGTGAAAACACGAACGCCGACTCAGGTGGCTAGCCACGCTCAGAAGTACTTTCTCCGGCGGACTAACCACAATAGGCGACGCCGGAGATCCAGCCTATTTGACATTACCACGGACACGGTAACGCTCAACATATTTTACTTCATTTATCTATTTGTTCATCTAAAATTCAATTGTTTTTCGTTCTTCATTTGTTTATGAAATTCTTTTAGGTACAACATTTTTCACACTTAACATAGCAACTTGTTTCTGTCATTTAGCTCTATAAACCTAAATTAAATTTTAACTAAATTCATGGCTTCAACTTATTAAAAAAATGATTTTCATATATTCATGAAAACAAGTCATAAATTTAACTAAAGTCTTACTATATGAAAAATATATTTTAAGGTTATATTGGGGTGTTTAAATAAGAAATAATTTTGAATGTTTAAAATTTACTCCAACATTATATAAATCGTCCAATCCATCAAATGGTCAAAATATTATTTATTATGCGTTTATTAGATCTTTACACTTGAACTAACTGCTTTAAAATCAAGCAATCCCAGCGAATCATACGGCAGAACCTTAAAATAATTTATTATTAAGGAACTAAATAATTCATATTTTAAAGACCAAAACTAAGTTTTCCGGTGGAATCATTAATTACTTAATAAAGTTAAATTAGCACATGATGTCGACATAACTGTTGAATTTATGATGATTATTGATTACTATTCTTGAGAAAATTAAAACATCAATTAAAATGCAACAAGTGATTTGCAATTGATACAATATATAATTATTTAAGGTCTATTTGTTAGTAGCTTAACGAGTTTAATGAAACTTCTAGCTTATATGGTCAGTTATACATGATTGTTTGGTATTGGTTTAATTATATATAAATGACTTATTCAGTGAGCTTTTAGGGGGTTTTATGCGGTAGACAAGTTTTTTTCCAAACCCGTCTCACCCAATTGAAAAAACACACTTGTTCCGTTTATGAAAAAACTTTTCCAAACAAAAACTCTCTCAATCTATATATACAGATAAATTACTTTATCCATATAAAACTTAATAAAAAACCAATCAAACATACTCTTACTTTGTTTTGAATTTGCTTAAATGCAAAAACCTTGGGCACTTCAAAAAGTGTTTTTATGTTACTTTTCTGTTAACTCATTTCACTATTGTTATATTCTTTACAAAAGTGAATCAATTAACTAAAAATAAAATCTCATTACTACATTATTTCAAGATTTTTAGTGGTAAACTATTTGGGATTTTGGGTAGTGTTGCACTGGTCAAAGCTTAATTAGGAGGATGTAATGAAATTTTTATTTTCTTTGGGTTTTAATTTAGACGCTATCAAAGGTCTTATGACCATAGAGGTTCATCCATCGTACTTGAGACCATTTGTAATCACCCAAAATATTAGTAAACTAAGAATCCCATGAATAAAAATAAAAAGATTTTTTGGGGGATGTAGTGGAAGATCTCATCCACTCAGGGTTCAAATTCAGGCGCTGTCAAAGCTTTTGTGGTCATGGAGGTTCACCTGCGATGACTCTAGGCCATTCGTGGTCGCCCGGGGATTAGTCGGTGCACATAAGTTACAAAAAAAAAAAAAAGATTTTTAATGGTCTTGGCCTTGGGGTTACAATTTTATATATTGAGATTCCCCTATTTTCATATCTTTCGAAATATGAAATCATTGGTTATTATCACTTGTCATAAAAGTTGACATGGATGGATGGATTCCTCTGGACAACAAAGATCATCACTTCCCCCAACTACTTGTGTGAATGGAGTTCCTCCACACAAATTTTCAATCTCTTATCGAGGTCGGTGTACCTATAGTCCCACATTCCACCTTTGATATGTGGTATAGGATAAGAAATGACAAGGACAGAGACAAAAATATGTTGTTTTATATTTGGCGTCATATTGGATTCGAACAAAATTACATTTTTTTTTGTCCCACTAAGACATCTGGAAGATGGGACAAGATTGATAGATTATCAAACTACCAATGTCAAAATTACTCTAGAACCTTTCACAATTCTTACAACCTCCTATGTCACTCTCACTTTTCCGGTATGTCCTATAGACGTACCAAGCACACCCTAATTGTGTATTGGTACCTACGATCATAGTCGTGAAAGAGAGTATTCGATTAAAATTTGAACTACACTAGCCTTAGCCGTTGAGTCAGCTCTGAAATGTCTTCTCACATGTGGTTCTTAGAAGATCGGTTGAATTGTCGGTAATCAACTTATTTGCTCAAAATTTTACAACTATATATTGTTAATTATCGATTGTTTACAAGGGTTGGGTTCCGGTGAGAAGTTGAGTTAATAGTGAGAAGCGTGAGAAGTGGTTATCGACTGTTGGATGAGAAATGGACGCACATTAAAATTAGATGCACCGAGATAAAATGCGCCGAGATGCACCAGATTAATTTCCTTCTAAGCCGCAATTCATGGAAGGGTTTGAGATTAAAAGAGATCAACGGTTCAGATCTACTTCTCACGCTTCTCACCGTTAACTCAACTTCTCACACGATCTTTTGCCTTGTTTACAATTGCATTATTTATTTATCAAGTAATATGTCCCCCTTTTTACGATTACACAAAAATTATATGATTGCATATTTACGTTTTTTACCATAATTAATAGTATATCATCTAATATGAGTAATTTGTGCACGTTAATAATATTCACATTCATTTGTATATGTAAGTATAAAAGTATGAAAGAAGGTATGTGAATTATTGAAAAATCCTAAAAACTATATTTGAAGATGCACATATGTTAACCAACATTACATATTATTCATATAGGTTCATGTATGCATTTTCAGATGGATTTTTTCAAAGATTCATATTTTAACCTTCCTTTCTTACTTTCTCTTGATATTTAGCCTTTTTATTTGAACCTCCTACTACTTCACTTCATACATGTGTTCCCCATCTTTTTCACACACAATAATTTGTACGAAACAATTTTCATGTGTTATTTCATATATGAAACATGTATGAAAACACATTATTAATACATCGTTCATAACTGTTTTTTTCACATACAAAACAATTTCTGAACGTTTAACGTATGAACCAATGCTATATAAACATTGCATTTTCACACACTTTTTTTTATATGTTAAACAAAACATTAAAACCGACTCACAAGTTTATAAGATTTATTGGGTTTGTAAATAATTATACGTCTATATAACAAGTGATTAATTAATTATTGGATTTGCATGATGCAGTACATGAATTCATCAATGGATGATAATCAAAAGCCACCACCATCAAATCCAAAACATGAGTTGGAAAAATATCCAATCTCATCGGCTTTTCCAGCCAGGCTACAACTCACCGGAGATCATAATAACCCGATAGAGAGCCTCACACTTGGACGTAAACAAGTAATTAGCAAGACGTTGGGAAATCCCATGCCTCCGATCCCCCCGATACCCCCATCTACAAAAATGGCCAAACTCAATCTAAGCACGCTAGATGATCATGACCACCACCAACCACCGTTACCCTTAACGCTAAACCTCTCAACCTCGACATCTTCTGACCAACAATCGTCATCGTCGTCATCGTCAACTACACGACACACGGTGGCCAATTTTCAAGAAATATCGGGTAGCTTTAATAGCAGCAATGGGGATAGCATCATTAGTGTTGCATGAACATATATATACATATATCTCTATATATATATATATATGATCATTAGAATGTTATAATGATGAATAACTTGGGAGTGTTGATTTGTATTTGTAAATTAAAGGGAGGGGGGAGGGATTTATTTTAGTATAAATTAAGTTTGGATTAGTTAGAGATGGGATGTTAATTAATTAAAAGATTACTTAATTAGACAGCAGCCAGTAGGGGTGATTATATATCGAAGGATTTGTATGGTTAATTGTTTCTTGTTTTTGACATGACATGGTTAAAAACATTAAAAATATATACATATACAATAATAATATATTTTTGTGTGAAAAGGAGACGTGACTTTTGGATTGTTGAGAGATATGCTTAATTAGTTAGTGTTTTTTTAATCAAAGACATCTAGACCAACTTTGATGCACCTTCACTAATTTTTAGATTCCTCGAGAACAATCATACATGATCAGTGTACGCATAATATCTGAAATTTCAAAATATTTATTTTTAGAGGTGTTGGGCTGGGATTTTATAGGCCCAAGTGGAGTTATAAAAAAATGGTTGTACGTGGGCTTGGTTGATTAAGAGGTTCTCTGATTGATTTTCTGTTAAATCTTGTATAGATAAAGTTGTCTGAGTTAATTACTTTCTTTGTATAGATTTTGAAAGTTTTTGCTTGGGAGGTTTTTTCATAGACGGAAGGAACGTATTTTTTAATTAGGAGGGACGAGTTTAGAAAAAACTTTGGCTTTTTGCATAAAGCTCCCCTCTTAAAGCATACTAAATAAGTCATTTTCTATATCATTAAACTAATATCAAACAATCATGTATAACTGAACTGAATAAGTTGATAATCCTATTAAGCTATTAACAAACAAGAATCTTTGACCTCCGCTCTTTATACATAAACATGGGTCCTTTTTTACTTGGGCCCTAAAATTTATTATATAATCATGGACTTCAATTTTGATCATTTCTATCATTTTCATTTGGGTTTCAATAATGGGTCAAATTCTATTCAAGGGTGTTTGGGATTGCTTATTAAAACTCCTTATTGACTTGTTAGCTTTTCCACACCGCTAATAATCTATTTTGAGTGTTTGGGTAAGAAAAAAAAAGATCTTATAGCTTTTCCACACCGCTAATCAGGGGCGGACCTACCCTTCCGCCCGGGGGGGGGGGGGGGGTCCCGTGCACCCGCAAGTTCGTTTCGTAAGGACGAAATTTTTTTCGGTATGTAAGGTGCACCCGCTCAACTACTACATGGGGTGCTACTTGATATATACGTTTTTGAGGGGTGAAAGGTGCACAAGTCCCAAAAAAACAAATTTTATTCTCGAAATCAACCAAAAAATCGAAAAAATCTCTTAAAATCAGTTAAAAAAACCCAAAAAATCCCTCGAATTAACACAAAAAACCAAAAAAACCCATTGAATCAACACATAAGCTTAAAAAATCCCTCGAAATCAACCAAAAACATAAAAAGTCCCCCAATAGAAAATTTCGGCTAAAAACACATCGACAACAATTTTTTAAGTTTTTCGTTTGTACACCCACTCACCTAAAATCCTGGGTCCGCCACTGCCGCTAATAAGGAGTTTTTGATAAGTTAAACCATTATGACTTATCAACTTATTTGAAACAACTTATTACTTTTTTGGTTATTTTATATGTATAAGCAATCTCAAACACCTCTAAATAACAACTTATTAACTTATTACGTTTTGGTACCACAATAAGCTAATCCAAACACTTTTTATAAAACTCATTTTTATCACCGCATAAGTTAATAAACACTTAAAAAAAAGCATAAGTTGTTTTAAATAAGCAATACCAAACACCACTCATTACCACTTGCCTAAAAATCATATTTATAAATATTCAAAATATAATATCTTGAAATATTTGGATTACGTCAATATAAGTCTTGCAGATGTCGAATGGATCAACGAGAATACCACTATATTGACTCTGATCGGAAACGGATTCAGAAATTTTGGTAATGAAATCAGAATTTGAATTTTTAAATGGGATCAAATAGAAAAAAATATATTTATAAAAAATATAATGTTTTCTAAAACTTATGGAGGTCGATATCGATCGACCCCAACACCAATAGAACTCAAACAACCCATAGAAAATATACCTTATATTTTTACATTTGAGTTGAATCATTTGTTTTTTCTTTTTCATTATTTAGAAATTTATTTATTGTTATTATGATTCATGGTGCTTACAATATTTGTATGTTGATATCCTATCTTTTATCTTTAATTTAATTTATATTTTTTTTAACATATAATACTTACATACGGTATAACTTACAAATAATCAATAACATAATGGTATCTAGATCATTGTTAGATCTTAGAGGTCGTTCATCAAACGCTTACCTGGGTAAGCATGTACCAAGTTATATTACCTTAACCGATGAATATGACAATGACCAATAATCTTACCAGGTAAGAGCGAAAACAATGGTCGAAAGTCTAATTACTAACCCGGTAAGTGAGGGCGACAACTCTTACCCAGTTAGCGCTTACCGGGTAATTTTTTTGCCTACGATACCGTTTTAGTTAACTAAAATTTTACCCGATAAGGTAAGTGATAGTGTTGAATTTAACCGATAAATGCTTACCGGGTAAGACATTGTTTGGCAAACTAGCTTATAAGCTAGCTGATAGCTGATAAACTAGTTTTTCAAAACGCTACTTTGAGTAGCGTTTTAATAAGCTAGCTTATAAGCTAGTTTATGGTCATCCAAACATGTACTAGGAAAAAAAAACTAGCTTTTTTTTTGCCAAACATAGCCTAAGGTGGCGTTTGTTTTTTAAGAGGTGTTGAAGTCTGAAGTCTGATTTCACTTCTGATTTTTAAGTGGTGGTGCTGAAGTCTGAAATCTGAAATACTAAAGACCGTTTGTTTTTGTAAACTGATAAACGTCTGAAATCTGAATCGATTTTTTTTAATCAAATTATAGTATCATTTGTCTCTCTTTATTCAAGAACAAAAAAAAACAAAGAACAAAAAAAAGAAACATCACCACTGCTGCAAAAAAAAACCCATCACCAATGTTTGCATTATCATTCCACCAAGAAAAAAAAAACCACCACCACTTTACACCATCAATTCTTCCACCAAGAAAAAAAAACCCACCACCACTTTGCACCATCAATTCTTCCACCGCTGCAAAAAAAAACCCACCACCACCATCGTATGCAGCAACATATATGGCAAAAACGATTTTCAAGAAAATACAACAGAAAATCGAACATAGGGGCTTGAGAACACAACAGAAAATTGAGAGCACAGCTTCAAGAACACAGCAGATTTGAGGGGCTTGAGAACACAGCAGAAAATAGGGACTGGAGTGACATAGCTTCTAGAACACAGTAGAAAATCGAACATAGGGAGATCGATTTGAAGTGACATAGCTTCGAGATTTGAGGGGCTTGAGATCGATTTGGAGCTACTCAAGAATGACAATATGAAGTTTGAGAGGAGATCTCGATCGATTTTGGGTAGCAATCGGGGAGGAGGCCTTAAATGAAAATCAGGACGATTTTGGAGATCGATAAGGATTTGGAGATGGAAGAAGATGCTATGAACTTTGGAGGAGGACACAAGGAGAAGAGGAATTCAGTGAAAAAAAAGTGATAGGTTTATCACTTTTTCGGTAAGTGCAAAATAAGTGTTAAGTGAATCTTAATTTATGAAAAAAAACAAACGCACTTAATTGGGCAACCTCGGACCGAAAAAGTGATAAATGACTGTTAAGTACTTATTTTTAAAAAACAAACACATCCTAAGTGTTTGGGTAAACGACCTCTTGAGTCTTTTTAAATGTCAAGAGTTCATTCTTCACCTAACATTAGTAGTGTGTTTCTTAAAGAGAAATCATAAGAAAGATATACGGCAGAATCAATTACCCTTTTGTACTTAGATCTTTGATTTAAAACATATTGATTTTTATTTTTTAGAGTAAATTACACCAAGGGTCCTGTGGTTTACTCAAAATTTGGTTAATGGTCCTTATTTTGAAATAATTACACCAGGGATCCCTGTGGTTTGCATTTCGTTTCACCCTGAGTCCCTGGGGGACCTAGAGTGCAACGAAATACAAGGACCCATAATGCAATTTTCAACAAACCACAGGGACCCCGAGTGCAACAAAATTCAAACCACAGGACCCAGAGTGAAACGAAATGCAAACCACAGGGATCCCTGATGTAATTATTTCAAAATAGGGATCATATCCATATTTTAAGTAAACCACAGGGACCTACGGTTTAATTTACTCTATTTTTTAATAGTTTTTATTTTTTAAATAAAGATCATATATAACTTAAATGCAATAGTTTATCAATATCTAAATAAAGAGGACAAAGTAAAAATATTCATTAATGACGGATATCCTTTTTAATTGGCAAATGTATGTGTTCAACACAGCTTGTCCACACCTCGACTATTCAATGGGATCATGAAGAACAGTTTGGAAAATCTTCAGTATCCTTAGAGGAACCCGAACTGTTTATCTATTGGAAGAAGCCCTAAATGTCCGAGCTTTATTGCAATTGAGGCAAACCTTTGTGGGAAATCGGGTTTTGTCGTTAGTAATAACTTCGTGAATTTGAAATCACTTTTTAAATATTAGAGTAAACTACGATTTTCATCCCTGTGGTTTGATGTTTATAACGATTTTCATCTCTGGTCTTTAAAAACTGCTTTTTTGGTCCCTATGATTTACATTTTACTTTCATTTTCGTCCTTTAATCAAATTCTGTTAAAAGTTAACGTTAAAAATCCAAAAGTTGTTTTGAGAAGTTACATATATGGTCCTTGTGGTATATGAAGTTTTAAATATTCATCCCTAATAATTCCTTTGTTACTTTTTCTTTCTTTATTATATTTTAATACTATATATATATATATAGACACATATATGTTATTAATTTAAATATTAATGTTTTTGATTAATTAATTAAAAAACAAAGTTTAAATGAAAATATGGAATAGTGGGAGTAACTTTTTTATAAATAAAAACTATTAATTTTAAGAAATTTTAACTTAAAACTTTAAAAAAATTATATCGTTCACTGATCAATAATTTTACTGAAGTCATTGGTTTTTTTTATTATAGTCATAATATTTTTAAAAACCTACAATTTAATTAATAAAATAAATAAATTTCTTAATATTTTTATTTATTATTTTATCGAAAATTTATTATTTTCAAAGAAATGGTTGGTTTTTTTATCATAAATTTCGATAAAATAATAAATAAAAATATTAAGAAATTTATTTATTTTATTAATTAAATTGTAGGTTTTTAAAAGTATTATGACTATAATAAATAAATAAAAAACTTCAGTAATATTATTGATCAGTAAACGATATAATTTTTTTAAAGTTTTAAGTTAAAATTTCTTAAAATTAATAGTTTTTATTTATAAAAAAGTTACTCCCACTATTCCATATTTTTATTTAAACTTTGTTTTTTAATTAATTAATCAAAAACATTAATATTTAAATTAATAACATATATATATATATAAAGAAAGAAAAAGTAATAAATGAATTATTAGGGATGAATATTTAAAACTTCAAATACCACAAGGACCAAATATGTAACTTCTCAAAACAACTTTTGGATTTTTAACGTTAACATTTAACAGAATTTTATTGAAGGACGAAAATGGAAGTAAAATGTAAACCACAGGGACCAAAAAAGCAGTTTTTAAAGACTAGGGATGAAAATCGTTATAAACATCAAACCACAGGGACGAAAATCGTAGTTTACTCTAAATATTATCTTTCGCCCTTTTTAGTGTTTTAGGTTAACACAAAATTAGTACAGGGGAATAATGCCAAAAATTCATACCCTTTTAAGACACAAACGTGGGTATATATATATATATATATATATATATATATATATATATATATATATAGATAGATATATATAGATAGATATATATAGATAGATAGGTTCATACGAGAATGATAACGATTTAAAGGAATAAAGGGACAATTATGAACCAATCATAATTAAGAAATTAATAATTGTTTATTTTAATAAAAAAGGGTATAAATGTCATTTTTCCTTAGTAATAGTTTATTTTAAGAAATTGGTAATATCCCGTCCTAACTTAATGGGATTCTCAATTTCATCCCAATCCATATCACTCTCAACCTTTCAATCTCTTCACTTGCTCCTCCATCAAATATGCCATCCCCGCCCCAGATGGGTTTTCGAGTGGACGACTTCCAATCGACCCAGATGGGTTTTCGAGCGGACGGCTTCCAATCACCTGCTCCTCCATCAAATCTGACAGCCCCACCGTAGACGGCTTCCACCGCAGACGGATTCCAATCGCAGACGGCTTCCACTGCAGACGGCTTCCAATCGCCCCACCGCAGACGGCTTCCAATCGCAGACGGCTTCCAATCGCCCCAGATGAGGTGTTCATCGGAGGTAGTCACCGGAAATCTATGAGTCGAGGAAGGAAGACGATGGGGAAGCAAGATGAAGGAGAAAGCAAGGAGATTCTAAAGATGCATTCCATGGATGTGAAATCCAGTGATTAATCATGGTGATTTTTGTTTTCGTTTGGATCATTTATGATCTTAAATGGATGAGCATATATGATTTAAAGTTGCAAAATTAGTAAAAACATTCTGCCCAAATTAGTTGGAACAAAATCACATATGATTTTGGTTTTAAGAATTATAGATAAGCATTTTGTTAATTCATTTATAGTCTAATCACACATGATTTTGGTGTTAATCATATGTGATTTTGGGTTGTATATTATTTATGGTATAATCATATGTGATTTTGGGTTGTATAATATTATTTATGGTATAATCATATAATCATCTGTGATTATATGTGATTTTTGGGTTGTATAATATTATTTATGGTATAATCATATGTGATTTTGGGTTGTATAATATTCATATGAAAAATATTATTTATGGTATAATCATATGTGATTTTGGGTTGTTTATTATACCTTCAACTTATTTATCATACAATCATCTGTGATTTGGGTTGCAAATTCAGGATTTTTTTGAAAAAACAAACAGAACAAGATTAATTACCAATATGGATTTTACTAGATTTGTATGAATAAAGGAAAAATATGGTATATTGTAATCCCTAATTTTTAGGAAGTCAATATTATCCTAAATTAATTCATATTATAATATGACCTTAATACCCTTTTAAGGTTTATTTCGGAAAGTTCTATTTTGGGAATTATTTTTAAAAATGATTGGCTGAGAGTCGTCCCTTTATTCTTTTAAACAGCCCCCATTCTCGTTTGAACCCACCCCTATATATATATATATATATACCACATCAACCGTTTATATATTTATAACAGAAATCGACAATTACGTTTGGTTTGGTGGTTAATATGTAACTACATTACAGTTACAACCGCTAACAGATAACATTTAGAAAGATCAATGCGGATGGCAACATTCGATGTTAATCGAAAATGTAAAATACTATAAATTCGTTAATAGCTCAATCCCCTTTCTATATATTCCCAATCCAACAATCAAATCGATAAGATTCATAAATTTAACAATCTGATTTCATGAAAGTCAGTAAACAATCACTTCACCCGAAACCCGCCTTAACGAAAACGTGGCGGCAGTGGCGGCGGCGGCGGCAACACCAACTGAACAGAATCACGTTGATTCCGTTCATGGAACCTCCTAATGTAATCTGAAGCTTTAAGATTTGTGACTGAATCCTTCAGCTCATCTGCTCTTCCAATTTCATGGTGGTCATTTCCCTGAATCTTGATATTTCCGCCATCTAAACCACCCGACTGGTGGCCGTTTGGCGGTTTCTGGTGTTTCGGTTGTTCCTCCGGCTGATGATGCCTACGTGGTGGGGAATTAGAACTACTTGTTCTAACGTCATTTACTGGTACCGGGAACGATGAGAATTTGAGCAAGTTTTTCATCATTCGCATAAGCTTCTCACATGAAGATCTCTTCTTTTGACTAGAATTGATCGTCATGTTCGAAGTGAATCCGAGTAATACAACTCAAAACCCACATGGGTATTTATATAATTTGTGTTGGGAAATTTCGTATATGAAAAGAAATCGATAGAAAATGGGAATTGTTCCGTGGGGTATATCATTTGCTTGAAAGCAAACGTTGTAAAAAGCGCAATTGATTGGAGTTTGAAAAGTTGGGAGGCCTTTCGTTTGTGGACTTGTTGAGAAATGAACGTGAAAGGGAAAGGAATCAACTTTCGAGAAACGATGGTTCTCCTGAACTAAAGCTCTTGAATTTTTAGCATGTCTTTGAAGATAGAAATCTTTTGTCACGTGTCTATTGACACATCCGCATCTGGTAGTAATTCTTTGGTATACAGATGGGACAAAACTGGAGTGTGGAAGGTTTTAGTGTTTTAATTTGACATGAATAGTTTAGTAAGTTACCAATCTAGTCACATTTACCAGATATTTGTTTTGCGTATTTTTTAAATATTATAATATGAGATTGGTGATAAAGGAGGTAGAGTTTTTTCTAAAGTACAAAGGGAAAAAGTACCTGATTCCTTCCAAACATGGACTATGGAGGGAGATTGAGTTGTCATCTTGCAAATAAAATGATTGAAACTTTAATAAGAATAAACCCACACTTCAAATCAAACGAAACCAGTAAATCCCAGATGAAATGGGATTTGAGGGGGGTAAGATGTATGTAGCTATCCCAAGAAGTAAAGAGACTGTTTCGCGTGGCGGTTGCATCTCAATCGGCTCCCTACTCGGATAAATTTGGATAAAAGAGGTATAGATGTTTCGTCTCTTTTATGTCCTAATTGTGATATAAGAGTGGAGGGCTGCAATCATCTTTTCTTTTCATGTCCTCTCGCTAAAGACTTATGGGCTCTTATCGGTCGCTGGTGGGGTATGGATATCCCAAACCTCCATACTTATTCAGATTGGATATTTTGGATCGACTCAATTCAGTTGAAGAGGGAGGTGTTCTTGTGTTTTAAGGCCGTTACGCTTACCACATTATGGTCTATATGGGTGTTTCGGAATGGTATTCTCTTTGGCAACCCGAACCCAAGGAAGGTGGTGCTTTTTGAGAACATTATAACTCGTGCTTACTTTTGGGTTAATCATAGAAGTAGCAATTTGTCTATTAATTGGGTAGGTTGGCTTACTAATCCTTCCCTTGCCATTACTTCGATGTAATTGTTTTCTTTTTTTCTAGCTTCTTGCTAGTTTTATAAAATTCCGCCGTTCAAAAAAAAAAGATATTTGGGGTTTAGGTGATGAATCAATGAAAACGGATTTGGATCGTGTATGGAACACTTTCCATGAGTAATATTTTGACCCTATAATTGCCTTGGGTGTCACAAAATGTAACCGAGGTTAATCCAAATTCGCAATCTAGTTTTTTCATATGTATAAACGAGACTAAAAATACTTTTATAGGTATTTAGTTATTGGCGGTTACCAATGGTTATAGGGTAGTTGTGAGAGGTTACAAAGCAGTTTGGAGCATTTAGCATCTCACTGATCTATGGGACTCACGGCTTATTCGGTTAGCTATATATGACTGTTTTGGTAGTGGCTTAATAATTTAAAAAGTGACTTATTCAGCAAACTTCTAAGGGAACTTTATGCGGAAAACCAAGTTTTTTTTCAAACGTGTCCCTCTCAATTAATAAACACACTCATTCCATCTATGAAAAAACCTACTAAAACAAAAACCTTTCCAATATATAGATTGGATTAATCCACACATATAGCTTTATACATTTTACTTAATGGAAAACCAACCAAACAGCCCCGTAGACACTAAAGTTGAAAGCAACAACTTCAGTGTCAACTCCTTATACATTATGCAAGGGGCGCGACTCTCTTGACCCCATCGTACGCCGATCTGTGGCGATGTCGGGTTCAAGTTAGCTTATAAAAGTGTACACTCAGCACGTCCCATCTCGTATTATATCACGTCCTAACTCGTATTATATCTTTGACCAAAACCCCTTCAATCTCTTGCAAATCTCAATTACACCAAAATGACGATAATGCTAAAATCCCGGTATGAGGTCATTTGAACTCATCACAAGTTCCAACTTTTTGGGTATTGGTTCTTTTTGGGTCTTTTGAAAAAGGAAGTAAAATCTAAATGGAGTGAACACCTAATTTTGATTCTATTTTACTCAAAATATGTGTTTCATAATGAAGGGGGAGACTTTGGACAAGATTCTTGATTACTACTTGTTTACCAAATGTCACATAGAGAATCAATAATGTTTCTCTAAAGTGGCATATCCAAATGTTAAATAAAACACCTGAGTTTGGGTTTGAGTTTGGGTTTGGGTTACTGGATGTCCGGATCTAATACCATTTGTAACATCCCCAGCCAATCGTACCAGATATTGTCCGCTTTATCCACACCTAGACTAACGATGTGTATGATAGATAAGGTATCAAGTCCTTTAGGGTGCATTTGGTACGCAGACAGAACAAGATGGAACAGGACATGACAGCACATAACAGTTGTCCAGCGTTTGGCAAGACATGATAGAACTGGACAGAACAGGACTAGACCGGTTAAATGACGAATTTACCCCTGATGAAAAATCATAGATTACATCACGTAAAACTAATTTACATCACTAATACATAGTGCAATGGATTATTCAAAACATAAAACTAATTTAACACGATTGGATTTTGGATATGGAAATCAAAACCCAAATTTTAAGTTTCGGATTTTAGGTTGTTTCGGGTTTGGGTTGGTCGGGTTTCAGATTGATGTCGGTCGGGTTCGGTTATTATATAATGCAAAAGTTATATATAAATTCAATCGTTTTTTAGGATGATTACAATCGATTGAAAAATTGATGAAATCGATAGCAAGTTTAAAATTTAGAAAATATTTCAACAGACTATAATTTACGATTTAAAAAAAAAAAATTAGATATATATATATATATATAATATTTAAAATATAGATGTATGTTATTTCGGGTTTTCGGATGGGTCGGGTGACCAACGATCAAACCCAATCCGAACCCAGATATCCTCCCAAATGTCGGGTTTCGGAGTATCGGATTTTGGGGTATTCGGGTTTTGCAAAAACACCTTATTTTCGGTTCGGATTCGAATTTCGGACTATTCGGGTTTTGCACACCCCTAGCTTGGAGGCTTGGATGATGAGAAGACATGTTTAAGGTTTTGGTTTTTAACAAAGGGTATATTAGTCAAAATATTGTGTTCTACTTAGTTCCAGGAGGGGGTTGGAGTGGGATAAGTGTGTCTCATACTTGTTCCACTTAGTTCTAGCGTGTCCCACATATGGTCACGCCAAGCATGTTCTGTTATGTCCTATTCCACCCTCTTCTGCGTACCAAACGCACCCTTAAGGCAATATTTGTTGCCCTCCCTAACCAATGTGGGATCTTACACATGTGGGACGAGTTATTACACTTGTGTGTGTTCTTATTGGGAAAGCAACCAATGTGGGATCGGACACGTGTAGGACGGGTTATTACACTTGTTTGGTTGGTTTTTCATTAAGTCATATATGGATAAAGTTGTATGTGTTTGTATAGATTGTGAATGCTTTTGTTTGAGACGGTTATGTCATAGATGGAATGAGCATGTTTTTAATTGGGAGTGGTAGGTTTGGAAACAACATAGCTTTCTGCATAAAGCTCCCCCTAGAAGCTTGCTGAATAAGCCCCTTTCTATACCATTAAGCCACTACCAAACAGTCATATATAGTTGACCGGATAAGCTTAGTCTCATTAAGCTCGTTAAGCTCCTAGCAAACAGGCCCTGCTAGAAAATCAAAGATGACACCAATCTAGACACAATTCAAGAAGCAACTAATCAATACCAATATCATATTTCAGTATGATTGTTTTTCTAATTTAGATCATGCTACAAACAATGAGATAAGATACCCAAAGATTATCAAGCACATTGGCAGTAAAACACAGAACAAATAACATAAATCTTGTAGTTAAGAAGGTAGAATGTACCGCTAGTCTCTATGACGATGATCTTGTTTCGCGTATTTCACAGGAATGTCATCGAAGTGTTCTGAAAACCCGTGTGCTTCCGCCAAGCTTTTCAAAGACTGATAAACGTTGAACATCGAAGGCCTTTCTTTAGGTCTAGAAATCACACAACTACAAGCGATCCTTAAAAACTGCATAATCTCATCATCATGCCCTTTTCCTCTTAAAGATTTATCAATGGCATCCTTACTTCTTCCTGAACTTGTAAACCGATGAACCCACTCCACCAAATGACCTTTATACCCTCCTTCCTCTCCGTTATTTACTTCTAGTGGCTTCTGGCCTGTTACTAGTTCCAAAAGAACAACCCCAAAACCATAAACATCACCTTTCATTGAAGCAACCATGGTGCTTGAATACTCAGGAGCCACATAACCAAACTCACCCAAATCACCATTCTCGAAGGAACTATTGTTGGAATCGCGAGTACCCACGAGCCTAGCTAGACCAAAATCGATGATTCTGGCCTCGAAATCATCATCCACAAGAACCACATTCGAGCTTATGGTTTGGTGAAGGTAAGGTGGTTCGCAGACATGGTGCAGCCAGGCTAACCCACTGGCTGCACCGATACCAATCCTGAGCCGGAAAGGCCAGTCCAAATTGATGCTACTAGTGTTTCCATACAGAAGTGAATGCAAGCTACCATTTGGCATATGTTTATAGACCAAAAGCTTCTCATCTTCAACAACACAAAACCCTAACAATGGCACCAAATGGGGGTGTCTGAGCTGCCCTAATCTATTCATCTCAGATCTAAACTGTTTCTCGTTGATTTTACACTCATTCAATCGCTTAATTGCCAGCATCGAACCATCCTGCAACATTGCTCGATAACAAACACCTGTTCTTGTCGTGATTTCGACATTATTGTGGCTGAAATTGTTAGTAGCAGCCAAAATGTCATTCAATTTGATTTTTACGATCGGTTTCTGAAACAATGACACCTGAACAAGCTTGTAAGCTCTCAATCTATCAATCCAATTGCTCCGATCTTCACCACTGCCGCCATCGCCGCCGTAGCCGTTGTTCGTTTTCCGATCAGGTCTCAGAAAAAACCACCACCAGATCGCAAACCCTAGAAACAAAGACGCAGCGGCCCCTAGAACACCTGCAGCTATAATTATCGCTAGACTTTTGTTATTCAAACGTCCACATTTAGAATTAAGCGGCTCACCGCATAATCGATCGTTTCCGATGAATGATTCAGATCCGAACTTCGATAAATCGTCAGGAATCGAACCGGAGAGTTCGTTGTTAGAAATCTCTAGCTTCTTAAGCCTCTCAAGCTGGCCGATCTGGTAAGGAATGGGACCGGAAAGACTGTTATCCGATAAAATAAGATTGTTTAAGAACTTACAGTTCTGAATCTCCGGCGGAATGTTTCCAGATAAGGAGTTCCCGGAGAGATCTAGAGTTACCAAATACGGCAACCACGTACAGATTTGAGCCGGAATGGAACCAGAGATTGAGTTTTTAGACAGATCGAGAGACTGAAGAGAACGACAAAACTGTAAGGAGTCCGGTAACGAACCGGAGAGCGAAAACTCCGGTAACTGAAGCGAGATGAGACGGTTTTCTTTCTCGTTCCAACACGAAACTCCGACGAGCTTGCATAATGAGGCGACGGAGTCGTTGCTGAAGGACCAGGTGGTGAGCTTACCTTTTGTATCGGTGAGTGAGGTTTTCAGACCTTGAAGGCAGCGGACGTCGTCTTCCATGGCGGAAACGGCGGCGACGATGGCGGTGGTGATGACGATGAGTAGAAAAAGAGGATGTAGTTTCATGGTGAGTGGTTGTGTTTGTGGTAGGGTTGGTTTTGAGGATGATAATGAAGGAGGAGAAGGCATTTGCAGTGCGGCCATGGATGTGATGAAGGTTTTTGTTGGGATTTGGGAGGAGACAGATGACAGGGATGAGCTGTTTTGACTACTCACGTCGCTGTTTGACTGAATTCTCTTTTTAAGTCAAAGATTTTTCTTTTTCTTTTTTTCCCTTTTTTTTTTTGGGATTAAGGGTTTGACGGTTGCTGAATGGTTTGGTGCAAGATGGTTAAGTGGTCAGAATGATTAAGTGGTTGTTTGGTTGGTATTCCATTAGGTCATGTATAGATAAAGTTGTTTGTGTGGATTAATCAATTTGTATAGATTGAGAAAGTTTTTGTTTGTGAGGGTTTTTCATAAATAAAATGTGCGTATTTTTTAATTGGGAGGGTCAAGTTTGGGAAAAACTTGAATTTCTGCATAAAGTCCTCTCATAGAAGCTTACTAAATAAGCCACTTTTTATATAAATAAGCCACTATCAAACAATCATATATAGCTGACCGAATAAGCTGTGAGTCTCATTAAGCTACTAACAAACAGGCCCAAGCGACTCTTATGATATAGTGCAAAATGAAATATGGTTATTTGATAATTGTTCAAATTGAAATTAGGGCACTGAATGGTTAAGGGAAGCCTAAGAAACAAAATCATTCAGAGAGTTTAGAACTATTAAGAGACAGATTTTTTTTGTCAAACAAGATTCACCTCTTAGCGATTCAGATGTTGTCTCTTAATGGAACTATTAAGTGGTAAACAAACAGCCCCTAAGTCTTGATATTGGCCTATGTGAGAAATAAATGGGCAATGTTAGAGCATCTCCAATGGAAGTTCTTGTAAAAACCTTTTTTTTTTGCACCTTTTGTAGCCACCTCATTTCTAACTCATCAAAATAAGAACTCATATAAATGTTTACAATGGTAGTTTTTATATGAACCTCTTTTTATGAGTCCTATACATTTTTTTTCAACTTCAATAATTATTATAAAGTCAAGAAAATAAAATGAAAAAATAAGAAAAATGTCACATCTCACAAATTTCATGTTAAAAACCAAGGTTCTTATTTAAGAACCTAAAGGAGTTTGAGTTTTTATAAGAACTCTCCACAATACTAGTTCCTACAAATCATTGCATTTTTTGCTTATAAGAACTTTGCATTACTTGTGGCCACTGAGGATAAACTCAGGGCTGCATGCTTTAGCAGCTGGGCCAAAGGCCCTAATTGCCATGGATTAGTCTGGGTCATAGGCCCAGGATACCCTTTCCAAAAAAAAACTTTGCATTGGAGATGCTCTTATTTGCACCCTTTAATGTCAGAATCAGATCAAAACATGCATTGAGATTGTAAAAAATATGTTTTGATGTTGATTTGTGTAAGCAGAAAATTACTAGATAGAGATGCATTTAGCAATGTATAAGGGTGCAGTTAGTCTCCCCCAAAGAAATTAGTAAGTAGGGTTGTATTTAACCGATTTTTTTCTTTTTCCTTTTTTTAAATTGCAAAAGGACTTGTTATTAAACTTGAATATTAAATATAATTCAACCAATTGAATTTATATTAATTTTGCCTTTTTTTTACAACACGACCAATTACTGAAATGCAAATGAGGAGACAACAATAACCCTAGTAGACAATCTTCGTTGTACCGCTAACAAGCATGAAAGAAACCGAAACCCTTGTAAAGAGTCTAGATGATTGTTTGTTTACGACTAAGGCTATGTTTGGCAAAAAAAACTAGTTTTTTTCTCGTACATGTTTGAATGACTATAAGCTAGTTTATTGAAAAGCTACTCATAGTAGCGTTTTGAAAAGCTAGCTTATCAGCTACCAAGTAGCTTATAAGCTAGTTTGCCAAACAATGCCAAAATGATTAAATTTTTAAGTTGGTTTACCCTAATTTGGGTATACACCGTTTTCTTGCTGCCAAGAAAACCTTATTCTTCCTTACAACTTGGATCGTTTGAGCTCGCCCACGTACTAACATTGTCTTACCTTTGAGTGGATCAGTATCAACCAGATATCATCTATATGAACTATTCAGTAGATGCAAGAGGGTCCAATCCATCCATGGAAACACCGGGGACCTTAGACGTAACATGTCACATTTGCTTCATCATAACTACTTTTTTAGCAATGTTTTGCTCGTTAGTTGTTCTATTAATGGTGGTTGCTTAGATTGCGTTAGAGGTGTATTAGATTTTGAGTGTGTAAGTATTCATGGATCATTGAAAGAAATAATATGCTGATCGTTTTGTGTTTTTGAATCTTTTTCTCCATTTTAGTAATCTAGTATGTTCTTTTGGAGCAACTCCATATGATATGGAAAACCGTCGTAAACTGCTAATTTGAAGCCATCACTAAAAGTGCTTACCTGAAAACTATAAAAGTCTACTGACTATGAATGACTTATTTTCCGTTACTAACCTAATCATATATTTTCAGTTTTTCAGCGTCAAATTCCCAACATCTTCGTCATATTCTATCGCTACTTTCATAGATTAAAACACAAACAGACATATAAACTTGCATTTGAGCTTAATTTATGTTTGTATGCATTTTTAACCAATTAATCACTAAATTATGCAAAATCAAAGTCATATTGCAAAATAACGAATTTCTTGGACTCGTACAGAAAATAGTCACAAATTTTGCAAGTTGGGCTTTGCTAACTCTTACTTTTTGCTAAATTGTACTTTTTAGGCTTAAACCGTATAAATCCTGACTATCTTAGTGGAAAAAGGTATAAAATATCTGTTTTTTTAGCAAGATTCTTATTTTGCGAGGTGCACTTAATTTTGAGTTTGAGTTTTTTTTTTGGCCTTTGGGTGCATTGGTACAACCTTTATAAATATACGACAACTTTTATAAATCTATGACAATGTTTATAAATGTATACATTTTTATTAAATGTCGAATAAAAGAACTTTTAGTTGTGCCATCGTCTACCAAAGACCAAAAACACAACTAGCAAAATAAAGATCACCTATCTTGCAAAAAGTTGAACTTTTTATATTTCATTTTTCAATAAAATTGTCTAGATTCATACTAATAAAACCCAAAAAATAAGGTGGCGTTTGGTTCGTTGGAATCCAACGAAATTAAAGGAAATGGAATTGTTAATTTCATTAACCAAATTTCATTCATGTGTTTGGTTCATCTTTTGAGTTTTAATAAGGAATTCAAATTCCACAAATGATGGAATGTAAATTCCTTGAATAAATTCCTTCCTACCATTTTTTTAAGAAAAACTATTATACATTTATACTCCTTTATATTATTCCATTCCATTTTATTCCACCACGATGGATGTCACCACCGCCGCCTCCACCACCATCACTTGTCGTTGCCGCCACCACCACCGTCGTAAGCATCACCTCCACCACCGCCACCACCAATCGTCATTGTCGTCGTTGTCACTACCAACACCACCTTTACCTATCGTCACCGTCGTCGCCACCACCACCAGTCGTCACCGCCTCCACCACCTGTCACCACTGCTGCCACCATAACTTGTCATCACCATCGCCACCACCCCCACTAGTCATCGGCACCACCACCACTCGTTGTCACCGCCATCACCATCTGTCGTCGCCACCACCACCGCCGTAATCACCAACCCGTTACCACCACCACACCATTGACACCATCAACGCCTCCATGCACTAATATAACATTCAATAACCGAAACATACATATTCAAATTCCTGCCAATCAAACACATGATCAAACATGATTAAATTTCATTCCAATTCCTTCAAATTCCAATTCCGACAGATTCCATCCCGTGAACCAAACGCCACCTAAATATCGTAAAAAAGCAAGTGCTCACGAAATATATGCCTATTTTGTTGGTTATTTTGCATCACGAACGTTTTTGATTTTGGTTGATTTAATAAATAATTGTAAGTTTATTGATTTTAATTGACAAAACTTGTTTAAGTTAATTTGTTGTTTATATTATCTTAACTTAAATAGGATATTTCTTTTCATGTAAAGTTTCATAGCAATATTATTTATTCGTTTAATTGTTCAAGGAGGTGATTTGTTTTATGTAATTAGGTTGAAGATGCAAAATTAAAGGGAAATGGACCAAAATAGCTGATTTCTCCAACTAAATTCATTTTTTAATTGAATTCCAATCTTAGTCGAAATGATTTCTTTATTAGGAATTCAAATTTTGTAAAAGGATACAAATTTTTGCATAAGAATTCCCATTTACTAAAAAAAAAATTAATCTGTTACATAAAACGTTTATGTAAACTCAGGATAAAATAGAAATTTAATTTCCAAAAAAGTAAGATTAAATGAAAGATTGACAATTTTGGTCATTATCCGATAAACCCAATTTTATGGATTGAAACCAAAGATTAACACCGAAAGTAATTTTGTTTTTTAACCCTAGAATTGAGCGACACGTTACACCCTTTTCTCTATTTCTCATGATTGTTTTATTTTATAACTTTCTTATAGATATATTTAAAAATAATGTTTTCTTTTATTTTTTGTTTCTTATCAATTTATATTAAGATTTTGAATGGTTTTGAAAGTAGATAATATTTTTTTTTATAAATTTGTTTAATTTAGGTTTAATAACATAATGTTTTACATATATAAAAAAAATAAATATTTTGTTAGAATTCAATGATTATCTTATATATTTTAAATTCTTTATATTTAAATGGAGATGTTTATCCTGTTTTGATTATGTTTATCAGTTAGTTATGAATTCAAACATATAACTTTAGAAATTTGTACCCATGCATCATGACTTGTAATCTTGAATTTTAGGTAATGTGTATCACTAAACAATAATTAATGTATAAAAACTTGTTTTTAAGAGTTTTTAGTTTAATAATAATGTAATTTATTTTAGGTTTAATAATATAATATTTTTTATATAAAATAAACATTAAATATTATGTTACATTTTCTTAATTATATATAATTATATTTTAGATTTTCTATATTTAAAATTTGATTTTTATCATGTATTTAGTTATGTGAGGAGTGATTTTATGGAAGTTGAAGTGAAGAGTGATTTTAGGTAGTTAAAGTGGTTAAAGATAATGATTGAAAGTTAATAAATAACATTAAATGTAATACATAAGCTTTAATGATTATTTTTAAGAGATTTTAAGTAATTAACATTAAATAGCGGTACATTAAGGTTAACAATTGTTTTTAAGAGTTTTTTTTATAAATGTTTTATAATATAGTATAAATAATTTACCTTAACAACCCAAGTCTCGTAACACCAATGTTTGATCCGGCTTGTGTGAGAACGCGATTAAATTTTTCAAGCCAAGTCGAATCCAAGCTTACACCTTTTCGAGCCAAACATTCTCATATATTTATAAATCATACAATAAAAATATAAAAATTATCGAGTTCAAACCAATAAACAAGATAATCGATCGCGAATTCAAGCTCATAAATGAGCATCGAGCTCAATAATTTAAAAATATTCGACCTCAAGCTCGAGTACTACATTGAAAAAGTTATTCGAGTTCAAGTCTGGTATAAAATTTTCAAACCGAGCTCAAATAACCGACTTCTCGATTCGTCTCGACTCATTTACATCCCTCATTTACAAATAGACCCTTAAATACATAACAATAAACATATTATCAAAAGGCACAAAAATCAAGTTTTTCTATTTTCAAGAAAAAAAGACTTAAATGATAGTTAAGGAAAGACAACAAGACAAAACAAAGCATAGCATATCATGTTATTGGTGGCTGCATTTTTCTTGCCAGAAACAACATAAAACATATACAAAAATATGAAATCATAAATTCATACTTCCATCACTTGTTTAAACTCCATTCTCCAAATACATACAACAATATGTATGTATACCTCTTCCTATCTTCATTTCATTCATCTACAAGCAGGCAAGAATATTAACCCCCATTCATTAATGAATATCCATTCATTCATTCATCATCATCTTCATAAAAAATAATCTGGAGTTTTGCGGGTGCTATCCGGTTCGATCTGCTTCGGGGCCGGATCGAATTGAAGAAAGTTGTGTTCCATCTTCTCTCCGACTTCCAGAATCGCAGCCATGTTTCCACATCGGTAACAGTAGTTTGGAGCGCTAAATACCGTCACCACGTTCTTTTCCTAAACGAAATAATAATGATATTCACATCGATCAACAAACAATTTTTTTTTGATTTTGAAGGTGGTGTATTTTTAATGATGAAACAAACCTGGCACCAATTGTAACCTTCCATCACAAGCTGGTGAGCTCTCGAGATGAGACTGAGTCCGTTAGTGTGGTTAAACTGGCTTGCAATATCTTGTCCGAATGTATACCCAGCTCCACGAGGAGATATTCCCCACCCACATCGGTCATCTGGGTCGGACCATAACAGATCACACATCGGTCCTTCGTGTGGTACCTACAAAGTAAGTGTGTCGAGTTTTAAAAAAAACATGAACTTCAACATGAAAACATATCGACAATTGGGAAGAAACACAGTGATCATCAAGCTGACCCCTACTAAACAAATTGGAAAGAACCAATAAACAGCATCCGATTAGAAACACAACAAAATTGGGTTTATAGGACGCCAATAATGTTTAAACATCCTAATAGACTGCTTTATAAGACTTAATTTATAGGACCAAACAATAAAGCGCCTATCTAAAGGTGTTTGTGATAAATTCCTAGAACGTTTTTGGGCGTCGTAACAAGTTTTTTAGGACATTTTTATATAAAAAAATGTATTAGTTATTTTACAGGACATTATTTGAAAGTGTCTTATAAAAATAAGTGTTGTATGAAAAGATGGGTTCATAGGACACTTCTCAAAAGTGTCCTATAAAATAGCTAATATGACGCTTTGTATTAAAAGTGTCCTAAAAAACTGGTTAAGATGTCAAAAAACGTCCAAACTTATTACACCACCTTTTAGATAGGACGTTTTATTGTTTGGTTCTATAAATTGAAGTCCTTTAAAGCGTCTTTTGGGACACCTAAAAATAGGGGATTTTCCTAACTGTTTTCTTCAGGGCGCCATGGGATTAGTCGAGGTGAGGTAATTTGGCCCAGACACCCATGGTTACCAAAAAAAACTTTACTTTACACAATAGTGCATGGTTAAAAAGAAATCCTATATATTAAAAACTATTTTTCAACATTTGGAGGTGGTCTAATAATAATGTTATTACTTAGGCATTGTTTGGCAAACTAGCTTATAAGCTAGCTGGTAGCTGATAAGCTAGCTTTTCAAAACACTACTATGAGTAGCTTTTCAATAAGCTAGCTTATGGTCATCCAAACATGTACCAGGAAAAAAAGCTAGCTTATCAGCTAGCTTTTTTTGCCAAACATAGCCTTATAAGGGTATGGAACATAATAATAATAATTATCGGAAATGAAAATTCGAAGATAAGGTATTATGTGCTTCAGTTCAACAATCTACATACATCTACAGTCAGTACTAGAGTTCTTCGTATAATTTATGAATTCTATATTACATATAAAGAGAAAATGCAACGCACATCTTACCCTTCTCAGACCCCACTCAAATCTGTATGGGATTTACTGTGTTCGTTTGATTTGATTATACAAAGAGGAAGGTTAGCACAAATTGTCTTTCTAACTCTAAGTCGGGATTTATATTCAACGAGCCATAATCAAGGAGACATCAATTCGCCAATGGAAGGCAAAAGATGTGAAGCCATAGAGATCTTTCCAATATATTTGGAAAAAAAAAAATAGAAACGCCTAAGTCATAAGGTGAATAAGTCGGGACGGTGGGATCTTTGCATGCAACAAAGAAAATAAGTTTTAAAAGCATGAAAAAGGAAAACCATTCACTTACCTCTTGTATGCGGTCCAAGGCTCGAATGTTGTCTAGTGTGTCCAAAGATGGTGAAAGTCCTCCGTGCAAGCAAAAGATCTATAACGTATCAAAAAAATCGATTAAATAAGATGGTAATATGTATGAGATCAATTGACGTTCGTGCATTGTTCTAACCTGACTCTCGATAAGTGCTGTAAGAGGAAGGTAATCAAAAAGGTCAGTGAAATACTTCCAAACGTTTGCATTGCCATACTTTCTCAAACATTCATCGTAAAAACCGTACCTGAGTTGAAGAGAGGATTAATAACAAAACGCAAAACCCAAAAGTTCAAAGAATACAAACAATTGATATTTTCCCAATGGATCCTGCTTATCATGTTCGATGTCTGAAATTCAATGGGAAGTAGAATCACAGAATCTTGCACATATTATAACCTCTTCCAAGTGCTAGTAGAACCCAGAAAATCTTTCCACTAATATTTCTGAACCAAACAAAACGAACCCGGTATATCCGACACAGAGGTGGGGTCTGTGGAGGGTAAGATGTAAGCAAACCTGACATTTGCCCTAAAGGGTAAAAACGGTTGTTTCCATGAAGACACCCCACTTGTGAAAAATGTGACGAAGAGAGAGACAGATATGACAAAGTTTTCACTACAATTCAAATAGGTTTGGAAGTACGTTAGGCATCCATTTATTTATATAGTACTATATGAGAAGAGAGTTAATCATTATATGATGAGCTTGTGATTGTAGAGAGTACCGACCACGTAAGAAGTATCCCAGTTAATATGTGTGGATATATACAATTATATGCACGAATATTCAACGAAATTCAAGTTATCCTTTTATATGGCACATTGGCACTTATTTCTGTTATGGTGTTCTATGTTGAACCTGGTGTGCAAGAAGTGAAAGGAAAATTTTTAGTACAGAAAATGCCAAAACAAAAGCAACCTCTTAATGTACACACATATCATTTTTTCTTGGATGACCGTGCAGTCGGGCCAGCTTGTGCGCACCTCAACTAATCCAAGCGGGCCCTGGAGGAAAATCCCCAATGGCCCAAGGAGACTCAAATTGGTGACCTGTGGAGAGGAGCGCCAAGGCCTAGCCTTTGTTTTGCCGGTTGAGTTGGCCCTCAAGGTTATACATGCGTATCGTTTTAGCATGGAAATTTAGAAAAAAGAGAACCACCCTTTAAGTACAAGTATGTATGCAATTTAATTCACGAATCAACATAAAAGGATAATTGCAATTAATGCATCAGATTATTTACTAATCATGTTACATAGCTGGCCATGTGTCTCACATGGGAGACCATCGTGAACATACCCGTACCAAACATATATAGAGGCGAATAGAGAGTGAGGGCCGGGTGGGAAGGCACACATCTCATGGTTCATGCCAAAGAAAGGTTAGATATGGTCTTATTTCTTCCATCATTCAAACACAAAAGAATACCGAACATGTTTGGGTCAATCCCGATGGCAGTGGTACAAGTTGAGAACTCAACCAAATAGAAGTGAAATTTCCTTTTTAGATTCACGTGTACAACATTTTTATGATAAATATAACCTACTAACTTAAGGTTTCAACTCATTAATTTTAGATTTCATCATCATTCAGAAAAAGGTCGCAGAACCTCATGCCGTTCCTCGAAAACATACCAAATCTACAGCAAATCAAGCACCATAGATAGTACGACAGTCAAGGAAATATGCATAATACCAGATAATGCACGCTGACATTAAGAACAAGATATTTGGAGTTAGGTAAGACTTCGATAACATACAATAATATTAGAACAAAGCTTGCAATTTGAATGCAAATCCTCTAGGCATACGATAGACAGGTATATATATATATATAATCGTAGTTCAATGACAACCCAAGGAAAGGAAAAAACTTTCTGCATTTTCAGCTTTACAAGAACTGGAGCCCATAAAAATTGTGGTCTTACTTAAAAAAAATAGAGATCTTACACTTGAGTAATCTGCCGGCTCTCATGATTTCCTCTAAGAATCGTAAGTCTGTCCCTATAACGAACTTTAAGAGCCACTAAAAGGGAGACAGTCTCCACTGAATAATACCCACGATCTGCAATGACAATATGATTAGAATGATCTTAAGCAAAGTATTCCATTGTTCACACGTGACAGAAAGAAAGAAGTCAATTTGATATAAGCATCCGCACAAGAGGCTAGCGACCAAAAAACTAAAATTACTAAGAATTAATGTGGAAACATGCTTCCACAATTAGCATTGCAAATCCAGTACCACCTTCCAAAATTAAAGAATTAGTTGGCAAAAACAAGAAATCTAATTATTAATAATAATAGTAAAAGGAATAGCACACCTTTTGGGAAAGGGTAATCAAAAGGTAAAAATTACTAAAAGTTATGAACTCAAAGTTTTACTTTTTCTCTTTGTAGGTAATAACTACTCATAGCATGACTTTATATCTCGTATACATTATCTAACAAGATACAGTAGCCAATTTGCAAGATCATGTATCACATAATCATATCTAACACTAATAAAGTAAAATCAAATGAATAAGCACTAGAAACCCAGATTCTATATTATTCGTATATGTAAAATGTAAACAAGAAATCTCTGACTCAACTATCCTCCATTGCCCCCAGAAACAATATCCACTTCCCAGAAGAATGAGATAGAAGATGACAACCTATAAATCTATAATCAAGACACTCGAACGAGCTACATCTATTCGGCTAAAACTTAGGTAGACTTCGTATGTTCCTCTAGATATGTTAAAGACCAACTAGTTTCATCTCCTATAGAAACTTCGTCACCCAAGAACATCAATCAACTACAACTTTGATTGGACATTAATACTAATCAGCGTATGAATACAAATTAACAAGAGTTAAACTTGGTCCAGTCCATCTAAAACAGTCCACCAATCTTATTAACAAAGTCACCACACACTACACCATCTACAATTTCGCAAGTAATCATTCTCCATCAATGATACTGAAATCTTTCTTCTATCACCTAGATTTCTACTTCTGCATCCAAAGTGTCAAAAGTATTTTAAAGAAGTGGTCAAATGTAATTGATGTAATCAATGCATATTGAATAAAGGAAATTACAAGCAATCTTTGAAGATATCAACAACCTCCTTTGTTATTACAAAGCTCAATTTCGGAGTTCTAACTCAGTTATGCCTTCAAAATCCCACCAATAAACATTTTTCAACACAAAACTCAAATCAATAACATATATCCCTCTAAAAAACTTCTATACTCGATCATTCACCACGAAACCTGGCATCAATCTCTTAATCTTCTACACTACCACCACCTACCTCATTAACACAAATCAGAAAATCCCCAAATTCAATAAAAACACAAAAATCGTAACAAGTAGCAACAACTCACCGACGTAATCTCCCATGAAGAGATAATTCGTATCAGGAGTACTCCCACCTATCCGAAACAGCTCGATTAGATCATAAAATTGACCATGAATATCACCGCAAACCGTCACCGGACACTTCACCGGCTGCACATTATATTCCTCTACAAGTATAGCCCTAGCTTGATCGCAAAGAGTTTTCACCTCCAATTCCGTCAACGCCTTGCACTCCATCAACTGCTCTATCTGCCTATCCACATCCGCGTGCGACGGCATTTTTCACCCCTCTTTTTTTCTCCGATCAAATCCCCAACGATACAAGATCGGATACAAAATTTTCAAAATCCAAAACAAAAACCGATTCTTTCAACAATAAAAAAAAAACGAAAACTCGATAGAAATTCAACCTTTGACAAAAGAGCTAGGGTTTGATTTCGATATCATATTACAAGATATGATAGATTCGTGTCCATCGACTTCGAAAACTCCGAAATTTGCAAGAGATGATGGAATAGGATTGGTTTGTGTGTGTGTGTGTGTGTATAGATATAGAATCTGTATGTATATGCAGGGAGATGGAGATGATAGCAAGGAAATGAAGGGTAGCAAAAAAAACTTACAGAAAAAAAAGATGAAAACGCAGAGTGAAATGAAATCCGAATGAAACTGAAACTCAATCACAAGTCACCGATAATTTTCGGGCTCCGCTCAGTCAAAATCATCTTGGAGCTGGTCACCACGTGTCGGCCTTTTCAAGAAAGCGTGCTATAGGATAGCAATACAAAAGTGACTTCTATGAATTTTGGCAAGGGCATATTTGTCGACATCTCGATTCTTCAACAATTTTTTTATAATTTCTTTAAAATAGAGAATTAAAAGTGAAAATCTCTAAGAAGATATTATATCCAACTTCAATAAATTTATTATTTTAAAAATTTTAAAATAATTTATATTATTATAATATTCTCTAATTTATCATTTCAATACACTTTAAAAGAAAAACTTAATATAAAATAATAAAAATTGAATCTCATTGGTGGGATGGGATAAAATAATATTTCTCTCTTCTATTTAGAGAATTATAGAGAGTTTTTTATATTTAAAGATTTTTTTCATGATTATCTCTTATAGCAAACAAGATAGCAATGTTGTTGGATAATAATAGAAAACAAAAACCAAATTTTTTTTATTTTAGCAATGTTGTTGAAGATGCTATTAGTAACTTAACGAGTTTAATGAGATTTACAGCTTATTTGATTAGTTATACTATCACTGTTTGATAGCAATTTAATAATTTAGAAAGTGACTTATTCAGTATGTTTCTTTAGGAAGAGTTTTATGTAAAAAGTTGAGATTTTTTTTCTTCCAAATTTGTCTTTCCCAATTAAAAAACACGTTCTTTCTATCTATGAAATTTTTCTTTCAAACAAAAACATCCTCAATCTATACAGACAAATTAATCCACACAGACAATTTTATCGATTCAAGACTTAACAGAAAACCAATCAAACAACACCAGAATGTTCCACTTCAAATGTAAGTTTTCACTTTTCCATTTTACCCTATATTATGAGATGAAGAAAGTTTTTTTTAATCAAGGGAAAAAAGTGTCATTTAGTTATTTAAAATTTGTAATAATTACACATTTCAAAAACTGTAAGATATTTTTATTGTGGACATTTATTTTGGAATGGATAGAACATTTTATTTTTTAAAATTATTAAAAAAAACATGTTTGGTTAGTTATAAATTAGGTTTATTGAAAATTATTTTTAAGTAGTCTTTTAATAAATTACAAAGATTTTTTACTTTGTTTAATTATTATTTTTTACATGTACTTTTAAGTCATTTTATATTAGTATATAACTTATCATTTTTATTGAACCTGACTAATTAATCAGCTAGCTTATTTTTCAATCACTAACTTTTCAACTAGTTTGTTGTACATAGCCTTAACTCGTTTACCATCTCCAACCAAACGATGTAACATATAACTTTTTTTGGATAACTGTGGATATCTGGACTAACTTACATGCATCGACTAATCCGCTGAGTGACCACGAATAATCTGGACCCAGAGTCATCGTAGGTGTCCTTCATGTTCACAAGGGCTTTGATAGCATATAAAAAAGTTATAGTTGCCTTCAATTGAACAATATTACACAAGATTTTCATTCCAAGTTAATCGGTGCAAACAAAAATTCATTCCCATTATTATTATCTTTCATTTTCATTTATTTGTTTGTACCAAACACCCTCTTAGGAATTAATAAATACCGAATAATCTAAACTTTACCATAATCTAACAACAATAATGATTATAATAATAATATAGAGTTAATTGGCATGATAAATGAATCCATAAATGTTGCCCAAAACCCAAATAACAAGAAGCCACAACACATTTATGAATGAAAATAATTGCATATGAAAGTAGTTATGACAAATTCATGTGATAATTAAGTTATTAAAACCAACAAATGTCTCTTTATGTCATAGAGTATATACTTATATATGTTTTTCATATTAATTACATGTCTTCATTTGAAAATCTATAAAATTATGATAACTTTAAGAATTAATACATATTTTTTTTTCCATATACAAGCAAGCTTGGATTTAGACATTTAGTGTACTAATTAACATATATTTGTTTCACAATGTGAACATTTTTAACGTGTTTGTGAAACAAAAAATACAACTAAAAAGTTTTATATTGTGAACTGAATACATATTAAACAAACACACTGTAAAACAAATATATGTTAATCAATATATTAAATCCTAGTCTTAGATGGAAAAAATCATGAAAAACAAATACCTACAATAATAGTTATCACTATATATAGGGTTCTCAAATAATTAAGTCATGTATAAACTGTATATAAACGAATGGGGTAGGCTAAATGCACACCTATTACTTGCTAAATGTACACCTACCTATTAATTTTTACCTTATATACATCAACATCAAGACTTAATTTTTACAATTTTTAATGTATGATTTAACCTGATTTTAATATATAGGTGTTGATATAACACCTGACAAATTCACAACCCATTCATCCAAGATTGATTGACAAGGAATTGTCTAATCAATCTTTCTTGGCTGTAGGCAACAAACCTATAGAAGCTAAAGTTCATTCATTAGTGAATGAATCAAAACCAAAAACACTAATGATTCATTCATAAATGAATAAAGACTAGTAAGCTCTCATTTTTCTTTCCTTTTTGTGTATAAACTCCCTACTGTTCTCTAGGTTGAGGTTTCATGCTAGCTCTTCGAACCACATCCCAAGCCCTTTGGGGTGTACCCACACCTTGCTGTGTAGCGAAAAACGACTCGTACCCTGGCGAGTCAAACGCAAAACCCGTGTGCTTTGACTTCTCCTTTGGGAGCATAGCAAACGCGTACCTTCTTTCGTCCTCCGGGCTCTGTTGGTTGCCTATATCCAGCAATCCTGGACAAACAGGATCCGGATCATGCCTGTGGATTTCTTGGACAATCTGATAATCGTACGGGAATAACCATCTCTGAAACCTATAATCCAAACACCATAATTAACCATTCGGGTGTCAGAATCGTCACAAATACAAATAGAAAACATAATAGCATATCCAGTTCAAGCGAGAACTGTAAATATTTTGAGAGCCTGTTATTCATGTTCTATTCATTCATGATGAATGTGAATGTCGTAGTAGATATTCATGATGAATATTATTCATCATAATGAAAATGCATGCAATTCATAATGAATAATATTCACTCCGGAGAAATTCATTTATAGAAAAGCGAAGCTAACCCTTCGTATATGAAGTCGCCTAAAAGCGCAACAGTGGGGAGAAGAATGACCATTAGATAGAAGCAGATGGTGCTCATTAGCACATAAATGGTGAAAAAGGTCCCCTGAAGTTGGAACACAGATGAATTCAGGCATAGATCACGCGAAATTTATACAGAAAGCAAATTATAGTTCAAGAGATACGAACCTTATCTATAAAAACAATGGCGTATATAAATATAAATATGAACCATAATAGCACGCTGCCTCCGATGCTAATGTTGTGCCACCTTGTAACTGTGCTACACATCATAAGAAGACGCAAATTGACAGTTATCACAAGACAGGTGAACGCCAATGTGCTAACATCCCAATGGCCCAACATTAATCCCGATGGGGTTAAACCTGACGTACTAGAAATGACCGCAAAGTTGAACACGACTATCGATTGATAAACTGAAAAGAAAGCCAAAGTACCCACAACTTTCCAGTTGAAGAAGGTATTATTTACTCCCTCTTTGTATAATTGCGGGTATTTCTTCGATTGCTCCACACTCACATCCTGCAAAGATTATGGCCAAAACTAAAGATCATAGAATATGCAGAATTCTATCCCCTCTGTTCCAAGATACCCTTTGACAATTTGGATCAAACCTATGACTTTTAAAGTTACACAAATGGAATAGAATTTGATCTATTATAGTGTTTGTTTTAAAGGTATTGACTACGACAAAATCGGCTCTATAGGACGCTAGATATGTCTAAGGGGCTGTTTGGTTGGCTTTCCATCACGGCCTGTATGAATAAAGATGTCTGTTTGGATTACTCTGTTTGTATAGATTGGAAGGTTTTTGTTTGAGAGGGTTTTTTCATAGATGAAAGGAGCGTGTTTTTTAATTGGGAGGGGGTAGGTTTGGAAAAACTTGGCTTTCAGCATAAAGCTCCCCTCCCCCCCCCCCCCCCCCCCCCCCCCCGGGCGGCCGGCGGCGGGAAGCTTACTGAATAAGCCACTTTTCTATATCATTAAGCCACTACCAAACAGTCATGTATAGCTGACCGAATAATTTGCGAGTCCTATTAAGCTTCTAACAAACAGACCTGAATGTCCTAATAGGACTTTAAGTTCGTAGGACCAAACGATTGCGTATGCTATGTAAACTGGTTGCAATAAGTTGATTGGACGTTTTTAGGCTCCCTAACAAATTTTTTTGGACAATTTTAATATAACACATCCTATCAGCCTATTGTAACATTTTTATATAGACACAATTGTTTGGTCCTATAAACTGTCTTATAAAACAGTCTATTAGCACATTTATATGGGACACACATTTGGCATCCAGTAAACCCGATTTTTGTTGTAATGAGTTATCAAATCTTTCTATGAAAACTTAAGGAATGCATATCAATTTTCATGTCAGCAGCCGGACCATACCTCCTCTCTTTGGAACGGAGTATATTTCATACAAAAGCTACTACAGTCATTTCACATAGATCAACGACAGGAGGAAAGATTAAAATACCTTGTCAAGCAGTCCAACGATGACAACAGGCAGGGCGGTGAAAATGACATTGTATAGAGACTGACACCAATCGTCATAGAATCTTTGACCGGAGAAACCAGTGTGGAAAGTGAACCAAAATTGAGTCAACGTGAAGGTAAGATTCTTGTAAAAGAAGTATGAAACAACCTACATGAGAAGTGTTCTTGTAAGCATGAAGAATATAAATAGTTTGAAGGTTCAGGCCAGAAAGTAAAGGTAAACCTTGCATAATCTAAGATAAGACCATCGTCCATGAACGAGGAGTAGATCTGTTAGAAAACGAAACTGAGCAATTGCAAAATCACTGGCCATCACTGCTTGCATCCCTTCCAGACCACTTATTCCGACTCCAATATTCGCTGCTTGAATCATTCCAACATCATTTGCCCCATCACCTATACTTAATGTTATCTTATTTGCACCTTTTCTGACCAGTCTTGTTACCTACGTAATCAACGTCAACATTATCTATTTGAATCTCTCCTACATTTTAAGAAATAATAATTAAAACAAATCTGCTTAAATTTAGCCATGTATGAACCGTGAATCTCAATTACCTCTCAGAAAGATGAGATAGATGGTGAAGTTTGAACCTTAAACATGCATAAGTTGATTTTCTTGAAAACTAGATATAGAAATGTGCACAGTCCCACTTCAATCCAATACCCAGAAATATTTGAACTTAATAAAGAATTGTTTAAAACAGGCAACTAACATTCGGGTATTTCTATTTTATGATACAGAAAGACTTCAATATTAAAACAGACTTTTGCATAACTAGAAGTATTACCTGCGCCTTCTGTAAAGGAGAAACACGGCAACAGACAACTGAACTACAGTTCAAGCTCAAACTGAGCAACATCGACCTCAAAGTTGGGTCTAAGGCATACATCAAACACTTCCCATCTATAAGAAGGGCTAACTTTTGCCGAGATGGGCCATTAAGGATTTTTTGTGCTTCTCCATGGTACTTTTGTAACTCAGTTTTAACCGTCTCTCTTATAAACTGAGCAATCTCCACTTGGTCACCCTGGAAGAAAAGTTTTACTTGAGTTCGATGATCTTAAGTGTACAATTCTGATATGATGAAATGGATAAGGTAAGAGATATTACTCTGTTCTCAACCTCTCTGATTTCATCAGTTTCTGAACTGATAATAAACTGTTTCATGTCGTTGTTAATCAACTTGCAAGCTGGAGCAATTAGAATATACATACATAAATAAAATATATCTCTAATGACATAACTTATATAAATCATGACCTGATCAACTCAAGAAGAAGGGAAAAGAATCATACCGTAAGCTATATTTATTGCTGTTTCCAATTTGTCCCCTGTAAGCACCCAGATCTTTATTCCAGCCTTAGAAAGAGTTTCTATGCAGGATGGAACCCCTTCTTGAAGCTTGTCTTCTATAGCAGTGCATCCAATCAAATTAAGATCCTTCTCTATCAGTTCTGAAACCTGTTTTCAGTTTCACATGCTTTCAGACATAGATATACCAACTTCTATCTATTTAAGAACATATGAGAAAGAACTCCTTCCACATTGTGCACCCGTTAAAGATTGACATCCTTGTTTGGCCGATGATAATGCAATTCCAAGCCTCTTTGCATCCAGTTCAAGGAATCAAAGAAAAGCAAGAAGGAAAAATAACAAAGGACAAAAGATATCACTAAGGGTGAGTTTGGTACGTGGGACAGGCAGAGGACAAGACAATACAAAAACTTGTTGTCCCACGTTTGGTGCAACATTAGACCGGCTATGGGACAATACAGGACCTGAGTGGGAAAACCCTAAAACCTTCCACAATTCTTTTACCCACCTACCTCACTCTCACCCGTCCAGTCCATTCCAGTCGTCTCCAGCCCCATCCACGTACGAAACGCACCCTAATGGAATTTTTCATGCTAACATTGTTGTTTGCATCATAACATCTTTCCTGCTGTTTCATAAGAATAGACCTGCCGCCTGCGCAAAGATGAAGAGTTCTATAGACTTATGTATAACTGATCATTTATCAAGTCTACTTACCTCGTCCAATTTCTTCTCACGGTCTCGTAGAGAAGATTTTGCCTGGATAAATTTCTCATTCCAACTTTCATACATGTCGTGACTTAAATCTCTATAAGCCAGGCAAAGAGTTCGCAATCCAGCTTCCCCATATTGTTCCATATGCACCCTGGTAATTTTTTTTATTTCATCATTTCCACCTCCCAACCTCTCATAAATTACAGAATCAGCTCCCTGTGATCAACATACTCTGCATTACTGTCAGTTTACATCTCAATAAAGAAGTTCAAGTTGCAAGGGAGGCCTACTAGATTCTTACTTTGCAGTACAATACAAGCCTTCCATCTTTGTAACGACATACAACAGACTGCCTCTTTCTAGTACTATAAAAAGCAAAATTAATTATGGTTAAAGTATGTATCCTCGAAAGTCAGAAAGTTGCCCAAAATATTATACCTGTTAAACTCGAGGACATTTAGGATTTCATACGAAACATCTTGAACCTTCCCCATTTTTTCAACATGCGATTCACGAACATATACCATAGTAGGTGTACGTCTGTAATAGTCGAAATCTATACATTATATGATGATATAGGACACGAAAACATAACTCCAAAGTTCACATACAAGTTCAACAGATTATGCTCAGTGTTTGCAATACTAAGAGTAAAAAACAAGACTTCTGTTAACAACCATACTGAGATAAAACCAACTGGGAATCAAGACAATTACATACCTATAGAAGAAAAAGCCAAAGTTCTTCGCAGCAGTAACTAAAGCAGCCTCGTCAGGAGATGCAGCTTGATATCGAAGTTTGCTTGGGGTCTCTTCACCTTCAGGGAGTACGGTATGACATATAGCAAGGCATCTGAAAAATTCCTAAACAAGCAAGGAAAATGGTCTTAATAAATGGAAACACAATCATATATCATACTAGTCCTTGAATTGTAAGATCAACATGTCCCATAAATCAAACCATATCTGCAACAAGTTGTATTATATACAACAATAACGTGAAATTTTTACAAGAAAAGTACGAAGACGTGTTTACAACTGTACACATTGTCTTCAACATCCTTTCATTAATTTGAATAAAAGAATTTCCGCCTCAAAATGATAACAACTAAGAATTCTTCACGTCACATTTGCTATGGAAGTAAATTACCTTGCACATATCTGGATTAGGTTCATTTCTCCAAGCACCACACATAAGCCTAGCATCATCAAAATTGAAACCCTTATCACGGTTTATGGATGATGGATTTTGTACCTGTGAAGTTATTTACAACAGAAGTTTCATAATTCCTGCATTAAGTTGCATCCTATCCCAAGTTTGGATAGTTACTGTACCTCCTCACTGTTTGTGCCATTCTCCTTTGCCACTTCCATTTCAATTTCAGTAATACCAGTTCCGTATGTCTCTCCACCAACAGAACACTTAAAGAACTCCATTAAGTTTCTTGTTAGAGTTCCAGTTTTATCAGAAAAAATGAACTCCACCTACCATACAAGACCATCTCAGTGATTCGGTGCTACAGTAAATTTGGCAAACAGCAGTTGTAATCTAAACAAGATAATGGCTCTACTAGTAAGGACAATATCGTATTCTCATTGGATACATTACCTTAAAATACTTCATACAAAACATTTAATTAATGAACTCATTACCTGTCCAAGTTCTTCATTTAAATTGGATGTTCGTGCTAATGCAGGGGTATTGGTTTCTGTATGGTACATACGCAAGTCATTGTTGATGAATTTGGTTGATTGAATAAACTTGATCATCTGACAAAGGAAAAACAAAACAAGATATGAGGTCAACTAGAACATGCAAGACCCTGAAAATACTAGCTTATGACATTCATGAACCTACCTCAATAGAAACATAAAGAGAAATTGGAATAATTGGTGAATACAGAGTAATCAGGGTAAAGATGCTTAAAAAGAAGACCTGAAAGGAAACGAACAGAATCAGTAATATCAAGGACAAAAGAGAGAAAAGAGAAACTCCTCACATCAGCAAGCAAAACAATACCATAATTCTGTTTCTTGGATTAAACTGTTGAGATTCCACATCAATCAAAAGCTGTAAGTAGTAATACCTCACATCCACAAATATGGCACTACAAAATTTCCAGAGAGTATATTATAACAGCGTGACGAAAGCTCAAAAAAGAAGTTGGAGACAACAAACTTTAGTGAGCAGATTGCCAATCCAGTACCTGCCTATAGCCCCAATTAAACACAGTGTAAGGAGAACACCAAAAAGAGTAGCAATTACTTTGTCAAGTTTCCTCTCAAGCATACTCCTTTTTGAAGGCACATTCATGCTGTTCATCATCACCTGTAATTTGAATAGGTATAAACATAGTTTTGTATACATTAAGGTATAGCGAGCAAACTAAAACTGCCTTGTGAAGTGAACACATTATACTACATGATGATTCCTCAAAACTCAAAAATAATTATCCAGAGCCAGGCCTAATGCTAGAAGATGGTATAGGATCATATTACGCAGGCGCCCCATAGTATAATCCTCGTGAGGTTGCTTAAGAATAATACAACAATTGATGGTCAATACGGAGAAACAATATGATAAAAGGGAACCATTCAAAAACCTTAGTCTCATGTCCAGTAAATATTACAGCCCCGACGATATACTCAGTATTACGTAGGCTGCATCCCTGAAAAGCATGTACAGCAATATGAGTGAACAGATACTTTTTAGAACATAATTGAGTGAACAGATACTAGATTAACTAAACCAGTGAGATGTTTAGCCAACAAATGACTAAATATGCACAAAAAATAAAAATAAAAACTTTCATTTTTAATGGTCTAGTCCTTCAATCTTGAGAGGAATGCATGGATAAGATTGCTTCCACACTTGATAAAAGACATCTATGGCAAAATTAGCCCTATTATTCAGGCATATAAATATGAATTTTAGAAACATATGTAACAGTGAAGAGGGAACCCCCCCCCCCCCCCCCCCCCCTCAAAAAAAAAAGAGAGAGAACACACACACACAAGTATTTATTTCCTTCCATTTTTGTGTAGTTCAATTCCTATTCTCTCCATTACATATGCTCCTGGAAGAATATGACATTGTTCTCAAGACTCTCAAAGCCATCACAGGCCAAGAATCGCTGGCTGATACTTGAGGAATGAATTTCAATACCAAGTATAAATAAAAACGAAGTGGACATGTGAGAGACTCATTGTAACTTGAATCCCAACAAGGCAAGAAAGAGATACTGGAACAGTAAGAAAAGGGAAGTATCATATCTTACCCGCAACAGAATTTGATTTGGACCAAGGGATAAAGTTTGCTTTTGAAGTACCAAATTCCCAGTAAAGGTATATAGTGAATTATTTGGTTTCTCGCACTGTATTTCGCCTGCAAATGGTCGAACATCATCATCAACATAAAAATGGAATTCAATTTCGTTATATGCTGTTTTGTAAATAATAATTCATCATCTTGCAATGCAGTGTAAAATAAAAATTCTACACCAACAATATGACTAGATACTAATCCTTGTTTCAAGGTCCATCATTCACTAGAGTCCACTCAGTTAATCAATAGAAAGGATCCAAATAGATGTCATGATAAGTCATGCCTACTCCACCACCAACCAACATGTATAAGTCAAATGATTGCATAGTGAAACACGAAACTTCAAAACAATCTGCTAGAATCAACAACTTCAAAATCAAAAAAATTGTTCAAAGCAGCTAAGAACTTAAGGTGAAGAAACACAGGACCGACAAATAAGTTGTTCAAAGCATCTCAAGATAAACCAAACATCAAACGATCAGAAGCATGATGCTACACGTTGCATTTATTATATAACCATATACATTAGACAACCCAACGTCAGAACCATAACCATAAAATTAATGGAAATCCATAATTATAAATAGAAACAGCTATGTCAATACACTATTGCCCTAAGATGTCAGAATAGTTGGATCAGATAAAGCTTTAACCTTTAAATTCTGAGGCTTTCTCAGGGGTCACATAGTCCCACGTCTTCTCTAAAGCTTTCCTGATTTTAAGATTTGTTTCACCATCCAGGTTTGCAGTCTGTGAACCATGAATAACAGATCAATTAGAATTCTTTTTTTTTTTCTGAAGAAGCATGATGTACCTGGTGCAAGATGTCAATACTATACACCGGAAGAGAGGAAGACATTTAGACATATATTTATATTTCCAACATATTATGTAAAAATATAAAGGATAAAAACTGGACAAGCATATACAACAAAATTTCTGTAAATTCCTTAACCCAATGAATCTTATTTTGTTGTTTTTCAGTGAGACCTGAATGACAGTATAATCCAATTGTCACTGTCCATGCCAATTGAACTCCTAACCCTACTCGTACCCTTAGAAGCAATGATACAGGTGCCAGGATTTGGTTCTACATACGGGTCCCCTTGATTTGGCAAATCTTTGGAAAAGGAATACAGGTATGTCTGCAGATGGCAAATATAAATTAATACTCTCTCCCCCTATGAAATTGACACACAACTTCTTGTAGGTTAATAGAAGTGTTTGATTACTGTTCGGATACACTAAAATACCCTTCAATAATGACAATATATAGAGGAATAAAAAAATTTGTTTTGGAAACTTTGAAATTGACATAACATAGCAATATGTTTATAAAGCATATATACATATATACACACACACACATATATATATAATTAGAGAGAGAGAGAGAGAGAGAGAGATCCCCTTTTGAGACGAAGAACAAAGAACATCGATTGCTGCCCTAACACGCATTTTGAGCCCTAAATTGTCAAGTTTTTCACTCCTACTCCCTTTCCTTTGGTCCGATCCCACTGTGTCAGTCCTCAAAGCACCCAGAAAATTTGTTTTAAGTTTTTAGTCAACAGTACGGGAATAATATTTGCAGCATCCCACCCTATCAAAGATTCATCATACCCTGTGGGAGTTCAAAGCCATGATTAGTGTATTTGTTTACTTTATGGTCAGGTTTGTTGATTAACAAACTTATCGATCCATGAAGTAAAATGTGAACATCTTCGTCATTCCTCAGTGCTATTACTTCTATCAAATGTCAAATAGTTATCCTCTTGCTAGTTGTAAAAAACATTCAAGTATCCTCATCTCTATTACCTTAATCTTTATAATCCATAAAACTCTTGATCCACATGACCATTTAAATCTTTCTTGATTTGTATGACCCCTCATCCCTTTTAGAAAATGATGTTTCATCTTTTAATCTTTTCTCAGAACTTTTGCCCTAAGTCATGTGAACTTTCTTTTGCTTAGCTTATAATATGAAGCCATAACTCTATGTCTTATCCTACCTCTTATTCCTTCTGTGTATGTGTCCTATGCCTGTCAGTGTATGAATATATTCCTGTGTATATTTCCTATCTCTTATTCCTTCTGTGTATGTTTCCAACAAATATGTTCCTGAAGTTCCAAACTCAAAGATGCAATCAGACATCTTTGACCCAATATCAAGTGCATTAGGCCTATCTATATGTATAAATACACACACACACACACATATATATTTCCAAAGCTCGTACTAAAGGGATTCATGTATGTTTAACTTTTAAGTAGCAAACTTGAACTGAAAACAGACCTCGGTATAGCAAACACCATCAGGATTTGTAGTTGCAAGGAAAAGTAGATCTGCTGGAAAGAACCCATCTTGCTTCACCTACAACCAGATGAACATTAAGAATTGCATTGAACTTCAATAAAGACAGTGACAATTAAAATAGTAGCAGTTGTCAACAATAATCTAGGGAGTGGTGCCATTTAACGATTTGTAACATAGGATTTTATTTATATATGTAAGTAGATCATATACATAGATTCCATCTCAGATATTTTTCACTGTCATAAAAGTTTTTCTGTTTATATATTCATACACACACACGCACACTTAAAATTAGTGAGTGGTAAACCTTGAATGTTTTGAACCTAAAAATAGTTCGGACCATTCCACAGGGAACCCCCCCCCCCCCCTTTTTCCCTGGTTTTTGCCCATTTCAAGATAGGCCCAAAACATTGCAAAAAATGAACCTCAGATCCTATAAATGAGTATATAAGACCCGGAAACTTGTAATAATTTTCCACTTGGGATTTGGATGTGATTGGAATTACGGGAGTCTTAATCCCTTTTAGATTTATCGTCTCAACCTCACCTGGTCGGAGACCGTTCGCGAAATCGGAAGCTAGTGAGAAATCAGCCTCGGGCCCACACCGGCGACTGTGTCGGTGATTATGACACCGAGTCAATATCGCCGGGCAATGTCGCATGGATTTCATAGCAAGTCACCAAGAAGGGGCGACAATGTCGCATGGATTTCATAGCAAGTCACCAAGAAGGGGCGACAATGCCCGCGACTACAACACCTGGTCATTATCGCGGGGCATTCTCACGGAAGAGGTACCGTAGGGGGGTTGAGTCGGGCGACTATGACCGGCGACATTGCCCTGGTCACAGTCGCAGGGCATAGTTGCGGTCGGGCCCCTGGGGTATTTAATTTGGTGCAACTCGTTTCTACTTCATAAATCTGATTTTGGAGCTTTAGGGGTACGAATTTCTCTCCAAGAACTTGGTAAGTTCAACCTCCTACTTCTCTTACAAACCTTTGATCATTTATGTCATTCTAGGTGCTTGTGATCATTGTTTGTGCTTGTCCTAGCCTTCTCATCTCACTTCATTAACTACTTGGAATTCTAGGGTTTAAGCTACAACCCTACAAGGTGAGTTCATCCTACCTTACAAACTTTATACATGTTAAGCTATGGATTTTAACTCACTAAACATCTCCATTTTAATTTCTTGAGTTTGGTGAATTTTCACCAAAACCCTAATTTTGGAGATTTTAGGGTTTATTTGGATATGGTTTTCAAGAAAATGAGTTTATATCTTGGACATACTTGTGAATTGATGCATTAGAGACACGTTTTTCCTTGCTCTCAAGCTTATATGCTTAAGGTCATAAACTAAGATTTTGAAAAGTTGATGAATATCTACAGAATGGGTATTTGAATAAATGAGTGTATATATATATACTTGTGGAAATACTATGCAATGGTAATGTGTTGGAATCTCCTTGGAACTACGTGTGAAATTACTTGGACTCTTGGTTATATATGTTGATGGCAATCTAATTGTTAAGTAGTATTGATTGGTTTCTTATATGAGTATATGCTTAAATGGTTGCATTTGGGCGTCATGAACCCATCGTTGTTTGTAACATTTTGTCCAATGATGGAACGCTAGTTTTCCACATCGAGGCACGTTAGGCTTCAGATTGGGTTATAAGTCCTACGTGCTAGTACACGATATTGAATGAGGATCTCAACGTAAGGACCCTATGTGGTTGAAGTTGACTTTCCGTGGGTGTACGTTTGAAGCTACCGAGCCTAACATCCCTTGCGTGTACTTTATTATGTGTATTGGTTTTACTAACTTGTCAAGTGGCTTACTCTCGTGTTCCGTCACTTGTGTTAGTAAGCGGGTCTCCCCCGTTAACCCAAGAGGTATCTTATTATGGTAAAAATCTATATATCATTACTTCTCCGGCTTTACTTTTATTTATGTCTAACACTTATTATTATTTCTCAATACAACTGTTTGATCTCACTAGGCTTTAGCCTAACACTTTTTCTTAAAATGACATGTATAACAGGTCATCCTAGTGGCGGAACTCCTCGGGATTGAGTAGAGAGAGAGATTGGAGGATAGTAACATTTTTGGAGATTTTAGAGACGCACACCCGTTATAGTTGGTATACTTTTGGATAGAAAAGTGTCAACACCCGGTCTTAATCTAGATTTTAGTTCGTCTAGATTAGTAGGTTGTTGAGTTAAACTTTGATTGATTTCTTTGGGTTGTAAACGTCTTGCTTTGTTCCCCGTTTCAGGATGGTATATTTGGGTTGGAATGTCATTATCTTATTATTCAGGTTTTCTCCATTTATAGCCGTCATATTGTCGAATTTTCGAATTTTTATTTCCCTTAAAATTTAGGGTGTTACAGAGTACACCATTGCCACTCGAGTCGCCTAACCATGCAAAATGTTTCGATTGTCATGCCTCATTTTGAATACAACCCCATTAGGAAGTTACATACATTGCAAACATATAGTGGGTTATTATGATCATCAACTCAAGCGTACTAAGCATCTTGTGAATTATTTTCTATCCTCGCGATCATGGATGGACCTACACAAGTTGGGTACCGAACCCATTAATTGTTTAGTACCAAATATATAAACAACATTTCCTGTGACTCATGGTAAAATGGAATGTATTCTTTGCCGTCTCCTTTTACAAGTATTAGATGTACAACTTGTAACCAGGTAGTATTGATGCATCCAACCAAGATACACCTTGTTCGGTTGGTCTATACAATTTTTATTAATAGTGTTATAGCTCCAAATCGCATGGCTAGCTTTTATATATGTTTACCAATACTTTTAATGCTTAATATTTTTACTCTCTAATTAAAATATCAAACCAAATTGCAAAGTTATTCGTTATATGATAAATAACATTCATAATAAATCATCATACCAGGTCTCACAAATATTCTTACGGTTATAATTTCATTTCTTTTTGGATGTGAAACACTCGTTGATGATATGATTAATGTAGGCTTGTTCAAATGGTTAAAGCTTACTCAAAATAACCTAAATGTCGAGTTCGAATAACACACTTGTGGGTTGCCTTGTGAACAACAAGGGGCACATCAATGAATGGGCGACAAGCTTTCATTCCCTCAGTTTGCGCACCTCCGGATGAGGATTCCTAGTCTCCAAACAAAATCATGAAGAATTGCCACATTATAGAAAAAGCCGCAATTTTTAGGCCCTCTTATGTCTTGATGATCAAGAATGCCATTATAACCAAACTCATTAACAAGATAACTATGAACCATACACCTAATGCGGAAGATATAGTGATGCTTGATCAAATGTGAAATAGTTGCAGAACTAGGAACATGATAGAGGCTAAACAACTAACAATCTAAAAGGCACTAACTAAAGCTCAATTTATCCTGCAATATGATGTAGCATACAAAAATCCTACGAAGATGATCATAAAAGGAAAAAAAATTGTAGCATACTTACTCTAATAATATCCCCAACTTCCAGCATCTTCCAGGGTACAGATTCCCACCGTTTGTCTTGCAGCAAGTCAACAGGAGAATTATTTATTGTCGTATCATTTTGAAGGCGTTTCTGTTATAATTAGGCTTTTGTGAGGGAGAGAGAAACATAAACGCTTTAAGCAAACAACTATAACAAACATTTGTAAAAGATACGTAAGAAATAGTTGATAATGGGTTATAAAACAAATCCTGAAATCAAAAGCACACATTTATAAGCAGCCAAGGTCTAAAGAAAATATTGCGAAGTTGAAGAAAATGAAATAATACTCACCCAATCTTCAAATGCCTCCTTGATAAGAGAGACAAAAAGTACAATGCTTAGTGGGATTACATTTGTAACTGGACTAACAGGACTGCATAAGAAAAGAACTATGTCAGGGTCAATGCTAATAACTATCAAAACAGAATTCAATAAGTATACCTATTCAAACAAGTCTAGGATCCAGAATATAAATGAGCACAGAGCAATGTGAAATATAAAATTAGGCTTATATGTTGCATCAACAAGTTGTAACAAATACTTATGGAAGCATAACATAAGCATCACTTAAAGACTTATTATATAGGCTTAGCTGCTGAAGATAGAAAGAATATTTCAGAAATTAAATTGTAAAATGTTCTTACTACAATTACAAAACTATGTTATCAACATTTATCCTCCAAGTTGGAGGCCTAAAGGCCCAACATGTTGTGACAAGCTATGAAGCACCCATACTAAATAATATTGATATGACAAAAAAACACCACTGAGATAGCACATTTTTTGTAAGAAGAATGATATGTTAAGAGGAACGTTAAGGTTATATATATATTTATATATGAGCATAATCAAATGAAAACCACAAAAAAGGTTGAGAATCGTGAGAACTACTAATGATGTGTTGTTTTGCATTGTGAAAAAATGCATGTGAAAGTACAATGTTGTGAAACACCACTGAATTAAAAATACACATTAAAAATAATCAAATTGTGAAACACCACTGAATTTTCACAATATGAAACAACACATGATTACCGGTTCTCACAGTTCTCAACCTTTTTGTAGTTCTCATTTGATTATTCCCATATATATATATATATATATATAAAGCCTTAACATTCCACAAGAGCTCTTTGCATAATGAATAAAAATGGTATGATTAGTGAAGAATGAAATCCAATTGTTCTGACCACTCAAGTCTTTGCAATCTTGCAACTTCTGATATGGCTCCATATGTTAACACCATTACCTTCATTTCACTCTGTGTATCACGGTGAACATCTTGTTGTAGCATAGCTAACTACTAAACCAAGCAATGAGTTAAGCCAAATACACAAAAATAGTGGAATTAATCAATGTCAAGAACTTTTTAAAGGGTTCATTCGGCAAGGTACAATGATACAGAACTTACAAACCTAACAAGAAATTGAAATCAGCTGAATGGACACCACAAATTTATACCAATTTGACCCAAACAAAGCTGCAGTTTGTAATGTGTTGGTCCAGGAAAGTAGAATAAATCATGTAAAGTTGGTTTAATCACACCAACAAGGCAATGAACATGCTTCTATAATGGGGTCTTTTTTCTTGAAAAAGCATACCTGACAGGTGTAAACGATAAACATGAGATTGCAAGAAAGTACAGGTTAGCCACCCGCCTGAACTGTCAGTCATAAACACGAATATTGTGTCAATATATAAGATACAAGGTTCAGATGGCAAATTAGCTTCAACGATGACAAAAAAAAATTGTAACGTCATAAAGTAAATGGGAGCCAAGACGAGCCTTAATGCTATGTTGTCTAGACGGAATGAATATGAGATTGGAACGTAACATCAGTTGTAATGTACCACATGTGAAATGGACCATTTAAATTCTTTCCATGCGTGTATATTTATCAAATTTTAAACCCAACTAATATCATCTTCATAACCCAAAAACGACACCCGCTGGAATCCCACGTTCGTATTAGCTCATAGCAGCTTTGTTACTCTTCCATTCTAAAACTTTAATAATAAACACAGCAAGTGTCTTTTTTGCTTAATTGAATATTATCCCTCACATCTTCAAAATATTAGACATAAAATTTGACTGCCCGAGACAATCCTCATCACTCAACAAAACCTGACAAGACTTGCTAAAGATTGTTGCTATTGATTTTTATTTCAAATAGAAACATGTAGAGGAGAGTGAAGGTGAAACAGGGGGTATATGTTGGTTGGAGTAACCACTGCACCTCTATTATCGACGATTTTAGTCCGTTTCTCCGTCTCTATGTATTGGAAAAGCTATTGACATTGCAGATATGAAAATCAATGATCCTTGATTAGCAAAGTGGATCTAGAGTGCCATGAACTGGAAGTGTAATGATAGCAGCACATCAAAGTGGCAGTGTGGCGGTCAATAAGATCATTGGTCTTCCCCTCTATGGGATCAAATTAGCTTGTTTTGCAGGAACATAAATATATGATTCCTACATGAACGCACCATTCCATTCTCAATGACCAACCAGACATCTTTTTCATTCCGATGGAATGATCCATCTCATTCCTGCACCATTACTTTGTACCAAACACAGCATCAAACATACCCTCTGTTAGTTAATATATTGCATAATAAGAAACCTTCAGAACAATAAAGGAGCATTAACTGGAGAGTCAACAAAAAAATGTCTCCAAGCTTGACATTTGAATATCAAACACAGTACTTCCCAACATTAGGACAATTTTACTACTTATAAAGTTTAAATTAGTTATCTGTTTTATACAAAAACTAATAAATTTATATCATCCTATATGTTGAAAATTAATAAATTTGACTCTCAATTAACCCTACAATTACACCTCCAACCAACAACAAACCCTTCTGATCCACTCAAACGTGTTGTATATTGTAAATTATGCATATGCAAGAACAACATGGATATGGAGAGTTAGCAAGGGCATTCTTCTAGGCATTACAAGTTTGCACAAAACATGCAAGAAGATAACATTAAGTTGTTAATGAATCTTATGAATACTGAAAAAAGTTTGTGGTGCTCACTATACGACCACTTCATATTTCTTTATTGGATGTTTAAAATGATTTACCTGTTCGTATAGCCCTTTTGGCAAAAAAGTAAGAAGGTTGTACTTCGTTGTTGATACTGCATTTCCCTGATCATACCATATGAAATAACCATTACAATACAGCTTACGGAAAGACCAAGTGCATTAAAGAATTTATATGAAAAAAAAAACAGCAATAATAATGTTTGTTAATATACTCATGTTTTCTGTGTGAAAAATGCATCCTACTCTTTATGTCAGTGCCTTTTTACAGTGCGCCTAACTTATTTTCTGCAATAGGGTTGCATGTTACATGGTAGTGCCCCAACTACAATGGTATAAATCATACCCCCCCCTAACTCACCAGAGCATCAATTAAAAGCCACACTACATCTCATTGCCCAGAAAGAGGAAACATAAAAATTAGCACTATATAAACCCATCCCCTTGGTGGGGGAGAAGGGGAAGACAACATCAACTGAAATCCACATTGCATTTTCGTGACTAGGACAACACGAACAACACAAAACTCATCTGAAACCACCCAACCCACCATTCTACAAAGAGGGGAGGGGATATATTAAGAATGAAGGGAACTCACCAACCCTGAAAGAGGGGGGCAACGAAAGTAGAAGAAAAAAAAAAGTCTCCAGGAAGGATAGTTTCCTGTACATTTAAAGAGCCAACACCCTCGTCCCAAAAAAAATCACAGCCACCCACCAAGCAAGCACATACGACAAGAAAATGCTGTCAAAAAAAACTATAAAAACCAGCTTCTAACTACAGACATGACTATCCAACTTGCATAAGGCTAATGAGATGACACCCATCACCCATGTAACGACCACAAACGAAACAACCTAATGAAAAATTGCTCAAACACCCAGACTCAACCCTAAAAATATCACTCAACTCTCATAATATCTACATTCTTTCCCAAGCAAGCACATGAAAACCTTCCATATTTTTTCCCACCCAATTATCCAACGGAATTGTTGATGGATAAGACTATGCAGGATGTTAACGTGAAGCTCTAGGTATGGAGAAACGCTATAAATGCCAAGTTGTTGGATTGAGTCAGACCAAAATAGATGATACATGAAGAGCAGTTTTATTGATGTTTACAGCAAAGTGGGAGACATGATAAGCACATCTGAATACGAAGAAGCTAGGAATGACATCTTTCATTATCTGGGATCATTGATGAATATACAAAGTCAATGGATAAGGTGGCTACAGGCTTCACAAATCTCATGTGACGGGGGAGTGCCAGTTCTTCTATAGGATATCAACAATTGATCCTCCTAAACTCACATGTGTTTGATTCAGTTGCTTGCTTCCCCGCCTTAATCCACTTTCTAGGTCAGCCTTAGAAAAGCCAAGGTCTTTCAAGTTGCTACCAAAAGTTAGCTTAATGAAAAACTAATTGACATAACTACAGACCCAAACTCTAAACAGCGTCTAAAAATATATATACTTTAAAAGTATCTTATAATAACCTATATGAACGAAAACCAACCAGCCTCTCTTGGGTTGATCTTAATAAGACCATTTTAACCTACATCTTATTATGCTAAATGTCCCTTGTACCCTGTCAAAAACCCCATTCAGACCTGGCCAACTGTCAAAGACATAATTCACCAGAAGGATCATACCTTTCTCTCAGTAACCATCAACGTTTCCTCCTCTTATGATCTCCTAGTATACCCTATGCTAATGTTAGTACAAGTGGTTAATGTGTAATTGATACAAGTAGGTAATGCCTGGGGTTTAGTATAAATAAATGGGGTGAGGAGCATGGAGGGGAATTTTGTTTTGTGATTTTCATCAGACGTGAGCCTTGGGAGAGCAGCAGTCTCTCAAAAACTGGTATCCAACCTTTAATCATCTGATTTTGAGTAATAGATCATATGCAATTTGGCAATTTTTCCTATCTGTTTGTTTGAGTACATCATCTCCTTTCCCCTTTAAACATTTCTAGTTACTACATGTTCTCAAAACACAAATATAAATGCCACAAAATGCCTGTCAAGCAATCCAACATAACTCAAAGCCAGAATACAACAACATACTTCATCTCCATGCCTCCTAGACTCAACTCAACTGTATCCCAATGTAGCTGAGTTACTTCTCTAAACAAATTCTACCTTGAAAGTTATTAATCTTACACAACCCTAGACTACATAACCCATCAAAATTGAGATTAACAACTTTGTTAAAGATCAATACTCCCCAAGAACACCACCAAATGCTAATTACTATAACAATCCAATGGTAAACATCCTAGATTAATAGCAAGACAACAACTCCAGACACCCAACAAAATCCCTTGGACTGCTAAGTTTTTTTTGGAAAGGGTATCCTAAGAAAGGGATTATCAACTTATGTCGATAGAAATTATAAAGGTTTAAGAACTATGAAGGTACATGCATTGAAAACAAATCCTGGTCATAATTCAAGCGCCAATTCTGAAACAACATCATAACATAAAACGTATAGAAAACAGTTATTTCAAAATAATTGCAGTATTGCACTTTCAGACACGTATTTTTTTCTATCCATAACATAAACACACCAGATATTTGGCGATATAGTTTGCTTCGCGATCGTTACAGAAAACGGTCCGATGACCCGGCGCCTGAGGCTGAATGTGACCAAGTTGAATCGTACGTGATGAAGGAGCACTATCGAGAAGCCGATACGAACAACCGCTGGCATCTCCGCCGTTACCTCTTGATCGATGTGCCCCCTTCTTTTCCGGCATCACTTTCTCCGATCGAATCAACCAAAAACTCTGATGAAAAACTGAATCTCAAGAACAAAAATTGTATGTTTCAAGGAGATGATTGATTCTTCCTTGTGACTTCCAGAATCTTTCAAGAAATCTCGTTGAATTCTTGTAGAAACGGAAGGACCTTTGACATTGAGATTTTGAATTTCGCCCCTATTTCGTCGTGTTCGTTATTGAGGCTTCCAACGGAAAAATACCATTCCGAGCCGCGCGTGAGAATCTAGAAGATTTTTCAACGTAAATCACATTGTCCACGCGCCTAAAATGAGCGTGTGTGTATTTTAGTTCAAAACCCATAAACCATTTATTGCGAAATTTTGAAAAATTATGCTTAATTATTAAGGCCAAATCTTAAAAAATATGTTTTTAGGGACGTTTGGTTCACATAATTTGATGGATCTGATAGAATTAGAATGTTTAATTCTTTTGAACAGATTTCAATCTCATTCCCTTGTTTGGGTCAAGTTTTTCAATTGATGGAATCTTTGAATTCCATAGCCGAAGGATTTAAACATTCCATCACAAAGACAAGGTATTTTAATGGAATGAAATTTGATATTTTCATAATTCCAAATATACCCTTTACCCTAATCTATTGTTTAACACAGCCGACACCCCCATCAAATATATGCCCTCACTGGTTTCTGCTACTCATCTTCTTCGTCGTTGTTCTCTAGTGAGAGAACTATTTTATTAAATTCATTTTTTGTTTAAAAAAATTAAACTAATCAAAAGAATATTTTGGTCATTTACCAAAATTTCATTCCAATTCCAAAGCTACATTATGTGAACCAAACAGACAGATTTCAATTCATTTAACAGATTTCATTCAAATTCTGTCAACCAAACAGATGGTTAAATCTAACAACATTCTATTCCAATTCCTTCAAAGTCAAATTCCTTTGACATATTTCATTTCATTCAAAAACATTTTACGAACCAGACGCCGACATATATTTAGAATATTTGGAAAATATATGAGTAAATTACGTTTTTAGTCCCTATAATTTGTTAAAAATTACGATTTTGTCCATGTAGTTTAGAAATTGTTGTTTTCGTCGTTATACTTTGTAATACATTGTTATTTATGTTCTTATTATTTATAATTTATTGTTGTTTCGGTCCCTTTAGTTTAGAAATCTTAACTGTTTTGGTCTCTTTTGCTTAAGGGTGCGTTGGTATCCAGACATAACAGGACAGGACATGACAGAACAGTTGTCCAGCGTTTGGCAAGACAGAATTGGACAGGACATAACAGATAAAATGAACAATTTATCCCTAATGAGTTCTTTATATCTTTTTTATATTTTGATTTATTTATGTAGTTTATTAAATTATAATAAATTAAATATTTTTATAACAAAATATGTCATTAAAATTTTTTGTCAAGACGGTTAAAATGACACCAAAATAAAAATTTTATGTAGTTTCCAATTTTTTTATATATTTTATTTATTTTTTTTATTATTAATATTTAATAAATTACATAAATTAACCAAAATATAGAAACCATGTAAATTAATATTTTGAAGACAATAAGTGAAAAGTTTAAATAATATAAAATACAATAAATAAAATTTAAATAATGAATAAAATATAAAAAAGGATACATATTTGATGTTTTAGAAGAAAATTAGGTTTTATTTGAGATTATCTATACTATATTATAAAGCACGGATAAAAAACTTTTAAATACAAATTATTAGGCATAAGGTACCATCATTTTATGCAAGATTTTAAAAATCTTTTAATTTACAAGTATCAAAGCACAAGATACATATTACTACTGCAGGCTTCTAACACCCACCAATTTGGTATGTGTAGAACTTTCCTTTTATGCAGACATTTCCATGTATCACTATTAATTAATATATTATATTACTATAAATTTGTTTTAATTATATTATTAAATATGTAATTGGTTATTTTTTCTAGATATCATTAAAATATATAAGATAATCATTGAATTCTAACAAAATACTTATTTTTTTATATAAAAAACATTATATTATTAAGCCTAAATTAAACAAATTTATATAAAAAAAAACATTATCACTTTCTCAAAACCATCCAAAATTGTACTGTAAATCGACAAAAAAACAAAAAATAAAATGAAACATTAAAATCGTGATGTATCTCGCTGCATTGCGCGAGTACACTTCTAGTATTAGTAAATTTTAAGTTTGTTTCACCTTGTTCCATCGGGGTGGGCTGGAACAAGTCTGTTCCTGTTTGTTCCACATAAAGTTCTGTCAAACGTGGAATAGTGATCCATGTTCTGTTCTGTTTTGTCTTGTTCATTGTACCAAACGCACCCTAAAAGGTAAGAATTAGTTCAGGGACGAAAATAGTATAAATTGCAAACCATAGGGACGAAAATCATAATTTATAAACCATAGAAACAAAAGTCAAAATTATTAACAAACCACATGGATTGAAATCAAAATAAATTTAACTTTTAAACTATTTTCAAAATACTTTGATTATTTATTTAATTGTTTCACAATAGGCTAAATACAGTCACAATAGGTTTTCAACAGACTTTGAACGTATATCTAACTATAGTTAGGGGTTGTTTACCAAATTTTTGATTAAGTCCTGTATGGATAAATCTGTCTGTGTGGATAAATTTGTCTGTCTGAGTAAAAATGTGGTATTGTTTACTTTTTTACCTGAATCAACCGTCTGAATGACAGAAATGACGGATCTACCCCTCAAACAAAAATCAAAATCAATACAAACACATAATCAAAATCAAACTAAAATCAATCAGAATCAAACCAAAATCAATCAGAATCCATACAAACACATAATCGATACATGAGAATAGCATTTTGGACTCTAATACAAACACCAAAAAAACACAGAATTGATACACATAATTGTATCAAGGAGGTTGCAAATTCCCAAGAGAAGAGACGATTGGAATCCAATTAAAAACACACAAAACCCAAAAGAAAATCCGATGTAAACCTTACAATCATGTAAACTTTTCATATGTAACACCCGGATTTTTGCTTAGTAGGTTGCCGTTCATCTCCATCCATCTCTTCACCTTCCGTCTATCTTTTGGGGTGAAATAAGTTGTACTTTCGAACCTTAAATCGACCCACGCGAAAACCTCGAGTTTTGGACATTTTTGGGCTTCGGGGCAGGTGGCGCGAGAGTGACTCGCGATAGTGACATGTGTCACTATCGCGTGGCACAATCGCCAGAGGTGTACCACCCGCGGTACAATCTCCGCGAGAGTGCCCTCGCGATAGTGACAATGTCACTATCGCGTGGCAAGGTCGTCGCCGAGGTCTGTTGGTTAAAAATTCGGATTTTAGCCCCTTTCTCATTTTTAACTCACCCATTTCATCTAAGTTCTCTCCCTCTCGACATCTCCTTCCCAAGAACCGAACCCTAGCCCATTTTTTAGGGTTTTTCCCTTGAACCATATGATTCTTCACCATCTAGCTAGTGGGATCTTGAACCACAAAACCTCCATCTTCATCTTCCTCCTCAAGTTCATCGTTTGGGAGCTCGGGTTGAAAAGTTGGATTGGGTGTCCTCGGAAAGTTTCATCATCTAGAATGGTAAGTTTTCTTGAAATAATGTTATAAATGCTCCATTGATGTTTCCCTAGTATTTGGTTTCTCAAATCTCGGATCTAATGGTTTTTGGAGAAACTAGGGTTTTGACCTTGTTGGGGATTTTAGTAAATAAGGTTTGGGGAATGTTTCTAAATGGTCTTGTATGGGTATTTATGGTTTGGATTTGTATGGATCTAGGTTTTGGAAGTTTTCGGCTTGAGGATTCAAGTGTCCTTCAAAGGAGCTCAAGTTGGGTGAAATCTAGATTTAGCCTAAATCTAGCAAGGTGAGTTCAAGTTGATTTGTGAAAACGTTGTACATGCCAAAACGTCTATTTTAAAGTGTTTATGTGTTTTACATGAAATTATCAAATGTTGGGTTATTTGTTAATCTTTGATTATTTGAAGTATTTAACTTTACAAATTTTGTATAGCATCCACGTTTGGGATTTTTGGGCATTTTGATAAATGTGTCACAAATGAATGTGTTTTGAGGTCTTATTGCATAAATAGATATTTGGTCAAAGAAATACACTTTTAAATGTTTGTCGGATTTTATACATCATTCATGAAATGGAATGTTTTATAAAGTATTACTCGCACATTTATGTGAGGTACTTGAAAGAATGTTTATAGCCTCATTTTTATGATTTTCATTCTTATTAGCAGTTAAGTTTGGAAAATGCATGTCATTTGTGTTATGAGGCATTTTGGAAATATAAGGGTATAAGTCATTTGGAAAATTGATTGCCTCAACTAACGTGGAGTTTTTAATTAATTACACTTTTAGTCGTTGTGTTTGCATACCCGTTGGTCGAGTGTGTTTTATCGTATTTTATTTCATTTATCAATGAGACAAAGGGTTGCTAAGTCTGCGGCTTGGTATTTTTATTTGATTGGGTTTTTGGACAATTGTCCAGTTTTGGTAGCTCGACTTCGAGCCTTGGTTGCGATATTGGATGAGGGACTCGACGTAAGGACCCTTCGGGGTCGAACTTGAGTTTATGTGGGTGTACGTTTAAAGCCACTGAGCCTGACATCCCTTGCGCTTGGATTTATTACGTCCGATGATGGAACGATTAGTTTTCCACATTGAGGCACGTTTAGGCATCAGATTGGGAGAGTAGGTCCTACGTGCTCAAGTATTACGATATTGGATGAGGAGCTCGACGTAAGGACCCTTCGGGGTTGAACTTGAGTTTCTGTGGGTGTACGTTTAAAGTCACTGAGCCTGACATCCCTTGCGTGTACTTTTGTTTATATGACTAGTCTTAACAACATAAAATGGGTTTACTTTGTGGACCGTCACATTTTATGGAATCGGGTCTCCCCCGTCACCGAAAGGTGTTGTTTTTGGGTATTGAGTTTTATTATCCAAGTTTTCGGTGACGTTTTGTATAATTGGGTTTTACCCTTGAATTATGGGTTGAGTTTTATGCCCCACCCGTATTTTGGGTGTTTCGAGATATAAGGTTTATCCGTATCTTCTTAAATGGATAGTTCAATTTATATTTACGCTTTGAGTGAGTTTTGGGTTAAAGCTAATTTATTGAGGGGCGACTTATATTGGTATCATCATCTTTGAAGTAGTTTGGATTGGAAAACGTCTAAATTGGTGTTCTTTGCCTAAAATGCATATTATTGGAAAATGAGTCGTTTTCACATGTAAGACATATCATATTGAAGGACTATAACTTTAACCGCATTCTTTCTTTTTGAACGATTAATTTACATATGTTGAAAACTCTTGAGCTCACTAGGCGTTAAGCCTAACCTTTTTATTTGTCGGCATGTGCATCAGGTTCCAGTTGGGAGTTCAGATTCTAGCCGTTCCACGAAGAGTTGAGCTTTAGTCTTGTGCGAGTGTAAGTAGTTGGTGAAGCCTTCCGCAATTTGGAGATAGTGACTATTATGGGGTTTTAGTAGCACCCGTTCTTATCATAGACTTTTGTATAGAATGAATGTTGGTATTGAGGTTAAATCTTAAATTGTGGTTGTAGATGATTCCTTTATCGGTGTATTTAGAAAATTTTAAATTAGTTGTTATTTCCGGATTTGAGGGTGTTACAAGTTGGTATCAGAGCTTAAGTTTGAGAGATTTAAGTATTGATTTTTGGATGCCTAGACTCAAACTAGCGTTCTTATAAGTGATAGAAAGCGAAGTTGCACATTAGACACCTTAAGATAAGATATCTTGGAGTTGATCGAGTCGCTAGAAACGGGAAATTTGTCAAGGGTCGCAAGGATGATCATGTATGGTACGTTCATAATGGCACCTGGCCAGTGTTATGGTGAACCTATATATCACATGGGTATACTTGAATTACCTTAGTATGATGACCGTTGGGGTAGTGAGAAGGTTTCTAAGCGAGTAATCTAAGGAAAGGTTTATGTCTCTAGCAATGTCACGTTGAAGTGATAGTTAAGTGCGATGAATGCATTAAGTTGATCATCTTGAGTCAGAATCATCGGTTGGAATAGAACTATAAGTTCGTAGACCAATTTTATTTCGAGGAGAAATTGTAAGTTAACCAAATTAGTGGGTTTGTGGCTCTAAGATGTTTGATGCATCCGGGTGACAATAGTATGTCGGTAAATAGAGGAGTGTAGTCCTATGATGTTGAGTGCCGACCAAATCTATGCACAAAATGTATTTCTAAAATGAGTTTGCATAAATTGTTTCTCATGTTCTCAAACATAAAGTGAGTTATATTATAAAGTCTCAATAAATCATTTATTACTCATCGAACATAAAGTGAGTTTAAACATGCATAAGATTGTTTTGTTGCACGTGATTGTGAATTATTATCAAAAATCTTTTTATTCTCGTTCATGTATAACGTTATGTTTGGTTATTAGGAGATACGTGGTTTTATGTCATTTGAGTTATTGGGCAAGTAACTTTAGAATTTTGACTTTGACATTGGATCTCCTCCACGTATGTTAAAGTTTTAAAGGAAGAGTTGTCCCATGTTCTAGAGTCGGGATTTGCGGTAGAATTTTGGTCTGTATGAGTCGTGTTCAATTTTATGAAGTACAGTTTTGCAACGTTTTGGGCACGTGAGTGTACTTTGAGATGCGTGGGTTTTAATGCTATTGCGTATAAATTTACGAGCTTTTGGGCGTTGTGTCTTTTGTAAGTTTTGTTAAAAAGGGGTCACTTTATCGTACGTTGTGGTTTTAAATTTTAACAGTTTTAGACTTGTTATCGTTTTATGATATTATGTTGGGAAATGAAAATTTTGACACCGCTTAATTTTTAGCGTTATTGAGCTTTATGAAAATTCAGTTGGGTTTTATGGTCACTTCATCTTACGACATTTTGCGTCGCTTAAATAAATTCTGGAAACGTGTACATATGCATTTGGGTGCGTTAATTTATGATTTTTGTCTAATATTTTGTCTCATGCGAGTCTTGCACCTATATTTACACAACCGTAAGAGGCGTCTTGGAGATCGCGTTAATAAATGTCATTCCTTGTGCTATTCTGAGAAGTTTCAAAACCTTGCGTTTTTCCCTTTCGGGTCGTATACAATTGTTACTCGTTGCATGCAAATTCGTATTTGAGTTAAACTATACTATTGGTGTGCGTAACGATAAAAGAGATTTACGTTGTCTTAGATAAAACTTTTGTTTTGAACATATTTCAGTTATTGATTTTACTGTTAGAATTTTCCGCAATGCATTAAATGAGTATCAATTTACATATCGTTGTAATACCATTTTTGGACAAGTGCGTTTTTACCGTGTTCACCAAAGTTAAACTCGATTTGATATTCATGTACGTCTATATCGTTTTACTGAGTTATGGGGAATGAGCGGTGTACAAGGGCTTTGTTGAGAAATTTTTATTTCGCGACGCTTGCGGTTAAAAAGGACGAACTTAAAGTCAAAATAGTGAAGTTCCCTTTTTGGAGTCGTACAAACGTTTATTGCACGTGTTTTGGTGCAGAAAGTTATTTTGACATACATGGTATAATTTGTAGTATGTTGGGGCTCTGGTAGTCCGTTTGAATTTTTTTTTTTGTGCATCTTATGTTACCATTTTATTAACGTAAGTAGCGATCAAATGAGTTTTGGAAATTGTTTTACATGCGTAGTGTTGGTAATCAGTTTTGAACGATAGTGTATTTTACTACACGATTAACTATTATAAAACTTATATAATTGAAAGTTTATAAATTCAAATCGGCATAATGGTTGAAAAACCTTGAACTCATTAGGGCTATAGATTTAAAACCCTGTCGAAAAAGGATGTTGTAATTCGGGACTAGAAGAGTCCTTGGGAAGCGAAGCATCGGATGATCCGACTTGTAGTTGGTTCTGAATTTTTGGGTTTCAGATTTTGTTTTGGGTAATGCATGAATAATGAAGATATTAGATTTGAGTCTTCTTAGTTAATTAAGGAATGATTTTATACTTCGGTAAGCATGCGAGATAAGGTCTCACGTGATTATCTGCGCTTGAAGTGGGTTCGATTCGGTGGGTTGCTCGTCGGTGTGACATTATGGTTTAGGATGATGGTGTACCGTCTTAGTGCGTTCCGCGATCAAAGGAAATTCTTGTGGTTCGTTTGTTAGAAATGTAAGATTTAGAATTTTAGCATTATGTTAGGTGTCAACCTTAGTGTGACAATCCGTCTGGAATGGAATTTTGGGCGGAATGTCCACGTTTTCGAGGTCACCGTTTAGTTCTAGGTGTCGACTTGTTTTCTTGAAGTTAAAAGATCTTGGAATGTTCGGAAGTATCCCGGTTAGATCATGGGGAATAATGACCTTTCGTTGATGGAAATTTGAAAGAAGATTAGGTGTTGATGAGCAAGTACCGATGTGTTCAAGCATTCATGTGTTGGTAAAGGTTGTATTATAAAGAATGTTGTGAGGCCAGAGTTGGAACGATGTTGAATGATAGCTGAATCTGTGTTAACCGGTTACCTGAAAGACGCATTAGGGCGCCTTGGAAAGACATCTTGTTTAATATTAGAAATTGATCGGTAGGACTCTGGGGACTCATGAGAGTTTGGTTGCTATCTTTGACTTTGGGTTCGGAACTGTGTAGATCCGAAGGGGATTGGTCGGCGAGATGTTGAGGTAGCAAATTGCCTGGAGGTAGTAATTGTCACCCAAGGTTGGGAGACGACCGTAACCTTGAGAGTAAAGGTTACTTTGGAGAATTAAGTGTTCGCTCGATTATGAGTGTGATGTGCCCATGAGGGGCGGTTGACGTGGGTACCAGTGCAAGGGTCATGTTGTGGTGCTGGCAGTTGGGTTAAGGGCAATCCTTTCGCGGGTAAGGTTTCATGGGGACCTAGATTTCGAGGACGAAATCATTCTAAGGTTGGGAGGATTGTAACACCCGGATTTTTGCTTAGTAGGTTGTCGTTCATCTCCAACCATCTCTTCACCTTCCGTCTATCTTTTGGGGTGAAATAAGTTGTACTTTCGAACCTTAAATCGACCTACGCGAAAACCTCGAGTTTTGGACATTTTTGGGCTTCAGGGCAGGTGGCGCGAGAGTGACTCGCGACATGTCACTATCGCATGGCACAATCGCCGGAGGTGTGCCACCCGCGGTACAATCTCCGCGAGAGTGCCCTCGCGATAGTGACTCGCGATCTTTGGTCAAAGAAATACACTTTTAAATGTTTGTCGAATTTTATGCATCATTAATGAAATGGAATGTTTTATAAAGTATTACTCGCACATTTATGTGAGTTACTTGAAAGAATGTTTATAACCTCATTTTTATGATTTTCATTCTTATCAGCAGTTAAGTTTGGAAAATGCATGTCATTTGTGTTATGAGGTATTTTGGAAATATAAGGGTATAAGTCATTTGGAAAATTGATTGCCTCAACTAACGTGGAGTTTTTAATTAATTACACTTTTAGTCGTTGTGTTTGCATACCCGTTGGTCGAGTGCGTTTTATCGTATTTTATTTCATTTATCAATGAGACAAAGGGTTGCTAAGTCTGCGACTTGGTATTTTTATTTGATTGGGTTTTTGGACAATTGTCCAGTTTTGGTAGCTCGACTTCGAGCCTTGGTTGCGATATTGGATGAGGGACTCGACGTAAGGACCCTTCGGGGTCGAACTTGAGTTTTCGTGGGTGTACATTTAAAGCCACTGAGCCTGACATCCCTTGCGCTTGGATTTATTACGTCCGATGATGGAACGATTAGTTTTCCACATTGAGGCACGTTTAGGCATCAGATTGGGAGAGTAGGTCCTACGTGCTCAAGTATTACGATATTGGATGAGGAGCTCGACGTAAGGACCCTTCGGGGTTGAACTTGAGTTTCTGTGGGTGTACGTTTAAAGCCACTGAGTCTGGCATCCCTTGCATGTACTTTTGTTTATATGACTAGTCTTAACAACATAAAATGGGCCTACTTTGTGGACCGTCACATTTTATGGAATCGGGTCTCCCCCGTCACCGAAAGGTGTTGTTTTTGGGTATTGAGTTTTATTATCCAAGTTTTCGGTGACGTTTTGTATAATTGGGTTTTACCTTTGAATTATGGGTTGAGTTTTATGCCCCACCCGTATTTTGGGTGTTTCGAGATATAAGGTTTATCCGTATCTTCTTAAATGGAGAGTTCAATTTATATTTACGCTTTGAGTGAGTTTTGGGTTAAAGCTAATTTATTGAGGGGCGACTTATATTGGTATCATCATCTTTGAAGTAGTTTGGATTGGAAAACGTCTAAATTGGTGTTCTTTGCCTAAAATGCATATTATTGGAAAATGAGTCGTTTTCACATGTAAGACATATCATATTGAAGGACTATAACTTTAACCGCATTCTTTCTTTTTGAACGATTAATTTACATATGTTGAAAACTCTTGAGCTCACTAGGCGTTAAGCCTAACCTTTTTATTTGTCGGCATGTGCATCAGGTTCCAGTTGGGAGTTCAGATTCTAGCCATTCCACGAAGAGTTGAGCTTTAGTCTTGTGCGAGTGTAAGTAGTTGGTGAAGCCTTCCGCAATTTGGAGATAGTGACTATTATGGGGTTTTAGTAGCACCCGTTCTTATCATAGACTTTTGTATAGAATGAATGTTGGTATTGAGGTTAAATCTTAAATTGTGGTTGTAGATGATTCCTTTATCGATGTATTTAGAAAATTTTAAATTAGTTGCTATTTCCGGATTTGAAGGTGTTACATCATACTTCTGCCATGAAAATTGGAATCTATCTATACCCATGTGAAGAAAATAAAAAACCCCATGCGATTTTTTCACTGTAAATTAAATTAAAAAAAAACAAGGGATGAAATCGATCTTCGCACTTGCCGGTTTTGTTGACCAGGGAAAGAGGGTTTTGATGTCGCCGGAAAATAGAGAAGGGAAGAGAGTTTCGCTCCAGGGAAGAGGGATTCGATGTCGCCGGAGAATAGAGAAGGTCGCAGTGTTTGCCGGAGGAGAGGTTCGCCAGAGGAAAGAGGGTCGCCGGAGGAGATAAGGTAGCACTGTGCAGTAAGGGGTTAGGGTTGAGGGTGTGCTGCTTTGTCATTTTGTAAGGGTAAGGGCGTCATTTTTGTGTCTTAATGGGGACAACACCTCCTTCCCCACTTAGTGATTAAGCCATTAACGTCTGTGCGAATAAGCCATTAAGCCATAAGTAAACACCCCCAAATGTTTGTGCGAATAAACTATTTTTTTCATTAAGCTCATTAAGCCACAAGTAAACACCCCCTTACTTTTGTATCTTGATAGACATGTTTCACAGTAGAAACTCGATTCAAATAGATGATAGTCCATATGCTAACTATAGTCACTTTTAGGGGGTGTTTGTGATTGCTTATTAAAACAACTTATGGTTTTTTTTTTTAAAAGTGTTTATTAACTTATACGATGACAAATATGAGTTTTATAAAAAGTGTTTGGATTAGCTTATTGTGGTACCAAAACGTAATAAGTTAATAAGTTGTTATTTTATAACACCCTCAAATCTTGAAATAGCAACCAAATTAAAATTTTCTAAATACATCGATAATTGCTTCATCTATGATCACAATTTAAAATTTAATCTTAATACACCCATATCATTCTATACATACGATCTACAATAAGGACGGGTGTTACTAAAACCCAATAATAGCCGTTATCTCCAAACTGCGGATGACTTCGCCAAATACTTACACTCGTGAATAACTAAGCGCATTTCTTCATAGGACTGCTAGAACCAAACCTCCATCTGGAACCTGATGCACATGCCGACAAATAAAAAGGTTAGACTTAACGCCTAGTGAGCTCAAGAGTTTTAACATGAATAAATATATCATTAAAGAAAGGAATTCAGTTCAAATCTAAATCTTTCGAAATGGTTTACTTTAGAAATGGAAATGACTCGTTTTCCCCATAATATATGCCTTTAAAGACAACGCTCCAAAACAAACATTCTTTATAAAACGATGCAATCCATAACTCACCCAAAACAGGTTTATAGTTCGACACCCAATTTGTAAAAACATGAATTACACTTCATATCCCAAATTACCCAAAACGGGCGGGGCATAATACTCAGCCCTTAAATAATAAAAAAACTATCCACATAGATATGATACGTCAACGAAAACATGGAACTGAAACTTAATACTCACACGACCATAAAATGGAATGAGATCCGAACGTTTAAAGCAAGAACAAATAAATATCCAAGATACTACGGGCCGACAGCGGGGGATACCCGCATCCGTTGAGAGTGGAGGAACACAAAAGTATGTCACTCATACAACGTTAATCGTATGACACTTCACGACACGCAAGCCCAAGTGTCCCTACGACTCCCTTCAAGCTACACCAAAAGAGACAACTGACCTTAGCGAATATTACTAAGAATACCACCAAAGGCTCAACACAAGGGGGATACAACCATGGCATTGCCCCGACATGGCGGAGGCCCCAAACGCCCATCATGAACTACCCATCGTCACAATAGCACAACCGGACTCAGCCCTCCTAGTGTACACTTGAAAGGACAAGGTCACAAAACATGAGTCCCGGAGTCCAACCCCGTACCACCCACCTGACCATCAAATAAGACTGACTTACGTGCCTATAGATCCAATGCACACACAGTCTAACATTACATGACTACCCATGAATGACCAACAAATGCCCTCAAGACTATTTTAAGTCAACGCCGAGCTAAAATGCTCAAAATCCATTTGACCAATAAACAATGGACCCCCAAATAATGAAGTGGCTTTAAACGACTTTTATGCATACACATAACCCAAATATGTGATTAACCCAAAACTCGTCACGTATTGGAACCAAGGATTTTCCCAACTGGTTTATGAACTCAAATACATTAAAATGTCGAACATCATGAATTAGACTTCATTTGTACAAAAATCACCGAAGATGCATAAATCATAAAATGGACTTTATTTGTACAAGATCACCAATAATACATAAGTCATGCTATTTACTTGTTGAAATATTCAAAACCTGTATATGAGCATTTCATGAGATTAATGCAACCCAAGTTTACCAAATATGAAAACTTATTAAAATACTCACACTTTGACAATTACCAAGTAAAATATATTTTTACTTCAAAATACACATTTTGGCATGTACATAGTTTTCGTAAAGCAACTTGAACTCACCTTGCTAGATTTAGGCTAAATCTAGATTTTACCCCAACTTGAGCTTCCTTGAACAAATCTGAACTTTCAAGTCAAAATTTCCAAAACCTAGATCCAAGCATTTTCAACCGTAAATAACCATATCCAACCATATAGAAACATTCCCCAACCATTTTACATTAAAACCTCAACTTATACCCAAAACCCTAATTTTGACCTAACTCCTCCAAAATCTTCCAAACCAAAAATGAAGAAATATAATACTTAGGAAATCATCAATAGAGCATTTACAACTTATTTTAAGGTTTAGAAATAAAAATGATACACTTACCACTTAGGTTTGACGAAAACCTAGAAACCCCAACAATGAGTTTTGAGGTTGAAGAAGAAAATGGAGATGGTGAATCCTTGACCAAAGCTTTCCATTTTACCACTTGATGGAGTTTTATATTCATAAAATACAAGGGTTTGAGCCAAATATGAGTTAGGGTTTGAAGAGAGAAGAAGGAAAACGATTTTGGGAGAGAATATAAGAAGTTTGGATGAAAGTGAATGAGAAAAGGCTGAATTTCGCGACTTAACAGCTGCCTGGTGCCCTGGTGCGACATTGACCAGCGACATTGCCCAGGGCAATGTCGCCATCCTCCCCCAGGCCACGGTACACTCTTTGCGACTGTGACAGTGCGACTATGACACTGTCACAGTCGTCGGGCATTGTCGCGGGACCTTTCCGGAGTCCCGAAACTCGACTTTTTCACTGCCAAAACTCCCGATACTCCAAGGGACTTTACACAAAACATTTCCCAACAAAACCCCACTGATAACAAGTCACAGAAACGTCCAGGTGACAATTACTTACCGAAAATTACGGGTGTTACATATTTAGGGGTGTTTGGGATTGCTTATACATGTAAAATAACCAAAAAAAAAATCATAAGTTGTTTCAAATAAGTTGATAAATCATAATGGTTTAACTTATCAAAAACTTCTTATTAACAGTGTGGAAAAGTTATAAGCCCTTTTCTTTTTTTCCTACCCTAACACTCAAAATAGCTTATTAGCGGTGTGAAAAAACTAATAAGTCAATAAGGAGTTTTAATAAGCAATCCCAAACACCCCCTTAATATCACAAGTCTTTTTTATATACAATATCTTTCATCTTCTATGGAACTTCTTGCTTCATTTTTTTAAAACCAAAATGGGATTTGTCATATTTTATTCTTATAAGACGATCTTACAACAATAATAGGTTGTAGATTATTTTGATCCATGTCATCGTGGAGTAAGAATGAACCCAGTCGAGTATGTGCAAGGTATTATCGAGCACCTATCGAGCCAAATCGATGCTATTAAAGAAAACCAATAGGATACGAAGGAAAACAAAAACTCAAACAATGAGACATTAAGAAATACAAAACATGCAGTAGGGAGATGAGGAGAAACATATTTTAAGAGATTTGAAGCGACATTAAGTTTTTTTTTTTTTTTAAAGATCTTAATGACTCTTAAGTCTGAATCGTTCAGACCTTTTTACATACCACCTCTTCTTAATCATAACTAAAATAAGACTTAAGACTTTAGACCTCTTAAAAAACAAACGGCACCTAAGCCTAGTTTTCCAATCAATTTTACCAAACAAAATTTAATGTTTTATTTAATAATTTAATATACGTTTATTCATTTGCTCATTAACGGTTATTTATAAGATATTAATTTGCATATTTATTATCTGATATATCGGAATGACACTTATCGAGTTGAATTACTTCCACTATGAATATCGAATTAACCTGAAAATAATCTTACTTAAAGAGTACCGATTGCACTTAATTCATGGCGGCGGCGATAGAGAATCAAAACAGTTCGATAAAAACTGTGAATCGACGAGATCGAAAAAAGGAAGGAGTTACAACAGTAAAATATAAAGAGATGCAAATCCTTATCTTGTAAAATTCAATAATTGAACAAGACGATAAAACTCTGATAGCTCAGATGTTTTATGTATAAATAAAAGAGAATTTTTATGTAACAAACAAATCTCATGGGTTGTTTGGCAGTTGCTTAATGGTTTGGTGCAGAATGATTAAGTGATTAAAATGATTAAGAGACTCTTATGATATAGTGCAACATGAAATACGGTTGTTAGCTAATTGTTCAAAATAAAATTAGGGCTCTGAATGGTTAAGGGATGACCAAAATACAAAATCATTCAGAGGTTGGAGGCAAATCTTTTTTTTTTTACAAACAAGATTCATTTCTTACCGATTCAGATGTTGCATCTTAATGAAACCATTAAGAGGTAAACAAACAACCCCTTATTCGGACCATTCAATTGATTATAAAAAAAAGAGTAAATTACGTTTTTAGTTCCTATGGTTTGTTGAAAATTTCTATTTTCATCCTTATGATTTTGAAATTACAATTTTCATCCCTATGATTTGTAATTCATCACCTTTTTCACCCTTATGATTTAAATCTTATTGATTTTTTCATCCCCGTGGTTTACAATTCATTTCTATTTTAGTCCTTAATACTTAAAAGTGGTGTTTTGGTCTTAGGGACGAAAATAGAAATGAAATGCAAACCATAATGACGAAAACCGAAATTTCAAAACCAGAGGGACGAAATACGCAATTTTTAACAAATTACGGGGACTAAAAACGTAATCTACTCTAAAAAATGAAGAAAAAATTTTGCTGCTAAAATACGCTGCCACGTGTTAATATCAGAATGACAAAAGTCAATTGATTTGAACGTCGATGTGTAACTGGGTTCTTATTTGGGCTTGGGCCTGGGCTTTTTCATTTAGCTTTAGAAATCGGCCCAAATCTACTCGGGCCATTTTATTCATTTGTTTTTTAAACATTTCGAATAGAGATGATTAAATTGGGTCCGGCCTGGGACCGATTAGGACCTGGACTGATTGGGATTGGTAGGGGTCGGTTGTGTTTTTTTTATATGTTCAAAATTGATATTTAAAAAAAATTGGGCCGGTTCTATGGACTGGGCTTTGTACATAGAGAACGGGCCATGTTTTTGGTCGGAACAGGGACCGGTGACGATGAGACGGGTTATAAAAGGACAATCTTGGACAGGGACAGATTTGGGCCCGTTCGGGATAGGTTTTTGACCATCTCTATGTAATAGTACGATACTGTATGATTTGCGATTTTATTGTAGGACGATAATGAAAATTAGTACAAAATTTCATTTAAAAAAATCTAAAATTTATGTTTGAACAAAATTAATTACAAATAATGTTAGGCATGTTTTGCTAATTTAAAGAACCGGTAAAAAACACCGAATAAATATATTAGTATAAGTGTTAGATTAAATATTATCTTGTATTTGAACGAGTGTTTATTGATTATATTGTGTTTGAACGAGTTTATTAGTTTAAAGAGTTTTAAGAAGTAACACGTATACAATAGTTACTTCTAAACATGCTATTTAAGAAGTATACGTTAATTTTTTCTTCAAAAAAAAAGTATACATTAATAAACAATATTTAATAATTAATAATTTGTTTTCAATACTTCTAGTCAAATGCTTTATAATATAATAAATATATCACATATGGTGTTTGTTTACAATAATGTGATGGAATAGAATCGCCAATTCTATTTCATCATGTTTTTCATGGAATTAGAATTCAATCAGAATGATTGATTCAAACCAAACGAGTTTTGTTCAAAAATAACCCTATAAACCTATTCAATTGAAGACCGAATGTCATGATTATTCATCGAGGCGTAGATCCAATGATATTTATATGTTGTTTGATTCCATCAGAATGATCAAATTCCAATAAAAATAGTTTTCTTTATTATAAATATAAGATAACGTTTGGTACACATACATGATTGGGCTGGACGGGATAAGGCAGGACAAGAGGGCATGACTGGACAGGGCAAGACATAACAAAAAGGTTGAATTGGACTAGATATGACAAGTTGTCTCTGGAGGATGTGGTGAGTGGTGGACGATAGTGACTGTGGAGGATTTGAAGATGGTGGACAATGGTGGTGGTGGTGGTGACAATTGGCAGTAGTTAATGAGGTAGTCGTTGTTGACACGGTGGCGGTGGACAATGGTGATTAAGGATGATGTAAAGATGGTGGACGACGATAACTGTGGAGGATTTGAAGATGGTAGACAGTGGTGATGGAGGTAGTGGCGACTGACAATGATGGAGGAGGTAGTTGTGGCGGACATGTTTGAATGTAGAGGTAGTGGTGATGGTTGTGTTAGTGGTGATGGTTATGGTGGAGGTGGTGGATGAGGTTGTAATAGTGGAGGTGTCCGACAGTGGTTGGTGGTGGTTGTCGATTGCTGCTTGTGGTGGTGGCGGAGGCGACAAAGGGCGGTGGTTTCTATTAAAACAAATACCATGTTATAGTTATATCAAATAGGGGTGTGCATCGGCCGGGTCGGGGCCCAAAACCCTAACCCGATCGAATATCGGGTGAAGAATGTGTACCCCGAAACCTGACTGAAAAGTGGATAGACCCGATTATTTCGGATATTTGGATATATTCGGGTCGGACTTCAGGTTTTTCGGATATTCCAAATCATACAAGAATGATTTTGGTTTAGGAAGAATTGGGAAATAGTATTTATATTTAATATTAATATTAATATAAAAAAATTAGATAATTAAAGTTTCAGATATTCGGACGGGTAGCGTGGGTGGGGTGGATACCCAACCCGATCCGATATACCGGCAAAGTTTCTCTGATTCGGGGTGGTCGGGGTTTGGGTCGGTCGGATATTTCATATCGGCCGGATTATGCTCACCCCTAATATAAAATGATGGTAGATTAGTAATTTTTTTGTGTTTGTCTTCTTAAAAAAAATCTTTTTTATCCCACCTTATCCCTGCCCCATGTCGCACCAAACATGAACAGTGAATTTTGTTTTATCATACTCTGTCATGTCTTATGTATTAAACGCAGCCTTAATAATCCTATAAACCTCAAAAACCGAATGTGACGATTATTCATCATGGGGTAGGTCCAATGATATTTATAGGTTGCTTGTTTGATATGGTTTGGCTAGTCGTATACATGAACAATTATTGTGTTGTACCAAATAATGTAAGTACTATTTCACATGATTGAATAATATGTGATTCAAATTCATGCTACTTTTGTCACACTTCATTTATGGGTACTTTTTTTTTTTTTAATACTTTTGTTTTTAAATTTTATTACACTGATTATTGATATAATAACATCATGTAATCATAACTATTGATTTGAGAAATATTTAAGATTTTTAAAATACACATTACTACAACAATTTTGTTAACAATATGTACTGACCAATGGTGGACTTATGATTTTTACTGATTGGGTGCATCTTTAAGGTAAATCAAATATCCGTAAAGTAGTATGAGGTGTTTTTAGCCGAAATATTTAAATAATATATTTTCTGCTATTCTAAAATGCATCAAAATGCAATGAAGTTTTGCCTTAATTCTTATTTAATGTAATAAATAACATTTCTCAATGAATATAACAAAGTTTCAAAATTTTATATATAATGTAACAAAGTTCCACAATATTTTTTTACTCATCTAAACCAATAACTTAATGATCTTTTAACATTTGATGACATGTATGTCAACTTTATTGTCCACTTCATCGTAAATATTTCGTAATCAGGTACTCAGGCCTCCAATAGGTTCTCTATATCGATCTTTAAAATAGAGAATACAAGATAAAACTCCAAGTTTAAAGATTATCCAATATTTCATTTGAGGAGAGAAAAACGATTTTTTTTATTTATTCCCACCAATAAAAAATTGAATTATTATTTTATATAAAGTTTTTTTTAAAGTGTATGGAGATGATAAAACTATAGAACATCTTAATAATACAATTAATATCGAAATCCCTAAAATAGATAATTTGTTTGGGAGTGTTTGTTCATAAATGAAAGAAACGTGTTTTTCAATTGAAAGGAACAAATTTGGAAGAAAAAAAAAAGTTGACTTTCTGAATAAAACTCTCTCTTATAAGTTTACTGAATAAGTCACTTTTTATATTATAAAACTACTACCAAACAGTTATTTATAGCCAACCAAATAAATTGTTAATCCTATTAAGCTTATTACCTTACATACAAATAGACTTTAAATCCTATTTCTATTAATGTCATGTGATTTAAATCAATAGTCAAATTTTCCTTTTTAAAATTTTCAATGGTCTAATTATAGATGTTCAAAAATTGAATATGCTTTTTTTTTTCCCATTCAAGAGGGGTAGCTTTTTCAACTAAGATTAAACCATGAGTCAATCCAACAATGCATTTATTTGCAATAAATGGGAGCATTAATTGACATTTCAAAATAAGTACTTCATGTGTTGTCATAGAGTCTACCTTACTCCACTACTATAGATTAAAAAAACATTTAATTATAATTTTTTAATTGGTAATATTATACTATCTCCAACTTTGTTATCTTTTTATCTATAATAGATAAAACTTTAAATTTTTTCAAGTTTAAAAAATTATCTAAAACTTAATGGTGGAAGAGAAAATTGATTATTATATCAAATCCTACCAATAAGATTGAAGTTTTATTATTTAATATAAAGTTTGTTAAGTGTATTGGGATGATAACTTAGAGGTTGTTTGGTTCATTGAATTGGAAGAAATTTGAAGGAATTGGTTATTGACCAAATTTCAAGCTCATTTTGGTTCACGGAATAAAAACAATTGAATCCTTCTAATTCGATTGAATTCCACAATTCAAGAAATTCATCGTTCATTGGTTTAAGTGAATTAATTGAATTCCTACCAATCAAACGTGTAGTCAAATTTCATTCTAATTTCTTCGATTGATTCAAATGTCATCAAATTTCAATATGTGAACCAAATGCCCCCTTAGAAAACATTATAATAATATAATTTGTGTTAAAATCTCTAAAATAGAGAATTTTTTGGAGTTCAATGCAAGTCCTTTTATATATTTAAATTTCTGGTTCTCTATTTTAGAAAGACTATAGAGAACGGAGATGCTATTACCACTAAAAATGGTGGGTCATTTGAACACTAAAAAAAACTCAACTCCAGCCACACACTAAAAATTATTTTTGATATTATAATAATAATAAACATCTCAATATATAAAACTTCTAATCAATATGTACATATATAATTACAAAAACATAATATTATATTAATATATATTTTTATAGGTCTACTTTATTGACCTCAAAATATAGAGACCTATTTTATTTACCTCTAATTTTTTTTAATGTTTTTGTGTTACGTCGGAGACGTAAACACCTTCATTTTTGTGTTTTTTAATTTTTTAGTGCTTTGTTGGAGATGGTTTTATATAAACTGATTTTTATGTGAAAATCAGGTCAAATCATGGATTGAAAATATAAAAGTAAATCTTCATGTTGATGTATGTGAAAATAAAATTTAATAGGTGATGTCAAAGAGTCTTTGACCTAGCGGTATCGGAGTCTTTGACCTCCTAGGAGGTTAGAGGTTCAAACCTCACCAAAGGTGAAGATGGTATGTGAGTTTATTTGTTGCATTTGTCGTATACAAATATTATATACTTCAAAAAAAATGATGCTCCATTCATCAATATACAAGGGTGTATTTAGCTCATCCCTTTTAATTTCATAAGATTTATTTATTTTTAAGAGTTATATTTATCGAACAAAAATATCAAAAGTTTGTCAAATATATATAACTATGACGTTTTACGTGAATCTTATGTAAGATTTTTATATATTTCAATTGATAATTCAGTGTTTATAACTTTCTCAGAAACCCAAAAGTGTATTTTAAGATAGTTTTGGTGTGGAATGTAGCGCTTCTGTTAAAAAATAACATATTTGTCCCAACGGTTTAGCCTATGTGGTAAGGAGATTTGAAGTTTGATTAGTCACCACCACTTGCCCTTGGGATGTAGAATTTACTTCACCATGATGATCGTGAGATCAGTACAATGGAGATGTTCTAGAACTCGTATCATAAGGCGCAAGATTGTTCGAGCGGTTTGGCATTCGGTTATAAAATGATGGGGGCTCAATACGAACATGGGAAATATCAGAAGAGACATTAAACTTTAAAGGAGACGATTCTTGCTCGCATTAGCTGAAGAGAATTTGGCTAGCAACTATTTGGGCCATGAGCTACCGGATACGTGGACATCGTAACAACTTGTTTTCATAAAAGAAGTCGTCATTGGCCGAGATTATATTACTGGGATACAAGTTCGAGTTTTTGAATGGGCCTCGAGAAGATTACGAAAGAGATCCATATTGTGGGGCTTGTGGATCGTCAATCCAAATATTTTGTCCTTTCCCCTGTAACTTTCAGTGGCTCCAGCTTTGAGTCGGGTATGCGTTTTACGAGTTTGTTGTTGCTTTGGTTGTTCGTGATTGCCTTGCATATCATATTTCTTTTTCTTCTTTTCCTTTTTTTGGGGGTCCTGTCTTTGCTTTGATCTATTTTGATTTCAATAATATGTTGTCTTTTCATTAAAAAGAATAAACATATCGGTGCATATTTTTACATATAACCACATAAACTAAGGATATTACCGATTTATAAATTAAAGATGAACAAAACATTGTAACAAATATATGCTACATGTCCACGTTTCTTTTTAAAAGATATTATACAAGGGGTCGGTTCAAATAAGAAGACTAAATATTATAAAAATGTAAGAAATGAAGGTTCACTTGTGAATTACTTAAAAAAATAATGAAAATCTATTTGAAGATGCATGTATAAATCAATGTTACAAATTACTCATATGCATATTTCCTTAACATTCTTTTTCTTACATTCAAACGATATTTAACCTTCTAATTTCCTCCTATTGTTATATAAATAACTATTTATTAAATATATTATATAACAACTAATAATCTATTATACATTTCTTAACAAACGTAGAATGAAATGCATCTTTCTTGTACCATATATCACCTACCCAAATTTGGTTGGTAAATGGTGGTTTTGACTTTGACTTTTAATGTGGATCCTCGTTTTCTCACCAAAATTATTTATGTTATTATATTTACTTTTCAAAACAATACAAAATTAACGTATCACATTATTTATAAAAATATTGAGTAAACTATAAGGGGGGGGGGGGGGGGGGGGGTTTGGTTCATTTTTAAGGAATGAGAATGAAAATGAAAATGAGAATGAGAATATTAATTCTGTTTGGTTAAACCAATATAATCAATAAAAAATTGTTTTATATAATATTTTTAATACAAATATGTGCCCTCCAACATGAAAATAAAAAAGTATGTTTCATTCAACATCGAGAGATGAAGGGCGTATGAGAAAAGGTGACTGAGTGGGAATAAGATTTTCATTCCTTCAAATTTAGTCAGGAATGAAAATCAATGGATTTGAGGTAATGGACCCATTATATTATGTCAAACCAAACAACATTTTTCATTATCATTCTCAGTCTTGACCCCTCAATACTTCCAACCAAACACCCCCTAAACGTGGTCCATGTGGTTTATCAAAAATAACAGTTTTTGTCCATACAGTTTCAAAACTACAAGATGACCATCATAATTTACGAAAACGCTTGGATTTAGTCTCTTTCTCTAACCGCCGTTAAAATTTCCGATAAATAAGAAATATTTTCGTCATTTTATCATTTTTTTTGTCAGTTACCTAATCAAAATTGATTTTATGATTTTGATACATATGGTTTTAATTGGGTAAAATACAAAAAAATATCAACATAATGACAAAAATTTCCACAATTAACGGGATTTTTTAGCATCCGTTTGAAGGAGAGAACATATCCGGACGGAGAGGGATAGTGCTTCCTCTTCCTTGGCTATACCAGCCGGACTTTATGCCTTTAAAGTTTTATAAGAAAGGTTCATTGGTCACTTACGTAAATCTGAAAGCTGGGATTAAGAGATGATAATGTGTTAGTCTTTTGCTTCATTTCGGAATTTATGAACAAAAGACTATGATGATCATATTGTAATTTTATAACTGTAGGATAAAAAGTGTTATTTTCTACAAACCACATGGACCAAATTTGTAGTCTACTCAAAAATATTTTATATATGTTGACCCTTTTCTAAATGAGATGTTGTGTACAATTCCAAACAAAAGAGTAGGAAGTGGGGTAAAGATTTTGGTGATAGACATATGAGACAATTACAACTCACTACACTTTTAATAACACAACTATTCAACTCACAAATAACATGGACTACATGCACATATTGAATTTTTAGAGCATTTATAACATATTATTCAAAATTTATATAAAATGTTAATGCAACCTTATTAAAAAAATGCATTTAATTTCTATATGCTTGACAAACATAAATTAGTTTATTTTTTGAGTTTATTTCAAAATCTCTATTTGAATGGTTAAAAAGTAGCATATAAACTAATTTATTGAAACCCTATTTAGAGTAGCGTTTTAGAAGTTTTTTTTGACATTTTTTAAAAATTATACACTAATTAATAGTAATTGTTATTTATTGGTATTAATCATAAATAATTATTAATAAATACTAATAAAAACTAATCATTGTTAATATTAATTATTACTAGATATTAATTAATAGTAATTGAAAATTATAATTATACATTTTATATCAGTATTATATATTAATTATTTAGAGTTATTATTAATCATATCAATTATTTTTATGTTATTATTATTTAATTATAATTCAATATATTTAGTTATCATAAAACAAATATAACAACTCTGAAAATCAATGTATATTATATGTAACACCCGAAAATCTAAGGTAAGTATTCCCCTCGTTCCTTGACTTTTGTTAAAATTGAGAATCTCCTTGTGTGCTTAATTGGTGTTTTGTCAACCTCTTTATGTGTACGTTAATCTGCCTAATTAGCTTCGCTTTATCGAACCTTAGAAAAGTCAAGTTTCGGTGTAGAGGGGAGTGGTCGCGATTGTGCCATCGCGATAGTGCCTTGGCATAATCGCCTGACACCATCGCGAGAATTGTACCGAGAGGGGGGGAGCGGTCGCGATTGTGACATAGCGATAGTGCCCTTGGCACAATCGCCAGGCACTATCGCCTGAGATGTACCGTGGGTCGTTCGAGTGGCGCGATTGTGCCCTCGCGATAGTGTCATGGGCACAATCGTCGGGCACTATCGCGGGCGATGTCTGAGGGTATAAAATCCAACTTTGACCTATTTTGACTTCACTTCTCATCTTAAATCGTTTTGGGGCCGGCTTGGAGCAAATTTGGGCGATTTTCTTCCACTTCTAAACCTACCAAACATTTATTGAAGCCCTAGATTAGTTGGAGGCATTTATTGGTGTTAAAGGGAGCTAGAGGATATTTCAAGGGAGCACTCAAGTCGTCATTTTCTCCTCATTCACTCCTAGTTTTCTAGGGTTTTGTGTGAAACCCTAGATAGTGAGTTTCTCACACTATTTTCAAAAGAGATACTTACCTTATGTGTTTACTTGTTAATAATGCATGTATATGTAGAATGTTTGATCACCTAATAAGTTTGACCTAGCTGTCACATTTGAGATTTTGGAGTTGTGACCTTGGTTATTATTGTGGGTAATAATGTTATGATTATTAGTGGTATTTGGGCTTAATAATATGTATTTTATGAGACATGGGTAGTATTGGAATATTTGCATGCTTTAGAGTTTTGTACCTAAATTATGCTTGGGATGGTTGGAGTCTTATACATGTATTTTGCGGGTATGGAATAATGTATAGAGACGGACATTGTACGTACGTTGGACGAACCATGAGTAAGTGCTAGGAGGATGTAGTCTTAGGTGCCACTATAATGGTATGCGCCTAGACCTCCGCCATTTGGAGTAATGTCTGGGAGGTAGTCTTCAAGTGTGTCGGGCCTTCGGGATGTTGCTCAAGCGAGTGAACATCAAGGTACATTGACTTGAGGTAAAACTCATTGGTGTAATGGGTCTCCCCCATGATTGACCCCGTTGGAATTTTAGTGGTCGGAGGAGTATAGTTGATCGTTATGTACTTTATCTGTATGCATGCCATGTTTTCTTATGCAACTCACTAGACCCGTTTGGTCTAACACTTGATTGTTGGTATGTATCTCAGGTTCTAGTGGCGCGATCGCCAAGGAAACGTAGACGGATGTAGTGGTGAGCTTGGGAGCATTTTTGGGATGCCAATACTGAAGACCGTTCATGTGGACTTAGTTGACAACCTTTTTGTAATCTTATGTCTAGATAGATTTAGATTAGAGAGTTGTCATCTATTGTCGCTCCTTATTACAAACTTGTAATTTAACAGGCATTTGTTGTTCCTCTCGTATGAGCTCATTGCCTTGGCAATTTTTATATACCATATTTCCATTTTCCGGAAATTTTTGTTAGTCCCATTTTGGGGTGTTACATTATACAAAAATTAAAATTATATTCATTTTGTTTCATAGATAATATAATTGTGATAAACGACTTTAATAAAATATTTAAGTTAATTATTAATTATATTTTCTTAAAACTTATTATTTACTTAAAATAAGAGGATGATCAATTTTATTTTTATTCATACTAGAAGCGTATTCGCACAATGCATCGAGATACATCACAATTTTAATGTTTTATTTTATTTTTTTGTCGATTTACAGTACGGTTTTGGATGATTTTGAGAAAATAATAATGTTTTTTATATAAATTTGTTTAATTTAGGCTTAATAATATAATGTTTTTTATATAAAAAATTAAGTATTTTGTTAGAATTCAATGATTATCTTATATATTTTAATGACATCTAAAAAAATAACCAATTACATATTTAATAATATAATTAAAACAAAATTATAGTAATATAATATATTAATTAAAAGTGATACATAGAAATGGTTGCATAAAATCTCACGACATTCTTAAAGTAAAATCTTTATCACCACAGGAATGCTTAAACACCTCGATACTTAATCCTCAATACCCAGACTCCTTTCAAAACCCATCACTGAAAGGTCAATATTTTCCATAACCCACCGGGTTACATCCATACATTCCAAGATCCAATGACCTCAAGGAAACAAGTTGACGCCTAGGACTAAACGGTGACCTCGAAAACGTGGACATCCCGCCCAAAATTCCATTCCAGACGGATTGTCGCACTAAAGTTGACACCTAACAGAGAGCTAAAATTTCAAATCTTACATCTCTAACCGACAGATCACCAAAATTTCCTTTAATCACGGAACCCGCTAAGACGGTACATCAACCACATAAGCCATGGTGCTACACTGACGAGCAAACCACCAAAACGAAACCCAATCTAATCGCCAATAATTACCTAAAACTTTAACTCGCATGATCACCGAAGCATAAAATCAACCATTCATTAACCAGAAAGGCTTAAGTCTACTATTTCCATTAATACAAACGCACACAGGTTCGAAAACTGAAACCCAAAACTCAAGACTGACCGCAAGTCGGATCATCCGACGCTTCAAAACCCAAGGGCTCCCTTAGTCCCTAATTACCACTGCTCTTACGTCAGGGTTTAAATCTATAGGCCTAATGAGTTCAAGGTTTTTCAATCAGTATGCCAATTTGAGTTTATAAAACTTTTGAAGGCAAAAGCTTCTTAACGATTAGACGTGCGACAAAAATACACTACCGTCCATGCGATAGGTTTCAAAGTTGATTAACCACACAGCGTACATGAAAACATTTCCAAAAACTCGTTTGTGCAATACTTACGTTAGTAAAGACAACAATAAAACATGCGCAACAGATTACACCATATAAGAGAAAATAGATCCATGCACCACCACACATGCGATAAAGGTTTGTACAACTCCAAAAGAGAAATTCACAACTTTAATTTTAAAAACCCTTCATCTTTAACCAAAAGACGTTGTGGCCTAAAATTATCAACAATCCCAAACGCATTAGTTTAATCCTCGAAGCTTGGTAAAATAGTGGGAATACAAATAAAGTTTCAAATCGAGTTTAAAGCTTCAGATCGTACAGATAAACACCTTTGACCAAAAAGTAACTGTAACGATATAAACATTGCTAACTCAATAAATGCATTGCGGAGATTTCTAACGGTAAAAGTAATTGATTGCAATATGAACAGAACAAAAGTCCTGTTTGAAATGATGTAAATCTTTTATATATTTACTCATACCGACGTTATAATTAAATCCAAGTGCAAATAGTATGCAACGATTGACATTTGTATAAAGCCCAAAGATAAATTGCATGATAAGGGGATTTCCCCAAAACAACATGTGGGATGACACCGATTAGTGAATCTACATTTAGACGTATGCAGAAATGTATGAACACATGCTCCAACCTTATTTATGTAACGCAAAACGACGTACGATGAGACACCATGGATCCAACTGAAATTTTCGCGAAACTCATTAATGCTAAAATCATGCAGTGTCAAATTTTAATCCCTCAACAAAGTGTGCAAGACGACTATATGTTTAAAATATTAATCTTCTAAGAGTTTCCTCCTTTAATGCAATGAAAGATAAAATGACACCTTTAACAAAATTCACATGTGACACGACGCCAAATAACTCGTAAGCTTAAAAGAAGTAAAATTAAAACTCACGCATGAAAAGACATCACATAAAACAATGCTCCATGAAATTTCAACCAAATTCACACAAACTAAAATTCTCAAGAAATTCCGACTCAACACGTGGGTATAACTTTTCCTTTAAAACCATTGACATATGTGGAGGAGATCCAATGTCTAGGTTAAAATCTCATAGCTACTTGCCCAATACTCAAATGACATTAAAACATGGAGATTACAATATCCGCAACTAGCGTTAGACAAGAGACGTGAATAAAAAGATTTTTGATAACAATTTGCAGTTACGTGCAACAAAACATTTTCATGAATGCTTAAGCTCACAGTTTAAAGTCTGATGCGTGTTAAATGCTCTACCAAAACTTTATAATATAAACCACTTTTTGTTTTACGAACATAAGAAACAATTTATGCAGATTTATTTCGGAAATAAATTTAGTGCATGAATTTGATCGGCACTTGGCATCATAGAACTACCCTTCCCAACAACCCGACAGACTATCGTCCTTCGTATGCATCAAACGTCTTAAAGTCACAGTCTCAATAATTTGATAAACTTACGAATTCTCCTTCAAATATAATCGGTCTAACAAACTCACGGATCTAAATCCAACCAAGATTTCCGACCCAAGAGGATCAACTTAGTGACCTCCTCGCGCTTAGCTATCTCTCCCAGTGACTTTGATATAAACATCAATCCTTCCTTAGCTGACCCACTTAGGAACTTTCTCACTACCCCAACGGTCATCATTTCGAGGTAGCGCAAGTGCATATATGTAACATGTAGGTTCACCATAACACTGGTCAAATGCTATTATGAACGTACCGTACATGACCATCCTTGCGACCCCCGATAATTTTCCCGTTTCTAGCGACTAGTCATCCTCAAAGCATCTTATCTTATGGTACCTAATGTGTAACTCCACTTATCTTCGCTTATAAGAACGCTAGTTTGAGTCTAGGCATCCTAAAATCAATACCTAAATCTCTCAAACTTAAGCTCTGATACCAACTTGTAACACTCTCAAATATGGAAATGACAACTAATTTAAAATTTTCTAAATACATCAATAAAAGAATTATCTACAGCCACAAATTAAGATTTAATCTCACTACAAACATTCATTCTATACAAAAGCCTATGATAAGAACGGGTGCTACTAAAACCCCATAATAGTCACTATCTCCAAAATTGCGAAAGACTTCACCAACTACTTACATTTGCACAAAGCTAAGGCTCAAATCTTCATGGCTGCTAGAACCAAAACCCAACTGGAACCTGATGCACATGCCGACAAATAAAAAGGTTAGGCTTAACGCCTAGTGAGCTCAAGAGTTTTCAACATATATAAAGATGTCTGTGAAAATAGATAATGCAGTTTAAATCATAATCTTTCAAAAGATATGCTTTGAATATGCAAACGACTCGTTTTCCAATAATATGCATTTTAGACGGAGAACACCAATTTGGACATTTTCCCAATCAAACTACTACAAAATGATGATACCAATGTAAACCGCCCCTTCATAAATTAGCTTTAACCCAAAACTCACTCAAAGTGTAAATATAAATTGAACTCTCCATTTAAGAAGGTACGGTTAAACCTTATATTTCAAAACACCCAGAACACGGGTGGGACATACAGTTCATAAATTTCAAGAGATATAATCAAATGCATCAAAGTAAATCCTTCCAAAGGTTTAGTTATGCAAATACAGTTCTTTGATAATATACGGACAAACGGTCCAATACACATCTTCCGATGATGGGGATTACCCGATTTACCAAGGATTATAGTGGAACACAAAGTAAGCCATAAACCCGAGTTATGAGCTAAATACATGGAACCATGGCCACGAACGTTTCGGTCCGTACTACGATGTGAGGGAGCCCCCCAAGGAACCAGTCATACTCTTTCGTTAGACTACATTTGACCCATGGCTAGTAACCGGTCTCACATAACCGTACCAAGTGCCCCCGAAGATCAAATGTATCTAACTACAACAAAAGGGGTACAAACATCCCAACAATAAGTCGACTCGATACCTAGGGATCCACTAGTATAGTCATGACTTGTCACAATATTTCATGTGACCATTTTAAAGCTAGATAAACAACTTTCAACACATTTATATTTCAAAATGCCATTTTCCAGACCAACTGCTGGTAAGAAAAATAATCATAAAACCAGTTTATATACATTCTTTCAATAAGCCACAATCATGGGCAAGTAAAATATCATTTTACTTCTAATAAGGCGGAACCCGTCATTTTAGTCAAAACTGATCGGAAACCCCGAAAATACCAAAAACTTCATTTATATCAAAATGTAGAGAACATGAAATCATACCGTAGAAATACTTCGGATTTCGCAAATAAGAGTTTTGACATGTATAAAGTTTGTAAAATGGTAGTAGGAACTCACCAGTAGGTTTTAGAATAAAACCCGGAAAACCAGATATCAATCACGACGAAGAGGTGAAGCTTAAAACACCGACCCCTTGCTAGAAACACCGCAAACTAGCAACCAAACGAGACTCGAAGATCGAAGAAGAAAGAAGGAGAAAAGAGAGAAAGAGATCTGGAAATTGAGATATTTTTAAGAAATATATCACAAATGAGATATTTAAGGCAACCCAAAAAGCAGCCTGACAGGGCGCACGACCCGTGCGCCCTCAAAGAAGGAAATGCGCACGACCCGTGCGCAAGCCCACTGCCTCGCCGTTATTTTCATATACACGACCCGTGCGTTTTCTCTGAAGGAGGGAGCATGACCCGTGCGCCCTGCAAAACAATGCAGAAACCTCCTTTTTCCTCTAAACATCTTCGCAAAACGGCCAAACGAAATTCGGGGTGTTACAATCCTCCCCAACTTGGGAATGATTTCGTCCCCGAAATCCCAACTACTCAAAAAGGTAAGGATATCTTCGCTTCATATCCTCCTCGGCTTCCCACTTCATATTTTCTCCCCGGTGATGCTTCCACTGCACCTTGACCAAAGTGACCTCTTTGTGACGCAACTTCTTAGACTTTCTCTCTAAGATGGCGTCGGGTTTTCCACACAACGGTTACCTTCGTCCACTCTTAACTCTGAGAGGGGAATGACGCTGTCTTCTACCGCTAGACACTTCCGAAGGTAACAAACATGAAACGTATTGTGGATTCTGCTCAACTCCGGTGGCAGTTCCAACTGGTAGGCTTGCAAACCCACCCTTTTAAGCACTTTGAAAGGTCCGAGGAAACGGGGACTCAGCTTCCCACGTTTTCCAAAACGGATAATACCCTTCCATGGCGACACCTTAAGCATCACACGGTCGCCCACTTGGAACTCTATTGGTCGTCTCTTCTTATCGGCATAGCTTTTCTACCGATCCTGAGCCGCTTTCATTCTTTCACGAATGCACTTGACCTTATCGGCAGTCTCTTGCACGATTTCAGGTCCGACGAACTGTTTTTCTCCCGCTTCAAGCCAGCACACGGGAGTTCGACACTTTCGCCCATACAATGCCTCAAAATGTGTCATTCCAATACTCGAGTGGTAGCTATTGTTGTAAGCAAACTCCACCAAAGGCAGGTGAGAGTCCCAACTACCCCCGAAATTGATGACACAAGACCTCAGCATGTCTTCCAAAGTTTGGATCGTTCGCTCTCTCTGCTCATCGGTTTGCGGATGGTAAGCCGTACTCAACTTCACTCGAGTACCAAGTTCTTTCTGAAACCCATCCCAGAAGTTCGAAGTGAACCGACTGTCGCGATCCGACACGATCGACAATGGTATTCCATGCCTCGAGACCACCTCATCGATATAAAGCTTTGCTAACTTATCCATCGGTAGTGTCTCGCGCATAGCCAAGAAGTGAGCGCTCTTTGTCAATCTATAAACTATCACCCAAATGGTATCGTGACCTCGAAGAGTTTTAGGCAACTTCGTCACGAAGTCCATGGTGATATGCTCCCACTTCCACTCAGGAATCTTTAAAGACTGAAGACTCCCATACGATCGTTGGTGTTCGGCCTTAACTTGCGAACACGTCACACAACGCTCTACATAACGTGCCACATCAAGTTTCATTACTGGCCACCAATAATGCAGTTTCAAGTCCCTGTACATCTTTGTACTCCCCGGATGAATGGAATACTTGGATCTGTGTGCATCTTCAAGCAATAGATCACGGTTACCCCCAATCTTGGGTACCCACACGCGACCGCTGAACAGTTTTACCCCACGACTATCTTCCGTTAAGAGCAACCGCTGTTTCGTCATGACTTCTTCTTTGAGATTCTCTTCCAGAAATGCTTCCACTTGTGATGCCTTGATCTTTTCAATAAGACTAGACACTAACTCGATTCTTGAATGGGTAGCCCGAATACTTCCGCTGTAGTCCTTCCGACTTAGCGCATCGGCCACCACGTTCACCTTACCCGGATGGTAAAGCAATTCACAATCATAATCTTTAAGTAACTCGAGCCACCGCCTTTGCCTCATATTCATCTCTTTTTGATCAAAGACATACTTCAGGCTCTTATGATCTGTGAAAAGTGTACATTTCGTGCCGTAGAGGTAGTGTCGCCAAAGTTTCAAAGCGAACACCACCGCCGCTAACTCTAGATCATGGGTAGGATAATTCTTCTCGTGAATCTTGAGTTGTCTCGATGCGTAGGCAATCACCTTGCCCTTTTGCATCAACACACAACCCAAACCCATTTTCGAAGCGTCGCTATAAACCACGAAGTCTTCTGACCCTTCAGGTAACGACAAGATCGGAGTTTCACACAACTTCTTTTGAAGTATCCGGAACACCATATCTTGTGTTTCGGTCCATTCAAACTTCACATTCTTCCGAGTCAAAACTGTCAAGGAAGAAGCGATTTTCGAAAAGTCCTGGATAAATCTCCGGTAGTACCCCGCCAGACCCAAGAAACTTCGGATCTCTGACGGACTCTTGGGATATTCCCAATTCATCATAGCTTCAATCTTGGAGGGGTCTACTTTCACTCCGTCCCGAGTGACCACGTGACCCAGAAACTGTACTTCTTTAAGCCAAAAGTCGCACTTGGAAAACTTGGCGTACAACCTTTCTTTTTTCAACACTTCCTGAACTTCACGTAAATGTTGCTCGTGCTCTGACTCACTCTTGGAGTACACGAGTATGTCATCAATGAATACAATGACCGACTTGTCGAGGAATGGTCGGCACACTCTATTCATCAAGTCCATAAACACTGCTGGTGCGTTCATTAGACCAAAAGGCATTACAAGAAACTCGTAATGGCCGTAACGCGTTCTGAAAGCTGTCTTCGGAACATCTTCTTCTCTCACCTTCACTTGGTGATAACCTGAACGTAAGTCGATTTTGGAAAAACAACCCGCTCCTTGAAGTTGATCGAACAAGTCGTCTATTCTCGGAAGCGGATATCTGTTCTTTACTGTAGCTTTGTTCAACTCACGATAGTCAATGTACATTCTCATCGTGCCATCTTTCTTTTTACAAACAAGACCGGAGCTCCCCACGGTAACGAACTCGGTCTTATAAAGCCCTTCTCCAAAAGCTCTTGGAGTTGTGCCATCATTTCTTGCATCTCTGACGGCGCTAAACGGTAAGGAGCTTTAGAAATTGGTGTTGCTCCAGGCACAAGGTCAATCCGGAACTCCACTTGCCGATCGGGTGGTAACCCGGGCAAGTCGTCAGGAAAGACATCTGGAAACTCACGCACAATCTTCACATCAACAAACTTTGATTTCTCTAACTTGGCATTGATCACATAGGCTAGGAAAGACGAACATCCTTTTATCAGACACTTGTGTGCCCTCGCCAATGTGATTATCGCCACTTCGCCCTTTCTCTTCTCACCATAGATCACAACAACTTCACCATTGGAATTGGGAAGTCGTATTAATTTCTTGGAACATACGATCTCGGCATGATGGTTTGACAACCAGTCCATATCGACCACAACATCAAAGCCTCCGATAAACATTGGCAGTAAATCAATCGAGGATTCTCTCCCCTCGATCCCGAGAGTACACTTCTTCAGAACATCACGGATCAGAACTTGACTACCATCAGCTATCTCTACCACTAACGCATCCTCAAGACTAGTAGTGGGCATAGCAATCTTTTGACAGAACAACTCAGATACGAAAGAGAAACTGGCACCCGTATTGAATAAAATACGAGCAAGTACAGAGTTTATAAGAAAAGTACCCGATACCACATCAGCGAATGCCTTGGCCTCTTCTGCCGTCAACTGAAATGCTCGACCCGGAACCCTCGGAGAGTTCTCCTTCTTTGTCTCCACGCTACCCGTCTTGAGCTTCGAGCAATCTCTCTTCACATGCCCCGGTGCCTTATACTCGAAGCAGACCATCCCCGCGACAGAACAGTCGTGGGCGGTGTGATCATTCTTACCACACTTGAAGCAGAATCTAGAAGTGGGGTTACAGTTACCATGGTGCTTTGTTCGACACTTCGAGCACCATCTGGCTTCTTGATAACCGCTGAAGCTGCGGTTTCCGACAAAAGGTCGGATTCTCTTGGGAGGTACAGAACTGCTCTCCCACTTTCTCTTATCAGTCACCACCACAGCTTTCTCAGCTTTGTTCCTCGTGAACATCTCTTCCATGTACTGAACTTCTTTGTAACACCCGTAAATTCATAAGGTAAGTATTTTGTCTCCCTTAATGCATTAATTTCGTTTATGTGTGAATATGTGTCTTTATGTGCATTTTATGATCATGAATTATGTTAAAATGTCATATATTGATTTACCATCTTTAATCGTGCAATTCTTGTGCTCGTTATCGTTTTCGGTTGAGTTTCGGGCTGTTTTCGTGTGCCACGCGATTGTGCCCTGGGCACTATCGCCGAATGTGTACCGAGGGTTCGGGGATGGTCGCGATTGTGCCATGGCACTATCGTGGAGGGCACTATCGTGCGGTTGGTACCGTAGGTCTTCGGGTGCTCGCGATTGTGACTCGCGATAGTGCCAATGGCACTATCGCCGTCGGGGGGCAGTGCTTTAAATGAATCCTTATCAGATTTCAACCTCATTTCTCTCAAACCCTCTCTTCTCTTTGGCGATTTTGGAGACTTCCAAAACGAAATTTTCCTCTCAAAACCCTAACCCTCATAAATACAACTCTCCTTGGTGGTTGGATCTTCACACTTGCAATAACTCCTCTCAAGGACAAATTTCTAGGGTTCATAAAGCTCAACTTCACCACTTCAAGTCTCATCTCCTTAAATCTAGGGTTTTCATCTTTTATAGGTTTTGGTACAAAACCTAGATTGTGAGTTTACTAAACCTTTGTTAAAACTAGATACACATCATAATCTTCTATTTGTTATTTCATTCTCTATGTGTTCAAGTATTTGGGATTTCTTGATGAAAATGGTTGGAAATATGGATATTGGTGATATGCTATGTTTTATGTTATGTGTACCATTATTTGGGATTTCTTGATGAAAATGGTTGGAAATATGGATATTGGTGATATGTTATGTTTTATGTTATGTGTACCATTATTTGGGGTTTCCAATATGTGTACTCACTATGGGTATTTGACATGTTTAATGAATACATGTTTGGTATATGTTGAGGATTTCCATTTGGAATACTCAAAAGGTGATATTGTATCTACAACGTGTTTATGTGGATATTTAAGTCCTATGTTGGACGCATGCTATTAGGAGGGTGTTATTGTACCCGCGGTTGGTACCGGATTATATTTGGTTGAAATATACCTAAGGACCTCCTAAATGCATTATGTTGGACGAACCAAGGCAAATTCACTAGGAGGATGTAGTCTCGGGGCGCCACTGTGATGGTATGTGCCCAGTAGATCTCCGCCACTCGGAAATTTCCTTCATTGTCTGATCTTCGGGTGTGTCGGGCCTTTGGGGTGTTCCTTGTTAAGGACATCAAGGTGCATTGACTCTTTGGAGTGGAATTGATTGGTGCTTTGGGTCTCCCCTAATGACTCCACATATATTTGGACACTGGTTAACTGCTGATAAGAAATTGTGATTGTTCATGCATGCTTATTATTGTCCAACTCACTAGGCTTTTTGGCCTAACACTTGTTTGGTGTCAATGTGTATCTCAAGTGTTAGCGGCGCGACTCCTAGGCAAGTTTAGATGCTTTGGGCAAGAGCTTGGGGATTTTGGCACTTGAACTATTCTTGGAACAATTTTGGTTTATAGATGACACCCCTTTTGTAATCTATTTTCTAGATGTAGAAATTAGATTAGTTGGTTGTTGTTTATTTATCCGTTAAATTACAGATTTGTGATTAAACAGGTTGTTTGTATATTCCCCCTTTTTGGGAGGCTTTTGCTATGGCAAACTTTATACCACTTCTCCATTTATGGAAAGTTTTTGTTATCCCTATTTTTAGGGTGTTACATTCTTCAACTATAACATCCTAAAATTCAGAGTAATTTAAAATTTCAACAATAAGGCAAAATGACATCAGCATTGCTATAAACTTCTCAAAAAGTGTATCAGTCCTTAAGACTTTACAAAAAACCTGTACGGACATAGAATTCATCAACAGACTAATCTAAACATAACTATCTAGATTACATCAGTTGACAATCCACAATTCATCAAAAGAATGGGACTTAACAATGCCCAACTATAAACACATAAAATCCTCTCAAAAGTGCCTCGAGACCAAACTCGTCTCTCAAAACCCTGTGCATCCCACCGCTAAGGGAAACATGATATACATATCATTTGAGAAAAAGTGTCAGACTTAAAGCCTGGTGAGAACATACAGTTTATAAACTCAAAAGATATAAACATTTGTATCATAAGATAATATTTCCAAAGAGGTTTAATCTTACAATTGAAACCTTTGCCACAACCGGGCTTTTTCGTTATAAACATGTTATCAAATGACCAACGATAAAACATTTTACCAAGGATTGTGGCATAACACTAAGTAAGCCACAATCCGAGTTATGAGCTAAACAATTGGAATCCGAGGATACGAACACATAAGTCCGTGCTACAACGTGAGATCTAGCCCCAAGCAAAACCAATGTATACTCCTTCACTAGGATCACTATGAACCATGACTAGTATCCGGCCTCACATAACCGTACCAAGTTGCCCCCGAGGATCATATGCATCCATAGTTACAAAATGGAGAATATGACATCCCAATAATACAGTCGACTCAAAACCTAGGGATCCGCTAGTAATGGTACAGACTCGTCACAACCACATATGTTACCAACCATAAATAAACATATGGTATAAACACATTTTATAAACAAAATGTCATTTCCAGTTCAACTTCTGGTAAGAATGAAAATCATTAAAATGAGTTCTTAAACATTCTTTTCACATACCACAAAATGTACAAGTAAAAACATCATTTTACTTTAATAAGATAAGATCCATCATTTAATAAATACGATGATCGGGAACCCTAAAATCTCCCAAAACTCAAGTTATATCAAATATGTAGAAAACTTAGATCTGAAACCATGGAGATATATAGGAGTTCCAAAAGGTATCTTTTGATATGTATACAGTTTAAAATGATAGTAGGAACACACCAGTAGGTTTTAGAATAAAACCCTGAAAACCAGATAACGATCACGTCGTAGAAGTGAAGCTTAAAACACCGAAACCTCGGATCTAACACCAAATAATAACCACCAAATCTAGAGAGAGAGAGAGAACGATTTAGAGAGAGAGAGAGAGAGAGAGAGAGAGAAAGATTCTGAGAAGTGAAGATATTTTAGGTCAAAACCCATAAGTCGGCCAGGCAAATACGCGGGTTATGCCGCGACTTCAACTCGCGGCATAACTCGCCCGTGTCCCAAAACCCAACATCATCCAGTGGGTTACGCGGGTTGTGCCGCGACCTCTAGTCGCGGTGCAACTTGCGTAGTTCACTGCTTGTCCCCAAAATTCACAAAATCCAACTCAACTTCAAACCAAACACGGTGTTAACGACAACAACTTAACACAAGAATACAACGATGAAATATAATGAAAATCCAGGGTGTTACATCAACCATCTCGCGGAGGTTAGAAGCTTTAGAATTGTGGACCATAGATTGCATGTCCGCGGGTAGACCATTCATATAGGCCTTCATCTTATCCTTCTCTGTTGGGGCAGCATGCCCCACCAGATCAAGCTTCTCCATGAACTGACGGGTGTACTCCCTCACCGTCAGGTTTCCCTTTACTAGAGACCAGAATTCTTTCTCGATTCGGTCCATTGTTCTTTCATTGCAGAATTCTTCTAACAACTTTTTCTTAAACTCGGCCCAAGACAACTGAGCCAACACAGCAGGAGATAGGCTGGATTGAATGACATTCCACCAAATGAGTGCAGTATCCCTCAACAGTTAGGTACCGAACCGCACTCTCTGATCATCTCCGCATTCGGAAGAGCAAAAAGCTTGCTCGATCGCTCGAATCCACTTCACACACAAGATTGGGTCGTCGGAACTAGAGAACTCTGGCGGTCCGCAACCCAGAAAGGACTTGTAGGAACAACTTTTCCTATTTCCCGGAGCACCAACAATCCCGTGCTCCTCAGCCCTGACTCCTGTACCAGCGCCTCCAGGACCCGCTACAATGTTTTCCACAACCGTATCACTCCTCCGATTGTTCACATCGCGGTCCTCAATCACTTTTAGCAGAAACTCTTGTTGCTTTGCCATCTCTTCCCTCATTTCCAACATCATGCTAGCCATCATTTCAGACTGGGAACTAGCATCCCTGATGACTGGGTGGGACGAAGCCAGGCCTACACACGGAATGGCCTCTGGCCCCCCACCTAGTATTTGTTGAACAGGTGGACACACAACAACCTCAACTCCCTCCGGCTGACCAGCGGTGGAGGCTGTCGCTTCCAGACCATCAACACGCGTACGCGGTCTACCACGCGTATTCACCGTACCAAACTGCTTCACAGAACAGGAAAAGGGATAAGAGAGAGTTGGAATAAACGCAAAGGAAACGTACTACCACACTACCAATCGTCATAGCAATAGAAATTCAAGCACACTTACGTACGATATCCTCATAATAACATTAGCTAAGTGAGATTATGAACATATAACACATAAAGGTTCTCGTCACGATCGCCACAACGGCTGATAAACGTACTTTCCGTTGACTCTAAGACTAACCCATCTTATAAGCTCTACCCAATCTCGCGGATCAATTCTTATCATACTCGGTCTAAGTCTAGACATCTTACATTCATGCCTAGTTCACTTAAACTAGAGCTCTGATGCCAACTTGTAACACCCTAAAATTCAGAGTAAAATAAAACCTGGAAACCTGGCAACATGACATTCGTATTGATATAAACCTCCCATAAAGGGGATCAGTCCTTAAGACTTTACAAAACCTGCACAGATATAGGATTCATCAACAAACTAATCTAGGCACCTCTATCCAGATTACATCAGTTGACAATCCATAATTCACCAAAAGAATGGGACTTAACAAATGCCCCGTTACAATACTAGTCATCTCAAAATGCCTCGAGACCAAACCCGTCTCTCAAAACCCTGGCAACCTACCGCTAAGGGAAACCTGTTATACACATCATTTGAGAAAAAATGTTAGGCTTAAAGCCTAGTGAGAACATACAGTTCATAAATTTCAAGAGATATAATCAAATGCATCAAAGTAAATCCTTCCAAAGGTTTAGTTATGCAAATACAGTTCTTTGATAATATATGGACAACCGGTCCAAAACACATCTTCCGATGACGGGGATTACCCGATTTACCAAGGATTATAGTGGAACACAAAGTAAGCCACAAATCCGAGTTATGAGCTAAATACATGGAACCATGGCCACGAACGCTTCGGTCCGTACTACGATGTGAGGGAGGCCCCCAAGGAACCAGTCATACTCTTTAGTTAGACTACATTTGACCCATGGCTAGTAACCGGTCTCACATAACCGTACCAAGTGCCCCCGAAGATCAAATGTATCTAACTACAACAAAAGGGGTACAAACATCCCAACAATAAGCCGACTCGATACCTAGGGATCCACTAGTATAGTCATGACTTATCACAATATTTCATGTGACCATTTTAAAGCTAGATAAACAACTTTCAACACATTTATATTTCAAAATGCCATTTTCCAGACCAACTGTTGGTAAGAAAGATAATCATAAAACCAGTTTATATACATTCTTTCAGTAAGCCACAATCATGGGCAAGTAAAACATCATTTTACTTCTAATAAGGCGGAACCCGTCATTTTAGTCAAAACTGATCGGGAACCCCGAAAATCACCAAAAACTTCATTTATATCAAAATGTAGATAACATGAAATCATACCGTAGAAATACTTCGAATTTCGCAAATAAGAGTTTTGACATGTATAAAGTTTGTAAAATGGTAGTAGGAACTCACCAGTAGGTTTTAGAATAAAACCCGGAAAACCAGATATCAATCACGACGAAGAGGTGAAGCTTAAAACACCGACCCCTTGCTAGAAACACCGTAAACTAGCAACCAAACGAGACTCGAAGATCGAAGAAGAAAGAAGGAGAAAAGAGAGAAAGAGATCTGGAAATTGAGATATTTTTAAGAAATATCTCACAAATGAGATATTTAAGGCAACCCAAAAAGCATCCTCGTGTGCCCTCAAAGAAGGAAATGCGCACGACCCGTGCGCAAGCCCACTGCCTCGCCGCTGTTTTCATACGCACGACCCGTGTGTTTTCTCTGTCGTGCGCCCTGCAGAATAGTGCAGAAACCTCCATTTTCCTCTAAATATCTTCGCAAAACGGCCAAACGAAATTCGGGGTGTTACATGGTACCTCTCCCGCGAGAGTGACACGGCGACTATGCCCTTGGCATTGTCGCGGGGCATAGTCGCCCAAACTTCTTCAAGTCCCAAAACTTGACTTCTTTCATGCCAACACTCTCGAAACCCTTAGGAAATTTAAACGAAGCATTTCCCAACAAAACCCCAAGGTTTACGAGTCACAAAAATGTCCGGGTGACATTTACTTACCAAAATTTACAGGCGTTACAGAAAATCATCCCCATAACAATTTATGCATTCCATTTAGTCATGGCAAGACATATATATATATATAGACATGTAAACATAAGGAAAACCCCCAATTACTTAAACATGTAGAGATGAGCATTTCAAGTAAATATACAATAATAACAAGTAGAAGATTATGATGTGTATCTAGTTTTGACAAAAGTTTAGTAAACTCACAATCTAGCTTTTTGGATTAAAACCTAGAAAATAGAAACCCTAGAGTGAAGTGGTTGAACTTGAATGAGATGCTTTATAGACTTGAGAAACCCTAGCAATGCTTCCTTGGAGGATTTAATGCAAGATCAAAAGCTTCAACCACCACAGGACTTGTATTTATGAGGGTTAGGGTTTATGAAGGGAGAAAATCGGTTTTGGGAGCTCCAAAAATGGCCAAAGAAAAGAGAGGAGTGATGGTATGTGCCTAAACCTCCGCCATTCGGGGTAATGCCATGGTTGTAGTCCTCAGATGTGTCGGGCCTTTCGGATGTCACTCTTAGTAGTTGGCATCAAGGTATATCGACTCTTTGGGTGGAACTGATTGGTGCTATGGGTCTCCCCTATTAACTCCACATTTAACGAACTTTGGTTAATTGCTGATAAGAATTGCAACTGCTATTATATGTTATTACTTGTGCAATCTCACTAGGATTTTTGGCCTAACACTTGTTTGGTGTCGATGTGTATCTCAGGTTCTAGCGGCGCCGTTTCTAAGCAGGCCTAGTCAGTCCATGGTGAGAGCTTGGGGGAAAGTGCGTAGGATGCATTTTTGGTGAAACCATTGTTTGGACTTACACAACACCCCTTTTGTAATCTTCTTTCTAGTTTAGAAATTAGATTAGTTGGTTGTTGCTTATTTCCATTATATTGCAATTGTAATTAACATGTTTTTATAGTTCCCCATTTTTGGGAGGCTCTTGCTATGACAAATTATATACCACATTCCCGTTCTTAGAAAGTTTTTGTTATCCCTATTTTTAGGGTGTTACATTTGTATTAATTAGCATATTACATTATTGATGATCTAATTAATTTACATAATGAAATGTTGTAATTGACTAACTTTTCAAGATGTTATTTTTGGTTACTTTACGAGTTTATTAGCTAGTTTTTTGTCAAACGCAATTATTTGATCAACTAGCTTATCTACCAACTATCTAATTAGCGACCAACTAACTTATCAATATCAACTAGTTTGCTAAACATAGTATTGATATTGAGTTTCTTTTATGCCTTTTATATATAGAAAAAGAATAACATAAAAGATATACTAAAGTTGTGGTTGCCACTAGTTTCACTATTTTGAATTAATTACATTTTTTTATCACAATAAATGTAATTATATTAAAGACAAATGATCGTGTGAGAGTAAGCGCTTACCGATTAAATTCAATGATATCACTTACCTTACCGAGTAAGATTTTAGTCCTTTAAAACGACATTGTATGCAAAAATTGGTCGGTAAGTGCTAACCGGGTAAGAGTCATCACTCTCATTTACCGGGTAAGACTCTCGATCATTGTTTTGCTCTTACCAGGTAAGATTATTGGTCATTGTCATCTTCATCGGTTAAGGTAATATAACTTGGTAAGCGCTTACCCGTACAAGCGTTTAGTAAACGGTTTATTAATCTCTACCCCCCCCTCCCTCCCTCCCTCCATCCAATGAATTGCATTAGATAAGGTGATTGATCCGATGTATCTCATCTTAATATGAATTTAAAGATGGTAACTTCATTTTACCCTTCTTACTATAACTTTTATTCTCACCGGAATTCAACCAGGAGACTTGATACTGATTGGGACCCATATTTTGTTAATTTCCCAAAACAATTATTTACACCTTTTTCAATGAACATATAAACAAAAGAGTAAAACAAAACTGTAAGTGGAACCGTGGTCCCACAAGACACACAAACACATGGTCACGCATGGCCAGATAATTTTTAAGCCACGTGGCATGTCTACCGGACCATATCTTTCTATTTTGGTTATGTTTGACAAAAAAGTTAGCTGGTAACTGATAAGCTAACTTTTCAAAACGTTATTATAAGTAGTTTTTCAATAAGCTAGTTTATGGATATACAAACATGTATAAAAAAAACTAGTTTTTTTTTGCCCAACGATGTCTTTGTAGTTTAAGAGTAAATTACAGTTTTAGTCCCTATGATTTGTTGAAAATTTACATTTTAAATTATGATTTTCATCCTTATAATTTATAATTTGTTACTTTTTTCATCCTTATAGCTTAAATTTGATTGATTTTTTTCATCCTTGTGGTTTACAATTCATTTATATTTTGACCATTGATACTTACTTTATATGCGTTACCATTGTGATACCCTTAAAAAACTCCATGAACATTGTGAATATTACCACTATGATAAACTCTATGAACATTGTCAATGTGATAAAAATTATGATACAGTGTGATTTCATGATTTTTAGCTTTAATGATACTTTCTTTTACATATTGTGATACACGATGACCCCCCCTTTAATGGTGTTGAGAAAAACCCAAAATTTGTTACGAGAATCAAAAAGATTAATATTTTAAAATTTTAATTACAGAGATATTAATGAAATTTTCTACAATAATGATAATTATTTATTTATTTGTTGTTATCCGAATCCCAAAGTTACTAATTCACCTTTTATTATATAAATAATTATTTCAAATAAGTTCATATTAGATTTTATGATTATCACAAATTAGGGAGTTCTGTTCTCAATCATATACAGGGACTATGTTTACCAACCCTCTTTATGTATTACAATAAAAGGGGTGTTTTGGGATTGTTTATTTAAAACAACATATGTTTTTTTCTTAAAAAAGTTTATCAACTTATGTGGTGACAAAAACAAGTTTTATAAAAAGTGTCTGGATTAGTTTATCATGGTACCAAAATGTAATAAGTTAATAAGTTGTTATTTAGGTGTTTGAAATTACTTATACATGTAAAAATAACCAAAAAGTTATAATTTATTTCAAATAAGTTGATGTTTACACGATAAACACTTACTGGTTAAGTGTTTAGTAAACGGTCCCTAACTTATTAAAAACTTCTTATGTGTTATGTTTTGATCCATTTTATTCTTTTTTTGTTATAAGGTATTTTAAATATTTAGTTTTGTAATTTTAAAATATATAAAAAATTATACGATAATTACAAAATATCGAGAATTAAAAAGATGCCTTCTTCTCTTTCATATAGAAACCGCGAGCTGGCTCTAATAGCCTTTTATTTGACTGTTGATTTCCCTCTTCTGTGCTCTCAATTTCTAGAATTTTCCCCAAATCTACACGTACAATCACACATGCATGTAGATTTACGCCTGTTCGACGAATCGGTTTTTCTCATGATCTCCATTGAAATGCTGTAATCGCCATATCTGTAGAAGGAAATGGGAGCTTGCCTGTCGACGCCGGAGAATTGCGTCGGAGGAGGCATTAGGCTACCGAAGAAGAAGTTCAGGAAGCGGAAGAAAGTTCTGAAGCGGCGTGTTTCGTCTTCGTTGTCTGATCAATCAAAGTTCGATCCTTCTGGTAACTCACTTTATTAATTCGTCGGTACTAATTTTCACGGGTTTATCTGTATGCCTGTAACCGTTTGATTGCTTTGAGTTGTTTTAACAAGGAGTTGTGATCTCGAACTCTTGTTATGGTGTTTGATTGTGTTTTTGTCGCATTTTGATTCAGCTTTTTAGATGAGATTATTTGGCTAAATCATGAAGGATTTAGTTGTGCATGATTGTTTATGTGTCACGATAAGCTGAAGAGTGAAGAAACATTCATATCCTTTTCAATAGTTGAGTCAATGTATGTTGGAAATTTGGAATTAACTGTTTTCTGTGGAATTTTACTTTGGCATAGTTTTGATGGTGTTCTTCCTGAATGGTCAATTCATTAAGTATTTAAGTTGCATATTAAATTCGACTTGATACTACCATAGGGAGACGCTCCATTTAATTTTGAAGTTCCGTGTCAGACCGTAGAGTCTTCAAATGCAGAATCGGTATGCATTTGTTGTAGGTTTGCTACCAACAATTTATTATTATTATTATTTTTGAACGGCAAGTTAACGGACACACGTTCCAGCGGTATCAGGCCTCTATTACGGGCAATCCCACTAATCCGTTGCGATCCGGCCCAACCTTTGGCTGAATCCGATTGGCAGGGTAGAGGGTCCCATAGACTGGACCCACCCGAACTGGCCTGGCCCCGAAGGACCAGACCCAGTGGATATCTCAGGAAAGTGGGAATCGAACCCGGGTAGTGTGGCTTTCACCCCACACCCCCCAGGATGTTACCTATCCAACTGAGCTAACCTCTTTGATGCTACCAACAATTTATTACTTTACTTGTTATAAGGTTTGAAGTTTAGCCCTTTCGAAATTTTATAAATCCATTATCCATAGTACTTGAAATTGTAAAGAGACCGGTCTAAACTTGAATGGTAGCTGTTTTTCTGGCTGCAGGGAGTCTATGGTTTTCCAAAGAAGTTTATACTGAAGAGACACGAGCATAAATTTTGAATATGTTGATTTGTAAGCTATGCTCTGTGTACTCAGTTTCTTACTAATGTCAAAGCATGACCTACCAAGCAGAATGGCAGTAGAGGCTAAGGTTGAGGGAGGTAGAACAATCTAATTCCAATGGCTTTTAAAAATCGATACCTGTGCTAATGTAAAGATCGATTACTAGTCTGAAAACATGGTACATCATTACTGCTGAAGTTGGAGGACATTTAAAAAATAGAACCTATATCACATTTATGATAAAAAGTTTTGTGTCCAATATACATACATTTTAATGTCAGGACCTCTATGAAGCTATGCCCAGAGTAAACTGTTTTAGAATATTTAATATGCAAGTTCATGTATCTCTCAAACAAGAAAAAAAGGGATTTGTGCTTGGTGCTCCATGAAATGTTTGTTTGGTTAGGATGCAATTGAGTAATCTGCTCATTGCACCAAGATGGGCGCTTCATATATTTTTGATCAAGTGAAAGTCAGTGTCAGTTACCAATCAAATTAACTTTATAATGCATACCGTACGTCTTATGTAATTGTTCCGTGTTTAAGATTCTTGCTTTTCTTTATGACCAGTGTCTCTGGCTTCCATTATCTCATCGGATTTTTGACTTTTGGCGTCAGCAGGGAGCACTGATGAGTCGTGGTATGATTCTGCTTCAATTCTTGAATCTGATTGCAGTGATGAAGATTTCCGAAGCGTTATCGATGGTATCCATATTATCACTGAGAACCCCATTTACGTTCTACATCACCATGTGAGTTTCTCCTCATCTTACGACTCCATATATTTGCAGATGTGCTGTCGCTAAACAGCTCTGAAGGTGCCTCCAGGCCAAGCATTGCTTCTCTCAGAGATGTCAATGTTGGAGATGGTGAGCTCCGTAGAAGCTCAGGACATCGAGAAGACATGGACTTCCGGTCAAGATCTGATGCACCTTCTAATGAAATGAAGCCTGTTAACCTTGATGAAATATCCTCTTCTGTTGATGACAATGCTGGAAGGGAGGATGGTGTGTTAGACTGCGGACTAATTCCTGGCAACTGTTTGCCTTGTCTGGCTACTACGGTTCCCTCGGTTGAGAAGAGAAGATCATTAAGCTCTAGCCCACCAAATGCAAGGAAAAAGACTGCACATAAACTTTCCTTCAGATTGAAGGATGGACATCCTAGCGCCACTATATGTGAGTCAAATGATTGATTAGATGACCACTTTTTCACATTTCTCGAAACTAGATTTTGTATAGATTTGATAGTAGACGAGGTAGCGCCAGCCATTCTGCATTGACGCTCATTCATATTATAAGGAATTACACATTTTTTTAGAATGCTATTCATTTTCTCTATTTGGTGAGGTGTTCTGATCCGATCACCAAAACTTAACACTAGTTTTGATATTTTCCTAGTTTCTTCAAAGAATCATCTAGAAAGACCGATAGCTGGTTCACAAGTACCTTTCTGCCGGGCAGAGAAGAAAGTGTTTGATTCCTGGTCACATGTCGAACCAAGAACTTTCAGAGTACGTGGGAAGAATTATTTCAGGTAACTGAATTGCACTGTGCTTATGTAGAGTTGTAGCCATGGGTTGTCTATGTGCTTGTAGCTTTTATAAAAGATCTGATAATAAGAGATCATCTCAAAATATTGAACTTTTCTTTTGCCATGTCGGATACAGGGATAAAAAGAAGGAGCATGCACCTAATTATGCGGCTTATTACCCATTTGGTGTTGACGTATTTTTATCTCAGAGGAAAATTGATCACATTGCCCGGTTTCTAGAACTTCCTGTTGTTGGTCCTTCAGGAGAACTTCCACCAATTCTTATTGTAAATATCCAGGTACTTACAACCATTCAGAATTTCATTCTCCATGAATTAACATTGCTAATATTTGAAATTATAGATATGGAGGACTTCTCTTTGGAGAATTTGCTTTTAACCATAGCAGTCACATGAGTGACTGATATTATTTTCATAACCCGAAACACATGAAAGAACCTTAACAATTATCTATCATTAGTTCATTACGAACTAGGTTGTACAGCCTTGAGTGATTTTTATGATTTGCCTTTATATTTTGTTTTTAATAATAACTCTTACCTTATCCATTGCAATGACATTCTTTTTGTATGGTTTTACAGATTCCCTTATATCCTGCTGCCTTTTTCCAAGGTGAAATTGATGGTGAAGGAATGAGTTTCATTTTGTACTTCAAGCTTTCTGATAGTTACACTAAGGAATTATCATCCCAATTTCAAGACAACATGAAGGTAAGAAGCAGCATTACATCATTGCAGAAACATGGTTAACACATACCTCAGCTTTCATACCTACTACAATTCTTATCCATTTATATCAACTTATTTATTTAGTTGGTTTGAAACAGAGGATAATCGATGACGAGATAGAAAAAGTCAAAGGGTTTCCCCTAGATACATTGGTACCATTTCGAGAGAGGTTAAAGATATTAGGCCGTGTTGTAAATGTGGACGACCTTCAATTAAGTGCGCCAGAGAGGAAGATTATGCATGCTTACAACGAAAAGCCCGTGCTTTCACGCCCACAACATGAATTTTACCAAGTAAGTTTCTTAGCAATGGTGAAGATATTGCATTTACTCGTGCATATAATTGGGTTAATATATTGCCGAAAGAATTTAAAAAATAGTTCTGTTTGTAACAACTCCCACCATCCCAAAAGGTGCTCACTTCTAATCTCAATTCTTCGAACATATTGCTCCTTTTGTCTAAGAAAATTGATACATTCTCCATTTCTGAATGTCTCATGAAGATTGCTAGATTATATTTTGGGAATTCCAAGTTAAGATGGCTTATTTACTCAATTTCACCATCACAAAAAAGCTGACCGAATAAGTTGCGAGTCTCATTAAGCTCATTAAGCTGCTAACAATCAGGCCCATAGTCATGTAGAGAGCGGTTTTTAAGTTCAGATTTGCCATGGACTTCTTTAGTTTCCTTTCTGCAAAATGTTTCTATACTGATATTTCTATGTTCTTACATGTAATTATCAATTATTGGTGATAAATGATATCATTTTTGAAGATAAAATACAATTATTTTACACTTGAAATGTTAAATGTTGACTCTTTCTTCTTAAGATTGAGGTAGTATCATACTCATTAGGCTCTATTCTTAATTCAATTATTTAACACCATTGTAAAACAATTTCAGGGAGAAAACTACTTTGAGATTGATTTGGATATGCACAGATTTAGTTACATTTCCAGGAAAGGATTCGAAGCATTTCAAGAAAGACTAAAGAACTGCATCTTGGATTTTGGTCTCACAATTCAGGCAAGTCCTTTCATTACCCATGAACTCGAGTAGGCTTTTCGTGTTTATGTTATGAAAAAAAATCTATGACAACCACCACTTTCACTCTCAAGCTCACCATTCTAACTTTTTTTCTGGAAAAGATAATGTAATTACTAGGAGATAAAAATATGTTAATTCATGAGTAATTGACTTGTCAAAACATTGTATTTGACTTTTTATCGCGAAAAAACAACGAGCTTGCAAAAATATAAAGGGGTGTTTGGCTAGAGGTATCAAGCAGTTTGATTTTATATAATATAATTGGTTCATTCCCCCATAAGCCCAAATTTTCATCCAAGGTTAAATTAGGGGGAATGAAACCGTCATTTTCATTCTCCAGCCTGAACCAAACAACCCCTAAAAGAGCAAGCACGAGACTTGGCAACGAAAAGTGTCTTGGTATATGATTCTTTTTGTAATTAAATTCTCAAATTTTCCCAAAACCATTGATGAAACGGTGGTTGGTTTTTAACGTTTTTAACGAAAAGTCAAATAGACAGGTTTAAAAAGTCAATCAGTCGGTAATCACATGTTTATTCTTAAAAAAAGTAATTGTGTTATGGTTTAATGTGTCCTGGTTACACTCTCTTTTTCTTAAAATTTGATCGGTAACTTTTTTTTTTTAACAGGGGAACAAACAAGAGGAGCTGCCAGAGCAGGTATTATGTTGTGTGAGGTTAAACGGAATCGATTACATGAATTATCACATGTTAACGTTAAGTCAAGATCCCATATTATAGGCTTGGCTGTAAAGCTTCCAAAGTCATTTTTTTAATGAAAAACTAGTTTCTGAGTTTTCTAATCATGCGTTAAGTTTCTAGAATGTAAACCTGAGTCAGATATATACCGTGTGAGAACATGTGGAACCCCTTACTTGAAAAGAAATACTCGAAGTCTAACAGATGTGAGATTATAACAGACCTTATTCTCATGGAAGACCTTGATTAAGTTGAAATGGGACATATTGACAAGTAGGCAGGGCAAGAACTAAAGGCCCGTTTACTAAATACTTACCCAGGTAAACGCTTACCGGTATAACTTATCTTACGGTCCTTACGTATTGAGCATGTAAACTACCTATAATCTTACCCGGTAAGAGCCATAATAAGGATCTAGAGTCTTACCCGGTAAGTGATAGAAATGACTCTTACCCGGTTTATGACGCTTACCAACAATCAATTTTAATGGTCGGAATGTTATACGATAAGGTAAGTGAGGGTAATGTTCTTGCCGGTAAGCGCTTACCCGGTAAGCATTTTGGTAAATGACCCCTAAGATGGACTAGAACCATATCGATTTAGAGTAACCTTTAGTAGACAGTATTTTCAGCTCATCGTGAACGGGACTATAAGCATTGTTTTTCTTTGTTAATAATGGGTGTTCGAACCAGCTTGTCCGTACCTTGACCAATCTCAGGGGCCCTAAAGAACGGCCAGGAATGTTCCGTCTTGCAGGACTCGAACAGGTGACCTCTGAGAATATCCTTTTAATTCCAAGTTTAGTTGCGAGTTGAGCTAACCCAAAAGATATGAGATTAAAAACAATGCGAAAGATGGCTCCATATTTAAATAAATAAATTTCAGATCAACATGGACTGATATGGTCGTTCACCAACCCTGATTGCCTGCTGACAGGTTATTGATTGGCAAAAGGATCACATTTTTTTTAATTTTGCAGAAGTCAGTCTAACATTGGTCAGTTGACTATCTTTATTTTTTTTGTAATGTTTCTAAGTGATAGGGCTGGTTGTTTACCTCTTAATGGTTCCATTAAGAGACAATATCTGAATCGTTAAGAGGTAAATCTTGTTTGACAAAAAAAAGGTCTGTCTTTTAATGGTTCCAAAACCCTCTGAATGATTTTGTATCTTGATCATGTCTTAACCATTTAGAGCCCTGATTTCATTTTTAACAATTAGCAAACAACCATATTTCATTTCACACTATATCATAAGAGTCTCTTAATCATTCTGACCACTTAATTATTCAGCAACTGTTAAACAACCCCTAGGGGTTGTTTGTTTACCTCTTAATAGTTCCAGTAAAAGACAACATCTGAATTGTTAAAGATATGAATCTTGTTTTGGTAAAAAAATGTATGTCTCTTAATGGCTCTAAAACACTCTGAATGATTTTGTATATTTGGTCTTCCTTAACCATTCAACGCCATAATGTCATTCTGAACAATTACCAAACAACCATGTTTCGTTTTGTATTGTAGTATAAGAGTCTCATAATCATTCTGCACCAAACCATTCAACAATTGTTAAACATCCCCTAAATCAGTATTAATTTCAAATAAGAAAAGAAGTTTTAAATATAAATATACTCAAATCAAATAAGTTAATAAAAAAAAAGTAAATATGTTTAGGGCTGTAAACGAACCGAACGAACACGAACGGAGGCTTGTTCGTGTTTGTTCGTTTAACTTAACCGAACAAACGAACGGACACGAACGAAACTTTTGTGTTCATGTTCGTTCGTTAAGAAAATATGTTTGTTCATGTTCGTTCATTAAGAGTTAAACGAACATAAACGAACGAACATAAATGAACATAAGCGAACATAAATGACATAACAAAATGACAAACCGGGTAAACTTAGGAGGTATAAAAAATTAATTTTAAAAAGTTAATTTAATTAATGTTTTTACACATTAATGTCATAATATATATAAATATATATATATATATAAAACAAACATAAATGAACGAACGACTGAACGAGACCATTGTTCATGTTTGTTCATTTAACTAAACGAACAAAAAAATGTGTTCATGTTCATTCATTTATTAAATAAACGAACTTCTCGCCGAACGATTCGCTAAACGTTCGGTTCGTTTATAGTCCTAAATATTTTATGGTTTTCCTACTCTTCAATCAAGTTCCCCCCATTTCTCACACGCCCACGTGGATATGCTTTTTTACATGAAAATATGAAATAAATAAACAAGCGGTTCTATGGTGTAGTGGTTAGCACTCTGGACTTTGAATCCAGCGACCTGGGTTCGACTCCCGGTAGGACCTTTTTAATTTTATTTATATTTATTTATTTAATCCATACTTGTATCTTTCTATTTTTCTTATTTTATAAAGATTACAACTACTTCAATGAAAAAAAGAAATTATTGAATTTAGATGTATCTTTTTCAAAATAGTAATAATGTAAGGGAAAACATTTATTTTAAAATAATTATAGAAAAAATGTTGGATATGATTTTACAAGTCTTGCTTTAAATAACATGTCTAATGGGTCGATACAAAGTTGTGTTGTGAAGTCTTAAATGCAACTCTATTCAAACGTTTAAAAAACGCTTTTGTCGGTCTTCAATCGACCGACAAAGAGAACTTAATTTTACCGGTGATGGGAGATAAACGACAAATATGTTGACCTTTTGTTTAAACGGCATAAATGTTGTGTGCTTGGAGATGAAACAGTTTTTGGTGTCTATGACCCCACAAATTTGCCAATAGATTTTCCAAAATAGAAAAAGTATAAGAAAGTGTGGAAATATCAAATTGGAAATCTCTCTAGAAATGATTACCACGAGATTTTTTTTTATAGTTTTATTAGTATATCTCAGCAGTAAAAAAACGTTTATTTTAAATGTTTTATCCGGAAAAACAATATTTTATTAAACGTATAAAATAGTTCAATAATATAATCATGGTTTTAATTTTCAAAATAGAGATTATAATGGATGTGAATGTAATCTTTTTCTATAAATCTTAAATTTTGATTCTACGTTTTAAAGACCTAGTTAAAAACAATGTTTTAAAACTCGGGGTGACCCGGCCGGTTCAACCGGTTGAACCGGGAACCGGTGAAGTGACCGGGTCAATTACGACCGGTGTTTTAGGAAGTTACGGCCCGGATCAAACCCCCGGTTTTTTGATAGAACCGATTGAACCGGTTAAAAAATCAATTTTTTATGTGACATTAATATTTTTTTATTTGATATTGTAGAAAGTGACCATGTTGTTGATGACCATGAAGTTGAGAGTGAATTTTAATTAGTAAGCGATCGTGAGCTTGATGCATTTAACAAACCAATGTCTCAAAATCCATGATTTGGTTTGAACGTTATGTTTCGTTTTGATGTATTTGGATTGATGAAAAACTTATGCTTATATGTGTGTTTTTTATGTTTTTGAATTGATGTAAAACTTGTTGTTATGTGTTTTTTTTAATGTTTTTGGATTAATGTAAAACTTGTTGTTATGTGTGTTTTTAATGTTTTAACTTGTGAACATCAAATTCTTGGTTTTATATATATATATATATGTATGTATGTATGCAGGAAAATGAAAAATACATAGAATTTCTTGAAACCAGGTCAACCATCCGGTTGAACCGTGACCCAGTCACCACACCAGGTCAACCAAAAAACCGGTTTTTAAAACATTGGTTAAAAATGCTCTTGGACTAATATAAACCTCAAAGTCAGTTTACAATTCATTATTAGATGTTGCTATATAAACTGTCATTTATGTCAGAATTAGATAATATTAATTTTTTTAATCATAATGTACAGGAGAAAAAATTAATAGGTAAAGGGTGCACTTAATAATATATAGAGGTGCATTTATGTAAACTAGTTTTATTTTTGTATTTACAACAAAAGCTCTCTTAATATAATTAAGGAGTTGTTTGGTCAATTTTTTTAAGTCATTTATGGATAAAGTTTGTCTCTGTGTATTAATCACTTTGGATAGATTAGGGAAGTTTTTGTTTAGGAAGGTTTTTTCATAGACGAGGAGGAAGGTGTTAATAGGAAGGGACATAATTGAAAAACGCTTGACTTTCTAGATTATATATAAAATTTTCTTTAAAACCTCACTAAATAAGTCAATTTCTATATCATAAGCCATTGCTAAATAGATGAAGGGATTATGTAAGAAATTGATGTTAACATAAGAAGCATAAAAATTGGATATGAACAACTGATCATTTTTAATTAAATACCCTCCTATGAATTAAACCTTAGAAGGGAATTGATCTGATGAACCAAAGATAATATCACATTTCACACATTTCATTGTAAGAACCAAAGTTCTTATTTAAGAACCTAGAGAGATTTTGGTTATTATAAAAACTTTCCACAATGCTAATTCTTACTAGCCACTACACTTTTTGTTTATAAGAACCATAGAGCATCTCCAACAGCTATGCTAAAATAGAGAAAAATGAGAATTTAACATTTTTTTTGCTCCAACAGCTATGCTATATCATATGTTATATCATATACACATCAATAATAAATCTTACTTTTTATATTTCCAACATTACTAAATAATAATTTATCTTACAGCTATGCTATATCATAGACTCCAACAACTATGTTATATCATTATTTGTTTGTATAAGATAAAAAATTAATATGTAATTTATTTACCGTATCTAAATAGATAATTATTTAGCTTGTGTTTTATTTATCTTTAAATATTAGCTTATATGTAAATTACATGTGACATATATTTTTACAATATTCACAATAATTTTTTTGTATTTTAAATTGACACAACTTCATTTGTTTGAAGTTAATGGTCGCATTCGACATAGTTGTTTGCAGAAGAATGGTCAACTTCGTATTAGACTCGAAAAAACTATACACAAATTATATAAAATTCAAATTACTTTTAAACTCGATAGATTTATCTTATCTTTCTAAATAATAATTAATTGATTAAATGTAATTAAGTGATAAAAGAAAATTAGATAATTATAAGATACTAATTAAATTATAAATAATAAGGTGATCAATTAAAAATTAAAGAAGTAAAATATGACAATTAAATAAAAAATTTAAATAATAAATATATATCTTATAAAGTTTAATGGTATAATAATTACTAAAATAATATAATTGTTGTAGGATAAGTTTGTCATCGTCTAAATGATATGACGATAGAAATAAATATATCAGAATTAGATTAGAACTGAAATATCTCATAACTATCTACTTGTAACTCATCTCTATTTAAAGAGTTTTTGATTAATGAGAATTACAGATTCATTCTCTCCATATATTATTGTTCTGTTTGGATTTTTCTTTAACACGTTATCAACACGTAAGCTCAGGAACCAAATGATTTTCTGCTTCAACTGTCAGATGCTGCAACCATGATCCAATTAAGCATAATTTGCCTTTTGTTTTGTCCAGTTTTTATTCATGTTATTAAGATTCTTGTTGTAATGTTTAATTATGTGATTGATACAATGTTGTTTAATACGACAATATATGTGTTCAAATTACATACAACTTAATTACCTATTTTCATGCTTCCTAGTTAAAAAAAAATATTTGCACAGTCGTTCTCCATTTTTTTAAATGTCCTATTTAGGTGTTTTGTAATTGTTTAGTCATATTTACCCTAAACCACAAGGCTATCATCTTTAATGTTATTAACTTATTTAGTTGTTGCCATTTTAAATCAAAGCACCGATATTTAATTGATTTATTTATTTATTAAGGTTATGTTTGGCAAAAAAAAAAGCTAGCCAGCTAGTGTACATTTTTGGATGACCATAAGCTAGCTTATTGAAACGCTACTCAAAGTAGCGTTTTGAAAAGCTAGCTTATAAGCTAGTTTGCCAAACAAAGCCTAAATGTGTGTCTTTACATATTAACATGTTGTAAATAATTTAAATTATTGATTGGTATGATAAAACTTAAACATGATATTACCATATAACTATTTATGCTTATCCACTCAATTTGTTATGTTGTATTCATTTAATTAAAGTTTTAATTGATTTTTTAAATTGATAACTTTATCCAATATTCAAATTATTATTATATCAATAAAGTTTTGTTTATATTTTTTATCATATTATTAATTTTTTAAAGATGTACTTTCAACTATTATCATGAAATCAAACTAAAAAATTCAATATTTTAGGTAACATTTATATGTTTAAGTTTAAAATTTCACCATATTTTTATATTAACTTATTTGGTAGGTTGATTTAATATTATGGATGGATAGTCATATTTGAATGAGATTATGAGTATTTAATTATTTTATTTAAATGTTTATTAATTTAATCATGTATAGTTTTTGAATTGATTTATCCGTATCATATTCAAATGTTTATCCTAATTAATAATTGTTATAATTCAAATTCTTATCTTGGTTATGAGTTCCTACTCATTAACCCCAATCTTATAAATTATCTTTAAAATTTACAATTCCAACCTCCATAACTTTTGTTATTTTGCCAAAAGGTCCAAAAATAACATGAAAATGTTAAAATCAAACATTTATTTTGATTGTGAGTTTCTACTCATAATTTTAAATTATATAATAAATTTTCGAAAGTTACACTTCCAACCTCATATTTTTGGTTTTTACCAAAAGCTTCAAATATATTTTTAAGATGTTCAAGGTTTGAAGTTGACTTTATGTCAAAACAATATTTATTTGTTTAAGAGTAATCTCTTTAAATAAACATTGAACTTGGCTTCATACGCCAACATATTTTGGCCTCATGCCAAAAACTCTATAAGTTAATAATGTTATCTTCAAATTAAATAAATCGTAAAATATCGACTGAATTTTGTCAAACGGGTGTAAATGGCCTTAAGATTTGTAGGGATTTAAGAAATCCATGTGATTCCCCTACTACCTGGAAATCTAATAGATTGAGTGATTTCTTGATGAAGTATTATCAATAAAATTAAGCATACAAAAATCCAATATGGTTATGATAATGAAATTTCATACATAAAATAATAATTATAACTGCAATCCACTGTCTTATCAAACAGAAAATCATCTATTATCCCTTATATATGTAAATGGTTGAAACAACTTATCCTAAAATCAACGTCGTAAACTCAAAAGAATCTGAGTATTATAAATGAGTATATAAACCTCCTTTTGAAAAGATACAAGAAAATACCTAAATTCCATCAACTCCCCATTGACTCTAAAACCAACCTCTTGAAAAGGTACAAGCAAATACCCTCATGTTAACCACAAGCCTTGTGGTGTAGCGGTAATCACCTGGGGAGTTCATAGTCTTAATTGGGTTGAGTCGTGGTCGACGGTGATTAGTCGGGTGGCACCCTTAAGTGGGAGCCCGAATACCCCGGGAACGTGTGCGTGTGTAAACTTGTCGTTCAAAAAAAAAACTGGGGAGTTCATAACGCTCAACCCGGGTTCGATTCCCTACATTCGCAACTTTTTGGCCACTGGGTTTAACCTCAGGGCTACATGCTTTCGCAGTCGGTTTCTTTGCCAAGGGATTAGTCTGGGCCAAAGGCCAGAATACCCTTTCCCCAAAAAAAAATACCCTCATGTTATGAGACAACATATAAATCCTAAGTTTCATAGGAATACCTTTACTAGAAACCCCCAAAGAAATATGGGATGTCCCGAAAGGGATAATCGGGAGTACTCATGAATATGTACTTCCCGAACTAATCGTACGGTGGAATGAAACCCACTTACTCGATTACAAAAAGGTAATTGATTTCAACAAAGAAATGTTATATCAAAAACGCGTCTCAATCTCTGTGGCAAGGAACTCACAGAAGATGACATGATTACTAACATTATTTCCACCTTTCATATATCAAAAATATTAATGAACTAATATAATTTGGAATTTAACCTTTAGACAAACTCATCAACCGACTGCAAGTGGTTGAGAGACATAACAAGGTTCTTTCGAATAACAACACCACATATGTCAAGACAAAGAAAGTTCTCGAGATCAATAATGAAAGCATTAAAGGTGGAAACAACTCCGAATAACAGAGAGTTAAAAACAATTTCACACATGTGACATTTATGCACTATGTGGACGAAACCCTTAAACGGGTCAGGGTCTTGGTAAGAGTTGGGAATGCTTTTTCAACATCTGAAGTAGAGATACAACTACTGCCCCAGGTGATAATGAACAGTCAAATAAGAAATGCACTAAAGAGTGTTTTTTTCGAAAAGGGATCAAATTGAAAATGAAATATATCATATCTAAGATTGGTTGAATATAATTACATTTGAATGTGTTTTAATTATCAAATTAATTGCTTCTGCAAAATATACACTCGAGTTTATAACCATTATACATCTAAAGAAATACATCAAAAACAAAACAAAACTCTCAATGTTCTTCGTTCCGTGTAGGAATGTATCGAGGAGAACTTGATTGTTTTTATGACATCTCATACAAGAAATAGATTATTATTCATTGAATTACTAATTTTCCTCCAACCAAATACTTAGATGATGGACTGTCATTTTCTTGTTGGTACAAGATTAATAGGAACCTTGTAAAGATATTTATCTCAAATGGAAATTATAATGGAAATGAGCATATTTACATAAGTTCTAATGAATATGAAATGAAACATATATCATGGAAACTAATGTGTCAAACTAGTAGATTATTGGGTAACCGAAACATTTTTTGTCACCAATAAAGAACTTTAGGGGAATGACGCATATATGTTTCGACATGACCATGTGGGACACCATGGTTATGACATAGTGATCCGTGTATTGCAAAATACACATAGACACATTCTTTTTCGAGTGAAAGACAAAACGAGGCAAATTGCAATTGTTGACTTATGCAACATTAGAAGCAACACTACCATCATAATATGCCCTCTCGAATACTTAAAAGTTTTGTATACCCTGATCCTTAGCCAAGACAGTAATGAGACCATAATAAAGCTAATGACATAATACAATAATATTCCATTGTTACAATGAATACAAGGTGATATTTATGGACATAATCATCCAAAATGCGAGCCATTAAAGTACTTATTGGTTCTGGTTTTGACACGATGAACGCATGCCGTATTATTGTCCACATGAAATACTACACTCTTAGCACTAGTTATACGTTTAAGGTCTCACCACCCTGATTATTTCATCAAGTCTACATGACTTGGAATGCTGGAGAATTTACATCATAAGGATTTGATGTTAATTGCATATGTATTAGGATCAATGTAGAGTTTCCTATATCCCATGTGTATATATAAAATGGTCTCATAGAAGTTGTTATGAAAAGAATATGATGACATCTAGAGTATTAGTAATGCGCACCAATTTACCCACATCTACCTGGGGTTATGCTATTATTATATGCAATTTTTTTTCGTTTTTAGACCCACTGCTTGCTAACCAGCCTCATGCGTACCTGTTGGTAACTGGATATAAGTCTGATAGTTTACATTTACACATGTTTGGTTGTAACACCCTGAGTTTCGTGAAGTATCAATTCAAGTTAATACAGAAACCGATATATCAAGGAAAAATAAGATATATGATTTTAGACTTGAATCCTAGATTTTATAGTCTATATGGATGAAGGATTCAATTACGAGTCCAAAGGTTCTTTCCGGAGCGAAAACGGAGCTATAACGAAGAAGTTATGGCCAAAACAGTTTCGGTACGCGCTAGGCTATAATGCCCGTCACAATCGCCTGTCAAGGTCGCCGGAGCCCAGGAACGCTCGGTACAATCTCAGCGATTGTGCCCGGTGGTTATTACATTGTCACTATAGCTTGGCACAATCGTCTGGGTGTTTCAGGGTGTTAAAATCGCGATTTTCAGCCCCAAACTTCATTTCTTCATAACTCTCTCATTTCAACTCCGATTTGGGTGATTCAAGTTGCTACAGTTTCGTTTTTGAGAGCCTTTAAAGGATATGGAAAGATATTGGAAGTATATTGGAGTATAATAGAGTATTTGGTGGTGGTAAGCTTCTCATCTCTCACTATTCATCTTCTTCCCCAAAGTTTTCTTGGTTTTCATCCAACCTTTGTTCTCCCTTTCATAGATTGGAGTTTTGTAACCATTTTGGTGAACTAGAAGTGTTTTGGTTGGTGGATTCAAGCTTGGGTTAAGGTAATCTTCTATTCTCTTCGGTTATGGAAGTTAGGGTTTCGGTAGTAATGGAGGTATTCATGTAGATGGTTTGGGAAACGATTCTTTGTGGTTGATTATGTTTATTTGTGGTTGAATATGTATGGATTAAGGTTTTGAAGTTTGGTCTTGAGAATTCAAGTGTTCTTCAAAGTAGCTCTAGTTGGGGGAAAGATTTAGATTTAGCCTAAATCTAGCAAGGTGAGTTCAAGTTGATTTGTGAAAACGTTGTACATGACAAAATGTCTATTTTAAAGTGTTTTATGTGTTTTACGTGAAATTATCAAATGTTGGGTTATTTGCTAATCTTTGATTATTTGAATTATCTAACTTTACAAACCTTGTATAACACCCACATTTGGGGATTTTTGGGCATTTGATATATGTATCACAAATGAATGGGTTTTGAGGTCTTATTGCATGAATGGATCTTTGGTCAAAGAAATACAATTTTAAATGTATGTCGGGTTTTATGCATCATCATGAAATGGAGTGTTTTATAAAGTATTACTTGCACTTTTATGTGAGGTACTTGAAAGAATGCTTATAGTCTCATTTTACGATTTTCATTCTTATCAGCATGTCAAGTTTGGAAAATGCATGTCATTTGTGTTATGAGGCATTTTGGAAATATAAGGGTATAAGTCATTTGGAAAATTGATTGCCTCAACTAATGTGGAGTTTTGTAATTATTACACTTTTAGTCGCGGTGTTTACATATCCGTTGGTCGAGTGCGTTTTATTGTATTTTATTTCATTTACCAATGAGTCTATGGGTTGCTAAGCCAACAACTCGGTATTTTTATTTTAATTGGGTTTTAGGACAATTGTCCAGTTTTGGTAGCTCGACTTCGAGCCTTGCTGGGCCTTATGCGTATTATTTGGCTTATTTTATGCATTTGGGAGTCGTGACCCCGTATTTGGTTTATTATTGTTCCGGCGTTGGGACGATTTGTTTTCCACGTCGAGGCACGTTAAGGTATCGGATTGAGATGTAAGTCCTTCGTGCTACTTCCGGATATTGTAAATGTCCATGTTTTAATGTCACTTGGGTACTGGGGCAAGTATCTATGAGATTTTAACCTAGGCATTGGATCTCCTCCACGTATGTCCATGGTTTTAAAGGAAAAGTTATTCCCATATTTTGAGTCGGAATTGTTTTGAGAATTTTAGTTGTGTGAGTTTGTTAAATTTCATGGAGTGTTGTTTTACGATGTCCTTTTTGCGTGAGTTTTAATTTTGGTTCACATATAAACTTGCGAGTTTATTCGGCGTCGTGTCCCATGTAAATTTTGTCAAAAGTGTCACTTACCTTTCATTGCATTCAAAAGAGGAAACTCTTAAAAGTTTAATATTCTAGCCATATTGCCGTCTTGAACACACTGTTGAGAAATGGAAATTTTGACACCACTTGCTTTTAGCATTTATTAGTTTTGCGAAAATTCAGTTGAGTTTATGATGTCTCATCTTACGTCTTTTGCGTCGCGTAAATAATTTTGGGATCGTGTACTTGTGCATCATGGTGTGCGTTATTTTATGAATATTGTTAATTGACGCCATCCTACATGATGTTTTGGGGGTTTCATTATCATGTAAATTATCTTTGGCTATATGCAAACGTCAATCGTCGCATGCCATGTGCATTGGATTTAAGTGTAACGTTGGTATGAGTGATTGCATTAACGACTTACGTTATTTTAAAACATGGTTTTTGTTCTGATCGTAATTCAATCATCAACTTTTACTGCTAAGTAATTTCCGCAATGCTTGTAACGAGTTAGTGACATCCATGCCGTTGTAATTTCTGTTATGGTCAAATGTGTTCATCTTTACGACCTAAAGCTTTAAACTCTATTTGAAATTTTATTTGTATTTCCACCATTTTACCGAACTTTGGAGATTAAACTGTTGCTTATGGGATTGTTGAGAATTCTTTTGCCACAACGTCTTTTGGTTAAAGAGAAAGAATTTTTTTTAAGGTTAAAAAATTGCGAACTTCTCTTTTGGAATGTACAAACAATTATTGCACGTGTTGTGGTGCAAGAACCTATCTTCATGTATATAGTGTAAATTGTGCGCATGTTTTATTATTGACTTTATAAACGTAAGCATTGAACAATTCAAATTTTGGAAATGGTTTATTATGCGCTGTGTTGTTGATCAATTTTAAACTCTATCAAATGAACGGTAGTGTATCTTTACCGCACGTTGATCGTTAAAGGCTTACGTATGGGAAAGTTTTATAAAATTAAATTGGCATAGTATTTGGAAAACCTTGAACTCATTAGGTCTGTAGATTTAAACCCTGTCATGAGAGCAGTTATGCTTAGGGACTAAGGGAGTCCTTGGGATTTGAAGCGTCGGATGATCCGACTCGCGGTTGGTCTTGGATTTTGGGTTTCAGTTTTGAATCTGGGTACGCATGGTTAATGGAGTTGGTATGTTTAAGCTTTTCCAGTTAGTTAAGAGGTGATTTTATAATTCGGTAACCATGCGGAATAAGGTCTTGTGTGATTACCTGCGCTTAAATGGAGTTCGATTTGGTGGGATTGCTCTTCGGTGTAACATCATGATATGGGTCGATGGTGTATCGTCTTAGTAGGCTCCGCGATCAAAGAAAGTTCTTTTGGTTCGTTTGATAAATTGTAATAAATGGAAATTTTAGCACTCTGTTAGGCGTCAACCCTAGTGCGATCATCCGTCTGGAATGAAATCTTGGACAGGATGTCCACGTTTTCGAAGTCACCGTGTAGTCCTAGGAGTCGACTTGTTTTCTTGGAGTCAATGGATCTAGGAAAATTTGGGAGGTACCCCGGTTGGATCATGGGAAGTATTGTCATTTCGAGGATGGAATTTAAATGAAGGATAAATGGTGATGATTTTTGGATATATTTGGTGGGAATGTCGAGGTAGACTTTAAGTACCAATCGTTTTTTTTAGGAGATCATGACGCGTCGCATTTAGAGGTATCTAAGAGAAAGGTTTGCTTTGAGGTATTCTTGGTGGAAATGTCTAGATAAGGTCGTAAGTTGCTTTCGGTGTGTTATGATAAAATCTAAGGTTGGGAGGCAACCGAGAACTATCGAGAAAGAAAATGATTAATCAATGACTCAACGTTCATCCTGACGTCGGTAAAATATATTGAACATTGAGATTTAGTTTGTAACGGCACGTTATGAGAAACTCAGCGAAAACCTCAACCGGAATGTAATCGGGTCCGTATATGAGGTGAAGTTTTATGAAGGCATCCATTTAGGATAGGGAATCAATAGATCTTTCAAATGTGAATGTTGGGTGCTTGGTGATTCCATATTTCGAGGACGAAATCTCTTTTAAGGTTGGGAGGATTGTAACACCCTGAGTTTCGTGAGGTATCAATTCAAGTTAATACAGAAACCGATATATCAAGGAAAAATAAGATATATGATTTTGGACTTGAATCATAGATTTTATAGTCTAGATGGATGAAGGATTCAATTACGAGTCCAACGGTTCTTTCTGGAGCAAAAACGGAGCTATAACGAAGAAGTTATGGCCAAAACAGTTTCGGTATGCGCTAGGCTATAATGCCCGGCGATTGTGACAGTGTCACAATCGCCTGTCAAGGTCGCCGGAGCCCAGGAACGCTCGGTACAATCTCAGCGATTGTGCCCGGCGATTATGACATTGTCACTATAGCCTGGCACAATCGCCTGGGTGTTTCAGGGTGTTAAAATCGCGATTTTCAGCCCCAAACTTCATTTCTTCATAACTCTCTCATTTCAACTCCGATTTGGGCGATTCAAGTTCCTACGGTTTCGTTTTTTAGAGATTTTCAAGGATATGGAAAGATATTGGAAGTATATTGGAGTATACTAGAGTATTTGGTGGTGGTAAGCTTCTCATCTCTCACTATTCATCTTCTTCCCCAAAGTTTTCTTGGTTTTCATCCACCCTTTGTTCTCCCTTTCATAGATTGGAGTTTTGTAACCATTTTGGTGAACTATAAGTGTTTTGGTTGGTGGATTCAAGCTTGGGTTAAGGTAATCTTCTATTCTCTTCGGTTATGGAAGTTAGGGTTTCGGTAGTAATGGAGGTATTCATGTAGATGGTTTGGGAAACGATTCTTTGTGGTTGATTATGTTTATTTGTGGTTGAATATGTATGGATTAAGGTTTTGGAAGTTTGGTCTTGAGAATTCAAGCGTTCTTCAAAGGAGCTCTAGTTGGGGGAAAGATCTATATTTAGCCTAAATCTAGCAAGGTGAGTTCAAGTTGATTTGTGAAAACGTTGTACATGCCAAAATGTCTATTTTAAAGTGTTTTATGTGTTTTACGTGAAATTATCAAATGTTGGGTTATTTGCTAATCTTTGATTATTTGAATTATCTAACTTTACAAACCTTGTATAACACCCACATTTGGGGATTTTTGGGCATTTGATATATGTGTCACAAATGAATGGGTTTTGAGGTCTTATTGCATGAATGGATCTTTGGTCAAAGAAATACACTTTTAAATGTATGTTGGGTTTTATGCATCATCATGAAATGGAGTGTTTTATAAAGTATTACTTGCACTTTTATGTGAGGTACTTGAAAGAATGCTTATAGTCTCATTTTACGATTTTCATTCTTATCAGCATGTCAAGTTTGGAAAATGCATGTCATTTGTGTTATGAGGCATTTTGGAAATATAAGGGTATAAGTCATTTGGAAAATTGATTGCCTCAACTAATGTGGAGTTTTGTAATTATTACACTTTTAGTCGCGGTGTTTACATATCCGTTGGTCGAGTGCGTTTTATTGTATTTTATTTCATTTACCAATGAGTCTATGGGTTGCTAAGCTAGCAGCTCGGTATTTTTATTTTAATTGGGTTTTAGGACAATTGTCCAGTTTTGGTAGCTCGACTTCGAGCCTTTGTGGGCCTTATGCGTATTATTTGGCTTATTTGATGCATTTAGGAGTCATGACCCCGTATTTGGTTTATTATTGTTCCGGCGTTGGGACGATTTGTTTTCCACGTCGAGGCACGTTAAGGTATCGGATTGAGATGTAAGTCCTTCGTGCTGCACGTTAAGGTACCGGATTGAGGTATAAGTCCTTCGTGCTCAAGTTTTACGATTTTGATGAAACACGTTAAGGTATCGGATTGAGATGTAAGTCCTTCGTGCTGCACGTTAAGGTACCGGATTGAGGTATAAGTCCTTCGTGCTCAAGTATTACGATATTGGATAAGGAGCTCGACATAGGAACCCGACGGGGTTGAACTCGAGTTTCCGTGGGTGTACGTTTAAAGCTACTGAGCCTGACATCCCTTGCGTGTACTTTTGTTTATATGACTAGCCATAACAACATAAAATGGGCTTACTTTGTGGACCGTCACATTTTATGGAATCGGGAATCCCCCGTCACCGAAAGGTGTTGTTTTTGGGTATTGAGTTTTAATATCCAAGTTTTCGGTGACGTTTTGTATATTTGGGTTTTACCCTTGATTTATGGGTTAAGTATTATGCCCCACCCGTGTTTTTGGGTGTTTTGGGATATAAGGTTTAATCGTATCTTCATAAATGGAGAGTTCAATTTATACTTACGCTTTGAGTGAGTTTTGAGTTAAAAACTAATTTATGAATGGGCGGCTTATGTTGGTATCATTATCTTTGAAGTAGTTGGTTTGGAAAACGTTTTAATTGGTGTTCTTTACCTAAAATGCATATTGTTGGAAATGAGTTGTTTTCACATGTAAGACGTATCATATTGAAGAACTATAACTTTTAACCGCATTCTTTCTTTTAAACCATTATTTCATATATGCTGAAAAGTCTTGAGCTCACTAGGCGTTAAGCCTGACCTTTTTATTTGTCGGCATATGCATCAGGTTCCAGTTGGGGTTGGTTCTAGCGGCCATGAAGAGTTGAGTCTTAGCTTTGTGCGAATGTGAGTAGTTGGTGAAGCCTTCCGCAATTTTGGAGATAGTGACTATTATGGGGTTTTAGTAGCACCCGTTCTTACCATAGGCTTTTGTATAGAATGAATGTTTGTATTGAGGTTAAATCTTAATTTGTGGTTGTAGATAATTTCTTTATCGGTGTATTTAGAAAATTTTAAATAAGTTGTTATTTCCATATTTGAGGGTGTTACATTGGTCATGTAGTATATGTGTCAATTGCGCACCCACAACGCATCGAAATGGGTCCGTAAAGACGACTTGGTATATGTTGGATATGAATCCCCAACAATTATCCGCTAATTAGAATATTTGACTAGTGATCTCTTTACCGCTAGATTTGCGAGTTGTCATTTTCATGAGACAGTCTTCTCGTCGTTAGGGGGAGATAGGAAAACGGATTTTCCATGGGAATGACATGAAGTGTATTTGAATATTCCCACTCTGTCTCATTTTGATCCCCAAAACTTCACAACGTAATGTTAAAGTAAGTCAAACGAATTAGACTCGATACATGATACGTTTAATGTTATTCCCAAAGTGACAAGATCACATATACGAGCTGTAAATATACTGGCAAGGTTAAAAAGTCCCCATCAGGGGCCAACACCATTGGAAAGTGTCACACCCCGCTAAAGCGGAAACACGGGGTATAACAATTTTCGATAAACAATCCACAAGCATAAAGTTCAACCACCATACATTTAATAAAAATATATTACAAAGTTTAGTAGTAGAAAGTTTATCGTGAAATTACAATCCCGAGATATTTCAAGATAACATTGTCCAAAAGTTTGTACATCCCCCAAGCATATTCGGATCATACACAGAACGACCCTTAAAATTTACCTTCTTGATTACCTGAAAAGCATGTACAAAAATATGGTCAACTACGAGAGTTGGTGAGTTCACAGGTTTTAAATATGCACAAAACATTTTATATGCAAGATTTGATAGTTGGAGCATGTTCGTGCTCAAAAGCTTAAATTGAATACTTGGAGCATATACGTGCTCAAATACTTGGAGCATATTCGTGCTCATTAGCTTAACTTGAATACTTAGAGCATATACGTGCTCAAATACTTGGAGCATATTCGTGCTCATTAGCTTAACTTGAAAATTTCATGAGTATTGCTTTACGTATGACTTGAGTCGGTATAACTTAAACTTGGTTGAGCCACTACTAAACCGTCCCGGACCCTTGTTTTTGCCCCGTGTGCCTTGACTCAGAGGTGGTCTCAAGCGCCACATGTTCAATCACTTCTCTAGTATAGTGCACTCCTAGCTCGTCAGCTGTAAGAAGTGGGGTTGGTCAAGCCCAAATAGCGCTATCCACTAATACTATAGGCCCAATTTTCTGGGTTAATAGTAGTGTCGTCTGGGGACTAACTCTTAAATACTCAACATACCAACTATTTAGCGTCATACATCTTACTTTTAAAAATGCTTGAAAACAAGCCTTGGCGACTTAACAGCGCAAAACATTTCAATTAACTCATGAATCATTATAATCGTACTTAAGCATGCTTTTCACCCCAAAATACGTAAAACGATAAAAGAGGGGCTGTGAATACTCACCTTGAGAATGAACTTGGAAACTTAATGATAGTGCTCAAAATAGGTGCCGCTTCCTTGTTTTCCTATAGTGAAGGTTGCCATAGAGGAAATACATTAATACCCGCTCCTATGTCCAAATAACCCGTCCCAATAACTTATGAAATGCCATTAAGTAGGTTTCAATAGTCAAAACCATATTTAGATCAATTATAGACTTATTATGCCTTAACACTATTTTAGAACTCATTATAATCACTTTTCTGAAAATTCAGCAGAAGCTGTCCAATATTTTGGTCAACAAAATCACTATAGAAACATATCTTCCCAAAGGAATGAATTCACCAAAATTTTTGTGGTAATACTATAGTGTGTCAAGAGTAAATCTGCACTTTTTCATAATTTTTGGATGAGTTTTGATACCTGAAATAATTTCCACAAAGCAGTGTGTCACTGATTTTCGGATCAGTGACATACCTCACTTGTAGCATGCTTTTGGGGTATCAATTCTTTGAATTAGCCCATAATCCTTATATGGGTGTAAACCTAACTCAAAATCCTATCATTTGGAAAAAGATTCACTTAATTTGGGATAAGAATTGAGGAAGTTATGGCCTCCACAAGATAGGTGTTTGAATCTGTCTTCACTGGACAGATTGCACCATTTTCTTGTAAAATTCATTTAAGTGCTCAAATCATCTCCAAAATTAGTGTTTTTGGACTTTTTAGAAAGCTAACACCTTAAATTGAAGTCTATAAGCAAAAAGCCCAAATTTTGACATGTAGAACATGATTTATGCAGGTTGGAAGTAGGTCCATTTTCTGGACAGCAAATCTGCAGAAAGTTAAAATTATGACATTTTGAAATGGTGATCATTTTCCCATTGGTTTAATAAAATAACCATATGTTATCACACCATAATCAATCATCACATATTCTTGAGATGAAAACCTTTTGACTCATGGACTCATAGCAATCTTTAGATGCTCATCCAACACCCAAATGAACAACCTACTAACTAAAGTGATATAAACATCACTTTTATGTTCTTAATCATTTGGATTTGAGAATTTCCATCTTAAGAACATATATAAGTTAAACTATTCTTCATGCAAACATAATCACTATACCATTATCATTAGTACTTCAAACTTTATATGCATGCATTCTTCAAATGAAAGAATAAGCCACTAATGTATCAAAATTCTTTATGCATGAACATCAAACCAAGATTCTTGATGAAAACCAATTTCTTTCTTTGATAATGAAATCAAGACTTGCAACATAACATTGTATCTACCAAAAGTAATCCATTTCATGAACAAAAATCCAATTTTTATAACCTCATCATGCATAATTTCAATATTTCAAGTTAAAACCAAAAATACCTAAATGTAGATAATAAAAGTAGGTTTTTGGATGATACCTTGTGAAATTGATGTGCAAACTTTGTTCTATTCTTCAATTTGATGTTCAATTTCTTGATTCTTCTCTTGAATTAGCTTGATTTTGAAAATGATATGGAGATGGGGGTGGTGGTGGTTTCGGCCGATGAAGGGAGAGAGAGAGGGAGGTGAAGAGTGTTTTTTTTTTTTTGAATAAAATGAGATAATAAACTCATTTCTTGTTTTTAAATCAAAAGGTTTTAAAAAAAAATAAATATAAAATGACTAATTTTTAATGTCATGACAAGTGTCCATGACTAGTCAAAGTAGTTCTAGAAGAAAATATATTGATTAAAATACTTAGCCTATTTCATTAAAATATCAGATATATTCGAGAACCGAAATACCCGATTCTCAATTTTTGCTTAAACAACTTTTATAAAAAAAATAAAAGTATTTCAACTAAAATAATATAACTTTATAATTTTATATATTTTGGACCTTAATCAATATTTTTGGCATTTCTAAGTTGTGACGGTCAGTTACTGGACTGTTCCGGGCATTCTACGCAACCTCCTAAATTTTTAGGAAACTTTTATCTTAAAAAAAATTTTATGCAATTTAAGGAGTGGCAATACTTAAATCTTAATTTCCATTAACTTAGAAATTAACCTGAGCACTAATCTTGACGGTTGTCACAGAAAGTGCGTTGCAATCTGACAGTGCTTGGAATACACCTATAGACTTGTGCTAATTAAACCTCAAAGCAAGTATACAATGAGATCTAATATCGTCTTTCAAGTAATAAAACGGTAAAGTACCGGATATCGTCCCACAGAGACTGGAGTAAAAGTTTAATAAAAAGGTGAAGAAAGAAATGATTTCAGATGGCGAATTTGAAGACTTTGGTTTGGTTGAGTTATCACTTTGATTCAGTTAACAGAGAATAAAGCAAGTACGGGTGTTAGACTTTTAGGTGGGATTTAAACACAATTTCCAGTGGGCCATGCTGCAGGCATGCTGCAGCATGAAGTTCTGCCACAACTAGATACACCATCTATTTTGAGGGTATTCCTCTCAGACTTCAATATTCACACTACTGTTTAGATTCGACTAAACACATCTCTGTGTAGTCTCCAACTATTTATAATGTAGAATAAAGTCCTCAAAATATATGGAGATACAAATCTCTTTGTAAAAACCGCTCTCTCGATCCGATTCCCATATCATCCAAGTTGACGTGTTCGAAGGGGCTTATCTCTAAGTCCTCTACACTTTAACACTATTGATTAGCGATCAACTTGTCGAGAATAAATCAGTTTAGAAGGATATAAACGATAACTGTCCTTATCAGTAACTCTCTCAAGTATACTTTTTATATCATTCAAACAGACGTGCTTTTCGTGGCTTATCTCTAAGTCCACGACACTTTAACACTTTAGCAAGTGATCGGTTTGTCAAGAAGTATCATTGATATTTATAAAACTTGAATGAAATGGTGGATCATTGTTATTGCGAAACAATGCCCACCTTTCTTTTGTTTAAAATCCCACCTTTCCGTCAAACACCCATACTAATAAAATTAGCTACTCATACGGAAAGTAAATGCGTAAAATAAATGACGTAAAATAAAAGACGTAAAGTAAATGACAATAATGTAAATGACAATAATTTAAATAACGTAAAAGTAAAAGACGAGAAAGTAAATGACAATAAAGTAAAGTGCGATAAATAAATTGCGGTAAATTAAAATTGCAAGAGATAAGAACTTCAATATATTAGTAAGTTGCTTGACTTTAATAATCAAACCAAGAGAGTGTCAATTCTCTTACTTTGATTTTTAAAGATCACAAAAGAGATTCTAAAATGTTCTACAACTATCTAAAATTGCAAGTAAGTAAGAAGATCAAGTGTCCCAAATACACCTCCCAAGCTTCCTTTATATACTAGGAAAGGGAGGGTAAAAAAGACTTTTTACATAATATAATAATAATTGTACTACAAAAGATGATATCATGAACAATAAAATAAAGAAAAGGAGATTCAAAATATATTTTCCAGCCACAAATCAGACCAGGAAACTCCCAAATCTGCCCAAAATATTGTTGCAAGCTGTCCACCATAAGCTCCTTTTCTTCCCTTCAAACTGCTGTTCATCGTCCGATGCTGCAGAGATGCTGCAGCATGGCTGCTGCAGCATAGGTCTGGACTTATAAATCTGCCAAAAATAGATATTAATTAGCCATTCTAAGTCGTAAAACAAGTCATTCAATACCTTAGCTCCATAAAACAATAAAAGAGAAAATAAGTGAATAAAATGACTCAAACTTCGGGATATAGAATGTAAACAGACCTAAATTATCAATAAAAAGACTTGATATGCATTAAATAATTAACGCATATCACAACCTCAAACTAGAACTGTTGCTTGTCCCCAAGCAACTAAGACACAAAAAAATGACTCAATATGGTAAGATTACATCATGAAAGCAATAAGTGCATACATAATCATGATAGACGTAAAAATACAACACATAGCCATTCATAAATCCCAAGTAACACAACCTTTGTCTAATCATGAGTGTGAACCATAAGCTAGCATCATTTTCTCTTTGTTATGCTCCACACATCTCACATCTAAGATCAAAAAGGACTTTAGTGTAACCGGCTCACTCATTTGGCATTTTTTTTTTCTTTTCCCACTTGCCTTTTTCTTTTCTTTGCTTCAACATTTATGCAATATTTATTATTATATTTTTTTTTGGCACTTTTGTGCTTCTTTTCTGTGTGTTGTAAGCAATGCACTTAGCTCCTATGGAACTTTTCTGTGCTTTTTAAGTACACACATGGTTGTGTTTTAGCCATGGTGGACTTCCCAACCTCAAACTAAGAGTTAACAATGTCCTCATTGTTATAGAACATGAAAGTGTATTTGGTGGGTCCAAGTGGCGAATACTTTGTGTAACAAATGATGGCCTTGATCACTTCCTAGATAATGTGAGATGTGGATCAAAAAGTTTTTGCCCAAGAAAATAATGCTAGTTCTAGCAAGAACTATATCCTTAGATGTGGGATCATGACTTTTAGAAATTATTTAGGTTATATATGCATCTCTAACTCTATCATATATGTTCATGACATAATGAAAACTAAATCCTAAAAACATTAAAAAACAATCCTAGACTCAATGAAATAAACTTGGAGCTAAAGGATTACGAATGAACCTGCCCTACTCCTCAGGAGTAGGCTGCTACTCTGGTTGCTGGTCATGCTGCTGACTTGCTGCAGCATCAGGGACTGTGATCTCCAGTTTGTTTTTTAAAAACAGAACCTCCTTCTCTAACTCAGTTTTCTCCTTCTTCAATCTTTTCACCTCTTTCTTATGCTTCTTTTCCAGTCCGGCCTTCTTCTTCTTCCATTCTTTCTTCGTTTTTGCTTTCACCTCACTCCTTATAGACTCAAGCTTTTCCAGAAACTCAGATCGTTGCTGTAGCATGCTGTCCATCAGTGAACTGTTTTGTACCAAAAGATCCTGCAACATTCCAGGCACCTCGTTCTGAGCAGCTCTGTCCTTCCTATCACGCAGCCTTGCTACAGCCTTCAAATCTATTTGCCACTTACCTCCCGTCTCCTTGACTATCACATCCTCCTTGTAGCTCGGTACACCTCCTTCCCTTAACAACTGTGTGATCATATGTGGAAAGTAGATTTTTCCCCTTCCCTTTCCAGAATTTCCTCTCAAGCATTTTAGAATGATCTTCCCAAAGTTTATCGAGTGACCCTGCACAAGACAATATAACAGAAACATTCTTTCCACCGACATATAACAGTCGTGGGTGGTCGGGTGGATTGAATGTTTGAGAAAGTTGTTCCATACATTGAAATCTGGTTTTAACTCACTTGCCTTGAACTGCATAGACATAAGATTTTGGTGTGGCTTCCACTGAGCTCCTGGAACTCCCAGAACAGATGACACCTCCCCAAGCAGCTCAATGTTTGCCGTGTTTTTCATCCATTGGAAATAGGTCTGCTTGGGTGGTGTAAGGCCGAAAAACCTGTTTATCTTTTTGGCCGACAGAATAAAATCCACTCCTCTCACTTTCAACTTAGGAGTTTTAGTTACTGCCACTTCTGCATGGAACTCTCTAAGTAGGGTCAAGTTATAGGACTGAGGTACTTCACACATCTTTTCTAAATTTTGGTTGGTCACCACAGTCTTTATGAAACCATACTCATTGATGCTATGTGGATGAAAACCTTTGTCTACTAGTCCCAGTTTATCTTTGACCATATAAAACATCTCTAATGCCTCCCTACTGCTAAAGCCTTCATTCTCTAGGGCAGGCCGTGAGATGGTTTCAGTTTGGATAGGAGCAGTCTGTTTGGTCTTTTCTATTGGTTTTCTGTTTTTCTTCCCATGCTGCAGCAATGCTGCAGCAAGACCTTTTATTCTCTTAGTGAGGCTTTTCTTGGATTTCCCTTTTCCCTTTTTCTTCTTTTTCTGCCTTTTATCACTATCACTATCTAGCACAACAGATTTTCTTTTCCTTGGTGTGGAGGACTCATCAACTGTGGGTGAGTCCTCATTAGGTGTAACAAAAGAGGGATTTTCACTAGGAGGCATGTCAAACAAAACATTTAAGTCTGGAATGTCATTTTTGGGACCTGCCTCAAAGAGTTTTTCTGGTTCATTGCTAGGCTGAGTTTCATCTTCTACCTCAGCCTCTTCATTCATATCGAAACCCAATCTCCCCTCTGTGTACTGTGATTGTGGGGAATAGGGCACAATGGCCCAGGCCTGTGCCTCTTCGGGGGACAAGAGTAAAGGTACGTCACCTTGTGTTCTAACAATCTCCTCATCCGCATTTGAGCATGAGGTGAGATTTCCCTCTAACGAATCGAGTTTGGAATATACCTCATTAAGTGTTCTTTCTTTCTGTTCTTTGGTTTCGGTCTCCACAGTGATCAAGGTTGCCTCAATAATGCTCGATGAACCCACAGTTTCTGGAATGGAGTCTTCGAGATGCGATGATTGTGGTTTTAGTGGTA